>CM062251.1:15381892-18306892 GCA_031216285.1 Syzygium syzygioides | reverse complement strand
CGAAACATTAGTCTTTGTCCCACAAAACGAGGCTCCAGCTAGACCAGGATAATAAAACTCAACTAAGCATCCATGTCTATAGGACTGTAGCTCATTACTAAGGGAGGATACCGTCCACCAACTTCATTTTGGCTCATAATTCTGTTTTTATTTTGGATAACTCGAACCCTATAATCATTTGCAGATATAAAATGTAACATCCTGATTTTCGACCCATTTTTGGGATCAATAAAGTGTAAATTATTTCTCATTAAATTTTAGAAAGTCTCGCCCAGACCTTATCAATCATGGGATACTAACCTTATGGGAAAGGCTAAATAGGAATAGGTACGTGGACCGGAGACCCGATCGCGAGTTGGGCACGGACTTCGAAGAACGCTGAGGGAATATTTTGGACCAACGTGGGCCGATCTTAGGAAGGTGACGGATTCGATTTGGCCAATGATGTACGATTGGATCGCGAGTGATTCCGCATGACCGAGAGTACACATGGCGAACGATTCCCGAACTAACCTAAATGACCGAGACCTCCGGTACTAGTGATAATTCCTCGCGCTCTCTCGAAAATCGAGGCCATTATGATTCGGACAACCCTAGGTTGATACGCGTAATACCTAAACAACCGCCCGTTAGTGAGAGGCTCTAGAATTTTAAAATGAGCAAATTTGATTGCGAGATTTTGTGGATGTTTACTATTATTTTGCAATACCAACGTCGTTTTGGTGTGGCCACGCACATTTGGGGCTAATTTAGCCAGAAATTGGAATTTCAACGAAAATGGGGGAAAATTACGGTTTTGCCCTTGTGGGCCCCGAGATTGGATTTTGAGCCCATTTAAGGTTATTTTTTGAAACCAATGTCATTTTGGGGTGGCCACGCACATTTAGAGTGGTTTCGGTCAAAAATTGGAATTTTGGCTCGAGAGCGAAAAATAATATTATTTTAATCCTGGAATTTCGCAGTCGATTTTCGAGGGCTTAAAAAGTGAATTTCGCGATTCCAACTCCATATTATGTTGGCCACGCACATATGGAAAAAATATGTGCAAAAATTGAAATTTCGCCTCGGGACCGGAAAAATGACGATTTTACCCTGGGCTAATTTTTGGTCCGAATTTTTGCGAAAATATTTGGGATAATTACCAGAGATTATCAACTACATTGTTGGACTCAATAACCATTTTACCCTTCACTTTTTGGATAAGATTGAATTAAAACCGTTGGATTAAGGGGGCTCAAAGAGAGGGACGGAAGCGCATCGAGTCGAAGACCCAAAAGGCGCTTTTATCCAGCTAGGTAGGACGATTGGTCCTTGCTGGCTTCGTCGCATTCATCTTCAGCAGTTTCCGTTTCGGCTTCGTCGAGTTTTGGTGCCTATTTTGGCGATTACAGTAATTTTTGTGGATATCTAACTGTAAATTCATTGTCTCCATTCGTCCTCGAGCATTTCTTAGGACCATTATCAACTGTTCTTACACTTTTATCTGTTAAACAAAAAATTTAAATTTAGGATCTTGTGATATCGCTATCAACTGATTTTTACTCCAGGATAAATGCTGAAAATTCGATTTGTGTTAGCATGTTCCTCACCTCACGATCAGTCTATCACAAACATAGTCGATCCAAGATTGGGTTTGACAGAGCTAGCAATGCTCGACACGATCTGCTTGCATGACTTGAACAAGAGATGTAAAACACGAATTACAGAGAGAAAATCCGAACATGAGATGTCACATCTTATTTCATACGTTGTCATGAACCGACACGAATTAATGAGTCTTCATTGTAATTTAGTTATTTCACACACAATGAAAATTAGGAAAGGCAAAATTATGAATCCACTGATGACATTATAGATGTGTTTCCATGGATATGAGGATAGGCCAGTGGACATCGTTGTCCATACAATCCACACTTTGTCCAGGTTATATTTGCATGAGGAAGGGTGACTAGCGAACATGTTTCGAATTTAAATTCGTGAAGAATCCCCGATCCAAATGGATTCCCTAATTTGAGTAAGTTTCCTCTTTTGAATGACTTTCTAGTTCGAGTAGCTTTTCTACAACACTTGTATGATTTTGTTTCGTGCATGATTTAGGCTGGGAAATACTTGAGCGATTTAGCGATTGTGACTTTGAGCTAGAGATGGCCACGGGCCGGTTTTGGCCCGGAACCGGCCCGGTCAAACCCGGGCCCGGCCCGTTGACCGGGCCCGCGGTTCGGAACCGGAACCGGCCCGTTGACCGGGCCCGCGGTTCGGAACCGGAACCGGCCCGTTGACCGGGCCCGCGGTTCGGAACCGGAACCGGCCCGTGGCATACAGGCCCGGTTCCGGTTCCAGAAAAATTTGAACCGGCCCGGAACCAGCGGTTCCGGGCCGGTTCTTTAAAAAAAAAAAAAGAGAAAGCTGCAGGCCTGCACTCTGCAGGGTGCAGGCTGCGCTGCAGCACAGCCTGCAGGCTAGGCCCCCTTCCCTCTCCCTCTCTCTCTCTCTCTCTCTCTCTCTCTCTCTCTTCTCTCTCTCTCTGCATCAGTGCATGTGCATCTTCTCCGAATCTCCTCTCCTTTTCCTCCTTCTTCTTCTCCTCCGCGGCTCCGCCCACCCCCCGGCCCCTGTCTTCCCAGATCTAACCCCCGCCGCCTTCACCGCCGTCGCCCCCGCCCATGGCCGCAGCCGTCGACGTCGACGCCCACTCCTCCTTCCCCCTCGCTACCCTGCTCCTCCTCCCCTTTTCTCCTCCGCCCGCCCCCGTCTACCCAGATCTGACCCTAGCCGCCGCCGCCCCCCATGGCCGCAACTGCCGACGCCCCCTTCTCCTCCCCTCCTCCCGACCCCGGAGGAGGAGGACCCCCCGCTCCTCCTCCCCGTCCCCGTCCCCCTCCCGGCCCCCTCCTTCTCCCCCTCGCCGCCGCCCCCGTCTCCCACTTCATCTCCTCGCCACCTTGAACCCCGCCTCCGCCACCGTGGCCAAGGCCGCGAAGCCCAAGCGACAAACAACGGAGGACCAGGCCTTCAATTTTTATTTTATAATTATTTTATTAATTTTTAAATAAGGAATCGGCCGGAACCGGAATCGGCCCGGAACCGCCGGTTCATTCGTGGCCATGAATCGAAACCGTCGGTTCCTGAACCATGGCCATGTCTACTCTGAGCTCTCCAACTTCATAGTGGATTTCTCCCTGAAATCTCTTGTTTTGGTGATTTCTTTTCTTGCATTAGACTTGAATTGCAAGATGGTCACGCGTAATTTGGACTTTGGTTATTTTGGCTAGGCAAAGGTTTGAGCTCTAGACCCATATAAGGAAAGATTTTGCATGACCACTATCAATTGTTCAAAAGGATAAAATTATTAAAAGAACGCGTGATTTTATATATAAATATTTTATCCGGTCTCTACCGTTATTCAGTGTACCATGTCAATTGACAAAAACATGTATTATGTTTGTGATTTTTTTTAGTCTAATTAGTTGATGCTTGATGGGGCCACTCCTCATTTATCAATCAGAACAATCTTTTTAATGTATTATTGTTTTTTTTATATTGTCAAATCGGCGGTCCAAAGGTAACATTCATCCTCTCTTTGATTAGATAAGTCTAAATTATGTCACTAAATTACGGCCATTGATTTCCCTCGTCGAAAAATCGAGCATTCGCTTCAAAATCGACCAATAAATTGAATCGAGTAATTTAAAAAGAAAAAGGAAAAATCCCCTTTCCGGCCGGTTCAGCTTGACTTATGGAAACCGATAACCCTTTGCTTAATAGGACACTAGCGAAGAAAATCCGATAATGTCAAGACCCACTCAATGTAACTAACCGAAGTATATCATTGTTATGCAAAGGATAACATGAAGCAGCATGAAGTAAAAATATTCCAATCTGAATATTATTTTAGGAAATATTTCGACAGATGCCTATTCAATTTAGAAAAAGGGCAAGATCAATTGGGCAAAATCTAAGTATGAATATGTTACATAGATCGCTTCGGAGGCTGCGAATAGAGAAATAGTTGCCTTGACATGGAGAGAAGTCAAAACCAAAGCAAAGAAGTGCTTCAAGCATCACTGTTCCTTTCAATATTGAAGCACACCGGCGACCATGTACCTAGGGGCGACGAAGATGTGCGGTCGGAGGACGTTCGGGCGAGCAGCTCGAACGTGCCGTCCCCGGCCTGCGAGCTGTGCAATCCGGACCCTCAGCTTGTCCCCCGCGTGAACGCGCTGATTAACTCTATTGGGCAATGCCGGGGGTCGTTTGAGAAGCGGGTGACGGCGAGCGACATCGTGGGCCAGCAGAACCTGCTCATGCTGGTGAAGGAGCACGTCCAGGAGCTTGTGCTCCCGTTGCTCAGGACCAGCGACAATCCCGGCACAGGCATAGAGGCGAAGACGTTCAATATGAAGGGGAAGACGTATCCTATGCTGTTCAAGCATTGGTGCAGCAAGGTATATGTTCTCACGAGCGATTGGAAGGTGTTCGTTAGAGAAAATCAACTGGGGGTCTTGGATGTCCTGACGATAAGGGCGTTCAGCGACGTCCGAACCCGAGAATTGTGCCTCGTGATCGCTCGGAGGACGGCAAAAGATCTCGAGCAGGGCCGGACGGAGAAGGGACTCAAGGCGAAGGAAGGAAGCGCGGCGAGTTGAAGCCCCAGGAGTCAGCTTTTTATTCGGCTGGGTAGGATGATTGGTTTTTGCCGGCTTCGTCGCATTACATCTTCGGTAGCTTCCGTTCTGATTTGGTCAGGTTTTGGCGGCAATCTAGTGCGTACATTATGCTCAATTGTTATCTAACAAAAATTTTATAAAAACACTGCCAATTATTTATAAATTTAAGTTGTTAAACGAATGCATGATTTTAGTATTTAGTTGTTCTAACGCTTTCTCTCGATGCTTAAATTGGACTTTTGCCTTAAGACTAAGCATGGAAATAATAATAAATGAAGCATTTCCGATACCATGTAAAATTTCGTATAACCATTACCAACTATTTTTAAACTTAAACTTTTAGATAATGGCGTAATTTAAAACTTGAGATATTCTAACATTCGTGTCGTGACATTAATTACCTGATTTATATCATAAAGCAAAGAAGATCTATTCCCAGATCATTGTAGAATGTTGGATGCATGTTCACAATATACTTAATTTATGCACTGAATTCTAAAAAGGGCATGCCTTTTTCGTTAAGTACTTAATTTTATCGTGGAAAATAAGAATGGTCCGATACAATTACGAGTCAATTCGATTCATTTCTTAGCAAATAAGCTGATTTGTCAAAAAGTACGATTGAGGGTAAAATGGATTCATCGGCAATCTACCATATCCCAAAGCCTTGAAACCTAATTTGGGTTTCAAACCTAATTTGGATCCAAACCCAAGTAGGATTTGATCAGTTACTAGGTTGAACAACCAGATCATGGCACGACACATGTTGGATGCTTGAAATCTTCTAACATAGCATCAACAGTTTGCTGGTCGTCCTTGTATGAAATCAGTCATGAACTCCCTCCTGTAATTAGCCATCCATATAAATTTGCCTGTTCTTGCAGCAATATACAATCTCGTCTACTGTGGAGCAACTATTAGCAAGTCGTTACTCAAGCTCCTTGATTATTCGATGAAATTCTCGTCGCAATTTTTGAAAAAGATAAAGGAAAAACAGGGCATCATATATATAGTTGAGAACCCATGACATGGATGGTTGTAAAAGAAGAGAAACTTCGTTGCCTTGGGTAACATTAAGTTTGCAGTCTTCAACCGATAAATATAGCTGAGATCTACCTGCAAAAAGCCATGTCGGCAGCAGAAACCCTCGCTTTCCCACAGAAAACAGATTCTCGATCCCTAACGCACGACGAAGAAAACAACCAGATCACGCCGCGGGAGGACTCACCAGATCCGAAGTTCGAAGGGAAGAAGGGCCGCCGGATCTGGATGAGGCCTGAGCAGCTCCGACGAGGACCTCCCTTTCTCTCTCTCTACAGAATCTTCTCGCGGGGGCGTCTTCGGAGAGAGAGAGAGAGAGAAAGCGGAGATGCAGACGAACGAGGAGGGCCAGAGAGAGATATAACAACAAAAGTCGCGTGTGGGCACGGGCTTCGGGTCAGGTTCGCGGGTCGGTGCGGCAAACAGCCTTTTTTCTTCTTCTTTTTTGCGTTTTTCGACAGCCCGAGAGTACCGGTTGGATGGTTTACTCGCCGCTCCCCTGCCGTCGATGCGCCGCGACGCCGCTTGTCCGTACACGTGGTCGGCGGAGGAGAGCGCGTGGGTTTGCAGACGCCGGCGGGTCGTTTCTTCCCTTTTGTCGTTGGCGCGCGGGGGGGACCCCCGACGGAGCAGGAAGCCTCGAGAATAACGTTGCGCTTTCGGTTTTTCGGGATTATGTGGGCCGGAGGAGATGAGCCCTACAGGCGACGTTTTGGGCTACTCGTGGGCGGCAGAAATGGGCCCGGAGCCCATACAAGGGAACGGGAGAGAGGGCCCAGGTAGATCTCAGCTTGTTAGGCCCATCCCTATAAAACTATGTTTCCGCTATACAGGAAAAATCGCAAGTGAAAGCGCACTCACAAGAAGTGCAAGTGAAAGCGCACTCACAACAAGTGCAAGCCACAGCCAAAAGATATGCAGACCATCATGCTGTCATATTATGGTACATGAGAACTAGTCCGGTGGCGCCAGGATTAAAAGAGAAGGTACTGCCGCTAGATAATTAGTTGACTTTGCTAACCTATGTAATTATATCATTCTGAAGTTCAAGTGAGCTCTGCTGAAACTATTTTCTCATCTGTGTGAAAAGCTCAGGTGGTTTTGCATTTCCACTACCACCAAAAGCAGAGAAGCCACCCGCACCTTGTTGGCTGCCGAACGCCCCAAAACCAGCTCCTGCACAATACAACGTATTATGCTAAGGAGACAGTACACCCAACCCAATGCAAGGAGAGAGAGAGAGAGAGAGTCCCTCACCAGTCGAAGAAGAAATCGGAGGTCTCCACGTGCTCCCCTTCGGCCTTGTCCTTCAGCTCGATCATCACGGCCATGGCGGGAGCTGGGGTTTCCGGCAGCGAGAGAGAGTGGGAAGGGAAGCAATGGCCGAGCTCCGATTGGCAGTAATCGGCGATGATGACGAAGACAGTTCATCAATATTATCCATTAAACACTCTAAACGTCCATCAATGCTCCCAAGTTACAGGTTTTCGCGACTTGTCAGAAGAATGTATGAATTTTGTCTCTTCTTTAGCCACTTCATGTTCTTTACAGAACTTCCTAATGAGCAGGAAAAAAAAGGTTCTTGCTGCTGCACGATTTAAGAGCTCAATTAGAAGTAAACCCTCGTCAAAAAGCGTATATGTATTACTCCTTTATGAAAGAAGAGCAAGAGTCAAAGACAACATAATTTCATCAAATATAATTTGACATGCAGAATTTTAAGCACTGCACATGATGTTAACGGATAAAAGAAAGCTTTCTCTTGCCAACCCCATGTCAAAGTGTTTCAATTTCTCGGTTTTAAGTCGACCTAGCTAATAATTTGCATGCAAAACCTATGGAGAATAAAGATAAATAAGGGGATAAAAATGCAAATTGCAAGCAATCACCGCCTATTTCAAAATATGGTTTGGATTTTTGTACATGTGCAGTGCATTAGATGCACAAAGCTGACAATTGTCAATGTAAGTACAACCTAATAAATCAGATTTATTAACGAAACATTAGTCTTTGTCCCACAAAATGAGGCTTCAGCTAGCTAGACCAGGATAATAAAACTCAACTAAGCATCCACGTCTATAGGACTATAGCTCATTACTAAGGGAGGATACCGTTCACCAACTTCATTTTGGCTCATGATTCTGTCTTTGTTATGGATAACTCGAACCCTATAATCATTTGCAGATATAAAACGAAAGCGAACGTAACTAGAGATATCTCAATTCCCAAAAGCCAAAAGAGCATATACAGGAAAATGTCCAAAACGCAGGGCCAGCTATACCTATTCCTAATCCGAACGGAATGTAACAACATAGGCGTCGGTCAGCGTCTAACAAGAATTCTCAATGAACATGCTCAGAAAAGAATCACAACATGACGGGAAAAAGTCGACTTTTCTTCAAGGATCTCCACATGTAGGGAGTGTAAATGGAAAAGGAATTCCGGCCCCAAAGTTTCAGGCATTTTCTCATATAAACATATAGCGTGATCTAACAAAAGGGAGTCTGAACTAACCTTATTGACAAGTGAAAGAACCAAGAAGAAGTAAACAGTCCCCCCACTGGAAGCCGCAAGCGTCAAAGAATCAGGAGAAAGCGAGAGCAAGCCAACCGCCCCCATGGCCACGTCCACGACGCACACTTCCAGCACGGAAGAATCACTCCTCTTTGCAGACTCCATCACATCCCTGGTCCTCGCAACGCAAAACCCTACAAACCGGAGCACGATTAGCACCAAATCGCACCGCCACAGGCTACCAATCGGACGAACGTATCGAGGTCTACAAATTCACCAGAGGAGTGGGCCACGAAGACGAGCTGGAACTGCTCGGAGACGGCGAGCGGCTGGGACGGGAGGCGGCCGGGGCCGTACGGCCTGGCATCTCCGCCGCTGCCCCCCGGGAACTCGACCGGCAGCGGCTCGCCGATCCGGGCGAAGAAGAAATCGGAGGTCTCCACGTGCTCCCCTTCGGCCTCATCCTTAAGCTCGATCGTCGCGGCCATGGCCGGAGCTCGAGTTTCCGGCCGAGAGAGAGGGGGAGGGGAAGGAACGGCCGAGCTCCGATCGACGGTAATCGGCAGTGATGACGAAGACGATGTCTGTGGAAGTGCGTGAGGCTTTTTCGGCGGGAAGAGAGAGAGAGATGAATGAGTTAGATGGTTCGTGCCGTAGAGAAGGCTACCGAGTCGCGACTTACCAAAGAATGAAACGACCATACAATATAAATATTAAATTCAAAAGCAAAATGTCGTACTATCTTCCACATGCATATAAACAATTGAATCTGGGGATGTAAACGGTTCGGTTCAGTTCGATTTTCTTGAAAAATCAAACTGAACCGAACCGTTAAGGATTCCTCCTTGAACCGAACCAAATTGGAATCGAATTGATAAGCAGATTTGGTTCAGTTTGGTTTTCGGTTTCTTCTTCTTTTTTGTTTTTTTTTTCTTTTTTATTCATGGCTCGATTTTCTGTTTTTATGAAAAAAAATTTCATGGTAATTTTTTAATGATAATTTTTTGATAATAATATGTATTTATGATAATTCTATGATAATTTTTTATGATAAAAAATTAAGAAAGCTCTAGAAACTTCATCACGTTGTAGAAAAAGATAATTTTTTGCTGCATAGCCGGCATTTTGGGCGATATTGTCTTTGCTTAAGTCGAGGTTGAATTTTTTCTGCTCTTCTTGTAATTGCACCCACATGATGTGTACAAAATGACTAATTGCAAGAGATTGATGGTGATAAAAATTGAAAGTTGTTTGCAGAACAAATAAAACTGTCCATTGTTCAGAAGCTTTTGGGAATTCTTTGTCGCTGTATCTCCGAACAACAAAAGTTTCAGGTGGTCGTTTCGATCCTTTCTCTAGTCTCTCCCCAGTTTCCACAAAAAAGGGCCTTTATAAAAGCACGTCAAGCACTAACTGAAAACCAACATTACTAAGGGTTGAAATCTAAATATTGTCCAGATTATCCCCAATTGAAAAACCTCAAAATTCTCATCAATCAGTTTGTTCATCTTCGGAAATAAAGCTAACTTAGCAATATTGGTCGCCTATTTCTATCAGACAACTAGAATCAAAGCCATGACCCCTCTTTGGTAGAACTGGCAGCTTGATTGTTTTTTGACAGAAATAGGCAATCTTCTTTAACAATTGTTGTAATGGAGTGAAGAGAATACAGTGAAGGAATTTCTAATGACTCTTGAAGGGACTAAGTTGTCGAGATGTCGATTTTTATCTTAATGACTAGAGTGCTCTTATAAATGGCCAAGTGCAAGACACATTGGTTTTCCAAGTAGATAATACAACCATGAGTGGACAGTTCTAATTTATGGAATCCCAGTCCTATAGTCTCTCCTAACATTAAAACGACACTAACACTGAAAGTAACAGCACAAAACATAGCATTCAAATGGCATTCATTACAACAGAAGCTGGATATGCAAACCAACTAGATTTGAATGGAAATCCATCTTCAGAAGCAAGGTTGGCCACCACCTTCACAGCATGAATCCGTACATTGGCATCATCTGACTCCAGAAGAGACAATATTTTCTGCAACCCCACTGTAGATTTGGTTTTTCAGTTGATGAATTAGAAATGTGCAATTTTTTAGCCTTCCTTTTTTTAAAAATAATCGAATAATGGACTAGCTGCAAAAAAGAATACAGAATCTCTAGTATTTGCTTTCTTTACACATCAAGGAGATGACTACTTCTCTTTTGTTCGTCAATCATCAAGGGAAATCAATATCGAGTTCAACTCCGCGGTTACAGTTGACAACTCTACATTAAATTCACAAAAAAATGAGAATTGAAATATCTATTGCAATATTAAAGGATATAAAATATTCTACGATAATTTTTTCTCACCCGACTCAAAATTTTCGAGTTCTTCTAAGTCCTCCTCAATCGAAAGTGAAAGTGGTGTGGATTGTAGCCAATCTTGCGTACATATAAGAGCCTCCACCATGCTTGGGGTCAAGGAGTTACGAAACACATCAAGTACACAACCTCCTGTGCTGAATGCAGCCTCTGATGCTACAGTTGAGACGGGCACAGCCCAAATATCTCGAGCAATGGAAGAGAGGATGAGATATCTCGAAGAATTAGCTTTCTACCATTTTAAGATATCAAATTCGGCGCTATAGCATTCACATCTTTCTTCCAAATACTTATCTAATTCGGATTTTTCTTCCAAATATTCTTGTCTTGTTAGGCTAAGATACATTGCAGTCATAATGTCCGCACCAACCACAGGAGACATTGACACGTTCATTGTCTTTGTACCCTTTAACCTCAAATTGCTTTGGGGGCATATACCGGTGCGGTATTGCTCGAACAATGACGTTAGAGATGATGTGACTTTATCTCGTAAAGTTTCTGCCTGTTTGCTTTCATAAACTTGATTAATCATCCATTTCACATACTCCCACTTATGTCGAGGGTCAAGTATGCATGCAATGAACCATGTTAGATTGATGTTGTTCACATTGCCAAAATACTTATTGAATTTGATCTTCATTCTCTTGGCCATTTCTTGCAAACTCCTATCCTCATTCACACAATATCTATCAATCATCATAAAAATCCCATAGACATCTTTTGCCATATCATTACTAGTGACATAAGAACAACCCGATACTTTTAAAGTCGTATCATAAAACAACTTCAAGAAAGGAAGAAATTGATAGGCATATTCCCAATCATCACTAGTAGGCAACCACCTCACCTTGGAAAGCTCTTCAACAAACTTGCTATCCCGAATATCTAGTAAGATAAAGCCTTATGAAACTTTAAAGCTGCTTCCAACATCAGGTATGTTGAGTTCCAACTAGTCTCCACGTCTAAACATACAAGACTCTTGAACTCGATTTTTTCTAGCTCAATGCATTCCTTAAACCGTTGCAACCTCGCAGGAGAAGACCTCACATAACGCACAGCTGAGCGTATTCTAACAATGAAATCATTTATATCTTTCAAACCCTCTCTCACAATCAAACTCAATATGTGAGCATAACATCTCACATGGAGTAACTCACCCGACAAAATTAGAGTGTTCCAAGAGTGGAGTCTTTTTTTCAAGTATTGAACACCCAAGTCATTTGAACTCGCATTATCCACGGTTATAGAAAAAACATATTTAATCCCCCAACTAGTCAAGCATTTCTCCACTGCTTTTCCTATAATTCAGCAGAATGTCCCAGGATTTGACAAAAATTCAAGATTTTCTTTTGCAACTTCCAATCACCATCAACAAAATGAGCAGCGAGACACATGTAACTCATATTTTGACACGAAATCCACGTATCCGTTGTGAGACAAACCCTTGGAGATGTATCGAAAAAATATTTTTTCAATTTGCATCTTTCCTCTAAGTAAAACTTATAACAGTCCTCCCTCAATGTGTTCCTTGAGGGGATTGAAAACTTCAGTTGGATCCTACTCACGAATTGTCGAAATGCCTCATTTTCCACAAACTTAAAAAGTAATTCACCAATGATGAACATCGCTGCTAGGTCTTTTCGACTAGTTTCTTGGTCAAATTTCCATGGACCAAATGACCTAGAACTACCAACCCATCAAGTTGACTTGAGACACTTTTTTGCCTTTTCTCAATATTTGCATATGGAAATTCCTTACATCTACCTAAATGATTACGCATTGCACTAGTCCCTTGAGAGGTAGAACAACCAATAATAGCCCCGCAATATAAACATTTAGCTTTGTCTGGGTTTTCTGTCCTTTTATAGTGTTCCCACGCAGAAGATCTCGTCCTCCTCCTATTTGTGCCATTAGATTCACTCATTGAAGTAGACATCTACCAATCTATGACAATTAAAACTTGAAATTATTATAATTCAAGTGGCTGTGTCAAGTTAACAAACTTTGTATGACAAGCAAATACTTAATAGAAGGGGTAGCCATTAAAGTACCATAAAGAAAAGAAAAAAGATAAGGCGAAGGGCAAAAACAGAAACATACAGCCTATACAACCCATTAGTGACCAGCAAAACATGATCTCAAAATATAACTCCATTCTAAAAATCGTCATTTTAACTTTTCCCTAAAAACTTTGCTTGAAAAAACTGAACAATATTAAGAAAGAAAACCCACTGCATATGCAGTACAATCAAATTCTTAGGCACCACATATAACCATGCAATTTTCATGATAGCAAAGGCCTTGACAAAAAGACCAGGACTAACTAAGTCATAGCTAGAATATACCTCAACCCGTGGCTGTCCAGAAAGCAGATTTGCTACAGCAGTGCCTACCACTGCATGACCAGCTTCATGGCGTGCAACAACTGCATTCATGTAGCAACGCTCAGCGTATTAGGCCTTTAATCACTTGAACCGCTCAAGTTGAGCGTATGAAATTTAGACCATAACTTTTAGATGTCATTCAGCATTCTCGTGATCCACATGAATACAGGAGCTAGCTAACATGGTACAGACATACTCGGTAGTTCTCCATGTGGATTCTATCACCAAGCAGTAATCTTTAACAATTATGAGACATACACAAATAAAGCATCAGAAGATATCAAGCAATGCCCTGAGAATACAGGTGCGAAACAACAAACGGAAGTACAGTTCAAATATATGAGCAGTAACATTCTGTTATTTCATTTGAGCAGACTAGCTTCAGAGTAGCTAAACATATAACATGTAGAGCATTCAAACAACTGATACCTTTCCATTCATTAGGGATGCTGAAATATGTCCTGTAGCAACCAGTTGAATTTTCCAAAGGAATGTTTGGAGGATCAAGTGGAAATGGATACTGAATATTTGTGTAAATAGGCCTGTCATATCCATGCATCTGCCAGTTGGAAGGAACTGCTACAATTTGAACAAAAACAAGTGAGAAACATTTCATGAACCCACATGCTTTGCAGCTTTCATTTTGAACACTGAAAATTTCACTCAGACTTCAAACTCTGACAAGTACCTAATGAAACTCAGATAGACAAAGGTTCCTTTAACACAATTGAAGAGTACAGCGCCCCCGCCAAAACACCAGCGCATGCTGGCAAAACACTAATAACGCTCAGCGTATTAGGCCTCGCACCAGACCTCGAATTCATGTTGTTGAAAAACACCAACGCCTCCTCGTACAAACCATTCACCGAAGAGCAATTACAGTCAAAGGCTGATAATAGCTGAATTACTACTACATGAGGGAACGGCCCACCTCGAATGCACCGGAAATCAAATTACACAGCACAACCGCAGAGGACCATCAATACAAAAAAAAAAGAAGAAAAAACCAAAAGAACACGCAAAATCACGACACGACTGCGCGCAATCTGCGAGAAATGGAGAGAGAACGCATGAATTGGCCTGTCCAACCGACCAATTCACATCTGAAGCCTCCAAATCCAACGTCCCAAAACTCCACCGCGCTCCTGCAGCTCAAGAACGCAAAAAACAAGATTTTGACGGAAAAAAACGCGAGCAGAAATGGAGAACGACCCAAAACCCCACTCCCGTAAACAATGAGAGTTCACAGAGACGCGAGCGATGGGGTGGAGGGGGGGCAGGGGGTGAATCGATCGGATACCTCGGCGGAATAACCACGGACTTCTCGGAGGACGACCTTCTCGAGGCCATTGACGCCCTTGTAGTGCTCAACGTACACGGTTCGGTTCCGCGTTTAGGGTTCGAGAGAGATGAGTGTCATCACCGGCAACAACAGCGGCGAGTCAATGGGGAGGAAGAAGAAGAAGAGCAGGAACGGCGGCGAGAGGAAGAGTGTGGAGGGCCGTGAGGAATGAGGAAGAGTGTTTATTTCAGTTCGGTTCGATCCAAACTGATCCAAACCAAACTAAAATAAATCAAACCGAAAAAAAATGGTCAATTTTGATGATCCGAACCAAAATCGAAACCGAACTGAAATGCACAAAATTTTCGGTTCGGTTAGTATCTTGGTTCGGTTCGGTTCTAACACCCCTAGTTTCAAGTATGTGGTTTATATTCTTGTTGATCAGACTCGGACAGATTTCCTCTTTTTTCCTACTTATATAGATATTTGACTTTTGAAAATACCGTCAGAGATTAGCTACTTCATTTTTTCCTTCTGCAGTATCCACGGAAACGATATTGCATAGCAGATAAAGGCTAACCTCTTTTCCTCTTCTCATTTCAGCAAGCTTGCAATTGCAGCTAACCGAAAAAATGTGGACCAGCACATTATCCTGTTCAGTTGGTCACTTGGTGAGGAGATGAATGAAGCAGTAGTTGTTGATATTGATCGAGATAACTAGCGTCCAAGAATTGAGCTTCAAGGTACATGAGGTTGTAGATGAACTTAGATATAGACTTGCAAAATTTTTTAATCATTTTCATTTAATACATTGTTTGTTAGTTAATCTATGTTTACATTCATTTTTCGGGAAGATTAGATACGTATTCTGTCCATTCCTCCTCATCAGGTTTCTGAAAGTACTAATGCTTTCACGAGGACAAGATAACTACATATTCTTGCACTTTTGCAATGTCCACTGTTTCAAGTATGTGGTTTATATTCTTGTTGATCAGACTCGGAGTAAATGGCATTAGCAGAGGATTCCTATGAGATGATTGGTTTGCATTCCGGTTCGTTTTCCTAGGTAGCTCTGTGGTAGGGCTATTGGTGCAGCATAGTGTATTGTAAGTCAAGCGTAAACAAAAAGATGGGTAGTGGTGCATTCATCATGCAGATGACAGTCTCCTGTTGCTTTTTGGTTTCTCTTCATGCATATTAATTTTCTTATTTGCTGTAAGTACCAATCTATACTAAGGAGATTTAAAAATTCCATTATGGTCAGAAAATGGTGACGACAATTCAATCCTAGGGCTTTGCATTTGCAAAGTATCCGTGAAGGAGAGAGTCAGAATTCAACTTGGAGTTGAGGAACAAAGGGACCTTTCACCATTTTGCATCCTTTTTTGTCTTTCTCTTGAAGGAAAGCTCATTATGTTCAATGTTGCTTGGTATTCCCCTTTTCCCTCTCCTAGTTGCTTTGTTGATTGTGTTTTACCTTATTAAATCTGTTGTCAGCATGGTAGGCCTCTTCAGCTCACTTCTGCTACAGTGCCTGATGCGTTATTTCTTTGTAGTGTTGCAGAACAAACTGATTTTCTTGATGCTGGCTGGCCGGTTGACGGGGAAGAGAATATTTTTGGAGTTGAAGTCCGTGAAATATTCGACTTCTTCAGAAATATTCTTCTTCGACTTCAACTCCAGAAATATTCTCTTCCTCGTCAACCGGCCAGCCAGCATCAGGAAAATAAGTTTGTTCTACAACACTATAAAGAAATAACGCATCAGGCACTGTAGCAGAAGTGAGCTGAAGAGGCCTATCATGTTGACAACAGATTTAATAAGGTAAAACACAATCAACAAAGCAACTAGGTGAGGGCAAAGGAGAATACCAGGCAACATTGAACATAATGAGCTTTCCTTCAAGAGAAAGACAAAAGGATGCAAAATGGCAAAAGGTCCCTTTGTTCTCAACTCCAAGTTGAATTTTGACTCTCTCCTTCATGGATACTTTGCAAATGCAAAGCCCGAGGATTGAATTGTCGTCACCATTTTCTGACCATAATGGAATTTTTAAATCTCCTCAGTACAGATTGGTACTTACAGCAAATAAAAAAATCAATATGCATGAAGAGAAACCAAAAAGCAACAGGAGACTGTCATCTGCATGATGAATGTACCACTGCCCATCTTTTTGTTTACGCTTGACTTACAATACACTATGCTGCACCAACAGCTCTACCACAGAGCTACCTAGCAAAACGATAGATCCAATCATTTCATAGGAATCCTCCGCTAACGCCGTTCACTCCGAGTCTGATCAACAAGAATATAAACCACATACTTGAAACAGTGGACATTGCAAAAGTGCAACAATATGTAGTTATCTTGTCCTCGTGAAAGCATTAGTACTTTCAGAAATCTGATGAGGAGAAATGGACAGAATACGTATCTAATCTTCCCGAAAAATGAATGTAAACATAGATTAACTAACAAACAATGTATTAAATGAAAATGATTAAAAAATTTTGCAAGTCTATATCTAAGTTCATCTACAACCTCATGTACCTTGAAGCTCAATTCTTGGACGCCAGTTATCTCGATCAATATCAACAACTATTGCTTCATTCATCTCCTCACCAAGTGACCAACTGAACAGGATAATGTGCTGGTCCACATTTTTTCGGTTAGCTGCAATTGCAAGCTTGCTGAAATGAGAAGAGGAAAAGAGGTTAGCCTTTATCTGCTATGCAATATCGTTTTCGTGGATACTGCAGCAGGAAAAAATGCAGTAGCTAATCTCTGACGATATTTTCAAAAGTCAAATATCTATATAAGTAGGAAAAAAGAGGAAATCTGTCGGTTTAGCTTTCTCATGAGATCAATGTGCTATTAGAACCAAAGCAAGAAGTTCAAATTTGTGAACAGGCATGCAACTCGTGTTAATTTGCCAATTGGGTTATTTCCATGATGGAAGACCAAATTTTAACAAGTATCAACATAAGATAATTAGACCAAAATCAGGGCTTTGCAACTAACGCAAGTGATAAAAAAATCACGTGTTAAATGGCCACGAGTCAAAAGAAAAACAAATTGAAATATTCTAAAATTATGAATCTCTCAAACGAGAGTCTCAATGACAAATAAAAGAAATAAAATATGGAGAGAAAGTAAAAATTAGGACATTACCATTGTTCCAAATAGTTAAAGAACAGATGCGGCCCACGTCCTGCGGGAATAATATCATCCACAATTCCAGGGAAAACATCACAAAAGGACTGCAGTATCGCCTCAGAAGAAGCCTACAGAAATAAATATTACCAAAATGACTAATTAAATCATCATATTGTAAAGTTAAATTTTTGAACATAGTCCTAAGGACGTCATTCAACGGAACATCATCCCCACATTCAAATATGTTGCTATACATATAACAAATGTCAAGCCACCATTTGCATGTCATCATATGAAAATGGAAAACTATCGAGGCATAGGAATATGCTCTCTCTTTCACATCCTAGTTGCAACATCTAGCAGCCATGGACTCGTTTAGTTATTTGTAGAAACTTTGTATAGCCACGACAGCAAGTGCACCAAAAAGTTCTCTTTTGTCACCAATGACATTTTCAAACAGTACAATTTCGATTAGAACATAAATGTTAAGGCTGGCACGAGAGAAAAAATAACTGTCACAGGATTCCACACGAAGCAATTTAATTACGAGAGCAATTTGGAAACCATCACAGCAAGAATTTACCATACAAGACAATGTGGTAATTAAGGGACCATGGCAGATCAGTGCGACCAGATCTAGTAAGTAGAGACTAAAACTACTTCAATTCCAAGCCAATTAACATAAAATCATACTGAAATCAAGTTCAGAAAAGTCACTTGTTAATTGTTCTTTGAGTACACAAGAGTATACAAATTAACTTTTCTAGTTACTTAAGGAGATTGCTCATGAACCTCTCTAGCTGCTTAATGATGATGATGATGATGATAACGATGATAGTGATAATATTTGCCAAATATTTAAGATTAAACAATCAATAGTGAAAATTGTGTCAAGGATTGTTTCACCCACATTAAAAAAGTTGCCGTCTCTGGTCTTGATTACTTGCAAAAGATAACCTTCCTCCATGCCGTTTGAGGTAAGTTGAAAGCACCCTAGAACAATGCAATCGGGACGAATCCACTTGAGAGAATCCACTGTTCACAAATTCACCCGCATTAAAAACCTTAAAGACCAAAGTTATTACTTAGAAAGAATTCAAGTCTGAGCAGAATCCATATATGAAAATGAACAAACCCTTGCACGTGCAAATATGGAGCAAACTTTATCTGAAGGACCCTATTATTTATCCAAAATTTAATCTCAGTGAAAGATACAGCATAAATGATCATCTTCCAACTAACTTCTACTCAGGGTTATAGGAAGGTATGCCTTCAGATAACAAATTATAAGCAAATGGCCAGACAAAACATCTAAATTTGAACATCAGAGTGGATTTACCTTACACACTAAATTCGTCAGACTCTCCTGTCCATGGTTGGAGTGACTATGCGATGTGGAACTTCTCATTTAATTTGGATGAAAGAATACTTAGGCTGTCATTCCTTGCCACGGCAATATAATCTTCTTTTGCACTACAGTCAACTGAAAGGAGAAAGGCGTAAACAAAGAATGAAGAATAACGAGAACGACCATGCTAATTTTTTATGTTCATTTTAAGGCATTATCGTCCAAACAAATAATTAATACACCATAAAGCAGCATTAAACAAGTAAACAGAAATAACTTTACCAAACTAGACAAAACATGATGTTTAAGGTACTCTATAAGCATACTTTGTGAAAGCCAGAGCAGAGTTCGTTCCAGAGCTCATTGTAATACGAATGGGTAATAGAATGATGAAAGTTTGTACGTTTGATCCGATTATGGAACTTTCAGCAAGAGAATTTCTTGGATCAGATGACCATCAAGATTTTAATGATTTACCAGAACCCCACATTGTAATGAAGACAGCATGCTAAGAGAAAGCTAAGCGTAAGCTTCACGTCAATTCGTAGTATGTAACGTTTTGTTCATCCGCTGAAATCCCAATAATCAGCACTAGATAAGTTGGTCTCTCAAATTCAAAGAGAGAAAATGAAACATTGAAATAGGGTCCATGTTCTTGAGCATGAATTGAAACTAAAATAAAATGAGAACCACAAATCAAGCATCATTATCGCGCAACAAATAAGTAATACGGCATAAAGTAGCATTGCAGAAAGTCATTAGAAAGAATGCTACCAAACTAGACAATAATTAATGGTTAAGGTACTTTACAAGGATACTTTGTGAAACACAGAGCGAGATTCAAGAGCTCATCACAGTGTATGCAAATACACTGATCAACAACAAACTATGTTTGATCCAATTATGGAACTTTTAGCGGCAGAATTTGTTGGATTGCGTAGCCATCACGGGTGAATGCTCTCCATAAACAAAGAATATAAATGAAGACAGCATGCTAACTTAAAAAAAAAGACTGAACGCGAGCTTCACGACAACTCTATAAGTAAGAAAAGCTATTCAATTGTACTTTCAAGTCAAGGCTCAACAGATGCAAAAGCATTGGTACTAAATACAATTAATTTATCCTTCAAAATCATATAATCAGCAATAGCTAAGTTGGTCTCTCAAACCCAATGGGAGAAAGGACATAGTGAAATAGAGTCCACTTTCTTTAGCATGAATTGATATTAAACAAAAGCCCTAGAAATCAAACCAAATCACAATGCAAACAAACAACAATAAGTAATGCAACGTAAAGCAGCATCGCAGACACTAAACAGAAAGAGCTTCACCAAACTAGACAAAAAATGATGATTAAGGTACTTTACAAAAATATTTTGTGAAAGCCACAGCAAAATTCACTCCAGAGGTCATTGTAGTGTTTACTGCAACCTTGGTTTTTTTCGTTTTTTTTTCTTTCTTTCCTTGGACATTTCTGATGTACTTGAATCTTTGGCTACTTCTGTGTTGTGCTCATCTATTCGGCTTTGGACATGTTTCTGAAACTCTATGGTCTTTTGATGTTTTTTTTCTTTCGTTCTTCCTTCTTTCTTTCCATGTACATTTCTTATGTACTTGAAGACATTATCTACGAAAAACGATCCACTGCATTTGATCCACTCATGGAACTTTCAGCACCCAACTTTCTTGGATCAGATAGCCATCCCAATTAAACAATCTCCCATAAGCACACAACACAAATGAAGACAGCAAGCTAATTTAATAGAGCAAGACAAGTGTAATCTTCACGTCAACTCTATCAGCCACATAAGAAAAGCTATATTTGGTGGAACTTTCAGACTTTCATCAATGCTCTATGGATGCACCGGCTTTTATATTATGTATAGTTCAGTCTATCCTCCTAAATACAAATAATTAGCAGTATATATGTTAGTCTCTCAAACTCAAGGGGAGAAAAGAACATATTGAAACAGAGTCCATGTTCTCGAGCATGAATTGATACCGCAACAAAGAAGCAGCGTGGAAATCAAGGGTGACAAGCAACGAAAGTCTTTACAGAACAAACTTGTTTTAAACTACCACTCATAATAAGCAGAGCCTAAGTGAAGAAGTTCTTGATTTTTAAAGCATACCGGCATCAACATTATCCATAAAATGCTCTAAATGTCCACGAATGCTCCCAAGATACAGGTTCCCGCAACTTGTCAGAAGAATGTATGAATTTTGTCTCTTCTTTAGCCACTTCATGTCCTTTACAGAACTTCCTTCATCTAATGAGCAGGAAAAAATACGTTCTTGCTCCTGCACGATTGAAGTGCTCAATTAGAAGCAAACCCTCGTCAAAAAGCGTATATGTGTTACTCCTTTATGAAAGAAGAACAAGAGTCAAAGACAACATAATTCAATCAAATATAATTTAAAATGCAGAATTTTAAGGACTGCACATGATGTTAACGGATAAAAGGAAGCTTTCTCTTTCCAACCCCATGTCAAAGTGTTTCAATTTCTCGGTTTTAAGTCGATCTAGCAAATAATTTGCATGCAAAACCTATGGAGAACAAAGATAAATAAGGGGATAAAAATGCAAATTGCAAGCAATCACCGCCTATTTCAAAATATGGTTTGGATTTTTGTACATGTGCAGTGCATCAGATGCACAAAGCTGACAATTGTCTTTTGGATTTTTGTACAATTGTCAATGTAAGTACAACCTAATAAATCAGATTTATTAACGAAACATTAGTCTTTGTCCCACAAAACGAGGCTCCAGCTAGACCAGGATAATAAAACTCAATTAAGCATCCACGTCTATAGGACTGTAGCACATTACTAAGGGAGGATACCGTCCACCAACTTCATTTTGGCTCATGATTCTGTCTTTATTATGGATAACTCGAACCCTATAATCATTTGCAGATATAAAACGAAAGCGAACGTAACTAAAGATATCTCAATTCCCAAAAGCCAAAAGAGCATATACAGGAAAATGCCCAAAACGCAGGGCCAGCGATACCTATTCCTAATCAGAACCGAATGTAACAACAAGAATTCTCAATGAACATGCTCAGAAAAGAATCGCAACATGACGAGAAAAAGTCGACTTTTTCTCAAGGATCTCCACATGTAGGGAGTGTAATTGGAAAAGAAATTCGGGCCCCAAAGTTTCAGCCATTTTCTCATATAGAGCGCGAGATGCTTAAACAAGGGTTTCTTTGGTTTCTTCGTTTGAGAGGGGTGAGAATGAGAAATATTTTTACTTTAAGTTGGCTTTCAGTTCGGTTTGGTCAACCGAACCAAACTAAAATTACCCAAACCGAAAAAAAAGATACGCTGATTTTCCATGAGCAGTACCGGAACAGGAACTGAGCCAAAATGCATGAAATTTTCGGTTCCGGTTTTGGTTTGGTTTTTTGGTTCGATTCTGACACCCTTGCCCTGCATGCCACCGGTCATGAGAAAGAAATTGGTCGTAATTGGTCTTAGTCGCAGAACTGCACCGAAAAACGAACTTCAAGCCTTTTCTGGCATAACATTGAATGCTTGGACGAGTTTATAGCTTAAGCTCGCGTGAAGGAAGCGTGATAACGATAGCTGCGCTTGTGGCTATAGTTTCGCAGGTGTAATATATCTTCTCCATCTCATGTACAGAACGCGTGGGGTATAATATGAACAGGGTAGGTTTTATATGGGCTGACCATTGTTCCACGATTTGATTAGATGAGGCAGTGCCATGCAAAGTGTGATTCTTTAGCCTTTTCCAGCATGTTATCACGCTTGCCACACCGCGTCCGAAACAAAAGGGGACCCTGCAATCAGAAGTCCGAACGCGACGGGCATATAAAGTTCTTGGCAAGAACATGACTCGTTTGTGGTTGATAGTTTTTTGTATTTTTCTTCTTTTCCTATTTTGTCGGCACCAAACATTGCCAATGATATAAACAGCTAAATTGAGACTTGAGTTATTGAGAGGATCCAAACGGTGCTCATATTCTGTCTTCTATTGAAGGGTATGTTCCGTAACTCCTGCTGACTTTGCTTCTCAGCTTTGACTGAACTTTTTGTCAAGCTCTTCCAATGGGCAGATTGAGGTTAAACAATTATTTTAGTTGCTAAGTGATTAGGGTTTCTCCAAATAGATTGTGATTCACACGATCTTTGACACGGTAATACTTCTGCCATATTCGCTATTAAATATTTAGCTTGATCCATAACTATACCGCAATCTTAATTCAAAGGGAAGGCCACCGAGTCGCAAATTAGCAAAGTATGAAACGACCATAATATATAAACATTAAATTCAAAAGCATAGTATAAACAAATTACATAGCCGCAAATATCGTACTATCTTCGAAATGCATATAAACTATTGGAGCATTTGTCTACTGACTAACGTGGGAAAAAGCTTTGAACTGTGTTATTGCATTGGAATAAAAAGAAATTATTTCCTTCAATACATACGGGTTATGATAAAGTAGTCGATAATGAAGAGAGAAAGGAGAAGGACGAGAGGGGCAAAGAATCATTGCATAATGCATGTGTTTCGCAAAGTTTTTTTTACAAGGAAAGCACCAAAGTCTTCTCTTGCAACGTGAGGAGGAGCCCAAACTGACTCGGCCCGGCCCGGCTCTAAGAGTTGCAAACCGTTAACATCCGTGTGTTTCTCGAACGACACATGATTAAAAAACACGAATTTAAAGTTTATTTATAGGTAAATGGTACAAATAGTTTTTGAACTTTGATTTAATGTGCAACGTGCTCCTTTGAACTTTTAATTTATTCGATATGATCCATGAACTTTAACTCAATATGTAATGTGATATGGTATCCGAACTTTTAATTTGTTCAATGTCATCTTTGATTTTTTGGTATATATTTAATTAAATCCTTGAACTATATGAAGATGTTTAATGTAGTCATTCTATTAATTCAAGTTTATGGACTATATTAAATATTTTCATATAGTTCAGGAACTACATTGAACATATACCAAATGTTGAGAGATCACATTCAACAAATAAAAAATTTTAAAACCACAGTGCATATTGAATTAAAGTTCATGAATTATTTATGTCATTATCCTTTTATTATAAAAGAGCATGTCAGTAAATAAAATGCATTAATGCTATCAAAAGTGGCTACACATAATCTCACGTATACAAACATACACAATTGGGTTGAATCCTAACATCGATTCACGGTTGGCACACATACCGGCACATCGGCATCCGTAACAATTGTACCAATTAGAATGATCTTCTCGATGTAATTATTGCTATTTTGCCAAAATCATTCTTAATTCATGTCAAGTCCAACCAAATCAGCAGCCGCAAAAGGGAAATTCATCCTTTATTTAACTAGAAAAATTTAAATTTGTCACAAAAATGACAGCCTCTTATTTCCCTCGTTCAAAATAAATCTATCCTTGGCTTCAAAACTCACATTTAAATCAATTCAAATCAATTAAAAAAAAATCCCCTTTCCTTTTGTTTATCTTGATTTCTAGAAAAATAAATCCGATAATGTCAAGACTAGCTTCATCTGACTAACTAGAAAACATCCACATTCTGATACTCATAAATATTTAGCAATTAGGATAGTCTTTCTAATGTAATTATGGTATTTCTTTTTTTCCAAATCAGCAATCCAAAAGGGCAACATTCATCCTTTCTTTGATAAGAAAAATCCATATTTTGTCACTAAATGACAGCCTTTTTATTTCTCCTATTGAAAAATCGAGCATTGGCTTCAAAATCGGCATATAAATTGATTTAAAAAAGGGTTAGTACCACAAAAAACTCTCAAATTGATATATCTGTGATAAATTTACCTTAAACTAATTTTTTGATCATAAAAAATCCCCAGCTGGTACATTTGTGACATATTTACTATCCACTAGTTTTCGTTTAATTAGATTAATAAAAAAAATCACAAACCGGTATACCTGTAACAACCAGAGGGGTAAAATCATAAATCGATACACTTATCAACTGTCACGTGTCATTCAACTCAGCAATTTGACGGTAAAATTTAACGTAAATTAACGAAGAGTTTGTCACGAGTGTACCAATTTAGGATTTTTTATGGTGTTAACCCTTTTAAAAAAGAAAAATACCATTTTTCGCTGGTTCAACTTGATCTCTATAAATGATAACCCTATGCTTAATAGGACACTCATGAAGAAAATCCGATAATGTCAAACCTCAAATTAGTACACTCGTCAAGTGTTACGTATCATTTAACTTAGTAATTTGACGGTAAAATTTATGGTAAATTAATAGAGGGTTTGTCACAAGTGCACTAATTTAGAGTTTTTCATAGTGTTAACCCTTTTAAAAAAGAAAAACACCCATTTCGCCGGTTCAGCTTGATCTTTGGAAAACGATAACCCTTTGCTTAATAGGACACTCACGAAGAAAATCCAATAATGTATAAACTCTCTCAACCCGACTAACTTAATAATATCAAACAGCAACTCTTCTATCTAAGTATATTTTAGGAAATATTTCAGATGGACTCCTATTCACCTTAGGAACGTGCAAATTCTACCTGGCCTGGCTAGTAACATGTTATCTATATTGCCTTCAAAAGCTGTGAACAGAGAAACAGGCGGACATGGAGAGCAGTCGAAGCCAAAGTGATGAAGCCAAAGAAGTCCTTCAAGCATCGCTGTTTCTTTCCATATTGAAGCACACCGGCGATCGTGTCTCCGAGGGCAAGGAACACGCGAGATCCGAGGATGTTCCAGACAGCAGTTCGGGCGCGCCGCTTCACCAGCTGCGCAGATCCAACCCTCCCATTGTCCGGCGCATGAACGCGCTGATCAACTCCATCGGGCGATGCCGGGGTCCGTTCGAGAAGCGGTTGAAGTCGAGCGACCTCAGAGAACAACAGAACCAGCTCCTCCTGTGGAAGGACCATGTCCGGGAGTTCATACGCCCGTTGCTCGAGGAGGACGACGATCCCGTGCAAGGCGTGGAGGTGACGGCGTTTAATACCGAGGGAAAGACGTTTCCTCTGCGGTTCAAAATTTGGTGCGACAAGGTATACGTCCTCATGGGCAATTGGAAGGCGTTCGTCGAAGAAAATCAATTGGAAGACGCGGATGTACTCAAGATATGGGCCTTTCGCGACGTTCAGACTGAACGTTTGTGCTTCCTGATCTCTAGGATGCCGAACGCGCCCGGACAGAACCAGACGGACAAGGGGGCTCGAAGAGAGGGACGGAAGCGCATCGAGTCGAAGCCCCGAAAGGCGCTTTTATCCGGCTAGGTAGGACGATTGGTTCTCGCCGGCTTCATTGCATTCGTCTTCAGCAGCTTCTGTTCCGGCTTCGTCAAGTTTTGGCGCCTATTTTGGTGATTACAGTATTTTTTGTGGATATCTAACTGTAAATTCATTGTCTCCATTGTGAATATTTCTTAGGACCATCATCAACTGTTCTTACACTTTTATTTGTTCAACAAAAGATTTAAATTAAGGATCTCGTGATACCGCTATCAACTGATTTTTACTCCAAGATGATTGCTGAATATTCGATTTGTGTTAACATGTTCCTCACCTCACGATCAGTCCATCACAGTCATAGTTGATCCAAGATTGGATTTGACAGAGCCGGCAATACTCAACATAATACGCTTGCATGACTTGAACAAAAGATGTAAAACACGAACTACGGAGAGAAAATTTGAACACGAGAATGAAAATTAAGAAAGGCAAAATTATGAATCCATTGATGACATTATAGATGGGTTTCCATGGATACGAGGACAGGCCAGTGGACATCGTTGTCCATACAATCCACACTTTGTCCAGGTTATATCTGCATGAGGAAGGGTGACCAGCGGATGTCTCGAACTTAAATTCGTGAAGAAACCCTGATCCAAATTGATTCCCTAATTTGAGTAAGTTTCCTCTTTTGAATGATTTTCTAGTTCAAGTAGCTTTTCTACAACACTTGTATGGTTTTGTTTTGCGCATAATTTAGACTGGGAAATACTCGAGTGATTTAGCGATTGCGACTCCAACCTCTCCAAGTTCATAGTGGATTTCTCCCTGAAATCTCTTGTTTTGGTGATTTCTTTTCTTGCATTAGACTTGAATTGCACGATGGTCATTCGTAATTTGGACTTTGGTTATTTTGGCTAGGCAAAGGTTTGAGCTCTAGACCCATATAAGGAAAGATTTTGCATGACCACTATCAATTGTTCAAAAGGATAAAATTATTAAAAGAACGCGTGATTTTATATTTAAATATTCTATCCGGTCTCTACCGTTGTTCAGCGTAGCATGTCAATTGACAAAAACATGTATTATGTTTGTGATTTTTTTTAGTCTAATTAGTTGATGCTTGATGGGGCCACTCCTCATTTATCAATCAGAACAATCTTTTAATGTATTATTGCTTTTTTTATATTGCCAAATCGGCGGTCCAAAGGTAACATTCATCCTCTCCTTGATTAGATAAGTCTAAATTATGTCACTAAATTACGGCCATTGATTTCCCTCATCGAAAAATCGAGCATTCGCTTCAAAATTGACATATAAATCGATTCGAGTAATTTAAAAAGAAAAAAGAAAAATCCCCTTTCCAGCCGATTCAGCTTGATTTCTGGAAACCGATAACCCTTTGCTTAATAGGACACTAGCGAAGAAAATCCGATAGTGTCAAGACCCACTCAATGTAACTAACCGAAGTATATCATTTTTATGCAAAGGATAACATGAAGCAGCATGAAGTAAAAATATTCCAATCCGAATATTGTTTTAGGAAATATTTCAACAGACTCCTATTCAATTTAGAAAAAGGGCAAGATCAATTGGGCAAAATCTAAGTATAAATATGTTACATACATCGCTTCGGAAGCTTCGAATAGAGAAATAGTTGACTTGACATGGAGAGAAGTCAAAACCAAAGCAAAGAAGTGCTTCAAGCATCACTGTTTCTTTCCATATTGAAGCACACCGGCGATCATGTACCTAAGCGTGACAAAGATGTGCGGTTGGAGGACGTTCGGGCAAGCAGTTCACGCGTGCCAGCCCCGGCCCGCAAGCCGTGCGATCCAGACCCTCAGCTTGTCACCCGCGTGAACGCACTGATTGACTCTATTGGGCAATACCGGGGGTCGTTCGAGAAGCGGGTGACGGCGAGCAACATTGCGGGCCAGCAGAATCGGCTCATGCTGGTGAAGGAGCACGTCCGGGACCTTGTGCTCCCATTGCTCAGGACCGGTGACAATCCCGGCACAGGCATAGAGATGAAGACGTTCAATACGAAGGAGAAGACATATCCTATGCTGTTCAAGCTTTGGTGCAGCAAGTTGTATATTCTCACTAGCGATTGGAAGGTGTTCGTTAGAGAAAATCAACTGGGGGTCTCGGATGTCCTGACAATATGGGCGTTCAGCGACGTCCGAACCCGAGAATTGTGCTTCGTGATCGCTCGGAGGACGGCAAAAGATCTCGAGCACGGTCGGACGGAGAAGGGACTCAAGGCGAAGGGCGGAAGCACGGCAAGTTGAAGCCCCAGGAGTCAGCTTTTTATTCGGCTGGGTAGGATGATTGGTTTTTGCCGGCTTCGTCGCATTACATCTTCAGTAGCTTCCGTTCCGATTTGGTCAGGTTTCGGCGGCTATCTAGTGCATACATTATGCTCAACTGTTATCTAACAAAAATTTTATAAGAACACTGCTAATTATTTTGTAAATTTAAGTTATTAAATGAATGCGTGATTTTAGTATTTAGATGTTCTAACGCTTTCTCTCGATGCATAAATTGGACTTTTGCCTTAAGACTAAGCGTGGAAATAATAATAAATGAAGCATGTTCAATACCATGTAAAATTTCGTACAACCGTTATCAACTATTTTAAAACTTAAACTTCTAGATAATGGCGTAATTTAAAATTTGAGATATTCTAACATTCGTGTCGTGTCATTGATTACCTGATTTATATCATAAAGCAAAGAAGATCTACTCCCGGTTCATTGTTGAATGTTGGATGCGTGTTCACAAAATACTTAATTTATGCACCGAATTCTAAAAACGGCATGCCTTTGTCGTTAAGTACTTAATTTTATCGTGGAAAATAAGTAGCATATCAGGCAGTTACTTGTGTGATCTATCGATCGGAGATGTAGTTGATCTTTTTATAGAGTTGGCAATGCTAGATAGCGATCCATTTGCAAGGCTTATATGAGGGAGGTAAAATGCGAATTACGAAGAAAAAATTTGAATATGACGCGACATGACGTGCCATGCCTAACTTTGTGTTTCAACATGAATCGACACAAAAATAACACGTTTTCATCGTAATTCAATTATTCCTCATGTAGAGTCAAAATAAGATGTTTTGGACCGATATGAATCGATACGCTAGCATGGATAGCGGGGCCTAGGTTTTGGCTACACGACACTTAAATCACTGGATTTCTTTGGCAAAGCAAAATTTTGATGTGTGACTTATCTTGTTGGCTCTTGGGTAAGAGTTCTTTCTTCGTTCTAAAGGTTGTGCTTATGTGAAGATAGTGCTTTGAAGGATATGATTGAATGCTTACTCTTCATGGACTAATTCAATGGAGCATTCAAACTCATAGAATGATATGATCTAAGAGTTCCTCTTTTACTTATAAGTGGAGCGAGCACGAGTAAGGGTGATAGGAGAAATTGTTAAGAATTTGTCTCAAGTTTATGGACTAATTCAATCGAGTATTCAAGCTTAAAAAATGATCAAGAGTTCCTTCTTTACTTATGAGTGAGGGGTGAGCACGAGGAAGGGCGACCGGCAAAAACCGATATAAAATATGTCTCCAGTTTGATTCCGTAAAGAAAACCTGATCCAAATAGCTTTTTGAGTAGGTTGCCTAAAGGGCGAGAGCACCGGTCCAGTCCAACCAGGGAACCGGACCCAACCAGTTCTGGGCAGTTCTCTGTTCCGAACTTTCGGAACTGGCAATGAACGGTCCTCTTCCCGGTTCCTTGCGCAGAAACGGACCAACCGGACCGTAAAGCAAAAGCTGCATTTCAATCAAAGATGTCACGTGCATCTGCAATCGGAGCGTCTCAGCCACGAAAATACACCAAGTATACTAATAGATCTTGACCGCGTTGATCAAGACGATCACGTGGATTTCTCGTTCGAACCGCCGGACTCAAAAACAGCAGCAAAGATTTCAGAACTTTTAACATTAAACTGCAAGCAACCAAGAACGAAATTACATGGAATACGTAGTTTACAAAGTGTTTCAGGTACACCATCAGCTTGATTAGCTGTGTACAAAAAGGTCTGTCACTGCTCAAACTCAGTGCCTCCCTGAGCTTCCAAAACAACAGCAAAAGAAAAAGAAAAGCCAGCTGCTAAAAGAGTCTTCCACAACCTCGTTCTTACTAAGAAGTGAAGCCTCGAATTACATTGGACAGTGCATTTTCCAGGGCGGGTGACCATTCCTCATTCACCTCAGCCAAAATGATTTTTTCTGTATAATAAGTAAAGTTATTAAAAAGAGGCCTCCTACGATGTGTAGATCGCCTCCGTTGCACGACACGACACGACACCACAGCTACGCCCGTTTGAATAGAGAGCGTGAGCTAGGGGAACCGACTTTGGGGCCGCTCCTAAAGAGGCCCATCCGCTGGGGCTATGTTTAGTAGCCTATGTTTGACTGAAGGAAATTAAAATTAGGCCCTTCATTGGGTTAAAAAGGGTGTAGTTTTTGTTAGCGTTTTGGTTTTTCGGGGGGGTCGGGGTTTAGACTTGGGACCCGCTGAATGTCTGGCCGAAGGACCAATTGGGTGGGGCCGCCTCGTTGGAGATCGAGGTGTGGCCATCGCTGGTGGTGACCTTGAAGGAGAGGGCCTGGCCGTTGAGGTACGAGTTGCTCTGCCAGTTCTGGCCCCAATTCCTAGACATGGTTTGCCAGTCGGTGTTGGAGCCTTTGATTGACACCGCCACCACGTCCCCGGCGCCGCCGACGTTGGTTATCAGGACAAGGTTGAAGTAAGAGTGGCCGTTGATGGTGAATCTGATCCCACCCGTCCTCACACAAGACACCCTGGATGAGCACATAACATCGTTAGTTTGCTTGTTGACGTCAATTAGTATTTTCTAACATAACAGAAAGTGCCGTGATCTAACAAAAGCAGACACTAAGCTCATTCAACTGTGTGCTCACCTTCTGTACTGAACAGGAACTATTCCGGCTTTGTACTGAGCAATCTGTTGGAAGACCGGCTGGGCGAGGTCGAAGTGCTCCAGAGGGGGATTGCACCATCCTCCATTGTCATTAGGGAGGGCAAGGTTAGGAGGACAGAAATTGGTGGCAGTGATGATGATGGAACCAGGCAAGCACCACTGGTTGTCATTCACACACTGGATCTCATAGCATGCTCCACAGCTCTGCCCATTGTTGAACAGGGCAGTGCTCAGGGCAGCTGTGTTTGTGCCATATCCTTGGCTAATTAGATTCCCATACCCGCAAGCCCCACCTGAAACAGATCCAAAGAACTTGTTAACTCAGAAACCAGAAAAAAAAAATGTTGTAGAACATGTAATTTGTCTGTCTATCGCACTCTGAGAAAACATGCAAGTCGTAGATATTACTGTTTCTAGATTTGTGATTCGCGGGGTCTAAGGGGGACGAGACTAGGCGATGATTTCTCACGAACCCGCCAGGGGATAAATATGTGAGTGACAGGAAAGTAAGTGCAGAATTTATGGGAATGCAAGAGAGGGGATTGCTGTTTATTGTCACTACTAACTCACCCATTGTTCCAGAAGCATCACCGCCTCCATAGAAAGTGGCATGGGCACTGGTCCATGCACTCCCATCACTTTGGACTGTCTTGAGCAATGCGAGGAAGGCCACAATGGTGAATCCAAGAGAACCCATTTTTGGCTTGCAGCGAGAAGTTTCAGCCCAAGATGAGAGAGAAAGAGAGAGCAGCTTGGAACTTTAGGTGAAAGGCCAGGGAGAGAAGTGAGGAGGAAGAGGGACAAGTCGATTGTTTATATAGAACTGGAAGGGGATGGGAAGTGGTGGGGAATAAAATAAAGCGATGGAAATATGGAGGAACAGTATCTAAACTACTAACAGAAACAGAAAAAACTGCTAAAAAATTAACACAAGTTGTTTGTGGACATGGAGTGGGGAGGACTCCAATTTTTCTACTTTCTTTTTTGGAATTCCCCATATTCTGCCTGGATTTGTGATCCCTCTGAGTGGACTTTTTGGCCCTTTTAGTTTGTGAGGACCAAGGCACATTGGGAAGAGCCCATTGGTTCAGTTGAAGACCGGTCAGAGAGGTGGCAATTTTGGTGAGAAGGAATTGAATTTGATTCCAGGGGTGGCTTTAAAGATACCCCCAAGTGCATTTAATTGGAGCTTGTACTTGCTCAACTTGCCCAAAATCACCTTAATTGCATGAGCATGATCTCTGTTTCCACTAGGCTTGATGGCTTCTGTAGTTGCACTGGGGGATTGCAATGCATTGAAAACAATGGGAGGATTAAAAGGTGTGTGATTGACTTAGATGGACTTGCGCTTTTTATTGTTGGTGTCTTATGCCTTAGTATCTTATGCTTTTTATTGTTGGTGTATTATGCCTTAATACCTTTGAATGCATAGGATAGCTAAGAGCAATCTTAGGCTAACGAAAAGGAAATGAGAAAAGAAAGATATGGACCAGTAAGCGAGCTAATATACTATACGTTTTGCGGGATTGTCAACGAACATAAATGGATAGGCTCTATCTGGTGCATGGAATCTCTTTTAGCAGTTACGTTATGTGAAATCTACAGCCACAGCATTTATGAGAACACAAATACACTTAGATCATATCGACTTCAGTCGATCTAAGATAGCTTCCCTCGGATGTTGCTACAACATGTGCTACAATAGAAAAGTTATAAAATAGCCCTAGTGGGGGAATAGGTTGCAGATGAATGTGGGCATACATTGAAGTAGCTAAAAGGCTTCTTCATGGAGAAAATGGCATTCAATTGCGAGCAAGTAAACAGTTGGTGGGGGCAGTTAGCTAACCCTTGAGCTGAAACCCAAATAGCCTCAACTTATTGCAGTCCCAAACCAAATTAAAAAGGTTCTCAAGGTCTGGCCTTTTCCAGAGCGTGCTTCGTTAGGTTCCATAGGGCGGCCGTCAATAATTAATATGATCACAATGAATTCATGTAGCCAACAAGCCCGTACTATTCAATGTCAGTGAATAATTGAGAGGTTGGGAAGGCATTGGGCTATTCAAGTTCAACCGAAAGGGGGATAAAGATAAAAGAAAAGCAAGGATTTTGTCAGCCATTGAATTGCCAGATTCTTCCTCCTCCTTTTCGCATGGAACGGTGACAGTTGATAGTTAAAGGCACTCCAGCTGAAATCCATGTCAACAGATGCTGGAAAACGTATTGAAAGAAACATCAGCATAGCAAAGTATGAGGAATCCACTAAAGTTTCAGTGGATGAGGGACTCTTTTTGGTCGCTTATATTCTTAGATAGATGCCCTGACTCAACAAAATGAGAGGCAGCATTTGCAACATTGCAGAGTCCAAGCTTTATATTCACTTTAAAGCAAAACCAGTGTCATATGCTACCTTTTGTCTTCCTCTAGCCAAAAGGAAAAGAAAAGCAAGAAGAAGGGAAAAAACCAAGAAATGAAAAGTAATAGTTTGAGACGTAAGCCGCAATCAGCTGCACAACTTGGACCTCATTAATTGGCAGAATGAACAAAAGGGTCATCTAATCTTCTGATAATTTTTCCTGGGTTGGATATTATTTTATGTGATTTGGAGTTCTTGAGATTCTTCGGTTTATGAGTAAAGAAAAAAGTAGTATCACATGGCCCCATCTGGGCACATGGGGTAGCTGTTGGGTGATGAAGAAGGCTCACCCTTTTTTTAATCTGACTTTTCATCATCATCAGTTTTCTGGGAATTTGTAAAGAAAGGTTGTAATGAATTCTTGCCATTTTCCCATTGGAAATGCAACTTCTGTTCAGCGTAGTGAGCCTCTGACTTTTTTTCCTTTGGGCTCCAAAGTTAAAGAAATGAGCAAGAAACTTACTGCCTCAAATTCAGGATCTTTTCTGACCAAAAAACAAAATTTTTTCAGGATCTTTTGAAATTAGGTTAAATAAAGGTGGCCTGCATGTGGCAAACCAACCCAACTTAAGATAAGCTGAACTGCTCTCTCTCTCTCTCTCTCTCTCTCTCTCTCTCACTTGCTTTGCTTCTGGTTCATTTGTCTAAGAGGAGTTAAACCTTTTCAGTCATCTCTTTTTGGCCGCCTTAGCTGTTTCTGCATGATGGGTGCGAGTTGCTGTCCTTTCTTCTCCCTGGATAATATTCCTATACTCACTCAAGCTTTACAGCAAATTCAAGGCTCCGGCGTGCGATGATACAACCATGCATATGTTAAAATGTCGCAGATTGTGAGCGTGCACAGGCGCGAGAGGAGCGCTTTTCTTATTAAGCTCTTCAATCTAATGATTATTACTCAAAAGATTGTACATGACACGTCCATGGACCATGCCTTGTCTGAAGAATTGGCATCTGAGGGCCCTTTGTACTGTCATCAAGTTGTCAGCTTCCTGTTTCTTTTAATTAGTTTATCATCATAGACTCATAAATAGTTAAAGAGAGAGACTGTGGTGCGACTCACCCAATACGAAAGTACCATAGTAATTAAAATTGATCGGAAACATCGCATATGCAAAATAGAAATAAATATACTGAAAGTCCTAAAACTTGTCATAAAAGTATAATCAAGTCCTAAAACTTATCATGAAAATGCAATCGAACTCTAAAACTTTCGAAAAGTGCAATCCGCGAAAGGACTTAATTGGATCAATTTGACAAGTTTTAAGATTTAATTCTACTTTTTGAAAGTTTTAGGATCAAATTGCACTTTCGTGATAAGTTTTAGGACTTTCGATATACCTATTCCTATAAAATAAAACGGTGGCTGTATCTAATTAACCCGGATGCCAGCAAAGCGGGAAAGGAAAAATCATGTCGTGGTTTGAGCAAAACGTTGTATGCTCGTAGGAGTAATTTACGTGTTTAGAAATTGAAATGCCATCAATTTTTATAGTTTTGCCGGGCAACTTAAACTCTAATTGTTCCCAGGATGCGTGAGGACCTTTAAGGGGGTGAACCCAGAACCAACCCTGAACAGTCGAGACCTCGTGGCGTCTCTTCTGATCGAATTCATCAGTCAATCTGAACAACTCAAGATAATCCTGACCAAGATTCCTTGGTGGAGTCCCACGCCCTACGCACCCGTTCGCCACTCTGTTCCCAACTCTTCCCACCTCTCGGGCGAGACAGCGCCTGTTTTTTTTTTCTTTTCAAAAAGGAGCAAGGTAGAACGAGCAGTATTAGTGACGCCTGGTTTTCCACTTGATGTAAAGCCCCGACCGTGGGAATAGTGACTTGGGTAACAACATTCGAGATTAGCTAAAAGGCGAAAGGCCTCGCCTATATCTTCGGGAGCTACTACGCTTGCGTGCTCACTCATCCTCCTTGCGGAAGGATCCAAACGAGACGTTAGAGTCTTGACGTGACCAAATCGAATGGGTATTCTATATATGAATTCGAAATGAATTCGTAAATAGCTATAACTAAAGACAATTGAAGGATGAGTCTTATCTATTTATTCACTGTTGCTCTTATTTGGCGAAAGGTTGCGTCTCTTCAAAAGGACGTGCCTCTTTGGCCATTTATACGGGAGTGTGGGTATTCTAAAGGCATGGTTGTTGATTTGCCTTCATTGCATTTCGTTCTCTTTGTGTAAGTTCGAGTCCTTCTTCTCTTGGGACGCAAGCTAGGAAAGGAATATTGGGGTTGGAGCATTGGATTTTGAGGACAAAATTCTGAATTAGACAATCGCATTTTGGATTACGACGGTGATGACCGGATGCCATGTCAGAAATTTCTGACGGCAATTGGCTAGAAGGGCTACACTAAAGTTTCGCATGAAGATTTAGAACTACGTAAGATTGGAAAGTTTAAGACCAAATAACATTTATACGATAGGTTTTGGACCGATTGGGTACTTATCAAAGTTATATAGTTATATACTCAATTTTCACAGAGTCATGGCTCATGGCTCCTAAGTTGGTCGAATCTTACCGTTTGTGCGGTGCCGTTTCTCCTAATAAAAAGCATTTATTCGCTACGACGAATATCCAAACTATTGATAACTTAAATGATCAAACATCGTTAGCGGTGCCCCAGTCGCGTGTTGACTAAGATGTCACATGGAGCTCATTAGGAACTTGTCATGTGTTTCCAAAGAGAATCTTCATTTACACTAATCACAAGATCTCCCCCCTGATTTTTCTTTCGTTTCTTTCTTTAACAGACTAAAGTCATCGCACAGGAGATATGATGAAATCATGAACATGTCACAAAATTCGGACCTCAATTACTACAATTTTTTTTTAAATTGAAAGCTTGATATAGCATCGAGGTCAACACGAAACTTCAAGAATGTCACAGCCATCTTCCTTAAATCTAATGCGATGCGAACCACTTAAATGAGATTGGAACATTAGAAAAGGAACATGCGAGATCATCGAAGAACGAGCAGATGTGGTTTATCTGTACGCAATGGTACGACATTGCTCAAACCTCCCTCAGATCACATGAAAAGTTTCTCGGACGTTTGCTCATGGAGAACAGCGATCGATTCACATGATCCTCGATCACCTTCATTTATTGCAACAAGCCTCCACTTGCTTGGATTCTTTTCTATATTTCTCTTTGTTTCTATTCTATTAGGATAGGGAGTGAATCGTAGCTGGCGGACAACGTTCCTTGACCAAAACCCTAATCATGAAGATGTATATGTCAACTAGCACATTAGCCGTCGTGTTGGTGCATCTAATTTTATAAGGAGAAAAAGGTAGAGATGTGCCATGGAAACCAAGCAAAAGAAGGGTATTGATATTATTTTATAAGTTAACTAGGAAGTCGTTCGTATTTTCTCGTCGGAAATGCTGCCTCTCCGCTAGAATAATGACCCTCTTTGCTGAGAAGAAACCTTATCTGGCCAAATCACGGGGTTCGACTGGCGAATGAAATTATGATGAACTCCGCACGCAAAGCCGGCCAATGAAGATTATAGTAACCGGCCGAAGGAAACCTCCGCGACGAGAAAAAGAGAGCGCACTTGTGCCTACATGACCTTGTATCTCATGTGGACCATATGGGTTTATACTTATTTGGATCAAGGTTCACATGGGTCGAATCCGCCATGACCGATGATTGTGAAGGCCCCACATTGAGGATAGACATGATTGATGGCCAGTAATCATTTTAGATTCATGAATCTCTGGATTCAAGCAAAGACAATCTCGTCCATATGAGTTTGGTGCGGTGGCAAGAGAGACAAAAGGGTGCGTTGACCATGTAGAGCAAGTATGTTGTTAGTGAAAAAAAAAATTCTCTTATAAACTCGAACACCCTTTTGAACTTCTTGTTTGGTCAAATTTTCCATATACTAGTTGAGATATAAATTTGGGCAATACCCTTCTGTTAAGTTAACCAATGAAAACCTAATGGTTAAATAATTTTTTTCCATATTTTGGTCGAAATGGTTAATTAGTTCCCATAGACATTTTGTGCTCAAAATAAAACAAAGCTTTAGCAGTATAATTCAAAAATCACATATAGACATTTTTCCTAGTAACCAAGGATATGAATCATCCTTGAGGCCTAAAGTGAGAATGTGAACTTACCCCTTTGTTCATCTCATGCATGAGATGAACAATGAAAGCTGTGGATTCAAGCATACCGTTTCACGACTTCTTTTCAAGCAAAAACGTCCAAAACACTTTCTTCATATACAAAATGATACAAGCACGACGCATTGCGTTGCCTAATTGCAATCTATCTCGATCGTATGAAGAGACTTCTTGACTGCTAGCATCTTGGTAGGATTGTGGCGATGGGATCACCTTGCATCGTAGGTAATGCAAAGTAGTTATGGCGATGCTGAGAGAGAACCGTCAGCATTGATCATCCCATCCCCACCATCTTACCAAGAACAAAATACAAGGCGACCAGAAGATGTCATGTCCTTTTCTTTGTAAGGTAAGATGCTTCACGAAGCCGGCACATGCTCGTTACATAAACTAGACTAGTGTCCATATACAATGTCGAAGTTGGAGGATTTTTGTCTATGGCGATTAGACCTTGTCGACTTTGAGGCATGGAGAAAATCTCTTAATCATTGTTAGTCGTTCTTATGAGTAACGAAAGAAGGAAGAGCCGGTCTTTTGTCGTGATATTAGGTATATATTATGAAGAGAGAGGAGCGAGTCATGGGCTTCCCAATAATTGTCGTGGTTCGCACGTTGGTGTACTCATTCTCTCCAGGTGATTCTCCTTCTATTTGGTCCTTCCAAGCACCTCAACGTTCTCATGTCCCCCTCGCCTGTTCCATGTCTTATTCTCCAATTGCAAATCAAGGAAGCCTTGCACTAACACGGACGTCTTATCGCTAACATCATCTGCATATGAACTAATAAATGTAGAAGATATTAAGTCTCCACAACGAAATACACGTACTAATTCACACAGGACATTCTGTCCTCTTTAAAATACATGGGAGTATTTCCAAAATTTCAAGGTCGCACAACCTCAGATTGGAGGTCACGCGAGCTCGAAAGCGGGGTTGTGCCTCTATCTCGGACCAGAGACGGACCTTGACAGGTGGTGGCGCGACCTCGAAATTGTGATGGTGGTTGTCGCTTTGGTTGTAGGCGATTGAGGTGCATCTCACTTTGGGCCCTATGTGTTTGCTTATCTTTTCTTTCCATCTGTCATTTCCTTATTGACTATGGATTTTTCATGTTAGTTAATGCTTCATTTGTTTCGCAAAAAATGAGTGATTTGAAAAATGTTTTCCTAAAAATAATCTTTTGTATCGTTCATAAAAATGAATGAATAAACAATATTTTCATCTTTCACAAAATATTTAAATATAAATTATTGTCAATAACGAAAACATTTTCTATTGACTAATTACTTCAAACGACACAAGTGATCATTTTTAGAAAAATATTTTTTAAATCATGCATTTTTCGCCAAAACAAGCGGAGTTTAAGATAAGAAGAAAAGGGTTTTATGAGTATTAATACTTAATTTTTGAAAACCAATAGCTTTAACTACTAATAACTTGTGAGAGAGTTTTCTCTCGAATTTACCTCCGAGCTATTCTTGCGCCTGCAGATCATGTTTATGCAGATCATGTTTATGGATGACCTAGCTACTTTGGGGTAGTCTTGTTTCCATGACACGGTTAACTCGGACATGATAGAATATTTAAATATTAAAATATTTATTCATCGAATAGTTTAAGTTTTTAAAATAATTGGCACTGATCTTACAAAAATTTATATGGTAAAGAGCAGGGCACCTAAGTTTGAAGCTTTCTAGGCTCCTATTTGGCTCCCCAATGAAGTATTTCCATGCCTAGTATTAGGCAAAAAAAGGACCAGACTAAACATGAGTAAGAGTGATAGAATATTAAAATAGTAAACCACACATTCCTCTAATAACTTAAGTTTTTAGAACAGTTGGCAGTGACTCCATAAAATCTCATGTGATATCACATTTAAAGGTCCCGAGTTCAAATCTTTTTATCCCTTTAACACCAGCGGTAGATAGGAACCGAACTGTCTCATGATGTTCTAAACCCAACTTACGTACCACTTTGATTGGCGAACAACCGAAGCCTTGGGAACCTTTTCATCCCAAAATGTGATGAGTCAACATTGAGGTCCAAACGACATCGAGATGCCAAATGACTCCGTTGATAAGAACTCTTGAATGTAATCGACCTATTATCCCCGACGTACCTTTGATTGGTTGAGCGATAGCCTTTCGACATAGGACTTCTGGATTATTGTGGCTGACTTTCGTTTCTATTCAACCAGTTGATCTCACATTTAGGCAGGCTTATGCCAAGGATATGAATCATCCTTGAGGCCTAAAGTGGGAATATGAATTCAAGTATATCGTGTCACAACTTTTCAAGCAAAAACGTCCAAAAGCATTCTTCATATACAAAACGATACAAGTATGTCGCGTTGCTTAACTGCGATCTATCTTGTGTGAAGAGACTTCCTAACTGCTAGAATCATGATAGGGGCACGGGGATGGGATTGCCAACCTCCAATCTTCGAATCACAGGTGGTGTGGAGTAGTTATGTCTCAATGCGAACGTCCTGTGATGAGAATGAAAAATTTATGGCGTTGCTCAGAGGGAATCGTTAGCATTGATCGTTCATCCCCACCATTTTACCAATGAAAAAAATAAATAAAATAAAATGCGACCAGAAGATGTCACGTCCTTTTCTTTGTAAGGTAAGATGCCTCCCGAAGCCGGCACATGCTCGATACATAAACAAGACTAGTGTCCATATACAATGCTGAAGTTGGAGGATTTTTGGTAGTGGCGATTAGACCTTGTCGACTCTGAGGCGTGGAGAATATCTCTTAATCATTGTTAGCTGTTCTTATGAGCAATGAAAGGAGGAGCCTACCACTTCAAGAGCCGGTCTTTTGTCGTGATATTAGCTGTATATTATGAAGAGAGGGAGAGAGAGTCATGGGCTTCACAATAATTGTCGTAGGTTCGCACATTGATGTACTCAGGGGCTATTTGGTAACCGGTTAAATAATATCCGATTCTATTCTTTTGTTTTCAGCATATAAAAAACAGAAATCCATTTGATAAATATTTTGTTCCTAGGCACAAATTTTTTTCTGAACGGAATCAAGAATCAAAGGGAACAAGAATCAGAAATGGAAAATGAATTTCTTCTTCTTCTTCTTCTTCTTGGTTGGTCTTCTTCATTTTTTCTTGCTTGTGGTCGGTTGCCGATCGCCAGCCATAGGCGACCGGCCACAAGCTAGGGCCAGCGAGGGTGTCGCGGCCCTCATCGGATCTGGTTAGGGCAGCGACGAGGATCACCCTTGCCAGATCCAACGAGGGTGGCCCTCGCCCAAGTCGCGAGCCGCCCTCGCTGGCCCTGGCTTGTGGCCCGTCGCCGGCACCGACGACCTGGCCATGGGCCAAGGAAAGGGAAGAAAAAAAAAAGCAAAAAAAAGGAAAGAAATATTACAAAATTCAAAATATTATTAATAAAAAGAAATTTTGTGCAGTTCCCAAATGCATTTCTGCTCTTTTTCTATTTCAGGAATAGAAATTTTGGGCAGTTACCAAACGCCTTCAAATGCTTAGAAATTATTTCCGGGAACGGAATAAAAAAAAATCATTTCTGAGTAAAAATTAGTTTCAAAAACAAAATTATTTCCAAACGCACCCTCATTCTTTCCGAGTAGTTCTTCTATTTGGTCCTTCCAAGCACCTCAGCGTTCCCGCGTCCCCCTCGCTTGTTCGAATCTTATTCTCCAAGTGCAAATTAGGGAAGCCCGGCACTTACACGGGCGTCCTACCGTTAACATCATCTGCATATGAACTTGTTTATGTCGAGGATATTTAGTCTCCATGCTGAAATACACATATTAGCTCACACAAGAATATTTTGTCCTCTTCAAAATACGTAGGGAGTATTTTTGAAATTTCAAGGTCACGTGACCTCGGATTGGTGCGAGCTCGAAAGCACGGCTGTGCCTCTATCTCTGACCAGAGACGGACCTTGGCGGGTGGTGGCGCGACCTCGAAATTGTGACTCGCTTTGGTTGTAGGTGGTTGAGGTGCGGCTCACCTTGGGCCCTCTGTATTTGCTTATTCTTTCGGTCCGTTCGTCATTTCCTTAATTGACTTCGGATTTTTACCGTTAATTAGGGCTCCGTTGATTTCGTAAAAAATGAGTGATTTGAAAAATATTTTTCTGAAAACGATCATTCATAACGCTTGCAAAAATAAATAAACAAGTAATATTTTCATCTTTTACGAAAATATTTAGACATAAAATTATTATCGATAACAAAAACATTTTCCATTGATTAATTATTTCAAGCGATATAAATGATCATTTTTAGGAAAATGTTAATTATTAATATTCCGCAAAAGAAATGGAGTCTGAAATTTAAAATAAAAGGGGTTTCATGAGAATAAATACCTACTTAATTTTCGGAAACCAATAGCTTTAACAACTAATAACTTGTGAGAGAGTTTTCTTTGAAATTTACCTATGGCTATTCTTGCGCCTGCGGATCATGTTTACGGATTGCCCAATTTGGGGTACTTTTGTTTCCATGATGCCATTAACTTGGACGTAAATCGTGTCTTCACTTAACAGTTTAAGTTTTTAAAATAATTGACAGTAGTCCCGTGACATTTCATATGGTATCATAGTAGAAGATTCTGAGTTCAAAAATTTTCAGGCTCTCCTGTTCGCTAGTAATGGTTAAGGATTTTGGGCCCATGTGCTTAGGCAACAATGGTTGCTTATTACCACCAGCAACTGGGATATGAGAAACGACGTAGGATCACGAACACGTTCGAATTGTTTGTGCCGGCTCAATTGTAATCGGGTGGACTGGTTTGGCCAAATTGCAACCGGTTTAAGCTAAAACGGCATAGGATCACGCACCGGACCGGGAGTTAGGCCGGTATTTGATCGAACCGGTCCATATCGCCTGTGCCGATTCAGTTGAAATCGAGTGGACTGGTTTGGCCAAATTGCGGCTGGTTTCGGCTACAAACGGCATAGGATCACGAAACCGGACCGAGAGTCGAGCCGGTACTTGATCGAACCGGTTGGATTGCTGGGCTTTGGTAGGCCTATGGGTGTAAAGCCTATCAGATATAGTATAACGATAAATTCACTAGAGAGAAATGATACATAATGCAAATATTGTATGTAAATTGCTAATAGAAAGGGCGGGCAAACTGTCTAATTTCTTTGCTTTCTTACAAATCCTATGTCACATTACGCAGAACTAAATTGCATGGAAAATCCTGGTGCAAAACTTGCAGCTAAAGTTAACACACGATCGAACAGTTCTATCAGGTATCGCACCAATTCATTGTAATAGATCAAATCAATCCTATTTCAGAAAAACTGTAACATTCATATCGGACCTCTCGCAAAAACAATCCCTTGCATACTTTTCACATCGCCATTCGCTACGAGTCTATCTGACATGCGGACATTTTCTTAACTATAACGTCTCATCGGCCAATCCGCGGTGGAAGCGCCGCCGCGAACATCCAGCGGCTCCACAGCGATCGGCTTCATCATGCAATACCCGGACGCCTTAGAGCATGAGCCACCTCTCATCCTCCTGCATGATTCATCACAATCATGCTTCAGGTCCGTATCTGCTCTCCTTCTCACTTGCTCCCTCCTCATGAAGCTCAACTTCTCTTTGCTCGCTTTCCTTCTCACTGGCACTGGCATGGCCTCTAGGCCCATCAGCTTGGCCACCACCCCTGGCTTGCACCAGATCACCCTCTCTCCTGCCAGGATTGGCGGCAAGAGGCTCGGCCTATCGTACTTGGCTTCGTTCCGGGACCTGTCACGCGGCCCGCCTCTGAGGTCCCGCTCGCAGCACACCGATCTCCTGGCCATCGATTTCCTCTCAGGGCACTCTGAGTTCCGGAACGAGGACCGGTACATGGCGTCCTTCCCATCGAGGGAGAATCGCGGGTATTGGTTCAGCGCATTCCTGGCACACCGCAAGATGTCGGAGTTGTTCACGCAGGACATCCTCCTCTGCGGCGCACCAAAACCGCCGCCCTCGTAGTAAGCATCCAGCTTCGCCCTCCGGGCGATCTCTTCCTCCACCTCCAGCTGCAGTATCATCTCCTCCAGCGTGTGCCCGTTCGGAGACGACCGTCCGCCGATCAGGCTCGGGGAACCAATGATCAAGGGCTCCTCCTTGATGGCGGCAGCGGCGGCAGTGTGGTCGCTCCTGCCTTGGCTGAGGATCGAGGTGGAGGTGTCGCCGTGGCAGAAGGTCCCCACGCCTTTCTTCATCTTGGCGCCGAAGTAGTTCTTGAGGAGGAAGAAGGAGAGGTCCTTCATTGACCAAGAGGCATTGGAAGGGGTTTTGAGTTCTTGGAGATGGGAGGAGCGTTGGGTTTGAAGTAGACAGGAACTCGGAAGGGTGTGTCCCTGGCTTGATGATGATGACGTTCACGGAGCTCAGGAATTGTGTGAATTAGAGCGGTGTTGGAGGTTAATGTCATTCACATGACGCGATGAGAAGGAGAGGAGTCACAAGTTGTTGCACTTTACATTTAGGGAAAGAAGAGGGGCTCTCATCTCATTAGGTCAGTGTGGGTTGAGGTGGCTTTAAAGACTCTGTGAGCTGAATTTGGTGGAGTGCTCTGAAACATCTGCTCTGAATTTAAAGTTCTGTGCCCTTTTTACGGTGGACCTGTATCAAACAGTGATGGCATTGCATGCCTTCTTGGATCATGGTTCACTGAATGGTCGGGGGTTAAGTGTTTGCTATACACATTGAGTGTGATTTAGCTCGGCAAAGAGGCTTCGTTCGCGATAAAAGAGAAATGCCCAGATGAGCCGAATGATGCTGGGAAATTAGAACGGAACGGGAAAACCGGAACTTTCTGCTCCATGATGCAGACGAAGCACAGATTGAGTTCATACAATTGAAACCCAGGGAATATGGGTTGTGATGCAGAGGAGGAAACACGGGTAGGTCGCTGGACTATGATCATGCGAAGGTCAGTACTGTTCTTGGACAAGATAACATGTCCGCATCTGACTTCCTAAGTTCCTAGTGCATGCAAAGTAAACTAGTTGACAAACGTGTTTTCCAAAATGTACATATGAACATCTACACTTGGTTGCCTTTGAAAGTTTCAGCATACGGCACTATGCTGATACACAAAAGTGTCACAGTCCAGACTTGTGCCGCTCTCGAAACCAGGGGGCGCGCATTGTCATCACGCGCGAGTTAGGGGCGAACATGGGTCGAGCAGGCCGGGCATCGAGAGATTAAATGTCTGAGATTTTCAGGCCCAGCCATAATCATTATAATAACCCTGGATCGAAATCCAGAATTTTATCTTTTAGGATAAAAAAAAGTCGGGTTAGTTATTATTTTTCTGACCTTACTACGACCTTTAAATTTATAAATTGCATACGGATAAATCAATCCGAGCACCTCAATTTCAATGGGGCAAAACTTTTGATCTGAACGGAGTTACGGAAGTCGCGAGTAGAATATTCAAAACTCATTCGTAGCCGGATGCCCTGTGGCTAAAGGTCGAGGCCATATTCGGCCTCAAAAACCATTTTTTTTTTACATGTTTTTTCGGTTGCTTTTTCGCAATATGTACCTTACCGCGATGGCTTTTTCTCGTTCATTTGATTTTCAATTATATATGTAAATTGTTCATGACTTTATTAGCGATTCCGAAGAATAATTATTTCACATCGATTATTTTTTTCTTTGATGTCTCGTACTTTTCAATAAATTATACTTGTTTTTTTTATTATTTCGGGCTGGCCCGAACCATTGTTGGCCCAAAGATCTCAGGGCCTGAGGCCCAAACCCGACAGAACACGAAGGAATTAACGAGGTCCAAAATTCCGGGTGGGCCTATTTGGGCCCATAAAAATTTAATCTAGGCCGGCCGGTCGGGCCGAGTTTTCAGGCTCCCGGTCTGTTTTTGCTCACCCCTTTGAATGTTTCGAGTAAGATGGAAAAAAAAAAAAACAGAGCTTGTTAGAGGTTCTTTTAGCATAAAGCATAACCAAAAAAATTCAATTTTATTCATTCTACCTAGATGGTAACCAAAAAAAAAAGAGTTAATACCACGAGAAGCCCTAAACCGGTACATCTGTGGAAATTTTACCCTAAATTAATTTTTTAATCACAAAAAACACAAAATTTGTACATCTGTAATAATTTTACTCTCTGTTAGTTTTCATTGAATTTTACCGTTAAAATTGCAAGTTGGATGGCACGTGGTAATTAACGGATGTACCAGTTTAAGGTTTTACGTGTATATCAGTTTGTGATTTTTCGTAGTATTAATTCAATTTAACGGATAGTAAGTTTGTGATTTTTTATGGTCAAAAAATTAATTTGAGGTAAAATTGTTACATCTATAACAGTTTGAGATTTTTTGTGGTAAAAAAAATAACTTGAAGTAAATTTGTCGCAGGTGTATCAGTTTATGATTTTTTGTAATATTAACCCAAAAAAGAGAGATTTTATCCGGTTCTTGTACAATTGATTTGCGATTACAAATTAATAAATTTCAATCGAAATACGATTACACATAAAAGAGCATTAAAAAATTTCTACCAATTAAGAAAAAGAACATAATATTCTCATAGAGTTAAGGCGTTGTCCATGCAGACTCCTGAGGTTTCTGTCAATCGAGAGGAAAAAATCGATACGAAACTTTTGATAAATAAATATGTTGTTCACAAAAAGAAACTTCAAATGTGGCGGTCAAGGGGGCATTGGATCGGTTGGATTTTTCGGGAGAGGAAAATGAATTAGGAGCAGATGAGTCGTGACGGTATCGGTTCGGGATTTTCTTTTTGTAAATATAGATACGGTACAAAGTTTGGTTAAATATGTTACGGGGTATCAGTTTGAAATTTTTAGTAGTATTAATTTTAAAAAAATGTTTGGTGAGAAAGGCGGCCCCGAGGAATTATACCGAATATTTTTTTTTCCTTTTACCGCGGTTTCTGCATAATTCCATTTTTTTTCCTTGTGCCAAATAAAAGAGAAGCAACCTCGCCAAAAGGATCGCGGAATAAAAAGCGCAATAAACAAAAAAAAGAAAAAAGAGAAAATTGCATCTGCAGGGTGCAAGCACCAGCTCCTCCAATCCAGCGGAAGGATTCGTGTGCAGATTATTGCGCCGCGCCCGTTCGCTTATTCAGCGGCGACCGATCCCCCGATCGCCGGCGACTCCGTATCGTTTCTCGCTTCTGGCCGCCGGTAATCTCTCCTCCGCAAGCTCCGATCTCCGCCGTGCGTCTTCCGATTCCACGGTTCCTTCGACACGATTCGGAAGTGGTCGCGTACACGATTCGGAAGTGGTCGGGTCGAATCGCCTTCGTCCGGCGGCGTCGCTCGCGTCCTTGTGGACTCGCGCGCCGTTCGCGGATTGAACATCCGACGGCTCGATGATTTCGGCTTTTCGTTCGCGTCGAGTTCATCCGTTTGCTAGAAGGGCTTTTTTGTTGATTCGCGCGTTTCTGCGTGTTGTTTTTTTTATTAGGACCGGACCTCGGTCGATCGGCACGGCAATTGAGGTTTCTCTTGGGTTTCCTCTGAGGCGTGAGGAGGATGAAGGAAGCTTTGGCGGTGGCGCTGATGCTGTTGGCGTCGCTGATTCCTTCGGCATCATCCTCGTCGCCTGCCACCGGCCCTGCTTTTCTCTGGTCCAGACACTACGAACAGTGAGTTTTTCGTGTCTTCTCATGCCTTGGCACGCCAATCGAATTCAGACAGTGATCTTTGCATATGTATAGGAAACAGCTTCTGTGACCTTGTGCCTGCAAGATCGGTTCTAACCTATCAGGTTTCGTGCTCGTGTTTCTATTTTGTCGATGTTTTTATAGGATTTTAGGAATGAAAGCTTCGTAGGAAATAGTTCTGAAGACCTAGTTTGAGTAGTTTATGCTTGTCCTTCATATGCATGTTTTCATCAGTTAACTGCCGGGATATTCGTTTCCAGGTGAATTTTCTTACTAGATCCGTGCAAATCATGCCATCGCTAGTGAGAAACTGGCTGTTAACGATATTGTTGGGGACCGTGTTCTCTTAATATGAATCTGAAATCAGAAGATGAATCAATAGTTTGGACTGCTCTACCATCGTGCAACTACACTGTAGATAGATTGATGCTCACTTGATAATGCTTTGACAATCCTTCTTCAAACAGTGTTTCTTTTTTGTGCCAAATATACATGTGAATACTATATTGTTAATGGACGTTTCCCGAGAGAATATATCTTAACCATGTCCACAATTGGCGCAAAATCAAAATACTGTATGTAGATGCCACTTTATACTGCAATTTAGAAAGAATTGCTTCGGTCAGATCTTGTCTTTTTTTTTTTTAATAATCTCTAGCTAGTCAATTATCCCTTTGTGCTTTGTTTATGTCAAAGTGCTTGCAATTGTCTTCTAAGTTGCTAGTTTGTGCTTCACTGGTAGATTTCTTTGTTTCCTCCTTTGATAGTATGTGTGTGTGTGTGTGTACTTGACATTCTATTGAGATTTTTATCTTTGGACAAGACTTTAGGTGCAAGGCCTTTTCATTCTCTGAGATACTCTTTAGTTTGTTGATAAACAAAAATAGCCATGGTATTAATTATCTGAGTAGAATCTATTTCCTTTGCCTATGAGCATCCAGATATTGTCTGATAAAATTTTATTCAAAAAGGATCATTTTCACCTCCTTTTGATTCCACCATCTTATTTTAAGACATTTGAAGCATTTATTATAGGGAACACATAGACGATGATAATGACATATATTAAGTGAAAAACTGCCCATTGCATGTAATATTTGCTGCATAATCTTGCGGCACAAATAACATGAGCATTTAGGTTTTCCTTGTGAAGATGATACACAGTTAGAAATTAATAAGTACTCTCGTCCCTCTTCTCTTTAGAGTACTTTCCCTTGCCAACTGTTCTTGAGGTAGTTGTGGTTGTGGAAATAAGAGGAAGACAGATGTATTGATGTAATGCATGCACTCTTCGAGCATTTTAGATTTTATTAGTGATGATGTTTGGATGCTCCTCAAGTGATTGACACATCGCAAAATTTTTTTCCGATTTTTTTACCTGGAGAGATTTGACATATTTCTCATTATTTTAATACTTCTCATGCCTTGTTGTCTTGCTTCGTTTCTATGGGTTGGTTCTGGATGTCCAGATATCTTACGGATGTCTATGAATGTCACAGGCATTCCACTGATGGAATCAAGGAACTTGTAAATTATCAGACCATATCTCCTAAGGATCTGGCCAAGTCAATTCTTTCAAAGGGCGGGTGGTCGGACTTCTTGGTACTTGATTCCAGTACTGTGATTCCTAGACTGATGATGCAATAATAGTAGCTTATTTTTTATTTCTTCTCAGAATTAAAGAAAGAATTCCCTTACCAAAAAAAATAGAAAGAAAGATGTCTATTGTTAGATGCTGGTTTACTTATTGCTTTTTACTATTCTGTTCCAATGTAGTGCTTGGGAAAGAAAAGTCAGCAGCCTGTGGATGTCGCTCTGGTTTTTCTTGGTAGAGAGGTTAGAGTTCTCAAACTTATTATGGTTTGACTAATCATTTAGAATAGTGGAATTCCTTTTCCTTAGCACGCATCTAAACTTTGGTTTTTTGCATATGACGCATATAGTTTTCCCTCCATTGGGCATTTGGTACATAGAAGCAAATGCTTAATAATGTAGTTTGACGTGTCATTGATTTTACGATGCCCTGCAAACCTCTTAATGTTGACTTTGTGTTGCTCATTTTTGTTATGTTACATTTATTTTCCAATAGGTGCAATCTTTGGATATCTCTGCTAACAGCCATGCGGATCTAGCTCTTGTAGACTTGCTTAAGGTAAAGAAGGCCTACTTTGTAAAATGGATATTGTGGCTGGAAATCGATCAGACTTTGAATGATTCAATTGTCCAATTAATCCATAGTTCAAACCTTAACAGGTGTCTTTCACAAGGTCTAATTTTTCAATGGCGTTTCCCTATGTTGCTGCCATTGAGGAGGAGACAGTGGAAACTTCGTTGATATCTGGTTTTACCGAAACTTGTGGACAAGATTTAGAAACCAGTAGCGTTGCTCTTCTGGGATCATGCTCCTTAAAGGGGGACAATTACCATAAACTTTCTGACCTGGAATCACTCAATGTAAGCTGAACAATCATTCAAGCTTGTAGTTGTAGATTCCATGACACCTACAAATTACTTATGTCTCTATTCATAACGATGAATAGGATTATCTAGCCTCCAGAAAGGAAAAGAGACCTGAGGGGAAGGCAGATCTTGTTATGTTTTGCCATGAAGCACCTGGTCTTTCGCCTGAATCTGACGTACTGCCTTCAGAAAGTATGGGTTTTAAGTTTTCAAAAGTAAAGCTTTCTAATAAAGATCATTGTAATAATATTAGTTTTTCAATCGACTTCTCCATACTGTACTTATTTCCCTGAAGTATGCTTAGAAGTAATTTTTATGAGCTTTGCAGGTGAAATTTTCTCTGAACTTCTTCTATCCATGGAGCAGTCCGGGCAGAAATTCGCTTCTCTCTATGTTTCACGTCCTTATAGTAATCCTTCTCTTCGGGAACTAGAAAGGTTTCTTCCTGAGGGCAGTGCTGGAAATGCGTCGACCGATTCAACATGCGATGGAGTTTGCCAGATCAAATCATCACTCCTAGAAGGAGTTTTAGTTGTAAGTTCTTGCAGGTTTTCCTTGATGTGCTTACACCTTTGTCTTTGAACGTTGGGTTATTCCTTTTGAAGTTTCATGCACTGTTGCATCTTTATAGCACCCGTCACATGAGAGATGTATTGTTTTAGGCTCCATTGCTGCTGTACCTATCATATATGGCAACGATTAGCATGATGTGATAGCCCCCTGCCTATTTCTGTTGAATTCTATTTTGGCTTTTCATTTTTTGCTAGAATTGGAGTCTGTCCATCCTGCATGACGAGCAACTCCAATGCTATCATATGCATGCGTGTCCCCTTAATTGAAGTTCAAATGCATTGTCGAAGTTGAAACAGTGCAGCTAAAAGTAGGACACTTACGATGTGTCTGGCACCTAAACGGCAGCATCTAAAAAGTCCACGACACATTCATATATCAACAATCGCATCAATGCATGTAAACTTAATTTTTTGTTTATGTTTAGTAGAGATTGCTCTTTTTCTCCCCCAACCTCAGCCTCATAACTCTTCATCTCATTCAGAGTATCACGTCCTTATACCGGTGCTTCTCTTATGCTTCAGGGGCTTGTGTTGCTTGTAATCTTAATATCCGGCCTCAGTTGCATGATGGGCATTCAAACTCCAACAAGATTCGAGGCGCCTCAAGAGTCGTGAGTTCTCGGTTTCAGTAATTTGTCTTGGCAGTGTTACCGCTGGATGTTTAATGAAAGGTGCTCGCTAGTTAATATATTTGTAATAGCCTGTCCATCTGCTTATATTCGTTACATGGTCCGTTCTTGTATCTGGCATTTCAATGTAGTTTGGTCGCTTTTTACCCTTCGGATCGCTTAATATCCCAGGAATGATAAATGAGTATTTGAGGGCCTGTAGATGAAAGAACTATTTCAACTTGTCTGGATTGATTTTACTTTTTGCATTGATCTAAATCTCACAACCCACACACTTTGTATTTTCTATATCCAAAGCTCCCGAAACTTTTACAATTCTCACGTATCAACACTTTTTCGCATAACAATATTTTCATAACTTTATGAAATACAAACAATGTTATAAATTCGACTGGAAGTACAACAATACTTTCTGTTTTTGCTTTAAGTGTAAAAATACTTTAAGCTATCTTGGATAAGCTGGGTACCTTCAACTTTTTTCTTGCTGAAAAAATAAATCCGGTGTAAAGAAATATGGTAAGTAACTTATGTTTGTGAGCCATTTGGGGATTATTTCTATTCGTGTGTACTACGCACCATTTTATTGTCTCAAAAGCCCGTTCGCAGCACATGCTTCTTAGCCAGTTCATAAGTACGAGTCCTGCAAAAGTGAATGCTGAAGAGTGAAGATATAACGGGAGACTAGCTTCACCATGCGATGGCCAACAAACCGAACGATCTTAGGTTTTGACTGGACTCTGCTGTTTTGGACATGGAAGAGTGCCGTAAAGCCAAGCCAGATTGAAGTTAGTTTGCTCCACCAGCTCCTCAAGCGCTGTTCCTTACACCCCCTTACCGGTTTGACCGATATGAATCGCCATAGAGATGTCCCTCTTTCCTAATGTTACCCGATATGCCTGAAATGATAATCAATTGAAAAGGTGAGCCGGGATAGAGATTTATTGGGAACAGATAACCATTATACAAATTAGACACCGCCAACAGCTGAACATTACAAATTTACACAAATTACTACCCCGTGGAGTGGATGCAGCGAGAATAGTAGAACTCCAACGGCAGCCTCCACTTATCGAGCTTGAGCATAGTTATCAGAAGTGAATACGGATTTCCAGGCTTAGGACTGTCAATTTATCGGCACCTTTACGAGTTTGAGGCAGCAAATCATGTAAACTCATCTGGACCTCCATCCGCTCTCATTTGTCCGTTTATTGCGTGCAGTACTTCGTTAATCACATCCACCGGATGGTTTGACCAGTCCTCCGCTGCAAATTCATGAACTTGGTTGTTCAGTTCTATGGAACTCTTACCGGGCGTCTTCTCAGTGCCGATGGTCCTCATCGCCTTCCTTATCGACCCAGATTCGTTCCACCTTCCCAGACCGGCATATATGTTAGACAGAAGCGAAAAATTACCGCTGTTCTCAGGCTCCAAGCGCATCAACTGCTGCAGAGCCCGTTCTCCAAGATCAGGATCGCCATAAATATTAGAAGCAGCAAGAAGCGATCCCCATATAGCCGCATTCGCTTCAAAAGGCATGCTCTTGACTAGGCACACTGCCTCCTGTAAATAACCACCCCGTCCAAGTAAATCGACCATGCAGCCGTACTGCTCGATCTTTAGATCGATCCCGTACCTCGAGGGCATCACGGCAAAGAACCCTCGACCCAGCTTGACCATTCCACTATGGCTACAAGCGGAGAGGACCGCTGTGAAAGTGATCTCATTGGGCTTAATTTTAGCACTTTCCATCCTGGAGAACATTTGGAGGGCTTCTCTTCCCATGCCATGGATGGCCAGTCCCGCTATCACAGTCGTCCAACTCACTACGCTCCTCTCCGTCATACCTTCAAAGACTTGAAGTGCCTTCCCGATGTCGCCCAATTTCGCGAACGTGTCTATAAGTGCATTATTAAGCTGCACGGTTCGATTTAACCCGCGTCTGTCGACATAGCTATTGATCCATTCCCCCAGTGCAAGCGCACCCAGCTGCGCGCAAGCGGACAGCGCCGCCAGCATCGAAACTTCATCCGGCTCTATGCCCTCCAGCAACATTCTCTTAAAGGCTTCAATCGCCTCGCTCGGCCTACTCCACTGAGCATATCCTCCGATCACAGCGGTCCAAGAAATCAAATTCCTCTCGGGCATTCGCTCGAACAACTCCCGGGCACTCTCCAAACATCCAGCCTTGGCATAACAAGCGATCATCGCATTCCACAGCGCGACGCACCCGGTATTCAACGCATCAAACACCTTGCGCGCATCGGGAACGCACCCGCACGAGCCGTACATCCGGACAAGTGCCGTGGCCACGTGAGCATCCGTCTCCAACCCGATTCCTACGCTCTGGCAATGAATCTGTTTCCCTACTTCGATCGCGGACAACCGAACCGCAGCTCTCAACGCGAAAGGAAGAGAGTAAGAGTCGGGCCGCAGGCCCGAAGCCCGGATCCCGCCGAACAGACGGACGGCCATCTCGGCGGAACCGGCGTCGGGGAGTGCCCTGATCACGCTGTTGTAGAGGGGCAGATCGGGGTCGGCTTTGCGGGCGAAGACGGCTATGGCGTAGTCGGAGAGACCCAGGGAGAAGCACCGGCCGATGAAGTGGCGGAGGAGGAAGTTGTCCCGGTCGAGGCCCCTCGGGACCATGAACCCATGAGTCCCGCGGAGCCGCCTCAGGTCGCCGCACCGGCGTAGCAAGGAGAGGAGCGACGGAGGTTCCGGCGAGGCGGCGGACGGGGACGGCGGCGATCTCGGGAGGAAGGGCCGGAGCATCTCCGCCGTTCTCCGTTTGCTTTTTTTGCGGAAACGAGCGTTTTTAAATAGCGAAAAAACACTAAAAACCCCAAACTTTATCATCCGTGATAAATTTATCCTAAATATTTTTTTATGACACCAAAAATTCCAAACTATACTATCCGTGACATATTTACCCTAATATATTTTAATCCATGGGTATTTTCGTTTTTTTCTTTTTTTCTTTTTTTTTCCTTTCCGGCGAGGGCCGCCCTCGCCGGCGTCAGGCGAGGGCGGCCCTCACCCAGGCAAGGGAGGGCGACCCTCGCCCGACTCAGGCAAGAGAGGGCGGCCCTCGCTGGCATCGGGCAACTCTCGCCGACAGCGAGTGAGGATCGCCCTCGCTCGCCCGGGCGAGGGCCGCCCTCGCTCGCCCAGGCGAGGCGTCCCTTGCCCGACTCAGGCGAGGGCGAGGTGGCCCTCACCGGATCCGATGAGGGCTGCCCTCACTCGTCGTTGGCGAGGGCAGTCCTCGCCGGAAAGGAAAAAAAAAGGGAAAAAATAGAAAAAGCAAAAAAAGACGAAAATGCCCATGGACTACAGTACATTGGGGTAAATATGTTACAAATACCATAATTTGGGGGTTTTTGGTGTAAAAAAAAGTTCAGAATAAATGTGTCATAAGTGATAAAGTTTTGGGATTTTGGTGGCTTTTTCCCTTTTAAATATGTTTTGTTAAAATTAATCAATTGTTTGATTTGAAATAATTAGTTTTAAAAAATACTTCCATTATCGAGTTTCAGCATTTTCATAGATATTATTCATTTATTTTTATAAACGATACGGGCGATCAATTTTTTTAAAAAAATATTTTTCATTCATTTGCTATTTACGAAAGAAACAGAAGCTGATTATCGATTACAAAATATTAGTTTTTTCAAGAATTTGTGCGGTTGTTTAGCTCTTTTTGATTCAAATTGGTTTAGTTTAAGACTTTGCTGGGTGGGGTCGATTGACTCCACTCAGGACACAAAGGAACCAAAATTGCCATACTGACCCCACCCATGACCCATTTCCGAGTCAAGAGACTCGATCCTCGCGGCCAGACAAAGATCCAAACAAGAGGAGTTACCTTGAATCACGTCGATGAATTTCATATTCTTGCATTTTTTTTTACCATAAAAATATCACGTTAAATGACCCGGATGATTATGACGAGGCATACATGACCGATGACCTAGCCAAGTTGGATTTTCATGATCCATAAACCGTATGATATTATTTCTAGCAAGGAGCTCATGTTTGAACAGTTTTTGAATTTTTGCAAATATAAGTTGCACATCTCGCTCATCACTTGCTTACTTCTATGTATTTTTTTTTAGTCTTTATTGCAAAATACCATTCCGATATATCATTAAGCAAAGCCCCGTTTTCGAAAAAAAAATCAAATCGCCATTTCTTACGAATCCATCCTTCACATCTCTTTGTGAGATTCGGGTTTTCAATTGATTTCGAGTGCTTCGAACGAGAGCGAGCACCTATGATCCAGAGATAAGTATTCTCTTTAAGGGGAAAAAAAGAGCTGACATTGTTCGCGAGTTTGGGACACAGGACGATAGACATTGTAAAGTGGTATCCAGAGGATAAATTATGCAGTCCGTGTTCTCATGATTGTACATGAATTTTCTCGTAATTATGCAAATTACGCACCCCGGAGCCACTGGGCGACTGCCACGTGTCGCCGCGCTGTTTTTTTTTTTTTACCGCCTTTTCGGCGGTCTCCTGTAACTCTCCTCGGACAGTAACCGAAGAAGACGACGAAGGAGTTGACGACGATGGCATTTCCGCCCGCGTCGGGTTCAGGTTCCCTTCCCACTCCGGCCGCCGGAATCGCCTTCCGATCCCGTCCGAGCGCGTTCAAGAGTCCCCCATTAACGGAGGCGGGCAGATCGGTTAAAATTTGTCAAGCAATGCGTGCGGCTCAGACCATGGCGATGGTGGGTGGGATGATGGGGGAGGAGGTGAAAGTCCGTCGCCGGACCGGAACCCATCAGCTCAGCGAGTGAGCGGCGGCGGCGGCGGCGACTTTAGTCGCGTTTCGGTGGGAATTGGATAATAACTCATTCGGATAGAGGAGAGAGAGAGAGAGAGAGATGGGGGAGAGAGAGAGAGGAGAGAGAGTGTGCGTGTGTCAAATAAAAGCTCTGATTTTTAAGTTAAAATATAAGACGCAAGAGGCGTTCACACCCGGCCATGGGACTTGGTCGCCTATCGTCTTCTTCGCCATCGTGTTCCCCAATTCCCGTCCGGAACCCTAATTAGCAAACAGGGGCTGCGGCGTTTCGGTGGCAGCTGCGTCCTGCGCCTTGGCCCTGTGGCTCTGCTAGGCTCGGCGATTTCGTTACGAGCCGCCGCGGCGAGACGGGTCGGCGGAAAATTCGGAATCTTGCTTGATTTCGCTTGTGGGTTCGTTCCCGAAGGTGGGAAATTCTTGGGGGCGGGGTGCGTTTGTAGGAGGTGGGTGTTTTTGTGGGGGGGTGGGGAGGGAGGGAGATGGAGGGGAATTCAGGTGGTGGTGGAGGAGGTGGTGGTGGTGGTGTTGGTGTTGGTGTTGGTGTTGGAGGAGGAGGAGGGAACGACGTGGAATTGATGTGCAAGACGCTGCAGGTGGAGCACAAGCTCTTCTACTTCGATCTGAAGGAGAACCCTCGCGGCCGCTACCTCAAGATCTCCGAGAAGACGTCGGCCACCCGGTCCACCATCATCGTGCCCTTCTCCGGCATCTCCTGGTTCCTGGATCTCTTCAATTACTACGTCAATACCGACGACCAGGAGGCCTCTAGCAAGGAATTGCAGCTCGACACCAAGGCATTGTTTTTTAGCTGGGGCCATTCTGTTTCTTGTGTCCTGTCGTTGTTGGTGTTTGCATTTGCTTGAATTGCTTGTTGTTGATTGCAGGTGTTCTACTTTGATGTTGGCGAGAATCGGCGTGGGCGGTTTTTGAAGGTAATTCTGCGCTTAGGTCTTCATTCGTTTGGGTTTTTGCTGCTGATTGGACTTGTGGTTTTTTAATTTTCCTGTCATTTTGATCCGTGGCTTTATCTCCTCTGCTTATTGGTTCTAATATGACTTCGTGTATAGCCTATAGTTCTGGGATTGCCTTGACCTGGCAATTCATTTTCTTTTGTTTTTATCAGGTGAAGTATGAACTTTTAAAAGGTCATCCACAGTCTGAGTTCCTTGCCACTGTCGTTAAGCACTTTCGATCTTACGGTAAATTGTGCTATGTGCATACTGCATTCTTAAATTTTGACGAGCGGGGGTTGCATTCAGTGATGGGGCATGTTGCTCCAGAGTGAACCTTAATTTGCACCGAATGTTTGTACCTTTTAAATGTTTTTGATTGGTGGTGTTTTCAAAACATTATGGTTTTTTTAAAGTAATAATACAACAATGCTAGATAGATTTTCTAAATGCAGGATCTTTTTTAGATTATTCCTCTAGGAAGAGTAAGTTTCTTTTCCTTTTGATAGTTAACATCTTGCAGACTTAGTAGTTGGCGCAATTTAATGTTTTTGTCTGGTTCCCATTATTGTTGGATTATACTTATGAACAGTCTAACTACATGGAATGGCAGGGGACCTCTTACAAATATGGAAGTTTGTTATCTAGGTCTAGAGAAGAGTAGAACTATATAATTTGATAAAATGAAAGAGTTCCTGATTGAACGACTCAATGGATAATAGACATGGACCTACAATATAGTGTTCCTCTCTATATTCACACACTAAATTAGTGCCAAAACTCTTAATATGGTGCATGAAATCCTGACAGTTTTTCATGCTCTGACTAGTATTGTTTGACCTGCATTGTCACATACATGTATTTAGCCCTCCTGGATTCATATTTGCAAATCTACATAAATGCTGCTTGGCTGAAAAATTCTGCAACCTCAGCTGTTGCAAGTCTTGTCCTGATATGTCCAGCTTGCAGCTAAGAATGTAATCCTGAACCATTATCTAATTAGAATTGCATCTGAAATGTCTTCATGAAAAGACCAGTAGGATGATTAGAAAGGTAGACTAAAAGGTTTTTTCCAGAAACTGAAGAACTTTGTTGGGAAGGAGGATGATTCCAACAAGATTTAATGCTATCTGTTATCAAATTTTTATAACAAATCAAAAAGACGTGAGACTACATAGAAAGTGAACATTTACCAGTCAAGTGATATTGTTTGCTTTTTCAATAGGTAAAAAGAAATCGTAAATAAGATTTCTTGCTATGAACTTGTTCTTTTCCCCTGACCTAACTAAGTGAGATTTGCACATTAAAAGCTTAGTCTCTTTTATAAGTTTGCATGCAAAGACATGGATCATAATCAGTTTTAATCATCATCTGGAATTTGCAAGCTTCTGCTACATAGCACAACCTTATCACCTAGATGTTTAGGATCAAGGAAACGATTTTAATGCAGCTATACTTCCTATTATGTGAGATGCTTTTGCAAGTTTATTTTGGAGGTTATTTTCTCATCCAGGAGTAGTTGGTCCATGAGCTGTGTGGTAGGGTAGTGTCTTCATGTATCAGGCAGCTAGGAATGCAATTTTGCTTTTATGATTATTCCCACTGGTACAACTGTTTTTCTTGCTGAAAGGATGAACTATGGTTTCCAGAGGCATGGTCACAGCAGTATGGAATGGAAAGTAGGATAAGGAATATTGGTCATCTAAAATGCAGTAAGATAGGGGCAGCCTTCCATGGATGAATTAGTTGGAATAAGAGACCTGGCTAGATTTTTTTTGACAACCAGATGTGCCCTATATGCCGGAATCTTTGGTGAAAGGGGCATATTCTATGGGAATTGAGAAGCTCCACTTTGAGAATATTTGGAGACCTAGCGTTGAAGTATCAGCCACATGTCATTATGAAAGTCAGGCAATTGCTTTTCTTTGAAAATAGCATGATCGTCGATATTAGTTGTTCGGATATCGTATATTATATAAAATTGAACGAGTATTTCAGATCTTAAATGGTTGGGGAATTAGTAGACACTGTATCTGTTGTCTGCATGCGAGATAGAGAAAGCATTAGTAAGAGGACTTAACTTGTTGGTAAAGATTCATTATGATTTTCTTTCAGGTGTTAGTACTAGCAATCCTGTGCCAGCAGCCAATGCTTGAAGTATTGATTTGACTGATTTAGTGATAAATGATTTTGGTTTTATCTGTCTAGTTATTCGTCCTTTTTGGACTTCCATGTTGCAGATCAAAGATGTTCTTTGGTTTATCAAGATCTCTCTCTATTCTGTTTCTTTTGCCACAAATTTTATTACTCTTCAGGATGATGTTCAAGTTTTCCTTTTGCGCCATAAGGCATGGCTGGCGCTTGTATGAATTCTGTAAAGTTTTGTAGAAATATTGCCAATTGTTCTGTTTAAGCTGTTAAGATAAAGATGCGGTTTAATATTTAGATATTCTAATACTCCTGCTCACGCGTAGGCTGGATTTTGGCCTAAGATTAAAACGTGGAAATACATACTATGAGAGCTGATTAGGAACTTGAAAAGATTTGAACTCTTGACTCCTGCTCTGATAGCATCTAAAATTTTATGGGATCACTGCCGACTGTTCTAAAAGGTTAAGCTGTCAGATGAAGGGGTAATTTAATATTTGAATACTCTAACAAATTCAGTTTTCTTTTGTCGGAGCTTGCATCAAGAAGGAAATAACTTATATATAATTTTATGCAGGTGTCTGAAGCTTCAGTCAGTAGAAACCGGAGCACTATCATTGTACCAGCAGGTAGCACCCGCGATGAAGGTTGGGCAGCTTTCAGAAACATCTTGGCCGAGATTAATGAAGCATCAACACTTTTCATACTTCCCAACCAGGTATAGTATGACTCGTCATAGCTATGAATTCTTAATGACCGGCCCGTGCTCTGTTTTAAGAAAAAAATCTTGAATTTCTCTTATGCTTGTAGATATTCCATGTTCTTTTTCCCTATTCAATTGCATTATACTTTTCTTTCCTTGTCTCGAGGGATCTCACTTTTTCTTTTTGGGGATGCTCCCTTGGCCTTCCTGATCATGTGCTCTGAAGCAGCAAAGTTCTGAACCTACGGGAAGTCTTGTCGGGTTTTCAGATGATGTGGGTGCAGGCTTCATATCTGGTCATAGTGGCCAATCTGCCCCGGCTTCTTCTGATTTGAATGTGGACAGATCGGCGGAATTGCCAGCACCGGATGAAATTGGTAACATGGGAGTATCTAAGGTAATTAGAGTTGACCAGAAGAAGTTTTTCTTTGATCTGGGGAGCAACAACAGAGGTCATTTCCTGAGGATATCTGAGGTATGCTAAAACTATTTGCGATGGTTGTCATCAAGAACTTAGTGATGTTAAACTTACAAAGTGAGTGTTGGGATGGTATGTGAATGCAGGTTGCAGGTTCCGACAGGTCTTCCATCATTCTCCCACTTGCAGGTTTGAAGCAGTTCCACGAAATATTAGGTCACTTTGTGGAAATTACAAAGGACCAACTTGAAGGGATGACGGGTGCAATTGTGCGAACAGTGGACCCCCTGCAAAGATGAATGTTAAATATGCAGGGTTGGGCGAAGAGTGAAATCATTCTGCCAGGGGATGTCCTCAAGCTGCAAATAAGTGCTTTTCTAGGGTGTGCTGATGATTCTCTTTTTTTTTTTTGTCTTTTTTTTTTTTTAATTTTCTCGATTCTGTCATGAAGAATGAGAATAATCTGATTTATGTGTTTGATCAACAATAAATTGGGGGGTGGATAGCAGAAATAACAAGATGGAAGTGTGATTGTGTGGGACGGAGAATTCATTAATAATATTCGTTGCATGTGTTTTACTCTTCTTCTGTAATCATCTCCATTATCAATCTTTCAAGATCCGGCATGAGGGCATTAAAATGTGGGATTTGTAGTTCATTTATTGGGCCGATGCATTTATGCCCAGAATATGTCCTTTGCATTCACGTTAGGGTACTTGATTGCAATACCTCCTTCCATGAATAGCTGGAGTGAATTTGTCATGGTATTCCATATGTTGCTTGCCCTTTACAGGCACCGAGGGAAATGTCTATCCTATTGATCCTATTGATATCACCGACCGCAGAAGTGGGTAGACAAATCTTATTGCTCGTGGTTGTGCTCTCTTTCGATCTCCTGTTCTTTTGGGTGGCCATAGTGTGACTCCTACTGCTGCAACTAATGCTTCTCCTTTAATCATTACGAGACAGGTTTTATTTCAGATGAGAAGCTTCAATGTTCCGATCCAAAGCTCCCCAGGAGTGAGGTAGCCAAGTCGCAGTTGGTGTGAAAAAGTAATATCTGGTCACTCCAGGTGTTTCTTATGTTAATATATAGCATGAGTCTCACTCATCCCTCGGAGGCTGGATGGGAAAATTGCAGGGGAGTCTCTGGTGGCAGCAGGACTCGGTCTAGAAGGCAGGAAGGCAGCCTTTAACCAAGGCAAGGTTTTCCTAGGTTATTATCCCTTTCCATTGCTGCGTCCTCGTTTAATTCCACAATTCATATGGCCAACTTGAGTGCACAGAAGATTGTTGCTGTTGCCCTCCATAGACCATGAAAATAAACCAACGATCTAGGATAAAAGACGAGGTATCCAATGAATTCGACCCAAAGAGCTAATACATGCCATCAATGCGGTCGCTGGTGTTTACGGGCCACTGAATAGTGCAGGGAACTTGGTCACTGGGAGCTAATAATACATGCATCTGGATGACAATGGATTGACTCTTAGAATGTCGTGGTCTTTGACCAACTTTGGTAGCCAGAGATTTGTCACACTCAAAATGTCTTCCACCGTCGACCATGACATGGCCGCTTGCAGATACGGACGATTTTTCTGTTCTGCATCCATCCTTGTTGCAGGACATCTTTTAGCTCATATAGCATTCAAACCTATAAAGAATCGTTTTGTGTTTAGCCAGGAGTCATGCATTTTTCAAACACAAACTGCCGCACAAACATGCACCGTTACAGCTATCTTAATCTTGATGGAAACTCAATTTAATTACGTTTTCTGAATTAAAGAGTTTAGAATGCTAAGTTCTGGGCTTCCATGGCACTTTGATTGCATCCATCATAGTAGCCAAGGCAGTAACCAGGTTACAGTTCAGATGAGAGGCATATTGCACATCGTTTAGACCAATTAGGACTAGAAACAGAACACGACATAAGAGGATTACTTACGTGACCTCCCATAAGATAAAAGGTCGATCGCCATTCTCACAAACGCAAAAAAGAGTTGGGACAAGGTTGGGACCTACCTTACTTGCTATTGCCATGTTGGGTTTAAGGCATCAAGGAATAATTAATTGTCTACTGGCTAGCTCGTCATCGTAGCCCCACCATGTGCGAGTGGTAGAGCCCAAGACCAGCGATACACTTATGCTCAAGCCCATCCTTTGCAAACAATCAAGTTTTCTAAGGTCGAGCATAGACTAGGGAATCGAACTTGTGACCATCGACTTCCAAATCAAGTCTTGGACCACCCCACCAACTTGTAATAGTACTGAAAATGATCTCACAGCTGAATGTACCAGTCTCAAAAAGAATGGAGAGTTGGCCACAAACTTTTGTCTCAAAAGCGAAGAGGGATATGTTAACGTCAAGTTTCATGTGCATTCATAGCATCCGAAAATAAAAGCTGAAAGAAAATAGCCAGCATCACGATCTCTCTCTCTCTCTCTCATGTGGGGGCCGCAAGACTAGATGCGAAAGACCCATCACAGGAACAACGAAAAAGATGTGAAGAAAGCAGTGGGATTACATTCAAAAGGAGTCAGAGTTCCCAGCAAATGCTGATAGAAACTGCTCATAAGGTTTTGACAATGCCAGCGGAATGATAGAGAGGTACATGGAGCCCGTTGAAAAAATACCATATCCTGTAACTGTGGAGTTTACCAGGCAGGATGTTGAGAGAGCGAGAGAGAGAGGGCGCCGTGCGCATGTGCGCCAATTAGTTCCCATGAGTCTTACGAATGTAACACTGCCACACCAAATAATAGGTGGGGTCAACTCTCTTCTGTAAAGATCCATTTTACCGGGAAATTGGCCCTAGTACTTTTTTGTTGAATAGTCTCCACTTTGTCGAAAATTGGTGTCTCGTTTTATCTTGCTGGAAATGAGTGGAGCTAGCATGTTTCCTCTCTCTGCTCTAATATGCAGAGCAAGTGGACTGTGTGTACAATATGCATGTCCCAGCACTTTCTACTGGGCTTAATGATCTGGAAAGACTGTAGAATGTGTCCCCAGCTGATCACAGGGCCATTTGATTCTCGCCCGAATTCGTTGATGTTTTGCTCTCCACTCACTGCTATGGAATGTGACAACTCTTACCTCTTAAGAAGGGACACAGGACCACCTCACCTCTTAAGAAGGGACTCAGGACCACCTCTCTCTCTCTCTCTCTCTCTCTCTCTCTCTCTCTCTCTCAGTTCAACCCCTTTCAAGCACAAAAGTTTTCTCTTGCCCAGCTTTTCATCGAAAATCTTCACGAAACTTCAAGTGCAACAGTCCTTTGCTGCTTTAGGCAATGTAGCATTGAAAGCTTCGGAAATCATGATATCAGGCATGTCATGAAGAAATAATGAAATCACTTTGATGCATAGTCTTCAGTTTTCACATTATATGTTTGTTCCTAAAGGTGCAATGTCCCTGTAGTATAGTCAAGAATTAACAGCTAGGATATACTGCTGTAAACATTTTCATAATAACTTTTGAGTCCTTCATTCATTCATTGCAAATGAATATCCATTTTAAGGTGGGTACTTCCTGAAATGATGGTGACAGTTAGTTGAAGGTAATTGAATTTTCATTGTTGTGGAATCCAAGGCCTTCTTTACGGCATCGTATGAGTTTTCATAATCGGAAGTAAACACGTGTTTAGCACATCATTCCATGCAATTGTTTAGAGTCAAACCCTTTTATGAAGTACCTAAGATGAAATTTTGGTTTATAGTATATACTCAAGACAAATCTTGAATATGATTCCTAAACTCCTTTTTTTCTGAGTTGTAGTTTTTCCCTTTTACTAGGATAATTGAGTGCTGTCAGCATGGCCTAAATGATAAAAGATCAAATAGGCACTCACACACAAGCAATATACATGGGGCTTTATCTGCATGAAGAGCAATCCTGGCTAATCGAAAGGGATCAACATCCAAATTTTTACTGTGACCTACGAGTTACGAATGAGAAGCTACTTGCACAAACACTTTGCACTGCCATGGCATTCAACACCAAGTTGATTGAGAGGAAAGCATAAATATCTACACCCTATCTTCATTTTTCTTTTAATTTACGCGTACCAGCAAGATCTGGTCAGTTCCATAGAAGGAAACTGTTCTTCCCTAGTGTTTTACCACTTAGCTGGACTTCTCTGTTGGCACAGAAAATTCCTAAAACTACTGATGCTCAGAGAAATGTGCTGGTATGAGTTGTATCTGCCCCAGATATAAATGGGCATATTGCTGTCTTGGCATCTTTTTTTCCCGACTGTTTCCAAATTGTTCCAACAAGAAGAAAGTAAATGTGCCAGGACACAGAGCTAATTAACAGCTCACCATTTGTGAAAGTTCTTGGTGCACATGAATCTTGAAGATAAAAGAAGGCCGGTGTGGACGGACGACCCTAGTAGTCAGGACAGAGATCTCATTATTGAGCAAAACACAGAAATGCCTTCGACCCGTTTTACTGATTCTTGAGTAAGCAGAATCTTTAATGCTTGAATGGGGAGACTCTGAATTCTCATAGGTCCACCGATTAAGTAATTGGAAAAATCAAGAGAGTGATACCATATCCAAAGGTTTTAGGCCAAAACATAACCTGTTCATCGGATACATAACTTGTTCTACACACAAAAAATGATCATCGGTGAGAAATCTTTATCTTATGTTGTCATTACCGATACCCTCTCCCAGTCTCTCAAAGTCCTTTACTTGAAGCAATTACATCGAATCACCATGGTGAAGTTCAGGAGTGAACATGAATATATACTGTTAGATAAGAGCAACATAAGAAGAATGGATCACGAGATTCTGATTGGCTCTCATGATTCCTATGCAATCTTCTTGTGAATGTTTGGCAATACAAACGAGGGAACCAAAAAGCCAATCTTTAAATTGTACGAAATTAGTACCTGAACAGAATCCGACCAATCATTTTACGTGACATATAGTATTTGCAGCTTTCTACGTACTTTCCCCGTTCCGGTGGTTCTTTACGCCAGTAGAAAATTAGATGATCTTGATATCGCGTGTTGCTCTTGATCCGATCTTTTCATGTTTTGCCATTGAATAGAGTTCTGTGAAATCTCTGGAGCTGACTAATTGTATTTTGATAATCCTTTGTCTGGGACATCGTAGTAGATAGACAAATCAAAAACTGGTTGTCGAGCCGCCCAATTTATTCTTTCAATCTATTCTCTGCTATGTCAAATCGATTATAGATCAAGAAAGGAGGGGGGCTTAGATACGTTTCCACGAGAATTGATATGATTATTCATGTAAAATATCATGATTTGTCACGTCAAACATGCGAAATATAAGATAATTTTAAGTGCTCTATAAGCACTACGCACCCATCTACCCCGCCCGAACCCGCGAGTCAGTCACTATCAGGTGATCAAGCGGTTATAAATTTCTTATTTCTCTCGAAATAATAATAATATCTGACCATACATGAATGTAGAGACACCATGGTATAATGGGAGGCTTACAAATACCCCCTTCTTGTATCGAATGACTCTAAAGCAATAGTTTCAGCCACGAGAGTGGGTGAGAGAGAGAGAGAGAGTCTTGTATTGCCTTCCTGAGAGAGTCTTCAGGTGTCTTTCATCTTGCTGAGGTAGAAACAATGGAATCACCACCGATCAGTCCGACGATGGTATCATCAGCATCAGCCAAGGATGTCACGTCAGAGCCCAACGGTAATGCAAAAGAGTGGCACAACCGGGGCTGGATGTGGGGAGGGCCGATAAGCCTACACAGAGTCCTGTGCATGCAAGGCGGCGACGACGATGGGAGCTATGCCAAGAACTCGGACGCGACTGCGTCTGCAATCACCCTGTCGAAGCCCTTGCTCTTGAATGCTATTCAGTCCATGAAGCTCTTCCTCACATCCAAGCATGACGATTCGTTGAGGATAGCCGATCTAGGCTGCGCCACGGGGTACAACACGTTGGCCACGGTCAACATGGTCGTGGAGGGCCTGAGGAAGAGGTACGCGGAGGAGCTGGGGTTCGAGCCCGAGTTCGAGGCCTTCTTCTCCGACCTCCCGTCAAACGATTTCAACTACCTGTTCAGAACGTTGAGTGGGGTGGTGTCCGCCGATTGTACTAGAGAGAGAAGCAGGCACCGCTACTTCGCAGCCGGCGTGCCCGGGTCATTCTATCACCGCCTCTTCCCAAGGGCAAAGCTTCATGTGGCCGTGAGCTTGAGCGCCTTGCACTGGCTCTCTCAGGTGATGATATTTCTGCACTCTTACCTGCCTTGCGCACGCGCTCTCTCTCTTTGACGGGTAATGTTCCATTCATTGGCATGGCATAGGGCGTTTAAATCATCAATCTGATTTTACCATCTGAAGTCCTCATAGCTTCCCTTATTGTCACTGTACTTCATAATCCTCCAAGCGTTTGCATCCTTCCAGTGGCCTGGCAAATCCGTTCAGTGCGTATCGTTAAGTCGCCTCAGCTCATCCATTACAGTTAGGACTATCGCTACGGACGTAGAAATTTAGATTGAGGAGCAAAATCAAAAGAAAGTAGCTGCAATACCCTAGCCTCGGACGAAACATGATTAACTTCACATGAAATTTCATAGATTAAAGTACATATACAAAAAGCATATGTCGGTTAAACATTGAAGCGAATATCGAGTGGCCAAGGAGATCGACAGCCCTCGCCAGCCTCCAAGCTTTGGCCGCGAAAATCAGTGTAACTGTGAGCAAAAATAACAACTTTCGCGTTTCTGCTCCTCCTTGCTTTCTTTTTCAAGGGCTGTGATCGTTCCGGGACTGATCCCCTCGTTGTAATAACGTACATTTTATCGTAAACCCTGTACGAAATACCGTAACACAGACATTTAGAAAAGAGGGTTCATGTTTAAAGATGGGCGGGATTAATGGAAACCTAACGGCATCACTTCTGGTGAGTATCTGACCATTTGTAGAAACCCCCCATTTTTTTTTCGAGTTTGCAGGAACATATCTCATGAACTCAGTCTCTCTTTAGGCAGATACCGGAAGAAGTCGTGAACAAGAGCTCGCCGGCGTGGAACAAGGGAAGAGCATGGATCGACGGGGCCAAGGACGAGGTGGTGGAGGCCTACGCGAGGCGGTCCCAGGAGGACCTGGATGACTTCTTGCGATGCCGGAAGGAGGAGATCGCAGAAGGCGGGATACTGTTCGTGCTGATGGGAGGGCGGCCAAGCTCTCAGCAGCCCCGCGACCAGCTGGGCGATCCGGACTCGAGGGACAAGCACCCCTTCACCACCTCCATGGACCAAGCTTGGCAGGACCTCCTGGATGAGGTATGTTCCACACGTACCTGCGATTTACTAGTTGTGACGTATACGTCGTCGTCATATTGACGCTGCGCGCACGATCCATACGCGGCCTTATCTCTTGCCGTTTCACGTCGAACTTAAAGACATTCGTGCGTGCATCATCACCGTGTCTTCTACCGCAACTGCAATGCGACATCCCTCCTCGCTTTCTCCAACATCGTAACCGGCATGACATAAGAACAATTACACTTTCCTTTGCTATTTTTAGGAGTCCCTCTGCTCTCTGTATGCTATGCATTGTCAATCGCACAATGTTTTCTTTTGTTATTCTAGGTTTTTCTTTCGTGGGGTGCATGGATATATGACTATATATATGCTGCGAAATGGCTTCAACTTTTTTTTTTCCAAAAATTGGAGTATTATTTAATGTGAAGTATCCGAAATCTTTCAAAATGTAAAGATAATTGCGATAGCATTGATATAGGATTCTTCATGATTTTTAATTACTACATCAAAAAATCAATACATTTTTTTGTATCTTGAAAAATCAAAAGAAACGGGCTTTCGGAAGGCAAAAGGAAGGAATTGTACAAGAATTTGGAAAACTATAGTCTATAGAAACTAAAAATTAGCATCCAGTAGCCAGGGCGAGGCGGCGCTTGCCAACCTCGCCTGTTGGCTCCATCATCGGTGGCTACCCAAGCATAATGGATTGATATTCGAGTCTCACCAGTAAGGTAACAAACATGTTGATGTATCACCATCTTATACCCGGCCATCATTGAGATAATTATCCAAAAATAACTAAACCTAATGTGCGGTCGTCAATTCTGTCATAATTTTTCAATTTAGCCAATTGAGTCCTAAACCTTTTGATAATTTTCCAATGTAGTCATTTCAATCAATTGTCTGGAAATCGTTAACGTGGCGTTCTAGTTAACACCGGCCAAGGCGTCGCGGCCCTTGCCTCTGGCTGGCAACCGGTGGAAGGAAATTAAAAAAAAAAAAAAGAAAGGAAAGAAAAGAAACTTGAAAAAAAAAACTAAATTCAGAATTAAAAAAAATTACAAAAAATTGCCACATCAGCCATGGCCGGTGCTAACTGGATTGTTATGTTAGTGATTTCCAGTCAAAATTATCCGGAAAGACTTTAATGAAAAATTATCAAAAGTTTTAGGATTACATTGGTCAAATTAAAAAGTCTAGGATTAAATTAGTGGCCGTCCAATAGGTTTAAGACTTTTTGGACAATTTTCCCGTCATCATATATAGATAACCTATATGAGTTTTCATACGTTCTCGAATTGTTTCAATAAAAATTTGGCAATTTCGTTTGAAAAAAGGGCTTGATAGATGAAGAGACAAGAGATGGGTTCAACATCCCGGCGTACATGAGGAGCACGGAGGAAGTGGAGAGGGCAATGGCCAAGTGCGGCGGGTTCGAGATCCAGAGGATGGAGTACCGGAGGATCCGAGAGCACTCCGAGGAGAAGCAAGAGGAGTGTGCCCGAGATCCGGCTTCGTACGGCCGGTCCAAGGCCAACCTGGTCAGGGCCACCCTCGGGCCCATCGTCGAGGCCCACCTCGGCCGGCCCCTCGCCTCCGAGCTCTTCGACCGTTTCCAAAGGCGGGTCGCCGCTGATCTCGGCCTCCTCACGAAGACCTGCTTCTACGGGGTCATTGTGGTGTGTGCTATCCGGAAATGAGAAGACGGTCGAGCTTGGGTTTACACGGGTCACGAACCGTGTAATATTCATTTTTCAAGAGAGAGACTATAATGTCGGAATTCGAGAAAAAGAAATGGCAAATAAATCTTCTCTTTTCTTTTTTTTTTAAATTTTTGGAGGGATGCAAATGTCATTTGCTTGCTCTTTTTAGCTTCTATTCTATGCAACATTATATCCTTGGATGAATCGACTGTCTTTTTTCGTTAGAAATAAAATATTCATTTCAAAACAAAACATTACAAATTAGATACAGTATTTATATTAGAACGATAAGTAAAAGAAGATTCTATCAATACAATATTTTCAACTCTAGACTGGAAATTATAAGTCTTGGAGATGGAAAACACTTTTAAAAAGTCGAGGGTCGATTTCGGTATTATCGTACATGGAAATTGAAATAGCTAGGAAATAAATTGGATTTTTAGTAATCATGAAAAACCATGAATTATGCTTATTTTATCAAAATAAGGCAAACTCTTGAATCTATCAATGCAAGGTAAGAGCTACTTGTTTTGTATCGAAAATAGCACAGCTATTAATGCTAAGAAACCAGTTTTCTTGCCTTTGAGGTCTTTTTTTTTTTTAGGGATATGTTCACTAGAAGTCCTAAAACTTGTTAAGAAAGTGCAATTGAATCCTAAAACTTGCAAAAAGTGCAATCAAGTATTAAAACTTGTCAAATTGGTTCAATCGAGTCCTAAAGTTAATACCGTCTAATTTGACTAACGAAAAAGGCTAATGTGACAATGACGTGGCTTATTATTATTATTTTAATATTAATTTTATTTAAATTATATTTAAAAAATAAGCCAAATTTAAAATAAATAAAAAAGTGGAGGAGGAGGAGGAGGACATGTGGGGATGGCTCCTCCCTTTTTTTTGTAATTTTTTTGTAATTTTTCCTATTTTTATATTTAATTTAAATAAAATTAGTGTTAAAATCAAATTTTGGCCAAAACGATGTCTTTTTAGCTACATAGGAGAGAGAAAATATTAAAAAAAGTCATGTCAGCGCTATGCCAGCATTTTCCGTTAATAAATTTGACGGTGTTAATTTTAGGACTCATTTGAATCAATTTGACAAGTTTTGGGACTTGATTGCACTTTTTGCAAATTTTAGAACTCAATTGCACTTTCGTGACAAGTTTTAGAACTTCTAGTGAACATATCCCCTTTTTTATATTACAAGAAGGGGAAAAAATTACACAAACGATGCTAAACCTATTGTGTATATGCTAATTCGATCATAAACTCTTCAATTATTCTCATTTAGTCCTAAACCTTGACGCGAATTATCAACATAGTCCTTCCGATCAATTGCTATTGGAAATCGCTGGCATAATAGTCTAGTCATCGTCGGACGTTTTACATGACACGCCACCTCATTAGTAATTTACAGGAAAAATCGAGCGGAAGGACTAAATTAAAATTTTATGCAAAGGTTTATGACTAAATTAACAAAATTGAAAAGTTTAGGACTGTATTAGTATCTATGCAGCACGTTGTTTAGGATAAAAATACCCCTATAAGTTTGAAGAAAGTAACAACATTTTGATTTCTTGAAAAACAGGAAGATATATAACCACCCATCGGCTTTCATGGTCATATTCATGAGTTAAAAACATTTGATTCCCCCCTCGTGCATCTTGTCCCTTCCCAATTATGATCAAATTAATATAGAAATTCCAAAAAATGATTAAGAAGACCTGCTCATTAATATTTTACATCACCAAGAAAAGAATCATTCCTAATAGATTGTGGTATCAATTGAGAAAAATGATCTTTAGCGCTTTTTCTTGGAAAAAGTATCGAAAAAGTACTAAATATATTACATTGATACCAAATTTAGTTTTAAACCTTTTCACATTGGTCCGGCCAATTTGGAAAGAAAATCGCTAATATGGTGTTGGCCATCCGATGTGGACATTTTAAATAATATTTTAATATTTTTTGATTTTTTTCTTTTTTCTTTCGTTTTTTCCGTTCATTTTGGCCAGTGAGGGTCGCTGGCGACCCTCGCCTAAGGCCTTCGAGGCCCGCTAGTCTAGGCGAGCAGCCCTTGCCCAAGTCTAGCGAGGACCAGCAATGAGAACTTGCTAGCCCTCGCCGGCCAAAATGAAGGAAAAAAGAAAGAAAACAAAAAAAGTAATATAAAATAAAATAAAAGAACAAAAAAATTATTTAAATATCATTTGAAATTATATGCGTCGGCGTCGGCCATGCCACGTAAAACGGTCAGCGTTCACGTCAGCAATATCCGGCCTTAATTGGCCAGATGGACTGAATCAATACCGATGTGAAAAGATTTAAAGGACTAAATTAGTTCAATTGGAATGTTTATAATCGAATTAATATCGGTGCAATAGGCTTAGGACTTTTTTTGGTACTTTTCCCCATTTCTCTTCTATTTTGTCGGAGAATCTCCAGCCTCCGATATTAGTTCGAACATCTAGAATTTAACAAGTTCAAGATTAGATTTGCTTCTGAGAAAATAATTCTCAAATTTTTCTCAATCTTAGGATCACTTCTTCCAACCCTTTGGAGTAACCTTCTATCTCTATGGTTCCCTACTCGTTCCATAGTCTAAATGCAGACAGTTTGGATTAGGACAATCAGTCATCAAAAGCCTGTATTGTGAGCGCTCTCAATTCTTCGACCTAATGTCAAGGTCCTGTAATACTAGATTATAACTCTCTCTTCTTCAAGAAGACATAAGATAGTGCAATTTACAGACATATACCTTCACAAACTCGGCTTTCCTCTTCAGACAAGCCTTTCCGTCGCCAGTAATAGGAAATTCTTTTGTGCTTTTGGATTGCCGCTACCTGACTCCTCTCGAGGTTACAAATTAGGACTCCTCACTTGCAAACTGTTGTGAGCACGCACATTCAAGGTATACAGGACAGTAAAATTACGTTTTCCTACGTTCATTTCACTTGTCAACTAACCTTTGCCATCTCGAGAAAAGAGATACTTCATGTCATATACTAACGTCATGAGTGTCATATCAGTCAATCCATCAGAAGATTGGTCAGGAGCTTGCTTTACATGTCGGGTTGGACTTTCTTGGGCCTTCCTTGCCGCAAGATGGCTGATCTTGGACTGCAGATATCTTCTTCCAGGCTCTAAAGATATCAGTCCTGGAATCCAAGCTCTGATCTCTGTCCTAGAACTTGGTGAGTAGATCCACAACTCTCTCTCATCCCCTCTTATGCGTTTTGGTCTTCAAAACTCGAATAACCACCGAGCACGATGACGAAAGTTCCTCGATCACCGAGTGAGCAAATAATTGCTTTGGTTACACCTATTACATGCTCCAAGACAGCATTAAAGAACTCAACTTCAGTCACCTTGTGCTGCATTTCATGTTTTTTTTTGTTTGATTTGGTTCTACAGACGCCGTCCCATTGGCATCATCGTTGGCGGCTAGCCAAGCGTAACGAATCCATATTCTGGTCTTTCAACAGTAACAAACACGGTGGTTAATCACCATCTTGTACTCGACAATCATCTTACAGTCAACACATGCATTTTTCATCTTTTCTCAAATTGTTTCAGCAAATAGTTTGCAGTTTTAGTGAAAAAGGGCTTGCTACACGAAGAGAGAAGAGATGACTTCAACATCCTGGCGTAGGAACATGGAGGAAGTGAAGAATCGGAGGATCAAAGAGCACTTAAAGGAGAAGCAAGAGGAGTGACTTGAGACCCGCCTTCCCACAGCAGTCCAAGGCCAACCTCACCAGGGAACACACACGGGCGCGTCGTCAAGGCGCACCTCTGACCGTCCCCCTCCCGCGAGCTCTTCGGCTGTTTCCAGAGACGGGTCTCCTCCTATCTGAGCCGCCTCACGATAACTTCCTTCGATGGGTTCATTGTGGTTTGTGCCATCCGGATATGAAAATGATCGGGCTTGATCTACATGATTTCTAGACCAGCTTAATATTCATTTTTCGAGAGAGACTATAAGGCCAACATATCCATAAAAATCTAATATTCAATCAAAATGTGATAATATAATAGGACCATGGATGTGTGGAAAATGAAAAATACAAATCTCATTGTTTTTTTCTGTATTCATGAGGAAGAGAATCAATTTTAAATGCTTAATTAATTTGAATTTGATATAAGAAAGCATAATTTCCAAAAAGATAGTTGAAGAGCGGCATAGTAGTTAAGCACGAGACAATTCAGACAAATTTCCAGGTTCCTAGAATATTCAAAATGATAGGTACGTAGGGCTATTGCTCTAATTTGGAGTCGGAATCTATCGATTCACTGTCATGTCATAGATTCTATGTTCAGGCATATCATGCCCAATTTTGTGACCATGCATTAAATTAGATTTGATTTGATTAGATTAGATTACAGACCGATTAAAGAATGAGATTGACACCCGGCAGAACAGAAGAGAACGAAGCCATGATGAAACAGAGATCAGAAAATTGTATTAGAGTTCACAAATGCTCCGTAAATCTCGAAAAGTGGCTCGACACATTCACTCTCTCTACTGCCACCACTTTTGTTTCTAGTTACGAGATTCTCGTGACAAAGCAAACACTTTAGATGGTGTAAGGAGCGGGCAACGGCAAGCCGGTGATGGAACCGCAGAGCGGGGCGTTGTCGGGGAGGTTGTACTCGTCCCTGAGGGATCGCTCCGGTGACAGGACGCTGATGTACATCTCCTGGCCCAGGTACCGCCTCTCCAGCAGCTCCGACCTCAAGTTCCACATGCCCGCGTTGTCGAACGTCAACATGATTGCCGCCCACGACTTGGGGAACACCTGGATCGTGTGCCTGCTCACGGCATCGAGGAGGTTGTAGTTCTTCCTCTTCTCGGGGGTCCACCTACCCGGCTCAATGCTGAAGTTACACGAGAAAGGAAATGAACGTGAGTTGAGTTGTTCAATCTTTGAGTCTTCCTATACTTTTAGTGGGAGACGCGGGTGTCATTGCACGACAATAGGCATAAGCGAAAGAGTACTCACGCGGCGGCGAAAAATGAGTAGCCATCGAGGTGCCACGACTGGACACTCTTCTCGTGGTTCTCCAAGATGATCTCAACGAAGGTCCGGAAAGTGATGTTCGCCACATTTGGCTCCAAGGTCACCAACTTAGGTCCTTGCTCCGGTGGGCTGTCGGGGATCACGTTGTACTTGAAGACCTTGCTGGCGGCTCCAAAGTACTCAGCGAGCTTGAGTGGGGTCGCGGGATTGATGTGCGAAACGCCATTGATGGCATAGCGGAGCTTGCCACCGACTCTGGAGGCCGAGTTCACAAGCTTGATGGTGCGGGTGATGTTGATCTGGCCGTAGTGGTAGGATCCTTGAGGGTTAGGCCTGGCGGCGCTGGCGGTCAAATTCCATCGGAAGGATCGGAACTGATTGAGCGACCACGCCCAGCCCTCGGGAGCCTTGGGGAGGACAGGGGAGGCAGGTCCCTTGCCATTGGTGTAGCGGATGATGCGGGTAGCAGTGCTCACTTGCTTGCTGAACCGGGTAGAGGCGACTGCATAGTAGTCGCGGGGCTCCTGGTCGGCAGTCACGAGCACGGCAAAGCACTGCCCGACGTGGACGTCAAGGGAATCGTATGTGTTCTGGACGGTGTGCGATCCCTCCATCTCGACCAGCTTCATCGGGTGCCCTTGGATCCTGAAGTTGAGGGAGTCCTTCATACCGACATTGCAGATCCGGTACTTGTAGGTCTTCCCTGGCTTCATGGTGAAGAGGGGCTCATTGCCGCCGGGGCCTTTCCCGGACTTGCCATTGATGACGACGCCGTCGGGCCTCGCGAGGGTCCGGCCGCTGTCCAGCAAGGCCTTGAGCTGGGTGTGGGACTTGGAGTACCAGTCGCCAATGAGGACAGTGTAGTCGTCCTCAGGGTCGGCATAGGGGACAGGGATGAGCAGGCGGCTGTTCACACGGAGGCCGCCGAACCCGCCAGCCGCCCGGTGCGTAGAGGTGGTGGGGTAGTAGAAGTAGCTCCCGATCTGATCCTTCACCTGGAAGTGGTAGGTGTAGTTCTTTCCTGGAAGGATAGGGCAATTGGTCCCCAGCACTCCATCTTGCCAGGAGTTCTTCCTGTGCTGGACACCGTTCCTGTGTCAATAAAATAATAACCCCGTTAAATCCAGTCGAAAGGTTCGGATACTCAGAACAATAAAAGCAGCGAAAAAAAGAGAGAGAGAGAAGGCAAGCAGCGACCATGTCAACAGGAATGGCTCGTCGAGGTGGTTGAAGACATTGACGACGATGTTGTTGTTGGAGGTGGAGTTGATGTTAGGGCCCGGGAACTGGCCGTTGATGAGGATGCCCCGCTGGGGGATGCCGAGGGGCGAGATGGTGCCGTAGGTGACGTTCCACGTGAAGAAGAAATAGGGATCCTCGGCCCTCGCCACGGTGGCTCCGGCCAGGAGGCACAATAGCGACACTAGCGTCACCCTATTCATCCTCTCACCCCCGCTCTAATTTGTCACCCAACCTTACACGAAAGAGTAGTATGGATATATTTTTTTTTTTTGCTCTCGTCTTCGGAAGAAGAACGATTTCCTCTTCTTCTGCCTCGTCGTGCTCCTAACCCATCCCCTTTTATAACGCCGATGCCTAATCGCGTCTAGGCTTCTTCACCGTTCGTCCTTCGACAATCTCTCCACGCCTCCCGTTGTGTTTCTCTCTCTCTCTCTCTCTCTCTCTGTCCTCTTGAATTGTGCTTGGCTGGTTTGGTTGTTCTAGTTCCACTCTCTAAAATTAGCACCGTTGGGTCATATTGCAGATCTCTGGAGAAGATACAACCATGATTAGGCCAGCTTCATTGTCATTGCTTGTAAAAGATACGACCGCGATTAGGCCAGCTTCATTGTCATTGCTTGTAAAACATGTACCGGAGTAAACCAAGTTTTGCGACGGACGAGTTGAGCTTGATCGATATTACATACCCTCGATCATGTCGGATCGTGGAATTGGCCGCGAATTGTGGGGTTTGAATTTGATGATACCGGAATGAAGATGAAAATATAGCTAGTTTTGATTTCACATGATGAGAAGATCAGGTTGAACTTCATGGATGGAATGAAATAGTGAAAGAAATTATGGATGAGAGTCCAATTGGTAACCTAGCTTGATTATGTTAAGCTGGCTTTTAGTAAATTTGTTGCCATTTGCAACCAAAATAGTTTCAATTTGTTGCTATTGTAATATACATATATTATTTCAAATTTTCTTCTTAGAATGTGACGATATACACGCCTGCTTTTCATTTTTCAAGTGATTGGGTCAAAAGACATACGGGTGAAACGAAAAATAAATAGACTTTGAACTTTGATCCGATGTGCAATGTCATTCTCAAACTTTTAATTTATGCAATATGGTCCATGAATTTTAGTTCAATGTGCAATGTCATTCTTAGACTTTTAACTATTGGTAAATATTCGATGTAATCCCAAAGTTATATGAAAATGTTTAAAATTTTATGAATAACATTGAACATTGAACCAAAATTCAGAGACCACGTTAAAAATAGTAAAAGTTCAAGGACGACATTTCATGGTGAATCCAAGTTCAATGACCATTCGTCACTTTCTCATCGCACAATAATGACCCCATTGTAGTATATTTAGGCTCGCTTATCAAGAAGTGGTATTCTTATTCTAGGACTGAATTCTTCCAGCGTAGGCCACCAATTCTATAATTGACATTCTGTTTTGATAAGGAGAAAATAAATGACGAATAATTAGAAGTTCATCATAAGGTGCAATCAATTTCTTTTCTTTTCTTTTCTTTTCTTTTTTTTTTACTTTAGGCACCATATTTTAAGGAATTCAAAAAAAAAAAAACAAGGAACCTCATGAGAGAGAGAGAGAGAGAGAGAGAGGCCCCAGGTATTAGGAAATCACAAGGAAAACAGATGGTGGAAATTAGAGCACAAGACAGAGAGGGAAAGGCTAGAGAGTTTGACGGACCTTCAACGGTTGACATTGTCAACGCCTTGGTGTTGATCTCATATATAAGCGGGGTTTGAATGGCTGGAGGCACAAAACTTGGATGGTAAAACAAGAGAAGTGTCATCTTCTTCCTGATAACCAAGATAGAACAGATTTAGATAGATAGTTCCATGGGAACTCGAAGGCCGGAAGAGAAAACCAAGCCCCCGAAAGGAAAACGGAGAGACGGCCGCGACGTGGGCCTGCGGATCCCGATACTGTTCTTGTGCCTCTCTGCCTGGGCCACGGTGGCTCAGGGCGAGGATCCTTACTTGTTCTTCACGTGGAACGTCACCTACGGCACGGTCTCGCCCCTGGGGATCCCCCAACAGGCCATCCTCATCAATGGCCAGTTTCCGGGGCCGAACATCAACTCCACCACCAACAACAACATCGTCGTCAACGTCTTCAATAACCTCGACGAGCCGTTCCTGATCACCTGGTAATCGAACTAACTTATATCGACCATCAATGCGCTTGTTTGCCCCAACCCCTTTCACCGTTTCTTTTATCGATGAACAATGCATTTGTTCCAAGTTTTATATGTGTACCATCATGTCCCGTTAAGATTTTCTTTAAAGTGAAAAATTAATAACGCTTGTTATTACCCCTTTTTGGCCCTAGGAACGGAGTGCAACAGAGAAAGAACTCCTGGCAAGATGGTGTGCTTGGGACCAACTGTCCAATTCCTCGGGGAAAGAACTACACCTACCATTTCCAAGTGAAGGATCAAATTGGAAGCTACTTCTACTACCCGAGTACCGCCATGCACCGCGCCGCCGGTGGCTTCGGCGGCCTTCGCATAAACAGCCGGTTGCTCATCCCTGTCCCGTATGCCGATCCAGAGGACGATTACACGGTCCTGATCGGCGACTGGTACACCGAGTCGCACACACAACTCAAGAGCTTCTTGGACAGCGGCCGAGCGCTCGGCCGACCCGACGGGGTCCTCATCAACGGGAAATCGAACAAGGGCCAAGGAAAAGATGAGCCCTTCTTCACAATGAAACCCGGCAAGACCTACAAGTACCGGATATGCAACGTTGGCCTCAAGAACTCGCTCAACTTCAGGATTCAAGACCACCCGATGAAGCTCGTCGAGATGGAAGGATCTCACACGGTCCAGAACACCTACGAGTCACTTGACGTCCATGTCGGGCAGTGCTTCGGGGTCTTGGTCACGGCTGATAAAGAGCCTAAGGACTACTTGATGGTCGCTTCAACCCGCTTCACCAAGACCGTGCTCACCACTACCGCCATCATCGGCTATACGAATGGCAAGCGACCGGCTTCACCCGAGATCCCGGAAGCTCCAGTCGGATGGGCATGGTCGCTCAATCAGTTCAGATCCTTCCGATGGAACCTGACCGCCAGCGCCGCCAGGCCCAACCCTCAGGGATCCTACCACTACGGCCAGATCAACATCACCCGCACCATCAAGCTTGTCAACTCGGCCTCTAAGGTCAATGACAAGCTCCGCTATGCCATCAATGGCGTCTCCCACACCGAGCCTGAGACCCCGCTCAAGCTCGCAGAGTACTACAACGTAGCCGACAAGGTCTTCAAGTACGATGTGATCCAGGACGATATGCCCGCCACCGTCGGTGACAAGGTCACGGTGGAGCCGAACGTGGGGAACGTCACATATCGCACATTCGTGGAGATCATCCTGGAGAATCGCGAGAACTCCATCCAGTCGTGGCACCTCGACGGCTATTCCTTCTTTGCGGTCGCGTAAGTCAACCACAAATCTCCCTATTTTCCCCAGAAACACAGTGATCAAATACGCTATTGTCTCAATCCAACGTTGTTTTCTCGCGAAATCTAACCGTGCGAAATCCAATGCGGTTGCTTCAGGGTCGAGCCGGGGAGGTGGACGCCGGACAAGAGGAAGAACTACAACCTCCTCGACGCGGTGAGCAGGCACACGGTCCAGGTGTTCCCGAAGTCGTGGGCCGCGATCATGCTGACGTTCGACAACCCCGGGATGTGGAACTTGAGGTCGGAGTTGCTCGAGAGGCGGTACCTGGGACAGCACATGTACATCAGCGTCCTGTCCCCGCAACGTTCCCTGAGGGACGAGTACAACATTCCCGACAATGCATTGCTCTGCGGGATCGTCAAGGGCATGCCCAAGCCTCCACCTTACTCCATATAGGGAAGCTCTGACGATTTTTTTGTTTTTTTTTGGTTTTTTTTTTCCTTCTTTTCTAATTGTTATGGCAATGCAAGATGGGACTGAGAAAGATATGAGAATTGCTTGTAAAGGAGAGAGATCTTCTTCTGAAAGAGATGGTGAGAGAAATCATTTTTGTTCTATACAATATATACTGAGCAAATGATTATAGATTGGGGGCATGAGGTCTTTCGGACACGTACGGTTGATTTGTCTGGTGAGTTCGTTCCGAAAATTGTTTGGTTATCGTTTGCTATCGATTGCATGAAAAATAATCACTGCTCTATCAATGTTTTTCCCCCTAACGATCTGCGAATAATTAGTTATTAGTAAACTCTATTGAAATTAAGTCCATGAGAGAAAATATTCGGCATGCAAGCGATGTCACGTCAAATTTGCAACGGTCCATCGAATGGATGACGCGTGTCATCCTTGAGGCCCGCCATCATAAATTTTGAAAGGTTGCAAATCTCTTTCCCCTCTCTCACGTGATAAAACCTTGCCCTAGTTGTGAGGGTCGAGCCCTTGCTGAATTCGGTGAAAGTGACCCTTGCCTATGGCCGGTAGTCAGCCATGGCCGACTACCGGCCATTGGCCAAAGGGAAAGAAAGGAAAAGAAAAGAAAAGGTAAAAAAGAAAGGAAGAAACGGGGAAGAAGAAGAGGAACGAGAGGTGCAGAAGAGAGGAGAGAGACAAAGAGGGGAGAAGCACTTTCAAAATTTCTGACGGTGGGTCCCAAAAATGGCACGTGTCATCCGTTTAATGGACTATTGCAAATCTTACGGGTACCTCCGTTAGTTTCTTAATTTTAGTGTTCTATGCATTTTTAATATAAAGAAAATATAAAAAACCCCGTCGTCAAATTTTTAATCCATAATCACCTCGCATCATCTGCTTGCAAAAATACATATATGCACCTTGAATTTTAACTCTGGATACCACTTTTCACTTAACGTTTTTTAATTATTGTGTCTATACTTATAAATTTGTCATTTTCTTTTGGAATAAGTACATTGAAAATCCTAAAACTTGTCACGAAAGTATAATTGAGTTCTAAAACTTTAAAAAGGTGTAATTAAATTATAAATCTTGTCACAAAAGCACAATTGAATCCTAAAACTTTCGAATAGTGCAATCAAGTTCTAAAACTTATCAAATTGGTCTAATTAAGTCTTTCTATTGATTGTATTTTTTTGAAAATGTTAAGACTTGATTGTACTTTCATGATAAGTTTTATAACTTGATTGCACCTTTTGAAAATTTTAGGACTCAATTACACTTTTATAACAAGTTTTAGGACTTGATTCCACTTTTCAAAAATTTTGAATTCAATTATATTTTCGTGATAAATTTTAGGATTTCCGCTACACTTATTCATTTTTTTATGAAAATGCCCCCATCCGAGCCTTGGATTCTCCATCCATAAAAAAATCCCCAAATTATTTTGGCCCAAACCCTGGCTCAACCACCACACTCTTCTACCATCATCACGCCGATCTCTGATCTCTCGTGCCATTGGGCCGCTGTCTCCGAGCCATACTTTAGGCATGTAAATGATCTTGACATGTTACATCATTAATTCGCCAATAATAGGACTATTTAAAGTAGATTTAGAGAAATATCGTAATGGATAGTTGAATTTTATAATCAATTCGTGTTATTTGGTGAGAGATCACAAAACGCACTAGACTTATTTCTATAAATATGAAACAAAGTAATCATGGTGTGCGGGCATATAAATAATTAGGATAATAACACAAATGGTCCCCGAAATTTGATTCAATGTGCAATATGATCTATAAACTTTTAATTTATTTAATGTAGTCCATAAATTTTAGTTCAATGAGCAATGCTATTCCTAAATTTGTAATTTATTAAATGTGGTCCATAGATTATTGATACATGTTCAACATAATCGAAGGATAATATATTAAAAGTTCATGAATCAAATTGCACATTTAATTAAAATTCGAAGATCATTTGCGTCATTATCCCTAATTGATTCTTGACATGTTACATCGTCAATTCCCCAAAGAAAACGACATAAATTAGTTCAAAGTTGAAGTACTTTTACCCGAGTATAACACAACGAGGGCTTTATATGTATACAATTCGGTCCATTCCAAAGGAACGAGTATCTTTTTCGTAAGTTCAGCAATTGTGCGAAAGACGAAAGTTTATTTGAAATCACATGCATACGCGTATTTTATATAAAGTACAAGTATTTTACTAACAGAGTTAAATACAACGATTAAGTTACCAGCAACTTATTCTATAATGATTAAATAAGTTGATGAATAGACCTTTGCTTAGAATGCTATCACTTTGTAACCTAATTTTTCCACATTCGTTCTTCATTTTCTGTTATTTTATGAAACATAGGCTTGAATCAAGCTAGGCAAATCGAATGCTAAGAATTCAGCCGTCTTGTTCGATAAGTTTTGAACTTTAACTATTAAATCCGAGCACACATATCGCAAGCGAAAGGTCACAACCCTACCGAGGTGAATGGCGTGGTTGCTCAGCTGCAAGCGAGGCGGCCTTGTTTACGCCGCCTCTCCCATGGCCGGGACGAATGCGAGCTGTAGTGAGGTCGTGTCGTCGCCCCTCCATCGCGAAACTCCCCCTTCTAGCAAAAAAATTGAATATAAATTCATTTATAACTATGAGTAGCAATATCATTGATTACTGATCGGGTGCAACCCATGTAGTAACTTCTCTCACTATTTTTCCATTTGTGATATATTGTCGCATCATTATGATGCATCAACTTTCGGTGCATAATAATTTAACTTAAGATTCGTTTATTTCGAAAAAAAATAAATAATTTAAAAAATATTTTTTAAAAATAATTATTTATATCATTTAAAATAATTAACCAATAAAAATATTTTAATTATCAATAACAATTCATATCTAAATATTTTTATGGACGATGAAAATATTTTCGTAATTTATTTATTTTAAAACCATTTTTAAGAAAATGTTATTCAAGAATTGATTGCACTACTTAAATAAATGAAGATTTAATTGCAAAAAGAAAATAAAGGATAAGAACAAATACCAGGGGCAAAAGTACACTTAGACTGTGCATAGCAACCATTTTGTGCTCAATAACAGATTCTGCTCATAAATAATTCTTTTTTATTCTGTGTTCAGAAATAATTTCTAAGCAGTTAAAGGCGTTTGGTAACTACCCAAAATTACATTCTTTGAATAGAAAAAGAACAGAAATGTGTTTGGTAACTACACAAAATTTCATTTTATTAATAATATTTTGAACATTTTAATATTTCTTTCTTTTTTTCTTCTTTTTTTCTTTCTTTCCCTTCTTTTCCTTGGCCAAGACCGGCGAGAGTGTCGCGGCCCTTGCCGCCGGCCTCGCCTTGGCTGGGTAAGGCTTGACCGTGTCCAGATTTGGCGAGGCCGACCTCGCCATCGCCAACCCAGGCGACGGTGGCTACACAAAATTTCATTTTATTAATAATATTTTAAATTTTTTGATATTTCTTTCTTTTTTTTTCTTTTCTTTCCATTCTCTTCCTTGGCCAAGGCCAGTCGCCGCCGCCTGTGACCAGCCATAGGCTAGGGCCGACGAGGGTGTCGCGACCCTCGCCATTGGCCTTGCCAGTCGCGACGGCGAGGTCGGCCTTGCCAGATCTGGGCAAGGTTGAGCCTCGCTGTTGCGGCCGCAAGCCACCCTCGCCCAGGTGGCAAGGCCGCAACGCCCTCATCTACCCTGGCCCGCAGCCGGTCACCGGCGTTTTTGTGACCAGTCACCGGTGGCCAGCGAGTGGCGGGCGGTAGGCCGAAGAACAACAACAAACCCAAAAAAAGAAGAAAATAAAGAAAAATCAGAAATGGAAAAATTGTTCAAGAATCAAGAAGTTACTTTTTCTTTTGCTTCTTAATTCTATTCCAAAACTGATTCTGGGATTAATTTTTTAAAAAATTGTACCCGAGCACAAAAAATTTAACAAACGGATTTCTGCTCCAAACTGATTCTGGGAACAAAAGAATAAAAATTTTTATTATTTGGCAAGTTACCAAACAAGCCCTTAACCAGTCGATCAACCCTCTACAAAAACAAAGGTAATAACAATACAAATAATTTCTCAACTTTGGCCCAAATATGCAATATAGTTCTTGAACTCTAACCCAATATATAATGTGATTCCTGAAATTTTAATTTATTTAATGTGGTCTCTGAACTTTTAGTACATGTTTAAACTGGTCCTTGCACTATATGAAAATGTTCAATATTTTTTCTTGAACTTAAATTAATGGAAGGACAATATTGAATGTTTTCATATAATTAAAGGACCGGTTTGAACATGTACTAAACGTTCAGAGACTACATTGAACAAATTAAAAGTTTAAGGATCATATTACACATTGGGCTAAAGTTTAAGAGTCACATTGAACAAATTAAAATTTCAGGAACTATATTACTCATTATGGACTGTTTGTATCATTTTCCCCAAAATAAAGAGACAGAAACGTCGCCGTTTCCATGTTCCGTGCCTCCAAAGAACTTGTTTCCCACTCGATTAGCTCTTCCTTCTTTCTTCTTGATTTTTCTTGAAACCATTTGCTCGGTCTTGCGCCCTCCCCCAGTTTCCAGCGTCCGAAAAGCGGGAAGATTGCGAAGAAATCGGACACGAACCACTCGTCCCAGGTTCCCAACCGCGATTCTGCCCGCGTTTGATTCGTGCCCGGTCGAATTACGTATGAATGTCGGATGTGGAATGGACTGCGGATGTGTTGTATGAGCTGCGAGAGAAGTTGCTGTGTGATTTGAACGCCGTGGTTGTTTCTTGAGTGCCGTGTGTGATGATGATTCAAGTGGGTTTTAGTTCTCTTCACTGCTGGCCTGTGAAACGTAGCAGCTTGTGGGCTCCTGAATTTTGCCGTAGCTTTTTTTTTTCTTTTCTTTGTTGGGACTTGCACGGTGTTTGATTGGGATGAGTCAATATGCTAGCCTATGAAAGATCAGAGAAGTTCGGAGCATGATTGTTGTTTATGGATGTTGGATTGATTTTGTTTGAATATGACTGGTGTTATTCTGGATTGAAAATCTGGAGAAGCTACCGTTCTTCGTAGACTTTAATGCCATTGTCATTTGGTGCATTGGATATCGAGTTGTCTCCGTTTGTTCCTCGAGTTTTAGTTTGCAAGTAGTTATTTTGTCCTAGACTTCCAGTTCTGATTTCTTTTCAAGTGAGAAGTCGTCCTACCCTTGTCACATTGCTGATTTTTTAACTTCATAGATGACCATATTTGTCCAAATTCATCACTTTGGCGCTCAGATCATGCTTTTCGTAGCTAACAAATGTTTCGTGGTGCAAATTCTTAGATATCTGGCCAAAATGCCTCTCTGGCTTTGCCTCATTCTCAAAGTCGTTCCTCTTTAAGTTGCAAAACTCTGCCCTATACCTCGCCCTTGGCTTGTTTCACTCTCCTGCAGCTGCAGAGTGAAGAATTGCATGATAAGCATGCCCTCAAACCCAAAATGGTGGGCTTTGATGAATGCGTATATGAAATTGAAATTGAGTCCCATGAGGAGGGCTCCATTGCCTTAAAAAAAACTCTTAAGAGTGTTTAAATGTCAAACCAATGAGTATTAGTTTCCAAGGGTATAAATGAAACTCATGGGGGCAATGGGCATTCACACTTCTTTGGGAATTTTTTTGGCTCAATTTCAGAGAGGGTCTTATGCTTCAAGATTATGATTTAGGGCAGAATTTCCTCCTTGGAAATTGAAACAAGTTTTTCATCCTCACAAAGATACTCATTTTGGCCATGTCATAAACTTTCATATCTTCCATCTGTAGATTTAATCTTTTGAAGCCTAAACTGTATGAGAAGTTGGCACTATTTCAAGTAATTTCTGAAGGCAAAAAGAATTTTATGATTATCATCCTTACATAGAAGCTTTCTTTTTCTCGAACTTTGTTCGCTCTCTGCTGATGTTTCGCATATCAATTCCTTTGAAGGGTGAGAATGAAATCAAAGAGGAATCTTGACAATTTTATAGTTGGCACCGTGCCAACGGTGATGTATGTTCCAGACTTCATCACTAATAGCGAAGAAACGCAGCTGCTAGATAAAGTACGATTCAGTGTCTTACATGGTTGTTCTATCCTATTGCTCCCATGTCTAATGATTTCATCTGTAATGCTGAATACTGAGTACCTGCGTAGGTATACAACTCTCCAGTATCAAAGTGGAAATCTTTGAAGAACAGGAGGCTGCAGAATTGGGGTTAGTATATCCACCATATCTGTGTGTGCGCACGTCAGTGCTCGTGGTTTTTTCATTCTAATAAAGATGTTCTATAAGTCCTTACATCAATCATAACTTCATTTATGATGGTTCCTGACAGGGGGCATTGTCCATGAAAAGGGTCTTCTTCCCCAAGAATGTAAGTCGAGAACAATCGAATGATCTTTTTAAAACCCAGCCCATTCAGAATTCAACTAACGTAATGCATGGTTTTGATTTTTTCTTTTTCTTTTTTTAGGGTGACAAGCATAGATCTTGGGTTTGTTTGCTCATAGCTCACCTTAAGTACTGCCTCCATTTTCAAGAGAACAAGAATACGATCACTTATTTTTATGGCCACATCATGATTTTCAAGAGAACAAGAATACGATGACACTTATTTTTATGGCCACATCATGCTTTCACATCATAAGCGTTATAATGATGGAATTTTTGTTCTTGCTGCATTTTAGTGTGTTTTGAGCTTGAGAGAGTAGATCCATACTTGCTAAAACTGTTTGCAAATTGTCCACAAGTTTGGATTTAAATTTTGTAAGGAAATTGCCTAGGTAATGGGAGTAGTTTGGTCCTTCTCATAGCTGGCATAAAAAAAAACAAGCACCAAATAGTACTAGAGGTAGAATAAATAGATATAGTTGATTTTGAAATTTCTAAAGTGTTTTGGTAAGAGCAGCAGCTTCAGCATTGTTGTTGGTGGACTGGTGGTCATCATGCAATTATTTTGAGACATCAATAGGAAAAGAGAAAAAAACTAAATAGTTGAAAATCTCAAATCAAATGCAGGGAAACTGCTGGTAACGTAGGGTTGATGCTTTGCTCAGCCCTAGTTGATTGTTGGTTGCTGATTTTACATAGGCTGTATCGTTGCTTTGTTCACCATTGTGACTGAGCACTCTCTCTCTCTCTCTCTCTCTCTCTCTCTCTCTCTCTCTCTCTTGCAGTGCCTCCATGGTTGAAGAAGGTTACTGAAAATGTATCTGAAGAATCAGGGTTGTTTCCTTCAGCAATTAATCATGTCCTCATCAATGAATATCTTCCCGACCAAGGCATAATGGTTTGTCCTGAATTCCATGTTCTTTTCTGTCAATGACATAGAATCACTGTGTCGCTTAGAAGATACTGAAATGTTCTGTTGGTAGAGTTTCAACAATTTTTACTTTCCCTACTGGGATCCATGACACTGCATAGTGTAAGAATGAGCTATATGTCTGTTTTATTTATTAGTGACTTTCAGCTGCAAATTGGATTTAGTTATTATCACCATTCATTTGTACCACACAGCCACACCAAGATGGGCCTGCTTATTATCCAGTTGTAGCAATTCTGTCTCTTGGATCAGCTGCGATAATGGACTTTGTTCCTCATCCCAGTTTGAGGTCATCCCCTAATACATCTGGCGGTGATTGTGAGGATGATGAGCTTAATGGGGCTTCTGACTCCGGGACCAACAAATGGTTGAATAACCATCATCCCTTTTCTATTGTGTTGATGCCTCGCAGTTTATTGATATTTAAGGATGATGCATACTCCAGTGAGTGCCTAATTGATACAGTTCTTCTTGCACGTTTAAATTTCTCATCTAGCTTCCTTACTGAAAAATCTGAGCGTCTAATTGCATTGCAGGTTATCTACATGGCATAAGAGATAGTTCAATACATTGGTATGATGGGGTAAGATTATTAGCTTGGGCATATTACTTAACCACAGATATGGGATTTAGCGATGGATTTTACCTTTTAAATGTCTGATAAGAAAACGTCAAAAGTATCATCTTATATCTGTCCTGATTTGGCAGCAAAATGGTACATGCCGGTTAGTCATGTGAATTTATTTTTCCATGTCCAGGCCGTGAATGAAGTCGAAACTGTGGGGCCTCAGCCGCCGTCGGTTTCGGAAGAAGGAGATGAAGCTGTAAGAAGCGGGGATGGCAAATGTATTCATAGGACTGGCACTAGAATATCATTGACATGTCGACTAGTGTTGAAAGTTCACCATAAGCTATTCAAGTTTTAGACACCCTCGCTCCACATGTACTCTCTCTCTCTCTCTCTCTCCAAACTTAAAAATATGGTTTTCATAGTTCAGAAGCCTCTGTTTAGGTTTTCATAGTTCAGAGGCCTCTGTTTGAACATAAATTTTGACATTGCAGTGGAAGTTCGTCGATGAATTAAGAGAGAAAAAGGTCTTGAATCACAGATGTGTTTCTGGTGTATCTACCTTCACCTGGACGTCCCATGAAGGAGGCAGTGGCCTTCCATCTATGGAAGGAATTTTAACAATGAGCTGGAGACTTTTAACAGTAGAAAAACCATGTCACCCATGTCTATTTCTGGTTTCCAGTTCATCTTTTTTGACCGCCCAAGAGTCGTTACTGTAAAACGGCTCCCACCTCGTCCCTGATTGAGAAACTTAAAATTTGTAAATTGCTCATTGAAGCATTTTTAAAATTGAAATAAGTATTACGTTATAAGATGATATCAAGCGAAAAATGATGATTATTTAAATTTATGTACAAAAAATTCATTTCTATTCTGCAGATGATATGTATACCATTTTCTATTATGCATAAGGTAAGCAGCTGTTATATCTTATCATCTTCAATGCTTCATTTTTCGAATTTATTTATTATTAACTGTAAATTTTTTATTAATAATTATTAACAAAAGAATTTTGTAGTTTAAGAAAGTTTGAATGTATTCACCCCGAATGTTCTTTTTTTTTTATTTATTTTTCCTTTAGTTACGAGGATTTAGATTAATTTGAATGTGCCTCGTTCCATTCTATTTCATTTTCATTCAAATTTGGAGGATAAAAAGCTTAGTAAATAAGAAAATGAAAGTGTAAAGTGAAAACAAGAAAAACAAAGATAAGAATACGAGGAACTTAATATAATGAATATTTGTTTAAGTTCTCATTTCTCTCGACATGTAATATACTCTTTTTCCTCGTTAATTAAACGTTGTTCTGATTTATTTACATGCGAGCTATTGATTCGCCATAGACCTTCACTTAAAAATAATATTTTTTAGGGACAGGAATTGAATTTAAAATCCATTGGTTCTTGAGTTGAAAATATAGAGGTGTTCTTAGAGCCGGATGAATTGAACAGTGAGAAAATAATGATAATTAATCTCACAAAAATTCCTATACATTTTTCTCAATAGACACTAATTTTACTCAAATTTTTCTCGTCTCGTCAATACTTTCAAACTTGTGCCATATTGACCAATAATTCCTTCGGCTAGATTCCGTCGTACAGGCTATTTAAGGATTCGGCATGAAGGTATTCTTAGATAGCGTCGGGGCAAACGTTCTAATGCCCGAAATGGCAATGAACGCATGTAGTAACGCCGGCCGCGCAAGCTGCCACGTCGGATTCTCAAACAGTTGTATGGATAAAAGGCATTTTTCGATCATAGATTGCTAGTTTGAAATATGGGTGAGATTTAGAATAATGGTGTTCATGAAAAAGGTTTAAGATTTCTTTGCGGGATTTTTCTCGGAAAATCAATGGAGCTTAAAAAAAAAATTTGCTGGCTTCCTTCGGGAGCCGTGGAGGTCGCCCTCCTCGTAAAGGTCGGAACTTTAGAAAGAGCAAGAAGAACCTGCGACAACCCATCCAACGTTATCCGAAGCGGTCTTTCTTCTTCAGTGGTCGAGCGAGCCGGAGCCGGCGGCGCCACTCCTCGAGCACGTACAATGCGAGGCCTGTGGGCGACGAACTGGCGGTCGCTGGGAAGAAAGACCCTCCGCTCATCGTCTTCTTCATCGTCTTCTTCCTCTTCGCCTCCGCTGTCTTCGAATTTGAAGCTGCTTGGCCCGAACCTCCCCGACGTTTGGATGATGCCCGGCCCCCCCAGCTCCGCCAGCGCCTTCCGTTCCCAGTCTTCAGGTATCGTCCTACGGCGACCGTTCCACCGCCGCCACCCTTTTCCCCACCTGGCGTGATGGGCCTGAAATTGCTCTCGGCGGTGTGGAATGCGCGTTGCTCGAGTCCATTGGGGTCGCTTCGAGGGTCGGCGTGAATGGCCGCCGCCCGTTGCGTCTGCTTTTCCCGTTGTTCCAGACTTGTTCTGCATGTCTCGTTCGGCAGCATGCTGATTGCCTTGAAGCGGTTTTTGGGTTCGGGTGTTAATGGCTTTTGACGTCCTAGTTTTTGATCGCGAGGTGTCGCTGTCGTCGTCGTCGTCGTCGTGATTCAATTCATTAGCCATCCTATGAAGTATAATGGCGAATCCAGTGCCAACTATAAGTTTTGAATAATGTTCCTGCGAAAATGTCGGGTTTTTCTTTTTGGTATTAGAAAAATGTTGGGTTCTTCTTGAGTGAAGCTGAGACACAACTTTCCTCGGTAACTTTTGTAACTTCTGCATTTACAACTTGTTGAGGATAAAACTGATCTGTACAGATGTAGGAAAAACAGAAGCAAAAGCGGGCGTTGGACTACTTTCGAAAATCATGTTTTTACTATGCTTTCGTGTGCATCGACTTATGAAGGACCGCAAAATGCTTCATTGGATCGGATGGACTTTTTCTTAACAGTAGTCGCTCTCCAAAAGCACTAAATATTTCACTGAGATGATTGGGAATGGTTTCTATGGAGCCCTTTTGAGAATTAGGAATTCCATACGATCCAAATTGTAAGGTTGATTATTCTACCTGTAGAGTTTTGGTAGCTTGTCTTGTAGCTCAATATAAGGTGCTTGAGCGGGACTACATCTCTTGCTTCTTTTATTGCTTCATGTACCTTGTGTATAGCACATTAACCCGTTTTCAATTTTTATTTAAAGCAGCTAATGGGCACACTGCTAATGTAATAAATGGGAAGTCCATTGCAAGAGCTATTAGATCAGGAATAGCCAATGAAATTTGCAGAATGAAGGAAACCATTGTAAAATCCCCGGGATTGGCTATTGTGTTGGTTGGTGGAAGAAGGGATTCACGAACTTTTATTCGTGTCAAGTTGAAGGCTTGTGAAGAAGTTGGGATAACGACCTATGTAGAGGAGTTACCTGAAGAATGTACAGAAGATGAAGTTCTGGGTGTTGTTTCCAGATTAAATAACAACCCATCAGTTAATGGTATTATTGTGCAACTCCCTTTACCACAAGTAATTTCTACAGCTAGACTTATGCTTCGCTCCCCTTTCTCTTTTGAGTCTCTTGGGTAATCTGTATCAAATCAGTCTGCTAAGTTCATAGTTGTCAATGGAACATTCACATGTTCCGACACATTCTGTAGAGTAATAGAGTGCTATAACCTGTACATAATTGTTTTCCAATACTATACCTTTTAATCTTCCAGTGTGGAGGATGATGCAATGACTAAAGCTCCTTATTGACTTGAAAAATTTCAATAACATAAATTTTATTCATTTAACACATCTTGTAAGGAAATATTAACCATTATGCCACCTCAATGTGATGTTTGCCCAGCATGTGGATGAGGAGAGAATCATCAATTTCGTGAGCCCAGAGAAAGACGTGGATGGTTTCCATCCCCTCAATATGGGGAATCTTGCCATGAAAGGAAGGGAGCCACTTTTTATTCCTTGTGCTCCTAAGAGTTGTATTGAGTTGTTGTTGAGGTCTGGTGTGGAAATCATGGGAAAGAGAGCTGTGGTAGTCGGGAGAAGCAAGATTGTTGGGTTACCCATTTCTTTGCTATTGCAGGTAAGCATGCCTTTTTCCGCATTTTTCTGGTTGTTTAAGATGCTCTCGATATCACCAGCTTATAATATATTCCTCTGGTAGAGGCACCATGCAACAGTCAGCACAGTAAATTCTTTCACCAAAAATCCAGAACAGATTACAAGTGAAGCCGACATTGTGATTGCTGATGTGGGAAAACCCAATTTAATCCGTGGCAGTTGGCTAAAACCGGGAGCTGTTGTAGTGGATATGGGGACCAGTCAAGTTCAGGTAGAAATACTGAAAGCTCAGTACGGATGGCATTCTCAAACTGTGTGGCCCAATTCGAATGCAAATTTGCATTGTAATGTGCATTGACCTTTATAAGTAAGATATAGGTTATAGGATGCTGTGGTTTCTATCTTTTCTGTTGAAAAAATTGGAAAATGGGGGGCAGGTCTCTCTTTATGAGGGAAAATTAAAAAAATTACACTAAGCTTTCTCTTGGTTGGCACTCACAACCTTTACCCTACACTTTGTGTCATAAGGTGTCATGAGCTTAGACTTTCTACCTTGAAGTTTAACACCATTCGAAAAAGTATGGAAACTGGTGCAAAGATGAGCTCTTTTTGAAACCTCAAGATATATCGTGCGGGGTCTTGAAATTAGAGGGTGCAAAGTGTAGGATTTGAAGTTTGGGGCTGCCGAGGTGTAACTAGGGAAAATTTGAGGGTGGTTTTTGTCGTTTTACTTTTTATTGTTTCAGGCAGTCTTGTCCCTGTGATCTACGCAATGTATATATGCAGATATACTGCACAATGCTCAGGGAAGGGATGTTTGAGGGGGAAGGCTTCAAAAAAAGTGGTTCTTTCAGAAAAGAAATGACAAGTGAACAATCAGGGATTGAGAAAGGGCAAAGCCTTAGAAGATGAAAAGTCTGCTTGCGGGATTTTCTTATGAAAGCTTTGATTCATGGTCACTAAAATTAGCAAATAGATCTAGAACCGTAAGGTCCTCACTCTGACAGAGGTGAGCTTCAACTCACAGTTAGGATTGATGTATAAATGCTCATTAATGCCGATAATCTCATGTAAGTAGCTGCTGTGGTAGAAGTGGTCAGTTAACAGGTGGTTTTCTAAGAACTAATGATAGGTCCTCAGTTTCGCTCAAAAGAACTAGCCCCTCTGCTCCGTTTCCACTTTGAGCAATCTACTGTAATAGAAGCTTTACATGTTACTTTCGGGTTTGACTTTGAATTAAGAGTTCGTAATGTCCAGGATCCTGGCGTCAATCAAGGTTTCTGCATCACAGGAGACGTATGCTATGAAGAAGCAATCAAAGTTGTGTCAGCCATTACTCCTGTGCCCGGAGGCGTGGGACCAGTGACAATCTCTATGCTTCTGTCCAATACTCTTGACTCTGCTAAGCGTGCATTCGGATTCATATGAGAGCTGAGGTTGGTCCCCCAGTATAGTTTTTGTAAAGGCAAAGGCGTTTCATTTTTCCTCGCCAATCTCTACTTGTCAATGACAATCTTTGCAAAATCTATAGTTTTCTTCTCTCTATAGTTCAATATTTCGCCAATTAGATTCTGGTATCTCGAATCACTTAATCCAGCACTTTCGTATAATGGCAATATAAAGAAAAGAGATGAGTATGCCATATGTCGCAATTTTAAGATGTAGAATGAGTTTGCTTCTTCTGTCAGTAGACTCTCTGAATTGCTCAAAATGAGTAATGCTACTCATACTAAAATCGGTTCGCAAATTGGCATACCGAGTGATGTGACAGACTTTTAGTGGATCTTGAACATGGCGCACTTGTTTAGACACCCATCTTTTATATCATTCTTTTCAGGCCAGAACTCGCAATCTTTTATGTCAATTTGTATGACAATTTTCAGGCCAGACTTTGTAAATGACTTGACCAAACGCGGCCTACGGTTTTCGTGGTTCTTCACCATTGAATCCCTCTTCTTGATTTCTCGTGGGCATGAATCATATATATCCGCTTCTCCACATCATAGCAATGGCTAAGATTCTGAAGATACAGGTCAGGCTGGAAGCCTCTTCGTTGAGAACTCTTGAACGAGAGCCAATTTGAATTATACGTTGGACATTTGAATTCCTACTTCCGAGCCAACCTGATCATTGGCCTTGGCAATGTCCCTGACCCTTCATCAACTTGAGCCAAGCTAAGGTCATCCATTCGACTACATCGACTTGTCTGATGCGGCATAGAAGGAGTTGGCGCCCGACTTTCGCAGAAAGAATCTCATGACAGAAACATACAAGATACTGAGTAACATGTTTCCCTATCCTAACCGACGACATTTTCTCCCCTTTCTCGATCTACCATCTCTGGTGGGGCAATGGTAACGCCCGGTGGTAAATCCGGTCGAATCCTGACTTTCAATTAGTGAAAGTACTCGGTTTGTTAGTATCATTAGGTCTTTAATGTTAAAAAGTTGGGCCCATAAAAGTTCGGGGGTAGATGAGATTTCAGAGTTTGTAGCCATAGCAGAAACTTGAAAGGAAGAGAGATCTGCAATGCCCTTGTGTGCTTTAATGCCCTAGGGGGACAATTTTCTTTACTGAGCAGAAATTAAGTAGGTGAAGAATATCGACTTTACTTTACTTTCTCTTCTTAAATTCATAATTCAAGTTGCCAATTGAAAATTAATTGGTCTTAAAAAAGTTCATTGCCTCTGTGTAGTACATACAAATTGTATGATATCGTAAAACTTTCGAGGAGTTAATTCAATTTAACACGGTTATGGAAAACATAGAATTTGTTGCATTCTCCACAAAAAAAACAAAGCTCACCTTAAGAGCGGCACCTAAGCATATATTTACAAACTCATTACGATTGGGAAAATTTCAAATTAGTACCCAAAGTGGGATCATTTTCTCAAAAAGGGGTCCAAAGTGAACATAGCATCAAATAAGAACCTGAAATGCCTAATCAGTCTCAAATAAGAGCCTAAATTGCCCAATTAGTCTCAAGTAAGAGCCTGAGTTCGCCAGCCAGTCAAATGCTCATCGGCTGACGAGCACGTCACTGTTCTGGCAATAAGAACAAGGGCAATTTCGTATTTTACTTCTTCTTTTTTCTCTTTTCTTTTCCTTTTTTTCCTCTTCTTTTTTCCTCTTTTCCCTCCACCAGCCATAGCCAGGGCCGACGGAGGTTGCCGGCCTCAGGCGGAGGCCGCTCGACGTCGGCGAGGGTCGAGCGAGGGTTGCCCTCACCTAGGTTGGGCAAGCGAGGGCCACCCTCTCCTCAACTGGGCAGGCGAGGGCGAGGTGTTGCCCTCGCCAGATCTAGTGAGGGTCGCCCTCGCCCGCCCAGCCCAGGTGAGGGTGGCTCTCACTCGATGCTGGCGAGAGCGGCCTCCACCTGAGACCGGTAACCTCCGTCGACCCCAACTATGGCCGGTAGAGGGAAAAGAGGAAAAAAAGAGAGTAAAAGACGAAATTGCCATTGTTTTGATCGTCGAAAGAGTGACGTGCTCGCCAGCCAATGAGCATTTGACTGGCTGGCGAATCTAGGCCCTTACTTGAGATTAATTGGGCACTTCAGACTCCTATTTAAGATTAATTGGGCATTTCAAGCCCTTATTTAACACTATTAGCTTGTTTGGTTCAATTTTGAAAATGCTACTTGGGGAAATGCAAATACCTTTTGGTGAAAGCCTATTGGGAAAAGGCAAATGGTGTTTAGTAAAAATATTTTGTAAAGTGACTTTGACCAAAATATAGTGTTTGGTGAATTTTTTTTTTGCAAATGGACTTTGAAAATTATTTTATTATTAAAAAAAAACAAAACTTACCCATCACCGAAGCCGGCCACCGGTCACCGTCGCCGGAGGTCAGGCGATCCTCGACGAGCCAGATTCGCCGCCGTCAGCGGTCGCCCAAGGCCAGGCGACCCTCGGCGGGGGTTGTGCAACCCAGGCGACCGTCGCCTGGGTCGCACAACCCAGGCGGCGACCCAGGTGGCCGTGCGACCTTGCCGAGGGTCGCCTGGCCTCGGGCGACCGCCGGTGGCGGCGAATTTGGCTCGCCGGAGGTCGCCCGACCCCAAGCGACCTCGCCAGCCCTCTCCCTCGCCGGGCGCCGTCGCCTGCCCGAAGAAGATGAACAGCTTCCAACCCTAAAAAAAAAAAAAAAGTGAACAGTAGCATTCCGAGAAGGTTGAAAGCTCAAGGCACCCCATAGGGTGCCTTGAGCTTTCGGCCTTGAAAAAGCCAACATTTGGCTAAAGAGCTCCCAAAATAATTTGCCGGACACAAAATAATTCTCTCAAAGGGCTTTGGAGGCTCAAAGCTCCTTCATAAAGCCGAATCAAACATCCCCTATATTTACTTTTGATTCTTTTTTGAGAAAATGACCCCATTTTGGATACTGATTTGAAATTTTCCCCATCTGTTATGATCTCTTCACCTTGACAACTCACTTTTCATCATAAGTGATAAATGTATCGAAAGTGCAAAAAGCTGTTGAAGTGCACATTTTCCCAAAAACATTATTTGAGATACAAAAAGATTTTAAGTTGGTACACTCGTAACAAATCTATCAAAATTTTAAAGCAAAACTATGAATTTTAACAGATTTTCGAAGGAGCTCTTACGGCATGATAGCAGGTTTTCGCTGCTTTGCCAATCTCAGTTCATTCTTCGGATTTGGCTTTCTAGAACGACGTCATTTAAAAGACTCATTTATGTTCAACTTTCGCACCCAATCCACGTCACGATATGAGCTGTTTCTCGCACATGCTTCCAGGTCGATAATATAATAGAATATTTGATAGAAGATAAGGGAGGGTAAATTTATCACGAGTGTATTAATTTCGCGACTTTTTACGATTCGAACGTCAGTTTGATTTGAGATTTTTTGTGATATTAATCCGATACGAAAACAGCAATATTATATATGTATTAAATTGACAAAAATGTAGGAAATTTTGGTTATATTATCCAATTAAAAATTGTTTCGCAAACTTTGATTGCAAATTTTTTTTCGTAATGTTGCAAAATACCATGCCTAGAACGTTCCCGGACATCTCCTCGACCGAACCGCGACTCGTTCACGCCTTTTTCTTCTTGTTCTTTCCCTTTCTTTTCTTCTTCTTCGTCCAGAATCTGCAGGCCTTCGAATTGATCCGATCCTTCTTTGCGACCGACCGACCGCGGAGGAAGAAGCGGCAATGGCTCTGAACCCTCAGCTGTTCCCGAACGGCATGCCCGTTCCCTTCGTCAACGAGATGTTCGTCCTGGCCAGAGTCGGCGTCGAGTTCGAGGTCGACAAGATTCCCGGGTAATTATTAATTTGTCCGATGTCTTCGGCTTCTGTTGTTGCGAGATCGAACGGAGCTCTTCGCGTGAGAACTGCTTTTGTTGGCTCGAAACCCTTTTGGACCCATGAGGCTAAAAGGAATGGCTCTGAGGGGTTTTGTGTTTTGCCTTGCGCGTTTTAAGCTTGGTGGATCGGTTGGGCGTGGATTGGGAAGCGTCTTGATGATGCTGTAGCCGGAAAAGAGATGCCTTTTGTTTCGGGGTGTAGTGGAATTCGCCTTACTGGAGAAAATTTTTGGGGGTTTAATTAATGTTGGGTAACGTGGTGGGATTGGGAGGTAATTATGATAAATTGTGTCTTTAGGTCTTGTGAATTGTGTTGGAGGCTAGGATTCCAGTGGAGACTTCTGCTCTGGTTGTCGCGAATGATTCCTGATCTTTTGAGAACAGATTGGTTAATCTAAGTAAGAACATGTTTTTTTTCGGATGTGGAAGTTTGTAATGAATGATAGAATTAGGATTAAGGACTGGGGCGCATTTGAAGAAGCACAAATCGACTAGGAGGGATGCTCAGTGCATCTGCAAATTGCAAGATTGGCATGATCTGTGCATGGTCTGCAGGGTTTATTGTTGACTTTAGCATAAATGAAGGTTTTCATGGGAAATTAACAGTTAGATTGTTTTTATATCAATCTAAGTTGGGTTGATGATATTGCTAGTGTGATTGTCACTTGTTATTAACTGAAAACTGCTTTCATTTGTGTGTTTAAGATTGTGTCATTGTTAAAAGAAACAAAAAGTTTGCTCTTAGCTATCGAAGGTTCTTTTAGACATTGTGTAAGACAGATGAATGCATGCTATTTGGATCCATTGTCATTAGATCCCAAGGGGGCCGTGTGAAAGCAAGAGGAACTATCTACTTGTCAAACATACGGATGGTCTTTGTTGCAAGCAAGCCTGGTGGGAGTTTCACCGCCTTCGACATACCCCTGGTCTGTAATCTAACTGTGATTTGCTTTTTGTATGTATTAGCATGGATATTTGCTCGTGCCATTTTGTATATTGATTTATTGGTGGAATATTTTGAGTTAGCATGAACTTCTGGTTTTGCATCTGCTTTGTGTAATTTCCACATGGGTACTGTCCATGTGAAAATAGTGCTCTTGGTCTAAGGCGTTTTGGCGCAGAATTTGTTTTGTGACTATTGTGTCTTGAAGCGAAGCTTGTTTTTTACCTCCGGGATGGTGTATTCATTTGTTTCCACCTAGCGGTATTTAAAGATGCAAGTAAACATGTGGAAGGTCACTATTGTTTTACTGTTTTAGGGTTTTAGTTGCTATACTTTTGCATTTATCATTTCTTACTGAGAAAATGTCAAATTAAATGATATATTGAAAGCTATTTCCATCGGAAAATATGTGAAGTGGCTCTTAGAGAATATTCCAAATCAATGCAATAGTTTCATTCTTTTTAGGGCTGCAAAGTTCATTAGATCCATCTTACCAGACTTGTTCCATCCTATGTTATTTAGCCGGTCTCTGTATGGCATTTGTACTTGGATACAGACAGATGGCTCTCCCTTAGCCAGTACTCTGGCCATGAATTAGTTTGGTAGCTATTACATTTTTGGTCGAAACTTCTGTGTATATTTGTTATTCTGTTGATGATTATGCTGACATTCTCGGGATAAACATCGGAGAAATTGGTTCGAACTATCTTGTGTACTTTGTTGTGAGAGTTCAAGTTACTTGGTTGATGGGAATCACGAATTCACTTATGGTGGAAAAATGTTGGCTGTATTCTGTATTTGCTTGAAACTGTTTTCTGTGGTTTGGTGTAGGCGTAGACTTGACACAGAAAACACTGGCTAACTAGAACCCTTATTCAATTGAATTTTTTATTTCTTAAGAAGAGTTCTGATGACCAAAACAAAACAAATAAGTATGTACTCATACGAGGCATTCATGTTTCATGTACGAAATGATCTTTATCAGTGAAAAATAGATTTTCGTCTGATGGCCTAGCAAAAACATACAAATGATAAATATGATTATAGTTGCAAATAAAGAGTGAACAGCTCCTACAGTGGATAGGAATGGGCTCAGAGGCTGGACTTTGTGAAGTATTTTATTGTTGTTTGTTGAAATTTCTCTATCTACAACCCAAATGTAAAACAAGGAAAATGAATCTCTGGATGATTAATTGGTATAGGGTGAAACAATGGCCAATGTATTTGTTTTTTTTTTTTGGTAAGGGTGGCCAATGTATTTGTTGACGTCCTCAATTAACAACAAATAGTTTCGTATCTGCGTATCGAAATTTCGTGCTAAAAAAGGGCTAGACTAAGTTCTTTCTCTTTCATTTTCCTGGTTGAGGACCGCTTTGTCATTTGTTACCTTTAATTTAATGATTGTTAGATGTTCCTGTGATTTTCAAGTCAAAGTGGGGTTTCTGGTGGACGTTATGACTTTTCTGCATTACCTGTGTAACTTAGTATTATTCATCTGACGACTGTCATTGCTTCACTCTGCAGCTATATGTACATGGTGAGAAGTTCAATCAACCAATATTTTTCTGCAACAACATATCTGGCTTTGTGGAGCCTGTAAGTATACAATTTGTGATGCATCATTATTCAACACGAATTTGGACACTCATCTTTTTCATAATGACCCCAGGTGGTACCAGATGACCAGCACAGGGCACTTTACTCCACTCATACTTTTAAGATATTGTTCAAGGAGGGTGGATGTGGGACCTTTGTGCCGTTGTTTTTCAACTTGATATCCTCTGTGAGGCAATACAATCAGCATGTTAACTCTGAAAGTGCACCGCGTGTGGATCCTTTACAAGCAGCAGAAACTCCAGTTGATGAGATGATGAGACATGCGTAAGTGCTAGTACTCTCCTCTATAGAAAAAAAAACTTAGGAGCAAGAGAGAGGGAACCATAGCAGGCTCATTATATTGAATGACTAAGGGATACATAGTGCCAATTGCAATGGCAAAAAGGATGTTGGTCCATGTCTTCTAACGCGGTCCACTACGCTTGTGAATGGCTCAGTTTGTTAGCATATGACAGGAATTCTTTATATTTTGAATGAAGCTGAACTGAGGGATGAAGTACTAACCATCCGCTGTTGATTTTGCAGATATGTTGATCCCAATGACCCTACCAAGATCTTCTTACAGCAGCCTACTCCAGAGTCACAGCTGAGGCGCCGTGCATACCATCCTCGGCCTGCTGAAAACTCTATATGATTGGAGTCTGATGTTTACGGTACAAAATATCACTTGTGTTCTGCTTTCGGTTTCTACTCAATTACTGAAAACTGTGTCATACTATGTCGGCGTTGATACTTATAATAAGAAGCATGTGTAAAGTTTGAATATACCTCCTGTTGGACTAGCTTCTATTTTAGGTGTACATCCCTTTTTCACGTGCCGAAACCAAAATCCTTTTTTCGAATTGTTCCACTACCTCGCCTTAGGAATGTTCGAGTCAATTTCGCTGTGTTCTTATGGAGTTCTTCTGGTGTGGAAGTTCGAAAGAATTACGAAGACCGGCTTGCCGGCCTCTAGCTAATGAGAAGTGGAACTATGGAGGTTGTAGACAAAAGATTCATCTACTACTACGTGAGATGTTGGTTAACCATATAGACAAAATGAAACTATCAATTTCATCAGCTTATCCATTGGGTCGTGGGCAGATTCGAAAAAAGGGATAGAAACAAATCCTTCTGCTATTGCCAAAACGAGTGATGATGGGCGTTCTGTCATGTTATTGCTCGGAAGCAAGGACAAGCTGTGATTGACATTCGCCTTGGGGGCAGAGCACACGATTCCATGCTTTTTTCCTGGCATAATCGCCTAAAAGAATCCCTTGGTCTTTAGAAGATTTTTCGAACTCGGAGAAATTGTGACTGCCAATATTAAATTCACTTGCATAATTCATCTAAACTTGGTTTTCAGACTAAAAGAGAATGTTTTAGAAAGAACCGAAATACATAATTTGGGAAAATTGTTCAAAAAATCCTAAACCTATTGAGTTTTTGCCGATTTAGTCATAACCAATTAAGTCCTGAACTTTTTAACTTCTTGTTAATTGAGTTTAGGGGCCGGCGAGACTTGCCCTCACTAGTGGCCGACGGGGGAGAGGCTTTGCCCGACAAGGTTGACTCGTCGGCCCTTGCCTCTGGTCGGTTGGTGAGGCCTGACGGCCACCTGGTGGAGGAAGAAGGGGAGGCAAAAATTAACCGAAGAGACTCAATTGTCACAAATAATTTTCGGTTAAAATTAGTCGGATGGACTCAATCGGTACGAAGTGAAAAGGATCAAGACCCGTTTCGTGAAAAACCGGGGGACGTGAAATATATCGAACTGGAAAACTGCTTTAATTGTGTATAATTTGGGAAAGAAAAAATCAGTACATAAGAGATACAGGTTGAGCTCGGGCCCCACAACGATAACGTGGGGGAGGGGGGAGGACAGCCTTGTTGACCAACGGTCTTGCGTTTGACCAATCGGACGGCGGTTCGTGATCGGATCACGAGGAGCGGGAGCGAGAGATAGATAGTCCAAAAGAGTCGTAGTCAAAGAAACCAAAAGTCATCATATCATGATTCGCCGTAAAAACTACAACGCAGGCAACAGAACAGATCGTCGCCGGACGTGACCGGGGAGATGAACCCCAATTTTTATTGTTTACGTCGGCGACCGGCGAAGCAGAGCCCGCCATTCGCGAAAAAGGAGCACGATCAACACCAGAAACACGAAGAAGAAGAAGAAGAGAGCACCCCCCCCCCCCTTGGGAAAGAAACCTAAAGCTTGGAGCGGCAACGGGAGTCGCGGCCGCCGGCGGCTACATCGCCGTCACGGCGCCGTGTCTTGGAAGCAACAGCAGAGGAGGCGGCGCAGGCTCTAGCGACCGAGTCGATGCCATTGCGGCGTCGAGGCTCGCGAGCGGCAGCAGGGAAAGCGAAGGGCTTGGCATCGGCGTCGTCCGCCCCGTCGTCGAAACCATCCCGGACGTCGTCGCCGGACTCGTCCTTGTCGAAGCCACGGGAATCGGCGTCGAACCCGTCGACCGCGGCGACGCCGACAGCTCGCGGTTGCTTCAGATCGGGCCACAGGAAATCCGCAGTCAATCTGCGGGACCTGTGGGCGGCGGGCAAGAAATCGGAGACGATAGCACCTCCGCACATGGCTGGACCGGAAGGAGAAAGAGCAGGAGAAACAGAGGAGCCGGCGACGATCGGACCACAATGCTAGTCAAGTCGTCGGAAGGATTGCAGAGTTTTCATCCTTATATAACAGCGTCGGCAAAAGTAAAAATAAAAAAATAAAACGCAATACCGTGGATCGCCCACCGGCACGGAGACCCTGGTTTTCTATGAAATTATAAGTTCAAGTTACGTGTGGTAATCGGCTTATGACGCCGACACAAGATACGTGACACAAGTGGTCGCTCAATTTTGGCTCAATGAGTAGTCTCGTTCTGAACTTTTAATTTATTTAATGTGATCCGTAAATTATTAATAAATATTCAATGTATTTCTTCCGATTGCTCAAATGACAAAGCGGAGATTTGTTTGATTACGTTTATTGTATGTTAGAGCTTTTTTTTTTTTCAGAAAAAATGATGACTCGACACATCCGTCTCTAAAAATATTGGCTGTTGACTCGTCCATTGTTATTTGATGACGCGTCCATCCTCATTTAAAATAAATATGTTACTTGGATGATCCACGTGTTAACTTTTTGTTGTTGTTGTCCACCGTTCACACTTAACGGATTGAGAGCCACATCATAAATTCTGTTAATTCAACGATAATATTTAACAATTTCATATAATTTAAGAACTAAATTCAACATATAAATAATAGTTCATGATCTACGTTAAATAAATTAAAAGTGTATGGACGACATTGCACACGTTACATCATAAATTGTGGATTGTTTGTATCGTTTTCCTGCCAACTGAAGGTTAGATTACTCCTCTTCACCTTTCTATAAAAAAGAAATTACAAACTAGGCTAATCATCATATTGGCAATTTGTCAAAAAGTTTATAACTCGCTTAGTACAACCAAAACATTTCGGATTAAATTAACACAAATTCAATAGATTTTCAATTTTTTTTATACTTTTCCGCAAAAATAGGTGGTATCCACTAACGTACGTGCACAGTTGAGAAGATCGCTTTTTTTTTTTTTCATATTTTCACTGCCGTGATCAGCTTTTAGATAAAATCGTAAGCAAACGCATGGACTTGAAAAGGAGCGGGCGAGGTAAGTGAAAATTGGTCAGAACAATACCTTCCCAATCCTTCCTTGTAGTTTTTTTAGCAGTTCTATATAGGTCAACTGAAACTAATTATGCTCATCTTTGTGAAATGAACAATATAATCAACAAATCAATCTTCGACTCGGTGTATCTCAATCCAAAGCTACGTTCATATGCCTACAAGGAGCGACATCGCTCACTTATTTGCATTGGCACCACCCTTCTTCTCTGTCAAGTAAACAGGGTAGATCCACGTGTGATCTCTGACGTCTATACTTCGTGATATAAATACAAACCAAGACCAAATCGAGCACATGCTTTGCAGAAAGCCATTTCCTCCGCCGCAGCAACTGGATCTGCATCGTGACCATCAGCAGGTGATACCGTCCCAGTCGCCTCCCGATGCGCCTGTTAAAGTAGGGTCAGTTACAGTTGTGGATGGATGACAGAAATATTCTACCAATTCAGTTTACAACAGAACTAGTAATTTGAAAATTTGCCATGGCATACATGATGATTCTCTCGTCCACCCGATGCTTCGCTGTATGCATACGGTGGTTTTCCCAACATCCAGGACCTTATGAAATCAAGCCATTTGAAATCACTGGTGCCTCACCGATATAGATGACATAACGCACAAAAAAAGGTGAAAGACCTCAAGCTGATTCAGTTTTCTGATTTGGGCACCTAGATAATGAGAACGAGTATTAAAACCCAGGAACACCGCCAAGGCTCCCTTTAGGCTGATTCACAAGAAACTACGGCACCTTTAGATACTACTCATCCTTTTTGACCAAACAAATGCATCTTTAGACTTCATGCTGTCTCAAGACATCTGGAGACTTCATTGTGGTGACAGCATCACTAGGCTTAATTTGGTTCGAGCATATTGGACTACAGACTAAAAGAATCAAGAACATTGTAGAATTGCAACTTTTGCTCAGATGTGCAAAATATTTTTTTATTCTTTCTTTTTGTTGCTGAAATTAACATCCGTCAGTTGTAAACCTTTAATTGTCCTTCCTGTAATAAAAGGCGCAGCACTCCTTGGAGTCTTTGACCTAGAAGACTTCTATTTCCATTGTTTGATTATGAATGAAGAGCAACTAAGTTCTTCTCTCCCATCTTTGATGTTCACTGCCATAATCACAGTAACCAGCCAAAAAGCTGCTAAATTTCCTCTTTCCATTCCACTCCCTTCCACAGTTTGCATTATACCTACTGTTCATAACAATTCGTCCAAAATTTTTCTACCTAGTCTCCACCTTATGCCAATTATGAACCACTGATAAGCACGATGTAATGATCAGATTTTCTAATATACCGAATGCCTCCATATGTGGTATTTATCACATATACCTCCAGTAAAACATATTCAAATCAGTCATGAAATGGTTAATATAACCAGAGAACCACAATATATTTGTCAAGCACTTCTTCTCTCAATTAGACACATTGATTTCTACTATTTATGAGACACGGTAGTTGAAGTTGCTCAAGCATTCACTACATCCACATTTCATTATAAACCAATCCTAAAACTCAGTAGGCAGTGATATCAGGTCAAAGGTTAAGTAATCCAAACACAAGCAGGTCTTGCTAAATCCAATTATACTGCAATTTGATTTTTCTTAGATTACGCTAGTAATATTCATGACTGGAAATGAACAAGAGTATGGAAACCCATATTAATTGAGGGAACAGCATATTTATGCTGAAAACTTGCACAACAGACAAATGGCAGGATATGCAAGTCACATGTGTGCATATTGTAAAGAAAGAGCCCCACCTCTCCATCCGATCCTCGTACTGTGACCCGATACACCACCGTTACACTTCCGTTGTCCGAGAATATAACATCACGTATTTCTCCACACCATCCTGTGGAAACAAGAAGTGAGTATCTGAAGAGACGGACAGAAACTCATGTTTCCGTTACATGCAGGCATCAAATCAAGAGAATAGCTAGTGGCCAAAAGAAAATCAAGAGAATGGTCAACAAGGAGTGAGATCCAGTGCTGTAGAACTATGCAATGAGAGATTAATTTAGACGTAGAACTCGTGCACATCCAAATAAAGTCTACTGATGGTTCCTGGCTGATTAGTAAACATGCTTGCTGAATAACTGTTCCAATGGTACCAAATACTTCCATAGATGAGATCAAATGTTTCTTAGATGATTTGAAAGTGCTAAACTGTACTGACCATAAAATTGCTGGCAAGACCCCTTTGAAGTCTTAACAGAGAAGAAACTAATAATATAGTTCGCAAGCAAAGTTTAGGATGCGATGTGGCTGATTCACATTGATCAAAATGCAAGAGCTTCAACGCAGAGGATGGGATCATAGGCACAGATTATGATCATAAATCAGGAAGCAAGAAGCAATTTTTCAACGACCCAAGGGTTTGTAATGAAGCATCAACGTTTCTTTTGGATTGAACTTGAGAGACCACAAGCAGAAACCAGAGAGCCCAAATTCACAAGCAAAGAGGTGATCAATCGCACAATGCAGGCTCGTGCGACACCCATACAGTACAGAAAAGCAGAAATTCTCGTCAATTTTCACAGAGAGCGAGGGAGAGCGCGCTGAGGAATCGAAGATACCAGGGGCATAGAAGCTCAGCATCCGGTTCGCATGGTACCTGAGAGACAGAATCCAGAAACATCCGAAGGAAGCGAAATCAGACCAGATCAAACGTTGCACCATCAGATGTATAAGCACATCATCGACATGGCGAACCAACTCGATGCTAGACGAAGGACAAAACTTACCAGGGGATGAAGTTGGAGGCCTGGTCGGGGTCGTGATCGGGATCGCTGTCGGGAGCATTTGAGAGCGACTTGATGATGTTGTCGGGGATCTTCTTGTTGAGGTCGCGGAGGATCTCGGCGAGAGGGCGGGTTATGCACGACGAGTAGGACGCCGACACCGACTTGTCCAGCGGCACCACGTAGTTGGAGCTCGGCACCGATCCTTTCTTCTTGCCGCCGCCGCTGCTGTCCGTGGAGTTGGTGTTGCCGCCCGCGCGGACGGAGCCGCGGAGGCGGAGGCGGCCGGGGCCGGCCGGCCCACGCGGCCTCAGCTCGAGGACGGAGGCCGGCCTCGCGGAGTCGCCGTCGGCTCCGGGAGGCGGGGATGGCGAGCTCCTCGGGAGGAGAGCGGAGGAGGTGATCCGCAGTGCCATTGGAGCGGCGGCGGCGGCGGCGGCGGCGGCGGCGGCGATCGGTTCCGGCGAGACGCGACGGAGAGGAGGGTGGTTGTGAGGGGGGTGGTAGACCGAGCTGGGGGGTAAGTGGAGTCATGGTGACAGTTGGCACCGGTGCTTGCTTGCACCGGCTTCCTACCTACTCCCCTATTGCGAGGAAATTTTCAATTGAGTCCCCCGAGTTGGAATTCTTCTCGCGAATGACACGCGGTTTTTGGTTTTTGTCTCAATTGAACACCCTGCGCTCGACCGGCATACTTCAATTTGCACCACGCGCTCGCCGCCGGCGAGGAAAAAGCAGCCGGCCGAGGTGAGATAGAGAGAGAAAGTGGAGGGAGGGGAGGATGGAAGGTGGCGGTGCTCGAGCACCGATGAAGATCCGACGTCCCTCAATTGAATGGATCCGCCCGGCCGCTGCTACATTAGGTAACACAAATGCTCTATTTGCTCTTTTGTCTCAGAATTCTGTAAATCCCGGTTCTTGAATTGTGAGGTCGCGTTGTGATTGTAGCGGTTTTTTCAATTGCGGGAAAGGGATGAGTTGTTTCTCTTGCATTAGCTCTGGTTATAAAGATTTGAGCACAACCATATCCATTTATGGCATTCGACCTAGCACTTGGAATAAGCTTCTGAGCGCATGTTATTTGAGGTGCCGGAGGTTGTGGCCAGGGCGAGTTTGTCTGAACTCAATGAGGAATGTCGGAGCTTTAGGGTGCGCATGGAATGCATTTCGGAATAAAAATTCTGTTCCGGAATGCATTCCGGAACAGAATGGCGTTTGTTAAAAAATTTTCGAAATGCATTCTGGAGCGATTTTTGTATTCTGGAATAAAAATGCGTTTGTTAAAAATACTTGATTCCAGAATGCATTCTTGATTCCAGAATGCGCTTTTGATTTCAGAATGAGTTTTTGGCAAGAAAAAGAGAAGCTACTTTTTGTAGCTTCTTGATTCCGGAATGCATTCTCCCTATTTTCTCACAATTTTTTTTTCAGAAAATGCATACAAATTGAAAAATTCTAGAAAAATTCATAAAAATTTCCAGAAAATAAAAAAAAAGTCAGATTTCAGGAAAATATGAAATTTGGTGATTTTTTATAAAAAAAATAATAAAAAAATCAAAAATTCCAAAACTTCACAAAATAGCTTAAAATACATGTGGCCATCCACTTTGAGTGAAATTTAAATTTTTTGAGGTGCCAAAAAAAAATTTCAAAATTTCACAAAATGGCTTTAAATACCCGTGGCCACCTACTTTAAGTGAATTTAAATTTTTTAAGGTGCCCAAAAAAAAGAAAAATAATAATAAAATAAAAATTTTGAAAAATTCACAAAATAACTTAAAATACCCGTGGCCACCTACTTTGAGTGAAATTTAAATTTTTTGAGATGCAAAAAAAAAATAAAAATAAAAAAAAATAAAAATTTTCAAAACTTCACAAAATGACTTAAAATACATGTGGCCACCCACTTTGAGTGAAATTAAAATTTTTTGAGGTGCCCAAAAAAATAAAAAATAATAATAAATTTCAAAACTTTACAGAATGGCTTAGAATACTTGTAGCCACCCACTTTGAGTAAAATTTAAATTTTTTGAGGTGCCCAAAAAAAATTTTAAAAATATAAAAATATAAAAAAATAAAAAAATTCACAAAATGACTTAAAATACCTGTGGCCACCCACTTTAAGTGAAATTTAATTTTTTTAGGTGTCCAAAAAAATTTAAAAAATAAAAAATTTCAAAACTTTACAGAATGGCTTATAATGCCTGTGGCCACCCACTTTGAGTAAAATTTAAATTTTTTTAGGTGCAAAAAAAATAAAAAAATCAAAACAGATTTCTATTCCAGAAATCAATTTATTGAGCAGAATTAGTCATGTTTTACCAAACAAATTTCTCTTCCAGAAATCAATTTCTGGCAAGAATTTGATTTCTGGAATAGAATGGTTACCATTCGCACCCTTAGCCGATGCGGGCATTGCTGCCTAGCCTCCCCCTCTGCCTCTCTCTCTTCCCCTTCTATTTCTCTCTCTATATTAAGGTTAATGATTTTGGACAAAATTGCCCCCGAATTCGTCCATGGGAGCTACGCGTGCACCTTGGCCGCCTTCTTTTTCTACTGGCATCTGGCATTAGAGGCTAATTGATATACATTGTCGAGTTAGGGTTTCATTTGAAGCAAAAGTCAAGTGCAGGGGGGTCTTTTTTTGGGAGGAGGCCACTTTGGGGGGCTAATTGGAATTTCCCTCCTTTTGTTTTCATTTCATTTGGAATTAATACCACGAAAAACCCTAAACTAGTGTACAAATTTACTCCAAACTAATTTTTTGACCACCAAAATCCCTAATTTGGTACACTCATTACAAATTTACCCCAAACTAATTTTTTTATATCCAAAAACTCCAAATTAGTATACTTATGACAAATTTACCCTCCGTTAAATTAGATTAATACCACGAAAAATCACAAATTGATAAATCTGTGACGAATGGAGGGGTAAAACCCCAAATTGGTACACCCGTTAATCACCACATGTCATGAAATTTAGTAATTTGACAGTAAAATTTAATAAAAACAAATGGAGGGTAAAATTGTCACAAGTGTATCGGTTTGTGGTTTTTTATGGTTAAAAAATTAGCTTGGGGTAAATTTGTCATAGGTATACCAGTTTGGTGTTTTTCGTGGTCAAAAAATTAATTTATGATAAATTTATCACATATATATACCAGCTTGAAAATTTTTGGTGGTATTAACCCTTTCATTTATTAGGTCTGTTGTTAGTGTAAAAAATAACTTACACACTCAACTTACGATGATTGGCATGTGGAAGAATTCCTTTACAAAACTAATTATAAATATTTATGGCACCCGTCTTACAAAAAACATTGGTGTATTTTTTTGACAATGGCGATGGACATAATACTAATCTTTCTTTGACATATTAGTTCCACTTTTTCACTATGATGAGCCATCCATATCAAGGGAAATTGCAATATCATCTTCGACTTGCTTCTCATATCAAAATAACCATATCCACATTTCAAACCCTACAATCATCAACTTTGATTACATGATAATAAAATTTAAGAGAAAATAGGCATATTTAAAATTGCGTTTACCAATATACGTTTGCGTGCCAAGCCCGTGTTGAGTAACTAGTTTAATTTTCTTTGGTGATTTTATAAGAGGGGACCGTGCTCAACCCATATTGAAAACATGATAACCACGACCCAATTAAACTCAAGAGAAACGTAAATTACATATAGTGAATAAAAAATGTACCGACAACTTTTGTATGTTTACAATCCCTTTTCTATTACAATTCTAAAGCCGGTACTTTTAGCGAAACTAACGCTAAACAAATAGTAATAAAAAAAGCTCAACATTGGACATATATCAGTTTATATTTTGCGCTCTACTCGCCCTTCAGATTGAAAATTCAAATATTCAAAAAATATACAAAATTCTAGTTAACAAAAGTTCTAATTTCGAATCATCATTCGAAATGGAAAAATCGATTTATTTAGATTATATTGTAACGATGCTATGCTATTGTTATTAATATATTCTCAATGCTTTCAAATACAATAATATAACTAAACTAAAACTATCATATAATTCGGGGCTAAAGGTTTTCCTTGGGGTCGAAAGTTCATCTTTAAAAATGCCAAAGCCCGGACCCGACCCGACCCGACCCGGAGAAGGCACGATCCGCCCGCCCACGAAGGCCGGCCCATGGGCCGTAAATAATAGGTTAAAAACCCAAAGCACAGGAAGCAAATCGGTGCCGGTCGTTCATGTTCCCTCCATCGCTGCTGCTTCGAGGTTCAGCTTCTTCGAGCGCATTCACTTCCTTCTTCGCAGCAGCAGCAGCAGCAATTCGTGGCGGGGGAGGAGGAGGAGACGAAGCTGCAGCAAGTCGAGCTCGAGGAAGCCTCGCCGGGCAAAGCGAAGGATGGTGAGGCTGACCGCGGACCTGATCTGGAAGAGCCCCCACTTCTTCAACGCCATCAAGGAGCGGGAGCTCGACCTTCGAGGTACACTCCCGCGGGCTTGTTCCTCCCCCCCCCCTCCCCCCGCCCCCCCAAAATACCCTCCTCCTTCCCCGGTGGCCTTCGTGAGTTTGGGAAGTGTTTGATGGTTCCGGTGACCGTGGTTTCGTTCGTGGTTTTGTGTGATTAGGTAACAAGATTGCGGTGATCGAGAACTTGGGGGCCACTGAGGTTCGTTCGTGCTTTTCTCGTAATTAGGGTTTTTTCTTTTGGGTGCTGAGAAGTTGCGTAAATTGCCCTGGTTGGTAGCCCTGTTTTTTTTTGTGAGTCTTGATAGAAATGGTTGAACGCAGTGAAGAGGCTGGCATCATTTTGTGCTGCAAAAAGGAGTTTTTTTTATGCGTATCTGATTGTGGGTGGTTGGGGTTTCGATGTTTTTTGTTGATGTGAGTTGCTCGGGCGAGATATTGGGGGAATTTTTAGTGTTTCTCGAGTGGAGTTCTTGGTGAAGTAGTCACGTAATGCTCAGGAAAAGCATCTGGTAGAGCTCTTTTCTTGGGTACTGCCAGCTTATGTTAGCCCATCTTGCTTGATGTGTGAATGGGCTAAGATAGGGCCAGGAGCACGTGGGATCCGCATGATATAACGGCTCATGTGAAATGGGCTAACGTAGGCTGGGAGTGCCTAGTAGTTTCTCCTTCTGGTGTCTTATTTAAACTCAGCAATTGCAAGATGCACACCTTGATTACAATCTGGTGCATAAGTAGTGATACTATTTTGACACTTGGAGCATCTCATTGACTGTTGTTTGATGGATCTTATGTGTTGTTTGTTTCGTCTAGTGGAGAGACACCTTTGATGGTATACTGCTTATTATCTGGTCAATCGTTGTTCAGAACCTGCCTACTCCTGTAGTTTCCAGCTATGATTTTCTTTTGTAACATTTTTGGTTCCTAGAGCATTTCTACCTCCATTAAACGGATGTGAATTTTCTCTAGTCCATACAACGGAATTCTTGTCATCTCTCTCTCTCTCTCTCTCTCTCTCTGGGTGTGGTACAGTAAAACAAAGCCATTAGTTTTCACTGTATGCTATTTGTCATTGCTTTCTCTCTTAGTTTTATATTACTAAGATGTTGATGCACGTACTCAAATAATGTATGTGGCATATCCTGCTCTTCCTATGCAATGCAGTTTCATGCTTTTATTTGGTGCAGGATCAATTTGACACTATTGATTTGTCCGACAATGAGATCGTTAAGCTGGAAAACTTTCCATACCTTAACCGGTTGGGTACTTTGCTTATAAATAACAATAGAATTACTCGCATCAACCCTAATATTGGAGGTAATAATGGCAATCAGATGACTGTCTTACATCTCTCTTGTTTAGCCAAAAGTTAACACTACCTGTTCTTTTCCTTGGCAGAGTTCTTACCAAAGTTGCACACGCTGGTTGTTACAAACAACAGATTGGTCAACTTGGTTGAGATTGATCCTCTTACATCTCTTCCAAGGCTCCAATATCTTAGTTTGTTGGATAATAATGTCACAAAGAAACCCAATTATAGGTTGTATGTGATTCACAAACTAAAATCGCTTCGGGTGCTGGATTTCAGGAAAGTAAAAAGCAAGGTTTGTTGACCATTTGCAATTTGTGTTCTTTCCAGGCATGCCTTTTCTCTTCATGTTTGGAAGTGCATAGTAGTTATAGACTGATTGCTTTACCTGCTAGAGCGAAGAAGCATTATCTGACGATGCTTCTATCCTCAGTCATTCTTGTCTTACATAGATTTAGCAAGCTGTTTGGACGGACTTTGGGGTGACTTTAAATTATCCAATAGGCTTCATTTCATGTTTCCTGGAAAAATAATTTCTTTTAGAAAAAATTCATATTCCAAAATAAACCTTATTATTTGTATGTTTTCTTGGTAGTTAATGGGGTGCAGGTGCTATGGAATCCTTCAAATGGAGTTCACTAAGTGGTCTGTTCATCTGTGATTAAGGTTAAAATCTACATGTTGAAATCTTATATGCAGGCAGTCATTCTAGTTGGACAAGTACTGCAAAAAAACAAAGGGGGAAGAACTCCTCCGATGGAGAATAAAAAAAAGCGGGGTCCAGATCAAACATCTTAAATGCTCAAATTCACTGGAAATGTGCCAAAGAAGCCCTAAAAGAGGCCAAAGCTCCCATGTTCATGGCATCATCATTAATTAAACTGATTTGGCATCCTCTTTCACACATAGCATCAATACAAAACAATCCTTCTACTCTCCTAATTGTTTAGGACCCAAGTGCTAGAGTTCCTTGTTTAGGTTGTTGTAGGGAACCATTGTGGTGAATATATATTTACTTCAATAGCATTTTCTGTCTATACAGAGCAGGGAGAAATTTTGTCCATGTTTCTGTGGGTTTTTGTTATTCATTCTTTCAACAGCACATCCATTAAATAAGTTTTTTTTCCTCTCTATGTTTACCTGTTCTTTTCCTGTTTGAATGCCTCTGTGCTCAATTTTTTTGACCAAAATGGCCCAAAGTAATGGTTCTATTAAGTAAAGTCTTAAGTCTTACTTACTGTATTTCTAGTTTCAGAAAGAATCTAAAACATAATTTGTTAATAATGTTCTGCATTATAGTTTAAGATCAGAAAAAAATAATCTATTTTTATCTAATTGCTGATTAACTTATCTGCGTCCTCTTTCACTCATGACGTCAGCACAAAATGGTCCTCCTGCCCTCCTTGCCCAATTGCCAGTGCCTTGTTTAAGTTGTTTGCTGGAAATTATTGTGCTGAACTTTTGTTTACTTTAAAAGCATTTTGAGTCTATACATAGCAAAGAGAAACTTTTAGCTTTTCTTTGGTTGCTATTGTTCATTGGTCCAATAAAACATCCATAAAATACATTATCCTTGTCTTCTTCTGGGTTTATCTATCGTTTTCTTAAGTTCGAATAACTCTCTGCTCCAAAGCAATGTGGTTTCATAGTCTACTTTTAGATATTAAATTATTTTAGTTTTTTGAATTACCTCGGAAGTCTTAGAGCCTGTTTGGTTGGATTTTTGCCTGTTGTTTTTTACTTAATCTATATCTTGCACCTCAGGCACTTTTTCTAAATCCAAAACTTCTGAAATTTTCAAGACACCCAAATGTTGACATGAAGACTCAGATATAACTTTACCATAATTTTCTGGAGTTTGAAGAATATTTTAGATTCATGAAAGCAGAAGAGTACATTTCACTTTTGCTTCAGTGTAAACAGACCCTTCATTATTCAATTTCTATTCAACTGCATTGATCTGTCCTTTTCCAGGGTTTGAATAACTCTTTGCTTCAAATAATTGTTTTCATATTTTACTTCTACTCATTTTGGTAGTCAAGTCTTGTTGTATTTCTATTTTCAAAAAGAAAAAAATAGAGTTATTATTAATTTTCCTGGATGATAGGAGAGATTAGAAGCAGAACAGCTATTTTCATCTAAAGAAGTTGAAGAGGAAGCTAAAAAGGAATCAACAAAGACGTTTTCACCAGGAGAGGTTCAAAAGGTTTTGGAACCTATTGAAGAACCGCAGGCTCCCAAAGTTGTTGCCCCTACACCGGAGCAAATTATTGCTATAAAGGTATTGCCTTTGCTTCGCAATGAACTTCCAGGGTTTGTGCAATCTTTTCTTTTCCTTTTGAGATGAGTGATAGATGTCTCAATTGTGTTGAGTGCTTTAATTGGTTTTGTGCTTTGAAATTGTTTATTGAGTACCTCTTTGAAAAAACTGGATCTAGGGTTAAATCTATTTTGATGTGCTATCTTTCAGTTAGATTTGTTTTCTTCTTCTTTTGCAATGGTGATTAGCACTTTCCTGACTAGTAAATCGGAAGAATCTTCCAGACTTGGAAGGATGAGTTTTAGTACTAGCGCTGGTCCTTGAGCTATAATTTGGTCCCCGAGCTTGCCTACTGTTTTCTGATTCATCTTTCTAGTGCATATTTCAATCTCTCTTTGGGGACGAAGTAAATTTCTTTATTGACAAATTGATGCGTCCTGATTAACGCAACTGACAACTACAACTTACAAACTGTAAGTATTTCAATTAGAATTTTTTTCCACGTTTAACCATTATGAATTCTATTAATTGATTATCCATTCTTCAAAAAGTGAAAGTAAGGCCCATGAACTTCCTCTGACTTCCACTACCCAAAAAGAAAAGGGAGGAAATTGCACTGGAGAGGCCTATTAAGAGTTGATAGCTTTAGGACCCAATTAGGAAAAGGGAAATCTACACAAAAGATATACTACCTGCTTCCTCCTGAGCAATCTTAGTTGCGTTGTTATGGTGAGTTCAAACTTCAAGGAAAGAGTTAGAACTCTTTCTAGAGAACCCCCTGCGGTTTTAAGTAATAGAGCTGCTTCTCTTGATCATATGTTCAGAAGAGCTCATGATTGTCCATTTGCTACTATGTTGAATGCTAAATACAACTATACTGTGCTAGTGCATTCGTGTTGGATAATTAATTTGTTCAACCAAAATGGCTTCTGCAAAAGAGAACCATCTTCTTCTTTTATTAAGCTGGGGATTGTCCATAGTTTGATTTATGTTTGTACTTGCAGGCAGCCATAGTGAATTCACAGACTCTTGAAGAGGTTGCCAGACTTGAAAAGGTGCTTAGATTTTCCTTTATTAAATATGTGCACTTTTCTGTTATGTATCCTTTTGTTTTGTGTCTAATATAATGCAGCACGTATTATTGGAATAAGCAGGCTCTGAAGTCGGGTCAGCTTCCAGCAGATCTGAAAATACCAGAGGTCGTTAGTGGGGCTGGTAGTGTCAAGGAAAGAGATGAAGAAATGAGTTCTACTAATCAAGATGAAGCATATGTTGAACAGAAGAATGTAGAGGAGCAAACAAATGATGAACCTGCGCCCATGGAACAGGTACTATTCAAATGTATTTATACTTGAATAGATGCCTGTATCTGAAATTCCTGTTGCTCTCTTCTGCTCTTTCCCGTGCTACAGCTCTTGGCAAAATTAAGACTTTTCAGCATTTATTATGACTTTCTCAAGTTTAGTCATTTTCTTCCCATCAAATTTTGAATTCTAATACTAGTACAGAAATCACATATATTGAAATGAACTAGTTATTGAGGCCCATTTGCTAAACTGGAGCATCTAATAACTGGGTGCATAATAGTAAGCATAACAATAGTTCATCAAGCTAAGTCAAGTTCATAATTTTGTATTTAAACTTAACTTTCATGCAATAAGAAGTTGATTCCCAACTAAATTTTGAGTCAATGATGAAAAGCTACACGAATTTTGTTCTTGAGTTGATCTCAAAGTCGAACTTGAGGATCTAAAATACTAAAGATGTGCACTTTGTCATTCAAATAAGTATTTGGTCCCTCTCAGAGTTTCTAAAATACGAGGAATGTAAAAAGCTAAAACCTGTTAAGTATATAGTTATGTAGAAGTATCTAAAATATAAAATACCAGCGAGACAATTAGGCTTGAACCACCTGTAGTCTGAAACAATTAATAAACTTGACAATCATTTGTTCAAATATTTGCTCAGCATAGGGAGTTCAACAAATGTACTTGACAATAAAAATTGGATTATTATTAGGTCCACTGCCAGTGTAGAAAAATCTTTCCACAAATTATTTTTGGATGAATGACATGAGTTTTTGGAGTTAATTTTGACCGAATTCTTTGACATTTCAACAATCCAACGTTGAATGTATAACTCATTGGTGGCGATGCTTCAGAGGGTTGATTGCCCCCAGTAAAGCATGAGCAGCATTAGCACTGCCCTTGTTGAGACATTTTGTTCATTCACTATTTAGGCGATGGGTTCGAATCCAATTTGTTGCAATTCTCTCTGCTTGTTCTTGCAAGTATTTTGGTTCGATCTCATAGTCATACTCTTTTGTTTGGGGTGTCTTGGAGCAGCGCGCAATCACTAAGTACGTCTTTATTTCATTCTCTTTCAGGAATAGGAGGTTCCAAGCGGTTGGTTTATCGGACAGCTCTTGGTCATCAGCCTTGGGATGGAAAGAGCCAGTAATCAGGGAGAGTACTGGATGTTGTGCATGTATAATTACGCCAGGGGCGAACATGTTTTCCCTTTTCATCTGTTGGTTAGACCTGAATCTAATTTGTACTTTAATATCTCTCATAGTTTGCCAGTAGGATGAATCCTCCCTGTCCTCTATTAGATATTCACCTCTATAGAGCCATTTTCAGGTAGATTAAGGAATTTTAGATGAATTTTTATTCGTGCATGATAATTGCCTAAGATTTTGTTTGCGGAGAAGTATCATACTCATGGAAAGGAAGAGAGCATCTTTTGTTTGATCTGTAGCTGATCTCTCACTCTCTCAAATTTGATGTCTTACTTATTGGACCTAATACTCTCGATTGCATTTCTCTCTTTGTTGTACAAAGTTAGTCCCAACACCGACGCCTCCTTAGTTCTATTCGTTTGTTCTAATTTAGGTAAATGAGGAGACGACAATGGCAATGCGATCTTCGGGTTGTGAAGATAAATAGGTGCTAGCAGAATTGCCAATTTGCTTAATTGGCTTTGAGTGGATCCTGACCGATAAATGTCACTGACCAGATCAGTTGCGTGTAAGAGTTAGCAAATAGCTATAGCTTTACTACTTACGAGTGGAACTGAGTGAAATCTATTATTGTAGACTGGATGGCAGTTGGGCGACAGATAACCATTTAAGATCTTTTATACTATGTCAAACTTAATCACATATTGATAAACCGTGCGGCTTGCTTCTGCTTTTTGTCGTTACCAAGGGTAACCTTTCTAGGCAGCTCGGATTGTTCGTGGAGTTCGAATCCTGGAAATCGAGGAACGTTGTATGATTAACGTGGCGCGATAAAACTGATCGAGAAACACACATCGTGTTTCCCGTCCAAGATGGAACAGCTACGGTCGGAAACCCATATCGTGTTTCCCGTCCAAGATGGAACAACTACGGTCTTGTCCCTCAAATCGCCGCGAATCAAACAGGGGAATCGTTGTTTACAACGTCATCTACAAGGTCCTCCCAGTAAACAAAGGCACAAGTGGGAAACTGTCGCCTTGGAAAATGTCGGATATCGAAAATAAAGAAAGAAGAGTGGGGACGAGGACATTCCTTTCTTCCTTCCCGAGACATCAACAAGGAGCGTTTTGCTTTGACACAGGAAAATGTAAACCCAAGTGACAGATAATATTGCAGTAGGCTAGAAAAGTTTGGAGAAGATGGCGAATGATTTGTTTGGCAAGATCGCTCTGGAAGATGTTCCTGCTTTATCTTCTGTGTTTTCGGGACGAAATCTAGCAGTGGCGTTCGTGTTTGTTCTCGTCGGATTGATTTCCTTTAGAAATTATAACCTTTGCTCTTATCTTTGGATGTGGAGGCCGCGGAGAATTCGCTTCCCGCACGTCTTCGGTGGGAGGCTTCTGTGGGTTGGGATTGCCTTCACTCCTCGTCAGCTATGTTTGGTCCTGAACAGAATTTTCTGCCACTCTACTGACAACAGCCGCACTTCGTCCGCCCCCGACAGTGTCGAAAACCATCCAGAGATGCTCGATAATGCCACATCCGACCGTGTGCCAAGTAGGTATTCCACTCAATTTGATAGAAGGAACCGCGAGAATTTTCGCCGTCATTGGAAATAGGGAGCACATTTTTTCTCATCCCTTATTGTAATGTCCCTGCGATATTTGTCGGTCCTGGTCACAGCTTTTCCCTTCTACTGTGACTGTATAGCTCTATCCTGACGGTATCTGATTCAAGAACTAATGGTGCAGATGCAGCCCTAGGCGAAACTGAGCTAAAGGAACTGATGTCTCACATAATGGAGTCTGATGGCGGTCCGCCATGGCAGCTGATGATGGAGAGATCAACTCCAACCCTGACATACAAAGCTTGGTGCAGAGACCCACCCGTAAGGTTCATCATTTTCTTGTCTAATAATCTGATCAGCTTACATTGATGCTCATCCTTTCAATGTACCGTGTCAAACGACCATCTTCGAACCGACTGCCCTACCTTGCCTTAAATTCTTGGGAAAAATTACGTGTTCATGTAGATTTCTTCGACCTTCGATGTAATTCAGTACTGGGACACTGTGCAATAGCGATTGCATTTGCAACCTCGGATGCATAGTCTCTGGGAAAATTGTTTGTAGCACCTAGATCTCTCTTTCATGCAGATCGAAAACTGAGAAATTAGGAAGGTTTTCATGAAGCCGTTCCACTTCTACCCCCATATTTTTTTAGGAGGGTTTTCTGGTTGATAGTCTCGCACTGCCACTCCTGATGGTCTCCTTCATTGTCCAAATTGTTATTGCTCATATTTCAGGTCGGCCCAACACAGTATCGCACAAGAACGGTTTTCATGGACATCTCGCCAGAGTTACTGAGGGACTTCTTTTGGGACGACGAATTCCGTCTCAAGTGGGATAAGATGCTAGTCTACTGCAGGACTTTACATGTCTGGCCACGAACTGGAACCATGGTTGTTCACTGGATAAGAAAGGTACTGAATCATTGTACCAGTAAATGGAACTATTTCCCTGTAGGAGCTAACGTTCAGATTTGTGTGTGTAGTTACCACTGATCCGAACCGAGCGAGAGTACGTCATCATTCGTTGCATTTGGCAGTCTGAATCCAGCTTCTACTGCGTGACAAAGGTAAAAGGCTCGCTTGATATCTCCACTGATTCAGTGTAGCTTCACTTCAGCATTTTCTTATTTGTCTCTCATGTCAAGGGAGTGTCACTGGACAAGTTCTAGAATGATTTCCCGAGAGCTACCTTTGGTAGTGAGAATTATCGAGCTGTCCAGATGCAATGTAGTCGTAACTTTCGCCTATAAAATATAGGCAAGAACCCAGTATTGTGCATAACATCTGTCGAATCTTTACCATCGATGAAGTTCATCTGGAGATTAAAAGCGAGCTTTTATCAATACAGGGAATAACATATCCATCTCTACCGAATCGTAGAAATACCCGAAGAGTAGAGCTCTATTATTCTAGTTGGTGCATAAATCCAGGTACTTCTTTCCTCATTCGCTAACCACTGATATTCTCTCATAGATCACACATGGGGAGGTTTTGATGTTGAGAATGTCTATACTTATTCCAGTAGAATCAGGGAACCGGCAGCAGCAACCTGCATCAGAGGTAATCTTCTTCCACTACGAGGACATCGGTGTACCAAAGGAGATAGTCAAGATGTGTGCCAGGGCCGGAATGTGGAGCCTCGTGAAGAAAATGGCTGCCGCAGCTCAGGCTTACAATCTCGCTCGAGCCAGCGGCGCACCTCGATCATCTTACGCAGTCCTCGCGTGCATAACCGCCGAACGCGGGCCGTTGACATTTCCGGCTCCTAATGTGGAAGTTCACAAGGACGAGAAATTGAAGGATACACGGAGAAAAGACGTAAATCCCTGGAAATGGTTGGTGGTGGGAGGAGTGTTGATAGCTTCCGGGCTGACTTTAAAGGTCACTAGCAAGGTGGCGCTATTCCAGTTAGGAAGATGGATGACGCGGCTTGCAAGGGCGAAGGGGAATCAGCGAAAGCATTGAAGCAAGCACTCAAATAAGGATTCAAATTCGTCCTGTTTCACACCTGGCGATGTGAAGGACGAGCTCCGGTGGTTGCACCAGAACCAGATATCAGAAGCAACTGCAGGGACTCACGCATCTTTCAGATTTGAAGGGATAGCAGAGCGACATTGCTCTTCCCGGTGAGCACCAAAGTAACACAGAATAATGCAGGTTACTGTTGGTTCTTAGGTTTTCAAAAAGGCATAGAACAATCAGCAAAGAGATGAACTAGAGACATTATAATACATCGTTGCCAATCAGGAAATGGTGAGACAGATTTTCTTTTTCGACTGAAAATAAAAATCTGTCTCACCATTTCATGCCGCCAGAGCTTGGGCGTAATCTGTTGCTAGGTTTTAGATCAAGAAAAATGTACTCAGTGTACCTTTTGCTTCGGCTTCTCCTAATCACACCAATATCATGACATTCAGCGACATTAAATGTCACTTGTCGAGGACTACAATATAGTCTTATCTAGGATCATCAGAACCGTAAAAAGTTCAACCGCACGTTTGATTGATAAGTATTTCTAGCGAGATTATATGGTTAATCAGAGACATCCATTGAAGGCTTTCAACAATTAGACGTATTAGCATCTAAAGAACCTACTCATGACTCGATATGTTTCATGCAACAGGCCCACAAGTCACTGAATTGTATGCAGACCACTAAAATGAGAATCTAGAGCACCACATACGGATCACCAGATATCAAGTCTGTCCAATGTTCCTGTCGTGCCCTTGTACTCCGGACAATATGCTTGCTATCCCAAAAAAGTGAGATTTGCAAGTCAAGGTCATAGTACCACCTATGACTCCTCACCTTAGGAAGAACATTGATAGATGTGCATTCAAAACCTCAATAAAGCGAAATGCCATCGCCTATAGCTGATGCTATTTGCCCATCAATCATACTTATGTAACCAAGTGCAAAGCGCACAATCAGATTATCAAGCATATATACCAATACAATATATTCAACCCAAATGCAAACAAACTAGTAATAGTAGCAACGTGACATGAAAATCCACCGCTCTAATGATAGTGGCTGCATAACATGAAAATCCATCACATATGGTCACGTAAGACCAGAACACCACCACAGTAGCAACAACTAGATATTTTAATGAGTGGGACCACTCTTTAAGTTCATACTGGGTTGATGGAACAGCTAATAGGTCATAGCGAAACAGAAGTAGAGAAATAAACAGACCATATTAGGTCCACCCAGGCAGCAGCATCCGAATCAGCAAAGGTACTCCCTTACAGTCCAGACTTAAGCTTAATCCAATAGAGCATATGCTTCTCCTTCCGACAGAAGGCAGCAGATTTGATATATTGCAATTTCCGAGCGCTCTCCGAGCAATATGCCCCCACCTGGAACAAAAACATATCGTTAGCAGCCATTACACAGGAACTACCTAGAATGAAAAACGCCTGAAAAGAAAGTAAAGGCAAAGGATCCACAAACAGAGCAAAAGGGAGGTCCAATAAAAAATCTAGGGAAGGGACAGGGAACCTTGGCTAGGGTTTGCATAAATCTTCTTTCGTGCAGCGCCCAAGCAGTAGCATATAGCGCGAGAGCTCGCGCACCGGTGCAGGCATTTCTCCCCATCCTCCTGCACCAGCCGTTGGGGAGAGTTTATTGATTGCTATTCAGAGTCATCATAAAATTCACCATCATCAGAGAGCTCATCAAACGATCGGATATCAAGCTGGTAACGGAGGATCCCCCCAATCCCACCAAAACCTCTACAGAACTGGGATCCCTCTTGCGACTTGTTTGTGACAAATTCAAGCGTGCAACCAAATCGCTTATATTCGTTAGCAAACCACTCCAAGAGCGACATTTTCTCCTGAACCTCAAGCTCAGCTGCGTTGGCAGTGTCCCTGAAGTTGTTCTGGTCAAGCTCCTGCTCTTTGTTCAAGTGCTTGATGATAATCTCACCAGTAGTGCTGTTTTTCAGTGAGAACCTAGTGACATCCAGGTTCTCCCACACAATGAGAATTTCAACAGCACCCATCTCCAGAACTTTCAGCGTGTCATCCACACCGAAAACATATTTTCCAGTATCCTGGCTTATCTCCTCAAAGTATTTACCAATCAAGCGCTTTTCTTGAATGAACTTCACGTTGGCCAATATCTCTGAAGACAACTCGATGGCCTGGTTGAAACCATTCTCACCACCGTAAGAAACATCGACCACATTCAGTATCTTGGCCTGAAGACGAGGATCGAACATGTCAGACTGACTCAACTCAGTTTTGAAGTCTGCTGATCCAGCCAGTATAAGTCCTGAAACATTGGGCTGGCTACTTGATGGATTAATGAAAAACTGCGTTGCTAGCTCAGCCGTCTTCCTCACATAATTGTGGCGCTTCTCCATTCGAAGACGAGCAAAACGAAGAGCTGACTGCCCACCTCTTCCATGCTTCTTCGGCAGGTCCACACTGAATTTGTGAAGCACCTCCCTCGTATTACCACTCAGAGTCCCAAAGAGAGTCCCATTACCATCCATAACAATAAAACCAAACTTATCATCGGATTCTAAGAGTTCATTCAGAGCTTCAGTATGGAACTTGTTGTCACACAGGTACAGAGATGCATTGATGGCCCTGAAAGGCTCAAAATCAATGGTCACCTTCTTCTCCTTTCCATCGTCAGTGACAATTGTGCCAGTGTACAGCACAAGGCCATTAGAAGGAACCTTGTTGTAAAGCTTGAGCCTCTGCTGAGCTGACGTGATCGCGCCAAGCACAGATTGTCGATTCACCCTGCTCTTGATGTTTGATGCAGTACCAAACTCATCGCCGAGCATTTTGGTAACTCGAGAGATTTGATCACGAGGAGGCATGATCAGAGAAATCATGCTTGTGCCATTGCCTCTAGCAGATTCCAAAGCCTTAATCAATTTCTTGATCTTCCATATCTCGATGTTCTTGTCAGTCTCATGACCATCAGCCATCTCTACGTTTAAAAGCTCACAGCAAAAGCAGCCAAGGGACCTGAAAATAACAATCCATCAACCCAATAAAACCAAGCACCACATCACTACAACCAGCACAATCATTCAGTAAAAACCAACAACTTTTAATCGATCGATGCATTCAGTCAAGACTCTGAAACTACAACAGACATCTCCCAATCCATCAACTCCTCCAATCGAGACGACCGAACAATCATAACCATCTTCCGATCAATCAATTAACACCCATAAACACGCCGTGAAGAAAACAGGCAACCAAAGGCTCAACAAGCACACCATTCCATGACAATTCAGTTGAAAGAACAACATATTCTAAACAACCGACCACTCGAACACCGCCGACAAAACGAAAGGAGCATCATAACCACAACACAACAGACTCAAAACACACGAATATTTCCCCATCTTTCTCGGCCGGTCGCGCCAAATCCACAGATCTTCGCCACGGGAAAAAGAGTCGATCAGGCGAAAGACCATCTTTTTTCATCACCGGAAAAAAAACCGTCGTCATCATCAGGCATAAAAATATCTCCCATCCACACAGAACACCAACGACCCCCAATTGACCATGAACCAAAAACCAAACAAAAAACCCAGACAGACAACAAGATGGGCAATCCCGAAAATCGTCGAGCCAACAAAAACCGGGCTCACCGCCACCCTAAGCAACATAAAAACAAAACGAGAACACGAACTCCAAGAATCCCACGACCAAGAACTCGGAAACAACAAGATCGATCCCAAGAACGCAGAGAATCAACAGCACGGGAAAAGGAAAACGACGGCGATGGTATGGAAGAGGAGGTGATAACCTTGGAGATGCGCGAGGACGAGAGGCCGCGGGTCGACGATGGCACGAGGAGGAGGAGGAGGGATGACGATGGGGGAATGTTTTCTCTCGAGCGTTCCGATTAGAATAATGGGACGAAGAAACGAAGCCGGCGTGCTTTTTTCCTTGATAGCGGAAACCCTAACCCTGGTTCAACTAACCACGGTTGAGGGGCGCGCGCACGCGCGAGCTGGACCGGCTTGTGAAGCAGGGCTGGTTGGTACGAGGACGTAACGACGCGAGAGAAGACCCCATAGAATCCAAGTTTGACACGAGTCCCAAGCCCAAACCCTTCCGCCTCCCCTCCAAAAGAAAGAAAGGAATAAAAAAAGAAAAGAAGAGAGGTCGGTCGAGTTCGATTCAGGTCGTGAGTGGATAGGCTCCGTGGACCTTCGGTACGGCGATTAAAGGTGCGAATGGTAATTATTCTGTTCCAGAAATCAAATTCTTGTCAGAAATTGATTTCTGAAGGAGAAATTTGTTTGGTAAAATATAATTAATTCTGCTCTAGAAATTAATTTCTGGAAGAGAAATTTGTTTGGTAAAATAATAGGAAATTTCTATTTTTGAAGGAGAAACATATTTGATAATGTCACGTCAATTCTATTTCAGCAGCAAAAATAGTTCAAACTCAATTGCAAAATATTATTTATCTTAACCTACAATGCATAATATTCGAGGCAAAATCTAGTATATTTTTTTTAAATCCTCAAATAAAGAGAACAAAAATTCCAAAATAACATGTCATTACAAGAAGACCCGGTACCAAATTCTCAATTACACATAATACAAATCCTACAATACATCATTACATTACAAAAGGCAAAAAAAGCAAATAATCCTCAAATAATAATAATAGAAGTATAATATACTAGTGGAAAAGTGTCAGATTTCGGGAAAATAGAAAATTTATTGAATTTTGCCAAAAAAATCAACAAATCAAAAAATAAAAAATTTTAAAACTTTACCGAATGGTTTAGAATATCTATGATTACCCACGTTTAGTGAAATTTAATTTTTTTTAATATGCCCAAAAAAATCAAAAATTCAAAAAATTCAAAACTTCACTGAATGGTTTAGAATATATGTGGCCAACCATTTTTAGTGAAATTTAAATTTTTTTAGGTGCAAAAAAAAATAAAAAAATTCAAAACTTCACAAAATGACTTAGAATACTTGTGGCCACCTACTTTTAGTGAAATTTAAATTTGTGGGTCCAACAAATTTAAATTTCACTCAAAGTAAGCCAAAAATACATTTGATAACGACATGTCAATTCTATTTCCGCAACAAAAATAGTCCGAACTCAATTGCAAAATATTATTTATCTTAACCTACAATGCATGATATTTGAGGCAAAATCTAATACATTTTTTTAAATCCTCAAATAAAAAGAACATAAATTCCAAAATAACATGTTTTACAAGAAAACCTGGTACCAAATTCTCAATTACACATAATACGAACCTACAATACAACATTACATTATAAAAGCCAAAAAAAGCAAATAATCCTTGAATAATACTAATGGAAGTACAATACAATAGTGGAAAACCAAATTTCATGGAATCTCCGGCATATGATTATCCCTAGCCATTTTATTGGCAATACGTTTTCTAATAATGTTCATCTCGGTTCTCTCTTCAGTCGTTACTACATCGTCTGTACCCTGTTCAGTAGGTTCACACACATAATCCGGATCTCCATATATGGACAAACACTTATCCATCCTATCTTGCTCAATGATGTAGTTATGGATCGCACAGCATGCAATTACAATCTGTGTTTATTTTTCAAATTTAAATGGAAGCATCTGTCTCAAAACAAAAAAAACAATTCTTTAAAGCCGCAAAGGATCTCTCAATGATATTTCTTAATGAAGAATACCCATGGTTAAACAATTCCTTTGCTGTTGTTGGTCCCCCATTTCGTCGAAATTTTGGTATATGATACCGTTCACCTTTAAATGGTGTTAAAAATCCTAGACTTGAAGCATAATCAAAATTGACGACGTAGTACTTGCCTACAACAAAGTATTCATGGATTGATCATGAAATGCAATCCTAGCAAAATCATAAACACAAATACTCATCATATATCAAAATAGAACCTGCGGGTGGTCGAGGAAACTGTAGATGAGGTATGTCAAGTGTGGCCGATAACACCCGACAATCGTTGGCCGATCCTTCCCAACCAGCATACACAAAAGTAAATCGCATATCAAAGGAACACACACATAGCACGTTCTGAGTGGTTGTGCCTTTTCTACCTCTAAATTGTGGCTAAATATGTTCAGGTACGGTAGCATGAATATGGGTGCCATCAATAGCACCTACTCACCCTTGTCATTTAATTAAATACATACATTAGACAAGATTGTGAGCAAAACTAATCAAATGGTGCAAGGAAATGTATGAAAAACGTACCTTGAAGTAACGATTAAACTTTGGCTCAATCCGAATTTCTTTTGGGACAACATCAAGCGAAGGAGGTACGATAATCTCCTTCGCCAATTCCAAAACAGCTTTCAATACCACTGTAAAATACTTGCCAACAGTCTCTCCTGAACGTTGGAATTTCTCACATAAAGCTCTATCGGAGTTCTTGTGATAAATCATTAATAAAAACATGACAACCTGTTCATCTACCCTAACATATCGACTGTCTGCCAACCAACCTCTTGATTTGAGCAAACCACAAAGGTTAAGAAAAACATGTCTCTCCATTCTAAATGCTTTGTATATTCCATCTGAATGTCCATGAAGAAGCTCGCTAACCCATTGGAGTCTTGTCAATACGCTGTCCCTAATACGTTCTTTCCTATGCATGGACCTATGCAACCAAGCAGTACATAACCATGCCAACAATATTTTCAACTCATCCTCATCAAAGTCTTGTTCACCTAATACAATTGTTTTACTTGATGCTACTTCATCATTAGACCAGCTACTTTGACCCCCTTCCATATTACCTAGGCCATCATGCGAAAGAAGAAGACAAACTCAACATGTCAGTTGCGAAGCCAATACATTTGAACTGATATGTTGGGAATTTAATACCACTCAACAGATAATTATAGAATTCACTCACATTAAAGCAAAGTCTCAACATCATCACAAATGCATAGTCATAAAGACAAGTTAATGTCTGAAATACATAAGTGAAAAGTCGAAATGAACTCAAACATAAAACAGCATACTATAGTCCAACAACTTCTCAACAGCCCCCAACTACTCATTCATAGCCTCAATAAAGGCAACTCTCATTTCGGGAAGACATGTCAGGAAGCCTTCTCTCCAGGAGGCATTAATGACAGCATGTTTCATAGCTTTGATGTAAAGAACCTTGTCCAAGTCATGCATGGCATTTAGGACAGTACCCACGGTTGCTATAGAGTAAGGGTCCACAAGTAATAAGGATTGTGACGTGACGGAGGCACTTGATGTTTGAACCGTCTTAGCTTTGATCATCTCTTGAATGGCTTTGCAGGTCGCGTCAAATGAATGTGAACTACTCTTTCTTCTCCTTTTGGCATTTGGAGTCCTATCCAACATGTGACTTGTTGGAGGTGGGCTCACCGACACGTTAAATTGTTCCACATCAGCTTGGGTTTAGAAAAACAGTTCAGGTTCGTTTAGGTTGACATGAATATCATTGTCACCACCACCACCACTATCACCTGTATCCTCCGACGGTGCCGCGCCTTGCGCATTTCCTATTGCAAACTCTCTAGTGGCGTATGTATCTCCAAACACAACACAAAGCTGTGAATACAAAGGAAATCCGTCCTTCCTGAACTTGGCCCATTCAGTATTGACATGCGCCATTTTCAAAATAATGTCAGGCAGTACTCAACATTTTATAAATCTGAAATTTGAGGTTATAATAATAAGATGACCTAAGTAAGTAACATCACCTTAATGTGATTTGTCCAAACAGTTTCATTGTCCACAACAACCCTCTTGCTATCATCGTCCCATCCAAATCCCGTTGTTAAAAGCAGCTTCTTAAAACTACTATCAGACTTACAAATAATTCGATCAACGGCTTAGTCCACTTTGCCATGTACGTGTATTTGGGGGATTCCATTTATGTAAAATCGATGAAATTTCAGGGACAAATGCTGGTAATGACGATTCAACAAATAAACAAGAATTAAAAAGAGGAGCACATCTACAAAAGAGAACATAAATTGTACCTGAGTAGAGAATTTGACACCCTAAAATAGAGAAACTCTACCAAAGAGCTAACAAATAGTATAGCATAGGAAAACTTTATGTAAATTTGCAATAATACAAAAATAGTAGACAGTAAATCCTAATAGTGGTACACAATAAGAGGAGACTCATAAGAACACGACCCAAAAGAAGATAACGCAATGACCACAAAACATGTATAAAATGTTCTAAGACTTAATCGGCATCCTGGAGGCATGATAGTTTCAACTCAGTTGTATCTATCGTAGTAACACCAAATCAGCAAGTTGTAGTGCAATATGGGCCACGAAAGGAAAAAAAAATTGCAAAGAAAACAACTATCCAGTCACAAGATGAGCATGAACATGAACAAGCAACTCCCAAAATCATGCTGCTGTCTCAAAAATCCCGACCTAAAAGATCGACCCAATAGCAACAATCCAGGACTTAAGACCACTAATCCACAATGTGTGGCAAGAACCTAGATTACAGTCCACGTGCTTTCAGAGACAGAACAAATCAGAACTACCAATTAGACTCTGGACAAGTAATATTTCATCCAAAATTCTTTATGAATCAATCACACAGCAAAAAATGTAGGTAGACTTAGAGAAGGCACCAAAAGCATAGCTCCTGAAGCAGTTCAGTACACTGATATTTTTTAATTAGAACACATTCATACATATCTCATCAAGACATGTACCAACTTACCCTCATAAAAATATTGTAAAGGAACTTCTTATGAAACAATATCCAACACTGCATCCACCAACCTCTCACACGTGAACTAAAAAGGTTCGTACAATGACATCACCAACAAAAAAGGGTCACATGTCACTTATTTCTCTTATCATTAAGTGACTGATCCACTTTAGTAAAGTCAAAACCACATGGCATACATGCCTTTCATAATTTCTCATCTAAAATAGTTTATCAACACAGTTTAGTCGATGATAGCAATCGAAAGAGATAAATTGAATGAGCCATGGTTTCCCCTCACTATCTCAGGTTGATATCTTTCACTTGTAGGCCGTCCTCCCAATCCATAAAATTTAACCTTCCCGGAGTAAACCTATCATCTAGTGCCTGTGCTAAAACCAAAGCCAGTGCTCAAGATGCCGCCTAGAAATGACAACCCAGATAAAAATGAGACAAAAGCTCCAACTATTTGCAGCAATTCGCCGCGAACCACGGAGCCAAACACGAATGACGAAACAAACCGATTTAGCCACACAACCCACACATCATAGCCCTTTGAAACCGAAATCTCGCGGCTCAACTTCAACCTCAACCTCAATCCGCAACATGGGCATCTCGTTCCCTTGTTCTGACTCGATTGAGCGAGATTCGCGCGGGCCGCGTGCCCTAAACGGGTAGCCGAGTGTCGCACCGCAGATTGCACCAAAGGAAAAAGCTAACGAGAGGAGGTGCAACAGTTGGAGAAATCGAAGACTCACTAGCTACGCATGAAAAAACGGAAGCAGCGGAGATAGGGAGAGCCAAATTGATCGCCGCCGTGTGAGCTGGAGGTTCCGGTGTAGTCGCGAGGAGGGATGGAGGGCACGAAATTGAAGAGGCGGCTTCCGGTGCAGTTGCGAGGAGGGATGAAGGGCCAAATCGATCGCCGCCGCATGCAGTGGCGGTTTCGGTGCAGTCGCGAGGAGGGAAGGGGAGGGCAACGAAGTGCTCGAAGAGTTGAACGAGACGGAAGAGAATGAAAGAAATTAGGGCTAGAATGACCCAAAGAGAGAACGAGATGGAAGAGAAAGAAAAATGGCTAGAATGAGTTCCGGGAAGAGAGAAGTTACAAAAAGCAGCTTCTCTTTTTTGGTGGAAAACTCATTCTGGAAGCAAAATTTGATTTTGGAACCAAAAAAAGAATGTGTTTTTACCAAACGCCTTTTTTATCTAGAATGCAAAAATTACTCCATAATGCATTCCGGAAATTTTTTAACAAGCACATTTCTGTTCTGGAATACATTCTGGAGCAGAAATTTTGATCTAGAATGGATTCCATGCGCGCCCTAACTCACCGAATCTTGCCCGCTCGCTCGCCCTGACAAGGGTGAGGTGTGCGTGTTTCATTCCCGGCCTCCCTTTCTCAAGCAATCTCGATCCGCGCTCCTCCATTCGTTTTCGACATCGATTGCCCAAGGCCATGAGCACCGGGACACCTTGACCAACTTAGTAAGTTACTGATTGAACATAACAAGTGTGCAATTTGTACACTAGGAGTTGTAAATGTTTTTGCAATGTGTTACTTCACTAGTGGCTCATTAATGGAATCTTTCAAACGTTCCGTATTTCATATTAAGAGATGTTAGAGCATTTCATAGAGAAGGGGGACTTTATACTATAAACTTTAAGGTTAATATCACGAAGGATCTCAAATCAGTATACGTGTAACAGATTTATCTTGAATTAATTTTTTGATTATCAAAAACCTTAAACTGATACACTTATGATAATTTTATCATAAAATAAATTTATAATCACCAAAAACCAAAAACTAGTACACTTGTGATAAATTTATCCTGTGTAAAATTAGATTAATATCATAAAAAAATTACAAATTAGTAAATATGTGATAAATAGAGGGTAAAACTCCAAACTAATATACTTGTCAACTGTTACGTGTCATCCAACTCAGCAATTTAACGGTAAAATTTAATGAAAACTTTCAATCTATGATAGATCGATGATATCCATTCAATATTCTCTCTTTTGAGGCAAAATTTTAAATAAAGGCATGAAGTGCCCTCATTTTCTCAAATAAGGACCTGAAATGAATCATGTTTCAAATAAGGGCATGGAGTGACCATATCAGTTGCAAATAAAGACCTAACCTTATCGGCCAAAGTGTATTTTTGTCTTTTACTTTTTAAAATTTTTTTCCTTTTCCTTTTTTTTCTTTTCCTTTTTCTTTTTTCTTTTTTTTTTTCCTCTCTTCCCTCCGCTGGCTATTGTTAGGGCTCGTGGAGGCCGCCCTCGTCGGCGTTGGGCAAGGATGAGGCTAGCCTAGGCAAGGCGACCCTCATCCGACGACGGCGAGAGCAATGGTTACCCATGCCAGATCTAGTGAGGGTTGCCCTTGCCCATCTAGCCCAGGCAAGGCAACCCTCACTCGACATTGGCAAAGGTGACCTTCGCCCAACACTAGCAATGGGTGGCCCTTGCCTGAGGCCGGCACAGGTCGCCGGGTAGGCGCAATGATGGTTGAAAGGGAAGAAGAAAAAGGAAAAAAAAATAAAAAAGGAAAAGAAAAAGAAATTAAAAATAAACAAAAAAATATACTCATAAATTTTTTTGACTCAAATACCCTTTATTCGACGATGGAATAGTCACTAGCCCGCCAAAGGTCCTTATTTGATACGATTTGGCTACAACATGCTCTTATTTAAAACAATATCCATTTCAAGTTCTTATTTAAGAAAATGACTCCGCTTAATGTCTTTTAGGAATTTTTCCCTCTTTTGATGGTAACAAATTTGTTTCAAATCGAAATGAATCTAAAATAATTTCTTTTTGGCCCCTCAAGTTAATTCAAATCATAATAGCGAGGACCGCGAGGGGTCACTTTTGTGATTTCCCATTTTTCCGGGACTGGCGAAGGCAAAAAAAAAACAGGGAATTTCGCGGGCACTTGGCCAATCAGAAACCCTAAACCTTGCTCGAAGCTCTGTCAATGGCGGACGAAGCAGCTCCGCTCCTGAGCCTCGCCGAGATCGGCGGCCGGGGACGGGCGCTGGTGGCGGCCCGGCCGCTGCGCGGCGGCGAAATCGTCCTCCGGGACTCTCCGATCCTCCCCTACTCCGCCCTTCCCTTCACCAAACAACCGCCTCCTCCTCCTTCTCCTCCTTCTTCGACTCCTCGCTACTGCGACGGTTGCTTCAAAATCTTGCCTCAGCCCTCCCCGTCGCGCGCCATCCCGTGCCCATCGCGCGGTCGCCACGCGTTCTGCGGCCCCGGCTGCCTCTCCGCCGCCGCCGCCAAGTCGCACACCCCCTGGGCCTGTCTCGCGCTGTCCCGCCTGGTCGCTTGCCCCCTGCTCGACGGCCAGCCTCTCGAGCGCCACGTACAGGCTCGGTTCCTGATCGCCGCTTTCAATCTCGCCGCCGTCTCCCCTTCCGATTTCCAGCTGCTGCTCTCTCTCCAGGGCCGAGAGGCCGGCGCCGGCGGCACCGGCGGCTGCGGCGCTGTCTCGGCCGCGCTGTTCCTGCATCCGCTGCTCGCCTCGGTTTGCCCCCCCTCCTCCGGCTTCGCCTTTTGCTGGGGGGTTTTCTGTTGAGATGATCGTCGCGATCGCCGCAAGGTCGAGGCCAATTGGTCCGATGAGGAGAATGAGCACAATGAGAGTGGCGAAGACGACGATGGCGACGGTGAAGGGATGGATGAGGACGCCGATGAGCAGATGAGCGGGTCGGAGGCGGGTATTGCGGAGGAGAAAGAGACCGATTTCCCCCATGCGTATTTCTTCATCAGGTATATGTGCAACACGAAGAACTGCGGCGGGACGATGGCTCCTTTGCCTCCGTCGAACGGCGCGCCTTCTGATGTAATGGAGTGTAATGTGTGCGGTCAGCTCAGGAATGCGGATGAAGAGGCGGAAGCCGATGGAGAAGAGGATATGGACGAGTGAGCTCCCCCATTTTTGATCTTGTACGAAGCTCTTCTACTCATAGACTCACTTCCATGTTTTTCTCTCTAATGCATCCCTTAGCCTAGCTCTCCAGCCAAGTCAGCTGTGAGTCGATGCATAACAGTAGAGGGACCTGGTTGGCTAACTTGTAGAACTTTGCTTCAAAATCCAATGTTCTTGTGGCGAAAGTTGTGGATTGCGAGTACTCTTGAGTTTCTATTGTCACCCATTTTGAGGGAAAAAATTGAGTTTGTAATGCCGAATGCCATGTGCAATGTGACTATGGTGGAGCTATTATTCTCCGGAGGTGAATTTTCTTTCTTTATTTACATTGAGGATAGTGTGTAACATCTGATAAATGAAGTAAGGGTAAGTTTTACCATGAGTTCCTTCATGAAATCAAGTATGCGTACTGATAGACTTGAATGTTCTGTGAATCCTATAAGTTGACTAAGTTGCTCACATTTGTCAGATGTTCAGATTTTGCAGCTCTTTGGCATTAGAAAAGGTGGTTGAATCTGATGAAAAGTAATTTGATCTGATATCGCGGCACATGATGTCCCAACCTAATGATGTTTGGGTGGTGAAAAAATTGCCATATGTGTTTTGATTCGACTGTGCAGCATGCGCGATTTCTAACTGTCTTTATAAAGGCTGTTTGTGGATCTTAAGGGACAGGTTTTTTCGGCGAGTCATCCTTGTCCTTGGGGCTATATGGCCTGGTTGTGTTTTGACTTGTGTGAGCTGGTGAATTTGCCATTTCTTCTTCGATCACTCGTTTGATGGCCTAAGACATGTCCGGCGTATGGTGCTAGTTATCTCTAATTGAAGCTCGATGGTCCTTGCCCCTTGTCCCTAATCTCACCCATGTAAGGAATTTCGCCTTTTCCTTGAGTTTGAGTCGACAGCTCAAGGAAAAGGCTCCTCAAGGAAAAGGTGATGCATCGGATTCCTCACGTGCTGGTGTCATGTCTGGCAAAGTGACATACTTCTCGATTTTCTCTTCCTCCTAGTTCCAAGCGACAGTCTCGTCTAACTCCACATCTTGATTGATCATCAGCTTCTTAGTTGTTAGATTATAGACGTAATAGCCTTTTGATTGGTCTCTGTGGCTGATGAATATTCCTCTGTCTTCTTCCGCCCGATCCATGTTTCGACTGGAGTTTTGTTCTGGACTGCTTCTGCCTAGAATGAGTTAGGAAGTCTTTTCTCCCTTAGCATGGATCTCGCCATCTTCATGATGGTTCTATTCCTTTTTTTGTTTTTGCAACTCCATTTTGCTATGAGGCACAGCCAACTATTAGTTGATCACGAACGCCTTCGTCCGCACAGAATTTGTTGAGCTCGTTGGACTTGTATTTGATGCCTTAGTTGCTTCATTGGATCTTGATTCCCGCCCACTTTGCTTCCCGACGTGAATTTTGAATTTCTTGAAAATCGAGAAAACTTCTGATCTTTCTCAAAGAAAGTAGACCCGGTGACGAAGAGAATAAAATACTTATATCGGCTGGGTGTGGGGGTCCTCATTGGACCATAAACATCCAGAATGAACTAAGTTTCAATGGTTTTTTATAGCACTCCATGCCTTTGTTAATTTCCAACGAGACAGCCTTCACAAACATCTAAAATGAAAGTCTCTCATCATATCTTTTCTGATGGAAAATCTTTAGCTTAGTAAAAGTTGAATTGGCCAACTCTCCGGTGCCATAACCATGAATCATCAACTCGAGTTCTTTTGGTCAAAATCAACGTGAGTTTTCATAGCTATATTTTTGTAATATTTTCATCGAATTGGAAAGTTCTTATTCTCCAATTTAACAAAGGCAATAATTTGATTTTTTTACTTATCATAGATAGTGCATGTATCTCCATTAAAATATAAAGAATAACAATTTTGTGTCATTTGGCCCACACTGAGTAAGTTTTGTGCTAGACTAGGGACTAGATATGCGTTATGATTAATATCTTTGGCCTTTAATTGTTTCAATTTTCCTTTCACATTGACTAATGCGCTACTGCCCAATCTCACTTGGGTTTTCGCAGATGTGTCAAATATTGTTGAACAGAGTTCATCACAGTCATGTGATTACTGCACCACTATCAACATGTGTAATTCTTTTCGACATTTGCCAGGTCGCTTGCGCTGAACATATTATCCGTATTTTCCTTTTCTTCAACATAATTAGCTCGATAATTTGTTTTCAACCAAAATTTTTTTTATACGTGGCTATATCTTTTACATGAGGGCTATTGTGGTTGGTTTGTCTAGAAACCAACATTCTTTTTCTAACTGATTTATTTTCTTGCAAATACTGCAGGGTAGATTTTTTTTTTTCCTTCGAAGAGGTTTCTCCTTCTCTTTTATTTTTCCACGAGCTCCTTATACCCTCTTTAGATTTATGAGATCGCATGTTTATTTTAGGCTGAAAATCACTTTCAACGGAATCTTCATCTTGTAGCTGGCATTAGTCTTTTTTCATACGCCCCTAGAGAGCCAATTAATTCACTCACTAACATGGTTTTTAAACCCTTAGATTATTCTATAGAGGCGACAATAGGATTGTATTCTCTAATAAGTGTTGCAAATACTTTTTCTACTACCCCGATATCACCTCCATAAGCCCTCATTTGATTTACTCGTCCTTCTAATCTTCCACATTATTGTTTAAGAGTCTCATAATTGTTTATTTTAGCATTTTGAAGAGACTGAAATCTAATGGCACGGGCCTTTGTTGTGTCTTGGAACTCTTCTTCAGTATGTTGTTATATAATGCTATGAGTTTGAGCAGTATACGAAATCTGATCTGGTTGCAGGATGAAATTGGTTTGTTAAACTGATCTTGTTGGATTAAAGCCCAGCACACTTATCCTATTTGGATCAGAACTCAGAGAGTGGGTTGTTGTAATCTTATCCAAGCCGGACATTAACTGGACTCCTTATGGCCGAACAAAAAATAGGAGTTCGTATGGATTAGGGGTTTGCAAAATGGATTGCTCAAATTGGGAATCGCTCGGACCGGACTGATCCGGTCAGTTTAGTCCGGTCTACTGGAGTATTGGTTTAGTTCCCAGTTTCTAAAAGTGGAATTGGTGTCCGGATGGTCCGGTTTCGAAAAGAACCAAACCGAAATAGATCTATCGGATCGGATCAACTACATATACTTTTTTTTTTATCGTTAATAAAATGAATTCTAAATTTTGAACTCTTGATCCCATGTTTATAAATAACTCTTCATTTCAATGTCCCGAGGGAAATTAGCCAGCAAGGTTAAAAGTTTTAGTATAGCGCATTGACTGTGCGTAAGAAATTGAACAAATAAATACAATTAGTTGGTTGGTCTGATTCCATTGGACTAGATTAGACCGGTGAAATCCGGATCAGGAACTTAATCATCCCTGGCATGGACATGTTAGTGCTCGTCGGAAGAGAAAAGAGAGAAACGTGGATTTGCGTGGGGCTGTGTGTGCCGTTGACTTCTTCAAGCCTTAGAGTGGAGTTCTCTTTTCGTTGGTGGCACGGAGGAGATCTGAACATTGGGTGAAGTTTGTGCAGACATCAAATTGAGGCGTTTTCTTCGTGAAGACGCGTGTTTGGAGTTCTCCGTGTTTTGTTTATTGAGCAATTATGTGAAGCCAAACACTATGGATTTGAGTGTAATCCTGGACGGACAGGGAAATACCTGAACGTTGTGAACTCTGTAATTCTCAAATTGATTGGTGGAATATTTGCAGTTGGCTCTCCCTATCAAATGGCTGCTGATGGTTGGGCCGAATCGCGTAAATTTTTCCTTATTATTCCTCATTTAGTTTCTCTAGTGGTTTCCTTATTATCCCTCTGGTGAAGCAGAGGAAAGAAGAGACACGAAGGTAAATCAAGCGTCCCTCAGATCCGGGTACGAGTTGCTATTTCTCATCGTCCCAGACAAACTCGAGGAGAACCCATATTCGCCCCGATCGAAGCTCCGACGGTCGTAGCTATCGCACCACTTGTACGGCGTCACCGGGTTCGATGACGACGACAACTTCCGTGAGTCTGACCTCGGGTATGAGCTCGATGACCCCGCGTCTCTGCCGCGGTTGGATCTGCTGAGGAACTTGCAGATGATGGCGAAGAGGACGAGGACAAGGTTGATAGTGTCCCAACTCTTCTTGACGGAACGGGGCCGGAAGCTTCTACCTTCCTACAGAGCCACATATCCTTTCTCCATGATGCCCAAGAAATCTTGTGCCACAAAGAAAGTAGTCATCTTAATGCTCCAATAAATATAGTTATTTTCATCGAAAGTAGGAATGGTAGTGAGGTAGAGTTGGCCATTGTTTGGGAGTCGGATATTTAGGTGGGTGATTTTAGTAGTAGGTGGAAACAGAGAAATTTGCTTCATTTTACATGTTGGACAGATTTTTAGCCGTTACTTCTAAACACGCACCAACTGAGCTAGAACCACAGACTTTAACTATTCACTACAGATCTAGAAACATGTAGCGTCTTGGCTTTTCTGGATAAATTGGCCACAACTTCAACAAAATTTAATCAAAAAGAAAATGTTGCAATGGAAGATTTCATTTGCCCAAAACTTTGTCATCCTTCAGACTACCTATCCAAATTGGAGAATAATGAAGAAGACTGATACAAGAGAATCGTTTGATAATGATATACATAAACAGCCAAATGTCCATCGTTCAAAACATTTAGAGAAGGAAATAAGCACGACTAAAAACAGGAGGACAATTATTCATGGCAACAATCGACAACTAATTATCGAGCATCAGCCATTAGAAGAAAAGAGAAATTATTATACGAAGGCAACGGGAGGGTTCAAATGTAGCTGAGCACGGCGTATACAGTCTGAATTATGGTGAGGATGAAGAGGAAGATGGCGGCAATGAGAGACAATATAGACCAAGGACTCCCGAAGTAGTCTCGGTTGAGATTAGCCTTCCACTTGTTCCAGCGCTTCTCGCAGTGCTTACTGATGTTCTTTTGCACGGCGTCAAGGCTGCTGTTGGATGTGAGCGGCACTCCCTCGCACAGAGAGTTGAATAGCTTGGCGACAGCCTTGTCGCTCCCAAGGCCATTCTGGATGATGCCTTGGGCGTGGAGCAGTGCGACATCCTGCTCACTGTTGATGATGTTGTCCATGAAGGTGACGTAGGCTGTGATCCCGTTCCCAGCCCCGATGTGCAAGCGCTCGAAAGTCATAAGGTTGAGGAACATGGACTCGGTGTGGTCCTCCACCTTGATAACGGGGAGCCTCAGGACCCCTCTGGTGAAGGAGATGTCCTCGAGACTGCGGGTCCGGCTTGTCTTGAACTGGATCCCGGTCTTGTTGAGCTCGTTGGCCGACCGGATTATCTCCACGGTCTCCTTGGGGGCCCACCCGATTATCTCCTCAGTTTCCTGGATGGCCAACCCGATTATCTCCCTCCTGGCCAACGGGATTGTCTCCTCGTTCTCCCCGGTGGCCTGAAGCCCCACATTTTCCAGGTCGTGCTGGACGTTCTTGGCCTTCATCATCAGCAGGCCCTTCCTGAAGACGTCCACGGCATGCAGGCATTTGCCCATCCTGGGGATACGCCTGCCAGAGCAGTACTTGAGGATGAGCATGTTGACGTACTCCTCGTCCTGTGATGTTGGAGTCAAGTCAGCGCATTGAATAGAAGATTGTCGTCGTGTCCATGCTACTTGCTCAAAAGAATTAATTAATACCACGAAAGATTTAAAATTAATTTTTGATCACAAAAAAATCAAAACTGTTATACGTAACAAATTTACCATAAATTAATTTTTTAACCACTAAAATTAAAAAACTGATATATACCCTAAATTAATTTTTTACCATCCGTTAAATTAGATAAATACCACAAAAAATCATAAAATTAGTATATATGTGACAAACGAAGAGTAAAATCCCAAACTGGTACGTTCGTCAACTGTCACGTGTCATTCAACTCATAAATTTGATCATAAAATTTAACGGAAACTAATGGAGAGTAAAATTATTACAGGTGTACCGGTTTGAGGTTATTTATGGTTAAAATTTAATTTGAGATAAATTTGTCACATATGTACCAGTTTGAGATTTTTCGTGGTATTAACCGAAAAGGAAAAAAGAAAGTCTCCCATGGAGGTGACTATTAGAAAAGAGCTGCCAAAGATTTCCTTTCCTTACGGTGTATATGTTATCATAAGTAAGGATTTATTAGTCAGAATAATATTTGGTACATCATATAATTAGTTAAGAAATTTATGGTAGATTTTCCCTTTTCCTTTTCTGTTAATCAATGCCTTGTATAAAGTTTGTACTGTTGATAATTATAGTTGAGCAATTTGGGTTTATTTGATGAAGGAAAAATTAGAGACATACGTCTTTGTTAATTTTTATCGTAACACTCGACTTTCCTAGTTCATGTAGGAAGCGAAGGAGTAGCAGTGGGAAGCCGCTATACGAGTTCTTCTATATCTCAAGAAAAACCCAATCCCAACTTTATTTTACTTGATCGCCTTTTGTGATTCCGAGTGGGCGAGTTGCCCGATCATTCGACATTCAATCACGTCTTACGTTGTCATGCTCAGTGATTGTCCCGTGTCTTGGAGAACCAAGAAGCAAACCACAGTTTCTCAGTACTCTACTGAAGTTAAATATCGCGCTATGCCACTAGTGAATTGATTTGGTTGCGCACTTACTTGCGTTCCTCGTGGTATTGCACGACAAACCAATGGATCTTTATTGCAATTACCAAGCCGCTTTACACTTTGCAACAAACCCGGTATTTCACGAATGAACAAATGACAGCCACTTTGTTCTACTTTAACTGAAACATTTTTACCAAGGCGTTGGGTCAAGATCGGTTTACATTTCTCATAAGCAAGTTGGGCATTCCTTTTTGTTTAAAATTTGATAAATCAGTTATCATTAGTTAGGATTTATTTGTTAGCACAATATTTGATATATCTCTTATAATTAGTTAAGAGATATTTGGTAAATTTTCCCTTTTCCTTCAATGTCTTATAAATATATTTGTATTGACGATGATTAATACAAGCAAAATTACGATTTCTCTCGGTGATAGATTTAATAATGAAATTATCGATTGATCTCGAACCGTGCATTCAACATTTTTAGAGCATTAGATTTGATGGATTCCATGTGAAGTTCATGTGAGATCAGCAAGATGTACTCTTAGGAACATAGTATGGCGGTTTATGTGCATGCAATAACCTCTCTAACGACGGAACGAAATCTAAGAAACTAACCTTCTTGTAATCGCTCTCGATGGCGACCACCTCATACAGCACTAGCATCGGCAGCTGATTCTCCAGAATCAGCATGTCCCGCGTTATGAACGGCCGTATGTATTTCAGCCTGTCGATGCTGAAGAGGGGATCGTTGGGCGCATAGCCATGCTTCTCCTCTATGGTGGTCCTCATGATCTCGAGCATGAAGCAGCCGTCCATGATCATCAGCTCCAGGAACCGGCCCCCTCCGCCCTCCTTCCATTTCGGGTCTAGCGTTTCATAGCTCTCCTCTAGGTCCCGCGCCACCTTTCTCAGGGAGTCAAGGAAGCGCTTGAGGGTCTTCCCGGACCGCTCGAGGAAGTGGAGGAGCACGCGGTGCTTGTGTTCCTCCATTTGGCGGAGGTGGACCTCGCCATAGTGGTAGGGGCCGAAAGAGACAACCTGCGGCTGGTAGGCCTTGTAGTTGAGGTCGGTGATGAAGGCGGGGACCGTGTAGATGGACGGATTCTTCCAGGGCAGTTGCCCGTCTGAGGGCATGCGCTTGAGGATCTTGTCAACTTGCACGATCCACTTGGTCTCGTCCGGCTGCAGTGGAGGTGGCGAGGGTAACATGGTTCGGCAAGTTTCAGAGGTTCCACAAGGTGAGAGGAGTGGAGAATTCATGGAGAGAGAGAGAGAGAGAGAGAGAGAGAGAGAGAGAGAGTGGGAAGAGTGTATGAAGTTTGCGGTTGTCCAAGCCCAATGCTTCAAGTTGAAGCGGTATCACTGGACAGACCATGCATTTATAAGTCACTTTTTGTGCACGAGGTAAAAACAAAACCAGTTTGAGCATGTCCCGTGGAAGCCGTCGGAAATGAATTGCGTGCACGCATGGACGAGGTCTCGCGACCGAGTACGAGCCTTTGAATAATGAATACGATGAATCTCACGGGTGTCTGCCTAAATTAAAAGGCTCGTTTGAATTGAGCACATGCATAGCAATTGCGGCATGAACTTCGCATATTTGATATTTGGTGCGACACTTGGTAATAATTTGTACCTCTTACGTTTGGGATATGCCAAATTTCTTATTTGAGGTCTCAATTTTAGCACTCGATGCCCTTTTTTTTATACACATACATATATAAATGTGTATATACATCGCCTATAGGGGCAAAAAAATAGAATTTCAAAATGAGTAACGTTCCGGTGATTTCTATAGGGGAAAATTTTCCAAAAGGTTATAAACCTATCATATGATTGTCAATTCAATTCTAAACCTTTTCATTATGCCAATTTAGTTTTAAACCTTTTGACGATTTGCCAATATAGTCATTCCGACCAATTATCCAAATAATATATTTATGACTAAATTGACAAATTTTAAAAGTTTGGGACTAAATTGACAAATTGAAAGGTTTAGAACTAGATTTGACAAATCATCAAAATTTTTAGGACTAAATTGACACAATTGAAAAATTTAGAACGAATTGGCTACCATGCAATAGGTTTATGACTTTTTGGACAATTATCCTCGCAGTTAGCTCATGACAATCATATAACTTCTCATCAATTAACTTCTGATGGCACACAAGATAGGTCGCAATCATCTTGTGTGAAATTTAAAAATCAAATTAATTTAAACAAAAAGATATGTTAGAACTCAAATTAAAGTCAAACTATAGAGGCAAAGTCCAGTTTCTAAGTTACACTAAATATTAGTGTGGGTTTTATTTTTTATTTCTTTAGTTTCATATCACCTAAGCTTAATTGACTGCCAGCGTTAATGAGCCCCAATCGAGAAGAATTTGGATACATTATAATAGCTTATGAATTTTAAAAAACGTCTCAAGTTTGTGCTCGTGTATGAGACCCGATCCAAATCAGATGAGGTGGACCAGAATTCTTGACTAAATACCTATTGGAGTCATGCTATGGGAGTTCAACCAAGATAAGCGTTGTGACTTTATTTATTGGGTTTTGCTAACATAATGGTCTTTAGGCAACTATTAGATAACAGAATGTCGTGAGCCACAAATTCTTGAAGGAGTGGATCCCATAATAATTTTTGATTATTTTTTCTGTGGTCCAAAATATATTGTCATTTCACAATAGATTAATGACAATTGCATAAACATTTTTCTTATTTTATCTAATTTTTTTTTGGAGCGGTGACAATTATGTAAAATATCCAAGAATATCAACGAAGAGATTGACTCCTTTGAAGGCCATACAAGTGACGCCGCTGTTGATTGGCCGTATAAAGAGTAAAGAGAAGGGTTTAAATTTAACTTGATTTTAAGCCTCATAAAAGAAATAGAAAAGGTCTTCCTATTAAGCCGCAATAAGGGCACACGGTGGACTCCCAAAACGGACGGTGAAGAAAGGAAGGGGGACGCACAGGGAGTTTTACGTCTAATTGAGTTGTTTTATTGGTAAACACTATGGGTTTGGGTGCGATCTAAGTATGAAAAACACTCGAACTTATGAGCGGTTATTACTCTGTAATTCTCGAATTGATCAATGAACTATTCGCTTTTGGCTCTCTTCACGGTATAAGTACCGATACTCGAATCTAATCACGTAAACATCTCGTATTATTATTCTTTATTTATTTCTCTGATGATTTTGTGTTGATTTTGATTGCAAGATCCCGTTAGTTTCTGCATTAATTTTACAACAAGCCCTAATGGATAAGTACCTGAATATGTTATGACTGCTATAATTTTTTTTTTGGTAAAGTTATGACTACTATAATTAATCAACAGTAAACACAAAAATCTCATAAAAGATGTCGACTTCATTCGAAAGTGACTAATTCCAACCAATCTAATTAATATGGGAAAAAGGTTTGGGGGTGTCACTTTTTGTGCACCAGGCAAAGACAAAAAATGTTTAGGTACGTCCCACGAAAAACGTGGGAATCGAATTGCATGCACGCCACCCACATATTGAATCGAGGGCATTTAATGTGATTTTGGTACGGACTTCACAAATTTTTTTACCAAATTTTTTTACCATTGAGATAATCTAACTTTCATACTTGAGATCTTTCTTAAAACTCAACGCCCTTTTTCCGTATTCATGTCTCACGTAGCGAAAAAAAAAATTCACAAAGAGTGACTTTTCGATAATATATATGCTTAGTTAGCTCAGACAATTAGGTAACTTCTTATAAAATAACTTCAGGTGGCACACAAGACAAGTTATGATCATCTTCCACTGGCTTCATATGGAGAAGAATTGTTTCTAGCAAAAAGATGTATTAAAACTTAAATCAAAGTCAAACTAGTATGGCAAAGTCAATTTTATAAGTTGAACTAAATATTCGGGGAGGGAATCACCACCCAATGAAGAAATCAAAATGCGCATCAAAACCTCCCTTTTAATTCCACGATCATCTAAAATGCCTAATAAAAGTCGGATTTTTTTCACCAATTCAGAATCAGAACAAGCAAAATCTCAATAGGCAGAAACTCAAGATAACCCCTCCCTTAACTCCACAAGGCAAAAAGAGAAACCAAATCCAATTCACAGTTGGGCAAGGCAAGCATGAGGTTGCGGTGGGCCTTCGTGGGGCATGGCTATTGAAAATGGCAATGGCTGAAAGGAAGAAAGGAAGAAGACGAAGACGACGAAAAAGAAGAAGAAGAAGAGGAGAAATGTAAGGCGCAAAAAAGAGAGACGTAGAGACTGAAGGTGAGCAGGCACATGGCGGTCAATGAATGGATTGGAGCATGACTCACGTGAATATCCAGCAGCATCCGATTAGTACTACATTAAAGATACACGTCAGTTCGAAAGGACTCAATAAGCCTGTTTATATTTGCTCTTCATTACCACAACCACCCTGGCCAGCTTTTATTGAATCTTAAATTGGATTGGGTTCTAGTCCAAATTCCGAAATTAATAGGAAATCTTTGGAGATAACGAAGTATGACAGTTTTTAAATTTTTTTGAAAGCAACATTTCCTCCATTCTCTTGTCTTCTTTTAATTTTCCTTTTTCTTTCAACAAAAATCTCTCTCTCTCTCTCTCTCTCTTCCTTTCTTCCTTTCCTCCACTATACTTCTTTATGTTCTTTCCCCTAACTTTTTATTCCCATATATAAAAGGTCAAAGGAAATGCGGACTCCAAAGATAGCATCATGCACAATTCGAAGTGTAATACAATATCTGACTTAGAATGATAGGTCTTTCATTCATATTTTACATTACAATGGCCTCTATTTATTATATCAATGAAATAGAGCTTATGAAACACTTTTATTGAAATAAGAAAAACCGGCTTTTAAAGTTTCCCTATTTAATGAAACAGAATTTTCACATATCGAACATTGTAAATTCATTTAATTTCATTCAGAACGATATTATTTCACAGGCGACAATTAGATTGGATTAGTGGAAACATCAGAATCGCAATCACACGGGAGATGTCATGCCCTTTTGTGGCTGGCAGATTACGAAGTTCTTAATTCCAACCATTGAAAATTGACATGTGGATCATTTCAATACCGAGCGCTTTAGGAGCCCTTGTCTATTAACTATAACATGCTTCCATTTTCTTGGGGAGCATGATAGCTAGATGATGTTCCTAATAATGAAATTCAAGGTCAGTTTTGGATTTAGAGGAGATGATAATCCCACAATTTTATAAGACGTTCACCGCAAGTCTTGGAAATCCAACGTGGCTTGATGGAAGTTTTTTTAAAAGTTTATGACACTCAAATAATTGATTGAAAGTTATAATACGCAAGTGAACATTATTTAGAAGTCATGACACTTAAGTGATTAAAAAAATAAGTTATGATACTCAAGGGAGTGCTGTATGAAAGTTATAATGCTTTTGGTGTCCTTATCTCATAAATGAGAAAATCAAGTTGTGGTAAGACTTGGGAGAGCCCGTTACAAAGCGTAAGTGCCACCATGCAATAGAGTTATATTTGCCCGCCGGTTTAATCCCTCAAGATTCACCTCGAGAGATTTGCAATAGAGAATTTCCGGAATTTTAGATGGGCCAAAGAATTTCAAAACAAGTAAAATCTTTTTATTCCTAAAGTGTTTCTCGTGGCATTTCAACATTTACATATTCCTCATTTGTATAGATCAATGTTTAGATTTATTAAGACATTGAAGGTAGCATCGTACGTGATAGAGCATTCATGTCATTTCGATAGGATTGGACGAGCCTGCCCAAACACGCCTTTTGGTTACCTCCGCAACCCAAGCCAGCTTTGATTGATTCTCAGGGTTGGGCTGCTTTACTAGAATTACAAGTTAAACCCCTCAAAAACTTTTAGGCCCATCAAATGGTCCATTTTGATATTTTTCCTTTTTTTCTTCTTTATCTACAAAACACCAATTACGCTAATTTAGTCTTCATCGCCAAGGCCATGAGCATCGGGATTTCCTGACCAACTTAGCAAGTTACTGATTGAACATAACAAGAGTGCAATTTGTACACTAGGAATTGTAAATGTTTCCGCAATGTGTTACTTCACTAGTGCCTCGTTAACGAAATCTTTTGACCCTTTAGTATTTTATCTAACGAAATCTTTCGAATGTTTAGTATTTCGTATTAAGAGATGTCGAGCATTTCATAGAGAAGGGGGACTTTATATTATAAACTTTAGGGTTAATATCACAAAAGACCTTAAACTGGTATATCTGTAATAGATTTATCCCGAATTAATTTTTATCACCAAAAACTCCAAACTGGTACATATATGACAATTTTATCCTAAACTAATTTTTTTATTACTAAAAACCATAAACTGGTACACTTGTGACAAATTTACCCTGTGTAAAATTGGATTAATACAACGAAAAATCACAAATTAGTAAATCTGTGATAAATGGAAGGGTAAAACTTCAAATTGGTACACCGGTCAACTGTTACATGTCATCTAACTCAGTAATTTACAGGTAAATTTAACAAAAACTTTTGATCTATGATAGATCGATGAAATCCATTCAATAATCTCTCTTTTGAGGTAAAATTTCAAACAAGAGTCTGAAGTGAATCTTGTCTTAAATAAGAGCTTAAAATAGTCATATCAATCTCAAATAAGAACCCGACCTCACTGATTAAAGGGTATTTTCATCTTTCACTTTTTAATTTTTTTTCCTTTTTTCTGTTTTTTTTCTTTTCCTTTTCTTTTTTTTTCCTCTCTTCCCTCCACTGGCTATCATCGAGGCCGGTGGAGGCTGTCCTCGCCGATGTTAGGCGAGGGGGCCGGCAAAATGGGTCATGTACCCATTTTATAACTCAGTTTTAGGATGCTCATATCTATTTGGGTAACTCACTTTTCTCCAAAATGGGCTCAAATGAGTTGGAGAATATATAATGCCCAAAAAATGGGTTAAAATATGGGTTACCAGCTGACCCATATTTTCTAAACCCACGACCCACGTTACCTGCTGAGGCATCCATCCACGAATGACGCTTTGCTCCCAACCTACGCTTCTTGTTGGCCGCTTGCCATGCTTACTGTGCCGCTCGTCGCTCGCCGCCTTGGCTGCTTGCCACGCTTCGCTGCCACTCGCTGCGCTTTGTCGCTCGTCATTCGTCACGTTGGCCGCTCGTCGCTCGCCGCACTTCGCTGCTTGTCACTCGCCGCACTTCGCTGCTCGTCGCACTTCGCTTCATCTCCATTTCCCTTCTCTTCGCCACAGGGAGGAAGAACTTACTTCAAGCGCTAGGGTTTAGGCATGCTCACAAAGGTAATGTGTTCGTTTGGATTTTCATGGTTTTTCTTGGGGGTTTTTGTGTTTGTGTCTGCTCGTCGCCCTACCACCATAAGTTCTATGATAGTGTCCTAAAATAGTCGAGAGGGTTGATTGTGACAGAATAGAGGGTGGTTCATGGTTGCCTCTTGAGTACTGCATCTTGTGGGTTTTTCGTTGACATGGTATGAGCTATACACATGTTGCGCGACTTAAGCTAGATTCAGGGGAATCTCAATTGATTGACTCATCTGCCTATGACTTCATGCGTGGTTAGATGCTATGCTTATTTGGTGTATCTTCTTGTCTACATACTATGTTTCATCCTATCCAATGCATTACGACACAAGGGATACTTAGAATTGTTGTACTCGCTTGGATTTTCAATTTGAAGCAATTTTTCTTATGTGCTTATTAGCTGTGCGAGGCTGCTCGGTTGTATACGTATAGTTGCAAATTAATCTGTGGAAGTAGTGCGCATTTTGTCACAAAAGGAAACTGAATGAACTTTCCGATGCATGCTCTTCTTCCAAATCTCTTTATTCTTTATGTTTGTATGTCACATAGCAATAGAGAGGTCCTTCCTTTCTGACCCGTTCTCCTATAGATAATGTGTGGATTTCAAACTACAATTGCAAATTTTTAAATTGCTCAGAAACTACAGAGGACACACTTTTGGAAGAAAAGCAGCGATTAGGACTATGGTTAGAGCAGAATTAGCAGTGCAAACCTTTTAACAGATGTCGGTAGAACGAAGAGGACAACTTAGCCAATGATGGTAAATACCTTTTGGCATGTTGTCTTGCTTTTGTTATTTATTGACATGTTTTTATTTACAAAGATAAAGGTTTTATGCAACGGATGCCCTTTAGGCTCAACCCTACGTCTCTTTAGAAATACTTTCGTATGGATGTTGTTTTGGTGTCCATTTTCCCCTTCATTCTTTTTCTCGTCTTTTGTTTTTGGTTTGTTGAGGGTGATGACCTGATGACAATAATGTTCTTTTTCTTGTATTCAGGTTCTGTCCAATTAGTTGACATGTCGAGATCTAACGAGGAACAAGAAGAATATTCAACTACAGAACGATCCAAGAGACGTAAAGTTGCATCCTTAGTTCATGAGAATGAGGAAAATAACTCTATTTGCTCTAAATGATCAAAAAGATGCACTTTTGTGGTATGGTCTGAATTTGAAAAGTTCATAGATGAGGATGATGAATTTGAAAAGTTCATAGATGAGGATGGCAAGGAAAAGGCCAAGTGTAAGTGGTGCGAATTAACTTACATGGCTAGCCATGGGACAAAAAATATACATGTGAAGAGGTTAAAGTGAATTAAATGGATGGGTATGAGTTTTCCTAAAATATTAATGTGTTCTAGTAATATAGATTGGGTCGAGTATGGGTCACTATATTTGTATTGCATGAAAATGGGTCAAAACGGGTTAAATGGATCGAATATGGGTCGATCCATATTTGACTCGACCCACCCGTTTGGTGGGTGCAGTGCGAGGGTGAGGGCAACCTAGGTGAGGCGACCCTCGCTCGATGATGGTGAGGGCAAGGTTGCCCTTGCCGGATATGGTGAAGGTTGCCCTCGCCTGCCTAGCCTAGGCAAGGTAATCCTCGCTCAACGCCAGCAAGGGCGACCCTCACTCGACGCCGGCAAGGGCAACCCTCGCTCAACGCCGGCAAGGGCGATCCTTGTCTAAGGTCGGCAAAGGTTGTCAGTCAGGCGCAATGATGATTGGGAGGGAAGAAGAAAAAAGGAAAAAGAAAAGAGAAAAAGAAAAGGAAAGTAAAAAAAACAAAAAATATACCCATAATTTTTTTGACTAAAATATCCCTTATCGTCATCGGCCGGCCAAATATCCTTATTTGAGACGATTTAGACACTTCAGGTCTTTATTTCCGATCATATACACTTCAAGTCCTTAGCTGAGAAAATGACACATGTTAGAACCCCATTTTAGAATTTTCCCCTCTTTTGATGATAACCAATTTGTTTCAAATCGAAATGAATCTAAAATAATTTCTTTTTGGCCCATCAAGTTAATTCAAATCATAATAGCGAGGCCCGCGAGGGGTCACTTTTGTGATTTTCCATTTTTTCCGGACTGGCGAAGGCAAAAAAAACAGGGAATTTCGCGGGCACTTGGCCCATCAGAAACCCTAAACCTTGCTCGAAGCTCTGTCAATGGCGGACGAAGCAGCTCCGCTCCTGAGCCTCGCCGAGATCGGCGGCCGGGGGCGGGCGCTGGTGGCGGCCCGGCCGCTGCGCGGCGGCGAAATCGTCCTCCGAGACTCTCCGATCCTCCTCTACTCCGCCCTTCCATTCACCAAACAACCGCCTCCTCCTCCTTCTCCTCCTTCTTCGACTCCTCGCTACTGCGACGGTTGCTTCAAAATCTTGCCTCAGCCCTCCCCGTCGCGCGCCGTCCCGTGCCCTTCGTGCGGTCGCCACACGTTCTGCGGCCCCGGCTGCCTCTCCGCCGCCGCCGCCACGTCGCACACCCCCTGGGCCTGTCTCGCGCTGTCCCGCCTGGTCGCTTGCCCCCTGCTCGACGGCCAGCCTCTCGAGCGCCACGTACAGGCTCGGTTCCTGATCGCTGCTTTCAATCTCGCCGCCGTCTCCCCTTCCGATTTCCAGCTGCTGCTCTCTCTCGAGGGCCGAGAGGCCCAAGGCGGCAGCGGCGGCGGCGGCGGCGACACCGTCGCGGCGGCGCTGTTCCTGCATCCGCTGCTAGCCTCGGTTTGCCCTCCCCCTCCTCCGGCTTCGCCTTTTGCTGCGGGGTTTTCTGTTGAGATGATCGTCGCGTTGCTGTCGAGGGACAAGCTCAATGCTTTCGGTTTGATGGAGCCGGTTTCGTCGCGGGACGGCGGCGGCGGCGAAGTGGATGGGGAGAGATCGGTGAGAGCTTACGGTATTTATCCGAGAGCTTCGTTCTTCAACCACGACTGCCTGCCAAATGGTTGTAGATTTGACTACGTGGACTCTGCTTCCGATGGTAATGCTGATATAATCGTGCGAATGATCCATGATGTTCCTCAAGGGAGAGAGATCTGCTTGAGTTATTTTCCGGTCAACTTGAATTATGCGAATAGGCAGAGAAGGTTGATGGAAGACTATGGGTTCGACTGCGACTGCGATCGCTGCAAGGTCGAGGCCAATTGGTCCGATGAGGAGAATGAGCACAATGAGAGTGGCGAAGACGAAGATGGCGACGGTGCAGGGATGGATGAGGACGCCGATGAGCAGATGAGCGGGTCGGAGGCGGGTATTGCGGAGGAGAAAGAGACCGATTTCCCCCATGCGTACTTCTTCGTCAGGTATATGTGCAACAGGAAGAACTGCGGCGGGACGATGGCTCCTTTGCCTCCGTCGAACGGCGCACCTTCTGATGTAATGGAGTGTAATGTGTGCGGTCAGCTCAGGAATGCGGATGAAGAGGCGGAAGCCGATGGAGAAGAGGATATGGACGAGTGAGCTCCCCCATTTTTGATCTTGTATGAAGCTCTTCTACTCATAGACTCATTTCCATGTTTTTCTCTCTAATGCATCCCTTAGCCTAGCTCTCCAGCCAAGTCAGCTGTGAGTCGATGCACAACCGTAGATGGACCTGGTTGGCTAACTTGTAGAACTTTGCTTCAAAATCCAATGTTCTTGTGGCGAAAGTTGTGGATTGCGAGTACTCTTGAGTTTCTATTGTCACCCATTTTGAGGGAAAAAATTGAGTTTGTAATGCCGAATGCCATGTGCAATGTGACTATGGTGGAGCTATTATTCTCCGGAGGTGAATTTTCTTTCTTTATTTACATTGAGGATAGTGTGTAACATCTGATAAATGAAGTAAGGGTAAGTTTTACCATGAGTTCCTTCATGAAATCAAGTATGCGTACTGATAGACTTGAATGTTCTGTGAATCCTATAAGTTGACTAAGTTGCTCACATTTGTCAGATGTTCAGATTTTGCAGCTCTTTGGCATTAGAAAAGGTGGTTGAATCTGATGAAAAGTAATTTGATCTGATATCGCGGCACATGATTTCCCAACCAAATGATGTTTGGGAGGTGAAAAAATTGCCATATGTGTTTTGATTCGACTGTGCAGCATGCGCGATTTCTAACTGTCTTTATAATGGCTGTTTGTGGATCTTAAGGGACAGGTTTTTTCAGCGAGTCATCCTTGTCCTTGGGGCTATATGGCCTGGTTGTGTTTTAACTTGTGAGCTGGTGAATTTGCCATTTCTTCTTCGATCACTTGTTTGACGGCCAAAGACATGTCCGGCGTATGGTGCTAGTTTCTCTAATCGAAGCTCGATGGTCTTGGCCCCTTGTCCCTAATCTCACCCATGTAAGGAACTTCGCCTTTTCCTTGAGTTTGAGTCGACAACTCAAGGAAAAGGCTCCTCAAGGAAAAGGTGAAGCATCGGATTCCTCACGTGCTGGTGTCATGTCTGGCAAAGTGACATACTTCTCGATCTTCTCTTCCTCCTAGTTCCAAGCGACAGTCTCGTCTAACTCCACATCTTGATTGATCGTCAGCTTCTTAGTAGTTAGATTATAGACGTAATAGCCTTTTGATTGGTCTCCGTAGCTGATGAATATTCCTCTTTGTCTTCTTCCGCCCGATCCATGTTTCGACTGGAGTTTTGTTCTAGACTGCTTCTGCCTAAAATGAGTTAGGAAGTCTTTTCTCCCTTAGCTGGATCTCGCCATCTTCATGACGGTTCTATTCCTTTTGGTTTTTGCAACTCTATTTTGCTATGAGGCATAGCCAACTATTAGTTGATCATGAACTCCTTAGTCCTCACAGAATTTGTCGAGCTCGTTGGAGTTTATTTGATACCTTAGTTGCTTCATTGGATCTTGATTCCTGCCCACTTTGCTTCTCGACGTGATTTTTGAATTTCTTGAAAATCGAGAAAACTGCTGATCTTTCTCAAAGAAAGTAGACCTGATGATGAAGAGAGTAAAATACTTATATCGGCTGGGTGCGGGGGTCCTCATCGGACCATATACATCCAGAATGAACTAGTTTCGATGGTTCTTTATAGCACTCCATGCACTTCCAGATGGGAATGATTGGCTTTGTTATTTTCCAGTGAGACAGCCTTCACGAACATCTAAAATGAAAGTCTCCCATTATATTTTTTCTGATGGAAAATTTTTAGCTTAATAAAAGTTGAAGTGGCCAAGTCTCCGGTGCCACAACCATGAATCATCAACTCGAGTTCTTTTGGTCAAAATCAACTTGAGTTTTCATAGCTATATTTTTGTCGAATTGGAAAGTTCTTATTCTCCAATTTAACAAAGGCAATAATTTGATTTTTGTACTTATCATAGTTGGTGCATTTATCTCCATTAAAATCTAAAGAACAACCATTTTGTGTCATTTGGCCCACACTGAGTAAGTTTTGTGCTAGACTAGGGACTAGATCTGCGTTATGAATAATGTCTTCGGCCTTTAATCGTTTCAATTTTCCTTTCACATTGACTAATGCGCTGCTGCCCAATCTCATTTGGGTTTTCGCAGGTGTATCGATATTTTTGAACATAGTTCATCACAGTCGTGTGATTACTACACCACTATCAACATGTATAATTTTTTTCGACGTTTGCCAGTTGGCTTGCGCTGAACATATTATCCGTATTTTCCTTTTCTTCAACATAATTAGCTCGATAATTTGTTTTCAACCAAAATTTTTTTTAGACGTGGCTATATCTTTTACGTGAGGACTATTGTGGTTGGTTTATCTAGAAACCAACAATCTTTTTATAACTGATTTATTTTCTTGCAAATACTGCAGGGTAGATTTTTTTTTTTTCCTTCGAAGAGGTTTCTTCTTCTCTTTTATTTTTCCACGAGCTCCTTATACCCTCTTTAGATTTATGAGACCGCATGTTTATTTTAGGCTGAAAATCACTTTCAACTGAATCTTCATCTTGTAGCATTAGTCTTTTTCCATACGCATCTAGAGATCCAATTAATTCACTCACTAACATGGTTTTTAAATCCTTAGATTATTCTATGGAGGTGACAATAGGATTGTATTTGTCTAATAAGTGTTGCAAATACTTTTTCTACTACCCCGATATCATCTCCATGAGCCCTCATTTGATTTACTTGTCCTTCTAATCTTCCACATTATTGTTTGAGAGTCTCATAATTGTTTATTTTAGCATTTTGAAGAGATTGAAATCTAATGGCACAGGCCTTTGTTGTGTCTTGGAACTCTTCTTTAGTTTGTCGTTATATAATGTTACGAGTTTGAGCTGTATACAAATCCCAATCCGATTGGAGGATGAAATTGGTTTGTTAAATTGATCTTGTTGGATTAAAGCCCAGCACACTTATCCTATTTGGATTAGAACTCAGAGAGGGGGCTGTTGTAGTCTTATCCATGCCGCACATTAACTGGACTCCTTATAGCCGAACAAAAAATAGGAGTTTGTATGGATTAGGGACTTGCAAAACAGACCGCTCAAACTTTGAACCGCCCGGACCGGACTGATCCGGCCGGTTTAGTCCGGTCATCGGGAGTGTCGGTCTGGTTTCCAATTTCTAAAAGTGGAACCGGTGTCCAGAAGGTCTTGTGCGAAAGGGAACTAAACTAAACCGGACCGACCGGACCAGATTGACTACATATATGTATTTTTTATCATTAATAAAATGAATTCGAAATTTGCAACTCTTGATCCCATGTTTATAAATAACTCTTCATTTCAGTGTCCTAAAGGAAATTAATCAGCAAGGTTAAAAAGTTTTAGTATAGTGCATTGACTGTTTGACGTAATAGTAAGTGTAAGAAATTGAAGAAATAAATACAATTAGTTGGTTGGTCTGGTTCCATTGGACTAGATTGGACCGGTGGAATTGAAAAGCAAATTGGATGGGGAACTGATCGCCCCTAATATGGATATGTTGGTGCTCGTCAGAAGTGAAAAGAGAAACGTGGATTTGCGTGGGGCTGTGTGTGCCGTTGACTTCTTCAAGCCTTAAAGTGGAGTTCTCTTTTCGTTGGTGGCACAGAGGAGATCCGAACATTGGGTGAAGTTTGTGCAGACATCAAATTGAGGCGTTTTCTTCGTGAAGACGCGAGTGTTTGGAGTTCTCCGTGTTTTGTTTATTGAGCAATCATGTGAAGCCAAACACTGTGGATTTGAGTGTAATCTTGGGCAGGGAAACACTTGAACATTGTGAACTCTGTAATTCTCAAATTGATTGGTGGATTATTTGCAGTTGGCTCTCTTCGTGAAGTGGCTGCTGATGGTCGGGTTGAATCGCCTAAATCTTTCCTTATCATTCCTTATTTAGTTTCTCTAGTGATTTTGTTCTCTTGCGTTATTTTAGAATACGTCTTTGCGGTCTTTGCTCCAATGGTTCGTGGAAATATTGTTTCCATGAGTGCTTGTTCGATGACATGCAGAGCCCTTGCAACTTTATTTTAGTTGCTCCGTCGGAAGCTTGTACCTTCCTACGGAGCCACATATCCTTTCTCCATGATGTCCAAGAAATCTTGTGCCATAAAGAAAGTAGTCATTTTAATGCTCCAATAAATATGGTTATTTTCGTCGAAAGTAGGAATGGTAGTGAGATGGAGTTTGCCATTGTTTAGGAGTCGGATATTTAGGTGGGTGATTTTAGTAGTAGGTGGATAGGACTCAAGCCCAACACCAACCGAATGAGGCTCTGATACCACCGTTAGCTTTTGGTGTATGTCTGTGGAATTTACTCAGCAAAGGAACAAGGAAGAAGCTTTTGGAGCTGCTTCTATTATCAAAATGATTGGTACAAGGGATTTATGGAGCTGTAGCTGATCTGAACATGAATGAACGAGCATGTAGCCTTTTTATAGTCCTTCCAAATCGACTCTTCTGCTAAGAATCTCCGTCGGAAACAGACAAATCTGCTTTATTTTACATGTCGGGCAGATTTTTAGCCATTACTTCTAAACACCCACCAACTTAGCTAGAACCACAAACTATAACTCCTCACTACAGATCTAAAAACTTGTAGAGTCTTGGCTTTCCTGGATAAATTGGCCACAACTTCAACAAAATTTAATCAAAAAGAAAATGTTGCAGTGGAAGATTTCATTTGCCCAAAACTTTGTCATCCTTCAGACTACCTATCCAAATTGGAGAATAATGAAGACGACTGAAACAAGAGAATCATCTGATAATGATATACATAAACAGCCAAATGTCCATCGTTCAAAACATTTAGAGAAGGAAATAAGCACGACTAAAAACAGGAGGACAATTATTCATGACAACAATCAACAACCAATCAACAGATAATTATCAAGCATCAGCCATTAGAAGAAAAACCTAAAAATGGAAAAAAGAAATTATTATACGAAGGCAACGGGAGGGTTCAAATGTAGCTGAGCACGGCATATACAGTCTGAATTATGGTGAGGATGAAGAGGAAGATGGCGGCAATGAGAGACAATATAGCCCAAGGACTCCCGAAGTAGTCTCGGTTGAGATGAGCCTTCCACTTGTTCCAGCGCGTCTCGCAGTGCTCACTGATCTTCTTTTGCTCGGCGTCAAGGCTGGGGTTGGATGCGACCGGCACTCCCGCGCACAGAGAGTTGAATAGCTTGGCGACTGCCTTGTCGCTCCCGATGGCATTCTGGATGATGCCTTCGGCGTGGAGCAGTGCGACATCCAGCTCACTGTTGATGATGTTGTCCATGAAGGTGACGTAGGCTGTGATCTCGTTCCCAGCCCCGATGATCTCGTTCCCAGCCCCGATGTGCAAGCGCTCGAAAGTCATGAGGTTGAGGAACATGGACTCGGTGTGGTCCTCCACCTTGATAACGGGGAGCCTCAGGACCCCTCTTTCGAAGGAGATGTCCTCGAGACTGCGGGTCCGGCTCGTCTTGAACTGGATCCCGGTCTTGTGGAGCTCGTTGGCCGAACGGATTATCTCCTTGGTCTCCTCATCGGTGACCGACTCGTTTCTCTCCTCAGTTTCCCGGATGGCCCACCCGTTGATCATCATCAGCAGGCCCTTCCTGAAGACGTCCACGACATGCAGGCAATTGGTCTCCTCATCGGTGACCGACTCGTTTATCTTCATCAGCAGGCCCTTCCTGAAGACGTCCACGACATGCAGGCATTTGCCCATCCGTGGGATGGGCCCGTCAGAGCCCATCCCTGGGATGGGCCAGCAAGAGCAGTACTTGAGGATGAGCTCGTTGACGTATTCCTCGTCCTGTGATGTTGGAGTCAAGTCAGTGCATTGAATATAAGATCGTTGTTGCGTCGATGCTACTTGCTCAAAAGAAATGATTAATATCGTGAAAAATTTAAAATTAATAATTGATCACAGAAAATTCAAAAATTAGTGTACGTGATAAATTTACTTTAAATTAATTTTTTGACTACTAAAAATGAAAAAAACTGATACATTTATGACAAATTTACCCTCCGTTAAATTGGATTAATACCATGAAAAATCATAAACTGGCACACCTGTGACAAATGGAGAGTAAAACCCTAAATTGATACACCCGTCAACTGTCATGTGCCATTCAACTCAGAAATTTGATCATAAAATTTAACGAAAAACTAATGAAGGGTAAAATTGTCATAGGCGTATCGGTTTGGGATTTTTATGATCAAAAAATTAGTTTGGGGTAAATTTATCACATATGTACCAATTTGAGATTTTTCGTGATATTAACCCAAAAGGAAAAAAGAAAGTCTCCCATAGAGGTGACTATTAGAAAAGAGTTGCTAAAGATTTACTTTCCTTACGGTGTATATGTTATCATAAGTAAGGATTTATTAGTCAGCATAATATTTGGCATATCTCATATAATTAGTTAAGAAATATATAGTAGATTTTCCCTTTTCCTTTTCTGTTAATCAATGCCTTGTATAAAGTTTGTACTGTTGATAATTATAGTTGGGTAATTTGGGTTTATTTGATGAAGGAAAAATTAGAGACATACGTCTTTGTTAATTTTTATCATATCACTCAACTTCCCTAGTTCATGTAGGAAGCGAAGGAGTAGCAGTGGGAAGCCGCTATACGAGTTCTTCTATATCTCAAGAAAAACCCAGGACAAGAGATTTTGTTATTAGTCCCAACTTTATTTCACTTGACCGCCTTTTGTGATTCCAAGTGGGCGAGTTGCCCGATCACTCGACATTTAATCACGTGTTACTTTGTCATGCTTGGTGATTGTCCCGTGTCTTGGAGAACCAAGAAGCAAATCACAGTTTCTCAGTACTCTACTAAAGTTGAATATCGCGCTATGCCAATTGCCACTAGTGAATTGATTTGGTTGCGCACTTACTTTTGTGTTCCTCGTGGTATTACACGACAAACCAATAGATCTTTATTGCGATAACCAAGCCGGCCCCTTTACACATTGCAACAAAACCCGGTATTTCACGTACAAACAAAGCACATTGCAAATGACGGCCACTTTGTTCAAGAATATGTATAGTCAGGGGCCATTAGAACCAAGCACGTACCCACTAGACTTTAACTGACAAACATTTTTACCAAGGCGCTGGGTCAAGATCGGTTCACATTTCTCATAAGCAAGTTGGGCATTCCTTTTTGTTTAAAATTTGATATATCAGTTATCATTAGCTAGGATTTATTAGCTAGCACAATATTTGATATATCTCTTATAATTAGTTAAGAGATATTTGGTAAATTTTCCCTTTTCCTTCAATGTCTTATAAATATATTTGCACTAACGATGAGAAATACAAGCAAAATTACGATTTCTCTCGGTGATAGATTTAATAATGAAATTTTCGATTGATCTCGAACCGTGCATCCAACATTTTTAGAGTATTAGCTTTGATGGATTCCAGGTGAGGTTCATGTGAGATCAGCTAGATGTACTGTTAGGTGAACATAGTATGGCGGTTTATGTGCATGCAATAACCTCTCTAACGACGGAACGAAATCTAAGAAACTAACCTTCTTGTAATCGCTCTCGATGGCGACCAGCTCATACAGCACTAGCATCGGCAGTTGATTCTCCAGAATCAGCATGTCCCGCATTATGAACGACCGTATGTATTTTAGCCTGTGGGTGCTGAAGAGGGGGTCGTTGGGCGCATAGCCATGCTTCTCCTCCTCTATCGTGGTCCTCATGATCTCGAGCATGAAGCAGCCGTCCGTGATCATCAGCTCCAGGAACTCGTCTCCCGTGCACTCCTTCCACTTCTGATCCAGCTTGTCGTAACTGTTCTTGAGCTCATGCTCCACCTTCCTCAGGGATTGGAAGAAGGGCTTGTCGGACTTCTTGGATCGATCGAGGAACTGTCGGCGTGCGCGGTGCTTGTCTTCGTCCATTGGACGGAGCTGGTCCTTGTCATGGTGGTAGGGGCCGAAAGAGACAACCTGCGGTCGGTAGGCCTCAGGTCTGAGGTCGGTGATGTGGGCGGGGACCTTGTAGATGGACGGATCCTTCCAATTCTGTTGCTCGATGGAGGGAATGCTGTTGTTGGCCGGGACGATCTGGCTGGTCTCGTTCGGGTCCAGGGAAGGCGGCGAGGGTGTCTCATAGGTTCCACAAGTTTCTGTTCTGATTGAGAGAAGAGGAGTACGATCCATGATGGAGAGAGAGGGAATTGGAGGAGTGTATGAAGTTTGGGGTTGCTTGAGCCCTATGCCGGCCACCTATTTATAAACAAAGGTGTCAAAATGATCCTTGGCCCCGTTTTAACTCATATGAAATGAGTTGAGTAATGTTAGTTAAAAACTTAATAACGGGCTTTACTATCATAATAATTTTTGAATCACCGTGTCACAAACATACTGTTATTTTCACAGGTGATCAAGAACTGTTACTTAATAATCTATTTCTAGTAAATGGCCGAAAAATCCAATTAACTATAGATTAAGATTTTCCCCATATCCAACTAACCGTTGGCCTCAGGTAAGGTTTCATTTCGGTCCTCGTCTTGGCTTTGAGATGGATGTAAAACTCCTAGAGATAATTTTCCTTTATTAGGAAAGACGAAGAGTCGGAAGGTGCATTCGTGAACCCCGTTGTCCTTGTATCTCTGTATATTAAATGGCCAAGCCGCGGAGGCCACATGCGAGCTTTGATTTTCTTCTGTGGTGAAGTTAATTCTTGACCAACCACCAAAGATCCGCGCCGGTGCAGAAACTTCGGTCCACCACAGAATGGGGCCCAATCTGACCCTCTCGCTCGCTCTCCGACTCCCCCCAGCAATAAAGGAAAGGGGCAGTCGAGTTGGGAACGTTACAAAGTCTCGGTGGGCCCTCCTCCCCCGTGTGCAAAGTCTACGAGTCTCCGGGACAAAATTGTTGTTTATTCTCATTTCCTATTAGGAACAACCCCAATGTAGATGATAGGTAGCTCCTTCGCGAATTATCCGTACAAAACTTTCGAGCCAAAAGATGTGACCGTGAACATATTGTGGGAATTTTCGCTGCCAATACTTTGCGAATTTGATGTACGCCTAATTGACATGCATGTATACTCCTTAAAATGTAAGCCAATCGAGGGTCTCGAAATGCCGTAGAATCTAATCAATTTGATGTTTATCAATCAATGCCGGACGATTGGGCACCAAATCGATCGGATCCTCTGTTCTTGTTCATATTTTTCACACAATGTTACTATCGTATTCTATGAGCACAATTGATTGTGAAATCGATAATTTATGCATTGAGTTGGATATAGGTTTGTAGAGCCGGTGCATTATTCAAATACAACAATTCATGGCGAAAAAAATTGCTAACTTAGGTTTCAGGTCGGGGCAAGTATAAGTTGGGTATATGTTGGGTTAGGTATAAGTCATTAAATTTGTAATGTATAAAAATTGATCATAACATGTTAAATAAATTAATTAGAATGGAATTTGGCTCAGCCGTTTGACGGGCTTACGTATAAGACACTTTTTGTGCATGAGGTAAAGAGAAAAAGTGTTTAAGCATGTTTCATGGAAGCCGTAGGAAATGAATTACATGCACACGGAGCACGACATCTTGTGACTGCGTATGAGTGTTTGGATTCAATAAACCTCACAAGTGTCTCCTTAAATTTAAAGGGTCGTTTCAATTGAGTACATGCAATCCTGATTGAGGTATGAACTTTACGTATTTGATATTTGATGTGACACTAGATTTATAGTAGTATTTTTCTTCATTTTATTTGGTAAAATTTTTTATCTCATCTATCTGGGATAGGTCAGATTTTTATTTGAGGTGTCACTTTTAGTACTCGACACCCTTTTCCTGTTTATAAAACGCCTGTATGGAAAAAAAATCACAATGAAAAATATATCTATGCTCAATTAGCTCAGGATAATCATATAACTTCTCATAAAGTAACTTATGATGGAACACAACATAGGTTGCAATCATTGAATGTGAAATTCAAAAATCTCCACCCGGTTTGGTACGGAGAAAAATTAGTTTAAAGAAAACGATATATTTTAACTCAAATTAAAAATAAAAAAAACCATGAAGGCAAAGTCAGGTTTCTAAGTTAAACTAAAATTTTTTTTTAGTTTCAGATCACCTAAGCGTGATTGACTGCGAGCATTTATGAGATCCAATCAAAGCCCACTTAAAAGATGTGTCCACGTGCGAGACTCGACCCGAATTGAATGAGTTCAACCAAGGAAAGGGTTGTTATTTTACTTTATCTAATTTCTTTGGAGCGGTGGCAATTACTTAAAGATCCAACATTGATCAATTAAGAGATTGACTCCTCTAAATGCCGTACAAGCGACACTACTGTTGATTGGCCATATAAAGAAAAGGGTTCAATTTTTTCTTGATTTAAGCTGTATAAAAGAAATAGAAAAGACTTTACTAGCATAATAATTTTTGGGCTACCATGAGAGTAGTAATATATTATGAGTCACAAATTTAACATGTATAAAAGAAATAGAAAAGATCCGGTTAGTTTTTGCATTAATTTTACAATAAGCCCTAATGGATAAGTACCCGGATATGCTATGATTGCTATAAATTTTTTTTTTTGATAACCAAGGGAACCTTCGCATGGCCGACAGCCGGGGAGTAAATCCTGGGGGCGACACGTGCTAGCCACCACACACGTGCCATCGGTTAAGTCACCCTGCGGCGCCCGGGATTCGAACACTCAACCTTTTGCAAGAGGAAGAGTGCGCGCTCCAGTAACGCCATTCAGGTGGGTGGTGTTATGACTGCTATAATTAATCAACAGTAAATACAAAAATCTTGTAAAAGATGTCGACTTCGTTCGAAAGCGACTAATTCCAACCAATCAAATTAATATGGGAATAATGGTAGGGGATCACTTTTTGTGCACCAGGTAAAGACAAAAAATGTTTCGGCCCGTCCCATGAAAAACGTGGGAATCAAAGTCAAACTAGGATGGCAAAGTCAATTTTATAAGTTAAACTAAATATCTGGGGAAGGAATCACCATCCAATGAAGAAATCAAATACACATCAAAACCTCCCTTTTAATTCCACAATCATCTAAAATGCCTAATAAAAGTCGGATTTTTCCCACGAATTCAGAATCAGAACAAGCAAAACCCCAACAGGAAGAAACGCAGGATAACCCCTCCCTTTACTCCACAAGGCAAGAAAGAAAGCGAATCCACTTCACATTTGGGCAAGGCCAGCATGAGGTTGCGGTAGCTGGTGGTGGGGCCTTCGTGGGGCATGGCTATTGAAAATGGCAATGGCTGAAAGGAAGAAAGGAAGAAGAAGAAGAGGAGGAGAAATGTACGGCGCAAAAGAGAGACGAGGAGACTGAAGGTGAGCAGGCAAATGGCGGTCCATGAATGGAGTAGAGCATGACTCACGTGAATATCCAGCTGCATCAAATATATTCTAGTGCTATATTAAAGATGCATGTCATTTCAAAAGGACTCTATAAGTCTGTCTATATTTACTCTTCATTGCCTCAACCACCCTAGCCAGCTTTTATTGATTCTTAAATTGGGTTGGGTCACCTTTTGCTCCATTACTAGATTTTTCCTTTCGACCTGTCATCCCCTTTCTATCTACTTTTGAACGAGAGTGATGAGGTTCTAGTCCAAATTCCGAAAATAATAGGAAATATTTGGAGATAACGAAGCATGACAGTTTTTTAAATTTTTTTGAAAGCAACATTTCCTTCATTCTCTTATCTTCTTTTAATTTTCCTTTTTCTTTCAACAAAAATCTCTCTCTCTCTCTCTCTCTCTCTCTCTCTCTCTCTCTCTCTCTCTCTCTCTCTCTCTCTCTCTTCCTTTCCTCCACTATACTTCTTTATGTTCTTTCCCCTAACTTTTTATTCCCATATATAAAAGGTCAAAGGAAATACGGACTCCACATATAGCATCATACACAATCCGAAGTGTAATACAATATCCGACTTAGAATGATAGGTCTCTCATTCATATTTTACATTACAATGGCCTCAATTTATTATATCGATGAAATAGAGCTTATGAAACACTTTCATTGAAATGAGAAAAACCGTCTTTTAAAGTTTCCCTATTTAATCAAACAGAATTTTCACATATCAAACATTATAAATTCATTTAATTTCATTCAGAACGATATTATGTCGCAGGCGACAATTAGATTGGATTAGCGGAAACGTCAGAATCGCTCCTCTAGGAAGGCTTTGGCATGTTTCACCATTCTAAGGAGTAGTTCAATCGCAATCACATGGGAGATGTCATGCCCTTTTGTGGCAAGCAGATTACGAAGTCCTTAATTCCCAATCATTGAAAATTGACACGTGGATCATTTCAATACCGAGCGCTTTCGGAGCCCTTGTCTATTAATTCTCATCATATATCATGCTTCCATTTTTTTGGGGATCATGATAGCTAGATGATGTTCCCAACCATGAAATTCAAGGTCAGTTTTGGATTTAGAGGAGATGATAATCCCATAATATTTTAAGACTTTCACCACAATTCTTGGAAATCCAACATAGCTTGATGGAAGTTTTTTTAAAAGTTTATGACACTCAAATAATTGATTGAAAGTTATGACACACGAGTGAATGTTATTTAGAAGTCATGACACTCAAGTGATTGAAAAAATTAGTTATGGTATTCAAATGAGTGATGTACGAAAGTTATGACGCTCGGGGTGTTCTTATCCCATAAATGAGAAATCAAGTTGTGGTAAGACTTGGGAGAGCCCGTTACGAAGCATAAGTGCCATCATGCAATAGAGTATACTCGCCCGCCAGTTTAATCCCTTGGGATTCACCTTGGGAGATTTGCAATAAAGAGTTTCCACAATTTTAGATGGGCCAAAGAATTTCAAAACAAGTAAAATCTTTTATTCCTAAAGTGTTTCTTGTGGCATTTCAACATTGACATATGCCTCATTTGTATAGATCAAAGTTTAGATTTATTAAGACATTGAAGGTAGCATCGTACGTGATAGAGCATTCATGTCATTTCGATAGGATTGGACGAGCTTGCCCAAACACGCCTTTTGGTTACCTCCGCAACCCAAGCCAGCTTTGATTGATTCTCAGGGTTGGGCTGCTCTACTAGAATTACAAGTTAAACCCATCAAAAACTTTTAGGCCCATCAGATGGTCCATTTTGATATTTTTCCTTTTGTTCTTCTTTATCTACATAACACCAATTACGCTAATTTAGTCTTATTACTAACACAGTTTTTCAATTCCGCTCCTAAAAAATCTTTTATGCTGGATTTATACAATCAAACCTTCCAATCATCAGCATATAATGAGCTTTAGAGAAAAAATGGAATCTTTTCATTAAAATATGCTTGTCCATGTAGATTTATTATCAAAATATCTGTATGTCATCATAAAAACGTTTAAGATCCGATGACATATAAAAAAATTTATGAGAGAGAGAGAGAGCCTGTGACATTTGGAAATTCCCACGTCAATTAATAATATGTAGAAAAAAAGACATAAATGTCATATGTGGAAAACTCTAGGTGGATTAAAAAAGTTGTAGTGTGCGGAACATTTAAATTATATTTTCCGTGGCCGTGATTTTCGGAAAGTGATTCCATTAAGATTAAATTAGTAAAAATATGTGCATAGGGTAATTATATAGAGTGAAGATAAAATACGATTCGCGTGGTAAGTAGCTTTTGGAGCTTGTTGTATTATCAAAATGTTTGGTACAAGGGATTTAAGGAGGTGTAGTTGATCTGAACATGAATGTACGAGCATGAAGCTTTTTTATAGTCCTTCCTATTCGACTCATCTGCTAAGAATCTGTCACAAACAGAGAAATTTGCTTCGTTTTACATGTTGGGCAGATTTTTAGCCATTACTTCTAACTCCCACCAACTAAGCTAGAACCACAAACTTTAACTCCTCACTATAGATCTAGAAACTTGTAGAGTCTTGGGTTTTCTGGATAAATTGGCCACAACTTCAACAAAATTTAACCAAAAAGAAAAAAGTTGCAATGGAAGAGTTCATTTGCCTAAAACTCGACCATCCTTCAGACTACCTATTCAAATTGGACAAAATTTAAGAAGACCGAAACAAGTCAATCATCATCTGATAATATTATATATATATATATATATATATATATATATAGCCAAATGTCCATCATTCGAAACGTATAAAGAGGGAAATAAGCGCGACTGAAAACAGGAGGAAAATCATTCATGACAACAATCAACAACCAATCAACAGATAATTATCAAGGATCAGCCATTAGGAGAAAAACCCAAAAATGGAAAGGGTTCAGTAGTAGCTGAGCATGGCATATACAGTCTGAATTATGGTGAGCGTGAAGAGGAGGATGGCGGCGATGAAAGAGAATACAGTCCAAGGATTTCTGAAGTAGGCGTGGCGGAAATTAGCCCACCTCCCAAGTGTGAAAAGTCCACGAATCTCCGGGACAGAATTGTTGTTGATTCTCATTTCCTATTAGCTACAACCCCAATATAGATAGTCCTTTCGTGAATTATCCGTACAAAAGTTTCGAGCCAAGAGTCGTAACCGTGAACAGACTATAGGAATTTTCGTTGCCAATGGTATGTGAATTTGATGTACACCTTATCGACATGCATGTACACTCCTTAAAAAGTAAGCCAATTACGGGTCTCCAAATGCCATAATTTGGAACTTAGAATCAAATTAATTTGATGTTGTCAATCAATGCATGCGGGATGATTGGGCACCAAATTGATTGGAAACTCTATTCTTATTCGTAATTTTCACACAAATTTACTATTGTAGTTTATGAGTATGATCGATTTTGTAATCGGTAATTCATGCATCGGCTTGGGTGTGGGTGCAAAGAGCTGATCCATTCTTCAAAGACCAATCCAAAGAGAAAAAATTACTAAAATGGATCCAACTCGGATCACATATGAGTTGGGTATGAGTCATTAAATTTGTATTGCATATAAATTGGTCAAAACGGATTAAATGGATAAATTTGTATCGGATCATTTTTTATTCGACTTACCCGTTTGATGGGCCTATGTATAAGTCACTTTTTGTGCACGAGGTTTATAGAAAACATGTTTAGCGTGCCCCATGGAAGCCATAGGAAATGAATTGCATGCATGCAAAGCACAACATCTTGCGACCGTGTATAAGCCTTTGGATTTGATATATCTCCCAAGTGCCTGCCTAAATTAAAACTTAAAAGGGTCGATTGAATTGAGTACATGTATGCCGATTGACGTTTGAACTTCGCATATTTGATATTTGATGTGCACTATATTTAAAATAGTATTTTTTGTCGTTTTATATGGCAATCATTTTTAGCTCTTATGTTTGGGATATGCCAGATTTCTTATTTGAGGTCTAATGTTTAGTAGTCGACACCCTTCTCCCGTTTATACATGCCTGTAGGGAGAAAAAAAATTCACAATGAGTAATGTTTCGATAATATCTAATGCACGGTTAGCTCATGACAATTACATAACTTCTCATATATTAATTTCAGATGAAACACAAGACAGGTTGTAATCATCGTGTGAAATTCAAAATCTCTACCGGCTTTATATGAAGAAAAATTAGTTTAACCAAAAAGATATATTTGAACTCAAATCAAAGTCAAACCATAGAGGCGAAATCAAGTTTCTAAGATAGACTAAATATCAATGTGGGTTTTATGTTATATTTTTTTAGCTTCAAATCACCTAAGCGCGATTGATTGCTGGGGTATGACCTCCAATCAAGAGCTCTCTTAAAAGAAGTCTCGAGTTTGAGTCCATATACAAGACCCGACTCGAATTGGATGAGGTGGATCAAAATTCTTGACTGAATACCTATTGATGCCGTGCTGTAGGATTTCAACCAAGATAAGAGTTGTTACTTTACTTTCGGCTTTTATCTAATTTCTTTAGAGCGGTGCCAATTATGTAAAGATGCAAGATTGATCAATCAAGAGATCGACTCCTCTAAATGACCGTACAAGCGACGCTACTGTTAATTGGCCGTATAAAGAGACGGGTTAAAATTCTTTTCTTATTGATTTTAAGCTGCATAAAAGAAATAGAAATGGACGAAAACGATTGGGGTGCGTATGGCAACAATTCTGTGCTCGGAAACTAATTTTACTCTTCGACCAAAAAAAAAAAATTTTACTCAGAAATGATTCTTTTTTATTCATTGCCAGGAAATAATTTCTAAGCATTTGAAGGTATTTGGTAACTACTCTAAATTTTAATTCTTAGAATAGAAAAAGAACAGAAATGCGTTTGGTAACTACACAGTATTTCTTTTTATTAATAATATTTTGATTTTTTTAAATATTTCTTTCTTTCCCTTACCTTCCTTGGCCATGGCCAGTTGCCGGCGAGGGGTGATTGGCCACAGGTTAGGGCCGGCTAGGGCATTGTGGCCCTTGCCACCGATCTCGTCATCGAGATCCATCTCCCTCGCCTGGGTCGCAACGGCAAGGTCAGCCTCACCATCGCGGCCGCAAGCCGCCCTCGCCGGCCAGTGACAAGCGAAGAACAACAAACCAAGAGGAAGAAGAAAACTAAGAAGAATTAGAAATGAAAAAAATTGTTCCCAGAATCAAGAAACTACTTTTTTTTGCTTCTTGATTCTGTTCCAAAACTAATTCTTGGAACAATTTTTTGCAAATTTGTTCCCGAACACAAAAATTTTAACAAACGGATTTCTGTCTCCAAACTGATTCTGGAAATAAAAGAATAGAAATTTTCACTATTTGACAACTTGCCAAACGAGCCCTAGAGGTCTTCCTTTTATGCCTCAACGGAGGAATCTTAAAAGTGCTTGACCTTGGAACTCAAGAAAGCTGCACAGTGGACTCAAAAATAAAAACAAAAAAAAGGACTCGGAGAAAGAAGGGAAATTGACATAGAATTTTACATCCAATTGATTGGTTTTATTTATGAACACCGTGATGCAAAACACTTGAGTTTTTGAGTGATTGTTACTCTATAATTCTCCAATTGATAAGTAGACTATTCGCTATTGACTTTTTTCGTAGAGTAGGTATTGATACTCAAATCAATCAAATTAATAAAGGAAGAGTGTTTAGGGGTGCCCAAGCCCAATGCTTCAAATTGAAGAGGGTGTGGTGGTGTTTGAGTAGGACTGTGCAAAATCGGTAGATGGAGTTCTGAAGAAGATGCACGTGTGCTGGGCGTCGGAAACTCTAATGGAAGAGATGCGGTTCAGGCTGGCCTAGTTTAAAATGCTTCTTTGGCCCATTGTGGCCGCTTCTGCAAACCAAATGGCTGATTGGGTAGCTAAGGGTCAACCCTCGAATTCCCTCCCTCTTTCAGGGTTGCCCGTTCTCCCCAATTTTTTTGTGATTTTTTATGTTTGGATGCCCATTCATCGAACTTTTTATTTAAAATTTTTTTAGCATAAATAATATTGACTAATCGGAAAAAGTGAAGTTGAAGAGGTACTTCAGGACATGCCATGCATGTGCATGTCACTTTTTGTGTACCAGCTAAAGACGAAAAGAGTTTAATATGTCACTTTTTGTATAACAACTAAAGACGAAAAGAGTTTAATATGTTTCTTTCTGATGTATTTATGTTAAATTTATTATAAATTAATATATTTATAATAAATAAAGAGTAAAATTCAAAATTGATATATTCATCAACTACTGCGTGTTTTTTAACAAAGTAATTTAATAATAAAATTTAACTAAAATTAATGCAATATAAAATTATCATAGATGTATTAATTTTTTATTTTTTATGATATTAATTATTTTATTTAAGAATTCTTGAATTTAAATAATATCGACTAATCGAGAAAAATAAGAAAAGTTGAAAGAGGTACAACCGTACAACGTGACAGTCCCTGCATGTGCGTCTCTTTTTGTGCACCAGCTAAAGACAAAAAGAGTTTAGGTATGTCCCTTGAAAACAATGAAAGTTTCGAGCCTTGAGATTTAATGCACCTTGCAAGGATCAGCCTAAATTAAAAAGCTTGTATCGAATTGAGTGCACGTAATGTGATTTGGCCACGGACTTCACATGTTTGACGTGGCATTAGACTTATAATTTTTACCTTCGGGATAATTTAAATTTCTTACTTGAGGTCTCGTTATTAGTACTTAACGCCCTTCTTCCGTGTATACATTTCCCATAGCAAGAAAAAAAAACAATATTTCACAAAGAGTAGCTTTCCAATAATATATAAGCTCAATTAGCTCATGACAATTATATAACTTCTCATAAATTAACTTCAGGTGGCACACAAGAGAAGTTATAATCATTTTGTGTCAAATTCAAAAATTTCCACTGGCTTCATATGGAGAAAAATCAGTTCTAGCAAAAAGATATATCAAACGCCCTTCTTAGTGTGAATTTTTTTTTTCGGTTTCGAATCACTTTAGCATAATTAACTGCGAGCATTTATTACCTTAATCAACAAGAACTTAGATACATTATAACAGCATATAAGCTCCAATCACGAAGTACTTGAATCTATCATAATTACTATAATTAGTAAATAGTAACATAAACATCTCATGAACTATGTTGATTTAATCCGAAAGCGACTAATTCCATAAACCAATCAAATTAATACATCATCTTGTGGATAAATTTTCCATATCAATTTTAGTATCCCTAACATGACTTTGACTCCACATTCTTGGTGATTTTGACGACCTCAGCGTTATCTCCAAAAATCAGCAAGTTATCAAAATATAGACAAATAAGTACACATCCAACAGTTGTGGATTTAATGTATACATATTTGTTACCCTCATTGATTTTTATATCCATTTTGGATCATCACATGGTCAAGCCTCTCATGCCATTGTTTAGGAGCTTGTTTAAGTCTATACAATGATTTGACAAGTTTACACACTTTGTGTTCTCCTCCTTTGACCTTAAATCCTTCAGGTTGTTTCATATAAATCTCTTCGTCGAAATCACCATTCAAGAATACAGTTTTCAATCCATCTGATGTACTTGCAAATTGTATAGCAAAGCTATAGCAATCAATATCCTAACTGATGTGTTACAGTTGAATAAGTATCAAAGTAGTCTAAACCCTTTCTTTGTCTAAAACCTTTGGCAATTAGCCGTGCTTTATACTTATCTATGAAACGATCATCTTTATGCTTCCTTTTGAATATCTATTTACATCCAATTGGTTTATTTCTGGATGGAAGGTCAACCAATTCTCAAGTGTGATTACTTCGTATAAAATAAATCTCATTATCAACAGCTTCTTTCTTGAATGAGCATCTTGAGTTGACCTTGTCTCTTCAAACGTTTGAGGTTCACCGTTTAACATATATGTCAGAAAATCAGGTTCAAAAGATTTTCTAATTCGTGACCTCTTGCTCCTTTGAAGCTTGGCTTCTTGAGTCTCAACTTCATCATTCTCAGATTTAGATTTTCTAAATCTCTTTTGAGAAGGTTTACCCTGATTTCTTTTTGTAGGATATATGTCGTCCGTATCCCTTGATTCTAGGATAGTATTGGCATGTATTTTCACGTTTTCATATTTGTGAACCAAAACTTTGTATGCGCTACTATTTTGAGCATAACCGATGAATATGCAATTCACTGTTTTAGGTGCCAATCGAATTTGTTTAGGAGGAGGAATTGCCCCCTTGGCTAGGCACTCCACACTTTCAAATAATTGTAGGATGGTAGCCTTGCATTCTATAACTCATATGGAGTTTTAATTGTCTTCATGTGGGGTACTTTATTTAAAATATAGTTTGCAATTAAAATTGCCTACCCCCACAAGTTCTGAGGTAAACCTGAACTTAATGGCATTAGCAATCTCCTTTAAATTTCTATTCTTTAATTTAGCAATTCCATTTTGTTGCCGAGTAAAAGGTCCAGTTGTTTGGAGAATTATCCTCAAACTAGCACATAACTCCTTTAAATTGGAAGAACTATATTCTCCTTCTTTATTAGAGCTAAGCACTTTGATTTGTCTATCAAGTTGGCTCTCGACCTCATTTTTATACTTAATAAACATGCTCATAGCCTCATCTTTGCTTGTTAATAGATAAACAATTGAGTATAGTTATCCACAAAAGTGATGAAGCACTTCTTTCCACCTTTCACTACAAAAAAACATGTTTTTTCCGACGAAATTTCCAACAAAAAATTTAAAAAAATTCGTTGGAAAACGAATTTCCAACGAATTTTCCAATAAAAAAAAATTCGTTGGTAATTCGTCGTAGCAAATTTTTCCAACGAATTTTTTTTCGTTGGATATTTCGTTGGAAAACTTGTGGCTAAATTCGTTGGAAACAATTTTTTTTTTGTTGGAAACTACAGATTTTTTTTGGTCGAAAAATCGTGAAAATTTGTTTTCCATCAATAAAAAAAAAATTTTGGTCGAAAAATCGTGGAAATTTTTTTTCCATCAAAATTTTTTTCTATCGAAAAATAGCCCTCGCTGCCGGCGAGGGCCAGCCTCATCGCTGGCGAGGGCCGAGCTCGCCCAGATCTGGGCGACTTGGAGCTCGCCAGCCATGGTGAGCTCGGCCCTCGCCATGGCCGGTGAGGGCCAGCCTCGTCGCCAACGAGGGCCGAGCTCGCCCAGATCTGGGCGAGCTCGAGCTCGTCGCCGGCGAGGGTCGAGCTCGCCCAGATCTAGGCGAGCTCGAGCTCGTTGCCGGTGAGGGTCGAGCTCGCCGGCCATGGCGAGCTCGGCCCTCGCCATGGCTGGTGAGGCCCGTAGACCAGTGAGCGGCGATTCCAAGTAGCCCACGCGGCCGAGAAAAGAAGAGAGAGATCAGGTCGATTGGACGGTGGCGGCGAGGTGGGATAGGTGGCGGCCTCGCCGGCGACGAGCTCGAACTCGCCCAGATCTGGGCGACCTCGGCCCTCGTTGGTGACGAGGCTTGGTGGCGTTGGGGGCGGCCCATGGTGGCGTCGGGGGCATCGACCGCCACGGATGACCCTGGATGACCGATCTTGGTGTCCATGGCGCCGGAGCTGGAGCCGGAGCTAGAGCCGGAGCCGAAGGAGGGGGGGACGGCGGGGGAGGAGGCGGAGGGGGAGACAAAGGGAGAAGGTGAAGGTCGGGGATTGCAAAGGAGAGAGAGAGAGAGAGAGAGAGAGAGAGAGAGAGAGAGAGAGAGAGAGAGAGAGAGAGAGAGAGAGAGAGAGAATGTGGAAATTGAGAGAATGAGCGCGAAAATGTTGAATAAGGAAGAAGTAGGGTTTTCGTTGCAAAATTCGTGGGAAATTTCCCACGAATTTTGCAACGAAAATTATACACACTAAAATAATTACCCGGAAAATTGAAATTTGTTGGAAAATTCGTTGAAAATTTCCAACGAATTTTCCAATGAATATAAAAAATACCGAACATTACCGGGTTTTTTTGAATTCGTTGAAAAATTCGTTGGAAATTTCCAACGAATTTTTCAATGACAATTGTACACACTAAAATAATTACCCGAAAAATTGAAATTCGTTGGAAAATTCGTTGGAAATTTCCAACGAATTTTCCAACGAAAATTGTACACACTAAAATAATTGCCCGGAAAATTGAAATTCGTTGGAAATTTCCAACGAAATTTCCAACGAAAATTGTACACACTAAAATAATTGCCTGGAAAATTCAAATTCGTGGGAAAATTCGTTGGAAATTTTCAACGAATTTTTTTTCGTTAGAAAAATTTATTGGAAATTTCCAACGAATTTTGCGACGAAAATTTTTTCGTTGGAAATTTCCAACGAATTTTCCCACGAAAAATTTTTCATTGGAAATTTCCAACGAATTTTGCGACGAAAAAGTTTTCGTTGGAAATTTCCAATGAATTTTCTTTTTGTTGGAAAATTTGTAGCAAATTTGCAATAAAAATTTTTTCGTCGCAAATTTTCTTGGCAAAAATCCAGTTTTTTTGTAGCGTCTACTTTCTACAAATTTTAAATCACTTAGATTACTATGAGTTAGTTGTAGAGGTTCACTAGTTTTGTCAATTGATTTGAAAGATTTCTTAACAAACTTAGCATCAACACAAGTCTCACACTTGTAACGGGCATCTAACTCAAACCTTAGAATAAGCTCGAAGTTTGCTATTCTTTTTATTGTACCATAGTTTACATGTCCTAATCTACTATGTCATAGATAAGGAGATATTGCAGTATAAACTGAAGATTTTTCTTTATTAATAGTCTTTGGGTATAAGAATTTCAAGTTTACATCAATGACAGTTATATTGGCTTTGAACAGGTAATTACGCAAGTACGTTTTCCCCCACATACATCCCCCTTTTGGAAAGTACAAACTTGTTAGATTCAAATACTATTTGAAACCCTTCTTGACAAGTATGAGGCTAGATATGAGATTCTTCTGGATCTCAAGTACATGCAGCACATTTAGCAGAGTGATTTCCTTGCTAGAGGTGAACTTCGAGATCACCTTTCCTCTCCTGGCAATTTTAGCTGATGTAGAGTTAGCCATATAAAGCATCTCCTCTTCCTCAACTTTCTTGTAAGACAAGAATATGTGTTTATCCACACAAATGTGATTTGAGGCACCTATGTCCAACCACCAATCGATATTGTTCAACACCAAAGATACCTCAAACACTACCACAGTAGTCGGTCTTTCATCATCTGCCTGCTCTGTTAGATTTAGCTGCTTGGTTGTACCACCACCCTTGCCTTTGTTCAGGCGCTTCTTGCAATCCTTAACCCGATGGCCAGGCTCATTGCAAACAAAACATGTCTCTTGGAATTTTCTGGGACTGTTTCTTCTACTTGCCTTTCCCTTGAAGAGACTGCTTCCTTTTCCTTACTTGTTTACCACCCACCTAGGTGGCGCTGCTGGAACGCGCACTCTTCCTCTCTCAAAAGGTTGAGTGTTTGAATCCTGGGCGCTGCAGGGTGACTTAACCGGTGGCACGTGTGTGGTGACTAGCACGTGTCACTCCCAGGGTTTACTCCCCGGTTGTCGGCCTTGTGGGGGTTCCTTGGGTTATCAAAAAAAAAAAAAAAACAAAGTTGGCCTTTGGTTTCGTAAGAGGGTTTGCATTCCTCATGTTGTCCTCCTCAAGTCTAAGACACAGAATGAGATCTTCAAAGCTCATCTCTTTCCGTTTGTGCTTCAAATAATTTTTGAAGTCTGACTAGCTCAGTGACAACTTCTTAATAATAGCTGCCACTTGGAAGAATTCACTAAGCAACATTCCCTAAGCAAAGATTCTGTTCAGAATTATTTGTAAATTGTGAACTTGACTCATGACAAATTCAGAATCCATCATCTTAAAATCCAGGAATTTGGCAACCACAAATTTCCTAGTGCCCACTTCTTCAATCTTGTATTTCTTTTCCAATGACTCCCATAACTGTTTAGCAATTTCAATGTTACAATAGGCATTATATAAGGAATTTACTAAACAGTTAAGGAAATCCCCGTGCTTCCAAGCCTCCAACGCCTTGAGCATTGTGACATCGTGCTCATCTAGACTAATTATTGGGCGCACCTCTGATAAGTACTTAACCAGATTCAGTGTGGTTAAATAGAAGAACATCTTCTGTTGCCACTGCTTAAAGCTCACACCAATGAATTTTTCCGGTTTCTCTTTTGGTGTTACTGGAGCTGGTACCATCAAATTAGGTAAAGACTGTTGAATCATCCCTGTAGAATTTGAACGATACACAATTTGGCCTGTACTGTTTTGTCCGGGTATATCAGTCAAGCGATTTGTACCCATACCACCATAGATGGTTTCAGCCCAAAGGCTCACAACATTTTCTGCCATGACACTAGACCACGAGGTCTGATCCTCATCGGTCAAAACGATTATATGAACATATCCAGAAACATTCTGGATGTCATTTAGTACTTGATTATTATCAATCATCTTGTTCTTCTTTTGAAACACCCAACAAATAGCTAATTGTCTTAAGATTGTTGGAAATTATTATGTATTTGAGGAAAACTGTTGTTGTAATAAGAAAAACATAAACAGTGATAATAAATTTTATAACGACCAAGCCAAGCTAATCTTTATGAATAAAGATGCTTAATTGCAATTCAAATACAAACTTACTTGATTGTAATAAAATTTCCAATTGCTAAGTAATCGATCAGAGCCTTGAAGTCAACAATTTTTTTGTATATCAATATCTCGGTGGTCGATCGATAACTATGAATCAACAACTTGCCTTTTGAATTGATGACAATCGACAACTTGTTTTTGAATCGATGACAATCGATAACTTGCCTTTTGAATCAATGACCTTAGAAAATCGGCAACTTCAATACAGGAGGTGAGGTATGACTAACTGGATCTCATTAAGGCAATTAGTTCCTGTCAACGGTGCCAAACAGTTTCATGCACTATGCCTCCCAAAATACAACACTTCGAATCTGTTTTGTATCAGCACCGTACGAACATAGCTCTATCAAATACTTCTCGAGACCTACACACTTAGGGGACTACTCTAGAAGAGAATACTCAAGAGACGCTTTAGGTATACTTTGAGAAGTTCTCTATCTCTCTATGTTTGAACTAAGAAGATACATCTATTTATAAACGAGGGAAAACGGCTGCAAAAACTGAAGGGACATGAACTCAAAAGTCATTCTGGTTATGCTCACATTAGTAGAGACAATAACCCTCAATTAACAGCTATATTAAATTCAGAAACTGCGGCAAAACGAAGAGTCACAATAATTGAAGAGACATATCACTAATGTTGATGAGCCAGTAGAATATATAAATTACAACAAGACGCAGCGCTGGAGCAAGCTTGCTAGACCGAAGGAGCGTCGCTGGAACTTTGGTTTTATTGTGATAGACCAGAGCTGTTGACTGTGGCTAACCGCCATGGAAGCATGGGGCTCGGACGAGAGAGGAAAGCCCTAACGAGGAGAGAGACAAGGATGGGCTGCTCTTCTCCTCCCCGTCACCATCTTTTTCTTTTCTTCTCTTCTTGCGACTCGCTATTCTGCGGGAGCATTAGTTACCGCACGTTCTTACGTGTCTCTCTTTTGGATACACGCGCCCTTGACTCGTCGTCAATCCCAGGCGAGATTTCGGATTTCGACTCGCGGAGTTAACTCGGTTTTTTTTTTAATAAAAAAAACACTTTAACGCAAAAGATGAAGAATGAAAAGAGAGAGAGAGAGAGATAGGAGGAAGAGGACCAACGCGCGCTTTCTTTAGAAATTCAAAAGATGAACTCAGGTCAACTTTTTTTTTTTTTCGGATTAACGGTTGGAGAGATGTTGGATTATTTAGCATGAAGAGAGAGGAAGCAATAAATTGATATTCATTTGCCGGTTCCCAAAAAATGGGAATTAAGCGGTTGTTTGGCATTGCATTTACTTCTAGTTTTTATCGGTACCGGAAATTTATTTAATGTTGAATGCCTTCATTTTCTCGAAATGTAAAGGTATCCAAAGTTATATTTATTTCGCAAAAAATAAATGATTTAAAAAATAATTTTTCAAAAACGATAGCCTGTGTTGATTGAAAGAATTAGTAACACAAGAAACACTTAGTGGAAGGGCCAATAGATGGGACTGTGATTGAATATGTCGTTATTTGAATTATTCGAAATATTTCAACAATTTTAATGAAAGTCAATTTGCAAAAAGTCAAAGAGTTGAAAATTAGAAATTTCCTCTACGGATCCTGGTCCATTGCCAATTAGATCCAACATAATTAATACGGGTGAGCAAAAGAATCAGACTAAATCGGCCGGTTCTTGACTCCTAAAATTTAGAACCGGTGAATATCGATCATATTCCCGATTTTAAGTGTGGACCTATCCTCCTGGATTGCATCGACTTTTTAATTTTTATTATTTCATTTTTCAAAAACATTAATGCCCATTCTTTTTGCGCTCAGACTCACTCACGCACACTTGTTGCTCACGCCTCTCACTCTCATTTCTCTTGGTCTTAGTCTTGCAATACTTGCACCTACCTCGCGGCTCAACGCCTCTCGTACTTGGGTCTTCATGATCATTATAGCTTTATTTGTGGAGACAATCATCATGTTGATCACGAATTTTATTCGTGAAGATGACCAACGTGTTGTGGTCATGCAACGACACTTACAATCTTGCAGGGAATAGAAAAAACAAAGGAAATATGGCCAATTCCTGAACCTATCCGGGAATTGAAACAGATTGGTCGATCCGATTCCTGTCTGAGTCCACGATCAAGTGGGTCGTTCTCGATTCCAAGATGGCAATCGGCATACCGTGAAACCAATCACCCCGAGTAATTAATGTGTCCCGTGAACTAATATTTCGCCCTTGCATGCCCAAATTTCGATACGAACGTGCAATTATTCAGCCAGGCTTCACTCATTGGATTAACTCGGTATCATCAATTTACATTACTTAAACATGTAATATTACGGTCGCTAGAAACATATTTTTCTTTCTATTTTTTATTTTTTTTGGGTTTTCAAACGAGCAAGGCCTTAAATCAATAATGCAAGAATTAGTGGCTAATGTACTAAGGACTCCCGAAAGAAAAAAGGAACGAGCAGATGACGATGGTCGGAAAACACGGAACCGAACGAGTCAACTCAGTGTACCTTCGCTGCTCGCGTAAATTCTTTTTCTTCCCACTCGAATGGGTCGTGCGCGCGCGGGCTTTCTTCGTTTTTTTTTTCTTTATTGTGCCCTTAAAATGAAACAGCGAAATCACAAAATTGGCGGGAACGCGTCCGGCTTCGATATCGTTACCCGCAAAGTTTCCTGAACGTTTATTTTTTTTTTTTTTTTTTTTTTGCAAACCCCACGGGAGCCCCGTTCATCTTTGGAACAACGCAAAATGGCTTGATGGAAGATTTTTTTAAAAAGTTTATGGCACTCAAATAATTGATTGAAAGTTATAACACGTGAGTGAACATTCTTTTGAAGTCATAACACTCAAGTGATTGAAAGAATAAGTTATGATAATCAAGTGAATGCTGTATGAAAGTTATGGCGCTTGTGGTGTCTTTATCCCATAAATGAGAAATCAAGTTGTGGTAAGACTTGGGAGAGCCTGTTATGAAGCGTAAGTGCCACCATGCAATAGAGTTATAGTCGCCCGCCGGTTTAATCCCTTGGGATTCACCTCGGGAGAATTGCAATAGAGAGTTTCCACAATTTTAGATGGGCCAAAGAATTTCAAAACAAGTAAAATCTCTTATTCCTAAAGTGTTTCTCGTGGCATTTCAACATTGACATATGCCTCATTTGTATAGACCAACGTTTAGATTTATTAAGACAATGAAGGTAGCATGGTACATGATAGAGCATTCATGTTATTTCGATAGGATTGTACGAGCCTGCCCGAACACGCCTCTTGGTTACCTCCGCAACCCAAGCCAGCTTTTATTGATCCTTAGGGTTGGGCTGCTCTACTAGAATTACAAGTTAAACCTATCAACAACTTTTAGGCCCATCAGGTGGTCCATTTTGATATTTTTCCTTTTTTTCTTCTTTATCTACATAACACCAATTACGCTAATTTAGTCTTCTTACTAACACAGTTTTTCAATTCCTCTCCTCAAAATTTTTTTATTGATGATTTATACAATCAAACCTTTCAATCATCAGCATATAGTGAGCTTTAAAGACAAAATAGAATCTTTTCATTAAAATATACTCGTCCATGTAGATTTATTATCAAAATATCTGTATGTCATCATAAAAAAGTCTAAGATCTGATGACATATAAAAAAATTTATGAGAAAGAGAGAGCCCGTGACATCTGGCAATTCCACATCAATTAATAATACGAAGGAAAAAAAGACATAAACGTCACATGTGGAAAACTCTAGGTGGATTAAAAAAGTTGTAGGGTGCGGAACATTTAAATTATATTTTCTGTGACCGTGATTTGCGGAAAGGGATTCTATTGAGATTAAATTACTAAAAATTTGTGCATAGGTTAATTATATCGAGTGACAATAAAATACATATCGCGTGGTAAGTAGCTTTTGGAGCTTGTTGTATTATCAAAATGTTTGGTACAAGGGATTTATGGAGCTGTAGTTGATGTGAACATGAATGAACGAGCATGAAGCCTTTTTATATTCCTTCCTAATCGACTCTTCTGCTAAGAATCTGTCACAAACATAGAAATTTGCTTCATTTTACATGTCGGGCAGATTTTTAGCCATTACTTCTAACTCCCACCAACTTAGCTAGAACCACAAACTTTTAACTCCTCACTATAGATCTAAAAACTTGTGGAGTCTTGGGTTTTCTGGATAAATTGGCCACAACTTCAACAAAAATTTAATCAAGGAGAAAATGTTACAATGGAAGATTTCATTTGCCTCAAACTCGATCATTTTCCAAACTACCTATCCAAATAGCTAGGACAAAAATGAAGAAGACTGAAACAAGACAATCATCATCTGATAATGATATATAAATAGCCAAATGTCCATCGTTCAAAACATTTAGAGAGGGAAATAAGCAAGACTGAAAACAGGAGCAAAATCATTCGTGACAACAATCAACAGATAATTATCGAACATCAGCCATTAGGAGAAAAACCCAAAAATGGAAAAAAGAAATTATTATGCAGAGGCAACGGGAGGGTTCAATTGTAGCTGAGCACAGCATATATGGTCTGAATTATGGTGAGGGCGAAGAGGAAGATGGCGGCGATGAGAGACAATATAGACCAAGGATTCCTGAAGTAGGTGTGTTTGAGATTAGCCCTCCACATGTTCCACGGCTTCTCGCAGTACTTACTCATGTTCTCTTGCACGGCGTCAAGGTTGCTGTTGGATGCGAGCGGCACTTCCTTGCACAGAGAGTTGAATAGCTTGGCGACCGCCTTGTCGCTTCCGATGGCATTTTGGATGATGCCTTGGGTGTGGAGCAGTGCGACATCCCCCTCATTGTTGATGATGTTGTCCATGAAGGTGATGTAGGCTGTGATCTCGTTCCCAGCCCCGATGTGCAAGCGCTCGAAAGTCATGAGGTTGAGGAAGATGGACTCGGTGGTGCCATCCACCATGATAACGGGGAGACTCAGGACCCCTCCGGCGAAGAAGATTCCCTTGAGACTGCGGGTCTGGCTCTTCTTGAACTGGATCCCAGTCTCGCTGAGCTCGGTGGCCGGCCGGACTATCTGCACGGTCTCCTCGTGCTGGACCTCCTCGGTCTCCCTTACCAGGCACTTCCTGAAGACGTCCAAGACATGCAGGAGGCATCTGACCATCCCTGTGATGCACGCGTCGAGGGAGCAGAGCTTGAAGTTGTTGTTGTCACCCTGCGTTGTTGGAGTCAAGTCAGTGCATTGAATACAAGAAGATTGCTGTCGTGTCGACACTACTTGCTTAAAAGGGAAAAAAAAATGTCTCCCATAGAGGTGATTATTGCAAAAGATTATCTCCTCGCCAGCCTCAGCCCTCACATTTTCCATCTCGTGCTGGACATTCTCGGGCTCCATCAGCAGGCCTTCCCTGAAGACGTCCACGACATGCAAGCGTCTGCCCATCCCCTTGATGCCCGTGTGGAGTGAGTAGAACCTGAGGATGAGCTCGTTGATGTATTCGTCACGCTGCGTTGTTGGAGTAAAGTCAGTGCATTGAATACGAGATTGTTGCCGTGGCGATACTACTCGCATAAAAGGAAAAAGAAAAAAGAAGTCTCCAATCGAGGTGATAGATTTAATAATGAAATTGTTAGTTGTTCTCGAACAGTGCATCCTTAACGTTTGGAGCATTAGATATAATGGATTTAACATGAGATCCATATGAGATTACCAAGATGTACTGCTAGGTGAACATAGTACGGCGGTTTGCATGCGGGCAATGACCACTCTAAAGACGGAGTGAAATCTGAGAAACTAACCTCCTCGCCATTGTTCTCGACAGCAATCAGCCGATACAGCACTAGCAGCGGCAGCTGATTCTCCAGCATCAGCATGTCCCGGCTTATGTACGGCGATATGTATGTCAGCCTGTGGATGCTGAAGATGGGGTCACTGGGCTCATAGTCACGCTTCTCCCCTATGCTGGTCCTCATGATCTCGATCATGAAGCAGCCGTCCCTGATCATCAGCTCCAGGAACTGGTCCCCCGTGCCCTCGTTCCACTTCTTGTCCAGCACGTCGTATCTCTCCTTGAGGTCCCGCGCCACCTCCCTGAGGGACTCGCGGAAGGACTCGAGGGACTTCCCAGACCGATTGAGGAAGTGGAGGAGCGCGCGGCGCTTGTGTTCCTCCATTGGACGGAGGAGGTCCTTGTCGTGGTGGAAAGGGCCGAAAGAGACAACCTGCGGCTGGTAGGCCTTAAGGTTGAGGTTGGTGATGGCGGCGGGGACCGTGTAGATGGACGGATTCTTCCAGTACAGTTGCTCGTTGGAGGGCATGCGCTCGAGGTTCCCGTTGATTGGGACGATGCAGTTCTCGTTAGTTTCACAAGTTTCTGCTCTGGGTGAGAGAAGTGGAGAATCCATGGAGAGAGAGAGGGGGAGGGGGGAAAGAGTGTATGAAGTTTGGGGTAGTCCAAGCCCGATGCTGGCCATACATGTATAAATAGAGGTGTTAAAATGGGTTTTTGACCCACTTTTAATTTCATATAAAATGAGTTGGATGTATATGGATTAGTCCGGACATAAGCAATTCCTTAAAATGCTCCATCTCCTAAGGTAAAACTCTTAAGGGAATTTTTCCTTCCTTCCTCCTATAAACATATTTAGGAAAACTTAGGAGGATTAGGAGTGCGAGCTTTGGTACGTTAAAATAAGGGACGCAATCCTGATAGCTCATTAGATGTATACACTTGAACAGGTGAGGTAATCTCAATTAGAGCTTCGACTCCGCACTTGTGGTGAGGAAACCTCAACCACAAACCAAGAATCCACAAGACACCCTTTTTAACTCATGTGAAATGAGGTGGGTCGCATATAGGTCAGTCAACTTTTAGTAAATGTATTGTTATGAATTCGAGCTGTAAAACCCAATTAAATATAGTCCACCACAAAATGGGGCCCAATCTTACCCTCTCACTCGCTCTCTCACTCACAGCAATTTAGGGAAGGGGCAGTCGATTTGAGAACGGGACAAGTCTCGATGGGCCCTCCTCCCAAGTGTGAAAAGTCCATGAATCTCCGGGATAAAATTGTTGTTAATTCTCATTTCCTATTAGCTACAACCCCAATATAGATAGTTCTTTCGTGAATTATCCGTACAAAAGTTTCCAGCCAAGAGCCGTAACCGTGAACAGACTATAGGAATTTTCGTTGCCAATGGTATGTGAATTTGATGTACACCTTATCGACATGCATGTACACTCCTTAAAAAGTAAGCCAATCAAGGGTCTCGAAATGCCATAATTTGAAACTTAGAATCAAATTAATTTGATGTTGTCAATCAATGCGGGATGATTGGGCACCAAATTGATTAGACACTCTATTCTTATTCGTAATTTTCACGCAAATTTACTATTGTAGTTTATGAGTATGATCGATTTTGTAATTGGTAATTCATGCATCGGGTTGGGTATGGGTGCAAAGAGCCGATCCATTCTTCAAAGACCAATCCAAAGAGAAAAAATTACTAAAATGGATCCGGCTCGGATCACATATGAGTTGAGTATGAGTCGTTAAATTTGTATTGCATATAAATTGATCAAAATGGGTTAAATTATTGGAAAGGCAGCTGTGATTTGAATTTATTTAGGCCATTTATTTAGGCCGTTTACTTAGGAAGTTTTGTATGCATATCTTTTATTCCTTTTTATTGTGTGGTCCTTGTATTTTTAGTAGTTTAGCCTAATTAGGAGTTTGTTTGATAGCTGTATCTTCTTTTGTATATGTTACGTTTCTGTGGCAATGAAGGATAGAATTCTCATTCCAAAATTCCTCAGTTCTTTTACATGGTATCAGAGCCATGGCTGATGAAAAAAAAGGTGAGGAGATTTCTGGAACGAACAAGAAAATCTTTAGTCCTTACACACTAAATTCGAATGACAACCCGGGTAACCTGATTACCCAAGTTCAGTTGAAGGGCGAGAATTATGAAGAATGGGCGCGAGCTATGCGGACTGCATTACGAGCCAAGAAGAAATACAATTTTATTGATGGATCTGTCAAGCAACCAGCAGATGATTCACTGGAACTTGAAGATTGGTGGATGGTTAATTCCATGTTGGTTTCTTGGGTGTTTAATACCATTGAACCGACACTTCGCTCGACTATCTCTCACATGGAGAATGCGAAAGATCTGTGGGAGGATATCAAGCAAAGATTTTCGATTGGGAATGGTCCACGGATGCAGCAACTAAGATCGGATTTGGCCAATTGTAGGCAGGATGGTCAACCCATCGTGTCCTATTTCGGTAAACTCAAAACCTTGTGGGATGAAATAAATAACTATGATCAGATACCAGTGTGTGTTTGTACAGGTTGCAGATGCAATCTTACCATTGTGTTGGAAAGAAAGCGTGAAGAAGAGAGAGTTCATCAATTTTTGATGGGCTTATATGAAGAAGGATATGGAACAGTGCGTGCTAATATTTTGAGCACTGAACCTTTGCCTAATCTGAATCGTGTCTATGCTATGGTTGTTCAGCAAGAGCGAGTGCGAACTATGACACGAACCAAGGATAAAAGAGGCAATCCCATGAGTTTTGCAATCCGGGCAGGTGGTCAAAATTCAAAGGGGGATAAAGATAAAATCCCGTTCTGTTCTAATTGCAACCGAGAGGGACATTATGTTGAAAGTTGTTTCCAGCTGATAGGATATCCAGAATGGTGGGGTAATAGACCACGTGGAACCTCTGCTGCACAAGGTAGTGGTCAAAAGTGTGGTAATAGAGGTGGACGAAATAGGGGAGGAGGTGCTCGCGCCAACGTCTCACAGGCAACTGGAGTTGATGGTGGGCGAGGAGTGGTGACAGATTCAGATCGAAAGGGTCTTAGTGGATTGAATGATGAGCAATGGGCGACTTTGCTAGGAATGTTGAGTTCTCATCAGAATGGTGCCCATGAGAGGTTGATGGGTGAGCAGAGTATTTTTCCTTGGATTATTGACACAGGAGCTTCCCATCATATGACAGGAACGTTGGCATTTTTGAGAGAATTGCGTGACATTATGCCATGCTCAGTCGAGTTACCTGATGGAGAAAAGACCATGGCAGTGAAAGAAGGAACTGTGTTGCTTGGAGGAGACTTGAAATTGCGACGAGTTCTTTTTGTGCCCAATTTGAAATGCAATCTGATTTCTGTATCACAACTTCTTAATGATTCAAATTTGGTTATCCAACTCACTAACAAAACATGTGCTATACAGGACCTAAATTCGAGGAACCTGATTGGAGCGGGTGAGCAATGCGAGGGGCTTTACTTTCTCAAGGGAGTGACTTCGGTACATGCTTGCAAGGTGGATGATATGGAATCCTTTAAGCTTTGGCATAAAAGAATGGGTCACCCTTCTTCTAAGGTGGTGGAGTTAATTCCAGAAGCTGGCAAAATGGTTAGGAAAACCAATAAAACTTGTGAGGTTTGTTTTAGAGCAAAACAAACAAGAGAGATCTTCTTCTCTAGTGACAATAAAGCTAAAGATTGTTTTGAATTGATGCATTGTGATTTGTGGGGACCTTATAAAGTCCCAGCTTCATGTGGAGCAATTTATTTCTTGACAATTGTTGATGATTACTCTCATGCCGTGTGGATATATTTGCTGAATGGAAAAAATGAAGCGGCTTGTGTTCTCAGGAAATTTATTGCGATGGTTAAATGCCAATTTGAGAAAAATGTGAAAATCATTAGAAGTGATAACGGAAGTGAATTTTTGTGTTTGAAAGAATATTTTGATGAACATGGGATATTGCATCAAACTTCTTGTGTTGGAACACCTCAACAAAATGGCCGAGTAGAAAGAAAGCATCGCTATATCCTTAATGTTGCAAGAGCTTTGCGTTTCCAAGCAAATTTACCCATAGAATTTTGGGGAGAATGTGTACTTGCAGCTGGGTATTTGATTAACAGGACTCCATCTATATTATTGAATGGTAAAACCCCATATGAGATTATCTTTGGCCAACCTCCTTCTTACAAACATATTCGGATTTTTGGTTGTTTGTGCTATGCGCATAATCAGAATCAGGATAAAGATAAATTTGCTAGTAGAAGTCGTCGGTGTGTTTTTGTTGGTTATCCGTTGGGAAAGAAAGGGTGGAGATTGTATGATTTAGAAGCTGATGAATACTTTGTATCAAGAGATGTAGTGTTTGCCGAAACAGAATTTCCATATGCTAATGAGAAAACAGTAAGTAATGAGCTTATTAAAAATAGAGTTATGGAGTTGGGTGATGAAGTTGATGATTTAAAAAGTGACCTGAGGGAGGAATTGATCCACACAAACAATGAGGACATGGAAAGAAGTGAAGTTGTCGCCGAAAGTGTAGATAGAGAAAATGAAGTGAATCATGAAATGGAGGAATTGATCCACACAAACAATAAGGACGTGGAAAGAAGTGAAGTCGTCAAAGAGCAGCTAGGTAGGGGACAAAGGGTCAAGCAATCTTCTATTCGTTTGAAAGATTATGTGACAAACACCATTAGAATAAGCCCCTCGACATGCTCATCTGTCCGATCTAATTCCTCAGGTACGCCTTATTCTATAGCACGTTATGTGAGTTATGAAAAATTTTCTGCGTAACACCGATGTTTCTTGGCAGCAATTACTGCAGGACATGAACCAAACTCTTACGCGGAAGCGATTAAAGACGAACGGTGGAGAGAGGCCATGAGTAAAGAAATACATGCTTTAGAAGATAATGGCACATGGACAGTCGAAAATTTGCCGCCTGGGAAGAAAGCAATTAGGAGCAAGTGGGTGTATAAAATTAAGTACAATTCTGATGGAAGTGTTGAACGATACAAGGCGCAGTTGGTGATACTGGGAAATAATCAAGTTGAAGGCATAGATTATCAGGAGACTTTTGCTCCTATGGCAAATATGTGCACTGTATGCACCTTTCTTGCCGTTGCGGCTGCAAAGAATTGGGAACTTCATCAGATGGACGTTCAAAATGCTTTCTTACATGGCGATTTAGAGGAAGAAGCTTACATGAAGATACCGCCTGGATTTGCCTCTCAATCATTAGGGAAGGTATGCAGACTTCGGAAATCTCTATATGGTTTGCGGCAAGCACCTAGATGTTGGTTTGCGAAATTGGCTGCATCTTTGAAAGCTTACGGATTTCAGCAATCATATTCAGATTACTCCTTGTTCATTTTTTGAGTTGGGACTCTTCAATTGAATGTGCTTATTTATGTTGATGATCTCATTATCTCCGGTAATGATATTTTCGCTGTGCAAAAGTTCAAGAACTATATGAGTCGTTGTTTTCATATGAAAGACTTGGGGAAGCTGAAATTTTTCTTGGGGATTGAAGTGGCGAGAAACTCGGATGGTATTTTCTTGTGTCAACGTAAGTATGCATTGGATGTAATTTCTGAGGTCGGATTACTGGGTTCCAAGCCGGCTAAAACTCCTCTTGAACAAAATCACAAGCTAGCCCTTACTGAGAGCGATGATGTAGACAATCCTGCTCAGTATAGGCGCCTAGTGGGTCGGCTTATTTATCTAACAATAACTCGACCTGAATTGTCTTACTGTGTGCATATTCTTGCACAGTTCATGCAGCGGCCAAAGAAAGCTCATTGGGATGCAGCTGTGAGAGTTCTGCGTTATCTGAAAGGAAATCCAGGTCAAGGTATCATGGTATCATGTTGCGTGCCAATTGTGACCTCAAATTGACTGCTTACTGTGATTCTGACTGGGCTAGTTGTCCTTTGACGAGACGTTCTTTGACTGGTTACTTTGTTCTTTTGGGAGAATCTCCTATCTTGTGGAAGACTAAGAAGCAACAGACAGTATCTCGCTCATCCGCTGAAGCTGAATACAGGTCTATGACTACTACGGTTTGTAAACTTAAGTGGTTAAAAGGATTATTGGATTCTCTTGGTGTGGCACATTCTCAACCTATGCACTTGTATTGCGACAATCAGGCAGCTTTACATATAGCCGCCAATCCTGTCTATCATGAGCGTACCCAGCATATTGAAGTGGACTGTCATTTTATTCGTAATGAGATACTTAATGGTAACATTCAAACAGATTATGTACGTAGTTCAATGCAGCCAGCTGATATCTTCACGAAGGCGTTGGGAAAGGATCAATTTAACTTTATTCTTCGCAAGTTAGGCATTCGAGATCCCCATGCTCCAACTTGAGGGAGGTATTGGAAAGGCAGTTGTGATCTGAATTTATTTAGGCCGTTTACTTAGGAAGTTTTGTGTGCATATCTTTTATTCCTTTTTATTGTGTGGTCCTTGTATTTTTAGTAGTTTAGCCTAATTAGGAGTTTGTTTGATAGCTGTATCTTCTTTTGTATATGTTACGTCTCTGTGGCAATGAAGGATAGAATTCTCATTCCAAAATTCCTCAGTTCTTTTACATGATCAATTTGGATCGGATCATTTTTTATTTGACTTACTCATTTGACGGGCCTATGTATAAGTCACTTTATGTGCACGAGGTTTATAGAAAACGTGTTTAGCATACCCCATGGAAGCCATAGGAAATGAATTGCATGCATGCAAAGCACGACATCTCGCAATCGTGTTTAAGCCTTTGGATTTGATAAATCTCACAAGTGCCTGCCTAAATTAAAACTTAAAAGGGTCGATTGAATTGAGTACATGTATGCCGATTGAGGTTTGAACTTCGTATTTGTGATATTTGATGTGCACTATATTTAAAATAGTATTTTTTGTCGTTTCATATGGCAATTATTTTAGCTCTTATGTTTGGGATATGCCAGATTTCTTATTTGAGGTCTAATGTTTAGTACTCGACACCCTTCTCCCGTTTATACATGCCCGTCGGGAGAAAAAAATTTCACAATGAGTAATGTTTCGATAATATCTAATGCATGGTTAGCTCATGACAATTACATAACTTCTCATATATTAATTTCAGATGAAACACAAGACAGGTTGTAATCATCTTGTATGAAATTCAAAATCTCTACTGGCTTTATATGAAGAAAAATTAGTTTAACCAAAAAGATATATTTGAACTCAAATCGAAGTCAAACCATAGAGGCGAAGTCAAGTTTCTAAGATAGACTAATTATCAATGTGGGTTTTATTATTTTAGCTTCAGATCACCTAAGCGCGATTGTTTGCAGGCAGGTATGACCTCCAATCAAGAGCTCTCTTAAAAGAAGTCTCGAGTTTGAGTCCATGTACAAGACCCGACTCAAATTGGATGACGTGGATCAAAATTCTTGACTGAATACCTATTGATGCCGTGCTGTAGGATTTCAACCAAGATAAGAGTTGTTACTTTACTTTCGTCTTTTATCTAATTTCTTTAAAGTGGTGCCAATTATGTAAAGATGCAAGATTGATCAATCAAGAGATCGACTCCTCTAAATGACTGTACAAGCGACGCTACTGTTGATTGGCCGTATAAAGAGAAGGGTTAAAATTCTTTTCTTATTGATTTTAAGCTGCATAAAAGAAATAGAAATGGATTCTTACCAAAAAAAAAAGAAATAGAAATGGACGAAAACGATAGGGGTGCCTATGGCAACGATTCTGTACTCGGGAACTGATTCTACTCAGAAATGATTCCTTTTTATTCCATGCCAAGGAACAATTTCTAAGCATTTAAAGGCATTTGATAACTATCATAAATTTTTTTTCTTAGAATAGAAAAAGAACAAAAATGCGTTTGGTAACCACATAATATTTCTTTTTATTTATAATATTTTAATAATATTTTGATTTTTTAAATATTTCTTTCTTTTTTTTCTTTCCCTTAACTTCTTTGGCCATGGCCAGTTGCCGGCGTCGACGACCGGCCATAGGCCAAAGCTAGCAAGGGGTGACTAGCCACAAGTGAGGACCGTCTAGGGCGTCACGGCCCTTGCCGCCGATCTCGTCATCGCGACCCATCTCCCTCGCCTTGGTCACAACGACAAGGTCAGCCTTGCCATGGCAGGGCGAGGCCTCGTCATTGCGGCCGCGAGGTCGCCCTCGCCCAAGCGGTGAGGGGGACCCTTGCCGGCTGGCGGCAGGCGAAGAACAACAAATCAAGAGGAAGAAGAAAACCAAGAAGATTCAAAAATGAAAAAATTGTTCTCATAATTAAGAAGTTACTTTTTTTTACTTTTTGATTATGTTCCAAAACTGATTTTGAGAGCAATTTTTTGCAAATTTGTACATGCACACAAGTTTTAACAAACGGATTTTTGTTTCCAAACTGATTCTGAAAATAAAAGAGTAGAAATTTTCACTATTTGGCAACTTGCTAAACGAGCCCTAGAGGTCTTCCTTTTATGCCTCAACGGAGGAATCTTAAAAGTGCTTGACCTTGGAACTCAAGAAAGCCGCACAGTGGACTCAAAAATAAAAACGAAAAAAAAGGACTAGGAGAAAGAAGGGAAATTGACATAGAATTTTACATACAATTGAGTGGTTTTATTTATGAATACTGTGGTGCAAAACACTTGAGTTTTTGAGTGATTGTTACTTTATAATTCTCGAATTGATTAGTGGACTATTCGCTATTGACTTTTTTCGTAGAGTAGGTACTGATACTCAAACTAATCAAATTAATAAGGGAAGAGTGTTTAGGGGTGCTCAAGCCCAATGCTTCAAATTGAAGAGGGTGTGGCGGTGTTTGAGTAGGACTGTGCAAAATCGGTAGATGGAGCTCTGAAGAAGATGCACGTGTGCTGGGAGTCGGAAACTCTAATGGAAGAGATGCGGTTCAGGCTGGCCTAATTTAAAAATGCTTCTTTGGCCCATTGTGCCCGCTTCTGCAAACCAAATAGCTGATTGGGTAGCTAAGGGCTCAACCCTCGAATTCCCTCCCTCTTTCAGGGTTGCCCGTTCTCCCCAATTTTTTTGGTGATTTTTTATGTTTGGATGCCCATTCGTCGAACTTTTTGTTTAAAATTTTTTTAGCGTAAATAATATTGACTAATCGGAAAAAGTGAAGTTGAAGAGGTACATGGGGACATGCCATGCATGTGCGTGTCACTTTTTGTGTAGCAGCTAAAGACGAAAAGAGTTTAATATGTCCCTTGAAAAACGTGAATGTTTCGAGCCTTGAGATTTAACGCACCTCCCGAGGGTCTGCCTAAATCAAAAGGCTTGTATCAAATCGAGTAAAAGTAACGTGATTTGGGTACAGACTCCACATGTTTGGCATGGCGTTAGACTTATAATTTTTACCTTCAGGATAATCTAAATTTCGTACTTGAGATCTCGTTATTAGTACTCGACGCTCTTCTTCTGTGTGTACATCTCGCTTAGCAAGAAATTTTTTTTTTTTCACAAAGAGTGACTTTCTGATGATATATATGCTCAATTAGCTCATGACAATCATATAACTTCTCATAAATTAACTTTAGGTTGTACACAATAGAAGTTATAATCATTTTGTGTCAAATTCAAAAATTTCCATGGGCTTCATGTGGAGAAAAATTGATTTAAGCAAAAAGATATATCAAACGCCTTATTAGCGTGGATTTTTTTTTCGGTTTTGAATCACCTTAGCATGAGCAACTGTGAGCATTTATGCCTTAATCAACAAGAACTCAGATACATTATGACAGCTTATAAGCTCCAGTCAAGAAGTACTTGAATCTATCATAATTGCTATAATTAGTGAATAGTAAACACAAATATCTCATGAACTATGTTGATTTAATCCGAAAGTGACTAATTTCATAAACCAATCAAATTTATACATCATCTCGTGGATAAATTTTCCATGCTAGCTTTAGTATTTCTAACATGACTTTGACTTCGTACTCTTATTTAAAATGTCCGAATTCTTATGTTCCAATCAAGCGATTCTTATGATTCACTCTTTTGATATGAATAACGTGACATGCATCTTAATCCTCAAGTTGTAATTACGAATATTGATGATCCATTTCGGGTCCTATTGCCGTGCAACACATTCAATTTTGATCCCAAATAAACCAACCGCAGGACAATATTGCATGTATTGTGTCCAAGCCCCTTCTTGTCAACCCCAAAATTTAGCGTTTTCTTTCAAGATATCACTTTACTTACCTTCCTAAATTGGACCAAGAGAATGTATCTTCACTTCTTATTTTCATGAAATTAAAATTTTCAAGGATAATATTCTTATTTCCCCCAAATTTGATTAAATGAAATCTTTCCAAGTTTATAAAATCCATGTACATAGCTCATGCAATTTTTGGCCATCATGAGGGAATTAGGGCTTGGCTGAATTTCCCGAGGCCTGCAAACTTAGTTCTAATAATTCAGTTAAGCTCATAACCTCACCAGCATCGTTGGGAAATATCTACACAAAAACATAGATGATGGTATTGACTTGGAAGATGAGACTAAGCAGGTGCCGTCGCCAAAGCGAATTGTCCTCCATAGAAAAGGTAGTGATGGTGTCCAGACCACCAAGATGTAACAAGAGAAATGAGGCCCAAAATGCCTGAAGTGCGTTGTCTACTTCAGCTGCATGAGCACACGAATTGCTTTGGTTGTGTGAGATGAGCTTGATTGCGAATTCTACTACCTAGTCAGCCATCGCTTAGGCAAACCACAAGAGCAAAAACATTGCGGTGGTTCATTGTTTTTTTTATAAGGGGTGCATATAGAATGAAAAAAATTTGAAGCGAGATACTCAATATGACAAAGCCTCAGAGGTTTGATTTGTTCCACAAATTTGGAATGGAGCTAAATGCCATATTTTTGCTCAGTTTGAATTTTATCACTCTCTCTATCATAATCTCGGTTGCAACTCAACTGTCCGCTCAATTATCGATCCAGAGAGTTTATGTGCATCAAGAAGACAGTGCTTTGAAGAGACATTATGAGGAAGCCTTAAAGAGGAAATTTACAAGTAAGGGCGTGTAAAACCGAAAGAGGTTACATTTCTAGGCATCTCCTCCCTCTCGCTCTCAATGTATTTATGAATGGCTTTTTGCTTAAATAAAAGACAAATGGAGCGATCACTTCTTCCTTGTTTGACCTGGATTTCTTGGCTTAGGGAGCGCTCCGATTTCATCTCCCCAATGTGCATTATTAATGTCAAGCACGTGACGGCCATATGTAAACCCTAACATAAAAATGTTCTTATTGACCAAAGTCATTTTTTATTCCTTCAAAAGAAAAGATGAAAAAAAAAAAACGTTTCCTTTTATTACACAGGCCAGTGCATGTACGTTTCCTTTCCTTACTCAATGTTATTTCAATATAAAACCTAGTTTTATGAAATCGAGCTGTAAATCATGGGATAGATCTTTATTAAGTATTTAAACATGACTCGCAAGCTCAGGTGGTCAATCAAAGTTTGTTGCATCATTTCTTCTATAAAATCAGCGTATTTGTTGTTCAATTTTGTAAAGCGGTGCTTATATTGATATCATATTGGATCCTTCTCTTATGGGGAAAATACCAAAAACATATCTTTCTAATAACCCAATAACTACTTAAAATCTTTATATATGCAAATACTATTCACATACCTCTAAGCAAAACCGTATATAGAAAAGACTAAGTTGCTCATCCTTACAGACTCATTTAGGGCTTGTTTAATAATGTTTCTGTTTCTTTGTTTTTCTGTTCTTTTGTTCTCTAGAACATAAAAAGAACATAAATCCATTTAGTAACGTCAGTTAACTTTTTTGTTTCCTGAAACATAAAAGTGGTTAGGAATAGATTTGAAACATAAACAAGAAGTAAAAAAGATCCAACTCTCTATTTTTAGAACAAAAAGAGAAACAATAGAGAAACAAGATCAGCTCTTTGTTTCACAAGATATTTTCATACTAAACCCTAAACCACAAATCCTAAAACCCTAAACCTTAACCCTCAAACTCTAAAGCCCAAAGCCCAAAACCTTAATCCTCAAATCCTAATCCTCAAAACCTTAAACCTCAATACCTAAACCCTAAAACCCATAACACTAAAATAAAAAATCCTAAACCCCAAATCCTAAACCTTCTCAGCCCCAAATCCTAAACCCAAAAACCTAACCCTAAAATCCCAAACCCAAAACCTGAAACACTAAACCCTAAACCCCAAAACTCCAAACCCGAAACCCTAAATCATAATTCCAAACCCTAAATCCTAAAACACTAAATCGCAAAACCTTAAACCCTAAATCCTAAATCCCAAACTGTAAACCATAAACCCTATACCCTAATACCCAAAATCCGAATCTCTAAAACCTTAAACCCTTAAACTCGAAACTCGAAACACTAAACCCAAAATCTGAAACTCTAAAACCTAAACTCCAAACCCCAAACCCTAAATCTCAAAATTGAAATCCTAAAACCCTAACCCAAAATCCTAAAATCCTACACCAACTATAATTTCCTCGACCACCACCCGATATTTGATTTCTCTATAATGAGTAATTTTCTTTATGATTGTATTAAGATCATCCAATTCTATATTATAATATATTATTATTCTATTTCTAGTCTAATTTCATCAAAACATGAATTGTTAAGTCTCATAAACTGCAATTTCCTCGACCACCACCTGATATTTGCTTTGTAAGTAATTTTCTTTATGATTATATTAAAGTCATCCAATTCTATATCATAATGTATTCTTATTCTATTTTTAGTCCAATTTTATCCAAATATGAATTGTTAAGTCTCTATCAACAATTTTATAATTAAATGAGAAAATTGTGAGTAGAAATTTCTAGTGCCCTACCAAACCCATTTATGTTCTTTTTCTACTTTGGGAATTGAAATTTTGTACAGTTACTAAATGCATTTTTTGGTTCAGAAACTTGTCTGGGGAATAGAAATAGAAAAAAATATTTCTGAATAGAAATTGTTTCTGGGAACAGAAACGTTATTAAACAGACCTTTAGCATCTTTTTTAAGGTTTGGGTGGTTTACATTTTAGTTGGTTTCAAGTTTTTTGGGTGGTTAACTTTGAATTTGTGTATTGTACTGGATAACTAATAAGAAGTTATAAATCTATATTGATATATTTTCATCAGTCACTAATATGTTCGGAATGGCTTTTTTTTTTGTCCTACTTTAACTCTCAATTTACTCTCAGATTTTTGCCTTACCTCTTGTAGGGCGTGAGAGTTGAAATCTATATCTGAAATTACACGTCCTCACCCTTAATCTCCTTGAGAAAGTGGGGATTCAAACTACCCATCTCTCCCATCCTAAGTAGGAAGGGTGGCCACTGGGAAAAACCCTAGTAATTGTCTGGAATGACTTTTAAGTTTTTACTTTTTTGCTTAATTTAAATCTTACAATTTAAGCATTTAACTTCTTTTTAAAATCCTGAACTCTTGAAACTTACATAGTACTCGAATGCTAACACGTATACTCACATGTATTTTTTTCATATTTTTTTGAAATTTAAAAAATATTCTAAATTTTGGCAGAAAAGTAAAGAGAACTTTTTACTTTCATTTAAATCCAAACAAACACGCACGGCTTTGAAACTGAATTGATAAATGTTCAAACAAAGTATGTTATAGTTCACCTTTTTGTGACATCCTCATAAGTTCACATTAGGGCAGCAAGTCACACGTTTGTATGTAGGACAGTTAGTCGTTGATTTCAATTTATATTGATAAATTATTCATCAACAATGTACATTAGTTTTTCAAGATTATGGGTGCGTTTGGTTCAGCATTCCCAAGGGGTTTTCGAGGCCGAAAGTCCCTTGGGGAAATGCTGAGGCATTTGGCGAGCATTTCCACTGAGCTTTCGGTCGAAAGCCACCATTGGGAATGCTGAAAGCCGAAACTTGGTCCAACTTGAAGCATCTACCTAATGCTGAAACTAATTTTTTTTCTTCCCAAACTACCATCACTAATTCTTTCATATTCCAATTTTGCCTCTCGTGACTGTTCATCTTCTTTGGACTGAGGGCGGCCAACTAGAGCCACCCAAGGCCAGATTGGGATGGTGAAGCTCCAGCTAGGAGCCGACGAGGTTGCTTGACCCCAGCGACAGTCGCTTGATGTCCGTCGATTAGATAGTTGTAAGATCTCGATCAATACTAACTAAAATACGGCATGGTAACTCATGCCTTTCAAATTTTAAGGTTGTGTTTTTCAGCATTACAGTTGATTTTATGGAGTGTAATTCATTAAAATCTAATTGAGATTATGCACAAAGGGAGGAAGATTTCTCATCTGAATCTGGGACAACGCTTTGGATTATGTGGGCAAAACACAAATCCAATCCCTTCAGATCTCTTCTCAAAGGACAAAGACCATATTATCAAGTCAGCTACCGGTCTTATTATATCACGGTAATTTTGTTCCGGAGTCTTAACCTCATTGGGTATGGTCCATCCAATTCGTAATTATTTGCAGATCAGTAAGCAAATCATAATGCAAGAGAGTTTACACTACAAAAAAGTTGGTTTTAGTGATGAATTTTTCCACAAAAAATTTGGCAAAATTCGTCTCTAAACGAATTTATGACAAAATTAGCGACGGAAAAAAATTCGTCGCTAATAGGCCGTCGCAAATTTTGCGACGGAAAATTTCAATTTTCGTTGCTAAATTGCAACGAAAAAAAATTCGTCGCAAAATTTGTCCCTAATTATTTGTCGCTAATTTTTCGTCGCAAAATTCATCATCACAAAATTCATCACTAATCTTTTCGTCGCAAAATTCATCGCTAATTATTCGTCACAAAATTCGTCACTAATTTTTCATTGCAAAATTCGTCGCTAATTTGCCAAGAAAAATTTTTACTTTTGCCACGAACATTGTTTTGGAACGAATTTAGCGACGAACTTTTATTAATCGCAAATTAGCGACAAACTATAAAAATAGTTGCGAATGTGCGGCAAAAATTTATTACAGGTTGGCCTCCTACTAGTCAAGATAACCATGTGCGTCGTAATCACAACTGGCACAGTGCAAACTGTATCTAATCCATGGCTGAAACTTGGTATATCTACCACAAACTCAGCCTTGAGAAGTTCCTTCCAACCTCTGATATCAAGTACATGAATATTAGTAGCAACAGTTCATGCTCTAATATAAATTCTCAGTAAATTACAGTCTTTTCGTGAAATTCCTAATACGAAGACCGTTTGCACAGAAATTACATAGGTTGATAACTTTATTTTAGAATGAAGTTATGCTGCTGAAGCTAAGCTCTAGAGTTTTTTCTAGTATGGTGACCAGGGGGCCACACAATGCCTAAAGGAATTCTACAAGGCATCAGCAACCGGCAATAATGTTGGGAACCCACAAGAAGTCAGTCTAGAGGGCCTTGCCTCATCAGTAATATGACATCAAACAAGTGAAGCTATCACCATGTCAATTGTCAAAACTATCCACATGTATAATCATTATGCAAGCACATTACACGGCGGCCTCGTTCTCTACTTCTTATCAACATCAAATTGCTGCTTGGAAAAAAGAGAAGAGTAAAGATGGTCAACATGTGAGGCGATGTTATGATATGATTCCCTATTCTATTTCATAACCAGTAATAGAATGCAAATGCAATTTTTCAAGATACTCTCGCGACATTAATGTTGTTGTCCATCTATTTACTTGTTATCTAATCAATAATCAGACTTGCTGTTGTCAATTCATTTTCCATTTGCTCACATGAAAGAGAAAAGGAGCTGTATCTAAGAAACGGCATTGACATTTACGTTACAACCACTAGAAGATATGTAGGTGAGGGACTTCACCTGTTGGCACAGAAAATGGGGAACCCAAACTCTCTTGGAACTATCAGCTAGACATTTAGGGTGCGCATGAGAATGTTTCTGTGCCAGGAAACTATTTCTGAACAGAAATGATTTTTTTTTTATTCTATGCCCGGAAACAATTTCTGAGCATTTTAAGGCATTTGGTAACTGTCCAAAATTTCTATTCCTGGAATAGAAAAGAACAGAAATGCGTTTGGTAACTACACAAAAATTTCTTTTTATTAAATAATATTTTGAATTGTTTAAGGTTTTTTTTTTCAACCCATTTTCTTCCTTGGCCGTGGCGACCGGCCACAGCCCAAGGCTGACGAGGATGTCACGGCCCTCGCCGGCCGCTGGCGGAGGCGAGGGTCCCCCTCGTCGGCCGCTGGCGGAGGCGAGGGTCCCCCTCGTCGCCTAGGCGAGGCGGCTCGCCGTCAAGACCTGGCGAGGTCTGGGCGAGGCCGAGCCTCGACGTCGCGACCCATGGCGAGCCGTCTCGCCCAGGTAGCGATGGTCCAGCCCTCACACTCGCCAACGAGGGGGACCCTTGCCTCCGCCGGGCTTGGGCTATAGCCGGTTGCCGGTTACCGGCAATCGGCCACAACCCAAGAAGAACAACACAAAAAGAAAACAAAAAAAAAAGAAGAAAAAAAAATTATTCTCAAAATTGTGCCGATAAACAAGAAGTAACTTTTTTTTACTTCTTGTTTCTTTTCCAAAACTATTTCTGGGCACAAATTTTTGCAAAAATGTGCCCGGAAACAAAAAGTTTACCAAATGCATTTCCGTTCCCAAATTATTTTTGAAAACAAAATAATAGAAATTTTCACTATTTAGCACGTTACCAAACGGGCCCTTAAAGGGCAAGTGGTTTTCCACGGAAAAAAAATCATTGTTAACCTACAAGTAGGTGCAATATAAAAGTTAATGCTTTCCTCAAACCATTGAATCTTTGAGATCAAACAATTTATTTAATATATAAATAAATCTTAAGTTACTGTAAGTAGGACAAAGAAAAGTGGGGGACAGAGCAAGGTATAACTTCTCACATACAGGATTCCCAAGACAAGGGTCTCAACAAGAAAGTGCGACATACAGACTTTCGCGTCAGTAGAATATCACATCAAGTTTCCAGCAAGGTTAACATTGTCTATGAATTAGGTTTGTTCCGCAAATTCAAGTTTTAAAGTGCTTGATGATGTAATCAACAAGCTCGCACAGGTTAGAGAAGCATATTGACAAGCAGCACAAATTGATGTTAATGCTATATTCTAATTAAATTCAGATGGTACGTGATTTTGAATAACCCCTATTAACAATTCTCGACAACCTGACACATATACATTCTCTAAACTGGGGCATTGAATTAGCAATCGATCTGAGGATGCAAAGAAAATTAAAGTTAGATTAGGATGCAAATTAGGAAAGCATGTGAGATGCATCAATATCCCATTAATTAAAGTAAGCACTCAATCAAGACCAATATATTTTTTAAAACGTACCAGTGAGCAAATTTTTATAGGCATTGAGATTCAGGTCATTCAACTCTGGGCAGTTCAAATACAGGGCTTGCATTTCAATCAACAAAATAAGAACCACAAGGAAACCATGGTAACAGAATGCAATATACAAATTATAGGATCTGGGAGTCTCACATCTAAGCCACTACAACCCCACAAGCTGAGTTTTTTTTTTAATTTACTGTGCTTTATAATAAGCTTCTGGTGTATGAGGTGAAGATTGCTGTTGGGCCTTTTCTCCATCCCATGGTTGATGGCTTCATTAGAGATGAGGCTTTTGTCATTACTATCGCATACACTCATACCACGGTCCATGAGTTCAAGAAGAGGCAGCCGAGCTGTGGCAAACTGAATTCCACCTGAAATATATAAACAGTTAGTGAACCACAATAAAATGCAAGAAATGATTTGAATGGATTCACGTTCAGCATGACAAACAATGAACCTATAGTGCTAATTGAAAAGAAATGCCATTTATTTACAGAGTAGTCCAGGAAGTTACTTGAAGAGATGTTAGGACAAAGGGCAAGTAGGAATCTTAATAATGTTTTAGGAAACACATTGCATATCATCCCGATGCCACTGTCACTAATGCTTGACCTGCATGTAACAATAAATTCATGATTAAAAAAGAAGTGCAATTGTTGGGGCTGATGATTAAATTATATTCCTTCATGCTCTAAGCTTCTATGGTCATTACTAATGCGCCCTATTTGTCACACTATTTGAAACCAAATGTGTTTATATCATGTATGGGAACTTTTGCAAAAAAAAAAAAAACCATGAATTGACATCATGAAGCTGAATTTTTTATACCACTGTGATATCTCATAAATCAAACATAGGACCTCACAGCAGAACATACCCACTGAGTTCAAGCAAATTCTAAATCCGAAAAGCTTGAAGCTATAGCAACAACAGATGCATCAATGATTTCTGATCCAAGCACCAATGATAGCATCCGCAAACCCCTGTACAATGAAAAAATTTAGCAGTGGTCATCAAAGCTATATCTAATTAATGATGCTTCAATGCTCTTATGGAAAATTTCGGTCTTTAGTATCTAGGAAGTGAACTTAGGATCTATATGATCACTAGACAGCAAAATGTGTGGAACAAGGACTTACAAAGCTCTAGAGCTTAAAGGAAATAAATGCCTGTTTGAAGCTGTTATCATATGCAACATGCATGACCAAGTTCAGAACACACCTTAAATTTGAAGCTGTAAGAGCTAGTACAACCGCATGAGAAAGCCGAAACGACGCAATGTGAATATTTTGTAAAATTGGACAACTCCTTCCCAGACCATCAACTGTGGCAATCAAATCTGTACAATCATTTCCATTGCGAGAGAATCCCAAGGAGATTTCTCTTAAGTTGGGGCAGTTAAATACCTGTAGGGATGTGAAAATGAGTCAACATCACTTGTTACATCTATCAAAGACAGAAATAAACATGCAAGATACAGAGGAGAGATCCTAGAACATAAAAAAGCAAAGGGTTGCAAATACCATCTTTGAGAGAGAGTTTAGATCAGAAAGCCAGAGTGTAGAAAGACTCGATGAGCTGAGAACCAAACACCCAAGGTTAGAACGACCTTCCATTTTAAGACACGTTAGGCATCGTTTGTCAGCAACAAAACGACCCAATTCATCTCTGCAGAAGTTTGCACAAGTTAATATGGTAAATGAAGAATACATTTCCAAGATTTCTGCGTGCACGAATAAGAAAATGGGGATCATACTACTTAGATATTACTAAAAACCATTAAACAGACTATGTAACCTCCTTGCTGGAAACAAACAAGATGTTATTTAAGCTGTAAAATGGATATTTACTTGCGAAACTAAGATGTTACAAGCATGAGCAACCAAGAGTAAGATCTCAACACGTTGATCTCTTAAATAGTTGGTTAAAAAAGCAGCATAAAAAACTGACAGCGTTCCTCTCCTAGTTCCCACTGCTAGTCAAGGACGAAATAATGATGCACATACCACAACTGGAAGAGCCATCACATTTTCTAGTGGCATTCCTAGATCATGGAGACGCAAACAAATTTGTAAATCACAGGTAGGTGATCAAAATCTTTACAATTAGAGTAAACTCCGCTAAAGTCTTTCTATTTCGAACAAATGTTGCTTGCAAATTACATGTGCCAGCTTGAAAGTGATATCCATTTGCAACCATTAATTGAGCACTAATGCAGGGATCTTAGGGTTCTCCACCCCAGAAATGCCTCAACACATATATAACCAAGATCCAAACAAATCTCATATGAAAGACCTAACCCGCGAAAGGGGAACAGAAAGTTTACCCTGTAATCTGATTGACAGCATTAGAGGATGTTGAGATCTCCAGAGACTCCAGATTAGGTCATGAGAACGCAATGCAAGCCAACATCGTCGCATCTACATCACTGCGAAAGCCAATCAACAGAGCAAGAATCGAATCAGTGTCATAAATCCAGAAAAATTTGATGAAGCTCAAGCACATGATCTCGAACTGGAATTAATTGTGAGATCCAATCAGGATCCTCACAACTGATTCACAAGTTCTAGGCCTTCCTTAGAGGGTTAATGTGCGAATCCTGAAACTCCCTGATTCATGAAAGTTTGTCCATAAATGCTGATCAAGCAGCATTTCCACTACTCGTAGCATACTTTTCTTTTTGTTAATTTTAAGCTTCAATTCAATTGATCAAACAGTTCACTTGCGGTTATTAGCTCGTGCATCAACTTCGGTCTTAATTGATAATGCCCAGATGAACCTTGTCTCATCAGTGCATCAACATCAACCGCCTCGCGGAGAAACATCCTAGATCCAAATCCACGACTGATTACTAACCTTTCCATCCACAGAGATAGCCTAACGAGCTCAGGGCACTTGTTCAACATCGATCTGACGAAACAGAGCTGAGCTCTCGAGGGAACGCTGAGCTTCAGATCCTCGGCGGCCCACCACACCCTCCTCCAGGTCTCCCGCCACCCCTTGTACACCCGCGCCACCCCGAGCAGCTCCGCTGGCGGCAACCTCCTCAGGACCTCCCACAAGCACCTGGTAGGGAACCCACCGGCGTCCGCATCCCCGTCCATGAAATCCCGATCCTGCTCGTCGAGATTCGTCTCCACCTCGTCGATGTCCTCCTCCTCCTCGTCGGCGTGGACGTCGAGGTCGTCGAAGGAGAGCGTGTGGCGGAGGTGCGAGATCAGGTGGCGCAGCAGGAGGGGCGGCGGCTGGGGAGGGCAGGTGGCGGAGGAGAGCGCGCAAGGCACGACGGCGACGGCGGACGCGGAAGCTGCCGAGGTGGAGGATGCGGCGGCTGTGCTGACGGGCGGCGTGGAGGAGGTGGCGGCGACAGAGGAGGAGTCAGGAGCGGGGGAGGGGGAGGAGCCGGCGGGGCAGGAGTGGCCCTTCTTGGGGAGGCCGCAGTTGTAGCTGTCGCGCTTCTTGCCGCGCTTGGCAGCGACGTCGTCGGAGGAGGAGGAGAAGGGGGCGGCGGAGGAGTCGGTGGGGGGGAGTTGGGAGTTGGGGCTGGTGGAGGTGGCAGTGCATGGCAGAGGAGCGGCGGAGGAGGCTAGAGAGAGAGAGAGAGAGAGAGAGAGAGAGAGAGAGAGAGAGAGAGGGAGCACTGTGGTGGCAGGGGAATAAAAAGAGCGAGCGAAGGGGAGACAATGGCGCGAGAAGGGGAGACGAGTTCGCGCGCGGGTTCCTGAAAGTTTTTGAAAAAAGAGGAAAAAAACGTGCGTTTGTCGTTGCTGTTGCTGTTGCTATTGTTGTAGTCTGAAAAGGCAGGCGACGAAAAGGGGGAGTAAGATCTAATCCCTGGACACAGAGAACGTTGGATCGTGTTTTAGATATTATTAACTTTTTCAATCCAATTGGATTTGACCAAAAAAAACTATTAATTGATTTGGGCCATCGAAAGAGGTTCTTTATTTTTTTGAAATTTCGAACCTACTTTACATTAGGGGTGAGCATGATTCTAGGTAAAACCTAGAATCGGAGAACCAAACCGGTGGGAATATGTTCGGTTCCAAATTTCAAGACATGCGGGATAGGTTTCAAAATTCAAAAATTGGGAAACCTATTTCGACGAATAGGTTCAAAGTTGTAAGTATATGGAATATGGAACACATATTTTTTTGTCAATTCTAAATGCACCATAATTTTCATTGAATCATTAATAAAAAGAAAATTATCCACTGCAATCATAACAAGTTGCATATGCAGCTTAATAAAAGATATTGTTCATTCAGTTGCTTGGCTCCCTTGAAAAAGGTTACTCTCTTGAAAAAATATTTTACTTGAATTAGACAGTAAAAGTTTTCAATTGCATCAATAAGAAAGTCATTATTCACTTAAAACACGTATATATCAAGGACTAAGTTTCAATGTTTAGTGCGAGAAACATCAAATGAACTTATTGACATGATTGATTATTGTTCTCCTTTCGTAGTTTCATTATCAATAGATCCATTTAAGCAATTTGGGTCCTTTTCAATATTATCTTCCAATAAAATATGAGTAAAATGAGTATAATGCATTCATCAACCACAATATTCAATCTTTGAGTAAATTTTCGTAAATTTGTATCAAAAATCAAAGTCGAAAAATTCACGATCATGAGGATTATTCGGGAAAATAAAGTTAATAATTGTTGGAATAAGTCTAGAAGAAGATAGACATGAAGGAAACCTTCCAATGAATGGGTGTGGAAGATGAGGCTAGAGTGAAAAAATTTATTTGAAAGGAATGTGAGTAGTTTTGTCTTTTAATATAATATAAAGCAAAAGAAAAGGAATAAAAAATGAAAGAAATAATCTTAAATTAAAAGTGAGATCTGCTAAGAATAATATAGTCACTTCAATGTGATGGAGAATGCCAGAAACCAATTACGGAGAGAGAGTTTGTGCATGTCACAGAGTAATTTTTCCCTCACATGACAAGGAAAGTTAGGATGTTATTATGTGATAGTAGGTTTTTATGTGAGAATGGTATTTGCCTCAATTTGAAACCCAAAATCCATTGATCTACTATTTCTTAAAAACAATTACTAAATAGTTTGTTGAATTTTTACAAAAGAAAACTTGTGCATTTTAACTTATTGAAAAGCTATTCTATTATGTCGCAACACGAGAAAAACTCATATATCATATAATGAAGTAAAAATTCACTATATTGATAGCAAAACCCAATGATATTGCACAACTAAAATACAAAATAATTCTACGAGTTTATATTGAAACTTGCACCTGAAAATTATAAAACAGCAAGTAATTACTATATTCTCGTACATTTTTGGTACAAATAATTATCTAAAAGGATCATCTGCATTGTACTATGCACGAGTAAAAGTTATAATGAGGATATGATATAGTTATGACTTCATATCTTGAAGCTTATCATATACTCTCAAGTTCTAGCTGTTCCATTGATTTCACACATTTCTATGGGTTCTTATGCACATCCTTAGTAGCGGCTTCGATATAATCACGTTCCCAATCCATCCAAACCCTTATAAACTTATAATAGGATTTCAAGCTACAACCCGACTTTGCAATCTCATTTAAAAAAAAATTGAATCTTCCGTTGCTTTCAATTAGGCGTCGCAAAATTTAATTTTTCATTGCTAAATTGCGACGAAATATATTCGTGGAAAAATTCGTCATTAATTATTTGTAGCAAAATTCGTCGCTAATTTTTCGTGGCAAAATTCGTTGCTAATTTGCCACAAATTTTCTTTTTAGTTAGTAATTTGCGACGAACTTATTTGTGACAAATTTTGTCACTAATTTGCCACGAAAAATTTTTACTTTTGCCATGAACATTGTTCTGGAACGAATTTAGCGATGAATTTTTATTAATTCATCGCAAATTAGCAACGAATTTGAATCCGCCGCTAATTAGCGACGAAAATAAAATAGTCAGGAACGTGCTGCAAATTTTTTAGTTCATTGCTAATTCCGTCGCTAATTAGCGACGGATTCAAATTCATTGCTAATTAGCGACGGAATTAGTGATAAATTTGAATCCGTCACTAATTAGTGATGAACTATAAAAATAGTTGGGAATGTACAGCGAAAGTTTATTTTCGTCACTAAATTCATTGCTAATTGGTGACGGAATTAGCGATGAACTATAAATATAGTCAGGAATGTCCCGCCAAAGATATTTTCGTCTCTAATTTCGTCGCAAATTAGCAACAATTTTTTTTTCCGTTGCTAATTAGTGACGAAATTTTTTTTGTCACAAATAAATTTCGTCACTAATTAGCGATGAATTTTTTTTCCGCCGCTTTTTCTTTCTTCGAAAATTAATGACGAATTTTTTATCCATCGCAAATAATTAGCGACGAATTTTTTTTTTGTCGCAAATTAGTGACGGATTTTTTTTTCATCGCGAATTCCATCGCCAATTAGCGACGAATTTTTTTTTTCGTCACAAATTAGCGACGGATTTAGCCATGGAAATTAAGTATCGCGGCATTTCCCTACGATATTTATTTCTAGCCACGGATTTAGTCACGGAAATTAAATATCACAGCATTTCCCCACTATATTTATTTTCGTGGCTAAATCCGTGGCTAATTTAGCCACGAAAATTAAGTATCGCCGCATTTCCCTACTATATCTATTTCCATGGCTAATGCAACGGCTAATTCAGCCACGGATTTAGCCACGAAAATAAAAAATAGTCGGGAAAGTGAAGCGAGAGTTTATTTTCGCGGCTAAATGCGAGGCTAAATTAGCCACGAATATTTTTCTTCGCAAAATTAGCGACGAATTTTTTTCGTCATGCTAACACCGTCGCAATTTAGCCACAGAAAATTTTCCGTCACAAAATCTGTCGCTAATTAGCGACGAATTTTTTTTCCTTCTCAAAATTCGTCTCTAATTAGAGATCAATTTTTTTTTTCTGTCACTAATTAGTGACGAATTTTTTTTCCATCACAAAATTCATCGCTAATTAGCAACCAATTTTTTTTTCGTTTTCCATCACAAAATACGTCGCTAATTTGCGATGGATTTTTTTTCCATCGCAAATTCTGTCGCTGATTAGCGATGAATTTTTTTTCGTCGTAAATTAGCGACGAATTTAGACATGGAAATTAAGTATTGCGGCATTTCCCAATTATATTTATTTCCGTGGCTAATTAGTCACGGAAATTAAGTATCATCGCATTTGCCTACTATACTTATTTTCGTGGATAAATTTGTGGCTAATTAGCCACAGAAATTAAGTATCATGGCATTTCCCTACTATATTTATTTCCATGGCTAAATTCGTGGCTAATTAGCGACGGATTTAGCCATGGAAATTAAGTATCGCTGCATTTCCCTACTCTATTAATTTCCATGGCTAAATCCGTGGCTAATTAAGGACGGATTTAGCCATGAAAATTAAGTATCGCGGCATTTCCCTACTATATTTATTTCCGTGGCTAAATCTGTGGCTAATTTAGTCACGGAAATTAAGTATTGTTGCATTTCCCTGCTATATTTAATTTCCGTGGCTAATTAGCCATAGATTTAGCCATGGAAATTAAATATTGCAGCATTTTCCCACTATTTTTATTTCCATGGCTAAATCCATGGTTAAATTAGCTATGAATTTAGCCACGGAAATTAAGTATCGCCACATTTCCCTACTATATCTATTTCCATGGCTAAATCTGTGGCTAAAACCACGGATTTAGCCACGGAAATTAAGTATCGCTACATTTTCCAACTATATTTATTTCCGTGGCTAAATCCATGGCTAAAATTAGCCATGGATTTAGCCAAGAAAATAAAAAATAGTCGGGAAAGTGAAGCGAGAGTTTATTTTCGTGGCTAAATGCATGGCTAAATTAGTCACGAATTTTTTTTGTCGCAAATTCCGTTGCAAAATTAGCGACGAATTTTTTTTGTCACTAATTCCATTGCAAATTAGCCATGGAAAATTTTTCATCGCAAATTAATGATGAAAAATTTTTTGTTGCAAATTCCGTCGCAAATTAGCCACGCAAAAATTTTTGTTGCAAATTAGCCAAGAATTTTTTTCCATTGCAAATTGGCAACCAATTTAGCCACAGAAATTAAGTATCGCAGCATTTCCCAACTATATTTATTTCCGTGGCTAATTAGCCATGGAAATTAAGTATCATGGCATTTCCCTACTATATTTATTTCCGTGGCTAAATCCGTAGCTAATTACGGAAATAAATATAGTTGGGAAATGCCGCGATACTTAATTTTTGTGGCTAAATTCGTCGCTAATTTGTGACGAAAAAAAAATTTGTGGCTAATTTGCGACGAAAAATTTTCTGTGGCTAATTTGCAATGGAATTTGCAGCGAAAAATTTTCCGTGGCTAATTTACGATGAAAACAAATTCGTGGCTAATTTTGCGATGGAATTTGCGACGAAAAGAAATTCGTGGCTAATTTAGCCATGCATCTAGCCACGAAAAAAAACTCTCACTTCACTTTCCCGACTATTTTTTACTTTCGTGGCTAAATTCATGGCTAAATTAGCCACTGCTTTAGCCATGAAAATAAATATAGTAGGGAAATGCGGCGATACTTAATTTATGTGGCTAAATCCTTGGCTAATTAGCCACGGAAATAAATATAGTAAGGAAATGCGGCGATACTTAATTTGCATGGCTAAATCCGTGGATAATTAGCCACAGATTTAGCTACGGAAATAATATAGTGGGGAACAGAAATAAATATAGTAGGGAAATGCCGCAATACTTAATTTCTGTGGCTATATCTGTGGCTAATTAGCTACAGATTTAGCCATGGAAATAAATATAGTAGGGAAATGCGGTGATACTTAATTTTCGTGGTTAAATCCATGGCTAATTAGCCACGGAAATAAATATAGTTGGGAAATGCCACGATACTTAATTTCCATGGCTAAATCTGTCGCTAATTAGCAACAGAATTTGCAATGGAAAAAAAATTCGTTGCTAATTAGCTATAGAAAAAAATTCGTCGCTAATTAGCGACGGATAAAAAATTCGTAGCTAATTTGCGACGAAAAAAAATTTGGTCACTAATTAGCAACAAATTTTGTGATGGAAAAAAAATTTGTCGCTAATTAGCGATAGAAAAAAAATTGGTTGCTAATTAGAAACAAATTTTGTGATGGAAAAAAAATTCATCGCTAATTAGCAACGGAAAAAAATTTATCGCTAATTGGCGAAGAATTTTTGCAATGGAAAAAAAATCGACGCTAATTCGCGATGAATTTTGCGATGGAAAAAATAATCGACGACGGAAAATTCTCCTTGGCTAATTTGCGATGGAATTTCAGATTCGTCGCTAATTTTGCGACGAAAAAAATTCGTGGCTTATTTAGCCATGCATTTAGCCACGAAAATATACTCTCATTTCACTTTCTCGACTATTTTTTATTTTCATAGCCAAATCCATGGCTAATTTATCCACGGAAATAAATATAGTAGGGAAATGTGGTGATACTTAATTTCTGTGGCTAAATCCGTGGCTACTTTGGTCACAGAAATTAAGTATCGCCGCATTTCCCTACTATATTTATTTCCGTGGCTAAATCCGTGGCTAAATTAGCCACGGATTTAGTCACGGAAATTAAGTATCACCGCATTTCCCTACTATATTTATTTCTGTGGCTAAATCCGTGGCTAATTAGCCACGGATTTAGCCACCGAAATTAAGTATCACCGCATTTCCCTACTATGTTTATTTCCGTGGCTAAATCCATGGCTAATTAGCCGTGGAAATTAAATATCGCGGCATTTCCCTATTATATTTATTTCCGTGGCTAAATCCGTGGCAAATTTAGCCATGAAAATTAAGTATCGCAGCATTTCCCTACTATATTTAATTTCATGGCTAAATCTGTGGCTAATTAGTCACGGAAATTAAGTGTCGTGGCATTCCCTACTATATTTATTTCTGTGGCTAAATCCATGGCTAATTAGCCACGGAAATTAAATATCGCGGCATTTCCCTACTATATTTATTTCCGTGGCTAATTAGCCATGGAAATTAAGTATCGCAGCATTTCCCTACTATATTTTTTTCCATGGCTAAATCGGTGGCTAATTTAGCCACAGATTTAGCCACGAAAATAAACTCTCGCTTTTCGTGGCTAAATCTGTGGCTAAATTAGTCATGAATTTTTGTTCATCGCAAATTCCATCGCAAAATTAGCGATGAATTTTTTTTCGTCGCAAATTCCATCCCAAAATTAGCGACGAATTTTTTTTCGTCGCTAATTCCGTCGGAAATTAGCCGCGGAAAATTTTTCGTCGCAAATTAGCAACAAAAATTAGCCACGAAAAATTTTTAGTTGCAAATTCCATCGCAAATTAGCCATGGAAAATTTTTCGTTGCAAATTAGCTACGAATATTTTTCATCACAAATTAGCAACGAATTTTTTTTTCGTCGCAAATTCTGTTGCAATTAGCGACGAATTTAGTTTTCGTCGCAAATTCTGTTGCAAATTAGTGACGAATAATTTTTCGTCGTTAAATTTCCGTGGCTAAATCCTTATTTTGTAGTGTTATGACACTTAGAGATTGATGTCATACAGCTGACAAAACAAGAAGACACGCACTGCCATTCCGTCTCTTTCTCAAAGGACAAAGATCATATTATCGAGTGCACATTGCTTTCACATGCTTGGAGTGCTTAATCTTCTGTCTTCTTAAACAAATGAGAGATTCTCGAGGTTGTCTGGGGTGGTGGTGGCCCATCTCCAATTTCCATGGGATTTTATGTTCAAGATGCACATGTACAATGAGAAATCCGACAATTTGTCCGAGGAATCGAATAACAGAAAGAATATTCATAGCCGATGTCAACAAGCCTAATAAAGATTCGAATGCATTTCAATTGAGTCGCTTAACATGTAGTTACTATTCATGTTAAATAATTCTTAGCCATGTGCTGAAAAGGCATACTTCCTCACACTTACCATAGTTGAATAGAATTTTTGTTTTTGTAATAAGGTCACATTTTAACACGGAGAAATTGCTGGTTAACCAACTAATGTAGATTTGGCTCCATCCGACCACACAAGGAAAGGGAGGATTGTATTCTTGATGTGCTTTTTCACTCTAAACCATCATGGAGTGGATAAGAATGACGGTTTGTAACCACATGCCCCGACAACAAAAAAAAAATGAAAACTTCCTCAGCTAAAATTAAATCACTGAAACAATTTTTTTTTAGCTAAATCATTTTCATGACAGTTTCTCCTGTTTGATTTGACTAGCAGTATATTTATCCAACTAAATTATTCTTCTTGCATTCCAGAAAAAGTGAAATGATAATTTGGAGAAAAAGAGAAAGACGGTCTCATTTCATTCCTTTTCTTTATTAAAAAAATTGTTGACTATTTATTTATTTTTGGGGCGGGTGGAGAAGTGAGAAATGGTCGGTTTCGGGTGCATTTAAGTAAAAAATTTGTCACAACTTTCGTTTGCTTCCAATGTACCCATGGCCATTTTTCGGGAAAAGAGTCAGGAAAGTCCTAAACCTTTTGCATTTGTGTCAATTTAGGACGCGAATAATAACCATTCTGTTTCAGAAACAATTCTTGAAACAGAAATAGATTTTTCTATTTCTGCTCCAGGATGAGTTTCTGAGAAAAGAAGCTTGTTTGATAACAATAAAAAATTTTTATTTCTGGAATAGAAACCCGTTTGATAACAACATAAAATTTCTATTTTCTGGAACAGGAACTTGTTTGATAACAAAACAAATTTCCCGGAATAGAAATCCATTTTTTTAGAACCCCTTTTGGGGGTTAAACCCCTTTTAGGGTTTTTTAGGGGTTAAAAGCCCTTTTAAATCCCTAAACTCAAGAGTCTTCAAAAATACCATTTGGGCACATCAAAAAATTTAAATTTCACTCAAAGTGGGTGGTCACAGGTATTCAAAGCCATCATGTGAAGTTTTGAAATTTTTGATTTTTTTGAAAAAATTCACCAAATTTCCTATTTTCTCGAAATTTGACTTTTTTTAAAATTTTCTGGACATTTTTACTAATTTTTCTGGAATTTTTCAATTTTTATGGATTTTCTGAAATTTTTTTTGAGATTTTTAGAAATTTTTTGGATTTTCTAAAATTTTTTTATGAATTTTATGAATTTTTTTATTTTTTTGGACCGAACCGGTTCAAATCGATTTGACTAGGTTAGACCGGGGACAAATTTAGGAAGAGATGTGTTTTGAAGAGAGAAAATAGATTCTTTTAGAAATGGTTTTCATTTCTTGTCCAGAAATAGAAAACCTACTTTTTTTTTGTTATGATTTTTGCTCCAAAATCAGTTCTGGAACAAAAAGTTGTTCCAGAAATAGAAAAATGGAATTGTGTTACTAAACGAGTTTTTGTTCTAATTCTATTTTCGAGAACAGAAAACTAATTCTGGACAAAAATAGAATGGTTGTCATTCGCGTTCTTAGTCCTAAACCTTTTTTTGATACTAATTTAGTTATAAACCTTTTGTATTGATGTCAATTGAGTCCTAAACCTTTTTTTGGTGCCAATTCAGTCCTAAATCTTTTGCATTGGTGCCAATTGAGTCATAAACCTTTTTTTGATGCTAATTCAGTCATAAACCTTTTGCATTGGTGCCAATTCAGTCCTAAACCTTTTATATTAGTGCCAGTTCAGTCCTTCAACACGTGAATAGCTATTAGCTGGAATGAGTGAATTGGTATCAATGAAAAAAGTTTAGGATTGAATTGGTACAAAAAAAAAGGTTTATGACTGAATTGGCACAAAAAAAAAGTTTAAGGCTAAATTGCGTAAATGCAAAAGGTTTAGGACTGAATTAGCACCAAAAAAAGATTTAGGACTAAATTGACATAACTGCAAAAGGTTTATGACTTTTTTGTCACTTTTCTCGCCATTTTTCTGGTTGCGATGTGTTTCTTATTCTTTCTTCCATTTTTAGAGGAGCCCCATTGCATTGTAATATATATTAATAAATCATATAAAGTGAGAGCGAAAATCTTATGAATCGGTGACATAAACATGAGATTATTACCTTACCAAAAAAAAACACGAGATTATTTATGTTTAATGATATAGTCAATGGAGGTGGTTTCTTAGATTATCAATTGGAAATCAAGACAAACTTCGCTTGGATCGAAAAAAAAAAGAGGATTATTCATCAACATATATTTACTTTTTTTATTAATAAATGTTTGAGCCAATAAAACCATTCATCATCGCTGTAATCTTGTGTCATCTAGACGTGGGAGATCTTTTAGATGCTTTTTCTGCTTAAAGATATAGATTGTGAATACTATAGTGATGATGAATTCACAATATATCCATATGAACAACATACACATAAGGAAAAAAGAAATGGATCACATTAGAGAGAACATTAGGGGAAAGGTAGATGAGGATGGAGGTGTGCGAGACTTTCTGGCCTGTTTGGTCTTGAGTTGACTAACCTTGGCATTGTTGATGAAGGTTACTAAAAAAAGTGGGTGATATTTGACGATACTGTAGTGATGACAGGAAGGCAAGGCTCGGTGGAATTTGAAGTTGCATGACATTTAGCAGTGGTGGATTGAGGGAGAAGAGCCAAGCCACCTTCCCCTAGAAGATCCCTTTTAAGATCTTGTTTCGTTTTTTCCTCTGACTTATGCATCTTTGACTCCTTGGAGAACTATCGATGAAGTTGTGGGGCTCCTGATCTGGGAGATGTCGTCCGTGTGCGGCGTGAAGGCAAATGCGTCATTAACGGTGGTTAAGAGGGGCAAATTTCTTCATTGATAGAGTGGTTATTTCATTATCCATGCTATATCAGGACATTTACTAAACAATGGACACCATATTACAAATCCCATTGATATCCTATTCTACCTTATCCTATCCACCAAAAAATTCCTGATGACCAAATGCAGTGGTATAGTATGCTATCATAAACATGAGCTGTTGAGCCCTTCCGTTGGTGATGGTCAGGGTCATAAGTTCTTCGAGAAAAGGAAGATCAAAAGGCGTTTTGTTAAGCCCTTTTGTTGCAAATGCAGAAGGATAAAATCCATCTTGGACGAGCTCAGAAGGTTCAATTTAGGATTTTAGGTATATACTCGTACACAAGCAAACATAGAAATTGGCCCAGAACATAATTCCGTGTCATTAAGACAACCCCTTAGATCTTAATCTTGCTGTAGCAATCGAGTGCAGCACCATTTCGGGGGGTCCACTGTAGCAATCGAGTGCAGCACCATTCCGTGTCATTAAGACAACCCCTTAGGTGAGCCACCTTTCCTAGAGCACGACTAAAGAGGGAAGAAAAAAATAGCTCCAGATGTGGAAAGAAAAAGAAAAAAATCACATCAAGCAAGAGCAAAGATCACAGTAATTTATGTAAGTAGTTTTCATTAAAAAATCACAAGAGGGTTGTCTGCGTTTTGATACTTTGTTTTGTTGCGACCTTTTCTCGGGTTAGCCACCTAGGGGATGACTAATAAATTATTGAGCTTACGTTTAGCTCTAGCTCTCCCAAATCTATACTAACCGAAACTTTTGAGTTATAAATAACATGCAAAATCTATTTATTTAAGAGTCGCCATTTTGGTGGTCAATTATACACCCAATTAAAGCATGAGAGAATACTTTATTTTGTGAACCAGAGATTATGGATATAGCGACTTAATTACGCTAGATACTCTAACGCTCTTTTGGTAAATTTTCTCTTATCTTTAAAAATATTTCACAAGCGACTTGGATTAATTTAAAACCTTGACACTAACATGTGAAGGTAATTATGCGGGTGTGTGATCATTAAAATAACAGTCAATAATCAAATGATTAAATAAAAAATTGCTAAAATTAAAGAATTCAAGCATGAATTAATAAAAGGGTTAATACCGCGAAAAACTTCAAACCGTTACACCTGTGATAAATTTATCCCAAACTAATTTTTTGATTGCAAAAAATCTCAAACTGATACACCCATGATAAATTTACGTAAAACTAATTTTTTGACTGCCAAAAACCCCAAACTGGTACACTTGTGACAAATTTACCCTATGTTAAATTAGATTAATACTATGAAAAATCACAAATTGGTAAACCTGTGACAAATGAAGGGGTAAAATCCCAAACTGGTACATCTGGCAACTGCCACGTGCCATACAACACAACAATTTGATAATAAAATTTAACAAAAATTAACGGAGGGTAAATTTGATACAGCTGTACCAGTTTGAGGTTTTTGGCAGTCAAAAAATTATTTTAAAATAAATTTATCATAGTTGTACCAATTTAGGATTTTTCGTGTATTAACCCTTAATAAAAACACTAAGTATGCTAAATCTAGCCTAACCCTTGTTTTCAAAACAAGTATACAATTCTAATTACTATTTGTTGGATTTTCTTTTTTAATTAAAAGTAAGCTATATGCAATGAATGTAATGCAAACTTACTCTAAATGCAACTAATTTAACATGAAATTTATGACTTGACAAGATGACATAGCAAATAGTGATGATATGGCAAACATCATGATGACGTGGCAAACATGACATGCCAAGGTGTAACGACATGGCAAGATAATGATGCAACCTATTCTATTTGATATACACCTGTTATTTTTTGATTTTTTATTACACTTCAAAATAAATAAATAATTTAAAGAAATTATCTAAAGTGAAAGATTATCCAGCTTGAATTAGGAAATAATCTAAGCTAAATCCTATTCTAACTTGGAAACATGTCATCTTATCTAAATAGACCATCCTAATCTATCAAGCAAGGCAATCTTTTTGTAATTTTTTTCAAATAAGCAAATTCAAGCAACAAGATAAACTCCAAATCATAGAATATATCCATTCAATTCAAACTAGAAAACAAATAAATCGACAACCAACTGAAGTTTCTGAAGTTTATTTAAGACCAAACGCTTGGCCAAATTTGCCTCCCTTGTGGGCTCAGGCTCAATCTAGATGATTTAATTAATCTTAGAGACTTTATTTAAGTTTATCCACCGCCAGTTCAAATTAAACGCAATTTCATGAGCTTATTTAATTAATTTTTGTTTAGGATCAGGGTCAATCCCTCATTTTTTATGCAATGAAATTCCTAAATGGGCCATCAAGATTTAGATACCAACATGTTTGCCTACAATGTAGACTCCTGCGAATTTGCCAAAATCTATTGCGGGAGAACAGCTGCGTCAAACTGAATTCTGGACAGATAAACCTTACCTATCAAACTAAAGTAAATGAAGAAGAGTACTACTTTTTTCATAATCTATCAAAGTCATTTGTGACCTACCTCATGCTGCAAAGAATGGACAGTTAGGTTGGTCTTGTCATGTACATTGTGGTCTTGATGGAAGTCTCTAAGCCTATTCTTTTCGTTCATATATGTTCTTTAGAAATATAACAACCGTGTTTTTTTGTGACGATGTCCATGGTATTCATTGTTAAAATATAATTATTGACACCTATTTTAATTTACTCAATTAACACGGGGAGGTTGCGACAATAATCAGTAGTAAAATTGAGGCTCTGATTTTAAACTCATCTTCTTATCCTTCAACAATGTCTAGACGGGAATGGTAACATAGGAAGAATGTTTTGTTCTTGATATCAATTATCATTGTAGGTATTTGGCAGATTAAATGGTTTTCGCACACGATATTCATTGTGTTTTCTAAAAAGCTGTAAAGACAAGGATCTTTCACATACATTATGCTATTCAATTACAGATATAAGAGTTTTTCTGATACATATTAAATTAATTGAGATCGTAATTTACCGTCATATGGGATTGATCTAATAAGGCGAGATATAAATATTATTAATTAGTCTAATATGAGACTAGCAAATGTAGATCGAGCAAAGCCCGGTCTATGATGAGAGGACTTGTGGCTGAAGACTCTGTAAATAATGTTCAAGTCTCCCTTCTAATCTTGATAAACAAATAATCTCACATAAGGAGTAGTTACAGAACCTAATTCGTGAGGGGCAATCACATTGAGCTGTTGATACAGAGGGTAGGAGAAGCACTTGCGCTTATGATTATCGCTATTCTGCATAAAAAAGTGATGGATCCTCAATTGGGTGTGCAAATCCTTTTTTCTCAATTACTATGTTCTAAATTTTAGTTATGAAGATCTTGGGGTGCCGTTTTTGCTGCTCACATGTAATATCAGAGCCGCCATAATCTAGGTATGGAACGTATGGATTTTGCCCATTTACGAAATTTTTTGTTTGGTGAAAATTGATTTAGATCACATAAATGGAACATGCTCATTGAGGTAGCATTTTGATGGGCGGCGTGCCTCTAGGGACGCCGCACACGCCCCCATGCGTAGGTATCACCCATTCTTACGATGGGGTTGACGTCAGAGTCCCACAGATGTGGATTGACTGCGAGTGACCTGGCCAGATCCATTGACGCGACCGGATCCATTGACCTGACTCGATTGATCGTGGACTGTTCATCGAACCTATCAAACCGGCTAGACCGGTTGAATCGGTAAAACTAGTCGGATTGGTGGTCTAGGCCGGTTCACCAGTGTAGGACCGGCTGAGCGTGCGCTATACGCGCCGCATACTGAGGCATCGCGTAAGGGCGTGTCCGGGCTCCGTTTGGAGCGATCTTGGTATCGACATGCTTTATTCTAGATGTTTGATGTTTTGAAGGATGTGAAAATGCATATAGAACCCTATATACATGTATTTTTTAGGGTGTTTATTGCGTATTTTCCTATATTTCTCTATGGTTTCGGAAATACAGGTGTAAGCTCGCATGTATATCATCACATACAGAATATGTATAGTGTGATTCATTGATATCATGTGTATGGTTTAACATGTATTAATGAATGGAGCAACGCAATTGGCATGACATGTGATTTTAGTGACAAATTATCCCTATCTTCAAGTCTAAAATTATATGTATTTGGTAAATGTCAGACATAATGTTTATATCCCTGGTATGAGAGAGTTTTAAGGGTTCAATTGGGTTTGACCGCCAAAGTGGCACACTTAATTGGATTTGAGAAATATCAGTCTCATATTGTGGTGAGATGCCTCCTATTCTATTGCGTGGCCATAATCCCAACGGAGGTGATTGTGTATTGATTTATGGAGAGACACATGTACAACATATGGTTGAGGAGCAACTAATCTTAGTAGTTCATACACCCAAAGTGTAGGGTTCATCAACAAAAAATCAACGCAGCGCAATATAGAACCCTAGACAAGATCCATGTGTATATTGAAATCGAAAGGAAATTTCGAAACGTATTTCTTGCAGATCGAGGATAAATCGATAATTGATTATGTCTGGATTCGCGTCCCGAGTATTGCGCCTCTACTTGTATCCACACACACGAACGAAATTCTCCAATGATCCACGTGCTAGCGAAAGATCTTGAAGTTCTCTTTTCTCAACGCCTTTTGATTTTCGATACCGTATCAAAAAAAAAACCCTAAACAGAGAACGATTCTCTATCTATTTATACAGCCTCATTATCCAGCGGAATTAAAAGAAGTGGGCCGGCCAATTTGGGCCCACGTTTAATCTTTATCTCATAATGCGCACGACTGCATAGATAATTTAAATAAGAGAATAAATTAAAATCTACTTCTTAAGTAGATCAAAGCACATAGAAAATATTAAGTCTGTTCGCTATTGTGTGCGACCTTGTAGGTTCACTAAACATTAGCAGTATGCTCAAAACCCTTTTGGCCCATAAGTCATGAGCAGTCTCTAGTAAGACATTATGACTACCTAAGTATAGTGAAAGTCGATTTTTCCAACACAACCTAATCCACAACTAATATTAGAGTATCAACATTGATTGATTTCTAGGGCAGATCACCAACACAAAGATGGTGAATTCACAAAGATTGAAATATATTCTCATAGCTGCTATCATGTTGATAGTATACAATTGTATATCATGTATTCTGCCCAAATGTAATTATATGATAATGTATGTAACTTCAGGATGTGTACTTATATGGTTTTGAGTTACACAGTACTTACATGATGCTAATTATATACATTGCTTGTTTTTCAGTCACCTTTTCTGTAAATGTCAACTCCATTGTACTTGAGGTTCTTATTGGTTCAAACTTTAAAAAATGGAAAGAGAATTTTCTATTTGGAATGGAGTTTACAGATATTCATATTGCTCTTATTGAGAATAAGCTAGCACATCTCACTGACACCAGTACAGAAGCTTAAAAAGTGTAGTTTACTTCTTGGCAAAAGAGCAATCATATTTGCTTATTATCAATGAAACGGTCTGTTCAGAAACATTTGAAGAGTGGTTTGCCAGCTGACACAACCTCGACGGGGGAGGGGGGATGAATAGATTGTTTAAAGAGCTTTGATCTTTTACGAAAAACAATAGATGGCAAGTAAAGATCATGTTAAGCTGATGTTTCCAGAAACCATGAGCTAATTGTGTGCTTATATGATTAAAAGAGAGAGATAGTAGCATGCAAAGATATACTATGGTTTGGCTTTCTCTTCAAGCCTACGTCCGCTCTCACTACTAACAGCAACAAGTCAGGCTGAAATGAATTAGTAATTTGTTGAACAAGTTACACTTAGCACACACTAATTCTTCCAAATGATAGATCACGCTATCAGAAATTGGGTGTTGCTATTAATCAGTATACTTGATCTTTTAGTAGAATTACGAGACAACAAGATTTATAGACAAATTAGAGCTTTTTGCCAAGGAAATAGCTTGTAGAAGATTTCTGGATTTTGTATTGCGTGTGTCTAACATCTTGGCTTCAATGATCTTCTTTTATGTATGCATCCTCAATGTTTCCATTGGAGATGTCATAAAGAAGCGAGAGAGCCGTTAGTAATCCGTTGGTGCTGCTGTCTGAGGATAGAGTTGCCTATACAATCCTTTCCCAAGCATTTGCAGGCTATATAAAGTAGCTTCAGCTGCTATCCTATAGTTGCTGCTTTGACGCACTGGTCAAACAACATGTTCTCTGATTCTCCGACTCTTCTGCTATAAATGTCCAGTCAATAACGATTATAATTGTAAGCCAACGGTCTACTGAAAGATTCGTTGCTCTAACATCACCAATGACTTGATATCTTTAGCTTTAACGAAATATCGTCACTCAATTGATCTTTAGATCCGTTGGTGCCGTTTACAAATTGTCATGCCCCAAACCCCCGTCGAGCGCGTGACACCCTTACCTGGTCGATTAGTACGACGTCCCAGGAATGTCGTCGACCTCAAATCGTCATTAGAGATTTACAACCACAGCGGATGCTAATAATTAATCCCTAACAAATAAAACTGGGGAGAATAGGGAGAATGTACATTTCCATTACTCGATCAAACTTATTCCACCATATTTACAATTGAACAAACCTTAGTTTACCAGTACACATATTGGTCTTCCATAACGGCAATCCTACTTCTACAAATACGGTCGTCGGGTGTCTTATCCAAGTCATCCCATCACCCATCTGAAACTCTGCTACATCGTACTCCGTGTGCACTGGTACTCCAAAACGTACTGGTGGCGGTGGTGGAGTGTTCATGGGTCCTGTCGGGGTTCTGAAATTATTGGTTGAAATAACCGTGAGAACACTTCTCAATAAGTTCAACCCTAAACCCAACCTAGGCTATTACATACTTCCAGACAATTACGCAATCACATACATTCACGTACATCAAGTAGTCACAAAGCAGGCACATCAATTAATGTGGTCAGGCTCAATCATGCGCACACTCGCACTCAATCACAATTACGTCAGATGCAAACATGCGCATGTACCGTTCTCATCGCACTATTCCTTCCATTCTCATTTTTCACTTTCACATTCCTTGCCAGTGACTTCCGTTGAAGTACACGCCTCAGGCACACTGCGACCATTCATTTTTCCACAACATTCGCCAGTGACCCGCGTTGAAGCACACGCCTCAGGCACACTGCGACCATTAATTACATCACTTCTGGCCCGCGTTGAAGTACACGCCTCAGGCTCAACATCTACCACCCACTGCACAACTCGCGTTGAAGTACACGTCTCAAGCTGGCAGTCTTCCAGTAATATCGGGTATTATCCTGCGTTACAGTACACGCCTCAATGCGGCACAATTTTCCACAATTTCTCATGTCATGCCACACACCATTTCTTTCTTACTCATGCACACGCTTAACACGCATTTACCACGATCAACTGGCCCATTACACGCGGCCCGCACATGCATTATTTTACACACAAATCATGCTCACTTAGCATTCGACATGGCAATATCAATAATTAATTTAATCTAACTCACGTGTGCACCCGATAAGCATATTCAGTCACTTAATTGCACAGCAACACACTCAATTTAATCACCACAATTTATTAATAACTCAAATATACATCAAACGCGATAATTCCCATTTTTCTCCAACCAAATGGCATCGGATTAATTCCGATCCTTCACGGGACTTTCTCGCCATTAAATACCGGTTCTAAAACTCCAACTTGCGTCCCAAACGAATCATCACAGTCTCGTGAATAGTAAATCACAGCTCATGAACAATAATTTGCAGCTCGTGAACAGTAAATCACAGCTTGTAATTCACCTCAAATTGTCCTCCAAAAATTTCAAAAATAATTCTCAAGGCCCACCACAACATTCCAATCTTAAACCCCAATATTTCACACCCGCATATTGTCAATTTCACCCTAAATCAAATTATCCGTCGATACCTAATATCCTAAATCCGGATTAGAGTGTGACTTATATAGTTCTAGACTAAAACGGCTAGAATGGGAACCGGCGGCACTTAAACGGACACGGCGGGGACTCATGGCGGCGGTCCGGCTTGGGCGGCAGCGAACGGCGGTGGCGAGGGGCTTGCTTGGCTGTGGGTCTTGCCTCACGGTGGAGAGAGAAAAAGGGAGAGGAAGAGAGAGACGGTGGCTTGGGGGTTGGTGGTGGTGCAGTACGGTAGCTTGAGGGCAGTCAGGGCGTGCGGCGGCAAGGAGGCGGTGCCGGCATGGAGGAGGAATCGGCCAAGGGAGCTCACGGCAGGGGGGAGTTTTCACAACAAAGGAAGAAGGAGAATGGGGAGAAGAAGAGGTGTTCTTGACCTAAATAGTAAACTTGGACCAAATACGAAAATGACCAAAACGCAATTTTCTCATAATTTTAATCGAACGGTTCCGATTTGATCTTATCTCGATCTGACGGCCGAGATCGATTCTTGCACAAAAATATCAAAGGGCATACTTGCAATTTCCCAAAAATCCAAGGGTAAAATTGTCCAATCAAAATTTTAGGGCAAAATTACCAAAATGCCCTTTACCCTTAAAGTTTGCCCTTTAATAAATCCTAGGGGTATTTTGATCACTTTTTCCATTTCTTGCCCAAATCAAATTTTTCCGAAGGATTTAAGCGCGCCAAAAATTGACACATGTCACGTGCAATATCGTCCTAACGTTTCGTCGTGACTTCCTAATTTTTCGGTGTCTAATTTGAGCTAAATTCAATAATTGAATTTTTATTAAACGCAACTCGAGCGTTTCTCGAGCTAACGGGCAGCTTGTTGGGGAAATTCGCAGAATCGACTCATGACTGATACTGAATCGAGTCACGTACAAGTCCGTTCAGTGTGTGACGACCTCGGTTGTCATTAAAATCGCGAAGATTAATCACTTGATCCGAGAGGTACGATCGTTCGGTATAATTTCATAATCATTCGTCAAGTTGTTTCGTGGTCTAACGGAATTACCCGCGATCTACTACTAAGACCGTGACGAACTGACTCCTAACTATTCTTTGATCGGCCAATAGTGGCTCAAAATATCACTTTCGCAATTTAATGGTCGAAGTTCATTCACAACGAATTTTCTTTAGTTGCACGAATTTAATTTCCCCTATTAGCCTTTCACTAATGATTAGTATTCCCAGGAATGATCAGTTCCGAGCGAAAATTTACTGTGAGCACATTTCATAAAACTCAGTTATTTAATAAATTCCAATTGGTGGAATTTCATAATGTCACACAAATAAAGTAGTTTCATGATCTTTTTCTTCATGGATATCACTGCTGTTCTTTTACACATTATCACAAACATTTGCAAACATAAGAGTAAATATTATACTAACGATAGTTTTGGGATTATCAAAATTTCAGTGAGATGTTTCTCCAACAATCTCTCCCTTTTTTTATGATAATAAAACTACCACACAAATGTGAAGGTGGATTTTGATAAATTTGTAGTAAAGTAAAATTTGCTTCTGTGATGATATTTCAGAGAAAGTACACATGCAAATTATCTCCACAGAATTTGCAAAGATTTTTGAAGATTACGTTTAGCCGACCTTTAACGATAAGAGCGAAGTATTTAAGATTTTCTGGACATGATGGTTTTAGAGAACTATAATAAAGGGCTATCAAAAAACAGGCTTTAAGAGACAATATGATATCTGAGGATATTTATTATTAACACAGCTCGTTGCTCTCCATGTCTTGACGCTATTTAGCGTATCGACTCTCCATCTCTTCACATCAAGTTTCTCTCCCCATTTTTGTTATCAGCAAAATAATATATGCAATTAAGGGTAGTAAAAATGAACCATATGAAACATAGAATTGTATTTGACATTTAAAGCATATGGGGAATAGAGAGATACTGTGAGACATCAGCAAAAAAAACATGGAGCCTAAAATAAAGTATTCTATTAGGTGAGAGGGCGTTTTCTTCACTGGGAAGTGGTAGGAGGTGTAGATTCCTCGGGTTCAGGGCGAACAGGATTGTAGCAGTCTCAGCGTAGCAGTGTCCGTTCAATTTTCGTCATATGTTGAGTGAGCGAGGATAGGGTGTCTTTGATGTCGGAAACATTGGCTTGAAGCTTGGTAAGTCCGATAGCGGGAGTAGCAAATATTTCAACTGGAGTGTAGATCTCTCAAGTTGAGATGGACGAGAGGGCGGGTGCCTTAGCGTTTTTCTTTCTTTCTGTCTCAGCTTGTTCTGCGAACCTTTTTTGAGAACAATTCTTGCTTGTTCCTCATCTTCTTAGCCTATAAGGAGTATTGACCCAGCCATAAGGTGTTATTCTCCGCATCATCTTGTTAAGGTTTTTCTTTTCGATCTCCACATTTGGCAAACTCCCTGGGGCGACGCCAGAGAAGTCAATACCCTTGTGCTTGAAGATGTGAGTGATGAGGGCACCTTAGGATAGCTGGCTGGTCTTTCTCTTTGCAGTGCGATGCATTTGGATAAAAATCATGTGAGCCATGGAGAAATCTTCAAACTTGGTGAGAGTAACCCAGATAACTCTTACCTCATAACATGATACATCATTCATCGAAGATGTTTTTGAACGAAGGTAGAGGGCCAAAATCTTTTGGATGAAATTTGTTTTTATGGGCAATAAGTTCAATGGGACGATTTCTATTATACCTAGTATAAAATTTGAAATTTCTATAACAAATCTGTAGGCCTCATTGGGCTCAGCAAGAATCTCTTTGAACTCATTGTACTCGATTTTGATGATCTCAGCCAAAACATCTAAAGTTACGGTGTAATTTTTCTTTGCAAAGAAAGAAGTTGAGTTTTCCAATTAAACTCATTTCGAACTCACTTTTCATGATATTTGCGAAGTCCTTGCTTAAATCATAATTAGTGAATCCAAAGATTATGTCATCAACATAAATTTGAATGATTAGAAGATCCTTACCTTCCTTTATGATAAAAGGGGTTTTGTCTACTTTACCTTTCTCGAAATATTGTTCCACTAGGAATGTGCTTAGTCTTTCGTACCAAGCTCTTGGTGCTTGCTTGAGGCAATAGTGCACTTCCTTTAATCAATAGACATCTTGAGGTTTGCTTGAGTCTTTAAAATGTAGAGGTTGCTTAACAAAGAATTTTTCTTTGATGTATGCATTTAGAAATGTACTTTTTACTAGGGGTGCATCCCTGAACTGAACCAAATTTCGTTTGGACCGAATATGAACCAAACCAAAAACCAGTTCGGTTCAGTTTGGTTCTGCTCAGTTGTCGGTTTTTGCTTCTTTTTTTCTTTTGTTTTTTTCATTGCTCAATTTTCGGTTGTTTCTTCTTTCTTCTTTTTTTTCTTTTTATTCATATATAAATATTTTACACTATTCAACTATTTATAGTTTCGATTATGTATCGCTAAATCGCCATTCCGAACAAGATGAAAGTTAAATAATTCATTTTAATATTTATTGACATTGATTTTTTTGATTTTGAACTTTTAATGTTAAAATGTGAATATATTCATGATATTCTACATAAGAGAATCATCGATCTTACTATACAAAGTAATATTGATATACGGAGAATATGTGTTAGGAGATCTCTATATTTCTTCTATCATTCACATTTTAGAGGGAGGAATAGATTGCCTTTCCCAAACAATTAATGAAAAAAAAGAGGACATGAAATAAAGAGACTAATATTCTAATAATAATTTCTCATCCATTCACAAGATCTGCACCTTTCTAGAATATGCCTTTCAGATCATAAATGACACTATAAACTGTATAATCCATGTAAAGTGTAGATGGGTATCCTGAACCTTTGAAATAAGTCACATTCTAAGAATATCCAAAATAAGAAACCAGCATAAAACTGAACCCTTCACCAACACTTTATTAAATAAGCCAAAATGGTCAATAAGCAAAGAGACTAACAAAAACGGCATTTAAATATCAATAAGCAAAGCTTCGATTAAGTCTTCCAATGCACAGTGCACACTACTTCAACATCAATACACGAAAGTTTAATTGCGAGTATAAAAAGTAAGATATATGGGAATACAGAAACTTAAACAAAGAGCAAATGCAAGCTGTTAGGCTGGTAGGTAATTTTCTTGCTAAATCTTCAACGCCAGCAAATGCAAGAAACTCCTGAGCCTTTGGTAGGTAATTCCGCTTTATTCCCGTGGTAGTAAAGATAACCCTTGAAAAGGAACGACTGGTGATGAAGCTTGGAAAATGAATATCAGGCGAAGAAACCCTTTTACTTGTGATGGGAATGCAAAGAAAAGAATCACTATGTAAGGCCATAATTAGTTTCATTATGAGGTAACTCAAATTCCCCTCTCTACGGGATTATGACACTAGGAGTGTCTTAACTTTTGTGCGACGCTCACTTGAGTATTATAACCTTTTTTTGGCTCACTTGAGTGTCAAAAGTTTGAAAATGTGACCACCGCCCGCAGTAGCTGTGTTGACTTGCGCTCTTGTCCCCCCACGAAGGGATCGGAGTTCGAATCCCAGCGTAGTCGTTAGGAATTCTTAAGTGTGGCGCCGTAGTGGTGAGTCTTGCGCTAGCGTCACCCCGGGTTTATCCCTCCGGCTGTCGGCCGTGCGGGGGGTTCCTGGATTATCAAAAAGAAAAGTTTGAAAAAGTGATTACTTGAGTGTCATCGCTGATTTGGCTCGCCGGAAATCCGACGTGGCATTAAAATAACATTAAAATAGCTTACGTGTCTTGCTGGCAAGTTGCAGTCAGCAATTGCATGTCAAACGACGTCGTTCACCCATCCAAGGGCTAATACCACGAAAAACCCTAAACTGGTACACTTGTGACAATTTTATTCCAAACTATTTTTTTGACCATAAAAAACCCCAAACTGGTACACTTGTGACAATTTTACCCTGAACTATTTTTTTGACCACCAAAAATCCCAAACTGGTATACATGTGACAATTTTATCCCGAACTAATTTTTTAATATTATTTTTTATTTTTCGAATTTTTTACCGAAGCCGGCGAGGTTGGCCCCGCCGGCCGCTGGCGAGGCTCGACCTCGCCGGCGTTGGGTGAGGTCGGCCTCGCCTTGCAACAACGAGGTCGAGCCTCACCGGATCAGGCGAGGGCCCGGCCCTGCCGGCCGCTGGCGAGGCTCGACCTCGCCAGTGTTGAGCGAGGTCGGCCTCGCCTTGCAACGGCAAGGTCGATCTCGCTTAATGCTGGCGAGGTCGAGCCTCGCCAGCGGCCGACGGGGCCGGGCCGTTGCCGGATCCGGCGAGGCTCGATCGATCTGGCGAGGCCCGACCTCGCCGTTGCAGGGCGAGGCCGACCTCGCCCAACGTTGGCGAGGTCGAGCCTCGCCAGCGGCCGGCGGGGCCGACCTCGCCGACTTCGGCCTCTGGCCGGTCGCCGGTCCGACGACCGGCCGAAGGTTAAAGAGAAAAGAAAAAAAAGTAGAGAAAAAATAAAAAATTAATAAAAAATTTTAAAAATAAAAAAATAATATTAAAAAATTAGTTCGGGGTAAAATTGTCACATGTATACCAGTTTGGGGGTTTTTTATGGTCAAAAAAATAGTTCGGGGTAAAATTGTCACAAGTGTACTAGTTTGGGGTTTTTTATGGTCAAAAAAATAGTTTGAGGTAAAATTGTCACAAGTGTACCAGTTTAGGGTTTTTTGTGGTATTAACCCCCCATCTAATTATAAGAACCCTTGCCTTACTTCAACAAATTGGGCCAAAATCCAATTTTCGTCCTGAGGAACCCTAACCCTAACCTTGAACTCACAAACTCTTTTCAAACTGGGTTAAATCATTTCAGCAAATTCACAATGGGGAGCAGAAGCAGGAGAAGTAGCTCATGAGTTTTTGAACAAAGCGAAGATGGAAGTCAATATTTCTGCTATTGTGGGCTACGAAGTCCATCAAGAACAGCTCAGACGAGAAACAATCCTAGGAGAAGGTTCAATGGCTGCACCAAGTATAGAGAAGACTTCAATTGTGGATATTTCAAGTGGGTTGACACAAAATTTTTGAATCGAGCAACGGAAAGATCTTGGAGCTACTCCAAGGACGAGATGAACATTCACCTGTATTGAAAGATGAGTTGGACAATGCAGACTCAATGCAAGTAGAAATCAGGGGTCTGGAAACTTTGGGAATCATTATAATAAGGAAGTTTCAAGGATGAAAATTCAAAGAAATATTTGTCGAGTGTTATCTGTCTTTTTTTGGTCGGGTTTGTGTTCATATGTAATCTTGGTAATGAGAAGAAGCTACTGAGTCTACCATAGTAGAAGAACAATGAAATGTATTGTTGTATTTGGTGCAATGAATTTTAGTTATGAGAATGTTTTGATGCTGGAATGCTGTTACTTTTGGCAAATTTGTGTATGTGGGTTGAATGTTGAATGGCCAAGTTTGTGTTTACTTTGCAAGTTGGTAAAAGGTATTACATAGTGCATTATAGTTGGTTTACATAAAGGATAGATGATTTGCAAGCTATAGAATTTGTAGCAAGAGTAAAGATGGTTCTGCATTCTGTAGTTAGTTTTGGCTTTTCTGTATATGGTGTTGAAGGACAGTAGAAGTTTCAAATAACTTTACGAAGGATCGTTTCAGTGCCACAAAATTTTTTTAGTGAACACTCTGGTTCATTAACTTTTTAAAAGTTACAAGTTAGGTTCCTTAACTTTTTAAAAGTGACCACTTAGGTTCCTTAATTTTTTTAATAAGTAAGCTATTAGTTTCACTTTTCTTAACCACATCCTGTACAGCTTAAGCAAGATTATCTCATTCTTGCCATTCTGTAACATTGTACAAAAGAAGTATTATTCCACAAATGCCATCAGCCTAAGCATGGGTTAACACCAAATAGTATCGCATTTATACCAAACATAAAAACGTAATCATCACACTAGGAAAATCATGTTTTTTTACATCAACATCGATGTTCTCACATTCAATACCGAAACAACAACATTGCTGCCAAGCACATTTCCAACCAAAATGCTACAATAGACAATCAAACACCTAACAAAATTGCTGCTAAACACATTACCAACCAAAATGCAGCAATAATCTCAAACGCCTAATAACAAAATTCTAAACATACATCGACACCTAAACATAAACAAACGGTCTCCTCCCATTAGTTAAGCTCAACAACCTGGTCACTTCCTTTTTTCTTTGATGGACTATTGAAATTATTCATGATTCTTACACTCTTTTGAGTTGGAACTCTAGGCACATCCTTCACTCGTGTTCTTTTCTAACTGTCTTATCTTTTGGAGGATCCATTCTTTTCATTGAAGCTTCATGTGTTTTGGTGTTGCCTCCTATTGAACTTTTAGTTATTGGTCTTGCCATTGTGGTAGTAGGTTGAGATTGATGTATATTGGCATTTTCAGGATCATTCAATTGAGATTGAGCTAATGTTTGGGTCTTTTTAGGTGCTTGTTTTTTAGCTGCCCTCTGTACCCTCTGTTTTGGAGTTGCCATAGGTTGCTACTTCTTCGATTGTGCTTGAGTTACCATTGCTTGGTTTATCAGTGCTTGCCCTTGGCTTCTTCTTGTAGATGCAGCCAATTCTTGACTTAATCCTTTTTCAGATTTCAACACCTCGGAACTTCTCCCGGGCTACGACATATAAAAAACTTGATTAGTTACCATATCAATCAAATGACATACATCAAATACATAATGCATAAAAAACTGACAGTTAAAACCGCCATGTCGATATTCATGTTAGTAAATAACCCATAGCTATATTCCCTTAGCCTTTTCCCAATTGCACCATATGTATGCTGTGGTGCAGAACTTTAAGAAGCCTCTTTAACTGCTTTTTTTCTAATCTACAAAATGACAAAACAGAATGAAGTTAATACACCAAGAAGTACATATAATGGCAATGACCATAACAAATAGCTTACTTGAAATTTACTCTTCTATTGTACACTATTGGACTAAGTTGGCATTGTAGTTGGTCTTGCATTATTACTTTCTGAGTTGCCCTGACATGTCCTTGTATCACTGGCCTGTGTTGTCTCCTACTGCTGTTGTTGCTGCTTCTTAGTTGGACAACTAGTCTTGTTGTGCCCTTCCCTATGACAGTGTGAGCATCGAATTATTCCACCAATCCCGCTCATTTTGTTACTAGTAGTCTCAATTTCCTCCATTCTCCTTTTCTTTTTAAGCCTGCTAACTTACTTCTTCAGCGGTAGAGGTTTTGGGGGTTGATGGTTTGTTTTGTCCAAAAACTTACAACTTCTCATAGGCTGCATCATGAATTGGTAGGCAGCAAAATGCTTGCTTTTCTTGTAATAGTCCTCTACATAATCCTCTGGATTGAGTTGTGTCGACTGGATTGCGTAAATGACATGTAAACAAGGTATTCCAGCCAATGGCCATGCTCGACAGGAACACTTTTTTCTATCCAAATGGACAACATACTTGTCACCGTTATTCATGATCTCGTATTCATCATCCCCATTCCAAATTGAATGACAGAACCTATTAGCAGCAATTTTGTCATCCAATTTTTTTATAATCCTAGGCCCACATTGTCTAGGCCACTTTGAACATTCATCCCTGTCTTTACAGCCTCGTCATAACCCTAACTCTAATGTCTTCAAGCATACTGATAATTAATTTGCACATGGCTCCTATAATCCTGCCATTGAAAACCTCGCAAAGGTTATTGTTAATGGTATCGCACTTGAATTCTTCACTAAAGAAGGCTTTACACCAATGCTTTGCTTTGGTTTAGAAAAATGTTTCATAAGCTTCATTTGATAAGGCATTTAGAGCTTCTTTGTGAATTCTGAAATCTGCCATATTTGTGCTCTTTACAATCAACTAAAATTGCCTCCGCAATTGATCACTTTTGCACTTCTTTGCCTAATTGGCATATACATGGCGAGCACACATTCTATGCTCAGTGAATTGCATCAACTCAACTATCGTTGGAACAAGTCCCTGTAAAACCAACAAACATTTGTAAGGTATATGATTAATATAAGAAATCTAATAATTCAATGACATTACCTTTTGTTGATCGCTCATGAACTCCCAACCTCTTCCACCGGTCATTTGAAGATCAGCCATTAAATTTTTTAGAAACCAGAACCAATTGTCCTTGTTCTCAACCTTCACCATAGCCCAAGCAATTGGAAATATTTAATTATTTCCATCTCTCCCAATCGCAACCAATAACTCTTCCTTGCATAATCCTTTTAAAAAATACCCATCTAACCCTATCATTTTTCTATAGCCAGCTGAGAATCCAATTCTATATGCATCAAAGCATATATACATCCTACGAAACTATGTCCCATGATCTGGCGAAGGCTTCTCCATAACTTCTACATGAATTCTACTAGGTGGATTCTGAAGCCTACATTCCCTAGCATAATTCTAGATCTTTGCATATTCTTCCTTATAAGTACCTAGCAATGTACTCATCACCTTGTGCTTAGCCCTTTTGCACTGATTTTTGGACACATTAACACCTAATTGCTCTTTTACTAGCTATTTCAATTGAGGAGTCTTAATTTCTGGCATTGCCTTGATGGTATTGAAGAAGTGTTTGGCCAACCACACACTAGCCACTCTTTTATTATCAAATACAATACCGTAGTTATGCTCCTCCTGGAGTGACTGGATTTGGAATGAGCCGCTTTTCTTATTCAATGCATCATATATTTTCCATGGACAATTGTCTTGTGTACACTTCACTATAGTAAAATTCTTGGTATTTCTAGTGAATTTAACATTTCTCTATTGAGGGATTGAGTACCTAATAATAGCATCTCTAAAATGCTTGGCATCACCAAAATTCATCGATATGCAAAAGAGAGGAGATGTACCTGTTGAATCATAAGAGAGATACTGACTTCTCCTTCTCCTTCTATGCTGCACTGCACCGTCTTCATCATCATCATGCCCTGAGATATTGCCATCATTATGCCTAGAGATATTGCCATCATCATACCCATTTTCCTCATTATCAGAATCATCACCATCAGTCGCATGAGCTCATTCGTCCCTATTGAATGAAATGCCCTCATTCACTACTCCAAATGATACTTTTCTCCTTTGCTAAAATGCCATCACTTCTTCCCTTGCTTGTGCAATGTCCTCATCATCAACATCACTTGTGCAAATGGTATGTACTAATGTTTCCTCATCTTTGTCACTCGATAGTGCAATTTCCCAAGAGCCTAGGCTTATTCTAGTCGATTCTTCAAGCAATGTATCTTCACTATCAGATAAGCCAACAGTATTCTCAAGTTGGTCTAATAAATCTAACACAACATATATATGCGAAACCTCAATATTCTTTGCTCTCACATCTCCGTCTAAAACAACTCTATCATTGGCCTAGGTTTCAACACCAGCTTCTAACACTGCTTGTTCATCTTCATCGCCATGATATTCAACATACACATAAACATCACTACCATGAAGATAATGATAAACAAGGTCTTTCACACCACTATCATCATACAGATATCTCAAACCATCATTAAGACCATTACCGAGTATTTGATAGTGTAATTTTCCTATTTTGCAGTGCAACTATTCCTCTATATCCTTTTTAAAGTCTTTATATGACATCTTACTGACACTGACAAGGATAACAACCTTTTCACCAATGTATTCCCACTCTTCCCTAATCACAAACCTCCCACTATACCAAACTTTAATGGGTGCATCAGTATCGCCCATGTTAACACTGCACCCCATAAAAAAAAATTTATTTCTGTAATAGGGGACCACAACATAAACAGACAATTTCAATTTCAGTAAATTTTTTTTTTTGGTAAGGTAAGATGTATATATACTAATTAACAAACCAAATACAAAGGGGGAAAGTCATACTGAAAAAAACCTCGTACCCGAGGGAACAATGGAGGTGTTCCAATGGGTACCTAGAGTACGACTAAACAAGGCTAGAAAACCGCCGGAACGAAGATAGCAAGACTGTCCAGAACGGCCAAAAGAGAGCTATACAATAGCTAAGCGCAACTAAGAATCAAAAATTGAGACAGGAATGCCCCAATTGGCTTGAATTCTCCGGTTCCAGGGATTATCTTCGACAGGTTTAAAGGATAAACCTCGATCTCGCGTCACCTTAATTAAAAGATTGCGGATAGCTAGCAAAGAGCAAGGCTTGCTTCTGAAAAGAATATCATTCCGTGCCTTCCAGATAATATGGCATAATGCGCTGAAAGAGAAGCGAGCGATGCGTTGGTGGAACCTATGGCCTCCAATGACCCGAATGGCCCATCGTAGATTAACATCCCACGAACCATTACGCCAGTAGAGATTACACTTGGAAGCCCAAAAAGACGCAAGGGAAGCTGAGATATTACAACCAAAGAAAAGATATTTCAATTTCAGTAATTAGTCTGCACAACCACAATAAAAACACTGCACCCCATACAAAAAAAAGTGATTTTCGGTAATAGGGACCACAACATAAATAGACAACTTCGGCATTTAGTCCTCACAACCACAAAAAAAAACACTACATCCTATACAAAAAAATTATTTTTGTGATAGGGAACCACAACACAAATAAGCAACTATAACAATGGTCCCCACAATCACAATAAACAATCAGGAGTTTCGGTCAGTGAACACAAATCGACAAAGTATAACAGCAAAATAATTAAAGCACTCACTTTTACACTACGGCAACAAACCCAAATCGACAAAGATATCGCCTTTTTCCACGCTTTTACACTCTATTGACAACACGAAATTGAATAAGCATTTGCTCACTTTGTCAGTCAATCAACACAGAATAACAAATCACTAACCTTTTAATCTTTGTCGACCAAGATTCATCACATGACAAGCCCTAACTTTTCTGTTCAGTCCATCACCTTTTTAGTCTCTATCCAATGAGCAGCAAAAACAAAGATTGAAGGGAAGAAAGATCGAAACCATCATTTGCCACTATAGAGAGTGCCTGTGAGAGTTGCGATTTGGGACTTTGGGCATATAGAGAGAGTGGCAATGAGAGCTCGATTTGCTTTAGAAGAGACAAAGTGTCGATGAATCAAACAAAATCGAAGCCCTAATTTGTGATTATTTCAGAGAAATTGAGAGAAGGATGGAAGACAGCGTGCATGAACAAGAGGAAGGTAACGTGCAAGTGAGAAGCCCTAATTTGGCAATTACACGAGACATCGTCATTTTCAAGCTATTACATGCCTAGAAACGATGTCGTTTCTGTTAGAGGGAGAGATTTGTACACAATTTAGGAAATGACGTCGTTTCTCTCGGACAAAAATTCTCACATAAGATTCCCATTTATTTTTAAAAATTCCACGTCATATTGTAAAATTAAGTAAAAAATTCACATAGGACGATTTTGCCGGAAGTGGCACTCAAATGATCTATTTTCGCCGGAAGTGACACTCAAAGGATCTATTTTACTTCGATGTGACACTCAAGTGAGCCAAAAAAAAGTTATAGCACTCAAGTGAGCACCGTACAAAAGTTAAGGCACTCCGAGTATCCTTATCCCCCTTCCCTACATGTCATATAGCTTTGGAGAGCAACAGATACTCAATGTTTCATTCCATTTGCTTTTGTTTCCGCTTAATTTTCTAATAAGAACATATATACAAAAGTAATTAATGTAAGAACTCACACTTATAAGATGAATACTAAGGAATAATGTTAATCAAATAGAAGTTTAACCAAAATACTATTTAGATTTTTCCTAGCAGAACACAATCAAAATTGGCTAACCTAAAGGAAACATAATGCAGAATATCCATAAACGTATATAACCTAGCTCTCTTCAGTATGCATACCAAAGCCATCATCATATAAAGTCCCCACATCTAAGGAAATAGAAATTTGCCAACTCCACTTATACAGATTCTGCAGTAATGTATATTTATTGAATGGACAAAGAAAAGGATAGCTTCTTTAGTCACATACCTACCAAAAATAGAATTTATTGTAATAATGAAGCATATAAACAAAATCTCCAGTACTCGCTTTCTTTTGAGGTAAAATTTTCATCTTCTGGGCTCTTTACACATCAAGGAGATGACTGTTTTTTGTTCATCAATCATCAAAAGAAACCAATATTAAATTCAGCTCCGTAGTTACAGTTGACAACTCTGCATTAAATTCACAATAACAATGAGAATTAAAGTATCTATTGTAATATTGAAGGATATAAAATATTCCACGGTAATATTTTCTCACTTGACTCAAAATGTTCGAGTTCTTCTAAGTCCTTCTCAATCGAAAGTGATAGTGGTGCGGATCGTAGCCAATCTTGAGCACATATAAGAGCTTCCATCATGCTTGGGGTTAAGGAGCTACGAAAAACATCAAGTACACGACCTCCTGTGTTGAATGCAGCCTCTGATGCTTTAGTTGAGACAGGCATAGCCAAAATATCTCGAGCAATGGAAGAGAAGATAGGATATCTTGAAAAATTGACTTTCCACCAATTTAATATATCAAAGTTGGTACTATAGCATTCACATCTTTCTTCTAAATATTTATCTAATTCAGATTTTTCTTCCAAATATTCTTGTCCTATTTGGCTAAGATACATTACAGCCATAATGTCTACACCAACCACAGGAGACATTTGACACGTTCATTGTCCTTGTACCCTTTAACCTCAAGTTGCTTTGGGGGCATATACCGGTGCGGTCTTGCTCACACAATGACGTTAGATATGTTGTTACTTTATCTCGTAAAGTTTCCACCCACTTGCTTTTATAAACTCGATTAATCATCCATTTCACACACTCCCACTTATGTTGAGGGTCAAGCATGCATGCAATGAATCATGTTAGAATGATGTTGTTCATATTGCCAAAATACTTATTGAATTTGATCTTCATTCTATTGGCTATTTCCTTCAAACTCTTGTCGTCGTTCTTACAATATCTGTCAATCATCATAAAAATCCCTAGACATCTTTTGCCATAACATTACTAGTGACATAAGAATAACCCAATACTTTTAAAGTCGTATCATAGAACAGCTTCAAAAGAGGAAGAAATTGATGGACATATTCCCAATCATCACTAATAGGCAGCCCTCTCACCTTGGAAAGGTCTTCAACAAATTTGCTATCCCTAATATCTAATAAGATAAAAGCCTTTTGAAACTTCAAAGCCGCTTCCAACATCATGTATGTTGAGTTCCAACGAGTCTCCATAGCCAAACATACAAGACTCTTGGACTCGATGTTTTCTAGCTCAATGCATTCCTTAAACCGTTGTAACCTCGCAGGAGAAGACCATACATAACGTACAGCTGAGCGTATTCTCACAATGGATTTATCTATATCTTTCAAACCCTCTCTCACGATCAAACTCAATATGTGAGCACAATATCTCATATAGAGTAACCCACCCGACAGAATAAGAGAGTTCCAAGAGTTAAATCTTTTTTTTTTAAAGTATTGAACTCCAAAGTTATTTAAGCTTGCATTAGCCACAGTAATGGAAAAAATTCTTTTTGTTGCCCAAAGCCACAGTAATGGAAAAAATATTTTTTATCCCCCATACAGTCAAGCATTTTTCAATTGTTTTTCCTATAATCTCAGCAGAATGTTCAGGGATTTGACAAAAATTCAAGATTTTCTTTCACGACTTCCAATCAACGTCTATAAAATGAGTAGTGAGACACATGTAACTCATATTTTGACAAGAAGTCTAGGTGTTAGTTGCGAGACAAACCCTTGGAGAAGTATCAAAAAAATATTGTTTCAATTTGCTTCTTTCCTCCGAGCATAACTTATAACAATCCTCCCTCAATGTGTTTCTTGAGGGGATTAAAAACTTTGGCTCGATCCTATCCACGAATTGCCGAAATGACTCATTTTCCACAATCTTAAAGGGTAATTCACCAATGATGAACATAGCTACTAGGTCTTTTTGACTAACATCTTGGTCAAATTTCCATGCACCAAATGAAGTAGAAGTATCGACCCCAACAAGTTGACCTGAAACACTTTTTTGCCTTTTCTCAACATTCGCATGTGGAAATTGCTTACATGTACCTAAATGATTGCGCATTGCACTAGTCCCCTGACTAGTAGAACATCCAATAAGAGCCTTGCAATACAAATATTCAACCTTATCCGGGCTATTTTCTGTCCTTTTATAGTGTTCCCTCGCAGTAGATCTCACCCTCCTTCTATTTGTGCCACTAGAGTTTTACTAATTGAAGAAGACATCAACCAATCCTTTTATCTATGACAATTAAAGAAACAACCTGTCATTTAAAAGCACAAAGCTTCAAAAACTGTGAATCTAAAACATTGCAGAGAAAATTCATGCTTACATAGAATTCTATAAGTACAAATGGAATTTCAGAAAAAATACTCCCAAGAAAAAACTTATGACAAAATTTAAGAGAATATAGAGTTAAATGGTTACTTTTTTAAGACATACCAATGAAATTGGAGTTCATTAACTAGTAAATAACAAATTTATCGACCAGAGGTAACAAAAAGAATGGAAGAAATTATTGACCAGAAGCCAAGACAATCCCAACGTTGACAAATATCTCTTTGAAGCCTAAGCATTTTTCAAACTTCTCTTTTGAACAGATCAGCAACTCATCAAAGCAATAGGCCAGCTCACAAGAAGCCTCCTTCTCAATGCACACGTCTCTTTCTTTCCCTCACACAAACTCACAAAAATCTTCTTGTCAAACGTAATATGCTCATGAAAAACACAAACAAAATCTTGAAGAATCGCAAGCAACCCAGTTAAACTTCACATCCAATGCACCCAGGAGAGAGAAGATTCAACCTTTTCTGAGCGAGATTGCGGGCAATCCCTTGTTCAGAAGACTAGCCTTCTTGCGTTTCCAGTGCCACTGAAAAATCAACAACAAAATTCCCACTTTCTGGAATCCCTCTTTAAAGATGAGCAAAAATTGCACGCTCGGCTTCAGGCTGGCCTACGAAAAAGCACAATATCATGAAAAAGTGGCCCTAATTTCTCCAGCCTACCAACAAGAGTTGCAAAGTGCACAGATCAACCCGCAAAAACTCACATCGCCGATCCACAACACCGCAACTGGCCTCAACGAACAAGAAAAACCTCGCCGTCCTCGCTCCTCCGTCAATGACTTTGTAAACGAGACTCTCGATAGTCGATGGTGTCTCCATTGCTCTTCTTCGAGATGCCAACCGCATCGAACTTGCTGTCCTCGCTCCTCAGCGTTTGGGAGCTGAGACCAGACCAGCTTGGCCGTCGCTCAACCCAGTCTCCGACTTCCGTAGACTCTCCCTATCAAAGTCTTAGGCCGAGCCACTGAGGAGTGTTGTTTTGGTCGCAAAGGCTGCGGAGTTATGAAGTGAAGAAAGAAAGGGTTTGATTTAGGGTTAGTGAGTTGTTGCAGTTCGGATCAGTTTATAATCCAAATCGAACTGAAAAAAACCAATCCAGAAAAGAAAACGGTAATATTTTTATGATCCGAACTGAAAATCGAATTGAATCGAAACTGCACGAAATTTCGGTTCAATTTGGTTCAGTTTCGATTTCGATTCAATTTTCCAGTTTGGTTATGACACCCTTACTTTTTACATCCATTTGATATAACTAGAAATTGTAGAAACATGCATAAGCTGGTAAAAGTCATATAGCTTCTAGTCTAGCAACATCAGCATAAGTTTCATTGAGATCAATACCCTCCTCCTGTGAGTAGTTTTTCACGACTAATCTTGCTTTATCGTGAGTTACATTACCATTATCATTAAGTTTGTTCCGAAAAACCCATCTAGTACTGATGACTGGATGATTTGTGGGTCTTGATACTAATTCCCAAACTTCATTGATTTTGAATTGATGCAATTCTTCTTGCATAGCTTCAATTCAGCTTTCATCGGAAACAGCTTCCTCAACTCCTTTGGGTTCTAGTTGAGATATGAGAGCCAGCGAATTCAATAGATTTCTGAGTGATGATAGTTGGGTATCCAAGAAAAATACCATCACTTGCGCTTGCATCAAATTTCCTGATGTTGTCATTTACATTCTTGAGATGAAATATTTGCATTCAAATAGATGGAAGTATGATATGTTGGGCTTTCTTCCTTCGAAGATTTCGTAAGAAGTCTTTTCCAGCAGTGGTCTTATCAGAAATCTGTTCAGTGTGTAGCAAAGCAGTGGCAACAACTTTTGCCAAGGAGTAGGTAGGTGTACTACTTTCAATCATCATAGTTCTATCAATCTCTTGTAGTAAACGATTCATTCTTTCAGCAATACTATCTTGTTGAAGGGTGTAGGCTGTGGAGAAGTTATGTTCCATCCCATTTTCATCGAAATATTTAGCAAAGCTTTGATACTCGAACTCTCTTCCATGGTCTATCTTGGCTGTTGTGATACTAGATCCTTTCTCGTCCTGGATCTTTCGAGCGAATTTTTGAAATGAGCAAAATGCTTCATGCTTGTGAGACAGGACCATCACCCAAGTAAATCGTGAGTAGTCATCAACAATCACTAAACAATGTCTTTCTCCTCCTAGACTCATGGTCCTTGTTGGTCCGGACAAATCCATTTAGCAATGGTATTTATTTATTTGAATGAAGATCTGACCTGCTTTTCCAAAGCAGATGCATTGCAGGAGTCACATTTGTTGAAGTTGATCTTTGGTAGATCGCGGACAAGATCTTTTAAAGATATCTTGGAGAATTGCTTTGCAATGATGTGGCCTAACTTTTGTTAGGCATTAGGCATCATCAAAATTAACATTAAGCAAGTAGATGTTACCATACCATTTGCTAGTAAATGATTGTGGCTTGTCTTGGCTCATGCCAACGCACTTACCTTCTTTAAGACTAATCTTGAATCCTTTGTCACATAGTTGACTTATACTTACAAGGCTTATACTTACAAGATTGTGGTTCAACCCTTTGACGAGGGTTACGAAAGTAGGCAATAAAATATTTTGATTGATTCAGATAAGAATTTGACCTATTTTGCAGATAACTTCCAAATTTGAATTTGACAGACGCACAATGGCGACTGTCGGTGGCTCTTGGCTTGCTGGCAAGGGAACGACGATGGTGAGTTGGTGAATGTCGAGGTTGCTGGACATACTCAGCGGCCACAGGAATGTAGCGTGATGATCACGATGATGGAGAAATTGGCCGTTTCAAAGTTCGTGTGTGTAGGATATTGCAGAGAAGAAAAGCCATGTGTCCCCGCCATGTTTTCTCTTCATATACCGCCACGTTTTGCTGGCTTGCTTTTTCAAATCTGGTCAAAATAAAAAAGAACAAATTATCAAATATGTACGCGAAGCGCTGGTCTCGGTGCAGTAGCGGCTGTGAATATTGTGTGACGTTAAGCTGCTGGTCGCACCTGGGATGAGCAGATCGCGGTGGAGGTAGGCGGCAAATGTTGGAAGTGAGCAAGGATGCGTCACACGGGGAGCGGGAGTTGCTGCCGATGCGTCACGGACTAAGGGCTTTGCGGACCATGATTTATCGATGCAGACGGTTCAGTAAAGGCGTTCAGCTTGAAGCGAAAGAACGACGAGCTTTCGCTCTCGTCTCTCTTCTCTCAATTGTATGCCTTCCTCTCTCTCTCTTTCTCACGCCTTCTCTCTTTTCTATCGCGTGTATTGTCTTCGTATTGTGGCCCCCCTTTCTCCCGATTTCTCTGTTTCTTTCGGCCGTGCATTAGAATTGTGTGGCCTCCTTCTGTGAATGTCTGAAGCTCCTTTGATATGTGAAAGGAGTGATCCCCTCAAGGAAAGGACAAAACTTCCTTCCTCGTGCAAATAAAACAAGCCAGCAAATTTCTCAATTTCCTTGGCGCTCCTGCTTCACTTCTTTTCTTTTCTTAAATACTCACTGACAATTCTTTCCTGCCTTTCCCAAAAGAATCGGCTCATGGGATTGTGCCGATTACCTCAAATCAATTTTCCTTAACTTCAAGCAAATATTTTTCTTGATGGACCGAATCCTGCCATGTCCAATTTTATTTTAATGTTTCAATACCAAGATCATTGACCATTGACATATAAATCATTCGGCCACAATCCTGTTCAAATCATGCACGATTGATTTCCTTTCTTTAATTTAATTACTCCCCAAGATAAATCAATACCCCGACTCGGCAAACTTCCCAATCACCAGTCACTCGTGTCCATTCGTAGACAGTCAAATGCAAAATGATGTTATATGAGCCTATGAAATTCTTATGATATCTATATGTATTTTAACTATTATTTTTTTTAGGGGCCAAAATCAATGCCAAATTGTTCTATGCAATATAAGATTAAATGGATCGCCAAAATTTAGGTGTCAGCTTTATCTTTTAAAATCTGGAAACGAAATAACAAGGCGATCATATCTAAGTAATTATGGATATTGACGGAAGATTTCTCGTTTAAATTTGGAAACGGGATAAAATCCGCGATTGTATCCAAATAATTATGGATAGGATCGAAGATTTTCCGTGCTGCCGATATCGTATCTTATAGTTAGAAATTGGATTATCGTTGTACTCGCGGATCACATCCTAAAGAAATTGCAAGTATTTTGAAGCCAATAAACAATGCAGTGAGATTTATGAATTCCTTTGTGAAATTATGACATAGTTTTTGTGAGGGCTAAATATTGTATGAGTTCTTAGGTATAATTGAGAGTTGTCAAACATCGAGAATATTTGAGAGTTTGGTTATAATCTCCATTGTATCTTTTGATCTATAGTGAAATCTTAAATTGTTTTTCCCGTGTAGTAGATCACACCAACGGAACTACGTAAATTCGATGTTCGGTTTATTTCCTTATTATATTTATTGATTTGTTCGATTTCCTAGAGGCCCTTCCATACAAAATGCGTATGTGCAGTCAAAAGCTTTTGTTCAGGAAGACTGGCCAAAGAATTTCGAAAGAGGCAAAGAACTTTTATTCCAACGGTGTTTCTTTTGATGTCTTAGCGAATTTCAATCGTTGATATAGACATTCTCAGTATAGATTAGCTATTGAGATTTATTGAAACATTGAGAGGAGCATTGCACGAGATAAATGATTCATGTCATTTCGAAAGGACTGGACAAGCTTGCTCAAACCTTCTGATGATTACCTCAACAACCTAATCCTGTTTTTATTGAATTTTAAATTGGGTTGGGCCACTTTGAACTCTTCACTGTTCACTTGGTTACAAGATTTTTCTCTTTTGACTAATAATCTCCTTCCTATCTATTTCCGATTGAGAGTGAAGAGGTTCTAGTCCAAATTCCTAAGTCAATAAGACATATTCGGAGGTAACAAAGTATGATCGTTTGAAACTTTTTCTCAAACCAACTCCTCCATTTCTTTTCTTCTTTTAATTTTCCTTTTCTCTTTGAACAAAAATCTCTCTTTTTTCCCGTCTTCCTTTTCTTCACTTTACATCCTTATGTTCTTTGCCCCGAATTCTTTTTCCCAAACACAAAAGAGCAAAGAAAGTGCAGACTTGGGAGATCACATCGAAATCGTTCACAATTAGAAATACAATAGAATATCTACACTAAACTCGACTTAAACCATATGTCTCTCATTCATATTTTATATTACATGGAAGTTTTCAGGAAGGATGTTGGAAGTTTCAAAAATATTTGTTTCTCATGCATAAAATTATGTTTATGCTCTGTCGTTGATGATTGATTGCTCGGCGACTGGGAAATATATAGATGTCCTTAATTTTGAAGCCAATGGGAATTAGAGATGACTTTGAAGGCCATATTTGTTTTTCACTTAATTTGCTGCACCTTCTTTACAAATTTAAATCAAGAAGAAAATGTTGCAATGGAAGATTTCGTTTGTCCAAACCTGATTATCCTTCAGACTACCTATCCAAATTGGACCAACATGAAGAAGACTGGAAACAAGAGAATCATCATTTGGTAATGATAAATAAACAGCCAAATGTCCATCATTCAAAACATTTAAAGAGGGAAATGAGCACGGCTGGAAACAGGAGGAAAATCATTAATAACAACAATCAACAACCAATCAAGAGACAATTATTGAACATCAGCCATCAGGAGAAAAACCACAAAATGGAAAAGAAGAATCATTGTATGGAGGGGCAAAGGGAGGGTTCATTTGTAGTAGCTGAGCGTGCTATATACTGTCTGAATTATGGTGAGGGCGAAAAGAAGGATGGCGGCGATGAGAGACAATATAGACCAAGGATTCCTGAAGTTTGTGTGGATGAGATTAGCCCTCCACATATTCCAGGTCTTCTTGCAGTGCTCTTCGATCTTCTTTTGCACAGATTCCTCATGGTCCTCGAGATAGAGCGTCATGTCCTTGGTCAGCGAGTTGAACAGCTAGGCGACCTCCTTATTGCTCCCGAGATTCTGGATGATGCCCTGGGTACGGAGCAGGGCAACGTCCTGCTCGGTGTCAATAATGTTGTCCATGAAGAAGATGTAGGCTGTGAACTCGTTTACTGGCCTCAAAATGGAAGCGCTCGAACGTCATGAGGTTGATGTTGGAGACATATATGATTTGTCTCGAGATTCCGATTTTAATTACATAGACTGAGGACTAATTGATTTAGCCAATCGAGATATTATAGGAAATTGTATCATGTTTATTCTTTCTTTGATTCCCTTTTGTATTATAAATATCAGTATGTACATGTACAGAAGATGCAATACAGGAAAACAATTTTCCAATCTCTACATTTTACATTTTCTGTCATGGTGTCACAGCTTTCGGTTCTAAGCTAGCTTCCGCATCATTCTTCCAAATTGCCCCCGGTAGCATTCTAATTTCGTTGTTGCAAATTTCATCCGGCAAAACGAATTAGCACTCCGGGTAGGAATTCAAATATCTGCACAACACACCATGCCCAAAAATCAGAACAAGAAGCCAACCACCAGTGAAAATCAAGAAACAATTCTACCTACGATGGAAGAATCATCCAATAACTCATCACAGAATCAGTCTTCAGATCAAATGGATCCGACTCATGGTGAACGGGATTCTGCACAACATCCCACGATTGATCCTCCGGCACCAACACAGCTTCCTCCGACACCAACACCCAGTCAAGTCCAGTGACCACTGATACAATGGATTCCAGTTCAGAGTTAATGGGCTGTCAATCGGCAATTTGGCCAACACAGTCGACTTGCAGAGGACGCAAATTCGGAACCGCGACCTCAACTCAATGGGCTTGGATGGCCACCTTCGAATCACCGGGCCGACCCGAGTGCATCAGGTCAAGGGATGAATCCCTACCCAGGATTGCAACCCGATTTCTATTCGTATCCAGTCCTAGCCTTCAGCGGCCAGCCGGAGCCCGGAGACACACTTTACACATCGTTGGCCGATGGAGCAAAACTCCGACTTATCAACTTACAACTCACCGGCCCCAACAACTACAATGCATGGGCTCGAGATTTCCGGTGAGCGCTCGTGACCAAGGACAAGGACGGATTCCTTTATGGAACTGTGCCCTATCTGACCGACGACCAGCTTCAATGATGTTGGCGCAAATGCAACCAACTCGTTCGCACTTGGATTGGGAACTGCATAATCCCTGATGTCGCCACAGGTCTTCCACCGACCGAAGATTAAAAAAAATTATGGGAAAGCATACGGGAAATGTTCGGAAAAATGGACCCAGCGAAGCATTTCTCACTCACACAAGCCCTGTCAGAGTTGAAGCAAGGGAACCTCTCAGTTATCGCTTGTTTCAATCGACTCTTAGCTTTGTGAAATGAGCTCGAGGCGGCTGAGGAGGAGCTTCAAGGACCAGAAACAACACTCGCACAGTATAGAAAAATTCGAGAAAGGGAGAAGGTGACTCACTTTCTGTTGATTCTAAATGATAGTTACTCACCGTTTCGATCGCAGATTTTAGCCATGGATCCCATCCCTCCTCTTGGCCGGATCTATCAATTGGCTATACAGGAAGAGAACCACCGACTAGCCACGGTGGAGTATGTGAAAATCGGAGAGAGAGTGACGCTTGCTGCTCCGGTAAGACCATCACAGCGAGCGTCCAACGCTCAGGGGTTGTTGCCGCCGCGACGAGCTCCAACTTTGTCTGGGTCAAATGCGAGAAGTGAATCTCACTGGGAAGAAGAAGAAGACCCCAATTCTAGGGTTTTGAAGATGGTCGGCCTAGATTATAAGAAGGGATCATACGGTTCTTATCTCATTAATCATACGAGCGGATCAAGCAATTCCCACCAAGCCACATCAGCCCCAAATTTTAAACCATCCGGCGGTCCACAGAGCGCCACGTCAGCTAGAGGAAATGGGCAGAATTTTAAAAATAACAATAAATATTGTGAATATTGCAAGCGCCCACATCACAATATTGATACTTGCTGGAAGTTGCATGGAAAATCGGGTGATAAAGAAAAAAAGGAGAAAGATTTTTCTGCTTATCAGGTTTTGGCACAAGGGACTGAAAGGACAAATTAGACAAGTACTAATGATCAATATCAACATATTATGAAAGCATTGAATCAATTAAGAGCTACAGACAAAGCTGCAGGTTTTTCAGGTACTTCTTTTCCCAGGAATGATAATATTTTAGTCGATACATGGATTATCAACTCAAGCGCTAGTGACCACATAATATGTGATGAGAAAATTTTTTTTGACCACTGCAAAACCCATCCCAATGCATCTGTTCGTCTTCCCAATGGTGCTCTCACTTATGTTACCAAAATTGGAGCAGTCCATCTTAGTCCAAACATTATCCTTAAAAATGTCCTTTACATTCCTGAATTTTAATTCAATCTTATATCAATTTCCAAGATCTGTGAAGACAACTTTTGCCAAGTCATGTTCAATTCCAAAAAATGTTTCTTTCAGAACCATTTGACTGGCAAAATGATGGGCTTGGGTAGTGTTACACAAGGGCTATATTTTTGGATCAGCTTTCCAAGGGATTTTGATATGTCGTTATTCAATAAAAGCATTTCATGTAATGCCACCACCAGCAATAAAAATTTCCTTTCTCATCAGCGTTTGTGTCATAGTGCTTGTTTTCCATATCCAAATTGTCCAATTTGTCCTTTGGCAAAACAAACACAAGCACTATTCCTGATAAGCACATCTCGAGCTACTAGTGCATTTTCTCTGCTTCATCTAGATATTTGGGGTTCATATCATACTCCACATCATGATGGGTCTCGATTTTTTCTAACAATTATAGATGATTACACTCGCGCCACTTGGGTTTTTCTCATGCAATCCAAGAGTCAAACATTCTCTAATCTGTCGAATTTCTTTTCACTGATAAAAAATCAATTCGACAAAACTGTCAGTAAAATTCGCATAGACAATGGACGCGAGTTTTTCACTACAGAATGCAAATCTTTCCTAGCTTCTCATGGGATAATTCATGAAACCTCTTGCACTTATACTCCTCAACAAAATGGGGTCGTAGAGCGAAAACATCGTCATCTCTTAAAGTTAGCTCGAGCTCTCAAATACCAAGCCTCTATCCCTAAGACTTTTTGGGGAGATTATGTGGTCACGACGGCTTGTTTGATTAATCTCATGCTAACTAGAATTCTTGAAGGTCGATCTCCTTTTGAAATGCTTTTTGGAAAACAATCAGAAATTGGACATTTGAGAGTTTTTGGTTTCTTATGTTATGCAACAAATGTGGGTCCTCGAGACAAAATGGATCCTCGTGCCTTACGATGTGTATTCTTGGGATATTCTCTCCTCCAAAAAGGTTATAAGATTATGGAAATATCTACAGGCAAGTTTTTTATTAGTGGAGACGTTATTTTTCATGAAGATATATTCCCATTCCAGGAATCAATATATTCTTCTCAAATAGATATATCAAAATCAAAGCGTCATCAATTCCTATCAGAAGAAGACTTGTCTATGACTTCTCCATATTTTTTTGTCACCTTGGATCAAACAACAGCAGCTCCTAAATACTCAAATCAGATAGAAGATTTAGTTGTACCATACAACGAGAAGAATAATTTATCAATTCCATCTCCATGGCAGCATATTGATCAACCATCTCCGTTAGAACAGAACATTGCAGAACCACCCTGACGTTCTAGACGTCAAGTTTGTCCACCTACATGGACAAAAGATTACATATGCTACACGCTGGACTCACTAGGTACACAATATCCTATATCTTCTTATGTCTCTTTTAATCAACTGTCGGAAGAACACATATGCTGTATTAGTCGCATATCTGAGGAACAGAACCTTCATCTTATGAAGAAGTAATATGTAATCCGCAATGGCAACAGGCCATGGAAGCCGAGTTGAGAGCTTTAATGGATAATCATACTTGGGACATCGTTCCCTTGCCTTCACATAGAAAACCAATTGGCTGCAAATGGATATATAAAATCAAATACAAGGCAGATGGTTCAATTGAACGCTACAAGGCTCTACTAGTTGCTAAAGGATTTACGCAACGAGAAGGTTTTGATTATCATGAAACCTTTTCTCCAGTTGCAAAAAAGGTAACTGTCCGTTCCTTCTTATTAGTTGCTGCATTCCGTAATTGGGAATTACATCAGATAGATGTCCATAATCCTTTTCTTCATGGTGATCTGGATGAAGCAATATACATGGAACTTCCACAGGGTTTATGTAGACAGGGGGAGTCTCAGGTATGTCGTTTTTGTAAATCCCTATATGGACTGAAACAAGCTTCTTGATAGTGAGATGCCAAATTCACCACTGCACTTACAAATGCGGGTTTCAAGCATTCTAAGCAAGATTATGCCTTATTCACATAGACCAAAGGTACTTCATTAATTTATTTATTGATATACGTTGATGATATACTCATTATGGGAAATGATGATTTTGCTGTTAGAAAATTAAAGGATTATTTACGCTCTACCTTCCATATCAAAGATTTGGGACCTCCCAAATATTTTCTTGGTATTCAGATAGCCAGATCCGAGAAGGGAATATGTCTTAGTCAGTGAAAATTTATCTTAGAAATTATTTCAGAAGCAAGATTATCAGGATGTAAACCTGCCACTATTCTCGTTGAACAAAATGTCAAGCTCACAACGCTTGAATATGATAAGAGTTCATCATCACCTAATGAAGACCCATTACTTAGGGATCCATCAGGATATCAGCGACTTATGGGAAAGCTGATTTATCTCATTGTGACGAGGCCTGATATATGTTATGTAGTACAAATACTTAGCCAAGTTATGCATAATCCAAAGCAGTCTCACATGAATGGAACACTAAAAGTCGTGAAGTATTTGAAAGGATGCCCAGGACTTGGAATCCTATTATCTTGTGATTGCAACATGAAAATGGTGGCTTATTGCGATACAGATTATGCGACTTGCCCAATGACCAGAAGATCTATCACAGGTTTTTACATCAAATTAGGAAGATCTCTAATCTCATGGAAAACAAAGAAACAATCGACTGTTTATTTATCATCAGTTGAATCAGAATACCGAGCTATGGCAAAGACTATTTGTGAGATAGTTTGGATACGAGGTCTATTGTTGGATCTTGGAGTACATATTAATAGAGCAAGTGAACTGTTTTGTGATAATGATGAAGCTCTCAAATTAGCAGCAAATCCAGTTTTTCATGAAAGAACTAAATATATAGAAGTTGATTGTTATTTCACTCGAGAAAAAATTCAAGAAGGAATTGTTGCAACTCGAGGAATTGGAACTGAAGAGCCGCCTGCAGACATAGTCACTAAGCCTTTGTGCAAGAGACAACATGCATATATATTAAGCAAGCTTGGCGTCTTTGATATATATAAGCCGCCAGCTTGAGGGGGAGCGTTGGAGAAATATATGATTTGTCTCGAGATTCCGATTCTAATTACATAGATTAAGGACTAATTGATTTAGTCAATCGAGATATTATAGGAAATTGTCTCATGTTTATTCTTTCTTTGATTCCCTTTTGTATTATAAATATCAATATGTACATGTACAGAAGATGTAATACAAGAAAATAATTTTCCAATCTCTACATTTTACATTTTCTGTCAGTTGGGGAACATGGACTCGGTGAAGTCGTCCACCATGATAGCAGGGGACCTCGGGACCCCGTCAGCAAAGGAGATGTCCTTGAGGCTGCGAGTCTCGCTCTTCTTCAATCGAATCCCAGTCTCGTTGAGCTCAGTGGCCGACCGGATTATGTACTCGCTCTTCTCACTCTGCGTGTCATCTAGGTTAGGCTGGACGTTATCGGGCTGGTTCTCTTGGAGCAGCAGGTTGTTCAAGAGGACGTCCAAGACGTGGAGGCATTTGCCCATCTCTGGGATATGCGTGCTATGGGAGTAGAAGTTGAGGATGAGCTTGTTGATATATTTGTACCCCTGCATTGTTGGAGTAAATTTAGTGCATTGAATAAATTGAAAATGTATCTTGAGTTTGAGCCCATAAATTATTGGGTGTAATTGAGGGTTGGGAAATAATATGAGTGCTTAAGTGATTTAAAACTGTAAACTTCAGGTACATTGAAATCATCAATAGTGATAGTTTCTCTCTTTCCAATATTGCTCACTCAATCACAGGAATGATTGACAACATAGCTGACTCTATTTAAGGAACTTCACATTTGCAATGAAAATTTGAGTGTATAGGCGACCGGAATTTCAGTGGTTGTGTCCATCAAATTCCAGCCGCTGATTGATTCTCTTGACCACTATCCAACTACTAAATTGAGATTAAAGGTTTTCATAAGAGAATCTAAGTAAGCTGAAGGGATCGAAGGAAAATTGAGAAAGTTACAACACCGACATTGTCACGCTCTCTTTGACTACAGCAATCATGCCTCTATTCACGTATGTTAGAATTCTTGTTGATTGTAATTTGTGATTTGAAAAGTGTACAAGCGTGACAACAATGCTTTTGTATTGATAGTGGGATTTATCAGCTTTGGGAAGAAGTAGCAAATGTTATGTTATAAGCGCATTCGAGCCTTGTTGACGGCTATCAATTTGAGAGAGTAGACGTAGATTTAATATAAGTCAAACCATTATAATATATGTGTGTAATATCTTCAATCTCTTTACCAAGTCCAATTGTTTATATGATATTTATCTTCTATCTCTTTACACCAGATTTAGAATCATTTGTTTCTTTCAATTGGCTATTAGTGGCTAGAGGTGTTGGTTGATTTGTTGTCTTGATAAAGTACACGATCGTGGCGAAATTCAAGTGCAGCTTAGACTCGAAAGGTCTATGTAGAGATTGAGCCCCCGAGGGGCTTTGGGAGAATATCAATGATCAAGCTCCAACAAAGTAATTATGACTTAACTCAAACATCAAACCAAGATGGAGATTGCTAAAAATATATCTCGAATTTGAGCATGTAAAAAACCTTGATCCAAGTAGATTTTCTAATTTGAGTAAGTTTCCATATATGGAGTTTTTTTTTGGATCCAAATATCATATGTTTGTGTGGTGGGCGTTGGTTTTTGCCTATTAGAGAGCAAATGAGCTTTTGGCCATAATAGTCAGTAGTGCATTGTGCTCGTGGATTACATTCTAAAGAAATTGCAAGTATTTTGAAGCCAATAAATACTGTGGTGAGATTTGTGAATTTTTTTATGAAATTGTGACATTGTTTCGTGAGTAATTGTCAAGGCAAAATATTGTGTTAGTTAGTGGATGTAATTTGGGGTTGGGAAACATTGAGAATATTTTAGTGCCTCGAGTGTGGTGTAATTTCAATTGTATCGATTGATCTATAATGAAATCTAATATTGTCCTTGTGAAGTAGGTCACACTGACGAAACCACACAAATCTGATGTTCAATTTATTTCCTTATTTTGTCTATTGTTGCATTCAATTGCTTCTGCTCTGCAACATTGTACGACAGAGTTGGCATATAGATAGTACTTGAATGATCAAGGGGAAAAAGAAGTTTCCAATAGCAGTGATAGAATTAATAGTGAAATTGTGGTTGATCTCGAACTGTACCCGGGAGCTTTAGATTGGATCGGCTCCACGTGGGATCCATCTAGAGTCAACAATATATACAGTTAGATGAACATAGTACGGCAGTTTGTGTGCGTGCAATAAACTCTCTTATGACGAAACGAAATCTAAGAAACTAGCCTCTTGGCCGTCGCTCTCTACGGTGACCAGCCGTTCCAGCACTAGCATTGGCAGCTGATTCTCGAGCATCACCATGTCCCGCTGTATGTATGGCGATATGTAGAGAAACCCAACGTCACCAAAGATGGGGTCGTTCAGCGGGTAGTCATCCTGCTGGTCTGTCCTGGTCCTTAGGATCTCAAGCATGAAGCAGCCGTCAATCATCATCAACTGCAGGAACTGACCAGATGCGCCCTCGCTGCCGCTCTCCTTCCACTTTGAGTGAAGCATTTGGTAGCTATCCTGGAGGTCCCGCACCACCTCTCTTAGGGACTCGAGGAAGGGCTCGACTTGCTTTTTGGAACGCCAAAGGAAGTGGAAGAGTGCGCGGCGCTTGTGCTCCTCCATGGGGAGGAGGTAGTCCTTGCTGTGGTGGTAAGGGCCAAACGAGACAGCCTGCGGCCAGTAGGCCTTGCGGTTGAGGTTGGTGATGCAGGCCAGGACCCTGTAGATGGACCGCCTACTCCAGTGCCGTTCCTCGATGGATTTGGAGGGCATGTCTCTGACGTTCTCATTGACTTGGACGATCCAATTGGTCTCGTTCGGGTTCCGTGGTGGCTGTGAAGGAGTCATAGTTCTGCAAGTTTCAGAGGTTCCACAAATTTCTGTTGCGGTGTGTCTTGTGTTCCTTTTTTCAAGCTGCAAGGAGTTAGAGAAGAGGCGAAATTATGTGGTATATATAGATAGGGGATAAATTAGTTTAGGGGTGTCCAAGCCGATGCTTCAAGTTGAAGAGGTACTATGGGTAAATCACGAGGGTCTGCCTAAAATTGAAATGTTCGTATGATATAATGTCTGTATGGGTATGGACTTAGCATATTTGACGTGACGCTAGATTTAAAATAGTAATCTTTAAATTTTACTTGAAAGTCGTTCCAGACATACTAGTGACTGATGGAAACATATCAATATAGATTTAGAACTTTTTATTAGTTATAAGTACAATACACAAATTAAAAGCTAACCACCCAAAATACTCAAAATTAACTATAACTAAACCACCCAAACCCTAAACAAAATGCTAAATGAGTTTGTAAGGAAGAACAATTTGGTCTTTTCTATATAGGCTTTTGCTTAATGGTATGTGAATAGTATTTGTATATATGAAGATTTTAAGGTGTTATTGGGTCAACAGTATAATGTGTCTTTTGGTATTTTCCCCATAAGAGAAGGATCCAGTACGATATCTATATAAGCACCGCTTTACAACATTGAACGACAAACACACTGATTTTTTAGAAGAAATGATGCAACAAACTTTGATCAGCTACTTGACCTCGTGAGTCATGTTTAAATACTTAATAAAGATGTATCACATGATTTACAACTCGATTTCATAAACTAGTTTTGTATTGAAATATTGTTGAGTAAGGAAAGGAAGGTTTTTTCCCCTCTTTTCTTTCTGTTAGAAAGTCTAACGTAAAAACTTAAACTGATAAGTAGAGGGAGACCACATAAATATAAATAATATTTAACACCCATCAAACGATGTGAGATAATATTTCAACACTTTCGAAGGAATAAAAAATGACTTTGGGGAGTAAGTAGGTTTACATGTTAGGGTTTACATATGCCCGTCATGCCCTTGACATCAATAATGCACATTGGGGAGGTGAAATCGGAGCGTTTCACAAGCCACCAGATCCGGGTCAAACAAGGAAGAAGCGATGGCACCATTTTGTCTTTTATTTAAGCAAAAAGCCACTCATTATTAGCAAGAGGGAGGAGATGCTTATAAATATACCTTTCTCGTTACGAATTAATACTACGAAAAATCCAAAACTTATACATTTATGAAAAATTTATCCAAAATTAATTTTTTAACCACTAAAAACTCTAAACTGGTACACTTGTAATAAATTTACCATTCGTTAATTTCCGTTAAATTTTACTGTTAAATTACTTTGTTAAATGACACATGACAATTGCCGGATATACCAATTTTGGGTTTTACCCTCCATTTATCATAGATGTACTAGTTTATTATTAGTTTTTATTAATTTAACTTAACGAAAACTAATCGAGGGTAAATTTATCATAAATGTACTAGTAATGGGTTTTTGGTGATCAAAAAATTAGTTTGAGATAAAATTGTCACAGGTGTACCAGTTTGAGATTTCTTGTAGTTAAAAATTAGTTTAGTGTAAATTTATCATAGGTGTACGAGTTTAGGGTTTTTCATGATATTAACCCTTTCGTTATTACACTCTACATGCACTTACTTGTAAATTTCCCCTTCAAGGCTTCCTCATAATGTTTGCAAAATACTGTTTTCTTGATGCATATAAACTCTCTTGATGGATAGTTGAGCAGATAGTTGAGTTGCAACCGAGATTTTAACGGAGAGGAATGATAAAATTTCAAACTAAGAAAAAGTATGACATTTAGCTCCATTTCGAATTTGTGGAACAAATGGAACCTTCAAGGCTTTGTTATATTGAGCATCTCTTTTCAGGTCTTTCTCATTCTACTTGAGACCCTAAGGCTACATTTGGTAGTCAGGACAAAATTCAAGTTATGACAAAATTTATCTTATCCTGTATTTGGTGCTTACCCAAGTGGATAAAGTTGGATATAAAAGAGATGTAGCTTGGATAAAATTATCCAATGAGGAAAGTGGGATAAACGTGGATATGATTTCTAATTTTCATAATATAAAAATCATTTTTCTTGAATAACAAACTTGTTAAATTAATATAAATATTATTTGAATAAAAATAATATTTGAATTCTAATATGAAAAATCAAAATAACAAAAAATAACAACAAGTTTGTTCTTATCTATTCCTTTTTTTTATTTATATATTCAAATTTCTTTCTATCTTATGATATAAATTCTATATACATAAATATATATTTGTTATTTATATTTATTACGTATTTTAGGTATAGTAGTATAGTTTACTATTTAATAATTTTTTATTAGAGAATGATGGAATGGAAAAAAAAGAGAGGGAAAATAATAAAATATAAGCAAATAAAAATGAAGTAGGCAAGTGTCGTAAGAGATACTGTAAGAGATAATTACCATATCCATTTGTGCAATTTTTAGGTTCATTTGCACTGATATGCCGTTCATGACAAATGATGGATACGATATGATGTGAAAATATCCGGTTTTGTTATTGTGATTCACCAAACAATGTATATGATATAACAAAATCCCTAGATTTCATATCATATCATATCTAGTTCAATACAATCAACTAAACACAGTCTGATTTTAAATTGATCACTTGTGCAGGGCCGAAAGAATTTTCGTCTTATCCTCCTCAATGAGCTAATTAATGAAAGCCAAGTTAATTAGAGTCCCCATTTAATTATGGGTTAATACCACAAAAAATCCCAAATTGATACATTTGTGACAAATTTACTCCAAACTAATTTTTTGACTACAAAAAATCAAAAAACGGTACATATGTGATAAATTTATCAAAAACTAATTTTTTGATCATAAAAAATCCCAAATTGATACACTTATAACAACTTTACCATCCATTAAATTGGATTAATACCATGAAAAATCACAAATTGATAAACATATAAATAACAGAGGGGTAAAACCCAAAATCAATATATCTATAAACTACTACGTGTCATCCAACTCAGCAATTTGATGGTAAATTTAATGGAAACTAACGGATGGTTAATTTATCACAAGTGTATTAGTTTGAGATTTTTGGTAGTCAAAAAATTAGTTTGACGTAAATTTATCATATGTGTATCAGTTTAGGATTTTTTTTTGTGGCATTAATCTGTAATTATTCTTCAAAAGAGATAAGTCCTTACAGTAGATGCCTCTCTTTTTCTATCTTCTGGACAAAAACGAAACACTGAGTAAATTGACAACCAGTTTTAGCACAATAAAATGGTGTTTACAGGAGCATTAATTGGTGCATAAAAGAAAAAGATCTCGAAGGAAGCTTAAAATATAATAACAATTAGTAGATGACTGCTCATCACGCATTCGGTATTTGAAACGAGAATATCGGGTAGTTGGAAAAATGAACAAGCAGCGGAGTTTTAGCATAATAAAATGGTGTTTACAGGACCGTTAAAAGAAACAAATCTTGAAAGAAGCTTTAAAATATAATAATAAGGAATAAGTGTATTAAAAGTCTTAAAACTTATTATGAATGTATAATTAAATTTATAAAACTTTCAAAAAGTGCAATTAAGTCCTAAGAGTTATTATGAAATTACAATTGAGTCCTAAAATTTTCAAAAAGTGCAATCAACAAAAAGATTTGATTAAATTAATTTGATAATTTTTAGGATTAAGAGTATTTTTTAAAAGTTTTAGAATTCAATTGTACTTTCATGATAAATTTTATGACTTAATTATACTTATTGAAAATTTTAGGATTTAATGGTATTTTTATGATAAGTTTTAATTTTTAGTGTAATTATCCTAATAACAATTAGTAGACACTGCTCATCATGCAAACGGTATTGAAAACGACAAATTTTGGGTGGTTGGAAAAATGAACAAGCAGGGGACTTTTAGCATAATGAAATGGTGTTTACAGGAGCATTAATTGTTGCAGTAAAAGAAAAAGATCACGAAGGAAGCTCATCACGCACTCGGTACTGAAAAGGACAAATTTTGGGTGGTTGCAAAAATGAACAAGCAGAGGGGGAGTTTTAGGCCTAGCATGATAAAATGGTGTTTGCAGGAGCATTAATCGGTCGCCGAACTGTCCAACTCACTGACCAAGGACCTGACGCTCCTCGGTAGCAACAAGGCGGTCGCCGAGCTGTTCAATTCGATCGCCACGGACGTGGCGCTCCTTCTCCACAGCTGTGATTCGCCATGGACGTGACGTCCACAGCTGTCATGAATCTGTTCCAAAGAAGATCAGCGAGCACCACAAAAAGTAAGAGTGATTGGTTTTCGAACGGATAGGTGTTGTAACTCGATTTTTTAAACCTAGAATCTTCTTTGTTTGTCCTAAAACCTATTTTGGAATATTCCTTATTTTTTGAGTTCGATTTTAGATTCTATCCCATAACTTATTTTTCTTTTTTTTTTCTTTTGTTCTTTTTTTCGATTTTATTTTTTTCAAAAAAATAATATGAGTAGCAAAGAAACGATTCAAAGTAAAAATGAATAATAAAAATCATTATATATCAAAAATAACAATCCTTAAGATGAGCAATAAAAATTACTATCCATAAAAAATAATAATCCAAAATATAGTAGTACTACGATCTATGACTTTTTATTTTTTAACACAAACTAAAAATCGGTTCCAAAACCGGTTCGAATGGGTCTTCACTTAAAATCGGGAACGGGACCAGTTCCAATCGGTTCCTAAAAAATGAAACCGGTTCCCAAACCAATTCAAACATGAAGCGATTCCCAAATGTAATTTTCAAGTGATCCAATCCAATTTTCGAATAAATCCGATCCGATTGTACACCCTTAATGAGAAGCCCCGGAATATGCGCAGGGTTAATCTCATCCACACCTACTTGAGAAGTCCTTGGTCTATTTTGTAGACCATCGCCGCCATCTTCCTCTTTGCCCTCATCATAATTTAGACCGCATAGACCTTGCTCAGCTACTACAAACGAACCTGCCTTTTGTGCTTCCGTACATTAATTCTTCTTTCCCATTTTGTGGTTTTTCTCCTGATGGCTGATGCTCAATAATTCTCTCTTGATTGGTTGTCGATTGTTGTTATTAATGATTTTCCTCCTGTTTTCAGCCATGCTCATTTCCCTCTTTAAATGTTTTGAACGATGGGCATTTGGCTATTCATTTATCATTATCAAATGATGTTTCTCTTGTTTCAGCCTGCTTCATGTTGGTCCAATTTGGATAGGTAGTCTGAAGGATAATCAAGTTTAGGCAAACAAAATCTTCCGTTGCAACATTTTCTTCTTGGTTTAAATGTGTAAAGAAGGTGCAGCAAATTTAAGTGAAAACAAATATGGCCTTCAAAGTCATCTCTAGTCCCCATTGGCTTCAAAATTAAAGATTTCTAGCCAGGCAATCAATCATCAACGACAGAGCATAAACATAATTTTATGCCTGAGAAACAAAAAAAAAAATTGAAACTGCCAACATCCGTCCTAAAGACTTCCAAGTAATATAAAATATGAATGAGAAACATATAGGTTTAAGTCAAGATTAGTGCAAATATTCTATTATATTTAAAATTGTGCACAATTCGATGTGATCTCCCAAGTCTGCGCTTTCTTTGCTCTTCTGTATTTGGGAAATAGAAGTCGGGGGAAAGAACATAAGGACGTAAAGTGGAGAAAAGGAAGATAGGAAAAAACGAGAGATTTATGTTGAAAGAGAAAAGGAAAATTAAAAGAAGAAAACAAAATGGAATAAAAGTTGGTTTGAGAAAAAGTTCCAAACTGCCATACTTTGTTTATCTCTGATGTCTTATTAACTCCAGAATTTGGACCAGAACGTCTTTCACTTTGGGTAAAAAAATAGATAGGAAGGAGACTATAGGTCGAATAGAGAAATTTGATAATGGAGTGAACAGTAAAGAGTGAGAAGTGGCCCAACCTAATTGAAGATTCAATAGAAGCAAGCTTGGGTTATTGAGTTAATCAAGAGTAGGTTTGGATCGGCTTGTCCAGTCCCTTGGAAATGATTGAATCATCTATCTTGCAATGATTTTCTCAATAATTCAATAATAATCTATATAGATAAGGCCTATATAAATGATTAAGATTTGTCGAGAAACGAAAAGAAATACCATTGAAATAAAAGATCTTTGCCTCTTTTGAAATTCTTTGGCCTGCCTAAAATCGTGATAAATTTCCGTAAAATAACTTTTGACTGCCCATATGCATTTTGCATCGACGGGTCTAGAGGCTTTCGGACATGCCTTGCTCTGAGAAAACCATTTTGTCCAACCCGAGTACAAGAGTCGAAGTAGTGAACATCCTTTTTCTTTTTTTTTGGTCAAAGTAGTGAGCAGCCTTTAATCAGTACTATTTTTTTTTGTCCTCCCGCTAGAGCCTTCAGTCGTTTATGAAAGAGAATTGAATGTGTGGTGTACGCGCAAGAGGGACTTGGAAGGGGCCATCAAAATTCGTAATTGGAAATTGAGGCTTAAAATGAATGTCATGTAATATATCTCAAAGACTGAATAAAAATGCCTGGTACAAAATGTTACGAAATGTAACGGTTGGGGCATTTTAAAAAAGAGTATGAAGTCTGAGTCATGTTGGAGATACTAAAACTGATATGAAAAATTGATTTTCCAAATGATGTATTAATGTGATCGGTTTATGGAATTAGTCACTCTCAAATTAAATCAACAATTTTCATGAGATATTTGTGTTTAATGTTTATTATTTATAGCAATTATAATTAATTCAAGTTCTTCCCGATTGGAGTTCATACATGTTCGTGGCCGATTATACTTATGTGATTGAAACTGAAAAAAAAAAGCAAAGAAAGGAAAAGCCCACGCTAATATATAGTTTAAGTTGGAAACTTGACTTTGCCAGAATAGTTTGACTTTGATTTAAGTTCAAATATATCTGTTTGCTTGAATTAATTTTACTCCATACAAAGTGGAAGTTTTTGAATCTCACATAAGCTGAATACAACCTGTCTTGTGTGCCATCTGAAGTTAATTTATAAAAATTAATATGATTATCGTGAGCAAATCATGCACACATATTATCGGAACATCAATCTTTGTGGAAAATTAACTTTTTTTTTCCTACATTCGATGGATGGATGAAAAAGGGTGTCGAGTACTGAGAAAAGACCTCAAGTAAGAAATTTGGAATATTCCAAACACGTGGTAATTAAATCTTACGGTTTTTTTTTTTGGTCGGAATCTTACAGTTTAAGCATTTAACTTCTTTTTAAATCCTGAACTCTTGAAACTTTCATAGTACTCGAATGCTAACATGTAGACTCACATGTGTTGTTTTTCATATTTTTGTTGAAAGTAAACAATATTATAAGTTTTGGCAGAAAAGTAAAGAGAACATTTTACTTTCATTTAAATCCAAACAAACATGCACGGCTTTGAAACTGAGTTGATAAATGTTCAAACAAAGTATGTTATAGTTCACCTTTATGTGACATGCTAAAAAGTTCACGTTAGGGCAGTCAGTTTCATGTTTGTATATGTAGGACAGTTAGTCGTTGATTTCGATTTATACTGATAAATTATTCATCAACATTGTACATTAGCTCTTCAAGATTATAAAAGATTGATAGATATTTATATTACATTGGTAATTGCATATATGTATTAGTAGATACCATTCAAATAACTTTGGTAACTATTTAAAAGGTTGGCAAATTTCATTAAATGACGTTAACATTTGAAATGTGTATATTTAGATATCTATACTGTCTCAATCAATACTAACTAAAATACATCATGGTAACTTATGCCTTTCAAATTTTAAGGTTTTGTTTTTCACCATTACAGTTGATTTAATGGAGTGTGATTCATTAAAATCTAATGGAGATTATGCAGAGAGGGAGGAAGATTTCTTATCTGAATATGGGACAACGCTTTGGATTACGTGGGTACAACACAAATCCAATCCCCTTAGGACTCTTTCTGAAAGGACAAAGACCTTATTATCAAGTCAGCTACCGGTCTTATTTTATTACAGTAATTTAGACTCGGAGTCTTAACCTCATTGGGTACGGTCCATCCAATTTGTAATTAATCGCAGATCAGTAAGCTTATCATAATGCACGCTAGTTTATGACATCACGAGATTGATGTCATACAGCTGACAAAACAAGAAGACAGGCACTGCCATTCCGTCTCTTTCTCAAAGGACAGAGATCATATTATCGAGTGCACATAGATTTCACATGCTTGGACTGCTTAATCTTCTTTCTTCCTAAACAAATGAGAGATTCTCGAGGTTGTCGGGGTGGTGGTGGTGGCCCAACTCCAATTTCTTTGGGGTTTTATGTTCAAGATGCACATGTACAATGGAAAATCGAACAATTTGCCCCAGGAATCGAATAACGAAAAGAATATTCAAAGCCGATGTCAAGAAGCCTAATAAAGATTGAATGCATTTCAATTGAGTCGTTTGACATGATGTGACAATTCATGTTAAATAATTCTTAGCCATGTGCTAAAAAGGCATACTTCCTCACACTTACCATAGTTGAATATAATTTTTTTTTTTGTAATATGGTCTCATTTTCACGCTAACAACTCCCCTATAACACGGCGTAATTGCTGGCTAACCAACTAACGTACATTTGGCTCCATCCGACCACACAAGGAAAGGAAGGGATTCCATTCTTGATGTGCCTTTTCACTCTAAACCATCATGGAGTAGATGAGATTGAAAAATTGTAATCAAATGCCCCAACAACAAAAAAAAAAGGGAAAATACAACAAAAAAACCTCAAATTATGTCACTTGTTATAAATTTATCATGAATTTTTTTTGTAACACGAAAAATTCCAAACTATACCACTAGTGACAAATTTATCCTGAATTTTTTTTTGTCACACAATAAACTCCAAACTATATCACTTGTGACACGTTTACACAACAATACTTTGGACCATAGATATTTTCGTCTTTTTCTTTTTTCTATTTTTTTTCCTTTTTTTTTTCTTTTCTTCTCTCTTCCCTCCGCTAACCATGGTGGAGGGAAGCCGGCGAGGGTTGCCCTCGCTTGACCCGGGCGAGGGTGAATTCGCTCGACTCAAGCGAGGGCTGCCCTTGCCCAACCCAATGTCGGCAAGGACCGCCCTCACCGGCTTCCCTTCGCCATGGTTGGCTGAGGGAAGAGAGAAGAAAATAAAAAAAAATAGAAAAAGGAAAAAAGATGAAAATGTCTTTGGGTCAAAGTATTGTGGGGTAAATGTGTCACGATTAACATAATTTGAGGTTTTTCGTGTTACAAAAAAAAATCAGAGTAAATTTGTCACAAGTGGTATAGTTTGAGATTTTTGTGTTACAAAAAAAAATTCAGAGTAAATTTATCATAAATAGCATAGTTTGAGGTTTTTGGTGGTATTTTTTAAAAAATAAAAAATAAAAACTTCCTCAGCTAAAATTAAATCACGCATACAATTTTTTTTAGCTAAATCATTTGAATGACAGTTTCTCTTGTTTGATGTGACTAGCAGTATATTTATCCAACTAAATTATTCTTCATGCAGGCCAGAAACAGTGAAATGATAATTTGGAGAGAACGAGCAAGGTGGTCTCATTTCATACTTTTTCTTTATTAAAAAATTGTTGATTATTTATTTATTTTTGTGGCGGGTGGAGAAGTGAGAAATGGTCGGTTTCAGGGTGCATCGACATATAAGTAAAAAAAATTGTCACAACTGTCTTCTGCTTCCAATATAACCATGGCTATTCTTTTGGTCGTGATGTGTTTTTTTTTTCTTTTTTCCTTTTTGAGAGGATCCCCTTTGAGTAAATAAATTTCAACTCAATGAATTGTAATATTTCAAACCCAAAAAAATTTGTAATATTTATTAATAAATTATATAAAGTGAGAGCCAAAACCTTACGAATCAGTGACATAAATATGATATTCGCTACATCTGATGATATAGTTTATCGTGCTGGTTTCTTACATTTAGATTGTCCATCAACATGAATAGATGCTTAATGTTTGAGCTAAAATCATTCATAATCTCTGTAGTCATGTGTCATCTAGATGTGTGATCTTTTAGATGCTTTATTTGCTTAAAGATATAGATTGTGAAAATTGTAGTGACGATGAATTCATAATATATCCCTAAGAACAACATACACATAAGGAAAAAGGAAGCGGATCATATTAGAGAGAAAATAAGGGGAAAGAAAATGAAGGTAGATGAGGATGGAGGTGTGCGTGACTTCTGGGTCTGTTTAGTGTTGAGTTGACAAACCTTGGCATTATTTTATGAAAATTATTATAAAAAAGTGGGTGCAAAGGAATCTGACGGTGTTGTAGTGATGACAAGAAGGTGAGGCTCGGTGGAATTTGAAGTTGCAGGACATATGGCAATAGTGGATTGAGAGAGAAGAATGGAGCCACCCTAACCTGGAAGATCTTCTTCTTCTTCTTCTTTTATCGTTTTTCGTTTTTTCCTCACTCACATCTGCATCTTGGACTCCTTGGAGAATTGTCAATGAAGTTGCGGTGTCCCTTATCTGGGTGATGTCGTCAGGGTGCACCGTGAAGTGAATGCATCGTTAATGGTGGTTAAAAGCGGCTGATTTCTTTGTCAATAGAGCAATTCTCTCATTATCTATGTTATATCCAGATATTTACTTAAATAATGGACACCATATTACAAAACCCATTAATATCTTATTTTAATTTATCCCATCCGATAAAAGAATCTTGACAACCAAACGGAGCATTATAGTACACGATCATGCATGTGCTGTTGAGCCCTTTTGTTGGTCATCGTCCGGGGTCAAATGTTCTTCTCGAAAAGGAAGATTAAAAGAGTTTTTCTTGAGCCCTTTTGTTGCAAATGCTGAAGGATAAGGTATATCTTGGACGAGCCCAGAAGGCCCATTTTAGGATTTTGGGTGTATGCTCGGAAACAAGCAAACATAGAAATTGGCCCAGGACATAATTCTGTGTCATTTAGACAACTCTTTAGATCTTAAATTTAGTGCTAGACTGCCTGGATGGATGTATGAACATAGCAATGGGACGGAAGGAAGAGTACATTAATGGGCAGCAGAAAAACAAAACTTACAAAAACAGATGGAATTAAGGTTGGGGCAAATCCTAGTGGATAAAGGGAAGAGCGACTTGGATGGGAGTGACACATTCTTCAAAGAAAAAGGGAGTATCCATTCCATGTTAGATCAACTCACTCACAAATTAACTCAGTCACTCATTTTTGTAGGTGATAGAAACATATGGCAATCGTGGAGAAGCGACCAGGCTCACTTCGAAGAGCAAACTGGAGTGCTCATTCCTAATCTTAGCACTTCTTGGTTTCATGTTTGACACCATTCGCTCCTTTCAAATAGGTCATAAAATGAGATAAAATTTCCGTGGATACAAAGGTCAATAACAAAAGAGAGTAATCCAATTTGGGAAAAAGGAAGTATCTCGTTCCTAAACCTAACTCAATTAATTATGGAAATGACCCTTCGTTTTGCATTGCAAATGACAAATTGCGAGGCATGTTGGACTCCGATATCAATAGCGGACCAAATAATGTGGCTGAAATTAACACCTCAATGGACGATTGGAGTTTCCCGAGTCCTGCAAATGCTAATTTCCCGTCGGCTTATGAATCCATTACCCCTGAACACTTTATTTTGTTGGGGGCAAGAGCAAAAATAGAGGGTCTATCAAATTGAAGATTAGACTTCCAATTCTGTTCGATCAATTCATGTGTCCTTTCCCTTAAAACAGGGGCAATTTATGGACACTCATTTCTAAGAATGTCCTCTGTGTTTGAGATCTAATACTTTTTGTAGGGACAATTCTTAAAACTATGTTTCTCATGTTTTTGATGATTTTGAATATGATAAATTATTTAAGGTCAGGCTTTTTCCACTCATTATTTACCTTAGACACTCATTTTTTTGTGTTTTGGCCATACTTTCCCAGTGGGGCCCACCACTTCTGATACAAGTGATTTTTTTATTATTTGGTCACCTTTTTTTTTTTGCCTCTTTTTTTTTCTTGCAAGTCCCATTTTCCTTCTTTTTTTTTTCTTTCCACGCCTTTGACGTCTCAGTTCCTTGCTCTTACAAATCATTTATCTTTTTTCTCTCTTGCCGGTCATTCTCTTCTTTCTACGCCTCCCACTCCTTCTTCTTCCACAAATCTCCCTCTACAATCCCCAAAAGGCTACTTCCTTTAACAATTTGCACCCTCCCCATTTGCTATCGGAGGTATAGTTTTGGCAAAAGCTTTTTTTTTTTTCCTTTTTAGTTTTCTCGGTCTTGAATCATGCTTATTCCGGCAGCTATTGAGTGTTTTTTTATATCTTTTCTTAAAAGTGAATTTGAGTCTTGGATCGTGGAAATCCTTGATCTTGTGTTTCAATCTCGCGTTTAGAGTGTAGCATGCATTAAAAATGTATTTGTGAATTAATTATGCAGTTGCTTTGTAGTCCGTAGCATACATGCGTCCTATAGACTTTTGCTCCCTTTAGGTTTAGCTTCTTACTATAATTTCCATAAGTTCTTCGTCATTGGTTTTAGGATGCTATCTTTGCTCCTCATTAACTAACTTGTTGGAAATAATGATGCAGGATATGCTTAATTTGGTTATGTGATCTTATGGGGAATTGAGGTAATTCTTTGATGACAATGGAGGCCAAATTCTTTCGCTTTCTCAAGATTGGAGGTGTTGGGTTTAAAGCTAGAGCGGATGCTGAAGGATGCCTCTTGTACCTAAAATTAGGCTACAATCATGAAAACTGCAATCTAATCAAACCACTGATATCCCATTTCATATTACCTAAAAGAACACAACTCGCCTATTACCCTTGAATTTTAAGCCTACACATGGTGGAGACACATTTTCTTTCTCTACACTCTCACATGTGCAAGAAGAGGAGAAAAGGACATAAAAAGGGAAGAGAGAGAAGCGGTGCTTCTCAATATTACTTCCATGGTGCAAGAAGAGCCTACACGAGGCAGAGAAAAGGGCCTCGCTTGGGAGGTCATCAATGAGCCCAATTCAGTGCTAGCGAAAGTGTGCAGGACGAGTTGGCATCATAGATATAAAACAAAGGATGATGGGGTTTGTGGAAGAAGAATAAGGAGTAGGAGGCGTAGAAAGAAGGGAATGGCTTGCATGAAAGAAACAGAGAGACCATTTGCAAGAACGGAAAATTGAGAGTCAAATCGTGAAAAGAAAGAAGAAGGCAAGTGGGACCCGAAAGGAAAATAAAGAAGAAACAAAATAAAAAGGTTCATCAAATAATAAAAAAAGATTATTTTTGTAGAGTTATATTAGAAGTGGTGAGCTCCATAAAGGATCATATGGTTAAAACACAAAGAAAGGGAGTGTCTAAATCAAAGGAGCAGTGGAAAAAGCGTGACCCATTATCTATTTTGAAATTACAAACTTTTTCATGCTTAAAGCCGATAAGCTCATTACTTTTTAAAAGAGATTTTGCATGAACATTTTGCTTGTTTAATTCCCTAATTCCACTAAAATTGTCAAGGTATGAATGATGTGAAAATTAATTGAGCATGCTAAATGAGATGGATTAGGATGATGAAAGGCAAACCCTATCTTATACACAATCTCTTATTTATATATTGTGAGATAAGTGGAAAAATTCAATATCCACAAGGTAAAGGGTTTTCTCGTGGAAGGTACACGAACCAAAGTGGCGAGGGGCATTTTATTCCTCTGTGCTAAACATTGCCGGTAGAGCTTTGTTTAACCCTTGTGAGCTGAATGATTGGAAAAATTTCTTTCAAATTAACTGGTCAAGAACCATCCTACACGGGGCAAAACGGAAATAAAGTTGACATTACAAGGTGAGACAAATGAATAAAACTTTCTTACCCTTACTTGCATCAATCTTCAAGTGTTTTATTGCAAATGAACTCGAATGAGAAGTTAAGTGCCATAAAGTGATGAAGAGCATTTGTTTTTCTATCATACACGCTTTTATTTCTTGCATAGCCCAATTGAGCACGCAAATTCTTTTCAAAACTCAGCTGGTGATCATCCCACACATTGGGGTAAGGCAAGCCAATTATCATGATGAAATAGCATGGTCTGGAGGGTCGACTAAAGATGAAGACCCCGATAGTCCAAAAATGTTGTTCAAAATTAGATGGAGCCACAAAAGCGAAGTCTGGCTGGCCCATGAATGTGCTAAAAGCAAGTGTGTTGCAAAAAAAAAAAAAAAAGCCAAAGGCCCAATTATTGGAAAAGAATGAAAGATGTGGCCGAAGGCCAAGTTCGCAAAAATCATTCCCAACGGAGAAGCAATGATCTCCGTAGATGCAAAAAGTAAGAATTAGACTCTTGTGGTCAACGGGGTATCTAATGAGAAGGCAATCCCCGATGAAAGAGAAGATTGTTAATAATGCTGAGATGATCACTAACTTCAAAACCCATTTCGTTTCTCAACACATTAACTGAGCCTACGTTATGTCTCTTGTAAAGTTTCTTCGGATTATGGCATGTGAATTAACATTGAAGTCTCACATGCTAAGAGCATCGCCTAAAGAAGTGCGGACAAGATTGTTTCTATCTCATTTGCAAAGTTCTTGACTTGTAACCACAGTAGAGATGGTGAATGAAGAATATTTCTGTCAGAGCCATGAATTAAAACCTCTCGTATTAATAAGGTTATACGGCTTGCGAGAAAACTTAAACCGTTGTCAACATGATGATAATGGGATTGAGTGTTTCTCACTTTCCTTGAATCAAGAGACAAGGCAAAAAATCCTTCTTAATGAGAGTGAATGAAAAGTCCTTTCAAATCAAAAGTTTCTCATTTAGAATTTTTAAGAACTTCACGTTATGAGCAAAAATTGTCTTAATGAATTCTATCTGGTGGAGTCGCCAAGCTATCGTGACCATCCTCAAGATGAAACACAAAAAGGAAAGCTAACGTATTAAGTTAAAGACTTAATGCGAACTTTCCCAAGCCCATAACAATTACAACTTTGTGGTTTCGATTTAGTTAATTTAACATGCAAATCATTCATTTAGGAGTTGCCACTAATCTACTATGAGTCGATTAGAAATTTAAGTAAAGTGTGGGAGAACACTTTACTTCTGCGAACCATAGATATTATGGATATAAGGCCTTGATTACGCTAGATAAATCAAACGCCCTTTTGGTACATTTTCTCTAATTTCAAAAACGTTTTGTCAAGTCTTGGCTAGTTTAATCCTAAGCCACTTATATGTGAAACTGATTATGTAGGCACCCAATCGATAACGCAACGTTCAATGATTTGTTTCCAATCAACAATCTTTTTCTATGCTGGCCATTGTGTTAAGTGATTTGTTTCCTTTCAAATACTGCAAGGCGGATCTTTTTTATTTTTTTTTCCTTTGAAGAGGTTTCTCCTCTTTTATTTTCCCACGAGCTCTTATACCATTTTAAGATTAATGACCACATGTTTATTTTTGAAGTGGAATTTTCATCTCGTAGCAGTAGCCTTTTTTCATACGTACGCCTCCAGAGAGCCAATTAATTCACTCACTAACATGATTTTAAATCCTTAGATTCTTCTATAGAGGTGACAATAGGATTGTATTCTCTAATAAGTGTCACATATTTTTTTTTCTACTACCCTAATATCATCTCCACAAGCCCTCATTTGATTTAATTGGCCTTTTAATTTTCCATATTATTGTTTGGGGGTCCCATAATTGTTTGTTTTAGCATTTTGAAGAGATGAAAATCTAAAGGAGCGTGTGTGGTGGCGCCGCAGGGTAACTTAACCGGTGGCACGTGTGTGGTGGCTAGCATGTGTCGCCCCCAGGGTTTACTCCCCAGCTGTCGGCCGTGCGGGGGTTTCCTGAGTTATCAAAAAAAAAAATCTAAAGGAGTGTGCCTTTGTTGCTTCTAGGAACTTGTTAAATTATGTTACGAGTTTGAGCCATATACGAAACCCGATCCGATTGGATGATAAGATCAGTTTGTTAAACCGAATTTGTTGGATTAAAGCCCAACACACTTGTCCTATTCGATTTAGAAGTCAGAGAGTTTGTTGTTATAATCTTGTCCATGCCGCACATTAACTGGACTGCTTATAGCCCAACAAAAGCAGGGAGTTCGTATAGATATGTTGTTGCTCGTCGGAACAGAAAAGAGAGAAACATGGACTTGTGTGGGGCTATTTTTCATCATTTGATAATGATATATAAACAGCCAAATGTCCATCTTTCAAAACATTTAGAGAGGGATATAAGCACGACTGAAAACAGGAGGAAAATCATTCATGACGACAATCAACAGATAATTATCGAGCATCAGCTGCCATTACGAGAAAAACCCAAAAATGGAATAAGAAGTTATTATACAGAGGAACGGGAGGGTTCAAATGTAGCTGAGCGCGGCATATATGGTCTGAATTATGGTGAGCGCGAAGAAGAAGATGACGCCGATGAGAGACAATATAGATCAAGGACTCCTGAAGTAGGTGCGGTAGATTAGCTCTCCAAATGTTCCAGGGCTGTCCGCAGTACTTGCTGATGTTCTTTTTCATGGCGTCGAGGCAGCTGTTGGATTCGAGCGTCACTTCCTTGCACAGCGAGTTGAATAGCTTAGCAACTGCCTTGTTGCTCCCGATGGCATTCTGGATGATGAATTTGTTGTGGAGCAGCTTGACATCCCGCTCATTGTCGATGAGGTTGTTTATGAAGGCGACGTAGGATGTGACCTCAAACCCAGCCCATGCAAGCGCTCGAATGTCATGACGTTGACGAACATGGACTCGGTGGCGTCTTCCACCATGATAATGGGGAGGCTCAGGACCCCTCTAACAAAGGAGATGTCTTTAAGGCTGCTTGTCTTGTTCTTCTTGAACCGGATCCCGGCCTCGTTGAGCTCGGTGGCCGACCGGATTATCTCCTCACCAGCCTCAGGCCCCATATTTTCCAGCTCGTGCTGGACCTCCGTGGGCTCCATCAGCAGGGCTTTCCTGAAGACGTCCACGACATGCAGGCATCTGCCCATCCCCGTGATACTTATGTCGAGGGAGTAGAACCTGAGGATGAGCTCGTTGATGTATTCGTCACGCTGCATTGTTGGAGTAAAGTCAGTGCATTGAATACGAGTTTGTTGTCATGTCGATGCCCCTCGAATAAAAGAAGAAAAAGGAATGAGGTGATAGATTTAATAATGAAGTTGTTAATTGATCTGGAACCATGCATCTTTAACGTTTGGAGCATTATATTTTATGGATTTCACGTGAGGTCCATCTGGATCACCAAGATGTACTGTTAAGTGAACATAGTACGGTGGTTTGTGTGCGTGCAATAACCTCTCTAACGACGGAGTGAAATCTAAGAAACTAACCACCTCCTTGCCATTGTTCTCAACTGCGACCAGCCGATACAGCACTAGCATCGGTAGCTGATTATCTGGCATCAGCATGTCCCGTCTTATGTCTGACGTTATGTATGTCAGCCTGTGGGTGCTGAAGATGGGGCCATTGTCCGCATAGTCACGCTTCTCCTCTTTCCTGGCCGCCCTCATGGTTTCGAGCATGAAGCAGCCGTCCCTGATCATCAGCTCCAGGAACTGGTCTCCCGTGCCCTCCTTCCACTTCAGGTCCAGCGCATCATAGCTGTCCTCGAGCTTATGCGCCACCTCCCTCAGGGACTCGAAGAAGGGCTCAAGGGACTTCCTGGACCGCTTGAGGAACCGGAGGAGCACGCGCTGCTTGTGTTCCTCCATTGGATGGAGGTGGGCCTTGTCATGGTGGTAGGGGCCGAGAGAGACGACCTGCGGCTGGTAGGCCTTGGAGTTGAGGTTGGCGATGGAGGTGGGGACCCTGTAGATGAACGGATTCTTCCGGTACTGTTGCTCGTCATCGGAGGGCATGCACTCAAGGCTCTCGTTGACTGGGATGATCCAGTTGGACTCGTTCGGGTCTGGCGGGGGCAGCGAGGGTAACATGGTTCGGCAAGTTTCAGAGGTTTCACAAGTTTCTGTTCTGGGTGGGAGAAGAGGAGAATCCATGGAGAGAGAGAGAGACAGAATGGGAAGAGTGTATGAAGTTTGGGGTAGTCCAAGCCCAATGCTGGCCATGCATGTGGGTCTTTGAACCACTTTTTAACTCATATCAAATGAGTTTCCATAAAAAAAAAAAAAGTGCACTTTTTCCACTCACTCCTCGGCTAAAACACTCAATGCAGTGTTCTGACGATTTTATGCTTCATGTGTTCCACCTTTCAGTATTTGAAAGCTACTATGCATTGAATTTTGTTTCTTTCTTTTCTTGCAGGTCCCAATTTCCTTCATCTTGTTACTTCTCTCCTTTGCAGGCAATCCTCCTTTCATGCTTTCTGTAAAACGTGGAGGATGCAGAGGATGATATTGTCGGAATTGTGAGCCCACAACAAGCTCAAGTCGGCACTGCTCCACACTGGAGATCTCTGTTTGGGACTCGCCGTTGGAGATCTTCCTAGGTGGCGTCTACTTTCAGCCTCTCTAACGTGCTGGTTCGCGATCTGCCAGACAATTCGCTGATTCCACTATGGTACCATCTTGAGGGCAGCGACACAGTGGAGAAGAACAGCGTCTCTAGTGACATCCAGATCTTTGTCTTGATTGGCACCCAAGGTGCGGAGCTCGGACGCGCTATACATGGCTCACTCACGCTCTAAGGTCTGCCAATCTCCAAAGCTATGGTACTTGTAGGTGATGTTGATCGAAGCTCAGGACCTCCACACCACTCTGGATTTGCCGCCACTAACATTGCGAGTGGTGAGGCTTAAGGCACACTACGTGTGGACATGGTGAGGGTCAAGGAATACAATTTCTCAACATCTTGATCTAATTGTTTGTTGCCATTAAGTTATTTAATTGCCAAGTGCCATTACGAGGAGTTAAGCGTTCCGCTACAACCTTCATTTTCTCTTTTTTGAAGACTGACTTGAGTACAAAAAAATTCTTTTGACCCCACTTGTACTAAGGAGGAGAAATGTTTTTATCTCTATTTCATTTTACTTTTCGATCTGGTGTTTTCAGCTTGGATTGTTTTCTAGTTTTTTACTTGAATATGGTGAAGAAGATTGTCTGTAATTGAATTGGAGCTTCAAACTGTGATGTTTCATTCTGTTTTTCGAGGTGGTGTTTTACCTTGACTTCTTGCGCTCGGCATCCTCCTCAACTTTGTCGGAGAGTATCAGGAAGGAAGATAATTGCCTAGAGAGATAAAGAGAGGGGGAAGTAGGTGAAGGAAAGTTGGCTCACAAGAAAAGAAGAGAAGGAAATCACAAAGGGGATGTAAACGCATGAGAAAATATTAGGTGGTCCGGGACCTTCACGTCAACGTGGTCCCGGACCAGTCATGAAACGCCACGTGGGTATGTGGAGCCCATTCGACTGAGGTGGAATTTTTGCACCAAAATTAATTTATTTCTCTCTCCTTAGGCCTGCACGCTAGCCCCTCTCCTCTCTCCTCTCTGCCGTTCTTTCCTACTCATTATTAGAAGAAAACCAACGCATTTCCTCTCTCCAGGCTTTCAATTTATTTTGAATTTGTGATTTTCGCTCTCAAATTTCACTCTCGGCTTCGGCGTTCCTGGTTGCTCCGGCCCTTGCTCCGTGGCGTTGTTGCTGCTTCGGCGTTCCTTGCTCCCTGCCGTCGCCGACGAAGCACGTTAAGCTGCCCCTGCTCCGACGCTCGCTCCGGCGCTCGTACGAAAAAATCCGACGCTGGCTCGCTCTCTGCTCCAAGAGCCACTCCCTCCCTCTCGCTCGCTCCCAAGAGCCCTGCCAGTCGCATCCCGAGCTCAGATCCGCCTCCGCCATGGCATTTTGGGTTTAGCACATAACTGAGCTGAGCGTTCTCCTCTTGTGTTCATTCTCTCCCCGGCGGCAGATGAGACGAAGTCTAGGTGAAATGGAAGCGCATGGACTTGGGAACTTTCATTTGTATTTGCAGTTTAGTCTCGTTTTGCGAGAAAATAATGTATCATTTGTTCTACTTTGGTTTATGATGGTGGTGTTTGTAACCTACCTATATGTTGGATGTGTCGGAGTGTAACCGGTTCTCTTCAGCTGTTTTTTTTTCGAAGTTTTCCTTAAGTTTTTTTTTTGGTCGAAAGGTTCTCCTTCAGTTTAGGTAGGCTGTACATTGTTTGTTTTTTAATCAAGCATTATCACTGTTAACTTGTTTGCTTTGCTTTGCTTCATTGCCCTTCAGTGTTCGGCAATCGTTCTTGGTGCGCTGTCCTCTGCAAGGCAGCCCCTGGATGTGCCAAATCTCGGACCCTTTGCTAGCTTCGAATGTTTCCAAGGAGCAGCAGAAAAACATAGAAAAGCTTTTCCAACTGGCTCATCAGTGCACTTCTCCAGATCTGCTGACCACACGGATGAGGTTTTGGCTGCCCTTGTAAAACTGAAAGGCTAAGCTAAAACTGGAAAACTTTTGATGCTATGATATTTGGAAAGCATTGTAAAGAGCATGTTGACTCCTGCTGTTTCTTGTACTAGCAGAACCAATTATAAGTAGGATAAAGTTCACTGGCTCTTTTTGTCCCCTTTCTTCGTAAATTTTAGCGGGTTTAGTATGACGAAATAAAAGATCGCAACCCATCTTGAATAACTTTGACAGTCTAGTTATTTGCATTGGATATCCTTATAACGTCAAAGAATCTAGTTGCTTGTCCCGAGCTTCCTTCAACATTAAAGATCAAACTTGAAAATAAGATGGCAATGACAAGTAGAACAAACCTTGATCAGAGAAAAAAGCCCAGAAACAAGAATTGCGCAAATATATCTTCTCCTTTCATTAAACTTAAACTCACTCTTCAAAGTATCACCTTCCGACGAACAAGAGCACGACATAAACCATCAAAAGAAACTGAGAATTCCTTGCAAAAAACTAAAATGATCATGAGGATCAACCTCAAACCATTACACAATTACACGACGGGATTTTCCAAATCTCGGACCCTCTGCTCTGGAAATCTAAAAGAATAATGCAAAAGGAGGGCGGAGGCTGAGGCGACGTGCCGGAGGCGGATATGAGCTCTAGACCCGGGAGCGACAATCGGCGGGGGATGGCGGAGGCGGAGCTGAGCTCAAGATGCGACCGGAAGAGGCTCTTGGGAGCGAGAGAGAGGGAGGGAGTGGCTCTTGGAGCAGAGAGCGAGCCAGCGTCGGATTTTTTCGTACGAGCGCCGGAGCGAGCGTCGGAGCAGGGGCAGCTTAACGTGCTTCGTCGGCGACGGCGGGGAGCAAGGAACGCCGAAGCAGCAACAACGCCACGGAGCAAGGGCCGGAGCAACCAGGAACGCCGAAGCCGAGAGTGAAATTTGAGAGCGAAAATCACAAATTCAAAATAAATTGAAAGCCTGGAGAGAGGAAATGCGTTGGTTTTCTTCTAATAATGAGTAGGAAAGAACGGCAGAGAGGAGAGAGGAGAGAGGAGAGGGGCTAGCGTGCAGGCCTAAGGAGAGAGAAATAAATTAATTTTGGTGCAAAAATTCCACCTCAGTCGAATGGGCTCCACATACCCACGTGGCGTTTCATGACTGGTCCGGGACCACGTTGACGTGAAGGTCCCGGACCACCTAATATTTTCTCGTAAACGCATAGCAAAGGTGGGACCTATGAAGAGTAAAATCGTCAGAACATTGTATTAATGAATATTTTAGTCAAAGGAGTGGAAAAATCACGGCAAAAAAATCATATAAAATGAGTTGGGTCATATATATAAGTTAATCGAATTTTAATAAATAGATTGTTATGGGTTTGGGCTCTAAAATTTAATTAAATATGAATTTTAAAAGGGTCTAGGCTTTTATTTATATCCAACCCACGGAAGCACGGAACTATATAATTCACCACAAATTGGAGCCCAATCTGACCCTCTCATTCCTAGCAACAAGGGAAAGGGGCAGTCGATTTGAGCCCAATCTGACGCGCCTTCCACGTGTGAAAAGTCTTCGAATCTCCGGGATAAAATGATTATTTATTTCACTATAACTGAATAATTTACAAAATATTTTCTAAAAAAGATCACTTATATCTCTTGAAATAATTAGCCAATGAAAAATATTTACATTATTGACAATAATTTACGTTTAAATATTTTCGTGGACATTGAAAAGTTTTTCCATTATTTCCTTTTTATAAGCAATATAAGTAATCATTTTTAGGAAAATATTTTTCAAATCATTTATTTTTCGCAAAACAAACACTAAAAAAAACAAGGATTTAGCCATGGAAAATTAGCAACGAAAAATTATTCGTCGCTAATTGCGATAGAATTTGTAACGAAAAAAAAATTCGTTGTTAATTCGTGACAGAATTTGTGACAAAAAATTTTCCATGGCTAATTTGCAATGAAAAAAATTAATTGCTAATTTGCGACGAAAAAAATTCATAGCTAATTAGCCACAGATTTAGCCACGGAAATAAATATAGTAGGAAAATGCCGCAATACTTAATTTCCGTGACTAAATCCATGGCTAATTTAGCCACGGATTTAGTCACGAAAATAAATATAGTAGGGAAATGCGGCGATACTTAATTTCCATGGCTACATCTATGGCTAATTAGCCACAGATGTAGCCACGGAAATAGATATAGTCAGGAAATGCCGCAATACTTAATTTCCGTGGCTAAATTCGTGGCTAATTAGCCACAGATTTAGCCACGGATCGCTAAAGTTTTTTATCCGCCCCCTCACCATGGCTAATAGCCACGGAGTTAGCCACGGATCGCTAAATGTTTTTATCTGCCCCCCTCACCTCGATTTTCTCTCTCTCTATCTCTGTTCTCTCTCCCTCTCCCCACCCCCAAACCTCTCAATTCGCCCTAATCTTCAAAATCCAACCTCTAATTTGCTCACGTCTCCGGCAAATTCAACGCCTCATCGTCGTAAATTCGCAGGTCCGATCTTGAATCTAGTGCTGCTTCTTGCGGTCTCCGATTACCGCCGCACACGCTGAGGGTTTTCCCTACTCCAAACCCGATCAGTTTGGCGACACTTCCGATGATGGACGGCAACAATATTCCCCTCCCCCTTCTCGCATTGTTCTCACCTCTCGCCGGTGGTTTCCGCCCCCTCGGAGTTAGGAATCAGTGGTTTTCCAATTCATTATCTCGAGTTTCTTCCAGTAATTCGCCTGAATTCGGCGAGGTAAAGTAAACGTCAAAATGCTGGACCGTAACAGTTTTTTTGTTTTTTGATGTAGTTCTCTTCTTGTTGGAATTTTTTTGGATACATATAGATATAAGTATTGGTGGCAGTAATATTGGCTGATGGACAGTAGTTTATGTTTACCCTACTATGCTTTCTTTATAATGGGAGATTCACCCTCTTGACAATTATGTCATAGCATCAGAGTCTTTGAATTGAGCAGTTCTTGAATGTCATTTGTGAGATTATTTTCCAAGAAATGATGGATACTACTTGAATAATATCAACTTTGCATACAGTTCATGATATCATTGGAAATAATCTTAAGTTGAGGATTTAATGTTATAGCTTCTTGTTGGTAACCATGTTTATCCTTCCTAATAAGTATGTCTTTTGACTTGTAGGTGAAGTGGGCATATCTTATTATGATCTCTGAATTAAGGGGGAGTCAAGGTAGTTACATGCGCCTATATTATTGTGTTGAGTGTGATGTAATTAGCAATGATCACTTAGAGAGGGTGAATAGGTGATTTAAACAATTCTAATCAATTTATAGTGGAAATGATAGATCACAGTAGAGTCTGAATAAAATTCAGATTCAAAACAGTTAATATAAACAGTGCTCTTGATGTGCAGTATGTAAAGTAAGAGATAATGGATAAAAAAACTGCACACAAATTTATAGTGGTTCGGCTTATAGCAAGCCTACGTCCACTCTCCCACGCTGATAACCTACTGGCTGGATTTCGCTATGTAATCAAGAGGAATTATAGATTCTAAGTGACAGCAATTTTATTGTATGATAGGACTCTCTATCTCATACAATTACTCTTACAAAGTATCCCTCAAGATCTTAATGTTTAGCTCAAGAAAGACAAGAAAAAGGATCGGAGTATGCTCAGACTTTAGACTTGTTCATTCTCAATTTTGTTCTATATCTTTTGCTCATCGTAGATCTCTTTTTATACTCATTCACTTCCAAACTAGCCGTTGGATAGTTTTCAGAGGATCATCTTTCAATCTTCATCTTGGACAGATTTGTATAAAATAGATTGAGTAGCCATTGTTTAACAAAATCTGAATCACGCTGATTATGGTCGCCCATACAATCAACATCTTGGTTTTCATAGGTAGAGCTTTATCCGTTGTAATGCATACTTGTCATAATGTTTGATTGTCAATCAATTATAGCTTTAGATTGAGACAATCAAAACTTTCATTTTGTGAAATCCATGCTAGATCACTAGCTGTTGTAATTCGTTCTGAATGAGTTTTGCTTCTACGTCTAAAAAACTTCTGCGTTTACGTTTCTTTCAAAACTTAGATCAGTGGGATTCTTTTAATCAGATATGAACCCATTTCTCATAGGGTCTAAAGTTCCTTGAAGACTTAAAAAGAGTCTGAATGAATTTTATGGTAAAGTCTGAACTTCTCATTCTGAGCTTGAACTTTTAGTTTCGAGATCTTGTAAAGTCTGATATTTCCTTCTGAACTTTCAGAATACATTAACCTGGAATGGAATGCATGTCAGATTCACAAGATAAACATAAAAAGTTTTATTAGCTTCAAAATTCATTAGGAGTTTTTCTCAACAGACTGTTGCTTTTGAATGTATATAGGATATGAATTCAACAAGTAGAAAATGTTAGTGACTATTTTTGTTCTTATGCTTGTCATTTAGGTAGGTCTCATGACACTGAAATTTTGATCTCATTAATTCTCTTCAGTCAATTGGTTGTTATTGTTTGCGTTTGACAATTAATAGTTATATGAATTGACTTTTTATATTACCCTCCGAATTTGTCACATTTATATCTCTATTTCCTTGAACATAGATGGTACTTGCTGTTTATATCTATGTCACCGAATGGAAATGTTTAGTCTTTCAACATATTGTTAGAATTTGTGGAGTTATTTCGGATGCTTGAAAGTCATGCAAAGGAAATACCTTTTATAAGATGTCCTGAAATCAAATCATAGGTGCAACCAGAATAAGCATGTACACACAAGGATGTGGTTAGAAGTTACATGATGGATTCTTTTAGGTCTAAAGTTACCCGAGAAATTTAGCCAAAGTCAAGTATTGAGATACACAGCCAAAAAAAAAACTTGAGACAAATCCATTAAATATGTGACAGGCAATAGATAATCCCATTTAGTGTTTTTACATGAGATTTGGTTATTAGGCGTTGATACCAAACTTGCACATTGCTATAGTAATCTTTCCTTCACCGGCTAGTTAATTTGTTAGCTGTCTCAAAGAAATAGACGGTTTTAATTGTTTCTTGGTCATATGCCTGTTATTTTCTCGGCTAGAGAGTAGGATTTTTTTTCATAATTTTTTTTTAAAATTTTTTTTTGTGGCAAATTAGCGACAAATACAGTTCATGGCAAATTAGCGATGAATTTTGCTAAGAATTTTTTTAATAAAAAAATAGAATATATTTTTTGTTTTTTTGGGGCAAATTAGCCACGAATTTTACCACGATTAATTAGCGACGAATTTTGCCACAAATTTTTTTTCAAAAAAATAAAATTTTTTTCAAAAAAAATATAATTTTTTTTATTTTTTCGGGGCAAATTAGCGACAAATTTCGCAACAAATACAATTCGTGGCAAATTAGCAACAAATTTTGCCATGAATAATGAGCAATGAATTTTGCCACGAATAATTAGCGACGAATTTTACGACGAATGAAGTTCGTGGCAAATTAGCGATGAATTTTACCACGAATAATTAGTAACGAATTTTGCCACGAATTTTTTTTTGTCGCAATTTAGCGATGCCATATTAGCGACGAAATTTTTTTCGTGGCAAAATTCATCGCAAATTCATTTAGCGACAAATTTTGCCAAATTTTGCATGGCAAAATTCGTGGCTATAACCTTATTTTTTTGTAGTGAAATGGTGTCTTATTTCCCTTTAGGAACAACCCCAATATAGATAGTATTTCGTGAATTATCAGTACAAAAGTTGGAGCTCACAAAATACACACAAACATTATATTTGATAAAACAATCAAAACAGCCCACTTTTAATTTATTTATACAATTAGTCCTATTTTGCAACACATTATCTAGATTAAGTAATTACCTCTAAAAATAACTTAACTACCGATCATAATAAGGTTTCTCATGCTATGAAAAGTCCCCACAACTTTCAGTTTTTATAGATTAGTCCCTCAACTTGGTGAAATGGCAAATTTTCCCTTAAATGTTATAAACTCATTATTGAAAAACAATTATAACTCACATTTATTAGCTTGGGTTAAAAACAATGATATCAATTAACTAGAGTTAATAATAGATATAAGTTACTAGGGTTAAAAAAAATATGTTATGCATGAGTTCATCTTATGAACTAGGTTCAATGGCTTCAAATAAGAGCATGTGGGTAACAACTAGGTGAGAATTAAGAAACATGTTCAAGCTAAAGCGGTGACAAATGGCATGATTTAGGTGAAAAGATGGAGATATTAAGAAATTTTGAATAGATCTTTTTACATTGTGATAAATAAACAGAGAAATCAATATTTGTTTGAAACGCCTATAAATCAGGAAATTACTTTGAAACCACTAAAACTATTAACAAAAGGTATAAAACAATAGAGAAGCCTTAACTCAGTAAAATTTTAATATTTAAAAATTATTTGATACGTATTCTGGAGCATATCGATCTTATTGACAATTATTATATTAATTTTATTTCCTTCAATAATTTTCACTAACTTAGTGTCTTAAATATTATCGGATACAAAGAAAATTTCGGATGTCATATTCTATTAGTTTTCGCATTAATTTTATGATAAACTCCAATCGATGAAGTACTTGGATCCATTATGACTGCTATAAATCTGAAAGCGATTAATTCAAACCAATCGAATTGATAAGGGAAGAGTGTTTGGGGATCAACAAGTGCCGAGTGTGTCACGTTTTGTGCACCAGGTAAAGACGAAAAGTGTTCAGGCATGTCACATGAAAGACGGGAATCTAATTGAATTGAGTGCATGTCTTGTCATTTGGGTGCGGATCTCACATATTTGATGTGACACTAGATTTATAAATTTTATCTTTGAAATAATCTAAATTTCTTATTTAAGATCTCTTTTGCAGTGCTCTACCCCTTTTTTCATATATATGTATTTCATAAAGAGCGACTTTCTAATAATATATATGCTCGGTTAGCTTATAACAATCATATAACCTTTTATGAATTAATTTCAAGTAGCACACAAGACAAGTTATGATCATCTTGTGTGAGATTCAAAAACTTCCACTGGCTTCATACGGGGAAAAATTGATTCTAGCAAAAAGATGTATTCAAACTCAAATCAGCGTCAGACTAGCATGGCAAAGTCAATTTTATAAGTTAAACTAAAGATTCGTGATACTGGGGAGGGAATCAACATCCAACAAAGAAATCAAAAAGCGCATCAAAAGCTCCTTTCTCCACAACCATCTAAAGCGTCTAAGAAAAGTCAGATTTTTCTCACTAATTCAGAATTATAACAAGCAAAACTCCAATTGGGGGAAACTCAAGACAGTCCCACCCCAAACTCCACAAGGGGAAAAAGAAAACAAATCCAATTCACAGTCGTGCATGGCCAAAATGAGGTCGCGGTGGTTGGCAGTGGAGGCTTCGTGGGCATGGATATTGACAGTGGCAGTGGCTGAAAGGAAGAAAGGAAGAAGAAGAAGAGGAGAAATGCAAGGCGCATAAGAGAGAGACGAGATTGAAAGTGGATCGCCATTTGGACACATGGGGATCAATGACTGGAGTAGAGTGTAATGTACGTAAAGATCCAGCACCACCCAATATTTTTCCATAATGAATCAAGGATTCATGTCATTTCGAAAGGACTCGACAAGCCTGTCTAAATCTACTTTTGATTACCTCAACCGCCCTAGCCAGCTGTTGTTCATTCTTAAAGGAGCTGGGTTGGGCCACCTTTCACTTCGTAACAAGATTTTCCTTATTATTTCCTTCCTCTTCTGAACAAGAGTGAACAGGTTCTAATCCAAATTCCGAAAATAAGAAGACATATTCGGAGATAACGAAGTACGATAATTTTTAAATTTTTCTCAAAGGAACTTTTGCTCCATTTTCTTTTTTTCTTTTAATTTTCCTCTCTCTCTCTATTTGCCTTTCCTCCACTTTACTTCTTTGTGTTCATTCCCCTAACTTTTTATTCCCAAATATAAAAGGTTCAAGGAAGTGCGGACTCTAAAGATCACGTCCAAACTGTGCACAATTCGAAGTATCATAGAATATCCGCGCAGAACTCGACTTAGAATGATATGTCTCCCATTCATATCTGACATTACAATGGCCTCTATTTATTATATCAACGAAATACAGCTTAAGGAACACCTTTCATTGAAATGAGAAAAACCGCCATTTAAAGTATCCCTATTTAATCGAACAGAGTTTTTACATATCAAACACTGTAAATTCCTTTAGTTTCGTTGAGAACGAAATTATTTTGCAGGCGATAATTAGATTGGATCAATGGAAACGTCGGAATTAGGCCCTCGCGTGTTTGACCATCTAGGGAGCACTTCAATCGCAATCGTACGGGATATGTCGTGACCATCTAGGGAGCACTTCTGGTGGTTTGCGAATTCCTTGATTCCCCCACATGCATGTTGATTTCTCCAACCACTGAAAATTGACTTGGGGGTCATTTCAATACCAAGCGCGTGATGAGCTCTTGTCTACTAATTAGTGTGCATTTGATCAATTGACTAGAATCCCTTTTCTCCTATCTTTTTGTCTTTTTAAAAATGGTTATCTGAAAGTGCTTCACATATTCATCGGGAAAATTGTCAAAAATTTTTTAAACCTATTGCACGGTTGTTAATTCAATTCTAAACCTTTCGATTATGCCGAATTAGTCATAAACCTTTTGGTTATTAGCTAATTTAGTCATAAATTTTTTAAAAACTTGTCAATATAGTCATTGTAGCCAATTATCCAAATTATAATAGGTTTAATATTAAATCGAGACAATTGAAATGTATATTTGAATTGACCATCATACAATAAATTTATAACTTTTTAGATAATTATCCCGTATTCATCAAAAGACCAGAGTTAGAGCAAAAACATTTGTCTAAACCAGCATGTTTCCAGGCAAATATCTTGTTGACCTGACAATTGCTTTTGGTCATCCAGTCGTTGAAGACTTGCTAATCTTTTAAGATGGGAAAACGAGACTAATGGGACATCCATTCGTTGTTCGTATTGAAGAATACACGTGCGGAACAAATATGCGGATGGGATAACGATTAATTTAAAAAAAAAAAATACCTCACATTTATTTTTCATTTCTTTCTTTGATTTGATGAAAAGTTGAAGCATAATATTTTTTGGAAAGCATACGAATATTTGCTATACGAAATCATTTAAAAAATTCGATATTTCAAGTTATAACATAAGGCGATCCCGGACCTTTTCTTTAAAAGTTAAAAACTTCTACCAATGAATGCTAGTTAAAAAAAATAGGTGATCCCCCACTCTCTTGCAACTCCCACATCGATGTCCCTCGGCATAACCCCAATTGCCCCATGCCAGAAGAAAATATTTTATCGGATGGATTACATCATGTGACAGTGACGGCGTTGTGTGGCGATCAATTATCATTATTCCCATGCCATAATTTTTTTTATCAAACTTGGTGCAACATATGGGCATATCTTATTTTTTTACTGGTTGTAGGTGATGTATACGTCACATAAAATACCTTATTTTATCTTGATTCGAAAATATGTTACTTTTTATTTGCTTTCTCTTAATTTTTAAAGAGCATAAAACGTGACTTTTATCAAAATTCGAGCTCATAAAATTATACAAGATCCTTCATATCTTTTTTTTTTTCATTATTTCTTGGTATTTCAGGTTAGAAAAGGAAGGGAATCCTCATCTTTTTAAGATTGGTGATCCCGACAATTGCGCTCATTTGGGCTTATGTGCCATTGCCATCAAACAAGGAAGTGATCAAGAAAGCCTTTGTCTGAATCCATCGAAGCTCATAAGAAAACGAAGATTCGCAATAGCCCTTCTTCAGAGGTCTCTCAATTGGGAGCCTTTTATACTGCACAATCAAGATTAGCCCCAATTGCAGCACCATATGCTTAGGCTCATCGCCATGAAATTAGAATATCAACTTGTCAGCATAGGTGTGACGTTCTAGTTCTAGACGCAAGTTAGTGTCCATTTGATTAGTTGTCATGTGATAAGGAATCCCTTTTTTCCTTCTCTCCTTTTGTCTTTTTCAAATGGTTCTCTGAAATTGCCTGGCATGTTCATCAAAAAGGCCAAAGTCGCTGCAAAACATTTATTTAACCCGAGATGTTTCGTGGCAATTTCTTGTTGATTTGACAAATGCCTTTAATCATCCAGTCGTTGAAAGCTTACCAGTCTATTGGGGTGGGAAAATGATACTAATGGAATACCTTCTCTCTCTTTTTTTTGCTCCACATGTATATTGAAGAATACACATGAAGACCAAATTATGCTGATAGGATACTTATCAATTCGAAAAATATGACTTTTACATTTTACATTTTATGTTCTTTCTTTCTTTTTTCCGTGAAAAGTTTGAAACATGACTTTTATCAAAGTTCGAAGACCTAAAGTTTTTGGAAGCATACAAATGTTGTGCGAAATCATTTATCAAAAATCGGTATGTTACGTTTTGAAAGAAAGGCAATCCCTGTCATTTTCATTTTTAAGTTAAAGAATAAAACCAATGAATGCTAGTTAACAATATGTGATCACCTACTGCTGCGTGACCCCATACCTCGATGTCTCCAAGCATAGACCCAATTATCCCACATTAGGAGAAATCATTTAGTGTGACGAATTGCATCACGTGGCAATGACGATGTTACGTAACCGATTAATCGCCACTACTCTCATGCTATGGAGCTCATCCTACTTGATACCATATGTGTATACATCTTATTATTGATTGGTCGATTGCACCACATGCTATTATTATGTGATAGATCCGTCGCGGTAAAATACCTTATAATATCTTGATTAAAAAATACAACATTTTTTATTTTTATTTTTGAAGAGTTTGGAATATGGCTTTTGATAAGAAGCCGAACGCCTAAAGGTTAATGAAATTATATACATTTTTATCGTTATCTTTTGGTAAATTAATTATTAAGTTAGAAAAGAAGGCAATCCCTAACTTTTTTAAATAGGTAATCCCCCGCTCTCATGCAACTCCGCCTTGATGTCTCCGACTGGAATCCGAATTGTCTCGTGCCTGCCCAAGAGATAACTTGGCTCCCATTACATAATTTCTCTATCAAACTTGTATTTACGACTAAAAAACAAAAGAAATTGCTTTTTTTTTTTATCCATTGACTCAACCACCATCCAAGACAAGTCAATAATATTTTGAGTCACTAAGCACGCGAATGATAATCATTCTGATTCTGGCCAGAACTATTTTTCTATTTCTGGAAACATGTTTGGAACAGAAATCCGTTTGGTAACGCAATTTCATTTTTCTATTTCTGAAATAATTTTTTACTCCATAAATAGGTTTGAAACAAAAATCAAAAGTAAAAATTTTCTACTTCTCTATTTCTTAAACAAAAAGAGAAATAAAAACTCTTATTATCGCCCATTTTCATTTCCCACTGCTGCCCCTGTCCCTTGCCGCTCGCTGTATGCTCCCACCGTGCACTGCCGCCTTTTATTGCTGCCTGCCATTCGCCGGCCGTTGGCCCCATGTCCACTGCCCGCCGCTATCCACTAGCTACCACCCCCACCATCTGCTACCACCGCCCACTATCACCCGTTGCCTCCAGCCGCCATCCACCACCTATCGATGAATGGAAAAAATCGTTAAAGGGATATTTTATCAAACAAATTTCTAACTAGGGAAGACAAATTTTGTTTTGTTGTTAAACACATATCTTTGTTGAGAAACTCGTCCACGGAACAGAAATATAATAGCTAGAAATTGATTTCTGGAACATAATGGTTATTATTCACGTCCTAATTGTTATTAAATATCATGCTTCCACTTAATTGGGGCTTATGATAGCGGGATGATGTTCCTAATAATGAAGTTTGAGGTTAGTTTTGGGTTTAGAGGAGATGATAATCCCAAAATTTGTTAAGACGTTCACCATAAGTCTTGAAAACTAACGTGGCATGACCCTTGTGATGAAAGTTTTTTTTTTTTTAAATTTATAGCATTCAAGTATTCGATTGAAACTTATGAAACTCGTGTGTATGTTATCAAGAATAGAAAAATAAATTATGGTACCCAAGTGAGTGCCATATGAAAATTATGACACTCATGGTGTCCTTATCTCATAAATGAGAAATCGAGTTGTCGTCAGTAAGACTTGGGAGAGCCCGTTACGAAGCGCAAGTGCAACCTCGCAAGAGAGTCATACACGCCTACCTAGAAATCAGTTTAATCCCTCGGGATTCACATTAGGAGAGTCACGATAGAGAATTTCCACAATTTTAGACAGGCCAAGGAATTTCAAAACATGTAAAATCTTTTATTCCTACGGTGTTTCTCTTGACGTTTCAATATTGATATGTGCCTCATTTATATAGATCAACATTGAGATTTATTTAGATAGTGAGGGGAGCATCTTAAGTGAAAGAGCATTCATGTCATTTCGAAAGGATTGGATGAGCCAGCCCAAAGGGTCTCTTTATTGCTACGGTGTTTCTCGTAGCATTTCTACATTGATACATGCCTCATTTGTATAGATCAACATTAAGATTTGTCAAGACATTGAAGGGAGCATTGTATGTTATAGAGCATTCATGTCATTTCGATAGGATTGGATGAGCCTGCCTAAACGCGCCTCTTAGTTACCTCTGCCACCCGAGCCAGCTATTTTTGATTCTTAGGGTTGGGCTGCTCTACTAGAAGTATAAATTAAACAGGAAAGTACCAAAAAATTCATAAACCTATTGCATTAGTATCGATTTAGTCATAAAACTTTCAATTAGACCAATTTAATTATAAACCTTTTTACATTGGTACCAATTCAATCCATCCAGCTAATTTAGACTGAAAATATTTGACGTGCACGCTGGCCGTTCTACGTGGCATGATTGGCAGTGGTGTTGACATTTAAAAATAATTTTTAAATAATTTTTCAAATACTTTTATTATTTTTATTAATTTTTATTTTTTTCCATTTTCTTTATTTCTTCTATTTTCTTTCTTTTCTTTTTTTCTTTCCTTTTTTTTTCTCTCCTTCCTCTTCTCTCCGCCAGCTGCCAGCCTCCACGATGATCGGCAAAGGCCATTGGCGGCCAGCGAGGTTGAGGGCCGGGACACCCTCGCCAGCCACAACCCTGGTTGACCCTCCGGTGAGGGCATGGGCAGCCTCATCTAGATGGCAAGGGTTGGGCGAGGGTCCCTTTGCTGGATTTGGAGAGTTGTGGCCTCGCCCAGATGGCGAGGGTCCTCACAACGCGAGGTCGGCCCTCACCAAAGGCCGGCGAGGGCTGGGTGAGGGTCCCCTTGCTGAATCTAGCGAGGGACCTCGCGATGGAGGCTGATGAGGGTGTCCCAGCCTTCGCCAATAAGGTTGGGTGAGAGTCCCCTCCTCGGATCTGGCGAGGGACCTTATGACAGTGACACCAGTGAGGGCTAGACAAGGCCACCTATGCCCTCACCAGGGGCCGGCCTCCCCTGTGGCTGGCAAGGGCATCCCAGCCCTCGCCCTCACTAGCGGCCTCCGCCGGTCATTGTGGAGGTTGGCAGTTGGTAAAGGGAAGAGGAAGGGAAGAAACAAAAAAAAAAAGAAATGAAAGAAAAGAGAAGAAATAAAGAAAATTACCTTACCAAAAAAAAAGAAAATTGAAAATAAAAGAAAAAATAATTAAAAAATCGAAAAATTATTTAAAAATTATTTGTAAATATCCACGTCAGCACCGATCGCGGCCGTCCACGTCAACGATTTCTGCTCTAAATTGGCCGCATGGAAAAAATTGATACAAATGTAAAAAGGTTTAGGACTAAATTGGTTCAATTAAAATGTTTATAAATGAATTGATACCAATGAAATAGGTTTAAAACTTTTTTGGTACTTTTGGCCAAATTAAACCCTCCGAAAACCTTTAGGCCCATCAAATAGTCCATTTGATATTTTTCCTTTTTTTCTTCTTTATCTAAATTACACCAACTACCAAAAATAGGGCTCTAAGAGCTTTACCAAATTCAACTCCCAATATTTTCCAAAATCGTATTAGGTAACGACTAAGTTAGTCTTTTTACTAATACAGTTTTTCAATTCCGCTCCTCTAATTTTGTAATGCAATTATGTTCTCTAATATGCTTGATTTATACAATCAAACCTAAAAAAAATATAATGAGCTTTGAGAAAAAAACGAAATCTTTTAATTGAAATATGCTCGTCCATGCTGTATGTTATCATAAAATCGTTCAAGATCCGATGACATACAAAAAACTTTATGAGAGAGAGAGAGAGAGAGAGAGAGAGAGAGAGAGAGAGAGAGAGAGAGAGAGAGAGAGAGAGAGAGCACCTGTGACATCCGGAAATTCCTACATCAATTAATAATATGCAGTAAGAGAATACGATAAATGTCACATGTGCAAAATTCCAGTTGGAATAAAAATGTTTTAGTGTGCAGAACATTCAAAATATATTTTTCGTGACTGCAATTTTTGGAAAGTGATTCCATTAAGATTAAATAAATAAATGTGCATATGTTGATTATATAGAGTGGTGATAAAACACATATCACGGTAATAATTATTATTGGAGACTGATACGCTTTGAGATTACATATTAGTAGCATGTTAGAAATTTATTGAGTTAAGTTTCTCTTGGCTTTTAGTAACTTCGTTTCAGTAGGTTCAAAATATTTTTATGACTTATCAGTATTTAGAACGAACACTGATTTCCTTGTTTATGTACCAAAATACTAGATATCTTAGTAACCTATTAAAATATCTACCTTGGAACCATATAATTACGTCATTTGTCTCTTTCTAATTTGAACACCTCTCACTCAATTTCTAACTAGTGTTTTTAACCCAATGTTATCATTGCTTTTAACCTTAGATGAACATTCTTATCCCTTTGTAACTCAGGTAAGTCTTCCAAGTACATCCTCTCTCGATCTTTTGAAGCCTTTAGAAGTAACTAACTTCAAAAAAAATTCCAACTTGTTCTTGCAAAGAAAAAGAGACCACCCGTCACTTCCTTCTTCAATTATCACTTTCCAATCTTTCGAGTAAAAGCAAAGATTCCATACTTGTGTTGTGAAGTTTCAAAATTCCGTCTTTCAAGAGTTTACAAGGTGAATTTGTGGGCTTTATTCTCTTTTATCAAACTAGTTTTGTTAAAAGATTGAGAAACTCTTGGCTTTTTATTCTTGATTATCTTGCCTTGAAGGTGGTTATAGCTTTGAGTTGTCCAAGTCTTTGTCGAGATAAGTGAAATGGTAAGAGCTAAATTAGGTTGATTTACATAGTATTTTTGACTTGGTTGGTTAATGATTGTTAACCAAGTTTGAATGTTATTAACGATTTTGGTCATTCAATCGATTTCTAAGTTATTTGAAAGTCATCAATTTCTGATAAATCACTGCTCTTGACCAATTGTCAGTTCTCTAACTAGTTCATCGACTCTAGTCTCTTTGCGGATTTTGATCATCCGTTCTAAGACATCGATTTCAAAGTTGTTGGTTCCTAAGTGTTCATCTCGAGTTGTCGATTTGTAAGTATCAATTCCTAAGTTATTGATTACCTACTTATGGCTTGTGTAGCTTCTGGTATGATGTTAAGAGATGGCCATCATCATACGGATGTACAATGGTGTATTTATTATTGTTGATATAGAGGACACCCATGATGGATGGGCTAAGAGGCATGGCAAATGGGTGTTATATGATTTTGTCCCCCCATGAGTTTGTGGTGACGATGACTCGTGAGTCAACATGCCTCGTGAGTTGAGATGAGTCTGGATAGTGACGAGTAGGAGTTAAAAACTCACACATGTATATCAGTGAACTATTATGTGCTATGTGCGCATCATGAAATAATATGCCATCATTTTGTATTTGAGTGAATAATCTTATGCAATGTTGTTAATGATTTCCACCGGCATATCACGATAGGAAGATAGTGCATTTACTTTTGCATTTGTCATACATGGTTTTATTTTGTACTTATCTTGAACTCGCGTTGTTTGTTAGTACCAAATTAAGTGGCCATATGATCTTTCACCTTAAACTTAGAGATATCATACACTGAGTTTTGGCTCATCCCCTTATTTTTACAGACATGTAGGATTGACCTCCCACTGCCACCGCTTTTTGGGGCTCTCATGTATTTTGATTGTGAATATCAAGATGTGCTTGTACTTTTTTTTTGGTCAAAGTGCTTGTACTTGAATTGACTAAATTTCGCTATCCCAGACTTAGTTCAGATAATTCAATTAAGCTCATAACTCCCTTGCTTTGGTCCATTAATGCAATATTATGTGGATTTAATTAAAATGCTCCTGATACTTATATGCAATTTAATTAATTTTTGTTTTGGGGTCGGGTCGATCCCTAATTTGTCTATACAATAAATGCCTAATTGGGTCGTTAAAATCTAGGTATCAACGACAAGTGATTATTCAAACCCTACAAATTAGGAAACTTGCTCAAACTGGAGATATTTAATTAACATTCTATGTACATAATTAACAGTTTTTTTATTTGTTTGTTCTACTCTAACTCTCAACTCACTCTCAGACTTATGTCTTACCTCTTGCAGAGCGTGTAAGTCAAAACTCACATTTAAAACTACATGTCCGCACCCTTAGGCCCCCTGAGAAGGTGAGGAATCAGACTCTCTATCTCCCCCTTCCTAAGTAGGAAGGGTGGCCACTAGAGCAAACCTCGGTAGTTCATAATTAATAGTTTGGTGTCAACTTATTTCGATCTAGGATTCTATAATGGCAGTTTAGAACAGTGAATATCTTTCACTCTTTCTATTTCAGGAAGGATGTTGGAAGTTTCAAAATATTTCTTTCTCAGTCATAAAAGTATGTTTGTTCTCTGTGTTAATGATTGATTGCTTGACGACCGGAAACTATATGGACGACTTTGAAATTTGAAGCCGATGGGAAAGAGAAATGACTTTGAAGGCCATATTTGTTATTCACTTAAATTCGCTGCAACTTGTTAAAATTTTTATCAAGAAGAAAATGGTGCAATGGAAGATTTCATTTGCCTAAAACTAGACCATCCTTCACACAATTGGACTGTTGGTATTTGCTGAAGCGCGTGTGCAAGTGTATATGTGTATGGTATAGTTGATGTAGAGGAATGGATGAGGATAGGTTAGGTTATAGGCAAGGTCTATGGGACAAGACTAGTTTCACTAATTTATGAAAATGGTATTACATATATAGTGGGAGGTGATAGTGGAGGAGACATGTAAAGCAACTTCCTTCTTCACGTGGATGCCTCAAAGTCTTGTTGACTTCTTTTCAATGTTTACCACCTAAGTCTTCTCCGACTGGCTTCTGCTTACTATTTCTTTTGCTGATGCTTCTTGCATCCCCAAGTTCATGTTTTTCTTCAGCCACCGCCATTCTCAACAATTCTAGACAACTTGCTCAATCTTTCCATGGCCTAAGACTTTCTTCAAGATTAAGCTAGCCACCATTCTTGACATAGAGAAATTGGAAAAATGGATCACGATTTCCAACATGGACAAACATGAAGAAGACTGAAACAAGAGAATCATCATTTGATAATGATAAATAAACAGCCAAATGTCCATCATTCGGTACATTTAAAGAGGGAAATGAACATGACTGAAAAGGGAAAATTATTGTACAGAGAGGCAAAGTGTGGGTTCATTCGCCGAGCACAGTATATACGGTCTGAATTATAGTGAGTGCGAAGAGGAAGATGGCCGCGATGAGAGACAATAAAGCCCAAGGACTCCTGAAGTAGGTCTGAATGAGATTAGCCCTCCACTTGTTCCAAGGCTTGTTGCAGTACTCGTTGACCTTGTTGCACACGGCAATGAGACTGCTGTTGGGTTCAGTTGCTGTGTACTTGGCCAGCGAGTGGAACAGCTCGGTGGTCTCCCTGTCGCTCCCCAGGACATTCAGGACTATGCCCAAGGTGTGGAGAAGCGTGACGTCGCACTCATTGTCGATGATGTAGTCCATGAAGTAGATGTAGGACGTGACCTCATTCCCGGTCCCGACGTGGAAGCGCTCAAATGCGATGAGGTTGAGGAACATGGACTCGGTTGCTTTTTCCACCACGATCTCAGGGAGACTCAGGACCCCGCCGGCGAAGGAAATGTCCGTGAGGCTGCCGGTCTTGCTCTTCTTGAGCCGGATCCCATGTTTTTTGAGCTCAGTGGCCGACCGGACTGACAGAAGGCCCTCACACCCCACCTTGTCCAGCTTGGGCTTCTCATGGAGTAGTAAGCTCTTCCTGACAACGTCCAGGACGTGCAGGCATTTGCCTATCCTCGTGGTGTGCTTGCCAGGGAAGCAGTAATTGAGGATAAGCCGGTTGATGTATTCGTCATCCTGAGTTGTTGGTGTGAAGTCAGTGCATTTGAATGTGAGATTGTTGTTGTATCGATTGTACTCGAGTAAAAGGAAAAAAAAGAAGTTTCCGATAGTGGTGATAGATTTAATAATCACATTCTCAGTTGATCTTGAACCTCGCAACCAACAGGTTTGGAGCTTTCGATTTGATGGATCCCATGTAAGGTCCATCTGTGATCACCAAGATGTACTGTTAGGTGAAACCTGACAGAGCAAAATCTAAGAAACTAACCTCCTTGCCATCACTCTCGACGGTGACCAGCCGATCCAGCACTAGCATTGGCAGCTGATTCTCAAGCATCAGCATGTCTGGCCATATGTATGGCATTATGGAAAGCATCCTGTGGGTGTAAAATATGGTGTCGTCAGGCTCATAGTCATCCAGCGCCTGTGTCGCGGTCCTCAGGATCTCAAGCATGAAGCAGCCGTCAGTGATCATCAGCTTGAGGAACCGGTCCGCCGCACCCTCACCGCCGCCCTCCTTCCACTCCAGGTCCAGTGCATCGTAGCTCTCCTCGAGGTCCCGTGCCACTTCCCTCAGGGACTCAAGGAAGGGATTGAGAGGCTTCCCAGACCGTCTGAGGAACTGGATCAACGCCCGGCGCTTGTGGTCCTCCATGGTGTGGAGGTGGATCTCGCCGTGGTGGTAGGGGCCAAAGGAGACAGCCTGCGGCTGGAAGGACTTGCGGTTGAGGTCGGCGACACAGGCAGGGACCCTGTAGATGGACCGCTTCTTCCAGTATTGTTGCTCATCGGTGGGCATGCACTTGAGGCTCTCGTTGACTTGGACGATCCAGTTGGTCTCGTACGGGTCCGGCGGTGGCATGGTTCCGCTAGTTCCTGTTTTGGAGTGTCTTGTGTTCTATTTTTTCTAAGCTGAAAAGGAGTGAGAGAAGAGGTGAATTTATGGAGAGAGAGAGAGAGAGATGGGAAGAGTGAAGAGGGTTGGGGCCATTGCTTCAAGTTGAAGAGGTATTCGGGGACAGCCATGTGAACGTGTGACTCGCGTTTTGTGCATGAGGATTCGAATTGCGTGCTCGTAATCTCCCGACCGTGTATGAGCCTTTGAATTCGATGAATCTCACGAGTGTCCCTCTAGATCGAAGGGCTCGTATGCATTGAATACATTTACTGCCAATTTGGGTGCGGACTTTGCAAAAATTGGAAAAGGAAAATGATAAGCTGACGGTGCAGTCTGCACCACATACTGTGCCAAGAAAACCGGAAGACTTGCTTGTCCAGTCTCCTTGGGAAATCAAGAAGGATCCTCCTCGGTGAAAAGATATTGGGTACTTGAGGCCCCGCGTCTGACTTTTCCTCTCGAGAAAATATTCTCTTAGTCTGCATTGCACTGCTTTGCTCTGTCCAGCTACTCTCTCTCTCTCTCTCCTCTCAAAGGAAATGAATGGATCTCGTGTACGGTTCGGTGCGAACCTCGGCATCCATCAGACGATCGCAACTTCAAAGTGCCAAATGAAAATATTCTTATTGACCAAAAAGACTAAATACACTCCCCTCTCACCTTTTTGATTTCAATCACGCCAACGAACTCAGAAAGGAAAAAACACAACTTCTTTCCTTCTTGATCTCCCAACTCAAAAATCTTATTCTAATAGACTTGTATGATCTAAAGAAGTAAAAATCGTATGTATCTCCCTTGGCTTGAATAGCTCGATAAGAACTCAGAAAAAGAACAGCAAAAATTAAGGGAAAAAACGAACGCTAGCCAATAATTTCCTCAAGCCGAGATTGAGTAATTGAGGATCCAGGTGACCCTGTGCACGGCGAGGGCGTCGGAGGAGAGGAGGTCAGGCTTAAGGAGAGTGCATCCGTCGAGGTTGAAGTTACAGGGATGGAGTTGTGAACAAGAGGGTTGGCAGGCGAGAGCCTGTGCTCAAGAGCTTGAGTTGCGAGAAGGCGAGGTGTTGAGGGACGACGTTGAAGAGGAGCGAGAGAGGGACAGGGGCGGAGATGGCAGCGTTGGTGCTGACGGCGACGAAGAGGGTGGCGCAAACGGGGGGAGCGTTCGAGGGGTTGACGGCGGAGAGGATGGAGTTGCCGAAGTCGCTGGAGGCATTGAGGATGTTGCTGCCTTGCTGGAGACAGATCAAGAAGAGGAGGAAGAAGAAATTAACTTCCGTTCGTTTAGTAAAAAATATGCTGGAAAATATTTTTTAGAAAGTCATTTTTTAGAAAAATGACAATATTTTGCGGTGTTAGGCTAAAACTTGAAAAAGAGCTTGAAAATATTTTTCGCTTTTTGGCATGAAAAATCTAATTTGATTTTCTTGAGAAACAATAATTAAAAATTTGAATTTTTAATTATTTTTTCTTTTTTCTTTTTCCTTATATCTTTGCCAGCCACTAGTCGGTGAGCAACCACATGTGAGATGGAGCTTGCCTGAGGCCGGCAAACTCAAGACTTGCTAGAGACTTGGGCGAGCTTGACCTTGCCAAATCTAGCGAGCTCGAGCCTCGCTCATAGTAGGTGAGGTCGAGCTCCCTAGAATCTGGTGAGCTCGAGACTCACTTGTGGCCAGTCGCTAGCCGTCGCCATGTTCAATTGTAGAGTTTCGGGTCTAAATGCTAATATCTAGTTATTTTTTGGAAAATGTATTCCGACTTTTTCAAAGAGGAAATAATTTTCCTGAATTGAAGCATAAGTTTTCAATTGACCAAGAAAACAATTTTCGTTAACTCATTTTCTTAAGTGAACTGAACACCGAAAAATATTTTCTGCGAGGCTCCGTTCGTTTCGCGGAAAACAACTTCTAGCAAAAAGTTTTTCGGATTTTCAAACATTCTTTTTATGGAAAATAAGTTAGTCATGGAAAACATTTTCCACCAACTAAAAAAACACTTTCAAAAGTGGGGAAAATGTTTTTTGCTTTTCATATCTTCTTTCATCTCACTTTCTTTCAAATAACACATTATCCTTTTATTTTTATTTTTTTCCCTTTTTTCTTAAAAAATTTGGTTTTTAATTATTTTTTTCTTTTTTCTTTTTTTTACTTTCTTCTCTAGCCGGTCACCGACCACGGCGAAGGCCGACGACTAGCCACAGGCGAGCTTGAGCCTCACCATAGGCCGACGAGACTTGAGCTCGCTAGATTGGCGACACTCGAGCCTTGCAGATCGGCAACGCTCGAGCATCACCAGAGGGCGTCAAGGCTCGGGCCTCGCTAGATCGGCGACACTCGAGGCCTCACCAAAGGTCATTGAGTGAGTTCACCGTCGCCTCGCAAGCCATGATCTGGCGAGCTCGAGGTCGGAGAAGAAAGTAAAAAAGAAAAAGAAAGAAAATAAAAAAGAAAAAGAAAAGAAAAGAAAAGAAATATTACAAAGTATTAAAAAAATTCAAAATTCAAAAATAATAAATAATAAAAATTAGATTTTATAAATAAAATAAAAATTATTAAAAGTAGTGCAATGAGGATTTTCCATACCGAACAATAGAAAATATTTTCCAATTTTTTTCAAGTCGTAGCCGAATATTGGAAAATATTGTCATTTTCCTATAAAATGATTTTTTGAAAATATTTTTCAAAAATGTCACATTTTTCGGTAAACCAAGGGAGTCTAGGCTTTGTTTGTTTTGCGAAAAATATTATGTTTCTGGAAAATGCTTTTTAGGAAGCCATTTTCTAGGAAAATGGCATAATTTTTCGGTATTCGGCTGAAATTTGAAAAGATCTCGGAAAATATTTTTCGCTATTCAGTATGGAAAAGATTTTCCTCCTTGCACTACTTTTAATAATTTTTTTATTTTTTTTATTTTATTTTTAAAAATATTTTTAATTGTTTTTGTCTTTTTTTCATTTTCTTTTTCATTTTCTTTCTTCTTCTTCTTCCTCGACCGGTCGCCGGAGACGGTGCAGGCCGGCTATCGGCCATTGGCAAGGCTCCATCTTGCTTGATCCGGCAAGGCCGAGCTCGCTCAAGTTTGGCAAGCTAGGTGAGGCTCGACCCTCGCTCGAGCTAGCCCTAGGCCGATTAGTCTAGCTCGGACCTCGCCAAATCTTGTGAGCTAGGTGACGTTTGAGCCTCAGCCAGCTTGTAGGATTTGGCGAGGTAGAGCCTTGCCACAGGCCAGCAACTGGTCAGAGAAGAAGATAGAAAAGAGAAAGAAAAATAAAAAATAAAAAAAAATAAAAAAGATCATTAAAAATAAGGTTAATACTATAAAAAATCCCAAATTATACCCATTATGACACATTTACCTCAAACTTTTTTTATGACACCAAAAATCCAAAACTATGCCCAAAAGCCCTAAACTATGCATTTTGTGACACATTACCTTCCGTTACAATTCCGTCCAAAAGCACCATTCATCGCACCGTTCATTGTCTTCTTCCTCAATTTTTTTTACTTTTTTTTTACTAGTCATCGTCTTCTCCACAGCTTTGCGAAGTAATGTTCATTGCACTCTTCCTCCTCCGATGCTCTTGTTTCGATAGTACTTGCCTCAAACCAAAAAAACAAAAATAGAAGAATGTTTCGATAGCGGTGATAGATTTAATAATGCAATTGCTGGTTGATCTTTAACTGTGCATCCAACAAGTTGGGAGCATCAAAGTTGATTGATCCCACGCAATATTCACACGAGATCACGAAGATGTACTGTTAGGTGCACATAGTACGCGGTTTACATGCGTACAATAACCTCTCTTATGACAGAGCGAAATCCAAGAATGTAACCTGGCGGCCAGAGCGACCAGCTGATCCAGCACTTGCATCGGAAGCTGATTCTCCAGCACGAGCATGTCTCTCCTAATGGTTTAGGTGAGCCCGAGCTCAGCCGAGGCCAGTGAGCTCATGCTCGCCTATGGCCATTGCCGGGTGAGCCTCGAGCTTGCCGGTGGCCATCACCCGCCGGTCACGGTAGAAGAAAAAGAAAAGAAAAGAAAAGAAAAAAAGAAAAAAAAAGAAAAATTTTAAAATAATAAAAAATTCCAATTTTTTCAAAAAAAGAAAAGAAAAAATATATACGAGAAATAAAATCTATTTTTTTAAAATAAAAATATTTAAAAATTCGATTCTTTTTTGCCTGAAATAAAATCATGAGATTGAAATCATTTTCCAATAATATCCAAACATCAGAAAATGATTTCCATCGTATATCACCAAACAAAACTAAGCGTTTTCCTTGAAAATGATTTTCTGAAAAATATTTTTCTTTATCACTAAGTTTTACATGAAATAAAGGCACCTTAAATTAGCAAATCGAGGACTAAATTGAAAATTTATAAAAAAAATATTCAAAATTAAATTGACACAATTGAAAAGTTCACGACTATAAAGTTATCAAAAGATTTAGGACTAAAATTTGCACATTTGAAAGTTTTAAAACTAAATTGATTGTCGTACAGCGTGTTAAGAATTTTTTGGATAATTTTTTCTCCTAATACAAGGAAGTCAAATCATCTACCCATCTACAGCGGCAATAAGGGTAAGGCATTGTCCATCGCACTACAGGGGAGCTTAAAGCTGAGAGATTCAGTAGCTTCTTCCTCCAAAGAGAACGGGCACAGAACAAGCACATAAGGAGATGCTTGTGCATCGAGCCCCCCCTACCCCCCCCACCCCCCCCCCCCCCCAATAAACGATGACAGTCGCCCGTGCTTTTTGAAAGCCTAATCCTTTAGTTTTGAACTGTGATTTAATTAATGGCGCTTGCTACCCATAACAAAATAAGAAAGGAAAAAAGGGGCACTGACTGACTGACTGACTTGGAGAGTATGCAAAAGGAGAAAATATTAGGTGCATTCAACACTCCACGTGGGATATACATTGAACCATCCACTGATGGACACATGGCCATAATGGGCCCACTTTTCAGACCTTTTCTCTCTCCTCAATTATTCCTCTCTCCTCTCACCATTTCTTCCTTTTCTTTTTGCCTTTCGAGGCATGGACGACGCTTCGTAGATTGCAGCGTCACCGGCCAGCCATGGACGTCCCGCTCAACAGCATGCCGATGACCTGTTCTCGGAGATGAGCTCCTTCATTGCCGACCGCTCGCGTAGAGATTCTTCTCCGATGACCTGTTCTCGGAGATGAGCTCGTCGAGCTTCCTTCTTCATGCGGAGATCTTTGACTCCTTGCACTGCTCCTCGGCCTCCATCTTTTTCACCGTGATCTCGTAGGTCCTCCATCGCCACCTCACGCTCCGAAATCTGCTTCAGTTCATCGACGATGGCTTGGTCCGCCTGCTGAATCTCCTCGCTGTTGTACGGGCTCTAGGCCAACTAAAGCTCAGCGTAGGCCGCCTTGATGGCGATCGCCACTGCGTCGGCGTGCTGGTGAGCGGGTTGTCCATGGTTGGCCGGTGACGCTCAATCCACGAAATGTCGTCCATGGCGCCTCAAAAGGCAAAAAGAAAAGAAAGAAAATGGTGAGAGGAGAGAGAGTAACGACGGAGAGAGAAAATGTCTGAAAAGTGCGCTCATTATAGCCACGTGTCTATTAGTGGATGGTTTAATGCATATGGAGTGTTGAATGCACCTAATATTTTCTCGTGCAAAAGACATCTGTCGTGTTGTTCCAAGTGGGGAACTTACTTTTTTCTATGTCGTGCATCGGGTCTTGGGAATGCGTGTCTGAGAGCTTTCTCGAGAATTGAGGTTATAAAAAAATGAGGAGGAAGAACAGTGGCCAAAATTGGCTGAAGCATAAGTCAACTGGTTTTCTGCTGCGGCGGCGGTGCCAGGAGGAGGGCATCAGAACAGAATTTAAGGCACAACCTCCGTCCGGCTGGAGGTCCGACGTGTTTACGTTGTACGAGGCAAAAAAAGTTAAGGTATTTATATTGCAATTAATATAATTTTGAGTTTTTTTTGTAATATCGCTATTGATGTTTGAAGAACGGTACAGCTTATAAGAATGACGATTTAAATTCAAGCATTTGCTACACACATATAGCTACGATCTAGAGCATCTTTTGAGCGATCGTGAATATATGACTTCCAGATTCTGAGCCGAAAATTCGATGACTCCCCCATCCACTCGCCCCTAGCTCTAAGAGGATACCCCCCCCACACACACACACACGCACACACACGCACACACCCTCTCTACTTTGATTAATGTTTCTGTGGTAAGCTCTCGGACGAAAATAACAGTTTTCATGGATCCAATATGAATGTCGTGTCGGATTTTTCCTAATGACAAACTTGCCCTGAAACTTAGAATAGATGGATTATTCTTGGTGCACAATGAAACCTTATCCTAGCTAGAGACCATCAATGCTCGCCCTCCTTTAGGGGCCTTTTAGTGGTGTGCGCACATTTCAGCTTATTTTAGATGAGCCAATCATATTTGATGGGACATCTAAATTAGGCTAATCTCACATGCAACTCATTAATTATGTCAATGTCACGACCTACCCCAATCCTACTTATCGCCTTCCAAATTTGTAACAGGGCACCCACAAGGGATATAATAATCGAAAATCTTTGAAATCAATATGTATATCACATGTCGAAAAAGATAACAACGACCTCGATGAGTCATCTACATAAAACAAGATTAAAAGACGATCCAACCAATTCGCTCTGGAACTTGAATATCGGTAATTTTTAAGACATGAGGAGGAAAAAAAAGAAACGTGACATCGATCGACAATAACATCAATTTCGAAAGATATTCAAAATTCACACAATGGCCTAGGTGGAATTAAAATCGAATATTACCCGGATAACAAATAAAAAAAACATAAACCCAAATCAATACCGGCTCCAATAATAACAACCCTTGAACAACTCCATAATAATTCTCTATTTAGCTCTCTTTCAAAATTCAGCTTCGACTACCCATAGTAACGTCAATTTGATGGAGGGGGTATCGATGGAATAACAAAATAGAAAATCTAGCCCTCCCAAAAAAAATGGTTAATATCACAAAAAATCCTAAACTGGTACATTTGTGACAGATTTACCCCAAACTATTTTTTTGACAAAAAAACTCTCAACTGGTACATCTGTGATAATTTTACCCCGAACTATTTTTTTGACAACCAAAAACATCAAACTAGTACACCTATGACAATTTTACCCCAAAATAATATTTTAATATTAATTTTCCCAATTTTTTCCAATTTTTTTAGTTTTTCTTTTTCCTTTCCTTTTATTTTTTTTGCCCTCATTTTTAACCTCTAGTTGGCAAGGTCGGTCCCGCCGACCAATGGCAAGGTCGACCTCGCCAGCAACTATCGAGGTTGGCCTTACCCACCCCTGGCAGGGTTCGACCTTGCCAATCGCCAGCGAGGGGTTGTCCTCGCCATCGCTGGTGCGGCTTGGCCCCGCCGTAACTGGCGAGGTCGGCCTCGCCCAGAAGCAGTGAGGTCGAACCTTGCTAGCGACGGTGAGGACGACCCTTCGCCGGAGGTGGGGCAAGGCCGACCTTGCCAGTTGCCAGCGAGGTCGGCCTTGCCAGTGACTAGTGGGATCGACCTCGCCGGCCCCCGCCTCCTGCCGGTCGGTCAGTCGTTAGATTGGCGACCATCCAGAGGTTGAAGATGAAGGAAAAAAAAAAAGAAAAGGAATGGAAAAAGAAAAGAAAAGAAAAACTAAAAAAATTCGAAAAAATGAAAAATAATATTAAAAAATTAGTTCGGGGTAAAATTATCATAGGTGTACCAGTTTAGGGTTTTTGGTGGTCAAAAAAAATGGTTCGGGATAAATCTATCACAAATGTACCAACTTAGGATTTTTTATGATCAAAAAAATAGTTTGGGGTAAATCTGTCATAAGTGTACCAGTTTGGAGTAAATAGTTCGTGATATTAACCCAAAAAAGGGTTAGTAGTTTAATACCATGAAAAATCCTAAACTGGTACGTCTATGATAAATTTCATAAAAAACTCCAAACCGGTACATTTGTGACAAATTTTCCTTCTGTTAAATTAGATTAATACCACGAAAAATCACAAACGGGTAAATCTATCACAAATAGAGGGGTAAAGCCCTAAATTGGTAGACCTGTTAACTGTCACATACCATCCAACTTAGCAATTTGACGGTAAAATTTAACGGAAACAAACAAAGAGTAAATTTGTTACAAGTATATCAGTTTGGGGTTTTTTTTGTGATATTAACTCTAAATAACAACAACAACAACAACAACAACAACAATAATAATAATAATTGTTGAAGAGATAATAATGTTCTGTGTTATTCAATTAGAAAAGGGTTACATATATATATACTCAACCCTACTAGAACAATTTACTATTCTACCCTTATACTTTCCAACACTCCCCCTCAAGTTGGGATGTAGATATCAAATAATCCCAACTTGTTACATAAGAAATTCACTCTATTTCCCCATACAGATTTAGTAAAGATGTCTGCGAATTGATCCTCCATCTTCGTGTGTTGAAGAATAATCTCTCTTTTCTGAACTTTTTCTCGCACAAAATGAAAATCAACCTCAATATGCTTCGTTCGCTCATGAAAGATAGGATTAGATACAATATGAATAGCGGATTGATTATCACAATATAATATCGATGGATTTGATGGTGACATTCCAATCTCTGATAGTAACATCCTCAACCATATTAATTCACCTGTCACATGTGCCATAACTCGATATTCAACTTCAGCACTTGATCGGGAAACTACATGTTGTTTCTTGCTCTTCCACGCAACTAAATTACCTCCAAGAAACACACAGTATCCTGAAGTAGATCTTCTATCTATAGGACATCCAGCCCAATCAGCATCAGAGAATCCTGTAGTGTTTAAATGACCATAATTCTTAAACAGTAATCATTTGCCCAATCAGCATCATGAACTGACTTACTATACTAACAACAAATGATATATTAGGTCTTATAACAGTAAGATAATTCAACTTACCCACTAATCTTCGATATTTCGCTGTATCATGCATTAATTCTCTATGTTCTGCATCAAGTTTTATATTAGGCTCCATAGGGGTATCAACTGGTTTTGCTCCAAGATATCTAACCTCACCAAGAATATCCAGTACATAATTTCGTTGCGATAAATTGATACCAGCATGTGAGTAGGCTAATTCAATACTAAGAAAATATTGAAGACGTCCCATATCTTTAGTACTGAATTCTGTATGCAAAAATTGCTCAAGTTTGTGAATACCATATGAATCACTGCCAGTAATGATTATATCATCCACATATACAACTAGAAGGATACAACCAGCTGAAGAGATAGAGCTAAAAACTAAATGATCTACCTAACACCGCTTTAATCCAAATTTGATAATTACATCACTAAATTTACCAAACCAAGCACGAGGAGATTGTTTAAGTCCATATAAAGCTTTGTATAAACGACACACCACATTCTCCCTCTAAGCAACAAACCCAGGTGGTTGCTCCATGTAGTCCTCCTTAATCAGATCACCATGTAAAAAAATATTTTTCACATCCAGCTAATGTAGTAGCCAACCAAATCATGCAGCCAATGAGATAAATACACGAACCGATGGAATTTTGGCCATCGGGAAGAAAGTGTCATCATAGTCAATACCATAAGTCTGAGTATGTCCCTTCGCAACTAACCGTGCCTTCAACCGATTAAAAGTGCCAACCGGGTGAACCTTAATGGTAAATACCCACTGACAGCCAACAGATTTCTTACCAGTAGGTAATGGAGTAAGCTTCCAAGTTTGATTGTCAATTAGTGCCTTCATTTCGTCTTCCATTGCACGACGCCATCCCGGATGAGCAAGAGCTTCAGCAACACTGCTAGGTATAGAAACATAGGACAATGACGAGACAAAGGCAGAGAAAGTAGGAGACAAACGATTATAGGATAGAAAATCGGAAATAGGATGATGTTTGCGAATACAATCAGTAAGACCAGAATAAGGGGCATAATGATTGACAGGACGATTAACACAAGTGCGTGTACCTTTATGAGAAGCAATGGGAAGATTAGGATCAGAGGCTGGTACTGTAACTGATGGTGGAACAAATGAATAAGGTGATGGTAAAGACTATACTGTCATAGAAGGGACTGCACTATGCCGATGATAGGTACGATCAGCAAACTTAAAATCCTATGGATGTAGCTGGAGAAAGTGAAGGAGGTGGAATTGTCGGTATGACACAACCATCACCATCACTAGACTTTGTGGAAACTGCAGGAGAAGTAAAATATGGCTGGTCATCAAAGAACGTCACATCAGCGGACACGAACATATGACGGCGAGTAGGGCTATAACATTTATTACCCTTCTGAGTCCGAGAGTATCCCACAAAGACGAATTTTTCAGCACGAGGATCCAGTTAATCAAGACTTGGAGTAAAAGAATGTACAAAATAGACACACACAAAGACTCGAAGAGACAAAGGAAAGGGAGGACGATTTGGATGTAAAGTAGAGACTGGTGTCACTCCCTGGAGAATAGAAGTTGAAAGTCTATTAATTAAATAACATGTTGTAAGAACAACATGCCCCCAAAAATGTTTAGGTAGATACATTTGAAACATAAGGCAACGAGCAACATTAAGAAGATATCGATTTTTACGTTCAGCGACTCCATTTTGCTGTGGAGTGTATGAGCAAGAAGTCTGATGAATAATATCATGAGAATCAAGAAATGGCTGGAAACCAGAAGTTGCAGCAAGACATTCTCTAGCATTATCTGACCGTAAATATTTGACAGAGATATGATATTGATTCAATACTTCAAAATAGAATAATCGAAAGCAATGAAAAATCTCCGTACGGTCTTTTATTAAAAATAACCAAGTCATTCGGAAAAAATCATCCACGAATGTAACAAAATATCTGAATCCGGAAACATCAGACACACGACAAGGATCCCAAACATCTGATTGAACCAGTTCAAATGGATTAGACACACGACTCTGAATACGGGAAGGAAAGAGACTTTATGATGTTTACCAAACTAACAAGCTTCACACTGAAAAGAACTCACAAACTTAGACTCAGGAAATAAACGCCAAAGTATGTTCGGTGGCGGGTGACCAGCACGACAATGCATCCTATATATATTGGTAGATGTATGCTTTATAGCTGCAGCAGCTAACACCTTCTTGTCAAGATAGTACAAACCATTTGATTCATGTCCCCCCCCCCACCAATCATCTGTCCAGTCCTCAAATCTCGAAAGAAACAATAAGAAGAGGAAAAGGTTACGAAACAATTCAATTCTTTGGTTAATGAGCTAATAAAGATTAAATTATAAGGAGATTGGGATAGGTGAAGGACAGATGGCAAAGAAAGAGAGGGACTCAAATGAGCAACTCCTGTACCAGTAACCTGAGATTGTGAACCATTTGCTAATGTAACCGAGTTTGACAATACAGGAGATGTAGAATGAAAAGAAGACAATAGATTAGAGTTACCAGTCATGTGATTGGTAGCTCCAGAATCTATAACCCAGGAATCAGACACTGCAGAAAACAAACAAGATGAACTACCATTGGAGGTGCGTACTAGAGTTGCAGTAGGAGCTGAAGATCCTGTCACCTGTTGAGAACGGACCAACGTATCATATTCAACATGTGTCAATGTGATTGAATCACTTGTATTTTGTACAGTTGTCGAACTCGATGGAGTTGATGAGGAAGAAGCAGGAGAATTCTCAACTTCTACATAGGCAGCAAAGGTTAGTTTGAGCTCTAGGTGAAGTGTATAACAATAAGCTTCTGTATGTCCTGCTCTTGACAATGATGACAATAGCGTGATCCGCGACCATTCCCAGAAGTAAGGGCACCATGAGTACCAACTCCTCCATCACGGCCTCCATGGCCTACATTATGAATAAAATTGCGTCCACGACCTCGGTAACCATGCGCTCGACCTCCACGTCCACTAGGCCCATGGGAAATCATAGCGCTCATCTCTAAAGCCGAGGTGGAAGAAATCTTCTTGGTGACTATAGAACGAAGAGCCTAGGAGAAGACTTCATCTATAGTAGGAAGAGAGCTCTGAGATGTACTACGTTGACGAAGAGATGAATACTCAGGCCCCAATGACTTGAGGTATAATATCACTCTCAAATCTTCTTGGCATTTGGCCAAAACAGCTGGATCATTCGAGGCAGGAAGGTAAGTATCCAATCGCTGGCAAAGGGCCGTGAACTTAGCATAGCGATCGGATAAGGAGTGATCTCCACGTTTAATATCAAACAAAGTTTCCCATGTGTCACATACCCGTGTCATATTATTCTGCCCAGAATATAGCAATGCACATTTCTCCCATACTGCCTTAACAGATTCACACTGAATAAAATGAGGACTAACCTTAGGGTCCATGCTATTCCATAAAAGAGTTCGTATCATTGCATATTCGACAACCCAATCGTCAACTTTACTCCTATCTGACGGTGCCGTAGATGTAAGATAGTCAAGTTGCTTAGTGGCAGTAAGATAGACTTCAACCGCTTTAGACCACGATGGATAATTAGTTCCATCCAACTTGACAGATGTTAATTGAAAATGACCAAAAAGAGATCCAGAATTCGCCATCGGTGAATAATGAATGTGATTGGACCCCCACAAAACAATATGAACATCGCGGTAACCAATACTTAAATCTAGTAATCTCCAAATAACCACATAGTAATATCTAAGAAATAGGGTTCAATCCAATCACCACTAAAGTTCACCGAAACTTCATAAACTCATCTAATTGATACGCGGCACCAGCACATATATGTTGTATTCCCTCACAAATGAAGCTGTTGAATTTCAACATAAGTCATCTATTTTCACCAGCACACGACTTTGATGAAGCTTCGTAAAATCAACCAACAATTCTACTTGCTAAAGTAACATAAGTCTGACCCTTGCATTAGAAATTTCACTAGCGTACGGCGTGACATCAACATTTGAACACATAGGATAAAAAACTCCAAAATTCCTCTATTCAAGAATCATTATCAGATAACATGCCTCAACCCCAGCCTCAATTTCATTTGATTGTGTTCCTCGGTACTTACCAAAACACTTGTCGCCTCAGAACTGGTTGAACTTCATCAAATTTGAGTTCGGCAAGGCATGGCAATGCTGAATCTAAATTGTGCAGGGCTGGATGACACTGTAATGAATTAAACAGCGTCGATTCTTGTCGATTTGGGCTGAGCGACACCAGGCGACTATAATGGGATGTCGATTTGGTGAATCAGTGGACAAATCAACGCCAGAATGGAGTCGTGGTTGTCGCAGAAGTCCTCACTCACGGAAGTCGCGAGCGTCGTTCTTCCTCGCTGGAATTTCGAGCGTCATTGCTCCTTGCGAAATTTGCGAGCGTCGTCGCTCCTCGCGGGAGTAGTGAGAATTGCGTCTCTCATCAAAGGTCGCAAGGGTAGTAGGAGTCCTCAGCTTCTGACTCTTACCCACCGTTGGCAACAGTGGCTTCTCCAGTAACGCAAAAGCTTCTCCGGTGAAGCAAAAGTGGCCTCTAGCGATTAGGGTAAAGGATTAGGGTTTTGTTTTATTATCTCTAGCTCTGATACCATGTTGAAGAGATAATAATGTTATGTATTATTTAATTAGAAAAGGGTTACATATATATATGCTCAACCCCACTAGAACAATTTGCTATTCTACCCTTATACTTTCCACCACCACCACCAACAACAACAACAACAATAATAATAATAAGGCAAAATGACACGAAGAGTCCCTGAACTTTAACTCGATGTGTAATTCATTCCATTAAATTTTAATTTGTTCAATATAATCCCTAAAATTTAACTCTGTGTGCAATGTGGTCCCTAAACTTTTGGTACTTGTTCAATTCAGTCCCTAAACTGTATGAAAATGTTCAATGCAGTCTTTTCCATTAATTCAAGTTTGGAGACTATATTGAACATTTTCATAGAGTTCAGGGACTGAATTGAACATGTACCAAAAGCTCAGGGATGATATCGAACAAAATAAAAGCTCAGAGACTATATTGAATATTAGCTTAAAGTTCACGGACTATATTGAACAAATTAAAAGTTTAGGGATCAAATTGCATATTGAGTCAAAATTCACAGATTATTCCTGTCATTATCTCTAATAATAATGATGATAATAATTAAGAAAAGGAAGGGGATTCCAATAGAATCGTAACAGCATCTGAATCTATGGTTGCAAGCAAAGATTTTCGGTGTGCTCGAGTCGGGCTTTATCCCGCGATATTTATCATTTTTCCTAGACTCAGTGAGTGAGAGTCCATTCTCACCGCGCCCCGCATCTTATTTAAAAAAAAACAAAACGGAAAGAGAAAAAATAAATCAAATCAACCGCCCTCTCACGACGCGCCATGTCAGTCGGGTGGACCCCCACCTTCGACTTGCTTACGGGAGTGAACAGGGGAAAAAAGAGCTCTTAATTCGGGCTGATTAGGCAAGATAATTAAAGGATTAAATACCAACCAGATAAGAAGATATAATGAGTAATTTAAGTAGCTTTCGAATAAATTAAATAGAGAATATTATCTAATTGAATGGCGCGGGCATCGCATATATTCCTCCTCTTTCCCACGCAGGATCACTCCCTAGGGGACTCCTCCATTGTTTCTTCCTTCCTTTCTTCCTTCTTCTTCTTTCGTCGTCGTCATCTTCACCACACAGGACGGCAGAGTGGAGAAAGGTTACGTGCGCTCGCTGACGATTCCTCCGTGTACGTGACGAGTGCGGAGGGGGGGAAGGGGGGATTCCTCTGCCTTTCTCTTTCTTTTTGGTTTTAGTTCTAGTTCTGGTTCTGGTTCGGGGCCTTTAGCGCTTCTTCTGCTCCGTTTTCGTTGGTGGTTTTTTCTTTTCCTTTCCTTTCTCTTGGAGGGGAGGGGAGGGGAGGGGAGGTGAGGGCGACGGGCGAGAGGGAAAGAAGAAGAAGTCTCGTTGCGGGATGGCAGCTTGATTCCATAATGCGATGGGGGCATACGAGTGGGTGCGGACGGAGGACGCCAATGGCGATGTCAATTACAATACAGCAAGTGCTATCGAGAGACATGAGTTTTCTCCTTAGTATATAGCAAGAAGTGACTTTTGGAGAATTACAAGCTCACTATTTCTCTCTCTCTCTAACTCTTTGGCTTCAAGGACTTTCTTTTTTTATAGGCATCTTCAAACTAGTCGTAGCTGATGTCTGGAAGAGGCAAGATAGCATTAGAGTTGTTGATGCTACTGTCCTCGGAACTGACTGCCCATACAACCTATTCCTGAACTTCTGCAGACTTTATAGAAATGGCTTCTGCTGCTATACTGTAATTGCGATTTTGACTACCTATCAGACTAACTATTCTCCTTTCTGCCGGATCTTCTATTTTGCCTGTCTAGTCCCAACGACTACAATAGTGAAATGACAATTATATTTAATGATTTGTTACCTAAACATTCCAATTTATTGATCTTTTAAGCTTTAATAAGACATTATCATTTAGCTGATCTTTGTGATCGATGGTGCTGTTTATACGATCCTTTAAGGACAGTCTTGTGATCTTTTCTTCAATTAAAAACATTATGAGTATCACTCAGTCCTCTATAGACATTATACAAAGTTTAGTTTGGGTATTATCAAAATTTATTTGGAGATATTTCTTCAACAATCTCCCCCTTTTTTATGATAACAAAACTATCTTGAAGATGTGAAAAATATATTGACTTGAATGTGAGGTTAAAGAAAAACTGTAGAGTGAAGATTTTTCATAGAGAATATACTTTACAGAATGTCTCTTTAAAAAGTTTTCAGAAAATATTAGAGACAATGTCTAGACGATCTTTTAATAGTATAACAGTTTAAAGAGCAGATCTTCTAGATTCTATGAGATGTGAGCAGATATTAAAGTATCATCGGAAACAAATTGTAAGAGTTCGTTGTTGCTTCTGTTTCAATGTTGCTCCCCCTGTTTCGATGCAATTTAGTATATTGCCATCTTTCACATCTAGGTTCTCTTCTCTTTTTTGATATCAACAGAAAGCGAATGCATAAAGTAATAATCAGCATATAAAGAGCAGAGAACTTGCCTTGATAGGGAAATCATATAGAAACAGCAGGTCTAACATCAAACACTAGCAAAAGAAAAACATGAGCAAATAATAGAAATTATGGGCGATGGCGTTTTCTTTGCAGGGTGGTGGAGGGTTAAATAGCTGGTTCCTTGAGGTCAAGTCAAGCAGGGTTATAGCAATCTAGGCTAAGCAATCTTCGTTCGATTTTCACCAAGCTCTTGAATTCCTGAACATTAGCTTGAAGGTTTGAGATTGCAATAGCAGGAGTAACCGAAGGTTCGGCAGGAGAAAGGGACCTCTATAGTATGGGTGGATCAGCAGACTGTCGCTATACTGGTGCTTTGCATTTTCCTTTGCTGGTTGATGCAAACTGTGCTGTTAATTTTTGTTTGAGAACCTGCTTTGCTCTTTCATTATCTCCTTGTCATATAGGAATAGATTTATTCTTTTTATTGACCCATCTATCAGGCGCCATTCTCATCATCATTTTGTCCAGGGTCTTTTTCCCAACCTTCACATGAGCATGCTACGAGGTGCAACATCACAGAAGTCAATGTGCTTGTTCATGAATATGCAATGAGGGCACCGTAGAGTAGCTTGCTTATCTTTCGGTTGGTAGTGTGGTACATGTGGATAAAGATCATGTGTGCTAGGGAAAAATCTCCATACTTGGTGAGAATGGCCTAGATGACCCGTGCTTCATAACAAGATACATCGTTGGTTGAGGATGATTTTGGACGCAGGCAGAGGGTCAAGATTTTCTGAATGAAGTTTTCTTTTAAGGGCAGAAGGTACAAGGGAACAATTTCTCTAGAAGCTCGAGTAAAATCAAGAGTTTCCAAAATGAAGTTGTATGCAATATCTGGCTCAACATGAATCTGTTTGAAAACAGTGAACTCGATGTTGATGATCTCAGCTAATTCATCAAATGTAACATTGTAGCTTTTCTTGGCAAAAGAGAAGATGTAGGTGTCCCTGTTTAGAAAATGACAATTTGAATAAAATAGGGCCACGAGAGTGGGGTGTACTTCATCTTGCATGGTAAGAGATCTTCAAATAGCTCAGAGAGAAAGATACCATATATATCAAGATAGTCAAAATTCACAAAACAATGTGGAATAGGACCTCGATTATCAAAAGATTCAAAAGCGTCCTTGTGTTCTTGACTCAAGAAGAGTTCATAATCGAATGAGGGGTCAATAATGAAACCTTCGCAAGGTTTAAAGTTTTGGAATACCCAGTCGTTGTCATCTTCTCGCTTTCTGTCTCCATTGATTTCTTTTGTCTCAGTCTTTGGGTCACTTTGTTTAGTAGGAGCAGGAGGTTAGATAGGTGGAGTTGGTTATTCTTTTGCTTCAGGCCTCTTTGTGTGTTTAGTCTCTTCCCCTTTGTCAGTGGAGGATTTGGTGGATGGTGATGTTGGAGTTGGCAAGGCCAGGGGCGGAGCTTCAACAGCTTTGCTTTCGGCAGGTAGAAGAATATATCCTTTTTCTTTGACGAATGCTTTTATCATTTGTTCAAGAGAGGCACTAGGGAAAATGTTTAGCTGAGAAGGGGCTTCCAGTTGTAATAATGGAAGATCAGATGGGATGGCCTTTCTCTTTCTAGAGCGCAGTTGCGATTCTAGAGTTTTGGTGCTTGGAACGATTCCTTTAGTGAAGGATGGAAGGGTAGTGCTTGCAATGGTAGATTCCCTATGTTCTCCAGCGGGTTGAGAATCAGGAAGACTCTGACTTTGAGTTACTTCAGTCGATCCTTCTGACTAATCAGTAAGATCAACGCGTGATGAACTATCCTTAGAGGCTCTGGCTAACATGGTACTAGTGTGAGTGGATTTGTGAGTGCCGATGGCCTTATGAGACTTAGGAGCCATTTGAGAGAGAATTTCTTTGAATAAAGAAGTTGAGAATGGCTTGGGAAGTTATAGAAGGTGAGGAGCGATTTATCCAAGCTCTTTATGAGATGAAGGATATGCGTGCACTATCTCCTTATAAATAGGAACAATTTAGTCATGTTTAGAAGGTTATCAATTACTTAATAACAGTAACTTTCTTATTTATTTTAATAAATTTCCAAGAAAAAACGTGATTAAAATAGATTAGAGAAAATTGGGTGTAACGACAGTAAATCAGCATGTCAAAATGGTTTGAAAAATCCCAGGGGCAATCACTGTAACAGTAATAAAAATTCGAATTTGGCATTTGCATACCTGGGGTTTGTTGCTCTTGCCAAGTGGATGTTTCCAATGAGTTGATGAAGCTTACCTGATTTATTCAAGTGGAGGAGTGAGAGTGAGAGTAAAAGTGAGTTAAACACAAAATGGAAGAGAGAGAGAATGGGCTAAACATCATCATCCAAACCAAGGGCTAGGATCACACTTGACCCCCAAGCCAAGATCCAAAGGCTAGAGTTGCATCTTGAAAAGGTTTCTAGAAAGGGAAATTAAGAAAATAATAAAAGCAAGGAGGGTAAATCTATCCAAGGAAATTTCAGCTACACTAAGGGGTATAAAGACCAACATGCCCTTCCACTCAACCAAGAAATCCTAGAACACTAAGGGCTAGAAGGGTCTTTTTCAATTTTCGAGTCGAATTTCACTTTTTCAAGAATTTCCAAGTAAACCAATAACTAAGCAAGCTTAATGAGGCAACGTCCAATATAATAGTTTTGATACCCTTGAAAGTTCAATACCTACGTTTGGATTCTAATTCATGGCCAAAATCGATCAATTGCGATTTTAGTGTATCTCAAACTAACGAACGGCTTTTAGGAGTTATGCGTATTCAACCTATGGTTGATTAGATATCAAGTCATGTTTAAGTTTACTCAAGCCATGGTGATCACTAGTTCTAAAGAACACGATCGTTAGAAATTGGTTTGAGAACATTCGTAATCCATACAATGGCTAAACGGAATCACCCGCGATCCAATTGTATAACATTGGCAAATCATTCCATAACAATCCTTGGATCGATTTATAATGGCCTAAAATATCCCCTCGTCAATCTTTATGGTCAAAGTGTCAATCCAGAGTCGAGTTCTTAGATCGTGCGTACTTAATTCCTAACCAGCCATTCCCTAACAGTTAGTCTTTTCATGAGTGATCAATTTAGAGCGAGATTTAACTAAAAGTGCATCGATGAGATAATCATTTCATAAATTCCAAAAATGGATCGAAATTCAGAATGTCATATAGCTTTAGCATTATGTATTGCTCTTCTTCTTTGTGTTTCTTCTGCATTATGTGCTGCAGGAGCATTGGGAGCAGCATTATTTGCTAGGATTTCTTGACTAGCTTTATCAGCAGCAGGCGCAAGTACTTCCACGCCATGTTGGATTACATCTTATATTTTGAGATCTGTTGCCTCAAGATAGGCTTGCATTCCGTTCTTATAGTGGCTATAGTTGTTTTCATCAAAATAAGATGGCTTGTTAGGAGCAACAGCATCACTAGTGATAAAACTACCAAAATTAGCCATAATAAAAGATCTTTGTACTCAAAATAATTACACTTCACAATACGAGCAACAAGGCTCTAATACCAATTGTTCAGACTAACTATGCAACCTAAAGGAGGGGTGAATAGGTTGCTTTGGAAGATTTTAAAACTTTTGCGGAAAATAGCATGAGATGAATAAGGTTACACCGAATGTACAAGAAATAATGTATCACTCATATGCTGGAAATCATAAACAAAGGAATAAGCAACTGCACACAAGGATATATAGTGGTTTGGCTTTGATTCCAAGTTTATATCCACTCTCACCACTAACAATCACAAGTTGGGTTAGATTGCACTAGTAATTTGCTGATCAAGTTACACTCAGCATGCACCACTCCTATCAGTTTGTAGATCACACTACTTAGAGGTGAATATAGCTATCACTTGGTACACTTGACTTTTCAACATAATTACAATGTAGTAAATACTATCGATAGACAGGAGTTTTCTCCTCAATATACAGCAAGAAGTGAATTTAAAAAAATTACAAGCTCACTATTTCTCTCTCTCTCTAACTCTTTGGCTTCAAGGACCTTATCTTTTTATAAGCATCTTCAAACTAGTCATTGCTGATGTCTCGAGGAGGCAAGGTAGCCGTTAGAGTCATTGGTGCTGCTGTCCTTGGAATTGACCGCCTATACAGCCTCTTCTTAAACTTTTGCAGACTTTCCAAAAATAACTTATGTTGTTGTACTATAGCTGCGATTCGGACTACCTGTCAGACTAATTGTTCTCCTTTCTGCCAGATCTTCTGCTGTGCTTGTCAAATCCCAATAGCTACAATAGTGAAATAACGGTCATATTAAATGTCCGTTACCTAAACATTACCAATTTCTTGATCTTTTCAGCTTTAATGAAACATCGTCATTTAGCTGATCTTTATAATCAATGATGCTATTTATATGATCCTTCAAGGATAATCTTGTGATCTTTTCTTCAATGAATAATACTATGAGTATCACTCAGTCTTTTGAATGTATCTGCACTTAGACAATGTAGACATTATACTAAAGATAGTTTGGGTATTATCAAAATTCATTTGGAGATGTTTCTCTAACAGGGCAAACCTGATTGGGCTTGGCCCATTGGGCTAAATTATTCCATCCCGCTAAACCCATTGACCAGGCCTTCTCTCATTATCCATTTAATTACCAAATTGCCATTCTCTTTAATTACAATAATACCATATTATGTCATCATAGGAGTAAAGTAATTCTCTTAATACTTTACTTAGATTTCTGATTGACCCTCCAAAAACTTATTAGTGACAACTCCAAGATAAAATTGATTTGCATGTTAAGAATTTGAACTAAGTTGCGTATTGGTATGGGCTTGAAAGAGCCCAAGCTAAATTTAAGCTTAGTAATCCATCCGCCAACCCCTAGGCGGTTCACCTCGCGGGAGGGTCGCGACACACGTCGGGCACAAGTCTTGAATGCCCAGCTAGGCGCCTTGTTATCTCGCTCTCTCTGTGTGTGCTCTCTAAAATTGCGGACCTCTTCATTTGTGAGACCTAATATCTTTATATAGTGAAAACCTAGGTCTAAACTTGATCATATGGGCTTGATTTATGCCTTATTAATGCAATATGCTCTAATAACCTAAGGCCTTCCATTAATTAAACTTAAGTGGGCTAAGTTTGATTGAACTAAACTCAATAAAGCCTCCCCTCTCTAGTGGATTTCGGCCGAGGCAAGGTGTATGGGCATGGCTAAGTTCAATTTCGCTTATGGGCTCAATAAAGTTCAAAACAATTAATAAATTCCAGCCCTAATCATATGGGCTAAGTCCATCTCAATTAAAGCTCGTAGCCTTTTATTTTGCCTTGGAATTTTCAGCCACCGATACTTCTCATGGCCAGGCCGAATTTTGTCCTTCCTCACGGGCTCGATTCATATAATTTAAATAAGCTTAGAACCTTAATCCACCGCCGATCCAATTAAATGCCCTTTTTATGATCTTATTTATATGCCATGAAATGCTCCAGTAGACTATATGCAATTTAATGAAAATTAATTTTTCTAAGGGCTGGGGTCGATCCCTAATTTTTTATGCAATAAATTATTAAATAATTAGCCAAAATTTAGGTGTCCACAGTATTATTTCAAAAATGAGTCATAAATGAGTTAAACATAGGGAAAAAAACTACCAAAAACCCCAAACTTTGTCATCTATGACACATTTACCCCGAACTTTTTCTATGACACAAAAAGCCCCAAACTATGCTATTTGTGACACATTTACCCCAATATATTTAGTCCATGGGCATTTTCGTCTTTTTATCTTTATCTTTTTTTTTCTCTTTTTTGTTCCTTTCCGGCAAGGGGGGCCCTCGCCAGCGTCGGGCGAGGGTTGCCCTCGCCGAATCTAGCGAGGGCGGCCCTCGTCAGCGTCGAGCGAGGGCGTCCCTCGCCCCATCTGGCGAGGGTCGCCCTTGCCGGATCTGGCGATGGGGGCCCTCGCTGGTGTCGAGCGAGGGCGGCCCTCGCCAAATCCGATGAGGGCGATCCTTGCTTGCGTCAGCCGAGGGTCACCCTCGCCTGGGCAAGCGAGGTCGACCCTCGCCGGAAAGGGGAAAAAAGAGTAAAAAAAAGATGAAAAAATATCTATGGACTAAATACATTGGGGTAAATGTGTCACAAATAACATAGTTTGGGGTTTTTGGTATCACAAAAAAAGTTCGGGGTAAATGTGTCACAGATGACAAAGTTCGGGGTTTTTGGTGGTTTTTTCCCTTAAACATAATATGAGTGTTAGATGGGTCATAAATGGGGTCACAACTTATTTAGACCCAATAACTCTATGATTCTCTCTTCATTCTCTCTCACCCTCACTCACTCCGCACTCTTACCTCAATTTAGGTATGAGTTTTCATAGATTTAGTTAAATATGGCAGTGTCTTACCAATACAAGTTGGGTCGAATATGGGTCGAGTCAATATTGTTCAGTAGATATGCATTGTATGGAAATGGATCAAAACGGGTTAAATGAGCATATTTGGGCCAGACCATTTTAACCCAACTCACCCGTTTGATGGGTCTAAGGTTGTATGGGTCGTTGACTTCTTCGAACCTTATATTGGAGTTCTCTTTTCGCTGGTGGAACAAAGGAGATCTAAATGTCGGGTGAAATTTGTGTAGATAATCCTACATTCAATTGAGGCGTTTTCTTGGTGAAAATTTGAGTGTTTCAAGCTCTTAGTGATTTGTTTATTGAGCAATTCCGTGAGGCTAAACACATTGGATAGGGAAACACTTGAGCGTTGTGAGCAATTGTAACTCAGTACTTCTCCGATTGATTAGTGGATTATTTGTGGCTGGCTTTATTTGTGAAGTGGCTACTAATGGTCGAACCAAATCTCGTAAATCTTTCCTTAGTGTTCCTTATTTAATTTCTCTAGTTATTTCATTCTGTCATGTTATTTAATTGCATACATTCTTTGGCTTCCGCGTTATTTTAGAACACGTCTTTGTGGCCTTTGTTCCAATGGTTCACGAAAATATTGTTTCCAAGGTTGCTTGTTGGATGACATAAACAGCCCTCGCAACTTGTTGTGATTGCTCTGCCGGAAGCTTGTACCTTCCTATGGAGCCGCATATGCTTTTTCCATGATGTCGCATAAATCTTGTGCCATCAAGAAAGTAGTTATTTTATTGCTCTAGTAAATATAGTTATTTTCATCGAAAAATAAGAATGGTAGTGACACTACAAAAAAACATGTAATGTGCGACGAAAATTTGTGACGGAAATTTTTCGTCGGAAATTTGCGACGAAATTTGCGAGGGATTATATTTTCTGTCGCTAATTAGCGACGGTTTATTTCCGTCCCAAATTTGCGACAGATGAAAAATCGGTCGTAAATTTGTGACGGAATTTTTATCAGTCGAAAATTCCGTCGCAAATTTGGGACGGAAATAAAAAAATCGTCACAAATCTGCGACGGAAAAAAGTTCATTGCAAATTTCCGACGAAAAAAAAACCGTCGCAAATTTCCAACGAAAAAAAACCGTCGCAAATTTGCAACGGAAAATAAATCCATCGCAAAAAAGTTCGTCGCAAATTTCTAACGGAAAAAAAACCGTTGCCAAATCCATCGAAAATTTGCGACGAAAACGAACGTCCGTCGCAAATTTGTAGTTTATCAGCTCGTGATATTCCAACCCTATCTCTCTCTCGCTCTCTCTTACTTTTCTCCCTCTTTCATATGTCTAAAATCAGCAAAATCTGTGCACGCATATATTAATCTCAGTGAAGCTTTTGTACCAGTAAGTATCATAGCTAACTTCGTGACTATTCAACGTTGGATTGTAATTTCTTTTTTTTTTACATATGTTTATGTTTGTTTTTTTTTCGTATCTGCATCACCGGTTTAACGACCGACGAACGGCAACACCTTGCCGGCCTTTGGATGAGGCCGAACGGCCACGCCGTTTTGCGATGAAAATAGTTTCCATCGCAAATTTGCGACGAATAAATAAAAATTCTGTCGCAAATTTGCGACGGAATCAAGTATCCGTCGCAAATTTGCGATGGAAAACGAATTCCATTGCAAATTTGCGAGGGATGAATTCCGTTTCCATCGCACATTAAAAATTATTAAAAAATTATTCTTAAGTAATTATTCTTTTTAGGCATGTGCCTAATTGAAGGTCTCGCAATTCAAGTGAATGTTACAATTCTCATCAAATTGACCACTTTCTCCTATCAATATTTCAATCAAATATTTGGGTAAGTCTTCTTTACATGGTAATTTTTTCTATTTTTGCAATTTCATATTAATTGTTGCGTGAATAACAAAAAATTATAATTTTCAAAATTTTACGGTTTTAATTAAGAACAATAGATTTGATATTTTAAATATTTTACCAAAATTTTTTATTTTAATATAGACACAATGCAAAGAAAAGGGTTTGGATGTATAATAAGAACTTACCCTGACGTCAATGATTGACAGATGAGTTTCGTATTGGGTTGAAACTATTTTTAGACTTTGCTAGTAGTAAATATGAGTTCATGGATGGAAATAAGTTAAGGTGTCCTTGTAAAAAGTGCGGTAATGGTAAATTTCTTGTGTATGATTAAGTTAGAGAACACCTTACTAGATTTGGGTTTACTCCGAACTATTATAATTGGACTTCTCATGGTGAACCATTTATATCTGATGAAGGATATGGAAGAAGTGACCAATTTTCAGTTAGGGAAGAATGTTGCTATTATGAGCAATTGAACCCATAGGAAAGGATGGTGATTGATGCAACTAGTTATAATTTTGTCACAGAATCAAATCATGCAAGTACTAGTTTTACTCCTACACGTGAACAAGTGGGTACTAGTCATGCTTCACAATTGAAAGATATAGGAGTAACGGATTTTGATGAGAATGTCTATAATGAAACTTTTCAATCAATCAGTTCTGGGATGTGTTGAAATTAGCAGATGAACCTTTATGGGCAGGTTGTGAGGACAACACTAAGTTATCGGTGACAGCCCGACTAAGTTATCAAGGCAAAGCATAATGTGTCTGCGGATTGCTTCAACTTTTTTGTTGAAATAATGCGGGAATCATTGCCTCGTGATAACATCATGCCAAGTGATTTTTATGATATAAAAAAGCTAGTGGATAACTTAGGTCTCCGGTTGTAAGGATTGATGTATGTAGTAGGGGCTGTATGATATATTGAAGAGATGATGAAAATGCAGAGTTTTGCAAATTCTGTAGCCAACCTAGGTACAAGATTAATAGGGGGTCGGGTCATAATCAGAAGTGTAGACCATGCAAGCAAATATTTTATCTGCCCTTAATCCCCAGATTGCAAAGGCTTTATGCGTCTAAAGCCACTGCTAAACACATAACTTGGCATGCAAATTATGAAACAGAAGAGGGTCTAATGTGTTATCCTTTAGATGCGGAGGCATGGCAACATTTTGATAGAACATACCTTGAGTTTGCGGTGGAGCCTCGGAATATCAGGTTAGGTCTCTGTGCCAATGGATTTACTCCATTTGGGAAAATAGAAAAAAGTTATTCATGTTGGCCAGTTATCTTAATGCGGTACAATCTTTCACCTGGTATGTACATGAAGACACCTTATATGTTTTTGACATTGATCGTGACAGGGCCGTAAAATTCGAAAAAGTTTATAGATGTTTATATGCAACTATTGATTGAGGAGTTACAACGACTATGGGTTGAAGGTGTCCCTACGCATGACGTTTCTACCGATCAAACATTTGTAATGAAGGCTGCAATTCTTTGGACGATAAATGACTTTCCAGCTTACGAAATGTTATATGGATGGAGTACAGCTGGGATCTTAGGATGTCCAATATGTTTGGAGAGGTCAAAGTTATTTAGATTAAAACATGGAAAGAAACCTAGCTATTTTGATTGTCGCAGATAATTTTTACCACCAAGTCATCCTTTCAGAAGGAATAAGAAAGAGTTCATCAAGAATAGGATTGAAAAAACGCGTCCACCATTAAGATTGACTGGCGATCAAATTTAAGAGCGTATGTAGGACTTTTCAACTGTTGTTGAAAACCCACACGGCACGACTTTTGCATATGAAAGTACACATAAATGGAAGAAACGCGGTATATTTTGGGATCTACCATATTGGAAGGCCCATCTTATTCATCATAATCTTGACGTCATGCACATAGAAAAGAATGTTTTCGACAATGTCATAAATATTGTGATAGATGTCGCCGGAAAAATAAAAGACAACTTAAACGCAAGAAAAGACATGAGAGATATTTGCGATTGGCCAATACTAACTGTGGATGCAAGCAGTAGGGGATTAAAACCAAAAGCAGTTTATACATTGGATAAAGAGCAGAGGCGAGTTGTTTGTCAATGGTTGAAATATATGCGGTTTCCTGATGAATATACTTCGAACCTCGGGAGATGTGTTGATTTGAATGAATGCAAGTTCACAGGTTTGAAGAGTCATGATTGTCACATCCTGATGGAAAGACTAATTCTAATAGCTTTGAAGGAAGTTCTATCGAACTTTGCATGGGACGCCATTACAGAATTAAGCAATTTCCTCCATAATATTTGCTCGATAGTGTTAAAAGCATCGCACATGAAAAAACTAGAGAGAGATATTCCAATTATTCTTTGCAACTTAGAAAGGATATTTCCTCTAACGTTTTTTGATTAGATAGAGCATCTCTTAGTTCACTTGCCTTATAAGGTCAAAGTTGCGGGTCCCGTCCAATTTCGATGGATGTATCCATTTGAGAGGTAATGTTTTTTTTACAAATACAGTTCAAATTAGTTTATCATATAATATGTTCCGATAAGTTTCTTTATATTTTAACTAGATTCTTATATCATTTGAAGAAAAAAGTGAAGAATAAGGCACATATTGAAGTTTCAATTTGTAATGCATATATTGTGGAAGAAGCGACAACATTTGTATCATACTATTTTGAGCTACACGTTCAGTGCAAGAGACGGAGAGCAGGCATAAATGATGAGAGCCCCATTGATCCCAATTACACAGCATTCTCTATTTTCAATTATCTAAGTCGACAAAGCGGTGCATGTCAGTTTCATTGCTTATCAAGCGAAGAATTTCATGCAGCCCATAATTATATTTTACTGAACTGCCCAGAAGTCGAGCCATACTTCAAGTAAGTGTAAATTTGCAAATATATATTTTGTGTGTCAAATATTTGCTAATATTTAAATGGTTTTTAATATTAGGATTTTCCAAACTTCAATGTTTAGACTACAACCAAATGAGTTTGACCGTTTGTACGATGAACAATTTGCAGCATGGTTCAAGACATATGTAAGTTGCCTATGGACCAAAACCAAGTTATTAAAATTATATACATCATTTAGTAAAATATATATTATTGACTTTGCATGTGTAATCTTAGGTTCACAGTAATTATGATGAAATTGGAGGGCAATGATTGCTATATCATTTGTCATGGGGTCCACAGTTAAGAGTTCAAAGTTGGTCAGCATATTTCATAAATGGATATAATTTTCATACTCAAGAATATGAAATGGGAAAATCCACAATGAATAGTGGTGTGTTTGTTCGGTCATCTAATGGTGGCAGTTCAGAAGATGATTTTTATGGCTCGTTGGATGAAATCATAGAGATAGAGTACCTTGGATCATTAATGATGCGGGTTGTGTTATTTAAGTGCACGTGATTCGATCCCGTCAAAGGAATGAAGATGCATACAAAGTTCAATTTGGTTGAAATAAATCACAAGAAAAAGGTATATGAAGTATGAACCATTTGTCTTGGCACAACAAGCAATTCAAGTATATTATGCATCATATCCTAGTTTAAAACGTGACAAAGCTGATTGGTGGGCTTAATGTAAAATCAAAGCACAGAAGAAAATCGAGGAATACTAGAAGGATAGAGCCTACCAATAAGAGAAAGTGTGTAATACGGTTGAAATTGAGGAACATAACATACCAACTTTACAAGATTCGTGTGGAGCAATGATAGATGTGGATCCAACTAAAATTTGCGAATTAAATATACAAGAATATTCAGAATCTGATTTTTAGACAGATGACGAAGACGAGGACGAAGATGAAGACGAAGATTAAAATTTTTGTCACAAAACACTACAGATGTGTAATTATTAATGCGACAAGTGCTATTTTGGTTATTATCATTATTGTTCTTGTTATTATTGTTATTGTGATTTATTATTATTATTATTATTATTATTATTATTATTATTATTATTATTGTCGATTATTCTTTTTATTTTAATTGATCATCCGAAATTTTGTCCCTAAATGCCGACAAGTCAAATATTATTAATGTGCCCTAACATTTCTGATATTCTAATTTTCATTGCAAAATTTGAGATGCCAAAATTTTGGACTGACAAAAAGACGTAGCAAATTTAGGACCAAAATAAATGAGATGCTAAATTTTTTACCCAAAAAAAGACGTCACAAATTTACAACGATCATTTAGTATGTGCACATTTGCGACGGACTCGACCTGTCCGTCTCAAATTTTGCAAGGGAATTTTTATCGTTCGAAATTTACGACGAATAATTTAATCCGTCGCAAATTTGTGACAGATTTTTATTTCCGTCGGAAATTTTTTGTCGGTCGAAAATTTGCAATGGAACTCTACTGTCCGTCGCAAATTTGCGACAGACACTTTAAGTTTCATCGCAAATTTGCGGCAATTGTACACCCTCCGCCTCCTTCTCTCCCTTCCCCGACGCCGCCCAAGCCCGATCTGCGCAGCTCCCCCGCCGCCATCGTCGTCGCAGCTATCGCTGTCGCCACCTAGCTTCATAGCCGCCCCACCGTCACCACCCAACCTTGCAAGCCCCCCCGCTTGTCGGCAGTTGCGGGCCAGCCGCCCTGCAGCCCCCTCGGCCGTCGCCCGCCCCCTCGCCCGTCGAGCCCTCGCCGTTGTGGCCGTCACCGTCACCGTCACCGTCACCGCCCAGCCTCATAGTCGCCCCGTAGCTCCCTCGCCCGTCGCCGGTCGCCTCGCAGGCCCCCCTCGACTGTCGCCGGTCGTGGGCCAGCCCCTTTGCCAGTCGCGCCCTCGCCCTCGCCCCGCCTTGCTGCCCTCGCCGCATCCGAGCAGCTACCCAAAGTCTCGCCGCCGCCGACCAGCAAACCGATGCCGTCGCCACCCAACCTCGCCGCCCTCGCTCGCCTGCTCGCCAGGAGCAGTCCCACGCCGTCAGTCCGCAGCCGCCGCCGTCGCCGTCGCCGTCGCAGCCCACCATCAACCGGCCGAGGTTCTCGCCGGAGCAACCCTTCGCCCATTGCCGCCCTCACCGGAGCACAGCCACCGTCACCGCCGACGCCGTCGTCATCGTCGCCGCCGCCCGGCCGACTAGTCACCATTTGGGCCCACGCCCGCGCCGGAACCGCCACTGTTCAATCAGCCAGTTTTTGTTGTCCTTGAACCAAGTAAGTAACTCCATAAACCCTAGTTAGTATAATTGTGTAATTAGTCGGACTTGTTTAGGGATTATTTAGGATCTCTTTTCGTTGGCTAAGTTACGGGTCGATTTCAGGATTGCATGTGGCTTTAATTGATGGTTAACTAGTTAATTTGTCTATTATGTGGATGATTAAGCGTTAAATGACGATAGGGTGATTGATTAGGCGTTTTCATAGAAAACGCTTAAAAATTGAACAATTCTATAAAAAATCATGAAAAATTATGGAAAATTAAAAAAAGGTATATGTTGGCAACAAATATGAAATTTGACTGTAAAATTTTTTTAAAATTTTAAAAAACTAAAATTTCATAATGTCACAAAATGGCAAAAATTATTAATGGGATTCATAGTATATTTGTTCGTAGGAAATTGCATGTCATAAACACTCGACACTGGCTCATTTCAAGGAAATATTGTCTCAGTCTTTCTATCAAAATGGTAAGCTTCGTCATGTATATCATTATGTGTCCGTAATACGCGTCAATAGTTCTTTACATATTCGCATAACCTTCCTACTTGTCAGTATAAACGTGGAGGTCACATACATAGAAGACAAGCCTCTTCCTCGTCCTCGTCCCCGTCCCTTTCCTCTTCCCCTGTCCCGTCATCTAACCCTTAACCACAATATGATCCATCACAATATGGACACGTTGGTCCTTCTTCCAACACTCAACAACATGTTACGGGACTTGGCCATATGCGAACTAAATCTCCTCCAGTTCAATCTCCCTTAGCTCCCTCTCCTTCCGTTCCACCGCATTATTCGACGGAACAATCGAATATTGACGAAAACACAAGTCAAGAAGATAACCGATTCTTCATATGCCCATTTGGAGATTCGTAAGTACTTCATTTTTATTTTAGTATATGTAATATTTAGGGATTTAGATATTGATGCCAACTGAATTGTCGATGTTGCACAATATCCGTATAATTGCAGATTCACGGATGCTCTGTTTGTTGTGAGGGAACTAAACAAGATAGTAAGAAACTTTTGGATGGGAGAGTATATTACTTACAGAAGTGCTCCACAAAAAGTGAAAGAAATGTGGTGAAATGAGTTCAAGGTAAGTTTTACATATTTTATTTTCTCACCAATTAAGTTTGGTGTAGTATATTGATGGTCAAGAATGATATAAAGGACCAGAACATCTTTGTAGTTTTCGATACCTAAAGGACCAGATATTTTCCCCGACATGAATTTTACAAAATTTGTCTATATTTGTCTAGTGCATGATTATGGATATGTGATCATCATAATAACTTTCAATTTGTGTTTTTATTCATTGCAGCGGAAGTTCAAGTGAGAGGAAACGGAAGACAATGAAGTGAGAAGAATTTTCGATAAGAAAATCGGTGATTTTATACGAAATGTCATGAATAGAGTGAAAATCAAGCAAGTGAAGCCGTCTTTTATTACAGCTGACAATTGGGCGGCAATTAACAGATTTTGGGTATCTGAACAAAGACAGCAACTCTGTGAGCAGAATAAGAAGAATCGATCTTCTAGTTCTAGTGATGGGTCAGCCACATATGCCGGGGGCTCTATCAACATTGCGGAGCATCATAAACGATTAGTAAGTTTGTTAAATAAGTTATAAGTTAATTTAATTCAATTACTCGTGTTTACATTTTGCAGGCACAAGAATTGGGGGTGGAACTGACATTTGCAACTATATTTGAACGCACATTTCAAAAGAAAGATAAGACATGGATTAGCGATCGAGCAAAGCTGTTAAGGTATATAAGGTTATACTTTAGCTTATATGTAAACTATAATGAAAAATGTGAATACTTTCAATATTTATGGTAGATATATATAGTGATTTTATTTTCATCTACATTGTTAATGTAGGAAAAATATTATGAACTTTTAATGAGCAGTGCTAGTGGTAGTGATGATTGTCCTAAGTCCAGGCCATTAGTTGATAATATGACGTTATGGATGGAGGTAATGGGTGGAGTGAAAAAGGGAAAATATTTGGGATGGGATCGTTGTCAAGGATGTACATGCCGAATAATCATGGAAGTTCATCATCCACTGTGACTGGTCGAAGGAGGTCACGACAAGACGAGCAATTGACCCAAAAAGTGCATCGTCTGAAAAATGTACTTGTTCATAAGGACTAACAAATAAATAACTTGAAACAACAAATGGCACTCGTTATGCGACACCTTAACCTCAATTGCTATGACGATCCTCCTGTACCTCCGGCCAATCCAATAGGTGATGGGCACAATGATGACCAACACATTGATGCCGAGAATGATGATGATGATGATGATGATGATGATTTTATTCAGACTTTCTAGTTAAAATTCTCAAAATTGGGGGTAAGCTTGCTTCATAATTTTGATTTTTCATAATTTCACTCATATTCATATGTAAGAACATTTATGTTCGTCCTGAAACGTTTTTTGTTAACCCTCTTGTTATTTTATACCTAGTTCTACATCCATGCATAAACGCTTCTTTTATATTCTGGACTGATTTATGTATCGACATTTCCTCAGGTCTTGACAAAAGTGACTACTTTTGGTGTCCTGTCATCGTAACAAAGCTGCATCTTCTTGTGTATGGTTTTTCTGCGACTTCTATGGTTGTCCTGCCTCTTAGTTCATGTTTTGAATGTATTGTAAGATTGGATATCAAATAGCATCATGTCAGACTTTGCAACTTTCCTTTAGTTATTTATTTCAATTATATGTTATTGTGGCTGGTTTGTCAGAATCTATGGTTTGTTCATTTTTCTGTTTCAATTATATGTCATTGTTTCCTTTGTTTGATATGGACAAGAATTTATGGCCGAAATGATGTAAAAATAACGATGAATATTTTAAGCCGAATTTTGCAATCATTACAGTTGTCACTAATTTGCGACGATTACATTTTGCAACGAATTTTGCGACGAAATTTCTGACTAATTTTGCGACGAATTTTGCGACTGATAGCGTTCGTCGCAAATTTACGACGAAATATTTGCGACGAATTGTATTCGTGGCTAATTGGCGACGAATTTATTTTCGTCGCAATTTTGCGACGAACTTTTAAATTTTCCGTCGCAAAATTTTGTGACGACCTATTAGCGACGGAATTTTTTTTGCGACGGATTTTTTTAAATTTTCCGTCGCAAATTTCGTCTCTAATCCGGTGTTTTTTTTTAGTGTGAGATAGAGTTGGCTATTGTTTTGGTGTCGGATATTTGGGTGGGTGATTTTAGTAGCGGGTGGATAGGACTCACGCCCAATGCTAACCGAATGAGGCTCTAATACCACTGTTAGCTTTTGGTGTTAATGTGCAAGTGTGTATGTCCGTAGGATTTACTGAGCAAAGGAACAAGGAAGGAGCTTGTTGTATTATCAAAATGTTTGGTACAAGGGATTTATGGAGCTGTAGTTGATCTGACCATGAATGAACGAGCATGAAGCCTTTTTATAGTCCTTCCTAATCGACTCTTCTGCCAAGAATCTCTTTCACAAACAGAGAAATTTGCTTCATTTTACATGGACAGATTTTTAGCCATTAATTACTTCTAACTACCACCAACTAAGCTAGAACCTCAGACTTTAACTACTCACTATAGATCTAGAAACTTGTGGTCTTGGCTTTTCTCGATAAATTGACCACAACTTCAACAAAATTTAATCAAAAAGGAAAATGTTGGAATCGAAGATGTCATTCGCCTAAAACTTGATCATCCTTCGGAATACCTATCCAAATTGGACAAAAATGAAGAAGACTGAAACAAGAGAATCATCATATAATAATGATATATGAACGGCCAAATATGTCCGTCGTTCAGAACATTTAGAGAGTGAAATACGAACAACTGAAAACAGGAGGAAAATATGACAACAATCAACAACCAATCACCAGATAATTATCGAGCATCAGCCATTAGGAGAAAAACTCAAAAATGGAAAAAAGAAATATTTATGCAGAGGCAGCGCGAGGGTTCAATAGTAGCTGAGCAGGGCGTATACGGTTTGAATTATGGTGAGCGTGAAGAGGAAGATGGCGGCGAGGAGAGACACTAGAGCCCATGGATTCCCGAAGTAGGTGTGGTTGAGATCAGCCCTCCACTTGTTCCAGGGCATCTTGCAGTACATACTGATTTTCGCTTGCTCGGCATAAAGGCTGCTGGTGGATGCGAGCTTCACTTCCTTGCACAGAGAGTTGAATAGCTTAGCGACCTCCTTGTCGCTCCCCATGGCATGATGGATGATGCCTTCGGTGTGGAGCAGTGCGACATCCCGCCTATCGTTGATAATAGTGTTCATGAAGGTGATGTAGGATGAGATCTCGTTCCCAGCCTTGATGTGCAAGCGCTCGAAAGTCATGAGGTTGAGGAACATAGACTCGGTGGCGTCATCCACCATGATAACGGGGAGCTTTAGGACCCCTCTGGCAAAAGTGATGTCCTTGAGACTGTTGGTCGGGCTCTTCTTGAACTGGATCCCGGTCTCGTTGAGCTCGGTGGCCGACAGGATTATCTGCTCGGTCTCCTTGGTCTGCTCGGTGGCCGGCTCGGTCTCCTCGTTCTGCTTGGTGGCCAACCCGAATTTCTGCTTGATGGCCGACCAGCATGTCTGCTTGGTCTCCTCATGCTGGACCTTCTTGGTCAGCAGGCCCTTCCTATAGATGTCCACGACATGCAGGCATCTGCCCATCCCCTCTATCCTCCCAAGGGAGTAGAACCTGAGGATGAGCTGGTTGATGTATTCGTTACGCTGCGTTGTTGGAGTAAAGTAAGTGCATTGAATACGAAATTGTTGTCATGTCGATACTACTCGTATAAAAAGGATAAAAAAAAAAAGGAGTCTCCGATTGAGGTGATAGATATAATAATAAAATTGTTAATTAATCTCGCACCGTGACGCTAGGTCATTTGAGATCACCAAGATGTATTGTTAGGTGAACATAGTACGGCGGTTTGCATGTGTGCAACAGCCTCTCGAACGAGGAAGTGAAATCTAAGAAACTAACCTCCATGCCATTGTTCTCGACGGCGACCAGCTGATACAGAACTAGCATCGGCAGGTGATTCTCCAGCATCAGCATGTCCCGTCTTATGTACGGCATTATGTGTGTCCGCTTGTTGAAGATGGGGTGATTGTTCGGATAACCACACTCCTCCCCTGTCGCGGTCCTCATGATCTCGAGCATGAAGCAGCCGTCGCTAATCATCAGCTTCAGGAACTGGTCCTCCGTGCCCTCCTTCCACTCCTGGTCCAGCGCACTGTAGCTCTCCTTGAGATCCTGCTCCACCTCCCTCAGAGACTCCAGGAAGAGCGCACGGGACTTCCCGGACCGCTTGAGGAAGTGGTGGAGCGTGGTGTCCTTGTGTTCGTCCATTGGACGGGGGTGGACCTCGCCGTGGTGGTAGGGGCCGAGAGAGACGACCTGCGGCTTGTGGGCCTTGGGGTTGAGGTTGGTGATGTAGGCAGGGACCCTGTAGATGGACGGATTCTTCCGGTGCTGTTGCTCGTCAGAGGGCATGCCCTCCGGGCTCAAGTCAAATATGTTTACGCGAGTTTCCCAAGTTTCTGTTCTGGGCGACAGAAGAGGAGAATCCATGGAGAGAGGGAGAGTGGCAAGAGTGTAAGAAGTTTGGGGTAGTCCAAGCCCAATGCTGGCCATGTATATAGACGCAGGGTTGTGAAAACGAGTCATTAACTCACTTTTTAAAATCATATAAAATTTCGACCTAAAAATTTTTTTTTATAAAATGAGTTGGGTTAGTCAAATTTCAATAAATGGATTGTTACCGATTTTAACTATGAAACTGAATTAAATAAGAATTTTAAAGGAAGCGGCTAGCATGACCGTCCTCCGTAAAATAACGAAGCGACGGTCAATGCTCAGCCACAATACTTTTTTGAGGAAACCATGAACTTCCTCAACCGGTTGACTCTATATTTCTTTTTTTAACTTATATGTTTCCATATTGCAAGCTCAAATTGAGAGAGAAAATCATAAAAGGGCCCATAGAATTAGATTTCGTGAATATGAAGAAAGAAAAAATAAATTAGATGTTCTTTACCAAAAAAATAAATAAATAAATTAGATGTCAAAATATAAATAATTACAGGCAAAAAAAAATCTCATCACTTACTAAAAAGAAATCGTTAATGTCATTATATAGATCTATTAAATTTAAAAGATGAAAAAACATTTGAAATGTTGACTTTGCAACTAATAACAAAATTGATTGTGCAGTGAATTGGCTTCTCATTAACGAATAATGAAGTAAAGAAAAGATCAAAATAAGAATAATGAAGTAGCAGAGATGAGCGAATCTTTCTTCACGGTTATGACTTATTCAATTACAAAATCTTACAATAATCAGAAGTTTAAAATGTACAAGATAATTACAATCTTATTTTTTGATTTATTAAGGTTTTTTTTATTTGGGAACAATATTCACATTATCTTTTTCTTTGGCTGGAGAATAATATCCACAATTTTAAAAATTGCAAGTGAGTTAATCATATATTTTTTATTGTTTGAATATTATCACTTTGATTTGTTTCTTCATCTATCAACCGATTTCAATTTGTTTTTTACGATTTTGTCTATCAATTGGAGCTTGCAATAAAAAAAGGAATAAGGGTTTTTACTTTACATTATCTATTTTCTTTGGTGGCAATTATGTAAATATCCAAGATTGATCGACGAAAGGATTGACTCCTCTAAACGCCGTACAAGTGACGCCGCTGTCTTTTGGCCGTGTAAAGAGGAGGGTTTAATTCTTTCTTGATTTTAAGCAGCATAAAAGAAAAATAAAAATTCTTCCTTTTAAGCCGCGACAGAACGGCGAAGAAAGAAAGGAGGATGCACAGCGAGTTTTACATTCAATTAAATTGTTTTTGTTGTGAAAACTGTGGGTTCTAGTGTGATTTAGGAATGAAAAATACTCGAGCTTATGAGTGATAATTACTTTGTAATTCTCAGATTGATTAGTGCACTATTCGCTATTGGCTCTCTCCGTGTTGTAAGTATCGATATTTGAATCGAATCACGTAAATATTTGGTATTTCGTTGTTGCTATTTATTTATTTTTCTGGTGATTTTGTGTTGATTTGATTGTAAGATCGGGTTAATTTTCAAATTAATTTTACAATAAACTCCAATGGATAAGTACTTGGATTCGTTATAACTGCCATCATTAATAAATAGTAAACACAAAAAATATCATAAAAGATGTTGACTTGATCTGAAAGCGACTGATTCAAACCAATCAATTAATATGGAAAGTTCTGACCAAAAAAAAGATTAACATGGAAAGAAAGTTTGGGGGTGCTCATGTGGGAAGTGTGTCACTTTTCGAGCACTAGGTAAAGACAAAAAGTGTTTAGGCTTGTCCCGTGAACAACGTGGGAATCGTCCAAATATTGAATTGAGTGCATTTAATGTGATTTTGGCATGGACGTTGCATATTATAATTGATAACCTAAATTTCTTACTTGAGGTTTCCTTTTTAGGACTCTAACACCCTTCTTCTGTGTATACATCTCATGTAGCCAAAAAAAACAAAAATTCCACAAAATGTTGTTCTCCGATAATATATATGCTCAGTTAGCTCAAATAATCACGTAACTTCTTATAAATAACTTTAGCTAGCACACAAGATAAGTTATAATCATCGTGATAAATTCAAAATCTTCTAACCGAAATATATATTAAAACTCAAATCAATGTTAAACTAGTAAATCAAAATGCGCATCAAAACCTCCCCTTTTAATTCCACAATCATCTAAAACGCCTAAGAAAAGTCAAACTTTTCTCACCAATTCAGAATCAGGTTTTGTATTGCATATAAATTGGTCAAAACGGATTAAATGGGTTAATTTGAATCGGATCATTTTTTATTCGACTTACCCGTTTGATGGGCCTTTGTATAAGTCACTTTTTGTGCACAAGGATTATAGAAAACATGTTTAGCATGCCCCATGGAACCCATAGGAAATGAATTGCATGCATGCAAAGCACGACATCTCGCGACCGTGTATAAGACTTTGGATTTGATAAATCTCACAAGTGCCTGCCTAAATTAAAACTTAAAAGGGTCGATTGAATTGAGTACATGTATGTCGATTGAGGTTTCAACTTCGCATATTTGATATTTGATGTGCACTATATTTAAAATAGTATTTTTTTTTGTCGTTTTATATGGCAATCATTTTTAGCTCTTATGTTTGGGATATGCCAGATTTCTTATTTGAGGTCTAATGTTTAGTAGTCGACACCCTTCTCCCGTTTGTACATGCCTGTAGGGAGAAAAAAATTTCACAATGAGTAATGTTTCGATAATATCTAATGCACGGTTAGCTGATTACAATTACATAACTTCTCATATATTGATTTCAGATGAAACACAAGACAGGCTATAATCATCTTGTGTGAAATTCAAAATCTCTACCGGCTTTATATGAAGTAAAATTAGTTTAACCAGAAAGATATATTTGAACTCAAATCAAAGTCAAACCATAGAGGCGAAGTCAAGTTTCTAAGATAGACTAAATATCAATGTGGGTTTTATGTTATATTTTTTTAGCTTCAAATCACCTAAGCGCGATTGATTGCAGGCAGGTATGACCTCCAATCAAGAGCTCTCTTAAAAGAAGTCTCGAGTTTGAGTCCATGTAAAAGACCCAACTCGAATTGGATGAGGTGGATCAAAATTCTTGACTGAATACCTATTGATGCCGTGCTGTAGGATTTCAACCAAGATAAGAGTTGTTACTTTACTTTGGTCTTTTATCTAATTTCTTTAGAGCGGTGCCAATTATGTAAAGATGCAAGATTGATCAATCAAGAGATCGACTTCTCTAAATGATTGTACAAGCGACGCTACTGTTGATTGGCCGTATAAAGAGAAGGGTTAAAATTCTTTTCTTATTGATTTTAAGCCGCACAAAAGAAATAGAAATTTCTTACCTTTACCAAAAAAAAGAAATAGAAATGGACGAAAACGATTGGGGTGCATATAGCAACAATTCCATGCTCAGGAACTAATTTTACTCAGAAATTATTCTTTTTTATTCCGTGCCAAAGAATAATTTCTACGCATTTGAAGGCATTTGATAATTGCTCTAAATTTTTATTCTTAGAATAGAAAAAGAACAGAAATGCGTTTGGTAACTATACAATATTTCTTTTTATTAATAATATTTTGATTTTTTTTAATATTTCTGTCTTTTTTTTTTGCTTTTTTTCCCTTACCTTCCTTGGCCATGGCCAGTCGCCGGCGAGGGGTGATTGGCCATAGGTTAGAACCGGCTAGGGCATCGCAGCCCTTGCCGCCAATCTCATCATCGAGACCTATCTCCCTCGCCTGGGTCGCAACGGCAAGGTCAGCCTCGCCATCGTGGCTGCAAGCCGCCCTCGCCTACCGGCGACAAGCGAAGAACAACAAACGAAGAGGAAGAAGAAAACTAAGAAGAATTAGAAATGAAAAAAATTGTTTCCAGAATCAAGAAACTACTTTTTTTTGCTTCTTGATTTTGTTCCAAAACTGATTCTTGGAACAATTTTTTGCAAATTTGTTCCCGAACACAAAAATTTTAACAAACAGATTTCTGTTTCCAAATTGATTCTGGAAATAAAAGAATAGAAATTTTCATTATTTGACAACTTGCCAAACGAGCCCTAGAGGTCTTCCTTTTATGCCTCAACGGAGGAATCTTAAAAGTGCTTGACCCTAGAACTCAAGAAAGCCGCACAGTGGACTCAAAAATAAATACAAAAAAAGGGACTCGGAGAAAGAAGGGAAATTGACATAGAATTTTACATCCAATTGATTGGTTTTATTAATGAACACCGTGATGCAAAATACTTGAATTTTTGAGTGATTGTTACTCTATAATTCTCGAATTGATCAGTGGACTATTCGTTATTGACTTTTTCCGTAGAGTAGATGCTAATACTCAAACCAATCAAATTAATAAGGGAAGAGTGTTTAGGGGTACCCAAGCCCAATTCTTCAAATTGAAGAGGTTTGGTGGCGTTTGAGTAGGACTGTGCAAAATCGGTAGATGGAGTTCTGAAGAAGATGCACGTGTGCTGGGAGTCGGAAACTCTAATGGAAGAGATGCGGTTCAGGCTGGCCTAGTTTAAAGATGCTTCTTTGGCCCATTGTGCCCGCTTCTGCAAACCAAATAGCTGACTGGTAGCTAAGGGTCAACGCTCGAATTCCCTCCCTCTTTCAGGGTTGCCCGTTCTCCCCAATTTTTTATTTTTGATTTTTTATGTTTGGATGCCCATTCGTCGAACTTTTTGTCTAAATTTTTTTCGTACATTAGGACATGCCATGCATGTGCGTGTCACTTTTTGTGTACCAGCTAAAGACAAAAAGAGTTCAGGTATGTCCCTTGAAAAACGTGAAAGTTTCGAGCCTTGAGATTTAACGCGCCTCCCGAGGGTCTGCCTAAATTAAAAAGCTTGTATCAAATCGAGTAAAAGTAATGTGATTTGGGTACAGACTCCACATGTTTGGCATGGCATTAGACTTATAATTTTTACCTTCAGCACAATCTAAATTTCTTACTTGAGGTCTCGTTATTAGTACTCGATGCTCTTCTTCTGTGTGTACATCTCACGTAGCAAGAAATTTTTTTTTACAAAGAGTGACTTTCCGATGATATATATGCTCAATTAGCTCACGACAATCATATTACTTCTCATAAATTAATTACAGGTTGCACACAAGAGAAGTTATAATTATATTACTTCTCATGACAATCATTTTTTTTAACTCATGTGAAATGAGGTGGGTCCCATATAGGTCAGTCAACTTTTAGTAAATGTATTGTTATGAATTCGAGCTGTAAAACCCAATTAAATATAGTCCACCACACAATGGGGCGCAATCTTACCCTCTCACTCGCTCTCTCACTCACAGCAATTTAGGGAAGGGGCAGTCGATTTGAGAACGGGACAAGTCTCGATGTCCTCACAAGTGTGAAAAGTCCACGAATCTCCGGGACAAAATTGTTGTTAATTCTCATTTCCTATTAGCTACAACCCCAATATAGATAGTTCTTTCGTGAATTATCCGTACAAAAGTTTCGAGCCAAGAGTCGTAACCGTGAACAGACTATAGGAATTTTCGTTGCCAATGGTATGTGAATTTGATGTACACCTTATCGACATGCATGTACACTCCTTAAAAAGTAAGTCAATTAAGGGTCTCGAAATGCCATAAGTTGGAACTTAGAATCATATTAATTTGATGTTGTCAATCAATGCGGAATGATTGGGCACCAAATTGATTGGAAACTCTATTCTTATTCGTAATTTTCACGCAAATTTACTATTGTAGTTTATGAGTATGATCGATTTTGTAATCGGTAATTCATGCATCGGGTTGGGTGTGGGTGCAAAGAGCCGATCCATTCTTCAAAGACCAATCCAAAGAGAAAAATTCACTAAAATGGATCCGACTCGGATCACATAAAAGTTGGGTATGAGTCATTAAAATTGTATTGCATATAAATTGGTCAAAACGGATTAAATGGGTTAATTTGGATCAGATCATTTTTTATTCAACTTACCCGTTTGATGGGCCTATGTATAAGTCACTTTTTGTGCACAAGGATTATAGAAAACATGTTTAGCATGCCCCATGGAACCCATAGGAAATGAATTGCATGCATGCAAAGCACGACATCTCGCGACCGTGTATAAGCCTTTGGATTTGATAAATCTCACAAGTACCTGCCTAAATTAAAACTTAAAAGGGTCGATTGAATTGAGTACATGTATGCTGATTGAGGTTTCAACTTCGCATAGTTGATATTTGATGTGCACTATATTTAAAATAGTATTTTTTTGTCGTTTTATATGGCAATCATTTTTAGCTCTTATGTTTGGGATATGCCAGATTTCTTATTTGAGGTCTAATGTTTAGTAGTCGACACCCTTCTCCCGTTTGTACATGCCTGTAGGGAGAAAAAAATTTCACAATGAGTAATGTTTCGATAATATCTAATGCACGGTTAGCTAATTACAATTACATAACTTCTCATTTATTGATTTCAGATGAAACAAAAGACAGGTTGTCATGGACGACTTTCATGGGATGGGCTATACAACAGTTCGGTGGTTCCTCTTTTGGCCAGCGTATTTCCCGATTCTCACTTGGAGCACTTTGTCATCTTATTTGGATGGAGAGAAATAATATTCTTTTCAGAGAGAAGCCCTTCTTTGCACCTGGGATGGTTAAACATCTTGTTAAGGTGGTCAAGGACAAAATCATCTCTCTTGGCCAAGTGGCGGACACTCCCCAAAATAGAAGACTTCAAGCAAACTGGGGTCTTTCCACATTAAGTCGTGGGACCATGGCTTAGGAGGTTTTCATTGCTTAGGTGCCCTTGCGATCATCTCCTTAGTTGGTACTCTTCTGCGGCTCCCTTCTCGTGTATTTTCAGGCTGTAACAGTCTGGGTGGTTCGAGTGGCGATCCCCTTGCTGCAGGTTTCTTCTTAGCTGGTACTCCCTCCGCAGCTCCCACTATCGTCCTCTCTCTCGGTTTATGGAGGGGCGGATTGGAGAGGTCCCTACACAGCTCTCCCTCTCGTCATGCTGGTGGCTTTTGCGGCTTCCTCAGGTGGATCAGGCGGGTTGGCCCTCATTACTGCCATTTGCGACCTGCTGCGGTAGCCTTGTCTGTTTTGCTTAGTCCTTGGCTGGCTTGTATTTTTGTTTTTCGGTCCTTGTCTCTCTTGTATTTGTTGGCAGTTTAGCCCTCTCTCTAGCTCCTGCTGGACCTCTCCTGACCCTGTATGGACACCGCTGTGTCCTTGTATGGTCGGATCTTGGTTCGAGCTTAGATTGTATTTGGTATTATGATTAGTTATATAAATTATTACCTTACCAAAAAAAAAAAAAAAGACAGGTTGTAATCATCTTGTGTGAAATTCAAAATCTCTACCGGCTTTATATGAAGTAAAATTAGTTTAACCAAAAAGATATATTTGAACTCAAATCAAAGTCAAACCATAGAGGCGAAGTCAAGTTTCTAAGATAGACTAAATATCAATGTGGGTTTTATGTTATATTTTTTTAGCTTCAAATCACCTAAGCACGATTGATTGCAGGCAGGTATGACCTCCAATCAAGAGCGCTCTCTTAAAAGAAGTCTCGAGTTTGAGTCCATGTAAAAGACCCAACTCGAATTGGATGAGGTGGATCAAAATTCTTGACTGAATACCTATTGATGCCGTGCTGTAGGATTTCAACCAAGATAAGAGTTGTTACTTTACTTTGGTCTTTTATCTAATTTCTTTAGAGCGGTGCCAATTATGTAAAGATGCAAGATTGATCAATCAAGAGATCGACTCCTCTAAATGACCGAACAAGCGACGCTACTGTTGATTGGCCGTATAAAGAGAAGGGTTAAAATTCTTTTCTTATTGATTTGAAGCCGCACAAAAGAAATAGAAATTTCTTACCTTTACAAAAAAAATAGAAATAGAAATAGACGAAAACGATTGGGGTGCATATGGCAACAATTCTGTACTCGGGAACTAATTTTACTCAAAAATTATTCTTTTTTATTCCGTGCCAAAGAATAATTTCTAAGCATTTGAAAACATTTGGTAACTGCTCTAAATTTTTATTCTTAGAATAGAAAAAGAACAGAAATGCGTTTGGTAACTACACAATATTTCTTTTTATTAATAATACTTTGATTTTTTTCAATATTTCTTTCTTTTTTTTTTGCTTTCTTTCCCTTACCTTCCTTGGCCATGGCCAGTCGCCAGCGAGGGGTGATTGGCCATAGGTTAGAACCGGCTAGGGCATCGCGGCCCTTGCCGCCGATCTCATCATCGAGACCCATCTCCCTCGCCTGGGTCGCAATGGCAAGGTCAGCCTCGCCATCGTGGCCACAAGCCACCCTCGCCTGCCGGCGACAAGCGAAGAACAACAAATGAAGAGGAAGAAGAAAACTAAGAAGAATTAGAAATGAAAAAAATTGTTTCCAGAATCAAGAAACTACTTTTTTTTCTTCTTGATTCTGTTCCAAAACTGATTCTTGAAACAATTGTTTGCAAATTTGTTTCCGAATACAAAAATTTTAACAAACGGATTTTTGTTTCCAAATTGATTCTGAAAATAAAAGAATAGAAATTTTCACTATTTGACAACTTGCCAAACGAGCCCTAGAGGTCTTCCTTTTATGCCTCAACGGAGGAATCTTAACAGTGCTTGACCATGGAACTCAAGAAAGCCGCACAGTGGACTCAAAAATAAAAACAAAAAAAAGGGACTCGGAGAAAGAAGGGAAATTGACATAGAATTTTACATCCAATTGATTGGTTTTATTAATGAACACCGTGATGCAAAATACTTAAGTTTTTGAGTGATTGTTACTCTATAATTCTCGAATTGATTAGTGGACTATTCGTTATTGACTTTTTCCGTAGAGTAGATACTAATACTCAAACCAATCAAATTAATAAGGGAAGAGTGTTTAGGGGTACCCAAGCCCAATTCTTCAAATTGAAGAGGTTTGGTGGCGTTTGAGTAGGACTGTGCAAAATCGGTAGATGGAGTTCTGAAGACGATGCACGTGTGCTGGGAGTCGGAAACTCTAATGGAAGAGATGCGGTTCAGGCTGGCCTAGTTTAAAAATGCTTCTTTGGCCCATTGTGCCCGCTTCTGTAAACCAAATAGCTGATTGGGTAGCTAAGGGTCAACGCGCGAATTCCCTCCCTCCTTCAGGGTTGCCCGTTCTCCCCAATTTTTTTTTTTTTGATTTCTTATGTTTGGATGCCCATTCGTCGAACTTTTTGTTTAAAATTTTTTTAGCGTAAATAATACCGACTAATCGAAAAAAGTGAAGTTGAAGAGGTACATCAGGACATGCCATGCATGTGCGTCACTTTTTGTGTACCAGCTAAAGACAAAAAGAGTTTAGGTACGTCCCTTGAAACGTGAAAGTTTCGAGCCTTGAGATTTAACGCACCTCCCGAGGGTCTGCCTAAATTAAAAAGCTTGTATCAAATCGAGTAAAAGTAATGTGATTTGGGTACAAACTCCACATGTTTGGCATGGCATTAGACTTATAATTTTTACCTTCAGGATAATCTAAATTTCTTACTTGAGGTCTCGTTATTAGTACTCGACGCTCTTCTTCTGTGTGTACATCTCACGCAGCAAGAAATTTTTTTTTCACAAAGAGTGACTTTCCGATGATATATATGCTCAATTAGCTCATGACAATCATATTACTTCTCATAAATTATTAACTACGGGTTGCACACAAGAGAAGTTATAATCTTTTTGTGTCAAATTCAAAAATTTCCACGGCTTCATATGGAGAAAAATTGATTCAAGCAAAAAGATATATCAAACTCCCTTCTTAGTGTGAATTTTTTTTTTTTTTGGTTTTGATTCACCTTAGCATGATCAATTGTGAGCATTTATGCCTTAATCAACAAGAACTTAGATACATGATGACAGCTTATAAGCTCCAATCAAGAAGTACTTGAATCTATCATAATTTCTATAATTAGTGAATAGTAAACACAAATATCTCATGAACTATGTTGATTTAATCCGAAAGTGACTAATTTCATAAACCAATCAAATTTATACATCATCTCGTGAATAAGTTTTCCATGCCAGCTTTAGTATTTCTAACATGACTTTGACTCCGTACTCTTATTTAAAATGTCCGAATTCTTATGTTCCAATCAAGCGATTCTTATGATTCACACATTTGATATGAATAACATGACATGCATCTTAATCCTCAAGTTGTAATTACGGATATTGATGATCCATTTCGGGTCCTATTGCCATGCAACACATTCAATTTTGATCCCAAGTAAACCAACCGCAGGACATTATTGCATGTATTGTGTCCAAGCCCCTTCTTGTGAACCCCAAAATTTAGCGTTTTCTTTCAAGATATCACTTTACTTACCTTCCTAAATTGGACCAAGAGAATGTATCTTCACTTCTAATTTTCATGAAATTAAAATTTTCAAGGATAATATTCTCATTTCCCCCAAATTTGATTAAATGAAACATTTCCAAGTTTATAAAATCCATGTACATAGCTCATGCAATTTTTGGCCATCATGAGGGAATTAGGGTTTGGCTGAATTTCCCGAGGCCTGCAAGCTTAGTTCTAATAACTCAGTTAAGCTCATAACCTCACCAGCATCATTGGGAAATATCTACACAAAAACATAGATGATGGTACTGACTTGGAAGATAAGACTAAGCAGGTGCCGTTGCCAAAGCGAATTGTCCTCCATAGACCAACAAGATGTAACAAGAGAAATGAGGCCCAAAATGCCTGAAGTGCATTGTCTACTTCAGCTACATGAGCACACAAATTGCTTTGGTTGTGAGAGATGAGCTTGATTGCGAATTCTACTACCTAGTCAACCATCGCTTAGGCAAACCACAAGAGGAAAACATTGCGGTGGTTCATTGGTTTTTTTTATAAGGGGTGCATAGAATGAGAAAAATTTGAAGCGAGATACTCAATATGACAAAGCCTCAAAGGTTTAATTTGTTCCACAAATTTGGAATGGAGCTAAATGCCATATTTTTGCTCAATTTGAATTTTATCACTCTCTCTATCATAATCTCGGTTGCAACTGTACTGTCCGCTCAATTATCCATCCAGAGAGTTTATATGCATCAAGAAGACAGTGCTTTGAAGAGACATTATGAGGAATCCTTAAAGAGGAAATTTACAAGTAAGGGCTTCTTCCTTGTTTGACCTGGATCTCCTCCCTCTCGCTCTCAATGTAATTATGAATGGCTTTTTGCTTAAATAAAAGACAAATGGAGCGATCACTTCTTCCTTGTTCCGATTTCATCTCCCCAATGTGCATTATTAATGTCAAGCGCGTGACGGCCATATGTAAACCCTAACATATAAACATACTTATTGACCAAAGTCATTTTTTATTCCTTCAAAAGAAAAGATGAAAAAAAAAGCATTTCCTTTCCTTACACGGGCCAGTGCATGTACGTTTCCTTTCCTTACTCAATGTTATTTCAATATAAAACTTAGTTTATGAAATCGAGTTGTAAATCATGGGATAGATCTTTATTAAGTATTTAAACATGACTCACAAGCTCAAGTAGCCAATCAAAGTTTGTTGCATCATTTCTTCTGTAAAATCAGCGTATTTGTTGTTCAATTTTGTAAAGCTGTGCTTATATTGATATCATATTTGATCCTTCTCTTATGGGGAAAATACCAAAAACATATCTTACTAATAACCCAATAACTCCTTAAAATCTTTATATATGCAAATACTATTTACATACCTTGTGACATCCTAAAATTTTCCCATTTGGGATTTATGAAATGAGTGGTTTTATGAATGTACTTATAGCTAGGTCTCGCTTGGAATTGGCCATTCTTGGGATACTAACCGTTAGGGAAGGGTTAATTAGGGATTTAAAATTCGTGCGACTAAAGAAATTTGGTCGTGAACTGACTTTCGACCATAGAATCGTCGATATGACATTTTGAGCCAATGTAGGCCGATTTTAGGATAGTTATGGGCCAGTTCGTCATTGTCATACGAGTGGATCACGGGTGATTCTGTTTGACCAAGAGGTGAGTTGACGAACGATCCAGAACCTATACTGAACGATCGCGCCTGTTGGAACTAGTGATCGATCCTCACGATTACATTGACAACTGAGGTCATCACGATTCGAGTGAACTTGCACGTGACTTGATTTAGTATCAGTCAAGGGTCGAATATGCGAATTTCCCCAAAAGCCGCCGCTTGCCGTCGCCATCGCCGAGCTGTGCCGCCACGCTGATCGCCGCCCCATTCCACTCTAGCCGAGTTAGTCTAGAATCCAGTAAGTCACAATCTAACCCTTGCCTAGGACATCGAGTATTATCGGACTCGTTTAAATGCGGTTTAGGGTAGTTTAGGGGTTGTGTGTAAGATTAGACATTTGGGAATGAGTTTTGTGGGTTGGAGATCCATGGGTGTGAGCTAGAACTTGAATCTTGGTTGTTTTGGGTGATTCTCGGATTTGTGACTACTGTACCCGTCCAATTTTCTATTTTTGTGGAGAATTTTGTGGGCTGAATTTGAGAAATGTTTCTTCATAAAAGTTGCTCCTAACATCTTGAAGTATGACATAATTTAATTTGAGATTTTTTAGAAATCATTGGAGGCCATTCGGAAGTCCATCTTTAGACCGAAATTAGTGTGCCGGAAATACTATTCCTCCGACCTCTGGGTCTGTTCGAATTTTTATAAATTTTTCTAGACTCATTTTCAAAATACTTCCTTCACAAAACTTGTTGGAGACATTTGTGATTATGACATATAAAACGTTTAAGGCTTTCCAAGATGATTTGGATACTGGATGAGATGCATTTTTATGGTCAGGCAACCTGACCGGACGGGTTGATTTTCATCTAACTTCAAGTGACCAAAAGAGGTATTTACAGTTGGAACTGGGTTTCGAGTTCTTCATGTAAAATGTTTATCAAGATTTTTTACGTAACATATCCAAATCTCAGAATTTTTGGAGTTCATTTACTATTTATTTGAATAGGATTTCTGTCACTGTGTAAATTGCCCAATTTTACCCCAATTCTTTGTATGTTCGTTTTTATGAGCGGAATGATGGGGGTGTCAAGGTTGAATAGTTGCTGCCCTTGTGATGGGAATTGATCCTGAATGTGTGTTTGTATGTGGATGGTGTGTTTGTAAAATGGTTGTAGTTGTTGGTTGATTTCTCAAAAATCGGGCAAGCCATCAGGGCTTTACCTTGGGGCTTTTGTTGCCTTTTCCTTTCTAGAGACAATGATAGGTCGCTGGTTGTTTATTTTGGTTGTGCACTTTAAATACATTAGTTGTTATTTTCCATTTTTAACATGGTTAGAACGAGCTTTAGGCTTTTTGATAGGTTGCTCGATGCGTTAGTTTGCAAACGTTCAAGTTTAGGTACCGAAAGGGCACTAGTTAAATTGCTAGTGTAATCAAGTCCCCGAATTTTGGAATCTCTAGTTTTCACACGCATCGAGACGATGCTCCCACGTCTCGATTAGGGTTTCTAGCCGACCCTTGTTCATGACTAGTGGCGACTCCATTCAAATGTGTAAATTAGAAAATTCTCGTCGCACTAGATATGAGGCTTGGGAATGCCTTAGTCTTTGGATTAATGAACCATTTGGTTTGTCTTTCGAACGAATCAATCGTTGCTCACATCCATCAACAATTACCTATTGGCCTAAACCCAATCGGTTCGGGTAGGTCGCGACATCTTTCATTGCAGCATTTTCTTCTTGATTTAAATGTGTAAAGAAGTTGCAGCAAATTTAAGTGAAAACAAATATGGCTTTCAAAGTCATCTCTAATCCCCATTGGCTTCAAAATTAAAGATTTCTATATATTTCCCAGTCGCCAGGCAATCAATCATCAACGACAGAGCATAAACATAATTTTATGCCTGAGAAACAAAACAAAAATTGAAACTTCCAACATTCGTCCTAAAGACTTCCAAGTAATATAAAATATGAATGAGAAACATATAGGTTTAAGTCGAGTTTAGTGCAAATATTCTATTATATTTAAAATTGTGCACAATTCGATGTGATCTCCCGAGTCTGCGCTTTCTTTGCTCTTTTGTATTTGGGAAAAAGAAGTCGGGGGAAAGAACATAAGGACATAAAGTGGAGAAAAGGAAGATAGGAAAAAACGAGAGATTTATGTTAAAAGAGAAAAGGAAAATTAAAAGAAGAAAACAAAATGGGATAAAAGTTGGTTTGAAAAAGTTCCAAACTGTCATACTTTGTTATCTCTGATATGTCTTATTAACTCCAGAATTTGGACCAGAACCTCTTTCACTTTGGGTTGAAAATAGATAGGAAGGAGACTAGGTCGAATAGAGAAATTTGATAATGGAGTGAACAGTAAAGAGTGAGAAGTGGCCCAACCTAATTTAAGATTCAATAGAAGCTTAGCTTGGGTTATTGAGTTAATCAAGAGTAGGTTTGGATCGGCTTGTCTATTCCTTTGGAAATGATTGAATCATCTATCTTGCAATGATTTTCTCAATAATTCAATAATAATCTATACAGATAAGGCCTATATAAATGATTAAGATTTGTTGAGACACCAAAAGAAATACTATTGAAATAAAAGATTTTTGCCTCTTTTGAAATTCTTTAGCCTGCCTAAAATCGTGATAAATTTCCGTATAATAACTTTTGACTGCCCATATGCATTTTGCATCGACGGGTCTCGAGGCTTTCGGACATGCCTTGCTCTGAGAAAATCATTTTGTCCAACCCGAGTACAAGAGCAGAAGTAGTGAACAGCCTTTTTTTATTTTTGGTCAAAGTAGTGAGCAGCCTTTAATCAGTACTATTTTTTTTGTCCTCCCGCTAGAGCCTTCAATCGTTTATGAAAGAGAATTGAATGTGGTGTACGGGCAAGAGGGACTTGGAAGGGGCCATCAAAATTCGTAATTGGAACTTGAGGCTTAAAATGAATGTCATGTAATATATCTCAAAGAATGAATAAAAATGCCTGGTACAAAATGTTACGAAATGTAATGGTTGGGGCATTTTAAAAAAGAGTATGAAGTCCAAGTCATGTTGGAGATACTAAAACTGATATGAAAAATTGATTTTCCAAATGATGTATTAATGTGATCGGTTTATGGAATTAGTCACTCTCAAATTAAATCAACAATTTTCATGAGATATTTGTGTTTAATGTTTATTATTTATAGCAATTATAATTAATTCAAGTTCTTCCCGATTGGAGTTCACACATGTTCATGGCTGATTATACTTATGTGATTGAAACTGAAAAAAAAAAAAAAAGCAAAGAAAGGAAAAGCCCACGCTAATAAATAGTTTAAGTTAGAAACTTGACTTTGCCAGAATAGTTTGACTTTGGTTTAAGTTCAAATATATCTGTTTGCTTGAATGAATTTTTCTCCATACAAAATCTGTGGAAGTTTTTGAATCTCACATAAGCTGAATACAACCTGTCTTGTGTGCCATCTGAAGTTAATTTATAAAAATTAATATGATTATCATGAGCAAATCATGCACACATATTATCGGAACATCAATCTTTGTGGAAAATTAACTTTTTTTTTCCTACATTCGATGGATGCGTGAAAAAGGGTGTCGAGTACTGAGAAAAGACCTCAAGTAAGAAATTTGGAATATTCCAAACACACGTGGTAATTAAATCTTACAGTTTTTTTTTTGGTCGGAATCTTACAGTTTAAGCATTTAACTTCTTTTTAAATCCCGAACTCTTGAAACTTTCATAGTACTCGAATGCTAACATGTAAACTCACATGTGTTGTTTTTCATATTTTTGTTGAAAGTAAACAATATTACAAGTTTTGGCAGAAAAGTAAAGAGAACATTTTACTTTCATTTAAATCCAAACAAACATGCACGGCTTTGAAACTGAGTTGACAACTGTTCAAACAAAGTATGTTATAGTTCACCTTTTTGTGACATGCTCAAAAGTTCACGTTAGGGCAGTCAGTTTCATGTTTGTATGTAGGACAATTAGCCGTTGATTTCGATTTATACTGATAAATTATTCATCAACATTGTACATTAGCTCTTCAAGATTATAAAAGATTGATACACTACAAAAAAACATTTTTTTTCCGACAAAATTACCAACGAAAAATTCTGAAAAATTCGTTGGAAAGGGAATTTCCAACGAATTTTCTAACGAAAAAAGATTCGTTGGTAATTCGTCGTCGGAAAATTTTCCAACGAAAAGTTTCAATTTTCGTTGGAAATTTGCAACAATTTTTTTTCCTTAAAAAATTCATTAAAAAATTCGTGACTAAATTCGTTGGAAAAGAATTTTTTTTTCGGACGATTTCTTTTCGTTGGAAATTATATTTTTTTTAGTCCAAAAATCGTGAATTTTTTTTCCATCGAAAATATTTTTTTTTGGTCCAATTTTTTTTTATCGAAAAATAGCCCTCGCCGGCGAGCGCGGAGCTCGCCCAGATCTGGGCGAGCTCGGGCTCGCCGGCGAGGGCGGAGCTCGAGCTCGCCCAGATCTGGGCGAGCTCGGGCTCGCCGGCGAGGGCGGAGCTCGCCCAGATCTGGGCGAGCTCGGGCTCGCCGGCGAGGGCGGAGCTCGAGCTCGCCGACCATGGCGAGCTCGGCCCTCGCCATGGCCGGCGAGGGCAAGCCTCGTCGCCGGCGAGGGCCGAGCTCGCCGGCCATGGCGAGCTCGGCCCTCGCCATGGCCGGCGATGCTGTTGCGCGAAGATGAAGAAGAAGCAGCAGGAGCAGTAGCAGCAGGGGCGGGAGCAGGCTTCGAGGCCGCCGCCCGTCAAGTCCGTTGTCGTCTCGCCGGCGACGAGGCTTGGTAGCGTCGGGGGCGTCGAAGGCTTGGTGTCCATGGCGGCGGAGCCGATGCCGGAGGAGGAGGGGGGCGGCGGGGAAGTAGGTGGAGGGGGAGACGGAGGGAGCAGTGAATGCGAAGGAGAGAGAGAGAGTGAGAGAGAGTGTGGGGAAATTAAGAGTGTGTGTGAAAATTGTATGTGTGGGGAAATTGTATATGTTTTTTTCAAATTCGTTGAAAAATTTGTTGGAAATTTCCAACGAATTTTTTTTCGTTGGAAATTTCCAACGAATTTTCCAACGAAAATTGTACATATTAAAATAATATTTCGAAAATTTGAAAGTCGTTGGAAAATTTGTTGGAAATTTCCAACGAATTTTTTTTCGTTGGAAATTTCCAACGAATTTTCCAACGAAAATTGTACATATTAAAATAATATTTTGAAAATTTGAAATTCGTTGGAAATTTCGTTGGAAATTTCCAACAAATTTTTCAACAAATATAAAAAATGTCGAATAGTGCCGGGTTTTTTTTAACTTCGTTGGAAAATTCGTGGGAAATTTCCAACGAAAAAAAATTCGTTGGAAATTTCCAACCAATTTTCCAACGAAAATTGTACACACTAAAATAATTACCCGGAAAATTTAAATTCGTTGGAAAATTCGTCGGAAATTTCCAACGAATTTTTTTTTGTTGGAAATTTGCAACAAATTTTCCAACAAAAATTGTACACACTAAAATAATTGTCCGAAAAATTGAAATTCGTTGGAAATTTCCAACGAAAAAAAATTCGCTGGAAATTTGCAACAAATTTTCCAAGGAATTTCAAAAAATGCTGAACAATATCGGGTTTTTTTTTAATTCTTTGGAAAATTCGTTGGAAATTTCCAACGAAATTTCCAACGAAAATTGTACAACATAAAATAATTGCCCAAAAATTGAAATTCGTGGGAAAATTCGTTGGAAATGTCCAACGAATTTTTTTTTGTTGGAAATTTCCAACAAATTTTCCAACGAAAATTTTTTCGTTGGAAATTTTCAACGAATTTTTCCACGAAAATTTTTTCGTTGGAAATTTCCAACGAATTTTTCCACGAAAAATTTTTCGTTGGAAATTTCCAACGAATTTTCCCACGAAAAATTTTTCGTCGGAAATTTCCAACGAATTTGACTTTTCGTTGGAAAATTTGTCGCAAATTTGCGACGAAAATTTTTCGTTGGAAAATTTTCGTGGCAAAAATCCACTTTTTTTGTAGTGATAGATATTTATATTACATTAGTAATTGCATATATGTATTAGTAGATACCATTCAAATAACTTTGGTAACTATTTAAAAGGTTGGCAAATTTCATTAAATGACGTTAACATTTGAAATGTGTATATTTAGATATCTATAATGTCTCAATCAATACTAACTAAAATACGTCATGGTAACTTATGCCTTTCAAATTTTAAGGTTTTGTTTTTAACCATTACAGTTGATTTAATGGAGTGTGATTCATTAAAGTCTAATGGAGATTATGCACAGAGGGAGGAAGATTTCTTATCTGAATCTAGGACAACGCTTTGGATTACGTGGGTACAACACAAATCCAATCCCCTTAGGACTCTTTCTGAAAGGACAAAGACCATATTATCAAGTCAGCTACCGGTCTTATTTTATTACAGTAATTTAGACTCGGAGTCTTAACCTTATTGGGTACGGTCATACAATTCGTAATTAATTGCAGATCAGTAAGCTTATCATAATGCACGCCAGTTTATGACGTCTGGAGATTGATGTCATACAGCTGACAAAACAAGAAGACAAGCACTGCCATTTCGTCTCTTTCTCAAAGGACAAATCATATTATCGAGTGCACATAGATTTCACATGCTTGGACTGCTTAATCTTCTTTCTTCCTAAACAAATGAGAGATTCTCGAGGTTGTCGGGGTGGTGGTGGTGGCCCAACTCCAATTTCTTTGGGGTTGTAGTCATGGTGGCGGCGGCCCAACTCCAATTTCTTTGGGGTTTTATGTTCAAGATGCACATGTACAATGGAAAATCGGACAATTTGCCCGAGGAATCGAATAACGGAAAGAATATTCAAAGCCGATGTCAAGAAGCCTAATAATGATTGAATGCATTTCAATTGAGTCGTTTGTTTAACATGATGTGACAATTCATGTTAAATAATTCTTAGCCATGTGCTAAAAAGGCATACTTCCTCACACTTACCATAGTTGAATATAATTTTTTTTGTAATATGGTCTCATTTTCATGCTAACTACTCCCTTATAACACGGCGAAATTGCTGGCTAACCAACTAATGTAGATTTGGCTCCATCCGACCACACAAGGAAAGGAAGGGATTCCATTCTTGATGTGCCTTTTCACTCTAAACCATCATGGAGTAGATGAGATTGACAGTTTGTAATCACATGCCTCAACAAAAAAAAAAAAGAAAATACTACAAAAACTCTCAAACTATGTCACTTGTTATAAATTTACCCTGAATTTTTTTTTATGACACGAAAAATTTTAAACTATGCCACTAGTTATAAATTTACCGCAATTTTTTTTTGTCACACGAAAAACCCCAAACTATACCACTTGCGATACATTTACCCTATAATATTTTGGCCCATGGATATTTTCATCTTTTTCTTCTATTTTTTTTTCCTTTTTTATTTCTTTTCTTCTCTCTTCCCTCCATTGACCATGGTAGAGGGAAGTCGGCGAGAGCTGCCCTTGCCTGACCCCAGCGAGGACAACTTTGCCTGACTCAAGCGAGGGCTGCTCTCGCCCAACCCAATGCCGGCAAGGACCGCCCTCACCGGCTTTCCTTCGCCATGGCCGGCTGAGGGAAAAGAGAAGAAAGGAAAAAAAACATAAAAAGGAAAAAAATTGAAAATGTCATTGGGCCAAAGTATTGTGGGGCAAATGTGTCACAAGTGATATAATTTGAGGTTTTTTGTGTCATAAAAAAAATCATGATAAATTTGTCACAAGTGGTATAGTTTGAGATTTTTGTATTACAAAAAAAAATTCAGGGTAAATTTGCCATAAGTAACATAATTTGAGATTTTTGGTGGTATTTTTTTAAAAAAATAAAAACTTCCTCGGCTAAAATTAAATCACGCATACAATTTTTTTTAGCTAAATCATTTGAATGACAGTTTCTCCTGTTTGATGTGACTAGCAGTATATTTATCCAACTAAATTATTCTTCATGCAGGCCAGAAACAGTGAAATGATAATTTGGAGAGAACGAGCAAGGTGGTCTCATTTCATACTTTTTCTTTATTAAAAAATTGTTGATTATTTATTTATTTTTGTGGTGGGTGGAGAAGTGAGAAATGGTCGGTTTCAGGGTGCATCAACATATAAGTAAAAAAAATTGTCACAACTTTCTTTTGCTTCCGATATAACCATGGCTATTCTTTTGGTCGTGATGTGTTTTTTTTTTTTTATTATTTTTTCCTTTTTGAGAGGATCCCCTTTGAGTAAATAAATTTCAACTCATTGAATTGTAATATTTCAAACCCAAAAAAAATTGTAATATTTATTAATAAATCATATAAAGCGGAGCCAAAACCTTATGAATCAGTGACATAAATATGATATTAGCTACATCTGATGATATAGTTAATCGTGCTGGTTTCTTACATTTAGATTGTCCATCAACATAAATAGATGCTTAATGTTTGAGCTAAAATCATTCATAATCTTTGTAATCATGTGTCATCTAGATGTGTGAGATCTTTTAGATGCTTTATTTGCTTAAAGATATAGATTGTGACAATTGTAGTGACGATGAATTCATAATATATCCCTAAGAACAACATACACATAAGGAAAAAGGAAGTGGATCATATTAGAGAGAAAATAAGGGGAAAGAAAATGAAGTTAGATGAGGATGGAGGTTTGCATGACTTCTGGGTCTGTTTAGTGTTGAGTTGACAAACCTTGGCATTATTTTATAAAGGTTATTAAAAAAAAAGTGGGTGAAAAGGAATCTGACAGTTTTGTAGTGATGACAAGAAGGTAAGGCTCGGTGGAATTTGAAGTTGCAGGACATATGGCAATAGTGGATTGAGAGCAGAATGGAGCCACCTTAACCTGGAAGATCTTCTTCTTCTTCTTTTTCTTCTTTTATCGTTTTTCGTTTTTTCCTCTCTCACATCTGCATCTTGGACTCCTTGGAGAATTGTCAATGAAGTTGCGGGGTCCCTTATCTGGGTGATGTCGTCGGGGTGCGCCGTGAAGTGAACGCATCGTTAATGGTGGTTAAAAGCAGCTGATTTCTTCGTCAATAGAGCAATTCTCTCATTATCTATGTTATATCCAGATATTTACTTAAACAATGGACACCATATTACAATACCCATTAATATCTTATTTTAATTTATCCCATCCGATAAAAGAATCTTGACAACCAAACGGAGCACTATAGTACACGATCATGCATGTGCTGTTGAGCCTTTTGTTGGTCATGGTCAGGGTCAAATGTTCTTCGAGAAAAGGAAGATTAAAAGGCTTTTTCTTGAGCCCTTTTGTTGCAAATGCTGAAGGATAAGGTATATCTTGGACCAGCCCAGAAGGCCCATTTTAGGATTTTGGGTATATGCTCGGAAACAAGCAAACATAGAAATTGGCCCAGTACATAATTCTGTGTCATTAAGACAACCCTTTAGATCTTAAATTTAGTGCTAGACTGCCTGGATGGATGTATGAACATAGCAATGGGACAGAAGGAGAGTACATTAATGGGCAGCAGAAAAACAAAACTTACAAAAACAGATGGAATTAAGGTTGGGGCAAATCCCAGTGGATAAAAGGAAGAGCGACTTGGATGGAAGTGACACATTCTTCAAAGAAAAAGGGAGTATCCATTCCATGTTAAATCAACTCACATATAAATTAACTCAGTCACTCATTTTTGTAGGTGGTAGTAACATATGGCAATCGTTGAGAAGCAACCAGGCTCACTTCGAAGAGCAAACTGGAGTGCTCATTCCTAATCCTAGCACTTCTCAGTTTCATGTTTGACACCATTCGCTCCTTTCAAATAGGTCACAAAATGAGATAAGATTTCCGTGGATACAAAGGGCGATAACAAAAGAGAGTAATCTAATTTGGGAAAAAGGAAGTATCTCGTTCCTAAACCTAACTCAATTAATTATGGAAATGACCCTTCGTTTTGCATTGCAAATGACAAATTGCGAGGCACGTTGGACTCCGATATCAATAGCGGACCAAATAATGTGGCTGAAATTAACACCTCAATGGACGATTGGAGTTTCCCGAGTCCTGCAAATGCTAATTTCCCATTGGCTTATGAATCCATTACCCCTGAACACTTTATTTTGTTGGGGGCAAGAGCAAAAATAGAGGGTCTATCAAATTGAAGATTAGACTTCCAATTCTGTTCGATCAATTCATGTGTCCTTCCCCTTAAAACAGGGGCAATTTATGGACACTCAATTTTAAGAATGTTCCTCTGTGTTTGAGATCTAATACTTTTTGTAGGGACAATTCTTAAAACTATGTTTCTCATGTTTTTGATGATTTTTATGATAAATTATTTAGGGTCAGGCTTTTTCCACTCATTATTTACCTTAGATACTCATTTTTTTGTGTTTTGGCCATACTTCCCCTGTGGGGCCCACCGCTTTTGATACAAGTGATTTTTTTTATTATTTGGTCACCTTTTTTTTTTATTTTACCTCTTTTTTTTCTTGCAGGTCCCATTTTCCTTCTTTTTTTTTCTTTTCACGCCTTTGACGTCTCAGTTATTCGCTCTTACAAATCATCTATCTTTTTTCTCTCTTGCAGGTCATTCTCTTCTTTCTACGCCTCCCACTCCTTCTTCTTCCACAAATCTCTCCTTTACAATCCCCAAAAGGCTACTTCCTTTAACTATTTGCACCCTCCTTATTTGCTATCGGAGGTACAGTTTTGGCAAAAGCTTTTTTTTTTTCCTTTTTAGTTTTCTCGGTTTTGAATCATGCTCATTCCAGTAGCTATCGAGTGTTTCTTGATATCTTTTCTTAAAAGTGAATTTGAGTCTTGGATCGTGGAAATGCTTGATCTTGTGTTTCAATCTCGCGTTTAGAGCGTAGCATGTATTAAAAATGTATTTGTGAATTAATTATGCAGTTGCTTTGTAGTCAGTAGCATACATGCGTCCTATAGACTTTTGCTCCCTCTAGGTTTAGCTTCTTACTATAATTTCCATAAGTTCTTTGTCATTGGTTTTGGGATGCTATCTTTGCTCCTCATTAACTAACTTGTTGGAAATAATGATGCGGGATATGCTTAATCTGGTTATGTGATCTTATGGGGAATTGAGGTAATTCTTTGACGACAATGGAGGCCAAATTCTTTTGCTTTCTCAAGATTGTAGGTGTTGGGTTTAAAGCTAGAGAGGATGCTGAAGGATGCCTCTTGTACCTAAAATTAGGCTACAATCATGAAAACTAAAATCTAATCAATCCACTGATATCCCATTCCATATTACCTAAAAGAACACAACTCGCCTATTACCCTTGATTTTTAAGCCTACACATGGTGGAGACACATTTTCTTTCTCTACACTCTCACATGTGCAAGAAGAGGAGAGAAGGACATAAAAAGGGAAGAGAGAGAAGCGGTGCTTCTCAATATTACCTTCCATGGTGCAAGAAGAGCCTACACGCGGCAGAGAAAAGGGCCTTGTTTGGGAGGTCACCAATGAGCCCAATTCAGTGTTAGCGAAAGTGTGCAGGATGGGTTGGCATCATAGATATAAAACAAAGGACGATGGGGTTTGTGGAAGAAGAATAAGGAGTAGGAGGCATAGAAAGAAGGGAATGGCTTGCATGAAAGAAACAGAGAGACCATTTGCAAGAACAGAGAACTGAGAGTCAAATCGTGAAAAGAAAGAAGAAGGCAAGTGGGACCCGAAAGGAAAATAAAGAAGAAACAAAATAAAAAAGTTCATCAAATAATAAAAAAAAGACTATTTTTGTAGAGTTATATCAGAAGTGGTGAGCCCTATAAAGGATCGTATGGTTAAAACACAAAGAAAGGGAGTGTCTAAATCAAAGGACCAGTGGAAAAAGCGTGACTCATTATCTATTTTGAAATTACAAACTTTTTCATGCTTAAAGTTGATAAGCTCATTACTTTTTAAAAGAGATTTTGCATGAACATTTTGCTTGTTTAATTCACTAATTCCACTAAAATTGTCAAGGTATGAATGATGTGAAAATTAATTGAGCATGCTAAATGAGACGGATTAGGATGATGAAAGGCAAACCCTATCTTATACACAATCTCCTATTTATATATCGTGAGATAAGTAGAAAAATTCAATATTTACAAGGTAAAGGGTTTTCTCGTGGAAGGTACATGAACCAAAGTGGCAAGGGGCATTTTATTCCTTTCTGCTAAACATTGCTGGTAGATCTTTGTTTAACCCTTGTGAGCCGAAAGATTGGAAAAATTTCTTTCAAATTACCTGATCAAGAGCCATCCTACACGGGGCAAAACGGAAGTAAAGTTGACATTACAAGGTGAGAAAAATGAATAAAACTTTCTTACCCTTACTTGCATCAATCTTCAAGTGTTTTATTGCAAATGAACTTGAATGAGAATTTAAGTGCCATAAAGTGATGAAGAGCATTTGTTTTTCTATCATACACACTTTTATTTCTTGTATAGCCCAATTGAGCACGCAAATTCTTTCCAAAACTCAGTTGGTGATCATCCCACACACTGGGGTAAGGCAATCCAGTTATCATGATGAAATAGCATGGTCTGGAGCGTCGACTAAAGATGAAGACCCCGATAGTCCAAAAATGTTGTTCAAAATTAGATGGAGCCACAAAAGCGAAGTCTGGCTGGCCCTTGAATGTGCTACAAGCAAGTGTGTTGCAAAAAAAAAAAAAAAGCCAAAGGCCCAATTATTGGAAAAGAATGAAAGATGTGGCCGAAGGCCAAGTTCGCAAAAATCATTCCCAATGGAGAAGCAATGATCTCCGTAGATGCAAAAAGCAAGATTTAGACTCTTGTGGTGAACGGGGTATCTAATGAGAAGGCAATTCTCGATGAAAGAGAAGATTGTTAATAATGCTGAGATGATCACTAACTTCAAAACCCATTTCGTTCTCAACCCATTAATTGAGCCTACGTTATGTCTCTTGTAAAGTTTCTTCGGATTATGGCACATGAATTAACATTGAAGTCTCACATGCTAAAATCATCGCCTAAAGAAGTGTGGACAAGATTGTTTCTATCTCATTTGCAGAGTTCTTGACTTGTAACCACAGCAGAGATGGTGAATGAAGAATATTTCTGTTAGAGCCATGAATTAAAACCTCTCGTATTAATAAGGTTGTACCGCTTGCGAGAAAACTTGGACCATTGTCAACATGATGATAATGGGATCGAGTGTTTCTCACTTTCCTTGCATCAGTAGATAGGGCAAAAAATCCTTCTTAATGAGAGTGAACGAAAAGTCCTTTCAAACCAAAAGTCTCTCATTTAGAATTTTTAAGAAGTTCACATTATGAGTGAAAATTGTCTTAATGAATTCTATCTGGTGGAGTCGCCAAGCTATCGTGACCATCCTCAAGGTGAACCACAAAAAGGAAAGCTAATGGATTAAGTTAAAGACTTAATGTGAACTCTACCAAGCCCATAACAATTACAACTTTGTGGTTTCGATTTAGTTAATTTAACATGCAAATCATTCATTTAGGAGTTGCCAGTAATCTACTATGAGTCAATTAGAAATTCAAGTGAAGTGTGGGAGAATACTTTACTTCTGCGAACCATAGATATTATGGATATAGGGCCTTGATTACGCTAGATAAATCAAACGCTCTCTCGGTATATTTTCTCTAATTTCAAAAACATTTTGTCAAGTCTTGGCGAGTTTAATCCTAAGCCACTTATACGTGAAACTGATTATGTAGGTACCCAATCGATAATGCAACGTTCAATGATTTGTTTCCAATCAACAATCTTTTTCTATGCTGGCCATTGTGATAAGTGATTTGTTTCCTTTCAAATACTGCAAGGCGGATCCATTTTTTTTTTCCTTTGAAGAGGTTTCTCCTCTTTTGTTTTCCCACGAGCTCTTATACCATTTTAAGATTAATGACCACATGTTAATTTTTGAAGTGGAGTTTTCATCTCGTAGCATTAGCCTTTTTTCATATGCCTCCAGAGAGCCAATTAATTCACTCACTAACATGATTTATGTCACATATTTTTTTTCTACTACCCTAATATCATCTCCATAAGCCCTCATTTGATTTAATTGGCCTTTTAATTTTTCATATTATTGTTTGGGGGTCCCATAATTGTTTGTTTTATCATTTTGAAGAGATGAAAATCTAATGGAGCGTGCCTTTGTTGCTTCTAGGAACTTGTTAAATTATGTTACAAGTTGGAGCCATATACGAAACCCGATCCGATTGGAGGATAAGATTAGTTTGTTAAACCGAATTTGTTGGATTAAAGCCCAGCACACTTATCCTATTCGATTTAGAACTCAGAGAGTTTGTTGTTATAATCTTATCCATGCCGCACATTAACTGGACTCCTTATAGCCCAACAAAAGCAGGGAGTTCGTATAGATATGTTGTTGCTCGTCGGAACAGAAAAGAGAGAAACATGGACTTCTATGGGGCTATTCTTCATCATTTGATAATGATATATAAACAGCCAAATGTCCATGGTTCAAAACATTTAGAGACGGATATAAGCACGACTGAAAACAGGAGGAAAATTATTCATGACGACAATCAACAGACAATTATCGAGAATCAGCCATTACGAGAAAAACCCAAAAATGGAAATAAGAAATTATTATACAGAGGAACGGGAGGGTTCCAGTGTAGCTGAGCACGGCATATACGGTCTGAATTATGGTGAGCGCGAAGAAGAAGATGGCGCCAATCGATGAGAGACAATATAGATCAAGGGCTCCTGAAGTAGGTGCGGTTGAGATTAGCTCTCCGAATGTTTTAGGGCTGTCCGCAGTGCTTTTCTTTTTCATGGCGTCGAGGCAGCTGTTGGATTCGAGCGTCACTTCCTTGCACAGCAAGTTGAATAGCTTAGCAACTGCCTTGTTGCTCCCGATGGCATTCTGGATGATGAATCTGGTGTGGAGCAGCTTGACATCCCGCTCATTGTCGATGAGGTTGTTTATGAAGGCGACGTAGGATGTGACCTCAAACCCAGCCCGTGAAAGCGCTCGAATGTCATGACGTTGACGAACATGGACTAGGTGGCGTCTTCCACCATGATAATGGGGAGGCTCAGGACCCCTCTAACAAAGGAGATGTCCTTAAGGCTGCTTGTCTTGCCCTTCTTAAACCGGATCCCGGCCTCGTTGAGCTCGGTGGCCGACCGGATTATCTCCTCACCAGCCTCAGGCCCCATATTTTCCAGCTCGCGCTGGACCACCGTGGGCTCCATCAGCAGGGCTTTCCTGAAGACGTCCACGGCATGCAGGCATCTGCCCATCCCCGTGATACTTATGTCGAGGGAGTAGAACCTGAGGATGAGCTCGTTGATGTGTTCATCACGCTGCATTGTTCGAGTAAAGTCAGTGCATTGAATACGAGTTTGTCGTCATGTCGATACCCCTCGAATAAAAGAAGAAAAAGGAATGAGGTGATAGATTTAATAATGAGGTTGTTAATTGATCTGGAACCATGCATCTTAAACGTTTGGAGCATTATATTTTATGGATTTCACGTGAGGTCCATCTGGATCACCCAGATGTACTGTTAAGTGAACATAATACGGTGGTTTGTGTGCGTGCAATAACCTCTCTAACGACGGAGTGAAATCTAAGAAACTAACCACCTCCTTGCCATTGTTCTCAACTGCGACCGGCCGATACAGCACTAGCATCGGCAGCTGATTATCTGGCATCAGCATGTCCCGTCTTATGTCCGGCGTTATGTATGTCAGCCTGTGGGTGCTGAAGATGGGGTCGTTGTCCGCATAGTCACGCTTCTCCTCTTTCCTGGCCGCCTTCATGGTCTCGAGCATGAAGCAGCCGTCCCTGATCATCAGCTCCAGGAACTGGTCCCCCGTGCCCTCCTTCCACTTCAGGTCCAGCGTATCATAGCTGTCCTCGAGCTTATGCGCCACCTCCCTCAGGGACTCGAAGAAGGGCTCGAGGGACTTCCTGGACCGCTTGAGGAACCGGAGGAGCACGCGGTGCTTGCGTTCCTCCATTGGATGGAGGTGGACCTTGTCATGGTGGTAGGGGCCGAGAGAGACGACCTGCGGCTGGTAGGCCTTGGGGTTGAGGTTGGCGATGGAGGAACCCCAAGGCTGGCGATGGAGGCGGGGACCCTGTAGATGAACGGATTCTTCCGGTACTGTTGCTCGTCGTCGGAGGGCATGCACTCAAGGCTCTCGTTGACTGGGATGATCCAGTTGGTCTCGTTCGGGTCTGGCGGGGGCAGCGAGGGTAACATGGTTCGGCAAGTTTCAGAGGTTTCACAAGTTTCTTTTCTGGGTGGGAGAAGAGGAGAATCCATGGAGAGAGAGAGACAGAATGCGAAGAGTGTATGAAGTTTGGGGTAGTCCAAGCCCAATGCTGGCCATGCATGTATAATTAGAGGTTGAGGTGGGTCTTTGAACCACTTTTTAACTCGTATCAAATGAGTTTCCATATAAAAAAAAAGTGCACTTTTTCCACTCATTCCTCAGCTAAAACACTCCTCAATGCAGTGTTCTGACGATTTTATGCGGAGGGTGATATTGTCAGAATTGTGAGCCCACAACAAGCTCAAGTCGGCACACTGCTCCACACTGGAGATCTCTGTTTGGGACTCACCATCGGAGATCTTCCTGGGTGGCGTCTACTTTCGGCCTCTCTGACGTGCTGGTTCGCGATCTGCCGGATAATTCGCTGATTCCACTATGGTAGCACCTTGAGGGTGGCGACGCAGTGAAGAAGAGCCGCGTCTCTAGCGACATCCGGATCTTTGTCTTGATTGGCACCCAAGGTGCGGAGCTCGGACGATCTGTACGTGGCTCACACGCTAAGGTCTACCAATCTCCAAAGCTACGGTACTTGTAGGTGATGTTGATCGAAGCTCAGGACCTCCACACCACTCTGGATTTGCCGCCACTAATGTTGCGAGTGGTGAGGCTTAAGGCACACTACGTGTGGACATGGTGAGGATCAAGGAATACAATTTCTCAACATCTTGATCCAATTGTTTGTTGCCATTAAGTTATTTAATTGCCAAGTGCCATTACGAGGAGTTAAGCGTTCCGCTACAACCTTCATTTTCTCTTTTTTGAAGACTGACTTGAGTACAAAAAAATTCTTTTGACCCCACTTGTACTAAGGAGGAGAAATGTTTTTATCTCTATTTCGTTTTGCTTTTCGATCTGGTGTTTTCAGCTTGAATTGTTTTCTAGTTTTTTACTTGAATATGGTGAAGAAGATTGTCTGTAATTGAATTGGAGCTTCAAACTGTGATGTTTCATTCTGTTTTTCGAGGTGGTGTTTTACCTTGACTTCTTGCACTCGGCATCCTCCTCAACTTTGTCGGAGAGTATCAGGAAGGAAGATAATTGCCTAGAGAGATAAAGAGAGGGGGAAGTAGGTGAAGGAAAGTTGGCTCACAAGAAAAGAAGAGAAGGAAATCACAAAGGGGATGTAAACGCATAGCAAAGGTGGGACCTATGAAGAGTAAAATCGTCAGAACATTGTATTAATGAATATTTTAGTCAAAGGAGTGGAAAAATCACGGCAAAAAAATCATATAAAATGAGTTGGGTCATATATAAGTTAATCGAATTTTAATAAATAGATTGTTATGGGTTTGGGCTCTAAAATTTAATTAAATATGAATTTTAAAAGGGTCTAGGCTTTTATTCATATCCAACCCACGGAAGTACGGAACTATATAATTCACCACAAATTGGAGCCCAATCTGACCCTCTCATTCCCAGCAACAAAGGAAAGGGGCAGTCGATTTGAGCCCAATCTGACACGCCTTCCACGTGTGAAAAGTCTTCGAATCTCCGGGATAAAATGGTTATTTATTTCGCTATAACTGAATAATTTACAAAATATTTTTTAAAAAAGATCACTTATATCTCTTGAAATAATTAGCCAATGAAAAATATTTACATTATTGACAATAATTTACGTTTAAATATTTTCGTGGACATTGAAAAGTTTTTCCATTATTTCCTTTTTATAAGCGATATAAGTAATCATTTTTAGGAAAATATTTTTCAAATCATTTATTTTTCGCAAAACAAACACTACAAAAAAAAGGATTTAGCCATGGAAAATTAGCGACGGAAAATTATTCGTCGCTAATTGCGATGGAATTTGTAACGAAAAAAAAATTCGTTGTTAATTTGTGACGGAATTTGCGACGAAAAATTTTCTATGGCTAATTTGCGATGAAAAAAATTAATTGTTAATTTGCAACGAAAAAAATTCGTAGCTAATTAGCCACGAATTTAGCCACGGAAATAAATATAGTAGGAAAATGCCGCGATACTTAATTTCCGTGACTAAATCCGTGGCTATAGCCATGGATTTAGTCACGAAAATAAATATAGCAGGGAAATGTGGCGATACTTAATTTCCATGGCTAAATCCGTGGCTAATTAGCCACGGAAATAAATATAGTCAGGAAATGCCGCGATACTTAATTTCCGTGGCTAAATACATGGCTAATTAGCCACGGATCGCTAAATTTTTTTATCCGCCCCCCTCACCGTGGCTAGTAGCCACGGAGTTAGCCACAGATCGCTAAATTTTTTTATCTGCCCCCTTCACCTCGATTTTCTCTCTCTGTCTCTGTTCTCTCTCCCTCTCCCCACCCCCAAACCTCTCAATTCGCCCTGATCTCCAAAATCCAACCTCTAATTTGCTCATGTCTCCGGCGAATTCGACGCCTCATCGTCGCAAATTCACAGGTCCAATCCCGAATCCGACGCTGCTTCTTGCGGTCTCCAGCGACCGCCGCACACGTCGAGGGTTTTCCCTACTCCAAACCCGATCAGTTCAGCAACGCTTCCGATGATGGACGGTAACAATATTCCCCTCCCCCTTCTCGCATTGTTCTCGCCTCTCGCCGGTGGTTTCCGCCCCCTCGGAGCTAGGAATCAGTGGTTTTCCGATTCATTATCTCGAGTTTCTTCCAGTAATTCGCATGAATTCGGCGAGGTAAAGTAAACGTCAGAATGCTGGACTGTAACCGTTTTTTTGTTTTTTGATGTAGTTCTCTTCTTGTTGGAATTTTTTTGGATACATATAGATATAAGTATTAGCGGCAGTAATATTGGCTGATGGATAGTAGTTTATGTTTACCCTACTATGCTTCCTCTTGACAATTATGTCATAGCATCAAAGTCTTCAAATTGAGTAGTTCTTGAATGTCGTTTGTGAGATTATTTTCCAAGAAATGGTGGATATTACTTGAATAATATCAACTTTGCATACAGTCCATGATATCACTAGAAATAATCTTAAGTCGAGGATTTAATGTTATAGCTTCTTGTTGGTAACCATGTTTATCCTTCCCAATAAGTATGTCTTTTGATTTGTAGGTGAAGTGGGCGTATCTTATTATGATCTCTAAATTAAGGAGGAGTCAAGGTAGTTTCATGCTCCTATATTATCGTGTCGAGTGTGATGTAACTAGCAATGATCACCTCGAGGGGGTGAATAGGTGATTTAAACAATTCTAATCAATTTTATAGCGGAAATGATAGATCACAATAGAGTCCGAATAAAATTCAGATTCAAAACAGTTAATATAGATAATGCTCTTGATGTGCAGTATGTAAAGTAAGAAATAAGGGATAGAAAAACTGCATACAAGTTTATAGTGGTTCAGCTTATAGCAAGCCTACGTCCACTCTCCCACGCTGACAACCTACTGGCTGGATGTCACTATGTAATCAAGAGGAATTACAGATTCTAAGTGATAGCACTTTTGTGTATGATAGGACTCTCTATCTCACACAATCACTCTTACAAAGTATCCCTCAAGATCTTAATATTTAGCTCAAGAAAGACAAGAAAAAGGATTGGACTATGCTCAGACTTTAGATTTGTTCATTGTCAATTTTGTTCTATATCTTTTGCTCCTCGTAGATCTCCTTTTATACTCATTCACTTCCAAACTAGCCGTTGGATAATCTTCAGAGGATCATCTTCCAATCTTCATCTTGGATAGATTTGTATAAATTAGATTGAGTAGCCATTGTTTGACAAAATATGAGTCCCGCTGATTATGGTCGCCCATACAATCAACATCTTGGTTTCCATAAGTAGAGCTTTATCCGTTATAATGCATACTTGTCATAATGTTTGATTGTCAATCAATTATAGCTTTAGATTGAGACAATCAAAACTTTCATTTTGTGAAATCCATACTAGATTACTAGCTGTTGTGATTCGTTCTGAATGAGTTTTGCTTCTACGTCTAAAAAACTTCTGCGTCTACGTTTCTTTCAGAACTTAGATTAGTGGGATTCTTTTAATAAGATATGAACCCATTTCTCATAGGGTCTGAAGTTTCTTGAAGACTTAAAAAGAGTCTGAATGACTTTTATGGTAAAGTCTAAACTTCTCATTCTGAGCTTGAACTTTTAGTTCTGAGATCTTGTAAAGTCTGATATTTCCTTCTGAACTTTCATAATATATTAACCTAGAATGGAATGCATGTCAGATTCACAAGATAAACATAAAAAGTTTTATTAGCTTCAAAATTCATTAGGAGTTTTTCTCAACAGACTGTTGCTTTTTGAATGTATATAGGATCTGAATTCAACAAGTAGAAAATGTTAGTGACTATTTTTGTTCTTATGCTTGTCATTTAGGTAGGTCTCATGACACTGAAATTCTGATCTCATTAATTTCTCTTCAGTCAATTGGTTGTTATTTTTTGTGTTTGACAATTAATAGTTATGTGAACAGACTTTTTATATTACCCTCCGAATTTGTCACATTTATATCTCTATTTCCTTGAACATAGATGGTACTTGCTATTTATATCTATGTCACCGAATGGAACTGTTTAGTCTTTCAACATATTGTTAGAATTTGTGGAGTTATTTCGGATGCTTGAAAGTCATGCAAAGAAAATACCTTTTGTAAGATATCCTGGAATTAAATCATAGGTGCAACTAGAATAAGCATGTACACACAAGGATGTGGTTAGAAGTTACATGATGGATTCTTTTAGGTCTAAAGTGACCCGAGAAATTTAGCTAAAGTCAAGTATTGAGATACGCAGCCAAAAAAAAAAACTTGAGATAAATCCATTACATATGTGACAGGCAATAGATAATCGCATTTAGTGTTTTTACATGAGATTTAGTTATTAGGCGTTGATACCAAACTTGCACATTGCTATAGTAATCTTTCCTTCACCGGCTAGTTAATTTCTCAGCTGTCTCAGAGAAATAGACGGTTTTAATTGTTTCTTGGTCATATGCCTGTTATTTTCTCAGCTAGAGAGTAGGATTTTTTTCATAATTTTTTTTTCAATTTTTTTGTGGCAAATTAGCGATGAATATAGTTCATGGAAAATAAGCGATGAATTTTGCCAAGAATTTTTTTAATAAAAAAATAGAATATATTTTTTTTTTCGGGGCAAATTAGCGACGAATACAATTCGTGGCAAATTAGCCACGAATTTTACTACGATTAATTAGCGACGAGTTTTGCCACAAATAATGAATGATGAATTTTGCGACGAATACAGTTCGTGGCAAATTAGCAATGAATTTTGCCACAAATTTTTTTTCAAAAAAAATATAATTTTTTTTATTTTTTCGGGGAAAATTAGCGACAAATTTTGCAACGAATACAATTCGTGGCAAATTAGCAACAAATTTTGCCATGAATAATGAGCAATGAATTTTGCCACGAATAATTAGCGACGAATTTTACGACGAATGAAGTTCGTGGCAAATTAGCGATGAATTTTACCATGAATAATTAGTGACGAATTTTGTCACAAATTTTTTTTGTCGCAATTTAACGATGCCATATTAGCGACGAAATTTTTTTCGTGGCAAAATTCATCGCAAATTCATTTAGCGACGAATTTTGCCAAATTTTTCATGGCAAAATTCATGGATATAACCTTATTTTTTTGTAGTGAAATGGTGTCTTATTTCCCTTTAGGAACAACCCCAATATATATAGTGTTTCGTGAATTATCAGTACAAAAGTTGGAGCTCACAAAATACACACAAACATCATATTTGATAAAACAATCAAAACAGCCCACTTTTAATTTATTTATACAATTAAGTCCTATTTTGCAACACATTATCTAGATTAAGTAATTACCTCTAAAAATAACTTAACTACCTATCATAATAAGGTTTCTCATGCTATGAAAAGTCCCCACAACCTTCAGTTTTTATAGATTAGTCCCTCAACTTGGTGAAATGGCAAATTTGCCCTTAAATGTTATAAACTCATTATTGAAAAACAATTATAACTCACATTTATTAGCTTGGGTTAAAAACAATGATATCAATTAACTAGAGTTAATAATAGATATAAGTTACTAGGGTTAAAAAAAATATGTTATGCATGAGGTCATCTTATGAGCTAGGTTCAATGGCTTCAAATAAGAGCATGTGGGTAACAACTAGGTGAGAATTAAGAAACATGTTCATGCTAAAGCAGTGACAAATGGCATGATTTAGGTGAAAAGATGGAGATATTAAGAAATTTTGAATAGATCTTTTACATTGTGATAAATAAACAGGGAAATCAATATTTGTTTGAAACGCCTTAAATCAGGAAATTACTTTGAAACCACTAAAACTATTAACAAAAGGTATAAAACAATAGAGAAGCCTTAACTCAGTAAAATTTTACTATTTAAAAATTATTTGATACGTATTCTGGAGTGTATCAATCCTATTGATAATTATTATATTCATTTTATTTCCTTCAATAATTCTCACTAACTTAGTTTCTTAAATATTATCGGATACAAAGAAAATTTCGGATGTCACGTTCTATTAGTTTTTGCATTAATTTTACGATAAACTCCAATCGATGAGGTACTTGGATCCATTATGACTGTTATAAATCTGAAAGCGATTAATTCAAACCAATCGAATTGATAAGAGAAGAGTGTTTGGGGATCAACAAGTGCCGAATGTGTCACGTTTCGTGCACCAGGTAAAGACGAAAAGTGTTCAGGCATGTCCCATGAAAGACAGGGGAATCTAATTGAATTCAGTGCATGTCTTGTCATTTGGGTACGGATCTCACATATTTGATGTGACACTAGATTTATAAATTTTATTTTGAAATAATCTAAATTTGTTATTTGAGATCTCTTTTGTAGTACTCAACGCCCCTTTTTTCATATATATGTATTTTATAAAGAGTGACTTTCTAATAATATATATGTTCGGTTAGCTTATGGCAATCATATAATCTTTTATGAATTAATTTCAAGTAGCACACAAAACAAGTTATGATCATCTTGTGTGAGATTCAAAAACTTCCACTGACTTCATACGGAGAAAAATTCATTCTAGCAAAAAGATGTATTCAAACTCAAATCAGTGTCAGACTAGCATGGCAAAGTCAATTTTATAAGTTAAACTAAAGATTCGTGATGCTAGGGAGGGAATCAACATCCAACGAAGAAATCAAAAAGCGCATCAAAAGCTCCCTTCACCTCAACCATCTAAAGCGTTTAAGAAAAGTCAGATTTTTCTCACCAATTCAGAATTATAACAAGCAAAACTCCAATTGAGGGAAACTCAAGACAGTCCCACCCCAAACTCCACAAGGGGAAAAAGAAAACAAATCCAATTCACAGTCGCGCAAGGCCAAAATGAGGTCGCGGTGGTTGGCAGTGGATGCTTCTTGGACATGGATATTGACAGTGGCAGTGGCTGAAAGGAAGAAAGGAAGAAGAAGAACAGAAATGCAAGGCGCATAAGAGAGAGATAAGAGACTGAAAGTGGATCGCCATTTGGACACAAGGTGATCAATGACTGGAGTAGAGTGTAATGTACGTAAAGATCCAGCCCCACCAATATTTTTCCATGCTAGATTAAGGATTCATGTCATTTCGAAAGGACTTGACAAGCCTGTCTAAATCTACTTTTGACTACCTCAGCCACCCTAGCCAGCCGGCTGTTGTTAATTCTTAAAGGAACTGGGTTGGGCCACCTTTCGCTCCGTAACAAGATTTTCCTCTTTGAACTATTATTTCCTTCCTCTTCTGAACGAGAGTGAAGAGGTTCTAGTCCAAATTCCGAAAATAAGAAGACATATTCGAAGATAATGAAGTATGATAATTTTTAAATTTTTCTCAAAGGAACTTTTGCTCCATTTTCTTTTCTTCTTTTAATTTTCCTCTCTCTCTCTCTCTCTATTTGCCTTTCCTCCACTTTACTTCTTTGTGTTCATTCCCCTAACTTTTTATTCCCAAATATAAAAGGTTCAAGGAAGTGCGGACTCTAAAGATCACGTCCACACTGTGCACAATTCGAAGTATCATAGAATATCTGCACACAACTCGACTTAGAATGATATGTCTCTCATTCATATATGACATTACAATGGCCTCTATTTATTATATCAACGAAATACAGCTTAAGGGACACCTTTCATTGAAATGAGAAAAATCAACCTTTAAAGTGTCCATATTTAATTGAATAGAGTTTTTACATATCAAACAATGTAAATTCCTTTAATTTCATTAAGAACGATATTATTTTGCAGGCAGTAATTAGATTGGATCAATAGAAACGTCGGAATTAGGCCCTGGCGTGTTTGACCATCTAGGGAGCAGTTCAATCGCAATCGTACGGGATATGTCATGCCCTTCTGTAACTGGCCGTTTGTGAAGTCCTTGATTCCCCCACAGGCATGTTGATTTCTCCAACCACTGAAAATTGACTTGGGGGTCATTTCAATACCAAGCGCGTGATGAGCTCGTCTATTAATTAGTGTGCATTTGATCAATTGACTAGAATCCCTTTTCTTCCATCTTTTAGTCTTTTTAAAAATGGTTATCTGAAAGTGCTTCACATGTTCATCGGGAAAATTGTCAAAAATTTTCTAAACCTATTTTATGGTTATTAATTCAATTCTAAACCTTTCGATTGTGCCGAATTAGTTATAAACCTTTTGGTTATTAGCCGATTTAGTCATAAAATTTTTAAAAACTTGTCAATATAGTCATTCTTGCCAATTATCTAAATTATAATAGGTTTAATATTAAATTGACATAATTGAAATGTATATTTGAATTGGTCGCCATACAACAGATTTATGATTTTTTAGATAATTGTCCTGTGTTCATCAAAAGACCTGAGTCAGAGCAAAAACATTTGTCTAAACCGGCATGTTTCCAGGCAAATATCTAGTTGACCCGACAATTGCTTTTGGTCATCCAGTCGTTGAAGACTTGCTAATCTTTTAAGATGGGAAAACGAGACTAATGGGACATCCGTTTGTTGTTCGTGTTGAAGAATACACATGTGTGGAACAAATATGCGGATGGGATAATGATTAATATAAAAAAATACCTCACATTTATTTTTCATTTCTTTCTTTGATTTGATGAAAAGTTGAAGCACGACTTTCATCAAAAGTCGAACGCCTTAATATTTTTTGGAAAGCGTACGAATATTTGCTATACGAAATCATTTAAAAAATTCGATATTTCAAGTTATAACATAAGGCGATCCCTGACCTTTTCTTTAAAGTTAAAAACTTCTACCAATGAATGCTAGTTAAAAAAAAATAGGTGATCCCCCACTGTCATGCAACTCCCACATCGATGTCTCTCGGCATAACCCCAATTGCCTCATGCCGGAAGAAAATATTTTATCGGATGGATTACATCATGTGACAATGACGGCGTTGTGTGGCGATCAATTATCATTATTTCCGTGCCATAATTTTTTTTTATCAAACTTGGTGCAATATATGGGCATATCTTACTTTTTTTACTGGTTGCAGGTGATGTATTCGTCACATAAAATACCTTATTCTATCTTGATTCGAAAATATGTTACTTTTTTTTTGCTTTCTCTTAATTTTTAAAGAGCATAAAATGTGACTTTTATTAAAATTCGAGCGCGTAAAATTATACAAGATCCTTCATATCCTTTTTTTTCATTATTTCTTGGTATTTCAGGTTAGAAAAGGAAGGGAATCCTCATCTTTTTAAGATTGGTGATCCCGACAATTGTGCTCATTTGGGCTTTTGTGCCATTGCCATCAAACAAGGAAGTGATCAAGAAAGCCTTTGTCTGAATCCATCGAAGCTCATAAGAAAACGAAGATTCGCAGTAGCCCTTCTTCAGAGGTCTCTCAATTGGGAGCCTTTTACACTGCACAATCAAGATTAGCCCCAATTGGAGCACCATATGCTTAGGCTCATCGCCATGAAATTAGAATATCAACTTGTCAGCACAGGTGTGACGTTCTAGTTCTAGACGGAAGTTAGTGTCCATTTGATTAGTTGTCTTGTGATAAGGAATCCCTTTTTTTCTTCTCTCCTTTTGTCTTTTTCAAATGTTTCTCTGAAATTGCTTGACATGTTCATCAAGAAGGCCAAAGTCGCTGCAAAACATCTGTTTAACCCTAGATGTTTCGTGGCAATTTCTTGTTGATTTGACAAATGCTTTTAATCATCCAGTCGTTGAAAGCTTACTAATCCATTAGGGTGGGAAAATGAGACTAATGGAATACCTTCTCTCTCTTTTTTTTTTCTCCACATAGATATTGAAGAATACGCATGAAGAACAAATTAAGCTGATAGGATACTTATAAATTCGAAAATATGACTTTTACATTTTACATTTTATGTTCTTTCTCTCTTTTTTCCGTGAAAAGTTTGAAACATGACTTTTATCAAAGTTCGAACACCTAAAGTTTTTGGAAGCATACAAATGTTGTGCGAAATCATTTATCAAAAATCGGTATGTTACGTTTTTAAAGAAAGGCAATCCCTGTCATTTTCATTTTTAAGTTAAAGAATAAAACCAATGAATGCTAGTTAACAATATGTGATCACCTACTGCTGCGTGACCCCATACCTCGATGTCTCCAAGCATAGACCCAATTATCCCACATTAGGAGAAATCATTTAGTGTGACGAATTGCATCACGTGGCAATGACGATGTTACGTAACCAATTAATCGCCACTACTCGCATGCTATGGAGCTCATCCTACTTGATACCATATGTGTATACATCTTATTCTTGATTGGTCGATTGCACCACATGCTATTATTATGTGATAGATCCGTCACGGTAAAATACCTTATAATATCTTGATTAAAAAATAAAATATTTTTTATTTTTATTTTTGAAGAGTTTGGAGTATGGCTTTTGATAAGAAGCCGAACACCTAAAGTTTAATGAAATTATATACATTTTTATCGTTATCTTTTGGTAAATTAATTATTAAGTTAGAAAAGAAGGCAATCCCTACTTTTTTAAATAGGTAATCCCCCGCTCTCATGCAACTCCGCCTTGATGTCTCCGACTGGAATCCGAATTGTCTCGTGCCTGCCCAAGAGATAACTTGGCTCCAATTACATAATTTCTCTATCAAACTTGTATTTACTACTTAAAAACAAAAGAAATTGCTTTTCTGATTCTGGCCAGAACTATTTTTCTATTTCTCGAAACATGTTTGGAACAGAAATCTGTTTGGTAACGCAATTTCATATTTCTATTTCTGAAATAATTTTTTACTCTAGAAATAGGTTTGAAACAAAAATCAAAAGTAAAAATTTTCTACTTCTCTATTTCTTAAACAAAAAGAGAAATAAAAACTCTTATTATCGCCCATTTTCATTTCCCACCGCTGCCCCTGTCCCTCGCCGCCCGCTGTCCGCTCCCACCGTGCACTGCTGCCTTTTATTGCTGCCTGCCATTTGCCAGCCGTTGGTCCCATGTCCACCGCCCGCCGCTATCCACTAGCTACCACCCCCACCATCTGCCGCCACCACCCACTGTCACCCGCCGCCTCCAGCCACCATCCACCACCTATCGATGAATGGAAAAAATCGTTTAAGGGATATTTTATCAAAAAAATTTCTAAATAGGGAAGACAAATTTTGTTTTGTTGTTAAACACATATCTTTGTTGAGAAACTCGTCCACAGAACAGAAATAGAATAGCTAGAAATTGATTTCTGGAACATAATGGTTATCATTCGCATCCTAATTGTTATTAAATATCATGCTTCCACTTAATTGGGGCTTATGATAGCTAGATGATGTTCCTAATAATGAAGTTTGAGGTTAGTTTTGGGTTTAGAGGAGATGATAATCCCAAAATTTGTTAAGACGTTCACCATAAGTCTTGAAAACTAACGTGGCATGACCCTTATGATGAAAGTCTTTTTTAAAAAAAAATTTATAGCATTCAAGTATTCGATTGAAAATTATGAAACTCGTGTGTATGTTATCTAGAATAGAAAAATAAATTATGGTACCCAAGTGAGTGCCGTATGAAAATTATGACACCCATGGTGTCCTTATCTCATAAATGAGAAATCGAGTTGTCGTCAGTAAGACTTGGGAGAGCCCGTTACGAAGCGCAAGTGCAACCTCGCAAGAGAGTCATACATGCCTACCTAGAAATCAGTTTAATCTCTCGAGATCTACATCAGGAGAGTCACGATAGAGAATTTCCATAATTTTAGACAGGCCAAAGAATTTCAAAACATGTAAAATCTTTTATTCCTACGTTGTTTCTCTTGACATTTCAACATTGATATGTGCCTCATTTATATAGATCAACATTGAGATTTATTTAGATAGTGAGGGGAGCATCTTAAGTGAAAGAGCATTCATGTCATTTCGAAAGGATTGGATGAGCCAGCCCAAAGGGTCTCTTTATTGCTACGGTGTTTCTCGTAGCATTTCTACATTGATACATGCCTCATTTGTATAGATCAACATTAAGATTTGTCAAGACATTGAAGGGGAGCATTGTATGTTATAGAGCATTCATGTCATTTCGATAGGATTAGATGAGCCTGCCTAAACGCGCCTCTTGGTTACCTCTGCAACCCGAGCCAGCTATTTTTGATTCTTAGGGTTGGGCTGCTCTACTAGAAGTATAAATTAAATGGGAAAGCATCAAAAAATTCATAAACCTATTGCATTGTTACCAATTTAGTTATAAAACTTTCAATTAGACCAATTTAATTATAAACCTTTTTACATTAGTACAAATTCAATTCATCCAGCCAATTTAAACCGAAAATATATGACGTGCACGCTGGCCGTTCTACGTGGCACGATCGGTAGTGATGTTGACATTTAAAAATAATTTTTAAATAATTTTTCAAATTTTTTTATTATTTTTATTATTTTTTATTATTTTTCCATTTTCTTTATTTCTTCTCTTTTCTTCTCTTTTCTTTCTTTTCTTTTTTTCTTTTCTTTTTTTTCTCCTTCCTCTTCTCTCCGCTAGCTGCCAGCCTCCACGATGATTGGCAAAGGCCGTTGGCGACCGGCGAGGTTGAGGGCCGGGACACCTTCGCCAGCCACAACCCTGGTTGACCTCCGACGAGGGCATGGGCAGCCTCATCTAGATGGCAAGGGTTGGGCGAGGGTCCCTTTGCTAGATTTGGAGAGTTGTGGCCTAGCCCAGATGGCGAGGGTCCTCACAACGCGAGGCCGGCCCTCACCAGAGGCTGGCGAGGGCTGGGTGAGGGTCCCCTCACTGAATCTAGCGAGGGGCCTCGCGATGGAGGCTGATGAGGGTGTCCCAGCCTTTGCCAATAAGGTTGGGTGAGAGTCCCCTCCCCGGATCTGGCGAGGGACCTTGCAACAGCGACAGCAGCGAGGGCTAGACGAGGCCACCTATGCCCTCACCAGGGGTTAGACTCTCCTGTGGCCGGCGAGGGCATCCCGGCCCTCGCCCTCACCAGCGGCCTCCGCCGGTCATTGTGGAGGTTGGCAGTTGGTGAAGGGTAGAGGAAGGGAAGAAACAAAAACGAAAAAAAAAGAAATGAAAGAAAAGAGAAGAAATAAAGAAAATGGAAAATAAAAGAAAAAATTATTTAAAAATTATTTGTAAATGTCCACGTCAGCGCCAGTCGCGGCCGTCCACGTCAATGATTTCCGATCTAAATTGGCCGCATGGACAAAATTGATATAAATGTAAAAATATTTAGGACTAAATTGGTTCAATTAAAATGTTTATAAATGAATTGATACCAATGAAATAGGTTTAGAACTTTTTTGATACTTTTGGCCAAATTAAACCCTCCGAAAACCTTTAGGCCCATCAAATAGTCCATTTGATATTTTTCCTTTTTTTCTTCTTTATCTAAATTACACCAACTACCAAAAATAGGGCTCTAAGAGCTTCACCAAATTCTTTTTTTTTTTGGTAAGGTAAGAATTTGTATAACTTTTCAAATCACAAAGTACAAGCTAAGCTCAAACCAGCTCCTGACCATATTAGGACCGAGTAGTGTCCAGACAAGGTCAAGAGGGTGCTTTACCAAATTCAACTCCCACTATTTTCCAAAATCGTATTAGGTAACGACTAAGTTAGTCTTTTTACTTTACCAAAAAAAAAGTTAGTCTTTTTACTAATACAGTTTTTCAATTCCACTCCTCTAATTTTGTAATGCGATTATGTTCTCTAATATGCTTGATTTATACAATCAAACCTAAAAAAAAATATAATGAGCTTTGAGAAAAAAACGAAATCTTTTCATTGAAATATGCTCGTCCATGCTGATTTAATATCTGTATGTCATCATAAAAACGTTTAAGATCCGATGAGAGAGAGAGAGAGCACACCTGTGACATCCGGAAATTCCTACATCAATTAATAATATGCAGTAAGAGAATACGATAAATGTCACATGTGCAAAATTCCAGTTGGAATAAAAATGTTTTAGTGTGCAGAACATTCAAAATATATTTTTCGTGACTGTAATTTTTGGAAAGTGATTCCATTAAGATTAAATAAATAAATGTGCATAGGATGATTATATAGAGTGGTGATAAAACACATATCACGGTAATAATTATTATTGGAGACTGATACGCTTTGAGATTACATATTAGTAGCACGTTAGAAATTTATTGAGTTAAGTTTCTCTTGGCTTTTAGTAACTTCGTTTCAGTAGGTTCAAAATATTTTTATGACTTATCAGTATTTAGAACGAACATTGATTTCCTTGTTTATGTACCAAAATACTAGATATCTTAGTAACCTATTAAAATATCTACCTTGGAACCATATAATTATGTCATTTGTCTCTTTCTAATTTGAACACCTCTCACTCAATTTCTAACTAGTGTTTTTAACCCAATGTTATCATTACTTTTAACCTTAGATGAACATTCTTATCCCTTTGTAACTCAGGTAAGTCTTCCGAGTACATCCTCTCTCGATCTTTTGAAGCCTTTAGAAGTAACTAAGCTTCAAAAAGAATTCCAACTTGTTCTTGCAAAGAAAAAGAGATCACCCGTCACTTCCTTCTTCAATTATCACTTTCCAATGTTTCGAGTAAAAGCAAAGATTCCATACTTGTGTTGTGAAGTTTCAAAATTCCGTCTTTCAAGAGTTTACAAGGTGAATTTGTGGGCTTTATTCTCTTTTATCAAACTAGTTTTGTTAAAAGATTGAGAAACTCTTGGCTTTTTGTTCTTGATTATCTTGCCTTGAAGGTGGTTACAGCTTTGAGTTGTCCAAGTCTTTGTCAAGATAAGTGAAATGGTAAGAGCTAAATTAGGTTGATTTACATAGTATTTTTGACTTGGTTGGTTAATGATTGTTAGCCAAGTTTGAATGTTATTAACGATTTTGGTCATTCAATCAATTTCTAAGTTATTTGAAAGTCATCAATTTCTGATAAATCACTGCTCTTGACCAATTGTCAGTTCTCTAACTAGTTCATCGACTCTAGTCTTTTTGCGGATTTTGATCATCCATTCTAAGACATCGATTTCAAAGTTGTTGGTTCCTAAGTGTTCATCTCGAGTTGTCGATTTGTAAGTATCAATTCCTAAGTTATTGATTACCTACCTATGGCTTTTGTAGCCTCTGGTATGATGTTAAGAGATGGTCATCATCATACGGATGTACAATGGTGTATTTATTATCACTGATATAAAGGACACCCATGATGGATGGGCTAAGAGGCATGGCAAATGGGTGTTATATGATTTTGTCCCCCCATGAGTTTGTGGTGACGATGACTCGTGAGTTAACATGCCTCGTGAGTTGAGATGAGTCTGGATAGTGACGAGTAGGAGTTAAAAACTCACACATGTATATCAGTGAACTATTACGTGGTATGTGCGCATCATGAAATAATATGCCATCATTTTGTATTTGAGTGAATAATCTTATGCAATGTTGTTAATGATTTCCACCGGCATATCACGATAGGAAGATAGTGCATTTACTTCTGCATTTGTCATACATGGTTTTATTTTGTACTTGTCTTGAACTCGTGTTGTTTGTCGGTACCAAATTAAGTGGCCATATGATCTTTCACCTTAAACTTAGAGATTTCATACACTGAGTTTTGGCTCATCCCCTTATTTTTACAGACATGTAGGATCGACCTCCCACTGCCACCGCTTTTTGGGGCTCTCATGTATTTTGATTGTGAATATCAAGATGTGCTTGTACTTTTTTTTTGGTCAAAGTGCTTGTACTTGAATTGACTAAATTTCGCTATCCCAGACTTAGTTCAGATAATTCAATTAAGCTCATAACTCCCTTGCTTTGGTCCATTAATGCAATATTATGTGGATTTAATTAAAATGCTCCTAATACTTATATGCAATTTAATTAATTTTTGTTTTGGGGTCGGGTCGATCCCTAATTTTTCTATACAATAAATGCCTAATTGGATCATCAAAATCTAGGTATCAACAACAAGTGATTATTCAAATCCTACAAATTAGGAAACTTGCTCAAACTGGAGATATATTATTAGCATTCTATGTACATAATTAACAGTTTTTTTGTTTGTTTGTTCTACTCTAACTCTCAACTCACTCTCAGACTTATGTCTTACCTCTTGCAAAGCGTGTGAGTCAAAACTCACATTTAAAACTACATGTCCCCACCCTTAGGCCCCCTGAGAAGGTGAGGAATCAAACTCTTCACCTCCCCCTTCCTAAGTAGGAAGGGTGGCCACTGGAGCAAACCTCAGTAGTTCATAATTAATAGTTTGGTGTCAACTTATTTCGATCTAGGATTCTATAATGGCGGTTTAGAACAGTGAATATCTTTCGCTCTTTCTATTTCAGGAAGGATGTTGGAAGTTTCAAAATATTTCTTTCTCAGTCAGAAAAGTATGTTTGTTCTCTGCGTTAATGATTGATTGCTTGACGACCGGAAACTATATGGACGACTTTGAAATTTGAAGCCGATGGGAAAGAGAAATGACTTTGAAGGCCATATTTGTTATTCACTTAAATTCGCTGCAACTTGTTAAAATTTTTATCAAGAAGAAAATGGTGCAATGGAAGATTTCATTTCCCTAAAACTAGACCATCCTTCACACAATTGGACTGTTGGTACGTATTTGCTGAAGCGCGTGTGCAAGTGTATATGTGTATGGTATAGTTGATGTAGAGGAATGGATGAGGATAGGTTAGGTTATAGGCAAGGTCTATGGGACAAGACTAGTTTCACTAATTTATGAAAATGGTATTACAAATATAGTTGGAGGTGATAGTGGAGGAGACATATGTAAAGCAACTTCCTTCTTCACGTGGATGCCTCAAAGTCTTGTTGACTTCTTTTCAATGTTTACCACCTAAGTCTTCTCCGACTGGCTTCTGCTTACTATTTCTTTTGCTGATGCTTCTTGCATCCCCAAGTTCATGTTTTTCTTCAGCCACCGCCATTCTCAACAATTCTAGACAACTTGCTCAATCTTTCCACGGCCTAAGACTTTCTTCAAGATTAAGCTGGCCACCATTCTTGACATAGAGAAATTGGAAAAATGGATCACGATTTCCAACATGGACAAACATGAAGAAGACTGAAACAAGAGAATCATCATTTGATAATGATAAATAAACAGCCAAATGTCCATCATTCAGTACATTTAAAGAGGGAAATGAACATGACTGAAAAGGGAAAATTATTGTACAGAGAGGCAAAGTGTGGGTTCATTCGCCGAGCACGGTATATACGGTCTGAATTATAGTGAGTGCGAAGAGGAAGATGGCCGCGATGAGAGACAATAAAGCCCAAGGACTCCTGAAGTAGGTCTGGATGAGATTAGCCCTCCACTTGTTCCAAGGCTTGTTGCAGTACTCGTTGACCTTGTTGCACACGGCAATGAGACTGCTGTTGGGTTCAATTGCTGTGTACTTGGCCAGCGAGTGGAACAGCTCGGTGGCCTCCCTGTCGCTCCCCAGGACATTCAGGACTATGCCCAAGGTGTGGAGAAGCGTGACGTCGCACTCATTGTCGATGATGTAGTCCATGAAGTAGATGTAGGACGCGACCTCATTCCCGGTCCCGACGTGGAAGCGCTCAAATGCGATGAGGTTGAGGAACATGGACTCGGTTGCTTTTTCCACCACGATCTCAGGGAGACTCAGGACCCCGCCGGTGAAGGAAATGTCCGTGAGGCTGCCGGTCTTGCTCTTCTTGAGCCGGATCCCATGTTTTTTGAGCTCAGTGGCCGACCGGACTGACAGAAGGCCCTCACACCCCACCTTGTCCAGCTTGGGCTTCTCATGGAGTAGTAAGCTCTTCCTGACAACGTCCAGGACGTGCAGGCATTTGCCTATCCTCGCGGTGTGCTTTCCAGGGAAGCAGTAATTGAGGATAATCCGGTTGATGTATTCGTCATCCTGAGTTGTTGGTGTGAAGTCAGTGCATTTGAATGTGAGATTGTTGTTGTATCGATTGTACTCGAGTAAAAGGAAAAAAAAGAAGTTTCCGATAGTGGTGATAGATTTAATAATCACATTCTCAGTTGATCTTGAACCTTGCAACCAACTGGTTTGGAGCATTCGATTTGATGGATCCCACGTGAGGTCCATCTGTGATCACCAAGATGTACTGTTAGGTGAAACCTGACAGAGCAAAATCTAAGAAACTAGCCTCCTTGCCATCACTCTCGACGGTGACCAGCCGATCCAGCACTAGCATTGGCAGCTGATTCTCAAGCATCAGCATGTCTGGCCATATGTATGGCATTATGGAAAGCATCCTGTGGGTGTAAAATATGGTGTCGTCAGGCTCATAGTCATCCAGCGCCTGTGTCGCGGTCCTCAGGATTTCAAGCATGAAGCAGCCGTCAGTGATCATCAGCTTGAGGAACCGGTCCGCCGCACCCTCACCGCCGCCCTCCTTCCACTCCAGGTCCAGTGCATCGTAGCTCTCCTCGAGGTCCCGTGCCACTTCCCTCAGGGACTCAAGGAAGGGATTGAGAGGCTTCCCAGACCGTCTGAGGAACTGGATCAACGCCCGGCGCTTGTGGTCCTCCATGGTGTGGAGGTGGATCTCGCCGTGGTGGTAGGGGCCAAAGGAGACAGCCTGCGGCTGGAAGGACTTGCGGTTGAGGTCGGCGACACAGGCAGGGACCCTGTAGATGGACCGCTTCTTCCAGTATTGTTGCTCATCGGTGGGCATGCACTTGAGGCTCTCGTTGACTTGGACGATCCAGTTGGTCTCGTACGGGTCCGGCAGTGGCATGGTTCCGCTAGTCCCTGTTTTGGAGTGTCTTGTGTTCTATTTTTTCTAAGCTGAAAAGGAGTGAGAGAAGAGGTGAATTTATGGGGAGAGAGAGAGAGATGGGAAGAGTGAAGAGGGTTGGGGCCATTGCTTCAAGTTGAAGAGGTATTCGGGGACAAGCCATGTGAACGTGTGACTCGCGTTTTGTGCATGAGGATTCGAATTGCGTGCTCGTAATCTCCCGACCGTGTATGAGCCTTTGAATTCGATGAATCTCACGAGTGTCCCTCTAGATCGAAGGGCTCGTATGCATTGAATACATGTAATGCCAATTTGGGTGCGGACTTTGCAAAAATTGGAAAAGGAAAATGATAAGCTGACGGTGCAGTCTGCACCACATACTTTGCCAAGAAAACCGGAAGACTTGCTTGTCCAGTCTCCTTGGGAAATCAAGAAGGATCCTCCCCGGTGAAAAGATATTGGGTACTTGAGGCCCCGCGTCTGACTTTTCCTCTCGAGAAAATATTCTCTTGCTCTGCATTGCACTGCTCTGCTCTGTCCAGCTACTCTCTCTCTCTCTCTCTCTCTCTCTCTCTCTCTCTCTCTCTCTCCTCTCAAAGGAAATGAATGGATCTCGTGTAAGGTTCGGTGCGAACCTCGGCATCCATCAGACGATCGCAACTTCAAAGTGCCAAATGAAACTATTCTTATTGACCAAGAAGAATAAATACACTCCCCTCACCTTTTTGATTTCAATCACGCCAACGAACTCAGAAAGGCAAAAACGCAACTTCTTTCCTTCTTGATCTCCCAACTCAAAAATCTTATTCTAATAGACTTGTATGATCTAAAGAAGTAAAAATCGTATGTATCTCCCTTGGCTTGAATAGCTCGATAAGAACTCAGAAAAAGAACAGCAAAAATTAAGGGAAAAAACGAACGCTAGCCAATAATTTCCTCAAGCCGAGATTGAGTAATTGAGGATCCAGGTGACCCTGTGCACGGCGAGGGCGTCGGAGGAGAGGAGGTCAGGCTTAAGGAGAGTGCATCCGTCGAGGTTGAAGTTACAGGGATGGAGTTGTGAACAAGAGGGTTGGCAGGCGAGAGCCTGTGCTCAAGAGCTTGAGTTGCGAGAAGGCGAGGTGTTGAGGGACGACGTTGAAGAGGAGCGAGAGAGGGACAGGGGCGGAGATGGCAGCGTTGGTGCTGACGGCGACGAAGAGGGTGGCGCAAACGGGGGGAGCGTTCGAGGGGTTGACGGCGGAGAGGATGGAGTTGCCGAAGTCGCTGGAGGCATTGAGGATGTTGCTGCCTTGCTGGAGACAGATCAAGAAGAGGAGGAAGAAGAAATTAACTTCCGTTCGTTTTGTAAGAAATATGCTGAAAAATATTTTTTAGAAAGTCATGCTTTAGAAAAATGACAATATTTACCGGTGTTAGGCTAAAACCTAAAAAAGAGCTTGAAAATATTTTTCACTTTTTGGCATGAAAAATCTGATTTGATTTTCTTGAGAAACAATAATTAAAAATTCGAATTTTTAATTATTTCTTTTTTTTTTCTTTTTCCTTATATCTTTGCCAGCTGCTAGTTGGCGACCGACCACATGTGAGATGGAGCTTGCCCGAGGCCGGCAAACTCGAGACTTGCTAGAGACTTGGGCGAGCTTGACCTCGCCAGATCCGGCGAGCTCGAGCCTCGATCACAGTAGGTGAGGTCGAGCTCCCTAGAATCTGGTGAGCTCAAGACTCATTTGTGGCCAATCGCTAGCCGTCGCCATGCATGTTCAAATGTAGAGTTTCGGGTCTAAACGCTAATATCTAGTTATTTTTTGGGAAATGTATTCCGACTTTTTCAAAGAGGAAATAATTTTCCTGAATTGAAGCATAAGTTTTCCATTTGACCAAGAAAACAATTTTCGTTAACTTATGTTCTTAAGCGAACTGAACACCGAAAAATATTTTCTGCGAGGCTCTGTTCGTTTCGCGGAAAACAACTTCTAGCAAAAAGTTTTTCGGATTTTCCAACATTCTTTTCATGGAAAATAAGTTAGTCATGGAAAACATTTTCCACCAACTAAAAAAACACTTTCAAAAGTGAGGAAAATGTTTTTTGCTTTTCATATCTTCTTTCATCTCACTTTCTTTCAAATAACACATTATCCTTTTATTTTTATTTTTTTCCCTTTTTTCTTAAAAAATCTAGTTTTTAATTACTTTTTTCTTTTTTCTTTTTTTTTTACTTTCTTCTCTAGCCGGTCACCGACCACGGCGAAGGCCGGCGACTAGCCATAGGTGAGCTTGAGCCTCGCCATAGGCCAGCAAGACTTGAGCTCGCTAGATTGGCGACACTCGAGCCTTGCAAATCGGCAACGCTCGAGCATCACTAGAGGGCGCCAAGGCTTGGGCCGGGCTAGATCGGCGACACTCGAGGCCTCACCAAAGGTCATTGAGTGAGTTCACCGTCGCCTCGCAAGCCACGATCCGGTGAGCTCGAGGCCGGAGAAGAAAGTAAAAAAGAAAAAGAAAGAAAAGAAAAGAAAACAAATATTACAAAGTATTAAAAAAATTCAAAATTCAAAAATAATAAATAATAAAAATTAGATTTTATAAATAAAATAAAAATTATTAAAAGTAGTGCAATGAGGATTTTCCATACCAAACAACAGAAAATATTTTCCATTTTTTTTTCAAATCGTAGTCGAACATTGGAAAATATTGTGTTCCTAGAAAATGAATTTTTGAAAATATTTTCCAAAAATGTCACATTTTTCGGTAAACCAAGGGAGTCTCGGCTTCGTTCGTTTTGCGAAAAATATTATGTTTCTGGAAAATGCTTTTTAGGAAGCCAGGAAAATGACATAATTTTTCTAGGAAAATGACATAATTTTTCGGTATTCGGCTGAAATCTGAAAAGATCTCGGAAAATATTTTTTGCTATTCAGTATGAAAAAGATTTTCCTCCTTACACTACTTTTAATAAATTTTTTATTTTTATTTTTAAAAATATTTTTAATTTTTTTTTGGTCTTTTTTTTCATTTTCTTTTTCATTTTCCTTCTTCTTCTTCTTCCTCGACCGGTCGCCGGAGATGGTGGCGGCCGGCTATCAGCCATTGGCAAGGCTCCATCTTGCTTGATCCGGCGAGGCCGAGCTCGCTCGAGGCTGGCAAGCTAGGTGAGGCTCGACCCTCGCTCGAGCTAGCCCTAGGCCGATTAGTCTAGCTCGGACCTCGCCAAATCTTGTGAGCTAGGTGAGGTTCAAGCCTCACCCAACTTGTAGGATTTGGCGAGGTAGAGCCTTGCCACAGGCCAGCAACTGGTTAGAGAAGAAGATAGAGAAGAGAAAGAAAAATAAAAAATAAAAATAAAAAAGATCATTAAAAATAGGGTTAATACTATAAAAAAATCCCAAATTATACCTATTGCGACACATTTACCTCAAACTTTTTTTTATGACACCAAAAACCCAAAACTATGCCCAAAAGCCCTAAACTATGCATTTTGTGACACATTACCTTCCATTACAATTCCGTCCAAAAGGACCATTCATTGCACTGTTCATCGTCTTCTTCATGAATTTTTTTTAACTTTTTTTTACTATTCATCGTCTTCTCCACAGCTTTGCGAAGTAATGTTCATTGCACTCTTCCTCCTCCGACGCTCTTGCTTCACTGCCCACTACTACTTCGACCTCCGGTGGCTCTCGTTGATGCTTGCTTGACCATCCACGAGCTTCGAAGATTGAGGTGAGACCGGACCGTCAAGCCAAGCTTCGAGCTCGAGCGGCCATGGTGGCTACGAGCTTCGAAGCTCGATCTTCAAGCTACTTCGAAGCTTGGCCTTGGCCGCTTGCAACCACCCATGAGCTTCGAAAAGTCGAGGTTAGATCCTCAAGCCAAGCTTCGAGCTAGAGCAGTCATGGTGGTCGTGAGCTTTGAAGCTTGGCCATGGTGGCTTGTGACCACCCGCGAGCTTCGAAGCTTGACCTTGGTCGCTTGCGACTACCCGCGAGCTTCGAAGGACGAGTTTAGACCCTCAAGCCAAGCTTCAAGCTAGAGTAGTCATGGTGGCCGCTTAAGCTCGACCATCTTGAAGCTTCGTTTTCTGGACAAGAAAGTACCGTTCTTCCTCGTGGAGAAGGCGACGAATAGTAATTTTTTTTGCTAGGTAGCAGTGGGCAGAGAAGCAAAGAGCGTCAAAGGAGTTTGGCTAAGCAAACATGATTAACAGTACTCATATAGCTGTGGAGAAGACGATGAACAATAAAAAAAATTCATGAAAAAGACAATGAACAATGCGATGAACATTTTTTTTTGGACGGAATTGTAATGGAGCGTAAATGTATCACAAAATGTATAATTTGAGGTTTTTGATGTCACAAAAAAGAGTTTGGTGTAAATGTATCACAATGAGCATAGTTTGAAATTTTTGGTGTCACAAAAAAAGTTTAGCATAAATGTGTTACAATGGGCATAATTTCGAGTTTTTTGTGGTATTAACCCTTAAAAATAATAAAAAATTACAATTTTAAAAATGTAAAATAAAAATAATTATAATGAATTGTGAAAGGAGGGGGGAAAATATTTTCTTCTTTTCAAAAAATGAAAAATATTTTCTTCACTTTTGAAGGTGTTTTGTTCATTGAGGAAAAATATTTTTCATATCTAATTTATTTTTTGTGAAATAAATATTAAAAATTTTTAAAAATATATTTTTAAAAGTCATTTTTCATGAAACGAATGAATGACATACGAGTGAAGAGGAGAGAGACTAGCGGGAGTGGACCGAAGTAGAGGAGTGGAGAGTGGGGGTTATCATGTACACGTGGCAATTAATAAGTGGGCTCAAGTAAATTCAACACCTAGCATTTTCTCTCCACTCGTTCGCCCATCTGGGCTCAAGTAAATTCAACACCTAGCATTTTCTCTCCACTCGTTCGCCCATCTAGTTGTCCATCCTTTGCAAGATAAAACATGCGGTCCAGCTTGCACCGTTACAACTTGCCAGTAACAGTATCGTCATGGTTGCATATCTGACGTGACACTAGATTTAAATTAGTACTTCTTTTTTGTTATATTAGGTAATAATTTTTATGTCGAATATTTGTGATATTCCAAATCTCTTACTCGAGTCATATCTTTAGTACTGGGCCCATTTCTTTCATGCATGCATGTAGGAAAGAGAAAAAATTTACCACAATTAGTGGCGATATGATATTATGTGTGCACAATTAGCTCATGACAATCATATAACTTCTTGTAAATTAACTTCAAATGGCACACAAAACATGTCGTAACCATTTTTTGTGAATTTCAAATACTTGCCCTTGTTTCGTACAATCGGATGCAGGCATTTACGAGCTCCAATCGAGAAGAACTTGAATCTATTATGACTGCTCATGAGCGCCAATCGAGAAGCACTTGCATCCATTATAACTGCTATAAATAGCAAACTCTGAACCCAAATATCTTGCGAAACGTTGATTTAAGCCAAAAGCGACTAATTCCATCAACCGATCAAATTAATACATCATTTTGATGAATCGGTTTTCCACGTTAAGTTCTAATTACGCATATTGATGACCTCATTCCGGGTCCCTTTCGCCCCGGCAACACATTCAGTTTTAGTCCCAAATAAGCCAACTGGAGGACATTCCTTCCTTGCTCGAAGACTGATTAAAAACTTGAATGTTCTGTGGATCATCGAAGTTAACCAAGTTGCTCGTACGTTTCAATATCCAGATTTTGCGGCTCTTTGGCATTAGAAAAGGTGGTTGAAACTGTTGATACTGTGGCATATGATTTCCGAACTAAATGATGTTGGGAGGTGAGAAAGTGTGCCATATGTGCTCGATTTAAATTGCCGCAGCGTGTGCGGTTTCTAACTGTCTCTAGATAGTGTTGCTAAAATGCTATCATTACATTAGGCGGGGAATGGGCATTCTCCGCTTAACGTAACTTAACGTAAAGCCATTAAATCATAGTCTTACTCTGTTTCTACTTATTACAACCAAACGGACTGTTAGTGATTCAAATCTTCAATATTCAAATGCTTTATTAGTAAGCACTTTGCAATCATCAACTTTAAAGCTTGCCCGAAACTAACGGCATGCCTAAGTATCTCACAGGCAAAATGTACCCTGCTTAAAGGAGGAAGAATGCAACATTTCTTTCCAAATAGAGTCTGGCTCCCAAAAAAAATGCAGTTCACGCGGGATTTGATCCCTCCTTAGACATAGCATAAAGATTTGTCAGAAAAGAGACATTTCCCCTCTCAGCAGCAACTCAACCGTCCATCAAAGTGAAGATGCTATGAACCCTGGAACATATATGCATGACACTTAACTCTCATTTTCTTCTGATAGCAGCTTGATTGAGTAGTGCAGTTGAAGTTTCAATCAGAAGCACAGAAAGATAAAGAAGACAAGGACTCTCCATCCTCAACTCCTTCTTCCTCTTTAAACTACCCTTCTAGACCTCCATTCATAATGACATATAACGAACCTCTACAGCCCACAATCTTCCTATGTTAGTCTCTCACAAGCTCGCGAGTAAGAAGTTCATTAGCCGATGCATCCATCCTCTATAAAACAGACTGGTTCAGCTTCGCAACAAAAAGCACACGTCTCGAGGGCCCAGTTTTGATCTTTCTTTCCCATCACTTAAGAGATCATCCAGAGATGGCTAATAAAACCTAAGTCTGGGCATCCGAGAAGTAACCTCAAGCAGGATTCAGCAAAGCCTCCAAAAGCTCGAGATTGAGAGAAAGCAATGTAGCTTCTGGAGATACAGAACCGTACGATCAACTCAAAAGCCTCAGTGATAATCGAAGGTTGAAAGGCTATATATCGACTCAGAGATAATTTTCACAAGAAGAAGAATTGCCGGATATCGACCTCGCCCTGCTCCGCCTTATGCCCGTCCGTAGCCAGATTGTTGGCGGTGGTGGCCTAACTTTTGTGGGTCGTTACTCACGTTCAGAGGAAACATGCACGCAGATGGGGAAATACGTGCCACTTATGCAGTCTAGAACTATAATTAGAAGAATTTGTTGGAGGTAATATTGGAAGAAAGCCAAAAAAAAGCGAGAAATAGAGGTTTTAGTTTAATGTCATAGAGATATTTAAGTCGAAATATTTTTTTTGTCCCACTTGTTATTCCTCCTAAAACCATCCTTCATAGAATAATAAGAAAAAATCAACTATCTTCATCCTATCCACATCCTCTACTTAAGGACTTGGTTACTCCACTGAAAATATAAGGGAAAATGTCACAAAAAAATCCGAACTATGCCCACTATTACACATTTACCCTGAATTTTTTTTGTGATATCAAAAACTTCAAACTATATCTACCGTGATAGGTTTATCCTAAACTTTTTCTTGTGACATAAAAAACTTCAAACTTGTACCTGTGTAATATATTTACTTTCCATTAAGGTTCCGTTAGACGATTTTTCAACCAAAACATGCCGGTTTTATTTCACTTAAATCATATGAGTACCATGTCAGTATTGTTTGCTTTCTGGCATCCATGTAGGCAAATTTTTAACGGTTCTCATTAATAAAACTTTGACGAACGGTAAATGTGCTATACAGGTACAAGTTTGGAATTTTTTATTTCACAAAAACAAAGTTTAGGATAAATGTGTTACGGTGAGCATAGTTTAGGGTTTTTTGTAACTTTTGCCCAAAATATAATTATCCCATTCTTCACCCATTTCCTCCTCTAGAATATACCGACTATTTTTCATTTTTGAGATAACTCTCAGCCTCTTATTTTTTTTCTTCTTACAAACCTATTCAACTTCGCACACACGCATAGTGCATGTTCAAACCTAGTTACATGTCTATGACAACATGTGTGCAGTCGAGTTGCACCGCCACATCCTTCCCTCCTTTATCCCTCTCGCTGTAGTATGATTGATAATGTAAAACAAAGTAAAAAATTGTAGCTTAACATTGACATAAATTGAAATGTCCTCAAACCCTCGATTTCCTTACCTTTATAGGAAAAACCTAAAATTCTAAACGAAATCATGAGGACTCATCCAAATCTTGTCTATCCATGCTATATATAACATAACTTTCAAATTTAGTGTCCGCCCGTAATGACTATAATAATCCTTCAATAGATCAAAGAGTTGACACACCATTATTATCGTCAAGGGCATTATGATGAAAAAAAACAGTGTAGGACGTAACCATTCCCTCCACAAGTTAATTGCATTTTCCCCCTTTTAATTTCCATACAATCAACAAATGAACAAAAAGAAATGGGCATCTCTTTCAATTTGCTTTTATGGCCCTATGAATCTCCGCCCAAATTATGTGATTGAATAAGTCCTCCTTTATCTGTTGCGGGTCGAGGAAATGAATCTAAACTAATAGAAAATCGAATATAAGAAAGAACAACTCCAACCTTGTAATCTATCCTCTGTAAGAAATCGTGAAGAATACTCAACCTGCAATCATATGTAACTGAGCACAATGTAGCTGACCGGCTTCAATTTCTCTCGCCTTCTCAACCAAAAAATGGAAAAAAAGGATTACTTTAGAGAGGCAAACTGAGGGCTCGGGTTGTAGCTGAGCACGGTATACGCGGTCTGAATTATGGTGAGCGCCAAGGCGAGGATGGCCGCGATGAGAGACAATATAGCCCAAGGATTACTGAAGTAGGTGCGGACGAGATTAGCCCTTCACATGATCCAGGGCTTCTCGCAGTACCTTTTGAGCCTCATGCTCACCGCGTCGAGGCTGCTTTCGGGGTCCAGCGCCAAATCCTTGGACGGCGAGTGGAACAGCTCGGCGAACGCCTTGTCGCTTCCGATGGCATTGTGGATGATACCCTGGGTGTGGAGTAGCTCGACGTCTCGCTCGTTGGCGATGATGTCATCCATGAAGGAGACTAAGGACGAGACCTCGTACCCGGCCCCGATGTGTAAGCGCTCGAACGCGATAAGGTTGAGGAACGGACTCGGTGGTGTCGTCCACCTGGATCACGGGGAGCCTCAGGACCCCTCGGGCAAAGGAGATGTCCTTGAGGCTGTTGGTCTCGCTCTTCTTGAACCGGATCCCAGCATAGTTGAGCTCGGCAGCCGACCGGATTATCTTCTCACTGCCCTCGTCCAGCTCATGCGGGAAATTGTTGGGCTTCTCCACATGATACAGCAGGTTCTTCTTGAAGACGTCCAGGACGTGCAGGCATCTGCCCATCCTCGCGATGCGCGTGCCGGGGGAGCAGAACTTGAGGATGAGCCTGTTCACGAATTCATCATCCTGCATTTTTGGAGTAAAGTCAGTGCATTGAATACGAGAGTGTACTTTACCAAAAAAAAATTTGAATACGAGATTGCTGTCGTATCGATGGTACTTGCCTCAAACCAAAAGAAAAAAGAAACACACAGAAAAACTTTTCGATAGCGGTGATAGATTTAATAATGCAATTGTTGGTTGATCTTTAACTGTGCATCCAACAAGTTGGGAGCATCAGAGTTGATGGATCCCATGCAGTATTCATATGAGATCACCAAGATGCACTGTTAGGTGCACATAGTACTCGGTTTCCATGCGTACAATAACCTCTCTTATGATGGAGCGAAATCTAAGAAAGTAACCTGTCGGCCATCGCTCTCGACAGCGACCAGCTGATCGAGCACTTGCATCGGAAGCTGATTCTCCAGCACGAGCATGTGCCGCCTAATGTGCTGCATTATGTAGACCATCCCGTAGTTGCTGAAGATGGGGTCGTTGGGCCTGTAGTCGCTGACCTTGTAGGTTGCGAACCTCAGGATCTCGAGCACGAAGCAACCGTCAGTGATAATCAGCTGCAGGAACCTGCGCACCGCGCCCTCGCCGCCGTCCACCTTCCACTGCGGGTCCAGCACGACGTAGCTCGTCTTGAGGTCCCCCGCCACCTCCCTTAGGGACTCGAGGAAGCGCTCGTGGGGGTTCCCGGACCGCACGAGGAAGTGGAGGAGCGCGCGGTTCTTGTGTTCCTCCATGGGGAGGAGGTGGTCCTCGCCGTAGTGGTAGGGGCCGAAGGAGACGGCCAGCGGCTGGTAGGCCACGCGGTTGTGGTCGGTGATGTGGGCGGGGACCCTGTAGATGGACCACTTCTCTCAGAACTGTTGCTCGCGGGTGCGCATGGGCTTGCGGTTCTCGTTGATCTGGACGATCCAGTCGGTCTTGTTCGGTTCCGCAAGTTTCTGAGAGATAGGGAGAGAGAGGGAGAGATGGGAAGAGCGTTTGGGGGTGCCCAAGCCCCATGCTCCGAGTTGAAGAAGTACTGCGGGACAATCCTATGTATGCGTGAGTCACTTCATGTATGCGAGGAATCGAATTGCATGCACGCAATGCCCGTAATCTCCCGACACCGTGTATTAGCCCTTGAATTCGATGAATTTCACGAGTGTAAAATCGAATTATTTATTATTTATTCTTTTCTTTTCTTTTTTTTTTCTTTTCGCCCTTTTTTTTTCTTCTTCCTCAGGCCGATCGTCGGCCATAGCGATGGCCGGTGAGGTCATGGCGGCCTCTGGCGGCGAGCCCCAAGCTCCACTAACCGAGCTCTGCCGAGGTCGGCGAGCTTGCAGCTTGCCAGCGGCATGCTTGATTCAGGTGAGCTCGGGCTCGGCCGAGACAGGTGAGCTCAAGCTCGCCTGTGGCCATCGCTGGATGAGCCTCAAGCTTGCCGGTGGCCATCGCCCGCCAGTGACAGTGGAGGAAAAAGAAAAGGAAAGAAAAGAAAAAAGGAAAAGAGAAAAAAGAAAATTTAAAAATAATAAAAAAATTCCAATTTTTTCAAAAAAAGAAACGAAAAAATATATATGATAAATAAAAATAAAAAGTCGATTTTTTAAAAATAAAATATATAAAAATTCAATTCTTTTTTGCCTGAAATAAAATCATGAGATTGAAATCATTTTCCAATGATATTCAAACATTAGAAAATGATTTCCATCGTATATCACCAAACAAAGGAAAACTAAACGTTTTCCTGAAAAATGATTTTTTGGAAAATATTTTCCTTTATCATTAAGTTTTCCGTGAAATAAAAACACCCTAAATTAGCAAATCGAGGACTAAATTGACAATTTGTCAAAAATGTTTAAAATTAAATTGACACAATTGAAAAGTTTATGACTATAAAATTATGAAAAGATTTAGGACTAAAATTTGCACATTTGAAAGTTTTAAAACTGAATTGGTTAGTGCGTTAAAAATTTTTTGGACAATTTTTTCTCGGAATACAAGGAAGTCAAATCATCTATCCATCTACAGCGGCAATAAGGCATTGTCCATCGCACTACAAGGGAGCTTAAAGCTGAGAGATTCAGTAGCTTCTTCCTCCAAAGAGAACGGGCACAGAACAAGCACATAAGGAGATGCTTGTGCATCGAGCCCCCCCTACCCCCCCCCCCCCCCATTACACGATGACAGTCGCCCGTGCTTTTTGAAAGCCTAATCCTTTCGTATTGAACTGTGATTTAATTAATGGCGCTTGCTACCATAACCAAAGAAGAAAGGAGAAAAGGGCCACTGACTGACTGACTGACTGACTTGGAGAGTATGCAAAAGACATTTGTCGTGTCATTCCAAGTGGGGAACTGACTTTTTTTTATGTTGTGCATCGGGTCTTGGGAATACGTGTCTGAGAGCTTTCTCGAGAATTGAGGTTATAAAAAAAGGAGGAGGAAGAACGGTGGCCAAAATTGGCTGAAGCATAAGCCAACTGGTTTTCTGCTGCGGCGGCGGTGTCAGGAGCAGGGCATCAGAACAGAATTTAAGGCACAACCACCGTCCGGCTGGAGGTCCGACGTGTTTACGTTGTACGAGGCAAAAAAGGTTAAGGTATTTATATTGCAATTAATATAATTTTGAGTTTTTTTTGTAATATCGCAGTTGATGTTTGAAGAACGGTACAGCTTATAAGAATGACGATTTAAGTTCAAGCTTTTGCTACACACATATAGCTATGATCTAGAGCAATTTTTGAGCGATCGTGAATATATGACTTCCGGATTCTGAGCCGAAAATTCGATGACTCCCCCATCCACTCACCCCTAGCTCTAAGAGGATACCACCCCCCCCCCACACCCACACACACACACACCCTCTCTACCTTGATTAATGTTTATGTGGTAAGCTCTCGGGAGAAAATAGTAGTTTTCATGGCTCCAATATGAATGTCGTGTCGGATTTTTCCTAATGACAAACTCGCCCTGAAACTTAGAATAGATGGATTATTCTTGGTGCACAATGAAACCTTATCCCGACTAGAGACCATCAATGCTCACCCTCTTTTAGGGGCCTTTTAGTGGTGTGCGCACATTTCAACTTATTTTAGATGAGCCAATTATATTTGATGGGGCATCTAAATTAGGCTAATCTCACATGCAACTCATTAATTATGTCAATGTCATGACCTACCCCAATCCTACTTATCGCCTTCCAAATTTGTAACGGGGCACCCACAAGGGATATGATAATCGAAAATCTTTGAAATCAATATGTATATCACATGCCGAAAAAGATAACAACGACCTTGATGAGTCATCTACATAAAACAAGATTAAAAGATGATCCAACCAATTCGCTCTGGAACTTGAATATCAGTAATTTTCAAGACATGAGGAGGAAAAAAAAGAAACGCGACATCGATCGACAATAATATCAATTTCAAAAGATATTCAAAATTCACACAATGGCCTAGGTGGAATTAAAATCGAATATTACCCGGATAACAAATAATAAAAACATAAACCCAAATCAATACTGGCTCCAATAATAACAACCCTTGAACAGCTCCATAATAATTCTCTATTTAGCTCTCTTTCAAAATTCGGCTTCGACTACCCATAGTAACGTCAATTTGATGGAGGAGGTATCGATGGAATAACAAAATAGAAAATCTAGCCCACCAAACAAAAAAGAGTTAATACCACGAAAAACCCTAAACTGGTACATTTATAACAAATTTACCCAAAACTATTTTTTTGACCATAAAAAACCCCCAACTGGTACATCTGTAATAATTTTACCCCGAACTATTTTGTTGACAACCAAAAACCTCAAACTAGTACACCTATGACAATTTTATCCCAAACTAATATTTTAATATTATTTTTTCTAATTTTTTCGAATTTTTTTAGTTTTTCTTTTTCCTTTCCTTTTCTTTTTTTTTTGCCTTCATTTTTAACCTCTAGTCGGTGAGGTTGGCCCCGCCGACCAATGGCAAGGTCGACCTCGCCAGCAACTGTCGAGGTTGGCCTTGCCCACTCTTGGCAGGGTTTGACCTTGCCAGTCGCCGGCGAGGGGTTGTCCTCGCCATCGCTGGCGCGGCTTGGCCCCGTCGTAACTGGCGAGGTCAGCCTCGCCCAGAAGCGGTGAGGTCGAACCTTGCTAGTGACGGCGAGGACGACCCCTCGCCGGGGGTGGGGCAAGGCCGACCTTGCCAGTTGCCGGCAAGGTCGGCCTCGCCAGCGGCCGGTGGGGTCAACCTCATCGGCCCTCGCCTCCGATCGGTCGGCCGATCGTTGGACTGGCGACTAGCCAAAGGTTGAAGATGAAGGAAAAAAAAGAAAAGAAAAGAAAAGAAAAACTAAAAAAATTCGAAAAAATAAAAAATAATATTAAAATATTAGTTCGGGGTAAAATTATCACATGTGTACCAGTTTGGGATTTTTGGTGGTTAAAAAAATAGTTCGGGGTAAATCTGTCACAAATATACCAGTTTGAGATTTTTTATGGTCAAAAAAATAGTTTTGGGTAAATCTATCACAAATGTACCAGTTTAGGGTTTTTCGTGATATTAACCCAAAAAAGGGTTAATAGTTTAATACTGTGAAAAATCCCAAACTGGTACGCCTGTGATAAATTTCATGAAAAACTCCAAACCGGTACATTCGTGACAAATTTTTCTTCCGTTAAATTGGATTAATACCACGAAAAATCACAAACGGGTAAATCCATCACAAATAAAGGGGTAAAGCCCTAAATTGGTAGACCCGTTAACTGTCACATACCATCCAACTTAGCAATTTGACGGTAAAATTTAACGGAAACAAACAAAGGGTAAATTTGTTACAAGTATATCGGTTTGGGGTTTTTTGTGATATTAATTCTAAATAACAACAACAACAACAACAATAACAACAACAACAACAACAACAACAACAACAATAATAATAATAATAATTGTTGAAGAGATAATAATGTTCTGTGTTATTCAATTAGAAAAGGGTTACATATATATATGCTCAACCCTACTAGAATAATTTACTATTCTACCCTTATACTTTCCAACACTTCCCCTCAGTTGGGATGTAGATATCAAATAATCCCAACTTGTTACATAAGAAATTCACTCTATTTCCCCATACAGATTTAGTAAAGATATTTGCGAATTGATCCTCCGTCTTCGTGTGTTTAAGAATAATCTCTCTTTTCTGAACTTTTTCTCGCACAAAATGACAATCAACCTCAATATGCTTCGTTCGCTCATGGAAGACAGGATTAGATGCAATATGAATAGCGGATTGATTATCACAATATAATATCGATGGATTTGACGGTGACATTCCAATCTCTGATAGTAACATCCTCAACCATATTAATTCACCTATCACATGTGCCATAGCTCGATATTCAGCTTTAGCACTTGATCGGGAAACTACATATTGTTTCTTGCTCTTTCACGCAACTAAATTATCTCCAAGAAACACACAGTATCCTGAAGTAGATCTTCTATCTATAGGACATCTAGCCCAATCAGCATCAGAGAATCCTGTAGTGTTTAAATGACTATAATTCTTAAACAGTAATCCTTTGCCTGGTGTTCCCTTCAAATATTTGACAATTCGAAGTACGACATCTAATGAGTAGTACGAGGAGAATTCATGAACTGACTTACTACACTAACAGCAAATGATATATCAGGTCTTGTGACGGTAAGATAGTTCAACTTACCCACTAATCTCCGATATTTCGCTGTATCATGCAATAATTCTCTATGTTCTGCATCAAGTTTTATATTAGGCTCCATAGGGGTATCAACTGGTTTTGCTCCAAGATATCTAACCTCACCAAGAATATCCAGTACATACTTTCGTTGCGATAAATTGATACCAGCATGTGAGTAGGCTAATTCAATACCAAGAAAATATCGAAGACGTCCCATATCTTTAGTACTGAATTCCGTATGCAGAAATTGCTTAAGTTTGTGAATACCATCTGAATCACTGCCAGTAATGATTATATCATCCACATATACAACTAGAAGGATACAACCAGTTGAAGAGATAGAGCTAAAAACTGAATGATCTATCTTACATCGCTTTAATCCAAATTTGATAATTACATCACTAAATTTACCAAACCAAGCACAAGGAGATTGTTTAAGTCCATATAAAGCTTTGTATAAACGACACACCACATTCTCCCCCTAAGCAACAAACCCAGGTGGTTGCTCCATGTAGTCCTCCTTAGTCAGATCACCATGTAAAAAAGCATTTTTCACATCCAACTAATGTAGTAGCCAACCAAATCGTGCAGCCAATGAGATAAATACACGAACCAATGGAATTTTGGCAACCGGGGAGAAAGTGTCATCATAGTCAACACCATAAGTCTGAGTATATCCCTTCGCAACTAACCGTGCCTTCAACCGATTAAGAGTGCCATCCGAGTGAACCTTAACAGTAAATACCCAACGACAACCAACAGATTTCTTACCAGTAGGTAATGGAGTAAGCTTCTAAGTTTGATTGTCAATTAGTGCCTTCATTTCGTCTTCCATTGCACGACGCCATCCCGGATGAGCAAGAGCTTCAGCAACACTGCTAGGTACAGAAACAGAGGACAACGATGAGACAAAGGCAGAGAAAGTAGGAGACAAATGATTATAGGATAGAAAATCGGAAATAGGATGATGTGTGCGAATACAATCAGTAAGACCAGAATAAGGGGCATAACGATCAACAAGACGATTAACACAAGAGTGTGTACCTTTACGAGAAGCAATGGGAAGATCAGGATCAGAGGCTGGTACTGTAACTGATGGGGGAACAGATGAATCAGGTGATGGTAAAGACTGTACTGTCATAGAAGAGACTGCACTATGCCGATGATAGGTATGATCAGCAAACTGAAATCCTATGGATGTAGCTGGAGAAAGCGAAGGAGGTGGAATTGTCGGTATGACACAACCATCACCATCACCAGACTCTGTGGAAACCGCAGGAGAAGTAAAATATGGCTGGTCTTCAAAGAACGTCACATCAGCGGACACGAACATATGACGACGAGTAGGGCTATAACATTTATTACCCTTCTGAGTCCGAGAGTATCCCACAAAGACACATTTTTCAGCACGAGGATCCAGTTTATCAAGACTTGGAGTAAAAGAATGTACAAAACAGACACACACAAAGACTCGAAGAGATAAAGGAAAGGGAGGACGATTTGGATGTAAAGTAGAGAATGGTGTCACTCCCTGGAGAACAGATTTTGGAAGTCTATTAATTAAATAACATGCTGTAAGAACAACATGCCCCCAAAAATGTTTAGGTAGATACATTTGAAACATAAGGCAACGAGCAACATCAAGAAGATGTCGATTTTTACGTTCAGCGACTCCATTTTGCTGTAGAGTGTATGAGCAAGAAGTCTGATGAATAATACCATGAGAATCAAGAAATGGCTGGAAACCAGAAGTTGCAGCAAGATATTTTCTAGCATTATCCGACCGTAAATATTTGATAGAGATATGATATTGATTCAATACTTCAAAATAGAATAATCGAAAGCAATGAAAAATCTCCGTACGGTCTTTTATTAAAAATAACCAAGTCATTTCGGGAAAAATCATCCACGAATGTAACAAAATATCTGAATCCGGAAACATCAGACACACGACAAGGATCCCAAACATCTGAGTGAACCAGTTCAAATGGATTAGACACACGACTCTGAATACGGGAAGGAAAAGAGACTTTATGATGTTTACCAAACTGACAAGCTTCACACTGAAAAGAACTCACAAACTTAGACTCAGGAAATAAACGCCAAAGTATGTTCGGTGGCGGGTGGCCAACACGACAATGCATCCTCTATATATCGGTAGATGTATGCTTTACAGCTGCAGCAGCTAACACCTTCTTGTGAAGATAGTACAAACCATTTGATTCATGTCCCCCCACCAATCATCTGTCCAGTCCTCAGATCTTAAAAGAAACAATGAGAAGAGGAAAAGGTTACGGAACAATTCAATTCTTTGGTTAATGAGCTAACAGAGATTAAATTATAAGGAGATTGGGATAGGTGAAGGACGGATGGCAAAGAAAGAGAGGGACTCAAATGAGCAACTCCTGTACCAGTAACCTGAAATTGTGAACCATTTGCTAATGTAACCGAGTTTGACAATACAGGAGATGTAGAATGAAAAGAAGACAATAGATTAGAGTTACCAGTCATGTGATTGGTAGCTCCAGAGTCTATAACCCAGGAATCAGACACTACAGAAAACAAACAAGATGAACTACCATTGGAGGTGCGTACTAGAGTTGCAGTAGGAGCTGAAGATCCTGTCACCTGTTGAGAACGGACCAACGTGTCATATTCAACACTTGTCAATGTGATTGAATCACCTGTATTTTGTACAGTTGTTGAACTCGGTGGAGTTGATGAGGAAGAAGCAGGAGAATTCTCAACTTCTGCATAGGCAGCAAAGGTTGGTTTGAGCTCTAGGTGAACTGTATAACAATAAGCTTCTGTATGTCCTGCTCTTTGACAATGATGACAATAGTGTGATCCGCGACCATTCCCAGAACTAAGGGCACCATGAGTACCAACTCCTCCATCACGGCCTACATTATGAATAAAACCACGTCCACGACCTCGGTAACCACGAGCTCAACCTCCACATCCACTAGGCCCACGGGAAATCATAGCGCTCATCTCTAAAGCCGGGGTGGAAGAAATCTTCTCGGTGACTGTAGAACAAAGAGCATGGGAGAAGACTTCATCTACAAAGAGATGTAATATGTTGACGAAGAGATGAATACTCAGGGCCCAATGACTTGAGGTATAATATCACTCTCAAATCTTCTTGGCGTTTGGCCAAAATAGCTGGATCATTCGAGGCAAGAAGGTAAGCATCCAATCGCTGGCAAAGGGCCGTGAACTTAGCATAGTGATCGGATAAGGAGTGATCTCCACGTTTAATATCAAACAAAGTTTCCCATGTGTCACATACCCGTGTCATATTATTCTGCCCAGAATATAGCAATGCACATTTCTGCCATACTGCCTTAGCAGATTCACATTGAATAAAATGAGGACTAACCTTAGGGTCCATGCTATTCCATAAAAGAGTTCGTATCATTGCATCTCCAGCAACCCAATCGTCAGCTTTACTCCTGTCTGACGGTGCCGTAGATGTAAGATAGTCAAGTTGCTTAGTGGCAATAAGATAGACTTCGACCGCTTTAGACCACGATGGATAATTAGTTCCATCCAATTTGACAGATGTTAATTGAAAATGACCAAAAAGAGATTCAGAAGTTGATCCAGAATTCGCCATCGGTGAATAATGAATGTGATTGGACCCCCACAAAACAATATGAACATCACGGTAACCAATACTTAAATCCAATAATCTCCAAATAACCACACAGTAATATCTAAGAAATAGGGTTCAATCCAATCACCACTAAAGTTCACTGAAACTTCATAAACTCATCTAATTGATACGCGGCACCAGCACATATATGTTGTATTCCCTCACAAATGAAGCTGTTGAATTTCAACATAAGTCCTCTATTTTCACCAGCACACGGCTTTGACGAAGCTTCGTAAAATCAACCAACAATTCTACTTGCTAAAGTAACATAAGTCTGATCCTTGCATTAGAAATTTCACCAGCGCACGGCGTGACATCAACATTTGAACACATAGGACAAAAAACTCCAAAATTCCTCTTTCCAAGAATCATTATCAGATAACATGCCTCAACCCCAGCCTCAATTTCATTTGATTGTGTTCCTCGGTACTTACCAGAACACTTGTCGCCTCAGAACTGGTTGAACTTCATCAAATTTGAGTTCGGCAAGGCATGGCAATGCTGAATCTAAACTGTGCAGGGCTGGACGACACTGGAATGAATTAAACAGCATCGGTTCTGGTTGATTTGGGCTGAGCGACACCAAGCGACTATAATGGGATGTCAATTTGGTGAATCAGTGGACAAATCGACGCCAGAATGGAGTCGTGGGTGTTGCAGAAGTCCTCACTCACGGAAGTCGCGAGCGTCGTTCTTCCTCACTGGAATTTCGAGCGTCGTTGCTCCTTGCGAAATTTGCGAGCGTCGTCGCTCCTCGCGGGAGTAGCGAGAATTGCGTCTCTCATCACAGGTCGCAAGGGTTGTGGGAGTCCTCAGCTTCTGACTCTTACCCACCATTGGCAACATTGGCTTCTCCGGTGAAGCAAAAGTGGCCTCTAGCGATTAGGGTAAAGGATTAGGGTTTTGTTTTATTATCTCTGGCTCTGATACCATGTTGAAGAGATAATAATGTTTTGTATTATTCAATTAGAAAAGGGTTACATATATATATGCTCAACCCTACTAGAACAATTTACTATTCTACCCTTATACTTTCCAACAGCAACATCAACAACAACAACAACAACAACAATAATAATAATAATAAGGCAAAATGACACGAACAGTCCTTGAACTTTAACTCGATGTGTAATTCGATCTATGAAATTTTAATTTGTTCAATATAATCCCTAAAATTTAACCCGATGTGCAATGTGGTCTCTAAACTTTTGGTACTTGTTCAATTCAGTCCCTAAACTATATGAAAATATTCAATGTAGTCTTTTCCATTAATTCAAGTTCGGAGACTATGTTGAACATTTTCATACAGTTCAGGGACTGAATTGAATATGTACCAAAAGCTCAGGGATGATATCGAACAATATAAAAGCTCAGAGACCACATTGAATATTAGCTGGACTATATTGAACAAATTAAAAGTTTAGGGATCAAATTGCATGTTGAGTCAAAATTCACAGATTATTCCTGTCATTATCTCTAATAATAATGATGATAATAATTAAGAAAAGGAAGGGGATTCCAATAGAATCGTAACGGCACCTAAATCTGCGGTAGCAAGCAAAGATTTTTGGCGCACTCGAGTCGGGCTCGATCCCGCGATATTTATCATTTTTCCCAGACTCAGTGAGTGAGAGTCCATTCTCACTGCGCCCTGCATCTCATTTAAAAAAAAAACAAAACGAAAAGAGAAAAAATAAATCAAATCAATCGCCCACTCACGGTGCGCCATGTCAATCGGGTGGACCCCTACCTTCGACTTGCTTACGGGAGTGAGCAGGGGGAAAAAAGAGCTCTTAATCCGGGCTGATTAGGCAAGATAATTAAAGGGTTAAATACCAACCAGATAAGAAGATATAATGCGTAATTTAAGTAGCTTTCGAATAAATTAAATAGGGAATATTATCTAATTGAATGGCGCGGGCATCGCATATATTCCTCCTCTTTCCCACGCAGGATCACTCCCTAGGGGACTCCTCCATTGTTTCTTCCTTCTTCTTCCTTCGTCGTCGTCATCTTCACCACACAGGACGGCGGAGCGGAGAAAGGTTACGTGCGCTCGCCAACGATTCCTCCACGTACGCGACGAGTGCGGAGGGTGGGAGGGGGGGATTCCTCTGCCTTTCTCTTTCTGTTTGGTTCTAGTTCTAGTTCTGGTTCTGGTTCGGGGCCTCTAGCACTTCTTCTGCTCTGTTTTCGTTGGTGGGTTTTTCTTTTCCTTTCCTTTCTCTTGGAGGGGAGGGGAGGGGAAGTGAGGGCGGTGGGCGGGAGGGAAAGAAGAAGAAGTCTCGTCGCGGGATGGCAGCTTGATTCCATAATGCGATGGGGGCGTACGAGTGGGTGCGGACGGAGGACGCCAATGGCGACGTCAATTACAATACAGCAAGTGCTATCGACAGACATGAGTTTTCTCCTTAGTATACAGCAAGAAGTGACTTTTGGAGAATTACAAGCTCACTATTTCTCTCTCTCTCTAACTCTTTGGCTTCAAGGACCTTCTCTTTTTATAGGCATCTTCAAACTAGTAGTAGCTGATGTTTGGAAGAGGCAAGATAGCATTAGAGTTGTTGATGCTACTGTCCTCGGAACTGACTGCCCATACAGCCTATTCCTGAACTTCTGCAGACTTTATAGAAATGGCTTCTGTTGCTATACTGTAATTGCGATTCTGACTACCTATCAGACTAACTATTCTCCTTTCTACCGGATCTTCTATTTTGTCTGTCTAGTCCCAACGGCTATAATAGTGAAATGACAATTATATTAAATGATCTGTAACCTAAACATTGCCAATTTATTGATCTTTTAAGCTTTAATAAAACATTATCATTTAGCTAATCTTTGTGATCGATGGTGCTGTTTATACAATCCTTCAAGGACAGTCTTGTGATCTTTTCTTCAATGAATAACATTATGAGTATCACTCAGTCCTCTGTAGACATTATACAAAGTTTAGTTTGGGTATTATCAAAATTTATTTGGAGATATTTCTTCAACAATCTCCCCCTTTTTTATGATAACAAAACTATCTTGAAGATGTGAAAAATATATTGACTTGAATGTGCAGTTAAAGAAAAACTATAGAGTGAAGGTTTTTCATAGAGAATATACTTTACAGAATGTCTCTTTAAAAAGTTTGCAAAAAATATTAGAGACAATGTCTAGACGATCTTTTAATAGTATAACAGTTTAAAGAGCAGATCTTCTAGATTCTATGAGATGTGAGCAGATATTAAAGTATCATTGGAAATAGATTGCAAGAGTTCGTTGTTGCTTCTCTTTCAATGTTGCTCCCCTTGTTTCGATGCAATTTAGTATATTGCCATCTTTCACATCTAGGTTCTCTTCTCTTTTTTGATATCAACAAAAAGCGAATGCACAGAGTAATAATCAGCATATAAAGAGCAGAGAACTTGCCTTGATAGGGAAATCATATAGAAATAGCAGGTCTAACATCAAACACTAGCAAAAGAAAAACATGAGCAAATAATAGAAATTATGGGCGATGGTGTTTTCTTTGTAGGGTGGTGGAGGGTTAAATAGCTGGTTCCTTGAGGTCAGGTCAGGCAGGGTTATAGCAATCTAGGCTAAGCAATGTTCGTTCGATTTTCACCAAGCTCTTGATTTCTTGAACATTAGCTTGAAGGTTCGAGATTGCAATAGCGGGAGTAACCGAAGGTTCGGCAGGAGAAGGGGACCTCTATAGTCTGGGTGGATGAGCAGACTGTTGCTGTACTGGTGCTTTGCATTTTCCTTTGCTGGTTGATGCAAACTGTGCTGTCAATTTTTGTCTGAGAACCTGCTTTGCTCTTTCATCATCTCCTTGTCATATAGGAATAGATTTATTCTTTTTATTGACCCATCTATCAGGTGCCATTCTCATCATCATTTTGTCCAGGGTCTTTTTCCCAATCTTCACATGAGCATGCTACGAGGTGCAACATCACAGAAGTCAATGTGCTTGTTCCTGAATATGCAAGCAATGAGGGCACCGTAGAGTAGCTTGCTTATCTTTCGCTTGGTAGTGCGGTACATGTGGATGAAGATCATGTGTGCTAGGGAAAAATCTTCATACTTGGTGAGAATGGCCTAGATGACCCATGCTTCATAACAAGATACATCATTGGTTGAGGATGATTTTGGGCGCAGGTAAAGGGTCAAGATTTTCTGAATGAAGTTTTTTTTTAAGGGCAGAAGGTACAAGGGAACAATTTCTCTAGAAGCTCGAGTAAAATCAAGAGTTTCCAAAATGAAGTTGTATGCAATATTTGGCTCAACATGAATCTTTTTGAAAATAGTGAACTCGGTGTTGATGATCTCAGCTAATTCATCAAATGTAACACTGTAGCTTTTCTTGGCAAAAGAGAAGATGTAGGTGTCCCTGTTTGGAAAATGCAAATTTGAATAAAATAGGGCCACGAGAGTGGGGTGTACTTCATCTTGCATGGTAAGAGATCTTCAAATAGCTCATAGAGAAAGATACCATATATATCAAGATAGTCAAAATTCACAAAACGATGTGGAATAGGACCTCGATTATCAAAAGATTCAAAAGCGTCCTTGTGTTCTTGACTCAAGAAAAGTTCATAATCGAATGAGGGGTCAATAATGAAACCTTCGCAAGGTTTAAAGGTTTGGAATACCCAGTCGTCGTTATCTTCTCGCTTTCTGTCTCCATTGATTTCTTCTGTCTCAGTCTTTGGGTCGCTTTGTTCAGTAGGAGCAGGAGATTAGATAGGTGGAGTTGGTTCTTTTCTACTTCAGGCCTTTTTGTGTGTTTAGTCTCTTCCCCTTTGTCAGTGGAGGATTTGGTGGATGGTGATGTTGGAGTTGGCAGGGCCAGAGGCGAAGCTTCAGCAGCTTTGCTTTCGGCAGGTAGAAGAATATATCCTTTTTCTTGGACAAATGCTTGTATCATTTGTTCAAGAGAGGCCTAGGGAAAATGTTTGGCTGAGAAGGGGCTTCCAGTTGTAGTAATGGAAGATCAAATGGGGTGGCCTTTCCCTTTCTAGAGCGCAGTTGCGATTCTAGAGTTTTGGTGCTTGGAACGATTCCTTTAGTGAAGGATGTAAGAGTAGTGCTTGCAATGGTAGATTCCCTATGTTCTCCAGCGGGTTGAGAACCAGGAAGACTCTGACTTTGAATTACTTCAGTCTATCCTTCTGACTAATCAGTAAGATCAACGTGTGATAAATTGTCCTTAGAGGCTCTGGCTAACATGGTACTAGTGTGAGTGGATTTGTGAGTGCCGATGGCCTTACGAGACTTAGGAGCCATTTGAGAGAGAATTTTTTTGAATAAAGAAGTTGAGAATGGCTTGGGAAGTTATAGAAGGTGAGGAGGGATTTATCCAAGCTCCTTATGAGATGAAGGATAACGCGTGCACTATCTCCTTATAAATAGGAACAGTTTAGCCATGTTCAGAAGGTTATCAATTACTTAATAACGGTAACTTTCTTATTTATTTTAATAAATTTCCAAGAAAAAACGTGATTAAAATAGATTAGAGAAAATTGGGTATAACGACAGTAAATCATCATGTCAAAATGGTTTGAAAAATCCCAGGGGCAATTATTGTAACAGTAATAAAAATTCGAATTTGGGATTTGCATACTTAGGGTTTGTTGCTCTTGCCGAGTGGATGTTTCCGATGAGTTGATGAAGCTTACCTGATTTATTCAAGTGGAGGAGTGAGTGAGAGTGAGAGTAAAAGTGAGTTAAACACAAAATGGAAGAGAGAGAGAGAATGGGCTAAACATCATCATCCAAACCAAGGGCTAGGATCACACTTGACCCCAAGCCAAGATCCAAAGGCTAGGGTTGCATCTTGAAAAGGTTTCTAGAAAGGGAAATTAAGAAAATAATAAAAGCAAGGAGGGCAAATCTATCTAAGGAAATTTCAGCTACACTAGGGGTACAAAAACCAACATGCCCTTCCACTCAACCAAGAAATCCTAGAACACTAAGGGCTAGAAGGGTCTTTTTCAATTTTCGAGCCGAATTTCACTTTTTCAAGAATTTCCGAGTAAACTGATAACTAAGCAAACTTAATGAGGCAACGTCCAATACAATAGTTTTGATACCCTTGAAAATTCAATACCCAAGTTCGGATTATAATTCATGGCCAAAATCGATCAATTGTGATTTTACTTTATCTCAAACTAACGGACGGCTTTTAGGAGTTATGCGTATTCAACCTGTGATTGATTAGATATCAAGCCATGTTTAAGTTTACTCAAGCCATGGTGATCACTAGTTCTAAAGAACACGATCGTTAGAAATTGGTTTGAGAACATTCGTAATCCATGCAATGGCCAAACGGAATCACCCGCGATCCAATTGTATAACATTAGCAAATCATTCCATAACAATCCTTGGATCGATTTATAATGGCCTAAAATATCCCCTCGTCAATCTTTATGGTCAAAGTGTCAATCTAGAGTCGAGTTCTTAGATCGTGCATACTTAATTCCTAACTAGCCATTCTCTAATAGTTAGTCTTTTCATGAGTGATCAATTTAGAGCGAGATTTAACTAAAAGTGTATCGATGATATAATCATTTCATAAATTCCAAAAATGGATCGAAATTCAGAATGTCATATAGCTTTAGCATTATGTACTGCTCTTCTTCTTCGTGTTTCTTCTGCATTATGTGCTGCAGGAGCATTGGCAGCAGCATTGTTTGCTGGGACTTCTTGACTAGCTTTATCAGCAGCGGGTGCAAGTACTTCCACGCCATGTTGGATTACATCCTATATTTCGAGATTTGTTGCCTCAAGATAGGCCTGCATTTTGTTCTTATAGTGGCTATTATTATTTTCATCAAAATAAGGTGGCTTGTTAGGAGCAACAGCATCACTAGTGATAAAACTACCAAAATTAGCCATACCAAAAGATCTTTGTACTCAAAAGAATTACACTTCACAATACGAGCAACAAGGCTCTAATACCAATTGTTGAGACTAACTATGCAACCTAAAGGAGGGGTGAATAGGTTGCTTTGGAAGATTTTAAAACTTTTGCGGAAAATAGCATGAGATGAATAAGGTTACACCGAATGTACAAGAAATAATGTATCACTCGTATGCTGGAAATCATAAACAAAGGAATAAGCAACTGCACACAAGAATATATAGTGGTTTTGCTTTGATTCCAAGCTTATATCCACTCTCACCACTAACAATCACAAGTTGGGTTAGATTGCACTAGTAATTTGCTGATCAAGTTACACTCAGCATGCACCACTCCTATCAGTTTGTAGATCACACTACTTAGAGGTGAATACAGCTATCGCTTGGTACACTTGACTTTTCAACATAATTACAATGCAGTAAGTACTATCGATAGACAGGAGTTTTCTCCTCAGTATACAACAAGAAGTGAATTTAAAAAAATTACAAACTCACTATTTCTCTCTCTATAGCTCTTTGGCTTCAAGGACCTTCTCTTTTTATAAGCATCTTAAACTAGTCATTGCTGATGTCTGGAGGAGGCAAGGTAGCCGTTAGAGTCATTAGTGCTGCTGTCCTTGGAATTGACCGCCTATACAGCCTCTTCTTAAACTTTTGCAGACTTTCTAGAAATAACTTATGTTGTTGTACTACAGCTGCGATTCTGACTATCTGTCAAACTAATTGTTCTCCTTTCTGCCAGATCTTCTGCTGTGCTTGTCAAATCCCAATAGCTACAATAGTGAAATAACGGTCATATTAAATGTTCGTTACCTAAACATTACCAATTTCTTGATCTTTTCAGCTTTAACGAAACATCGTCATTTAGCTGATCTTTGTAATCAATGGTGCTATTTATACGATCCTTCAAGGATAATCTTGTAATCTTTTCTTCAATGAATAATACTATGAGTACCACTCAGTCCTTTGAATGTATCTGCACTTAGACAATATAGACATTATACTAAAGATAGTTTGGGTATCATCAAAATTCATTTGGAGATGTTTCTCTAACAGGGCGAACCTGATTGGGCTTGGCCCATTGGGCTAAATTATTCCATCCCGCTAAACCCATTGACCAGGCCTTCTCTCATTATCCATTTAATTACCAAATTGCCATTCTCTTTAATTACAATAATACCATATTATGTCATCATAGGAGTAAAGTAATTCTCTTGATACTTTACTTAGATTTCTAATTGACCCTCCAAAAACTTATTAGTGACAACTCCAAGATAAAATTGATCTGCATGTTAAGAATTTGAACTAAGTTGCGTATTGGTATAGGCTTGAAAGAGCCCAAGCTAAATTTAGGCTTAGTAATCCATCCGCCAACCCCTAGGTGGTTCACCTTGCGGGAGGGTCGCGACACACGTCAGCCACAAGTCTTGAGATGCCCAGCCAGGCGCCTTGTTATCTCGCTCTCTCTGTGTGTGCTCTCTAAAATTGCGGACCTCTTCATTTGTGAGACCTAATATCTTTATATAGTGAAAACCTAGGTCTAAACTTGATTATATGGGCTTGATTTATGCCTTATTAATGCAATATGCTCTAATAACCTAAGGCCTTTCATTAATTAAACTTAAATGGGCTAAGTTTGATTGAAATAAAATTATTAAATAATTAGCCAAAATTTAGATGTCCACAGTATTATTTTGTAAATGAGTCATGAATGAGTTAAACATAATATGGGTGTTAGATGGGTCATAAATGGGTTCACAACTTATGTAAACCCAACAACTCTATGATTCTCTCTTTATTCTCTCTCACCCTCACTCACTCCGCACTCTCACCTCAATTTAGGTATGAGTTTTCATAGATTTAATCAAATATGGCAGTTACCAATACAAGTCAGGTCGGATATGGGTTGAGTCAATATTGTTCACTAGATATGCATTGTATGAAAATGGATCAAAACGGGTTAAATGGGCATATTTGAGCCAGACCATTTTAACTCGACTCACCCGTTTGATGGGTCTAAGGTTGTGTGTGTCGTTGACTTCTTCGAACCTTATAATGGAGTTCTCTTTTCGTTGGTGGAACAAAGGAGATCTAAATATCAGGTGAAGTTTGTGTAGATAATCCGACATTCAATTGAGGCGTTTTCTTGGTGAAAATTTGAGTGTTTCAAGCTCTTAGTGATTTGTTTATTGAGCAATTCCGTGAGGCTAAACACATTGGATAGGGAAACACTTGAGCGTTGTGAGCAATTGTAACTTAGTACTTCTCTGATTGATTAGTGGATTATTTGTGGCTGGTTTTACTTGTGAAGTGGCTACTAATGGTTGAACCAAATCTCGTAAATCTTTCCTTAGTGTTCCTTGTTTAATTTCTCTAGTTATGTCATTCTCTCATGTTATTTAATTGCATACATTCTTTGGCTTCCGTGTTATTTTAGAACACGTCTTTGTGGCCTTTGTTCCAATGGTTCACGAAAATATTGTTTCCAAGATTGCTTGTTGGATGACATAAACAGCCCTTGTAGCTTGTTGTGATTGCTCTGCCGGAAGCTTGTACCTTCCTACGGAGCCGCATGTGCTTTTTCCATGATGTCGCATAAATCTTGTGCCATCAAGAAAGTAGTTATTTTATTGCTCTAGTAAATATAGTTATTTTCATCGAAAGCAAGAATGGTAGCGACACTACAAAAAAATATGTAATTTGCGACGGAAATTTTTCGTCGAAAATTTGCGAGGGATTATATTTTCCGTCCCTAATTAGCGACGGTTTATTTCCGTGCGACGGTTTATTTCCGTCGCAAATTTACGACGGATGAAAAATTCGTCGTAAATTTGTGACGGAATTTTTGTCTGTCGCAAATTTGCAACGGAAATAAAAAACCGACTCTAATTCCGTCGTAAATCTGCGATGGAAAAAAGTTCGTCGCAAATTTCCGACGGAAAAAGAAATCGTCGCAAATTTCCAGCGGAAAAAAAACCGTCGCAAATTTGCAACGGAGAATAAATCCGTCGCAAAAAAGTTCATCGCAAATTTCCGACGGAAAAAAAAACAGTCACCAAATCCATCGAAAATTTGCGACAGCAAAAAAGTCGTCGCAAATTTGCAACGGAAAATAAATCCGTCGCAAATTTGCGATGAAAACGAACGTTCGTCGCAAATTTGTAGTTTATCAGCCCGTGATATTCCAACCCTATCTCTCTCTCGCTCTCTCTCGCTTTTTTCCCTCTTTCATATGTCTGAAATCAGCAAAATCCGTGCACGTACATATTAATCTCGGTGAAGCTTTTGTACTAGTAAGTATCATAGCTAGCTTCGTGACTATTCAACGTTGGATTGTAATTTCTTTTTTTTATATATGTTTATGTTTGTTTTTTTTTCGTATCTGCATCATCGGTTTAACGACCGGCGACCGGTGACACCTCGTCAGCCTTTGGATGAGGCCGAACGGCCATGCCATTTTGCAACGGAAGTAGTTTCCGTCGCAAATTTATGACGAATAAATGAAAATTCCGTCGCAAATTTGCTACGGAATTCGTTTTCCATCGCAAATTTACGAGGGATGAATTTCGTTTCCATCGCACATTAAAAATTATTAAAAAATGATTCTTAAGTGATTATTCTTTTTGGGTATGTGCCTAATTAAAGGTCTCACAATCCAAGTGGATGTTGCAATTCTCATCAAATTGACCACTTTTTCCTACCAATATTTCAATCAAATATTTGAGTAAGTCTTCTTTACATGGTAATTTTTTCTATTTTTGCAATTTCATATTAATTGTTGCGTGAATAACAAAAATTATAATTTCCAAAATTTTATGGTTTTAATTAAGAATAATAGATATGATATTTTAAATATTTTATCAAAATTTTTTATTTTAATATAGATACAATGCAAAGAAAAAGGACTTTGATGTATAATAAGAACTTACCTGGACGTCAAGGATTGACAGATGAGTTTTGTACTGGATTAGAACTATTTTTAGACTTTGCTAGTAGTAAATATGAGTTCATGGATGGAAATAAGTTAAGGTATCCATGTAAAAAGTGCGGTAATGGTAAATTTCTTATGTGTGATCAAGTTAGAGAACACCTTACTAGATTTGGGTTTATTTTGAACTATTATAATTGGACTTCCCATGGTGAACCATTTATATCTGATGAAGGATATGGAAGAAGTGACTAATTTTCAGTTAGAGAAGAATGTGGCTATTATGAACAATTGAACCCATACGAGAGGATTATGATTGATGCAGCTAGTTATAATTTTGTCACAGAATCAAATCATGCAAGTACTAGTTTTACTCCTACACGTGAATAAGTAGGTACTAGTCATGCTTCACAATTAGAAGATATAGGAGTAACGGGTTTTGATGAAAATGTCTATGATGAAACTTTTCAATCTAATCAGTTCTGGGATGTGTTGAAAGCAACAGATAAACCTTTATGGGCAGGTTGTGAGGACCACACTAAATTATCAGTAGGTTAGGTCTCTGTGCCGATGGATTTGCTCCATTTGGAAAAATAAGAAAAAGTTATTCATATTAGCCAGTTATCTTAACGCTGTACAATCTTCCACCTGGTATGTGCATGAAGACACCTTATATGTTTTTGACATTGATCGTGACAGGGCCATAAAATCCGAAAAAGTTGATAGATGTTTATATGCAATCATTGATTGAGGAGTTACAACGGCTATGGGTTGAAGGTGTCCCTACGTATGACGTTTCTACCGATCAAACATTTGTAATGAAGGCTGCCCTTCTTTGGACAATAAATGACTTTCCAGCTTACGGAATATTATTTGGATGGAGTACAGCTGGGATCTTAGGATGTCCGATATGTTTGGAGAGGTCAAAGTCATTTAGATTAAAACATGGAAAGAAGCTTAGCTATTTTGACTGTCACAGATAATTTTTACCGTCAAGTCATCCTTTCAGAAGGAATAAGAAAGAGTTCATCAAGAATAGGATTGAAAGAACGCGTTCACCATTAAGGTTAACCGGCAATCAAATTTGGGAACGTGTGCAGGACTTTCCAACTGTTGTTGAGAACCCGCACGGCACGACTTTTGCATATGGAAGTACACATAAGTGGACGAAACGCAGTATATTTTGGGATCTACCATATTGGAAGGCCCATCTTATTCATCATAATCTTGACGTTATGCACATAGAAAAGAATGTTTTCGACAATGTCATAAATACTGTGATGGATGTCGTTGGAAAAACAAAAAACAACTTGAACGCAAGAAAAGATATGAGAGATATTTGCGATCGGCCAATACTAGCTGTAGATGCAAGCAGCAGGGGACCAAAATCGAAAGCAGTTTATACATTGGATAAGGAGCAAAGGCGAGTTGTTTGTCAATGGTTGAAATCTATGCGATTTCCTGATGGATATACTTCGAATATCGGGAGATGTGTTGATTTGAATGAATGCAAGTTCACAGGTTTGAAGAGTCATGATTGTCACATCCTGATGGAAAGACTAATTCCAATAGCTTTGAAGGAAGTTCTATCGAATTTTGTATAGGGCGCCATTACAGAGTTAAGCAATTTCCTTCATGATATTTACTCGACAGTGTTAAAAGTATCGCACATGAAAAAACTAGAGAGAGATATTTCAATTATTTTTTGCAACTTAGAAAGGATATTTCCTCCAGCGTTTTTTGATTCGATGGAGCATCTTTTAGTTCACTTGCCTTATGAGGCCAAAGTTGCAGGTCCCGTCCAATTTCAATGGATGTATCCATTTGAGAGGTAATGTTTTTTTTTAAAATACAGTTCAAATTAGTTTATCATATAATATGTTCCGATAAGTTTCTTTCTATTTCAACTAGATTCTTATATCATTTGAAGAAAAAAGTGAAGAATAAGACACGTGTTGAAGCTTCAATTTGTAATGCATATATTGTGGAAGAAGTGACAACATTTATATCATACTATTTTAAGCTGCACGTTCAGTGCAAGAGGCGGAGAGTAGGTAGAAATGATAAGGGCCCCATTGATCCCAATTGCACAGCATTCTCTATTTTCAATTATCTAAGTCGACAAAGCGACACATGTCAATTTCGTTACTTATCAGGCGAAGAATTTCATGCAGTCCATACTTATATTTTACTGAACTGCCCAGAAGTCGAGCCACACTTCAAGTAAATGTAAATTTGCAAATATATATTTTGTGTGTCAAATATTTGCTAATATTCAAATGGTTTTTAATATTAGGATTTTCCAAACTTCAATGTTTGGACTACAACCAAATGAGTTTGACCGTTTGTGTAATGGACAATTTGCAGCATGGTTCAAGACATATGTAAGTTGCCTATGGATCAAAACTAAGTTATTAAAATTATATACATTATGTAGTAAAATATATATTATTGACTTTGCATGTGTAACCTTAGGTTCACAGTAATTATGATGAAAATTGGAGGGCAAGGATTGATATATCATCTGTCATGGGGTCCACAGTTACGAGTTCAAAGTTGGCCAGCATATTTCATAAATGGATATAATTTTCATACTCAAGAATATGGAATGGGAAAATCCACAATGAATAGTGGTGTGTCTGTTCGGTCATCTAATGGTGGCAGTTCAGAAGATGATTTTTATGGCTTATTGGATGAAATCATAGAGATAGAGTACCCTGGACCATTAATGATGCGGGTTGTGTTATTTAAGTGCACGTGGTTCGACCCCGTCAAAAGAATGAAGGTGCATACGAAGTTTAATTTAGTTAAAATAAATTACAAGAAAAGGTATATGAAGTATGAACCATTTGTCTTGACACAACAAGTAATTCAAGTATGTTATGCATCATATCCTTGTTTGAAACGTGACAAAGATGATTGATGGGCTGTATGTAAAATCAAAGCACGGAGGAAAATCGAGAAACACTGGAAGGATAGAGCCTACCAACAAGAGGAAGTGTGTAACACGGTTGAAATTGAGAAATATAACATACCAAATTTACGAGATTCGTGTGGAGCAATGATAGATATGGATACAACTGAAATTTGCAAATTAAATGTACAAGAATGTTCAGAATCTGATTTTCAGACAGAGGACGAAGACGAAGATTAAAATTTTTATCACAAAACACTGCAGATGTGTAATTATTAATGCGACAAGTGCTGTTTTGGTTGTTATCATTATTGTTCTTGTTATTATTGTTATTGTGCTTTTTTATTATTGTTATTGTCGATTATTCTTTTTATTTTAATTGATCATCCAAAATTTTGTCCCTAAATGCCGACAAGTCAAATATTATTAACGTGCCCTAACATTTCCGATATTCTAATTTCCATTGCAAAATTTGAGATGCCAAAATTTTGGACTGAAAAAAAGATGTAGCAAATTTAGGACCCAAATAAATGAGATGCTAATTTTTTGACCGAAAAAAAGACGTCACAAATTTACAACGATCATTTAGTATGTGCATATTTGCGACGGACTCAACCTGTCTGTCGCAAATTTTGCAAGAGAATTTTTACCGTTCAAAATTTGCGACGAATAATTTAATCCGTCGCAAATTTGTGACGGATTTTTATTTCCGTCGGAAATTTTTTGTCGGTCGAAAATTTGCGACGGACCTAGAAAATGCGTCGTAAATTTGCGACGCATAGTGGAGTTCCATCGCAAATTTGCGACGGAACTCCACTATCCGTCGCAAATTTGTGACGGACACTTTAAGTTTCGTCGCAAATTTGCGACATTTGTACACCCTTCTCCTCCTTCTCCCCCTTCCCCGACGTCGCCCAAGCCCGATTTGCGCAGCTACCCCGCCGCCATCGCCATCGCAGCTCTCTCTGTTGCTGCCCAGCCTCGCAGCCGCCCTGCTAGTCCCCTACCTATCACCGTCCAGCCCTGCAAGCCCCCCCACCTGTCGACGGTCGCGGGCCAGCAACCCCGCAGCCCCCTTGCCCGTCGCGCCCTCGCCGTCGCAGCCGTCGCCGTCGCCACCTAGCCTCGCAATCGCCCCGCAGCTCCCCCACCCGTTGCTGGTCACCCTACAGGCCCCCCTACCCGTTGCCGGTTGTGGGCCAGCCCCCCCGCCGGTCGCGCCCTCGCCCCCGCCTCGCCTCGCCGCCCTCGCCATTTCCGAGCAGCTGCTCGAAGCCTCGCCGCCACCGACCAACAGATCGACGCCGTCGCCGCCCAGCCTCGCCGCCCTCGCCCGCCCGCCTGCCAGGAGCAGCCCCACGCCGTCGGCCCGCAACCGTCGCCGTCGCCGCCCACCATCAGCAGGCCAAGGCTCTCGCCGGAGCAGCCCTCCGCTCGTTGCCGCCCTCGCCGGAGCACAGCCACTGTCGCCGCCAATGCCGTCGTCACCGTTGCCGCCGCCCGGCCGACTAGTCACCATTTGGGCCCACGCCCGCGCCGGGACTGCCACTATCCGATCAGCCGATTTTTGTTGTCCTTGAACCAAGTAAGCAACTCCCTAAACCCTAGTTAGTATAATTGGGTAATTAGTCGGACTTGTTTAGGGATTATTTAGGATCTCTTTTCATTGGCTAAGTTACGGGTCGATTTCAGGATTGCATGTGGCTTTGATTGATGGTCGACTGGTTAATTTGTCTATTATGTGGATGATTAAGCGTTAAATGATGATAAGGTGATTGATTAAGCGTTTTCATAGAAAATGCTTGAAAATTGAACAATTCTATAAAAAATCATGAAAAATTATGGAAAATTAAAAAAACGGTATATGTTGACAACAAATATGAAATTTGACCGTAAAAATTTTTTAAAATTTTTAAAAAACTAAAATTTCATAATACACAAAATGGCAAAAATTATTAATGGGATTCATAGTATATTTGTTCGTAGGAAATTGCACGTCATAAACACTCGACATTGGCTCATTTCAAGGAAATATTTTCTCAGTCTTTCCATCAAAATGGTAAGCTTCGTCATGTACATCAATATGTGTTTGTAATACACGTCAATAGTTCTTTACATATTCGCATAACCTTCCTACTTGTCAGTATAAACGTGGAGGTCAAATGCATAGAAGATAAGCCTCTTCCTCGTCCTCTTCCCCCGTCCCGTCATCTAACCCTCAACCACAATATGGTTCGTCACAATATGGACACGTTGGCCTTTCCTCCAACACTCAACAACATGTTACGGGACTTGGCCACATGCGAACTGAATCTCCTCCAGTTCGATATCCTTTAGCTCCCTCTTCTTCCGTTCCACCGCATTATTCGACGGAATAATCGAATATTGACGGAAACACAAGTCAAGAAGATAACCGATTCTTCATATGCCCATTTGGACATTTGTAAGTACTTCATTTTTATTTTAGTATATGTAATATTTAGGGATTTAGATATTGATGTCAACTGAATTGTCGATGTTGCACAGTATCTGTATGATTGCAGATTCACGGATGCTCTATCTGTTGTGAGGGAATTGAACAAAATAGTAAGAAACTTTTGGATGGGAGAGTATATTACTTACAAAAGTGCTCTACAAGAAGTGAAAGAAATGTGGTGAAATAAGTTCAAGGTAAGTTTTACATATTTTATTTTCTCACCAATTAAGTTTGATGTAGTATATTGATGGTCAATAATGATATAAAGGGACCAGAACATCTTTGTAGTTTTCGATATCTAAAGGACCAGATATTTTTCTCGACATGAACTTTACAAAATCTGTCTATATTTGTCTGGTGCATGGTTATGGATATGTGATCATCATAATAACTTTCAATTTATGTTTTTATTCATTGCAGCGGAAGTTCAAGTGGGAGGAAGCGGAAGACAATGAAGTGAGAAGAATTTTCGATAAAAAAATCAGTGATTTTATGCGAAATATCATGAATAGAGCGAAGATCAAGCAAGCGAAGCCGTCTTTCATTACAGCTGACAATTGGGCGGCAATTAACAGATTTTGGGCATCTGAACAGAGTCGGCAACTCTGTGAGCAAAATAAGAAGAATCGATCTTCTAGTTCTAGTATGGGTCAGCCACATATGCTGGGAGCTCTATCAACATTGTAGAGCATTGCAAACGACTGGTAAGTCTGTTAAATGAGTTATAAGTTAATTTAATTCAATTACTCATGTTTACATTTTGCAGGCACAAGAATTAGGGACAGAATCGACATTTGCAGCTACATTTGAACGCACATTTCAAAAGAAAGATAAGACATGGACTGGCGATCGAGCAAAAGCTGTTAAGGTATGTAAGGTTATACTTTAGCTTATATGTAAACTATAATGAAAACTGTGAATGCTTTTAATATTTATGGTAGATATATATAGTGATTTTATTTTCATCTACATTGTTAATGTAGAAAAAATATGATGAACTTTTAATGAGCAGTGATAGTGGTAGTGATGATTGTCCTAAGTCCGGGCCATCAGTTGATAATATGACATTATGGATGGAGACAATGGGTGGAGTGAAAAAAGGGAAAATATTTGGGATGGGATCGTTGTCAAGGATGTACATGCCGAATAATCGTGGAAGTTCATCATCCACTGCGACTGGTCGAAGGAGGTCACGACAAGACGATCAATTGGCCCAAGAACTGCATCGTCTGAAAAATGTACTTGTTCAGAAGGACGAACAAATAAATAACTTGGAACAACAAATGGCACTCGTTATGCGACACCTTAACCTCAATCGCTATGACGATCCTCCTGTACCTCCAACCAATCCAATAGGTGATGGGCACAATGATGACCAACACATTGATGCCGAGAATGATGATGATGATGATGATGATGATTTTCTCCAGACTTTCTAGTTAAAATTCTCAAAATCGAGGATAAGCTTGCTTCATAATCTTGGTTTTTCATAATTTCACTTATATTCATATGTAATAACATTTATGTTCGTCCTGAAATATTTTTTTGTCAACTCTCTTGTTATTTTATACCTAGTTCCACATCCATGCATAAATGCTTCTTTTATATTCTGGACTGATTTATGTATCGACATTTCCTTAGGTCTCGACAAAAGTGACTACTTTTGGTGTCCTGCCATCGTAACAAAGCTGCGTCTTCTTGTGTATGGTTTTTCTGTGACTTCTATGGTTGTCCTGCCTCTTAGTTCATGTTTTGAATGTATCGTAAGATTGGATATCAAATAGCATCATGTCAGACTCTGCAACTTTCCTTCAGTTATTTGTTTCAATTATATGTCATTGTCTCCTTTGTTTGATATGGACAAGAATTTATGGCCGAAATGATGTAAAAATAGCGACGAATATTTTAAGCCGAATTTTGCGATCATTACAGTTCGTCACTAATTTGCGACGATTGCATTTTACAACGAATTTTGCGACGAAATTTCTGACTAATTTTGTGACAAAATTTGCGACGGATAGCATCGGATAGCGTTCGTCGCAAATTTGCGACGAAATATTTGCGACAAATTTTGCGACAAATTGTATTCGTGGCTAATTTGCGACGAATTTATTTTCGTCACAATTTTGCAACGAACTTTTAAATTTTCCGTCACAAAATTTTGTGACGACCTATTAGCGACGGAATTTTTTCTGTCGCAAAATTCGTCGCAAATTCGATTTGCAACGGATTTTTCCAAATTTTCCGTCGCAAATTTCGTCGCTAATCCGATGTTTTTTTGTAGTGTGAGATAGAGTTGGCTATTGTTTTGGTGTCGGATATTTGGGTGGCTGATTTTAGTAGCGGGTGGATAGGACTCACGCCCAACGCCAACCGAATGAGGCTCTAATACCACTGTTAGCTTTTGGTGTTAATGTGCAAGTGTGTATGTCCGTAGGATTTACTGAGCAAAGGAACAAGGAAGGAGCTTTAGGAGCTTGTTGTATTATCAAAATGTTTGGTACAAGGGATTTATGGAGCTGTAGTTGATCTGACCATGAATGAACGAGCATGAAACCTTTCTATAGTCCTTCCTAATCGACTCTACTGCCAAGAATCTCTGTCACAAACAGAGAAATTTGCTTCATTTTACATGTTGGACAGATTTTTAGCCATTAATTACTTCTAACTACCACCAACTAAGCTAGAACCTCAGACTTTAACTACTCACTATAGATCTAGAAACTTGTAGTCTTGGCTTTTCTGGATAAATTGACCACAACTTCAACAAAATTTAATCAAAAAGGAAAATGTTGGAATCGAAGATGTCATTCGCCTAAAACTTGATCATCCTTCGGACTACCTATCCAAATTGGACAAAAATGAAGAAGACTGAAACAAGAGAATCATCATATAATAATGATATATAAACGGCCAAATGTCCGTCGTTCAGAACATTTAGAGAGTGAAATATGAACGACTGAAAACAGGAAGAAAATATGACAACAATCAACAGCCAATCAACAGATAATTATCGAGCATCAGCCATTAGGAGAAAAACTCAAAAATGGAAAAAAGAAATATTTATGCAGAGGCAGCGCAAGGGTTCAATAGTAGCTGAGCAGGGCATATAAGGTTTGAATTATGGTGAGCGTGAAGAGGAAAATGGCAGCGAGGAGAGACACTAGAGCCCATGGATTCCCGAAGTAGGTGTGGTTGAGATCAGCCCTCCACTTGTTCCAGGTCTTCTTGCAATACATACTGATTTGCTCTTGCACGGCATCAAGGCTGCTGTCGGATGCGAGCGTCACTTCCTTGCACAGAGAGTTGAATAGCTTAGCGACCTCCTTGTCGCTCCCCATGGTATGCTGGATGATGCCTTCGGTGTGGAGCAGTGCGACATCCCGCCTATCGTTGATAATAGTGTTCATGAAGGCGATGTAGGATGAGATCTCTTTCCCAGCCTCGATGTGCAAGCGCTCGAAAGTCATGAGGTTGAGGAACATAGACTTGGTGGCGTCATCCACCATGATAACGGGGAGCTTCAGGACCCCTCTGGCAAAGGTGATGTCCTTGAGACTGTTGGTCGGGCTCTTCTTGAACTGGATCCCGGTCTCATTGAGCTCGGTGGCTGACCGGATTAACTGCTCGGTCTCCTCGGTCTGCTCGGTGGCCGGCTCGGTCTCCTCGTTCTGCTCGGTGGCCAACCCGAATTTCCGCTTGATGGCCGACCAGCATGTCTGCTTGGTCTCCTCATGCTGGACCTTCTTGGTCAGCAGGCCCTTCCTATAGATGTCCACGACATGCAGGCATCTGCCCATCCCCTCTGTCCTCCCAAGGGAGTAGAACCTGAGGATGAGCCGGTTGATGTATTCGTCACGCTGCGTTGTTGGAGTGAAGTCAGTGCATCGAATACGAAATTGTTGTCATGTCGATACTAATCGCATAAAAAGGATAAAAAAAAAAGGAGTCTCCGATTGAGGTGATAGATATAATAATAAAATTGTTAATTAATCTCAAACCGTGACGCTAGGTCATTTGAGATCACCAAGATGTATTGTTAGGTGAACATAGTACGGCGGTTTGCATGCGTGCAACAGCCTCTCGAACGAGGAAGTGAAATCTAAGAAACTAACCTCCATGCCATTGTTCTCGACGGCGACCAGCTGATACAGAACTAGCATCGGCAGCTGATTCTCCAGCATCAGCATGTCCCGTCTTATGTACGGCTTTATGTGTGTCCGCTTGTTGAAGATGGGGTGATTGTTCGGATAACCACACTCCTCCCCTATCGCGGTCCTCATGATCTCGAGCATGAAGCAGCCGTCCCTGATCATCAGCTTCAGGAACTGGTCCTCCGTGCCCTCCTTGCACTTGGGGTCCAGCGCACTGTAGCTCTCCTTGAGGTCCTGCTCCACCTCCCTCAGAGACTCCAGGAAGAGCGCACGGGACTTCCCGGACCGCTTGAGGAAGTGGTGGAGCGCGGTGTCCTTGTGTTCCTCCATTGGACGGAGGTGGACCTCGTCGTGGTGGTAGGGGCCGAGAGAGACGACCTGCGGCTTGTGGGCCTCGGGGTTGAGGTTGGTGATGTAGGGAGGGACCTTGTAGATGGACGGATTCTTCTGGTACTGTTGCTCGCCGGAGGGCATGCCCTCCGGGCTCAAGGCAAATATGTTTACGCGAGTTTCCCAAGTTTCTGTTCTGGGCGACAGAAGAGGAGAATCCATGGAGAGAGGGAGAGTGGCAAGAGTGTAAGAAGTTTGGGGCAGTCCAAGCCCAATGCTGGCCATGTATATAGACGTAGGGGGTGTGAAAACGAGTCATTAACTCACTTTTTAAAATCATATAAAATTTCGACCTAAAAACCTTTTTTTTATAAAATGAGTTGGGTTAGTCAAATTTCAATAAATGGATTGTTACCGATTTTAACTATGAAACTGAATTAAATAAGAATTTTAAAGGAAGCGGCTAGCATGACCGTCCTCCGTAAAATAACGAAGCGACGGTCAATGCTCAGCCACAACACCTTTTTGAGGAAACCATGAACTTCCTCAACCGGTTGACTATATTTCTTTTTTTTTTCTTTTTTTGACTGATATGTTTCCTTGCTGCAAGCTCAAATTGAGAGACAAAATCATAAAAGGGCCCATAGAATTAATTTTCTTGAATATGAAGAAAGAAAACATAAATTAGATGCCGAAATATAAATAATTACAAGTAAAAAAATATCATCACTTACTAAAAAGAAATCGTTAATGTCATTATATAGATATATTAAATTTAAAAGATGAGAAAAACATTTGAAATGTTGGCTTTGCAACTAATAACAAAATCGTTCGTGCAATGAATTGGCTTCGCATTAACGAATAATGAAGTAAAAAAAAGATCAAAATAAGAATAATGAAGTAGCAGAGATGAACGAATCTTTCTCTGCGGTTATGACTTATTCAATTACAAAATCTAACAATAATTGGAAGTTTAAAATGTACAAGATAATTACAATCTTATTTTTTTATTTATTAAGGTTTTTTTTATTTGGGAACAATATCCACATTATCTTTTTCTTTGGCCGGAGAATAATATCCACAATTTTAAAAATTGCAAGTGAGTTTTCCAAATAGTTTTTATTGTTTGAATATTATCACTTTGATTTGTTTCTTCATCTATCAATAGGTTTCAATTTGTTTTTACGATTTTGTCTATCAATTTGAGCTCGCAATAAAAAATTATAAAAGTCTAAAAGAAAAAGGAAACCTACGGTCACAATTGGAATCAGTGAGCTCGAGACTCACTAGATTCCGACAAGCTCGACCTCGCCAGTCGCCCGAGGCAGCCTAGGAGTTCAATTAAGATAAGCGCTGTTACTCTCTTTGTGTTTTTTTTTTTTGGTCGAAATAAGGGTTTTTACTTTACATTATCTATTTTCTTCGGTGGCCATTATGTAAATATCCAAGATTGATCAACGAAAAGATTGACTCCTCTGAAGGCCGTACAAGTGACGCCGCTGTTATGTGGCCGTGTAAAGAGAAGGGTTTAATACTTTCTTGATTTTAAGCCACGTAAAAGAAAGGGTTAATATCACAAAAAAAAGGGTTAATATCACAAAAAATTATAAATTAATATATTTATAACACATTTACTTCAAATTATTTTTTTGATCATAAAAAATTCCGAATTGGTACACCTGTGACAATTTTACCCCAAACATATCACAAAAACTTCCAAACTGGTACACATGTGACAATTTTACTATAAACTAATTTTTAATAATATTTTTTGAATTTTTTTGAATTTTTTATTTTTTTTCTTTTCTTTTCTTTTTCTTCACATTCGACCTTTGGCCGGTTGCCGGTCCAACAATCGGCCAAAGGCGGAAGCTGGCATGGGCCGCCCTCGCCGGCGTCGGGCAGCCCTCGCTCGCCGCAAGCGAGGGTCACCCTCACCGGATCTAGCGAGGGCGGCCCTCGCTCGACGTAGGCGAGGGTCGCCCTCACTGAATCTGGTGAGTACAGCCCTTACCCAACGCAGGCAAGGCTTGCCCTCTGCGTCAAGTGAGGACAGCCCTCGCTCGTCGTTGGCGAGGGTGGCCATTGTCGGCTTCTGCCTCTGGCCGGTTGCCGAACTGGCGACCGACTAGAGGTTAAAGATGAAAAGAAAATAAAAATAAATAAAAATTCGAAAAAATTAAAAATAATAATATTAAAATTTTAATTCATGATAAAATTATCACATATGTACCAGTTTGGAGTTTTTTGTGGTAAGTTTAAGGTAAAATTATCACAAGTGTACCAGTTTATGGTTTTTAGTAGTCAAAAAAATGGTTCAGGATAAAATTATCACATGTGTATTAGTTTAGGATTTTTTGTGGTCAAAAAAATAATTTAGAGTAAACATATCACAAATATACCAATTTAAGATTTTTCGTGGTATCAACCCTAAAAGAAATATAAAAGTTCTTCCTTTTAAGCCGTGACAGGGGGATCTGAAAAGTACTCGACCCCGGACACAATAAAGCCGCAAAGTGGACTCCAAAAAAAATAAAATGGGACGAACGGAGAAGAAAGAAAGGGGGATGCACAGCTAGTTTTACGTTCAATTAAATTGTTTTAGTTATGAAATCTGTGAGTTCAAGTGTGATTTGGGAGTGAAAAATACTCAAGCTTGTAAGCAATAGTTACCCTATAATTCTCAGATTGATTGGTGCACTATTCGCTATTGGCTCTCCCCGTGTCGTAAGTACTGATACTTAGACCGAATCACATAAATATTTGGTATTTTTTATTTTTATTTATTTATTTTTCTAGTAATTTTGTGTTGATTTGATCGCTAGATCGGGTTAATTTCCAAATTAATTTTACGATAAACTCCAGTGGATAAGTACTTGGATTCGTCATAACTGTTATCATTTTTTTTTGTTTTGTTTTTTTTGGTAATTCAGGGAATTACCGCACGGCCGACAACGGGGGAGTAAATCCTGAGGACGACACGTACTAGCCACCACACACGTGCCACCGGTTAAGTCACCTTACGTTGCCCGGGATTTGAACACTTAATCTTTTGCGAGAGGAAAAGTATGTGCTTCAGCAGCGCCACCCTGACAGGTGGTGTCATAACTGCTATCATTAATAAATAGTAAACACAAAAACATCATAAAAGATGTTGACTTGATCCGAAAGCCACTAATTCAAACCAATCAATTAATATGGGAAGAATGTTTGGGGGTGCTCAAGTGGGAAGCGTGTCACTTTTCGTGCCCTAGGTAAAGACAAAAAGTGTTTAAGTATGTCCCGTGAACAACGTGGGAATCGTCCACATATTGAATTGAGTGCATTTAATGTGATTTTGGTATGGACGTTGCATATTTGACGTGACCTAAGGTTTATAATTGATAATCTAAATTTCTTACTTGATGTCTCCTTTTTAGGACTCTAACATCCTTCTTCGGTGAATACATCTCATGTAGCAAAAAAAAAAAAATTCCACAAAAGGTTACTTTCCAATAATATATATGCTCAGTTAGCTCAAACAATCATGCAACTTCTTGTAAATAACTTTAGGTGGCACACAAGTCAAGTTATAATCATCATGTCAAATTCAAAATCTTCTAGTCAAAATATATATTAAAGCTCAAATCAAAGTCAAACTAGTAAATCAAAATGCGCATCAAAACCTCCCCTTTCAATTCCATAATCATCTAAAACGCCTAAGAAAAGTCGGACTTTTCTCATTAATTTAGAATCAGAACAAGCAAAACCCCAATAGGAAGAAACTCAACATAACCCCTCCCTGAACTCCACAAGGGAAAATAGAAAACAAATCCAATTTTACAGTCGGGCAAGGCCAACCTCATGAGGTTGCGGTGGTTGGCGGTGGGGGCTTTGTGGGCATGGCTATTGATAGTGGCAGTGGCTGAAAGGAAGAAAGGAAGAAGGACAGAAATGGAAGGCGCAAACAGAGAGACAATAGGCTGAAAGTGAGCCGGCAGGTGGCAACCAACGAATGGAATGGAGCATGAGTCACGTCAATATTCACCACCACTCAATATATTCTAATAATTCGTGTCATTTTGAAAGGACTCGATAAGCCTATCTACATCTGCTCTTCGTTATCTTATCCATCCTAGCCAGTTTTTATTGAATCTTAAATGAGCTGGGTCACCTTTTGCTCCGTTACCAGATTTTTCCTTTGGACCTATTATCTCCTTCCTATCTACTTTTGAACTTTAGTGAAGAGGTTCTAGTCCAAATTCCGAAATTAAGAGGACATATTCGGAAATAACGAGATAACGAAGTATGACAGTTTTTTAAGTTTTCTCAAAGTAATTTTTTCTCCATTTACTTATCTTCTTTTAATTTTTCTGTTTCTTTCAACAAAAATCTCTCTCTCTCTCCTTTTTTCCTCCACTATACTTCTTTATGTTCTTTTCCTTAACTTTTTATTCCTGTATATAAAAGTTCAAAGGAAATGCGGACTCCAAAGATAACATCATGCACAATCCGAAGTATAATAGAATATCCGACTTAGAAAGATAGGTCTCTCATTCATATCTTACATTACAATGGCCTCTATTTATTGTATCGACGAAATGGAGCTTGTGAAACACTTCCATTGAAATGAGAAAAATTGACTTTTAAAGTGTCCCTATTTCATTTAACAAAATTTTTGTATATCAAACATTATAAATTTTTTTAATTTTATTAAGAATGATATTATTTCGTAAACGATAATTAAATTGGATAAGTGGAAACATCATAATCGCTTCCCTAGGAAGGCTCTGGCTTGTTTCCCATCTGAGGAGCAGTTGAGTCGAAATCATACAGGAGATGTCGTGCCCTTCTGTAGTTGGCAGATTACGAAGTCCTTAAGCCCCTGACATGCATATTAATTTTTCCAACCATTGAAAATTGACTTGTGGGTCATTTCAATAACAGGCGCGTGATGAGCTCTTGTCTACTAATTGTTATCATATGTCCTGCTTCCACTTTTCCGGTGCTTAAGATAGCTAGATGATGTTCCTAACAACGAAATTCGAGGTCAGTTTTGGGTTTAGAGGAGATGATAATCTCATAATCTTTTAAAGGCATTCGCTATAGGTGTTGTAAATCCGACATGGCATGAGTGATGAAAGTTTTTTAAAAATTTATGACACTCAAATGATCGATTGAAAATTATAATACTCGAATAAATGTTATCTAAAAGTCATGACACTCAAGTGATTGGAAAAACAAACTATGGTACTCAAGTAAGTGATGTACAAAAATCATGATGCTTGTGGTGTCCTTATCTCGTAAATGAGAAATCAAGTTGCGGTAAGGTTTGGAAGAACCCGTTACGAAGTGTAAATGCCACCTCGCAATAGAGTTATACTCGCTCGCTTAACAATCGGTTTAATCCCTCAGGATTCACCTCAGGAAAGTTGTAATAGAGAGTTTCCACAATTTTAGACTAGCCAAAGAATTTCAAAACAGCTAAAATGTTTTATTTCTACCGTGTTTCTCTTGGCGTTTCAACATTGATAGATGCCTCATTTGTACATATCAACATTGAGATTTATTAAGACATTGAGGGGAGCATCGTACGTGACAGAACATTCATGCCTTCTCAAAAGGATTGGACGAGCCTGCCCAAACGCGCCTCTTGATTACCACTACAACCCGAGCCAGCTCGTATCGATTCTTAAACAGGGTTGGGCTGCTCCACTAGAAGTACAAGTTAAACCCTCCGAAAACTTTGAGGCCCATCAGATGGTCCATTTTGATATTTTTCCTTTTGTTCTTCTTTATCCACATAACACCAATACCAAAAATAGTGCTCAAAGAGCTTTACCAAATTCATCTCCCACTAATTTCCAAAATCATATTAGGTAACGACTAATTTAGTCTTTTCGCTAATATAATTTTTCAATTCCGCTCCTCAAATTTTTCAATGCAATTAAGTCCTATAATATGATTGATTTATACAATCAAACCTTTCAATCATCAGCATATAATGAGCTTTAAAGAAGAAAAAAACGGAATATTTTCATTTAAATATACTTGTCCATGCAGATTTGATATCAAAATATCCGTATGTCATCATAAAAATGTTAAAGATCACATATAAAAAACTTAATGGTGGAGAGAGAGAGCATGCTTATGACATCCGGAAATTCGTTTAATAATATGTACGAAAAGAAGACAATAAATGTCACATGTGGAAAATTCTAGTTAGATTAAAAATGTTGTAGTGCGCGGAACATTTAAAATATATTTTCCATGACCGTAGTTTTCGGAAAGTGATTCCATTAAGATTAAATTAATAAACATTCATGCATAGGTTGATTATATAGAGCGGTGATAAAACACGTATCGCCGTAATAATTATTATTGGAGACTAATACGCTTCAAGATTACGTATTGAATAAGTAGCGGTTAGAAATTTGTTGAAGTGAGTTTCTCCTAGTGTTTGGTAACATTCTTGGAGCTTTTTAGTGGGTTCAAAATATTTTTCTAACTTATCAGTGTTTAGAACGGACACTAATTTCCTTATTTATGCACTAAAACACTATATATCTTAGTAACCATCAAAATATCTACTTTGGAACTTAATAATTGAGTCATTTGTCTCTTTCTAATTGGAACACCTCTCACTCAATTTCAACCTAGTGTTTGTTACCTAACGTTAGCATTGCTTTTAACCTTAGTTAAACATTCTTATCCCTTTGTAACTCATGTAAGTCTTTCAAGTACATCCTCTCTTGATTGTATGAAGCCTTTAGAGGCTCGCCAAATCGGCGAGGTTGTCCCTCCTCTATGGCCAATCGTCGGCCGTCGTTGTGGCCAGCCACCGGTCAAAAATATAGGAAAGAAAAAAGAAAAGAAAAGAAAAAATAAAAATAAAAGAAAAATAGAAAAAATAAGAATAATTATAATTTCGATTTTTTTAAAAAATATTTTTATAAAAAGGGAGAAAGTGTGTGTGAGCCTAATGGGTGAGTTAGAAATGAGTTCTACACTCAACCCATTTAGACCTGTTTATGTTAGGCTTAAAACTTTAAAACCAATTTGAGATGCACTCTTCAAAATTGTAGTGACCCATATATGAAATCATATATGGGTCTAAGACCCATTTTAACAGGTCTACTCATAGGTATACCAATTTGTGATTTTTTGTAATATTAATCCAATTTAACGAAGGGTAAATTTGTCACAAAAGTACTAGTTTGAGGGTTTAAATGGTCAAAAAATTAGTTTGGGGTAAATTTAGTACATGTGTACCGTTTGGGGTTTTTCATGATAAAAAAATTAGTTTAGGGTAAATTTGTCATAGATGTACTAATTTGAAATTTTTCGTGATATTAACCCATTAAATAAAAATGTTAGAGCGTTTAATTTCACCATAATCACCAAATATGAATTTCATATCATGAACAATATCAAACATGTGATAGTAGAATTTTCTAACCTATTTACTATCCTATCTCTAGGTATAGAAAATCTACTCAATACACCATATCTCTATGTGAATTTAATAAACATAAGTGCATTAAAATCTGTGAATATTCCCGGTTTACAATGAATCTTTTAGATCACCTTATCATAGAAAGCCACACAATTAACATGATATACCTCTATCCACATTTAATTCTTAGTTATATATTATAAGGAGCAATTGCATATTATCATTTCTCAATCTCAAACACGCACATAAGATCATTCAAATGGTGACTAGTCACTTAAAGACGTTAAGCATAATAATATACAAGTCACATCATTGAAATCACTTGCAAAACATAAAATTCATATCATCATGGTCATACTACATCGTAGCCCTAATAAACAAAATTAGAACATAATAGAAGAAGAATCAAGCCCAACATCTTGAATTAAAGAACAATAATTTTGTCACCACTTTGTGTCTTTTCTTCAAAATACTTGAAAAACTCCCGGAACAATAAACAAAGTGATCTAAAAAACACTAGATGTGCCCCTATGCTCTCAATGTTATCCTATTGATAGTATCCAAGACTCCTAACACAAGGCAATTGCTTATTTTTTCACATAAAATTAGGAAATAAATTATAGAATTTCCAATATGGCATCCACCTTCTAACTCTTCTTGGGTGGTGTCTTCATTTCCTTCTTTTTACCATTTTTTCCCTTATTTTCTCCATGTCTCATTATGCTACACAAACAAGGAAAATTTGAGTAAATAGAAGGAAATTCAAATATTTTCTCAAAAATATTGCATTATTTGTTGCCTAAAATAGGTAAATAACTATATTTTTATAGAGTTATCAAACCTCCAAACTTAACTTGCTAGTCCTAGAGCAAAAGTAAGATATAACACATATTCAAGCTACCCCCTCCATCATCTTTCCATAATTGCTCGAAATAACAATTCAAAGAAAAACACAAATTTCATCCAAACAGTGAAATTGATTCATAAGTTAAAACCAATTCTAACTATGTGATCCAAGTATGTGTGAGTCCTCATCTTTTCGAATTATATGCAATCTAGATAAGTCCACATTGATATGCTGTGACGTCCCAGTACACCACTCTTTAACGTATTCTTTAATCTCTTTTAAAATTGTTAGTACGCAAGCGGAAGATAACATTTACATTCAACATTTATAACATGAATTAGACATAAGCAACACATACAATGTAGCTAAGCAGGGATATCTTACTTCCATTTCATTATATTATTTATGTACACAGGTGGCACTGACCAAAAACTACCACTGCAAGGACTAAAAAGATATAAAACTCCCCGTCGACAATCAAATGACACTACACATCCGTCACTACCACCAACACTCGTCATCGCAGTTTAGACTAAAAAGAAGTGATTGCAGAAACTATGAAATGGCTCCCTATCAGCTTTCGTCATCCGTAAACAACTACTCCTATCCATCACTTCCGTCGTCTGAACTATCGCCATCAGGGTAGAGGATCGGTCCAACTAGCAGATTGTCCACAAGCACGAAGACCGAAATGAAATGATACGGGACATGACCTCCTAGAACTCCAACATCAACCCATAACATCGTGGTGTAGCACATGAACATAACCGAAGGGAAATCAGGGTCTGTAAATTGGTATGGCTCCCCCTCAAAATCAACAGGAGCACCGTAACAAGCGATAGGTGATGCTGGGATCGTAGCCATAACTAAAGATCTATAAAAATAGATATTAATGAGAGTGAGCTAATGCTCAACAAGAGATAAGACTAGCTTATAAATCGACCGATCCTACTAACTCTCAATTCCTACTTCACATCTAACATGAAATAATTAATGTATCCTATCATGAACGTACACCATCCAAAGCAACATCAATAATCACTTGTATCATGCTAGCATGCATCATGGCACTAATCATATCAAACGTCATCAATCAAACTCATTTCCAGATCATAACAATCTATAAGAACAACTTGACAATTTGCAGTAATACCACAAACACATGTCACATTATTTCAATGTTTCACTTGTTCAATCTCATGTCTGACTGATTACGCCGGTTATTCACCGGTCCGCACAAGGCATTCCGCATTACAACAATTCACTAATCAGTCCGGCTTTCGTGGTTTATCGATTACATGCATCTCCACTCGAAGACATTCAATTTGCTAATCACTGCATCCCCGCACACAGCTCAAGGCATCCCGACTTCCTATGGGGGCATCATTGGCGCAAGGCTCAATGGACACCTCTTATGGTAGATTTATATCACACAACTCAAGCACTTTCTTTCATACATGCAACAATAAAACCATTTCACGCCATACAAAGCGTGTAGGTTTTATCTCCAGAAGACATCAAGCCACAATTCAAACATTTTCATGTAAAAAATAGTGCATCTTTGAAATTGGGTAAAATTGGACAATTTTTGCACAATGACAGAAATAAGACTTAAAAATATAATGAATGAAATCCGAAAATTCTAAAATTTTAATATGTCATAAACAAGATCTTAATAAACATTTCTTATGTAGAACATGAAGCTTGGATCTTTATGTAAACATAACTTTTAGTAGCTCAAAGATAGGCCAAAAATAGTTCGCTGGAACATAATCTTTTCTTCTGAAAGTGAGCTCTTTCTAGAACCCAAATCATCCCCAAAAATTTCCAATTTTTTATATGTTATAGAGACAGAAGTTCTCAACAATTTTGTGAAGGAAATTTGTTAAGAATCGTTCTAGAAAAATTTGTGAAAAATCAAGAAAGTGTAAAGGTCACATAAATAGAAACATTGGACGGTTCAAACCCGTTTAGAAAATGATCCTTCATACAAACCAAATCAACTTAGAAAAATCTAGTTTTAAAGTATGTTATACTTCAAGATGTTGGGAGAAAATTTGATAAGAAAGTTTCTTAAAATTCAGTCCACAAAAATCTCTAAAATAATGAAAAGAAGAAGAGGTCCAGTAGCTACGTTTTTGGGTTTCAAGAACAAAGTTCAAGGGGATGAGTCCGAATGGAAACCCATACAATTTACTTCAACAAAACCCAAACCCAATGACTTGAATAGACATGCATCACCCATTTCCATCTCTATTCAACAATCCTTACCCATCTATGTCACATGCAACACAAGTTCTTGACCTAGAACCCATATGCAAAGCCATTAGGAGCTAGTAAACAACATGCATGGCCATCAGAGACTAGAACACTCACATGCAAGACCATTAGGACCTCAAGCACACTCAATCCAGGTCTGAATGGCCACATGTATGCCCTTCTAACATCATGAAACCCACATGCAAGATCAAAATATCCATCCACAACAACAAACACGAAAAACTAAGGGCATAGAGAGATGGATAGGCTTAGAAACAAGCCCCATCTCCTTGCCTTGAACTATCCAAGGCCGAAACTCTTCCTCTTGGGTGCTGTTCACGCTTTCACAGCACTGGAACAAAAGAAATTGAGCTCGAACAACACTGGAAATGGGGGTGAGGCACGGGAGAGAGAGTGGTCGAGAGGTGGAGAGGAAACCGAGAGGGAGAGGGCACTTTTCAAGAAACTACTATACTACTCAGTAAACCCAAGCCTTTGGTGCACCGCCCATTCAAACTTAGGAGTGACGTATCTTGTCTGTCGGACCTCTAAGAAGAAAGGGGCATGATGCATTGAGTTGTTCGTATCGTTTTGACAACCGTTATCAGAGTATTAATAGACCCCATGACCTAGCTTCTCTTCATATCTCAAACTCACAAGATGAAGAATGACATCCAAACAAGGGTGCTAATCATATGACTGATAATCCAAGTAATCTTGTGAGCGTAGTTCCTTACCATGGCCATGATAATGTGATAGTTGGGAATAGTACATCATTGCCAATTACTCGGGTAGGGACTGATCAGTTTGGCAATGAAACTGGTCAATTCTCACTTAACAATGCTCTGGTCGTTCCACATATTAAAAAAAAGTTATTATCTGTCTCTCAATTGATGAGAGATTATGCTTTTTATTTTGAGTTTGATGCCTCTAGTTTTTCTATCAAGGACTCCAAGACACACCAGGTATTTCTAATGGAAACTAATCATCAAGGATTATATATCAATAAGGACCCAAATTCCATGGCATTCTTTTCCCAGACAAACAAGGTTGCGGACGAACTTACATGGCATCGCTGATAAGGCCATCTAAATAGTCGTATTTTACAGTTTTTGCAGACTGACGATTTGATTTTAGTAATAAATCGATTGGCACTTTATGTACAAGTTGCAAGATTAGTAAATCCATTGGAGAAAATACATACGATGTGATTGTTGGATATCGAGCCTAATTCCTTCTATTCAAAAATATCGATATTATGTGGTATCTATTGATGATTTCTCATGATACATTTGGTTGTATCCATTGAGGTGAAAGTTAAATTTCTTTGAGATTTTTTTATCTTTTCATAAATTAGTTGAAAATCGGCTTGATAGGAAAATTAAAGTTTTTTAATATGATGTAGGAGCTAAATTTTAGAGCATAAGTTTCTCACACATTTTCATGAATGTGGCATACAACAACAACTCTCTGGTCTAAGTATACCAGAGCAAAATGATGTCTTCTGAGAGGAAACAACAACGCATTGCTAAACTTGGTTTGCTACATTATTTGAGGCATCTATGCCACTCAATTGATAAATTGGCTTCCTTCAAGTATTCTAAGCAACCGAAGTCCATACTCGGTCTTATTCAAGAAAGACCCCGATTACTCATTACATTGAGTGTCTGGCTCTCATTGTTATCCATATTTACACAACTCTATCTTCATCCTATACACATCCACTACTTAAGCACTCGGTTACTCCACCGAAAATATAAGGAAAAAAGTCACAAAAAATAACAAATTATGCCAAATGTGACACTTTAATCCTGAACTGATTTTTGTGACATAAAAAATCCCAAAATATACCTACTGTAATATATTTACCTTAAACTTTTTTTTGTGACATAAAAAATCCCGAACTTGCATCTATGTGACACATTTGCCTTCCGTCGAGGTTCTGTTAGATGATTTTTCAGCTAAAACAACGTCGATTTTATTTCATTTAAGCCACGTGAGTGCTATGTCAATATTGTTTGTTTTCTAGTATCCATATAGGCAAATTTTTAATGGTTCCTATTGACAGAACTTTGACGGTGAGTAAATATGTCACACAAAAAAAATTTGGGATTTTTTGTGTAGCAAAAAAAATTTAGAATAAATGTGTCACGGTGGGCACAATTTAGGGTTTTTGATAGTTTTGCCCAAAATATAATTTTCTCATTCTTCACCCATTTCCTCCTCTAAAATATACCAACTATTTTGCCTTTTTGAGAAAACTCTCAATCTCTTAGTTTTTTTTTCTTCTTACAAACTTGTTCAACTTCGCACACAAGCAAGTGCATGTTCAAACCTAGTTACATGTCTATAACAAAATGTGTGCAATCGAGTTGCACCGCCACATCCTTCCCTCCTTTATCCCTCTCGTTGTACTATGATTGATAATGTTAAACAAAGTAAAAAATTGTGGCTTAACATTGGCATAAATTGAAATATCTTCAAAGCCTCAATTTCCTTACCTTTTATAGGAAAGACCTAAATTTTAAAAAAAAATTATGAGGACTCATCCATTTCTTATCTATCCATACTAAATATAACATAACTTTCAAATTTAGGGTTTGCCCCTAATGACTAAAATAATCCTTCAATAGATCAAAGAGTTGACACACCATTATTATCGTTAAGGGCATTATGGTGAAAAAAACAATGTAAGATGTAACCATTCCCTCCACAAGGTAATTGCATGTTTCCCCCCATTAATTTCCTATACAATCAACAAATGAAAAAAGAAGAAGAAATGGGCATCTCTTTCAATTTGCTTTTATGGCCCTATGAATCTCCAAAACCCCAACCTTGTAATCTATCCTTCGTAAGAAATCTTGAAGAATACTCAACCTGCAATCATATGTAACTGAGCACGGTGTAGCTGACCGGCTTCGATTTCTCTCGCCTTCTCAACCAAAAAATGGAAAAAAAATACAAAGGATTACTTTAGAGAGGCAAATTGAGGTTTCGGGCTGTAGCTGAGCACGGCGTACGCGGTCTGAATTATGGTGAGCGCCAAGGCGAGGATGGCGGCGATGAGAGACAAAATAGCCCAAGGATTACTGAAGTAGGTGCGGACGAGATTAACCCTCCACATGACCCAGGGCTTCTCGCAGTCCCTTTTAAGCCTCGTGCGCACCACGTCGAGGCTGCTCTCGGGGTCGAGCGCCACGTCCTTGGATAGCGAGTGGAACAGCGAGTGGAACAGCTCGGCAACCGCCTTGTCGCTCCCGATGGCATTGTGGATGATACCCTGAGTGTGGAGTAGCTCGACGTCCCGCTCGTTGGCGATGATGTCATCCTTGAAGGAGACGTAGGACGTGACCTCGTACCCAGCCACGATGTGTAAGCGCTCGAACGCGATAAGGTTGAGGAAAACGGACTCGGTGGTGTCGTCCACCTCGATCACGGGGAGCCTCAGGACCCCGCGGGCAAAGGAGATGTCCCTGAGGCTGTTGGTCTCGCTCTTCTTGAACCGGCAGCCGACCGGATTATCTTCTCGCTGCCCTCGTCCAGCTCATGCGGGAAATTGTTGGGCTTCTCCACATGATACAGCAGGCTCTTCTTGAAGACGTCCAGGACGTGCAGGCATCTGCCCATCCTCGCGATGCGCGTTCCGGGGGAGCAGAACTTGAGGATGAGCCTGTTCACGAATTCATCATCCTGCATTTTTGGAGTAAAAGTCAGTGCATTGAATACGAGATTGCTGTCGTATCGATAGTACTTGCCTCAAACCAAAAAAAAAAACAGAAGAATATTTCGATAGCGGTGATAGATTTAGTAATGCAATTGCTGGTTGATCTTTAACTGTCCATCCAACAAGTTGGGAGCATCAGAGTTGATGGATCCCACGCAGTATTCACATGAGATCACCAAGATGTACTGTTAGGTGCACACAGTACGCGGTTTTCATGCGTACAATAACCTCTCTTATGACAGAGCGAAATCCAAGAAAGTAACCTGGCGGCCATCGCCTCGACAGCGACCAGCTGATCCAGCACTTGCATCGGAAGCTGATTCTCCAGCACGAGCATGTCCCGCCTAATGTGCTGCATTATGTAGACCATCCCGTAGTTGCTGAAGATGGGGTCGTTAGGCCCGTAGTCGCTGACCCTGTAGGTTGCGAACCTCAGGATCTCGAGCATGAAGCAGCCGTCAGTGATCATCAGCTGCAGGAACATGCACACCGCGCCCTCGCCGCCATCCTCCTTCCACTTCAGGTCCAGCGCGACGTAGCTCGCCTCGAGGTCCCCCGCCACCTCCCTTAGGGACTCGAGGAAGCACTGGAGGGGCTTCCCAGACCGTGTGAAGAAGCGGTGGATCGCGCGGCTCTTGTGTTCCTCCATGGGGAGGAGGTGGTCCTCGCCGTAGTGGGAGGGGCCGAAGGAGACAGCCAGCGGCTGGTAGGCCCCGCGGTTGTGGTCGGTGACGTGGGCGGGGACCTGTAGATGGACCACTTCTCCCAGGACTGTTGCTCGCGGGAGGGCATGGGCGTGCGGTTCTCGTTGATTTGGACGATCCAGTCGGTCTTGTTCGAGTCCGGAGGCATGGTTCCGCAAGTTTCTGAGAGAGAGAGAGAGAGAGAGAGAGAGAGAGAGAGAGAGGGAGAGATGGGAAGAGCGTTTTGGGGGTGCCCAAGCCCAATGCTTCGCGTTGAAGAAGCACTGCGGGACAAGCCCATGTATGCGTGAGCCACTTCCTGTGTGCGAGGGTTCGAATTGGATGCACGCAATGCCCGTATTCTCCTGAGAAATGCTTACGTGACTCTCTTCTGAATTCACTGTGAGAATAATAGTCTGATTTAGGTCACAAAAAAATAAATAATAAATAATTAGAAATGAGAAATGATTGGGTGCCAATATATAATTTATTGTGAGAATAACATTCAGTTCTGGACCACTGGAATGATTAAGTAACAGTCCTTAATTTACTATGAGAATAATTGTTTTGGCAAAAAAAAAAATAAAAATAATTATAAATTATTGTGAGATCCACTATATCAAAATTTGTAGCTCACAGCCTCACAGTTATTCTACGGTCGCCCAAAGACTATTATGCTAATAAAGTTTAAAATTCAATAATAAATAATTACAAATTGTTATTGGGCCTACTCCAAGAATTTGTGGCTCACAATATACGATCAGTTGCCCAAAGATTGTTATGCTAGTAAAGTCCATTAGAAATTGTTGTGGGGTGCACTTCTTCAATGAAATGTGGCTCACAACATACTGTTACTTTTACAGCAGAACAAAAACTGTTTTACTATCAAAACCCATACATGTAATGCCAATTTGGGTGCCGACTTTGCATATTTGACGTGACACTGGATTTAAAATACTACTTTCTTTTGTTATGTTTGGTAAAAAAAAATTACATTGTATATTTGAGATATTTCATATCTCTTACTTGAGTCTCGTATTTAGTACTCAATGCACTTCTTTCATGCATACATCGCATGTAGGAAAAAGAAAAAATTTACCACAAGTAGGGATGCTATGATATTATGTGTGTACGATTAGCTCATGACAATCATATAACTTCTCGTAAATTAACTTCAAATGGCACACAAGACAAGTTGTAACCATATTGTGTGAAATTCAAATACTTCCACTTATTCCGTATAATTGGCTTCGAGCATTTAGGAGCTCCAATCAAGAAGAACTCGATTCCAATATAATTGCTTATGAGCTCCAATCGAGAACCACTTGGATCCATTATATGATTAGTAAACTCTAAACAAAAATATCTTACGAAAGGTCAATTTAATCCAAAAGTGACTAATTCCATCGACCGATTAATACATCATTTTGATTAATCGGTTTTTTACGTTAATTTTTAATTACGCCTATTGACAACCTCATTACGGGTCCCTTTCGCCCAGGCAACACATTCAGTTTTAGTCCCAAATAAGCCAACCGAAGGACATCCCTTTCTTGCTCATAGAATGATTAAAAAAAAGCAGAAGAACTGATTAAAGGCGGCTACTTTTAAAGAATCCTTGTGAAGCTGGGAAAGTATAAGATATAACGTAAATTAATTAGCATTAGGGCACATATCTGTCACGTGTAGATATGTCAAAATGGTTTGAAATTGCAATTATTAATTCACATATGATGAGTTGGGTCATATATGAGTTTGTCGGGGTTGCTTGGTTCTTTATTTGTCTTCGAGTTCAAGTTGGAGTTTTTGGGTGTGGCAACTTATTTCCTCGATAAACTGTGTAATGTTTTGTGGATCATTGAAGTTAACGAAGTTGCTCATATTTTTCAATCTTCATAATTAGGGGTGTCAAATGGGTGGGTCGGGTCGGGTCGGGTCGAAGATCCATTTAACCTGTTTTGACCCATATTCATGTAGTGTAAATTTAACGACCCATACTTGACTCATATGCGACTTGACTTATATCCTAAAAGACTTTAATATAAAATCTAATTTAGAAAAAAAACTTGTTCCCTAAAATGTATTATATTGCTAAAATGCTTCAATGCAATATAAGATAAGTGAACAATTTTTTATAATTTTAAAAAAATTATATTTTCTATATATTTTTATTTTTATTTTCTTTTTTATTTTTTAAAAATGAAAATTTTAATGATATTTCTTTTTCTTTTTCCTTCTTCTTCAGCTGGCTGCCAGCGACTACCGACAACCGGCCGTAGGCGAGCTCGGCCAGCTTCGAGCTCACACCTCGTCGACCTCTGGCGAGCTCGAGCTCGCGATCTGGATGAGCCTCAAGCTCGTGATATGGACAAGCCTTGAGCTTGCTAGATAAGCTCAAGCTCATGATCTGGACGAGCTTGAGCTCGCCCACAAAGCTTGAAGCTTGCCTATGGTCGGTCGTTGTGGCCGGTAATCGGCCGAAGAAGAAGGAAAAGGAAAAAGAAAAAAAAAGGAAAAGAAAAGAAAAATAAAAAATAATTAAAATTTTGATTTTTAAAAAAATTAAAAAATTCTATTTTAAAAAAATAAAATATACAAAATATTTTTTTTTTAAATGACACTTAAGCTATTTAGCCTACAAGGCTACAAGTTAACAACTTAAATGGGTCAAATATGAATTGAATATGGATTTGTTGCAAACCCATATTCAACTCATATTTGAGTCATATAAACTTGGGCTTTAATAATGCAAACCCATTTTTACATGTTATCAAAATTTCAAGTGACCCTTATTCAACCTAAACCCACTAAAAATGAGTTAATAAATGGATTTCTGACCATATTGCCACCTCTACTTCAGATTTTGCAGTTCTTTGGCATTAGAAAAGGTGATTGAATCTTTTGATCTGATATTGTGGCATATGATTTCCGAACCAAATGATGCTGGGAAGTGAAAAACGTGCCATAAGCGCTCGATTCAATTGTGCAGCGTATGCGGTTTCTAATTGTCTTTAGGAAGTGTTGCTAAGATACCGTTATTACAGTAGGTGGGGATTGGGCACTCTACACTTAATGTAATGGCCACTACACAAGGCTTATTCCATTACTGCAACCAAACGGACCGTTAGTGATTCAAATCTGCAATATTCAAATGCCTTGTTAGTAAGCATTTTGCAATCATCAACTGTAAAACTTGCCTGAAACTAATCGCCTGCCTAAGTACCTCCCAGGCAAATGTACCTTGCTTAAAGGAGGAAGAATGCAACATTTCTTTCCAAATAGAGTCTGGCTCCAACAAAATTCAGTTTCTGCAGGATTTGATCTGTCCTTAGACATAGCATATAAAGATTTGTCACAAAAGAGAGAATTCCCCTTCTCAGCAGCAACTCAGTCCCGGAACATATATGCATAACACTTAACTCTCATTCTCTTCCTATAGCCGCTTGGTTGAGGAGTGCAGTTGAAGTTTTAATCAGAAGTACAGAAAGATAAAACAGATCGGTTGAGATTCAAACCAAAAAGCACGTCTCAAGGGACCCGTTTTGATCTTTCTTTCCCATCATCACTTAAAAGATGATCCAGAGATGGCTAATGAAACCAAAGTCCGGGGCCCGGTTTTGATCTTTTTTCTTACAAACCTATTCAATTTTGCACACGCGCCTTGTGCGTGCTCCGACCCAATTACATGTCTATTACAACATATGTGCAATCGAGTTGCGCGGCCATATCCTTTCCTCCTTTTTTCCTCACCGCTGCTGTGATTGATAATGTTAAACGAAGTAAAAAAGTTCTAGCTTAACATTGACATAAATTGAAATATCCTCAAACCTTAAAAAATTATTACCTTTAATAGGAAAGACCTAAAATCTTAAGAAATTATGAGGACACTCCCAAATCTTGCCTATCCGTACTATATATATAATAAAACTTTCAAATTTTGGTGTCCGCCCCTAATGACTATAATATTCCTTCAACAGATCAAAGAGTTGACATATACTATTATTATCCTCCAGGGCATAATGGTACAAAAAAACAATGCAGGATGTGACCATTCCCTCTATAAGCTAATTGCAAATTTTCCTTCTTTTATTTTGCCATACAACCAACAAATGAGAAAAAAAATATGGGCAATCTCTTTGCAATTTGCTTTTATGGCCCTATATGAATCTCCAAAACTCCGACCTTGTGATCGATCGTCAGTAAGAAATCTTGAAGAATACTCAACCCACAATAATATGTAACCCTACAGATGCATTTATTTAATGAAAAATGTAACGTTTTATGAAAATATTTTCCAGGAAAACGGTTAGTTTTCCTTTGTTTAGTAATATATGATCGAAAACATTTTTTGAGGTTTGGATATTATTTGGAAAATGATTTTAATTTCATGACTTTATTTTGGACAAAAAAAATCGAAATTTTTTAGTTTTTATTTTAAAAAAGTTAGACGTTTATATTATTTTTTATTTTTCTTTTCTTTTTTTAAATCGAATTTTTTATTTTTTTATTTTTTTTCTCTTTTCTTTTTCTTTTTTCTTTTCTTTCTTTTTTTTTTCCTCTTCCTCTGCCACGACCAGCCGATGGAGGGAGGAAGAAGGAAAAAGAAAAAGAAAGGAAAAAAAAGAAAGGAAAAAGAAAGGAAAGAAAAGGTAAAAAAAGAAAAAAGAAAAGAAAATTAAAATATTTACAAATTTAAGATAATCAATTCTGAAAAGTGTTTTCACTTGCTTCAATTAGGGAATTCACTTTCCTAAATTTATACATAAATGTTTTTCTTGACTGGAAAGTATTTTCGGTTGACCAAATCATTTTTGGACAATCAAACAGATGAAGGTCTGAAAAATACTTTTCCGAAAACAAACGCACCCTACATTCAATCAAGCTATGTCCTTGCACCAAAAGAAGCCACCAATTCTAGCTCGTGAGGAGTTGAATCGCAAACTAGACTGAATCTCACCCTGCCCTTGCCAGCCCAGGCGTAGGTGTCCCTCACCTGAGGAACGAAGCCCAACGATGCCCGGTGGAGGGAAAAATGGAGAAAGATAAAAGGAAAAGAAAAAGAAAAGAAAAGAAAAAAAAATCACGAGATTAAAAATTTGCAAAATTGTTTACGTTAGTGTCAGTTTTACGTTAGTGTCAGTCAAGCCACATAGGACGGCCACATAAGCGATATTCCGCCAAAATTGGTCGGAAAGACTAAGGATGCATTTATTTCACGAAAAATATTTTCCAGAAAAACAATTTCCTCATTTTCCGGCGTTTGGTTTGTTTAGGAAAATGAGTCAACGGAAAATGTTTCCTTACCAAAGCTTAAATTCAGAAAAATAATTTCCCTTTTGAAAGAATTAGAAAACGTTTTCCGAAGTATAACTATCTATCGGTATTTGGACACAAAACTCTATGCTTAAGCAAGAAAACCCCAACATTAGTTCCTAAGTTCTGACATTCAGGACCGGGTCTTAGTGGCCAAGTTCAAGAACTCGGTGTCTAGGACCCAGGCCCCCAGCACCCACACCCGGGGCCATTGAGGTTGAGCCTGAACCCCTGGTGCCCGTAACCTATGCTCTGACACTCGAACTCCTGTCCAAAAAAGTCATGCTCAGGTCCCCGATACTCGAGCTCTAGTTTCGACCCTCCAGCTTGAATCCATAAAGGCCATACGCAGGTCCTCGGCGCTTGAGCTCGGGTCCTTAATTAATAAAACGATTTTTTTATAAAAATATTTAATTAAAAAAATCGCATATATTTTATTTATTATTTATTTTAAAAATTCATTTTATTTTTTTATTATTATTTAAAAAATTGAATTATTTATTATTTATTCTTTTCTTTTCTTTTCTTTTTCTTCTTCCTTAGGTCGGTTGCCGGCCATCGCGACGGCTGGCGAGCTCGCAGTGGCCTCTAGGGGCAAGCCTCGAGCTTTGCCGATCGAGCTCGACCGAGGATGGCGAGCTCGCAGCTCGCCTGTGGCCATCGTTGGGCGAGCCTCGAGCTTGCCGATGGTTGTCGCCAGTCGATCACAACGGAGGCAAAAGAAAAAGAAAAAAAGAAAAGAGAAAAATAATAGAAAAATTCCAAATTTTTCAAAAAAAGAAAAGAAAAATAAAAATGAGAAATAAAAATGTTAAAAAATATTTAAAAAATAGATTTTTTAATTGCTTGAAATAAAATCATAATATTGAAATCATTTTCCAATGATTTTAAAACATTATAAAACGATTTTCATCGTGTATCACCAAACAAAGGAAAACTAAATGTTTTTCTAAAAAATGATTTTTCGGAAAATATTTTCCTTTATCATTAAGTTTTCCGCGAAACAAATGCACCCTAAATTAGCAAATCGATGACTAAATTGACAATTCGTCAAACATGTTTAAAATTAAATTGACACAATTGAAAGGTTCATGACCATAAAGTTATCAAAAAATTTAGGATTAAAATTTGCACATTTGAAATTTTTAGAATTGAATTAATTACCATACAATGCATTAAGAATTTTTTGGACAATTTTTTCTCGGAGTACAGGGAAGCCAAATCATCTACCCATCTACAGTGGCAATAAGGCATTATCCATTGCGCGAGAGGGGAGCTTAAAGCTGAGAGATTCAGTAGCTTCTTCCTACAAAGAGAATGGGTACAGAGTTAGAGGTGAGCGGTTTCCGGTTTGGTTTCAATGGGACCAATGTTAAATATTATTTGTGAACCGAGAAGCGATTGCTTTATTCTTTTCTTTGTAATTCTGATTTGATCCCATAAAGGCATGGACAAAATTGAAAAAATATATATAATATATAAAAAATTTGAACAATCGGTTCCAATGATATCAATATTAAATATTTTTCATATATATATATTAAATATTATATATATGAAAAAAAAAATAAAAATATATATTTATCGGTCCGGTCCAGTTTTCACCCTAGAACCGGGAACCGAACTGTCCAGAACCGGTTCCACTTTTAGGAATTAGGAACCGGATCGATATTTTCGAGAACTGGACCAAACCGATCGTTCCTATCCGATCCGGTCCGATCCCGATTTGGACGATCCATTTTACTCATCCTACACAGAACAAGCACATAAAGGGATCCTTGCCCCCAGTACACGACGACAGTCGCCCATGCTTCGAAAGCCCAATCCTTTCGTATTGAACCGCGATTTAATTCATGGCGCTCGCTACCGTAACCAAAAAAGAAAGGAGAAAAGGGACACTGACTGACTGACCTGGAGAGTATGCAAAAGACGTTTGTCGTGTCGTTCCAAGTGGGGGAACTGACTTTTTTTTTATGTCGTGCACCAGGTCTTGGGACTGCGTGTCTGAGAGCTTTCTCGAGAAGTGAGGTTATAAAAAACAGGAGGAGGAAGAACAGTGGCCAAATTGGCTGAAGCAATTGGTTTTCTGCTGCGGCGGCGGCGCCAGGAGGAGGGCACCAGAACAAGAATTTAAGACACGACCCCCCTCTCCGGCCGGAGGTCCGAGGTGCTTATGTTGCGCGAGGCAAATTTAGGTTTTTGATTGACACGAAAAAAACGTTAGAAGGTATTCATATCGCAGTTAATATAGTTTTGAGCTTTTTTTTTGGTAATATCACAGTCGGTATTTTGAAGAACGGCACAGCATATAAGAATAACGATTTAAGCCGAAGCTATTGCTCCATACATATAGCTACGATCTAGAGCAGTTTTTGAGCGATCTTGGATATATGACTTTCGAATTTTGAGCCGAAAATTCGATGACTCCCCCATCCGCTCGCCCCTAACTCTAAGAGGATACCCACACACGCACACTTACGCACACTCCCTCTTTACTTTGATTAATGCGTTTGTAGTAAGCTCTCGGGCGAGCGGTTTTCACGGCTCCAATATGAATGCCGTGTCGGATTTTTCCTAATGACAAATTTGCCCTGAAACTTAGAATAGATGGATTATTCTTGGTGCACAATGAAACCTTATCCCGGCTCGAGACCATCGATGCTCGCCCTCTTTTAGGGGCTTTTTAGTGGTACATGCGCGTTTCGGCTTATTGTAGACAAGCCAATCATATTTGATGGGGCTTCTAAATTAGGCTAATCTCATGTGCAACTCATTAATTATGTCAATGTCACGACCTACCCCAATCCTACTTATCGCCTTCCAAATCTGTAGTGGGGTGCCCACGAGGGATATGATAAACGAAAATCTTTGAAATCAATATGCATATCACATGCCGAAAAAGATAACGGACTCCATGAGTCATCTACATAAAACAAAATTAAAAGACGAACCAACCAATTCGCTCTTGAACTTGAATATCGGTAATTTTCAAGACATTAGGAGGGAAAAAAAGGAACGCGACATCGATCGACAGTAATATCAATTTCGAAAGATATTCAAAATTCACACAATGGTCTAGGTGGAATTAAAATCGAATGTTACCCGGATAACAAATAAAAAAACATAAACCCAAATCAATACCGGCTCCAATAATAACAACCCTTGACCAGCTCCATAATAATTCTCTATTTAACCCTCTTTCAAAATTCGGCTTCGACTACCCATCGTAACGTCAATTTGATGGAGGAGGTATCGATGGAATAACAAAATAGAAAATCTAAGCCCCCACCAAAAAAAAATTAAAAAATAGAATTGATAGTTTAATACCGTGAAAAATCATAAACTGGTACATCGTGATAAATTTCACGAAAAACTCCAAATCGGTATACTCGTGACGAATTTTCCCTCCGTTAAATTGGATTAATACCACGAAAAATCATAAATGGGAAAATCAGTGATAAACAGAGGAGGGGTAAAGCCCTAAACTGGTAAAACCCATTAACTGTCACGCGTCATCCAATTCAATAATTTGACGATTAAAATTTAACGTGATCTAATCGAGAATAATAATCGTAAGAAAAAGGAAGGGGATTCCAATAGAATCGCAACGGCACCTGAATCCGCGGTCGCACCAAAGATTTCCGGAAGCGCTCCCGAGTCGGGCTCGGTCCCGCGATATTTATTTTACCTTTGGACTCAGTGAGTCAGCCCATCTCCCCCGGCGCCCCCGCAACTCGGTTAAAAAAAAAACAAACCAAACGGGAAAGAGAGAGAAAAATAAAAATAAAAATCACCGCCCGATCACGGCGCGCCACGTCATCCGGGTGGACCCCCACCTTCGGCTGCTTACGGGGGAGCGAGCAGGGGGAAAAAAAGAGAGCCGTTAATCCGGGCTGATTAGGCGAGATAATTAAGGGGTTAAATACCAGCCAGATAAGACAAAATAATACGTTAATTTTAAGTAGCTTTCGAATAAATTAAATATGGAATATTATCTAATTGAATGGCGGGCATCGCATATATTCCTCCACTTTCCCACGCAGGATCAGTCGCTACGCGACTCCTCCATTGTTTCTTCCTTCCTTCCTTCCTCCCTTCTTCTTCTTCTTCTTCTTCTTCCTTCGTCGTCGTCGTGCAACGTCGTCGTCGTCGTCGTCTTCGCCACCCAGGACGGCGGAGCGGAGACAGGTTCCGTGCGCTCGCCGACGATTCCTCCGCGTACGCGGCGCGTGCGGAGGAGGGGGTGGGGATTCCTCCGCCATTCTCTTTCTTTCTGGTTCTGGTTCTGGTTCTGGTTCTGATTCGGGGCCTTTAGCGCTTCTTCTACTCCGTTTTCCTTGGTGGGTTTTTCTTTTCCTTTCCTTTCTCTTGGAGGGGAGGGGAGGGGAGGTGAGGGGGGCGGGCGGGAGGGAGTTAAAGAAGAAGAAGTCTCGTCGCGGGATGGCAGCGCAGTTCCACAACGCGATGGGGGCGTACGAGCGGGTGCGGACGGAGGACGCCAATGGCGACGTCGAGAAGGCTTCTCCCGATCGCAAGGCGGGGCTCCCGCCCGCCGGCGTCGGCGTCGGCGGCGGCGGCGACGTCGAGGCGGCGGGGCCTGTTCCTGGCTCGAGAGCGGCCTCTCGTCGCGGTGGCAGGGAATCCGAGCGGCGGCAGCAGCGGCTTGTTTCTCTGGACGTGTTTCGCGGCCTCTCCGTCGTGGTAAATGTCGCCCTCAGCCGTTTTCTTTCATCTTGTTAGGAAAGCGACGCGAGTCAATCGTTAAGATGTTGGTAGAACTAGGAAACTTTTTGGGGTTGCCCCACAATGCTCATTCTTAGTGGGCATTTGCCGGAATCCCAGGATCGGCGCACCGGAAAGTTGCCGCCGGTCCAACAGATTTATTGCTGTTGGATTGATAAAAAAAATTGATATTGACGGGGACGTGAAACCTTTTTTAGGAGTAGCGACTATCTTTAATACGGCATGGTAGTATCGGCACCCCGGAAGTGTTGAATTTGAGTGCCCGGAGGACGTGGCCGGTCGGACGTATCTACTATTGTCCAGATAATAGTGGTAGACGCACTGTTATCCTCAGAAACATACGAAAGCTTTATCTTAATTATGGACAAGGTGTTGGTTAATTATCTTAATCATAGTCATTGATAATGCAATTGTTTTGCCTCCTTACTGTAGCTTGGGGAAATGAGCAATGGATTAGGTACTGTTTTCTTCTCATGCAATTCTCCTTAGTTTTGAGGCTTTGGCCGGCTATCAACCTCTCCATTTCTTGTGAACCTGAGAAACAGAGGAAAGAGAAATTATTGGAGAAGGTATTTTTAGTTTTATAACATTTTTATGTTAATAACCTTTGATGAAGCATCTAAGACCCACACTTGGCCCCATCGCATGGACCCTGCATGCCACGGATGTTGTTGCTTCTTCTTTACTTAGAGCAAAGTCAAGACAGAGGAATCTATTATTTATTCTTTGCGTATAAAGTTGCTTTCCATCCTACTCACATTAAGGGAAGAAAGGAGCTTTCTTCTTATTGCCACATTCTGAAGATATAATAATACGGAAAAAAGAACGAGTGTTCTTCCTAGTGCTACACTGTGAAGAAATAATTGTAACCCGGCATACGGTTTTCCTGCAATAGGGGAGGTTTTGGAATGATATGCTTTCAGGTGATGTCACTAGCTCCGGAGAGTCTAGACATGTCGAACTTCACTCCAAAACAGATAAGGCAAAAACTCCCACCCTAATGATGCATTAGTCAAAAGCTCATTTAACTTGGTAAAACTCATTCTGGGAGTGCTCGGGCATGAAATCTGTTCCCGTCAGTTTCCAAATGTATCAGAAGTGAATTACTCCTTTTTAAATATGTTGTAGGGAATTATTAGGTGGGCTAAATGAAGTCTATTTTAGTTCTGCAAGAAATGCAATAGGATGCATTGGCTCTTATCTGGCCATTAATTGCTATAATTTTGTTGAAGGCAGGGACATTGTGGCTGAATTACGGTGGTAGTTTTTTTGTTGGTAAAGTGAATTACGGTGGTAGTTCATATACCATGTTGTCAATATTTCTCTACGTAGAACTTATACAATCTTGACTGATGTTATGATCCCCTGGATATGAAGTGGTAAGAAAGAAATGAGTTTCAATTCCAGTATATATGCAACTTTCTCAAGTCAGATTGTTCATGTTTGCTCTGGAGTGGGATTTTTCCTGTTAGTTAAATGATCAATAATTAGCCCATCTACTTGGGAAGCTTTAAATCGTAAAAGGCATGAGAAACACATGATGTAATATTTCAGCCACATGCGATCTTGGAAAAGGTATATTAACGAACCATGAATCACTTAGTGACTGTATCCCTCAGCTTGCAGATTCTTTGATATATTTTTCTGGGTTCTGAAATTGACTTTTACTCTACCTGCTCTTAATTTGCTCCATTCAGCTAATGATTGTGGTGGATCATGCGGGTGGAATCTTCCCTGCCATCAACCATTCACCATGGGATGGTTTAACTCTGGCAGATTATGTAATGCCATTTTTCCTGTTTATTGTTGGTGTCTCACTGGGACTAGGGTACAAGGTACTTGTTGCTGATTTCTTTCTTTACATCTCCAAGCACTCAGTCTGATCTAATATGCTATGCTTTTTTAATCTTGAACCTCAAATCCTAAATCGTAGAGCTAGGTGTCTCCTATGTATGTTGCCTCTTTCTTCTTGACTTCTATCGAGGGAGTTACTTTAATGAACTCAATGATTTGACAGATTTCTTTTGCTTGTAGAAAATGCCGTGCAGAGCTTCTGCAACTCGAAAAGTCCTTCTTCGGGCGCTTAAGCTTTTGCTTTTAGGTCTTTTCCTCCAAGGTACCATACGTAGTTCTTGGTTATATGTGACAGCCATAACGTACTCTTTGCAGATTTTGTTGTTTACTTGCTGAATGAGGTTTACGTCACCTTTTCTTTCATCTATGACTGGATTTTTTTTTTCTGGTCTGTATCATACTAGGATCTTATGCCTTCTTTCTGTCATTTCTTTCCTTTCAGGTGGTTATTTTCATGGTGTTGGTAGTCTTAATTATGGGGTGGACATGCAACAAATGAGATTTATGGGAATACTGCAAGTATGTGCTTTTATAAAGCTCTTCTTTTTGTTGTTTTTTCTTATTGAAGTTTGCTGTCTAATTACTTGGTAAACACCTTTCTGCCCCTCCAGAGAATAGCTATAGCATTTATGGTTGCGGCACTATGTGAGATTTGGCTGAAGGGAGATGATGATGTTAAGTCAGCATTTTCTCTGCTGAAGAAATACCGAAGTCATTGGTATGGTAATTAGATTAAATAGAGTGCCTATTCTCACTATTGAATTGTTTTGATTTCCCAATGTTTCCAAAACTGGAAATACTGTGAATATCATTGCTCTGCTAGGCCATGCTAGTTGAGCGATTTTCTTCTATATTTAGGGCAAGAAGCCGGCTAGATTTCTCAGCTTGCTCTACAGGGAATTTTAGCGATTGACAAAATAATTACTCAGATAATGATGATAATAGTTAATGCGGTGGTAGTGTTAATTAAAGAAGGTTTAAAACCACTTCCGCTTGAATGGGACTTGTGTGTCTTCATTGATGGGAACAATTTTGCTCGAGTATTATCAAGTAACTAAAGGAACAAATTTCTACCTCATTCCTGTGTCTATGAAAAAACCTCTTGATATCCGACATTCACTACAAGAAATACATGTTTTTTTTTCTAGGGTAATGAATGGCCTTTGACTCAATAACTCTTCAGGGTTGTCAATTTAAAAGTTTTTCCCCTTGATTGACCACATTTGTGATGATATTCCCTGGGACTGCATTATTCTTGTATCATGTTGACTTCCTTAGCTGATGCCATGCCCATGTCTTCTTCCAGGGCCGTGGTACTTGTGCTTACCACTGTATATATTTCATTATTATATGGCCTGTACGTGCCCGACTGGGAGTATCGGATTCCAACTGAATCTCCCTCCCTTTCACAAGAAAGAATTTTGGTGAACTCTTCTACTCATTGCTCAATCTTTTCCTGGATTGATCACATTGATATGATTTATGATTAACTAGGTGCTAAAAATTGTCCATTTAAAGGTGAAATGTGGAGTGCGAGGAAATACTGGACCAGCTTGTAATGCTGTTGCAATGATTGATCGTGAGGTGTTGGGAATTAGACATTTATACAGAAAGCCAGCATATGCACGGACAAAGGTCTCTTCATCATATTTGCCTTCTATGTCTATGGTTCTCCTATCTCGGATTTGTTTACTTCTTGTTCTGATAATTCATTCTCTTTCACAGCAATGCAGTATTCATTCTCCAGAGTCTGGTCCTTTGCCTGCTAATGCTCCATCATGGTGCCTGGCCCCCTTTGATCCTGAAGGCCTTTTAAGGTGATTTTTGAGAACTACTCATGAGGGAATAGGGGAGGGACTAGGATGGAAGAGTGGAAGGTGGAAAGATAAAGAGAAGAAAGGGGTTTTGAGGAGAGAAGGGGGGGGGGGTGAAGTTGCAGATTTTGCTATATTAGGTGCTATGTCAAAAGTGGTTCTTTCTGTAAAAAGGCCAAAGGCATGTTGTATATTCATTATCTTTCTTGCTTCTGTGTTTATGTTAGTTATTTAATTACCCAACTTGCCATCAATGATATATGTGGTTGCCTTCTTTGTGGAGAAGGACAATTGTTGATTTTTTACTGATTTCATGTATTCCAACAATGTGTATGCTTTACGTATGTAGTTCAGTGATGGCCGTGGTTACATGCTTGGTTGGCTTGCACTTTGGACATGTGATTGTCCATTTTAAGGTGAGGGAATAGTCTATTGCCGAGATTTTATCTTACCCAATGGAGATTACCTTTTTGACCTCTTTCTTCTTTTGGCATTTTGCTTCCAGGATCATGGGGATAGAACTTTCCACTGGATGATCTCATCTTCTTTTCTTGTGGCTCTAGGCCTGGCATTAGATCTTTTTGGTGATTTACTTTCGATCTTGATTATTTATCACAATCAACTATCAGTTCTGAGGACAGTCGTATTAATTATTTATCATTTGCTTTGTCATTACAGGCATGCATGTGAATAAGGCTCTCTACACATGTAGTTACATGGCTGTTACTGCTGGTGTAGCTGGCATTCTCTTCACCTTAATATACCTGATGGTAATGCATTGTCGATTCCCTCGGTCATGTATTAACTCGTTAACATTTTACACTATAGTGAGGATCTTGTCCTTCTCAAGTCTTATCTTATGTTCCACACATTCTGGTTTTTTCTAATGTGCTTTTTCTCAACAGGTTGATTTCGGTGGACTTAGGCGTACTACCACGGTTTTGGAGTGGATAGGGAAGAACGCAATGACTATTTATGTCCTTGCCGCAACAAATGTCTTGCCTGTTTTCGTCCAGGGCTTCTACTGGAGGCGTCCTGAGAATAACATTGTATGTTTGCTTCTCCTTCTATTATTCTATTTCAACTACAAAACGTTACTCATTTGTCTGACAATGTCTCAAAATTGATTACTCTTGGCAGCTGAGTTTAATCGGAATTGGAAGACGATAGGAAGCTTGATATCGATCTCCAACTCTGAAAGGACACTCTCAATCGTGGAATATTTATTGAAGCAACTAGCCACATTTATTATATTGCGGTTTGTTGCAATTCATGCAGAAAATATATGCTCTGTTCAGTGAGGCTAGAGAACTGCAGTTTTCTCCACATTTATGGGCTCTTTGTACATAATTAGCAATTCGCTGTCACTTTATTCGGTATAGTATTTTGTAATGGCGTTCTCTAACAGTGAATCTCTTTTATAATTTTGTTGACGAAGGATACTGGAAATTTCAATATGATTGATTGCTTGGCGATTGGGATATACATGACTTTGAATTTTGAGGCCAATGGGGATTAGAGATTTTACTTTGAAAGCCATATTTGTTTTTCACTTGAATTCGCGGCAAACTTAACAAGCTTAATCATGAAGCAGATGGTGGTGCAGTGGAAGATTTCATTTGCCTAAAACTTGATCATCCTTCACACTACCTATCCAAATTGGACCAAACATGATGAAGACTGAAACAAGGGAATCTGTCTTTTGTAATTGATAGATTAAAAGCCCAATGTCCGTCATTTGAAGCATTTAAAGAGGGAAAATGAACGTGACTGACAACAGGAGGAAAATCATTCATAACGACAGTCAACAATAGCGTCAGCCATCAGGAGAAAAATGTATAGAGGCAGGGGCAGCGCTTGCTAGGGCTATTGTTGTAGCTGAACACGGTAATATACAGTCTGTATTATAGTAAGCCCGAAGACTGAGAGGATGATGGCGGCAACGGGAGACGATAAAAGGATTCCTGAAGTGGTTGTGGATGAGATTAGCACTCCACATGTTCCAGGGCTTCTTGCAGTACTTGTTGACCTTGCACACCCTGTTGAGGCTGCTGTCGGGTTTGAGAGTCACGTCCTTGGACAGCGAGTTGAACAGCTTGGCAACCACCTTGTCGCTCCCGAGGGAATTCCGGATGATGCCCCGGTCATGGAGCAGCGCGACATCCCACCCCTTGATGATGTTGTCCATAAAGAAGATGTAGGATGTGACCTCGTTCCCGGCCTCGCTGTGGAATCACTCGAAGGCCATGACGTTGAGGTACATGAACTGGGTGGTGTTGTCCACCTCGATCACAGGGAGCCGCAGGACCCCGCTGGTAAAGGAGATATCCTTGCAGCTGGTGATCATGCTCTTCTTGAACTGGATCCCCGACCTTGTCGAGCTTGGTGGCCGACCGGATTATGTCATCGCTGCCCTCATGCCCCATGTCATCCAGCTTGTGGCGGACCTTCTTGGGCTTCTTCTCATGGGACAGCAGGCTCTTCCTGAAAACGTCCAGGACGTGGAGGCATTTGCCTATTGTCATGACCCGCGTGTCGGGAGAGCAGAACTTGAGGATGAGCCTGTTGATGAATTTGTCCTCCTGCGTTGTTGGAGCAAAGTCAGTGCATTGAATACCAGATTGCTGTCGTATTGATAGTACCTGCGTAAAAGTAAAAGGAAGAATTTCCGGTAGCGGTGATAGGTTTGATAACGAAGTTGTCTGTTGATCTCCAATCGGGAATCCAACATTTTTTGAGCATTAGATTTCATTGATCCCAGGTAGGGTCCATTCGAGGTCACTTAGCTGAACATGGTACGCAGTTTGTGCGCTTGCAATAACATCTCTTACGACGGAACGAAATCTCGCACTCGACAGCGACCAGTTGATCCAGCACTAACATCGGCAGATGATTCTCCAGCATCAGCTTGTCCCACCTTACGTACTGCATTTTGTGGAGCTTCCTGTGTTTGCGGAAGATGGGGCCGTTGGGCACGTAGTCATCCACCTGCGCAGAGGATCTCGAGCATGAAGCGTCCGTCAGTGATCATCAGCTCCAGGAACCGGCTTGCCATGCCATTGCCATCGCCCTCCTTCCACTTCGGTTCCAGCGTGTGATAGCTCTCCTTGAGTTCTATCGCCACCTCTCAGGGACTCGACGAAGTGCTCGAGGGGCTTCCCGGACTGCCTGAGGAAGCGGATGAGTGCACGGTGCTTGTGGTCCTCCATGGGGCGGAAGTGGTCCTCGCCAAGGTGGTAGGGGCAGAAGGAGACAGCCTGTGGCAGGTCCGCTTTGCAGCTGAGGTCGGCGACACAGGAGGGGAGCCTCTAGATGGACCGCTTCTTCCAGTACTGTTGCTCGTCGGAGGGCATGAGCTTGACGCTCTCGTCGACCGGGACGATCCAGTTGGTCTTGGTCGGGTCCGACGGTGGCGGCGAAGGAGCCATGATTTTCCAAGCTCAGAACCCCCTTCCGATTACGTATGCGTGCACGTTTAAGTCATCCCCATCATGTGACTTCTCATTAATTAATTTCGTATGGCACACAAGATCGGTTGTAATCATCTCGTATGAAATTGATGAACTTCCATTAGTTTCGTATGGAGAAAATTTAATCCATGCAAAAATATATATATCAGAACTCAAGTCAAAGTCAAACTATGCCTGCATAGTCAAGTTTCAATCGAAAGAACTTGGATCCATTATAACTACTTCTGAGCTCCAACTAAGAAGTACTTGGACTCGTTATAATTGCTTGAATTTGTAAACAGTAAACACAAATTTCACTTGAAAAATGCCGATTTAATTCGAAAGCGACTAATTCCATGAACTAATCAAATCAATACATCATTTCATGAATCAATTTTCGGCATCGGTGGTAGTATGCATGACACGACTTTTACGTCGTACTCTTATTTAAGATACATTGATTCTTATGTTCTGCAACTTTTTACATCGGGCAACTCTTTAAATTCCCTCGTTTTTAAGATAAATTACACGACATGCATCTTAGGCCCTAAGTTCTAATTAGCTATTGATGATCCCATTTGGGGGCACTTTTGCCCCGTACGACACATGCAATTTTCAATCCCAAGAAAACCACTGTAGAAAATTCCTTTCTTGCTTAAAGAGTATGTGCCTCGGTTTCTCTTTCGTAAACTAATAAACTGATTAAAGGCTCCAATGGAAGAAAAAGAGAAGAAGCTGATTAGAGGCTGCTCACTGCTTTTGCTCTTAGAAGAATCCTTGTGAAGCTGGGATGGTATCAAACAAACGAGGGCGCACATATCGTAAGGAAAGCAAGAAAATAAATAAAACAAACGAGGGAACATGGTGGTTTGGATACAGAAACCATAGCCAATTATCATGATAACCTTCAATTACTAAGTCAATTTTAATTCCGGTGATGGGGGCGGCGGCCCACTGGATTTGTGAGTGTGTGTTTTTTTGCCTTTTTAAATATTTTAATATAATTTAACTAAGACTTAAGTTTTTAAAAAATAGGATTTGGACCAAAAGGATGTTGTTGTACTCTCATGCTTGATACTTCAACAATGTTAACGCCACATAAAATAGAAAAAACTAACAAAAAAATCACGTCAGTATTTTCTATTAACTAAGTTGGCCGGAGTTAACAAAATGACTTGATTGCGCCACTTTGATAAGTTTTATGATTTGATTGTATTTTAAAAAAAAATTTAGGACTTAATTTCACTTTTTTGACGAAGTTTTAGGACCTTTAGTGTACTTTTCCCTTTCTTAAATGAACAACAAAGATATATTCAAGTATCTAATAATACACACGGAAGGAAAACTTTAGCACGATCGTGGATTTTTTTTTGTCTAAAAAAAATGCACAACTTTCATTCTATTCCTAAATCCGTCCATGCGTTCAAAAATTATCACTAGTTTCTTTTAAATTATTAGTAGCAAGCCATGTTATTGTTTCGTAGGAAAGTGAGGATGTTGATGGAAAGCATAAGATCTCATAGTGGACCTTTAAATGGCCCGATGTCAATAATTTTGAAGAAACTAATAGCGCTTTTTGATGCGTGGGTAGATTTGAAACTAGAGTAAAAATTGAACTTTTTTTTTTAGACAAAAGAATGTTCCGAGCAGAATTGAAATTGAACATAAGGCTCCGTTCGTTTGGGGAAAAAAATTCTCCCGGAAAATATTTTCCGGGTTTTCCGGTGTTCGGGGGGCGGAAAATGTTTTCCGTAGGAAAATATTTTCCTTCCCCCTTACAAAATAGCCTAAGTTTCTGGAAAATGATTTCCACTTCTTCAAAAGTGGAAATCATTTTCCGGAACTTCTTCTTCTTCTTCTTCACTAAGGTGGCCGCCCACCACCTCCGCCGCCGGTCGCCGGCCGCCGCCTCCGCCGCCGGTCGCCGGCCGCCGCCGCCGCCGCCGGTCGCCGGCCGCCGCCGCCGCCGCCGCCGCCGCCGCCGCCGCCGCCGCCCCCGTCGGTCGCCGGCCGCCCGCCGCCGCTGCCGCCGCCGCCGACCGCCCGCCGCCGCCGCCGCCGGCCGCCGCCCGTCGCCTGCCGCCGCCACCGCCGCCGGTCGCCCGCCAGTCGCCAGCCGCCCTCCGCCGCCACCGCCGGTCGCCGGTCGGCCGCCCTCCGCCGCCGCCGCCGCCCGCCGCCGCCGCCGCCGATCACCGGCGAAATATATTTTCCGAAACTTTTTCATATTGATCGCCGAACACCGGAAAATTATGTTTCGGGAAAACATTTTCCAGGTAAATGACTTCCGGAAAAATATTTTCCAAAAGGAGAATATTTTTCTCCAAACGAACGGAGCCTAAAATTAGGAGTTTTTTCAGAGTAATAGGCCTTCTTCAATTGTCGGTACTATATCAAGACATTGTACCCTAAAAAGAAGCGGCAGACTTTAAGTGGCAGATACTGCCTTTTCACTTTTTACCATGGAAACCAAAACTAGCCTCAAATGATGAGCATAGGCGATCTAAGAAAGAAGAGCTATCGTGTGCTAATCCACAAATGGTTTCCATCTTCTGATACTAAAGATGCGGAGGAGTTCTAGGCTCACGTATCTTCGCCTGTGAAACTCTTGACAAGCAACTTCATCCCCGCAACAATAGGCTGGATTCATCTAAAAATATCCTTGCCAATAACCGTAACTGCGGACCGAATGCAACCACAGCGGTTGATCATGTGAAATACGTATGTGGACACCGTGTGGGAGCAAATTTTCTTCCTTCATTTCTTCCTTTGGATTTTGGTTCAAGTCTCGGGCGTCTCTTTTCTCGCCCTTTCGATTTCTTTTCCTTTTCTTGGAGGGAAGGGTCACCGGTCGGGGTGGGGATAAGCTTGCGAAGAGAAAGAACTGTGTCGCGGATGGCCCCGTAGTTCCACAGTGCGATGGGGTTGTACGAGCGGGTGAAGATGGAGGAGAGAAGGCTTCTCCGGATCCTAAGATGAGGTTTCCGTGTGCTGATGATGCCCACGTTATTGGCAACGACAACGTTGAGGCGGATTTCCGACTCGAGATCGGCCTAGCCTCCATGATAGCAGCTAGAGTCGTCAAATGGATGGGTCGAGTAGAAAATGATTCGATCCAAATTGACCTATTTATATATAATACAAACTTGGCGACACATACCCGACATGATCCATATTACTAAAACATATCCATATTTAGCCAAACTTATGAAAACCTCTACCTACTAATTTATATCCAATTAAAACCCATATTTACAATGCGTATACATTCTTAGCTACTTAGTTTTTTTTTTCTTATGTTGGCTTTACTCTTTCTAATTTTCTATGCAATTTGATATTTGTCTTCTTGAAATTAGAAAAAAAAAATAAAGCTTACACGGTCAAAGTAAATCTAATTTCAAAATATATATAAATTTCAGGAACACCAGGATTATGGTCATCGCACACACACACAGTGGCAATCTCACCAATGGATTCTTTTTTGGCTATAATTTCATGAAGCAATATATCAAGAGCATAGTTCGCAAGCCCATCTTTAATCTCTCACCCTCTTTAACCATCAAATCCTCCATTTGAGTACCGGAAGGTCGTGGCCAATGGGGATTAGAGTGACTGTGAAGGTTAAATTCGCTGCAGCTTCTTAGCAAATTTGATCAAGAAGAAAAGGGTGCAACGGAAGATTTCAGTTGCCTATAATTTGATCATCTGACTACCCAAATTGGACCAACGTGAAGTAGACTGAAACAAGAGAATCATCATTTGAAAATGATACATAAAAAAGGCAAATGTCCATCATCCAAAACATTCCAACAGGGAGAATGAACAAGACTGAAAACAAGAGGAAAATCATTCAGAACAAACAATCGACAACCGATCAAGAGATAATGATCGAGCATCAGCGCATCCGGAGAAAAACCCAAAACTGAAAAAAATTTATTGCACAGAGGCAAGGGTAGGGTTCAACCCTTGTGGCTGATCACCGCATATACCGTCTGAATTATGGTGAGCCCGAAGAGGAAGATGGCGGCGATGAGAGACGATATAGCCCATGGATGCCTGAAGTAGGTGTGGATGAGATTAGCCCTCCACGCGTTCCAGCGCTTCTTGCAGTACCTGCTGACCTCCTTGTGCACGGCGTCGAGGTTGCTCTCGGGATCAAGCGTCACATCCTTGGACAGCGAGTTGAACAGCTTGGCGACTGCCTTGTCGCTTCCAATGGCATTCTGGATGATGCCCCGGGCGTGGAGCAGTGCTACGTCCCGCTCGCTGTCGATGATGTTGTGCATGAAGAAGATGTAGGAAGTGACCTCGTTGCCGGCCCCAACTTGGAAGCGCTCGAACGCTATGAGGTTGAGGAACATGGACTCGGTGGTGTCGTCCACCACGATCACGGGGAGCCTCAGGACCCTGCTGGAAAAGGAGATGTCCTTGAGGCTCTTGGTCTTGCTCTTCTTGAATCGGATCCCGGCCTCGTTGAGCTCAGTGGCCGACCGGATAATCTCCTCACCGCCATCGTGCCCAATCTTGTCCAGCTCAGGCTGGGCCTTCATGGGCTCCGTCAGCATGCTCTTCCTGAAGGCGTCCAGGACGTGCAGGTATTTGCCCATCATTTCGATTTGCGTACAGCAGCAGAACTTGAGAATTAGCTTGTTGACGGATTCGCCGTCCTGTGTTGTTGGAGTGAAGTCAGTACATTGAATCCCAGATTGTGATCGTACCGATACTATTTGCGTAAAAGGGATAAAACGTGAATTTTCCGATAGCGGTGAAAGATTTAATAAAGATATTGTCGGTTGATCTTGAACCGTGCATCCAATGCGTTTGAAGCATTAGATTCGGAGGATCCCTCGAAGGGTCCATGTGAGATCATCAAGATGTACTGTTAGGTGCACATAGCACGGCGTTAGTGTACGTGAAATAGCCTCTTTAACAACGGACCAAAATCTAAGAAGGTAACCTTCTTGCCATCGCTCTCGACAGCGACCAGCCGATCCAGCACTAGCATCGGAAGCTGATTCTCCAGCATCAGCATATCCCGCTTAATGTACGGCATTATGTTGAGCTTCCCGTGTTTGCTGAAGATGGGGTCGTGGGACGCGTAGTCGTTCAACGTCCCTGTCGCGGACTTCAGGATCTCGAGCATGAAGCAGCCGTCAGTGATCATCAGCTGCAGGAACCGGCCCGCCGCGCCCTCGCCACCACACTCCTTCCACTCCGTGCCCAGCGCGTCATAGCTCTCCTCGAGTTCCTGCGCCACCGCCCTCAGGGAATCCAGGAAGAGCTCGAGGGGCTTCTTGGACCGCCTGAGGAAGTGGAGGAGCGCGCGCTGCTTGTGTTCCTCCATGGGGTAGAGGTGTTTTTGGCCGTAGTGGTAGGGGCCAAAGGAGACAGCCTGCGGCTGGTAGGCCTTGCGGTTGAGGTCGGTGACGCAGGCCGGAAGCCTGTAGACACACCGCTTCTTCCAGTTCTGTTGCTCGTCGATGGGCATTTGCTTGAGTTTCTCGTTGATGTAGACGGTCCAGTCGGTCGGGTTCCGGTCCCGCAGTGACGGCAGACCAGGAGCCATGGTTCCGCAAGTTCCACAGGTTCCAAAAGTGTATGCTCTGGAGTGTCTTATGCTCTCTCTCTCTCTCTCTTTATTTTATGCTGGAACGAGTGGGAGAAGAGGTGAATTTATGAAGATATGGAGACAGAGAGATGGGAAGAGTGTCGGGGGGGTAAAGTTTGAGATTGTCCGAGCCCCAATGCTTCAAGCTGAAGAGGTATTATTGGACAAGCCATGAGGGTGGGAGTCACGCGTGCGCACAGAGGCAAAGAGAAAAAGTGCCTAGCGTTCCATGGAAGCCGTGGGAATCTTTGCTTCTAGGTACGATCTTTGTATATTCGATGCGGCACTAAATTTAAAATAGTATCTCTTTTTGCTTCATTTGGTAACGATTTTTTTATATCCTAGGTTTGGGGTACTCCGGATTTCTTACTTGAGTTCTCGTTTTTCGGCGGTTGACGCCCATCTTCAATGCATACGTCGCATCTGTGGCATTCCGATATTACGTGTGCATGGTCAGCTCATGACAATCATATAACTTATTGTTAAATTGACTTCAGATGGCACGCAAGATAAGTTATAACCATCTTGTGCGAAATTCAAACTCTACCATTGGTTCCGTGGGGAGAAAAATTAATTCTAAGGAAAAAGATATGTTACAACTCAAATAGAAGTCAAACTATATTAGCAAAGTCAAAGTTTCTAAGTTAAACTAAATATTAGTGAGGGTTTTTTCTTCTTTTGGTTTCAAATCAATAGTGTAATTAGCCACGAGATATAATGAGCTCCAATGGAGAAGAACTTGGATTCATTATAACTGGACAATCAGTCATAAATCCTATTATACGGATATGAATTCAGTCTCGAACTTTCTAATTTCGCCAATTAAATCCTAAACGTTTGCACGAAATTTAATATGATCTTTCCAGTCAATTTTCGTTGAAAATCGCTGACGTTGCGGTCCAGTCATTAGTGGCCATCCCACATGGCACATGGTAAAGGTTTAGGACTCGACTAACAAAATCAAAGGGACTGAATTGGCATCCGTAGAAAAGGTTTGGGACGGATTAGACGATTTCCCCCATTATAATTGTTTATGAGCTCCAATCGAGAAGTACTTGGAGCCATATCAGCTTTTGCATCCAAACATGACTTTTTACTTCATAGTCACTTCTTATATCATGCAATTCTTTTAATTCACTCTTTCGAGATAAATTACAGCACATGCATCTTAGGCCTTTAGCTCTAATTAAGAATATTGATGACCTATTTTGGTTCCCATTTGTCCGTACTACATTTTTCAATTTTTGGTCCCGAATGAACCAACTGTTGAACATTCCTTTCTTGCTCCCTGAGAAAAGTGCCCCCGGTTTCTCTTGCAGAAACTGATTAAAGGCTGTTCCCTGCTTTTGCTCTTAGAAGAAAGAATCCTTGTGAACACGGTGGTTTGGATAGAAGAAACCCTAGCCCATTATCATGTATTGTAGATGACTCTATCCGCCACGTCATTCTTCAAAGAAGAGGCGGACTTTAATAATGGATACACATAGGGCATCATGTACCATTATACTTTCTAACTTAAAAGCCAAACTAAGCCTCAAAATGATTAGTATCAGCTCGCTAAGAAAGAGGAGCGATTATGTACTAATCCACAAAAGTTTTTCGTCTTCTGATACGGAGGATACTGAGGAGTTCTAGGCTTCCCGAGCTTACCCTGTCAAACTCTTGACACGGAACTTTCCAACCACATTAGAACAGGTTAACAATTAATTTACCCACCACTCCCGCCAAAAAATATCCTTGCCTAGAACCGTATCTATGATATAAATGTAATCACAGTCGTTGATCAAATGAAATACGTAAAGTGGATGCCATCTAGGACCCAACACAACAACGATTGCTATTGATCCGGTCCATGTGGACCCAGGTCCAGACATGGAAAATCCCCCCAGATAATGGCATGTTTTAAAATTTCTAGGTTAATTGATACATAAATGCCTATATGTGGTCAAAAGTTTTTATATGGGTAATCTTAAACGATTTCAGGGCCAAAAATTCCAAAAGAGGCAAAGATCTTTTATTCCTACGATACTTCTCTTGATGTCTCAACAAATCTCGATATAGGCCTCATCTGTCTAGATCAACCGTTAAGATTTATTGAGAAATTGAGGGAAGTACTATACAAAATAGATTAATCGTATCATTTCGAAAGGACTCGATGAGCCTCTGCCCAAACCTGCTTCTTGATTATCTTCACAACCCGAGCCCACTTTTATTGAATCTTACATTGGGTTGGGCCACTCCATTAGAAGTATAAGTCAAACCCTCCGAAAACTTTCAGGCCCATCAGATAGTCCATTTGATTCTATTCCTTTGTTTCCTAAACAATACTTAAAATAGTGTTCAAGGGCTTTACTAAAGTAAACTCCCACTAACATTCTAAAATTAGGTGAAGACTAATTAAGTCTTTTTGCCATTATTGTTTTTCCATTTCCACTCTTCTAAATTTTTAACGAAATAAAGTCCTCTAACATGCTTAATTTGTACAATCAAATTGTCAATCATCAGCATCTAATGAGCTTTAAAGAAAAACATAATCTTTTCATTGTTAAATTCTTGTTCATCTAGATTTAATATCAATATATATCATCATTAAAACGTTTAAGTGCCAATGATGACTACTGCCTTCATCGATTTCACGGGTGGTGAAAGTGGCAACAACCAACCATCGCCATCTTACCCCTACACTGCAGTAGATTTCGAAATGTCTAAATTGACAATGCAAAAAATTAAAATGTCATGGGGGCAAATTGCCTATTGAAAAACCCTATAACGATTTTTCGAAACTAAATTACTTGGCAACTTTTGAGAGGGGTAAAAGATTCGAACTCTCAAATTGTGTATTAATATCATTGACCTTCTCATATACTTATGAAAGGGCCAAAGCTCACAACATAATGCGCATCAAATGTGTCTCTTAAGAATTATGAATGGGAAATACAAATAAAAAAGGAAAAAAGAAAAGAGGCATCACTTTCTCAAAAGATCTACATCACTTGGTTTTCTCTTTTAATACTCCAATTATATCCTGTAAACACCATTGACTTTAACAAAACTTCGGTTTCGTTAATTAGCTGGTTCGATAGGGCCGTCTATCTCTACTCTTCAATTGCATGTTGTCCTGTTTGATGGTCCAACGGCAAATTGAGAGTTAGCTCACCCATTGCCAAACAACATCTTTATCACTTTTTTCTTGTAAAATAAGTTCTTTTTAGTGTTGGGTTTAAGGTTCTTTAATGTCCCTATTCAATGTTAGTTTTTGTCTGGTAGGATTGATGCTATCTCGCTTTGTACATTCTTACACGACCTTTTGTTACTCTTAAAAGGCATAGACATGAATGTAGCTTTAGTCAATAATAAACGATAATCTGCCATATGACTTAGTATAACAATTTCTTTATCAAATTCAGTATACAAAGCATTATTCCATGAAAAAAATTCAGCAAACCAAAATTTTACAAGCGGAACAAGTGAGCCGTCTAATTATCCTTTGAAAATGATGTTATTTGGGAAAGTAGCAAATGAGATAGTCCAACACTAGAGGAGATGGAAAGCTTGGATGATGTGCATACTTCATCATTTCCCGTAGAATCTACCAGTAAAGTGATCTATGGAAGGGGTGACATGCTGAAAGGAAAGGGTCCTTTCTTTTGCGTTGTGATCAGATATTATTCTGGATATTTTTTCGCACATTTGAATTCATTCCAACTCCTTGGTGGGGCCAAAGTCAAGATCTCAACGTTCAGATCACAAAATTTCTCACATCTGATAAGAAATTGTTCAAAAGGTCATAATATGTCTTCGACGGCATTTTAATCAGAAAGGTCCTTGAGCAGCCATGCAGGGCCCTTATTTAGAACAAGTTCCACTTGAATGGGACATATGTGTCTTCACCGTTGGGAAGAATTTCGCTCGAGAATTTCATCAAGTAAATGGAACAAAATTCCGCCTCATTGCCATGAAAAACCTCTGGATAACCGACATTCTCTGTAAGAACTTACTTTTTTTTCTAGAGTAATGAATAGCCTTTTGCCCAGTAACTGTCCAGTAATCAATTTAGAAGTCTTTCCCATTAGTTGACCTCATTTGTGACTTATTCCCTCAGACTGCATTGTTCTTGTAGCATGTTAACTTCCTTAGCAGATGCAAAGTCCATGTCTTCTTCCAGGGCTGTGGTACTGGTGCTTACCACTGTTTATGTTTCATTATTATATGGTTGATACGTGCCTGACAGGGAGTATTGGACTCCAACTGAATTCCTCCCTTTCACAAGGAAGAAATTTTGTGAACTTTTCAATTCATTGATCAATCTTTTCCTGGAATGATCACATTGGTATGCTTTGTGATTAACTAGGTGAAACGTGGAGTGCAAGAATAACACTGGAACAGCTTTTAATAATGCCGCAATGATTGATTGTGAAGTGTTGGGAATTCGACATTTACACAGCGCGGACAAAGGTCTCTTCATTATATCTGTCTTCTATGTCTATGGTTTTCCCTTGTCACATATGTGTACTTCTGTTCTGATAATTTAGTCTCTTTCACAACAATAGAGTATTAATTCTCCAGATTCTGGTCCGTTGCCTGCAAATGCTCCATCATGGTGCCTATTGAATTTATGTCTCGAGTTTGTATTATTTACGGAACGTGACTTACTTGGATAAATTTCCATATTTGACTGTGAAGATATTTTTCTATTGGAGATAATATTGAACGTTGCCCACGAAGGGAAATTTTCTCCAGGTATGTACTGTGGAGGTCTTCATAAAAAAAAGGGGCATAATGGACACTAAAGGACGAAATAGGGGCACCTTTAATAAATATATTAAAGGTTTATTTTATGGAGCAAAGAAACAACAAAAGGGAAGTTATGCTCACGTTATATGAAGTATCAGAAGGACTTTCTTGTCTTTTTTATGGCTCTGACGAAAAGGGTTTGTTCTGGAGAGGAATAAAAGGGCACGCGTCTTCTTCAATGAAAGTGAGCCGCCGCACAGGGAAATCTTCTACAGAGCCGCGAGAACAAAGAAAACAGAATGCACAAACGTTTTCAAGGCTCGGCTGCACGAAGATTTAAAGATTTGTTCTGTGAGTTTATTTTGTCCAATTAAATTGTTTATTCGTAAACACTTTGGGTTTGGGCTTAAATTTAGGTGTGGGAAACACTCGAGCGTTGAGCGAATTGTAACTCTGATTCTCCGATTATAGTGGATTATTTGTTGCTGGCTCTCCCCGTGGATGTAGGTACCGATATTCGGACCGAACCACGTAAATCTCTGGTGTCCTTTATCGTTTCTCGTTTATTTTTCTGGTGCTTTCGCATTGACTTAATTTGCAAGATCCTGTCGTTTTCGCGTTATATTTACAACAGTGCCAAAGCCCCTTTGATCCTAAAGGCCTTTTAAAGTGATTTCTTGAGATTCTGATCCTCATTCTTTCATCTCATTTTAAGACCTGCTCATCAGGGAAGAGGGGAGGGACTAGGATGGGGAAGGAAAGAAGGAAAGAAAATGAGGGTGGGGGCCTGCAGATTTTGCTATGTTCGGTGCTAAATCAAAAGTGGTTCTGTCAGTAAAAAGACCAAAGCTATGCAGTTTATTCAGCATTTTTCTTGTTTCTGTGGTTATGTTAGTGATTTAATTACACAACTCGCCATGGATGAAATATAAGGTGGTGGCTCCTTCTATGCGGAGAAGGACAATCGTTAATCTGTTACTGGTTTCTGAATTCCATTGATGTAGTCATGGCCACGGTTCGGAACCGGCGGTTCCGGTTCGTGGTCAAGTATGAACCGGAACCGGAACCGTCCCTGGTGGTTTTGGTTCGGAACCGGTTCAAAATTTTTTTTTTCTTCCTCCGCCGGCCATAGCAAGGGCCGGCGGAGGTCGCCGGCCTCAGGCGAGGCCGAACTCGCCGGCGTCGGGCGAGGGCCGCCCTTGCTTGGGCTGGGCGAGGCCGGCCTCGCCAGATCGGGCGAGGGCTCGACCTCGCCGGCATCAGGCGAGGTCGAGGCTGCTGCAGCTTTTTTTTTTTCTTCTTTTTTTTTGTGGAACCAGGCCCGTAGGCCACGGGCCGGTTCCGGTTCCGAACCGCGGGCCCGATCAACAGGCCGGTCCTAGGTTTGACAGGGCCAGTTCCGGGCCGGTTCCGGGCCAAAACCGGCCCATGGCCACCTCTACATTGATTTATATGCTTTATGTATGCAGTTCATTGATGGCCGTGGTTACATGCTTGGCTGGCTTGCGCTTTGGACATGTGATTGTCCTTTTTAAGGTGAGAGAATTGGGTGTTGCCGAGGTATCATTTTACTTGACAGATATTTACTTGCGATCTTGATTTTTGGGTAGACCTTTTTGGTTATTTACTTTCGATCTTGATTATTTATCACAATCAATTGTCAGTTCTGAGGACAATTTCATTTATTTATCTAGCATTTGCTTTGTTGTAATAGGTATGCATGTGAATAAGGTTCTCTAGACATGTAGTTAAGTGGGTGTCACTGCTGTTGTAGCTGGCATTCTCTTCACCTTAATATACCTGATGGTAATGCATCGTGGATTTCCTCGGTCACATATTGACTCATCAAGATTTTACAATCTGATGGACTTGCTTTATACTATAGTGAGGATCTTGTCCTTGTCAAGCCTGATCTTATGTTCCATGCTAGTTTTTCCTAATGGGCTTTTCCTCAACAGGGTTGATTTCGGGGGGCTTGGCTGAAGAATGTGTTGACTATTTATGTCCTTGCCGCTTCGAATGTCATGCCCATTTTTCTCTGGGGCTTCTACTGGACGCGTCTTGAGAATAACTTCATAAGTTTGGTTTCTCCTTCCATTTCCCTATTTTAACTACAAAACATTAGAATTATCATTTGTCAGACAATGTTGCCAAACTGATAAATCTTCTTATTGTAACAGCCCGAAATTCGACCAATTTTTGGGATTTACAGAACGCGTGATTTGTCAGTGTGCTTATAGTAAAATCTCGTCCGAGAACTGATCACTCTCGGTTATTATTTTAAACTAGAGATTTCGCTAGAATCGCACTCGATCGAATTTGGTCATTATTTAGACCCCAAACTTGGCAGTCGATTTTTGGGAGTTTCAGAGAGAAATAAATTGGACGGTGTCGATATTATTGTTGCCAGCATCGAGATTATCAAGAATGGTAAAAAATGGATTTTTGGACTGGGTGCGAATTTGGACTGGTAGACCTCCTTCACAGTGTGGTTTGGGTGAATTTATTTTGACCGTGTGCCCTAGAATATTATCGGGATTTATCGTAGATTATTAGGCCTTTTTTCGAAATTAAATCGGCACCGATAAGTCAATTTTTAGTTGGACCGTGTCCAATTGTTCGCACTAAAAATTTAAAAATCTGAACTCGTTTCTCTCTCCTCTCTCTCCCTCTGCCGGGCGCGCCTTCCCCGCACACGTCTCCTCCCCCCCTCTCTCTCTCTCTCTCTCTTTCTCTCTCCCTCTCTCTTCCTTTTCTCTTCTCTCTCCCTCTCTTTCTCTCTCCCTCTTTCGCTTTTTCCCTCTGCCGCGCGCCCCTTCCCCAGGCTCACGTCCCCTCTGCCACTTCCCCATGCAGACCCATCACACCCCCATCCCCTCTGTCTCTCTCTTCTCTCTCCTCTTCTTTCTTCTCTCCCTCTTCCTTCTCTCTCCTCGGCGGCCCAACGTCCCTGCTTCACTCCCGGTTCAGCCCGCCCCGACGTTGCTGGAGTCGCCGCCGCGCCGCGCCGCCTCGATACCGTCGCTGGCGAGCCCCACCGCCGTCGCGCCTCCGCCGGCTGCCCCGACCGCCCCTCGCCGGCCTCCCCGCGAGACACGCGCAGCAGCACAGCGAGCTCGCCCCCGCTGCTGGTCGGGCCCGGAGCCGGCCCAGTCCGCCGGTGCGTCGCCCGGCCGCCGCCTCCGCCCCGTCGCCGTCGCCAGCCACCACCCCTTCCCCCTTGTCTCTTCCTTCCCCGGACTCCTCCTGGTTCGGTCCGACGAGCTTGAACCGCGTCGCCTCGCCACCGCGCCACGTCGCCTCGCCGCCGCGTCGTGCCGTCACGCCGCCGCGCCGTGCTGCCTCGCCGCCGGTCTGCTGCCTCCCCTCAGCCTCCCCGTCTCTCTCTCTCTCTCTCTCTCTCTCTCTCTCTCTCTCTCTCTCTCTCTCTCTCTCTCTCTTCCTCTCACTCTCTCACCCCGACGTCCCTCTCTCCGTTTCCAGCTAGCCCGCTGCCCGCCGGTCGCCGTCCAGCCTCGCCACCACGCCTGACCACCGCACCGCACAGCAACCGCCGCCGTGCACCCTCCTCCGGCCACCGCCTCAGCCGCATCTCTCCCTCTCCTCTCCTCCTCGGTTCTGCTCCACCGGCCACTGTTCACGCCGGAACAGTTGCGCCGCCGGAGCTGTAGACCCCAACCGCCGTCTGCTGCCGTGCGCCGCCCCCGCCGACCAACAGCTCCTCTACCTTGGCCGAGGAGAACGTGAGTCCCGCCGGCTTGCCCCTGGAGCGCCGCCGTCAATTTTTACCGCTCGCCGGTAATCGACTGCCCGCTCCCGTCGCCTCAAGACAATTTTAGGCGAGTAAAAATCCCTAAACCCCGAATTAGTTTAATTGTGCAAATTTTAGGGTTAATTAAGTTAATCTGTGGTCTAATTGAGCGTCCATATATGTGGGCTAATTAGGGGACTGAGTGGAGAATGGTGATTCATTGATCTGGGCACATCGGGGTGTAGCAATTGATTTGAATTCCATGTCATGTGAAAATTACACATTATGCTTGAATCGGTTGAGACAGAATACAGTGAGGCACATGTCTGTTTTGGATATATGGGTGGCCTTCGGGTCGGGCCTACGGGTCGTTTTATCAATTGTGGCCTTCGGGTCGGGCCTACGGGTCGTTTTATCAATTGTGGCCTTCGGGTTGGGCCTACGGGTCGTTTTATCAACTGTGGCCTTCGGGTCGGGCCTACGGGTCGTTATAATTGACTGGGGGCCTTCGGGTCGAGATAGTTGCATGTGAATCATATTGTTGATAAATGCCTAACCTGCAGGAAATGAGATGTCATGTTGGGCTATAGGCCGGGTGAAATTTATATTGACTTACTGGTTCACTGCCTGGTGTATTTTATTTATCTCTGGAGGTGCACTTTAGCCTAGTTTGGGATTAGCGATTAGTACTTGCTGAGTTTTCTCACGGTTGTGGTAAAACCGACATTTCAGATCCCCGACCGTGAATTTTGAGGCTGAAGAGCAGGACCCTGAGCCGAGACAGAGTCTGAGGCTATGAGCTCAGAGGAAGACCTAGGGCAGTCCAAGAGTTCTTTTGAGACGTCTAGATCTGACCCCGACTGGGAGCCCTGGTTTAGGTCCCAGCCTTAGGAGTAAGGGCCGCCACTTTTTGACTGTAGCCCTTCCCGACAGACAGTTTAATATCCCCGGCCACTGATCCCTTTTTGCTTCGTGGCCCTTTTGTTGTACCTTTTTGCTGATGAAAGGGATACTGTACGTCAGTTGTGTTTGAACGTATATTTTGGTTTAATGGAACGTTATTAATTATCACTTGTTATTCGTGGTTGCCTTTAATTTGTCCGGGTGTATATATATATATATATATATATATATATATATATATACGTCGTTTCCGCTTGTGGCGTGGTTTCTCTGATTTTGGGCTTTTGGGTCGGTGACGTAACCTGGGAGCGTCGCACCTTATTTCGACCTACGCGGATGTTCATGCTATGTGGGGTACGGGGCGTGACACTTATGGCAGCGGAGCTTAATCAGAAGTGGAAGAGGATAGGAAGCTTGATATCGAGCTATTGCCACTCTGGAAGGCATCCACGATCGCTGAATATTTGATGAAGCAACTAACCTCATCTTTTAAATTGTGGTTCTTCTGCAGTTCACACATAAAATATGTGTTTTGTTCAGTAAGGTTAGAGAACTGCAGTTTTAACCAAATTTGAGGGCTTTTCTCTGTACATAATTAGCATTCTGTCAGTTTATTTCAATATAAGATTTTATAATGGGGGTCTACAACAATGAATAATTTTTATTTCAGGAGGGATGTTGGAAGTTTCAAAATATTTCTTTCCTAGACATAAAACTATGTTTACTCTGTGCCGTTAATATTGATTGCTTGGCAATTGGGAAATATATAGATGACTTTGAATTTTGAAGCCAACGAGCAATAGATATGACTTTGAAGGCATTTTTTTTTCACTTAGGCTCCGTTTGTTTCACGGAAAGTGTAATGTTTTTGGAAAATATTTTGCGGAAAGTCATATTCTAGAAAAATGACAATATTTTTCGGTGTTCGGTTGAGACCTGAAAACGAACTAGAAATATTTTCCATCGTTCAGTATGGAAAATCTAGTTTGATTTTCCTGTGGCCAGTCCCTGGCCATCAAGAAAAGAAAAAGATTAAAAATAATTTAAAACTAGACTTTTTTAAAATGATAATAATAATAATAATAATAATAATAATAATAATTAAAATTAAAATGTGTTTTGTGAAAGAAAGTGAGGGGAAAGAAGATATAAAAAATGTTTTTCGCTTTCTGAAAAGCGGAAAACATTTTCCTCAGTTTTGAAGGTATTTTTTTGCATTGGTGGAAATGTTTTTCATGACTAGTTTATTTTCCGTAAAACGAACGCAAAAAAATTCAGAGAATGTTTTCCTAGAAATTTTTTTCCGTGAAACGAATGGAACCTTAAATTTGCCGCAACTTCTTATCGAATTTAATCAAGAAGAAAATGTTGCAATGGACAAACATGAAGAAGACTGAAACAAGAGAATCATCATTTGATAATGATAAATAGCAGCCAAATGTCCATCATTCAAAACGTTTGAAGAGGGAAATTAACATGACTAAAAGCAGCAGGAAGATCATTCATATCTGTTAGTTTTATATAGAATGAAAAAGGGGGAGAAAATGCAAGGTTAGGGGGCGTTACAAAGGCTTTATGTACGAGGGATGCCTCTTTCTTAGTTTTCTGCTATGCTCTCCAATGAAGATGGCTATCCTATTTGAAGTCCTCCAATGACTAACATAATTCAAGAAAGTCTTCTCCAAGAGCTTCAACATTGCTTCTTTTATTACAAACTTTAACTACTTCCCAACTGTTTTTTCAGCCACAAAATTCACCTACGACGACCAGAGAGAAAGAGAGTTATGAAAGGGATCATATTTTAACACTAGCAACAATCAACAACTAATCAAGAGATTATTTTCGAGCACCAGATATTAGGAGAATATAAATGTTCATTTTCAAGAGAGAGAAAGAGATAACCAATAAAGGCTACATCTTTATTCAATTGACTTGTCTTATTAAAGTATATTATATATACCCAAACAATATGTATAGGAAAGGAACTTAGCTATATTAGAAAATAACAGAATACCAAATAACATCCCTAATATATAGCAATTTCTCTAACAGCATTCTCTAATAGGAAATTCTATAATATCTTTAAATATACTTCAACAAGAAAAACCAAAAAATGGAAAAGAAAAAAAAATTGTACTGAGAGGCAAAGGGAGGGTTCATTTGCGGTAGCCGAGCACGGTATATACGGTCTGAACTATGGTGAGAAAGAAGAGGAAGACGGCGGCGATTAGATTGAATTTAGCCCAAGGATTCCCGAAGTAGTTGTGGACGAGATTAGCCCTCCACATGTTCCAGCCGTCATGGCAGTACTCGTTGATCTTCTGTTGCACAGATTCCCCACAGGCGTCAACAAAGAGCGTCATGTCCTTGGTCAGCGAGTTGAACAGCTCGGCGACCTCCTCGTTGCTCCCGAGGAAATTCTCTATGATGCCCTGGGTACGGAGCAGCGCGACATCCTCCTCGGTGTTGATGATGTTGTCCATGAAGAACATGTAGGCCGTGACCTCGTTACTGGCCCCAAAATGGAAGCACTCGAACATCATGAGGTTGAGGAACATGGACTCAGTGATGTCGTCCACCCTGATAGCAGGGAGCCTCAGGACCCCATGGGCAAAGGAGATGTCCTTGAGGCTGCGAGTCTCGCTCTTCTTCAATCGGATCCCAGCCTTCTTGAGCTCGGTGGCCGATTGCCTCATCTGGTCCCCCTTCACACGCTGTACTACGCCGTCCAGGTCGGCCTGGAGACTATCCGGCATTTTCTCTCGGGGCAGCATGTTCTCTTGGAGCAGCAGGCTCTTCCAGAGGACGTCCAAGACGTGTAGGCATTTGCCTATCGTTGCCATAGGCATGCTATTGTTGTAGAAACTGAGGATGAGCGAGGTGATGTATTCGCGCCCCTGCATTGTTGGAGTAAATTTAGTGCATTGAATATATTGAAAATGTGTCTTGACTTTGAGTACATAAAGTTATTGGGTGTAATTGAAGGTTAGGAAACACTATAAGTGTTTGAGTGACTCAAGCGCAATTGTAATTTCCATTATATCACTTTATCTATAGTAGAATCATGTGTTGCTCCTCCCCATGGACTTGGTCACACTGATTGAATCACGTAATTCCCGTGTTTAATTTATTTTGTTATTCTGCTTCTTGTTGTGTTCAATCGCTTGTTTTTCACAACAATTAGTATCAGGCCCAAGCTTGGCTGAGTTGAAGCAAATCGATATCAATAGAAGAAGGAAAAATGAAAATTGAAATATTTGATCAGTAGGATTTCGGATTTTGGAAGATGCTAATTGAGGATTGCCTATATCATAAGACTTATTCAAACCCCAATCTGGGGAGAAGCCAAAGTCGATGAAGTAAGTTGATTGAGATTTACTGGATAGACAGGTGTTGGTTGTTATTTAGCTCTCTTTGGCTTGTAAGATTGCCTTTAACATCGTGAAAGAAAAGACCACTGCGAGACCAATGAATACCCTAACAAACAAGTATGAGAAGCCAGAGTCGAAGAAGCAAGCTAATTGGGATTTGCCAGATGTTATTTGGTTGATGTTGGCTGGTAACTTTGCAATTAACATTGTGAAAAAGAATATCACTGCGAGATTGATGAATGACTTGTCGAACATGTAAGAGAAGTCCTCTATGATCAAGAAGATCTACTTGATGTAGCGTCTATTTTATTTACAGATGGACACAGGTGCGTCGATTGCTGAGCATATCAATGAATTCAATTTGGTCATTAGTCAATTGAATTCGATTGAGATTGACTTTGATGATGACGATCATGCTTTGATTCTATTATCTTCATTGCTTGATAGTTGGAATACTATTGTTATTGCCATTAGTAATACATCTATGTCTAGAAGCTTGATGTTTGATGGGGTTAACGATTTGATTTTAATTGAGGCATTCGTAGAAGAGAATCTATGCTTTCTGGTTTAGTAGGTGAAGGTCAAGGAAGATCTAGTACTCTTTTGAGCATGATAGTGGGAACCTGAACAAACGAATTTAGTATAGGACTAGTGGTGTTATCTCTTGGAATTGTGGGAAGAGGGGACATCTCAGAACAGATTACTTTAAATTGAGAAGGGTAAAAGAAATAGATTGATTCTATTGATGATATTACTACAATAGCTGATAGTGTCTCGAATAATGATGATTATGTCTTCTCTCTCACTCAGAATTCCTTGTTTAATGGATGGGTAATGGATTTTAATTGTTCATTTCACACTAAACTAAACAAGTACTAGTTTTAGTACTGATCAGTACACTAATAATATTAGTGGTAAAGTGCAGTACCGGAGTAATGCAAAGTACAATGTTATAGGTGTTTGTTAGAATTAGAATGTGTGATTGTATCATGGTGACATTGACTTGAGTGAAGTATGTTCCAAAGTTGATGAAAAACCCATTTTTCCTTAAGTGCCCTAAAATCAACTCAGTATTGATATACTCCAAAAGGTGGAGTTTAAAAGTCATTCGAGGTGTCCTGGTAATAATAAGAGGAATTAAGCATAGTTGCCTATATGTCGTAGAGGAAATGTGGAATACATATGCTCGAGAGTTTGAATTATAGTATATTCATTTTGGATACATTAACAAGAGAAGCCTGGAGGTTTCTAGTGGAAGGAATCTATTATGTAGTCATGTGGCTAAGGAGCTAAATATATGCAAGTTCTGCAACTAAGACCAACGGTAAATAGTGTAGTTCAGTATGACTATAAGAAAATCACAGAGATTGCAAAGTAGATTCATTGAGATATTAGCATGCCGTCGCAATCATCTTCGAGGGAGAGTGCTGGATTTATGCTAAGAGTTGTGGATGACTACTCGAGAGCATCTAAGTGTTTGTGATGAGGCACAAGTTTCATGTTGTTGTCAGAATAAGTCAATCGAGAGCTTTAATTAAAATGGAGATCGGTAAGACAATCAAACATATGTGAAAAATAGTATTATAGAGTTATGCTCAGAGTTATTTAACAAATTTTGCATGAATAAAAGCATAGTGAGATGCCGAATTAGTGACAATGGACCACAATAAGTTGCAAAGTTAATGAGTAGAACATTACTAGGGTCGATCCTTAAAATGCTCTTCAGTGCTAGTATGGCTAAGAAATTCCTAGTGGATGCATTTAGCATGGGAAGCTACCTGATGAATGGATTCTCTCTATTTGCGATTAGATGTCAGACTCCCGAAAAAGTGTGATCAGGTAACATTGATCACTATTTTGTTCCCAGAATATGTGATTGTCCATTTATGTTCGAGTGAGTGATGGTAAACTCGAAGAGAGGGCAAGAAAATGCATTTTCCTATGCTATGTACAAGGTGAGCGGGGTTATCATTTATGGTTCTTGAAATTAAATTCACCTATTGCCAATAGAGAAGCTACATTTGATGAATCTCCAATGATTTTGCGTAGGAGTGATTGTGGCTGTATTTATGGGGATTTGGATGGTATTCAGCTCAAGGTGGAGTTGCAACCAAAAACTTCTAAGGTAAAGGGGTGTTAGGAAAACCTCTCTATAATTTTTTGAAGTTGGCAGATTATTTATTTTTCTTTATTAATTGATAAATGCGGATTTTGTCTATTTCAGGTAAAGTTGATATAAAGTATGCTAAACCACTGGGGGTTATCCCAGTGGCCCCCTTTCTCACTTAAGAAGGGGGAAGTTGAGAGTTTGATTCCCCACCTTTTCAGGGAGAATAGAGATGGGGATGCGTAGTTTTAGATGTGGGTTTCAACTCTCACGCTCTGTAAGAGGCAGGGTAAAAGTCTAAAAGTGAGATGAGAGGTAGAGTAGGAGTAGGACTGACCAAAAAATAAAATAAAAAGTATGCTTTGTTAGTATCTAAAGTTTACAGTGAAAGACAACTAAAAGGTCGATGGACCTTGCTAAAGGGTGAACAAGTCTTGGAGAATGAGGTGATCGTGAAGACTTGGAGAGACCTGATAAGGTGAACAACTGAATGAAATCTTACACAAATATATATACTCAAAAAGACCAATGAACAGCAGTTCGTAAGTCGATCTCTACCGAGCAACTTGGATTAGCCTCATTGGATCGTTGATAAAGACAGCTATGTATATCAACTAATGTATGACATTCATCGTGTTATAAGGATACAAAGACCCAGACGTCTTTCCAATTTTATTCTAATTGGTATCTAACGGCTAGTCACAAGTTCTTTAATTCACAAAAGAAGAATCGAAGACCGAATCAAATCAATTCATTCCTATTTTGCTTACTCAATAAGAGGAACGGAGATTGACAAAATACATATTCTATTTAACGAAACTTTACATTTCCTAAGAAATTTTTTTTTTTGGTAAAGGGACATTTCCTAAGAAAAAATTGATTGTGCGGGCGACCGATTTCTAGTAGTTGTGTTTATCAAATTCCAATGACTAATTAATCCTCTTGAAGATTCTCCAATGGCTAAATTGGAGATTGAAGATTTATATAAGAGAATCAAAGCAAGCTAAAGGGATCAAAGGAAAAGTGAGAAAGCTACAACACTAATATCGTCATGTTCTCTTTGATTACTGCAATCGTGCGTCTATTCACTTGTGTTTCACTATATCAAGAGTGCTTGTTGACTATAATCTGTGATTTAAGAAGTGTACCAGTGCGATAGCAGTGCTTGTGTTTTAATTGTGGGATCCTCAGCTTTGGGTAGAAGCATCACGTGTTCTGTTGCAACTACTCACGTGATTACTAGTGGATTCTAGTTTTGTTGGTGGCTATTAGTCCGGGAGAGAGGGACATAGCCTCAACAATTGACCACAGAGTTTCATTGCTTGTTAAATTGAAATGTTTTACCTCTGAGCATATAGATTTGGATTGTGGCTAGCATTATCGGTGCAAGTGTTGTTGACAAACAATCCATCACAAGACCTCTATACTTTGATGGTACTAATTACAGTTACTGGAAGGATGAGAGACTACATTCAATCAACGGATTATACAATGTGGAAGGTCATTGAGAATGGTCCATATGGTGCTCAACCTGTGACAACAGTTATTCCAGCAATATCATCTGGAAGTGAAAGCCAAACAGAGCAAACAACACCACCAATAGCTACAATGACTCCAGAAAATTTAACAAGAAGACAAACTCTTAATGCTAAAGGTTCACTTGTTTTGTGCTGTGCTTCTATCTCGATTTTCATGTAGTACAGCCAAAGAAATCTTGGATAGACTTGATACCTTTGAAGGAACTGATGGAGTCAAAGAGACCAAAATGAACATTTTGCTGGGAATATAGGAAACGTTCATGATGAAACCAGACGAGACAATCACACAAATGTATATGAAGTATATTGAAATCATCAATAGTCTCGGCTGTCAAGGAAAGGTATATACTAGTGTAGAGAATGTGAACAAGTTACTAAAGGTACTCCGAAAGGAATGGAGTCGCGTGAAGACATCAATTCACGAAACGGAGAATTCAACCAATTCACTTTTATGTTGTAACTAGTAACGAGATTACTTATAGATTTCAGCCATATTGGTGGTTGTTAGTTTGGGAGAGTGGGACGTTAACCTCAACTATTGGAATAAGAGCTCCAATGCTTCTTGAATTGAAAGTGTTCTACCTCTAAGTATAAAGATTCTGATTATGGCTAACATGATCGGTGCAGGTGTTGTTGAAGGAAAATCCACCACAATACCTCCATACTTTGTTGGGACTAATTACAGCTACTGGATATGCAGGACGAGAGTATACATTCAATCAACGGATTATGCAACGTGGAACGTCATAGAGAAATGGTTTATATGTTGCTCAACCTGTGACGACAGTTTTTACAACATATCATCTGGAAGTGACAGCCAAAGAGAGCAAAGAACGCCTCCAATACTATAATCACTCCAGAAGAATTGACTAGAAGACAAACTCTTAACGCCAAAGCTTTACTTGTTTAATACTATGCTTTATCTCCTTCTGAATTTAATACAATATCTTCATGTATTATAGCCAAAGAAATCTAGGATAGACTCGAAGTTACCTTTGAAGGAATTTCTGGAGTCAGAGGGACCAAAATGAACAATCTTCTGGGAATATAGGAAACGTGCAACATGAATTAGACAAGACAATCACACAAATATATATGAGGTACACTGAAATCATCAATAGTCTCGCCAGTCAGGGAAAGGTATATACTAGTGCAGAGAATGTGAACAAGTTTCTAAGGGCACTCCCAAAAGAATGGAGTCATGAAGACATCAATTCGTGAAGCGTTGAGAATTCAACAACTATCATTGGATGAATTAATAGGAACTTTGATGGCATATGAAGCTAAACTTCAAAAAGACGAAAACAACCATAAAGGTAAGAAATCTATTGTGCTTAAAGCTAACGCAATTAATACAGATGATTCAGCATCGTCAGAAGAGGACGATGAAGATGAGAAGATGGGTCTTTTTAACGAGAAAGCTCAAGAGCTTATGTGAAAAGGCATAAACTCAAGGGCTAAAAGAAAATGAAGGAAACTGAAGAAAAGAAATTTTCCAAGCACAAGGATTAACGCAAAGATAAGGAAATTATTTGCTTTTAGCGCAGGAAACCAGGCCATATTAAGCCGGATTTCCCTCTACTCGAGGAAAAAAAGTGAAAAATTGAAAAGAAAATGAAAGCATTGAAAGCCAAGACATACGGAATGTGAATCAAACGATGAGGAGGATGAAGAGCTAGCAAACTTATGTTTGATGGCTAACATCCAATCCGAGGAAGAGAAAATATTTACTTCCAATCTCACTTATGATGAAATGCAAGACTTTCTGAAGGAATTTATAATGAGCAAAAGAAGGCTACACAAAAAATTCTGAATTAAAGAAAGAACTTTCTAAATTAAAACCACAAGAAATATTGCAAAGGAAGAACTTGATTGTCTAAGGATGCATTCGTTTCACAGAAAATGAGTGATATGAAAAATATTTTTTTTTAAAATAATTACTTATGTCGTTTAGAAAAATTAGGCAATGGAAAATGTTTTCATGATCGATAATAATTTATACTTAACTATTTTCGTGAGTAGTGAAAAAATTTTCCATTCATTTATTTTTGTAAGCAATATAAACGATTATTTTTCAGAAAATATTTTCCAAATCGATCATTTTCCATAAAACGAACGCACCTTAAAGAAAAAGCTTATCTTTATTAGGGATGAACGAGAACTTTCCCAACAGGAAAGTGTCTCTATTAGGGAAGAAATCGAAAAAATCTGCAAGTTCTCTTCGATCGGAAATTCTTCAAAAGATTATATCCATACAAATACTTCATTTCCACAAATCTGGATCAAGATTTGAAAAGGAAAGTGAAACTCGGAATATCTTTCCAAATGTTAAAGAAGATTGAAGAGAAAACCTTTTGTTTATGTTTATGGAAGTCATTATAAATGGTAATTTGTTAAACCAACAGGAGAACAATTTTGTAGTTGCTCAACTTGCGGGAATCCTGAGCATTACAAACAACAATGTCCAAAAGATTTGAAAAGGGAAAACATGATTAATTGGAAATTTGACGCGTCATCTAATAAGAAAGTACCCGAGTGCATTTGCGTACCAAAAAAAAATGATGAAAAAGTTTTTCGTTGTAGGGTTCCAAGAAAAAGAACAAATGGTATCTAGATAGTGGTTGTTCAAGGCATATGATAGGTGACTCTACTAAGTTTATAAGCCTTACCTAAGTCAAAGGAGGAAATGTTACCTTTAGAGGAAGTAGTAAAGGTAAGATAATTGGCAAAGCGATCTTCAAGTTGGGAAATCTTATTATTGAAGAAGTTCTCTTGTCAAAGGACTCAAATATAATTGGGTGATAGAGGATTCAAAATTAGCTTTGAAGAAGATCAGGTGTTGGGATAAGTAAAGTTAAAACTCAAATATTTACTAGAAGACATCATGGTAATATCTCTCTATTAGATGTAGAATCTCATTCTATCAAATGCTTTGTATCTATCAAGGATGAAATTAAAATTTGGAATAGAAAGCTTGGACTTATCAGTAAGGAAAAAAATTTCAAAATTGTCCATTAGAGAGTTAGCACGTGGTTTACCTAAACTTAAGTATGAAAAGAATAATCTATGCATTACATGCTCATCAAGAAAGCAAGTGAGAAGCTCATTTAAATCCATAAACTCTATACCTACTAACCCAGTTATGCTACATATGGACTTATTTGGACCAACTCAAACTTGAGTGTCGATGGTAAGAGATGTTGTCTAGTAATAATAGATGATTATTCTAGGTTCACTTGGGTTTGCTTTCTAACTCATAAGCATGAAGCATTTCACTCTTGTAAAATTTGGCAAAAAGGTTCAAAATGAAAAATGTTATACTATTTCATCTATCAAAACTTATAATGCGAGAGAATTTGAAAATTAAAGTTTTTCAATTTTTTGTGACGAAAATGGTTTTGAACATAACTTTTCATCTCCATGCACACCATAACAAAATAGAGTTGTAGAGAGAAAGAGTAGGGGATAAGGATACCACAAGTGTCATTACTGTCGTACAGCGCTCACTTGAGTGCCATAACTTTTTTTTTATCCATTTAAGTGTCATAACTTCTAAAAAGGTTCACTTGAGTGCTATATCTTTCAATCGATCACTTAAGTGCGAAATTTTTTAAAAAACTTTTACCCGAGTGCCAGAAATCCGGTGTGGCATCGCACTTGTGGTGACGTTTTTAAAATGTTATGACACTTAAATAATCGATTGCAAAGTAATATGACACTCAACTAATCAGAAAAAAAAATTATAACACTCAAGTGAGCATCGTACATAAATTATGTTACTTAAGTGATAAAAAAAAAGTTATGATAATCAAGTGAGCACCATACGAAAATTATAACAAGTTCATACGAAAATTATAACACTTGTGGTGTCCTTTTCCCGAAAGAACATATCTCTATAGGACCATGTTGATAGAGCGTGGTGTTCCTTTTTATTTTTGGGTTGAAACAGTAGCAATTGCTTATTACATTATGAATCAAGCATTTCTAAGTCCATTATTGGAGAAAACCCCCTATGAGCTATTTAAAAATAGAAAACCAAACAATTCATGCTTTCATGTTTTTGGATGCAAGTGTTACATTCTAAAGAATGCAAATGATAGTCTCGGGAAGTTTGATTTAAAGGTGGATGAAGTTATATTTCTTGGTTATTCAACTACTAGCAAGGCATATAGAGTGTTTAACAAGAACTCGCAAGTAGTAAAGGGGTCAATTAACGTCGGGCTTGAAGAAAATCGGGAGTCACCAAAGGTTACTGAAGAAAAGGAACTTGCTCAGCAGGTAGAAACACTAGCAACCAAGATTTGCCTAGGGAAGAACAAGAATCCAATCCAGTGCGTCTAAAAAAGGGCTGGAAGTTAAAATCAAGCCATCTTAAGGAGCAAGTCCTTGGTAAGAGAGGCGAAGTTGGTTGTTGGAAAAACCTCAATTTAATATTATGAAGTTGACAAAACCATTTATTTCTCTTCTTTATTGATAAATGCAGATGTTTTCTATTTCTTATGATGTTGTCTATTTCTGATACTGACAAAGAACGCTTTGTTAGCATCTAAAGTTTATAGTGAAGGACGACTAAAAGCATGATGAACCTTAATAGAGGGTGAACAAGTCTGGGAGAAGGGGGTGCTCTTGAAGACTTGGAGACTTGGAGAGACCATAATAAGGTAAACAATTGAGTGAAGTCTTGATCACTGATATCCTCATGAAGACCAATGGACAGTAATTCGTAAGTCAATCTTTAGCCGGAAGCTTGGATAGACTCATTGGATTGAAGATAAAGGCACAGCTCTCTACATCAACTATATATATGACACTCATCGTGTTATCTAGATACAAATACCTAGACCTCTTTCCAATTTAATTCTAATTGGCATCTAAAGGCTAGTCACCAGTTCTGGAATTTATGTAAGAAGAATCGGAGACTGAATCAAATCAATTCTTTCCTATTTTGCTCACTCAATCAGAGGAATGGACGATTGACAAAATAGCTAACCTTATTTAAGGAAACTTCACGTTTGTTAGGAAAATTTGAGCGTATAGGCGGCCAGATTTCCAGTAGCTGTGTCCATAAAATTCCAATGGCTAATTGATCTGCTTGACAATTATCCAACTGCTAATTTGAGATTAAAGGTTTTTACAAGAGAATCAAAGCAAGCTGAAGGGATCGGAGGAAAATTGAGAAAGTTAAAAAACCGATATTATCACACTCTCTTCGATTACTGCAATCATGCCTTTATTCACTTATATTTCACTCTATCAAGGATTCTTGTTGATTGTAATTTGTGATTTGAAAATTGTACAAGCATGACAGCAGTGCTTTTGTACTAATAGTGGGATTTATTAGCTTCGGGAAGAAGCAAAATGTGTTACTTTACAACTACTCACAAGATTATTAGTGCATTCCAGCCTTGTTGATAGCTATTAGTCTGAGAGAGTAGATGTAGGCTTGATATAAGCCGAACCACTATAACATATGTGTGCAATATCTTCTGTCTCTTTACCTATTTCAATTGTTATCTGATAGAAGCATCTTGCATATGATATAATCAAACCATTCCTCCATCTATCAAATTTAACTTGAGTTATTCTACAAAAAAAACTGTTAAGTTTTGTAAATTAACCTATTCACCCCTTTTTAGATTGTATTGTTAGCCTTAACGACGGGTACTTGTGCAAAGACAAAGTTGATGCTTGTAACAAGATGAAGCATGTAGAGCAAACAGTTGATATTGAGTTTAACAAGGTGCATCTTTGATCTCCTAATAGATATAGATACAATGGTGGTTTTGCTTTATCTATGATAGAAATTTTGTCTAAGAATCCTCGTACAATGGCTAGCAGTGCTGGTTGAGTTGGTGTCTTGATAAAGTCCACAGTTATGATGAAGTTCAAGTGCTGCTTGGACTTGAAAGATCTATGTAGCAATTGAGCTTATGAGGGGCCGTGGGAGGATAGCAGTGATCAAGCTCCATGAAGCAATTGTGACTTAACTCAAATGCCAAACCAAGATGGAGATTATTGAAAATATGTCTCGAGTTTGAACCCGTAAATGATACTTGATCCAAGTAAATTTTCAAATTTGAGTAAGTTTCATAAAAGGGATTTTCTATTTTGGATTCAAATAATATATATTCAAGAGGTGGGTGTTGGAGAGCACACGAGCTTTTGGCCGTAACAGTCAATAGTGCTATGTGCTCGTGGATTACATCCTACAGAAATTGCAGGTATTTTGAAACCAATGACCTTGCAGTGAGATTTGTGACTTACTTTATGAAATTTCGATATTGTCTTGTGAGAAATTATGAGGGCTAAACACTTTACGAGTTATTAGGTATAATTAAGAGTTGGGAAACATTAAAAATGTTTAAGTAACTCGAGTGTGATTGTAATCTCCATTGTATTGCTACCCCGTGAAGTAAATCACACAGATAGAACCACGTAAATCCGGTATTCGATTTATTTTCTGTTTTTGTTTATGTTGGGAAAACATCCATATGGAATTTTGGTGATTTCAAAACAATTTTTAGTACTAATGTTTACTATGAGAGTACAGATGGTGAAGTCAGTTAACAGTTATCAACGATTTCTTGTATTAGCAAAGATGAGAGATTAGGCTTTGACAATTAAGAGATTAAGTACCAATGTGAGTAGTATCTCATGGTAGCTTAGAAGGATCAGGATCGAGCTGGTGTTCTTGGAAGTCTATAGGTATTGTTAAAGATGGAAAGACCATTGGCCCAACACGTTTGGAGCATTAGATTCGATGGATTTCACATGGGATCCATCTAAGATCACCTAGATATACAGTTAAGTGGATATAGTACGGCAGTTTGCGTGCGTGCAATGAACTTTCTTATGACGGAACAAAATTTAAGAAACTAACCTGTTGGCCCTCGCTCTCAACAGCGACCAGCCGTTCCAGCACTAGCATCGGTAGCTGATTCTCCAGCATCAACATGTCCCGTATTATGTATTGCACTATGTAGAAAAGCCCGAGGTCACTAAAGATTGGGTCGTTCGGCGGGTAGTCGTTCGACCTGTTTGTCCAGGTCCTTAGAATCTCAAGCATGAAGCAGCCGTCAGTGATCATCAACTGCAGGAACGGACCTGGCGCGCCCACGCTGCAGCTCTCCTTCCAATTCGGGCCAAGATTGTGGTAGCTTTCCTGGAGGACCTGCTCCACCTCTCTCAGGGACTTGAGGAAAGGCTCGACTTGCTTCCCAGACCGACGAAGGAAGTGGCAGAGCGCGCGGTGCTTGTGCTCCTCCATGGGGAGGAGGTGCTTCTTGCCGTGGTGGTAAGGGCCGAAGGAGACAGCCTGAGGCCAGTAGGCCTTTTGGTTGAGGTCGGCGATGCCGGCGGGGACCCTGTAGATGGACCGCTTCTTCCAGTGCCGTTCCTCATCTTCTCTGGAGGGCATGTGCCTGACGGTCTCATTGACTTGGACGATCCAATCGGTCCCGTTCAGGTCCGGTGGTGGCTGTGAAGAAGTCATAGTTCTGCAAGTTTCACAGGTTCCCCAAATTTCTGTTGTGGAGCGTCTTATGTTCTTTTTTTCAAGCTTAAGGGAGTCAGAGAAGAGGCGAATCTATATATTAAGGAAGAGGGGATAAAGTATGTGAGTCACTTTTTGTGCCTAGGGTAAAAAGAAAAAGTTGTTTGAGCATGTCCCACGAAAACAATAGGCATCGAATTGCGTGCACACGACTCACGTGATCTCCCGACTATGGATGAGCCTTTGAGTTCAACGAATCTTTCGAGTGTCTACCTAAAATTAAAAAGCTCGTATGAATTGAGTACATATAATGTCCGTATGGATATGGAGTTAGCACATACGGGGTGACACTAGATTTAAAATAGTAATTTTTTTATTTCACTTGATGGTAATTTTTACCTGGTATGTTTGGAATATTCCAAATTTCTTACTTGAGGACGTTTTTTAGTGTGGGCTTTTCCTTTCCTCTCTTTTTTTGTTAATTTATTTCAATCACATAAGCATAATCGGCCACGAGCTTTTATGAGCTCCAATCGGAAAGAACTTGGATCCATTATAATTGCTATAAATAGTAAACATTAAACACAAATATCTCATGAAAAATGACTAATTTCCTAAACCAATCACATTAATACATCATTTCAGGAATCAATTTTTCATATCAGTTTTAGTATCCCTACCGTGACTCTTTTTTTTTGGTCAAACCCTAACATGACTTTGACTTCATACTCATTTTTAAAATGCCCCAACTGTTACATTCCTTAACTTTTTATACCAGGCATTATTATTCACTCTTTGAGATACATTACATGACATCCATCTTAAGCCTCAAGTTCTAATTACGAATATTGATGACCCATTTCGGGTCCTTGTTGCCCGTTGACCACATTCAATTCTCTTTCATAAACGATTGAAGGCTCTGCGGTAGGTCAAAAACAATTGAAGGCTCTGCGGAAGGACAAAAACAATTGAAGGCTCTTGATTAAAGGCCGTCCATTGCTTCTGCTGTTGTACTCGGGTCCGGACAATAATCTAGGCCTGTCGAAGCAAAATGCGGATGGACGGTCAAAAGTTTTTGGATTAATAGAACAGAAAATTCAAAATTGACATATTTGTGATAATTTTGTTTTAAATTAATTTTAAAATTTAAAAAATTTCGAATTGGTATATTTGTGATAAATTTATCCTCCATTAGTTACCATTAAATTAAATTAATACAAAAAAAAAATCATAAATCGGTACGTCTGTGATAAACGGAGGGTAAAATATAAAATTGATACATTCGTTAATTATCGCGTGTCATTTAACAAAGCAATTTGATAATACAATTTATCGGAAATAAATTGAGAGTAAATTTGTCACAGGTATACCAGTTTGGGATTTTTGGTGGTCAAAAAATTATTTTGGGATAATCACAGATATACCGGTTTGGGGTTTTTTGTGGTATTAGCCCAAATTTTTTATATGGAAAATTTCACGATTTTAAGCGGCCCAAAAAAAAGGGCCTAATACTCTAAAAAATCTTCAATTTTAGCTTTTGTGCCAACTTTACTTTTTGTCTCGTAAAAAACCTCTAACTTTAGATTATGTGCCACTTCTATCATAAACTTTTTTGTTCCATAAAAAATCCTCAACATTATTTCATGTCCCAATTATACCCTAAACTTTTTTTTATCTTATGAAAAATCCCAAACTTTAGGTCATATTCCAATCTTACCGTTCAATCCCAATTTCATCAATGTTTCTTTTGATATCTCGACAAATCTCAACCGTTAATATAGGCATCATATGTATTGATAAACCATTGAGATTTATTGAAACACTAGGAGCACCGTACAAAATAGAGGATTCATGTCACGCCCCAAACCCCCATCAAGCTCGCGACATCCCCTGCTCCGGTCGAATTTGTGCGACGTCTCAGGAACGTCGCCGACCCAACCCAAACATTAAAGCCACATGCGGAAGCGAACAGCAAAACCCCGAACAAATAATGACAACAACGGGGTAGAACAACAGAACAATCCAGCAACCACATATTTATACAACACCAAATATACAAACATCATATTACAGACATATACAGCAAACCAACATCCGAAATCACCGTCATAACAAAACATCAGGGTCTGGTTAACTTAACTTCCCTATGAGTCAACCCGATTTACACAACCCCTAAAATACCCTAGGGAAAAACCTAAGGATCGACCTCTTCCATTCTGCTTCTGAATCTCTGGCTTGAATCTCCGGAACTCACCTGCAGCTCTACTGGGCACCAAAGTCAGCTTCCCGGGTTTACGACTAGGGGTCTGAAAGTGGCAGTTATACAACCGTGAGACGAATCTCAATAAGTGTACAACCTCAAACCCCACGTAGGCACTCACGTACCGCCAGACGAAAACACACATAACACACAACGATCAACCAAGCTAACAAACACATACGAACCTACCTGGAACTCATCATGCGCATCCCTGCACGTTAGTCAACCACACAGCCAGTATACCACAAAAATACATCACAGCCGTGCGCGTGCCTCGATTATAGAGCAAAACCCACTTGGGCACGTCTCATACCATGCCTAGCAGTTTTTATCCCATAATCGAGCATCACACCACGCGATACAACCACACTCGCACACCAACTCACACCACGCGTCACTTTCTTAATTTCACTCGTCACGCCAATTCTTGCTCATTCTCGACCTTTCCACCACTACCGCGCCCGCGTAAAATGCATCAGGCCAACGGTCTTCTAACCTCGTCAAGCATCATCACCTCGTCAGGGATGGCATCGTCCCGCGTAAATGTACACGCCTCAGGACGGAATCCTACACACACTTTCCTTTTACCGTGCCCGCATAAAACGAATCAAGCCAATGGTCTTCTGACCACGTCAGACATCGTCATCCCATCGGGCCGGGCATCGTCACCTCGTCAGGGACGGCATCGTCCTGTGTAAACGTATACGCCTCAAGACAGATCCTTTCCAACCAATTCCACCTTTCCATATCCTCGTTCCACTCAAGCTACACTTACACACGGTCAACAGTCGCACGACCAAACATACACACCTCACACGCATTCATAGCCACGCACCAATTCACATCTCACATACACTTCACAAACACACGTTCTCGTCATATGAATACACCACACGACCATACACATTTAACACGCGAATTCAATGCGCATTCACACTACCACACCGCCACACCTCACGGCCACATACACACGGCACATAGCCACGCCATATTCTGCCCAACACATAATCCCGATCCAGCCAACAAATTACAAACAACACAATTGATCAATTAAGCACAATCAAGCCATAACAATTTCACTCAATCACACAAATGAATCCCGATCGATCCACAATATCACTGCCCTATCCAAATCTACTAAACCTCAATTTTTCATTGCCAAGTCAGTCCGTAACCAATAAATATCCAGCCTCTAATTCAGTCTCCAAACAGTCACAATAATTCCAATCAATTATACAAATTAACTGCGATCGCTCCACACATCACAGCCATCATCGAGCCTACAAATCCTCACCAATTTCTTCGCCAAATCAGTCCCCAAATCAACCCACGACAACCAAATACCAGCCTTCATCTCAGCCCCCAAAACAGCCACATAAACCCCTAAACCGAATCCTAAACAGTGACCGAAATCCCATCAAAATAAATAGTAAACGAACTCCAAAAATTCTAAAATTTGGACACGTTGCGTAAAACATCTTTCTGAACATTTTCCGTGAGAACTCGAAACTTAGTTCCAACTAGAAACACCTCTTTTGGTCACTTGAAGTCAGACAAAAATCAACTCGCTCCAACAGACCATTTTGTCCTCAAAATATATTTATTTCAACACACAAATCACCTTGAAAATCTTTGAATTTTTTATATGTTATAGCCATGAATGTCCCCCAACAACTTTTGCAAAGGAAGTATTTTGAAAATAGGCCTAGAAAAATTTATAAAAATTCGAACAGACCCGAAGGTCGGGTGAACAGTAAATCGGGCAGTTTTATTTCGGTCCAAAGATGGACTTCCGAATGGCATCAAATGATTTCAAAAAATTCTCAAATTAAATTATGTTATACTTCAAGATGTTGGGAACAACTTTGATCAAGAACACTTCCTCAAATTCGGGCCACACAAGTCATAGTAAAAATAACAAAAATCAGCAACGCAGTAGCAACCTAACTGGAAATCAGACAACACACACCACCGAGCAAACCAGCCACTAAATTCACCCTAAACCGAGCCCTAAACAAGCCTAACAATACCCGAGGTCCTAGGCGACATTTGAAGAGGTCACTTACCTAAGAAAGGCGAGAAGAACGGGCTGAAACGGGCAAAACAGCAGCAGCAACAGCAGCAGCAGCAGCAGCCATGGTGATGATGGAAGGAACAAAAAAATGAAGAGAATGAGAGAGAGAGAGAGAGAGAGAGAGAGAGAGAGAGAGAGAGAGAGAAAGTGATCGTGGGAGGGGGGGTTCTGACCAGAAGAGGGAGGAGAGAGAGAGAGAGGAGTCAGAAATAGTGGGCTGGTGGGGGACACGTGTCGGCGATTCGCAATTTTTCCCAAAATACCCTTGATCCAACGGTCCTCGTTTGTCTTTATCCAATAATTCAAGGGCAAAGTGGTAATTCAATAATTCCAATTTCTTTTTCACTTATTTTAGTCCTCAATTATTGCCCAAAATTATCTAAAATTCGGAATTCCCAATACATGGTCCAGGGGCAAAATGGTAATTTTTCGATCCCGAGGCGAAATTTCAATTTTCGCACATACGGGTTTCATATATGCGTGGCCAACATAATGTGGTGTCGGAATCGTGAAATTCATCACGCAAGCCCTTGAAAATCGACTGCAAAGTTCCGAGAATAAAATAATATTATTTTTTCAATTTTTGTCGAAATTCCTGTTTTTGTCCAAAACCACTCTAAATGTCCGTGGCCACCCCAAAATGACATCGGCCTCGAAAAATAACCTCAAATGGCCTTAGAATCGACATCGGGGTCTAGAGGGGCAAAATCGTAATTTTTCCGGTCCTGAACCGAAATCCATTTTTTTGCAGAAATGGGTGGCCCCAAGGTTGGCCAAGCCAAAAACGTCATCGGCCGCCCAAAATTGTCACTTTCAAAATTCTCGATTCCCGGGCCCGAATTACAAGAAATGATTAAAATCGAACAATCGCGACTTTAGCTTATCTCTTGCTAACGAGTGGCTCATTGGGATTACGCGCTCTCGACCAGTGACCGACACTAAGTCAAATCACGTTTAAGTTTACTCGAACCAAGACGACCTCGATTGTCATATAATTACGAGGGTTTGTCACTAGTGCCCTTTGGACACGATCAATCAAATAGATCGGTCTCAGTTGACTCAAAACATTCCCTCGTCAATCGATATGGTTGAAGATCAAACCAAGATCAAGTTCTTTGGTCGTGCGAACTCAATCCCGTACTGGCATTACCCCTAAGGTTAGCATCCCGAGAATGCGCGGGTCCCGGGTGAGATCTCGCTATAGTGCATTAATCAATTTCATTTCTTAAATCCCGAGAAAAGGATCGAAAATTCAGACTGTTACAATTCAATATCATTTGGAAAGGACAGGACATGCCTGTCCAAACCAGCTTCTCAAAGCAACTTTTCCTCCGTTTTCTTTTCTTTTTTTAATTTTACATTTGTACTTCAACAAATATCTATCTCTTCTTTTCGAGATAAAAACAGTAAGAGTGTCATAACTTTCGTACGATACTCACTTGAGTGCTATAACTTATTTTTCATTCACTTAAGTACCACAAATTTGAAAAGTCGATCACTTAATCGCCATCGATAATTTGCATCGCCAGAAAAATCCGACATGAACGCTGGTCATTTTACGTGGCACCGCCGGCGCCGACATAGATAATTTTTGTAATTTTTCGCTCACTTAAATGCTACAAATTTGAAAAATCAATCGCTTAAATGCAATCGACAATTTGCCTTGCCTAAAAATCCATCGCTAGCCTCGCCCAGATCTAGCGAGGGCCTTCATGCCCTCGCCCGCGATCGGAAAGGCCGCGATGGCCCTGGGTGATGCCATCCCGGCCTTTTCAATCATGGACAAGGGCGGGATGGCCCTGGGAGAGGCCATTGCGGCCACTCTACGAAAGCCCTCACCTGCCATCGGCGATGGCCTCGCCCAGGGCCTTTGAGGCCCCACTGGCCGAGGGTGAGGCCTTTACGGTCAATGCACAGAAAAAAAAGGGAAATACAAAATGCAAAATAAAAAAATCCACGTAGAATGATTTGCCTAAAATGGCACTCAAATGATTGATTTTATTCCGATGTAGTACTTAAGTGAGCGAAAAGAAAAAGTTATGGTACTTCGGTTGTTCTTATCCCCTTTTCATTCCTATCTTGCTTTTCTCCACTTTGCTTCTTTAGGTTCTTTCGCATAATTTTTTTGTCCAAAAAAAAAAGGGCAAAGAATGCCCAGACTCGGAAGATCACATCGAAATGATGCACAATTCAACATATAATAGAATATCTGCACTGAACTCAACTAAAAATGATATGTCTCTCATTCATATTTTACATTACAATGGCCTCTATTTATTATACCGACGAAATAGAGCCTTATGAAACACTTGCACCGACACGAGAAAAACAGACATTTGAAGTGTCCTTGTTTGATCGAACCAAAATTTTTAAATATCAAAGATTACAAATTCCTTTAATTCATTCTGAATGATATAACTTTTTAGGCGACAAAAGAGAAAAGTTAGGGAAATTTTTTGTATATGAAGGCTATGTTTGTTTCGCGAAAAACATTTTTCGAAAAAATATTTTCCTCATTTTCCGGCATTTGGTTCGCTTAGGAAAATGAGTCAACAGAAAACTTACTGTTAAATTCAGAAAAATGATTTCTGATTTCGAAAAGTCCCAAAATATTTTTCAAAATATAACTAAGTATTGGCGTATGGACCCAAAACTCTACGCTTGGGCACAAAAACCCTAATGTTAGTTCTCGTGACCCAGCGTTTAGGACCAAGTCTCCGACGGCCTAGCTCAGGTCCATTGATGCCGAGCCTAGGCTTCCAGCGGACACGCCTGGGTCCATCAAGGTCAGGCCTAAAGCCCTAGTGACTGTGCTCGATTCCCTGACACCAGAGCCTATGCCCATAAAGGCCATTCTTGGGTCTACAAAGGCAGTGCACGGTTACTCGACGTTCAAGCTCAGGTCCTTGATTAATGAAATGTCCGTTCTTATAAAAATATTTAAAATGAAATTCGTATTTTTAATTTTTTTTCTTTCTTCTCATTTTCTTTCCTTTTTTTATTTTTTTTCTTTTTAATTTTTCTTCTCCCTCAGATAGTAGTCGGAAACGGCAACAGTTGGCCATAGGCGAGGCTCGAGCTTCGCCGATTAGGCGAGACTCGTCCTTCGCATGTGGCAAGTTGCTGGCCGTCGCCGTGGCCGACCACCGGCCAAGAAAGAAGGAAAAATAAAAAGAAAGAAAAAAAAGAAAAGAAAAATAATTAAATAATTAAATTTTTGAATTTTTGAATTTTTTGGTAATTTTTAGATTTTCCCTACCAAATGGTGGGAAAAAAATTTTAATTCATTTTCAAGTTTCAGCTAAATACCGAAAAATATTTTCATTTTTTTGGAAAATGAGTTACTGGAAAACATTTTCCAGAAACGTCACATATTCCACGAAACAAACGAAGCCGAAATCTTTAATTCCTCAACATGCTTGTTCATTTTTCCAACCACTGAAAATTCACTTGTAAGCCCTTAACGCCCACGCTCGGGACCATCAAGGCCATACCTGAATCCCTGGTGCCCTTTACCGATGCTATGGCACCCAAACTCGGGTCCATAAAGGTCGTGATCGATCCCTGACGCTCAAGTTGTAGTCCCAACCCTTAGGCCTGGATCCACAAAGATTGTGCGTGGGTCCTCGGCTCGGGTTCTTGATTAATGGAATTTTTCTTATGAAAATATTTTTTTAAAAAAAATCAAATTTTTAATTGTTTTTATTTTTTTAAAATAAAATTTTTTATTCTTTTTCTTTTCTTTTCTTTTTTCTTCTTTCTTTTTTTCTTTTTTTCTTGTCTCTTTTCTTTCTTTTCCTTCCTCCTTCTTCCTTTGTCGGCCATGTGCCCCGGCGACGGCCAACAACTCAATGACTAGCCCGGACGCAAGCCAGTGAGCTCAAGACTTGACCGATCCTAGCGAGCCCAAGCTCTACTAAGGCCAGAGAGCTTGGGCTTGGTCGAGGCCGGTGAGCTCAAGCTCGCCTATGGCCGTCACTAGCTAGTCACGGCAGAGGAAGGAGGAAAAAGAAAAGGAAAGAAAAAAGAAAAGGAAAGAAAAAAGAAAAAGAAAATTTTGATTTTTAAAAATAAGATAATAAACAAATTAAAAAAAGAGAAATATAAAAAATTAAAAATTTGATTTTTTTTAAATAAAAAATAAAAATCATTAAAAATTCGAATTTTTTTTCTGAGATAAAGTCACGATATTGAAATCATTTTGTAATGAAATCCAAACATCAAAAAATAATTTTGATCATGTATCACCAAACAAAGAAAAACAAAACATATTCCTAGAAAATGCTTTCTTGAAAATCATTTTCCTTCGTCATTGAGTTTTCTGCAAAACAAACGCACTCTTTCAATTTATTTAGAAGCCTCCATTATTCTATTATGGGCTAATTAGGAGCCCGAGTAAGACGCAGAATCACATCTTATTCTTGTGAACCAAAGATTCTAAGAATAGGGATTTTGTTATACTATATTACACTACAAAAAAAGTTGGTTTTAACCACGAATTTTGCCACGAAAAATTTGGCAAAATTCGTCGCTAAACGAATTTGCGACGAAATTAGCGACGGAAAAAAATCCGTCGCTAATAGGTCGTCGCAAAATTTTGCAACGGAAAATTTCAATTTTCGTCGCAAATTTGCGACAAAAAAAAATTCGTCGCAAAATTCGTCGCTAATTTGCAACGAAAAATATTCGTGGCAAAATTCGTTGCTAATTATTCGTGGCAAAATTCGTGGCTAATTTGCCACGAAATAAAATTCGTCGCAAAATTCGTCGCTAATTTTTCGTGGCAAAATTCGTCGCTAATTTGCCACGAAATATATTCGTGGCAAAATTCGTCGCTAATTTGCCACGAATTTTATTCGTGGCAAAATTCGTCGCTAATTTGCCACGAATTTTATTCGTGGCAAAATTCGTCGCTATTTTTATCAATTTTTTTTTTGTTGGTCACGAAATTGCGACGAAATATTTTCGTGGCAAAAATCGTTACTATTTATTCGTGGCAAAATTTATCACTAATTTGCGACAAATATATTTCGTGGCAAAATTCGTGGCTAATTTAGCACCAAATTTTTTTCTTGTCAATTTTTTGCGACAAACTTATTCGTGGCAAAATTCGTGGGTAATTTAAATTACCCATCAAAATGAATGTATTTCATTTTCTTATTCGATTTTAAATGTAATTTAAAGAAAAATTAATTTCTAAAATTTGTATTTAACATTGATTAAGCACTTAATAACATCAAAATATTATAATAATATGAAAATGAAATACATTCATCTACATTTTCCATGTACTTGAACATATAGCTCAATGTGATCAAACTATTATAATAATATGAAAATGAAATACATTCATTTACATTTTCCATGTACTTGAACATCCTTGGCAAATCTCCCCCTCCGCATATCAACACATAGCTCAATGTACTTGAACATAATCCTCTCAAGGGTATTTTGCCATGCTTGGGATCTCTTTGAGGTAATAAGATCGTGAAGTTCTTGCAGAGCATCTTCCTTCTTCTAGGATCCATGCAGAGCATTTTCTGGAATCCAGCAATTGCATCAGTGATAAGAATGCTGGATTGGCAACTTAATATCACTTCATGCATTTCATTACATTGGTTCAAGGCACCAAAGGAGACATTGCGCGAACAAATCCAGCGTAACCAACCTCAGCAATTTGACACAACACATCTAAGAGGTCAAGGCACAACCAAGCATGATTTGCATGTCCAAGCTGGAGCTTATGACCATTTATCACATCAACATAAGCTTACACAGATTTTACCATATTATTAGAACCAAATAAACAATAAAGGGAAGGATTACAAGTTCTATAGCACATACCAGCTGCCTTGAAGAATGAGCAAAGGTAAATGCTTCGGGAGGAGCTGACACAGAATATTTTAAGAATGATATCTGGCCCTCAATATTCTTCCAGACAGACCCACCTATGGCCTTGAGAGGAAAAGGATCCTGCACAACCCAAGTTCAAGATTCCATAAACTTCAGCAGATAAGTTGCTAGGGCTCATAATATTCTAGAGAAGTGTCAAAGGGGATAAAATGTCCATCCTCCAAGTCCATCAGATAATTCACTAAGACCACTGAAAGAGTACCCCAAACAATAGCAACAGACAGTAATTTTTTCATAAATCACTATTGGTTATCATATTCCAGGAGTAGTCAATTGGATGTGAGTTCAAAGCATTCCCTGCACATCTACATCAAGAACGTCGCATCTTCTGCTATTAACAAAACACACCATTTGTTACAGTAGATATTACTGTGCAGGGAAATACCAAAGCAATTTGATATACAATAAGATTCTATAGACTAAAATGTTTACACTCATTAGTTACAATTCAACATCTGACCAAAAAAAAAAAACCTGTTGCAATTCAACAAACGCCAGCAAGCACACTAAATCTCCTTGCACTTAATGAAATCAGCCATGTGGATCCTCTTGTTTACTTCGTTCTATTTTGTGTACAGTCTATAAAAGTCTAAGTATTCAAAATCTCGTCCCACAGTTCCCAGCCACGTCCTTTCAGGCTTTCCTATCCTTTTAATCTACATTTGTTTTCCAGTGAAATTTTAATGTACATTATAATATCTAAAAGGTGCTATTTCGCATGTCCAGACCATCTTAACAAGCTTCTCTTTTATCATCTTACTGTAGACATAGATCAACTTTTCCTCAAAAGCAATCATAATGAAAACAGAATTACATTTATGTATCTACACATATTGCAAGGGTGGAAACGCAAAAGCAACACCAACTGAGGAGTAGGATCAGATTAGGTAGAGTCGGATATCTTACAGTTGCCAAAGGTGAAGCTCAGAAAACATCACTAGAGAGATTGAAATCTATGAGAGGAGAAATAGGATAAATCTCAACATTGCAATAAAATTTAAAAGCAATTTTCTCTTAGAGATCAAACGCTTGATTGTCAGATCTAACAATCTATCCCTACTTGATTGTTATTTTCATCAGTTAAAAAAACTTTAACTTGCTATATGGCAATAGACTACCAAACCTACAAAGTTTGCAACTTAAACTCTATTTATGAATCTCATAATTTCCATAGAAGTTACAGAGCATAACATATTGTAAAGTGAGTACTTATCATCTACGACATACATGCAATGCCATCTTTTTAAGTTTGGTCATGGCTGAGAACTGCTTCAGGCGTGACAAAACAGCTGAATCAAGAGGTTTGTCAGGGGCAACTCTGTCATCAACAATCCACGGGTGACCTGACATAAAATGCAATGTTGTTATTACCACATGGAGCAGGAGTAGCAACAAAAGAGACATTAATTAAACACACTTTCTGCCCAAGAGGAACAAAATAAAGGTCCTGGAGAGAGAGAGAGAGAGAGACAGACAGCGAGATCCAATTATTCTGGGAATTGATTTACTAGGTAACAAACGCCAAATTGATATGCCAATCAGAACCAAATGCTTGAAAGCTTGCAAAAGAAAAAGGGATAAAGCAGAAACAAGTTCCTGGCTCCATGCAAAGGAAACAACGTACACAAAGCTTCATGAGCAGAAAATCGTTTCCTAGGGTCTCTTTCAAGCATCTTCTTTATCAGATCCTTCGCACTGTCTGAGATGCTAGGCCAAGGGTCAGAGACAAAATCTAATTTTCCTTGCAGTATCTGTCTAAAGATCCCAGATTCAGTTTCTGCATGTGTGTCAAGTTCAAAAGTAGAGTAAGTAGATGAAATAGTAGAACTAGAAAGGGCATATCTGCAACACTTCGCAATGTATTCTACCTGCCCAAAAGGGTGGAACTCCACTAAGTAGAATGTAAAGGATTACACCAGCACTCCATACATCTACTTCAGGTCCATAATGCTTACGCAGAACCTCTGGCGCAACATAATATGGACTTCCAACAACATCAGAAAAGGCTTCTCCTACAAAGAGAAAAGACTCCAATTGGTGAGCAGTGCACATCTAAGGAAATCTAATAGCTCTTCTTCGACGACATAGCAAAAAAGCCAAACAACACATTAGCGAGATGTGAGAAAGTGCTAAGGGCTAAGCAGATCTCAAGATCTCAGCAGAAGGATGGCATGCTAAAAATGCAAAATTAAAAATGAGTCATATTTTAGAAAAAAGAGCATGAACCAATCATCTGGAGAAAACAAAAGACATTATATAAAGTTTTCTTTACAGCATCAATTACTGGCCGAGACAGTATGCCTTGTCATATCCTTCACGCTACCATTTGTATGATACGTCATTTCAAGATAGTTATAAAGGTCAAATAAAGATGAAAGAACCAGTATTCAGCTTCTCTTTACCATGATAGAAGAATTGGAACACCAAGGCACTGAAAACCAGTATCCAGCTTCTCGCTACTTTGATCCACATAAACAGTTTAAAAAGTAATTGATAACTGCTGAGGACCTACAATCCCTCTACTTCTTCCATCTCTTTGCTATATATTCGGCCTTCTTCTCCCATCACAAACTCACCCTCAAAAAGCCAAAACCATATCCAGCAAATTATGCAAAAAGCAGCAAGCATGATACAGTTACAAATATCTAAGCACAAGGCAGAAGAACAGTTCGAGCTAATAACATCTCCAAAGTAGGATTTGTGCCATTTATGCAAAATACAGAGAGTTTCATAACCCATGAGCATTAACTTAGTCATTTTGGACTTGGATATGGTGACTCCAACAAGCAATAAAAGCATGCAAGAGCCTCCAAGAAAAAAACATGTGAAATGGAGTATATAAGTGAACTCTAAAAGACTGAAAGAATTGCACGATTCCATTTGTATCGATAACAACTACAATGTGAAGCTCCTCGCAAATTATGGCAGCAAAATCACACACAAAGCACCACATACATACGACTAAATGTGCCATTTCGAGCAGACATCCAGCCTTCACGATCATGCTAACAGTGTGTAAATTGTTTAAAGGCACCAAATAGTAGGTCATAACTGTGCATTGTAACTTGTACGTTCGATACGAATGACATCAGATGCAAAATAGATTAAGTCGCAGATGTCTAATGCATTGCGGTTAGTCTTTTTGCAATCGGCGAGTGCACATATCATCTTATAAGATCAAGATGAGCAAAGCAGGAAATGGTGTCAATTTATTCTGTGCACATCAAGCAAATATAGAGCCTCACACTACGTACATATTCTCTTTCCACAACCAAATCAGAAGCTTCCCTCTCCCCAAAAGACAAACAAACCCATTTTCCTGATCAGCATCATCATCAGTCCTTATCAGCATCATCATCAGGCAAGAGGCTACCCATTGGAGGTTCAGTTGTCGGAAGGACAACGAAACCTAGAAAATGTCAGACAAAAAAGGCAACAGAAGCAAACCCAAACTCCTCCTCATAGAACAAATCCAAGAAATCTTTACCATTACAGAACTGTATCCACAACCTTGCTGACAGACCCTACAAGCAGTACTACTATTCCCGGTTAAAGAAGGCAATCTGCCCACGGAGTGCTCATTTATTTCGATCAATCTTTCCGAAAAAAAGAAAAAAACCAGAATCGAACACGACAGCCATCCGACATTTCGTCAAGTCAGCATCAAGAAACAATCAGCAATAGACCGATAACCCAAGCACCCGACAAGACATGAAGAAAGAATTGCAAACACAGACATGAAGAAAGAAAATGCTTCCTCATTAGGCAAGTAGAATCCTTCATGATCTAGGCTTTCAATTACTGATAACCAATTGATTCCAAGCGCCCGTATTCAAAAAATTGCTTCTAAAAGTGTACTATACGCATACCATTAAAGCCAAAGATGTCTCAACCCCAGCAGCGTCTCGACAGGCACTCATCGCGCTCATGCGTAGCAAGCAACAAATCATGACACTGACCAAAAAAAATCAAAAGCTCTTACCTATCGCTCCACTCTTCTCCTCCTTCTCTTCCTCCGCATCCTTCATCTCCACCTCCTGCACCTTCTTCTCTTCCTCCACCTTCTTAGCCGCCGCCTTCGCCTTCGCCTTCTTAGCCTTCTCCCGCTCCCTCTCGACCAGCCTCCTCGATGAACCCCAGCGGGCTGGACGGAACGAACCTCGCGATGAACTCCGCCGCGCAGAGGAGGAGGCTGAGGACGAGGACGAGGCCGAGGGCTTGGCCGAGGGCTGCTTCTCCTCTTCCTCCTCAAAGTCAGAGATGATCGCCATGGACGGTGAGCTCCGGGAGGGATCGAATCGGAGATTGCTCTTCTCTGGCTCCATTTCCTCTAGGGCTTCGGAGGCCACGGGCGAGGAGAAGTCGCGGGAGGAAGTGCGAGGGGAAGGGGTACCTAAAACCCTAGAGAGCGTGAGAGGTCTGGGAGTGCGGGGGGTGTGGGGGAGAGGGAAGAAGGAGAAGGAGAATGAGAAGTGGAAGCAGACCTGATTTGATAGAGAAACGAAAGAGAGAAAGAGAAGAGGGGGCGGGAGACGGCGGGCAAATTGGAACTTAAGGGCGGGGAACTCGAAATTTGCTATGGATTATTTAAAATTCCTAGCAAATTTACTACAAATTTTAATTATGAATTTAATAAAAAATGAAAGTAGACATGGGTATGGGTATTTTTTAAAATTCGTGGCTAAAATCCGTGGCAAATTAGCCACGGATTTTTGCCACGAATTTTAGGAAAAAAAATCAAAAAAAATTCTATTTTGGTAAAATTCGTGGCAAAAATCCGTGGCAAATTAGCCACGGATTTTTGCCACGAATTTTAAAAAAAATCAAAAAAAAAATATATTTTGGTAAAATTCGTGGCAAAAATCCGTGGCAAATTAGCCACGGATTTTTGCCACGAATTTTAAAAAAATCAAAAAAAAATTATATTTTGGTAAAATTCGTGGCAAAAATCCGTGGCTAATTTGCCACGGATTTTTGCCACGAATTTTAGGAAAAAAATCAAAAAAAATTATATTTTGGTAAAATTCGTGGCAAAAATCCGTGGCAAATTAGCCACGGATTTTTGCCACGAATTTTAGGAAAAAAATCAAAAAAAATTATATTTTGGTAAAATTCGTGGCAAAAATCCGTGGCAAATTAGCCACGGATTTTTGCCACGAATTTTAGGAAAAAAAATCAAAAAAAATTATATTTTGGTAAAATTCGTGGCAAAAATCCGTGGCAAATTAGCCACGGATTTTTGCCACGAATTTTAGGAAAAAAAATCAAAAAAAATTATATTTTGGTAAAATTCGTGGCAAAAATCCGTGGCAAATTAGCCACGGATTTTCGCCACGAATTTTAGGAAAAAAATCAAAAAAAATTATATTTTGGTAAAATTCGTGGCAAAAATCCGTGGCAAATTAGCCACGGATTTTTGCCACGAATTTTACCAAAATATAATTTTTTTTGATTTTTTTTTAAAATTCGTGGCAAAAATCCGTGGCAAATTAGCCACGGATTTTTGCCACGAATTTTAAAAAAAATCAAAAAAAAATTATATTTTGGTAAAATTCGTGGCAAAAATCCGTGGCAAATTAGCCACGAATTTTTTTTCGTTGCTAATGCCGTCGCAAATTAGCCACGAATTTTTTTTCGTGGCTAATTCCGTCGCAAATTAGCCACGAATTTTTTTTCGTGGCAAATTCCGTCGCAAATAAGCCACGAATTTTTTTTCGTTGCTAATGCCGTCGCAAATTATCCACGAATTTTTTTTCGTGGCAAATTCCGTCGCAAATTAGCCACGAAAAAAAATTCATGGCTAATTCCGTCGCAAATTAGCCACGAAAAAAAATTCGTGGCTAATTCCGTCGCAAATTAGCCACGAATTTTTTTTCGTGGCAAATTCCGTCGCAAATTAGCCACGAAAAAAAATTCGTGGCTAATTCCGTCGCAAATTATCCACGAATTTTTTTTCGTGGCAAATTCCGTCGCAAATTAGCCACGAATTATTTTTCGTGGCAAATTCCGTCGCAAATTAGCCACGAAAAAAAATTCGTGGCTAATTCCGTCGCAAATTAGCCACGAATTTGTTTTCGTGGCTAATTCCGTCGCAAATTAGCCACGAATTTTTTTTCGTGGCTAATTCCGTCGCAAATTAGCCACGAATTTTTTTTCGTCGCAAAATCCATCGGTAATTTGCGACGAAGTTTTATTCCGTCGCTAATTTAATTTTTCGTCGCAAATTTGCGACGGAAAAAAATTCGTCGCAAAGTCCGTCGCAAATTAGCAACGAAAAATTATTCGTCGCAAATTTCCGTGGCTAAATCCTTGTTTTTTTGTAGTGTTAATCTAACAGCCTTCTGATACCTTTTCTCTTTTATGAAACGTTTGCATGCAATCTTCATCAATCTTATTGTCTAAATCCTCTAACATGTGAAATGTGATAATGTGGTGGTACGTAAGCAATTAAAGTAAACAATCAATCAATAATGAGCAAAAAGCTAATAAACTAAATATATAAAATAACACGAAAAATAAATAACCCAAGCCGTATCTGGCAAAAATTAACGGAGCCCATCAGGCCCTCTGAATTCCTGCAAACACATGCAACCGCGGCCTCCATGGTTTCTCCATCGAAGGACCCATCAATATTTACCCATCACTATTAGTTTGAAAAAAAAACGTGTGCGAAGCTAGGATGCATAAATTATCTAAAATTCGGAAGTGCTAAATGACATGGGTAATTTAATAAATACTAAACTCTATATGATATAATAATTTAATCCTATGATGCAACCTACATACAATATTAATCTACTTCTTTAGAAAGGACCAAATTACTTATAGTTCTAATAATTAATTCTAGATGAAAAAGTTAATTCTAATTGCGAAAATTAATGTGGTGCTGAAAAATTAATCTAATGAAATGCAAACTAATTAATTAATTGAATGGCTAAATTCAAATTAACTAATTAATTACCAAAATTAACTAATTAAAACCAAATCAGTTAGAAACCCGAAAATCTAAAAATTAGAAAAGCTGAATGCTAATCCTAATTAAATTCAAATTAGAAAATTACTGAAAATTAAGTAAATATCCAAAATTAAATAAATTCTTAACTAATCTTCGAAATTAACTGAAAACGGACCTAAACAATTAGACACCTAAATTAATTAAGTATGGAATTAATTAAATACAGAAAAATTAACTGACTAGTTATCTGACTTACTCGATTAAACTAAGTGAATTAATTTTTTTTGTCAAAAAACTAAGTGAATTAATTAACTAATCAAAGACTGAATAACTTAAGATGCACTCTATAGCAAATTATTTCCTAATCTCTCTAAGACTTCCTTATTTTCGATCTTTCTTATATTTACCATTTTTATAAAAACCCAAATTAAATCCTAAAATCTACTAAAGCTGAAAATTATTTCATGGCCGAAATTAATGCATAGTATAATGAAGATTAAAGTGAAACTAAATGAATCTATCTTGATAAACGGCAATAAGTTAAGACTCCCACATACAACTAGGTTTCCTGACGTATCTAAATTTCCTAGTACATCTAGGTTTTAATTTTTTTTATTCTCCATTTTTCCCATTTTTGAAAAATTAAAGAAAATTCCATCTAAATCTAATAAAGGCTGAAATTTTTAATTAATTTAATGACGATAATTATTAATGCTGAAACTAATTAATTAAATTCTAAAAATAAATTAAATACGGAAATTTATAAATCGATTTACTAAGTCTTAATAACCGAAAGTTATGTATTAAAACCCCGAACAAATAGGCTCTAGATTGTCTAGTCAATTAAAACGTGACTTAAATTTCCTTGAATCATGCGTCTTTTAAAGAAAATTGATGAAGACCGAAAACTACTTAAAAATCCTCAAAAATGCCGAAAATTAAAAATAATAAATCAACAACCAGTCAAATTCCTAATCTAGAGTGAAAATTCGACCAACATACTAAACAAATTCAAGATTACAAATTTTTCTAATTAATCTATATGCAACATGTGAACGAAATAAGGTAAAGATCACTTAAAGACTCGTTCTTTATGCAAGAGTGCTTCTAATCTAGCATGAACATGGTATAAGCATGCAGGAAAAATTGATTCTTGAAAACAAAGGAGGAATCTTGAAAGTAAAGATCAAGACTTTTTATCCAACCACGGCGATCAAAGATTGATCCTAATCCTTAGAGATTATACCTAGATTGAGTTACCACCATCGACCGCCTTCGGACGACGTCGAGGATGGAAAGCCGCTGCTGGGTTTTTCCTAACTTAAACTATACATTAGTGTAGGCTTTTCGTTCTTTTTTTTTTTTTTTAGTTTCAATCACACAAGCATAATCGTCCATGAGCATTTATGAGCTCCAATCAGAAAGAACTTGGATCCATTATAATTGCTATAAGTAGTAACCATTAAACACAAATATCTCATGAAAAATGACTAATTTCATAAACCAATCATATTAATACATCATTTCGGGAATCAATTTTTCATATCAGTTTTAGTATCCCTAATATGACTCTTTTTTTTTTGTCAAACCCTAACATGACTTTGACTTCATACTCTTTTTAAAATGCCTCAACTGTTACATTCCTTAACTATCTATACCAGCCATTTTTATTCACTCTTTGAGATATATTACATGACATCCATCTGAAGCCTCAAGTTCTAATTACGAATATTCATGACCCATTTCGGGTCCCTGTTGCCGGTACACCAAATTCAATTCTCTTTCATAAACGATTGAACGCTCTGCGGAAGGACAAAAACAATAATACTGAGTAAAGGCTGTCCACTACTTCTGCACTTGTACCCGGGACCGGACAATAATTTCTCTTTCATAAACGATTGAAGGCTCTGTGGAAGGACAAATACAATAATAGTGAGTAAAAGGCTGTCCACTTCTCTCAACTGTTGATATAGGCATCATATGTATTAATAAACTGTTGAGATTTATTGAAACACTGAAAGGAGAACCGTACGAAACAGACGATTCAATATCACTTTGAAAGGACTGGCCATGCCTGTCCAGGCCAGTTCTTGATCTACTCAACAGCCCAAGCCAGCTTTTATTGAATTATAAATTGAGTTGGGCCACTTTTCACTCCGTTACTAGATACCTAATTTTGAAATTAATAATTCAGAGATGACAAAGTATGATACATTGTAAATTTTTCTCAAAGCAACTTTTCCTCCATTTTCTTTTCTTCTTTTAATTTTCCATTTGTATTTCATCAAATATCTATATCTTTTTTTTAGATAAGAACAGTAGAGTGCCATAACTTTCGTATGGCACTCACTTAAGTGTCATGACTTATTTTTCACTCACTTAAGTGTTACAAATCGTTGAAAAATTCGACATGGATGCTGGTTGTCCTACGTGACACCGTTAGCACCGACATGAATAATTTTTGTAATTTTTTCGCTTACTTAAGTGCTACAAATTTAAAAAATCAATCACTTAAATACCATCGACAATTTGCCTCGCTTAAAAATCCATCGTCGGCCTCACCCAGATTTAGCGAGGGCGCTATGAAAGCCCTCACCTGCCGTCGGCGATGGACTCATTCAGGGCCTTTGCGGCCCCACCGGCCGAAGGCAAGGCCTTTGCAGCCGGTACACAGAAAAAAGCAAAGAAAAACAAAGGAAAATACAATATGCAAAATACAAAAAATCCATGTAGGACAATTTGCTTAAAGTGGCATTTAAATGATCGATTTTACTATGATGTGAAACTTAAGTGAGCGGAAAAAAAAAGTTATGACACTTCAGCTATTCTTATCCCTTTTCATTCCTATCTTCCTTTTCTCCGCTTTGCTTCTTTAGGTTCTTTTGGCTAACCTTTTTTGTCCAAAAATATAAAAGGGCAAAGAAAGCCCAGACTCAGAAGATCACATCGAAATTATGCACAATTCAACATATAAGAGAATATCTGCACCAAACTCAACTAAAAATGATATGTCTCTCGTTCATATTTTACATTACAATGGCCTCTATTTATTATATCAACAAAATAGAGCTTATGAAACACTTGCATCGACACGAGAAAAACAGACAATTGAAGTGTCCTAGTTTGATTGAACCAAAATTTTTACATATCAAAGATTACAAATTCCTTTAATTCATTCTGAATGATATCACTTTTTAGGCGACAAAAAAGAAAAGTTAGGGAAATTTTTTGTATACGAAGGCTCTATTTTTTCGCAAAAAACATTTTCTGAGAAAATATTTTCCTCATTTTTTGGCGTTTGTAGAAAAATGAGTCAACGGAAAGCTTACGCTTAAACTCAAGAAAATAATTTTCTCTTTCGAAAAGTCCCAAAATATTTTCCAAAATATGACTAAGTATCCGCGTTTGGACTCAAAACTCTACGCTTGGGCATGAAAACCCTAACATTGGTTCTCGTGACTCGGCGTTCAAGACCAAGTCTCCGATGGCCGGGCTCGAGTCCGTTGATGCCGAGCCCAAGCTTCTAGTGCCCACGCTTGGGTCCATCGAGGTCGGGCCTAAACCCCTGGTGCCCGTGCCTAGGCCCATAAAGGCCGTGCTTGGGTCCACAAAGGTAGTGCATGGGTCCTCGATGTTCAAGTTCGGGTCATTGATTAATGAAATGTTCGTTCTTATAAAAATATTTAAAATTTATTTATTTATTTATTTATTTTTTCTCTTTTTCTTTCCTTTTTTATTTTCTTTATTTTTAATTTTCCTTCTCCCTTGAATAGTGGTCGAAAACGGTGACGGTTGGCCACAGGCGAGGCTCGAGCCTCACCGATTAGACGAGCCTCTAGCTCGCCAGCCTCCAGTGAGCTCGTCCTTTGCCTGTGGCTAGTTGCCGACCGTCACCGTGGCTAACCACCGGCCAAGAAAAAAAGAGAAAGAAAAAGAAAGAAAAGAAAAAAAAAGAAAGGAAAAATTAAAAAAATTAAAATTTTGATTTTTTTGGTAATTTTTAGATTTTCCCTATCAATCAGTGGAAAATATTTTTTAGTTTATTTTCAGGCTTTAGTCAAATATCGAAAAATGTTTTTGTTTTCTTGAAAAATGAGTTCTTGAAGAATATTTTCTAGAAACGTTATATTTTTCGTGAAACAAACAGAGCTGAAATCTTTAATTCTTCGACACGCTTGTTCATTTTTCTAACCACTGAAAATTCACTTGCGGGTCATTTCAATATTGAGCACGTGATGAGCTGTTGTCTACGGATTGTTACCGTACATTTTGCTTTCAGAGATTTCATTTAAATCCCTTGTGATTCACCTTGGGAGAGTTGCGACAGAGAGTTTTCACGATTTTAGATGGGCCAAAGAATTTCCAAAGAGGCAAAATCTTTTATTCCTACGATGCTTCTCTTGATGGTTCAGCAAATCTCCAACGTTGATATAGGTCTCATCTGTATAGATCAACACTTGGGATTTATTAAGATATTGAAATGATTCATGTCCTCTCCAAAGGACTGGATGAACCTACCCAAACCCTCCGAAAACTTCCGTACCTATCAGATGGTCCATTTTGATACCGTTCCTCTTTTTTGTCCCTTCCTTTTCGAAACAATACTAATTTCCATAAACAGCGCTCAAAGGGCTTTACCAAACACAACTCCCACTACTCTCTAAAATCATGTTAGGTTATGATTATTCTAGTCTTCTTACTAATATAGTCTTTCAGTTCCGCTCTTCCAAGTTTTAATGAAATCAAGTCCTCTAATATGCTTTCTAGCAAAAAAAATAGTCCTCTAATATGCTTGATTTGTACAATCAAACTTTCCAATCATCAGTATCTAACGAGCTTTAAGGGCCCATTTATTTACAGAAATTAAATAATTTAGAAAATATTTTCTTAAAAAAAATCTCTTGTATCGCTTACGAAATTAAATAAATAAACGAAAAAAAATTTCATTGTCCACGAAAATAGCAGTAATTTATTTTAGTTATTTGGAAGAATGAAATTAGCGGTAATTTTTTTTTGTTCCTTCCTCTTTGTGGTCAGTGATTGATTAGTCAAGTGGTGTGCCTCAAATCTCTCTCTGTTTTGTGTTTATTTCTTTGCCTTCTTCTTATCTCCTTTTTATTGTTGTGCCCAGGATATCCTAGGCATCTTAGGTAGCGAATGATAACCATTCTATTCCAAAATAAGTTCTTGAAATAAAAATAGATTTTTCTATTTCTGGTTCCAGGATGAGTTTTTGAGAAAAGAAACCTGTTTGATAATGACCAAAAATTTCTATTTCTGAAACAGAAACTCGTTTGATAATAGTATAAAATTTCTATTTTCTGAAACAAAAACCTGTTTGATAAACAACAAGAAATTCTATTTCTAGGAACAAAAATCCATTTTTTTAGAAATGGAATAAAAATAATTAGAAAATCTAAAATATTCCTAAAAATCTCAAAAAAATTCAAAAAATCCAAAAAAATTGAAAAATTATAGAAAAATACATCACAATTTCCAAAAATAAAAAAATTCAGATTTCGGGAAAATAGGAAATTTGCTGAATTTTTTCAAGAAAAATCAAAACCTCAAAAATTTCAAAACTTCATAGAATGACTTAAAATACTTGTGGCCACCCACTTTTAGTGAAATTTAAATTTTTTTCGGTGCTCAAAGAAAATCAAAAAATCAAAAAATTCAAAAATTCACATAATAATTTAGAATACATGTCGCCACCCACTTTCAGTGAAATTTAAATTTTTTAAGGTTCCCAAAAAAATTCAAAAGCTCAAAAATTTCAAAACTTCACAGAATAGATTAGAATACCTATGGCCACCCACTTTGAGTGAAATTTGAATTTTTTGAGGTGAAAAAAAATAAAAAAATAAAAAATTTCAAAACTTCACAGAATGACTTAGAATATCTGTGGCCACCCACTTTGAGTGAAATTTAAATTTTTTTAGGTGCCGAAAAAAAATAAAAAGCATAAAAAATAAAAAATTTTAAAACTTCACAGAATGACTTAGAATGCCTCTAGCCACCAACTTTAAGTGAAATTTAACTTTTTTAGGTACCCAAATGGTATTTTTGATTTTTTAATTTTTTTCGGCACCTAAAAAAATAAAATTTCACCCAAAGTGGGTGGCCACAGGTATTTTAAGCCATTCTGTGAAGTTTTGAAATTTTTTCTTTTTTGCTTATTTTTATTTTTTTTGGCATCTAAAAAAAATTAAATTTCCCTCAAAGTGGGTGGCCACAGGTATTCTAAACCATTCTGTGAAGTTTTGAAATTTTTTCTTTTTTGCTTATTTTTATTTTTTTTTTCAACTCCTAAAAAAATTAAATTTTACTCAAAGTGGGTGGCCACAGGCATTCTAAGCAATTTTGTGAAGTTTTGAAATTTTTTATTTTTTCGACACCTAAAAAAAATTCAATTTTGCTTAAAGTGGATGGGCACAGGTATTTTAAGCCATTCTGTAAAGTTTTAAAATTTTTAATTTTTTTAGGCACCTAAAAAAATAAAATTTCACCCAAAGTGGGTGGCCACAGGTATTTTAAGCCATTCTGTGAAGTTTTGAAATTTTTTCTTTTTTGCTTATTTTTATTTTTTTGGCATCTAAAAAAAATTAAATTTCCCTCAAAGTGGGTGGCCACAGGTATTCTAAACCATTCTGTGAAGTTTTGAAATTTTTTATTTTTTTTTGCACCTAAAAAATTTTAAATTTTGCTCAAAGTGGATGGCCATATGTATTTTAAGCCATTATGTGAAGTTTTGAAATTTTTTATTTTTTGCTTTTTAAAATTTTTTTCGGCACCTAAAAAAAATTAAATTTCACTCAAATTGGGTGACCATAGGTATTCTAAGACATTCTGTGAAGTTTTTAAATTTTAGATTTATTTTTATTTTTTATATTTTTTGGCATTTAAAAAAAATTAAATTTCGCTCAAAGTGGGTCACCATAAATATTCTAAGCCATTTTGTGAAATTTTGAATTTTGAATTTTTGAATTTTTTGATTTTTTTTGGCACCTAAAAAAAATTAAATTTCGCTCAAAGTGGGTAGCCATAGATTCTAAATTGACCAAGCATTTGCTATCCGAGAAAGATCTGATGATGATCTGTAATTGTTGTTGAACAAACACACGTGGTCATGTCGCAATCGACCTCTAGTTTTTTTTCATAAAAAGGGAATCTCGCCTGGTACGTGCTAAATCTAGGTTTGGGACTTAACTTGGGCTCTTCCAAGCCTATATCATATCACAACTTAGAGTTTAGGTTTTTAACTTGCAAGTGATTTTTATCCAAGAGTCGCCACTAATCGATTTGGAGTGGGTCGATTAGACACCCAAGTAAGACAATAGGAGAATTGCCTAACTTCTGTGAACTAGATATTAAATGAGTTCGGGGACTTGGTTACACTAGTTGAATAACTAATGCTCTTTCGGTACCTTTTTACCCTGTTCATTTCATGCAATTTAGATTAATTTTAGAACATTTCTCTTAACATGTAAGGTAATCAAGTGAGTGCACAATCTTTAACGATTAGTAGTAAATATAAACATGCAGCCTACGATTCTAAACCTAACTAAGGATACTGCATATAAGACAATTTATGCAACCATATAGTTAGGAAAAACATGCATAATAATAATACAACATCAATTTAAAACATTCAGATATGTCACATAATTTAGAAAAATATTCGACAATACTAACTTCTAAACTATTTCCTGATTTTAAAAGAAAACAAAAAAATTTCGACTTTTTTTAATTTTTTTTTAATATAATATAAATATAATATTAAGCCGGGTCGGGGGATCTGGATCGGTCAGAACCGACCCGGGTCAATGGACCTGACCCAACCGTGTTGACCCGGGTCGTTGACCCGAGTCGGGCAAGTTCCCGCATGCAAAAACACGCGGGGGCACCGGCCGAGCGGTATTTGGCCTCCCACCGGCCGACCCAGACTGGTTCCGGCTTGGATCCGATCCATAGGAACCACTACCGATCCCCCCGACCATCTCACTCGCCGTTCAGCCACCAAACTATCCCGGCTTTGTTGAGGCATTTCATCGAGCAGCTGGTGTGCGTGACCAAAACAGGGGAATTTTGATCTCTTTCGGGACTCTGGCGTACTCCAGCGGATAAGCTTACCTTTAGTGAGGATATATGGGCTACGGGGAACGACGATATGGGCTGAGATTCGCGCGAAATGGCCGGTGAGAGTCCCGGCCAAACCGTATCCACAAACAGGGGAAAACAGGGGGTTGTGAACTGGGAGGGCTTACCGGTGGGAGACGCACTTGGAGTGGGTTTCTGGATGATCCATGGGCAACAGAAGGGCTGCTGTGTCCCCCGGCAACCTGAAAAATCCCTCAGCTCGCTCTCTTCTCTCGGTTCTCTCCAAATCGCTCAAAATCTCTCCCTCTCTGTTATGTTATTTTTGCTCAAAAGGGGCCGACAGCCGGAAGTTACACGCAACGACGAGGCTGACTGAGGCTCCCACTTCGCTCTGTCTTTGCTCGAATTCGCTCTCTCGTCCTCTGGCTCTCTCTTTTCTCTCTTCTCCTTGTTTCTCTCTTTGCTCTGTTTCTTGGCTTCTCTGTGACCAGGGCTCTCCGAGAGCTCTCTCTCTCTTCCTCTGGCATTTTATAGTGGCCAGCGGCCACCTGCTCTGCCCCGGAAGTCCTCTGCTCTGCCTTGTATTTCAACGGCCTGCACCTGCCTACGCCAAATCGAGACTTTTGTGGCCATTTAGGCCGGTGCAGGGGCGACTTTATGCTCCTCTGTATCTCGCTTCCATGGCAGCGGGAGAGGGAAGAGGAGAGAGGGAAAGAGGCCAGGCTGAACGTGGGCGAAGGGGAAGAAGGCTGGGCCATGCGTGGGCGTAGGGAGAGGCCGCAGCCAGCGATTGCGCGGAGGGGGTAAAGAGGAAGGGGTCTGCTGCGCGAGGGACGAAAAGGAGGAAGAATGGGCTAGGCTGGGCTGGGCTGGGCCCAGTCCTGCGTGAAAAGAGAAGGAGGTGGTCGGGTCGAGTCAGCCTTGGCCCGACCCGATCTGATTTTTTTAAAATAATTTCTTAATTAATTTTTTAAAATTTTAATTAAGAAAATATGCTTCAATAGGGCCTATTAATGCAAATGTACCTAATGTCTATCTGCAACGCAATTAAATGAAAATATTTTTGTTTTAGGAACTAAAATATTTAATTCCTAATTTTTGCATAATTAATTTTGGGCAATTTAAAAATAGATGTCAACAAGTCAGCTAGCCCGGGTTGAACTTGATAAACAACAACAAACTGCGAAGGAGTTCACTCAATCATCATATCCAGCGTATGCAAAATCGATTTCCTTACTTTTACATGAAATTTTCCCCTGCTCCATTTCAATGAAGGATAAGAGAGTCCGGGATGATTTATGTTGTCATGTTTTGGAAGGTTGCAATGTATATCGATTTGTGTTCATCTTGTTTATGAAGGGTGCAATGTTTAACTGTACATTCGGTACCTTAACTTGTTTGTTTTGAGCGGCGATTAGGGAGGGATTCTTTCAATGATGAGAAAGGCTTGAGACAAAGACCAATTTATTTGGTCACGGATATTAAGGGCGCGAGTGATAATCATTATGTTATATAAATCAATTTCTCACTAGAAATTAATTTTTCTATTTTTATTCCAGGGATGAGTTTTCAAGCCAAAATATGCATTTGATAATGACACAAAATTTATATTTCTGAAATAGAAATTCGTTTGATAACGACACAAAATTTCTCCCTCCCGAGCGGCCAACGAGCGAGAGGCGACGGACGGCGAGTGGTGACGGGAGGTGATCGGCAACGGGAGGCAGGCTGTGGTGGGAGGTGGCTAGCATTGGGCAGCGGAGGGGGATGGCGGACGGCGGCAGAGGACGACGACGGGAGGCAAGGGGCGAGGAGAGGAGGCCGACATAAGGCGGCGGAGGAGGACAACGGCCGACAGTGGAGGATGACGACGGGAGGCAACCAGCGGGTGGGCGATGTTGGGTGGCGGAGATGGGCGGTGGGTGATGTTGGGCGACGATGGGAGGCGGGTAGCGATGAGAGGTGGCCGGTGTTGGGCGCCGGCAGGTGGCGGTGGAGGATGGCCAGAGGCGATCGACGTTGGGCGATGGAGGAAGGCAAACGACGGGAGGCGGCCGACAATGGACGGCGACAAGCGACGGCCGGCAGGCAGTAGAGGATGACGACCGGCGGCGATGGGAGGTGATTGGCGGCGACGGGAGGCAATTGGCGACAACGATGGGGCAGCAAGTGGGTGATTGGCTAGTAGTGAGGGCAAATGATGAGAAGAGTTTTTATTTCTCATTTTTGTTCCAGAAATAGAAAAGTAAAAAAAATTTACTTCTGATTTCTGTTCCAAACCTATTTCTTGAGTAGAAATTTGTTCCATAAATAAAAAAATGAAATTGCGCTGCCAAACGGATTTCTGTTCCAAACATATTCCTAGGAACAGAAAAATAGAAAAACAGATAAACAGAATGGTTATCATGTGCGCCCTAAGAGTTCTTTTCTAAACTTCTTGCTAAATCTGTCGAAGGGAAGAGATTAACTTCACATCGTTACCATCTAATGTTAAAGCCCCTCACGTTTTCTCTTGCAGATGAAATCACGATATCCAGCGAAAGTACTGTTCCCACTTCTCTTAATTTTCAAAAGTCATTAAATTAACGATCGGCTCAAGACTTCCTTTCAAAAACAAGTATTGTTTGTCGCTAGAGTTACAGCCACCACCTTGCGGTTACCAGTGAATAATAGCGGCTTCAAAATGTGATCAGCACAACCCATGACCATGAGGGACGTGAGTCTTCCCTTGATACCAGAGAAAAAACATGGAGCAGGGTATAAATAAAGGAAGGGCAACGCTGTGACTTTGGCACTTTTGAGCGGGCAATTCCCAAGAGAAACACAAACCGCTCAAAACATCTTACTGACAGCACTAAAACGGAACCGAACAAGATGATCGGTGAATGGAACAGTGTGAACAAAAACAATGCACTCGGCAAAATGATTACGGCAAACAAACCGAATAAGCCCATTAAATCCAAGTACGATGGCCTTTGAAAGCTCTTGGCAACGAACATCGTCGAGCGCACCAAGTTCATACCAGTATCCTAGTCCCAAGATATAGGAAAAGTAAAAAGATGACAAAATTGAATAATGCAAAATATAATCCATCTCTTCCGATGAGTATGTAAGATAAAGAACCACAACTTGTAAAGATAAGAAACGCCATTTTGAGGGGTTAGAAAATACTTGCCATGAAGCAAAAACTTCACAGATATCTTGACGAGGCAAAAAAAAAGGGTGCTAACTCTTGTAAGGGCATAACCAAAGAGCAAGAAAAACACCATCAAAGGGGGCGAAACCCAGAATCAGAAAAACACCATACAGTGCAAACAACCACAGAGTTGGAACAATTTGAACCCGTATTTACTCACCTAAGTTGAATTGAAGCTCGATTTGGATAAATCTTGGTCAAACAATCGCGGATTTGGCAAGGAACCAAGAGAGATAAACACCATTGTAGTCCATGTAAGCCATCCAAACAATGCCTTCTTTTTTTATCACTTAAGCCACGTGTATACCACATCAACTCCATCTGCCTTCCCTTATCCACATAAGCAAGCCACAAAGGATTTTTAACTATAGTATTTGATGGAACCATGACGAAAGATAGATGTGTCACACAGGTAAATCTATCAAAATGGGTCATATATACATTTCTTAACCTATATTTGATAGACTGGGTTCTTATATAAGTTAGTTATATTCTATAAATGGGTTATAAATAGATTCAGAATAGCAAAGACCAAAATAATATGGGCATTAAATGGATTTACAACTTATTTAGACCCAACCCACCTTTATAACTATCTGTTCACTCTTTCTTGCTCTCATTCGATCTCGTGCTCACTTACTCCGCACTATCACCCATTTTAGTAATATGGATTGGGTTGGTTATGGGTTACTAGATTTGTTTTGCATGAAAATATATCAAAATGGATTAAATGAGTCAATTTAGGTCGAACCATTTTTGACGCAACTCATCCGTTGACAAGTTTGCACATAAGTACAAATTTGGAGCTTTGGTGACACAAAAAGTTTAGGGTGAATATGTTATAATCGGTATAGTTTAGAATTTTTTGTGACTTTTATTTAAAAGAAAAAGGGAGAAACTATTGAGATAAAAGAAGTGAAGATTTTAAGCAAACGACAATACAAAAGCTAAGAAATAGTTACATAATTTTATCTATCCCAACAAATTTGTTGAGCAAAAGTCATTGTGGTCCTGAGGTAGAAGTCGAGTTACATCCCAACTACTTTGGTAGTTGTCTTCCTCATTGCTTAATAAAGATGTTTGGACTAAAGTAGGTTCTTAAAAGATTTTATTTCCTAAAATCTCTCCCTTGAGTTTTAGGGGATGTAAGAAATTAGGGATGTGATGCGTGCGAAGCGTATAGATACCAATATGTTAAAAGAATGAGCGCATCCGTGAAGTTACATCCCAACTACTTTGATAACTGTCTTCGTCATCGCTTAATAAAGACATTGAGTAGGGCGTTGAAGCGGTTGAAGCTAGAGGTGGCCACGGGCTGGTTTTGGCCCGGAACCGGCCCGGTCAAACCCGGGACCGGCCCATTGACCGGGCCCGCGGTTCCGGTTCCAGAAAATTTGGAACCGGCCCGAAACCGCCGGTTCCGGGCCCGGTTCCACAAAAAAAAAGAGAGAAAGAAAGCTGCAGCAGGCGAGGCGGCCAGCAGCCTCGGGCCTCGCCGGCGTCGGGCGAGGCCGGCCTCGCCGGCGTCGGGCGAGGCCGGCCTCGCCAGCAACGCGAGGCTCGACCTCGCCAGCGTCGGGCGAGGCCGGCCTCGCCAGTTGCAGGCGAGGTCAGCCTCGCCCGACGCCGGCGAGGTCGAGCCCTCGCCCAGCCCAGGCGAGGGCGGCCCTCGCCCAACGCCAGCGAGGCCGCCCTCGCCTTATGCCGGCGACCGCCGCCGGCCCCTGCTATGGCCGGCGGAGGAAGAAAAAAAAAATTCTGAACTGGCCGGTTCCGGTTCATGCTTGGCCACGAACTGGAACCTGTCAGTTTCGAACCGTGGCCATGTCTAGTTGAAGTCACCACTGGCCAGGAGGAACATTTGGGTTGTACTGTGAAACGTGATTCTCACGGTGGTTCACCATTTATTCATGATGATTCAAGAGTAGCTACTCCGTCGTACTATGGTTATGGGGTGTCACGTGCTGGAAGTGTACGTCGTATGAAGCTTGAATTATGGCTATTTATTGGTTGCCAGTGTACGTCGTATGAAGTTTGAATTATGGCTATCTATAAGTTGCCAGTGTACCTCCTGTCAAGGTGTTGTTTGATGTCTATTGTCCTATAATTATGGTGAGATAATCATAGACGTGAGCCCTGAACCTATCGTAGGAGCGTAAAATCAAATCAAAAAATTGAACCGAATAAATTTTTTTATACGTTTCGATTCGATTCGAATAATCAAAACTAACCATCCTTTTTTCTCGATTCGGAACCGAACTGAAATTAACCTTTTGGTTTTTATCCTAAAGCTAAAAGGGCTAAAACATTTCGCCATCCATGTGACTGCTAGAAGATGAAACACGTAGGCGAGATCAAATGGCATTCGGATCGACAACAGCGAAGAATCGAAACAAGAGGGAGGGTCGAAGAAAGTAACTCGTGAGAAAAGGATATGAGAGAGAAAGGACGAAGGAATCCCGACAGAGGCGACGGGGAGCTCGGTGCCGGGGACGGCGAAGTGGCAGAGATCGGAGGGGCAGTAGTAGGCCAGGTTGGTGAGGGCGAGATCGGCGGCGGGAGTGTTGGTGACGATCATGGTGGACGGCGACAAGCACTGGAAAAATTCAATCTTCCATGGCTGTGATCGGAGATTTGACGTTGAGCGAATAAAAGAGGGGCTCTAAAGAACCGATCTGCCGGGGCAATAGTCCACAAATTCTCAAACTTTCTAGATTTTTGCAGCAGCCCAACAGAAGCTAGGTCTCAGAGACGAGGAATCAACAGCGCGAGAAGTCAAAATCTTCAATCAAACAAAAAAGGGCCAAGAACTCGACGAATTCAAGCCAAACACATTACCAGAGACCGAGATCGAGAGGCTCCGAAGACCCCCAGAAAGATTAGCACCGGCAGGAACGAGCTTCGAAATCGCAAAAGAAAAAACGATTGGGAAGCGGCTAGAATCTTCCGGTGAAAGCTACAGTGGGGGAAGAAGAAGAAGGGAAGTACTTTTTTTTTTCTTTTTTACTTTTCCAGAAGATTAAAAAATAAAAAGCAGGAAAAAGAAGAGACCTTGTTCGAATAAAAAGTAAAAAACAAATTGAAAATTGAGCCAAACCACAGTTCAATTCATATTCAGTTTGAGTGAGATTTAGTTCGGTTCATTCACCCCTAACGGTTCGATTTGGTTTGAAAACTAAACCATTTACACCCCTAGGCTATCAACACCCGATGCGTGGCAAGAGACTTCGCTACTCGCTGCCTAAGAAGATGATGATAGGCATGGCTTCTCCATTTTTCATGTTGGCAAGGATGAATTCAGGGTCCAGCCAAGGGAAAATTTGAATAATTTGCTTGCGGTTGGAAGATCTCTATAACTATTGGTAAATTTCAAATAGTGCCGGTGAAAAAAGTTATAATCGATAACTTGATTATCAGATAACTCATTAATAACTTATCAATAATATTAAGAATTTATTAACTTCCGAATAAATTCATATATTATCAACTCTTCTTAAATTTTACAAGTATCATAAGTAAATTATTATCACTATGATAAATATCAATTCAATGACTAATCAACTTCTTTAAATTGTTACCTTCCCATCGTTACAATAAAAATTTAAAGCTGGTTCGAGGGTTTTTTTTTTCTCCAGATGAAATCATATTCACTAATATTGGTGTTTCTACTTCGAATGGACCAATAGATTCATCATTACCATGACCATGTGATGAATACGAGTCTTCCTTTGATACCATACAAAAACGGAAGCAGGGTATAAATAAAGGAAGGGCAATGCTGTGATTTCGGCCCTTTGAGTAGCCAATTTTGCTGAAAAGTTTTTAATCAAATTGCTGACAATACGCATTAATCAAAATGGCTGATATTAAAACGCTCGAATCAGATGACTAACATTCATTAAGAGGAAAAAGGAATTCAAATTCGAGGCATTCTGGTTGGAAGAGCCCCCATGTAAGGAGTTAGTGCAGAAGATATGGAATCAGGAAGACATGCCTACAGATTTCGCGAGCAAGCTGAAAAAGATCATAGAAGCATTGATTGGGTGGAGTAAAAAGAGATTCTCCAATGCCTGTTCCCAAATAGCATCTTTGAAAAGAAGACTCACGGACCTCACAAATACAGATGTTAGGGAGTCAAGCATAAAGGAAGTGCAATGCATCAAAGAGCATATTGAGAATTTGTGGAGGCAAGAAGAATTATACTGGGGGATGAGGTCTCGAATTAATTGGCTCAAATGGGGAGACATGGACACAAAATACTTCCACGCCACTACAGTTCAGCGTAGACAAAGGAACAAGATCTCAATGTTGAAAGTAGATGATTATTGGTGTCGAGAACCCAATGCACTAAAGCAACACATTGCAAGTTTTTACCAGTCTTTGTATGAATCAGTGGGTAATAGGAACTTCCAGCCGATTCTAGACCAATGCCCTCCTCTTGCCCAAGAAGGGATGAACGAAGCTTTGGAAGCGCCGGTAACCTTAGAGGAGGTGAAGAAAGCTGTTTTTCAACTAGGCGCAGCCAAAGCCCCAGACCCCGATGGGATGAATGGCCAATTCTACCACCACCACTGGGAGGACATATAACATGACCTTCACCTGCTAGTAAGCAATTTCTTCATTTCAAGTAGACTTGACCCCGAGCTCAACAAAACACATATTGTTCTCATTCCTAAAGTTTCTAATCCAGAAAGTATTTCCCAGTTTAGACCCATTAGCTTGTGTAACTTCAGTTACAAGGTTATCTCCAAGGTAATGGCGAATCGCCTTAAGCCTTGGCTCCCGAATCTTATTGCCTCAAAACAAAGTGCCTTTGTTAGCGGAAGACTAATTCAAGACAATATCTTAATAGTTCAAGAAGTCCTCCACCAATTGAGAATTAGGGAGAGGAAACGAAAGTTTCAGGCGATACTAAAGCTGGATATGCAGAAAGCATACGATAGAGTGGAATGGGACTTCTTATGTGCATATATGCTGAAAATGGGTTTTGGTGAGAAATGGGTGTCATTGGTAAAGCAGTGTATTTCGACTGTCACATTCAGTGTCAAAATCAATGGGGAACCATTACACTTCTTCCAGCCATCTCGAGGAATCAGGCAAGGGGATCCACTATCTCCTTACTTATTTATAATCATGGCTAATGCGCTCTCTTCTCTATTAAGCAAAGCAGTGGAGGACGGAAGTTTAAAGGGGATAAGACTAAATAGAAACTGCCCCACCTTGTCTCATCTCTTATTTGCTGATGACGCAATATTCTTTCTGGATGGAACTGTGGGGGAATGTCAGAATTTGGCGAACATTTTAAATCAATACTGCTTTGGTTCAGGACAAGGAATCAATCTGAACAAATCCGGGATCTTCTTTAGTGCAGGTTGTCCACAAAGTCTGAAAAGCAACATGGCGAGTGCACTAAGAGTACCAGTTATGGAGAAAACCGGAAAATACTTGGGCATTCCCTCGGATTGGGGTCAAACTAAAAAACAAATGTTTGCATGGATTTTGGCAAGGGTAAACATGAAGATGGAGGGTTGGAAAGAGAAATTGTTATCTAAGGCAGGAAAGGAGACTCTGATTAAAACAGTAGTACAAGCGCTTCCTCAATATTCTATGTCGATATTCAAGAACCCTATCTCAGTGTGCAAAGCCATAGAGCAGCAGATAGCATCCTTTTGGTGGAAATAAAACTCATCCAAGTCCGGAATTCACCGGAAGAATTGGGAAACTCTCAAAGCAAGAAATGTATATGGAGGTTTGGGCTTCAAAGACCTTGTTACTTTTAACAAGGTGATGTTGGGCAAGCAAGCATGGAGACTCGCACACTCTCCTTCTACCTTATGGAGCTAGCTTTTGAAAGGGATTTACTTCCCAAGAGGCAACCTATGGAATGCAAAAAAAGGCTCCCGCCCTTCTTGGGGGTGGCAAAGTTTGCTTATGAGAAGAGACGTGATGAGTTCTGAAGTAAAATGGGTGGTTGGAAACGGAGGAAGTATTGATATAAGAGAGGACAAATGGCTAGAGTTCGGGGTTATCGGTGGTCCAGCCAACCGAGAAGACCCCCAAAGAGTTGCAGATTTAATCGACCAAGGATCGAAAATGTGGAAGGAACACCTATTGCAAGAGCTATTTGAAGAGAACATTGTGAAAGAAATACTTGCCATTCGGATTAGGCCGAATTTAGAAGGGGATCAATTAGTCTGGACAGGAAACACTTCAGGGGAGTACTCGGTCAAGCAGGGATATAATAGACTACGCTCAACACTATCAAAGTCAGACATAAAACAAGCATCCTCATCATACCAGCCACCTCGGTCCCTATGGACTAAGATATGGAAGCTACACACCGAACCTAAAATACGCATTTTTTTGTGGAGCATGTGCCAAAATGCCCTACCCACGAAGGAGAACTTGTGCAAAAGGAAAGTAATACCTGACCCGCTTTGTCCGATTTGTCGGAAGACCCCCGAAACTACTGAACATATTTTTGTCCTCTGCGACTAGACCAAAGCAATCTGGTCAGATCGAAGACTAAATGTGCAGGCATCTCCAATGAACATAACAACGATAGACAAATGGGTAGATGAAGTGCTTATCTCGAGAGCTGGTTCTTCTTCTCAAGAATGGGTTGCCGGAATTCTATGGCTAATTTGGAAAGAGCGAAACGCATTAGTATTCCAGAACAAACGACCCAACCTGAAAACAATTGTCGAAGATGCCCAAACACTAACCAACACCTTCCGCCAGTGGAACATTCATGTACTGAATCGGTGGACGGAGAAGAAAATGCTACCTGAGCAATGGTCGCCACCAGTAAAGGGGGTCTGGAGATTCAACTTGGATGGGTCTTGGCTCGATGGCTCTGAAGAGGGATCGGCGGCGGGAGTGTGTCGAGATCACCGGGGAGTGATAATGGCTGGATTCGCAAAGAATTTTGTAGCTTCTTCAGTCCTTGAGATCGAAGCCCTTGCGCTGAAGGAAGCGTTGGAATGGCTGGTAGATACCACCGAACTTAGGCAAAATGGTGTGCTACACGTGGAAGTCCTCATAGATAATGAAGCTGTGGTTAAATTCTCAGCTGAACCAAGCCAAAGCCCATGGTACCTAAGGAGTTTTTTTGAGGATTGTAAAGACTTATTAGCTCAATTGAAAAGCGTTTCCTTAGCCCACTGCTCACAGGAAGCCAACCAAGTTGCAGATTGGATCGCGAAGGCCAAACGGAAAAGGATACTCCCTTGTAATTGGCTATCTAAGCCACCCCAACACCTTTGGGATTTATTATGCCTTGTCTCTTGTCTTCAACACTTGTGTAGTACCACTTTGAATGAATGAACGAAATGGTGCCTAGTTGGACCAAAAAAAAAAATCAGATGACTGACAAGAAACATGATAAAGTTGTCATACACGAAAGCGCGGGATTGAATCTATATGTGTGATTTTTCTCCGTCGTTTCTTTATACAATTTTCTCCTTGTCCCAAAAGTAGCGTTAAGGTTAAACAAAGAAATGAAGAAGACCGAAAAAAAGAAGTGAACCTCCCTTCAAATTCTAAGACGAGACGTAAATAAATAATTAACGGGCACCAATAGGCACGCGGTCTTGTTGGTAAAGGGAATGGAGGGTGAGAACGCTAGCATTATAGGTGCGGGGTTCGACTCTTGCGATCTGCAAGAGACAAAGCAAAAGTCAGAGAGTGAGGAGAGCTAAAGATAGGATAGATAAAAAAAAATTAACGGACAACTAATGACAATTGTATAATTAAGATGAAAAGTTATAATACTCAGAAATTCTTGCTTGAATTTGAGTCCAACCAACCAAATGCATTACAACGGTTGATTTTGTGAGTGATATAATTTCAATATTAAACCACGTATTTATCTAATAGAATAATAAAATCTCGCATGGCATCAGAGTAGGAGATCTTGAATTCGAATCTATCTAGCCTCTATTTGTCTTCCTAATGAGATATTTCTATGCTTAGTTTTAGACAAAATGACCAACTAAACGTTCATTTAAAAGAGGATAAGGCCGCGCTTGGGACTTTTTATGGGCCACCTCTATCATGGGCACCGATAGTTCTCTACTTATTAGGTTCGACGAGCCAATTTCTTTTGATGAGCCCACTTGAACCCAACTCAGAGAAAAATCTGGAATGGGAGAGAACACGCGACGAAGCTCGGTTTGGATAAATCTTTGGTCAAACGATCACGGATTTAGCGAGGAACCGAGAGAGAGAGAGAGAGATAAACACGGACGAAGAACTCTAAAATTCACCCGAATCGACTGAAGAGACAGAGCACAACGGCACCATTGCGGTCCACGTAAACCATCCAACCGACGTTCTTTTATCACTTAAAGCCACGTCACATCAATACCATTTGTCTTCCCTTGTTTGTGTAACCAAACGTGTAGGATTTTTGACGGCTGCATTTGACAGAATTGTCACGGAGGGTAGACGTGTGACCCGGATACAAGTTTAGAGTTTTTGGAAATACGAAAAAAGATGCATCACCTTCGGTAGATTTTTTGATATTTTTTCCCAATAAAAGAAAAGAGAAACTATTGAGACAAGAGAAGTGAAGATTAAGCAAACAACCGTATATGGTCTCCGTAAAAAGCTGAGTAACAGTCACATAGCATTTATCTATTGGAAAGAACAAGACAATGAAATAACCCAAATACATTTACATCCCAACTAATTTGCCGAGCAAAAAGTCCATGATCTTCATGGGCGAACGGTTGAAGTGAATTTACATCCAACTACTTTGGTAGCTGCCTTCCCCATCGCTTAGTTAGGGCATTGACTTGGGCGTTGAAATGGTTGAAGCCACCTAATGGCTAGAAGAACATTTGTGATGTGGATCATCAAATGCATCGTGCCCTTAGGACATTTTGGTAGCGCATGATAATCATTGTGGTTCTGTTCAGAACTGATTTTCTGTTCCCAGAAATAACTTTGGACTAGAAACCTGTTTGGTAACGCAATTCTATTTTTCTATTTCTGGAACAACTTTTTGTTCCAGAACTGATTCTGAACCAGAAATCAGAACAAAAAAAAGTAGGTTTTCTATTTCTAGACAAAAAATGAGAATCATTTCTGAGAGAACTTTTTCTTCAAAATACATGTTTATCTGGAAGTCACAATATTTGAGGTGGGAAAAAAAGAAAAAAATAAAAAATTTCAAAACTTCACGTAATGGTTTATGGTTTAAGTGTTTCACAATTGCTTCATGTATTGCTTTTCTTCCACCATCCCCATCTCTGCAAACAACATATTTCGGTGGATTTTTATTTATTGCTTTAACATTGTCAAAATTTCTTTGCATAACCAGGTTTTTTAGAATGACACGTACTTAATCAATTGGCAGTCCTGGGCTAATTTGCTGAGAGCAAAACCATTTTCCGAACAGGTTTGCACTTGTGCTCGGAGTTCACGTTGGATTTGGGTTTATATGGATGTGAATTTTTAGTTATTCAATTGAAAATGTCATCTCTGAACAGGTTCATCCGTGTGGAGTCAACCTTGATTAATTCTTTTGTTCTCCCAATAAAATTTGCTTGTGAGAGCTGAGAAACAATTTTAAGTTTCACCCCTTATTACCCCCTTTTCCTCCCCTTTTTTGCTACTAACTCATCAGTTTATACTGTGCTGGTGTTTGGTGTAATCGTACGCGAAGAGCTGTTGTGGTGAACTTTTGATTGATTCTCTGAACACCTTTTTTGGAGGGAAAAATTGTAAGAAAAGCCTCAAACATTTTGTATTTGTGTCAATTTAGTTATAAATCTTTTGATATAGTGCCAATTCAGTCCTTCCAATTAGTTTTGGCTGGATATTGCTGACGTGAACGTCGGCCGGCCTAAGTAACACCGTCGGCGCTGACGTGGATAATTTTTAACAATATTTTAATATATATTTTTTATTTTTTCTTTCTTCCTCCTCTTGCAATGAATGGCCACCAGCCATGGCTAGGTGGCTTGGCCTTGCCTAGGTGAGGGTTGCCGTTGATCGACTCGACCAGGCAAGGGCTCCCCTTGCCAGATTTGGCAAGGTCGACTCTGGACCGAGCCACGGCGGCCTTGCCGGGCATCACCATTGCCCGAGCGAGGGTCACCGTCGACCAGCTAGGTGAAGCTCGACCAAGCGAGGGCAAGCCCCGACTAGGCGAGGCCTAGGCAAGGGCTTGGTAAGGGGAGCCCTCGTCGATAGCGACCCTTGCCCAGGTGAGCCAAGCCGCCTTGCAATGGCCGATGGCAAGCCATCACCTGTGGCTGGTCACCGACAAAAGGAGGAAGAAAGGAAAAAGAAACAAAAATAAAATAATAATAATAAATCAGAAAAATAAAATAAAAATTTTAAAATTGTTTACGTCAACGTTGATGGTGCCATGTAGGTCGGCCGACGTCCACGTCAGAAATATCTAGCTAAAATTAGTCGGATGAATTAAATTGACACTATTTTTATGACTAGATTGGCACAAGTACAAAAAATTTAGGATTTTTTTTACACTCTTCCTTTTTTGAAGATACCCATTGTGGTAGATTAACTTTATTCCTTAAAATGAGATGCAGTTTTCCCTATAGTGATTTCTGAGCCACGTAATCACAGTATTCGATTGCCTAAGTCAGAATCAACCTTTGTCGAAGTACCAGTTTGGTGATATTTGGAGCTTTGAGAGAAAAGTCAATGATACTTAGGACGCGAATGATAACCATTATATTTTAGAAATCAATTTCTGACTAAAAATAAATTTTTCTATTATGTTCCGTGGACGAGTTTGTCAACAAAGATAGGCATTTATAACAAAACAAAATTTCTCTTCTTAGAACAGAAATTCATTTGATAAAATATCACTCTTGCAATTTTTTCCATTTATCGATGGGCAGTGATGGATGGAGACCGGCGGACCACGAACAGCAAGGGTGGCGGCCGGCAATCGGCGGACGGTGGTGGTAACAAGCGGCAGGGGGTGGGCGCAACGGCGTGTGGTGGCGGACGATAGGAGGCGGACATATGCGGCGGCAAACGACGGTAGGCGGGCGGCGGCGATGGACGGCGATGACAACGAGCGGCAGAAGGCAGGGGGCGGTGGGCGATGGACGATGGCAGACGGCGAGGGCGGCGAATGGTGGCGGTGGGTAGATGGTTAGCGGCTAATGGTAGGCGCCGGCGGACGGGGGCGGGCGGCGGATGGCGGGGGATGGAGGTGGCGGGCGGCGGATGGCGGGGGATAGGGGTGGCGGGCGGGCGGTGGGAGGTGAGGGTGAGTAATAAGAAGAGTTTTTATTTCTCTTTTTGTTTTAGAAATAGAAAAGTAGAAAATTTTTACTTCTAATTTTTGTTCCAAACATATTTTTGTAGTAAAAATGCGTTCCAGAAATGGAAAAATGAAATTGCGTTACCAAACGGATTTCTGTTCTAAACTTATTTCCAGGAATAGAAAATTAGTTTTGGCAAGAATTAAAATGGTTATCATGCGCACCCTTAGAGTTGTTGTTGGTTTCCAAAAATATGATAATATAATGATTCAATGGAAGAATTTAGTAACAGAGCCTATACATGCAGTAATCTCCTTAGTTCAGATTTCGTAGAAGTAAGTTTTATTTCACCTTCAACATAGACTTCCAAATGCCGGCAGTAGGCTCCTAATCTTGACTGTCAATAGATTACATGGTGAAGTGGATATGCATTAAAGATTTAGAAGAAAGGCACTTGTTTGCACGATGAAGATCTTGCTGAATTAAATGGAACAGAAACGTAGTCTTGCTCTCGCAAAGCATGCAAAACACAGTTCTTTCGTTTAATTGATTTTCATGTTACCTATGTGCAATAGCGCCAAATTTTATGGGTAACTTTACACATGGTCAATTCAAGAAACAGTTAATGAGGTTATTTCCTGAGAAATATTCGTTGTTTGATCCATGTTGGCTACTGGCGTGTGAATTACTTAACTTTTAATCATTCAGAAGAATTAGTAAAAGACAACTGCAGTGGGTGACATTTGCCTTTGATTATCAGAAAATGATTACCACTTTGTCTTGGTAAGACGCTCAGTACTTTTTGCTTGCTCATGTGTCAAAAGCATGTGTTGTCGAAATTGTTTGTCCTTTATTAAACTGAATTAATGCCTTTAGCACAAGTCACTTACATTAAGCCCTTGAATCTTGCTTGCTTCCTCTGAACTCTGCAGGCACAACTTCTATCGAAGTCCAAATGTTTGAAACTTTTGCCTTTAGTCAACTTTCATGGGAAGGGATTACTGCTCTGAGATCGGACATGTCCTGCTAGTGGAATTTGACTCGTCTGCAACATCTGTCTTCTATGAGAGACATTGTGGAAAAATTCAACATTGATGTCCGCATGCCTGCGAGGGAACTAAGTGTCAGTTTTGGCAATCAATGCAATACCACTAGCTAGATTAGCTCGGCGAGCATCGGAGATGAATTCGATGCTTCGGAAAGTGTCGTGACTTGGAGTTCCGCCATGAAGATGAGGAATGGCTCCTTTTCTTGTTTGTCCGTTGCTGCTCTGAGTGCCAATGCGACTTTAGCCAACACAAGAATCTGTAATGGCATCATAGGAGAGAAAATCTTGCCCAGCATTGACTCTACAAAATCATTTAGAAGATTGGCATATTCTCCTTCCCTCTCTCAGTTGGACCTTGTATCATCATCCTTCACTACTAGCACTTCTCCCTTGGTTGGGAGTGTATCATCAGACTCTGAGATTGTCGAGAATGAGGGAAACTTTTGTCAGTCTAAGAGTGCTCCCACAATAACAGAGTCCTAGAGCTTTCTTAATGCAATGGATGTACAAACGGCATTAGGGGCTGCAGGTGAAGATAGAGTCCAGGTTGTGTGCTCAGAAGAAAATGGGTGGCTCTTTTGTGGAATATACGATGGATTTAATGGGCGTGACACTGCCAATTTCTTAGCAGGGACACTTATGACAGAATCGCTTCTTCTCTGCATAACCTGGACCAGCGGACAAGGAAGATACATAGGTCATCTGAAAGTAGTTCGCTGCATCAACTTTCTGAAAGCACTTCATTAGAGCATGGCGATGTCAATAAGGACATTTTCTTGACCACTGATCCATACACTTTTAAGTGTGGAGGATAGAGAAATTGACCCTTTTCAGTCTTCTGATGATGCACCCACACATCGTGTTGGTGATCCTGCGAAGCACCTCATTGAGCAGCTTGTTCAAAGAGTAGCCAATAATGCTGGTAATTTTTAATTGCATCTGAGGTAGTCACTTTGTTTTTAGGTCCCCTTTTTGTTGGTGGTGCAATGGAAACAAGCTGCTCTCTTTGTTTCTGATTCCTTTGCTTCCCGTTTCAGGCATAACTCTATGACTTGCTACGACGTAGAAACATCCAAAAATAATACATCCAGTTCCAATGACGATGAGCCTGATGATTCGACTGACACACAGCGAAGCTGGGAACAATTATGAAAGATCGGAACCTCTCACCGCTGAACAAATTGTAACTATAAGCCCTAGAGATACCGAGAGGCCAAAGAAGTCAAGATTGGCGCAAACCTTGCTGAAGGCAAAGCTAAAGGCTTAACCCGATTGCTGAAATAATACCGAGACGTCTTTGCTTAGACATGTGCTGATATGCCTAGCTTAGACCCTTCTATTGTGGAGCACTTTCTACTGACCGATCCGAACATGCCTCCTAAGAAGCAAAGTATGTGAAGAACTAAACCGAAGCTCTTCAAGATGATAGAAGAAGAATTCATGAACATCTTGGATGTGGGATTCATCTAAGCCTCACAATATCCTCATTGGGTTGCAAACATAGTGCTCGTGATGAAGTAAGACGGTCAAGTTCGAGTTTGCGCCAATTATGGAAACCTTAAAAAAGCTAGTCCAAAAGATGATTTCCAGCTACCGCACGCCCATGTTCTTGTGCACGGCACTGTTGAAAACTCTTTTCCTTAATGGATGAATTTTATGTATATAAGCAAATAAGAAGACAGATAAAATGGGGTTCGTTACCCTGTGGGATACTTTTCATTACAAGGTTGTTGGAAACGGATGCGGAAAACGAAAAACAGAACACCAGAAATTTACGTGGTTCGATCACAAGGTGATCTACGTCCACGTGCGAGGCACGATAAAATTCCACTATAATCAAAGAGAGAGTACAAAATTTCAGAAGTCGAAACAACGACAAAATCTCACGGCTCAACGAAACTCTCTGAAAACAAAACTCTCTAAACAATGAGAAAACCTAGCCACAGTACAAATAGGTCTCCCGAAAATTTTTCTCGGGGGCGTAGCCCCCGAACCCCCCGCGCATTAGTTCGCTTCCTCCAGCTTGGGCGGTCCGCTATGGAGATTTGTTCGCTTGCTGCGGGTTGGGCCTATCGGCCCAACCCTTCGCGTCACGAACCAAATCTCAATTTCCTTTCCACTTTTCGGGTCGCACAAAAATATGTCGGGTCGGGTCATGAACCGGACCAAGTACATTAAATTCAAGACATATTTAACAAATCTCCACCTTGGCTTGAATTTCCCAAAACAAAGTAGTTAAGAAGCCGAACACATTCTCTTGCCATCCCTAAGCCTACATGAGCTAACTCGGTGTAGGAAACAAGGGATGCAACAAAAGCACATATCCACTTCAAAACACACAAATGTAGAATTGCCATTACCTATCCACCAAAGCCCCAAAAGGGGCAAACTCAACCAAGCATGCCAATCAAGTTCAAGCAATGCTTAAACTTGTTGGCGGGAACTGGCTTGGTCAACATATCAGCAGGATTGTCAGCTGTACCAATTTTCTTTACCGTTATGTTTCTCTCTGCAACTGCCTCGCGAATAAAGTGATACCTGACACCGATGTGCTTAGTCCTCTCATGATATGCTTGATTTCTAATCAAGTATATAGCACTCTGATTGTCACAAAAGACAACCGAATTGTCTTCCTGCTGTAGCCCAAGTTCCTGAACAAGATTCCTCAACCAAATACCTTCTTTTACTGCTTCTGCTGCTGCCATATACTCTGCCTCTGTAGTAGATAAAGCAACCGTCGACTGTAAGGTTGACCTCCAGCTAATAGCCGAACCAGATAATGTGAAAAGATAGCTAGTCAAAGATCTCCTCTTATCGAGATCACCTGCAAAATCGGAATCCACAAACCCCACAATTGAGGTACCGTTGGAACTATTTCTATCAAACACTAGACCCAACTCTGCGGAACCTTTAAGATACCTAAGTATCCATTTCACTGCCTGCCAATGAACTTTTCTAGGATGCGCCATATATCTACTAACCACACTAACTGCCTGCGCAATGTCTGGACGAGTGCATACCATAGCATACATAATGCTACCGACTGCACTGGAGTATGGGACACGAGACATCGCAGACTCCTCGACTTCTGATTGAGGTGAATGTATAGCTGAAAGTCTAAAATGAGATGCCAACGGTGTACTCACGGGCTTAGCGTTTTGCATGCCAAACCTCTCAAGTACCTTCTCAATATAACTCCTCTGCGAGAGATATAACTTCCCTGCTTTCCTGTCCCTCTGAATCTCCATTCCTAAGATCTTCTTGGCAGGACCCAGGTCTTTCATCTCGAACTCCTCATTAAGCCGTTTCTTCAAGATCAACACATCCGACATGTTCTTTGCAGCAATGAGCATGTCATCCACGTATAAGAGAAGATAGACAAAGGATCCATCTGAACCCTTCTTGAAGTAGACACAACTATCATAGTTGCTCCTCTGATAACCGCTCCCTATCATGAAGCTGTCGAATCTCTTATACCACTGTCTTGGTGACTGCTTTAGACCATACAAGGATTTCTTCAATTTACAAACATGATCTTCCTTGCCTTCTACATAATAGCCTTCAGGCTGAGCCATATAAATAGTTTCTTCAAGCTCGCCATGCAGAAAAGCAGTCTTCACGTCAAGTTGCTCAAGCTCTAAGTCAAATTGAGCAACTATTGCCAGCAACACACGAATGGAAGTGTGTTTTACCACAGGAGAGAAAACTTCAGCATAATCAATTCCCTCCTTCTGGTTGTAGCCTTTAGCTACGAGCCGAGCCTTGAATCTTGCATTTTCAACACCTGGAATTCCTTCCTTTTTCTTGAAAACCCATTTACACCCGATGGCTCTTTTTCCCTTAGGCAACTGCACCAAGTCCCAAGTCTGGTTCTTGTGAAGTGATTCAAGTTCCTCAACCATAGCAATAGACCATTTTTCTGATTCTTTGCAAGTAATGGCTTCTATATAGGTAGAAGGTTCCTGAATACCCATATCTTCTGCTGTCGTGAGAGCATAAGCCACAAGATCAGAAAACCCATATTTCTGAGGAGGTCGGGTCTGTCTCCTTTCTCTGCCAGTAGCAATGGAGTATGGTTGCTCCACCTCATCTACAGCTTCCTCATATGAACTTGAATCAACACCAGCATTTTGCTCGTTCAAAATATTTTGAGAGGTCTTTTCTGGAAGCTCCACCTGAAGCTCCACCTCATTCATATCACTCTCATGTTTACCTGCAGACTCATCAGCAACTTTCCTTTTATCAAGCATATGCATTTCATTAAAAGTAACATCCCTACTAATAATGAACTTAGGTGAGTTAGGTTCCTAGCACCATAAACGATAACCTTTCACCCCATCAGCATATCCAACAAAAATGCATTTCTTTGCTCTAGGTTCTAGCTTACCATCCTTAACATGATAATAAGCAGGACATCCAAAAACCTTTAGATTAGAGTAATCACAAGGCTTACCTGACCACATCTCAAAAGGAGTCTTGCATTCTATTGCTGTTGAAGGAGAGCGATTAACCAGATAACAAGCCGTGTTAACAGCTTCAGCCCAGAAATCCTTTTCCATGCCAGCATTAGAGAGCATGCATCTTGCCCTCTCCAATAGAGTTCTGTTCATACGTTCTGCCACTCCATTCTGCTGTGGAGTGTGCCTGACTGTACGGTGTCGAACAATACCTGCATCTGCACAGAATTCATTAAAATCGCCACCACAGAACTCAAGACCATTATCGGTCCTCAGATATTTGATCTTCTTCCCTGTCTGATTCTCAACAAGAGCTTTCCACTTCTTGAAGGTTTCAAATATATCACTTTTTCTTTTCAGAAAATAAACCCAAACCTTCCTGGAATAATCGTCAATAAACGTCACAAAGTAAAGAGCACCACCCTTAGATGGAACCTGTGCTGGTCCCCATAAATCAGAATGGATATAGTCAAGTGTGCTCTTTGTCGAATGAGTCCCTGTGCTGAATTTGACCCTGCATTGCTTTCCAAGAACACAGTGCTCACAGAAATCTAGTGAGGTCGTCTGCTCCCCACAAAGTAAACCACGTTTACTCAAAACTGACATGCCACGTTCACTCATATGGCCCAAACGCATATGCCACAATTTCGTTTTATCATTATCAGAAACTGAATTGCTTGTGCCAATTGAAGGACCCATAACTGTGCTACCCTGCAGATGATACAAGTGATTAACCTTGCTTCCTTTCAACACAACTAGATTGCCTTTTGTAACTTTAAGAACTCCACCTCCACCTGAGTACACACACCCAATGGAATCCAAACTGCTCAACGAGATAAGGTTTCTCTTCAAGTCTGGTATATGTCTTACTTCAGTCAAAGTTCTTACTGCTTTGTCGTGGCACTTAATCCGAACAGTACCAATACCCACGACTTTACATACAGCATCATTCCCCATCAGGACTGATCCACCATTCAATGGCTCGTATGTGGTGAACCATTCTCTATTTGGGCACATGTGGTATGATGCTCCAGAATCCATAATCCAAACATCATTGGACAAATTAACAGCAGAACATGCCGTAAGAACACTGTCTGACGCATTAGCCTCATTGTCGTTTGCAACATTCGCCGAATCTTGTTTCTGAATATGCTACTTATCCTTTTTCTTGAGCGAAGGACAATCTGATTTGTAATGTCCCTTTTTATGGCAATAGTAGCACTCAACGTTCGTCTTATCTCCAGGTGGCTTAGATTTTGAACGTCCAACAGATTTCCCTCGATAAGCTTTATCCCTGCTCTTGCTCCTGCCTCTCACAAACAAACCATCTGCTTTATTTTCGCTAGTATTCCCATTCAACTTTGTTCTCAGTTCTGCAGAATTCAAAGATGCTTTGACATCCTCCAAAGTTATGGATTCACGTCCATACAGCATCGAGTTCACGAAATTTTCGTATGAGGCAGGCAGCGAACATAACACGATCAAAGCTTGATCTTCATCTTCGGGTTTAATATCTAAATTTTTCATATCCAGAACAATTTTATTAAACTCATCCAAGTGTTCCTGAACAGACGTACCTTCGCGCATCTTTAGGGTATAAAGACGCTGCTTCAAATACAGTCTCGACGTTAGGGATTTCTTCATGTAGAGACTTTCCAGTTTCTTCCAGAGACCAGCCGCTGTTTCTTCATTGGCGACTTCTCGCAAGACCTTGTCATCTAGAGACAACTGGATCGCGCTATGCGCCTTCTCCTCCATCTCTTCAATTTCAGCCGAGGTCATATCTTCTGGATAATTTCCGTCCAGAGCCCTAACCGTACCCTCTCGCCTCAATAAAGCCTTCATCTTTATTCTCCATAATCCGAAATTGTTCTGTCCGTCAAAAGATGAAATCTGAAACTTCAAAGATGCCATCTTCAAGAACCCTAGAATCCAACGTTGCTCTGATACCAATTGTTGAAAAACGGATGCGGAAAACGAAAAACAGAACACCAGAAATTTACGTGGTTCGATCACAAGGTGATCTACGTCCACGTGCGAGGCACGACAAAATTCCACTATAATCAAAGAGAGAGTACAAAATTTCAGAAGTCGAAACAACGACAAAACCTCACGGCTCAACGAAACTCTCTGAAAACAAAACTCTCTAAACAATGAGAAAACCTAGCCACAGTACAAATAGGTCTCCCGAAAATTTTTCTCGGGGGCGTAGCCCCCGAACCCCCCGCGCATTAGTTCGCTTCCTCCAGCTTGGGCGGTCCGCTATGGAGATTTGTTCGCTTGCTGCGGGTTGGGCCTATCGGCCCAACCCTTCGCGTCGCGAACCAAATCTCAATTTCCTTTCCATTTTTTGGGTCGCACAAAAATATGTCGGGTCGGGTCATGAACCGGACCGAGTACATTAAATTCAAGACATATTTAACAAAGGTCATGCCTTTTGGTCTTAAAAATGCTAGAGCGACTTACCAACGTGCAATGGTCACTCTCATCCATGTCATGATGCATAAGAAAATCGAAGTGTACGTCGATGATATGATTGCCAAAACCAAGCATGAAAAAGATCATCCGAAAAATTTAAGGAAGTTATTTGATCAATTCAGTGATTTTAAACTGCGCCTCAATCCTGCAAAGTACGTATTTTGAGCAAAATCTAGCTACTTGTTAGCTTCATTGTCAGCAACAGGGGCATCGAGATCAACTCCTCAAAAGTCAATGTGATATGCGACTTGCAACCTCCATGTACGGTGAAAGAAGTCTGAAGTATTTTGGGAAGGTTGAACTATGTAGCACGGTTCATTTCCCAACTTTCCAAAACTACCAAACCATTCTTCAAGCTCCTCAAGAAGAATGGACAAATCAAATGAGATGATGAATGTTGAGAAGCATTCGAGAAGCTGAAACAATACATGATGAGTCCACTGGTTCTTGTTTTGCCAATGCCAGGGCAACCTCTCATCTTGTATCTCACAATCAATAGTGAGTCCTTAGGCGCGATATTGGCTCAAAAGAGATCCATGGACAAAAAGGAGTGCGCCATTTATTATTTAAGTAAGAAGTTTACCCCATCGGTAACGAACTACTTTGAAGTAGAGAAAATGTGCGCCGCTTTGGTAAGGGTGCTAAATAGACTACAATGGTACACCTTACACCATCAGACATTCTTGATTACCGAGAATGACCCTATCAAATATTTGCTCGATCAACCAGCTCTAGTAGGCAAATTGGCAAAGTGGCAGATCTTAATCTCAAAGTTTGATTTGCAAATTATGCCACAAAAGTTCATCAAAGGTTATGCAATTGGTAACATGTTAGTAGACAACCCCACAGAGAAGCATAGTGAAGACAAGTTTAGTTCCCCGGCATCTTATCTGTAAAAGAAGATACATGGAATATGTTTTTCGATGTTGTCGTGAATTTAGCTGGATTTGGCACTAGGATGGTTCTAATCTCGCCAGATGGACAACACTACCCTCTAGCGGCAAAGCTAGTATTCCCTTGCACAAATAACATATCTAAATATAAAGTTTGCATTCTTAGTCTTCAAGAAGCGATCGAAATGGAAGTCGAAAAGCTAAAGGTGTTTGGTGACTCTATTCTAATAATTCTCCAAACCATTTGGAAAGTGGAGAACCAGAGATGCCAACTAGTGCTTTATCATGAGTACCTGGAAGAGCTCGTAGAAAAGTTTGATGAGATATTTTTTGAGTACTTATCAAGACTCACAATCAGTTTGCTAATGCGTTTGCAACATTGTCATCCACGCTACAATTCATAGCTAGATTAAACATTGAGCCACTGAAGATTGAAGTTCTTGCAAAATTGGCCTACTGCATGACGGAAAGATATGATATTAAGATATCATGAATTATATCAAAAAGCAAGAATTCCTTAAGGAAGTGATATATGGCTGATCGAAAATATATCACGAAGCATAACTTCCTTAGCTGATGACATACGACATAAATTATTCAATAGAGAATATTCGATATCTAGAGGTTTTCCATAGACACGGGAATGAGGTGAAATTTTGTTCCATTAAATACTTGATAAAACTATAGAGCGAAATTCTTCCCATCAGGCATCTAAGAAGACACACAAGGGGAAAATTATCAAAAAAATATTAAGCTTATTATAATTGTGTCAATTCAGTCTTAAAACTTTTTTTTGGCCAATTGAGTTCTAAAGCTTTTGCATTTGTACCAATTCAGTCCATCTAATCAATTTTGGCTAGAAATCACTGATATGGATACAGGCTATCCTACGTGGCGCGGTCGACACTAACGTGAATATTTTTAAATAATATTTTAATAATTTTTGAATTTTTTATTTATAGGGCCAGCTAGAGGAAGAAGGGAAAAATAGAAAGAGAAAGAAAAGAAAAAGAAAATATATTAAATTATTAAATATGATTTAAAAATATTCACGTCAACTAGGGGTTTGCAGGGTCCGAGTAGGCAATTCTCACCCTATAACCGGGAACTATCCACTAAGGACCGATTTTGAAAAATTGGAATTGGAAATAGCCCGTTGATTCCATGGATCCACCCGGGAAGCGGACCATATTTCCCCAATGGGTCCATGAAACCGGTCCCACCAAGCTTCACACGTCGGCATTATAACATGCAACAAAGAATTACGCAACGAAAATAAATGATTTTGGAATAATTAAAATTACACATCATCAATATGTTCATACTACAATGGTTTTTATCGATTTGGGGTGATTGATGCGGTGCAACATCATTTCTGTGGTATTGAACAGTATCTACTTGTGGCCTTGTTTATGCAGATATTACAGTGAACAGGAAGATTCAAAAGACCTATGGGTAAATAAATTTAAACAAGAAAAGAGAGAGATGGACGACTCCCTTACCATTCTGTCAAAGCTTTTCTATAAGTTATTATCCCACCTTCACCAATTACTATCAAGAAAGCATAGGCTTTTGCTTACTAGGTCTGGGCATCGACGGAGAAAAATGAGAGAGTGAGAGTATTGAACGAGTTTCATATTTAGGGATTTAGAAATTTTTCTTTCTTTTTTTAAATTAAAAATTAAATAAAATATCTAATATATAATATTATATTACCGATCCAATCCGGGTGGATGAATGGGCTGTTCCACACTTGAAATCGGGAACCAGCCTGGTACCCATCGGTTCCAATTTATTGGAACCAAGAATCGGACCGGTTCCCTTAGGAACCACTGGTTCCCTTAGGAACCACCGGTTCTGGGCTGGTCTGGTCCAATTCTGGACGGTCTGAGCGGTTCTCGATTCCTTTACCCACCCCTAACATCAGTGTCAGCTGCGTTACGTAGGATAGTCGGTATCTATATCAGTAATTTCCAGTTAAAATTAGTCGAATGGACTGAATTGATACAAATATAAAATGTTTAGGACTCAATTGATCAAAAAAAATGTAGGACTGAATTGGCACAATTACAATAGTCTTAAGATTTTTTTGATAATTTTTCTGACGTACATGTCCCATCCATTCAAGTGAAAGTGGTTTTAAACAACGAAAGTACGTGGCTACTGAAGTAAGTTTCTGATAAATTAACAAACATCAACGAAGACATATTATGACCATTCAACCCATTTCTTATCAGATATGAGATCTCAAACCAACTTTCACACTACGTCGCCCAGAAAGTAATTTTTTGCAAATTTTATGATATCGACCTTGAGGGCTTGATTTGACCCCACTGAAAAGATAATGACCAGACCAAGGAGATGGAATTGATTCAAATGTGAAAAAGCTTATCCGAAATAAAATCTGATCACAATGCAAAAGGACCCTTGCTTTCCCCATTCACCCCTTTTATAGATCAATTTACTGGTAGATGCTACCAGAAATGATGTAGTATGCACATGGACAAATCTTTTCTTCTCCTCTAGTGTTGGACTATCTCATCTGCTACTTTCCCAAATGACATCTAGTTCAAAGGAGGATTAAAGGGCTCACTTGTTCTCCTTGTAAGATTTTGGTTTGCTGAATTTTTCATGGAATAATGCTTTGTACACTGAATTTGATATACAAAATTGATATTCTAAGTCAAATGGGAAATTATTATTAGTTATTGATTAGGGCTCCATTTACGTAAATATCTTTTGAAGAGTAACAAAGCAGTGAAAGGATTCACAAAGCAAGATATCACCAATCCTAAAAGCACATAAACCAACATTGAATGGGGACATTAAAGTACCCTAAACCCAATAGTGATAAAGATGTTGTTTGGAAATGGGTGAGCTAACTGCCAATTTGCCTTTGGACCATCAAACAGGAGAACATGCAATTGCAAAGTAGGGACGGCTCTATAGAATTAGCTAATTAATGAAACCAATTGTTAAAGTCTCCATTTCTGGTGCATTTATTTCGCGAAAAATAAATTATTTGAAAAGTATTTTCTTAAAAATGATCACTTTTATTATTGCTTACAAAAATGAATGAACGAAAAAATATTTTCGTCGTCTACAAAAATATTTAGACATAAATTGTTGTCGATAATGAAAATACTTTTCATTGGCTAATTATTTCAAGCGATATAAGAGATTAGTTTTAGGAAAATATTTTCTAAATTATTTATTTTTCACGAAACAAACAGAGCCTAATATTGATTATTTCTCAGAAGAAGACGAGTCCAAGCAGAAAAATACCTCCCTCTTTCTCTGTCTTGTGGACGATGACGAAACCCTAAGTAAGTTGACAGCGAGTTTTAGCATAATAAAATGGTTTTAACGGGATATAATTGGTGTATTAAAAGAAAAAACCAAGTGTTGTAGATCTTGTTCGATGTAGAAAAGCTTGTGGAATGGTCCGTTAGCTGCATCACAATGTTGGTTTATGGATTTGGCAATATTCATAGAAAAAGGAGATGGATGTGACAGAAGGAGAGAGTGGCCGAGAGGGACCGATTCAAAAGAGAAATGGAGGTGGGGATGCAAATGAAGGGCCTCATGTGACCCCAAATCATTCGTTTGTGTTGGCAGAGGATTGATGTTTGGGATGAACAAAACAGCACCAGTTGCTTCAACATATTCTCGACCGTAGCCGATCTTGAAGGGCCCAAATCCACCACCACCTCCTTAACATAGCTTTTATACATATACCTTTGAGAGAATGATGCCTCTATTCTTTTTTTTTTCTTTTTGTGTTTGTATTTCTTATCATAATTATCAAGAGACACATTTGATGCACTTAGACCCTTTCAAAAGTATATAGAAAGGACAATGCTAGTGAAGCACAATTTGAGAGATCGAATCTTTTACCCCTCTCAAAAATTGCCAAGTAATTTAGTTTCGAAAAATTACATTATGTCATTTAGGGTTTTCAATAGGCAATTTGCCCCCATGACATTTTCAACGTCAATTTAGTCATTTTGATATGTACTACAATGTAGGAGTAAGATGGCGATGGTTGATTGTTGCCACTTTCACCACAGGTGAATTCGATGAAGGCGGCAATCATCATTGGCACTACCAAAGGCGCTCTCATCATGGAGAGAGAGACCTTATGTTTCTTATGTCAACCTAGATGATACTCTCTCTCTCTCTCAAAGTATTATTATGTCATCAAATCTTAAACGTTTTAACAATCACATGTAAATATTTGGATTAAATCTAGATGAACAATTATATAACAATACCCACCCATCGATGGCCGCGTTGGTTTGCGCTCAGTTCCTTTCACGAGAGGTTCTGGGTTCAAACTCGCCCATCGGTGATTTAAGTGGGGGGTCGTGGCGGTGGGATGCTGCGCTAGCCCCCCTCGAGGACTAGTCGGGCATCACCGCTGGTTTGAGCCCTAGCTCGCCGGCCGCGCGGACACCTCGGTTATAAAAAAAAAACAATTATATAACAATGAAAAGATCATGTTTTTTTCTTCAAAGCTCATTAGGTGCTGATGATTGAAAATTTTGATTGTGCAAATCAAGCATATTAGGGACTTACATTGCGTTAAAAAGTTTGAAGATTCGAAGAGTAAAAAAATATTGGTAAAAAGACAAAATTAGTCTTAACCCAATTTTAGAAAGTAGTGGGAATTGAGTTTCGTAAGGCCCTTTTTTTTGGACATAAGAGAGACTTATCATTTCATTTAATAACTAGCCCTTTAGAGAAAGGGGCATCAAAACTCGAGATCTCCCATAGAGGGGGTGGTGGGTAAGAAATCCAATAATGTGGAAGTGCCTTAACTCTTGAGGCCTTTACAATCCAATCTGCTAATCTATTTGAATCTCGAGGGCAGTAGGCTAACTCAAGACTCTCAAAGAGGGCCATGAAGCCTAAGCATTCTGTGATAAGGGGGTCAACGTCCCACGAGCAGAGAAAGGAATCTTGTAGGAAGCTTATCAAGGTAGAGCTGTCAGTTTCCATCATAAATTTCTGTCCAAATCGGCTAGCAAAGTGTCGAAGAGCGTGGAGACAAGCAAGGGTTTCAGAGTGAAGGGCGGAGGACACTCAAATTGGTTGCGCAGCTCCTTCGATCAATCTCCCTTCATAATCGCAGCACATGAAAGCAAAAGCCCCTTCCGTAGACCCCGGGAGATGTGATCCATCGACGTTAATCTTTAGTGTCCCTGGCTGTGGTGGTCTCCACCTCGACGGTAAATCCTCCGATACTCGCTCTCCCACCTTGTTACTACCGTTCCACTTCGCATAGTTGTAGTGCATTGCAAAAGCCGAGTCTACCATGCTTCTGGGACTAGGAATCTAGTGTTGGAAGACAAAGGAGTTACGCGCTAACCAAATATTCTAGAGAGTGGTTGCAATGATCTCAAAGGATAGATTCTTTTGGGTCAGATCTTCATTGTTCAACAACCACTCCTCGATTCTGGTCACTTGTTGGTGAGAGAACTAAAAATTAAATTCTGGGCTAGACCAAACCTGCATTGTCCTATCACATAGGAGAAATAGATGTTCCACCGTTTTTGGTTCCTTGCGGCACATGGGGCAGTAAGGCTCAGGTAAAAGCTTCATTTTATACAAGTTAACCCTGGTTGGTAGAGCATTTTGGCAAATGCTCCGCATGAATAATCTGACTTTGGGGAGTGTTTTAGCTTCCAGATCTTGCCCCACAGAGAATTAGGCATTTGGTAGGAGGTTGAAGCCTGCCTGTTGTCTTGTATGGTTTCAATCTTTCGAAGTTGATTATAACCACTTTTAACCGAGTAGCAGCCAGACTGATTTGCTGACCAAACTAGCTTATCCTCTGTCGAGATGATTGGCAATGGAGTTGCTAGAATTTCATTAACGACTTGCTCCTCAAAAAGATTCCCTAGTAGTTGACCCTTCCATTGTTTTTCTGTTGAGTCAATCAATTCAACAACCATCTTGGGATCTTGTTGGTTATATGGCCCTCCCAGTACACCTCTTTCCAACCACCTATCCTCTCTGATTCTGATTTGCTGGCCATTACCCACTTTCCATCTCACCTCCTTTGAAATCGCTTCTCTACCCATTAGTAGGCTTTGCCAACTCCATGAAGGGCGAGTACCTTTAGCAGCATGCCAGAAGTCACAGTTTGGGAAATACCTTCCTTTAAGTACTTTATACCATAATGCATTTGGAGCTTGCGCAACTCTCCAGGCTTGTTTTCCCAACATTGCTCCATTGAAAGTAAGAAGATCTCTAAAGCCCAAACCACCTTTGTCTTTCCTTGTCTTCAGCGTTTCCCATTTTTTCCAATGAAGGCCAGCTTTGGAGGCATGTGTTTTCCACCAGAACGAAGCTATCTTCATTTCTATGGCTTTGCAAATGGATACTGGAATTTTAAAAATAGACATCGCATATTGTGGCAAAGCTTGTACCACCGCTTTGATTAATATTTCTTTTCCAGCTTTGGAGATAAAATTTTCTTTCCAGCCTTCCAACTTCATATTTACTCTTGCCAATATCCAAGCGAACATCTGTTTTTTTTGTTTGGCCCCAATCTGAGGGGATGCCCGAATACTTTCCAGTTTTGTCGATCTCTGGAGCACGCATTTCTTGGGCCATGTTCTTTCTCAGCTGAAATGGACACCCCGTACTAAAAAAGATACCCGATTTGTTGAGGTTGATTTCTTGACCCGATGCAAAGCAATATTGATGAAGGATAGATGCTAGGTTTTGGCATTCGCTAACCTTTCCATCCAAGAAGAAGATTGAGTCGTCTGCAAACAATAAATGGGATAGGTTGGGGCAGTTCCTGTTTAGTTTGATTCCTTTGAAACTCTTGTCATCTACTGATTTTTTCATGAGTGATGATAGTACATTTGCCACAATAATGAATAAGGATGGGGACAAAGGGTCCCCCTGGCGAAGACCTCTCGAGGGCTTAAAGAAAGGGAGGGGTTCCCCATTAAACTTGACGCTAAGAGAAACGGTGGAGACACATTGCATAATCCAAGAAACCCATCTCGTGCTAAAGCCCATCTTTATCATACATGCTTCTAGGAAATCCCATTCAACTCTATCATAGGCTTTCTTCATGTCCAGCTTTAGAATTGCCTGAAATCTCTTTGTCCGCTTGCTGATTCTCAAATGGTGAAGGACTTCCTGTACCACTAGAATATTGTCTTGTATTTGTTTGCCGCTGACAAAGGCGCTTTGTTCCATTGCTATCAAATTAGGGAGCCAAGGTTTTAGGCGGTTTGCCAAGACCTTGGATATAATTTTATTGCCGAAGTTGCACAAACTAATGGGCCTGAACTGGTCAATCCTTTCTGGGTTGGGGTTTTTGGGAATAAGAACAATGTGGGTCTTGTTCAAATTTGGGTCAAGAGAGCCTGTGTTGAAGAAAGATCTCACCATATTAAGCACATCATGTTGAATTATTTCCCAATGAGGTTGATAGAATTGTCCGTTTAATCCGTCCGGTCCCGGAGCTTTCTTGGTGCCTAACTGAAAGGTCGCTTCCTTAACCTCTTGCATTGTTACACTCCTCAGCATGTGTTGATTCATCTGATCCTCCACTATTCTAGGGTACATATCAATTACTGGCTGAAAATTTCTTTGACCCGCTGTGGTGTAAAGCGATTGGAAGAAGTGCATCGTCAATTCCTGTAGTTCTTTTGGATCACAACTCCACTCTTCTTCCGTCGTTTTCAGCATAGAGATTTTGTTTCTTTTTCTTCTCTGAACTGTGGTCGTATGAAAATACTTTGTGTTCTTGTCTCCCCAACGCATCCAGCTAATGCGTGATCTCATGCCCCAATACATTTCCTCCTGTTTCCATAGGTCTTCAATTTGTTGGTTTAAAGATTTGACCCTCTCCCTGTTTAGTTGCAAAGTTGGGGCATTTGTAATCTCTTGGAGTTCTCTTTTCAAAGAGTTTATTTGGCGTTGCGCGTTTGAGAACTTCTCTTTACTCCACTTCGTCAAGGCTTCTGATACTCTCAATAATTTCCTCGTGAGTTTCTCATTTCCCAACCCAGGGACACTCCACACCGACTGTACAACTTTAATGCAGTCTTCGTCTTCCATCCAGAAGGCTTCGAACTTGAATTCCCTCTTTCTTCTAGATGAGGTTGGCGAGAGTATTACAATAGTGGGCTGTGGTCTAAACCGACCGCAGGTAGGGCAAGAACTTCTGCACTTAGGAACTTTACTCTCCAATTTACATCGCATAGGGCTCTATCTATGCGTTCTTTCACATGTGCCTCTCCCTCCCTATTATTCGCCTAGGTAAACGCGCAACCCTTGCTCTCTAGATCAAGCAAGGAACAATTGTTTAGGAATTCCCGAAAAGCAGCTAGCCTGTAGTTATCCGCCATGCGTCCTCCGATCTTTTCCCACGAGTGCAAGATTTTATTGAAATCGCCCATACAAGTCCACGGTAGCTGGTTTGAAAGGCTAACTCTTTGCAACTCCCTCCAGAGTTTGAGCCTTTCTTGGTATACTATTGTGACATGGACAAATCATGTCAAATAGCTCCGGAGAGGCCCTCACCACGTTCAAGGATACCGAATCCGTCCACATCACCGCTAACCCACCTGCTATTCATGTTGGGTTGACTACTTCGTAAAACTGGAAATCGAGACGCCTCATAAGTCTCTGAACCTTCACTTCTTTGTTCTTCGTTTCCATCAAAAAGAGGATACTGGGCTTAAAACGAGCTACTAAGGCTCGCAGTTCCTGGCTTGTCAGGGGTGTACCCAATCCCTGACAATTCCAGCTTAAGATATTCATGGGAAATCCGGTGGTTTATTAGGGCTAGCCACCAAAGCCCGTAACTGAAGCTCATTCAGAACCTAGATTGGAGTATCTAGAAGATGGGTCTCGTCCAAGGCAGGGGAGAGACCCTTTTAGGGGGAGTAGGGACTGTACCTTCTCTGGATCTTCTTGCTTGCTGATTTCTTTCCCTTGCTATAATTCTTCTGAGGGCCACTAGAGCACCCTTCACTGACCAGGGGGAGGACAGGGGCATTTAGCGACTGAATTGGTTGGTAAGGATCATCTTTAGAAAAACAGCCACCAACTCCCCTTGCTACTAGTTCATTCATAAAGGGTTGTCCTGGTTTCTCAATCTTATTCTCAAAGCTTGGGATCATTGGACTCTTTCCCCATGACTTGTAAGGCAGCATCTGAAGAGTGGGGGTTGGAGTATCATGATCTATCTCCTCATCCCTAACTTCATTCTCTTTTGTAGCATGGACTGATTTCCAAAGTGGGCTCCATTCTCTCATTTCCGCACGGAGCCAAAGCCCGAAACATCCTAGGTTATCCGTCTCTAGCTTGTTCTCGTCATATTGTTCTACTTCACACAGAATTTGGCATAGTGCCCAATGCAACCACAAGCATAGCAAAAGTGTGGCAACCTCTCATATCTAAAATCAACCCATAATTTCTTCCCTTCTTGGCTAGCAATCGTACCAGGCTTCAAAGGGGCCACTAGGTTCAGTCTGACTTTAGCCTTTCCACTTGAAAAGGTTGAAGAGGCTTTTGTGTTGCATTTCACTTCAGAAACAAGGCCCGCAGCTACCGTGATTCTCCTTATGGATTCCTTTGAGATCCAATTCATAGGCAAACCATGCACTTGGACCCAAAAATCGCAATGAGTATAATCATAGCATTGCAGTGGAATATCCGGGACAAAAGGTGTGAGCACCACTAGGTTGTTGGAGAAAGACCAGGGCCCCGAATCCCTCACCCTTTTCATCTCATTCTCGGATTTAAAGGTAAAGGCAAAGGTTTTTTTTTTTTTTTATCAACTTGGGTAATATTGACTGAATCAATTCTCCAAGCTCTCTTCATCGTGCTTTGGAATGCCTGGACATTAATATTAGAGGCTGAGAACAATTGCCCATATAACGTCAATCGGCACTCTTGTATTTTTTCCAAAGCAACCGCTCCATCAATAACTGCTAAGTCACTTTCAGACCATAAATTGCCCAACTTAACGGATATGGAAGCTAAGCGAGCATCTGAAACATCATCCTCCTCCATTAGATTCCAACAGAGGAAAACCCAAGGCCTGATTTGCAGGGAGCAACAACACAAAGCACCAGAAGAAAGAGACCAAAAAGCACCGGGAAAACAGAGGTTAGGGGGTCGGGCAAAGCAACTCCACTAGTGGGAATAGAGGATTAAGGGTAGGGAGGTGAGAAACTACCACCGAGGTTTAGGGTTTGGGCTCCTCCATTTCAATTTGAGTGAAGCAAATTTAGGGCATAATCCGATGGAGAACAAAATATCCAAATACCTGAGATACGAAGATCGAAAGAGCTAAATACCCTTTCTTGTCACAAGAGGACAAAGAGACAACACAAGGCCAAATGGAAGGAGACTCCAGCGAGGAATCTTTTACACTTTCCACCGAGAAGCTCTGAGGAGGCAAGAACAGGACGAAGAAATCAGCTGGGGTAGGGGTATTGTGTATGGGATTTGAGGAACAGGACGAAGAAGATTTAGGGTTTAAGGGGGTTTCAGAGGAATGGGAATACTATCACCAAGAGGGATAGGGTAAAGCTCTTCCATGGGAGAGAGTTTGGTAAGGCCCTTGAACACTGTTTTTTTATGTTGTTCAGAAAACAGAAAGGAAGAGAATCAAATCGACCATCTGATGGGCCTGAAAATTTTCGGAGGGTTTGACTTGTACTTCTAATGGAGTGGCCCAACCCAATATAAGATTCAACAAAAGCTAGCTCGAGTTGTGGAGGTAATCAAGATTCGGGTTTTGGCAAGCTTGTCGAGTCCTTTGGAAATGACTTGAATCATCTATCTCATACAACGCTCCCCTCGATTTTTCAATAAAGCTCAATAGCTAATCTAGATAGATGAGACCTATATCGACATTTGTCGAGACATCAAGAGCAGCATCGTAGGAATAAAAGATCTTTGCCTCTTTCGAAATTTTTGGCCCATCTAAAATCATTTAAAACTCCCTATATTAAAACTTTTGACCCCACATGAGCATCTATTTATTTATTGGCCTACAAGCTTATAAACATGCCTTGCTCTGGAAAGATTTTTATGTCCGGACCCGGGTCCGCACGACCAGATCAATCGCAGTCCTTGGTTGTGTGGATCCCATCCACTTACATATTCCATTTGATCAATGACTGGGATTGCATCGGTTTCGCAGATACAGTTTGAGGCAAGAATATTTTTAGGCGAGCTCACCAAAAGGATGGCAAATCTCTTGGGCTTGATGGGTCACTGGCTCATGATGGGTAAACCAATTGTCAACCTGGCCTAATGTGGTTGGAAAGTTTAGAAGCCTAGAACTCCTCCGTATCCTCGGTATCAGAAGATGGAAATTTTTTGAGGATTAGCACGTAACGGCTCCTCCTTCTGAGCGAGCCAATACTAATCATTTGAGGCTAGTTTAGGCTTTTAAGGTAGAAAGCGTAATGGTACATACCCTATGTGCATCCGTTACTTAAAATCTGCATGGTACATTGTCTTGATATGGTGCAGACAATCAAAAGAATCATATAAACAAAATTTTATGGAAGATATGGTGGACAAAGTCATTCATGACAAATGATAGGCATGTAAATTACATTATTTCGATGTAACATCGACCTAAGGAAAGATTTAATATTTATGGATAATGACATAAATAGTCTCTGAACTTTAAATCAATATGCAATGTGGTCCATAAACTTTAATTCAATGTGCAATGTAGTCTCTCAACTTTTAATTTGTTCAATATGGTCCTTATGCTTTTGATATATGTTTAAGTTAGTCTCTGAACTGTATAAAAATATTCAATATTATCATTCCATTAATTCAAGTTTAAGAACAATATTGAAAATTTTCATATAGTCCAAGAACTAAATTGAACATGTACCAAATGTTTAGGGGCTACGTTGAATAAATTGAAAGTTCAAGGATAACATTACATATTGGGCTAAAGTTCATGGATTATATTAAATAAATTAAAAGTCCATATACCACATTGCCTATCGAGCCAAAATTCACGGATCATATTGAACAAATTAAAAGTTTGGGGATTACATTGCATATTTGGACAAAGTTTGTGGACCATTTATATTGTTCTCCCTGATAATTGAAGGTTTGGGCTATGGTTTCTTTATCCAAACCACCATGTTCACAAGGATTCTTTCTTCTAAGAGCAAAACTAGTGAACAGCCTTTAATCATTTTTTTTTTATAAAATCACTTTCTGGAAGAGAAACCGAGGGCACTTTCTCTGTGAGCAAGGAAGGAATGTTCTACAGCTGATTTATTTGGGACGGGCACTTCTTCTGTGAGCAAGAAAGGAATGTTCTCCAGTTGGTTTGTTTGGGATTAAAAATTCAAAGTGTTGTGCGGACATTAGGGGACCTAAAATGGGGTCATTAATATTCTTAATTAGAGCTTCAGGCCCAAGATGCATGTGCTGTAATTTCTCTCAAAAGAGTGAATTAAAAGAGTTGCGTGATATATGATGTGACTATGAAGTGAAAGTCATGTTAGGATGCAAAATCTAACGTTAATTTAGTAATAAATTTTTAATTTTATCAATTGAGTCTTAAATCTTTGTACGAAGTTTCAATATAGTACTTCTAGCCAAATTTCGTTGAAATTGTTGAAGTGGCGTTGTAACACTTTGGACGGATAACGATGACTAAACTACATGAGTGATTTTCAGCGAAAATTGATCGGAATGATCACATTTGAATTTCGTACGGAAGTTTAGGATTAAATTAATAAATTGAAATATTTAGGACTAAATTGTCGTCCATATTATAAATTTAAGACTAATCGGATAATTTTCCCAATTGGATCGAAGTTCTTCTCCATCAAAGCTCATTAATGGTTGCGGCTGACTACGCTTATATGATTTGAAACCGAAAAAAGAAATAGGTAACTCTCGCTAATATTCATTTTAACTTGGAAACTCATGGTATGGTTTGACTTTGATTTGAGTTCTCAAATATCTTTTTCTTTGAATTAATTTTTCTCCGTACCAAACCAATGGCGGTGCCTAAATTTCGTACAAGATGATTAGTATTCAACTTGCGTGTCATCTGATGGTTACGAGAAGTTATATGATTGTTATGAGCTAACCTTACACACATAATATCGGAAAGCCACTATGGCGATGTATGCATTGAAGAAGGCCACCGATTACTGAAATTGAGACCTCAAGTAAGAAATCTGGCATACCCCAAACACACGAGGTTAAACTTATTACCAAACGGAACAAAAGAACAATACTATTTTAAATTTAGAGTCGGTCGAATATGCAATGACCGTACCCAAATTGAATTTACATGTGCTCAATTTACACTAGCCCTTTAATTTAGACAGACACTCGTGAGATAGAGAACATAAGACACTCCAGAACGGATAACTTTTGGAACGTGTGAAACTTGGGGAACCATGTCTCTTGAACCGCAATCGCCGGACCTGCACTAGACCGACTGGGTCGTCTACGTCATCAACGAGAGACTCAAGTGCGTGCCCTTGAACGAGGGACAGACCTGGAAAAAGCGGTGCGTCTACCGGGTCCCCGCCTTCGATGCCGACCTCAACCGCAAGGCCTACCAACCACAGGTTCTCCTTCGGGCCCTACCACCACGGCAAGGACCACCTCCGCCCCATGGAGGAACACAAGCACCGCGTTCTCCTCCACCTCCTTGAGCGGTCCAAGAAGCCCCTCAGGGCATTCCTAGAGTCCCTGAGGGAGGTGGCGCGGGACCTCGAGGAGAGCTACGACGCTCTGGACCCGAGGTGGAAGGATGGCGGCGGCGAGGGCGCAGCAGGCCGGTTCCTGGAGTTGATGTTCACCGACGGCTGCTTCATGCTCGAGATCCTGAGGACCGCAACACAGGCGGTGGACGACTACGAGCCTGACGATCCCATCTTCAGCAACCACGGAAAGCTCTACATAATGCAGTACATAAGGCGGGATATGCTGATGCTGGAGAATCAGCTTTCCGATGCTAGTGCTGGATCAGCTGGTCGCTGTCGAGAGCGATGGCGAGAAGGTTACTTTCTTAGATGTCGGTCCGTCGTAAGAGAGGTCATTGTCCGTATGCCAATCGCTGTACTATGTGCACCTAACAATAGTATATCTGGGTGATCTCGCATGGACCGTGCGACGGATCTCCACCCAATCTAAATCTATCACCGCAATCAGAAACTTCATTTTTTTCCCGCTTTTACGCAAGTAGTATCGATACGACCACAATCTCAAATTCAATGTGCTGACTTACTCCAACAACACAGGACATTGAATTCATCAACCGGCTCATCCTCAATTTCTGCTCCCCTGGCACGAGCATCACAAGGGTGGGCAACTGTCTGCACGTCCTGGACGTCTTCAGGAAGAGCGTGCTGATGAAGCCCAAGATGAAGGTCCAGCATGAGCTGGGCAACACGGGGCACGATGACGGTGAGGAGATTATCCGGTCAGTCACCGAGCTCGACGAGGCTGGGATCCGGTTCAAGAAGAGCAAGACCGACAGCCGTGAGGACATCTCCTTTTCCAACGGTGTCCTGAGGCTCCCCATGATCATGGTGGACGACACCACCGAGTCCATGTTCCTCAACCTCCTGGCGTTCGAGCGCTTCCACATTGGGGCCGGGAGGGAGGTCACGTCTTACCTCTTCTTCATGGGCACCATCATTGACGACGAGCGGGACGTCATGCTGCTCCACGCCCGGGGCATCATCCAGAATGCCATCGGGAGCGACAAGGAAGTTGCCAAGCTGTTCAAGTCACTGGCCAAGGACGGGATCCTCGAGCCGGACAGCAGCCTTTACGCCGTGCACAAGAAGGTCAGCAACTACTGCAAGATGCCCTTGCACAAGTGCAGGGCTAATCTCGTCCACATCTACTCCAGCAATCTTTACGTTGCATTGTCTGTCATGGCCGCCATCTTCCTTTTCGTGCTCACCATAATTCAGACCGTATATTCCGTGCTTAGCTACTACCAGTGAACCCTCCCTTTGCCTCCCTGTACAAACTTTATTTTTTTTTTCAGCTTTTTGGGTTTTTCTCCTGATTGCCGGTGCTCGATCCATATATATGTTGTTGATTTTGTTGTTGCAAAGACAAACGATCAAACAATAACATAAGATGAACAGAATAAGAAAATAAATCAGAGATCAGATTTATGTAATTTGGTCAATATTTCGTACATCCACGGGGTGAGTAATATAGAATTCCTCTATAGACCAAGCGATAAAATGGATATTACAATTACACTCGAGTCACTCAAATACTCTCAGTATTTTCCAGCCTTTAATTACACCCATAACTCATATATAATTTAGCCACATAATTTTTATGAAGTAATCTCCTAATCTCATGAACTAATTATACAAATCTTACACAAGATTTAATCGGCTTAAACGCTAACTTCAGGGGATGTAATTCACGAATAATATCCACTTCCAAGCGCTCGAACGGCACTTCATGGACTCATCTTGGACATAATTTTGCGAAGACCCATGCTGCTACATTTCATCAACGGCGGCTGGTGTTTGTTCTGCCCTATGTTGGAACTCGAATCAAAGTCAAACTATGGCTGCAAAGTCAAGTTCTTAAGTCAAACTAAATATTACTTGTTCGCTAGAAAATGAATACTAAGAAAATATTGTTTATCCTTTTCCATATTTGGTGTCGGAAAAAAAAGTTGATCATGGAAAATATCTTCCCTCACTTTAAAACCCATGTTAAAAATATAAAAACGACTTCCTATCTTCGAAAAATAAAATTCAATTTCCTCACTCTCCAAAGGCACACCATGGTTCACCAGCGTCTGTCTTTTCTGTAAAATTAAACACGCGCTACCACCGTCGCACCGCCGCCATCATGGCGCTGCACACCATTGAATCACCATACTCAACAGCCATCATCACCATCTTCTTCATCATCCACAGCCACCGTCAATCAAATGTAAACGAAACATATTGCTGCCGCCATAGCATTTTCCCTCACTACAAAAAAACGAATTTTTTCCGACGAAATTTCCAACAAAAAATTCTGGAAAATTCGTTGGAAAACGAATTTCCAACAAATTTTCCAACGAAAAAAAATTCGTGGGTAATTTGTCGTCGGAAAATTTTCCAACAAAAAATTTCAATTTTCGTTGGAATTTGCGACGAATTTTTTTTCGTTGGAAAATTCGTTGGAAAACTCGTGGCTAAATTTGTTGGAAAAACTACAAATTTTTTTTTGTTGAAAAATCGTGGAAATTTTTTTTCTATCGAAATTTTTTTTTGGTCGAAAAATCGCCCTCGCCGCCGGCGAGAGCCGAACTTGCCCAGAACTCGGCTAGATCTGGGCGAGCTCGAGCTCAAGCTCGTCCAGAACGCTCGCCATGGCCGGCGAGCTTGAGCTCGCCGATTCGATCCCTCCTGGAGCTCACCGTCCATGGTGATCATCTCCGACTTCGAGGAGGAAGAGGAGAAGCAACCTGAGGCCAAGCCCTCGGCCTCCTCCTCCGAAAAGGCATGGGCGGAGGTCGCTCTTTTCGCGTATTTATTTATCCAAACCGCACCAAGTCGCTAAAAGCAAAATTCCCAAGGGGCATCGTGCGAAAGCGACAGCGAAAAGTCGAGCCACCAACACCACCACCAACACCAACAGCTGTTGCGCTGCTCCGAGGGCGGTGAGCGGCACGTGCGGTGGGAGAGGAGCGTGAAGTGCGACCACTGACTCGGAGGAGGAGGGGGAGGGGGGCGCGGGACCAAGTGGACGAAGGAGGAGGAGGAGGAGAAGGGGAGAAGGAAGACGGCATCGATCACCAAGTTGGGCCCTCCTCTCCCGTTTCTCCACTGACGCCACTAAACCAGCACCGCTCGATTCCATGTTTCTTGATCCTCCTGTCGCGGCAGAGTTCAGCGCGAGGTTCGATCCGTCTGGCCCGCTGGGGTTCATCGAGGAGGCCTTCGAGTTCATGGCCGAGCGGAGCGAATTCCTCGCGCAAGTGGGGGCGGAGAGGGACATCACGACGGTGTTGAGGGCGGTGAGGGAGAAGCAGAAGCAGAAGCTGAAGCTGAAGCTGAGGTAGGTCGAGAGGGAGAAGGAGAGGGAGCGGGAGAGGGCTAAGAAGGCGAAGGCGAAGTCGAGCGGGAGAAGGAAAATTAAAATTCGTTGGAAAATTCGTTAGAACTTTCCAATGAATTTTTTTTCGTTGAAAATTTCCAACGAAAATTGTACATACTAAAATAATTGCCTGGAAAATTGAAATTCGTTGAAAAATTCGTTGGAAAATTCGTTGGAAATTTTCAACGAATTTTCCAACGAAAATTGTACACACTAAAATAATTGCCTAGAAGATCTAAAATTCGTTGGAAATTTCCAACGAAAATTGTACACACTAAAATAATGCCCAGAAGATTTAAAATTCGTTGGAAATTTCCAACGAAAAAAAATTCATTGAAAATTTCCAACGAATTTTCCAACGAAAATTGTACACACTAAAATAATTGCCCGGAAAATTGAAATTCGTTGGAAATTTCCAACGAATTTTCCAACGAAAATTATACACACTAAAATAATTGCTCGGAAAATTGAAATTCGTTGGAAAATTTGTTGGAAATTTCCAACGAATTTTCCCATGAATATAAAAAATGCCGAACAATACCAGGTTTTTTTTAATTCGTCGCAAAATTCGTTGGAAATTTCCAACGAATTTTGCGACTAATTTTTTTTCGTTGGAAACTTTCAACAAATTTTGCGACGAAAAATTTTTTGTTGGAAATTTTCAACGAATTTTATTTTTCGTTGGAAAATTTATCGTAAATTTGCGACAAAAATTTTTTCGTTGCAAATTTTCGTGGCAAAAATCCAATTTTTTTGTAATGCCTTTTCTCAACCATTCCCATTGCTCGAGTGCCATCATCATCTGCTACACTCCGCCATCCATGACACCCCCGCCACTGCCGTCACTGACCATTGCTTGGAATCACCGTCAAGGATCCATAGCCACCACCGACCCCGATACAAACGGCAATGAATCTTCACCACGACCTGAAACTAATCCTTTTACTGCCCCAGGCATCGCCGGAAACAACCACCCAAGCAATCCAAAGGCCAACGTCGTTGGGTTGCGACTGGATTGGAGGTGTTAGGCCTCATAGCGCGCAACATGAAAGGAACGAAGAAGAAGGGAAGAAAGATGGGGAGCAAAAGAAAGTGGAAATGAGAAACTGCGAGTCGGACCACAAAGAGTGAGAAAATCATTCAGGCCCAAACTGTATTTTGAAGCCCACCATCAACGTAATTGCGAGAGTAGTCGGGAAGGAAATACCGAATGACGAACAAGGATTTCCTACTTATTTTCAAGCAAATAGCAGAAAATATTATTATTCTGAAAAATAATTTCTCTGAAATTAGTTTCCAAAGGCATCAAATTTTTTGCGAAACAAACGGAGCCTTAGGATTGGTTTGTTTGATGAAAAAACCATTTTTGGGAAACTGTTTACAAACTTTCCAGCGTATGAATGACGGAATTCTTAACATGACCTTTTTTTTTTTGTCAAAATACTTAACATGGCTTTGACTTCGTAGCCTTAATTTAAAAAGCCCGAATTCTTACCTTCGTTAACTTTTTATGTCAGGCAATTCTAATAATATACTCTTTTGAGATAAATTAGATGACGTGCATCTTAAGCCTTAAGTCCTAGTTACGAAAATTCACGCCCGTACAACACATTTAATCTTTAATCCCAAATAAACCAATTGTACGACGTTCCTTCTTGCTCAAAGAGAAAATTGCCCTCGCTTTCTCTTTCAAAGATTAAAGGATTATTAAAGGCTGTTCGCCACTTATGCTCTTGGACCCGGCGCCGGACAAAAAATTATCCTCGGATCAAGACATGTCCGAAAGCTTCTAGGCCTGTCGATTTACAAATGCGCATATGTGGTCAAAAGTTTTTATTCGAGGAATTTTCACAACTTCAGACAGGTCGAAAAATTCTGAAAGAGGGAAAGATCTTTTATTCTTACGGCATTCCTCTTAGTATCTCGACTAATCTCAACCGTTGATGTAGGCCTCATCTTAAATCAATCTTTGAGATTTATTGGGATATTAAGGGGGGGACATTAAGGGGAGCACACTATGAGATAGGGGGATTCATGTTATTTCGAAAGGACTGGACAAGCTTACCCAATTACATCCACAACTCAAGTAAGCTTTAATTGATTCTTAAATTGGGTTGGGCCACTCCACTAGAGATACAAGTCAAACCCTCCGAAAACTTCCAAGCCCAACATGTGGCCTATTTTGATAGTGTTCCTTCTTTCTTTTTCTTTTTTTTTTTCTAAACAATACCAAAGGCACTGCTCAAGGGCTTTCCCAAACTCAACTCCCAATAATTTCTAAAACCATGTTAGGTTAAGATTAATTTAGTCTTTTCACTAACTCTTTTTTCGTTTCCGCTCTTCAAACATTTTAATGCAAACAAATCCTCTAATATGCTTGATTTGAACAATCAAATCTTCCAATCACCAACATTCGATGAGCTTTAAAGAAAATGACTGAATCTTTTCATTGTAGTATACTTGTTTATGCAAATTTAATATCAAAATATCTATATGTCATTGAGAAAATATTTATGATTCTTATTGACATAAAAATATTCAGAGAGAGAGAGTGTGTGTGTGTGCCTATCACCTCGAACAATTTTGGATCACCCTTTTTCCGAGTGGAATACCCAAGAAAGAGAAGCTCACCTAAGTTCATTTGAGGCAAAAGTGTGATTTAAGATAGGTTGAGATCATACCGGCGGCAAGAATATTGACGGCCATAGTTACTTGCCATAGCTCATATCTCTCTTTCTCTCTCTCCAAATGTGACTTTGCCTTCATCGACTTTGCTTGAGGTGATGGTGGCAACTACCCCTATATTGCGACAAATTTCAAAATGTCTAGACAACTTTTAAGAGGGGCAAAAGATTCCAATTATCTATCTGTATTATAATACCATCGACATACTCATATACTTTTGAAAGGGTCAAAGTTCGCACTATAATACACATCAACTGTGTATCTTCATAATTACGAATGAGAAACACAATCGCAAAAAGTAAAAAAGAGAATAGACATCACCCTCTCAAAAATATATGTATAAGCTATGCTGCGGAGGTGGCTGTGGATTTTGGCCCTTCAAGATCAGATACGGTCGCGAGTATGTTGAAGCAACTGGTGCCGTCATGTTCATCCCGAACATCAATCCTCAGACAAACCCAAACGAACGATGTGGAGTCGTATGAGGCCCTCCATTGCCAACCCCACCACCATCTCTCTTTTGACCCAGTCCTCCCTCTCGCCCACTCTTTCTCTCTCTCGTTCTGTCACATGCATCTCTTTCTTCTATGTATAAACAAATAATGTGATGCAGCTAACAGACCATGCCACAGGTTTTCCTACGTCAAACCGGATCTACATCGCTTGTTTTTTTTTAACTTTAATACACCAATTATTGCTCTTGTACACACCATTTTATTATGCTAAAGCTCGCTGTCAAACTACTTAGAATTTCGTCATCGCCCACGAGAGAGAGATCAGAGAGAAGATGGGTTTGTCTTGCATGGACCTGTCCTCTTCTGAGAAAATGATTAAAATAAACCGGGGCTTCAGCTAAACTGAGCTTTCGTTCATTAGCTGATTCTATATGGGGCCGTCTGTCTCTACTCTGAAATTGCGATTTGTCCCGTTTGATGGTCCAATGGCAGATTGGCGATTCACTCACTCGCTTCCAAACAGCGGCTTTTATTGCTTCTCCTGGAGAAGAAATCCTTTTTAATATTGGGCTTAGGGTTCTTTCTTTTTTTTTGTCCAATGGCGATTTATGTGGTTTAAGAATTGATGATATCTCGCTTTGGACATTCTTACATGGCCTTTGTTACTCTTCCAAAGGCGCTGCGGCTTTGTTTGGGAGTACAAAGGGAAAGGAAGGGAAAGAAAAGGATGAAGGAAAAGTACAAGGAGAAAATACTCAATCTTTGCATTGTTTGGGAAAGTAAAGAACACGAATAGAAAGTGGAGGCTAAGATGAAAATTGGCTCTACTCAAGTGATCCATTTAAACTTCGGGTCTCAAGTAGAGACAATGAAAGAACTTAGTTATGTTGTCTTCAAGACATCACTTTAACGTTTAAACACTATTGTGAAGGTACAACTTTTGATGTTGTGAATACCATACTTTGATCCCAAAATTTCTTTCATTGAGATAGGATCATAATTTTTCACAGTTGAATTAATTCCAATTCCTTGGTCTGGTCATTATCAAGACCTCAATGTCAAGATCCCAAAATTCACAAACAATTACTCTCTGGGCAATGCGGAGTGAAAGTCGATTCAGAATCTCACATCCGATAAGAAGTTGGTTGAATGGTCATTATAGGTCTTCGTTGATATTTGTTAATTTAGCAACAACATCCTTGAGCAGCCAGATAGTGACCTTACTTGAATGCGAGAAACTAAAATATTCAGGAATTGATAAAATTATATGGACTTATCATCCTTTTGAACTCTTATTCTCTGATTGGTAAGATAACTTCGTTGGTTTGTTGGCTTATCGAAGTGTTGCAGGTCAAGGAAGGGTTCGAGACATTTTTACTTTGTCAAAATTGCGGAGGCTCAGGCTCTTAAGGAATGAATTGGGAAGATTGTGTGATTGAGACTGATTCAAAGAATGTTCATGAAGCTTTGTGAAAGAAAGGGGAGAGCAGTATATGGAAGATTGCTCCTGTTACTCATGAAATTTATGAAGTTTTGATGTTGTTTTGATAAGAAGTGCAAATGCAGCTGCAAATTGGGTGGCAATTGCAAAGACAAAAGGAATTTTCCCCCATTAGTGGGAATGACTTTGACTTTTTTACTTTTTTTCTTAATTTACTATATGCAGCTCACACACTTTGATTTCTTTAAATTCAAAACTCTCGAAACTTTCACAATACTAAAATGCTAACAAGTAAATTCATATATAATTTTTTCATTAAATAATATTTTAGGTAATATTTTTATTTTTCATATAGTCCAATAATATTTTGTCTTTTTTTTCAAATATTTGCATGAGTGTAAACAAACAAATATAAGAAAAGTAGTGACAATATTTTGGCAAAAAAGAAACAATTACAAGCAAGTCCTAGAACTTATTTACGATAGTACACTTAAGTCCTTGTATTTTCATTTCGTAAGCTAGGTCTTTAAAATTGTAAGTTGGGTGCACTTTAGTCATTTCGTTAACTTCGTTAATTTTAAGTGGACGGAAAATGCTACATGACCTTTTCTTAATTATTTTTTCAATCTTATGTGGCCGTTAATATAAAAAATGTCACTTAGATTTCCGTCTACTAAAGTAGAGAACCGTGATAAGCTTTCTGACTAAAATTGAAAAAAAAACGAATTTTAGGACTATAAGGTGAGAAGTTTTACGCTCCTCCACCAATCGTCCAAAAGAAAAGCTCTCATTCTATCAATACTAATGAGGATTTTCTCGAAGTTAAGAGTCTATCGAGAAATGAAATTAGTGGCTAGAAGTAATGAAATTACCAATTTTCTCATGCCTGATACAATACCATTTATTCTTTTTCTTTTCTGGAAAAGATATTACCATTTTTTCAGCAATCAGAAAAATCTATACCATCAATTTAATTTTAAGGAAACCAAGATTTTGTTGGTTCTTTTCATTTCTTCATCATCTTTCTTGGTGCTTCATGCAAAAGGATTTAACTTTTAACACGGAGGATCGTCGTGGCGATCTGATCAATTCTTTACATGCCAAAGAAGGTGCAGCTTGCGAAACGACCCGACAGTGACCCAATCGAGAGAGAAACTTGGATGTGGACGGCCGCCGTGGCCTCGTAGCAAGAAGCGTTCGAACCCCCTTTGGCTCTTTCTCTTCTCATCTCCAACGGCTCGTGCGCTCTCTCTCTCTCTCTGTTCTGTTCTGTTCTGTTCTGGGGTCGATTCGCACTGTTCTTATTGGTCCCTCTCCTCTCTATGTCTCTCTCTCCGTCTTCATTTCCCCGGCAGTTCAATATTAAAATAGTTGTTGTCGTTTTCTGCAGGAAGGTCAACTTTTATATTCATCCCCTTGTTAAAAGCCATGCCCATTTGATTTATGTATCTGTTTCCTGCTCCTTTCTCCGCCCATCCTCTTTTGGCTCCCTCCCACCCAATAGCCTTAGATTCTCCTTGTAGTTCCTTCCATTGCATCTCTCTCTTCGTGTCCCTCGGTTTAAAGATTTTCTCGCCGATCCCAGAGAAAATATCGTTCTTTCAATCATGGGTCGGGCTTGTTTCTGCTTCTGACATCTGTGATCCTACAATTCAGGTTTGAATCTCTTACTCAACTGCCTTTTTTGCAATCCTTTTAGCTCATACCCAAAATAAGAAAGGGGAACAAAGGAAATAAACTGCTTCACGTGGAACATTGTGCATTCGTCTATCTTACCACTCAAGTCGACTTCTACGGGAGTTCAGCCATCTATAAGTTAACTTCAGATTTTGTTCTCTTATGTTCATGATTTTCATTTTCAATTTTTTTTTCTTTTGAGGATTGGAATCTCCCTCTCTTATGCTCTCTGATGTTCATGATTTCCCACCAATTCCTTCATCAATAACTTTGATCATTGACAGCTTTGGTGTTGTGGGAAGCTCAGGTGAGAATAGAGATTGGTATCAGATGGGGATGTTAGGACTGCAAATCACACTGGCCCAGTTAGTCCTTTGAAAGAATGAAACTATCGGTAATTTTATTTTCCTTCCTCTTTGTGGTCAGTTATTGATTAGTGAAGTGGTGTGCCTCAAAACTCTCTCTGTTTTGTGTCTTCTTCTCTGCCCTTCTTCTAATAACCTTTTTGTTGTTGTGCCCAGGATATCGTAGGCACTTTAATCAATTGGCAGTCCTGGGCTCATCTACTGAGAGCAAAACCATTTTCCGAAGAGGTTTGTACTTGTGCTTGGCGTTCCCGTTGTACATGGGTTTATATGGACGCGAATGTTTTAGTTATTCAATTGAAAATGGCATCTCTGAATAGGTTCATCTGTACGGAGTCAAACTTTATTAGTTCCTTTGTTCTCCCAATTAAATTTGCTTGTGAGAACTGAGAAACAATCTCAAGTTTCACCCCTTATTGCCCCCTTTTCCTCTCCTTTTGCCAGTAACTCTTCACTTTATATTGTGCTGGTGTTTGGTGTAATCCTACGTGAAAGCTGTTGTGGTGAACTTTTGATTACTTCTCTGAATACCTTTTTTTGGAGATACCCATAGTGGTGGATTAACTTTGTTACTTAAAGTGAGATGCACTTTTCCTAGAGTGATTTCTGAGCCAACTAATCGCGGTACTCGGTTGCTTAAGTTGGAATCAACCAATGTCGAAGTACCAGTCTGGTGATATCTGGAGCCTTGAGGGAACAGTCAAAGATACTTAGTGGTGTTGTTGGTTTCCAAAAATATGATAATACATTGATTCAATCGAACAATTAGCAACATAGCATATAGATGCAGTAATCTCCTTAATTTCAGATTTCGTAGAAGTATCTGAAACTAGTAAAATTTCAATCGTTAGCCTTCACAATTGCAATTTCCCAAACTTACATCTTTTTGCATGTTTTCTTTTACCTTCAACATAGACTTCCAAATGCCGACAGTAGGTTTCTAATCTTGACTGACAATAAATGATAAATTATATGGTGAAGAGGAAATGCATTAAAGATTTAGAAGAAAAACATTTGTTTGCACAATGATGCTCTTACTGACTTAAATAGATCAGAAACGTCGTCATGCTCTTGCAAAGCATGCAAAACACATGGTTTTTTCGTTTAATTGATTTTCGTGTTACCTATGTGCAATAGCGCCAAATTTTATGGGTGACTTAACATATGGTCAATCTAAGGAACAGTTGATGAGTTTATTTCCTGAGAAATATTCATTGTTTGATCCATGTTGGCTCCTGGCATGTGAATTACGTAACTTTTAGTCATCAGACGAATTAGTAAAAGACAGCTGCACTTGATGGTATTTGCCTTTTATTATCAGAAAATGCCTTCGATGTTGATAGTTACCTCTTTGTACTTTTTGCTTGCTCATGTATCAAAAGCACGTGTTGTCGAAATTGTTTGTCCTTTATTAAACTGCATTGATGCCTTTAGCATAAGTCACTTATACTAAGCCCTTGAATCTTGCTTGCTTCCTCTAAATTCTGCAGGCACAACTTCTATCAATATCCAAATGTTTGAACCTTTGCCTTTAGTCAACTTTAATGGGAAGGAATTACTTCTCTGAGATCCGACATGTCCTGCTAGAGGAATTCGACTCATCCACAACATCTGTCTTCTACGAGAGACGTTATGGAAGAATTAAACATTGCTGTCCTCATGCCCGCGAGGGAACTAAATGTCAGTTTCGGCTATCAATGCAATACCACTAGCTACACTAGCTCGGTGAGCATCAATGATGAATTCGATGCTTCGGAAAGTATCATGACTTGGAGTTCTGCCATGAAGATGAGGAATGGCTCCTTTTCTTGTTTGTCTGGTGCTGCTCTGAGTGCCAATGCAACTTTAGCCAACACAAGAATCTGCAATGGCATCATAGGAGAGGAAATCTTGCCTAGCATTGACTCTCCAAAATCATTTAGAAGATTGCCATCTTCTCCTTCCCTATATCGGTTGGACCTTGTATCATCGTCCTTCACTAATAGCATTACTCCCTTGGTTGGGAGAGGATCACCAGACTCTGAGATTGTCGAGAATGAGAGGAACCTTTGTCAGTCTAAGAGTGCTCCCACTAGAACAGAGTCCTCGAGCTTTCTTAATGCGATGGATGTACAAACGGCTAGGGGTGAGCGCGGCTTTAGGATAGAACCGGGAACCGGAGAACCGGACTCGGTGGATCCGGTTCGGTTCCAAGTTCCATGGACAAAGGGTTCGGTTCCCGGTTCCCGGTTCCCCATTTTTAGGAACCGGTTATTCCGGTTCTGGTTCCCAGTTCCTATAGGAACCGGAACCTGGAACCGGAACCGGAACCGGAACGCTGAACCGGAACCGGAACCGGAACCGGATCGGAACCGGGAACCAGAACCTGGAACCAGTAGAAACCCTACTTCAATAATTCCCAAATGCTCCCTTCTCTTCTTGAATCACACCTTTGAAGTTCCAAAGCATTCGTTTCGCCACACACGCACACCCCCCAAACCCATCCACAGACTCACTCACTCTTACACACGCACACCCCCCAAGCCAGAGCGTCGCCGTGTTCCGGAGGTGGGTCTTGGTCCTTCTCCGTCTCTCGGGCCTCCCCGATCCAGGTGAAGCCCCCGATCCTAGCGTTAAAAGTTCTCATCTTTTTTGTTGGGTTTGTCCTTAGATCTAGATGCCTGCGATCGTGGTTTGGTGGTCCAGCCTTCTTCTTGTTTTTGTCTTTTCATTGGTCGTCGGCGAGTATTCTGTAGATCGGATCGGATGTGGGAATGTTACTGGGTTTCTGCTGGATTTCGAGACATTGTTCGGCTGGTTTCTTGCTGTTTGCGGGTGTGGGTGTTGCCGATCTGTGCTCTGTAGCAATTTGTTTGAGTGAATCAAGGCTCAGCTCTATGGTTGACGGCAGATCTTGCTTCCCATTGAATATGTTTGGCTAATTGTCTTGTGCATGATTGGGTGTGTTGATCTGTCGGGTGTTGTTTTTATGTTTCTTGATCCGTGTGTGGTTTGATTGAGTGATCTATTTGATTGTAGATAGATGCCATTCTTTCGGTTTAGAGATTTTATTTTTACTTGGAACTGTTGTTTGAATTTGTAAAGATGAATGGCGTCATCTTGAAGATACAGGACAATGAAAAAGAATTCTCCTTTTGGACTAGAAAGGAAAACGAATTCTCTAAGCTCTCTCTCTCTACACTCTTGCAATCGAATGAATCTCCGACTTATGCTAATTCTTGTTTTTAATTCTTATATCTTTTAGCTGGAACAAAGTGGTGCTAATTGAATATGTTACTTCTTCAGATTTCTTGATACTATGTAACAATTTGATTTTAATGTGCTTCGTGCAGGTCATTTGACTCTTTAGGTGGAAGCCCTTTTGTATTTAAGCTGGTCCTAGCAGTTGGTGTCATTGCATTTGCTGCATGGGGTCTTGGTCCACTCATGCGCTTTGTTAGGGTTGTCTTTCTTCATGTAAAAACAATCATTCTCCTATAATTATTTCCTTTTTGACAGATCTATTCATTAAATAATTTGCTTGAACAATTATCTCCAATTTATGCCGAAAAACGACAACAATTGGCAGAAGAGCAGTACACACTATGTTATGACATCATATCTCCAACCTTTGATAGTATGGACTAGAGTGACACTCATTTGCAGGTGCATAAATGATTTTATGAGTTTAGGTGTATGTTCGCATTTATTCTATTCCCAGCAAGTCTGTTTGTACTAAACTGAACTGGTTATGTTACAGAGCATTGGATCCGGTAGTTTTACCAACTGAAGCTAGTCAAGCTGTTAAGCAACGGCTTCTTATTTTGTTCGATCATTGTTGCGTGTACTGGCTTTTGCATTTTGTTTATCAAGGTGAGTTTTTATCTGTACGAATTGGTCTTGGAATTGAGTGAATATCGATCTGTCTTCAATTAGTCAGGTGACTTCCGAGAAGAGAACTTAAAACTTAATTTCTCTCTTTCTTTTTGCAGGTTCCGCTGAGAAAGTTAGCAAGATAGGACTACGGTCGGAGTCTATAGCAGGTAATGCGTATACTTCCACTTCTGGGATGTTACTCTCTAGTCTACGTTGCATGGAGCTCTATCTAGTCTTTCTTTCACATAGGCATCCCAATTCCTATTATTTGCCCGTGTAAATGCGCATCCTTTGCATTCAAGATCCATTATGGCTGCAACTTTGGAATATGGCTGCTTGAGATTCAAATTGCATTTTCTTTTCTGCTGTCTTGTTCTGTTCTCGTGTCGTTTGATTGATTGTTCAAGTGCTCTCGGCTAATATGTTCTCGTGTTGTTTGCTTGGCTAGTGTTGTTTGATTGACCTATCAACTATCAAGAATTCAAGATAACATGTCAATGGAGGTTGAGGGATGTGAGGAGATGACTCCGATAACAGAATTTGAATTGTCGGGCGATGAAAATGAAGAAGAGCCATCCCCTATCACGAGTGCGACAAACAAGGTACTTGATTCTCGCTGTCCTCCTTCTAATAACAAATGTACGTCCGATTGCTAGAATCATTTTGCAAGAATCAAAGATGGGGATGGAAAAACATATAAGGTAAAGTGCATTCACTGTGGGTCTGAGTTAAAGTACAATGTTGCTCATGGTACTTCCGCAATGAGGAAGCACTTGAAAACATGTAAGAAGTTTCCTTGCAATGTTGATAAGAGGCAGAAATTCTTTGCACTGCGTAATTTAGACTTGGCTGGCAAGGCAGGAGGAGGTTTTAGTACTGGTAGTGTCTTATCGACATGGTCATTTAATCAAGAACGTCGTAGGCAAATGCTCACTCGGTTCATCATAGTTGATGAACTACCCTTTTCCTTGGTTGAGCGTGTTGGATTTCGCGAGTTTGTCACCGAGTTACAACCTCTCTTTAAACATTTGTTACGTTTTATAGTGGCTAAAGATTGTATGAAGCTGTATTTTTGTAAAAGAACTTGTTTGAAGACTTACTTTGGTAAGATAAATTCTAGGATCGCACTCACGACCGATACATGGAGTTTCATTCAAAACCTGAATTATTTGTATCTCACTGCACATTTTATTGATGAAAATTGGAAGTTGCATAAAAGAATCATCAATTTTGTGGTGATGCCTAGTCACAAGGATAGGGAGATTGGGAGAATGGTGGAGAAATGCATCAACGAGTGGGGAATAGAAAAGAAGGTATCCACAATCACTGTGGATAATGCTAGTTCGAATGACGTTGCAATTGGTTATTTGAAGGAAAAACTTTCAAGAGAAAAGTTGTTGATCTTAGATGGTAGTGTTTTACATATGAGGTACACTGCTCATATATTAAACTTGATTGTTAGAGATGGCTTGACTACGGTACGAGAATCTATTGCACGTATGCGAAATGTGGTTAGGAATGTGAGGAGTTCTCCCATGAGAGCCAACACATTTAAATCTTGCATTGAGGGTGAAAAGATTACTTACAAGGGTTCAGTTATTCTTGATGTCGCCACTAGATGGAACTCCACTTACCTCATGTTAGACACTGCCATAAAATTTAGAAAAGTTTTTGAAAGGATGGAAGAAGATGATTTAGCTTTTGTTGGTGAGCTTAACCATGATCTTCCTAAAGATGATGATTGGGAAAATGCCATTATTCTTTCAAAATTTGTAAAAATATTCTATGATGCCACCAATTGAATGTCGGGGAGTTCATATGTTACCTCAAATGATTATTTTGAAGGGATAGCTCTTTTGTATAAATATTTGAAAGATACGGCGGATGCTTCGGATCCTAAGCTTCAAGCTATGGGTATGAAAATGAAAGAGAAATTTGACAAATACTATGGGAGTTTGGATAAAGTAAATATGTTGGTGTTGATTGCGGTTGTGTTGGATCCTAGAACCAAGTTGAGTTATGTGAATTTCTTGTATGGACAAATTTATGATGATCAATTGAAAGTTAATGAGATGCATTGCAAAGTGAAGGATGCATTGGAGCGTTTATATGAATGTTATGAACAATCTTCTCTTGCTTCAAGTGATCGAAATTTGGGTGCCCAAAGTTTGAATGCTAGTAGTAGTGGTTCCAATGCCGATGCCGGTGGTAGTGAAGGTAACAGGATCAAGAAGTATGATGCCCAAGCTTGGCGAAGAACCTTTATGCACTTGAACCAATAAGTGTGCAATGACAACAAATCCGAGCTTGATCAATATCTTGAAGAAAAAAATGAAATATTCTTGATCTTGACCTTTTGATGTGGTGGAAGACTAGTGGCTCAAAATATAAAATCCTATCTTTGATGGCTCGGGATGTTTTATCTATTCCCGTAACTACTGTTGCTTCAGAGTTAACTTTTAGTACATCGGGTTGTGTTCTTGATGGCTTTCGAAGTTCTTTGACTCCCAAAGTAGTGGAAGCTTTGATTTGCACTCAAGATTGGTTGAGAGCCGTTCGTGTGCCGATTGATGTTGAAGAATGCATAGAAAATGCAGAAAAATTTGAGATGGGTAAGTGATGTTTATATCTTTATATATTGTAATTTCTTTTATATATCTAATAAGTGAATATTTTATTAATCTCTTTTTTTTAGATATGGATTGTCTTAATGAGAAGATTATCGTCGGTAAATAAAGTTTACGAGTTGAAGCGGAATGGATCAATGAATACATGTGGTGAGGCTTTCTAATACTTATTTTCTAGAGAGTTGTTGTTCTTGTTAAATTTTGTTTATTGTGTGAAGGGTAGGAAAAATGATTCGGCAATCTGGAGAATTTGCCCATCTTTCATGCGATAAAAAAAGATTGGGAAATGGGGGATGCTAATTTGTGATGTTGCATTGTTGCTACGATGCACCCTTTTGATATCTAGATGATTCTGTCACTGATTTGCTGCTTGTTTGGAAGCTAGTATATGTTGTGAAGAGCTGCAGTTTATATATATTCAGAAGTTGAACATTCTATGTGCTATTGTGTGAGTGTGTTTGAGTTAGGGTTAGCTGTTTAATGCACTCCCAATTCCATGTCTCCACATGTCGGTGCATGGGTTCCAGTGTTCATCCCAACTCACTTCTTTTCTTTCTTTTCCTTTTCTCTTCCAAAACTTGGGCACTTTTGCACCTTATGTGAATGTGCACATTAACCGTGCTAGTGTGTTGCATTCTTATGAATGACTTAAGTCTAGGCAAGTAGAAATTAGTGATCTTACTTTTGAAAGTAACATGATTTGGAAATTAATGTACTATTAGCAGTTTAAATGGAGTTATATGGATTTCTCAGTGGATTTAACTCAATAGTTTCATATGACTATTTTTATATGATATATGAAACAAGCACCAATAGCAATGTTTTGCTATTGGACATTAGTGCCCTTTATGAATCAGGGAAGGAGGCAACAACCACCCCTTGCCACCCCCTCCATTTTTCTCTATTAACAAACAAACTTTTCCCTTCCATTTATGAGCAATATCCTGAAATGTATGAACTCATGCAAATATTGAGGTTAGATAGAGTAAAACACAGTTTCTCGTGACAATTGTGTGCAATGAGATGTTGAAGTTGTATTATGATGTGGAAATGTGGTAATTCAACTCGAAGTTAGTTGATTTCTATAGTTAATTGGTGTGATACTTTGATTTAGGTTCTTTCATTCGGATATGATAATATCTTACTGCATAAAGACCACTAGTAAAAGTTCAAGTGCTCTTGGCTAATATGTTCTCATGTTGTTTGCTTGGCAGGAAAAGAGCAACTCCAATGGGTACCATGCATTTGCTCCTCGGGGAACAACAATTATGTCTAATGACTGAAACTTAGGTCTTTTAGTACAAATATCTTCGTTTCAAATGTTTAAATTGATAGAAGTAGGATTTAGAGGAGTTGGTGATGTCCTCTTGCATGGCAGTAACATCCATTTCATTTTTTCATGTCCTCTAACAAGTCTATTGACTGAAACTTGGTGACAAGTCTAGTGATTTTTGTTATGTTTCCTCTCTTTTATCTAATGAAATTCCTTGCCAAATAGCAGCCAATTATGTTTCCTTTGTTGATAATTTTGTTTGTTTTGTATTCTCTTTTATTCGGTATTATTGTATTCATTTTTCGTTTTGTTTAACTAAAAATGAAATAAAAAAAAGGACCCTTTGGACCCTGGAACCGACCTGAAACCTGTGACGGGGTAGGTTCCAGGTTCCACGTTTTGACGGGTAGGTTTCAGGTTCCTCATTTTGAGAAACCTGTACTCGAGGGTAGGTTTCAGGTTCCTGGCGGAATCTACCCGGAACCTGGAACCGCTCACCCCTACAAACGGCAGGAGGGGCTGCAGGTGAGGATAGAGTCCAGGCTGTGTGCTCAGAAGATTAGAACCTTTACGTAGATGGACCGCTTCTTCCAGTACTGTTGCTCCTCGTAGTTGGAGGGCATGAACTGGGGGCTTCTTTTTTTTTTTTTGTTATAAAGCTGAAAGGAGGGAGAGAATAGGTGAGTTTATGCACTGGGTTTGGGGGTGCCCAAGCCCAATGCATCAAGTTAAAGAGGTACTACGGGACAAGCCATGTAAAGACAAAAAGTGTTTAGGTATGTCCCGTTAAAAACGTGGGAATGCAAGCCATCCACATCACCTCACGACCGTGCATGAGCCTTTGAATTCAATGAAACTCGGGAGTGTTTGCCTAGATTAAAAGCCGGGGGTGAATTCGGCACTTGCAATGTCATTTGCAGTACGGACTTTGCATATTTGACGCGACATTAGATTTATAATACTTACTTTTCTTTGCTTATGATGATAAATTTTACCTATGTTCGGGACATTTTAAATTACTTACTTGAGCTCTCATTTCGAGTACTCGACGCCCCTTCTTCCGTATCTACATCACAAGTAGCAAAAAAAGAAAAAGAAAAAGAAAAAGAAAAAGAAAAAGAAAAAGAAAACAAGAAAAGATATTTGAAAAGGAGTAATGTTTCGACAATATATGCACTAGCTCATGATAATCATATAACTTCTCGCAAATTAACTTTAGGTGCACACATGACTAGTTGTAATGATCTGGTGTGAAATTCAAAATCTTCCACAGGTTTCATGTGGAGAAAAATTCATTCGAGGAAGAAGATATATTAGAACTCAAATCAAAGTCAAACCATTATGGCAAAGTCAATTTTCTAAGTTAGACTAAATACTAGCGGGTTTTTTTTTTCTTTCTTTTTGGTTTCAAATCACCAAAGCGCAATCAACCGTGATCATTAAATGAGCACCGATGGAGAACTTGGATCCATTATAACAGCTTCTAAACTCCAATCAAGAAGTACTCGAATCTATAAATAATTAATAAACAGCAAACACAAGTATCTCATGAAAAAATGTTGATTTAATCCGAAGTAGACTAATTCCATAAACCGATCAAATTAACTCATCATCTTGAGGATCGATTTTTCATATCAGTTTTTAGTATCCCTATCGTGACTTTGACGCAATGGACAAACATGAAGAAGACTGAAACAAGAGAGTTATCAATCGATGATGATAAATAGCAGCCAAATGTCCATCATTCCAAACGTTTGAAGGGGGAAATGAACATGACTGAAAATAGGAGGAAAATCATGCATAACTGTTATAGACTGAAAAAGGGTAAGAAAATGTAAGGTTAGTGACCAAAAAAAAAAATTGGAGCAAAGAGAGACCAAGAGGAAATTATGGATTTTATATTACAAGGCTCTAAGTACAAGGGATACTTATGCTTATCCTATTTATAGTCCACCAATGACTGACATAGTACAAGAAAGTCTTCTCCAAGAGCTTCAACGTGGACTCTTCTTTTATTACAAACATTAACTACTTCCCAAGCGTTTTTCTGCGACAAAATTCCCCTGCCAGTTACCACTAAGAGAGAGAGAGAGAGAGAGAGAGAGAGAGAGAGAGAGAGAGAGTATTGTAGACTATTCTAGAGAGAGTATTTAACAATAACAACAATCGACAACTAATCAAGAGAGCCATTAGGAGAAAAACCGAAATATAGAGAAGAAAAATATTGTATAGAGAAGCAAAGGGAGGGTTCATTTGTTGTAGCCGAGCACGGTATACACGGTCTGAACTATGGTGAGCCCGAAGAGGAGGACCGCGGCGATGAGAGACAATATAACCCAAGGATTCCTGAAGTAGGTGTGGATGAGATTGGCCCTCCACTTGTGCCTTCTCTTCCTGCAGTACTCTCTGACCTTGTTGATCACGTCATGGAGGCTGCTGTCGGGGTCGAGCACCACGCCCATGGCCAGCGAGTTGAACAGCTTGGCTGCCGCCTCGTCGCTCTCCATGGCATTATCAATGATGTCCCTGGTGTGGAGCAGCGCGACGTCCTGCCCCTTGTCGATGATGTTGTCCATGAAGAAGATGTAGGACGTGACCTCGTTCCCAGCCCCGACGTGGAAGCGCTCGAATGCGATGAGGTTGAGGAACATGGACTCGGTGTCTTCATCCACCACGATCCCGGGGAGCCTCAGGACCCCGCTGTCAAAGGAGATGTTTTTTAGGCTGTTGGTGTCACTTTTTTTTAAATAGATCCCGTGCTCACGGAGCTCGGTGGCTGACCGGATTATCTCCTCGCTGACCTGGCTCTCCGCCTTGTCCTTCTTCTCGGGATCTATCAGCATGTTCTTCCTGAAGACGTCCAGGACGTGCAGGCATTTTTCCTTGCTCACGTTGTCCACGCTGCCGAAGCAGAAATTGAGGATGAGACTGTTGATGGATTCGTCCTTCTGCATTGTTGGAGCAAAGTCAGTGCATTTTCCCTTCGTCCTGCTGTCGTATGGATTGTCCTCGCGTAAAAGTTACAAAACAAGTTTCCTATAGTTGTCATAGATCTAATAATGAATTGTCGATTGGTCTCAAACCGTGCATCCGACACATTTGGAGCATTAGATTTGATCCATCTCATATCGCCAAGACGTACTATTAGGTGAACATAGTACAGCGGTTTACATGCATGCAAAATCCTCTCCTACGACGGAGCGAAATCTAAGGAACTAACCTGCACGCCATAGCAGATAGCAACCAGCCGATCCAACACTAGCATCGGCAGCTGATTCTCCAGCAGCAGCATGTCCCGCCTAATGAACGGAAGTACGTAGAGCTTCCCGTGTTTGCTGAAAATGGGGTCGTTGTCTTCGTACTCACCCTTCACCTTTCCTGTCGCATACCTCAGGATCTGGAGCATGAAGTAGCCATCAGTGATCATCAGCTCCAGGAACTGGTCTGCCGCGCCGTCAACGCTGCCCTCCTTCCACTTCGGGTCCAGCGCGTCGTAGCTCGCCTCGAGGTCCCCTGCCACCTTCCTTAGGGATTCGATGTAGTGCTGGAGGAGCTTCCCGGACCGCCTGAGAAATTGGAAGAGCACGCGGCGCTTGTGGTCCTCCATGGGACGGAGATGTTCTTTGCCATGGTGGTAGGGGCCAAAGGAGACAACCTGTGGCTGGTAGGCCTTGGGGTTGAGGTCAGCGACGTAGGAGGGGACCTTATAGATAGACCATTTCTTCCAGTATTGTTGCTCATCGGAGGACATGCCCTCGAGGCTTTCGTTGACTTGGATGATCCAGTTGGTCGCGTTCGGGTCAGAGGTTCCGCAAGTTTCTCTTCTGGGGTATGTTATGGTCCTTTTTTTTCCTTTTTTTTTTCTAACACTGGAAGGAGGAGGAGAAATAGGCGACTTCATGGAGAGAGAGAGAGAGAGAGAGACGGGAAAAGTGTCGGGGGATAAGATGGGTGGTGCCCAAGCCCAACGTCTTGAATTTGAAGAGGTATTACGGGACCAGCCATGTATGTCTGAGTCACTTTTTGTGCACCAGGTAAAGGACAGTGGGGAAGCATGTCCCGTGAATATCGTGGGAATGGAATCGCCGGGCTCATATTAACTGTGTACAAGTAATGTCGATTGGGGTATGGACTTTGCATATTTTATGTGACACTAGATTCATGATAATTTCTTTTTTTATTTTATTTGGTAATAATTTTTAGAGAAAATGACACAAACAGTCCTTGAACTTTGGCCCAATGTGCAATGTGGTCCCTAAATTTTAACTTGATCAATGTGGTCCCTTGACTTTTAGGACATATTCAATGTAATCCCTGAACTTGAATTAATGGAAGAATTACATTAACATTTTCATATAGTTTAGGGACTAAATTAAATATGTACCAAAAGTTCAAGGATCACATTGCACATTGGGTTAAAGTTCAGGGATTATATTGAATAAATTAAACGTTTAAGGACCACATTGCACATTGAACCAAAGTTCATGGACTGTTTGTGTCATTTTCGCTAATTTTTACCTCCTATGTTTGGGATACTACAGATTTCTTACTTGAGGTACATCGCATGTCGCAAAATAAAGTAATTTTTCACAAAGAGTGACGTTTCGATAATATGTATATACGGTTATCGAGAAAAGTACCAAAACAGTCCTAAACCTATTGCATATGTATTAATTCAATCTTAAACCTTTTAATTGGGCCAATTTAGTCATAAATATTTTCACATTTTGCCAATTGAGTCCATCCGGCTAAGTTTGATTAGAAATCGCTAATATGGACACCGGTCATCCTACGTGGCATAGCTAGCGCTCACGTGAACATTTTTATTAGTATTTTTTAATTTTTAATTTCCTTTTCTTTTTTTATTATTTTGTTGTTTTTTTTTCTTCTTTTTTTACTTTCATTTTGGCTAGCAAGGGTTGTGGCCTTTGCTAGATCTCGGCGAGGGCCGCGAAAGCCCTGGGCGACGCCATTTTTTGGCCAACGAGGGCTAGCTGGCCCTCGCCTAGTGGCCGACAAGTGTCGTCAGAGGCCAAAATGAAAGGAAAAAAAAGAAAGATAAAAAATAATTAAAAAACCAATTTTTTAACAAAAAATTATAGAAATTATCCACATTAGTGCTTGCCATGTCACATAGGATAGCTAGCGTCCACGTCAGCGATTTTTGGCCAAAATTAGCCAAATAAACTCAATTGGCAAAATGTGAAATTGAAAGGTTTAGATTTGAATTTGTATCAATGCAATAAATTTATGACTTTTTTGGTACTTTTCCCGACAGTTATCCCATGACAATCATATAACTCCTCATAAAATAACTTCAAATGGCACAAAAGATGGGTTATAATCATCTTGCGTGAAATTCGAAAACTTCCACTAGTTTCATATGGAAAAGAATTAATTCAAGCAAAAAGATATAGTAGAACTCAAATCAAAGTCAAACTATTATGGAAAAGTCAATTTTCTAAGTTAAACTAAAGATTAGTGTGGGTTTTTTCTTTACTTTTCTTTTTTGATTTTGAATCACCTGAACATAATCCACCGCTAGCATTTATGACCCTTAATCAATAAGAACTTGGATACATTATAACAGCTTATAAGCACCAATCAAGAAGTGCTTGAATCTGTTATAATTTATATAATTTGTAAACAGTAAACACAAATATCTCATGGAAAATGTTGATTTAATCCGGAAGCGACTAATTCCACAAACCAATCAAATTAATACATCATTTTGTGGATAACTTTTCCATATCAGTTTTAGTATCTCTAACATGACTTTGACTCCATAATCTTATTTAAAATGCTCGAATTCGTAGGCTTCTTAACTTTTTATATCAGGCATTTTTTATAACTCACTCTTTTGAGATAAATTAGTAGTATGGCAAAGTCAATTTTATAAGTTAAACTAAATATTCGTGCAACCACCATCCAACGAAGAAATCAAAATGTGCATCAAAACCTCCCTTTAAATTTCACAACCATCTAAAACGCCTAAGAAAAGTCGGATTTTTCTCACCACTTCAGAACCAGAGTAAGCAAAACCCCAATAGGAAGAAACTCAGGACAACCCCTCCCCTAACTACACAAGGGAAAAAGGAAAACAAATCCAATTCTCAGTCGGGCAAGGCTAGCATGAAGTTGTGGTGGTTGGTGGTGGGGGCTTCGTGGGCATGGCTATTGACAGTGGCAGTGGCTGAAAGTGGGCCGCCGTCGAGGCACGTGGTGATCAATGAATGGAGTAGAGCGTGACTCACCGGAAGATCCAACCTCCACCCAATATTTTCTCGTCCAAGATTAAAGATTCATGTCATTTCAAAAGGATTCGATAAGCCCATCTAAATCCATTCTTAATTATCTCAACCACCCTAGCTAGCTTTTATCGAATCTTAAATTGAGTTCCTTTCGCTCCGTAACCAAATTTTCCTCTTCAACCACTTGTCTCATTCCTATCTACTTCTGAATGAGAGAGAAGAGGTTCTAGTCCAACTTTTCGAAATTAATAGAGCATATTAAGATAATGAAGTATAACAGTTTTTAAATTATTCTTAAAGCAACTTTTCCTCCATTTTCTTTCTTCTTTTAATTTTCCTTTTACATCTCTCTCTCCGTGTTCTTCACTATATCTCTTTATGTTCTTTCCCGTAACTTTTTATTCCCATATATGAAAGGGTCAAAGGTAGTGCGGACTCAAAAGATCACAAATGGTGCACAATTCGAAGTATAATAGAATATTTGCACTGAACTCAACTTAGAATGATTTGTCTCTCATTCATATTTTACATTACAGTGGCCTCTATTTATTATATCGACCAAATAGAACTTATGGAACAATTTCAATGAAATGAGAAAAACTGACTTTTAATATGTTCCAATTTTTTTTTTTGGACGAAATATTACTTTCCATTCAACCAGTAGGAAATGCATTACAAGATAGACGATGACAAGAGTCAGTACAAAATAATTCCCAAAGAGGTAGAGGTGGTTTAGACATCCAGTTAGAAGGTAGAGCTTCCCGCTGATGGTTTTTGGCCAGCCAATCTACTGCTTGGTTGCTGTTTCGTGGGCAATGAACCAGGGAAACTGCCTTTAATTGGGAGAGAATTGCATTACAATCCACAAACAGGCTTCTCAAGGCCCATGGGCTTTCCGTGGGATTATAAACAAGAAAAACAGAGACTGCGCTGTCTGACTGAAGGCTTATCTCCTCTGCTGCTGCTTCCTTTGTCTTCACTAACTCTGCCCGCAGACAGAGCAGAGCTTCTTTAACAGCTTTGCCTTCAATTTCCAGCGGTGAAGACGCCGACACAGCTTTAGCGAACCCCATGATGATCACTCCCCTGTGATCTCTACAAAGCCCAGCCACCGAACCCTCTGTTTTACCTTCGATCCAAGATCCATCAACGTTGAATTTCAGAAATCCAGGTTCTGGGAGTGTCCAGCGCTCTGTCTGTGCTTTCGTCGTCCAGCTCCTCCCTTCAGGTAAGTTTTGCTCCTGATAGTTGCTGTTTAGATAAACCGCTTCTTCCACGATTGTTCCGGGGCTTGGGTTAATTTGATTGAACACCCAGGCATTCCTCGCCTTCCATATTTGCCAGAGGACTCGTGCAAGTATTTCCGAACCAGCTTGTAGTGATCGTTGGGTGAGTGCTTCGCCGATCCATTTGTCCATCCTCGTTATATTCATCGGTGATACGTCCATCTGGATTCTTGGGTCTGACCATATGTTGTTGGTCCAGTCACAGAGGGTGAAGATATGCTCCATCGTCTCGGGTTGTTTGCGGCAGATTGGGCAAAGTGGGTCAGGTAAGGCCCTTCTTTTGTATAAATTTTCCGACGTTGGCAAAGCATTACTACACACACTCCAAATGAACAACCGAATTTTTGGTTCTGTGCGCAATTTCCAAATCTTTGTCCAAAGTGAGCGAGGTTGCTGGTAAGAGGATGAGGCTTTTCCCATGTTTTCCTTGGAAGGATCTGCTCTAAATCTGGAGTAACCATGTTTTACAGAATATTCTCCTGTTGTAGCTCCGATCCATATTTGTCTATCTGTGTCCTGGATGGGCTTGATCCTAGTGGCCTTAATTTCGGACACAATCTCTTCCGGGAATAGTCTTGTTAGCCGATCAACATCCCACGTTTTTGTATCTTGATCTATGAGTTCTGCGACTCTCTGTGGGTCCTCACGGTTTGCAGGGCCACCTATGACTCTCCCTTCTAGCCATTTGTCCTCTCTTATGTTGATGCTCTCACCATTGCCGACTTGCCATCTCACATCAGGGCCTATGGAGTCCCTTCCCATTAATATACTTTGCCACCCCCACGACGGTCGGGATCCCTTAGTTGCTTTCCAAAAATTCCTGTTTGGGAAATAAATGCCTTCCAGTATTTGACACCACAACGCAGATGGGTTTTGCGTCAATCTCCACGCTTGCTTTTCTAGCATCGCCTTGTTGAAGGTAACTAAGTCCTTGAAGCCCAATCCCCCGTCTATTTTCCTTTCTTTAAGGAGTTCCCATTTCTTCCGGTGAATGCCCGATTTTGAGGCATTCTGTTTCCACCAGAAGGAAGCTATTTTCTGTTCAATCGCTTTGCACACAGAGATGGGTATTTTGAAAATAGACATTGCGTATTGAGGGAGTGATTGTACCACTGTTTTGATTAGGATCTCCTTACCCGACTTTGAGAGCAGCTTTTCCTTCCAGCCTTCCAACTTCATATTTACCCTTGCCAGTATCCACGCGAACAACTGCTTTTTTGTTTGTCCCCAATCTGATGGCATACCAAGATATTTCCCGGTTTTCTCCATAATTGGAACTCTTAGTTCATCCGCCATATTTCTTTTGAGGTTTTGAGGACAGCCCTTACTAAAAAAGATTCCAGATTTGTTCAGATTTATTGCTTGTCCCGAAGCGAAGCAGTACTGGTTTAGGATATTTGCCAAATTTTGGCATTCTCCTAATGTGCCATCCAGGAAGAAAATAGCATCATCCGCAAAAAGTAAGTGTGACAACGTTGGGCAGTTCCTATTCAGTTTGATGCCTTTCAGACTCCCATCATCAATAGCCTTTCTTAGTAGAGACGACAGCATATTTGCCATGATTATGAACAAATAAGGAGATAGAGGATCTCCTTGTCTGATACCCCGTGATGGCTGGAAATACTTTAAAGGCTCACCGTTCACTTTAATGCTGAATGTGGGTGAGGAAATACATTGTTTCACTAATGACACCCACTCCTGACAAAAGCCCATCTTTAACATGCTAGCGCAAAGAAAGTCCCACTCCACTCTGTCGTAAGCTTTTTGCATATCCAACTTTAGGATTGCTTGAAACTTTCTTTTTCTTTCTCGAGTTCTTAGTTGATGGAGGACCTCCTGGACTATGATTATGTTATCTTGAATCAACCTCCCGCTCACAAAGGCACTCTGTTCTGTGGCAATTAGATTCGGAAGCCAGGGTTTGAGGCGATTCGCCATTACCTTTGAGATTATCTTGTAGCTGAAATTGCAAAGGCTAATGGGTCTAAACTCTGTGATGCTTTCTGGATGGGTGACTTTAGGGATGAGCACAATGTGTGTTTTGTTTAGTTCTGGATCGAGGTAGCCTGATTGGAAGAAATTGCTGACAAGGCTGTGAATATCATGTTGTAGATCCTCCCAATGGTGCTGGTAAAACTGGCCATTCATCCCGTCTGGTCCTGGGGCTTTTGTTGCACCTAGCTGGAACACTGCTTGTTTAACCTCTGCTACAGTAACTACTGCCATCAATGCCTCATTCATCTCATGTTGGCTTGGGAAGGGGCATTGGTCTAGGATTGGCCTGAAGTTCCTGGTACCCACAGTTTCGAATAAGGTTTCATAATAGTTGGCGATATGTTGGTTTATAACGTTGGGGTCTCTACACCATGTATCTTCAATTTTCAGCATTGAAATTTTATTCCTTTGTCGTCTTTGGACGGTGGCGGCGTGGAAATATTTTGTGTTTTTGTCTCCCCACTTGATCCAATTAATTCTTGACCTCATGCCCCAATATTGCTCTTCCTATTTCCACAAGTTCTGGATTTGGACTTTGAGTTGCTGCATTTCTTTTCTCTCAAAACCACCGTTGCCTGCATTTGTAAGGGCCGTGAGTCTTCTTTTCAAGAGCTCGATCTTGTTGTGGGCATTTGAGAACTTCTTCTTACTCCACAGCTCTAGAGCATCTGAGGTCTTCTTCACTTTTCCCGCAAACGGTATTAGAGTGACTTCCGGTGCACCCCAAGCTTCCTTCACCAGATCCTTGCACTCCGCCTCGGCCAGCCAATACGCCTCAAATTTAAAAGCTTTTTTCCTTTTAGCCCTTTTTGGTTGTAGGGATAGCAGAATAGGACTACGATCGGAACCTATAGCAGGTAAAGCGAAAGCTTCCGCATTTGGGAATTTCACTCTCCAGTTTATGTTGCATAGTACTCTATCTAATCTTTCTTGCACAAAGGCCTTTCCTTCCCTGTTGTTGGACCAAGTAAATGCGCATCCCTTACTTTCGATATCCATTAGTGAGCATCTATTCAAGCAGTCTTGGAATGCAACTAGTCTGTAGTGCTCCGGCCCCTTACCACCTGATTTTTCCCAATGGTACAATATTTCGTTAAAATCTCCAGCACATATCCAAGGGAGGTGATTTGCTGCTTTTATTACCTGTAGATGCTGCCACAGCCTGAGTCTATCCTGGAAGTTTGTGGGAGCATAGAGGAAGGTGATGCGCATAAGAGCCCCACTTTCTTGATCTTTACACACAATGTCTATAAATTCTCTAGATGAATCTTCCACCACCACCTTCACCCCATCGTTCCACATCACAGCCAAACCCCCTGCGATCCCTTCGGGGTCTATTACCTCTATGTATTGGAATTTGGTTCTTCTTTTCACTCTGTCAACGACCGGTCTCTTGTTTTTAGTTTCCATCAAAAAACAAAAAAAGATTCATCGAACCGAATTTTCACATATTAAACATTACAAAGTCCTTTAATTTCATTTAGAACGATATTATTTCGCGAGTGATAATTAGATTGGATAAGCGGATACGTCAGAATTGCTCCTATAGGAAGGCTCTGGCGTGTTTCACCATCTGAGGAGCATTTCAGTCGCAATCATAAGGGAGATGTCGTGGCATTCTATAGCTGGCAGATTACGAAGTCCTCCTTTTCCAACAACTGAAAATTGACTTGTGAGTCATTTCAATACCGAGCACGTGCTTCCATTTTCTCGGGGCTTATGATAATGAAATTTGAGGTCAGTTTTGGATTTAGAGGAGATGATAATCCCATAATTTTTTTTAAGACGTTCACGGCAAGTATCGGAAATTCGACGTGGCATGATACTTGTGACGAAAGTTTTCTAAAATTTTACAATACTCAAGTGATCGATTAAAAGTTGTAACACTCGAGTGACTATTATTTAGAAGTAGTCATGGCCACGGTTCAGAACCGGCCGGTTCCGGTTCGTGGCCATGTGTGAACCGAAACCGGCTGGTTCCGGTTTGTAATCTAAAAATTTTAAAAATGAATTATGAAATAAAAAAATAATGAATTATAAAATTATGAAATAATGAATTATTCAATATAAATTGTAATTAAAATGTAAATTATAGGAGTGATTGGTTCCTGGTTCGGTCCGGTTTCGCTCCGAACTGGGAACCGAACCGGTAAGACCAGTCCCTTAATTTTAGAACTAGGAAGCGGATCGGCAAATCATAGAACTGGGAACCGGACCATTAGCCCGATCCGGTTCTAGGCCGTTCAATGGAACCCTTTGCTCTTAACTAGCAAAGGATCGTAGCCGCAAAAAGCATATAACTTCACATGCTCATGGCTTGGCTTGGGTTTTATATACAACCCTTTGATGGTCTATTCATTCCTATTCAATATGGGATTCTTGACATTTGCATGAAGACAAGACAAGAGTCTCACATTGAAGATGTTCAAGGCAAGTCGGGAGTCCCACATCGAATGGTAATGAAGAGGCATTAGAATCATTGTGTATAAAACCCAAGCCAAGCTTTGTAATTAGAGTTCAATACACCCAAGTCAAGCATTGTAATTAGAGATCAATGCACTTACAATGCATGGCAATTAGAGTTCAAATTGTTTTATAAAAAATAATTAAATAATGAATTTTTTTAAAAAATTATTATTATATTTTTTAAAAAATAATTTGGAACCGGCGGTTCCGGGCCGGTTCCAAAGTTGTTGGAACCGAAACCGGGCCCGTAGGCCATGGGCCGGTTCTGGTTCCGAACCGCGGACCAAGTCAATGGGTCTGGCTCGGGTTTGATCGGGCCGGTTCCGGGCCAAAACCGGGCCATGGCCATGACTATCTAGAAGTCAACGGCACTTAGGTGATTGGAAAAACAAGTTGTGGTATTCAAGTGAGTTATATTGCTCATGGTGTCCTTATCCCATAAATGAGAAATCAAGTTGCGATCGGTAAGGCTTGGGAGAGTAAATGTAACCTCATATTTTTGGTGTTCATATTTAAGGCTCCATTCGTTTCACGGAAAATATTTTCCTAAATTTTTGGTGTTCAGATCGCTTAGGAAAATAAGTCAACGGGAAATGTTTTCCGTATGTTTTCCTAATCAACGGAAAACCTATAATTAAATTCAAGAAAATGATTTCTTCTTCAAATAAGTCAGAAAATATTTTTTAAAATATTAAAAAATGTTTTCTGACTTATTTTCCTAGAAAATGACTTCGTGAAAAATATTTTTCAAAAGTATTATATTTTTCTCGAAACGAAATGAGCCTCTCAAGTTTGAGTTCATGTATAAGATCCAGAATTCTTGATTGAATACCTATTAGAGACATGATGCAGGAGTTCAATTAAGATAAGGGTTGTTACTCTTTTTGTTTTTTGGTCAGAATAAGGGTTGTTACTTTACATTATCTATTTTCTTCGGTGGCAATTATGTAAAGGTCCAAGATTGATCAACGAAAAGATTGACTCCTCTAAAGGCCGTACAAGTGACGCCGCTGTTGTTTGGCCGTGTAAAGAGTAGGGTTTAATTCTTTCTTGATTTTAAGCCGCATAAAAGAAATATAAAAGTTCTTCCTTTTAAGCCGCAACAGAGGGATCTGAAAAGTGCTTGCCCCCGGACACAGTAAAGCCGCATGGTGGACTCCAAAAAAAATAAAATGGGACGAACAGCGAAGAAAAAAAGGGGGATGCACAGCGAGTTTTACGTTCAATTAAATTGTTTTATTTGTGAAAACTGTGGGTTCGAGTGTGTTTTAGAAATGAAAAATGCTCTAGCTTGTGAGCAATAATTACTCTGTAATTCTCGGATTGATTAATGCACTACTCGCTGTTGGCTCTCCCCGTGCTGTAAGTATCGATATTTAGTTCAAATCACATAAATATTCAGTATTTCTTTATTATTCTTTATTTATTTTTCTGGTAATTTTGTGTTGATTTGATCGCAAGATCGGATTAACTTTCACATTAATTTTACAATAAACTTCAATGGATAAGTACTTGGATTCGTTGTAACGGCTATCATTAATAAACAGTAAACACAAAAATATCATAAAAAATGTTGACTTGATCTGAAAGCGACTAATTCAAACCAATCAGTTAATACCGAAGAATGTTTAGGGGTGCCCAAGTGGGAAGTGTGTCACTCTTCGTACACTAGGTAAAGACAAAAAGTATTTAGGTATGTCCGATGAAAAACGTGGGAATCGTCCACATATTAAATTGAGTGCATTTAATGTGATTTTGGTAAGGACGTTGCATCTTTGACGTGACCTAAGGTTTGTAATTGATAATCTAAATTTCTTACTTGAGATCTCCTTTTTAGAACTCAACACCCTTCTTCCGTGTACACATCTCCTGTAGCAAAAAAAAAACCACAAAAAGTTACTTTCGAATAATATATATGCTCCGTCACTTTCTCTCTTCCTTTGTTCCTTTCCTCCACTATACTTCTTTACGTTCTTTCCCCTAGATTTTATTCTCAAAGGTCAAAAGGAAGTGCGGACTCCAAAGATAACAATGAAATCGTGCACATAATAGAATATTAGCATGGAACTCGACTTAGAATAATATGTCTCTCGTTCATAGTTTACATTACAATCGTCTCTATTTATTATATCGACAAAATAGAGCTTATGAAACACTTTCATTGAAATGAGAAAAACCGGCTTTTAAAGTGTCTCTGTTTCATCGAACAGAATTTTCGCATATCGACCATTATATATTCCTCTCATTTAATTGAGAACAATATTATTTACAGGCGCTAATTATATTGGATTAGCGGAAATGTCAGAATCGCTCCTATAAGAAGGCTTGAGCGTGTTTCCCCATATGAGGAGCAGTTCGGTCGAAATCATACGATAGATGTCGTGCCCTTCTATAGCTAGCAAATTATGAAGTCCTTAAATCCCCAACATGCATGTTAAGCTTTCCAACCACTGAAAATTGACTTGAGGGCCATTTCAATACCAGGCGCGTGATGAGCTCTTGTCTACTAATTATTATCATATGTCCAGCTTCCACTTTCTCGGGGCTTAGGATAGCTGGATGATGTTCCTAACAATGAAATTCGAGGTCCGTTTTGAGTCTAGAGGAGATGATAATCTCATAGTTTTTTAAAGGCGTTCACTACAAGTGTTGGAATGACACTTGTGATGAAAGTTTTTTAAAAGTTTATACCACTCAAGTGTTCGATTGAAAGTTATAACACTCAAGTGAACGTTATGTAGAAGTGGTGGCACTCAAGTGATTGAAAAAACAAGTTGTGGAACTCAAGTAAGTGCAGTATGAAAGTTATGACCCTCGTGGTGTTCTTATCCCATAAATGAAAAATCAAGTTGTGTTCGGTGAGACTTGGGAGAGCCCATTACGAAGCGTAAGTTCCACATCGCAAGAGAGTTATAATAGCTTATGATGTCCAATCAAGAAGAATTTTAGATTATGAGCTCTTTTAAGGCTCCATTCGTTTCGCGAAAAATATTTTTTAGAAAAATATTTTCCTCATTTTTTAGAGTTTGGTTCGCTTAGGAAAATGAGTCAACGGAAAATGTTTTCCGAATGTTTTTTTATGTCAACGGAAAACCTATGCTTAAATTCAGAAAAATGATTTCCTCTTTAAAAAAGTCGGAAAATATTTTTCAAAATATGATTAGATATTATTAATAATAATTGAATTTTTAATTATTTTTATTTTTAAAGATATGATTTTTTAATTATATTATATTTTAAAAAATCTAAATTTTAATTATTTTTCTTTTTCTTTTCTTTTCTTTCTTTTTATTTTTTCTTCCTCTTTATCCGGTCACCGGCCACGGCAATGCCCAACGACTGGCCATAGGTGAGTCTCGAGCTCGCCCAAGGCCGATGGACTCGAGACTCACTAGATTGCGACGAGCTCGACCTCGCCAGTCACCCGAGGAGGTGTAGGAGTTCAATCAAGATTAGGGTTGTTACTTTTTGGGTTAATACCATGAAAAACTCCAAATTAATACATCTGTGATAATTTTACCTCAAACTGATTTTTTGACCACCAAAAATCATAAACTGGTATACTTGTGACAAATCACAAATTGGTACACCTGTGACAAATGGAGGATAAAACATAAAATTGGTACATCAGTTAACTGTCGCATATAATTTAACAAAGCAATTTGACAGTAAAATTTAACGGAAATTAATTGAGGATAAATTTATCACAAATGTACTGTTTGGGGTTTTTAATGGTCAAAATATTAGTTTTGGGTAAATTTGTCACATGTGTACCAGTTTGGAGTTTTTCGTGATAAAAAAAAAGTTTAGGGTAAAATTATTACAGATGTACTAATTTGAAATTTTTTGTAATATTAACTTTTTTTTTGTCGGCCTTTACCAAAAAAAAACTTTTTTTTGTCGGAATAAGGGTTGTTACTTTACATTATCTATTTTCTTTGGTGGTAATTATGTAAATATCCAAGATTGATCAACGAAAAGATTGACTCCTCTAAAGGCCGTACAAGTGACGCCGCTGTTGTTTGGCCGTGTAAAGAGTAGGGTTTAATTCTTTCTTGATTTTAGGCCGCATAAAAGAAATATAAAAGTTCTTCCTTTTAAGCCGCAACAGAGGGATCTGAAAAGTGCTTGACCCCCGGACACAGTAAAGCCGCATGGTGGACTCCAAAAAAAATAAAATGGGACGAACAGCGAAGAAAAAAAGGGGGATGCACAGCGAGTTTTACGTTCAATTAAATTGTTTTATTTGTGAAAACTGTGGGTTCGAGTGTGTTTTAGAAATGAAAAATGCTCTAGCTTGTGAGCAATAATTACTCTGTAATTCTCGAATTGATTAATGCACTATTCGCTATTGGCTCTTCCCCGTGCTGTAAGTATCGATACTTAGATCAAATCACATAAATATTCAATATTTCTTTATTATTCTTTTTTTATTTTTCTGGTAATTTTGTGTTGATTTGATCGCAAGATCGGATTAACTTCCACATTAATTTTACAATAAACTTCAATGGATAAGTACTTGGATTCGTTGTAATTGCTATCATTTTTTTTTTGTTTTTTTTTATAACCCAGGGACCCCCTGCACGCCCGACAGCCGGAGAGTAAACACAAAAACATCATAAAAAATGTTGACTTGATTTGAAAGCGACTAATTCAAACCAATCAATTAATACGGGAAGAATGTTTAGGGGTGCCCAAGTGGGAAGTGTGTCACTTTTCGTGCACTAGGTAAAGACAAAAAGTATTTAGGTATGTCCGGTGAAAAACGTGGGAATCGTCCACATATTGAATTGAGTGCATTTAATGTGATTTTGGTAAGGACGTTGCATCTTTGACGTGACCTAAGGTTTGTAATTGATAATCTAAATTTCTTACTTGAGATCTCCTTTTTAGAACTCAACACCCTTCTTCCGTGTACACATCTCCTGTAGCAAAAAAAAATCCACAAAAAGTTACTTTCGAATAATATATATGCTCCGTCACTTTCTCTCTTCCTTTGTTCCTTTCCTCCACTATACTTCTTTACGTTCTTTCCCCTAGATTTTATTCTCAAAGGTCAAAAGGAAGTGCGGACTCCAAAGATAACAATGAAATCGTGCACATAATAGAATATTAGCATGGAACTCGACTTAGAATAATATGTCTCTCGTTCATAGTTTACATTACAATCGTCTCTATTTATTATATCGACAAAATAGAGCTTATGAAACACTTTCATTGAAATGAGAAAAACCGACTTTTAAAGTGTCTCTGTTTCATCGAATAGAATTTTCGCATATCGAGCATTATATATTCCTCTAATTTAATTGAGAACAATATTATTTACAGGCGCTAATTATATTGGATTAGCGGAAATGTCAGAATCGCTCCTATAAGAAGGCTCGAGCGTGTTTCCCCATATGAGGAGCAGTTCAGTCGAAATCATACGATAGATGTCGTGCCCTTCTATAGCTAGCAAATTATGAAGTCCTTAAATCCCCAACATGCATGTTAAGCTTTCCAACCACTGAAAATTGACTTGTGGGCCATTTCAATACCAGGCGCGTGATGAGCTCTTGTCTACTAATTATTATCATATGTCCAGCTTCCACTTTCTCGAGGCTTAGGATAGCTGGATGATGTTCCTAACAATGAAATTCAAGGTCCGTTTTGAGTCTAGAGGAGATGATAATCTCATAGTTTTTTAAAGGCGTTCACTACAAGTGTTGGAATGACACTTGTGATGAAAGTTTTTTAAAAGTTTATACCACTCAAGTGTTCGATTGAAAGTTATAATACTCAAGTGAACGTTATGTAGAAGTGGTGGCACTCAAGTGATTGAAAAAACAAGTTGTGGAACTCAAGTAAGTGCAATACGAAAGTTATGACGCTCGTGGTGTTCTTATCCCGTAAATGAAATATCAAGTTGTGATCGGTGAGACTTGGGAGAGCCCGTTACGAAGCGTAAGTTCCACATCGCAAGAGAGTTATAATAGCTTATGATGTCCAATCAAGAAGAATTTTAGATTAAGAGCTCTTTTAAGGCTCCATTCGTTTCGCGAAAAACACTTTTTAGAAAAATATTTTCCTCATTTTTCAGCGTTTGGTTCGCTTAGGAAAATGAGTCAACGGAAAATGTTTTCCGAATGTTTTTTATGTCAACGAAAAACCTATGCTTAAATTCAGAAAAATGATTTCCTCTTTAAAAAAGTCGGAAAATATTTTTCAAAATATGATTAGATATTATTAATAATAATCGAATTTTTAATTATTTCTATTTTTAAAGATATGATTTTTTAATTATATTATATTTTAAAAAATCTAAATTTTAATTATTTTTCTTTTTCTTTTTCTTTTCTTTCTTTTTATTTTTTCTTCCTCTTTATCCGGTCACCGGCCACGGCAATGCCCAACGACCGGCCATAGGTGAGTCTCGAGCTCGCCCAAGGCCGATGGGCTCGAGACTCACTAGATTGCGATGAGCTCGACCTCACCAGTCACCCGAGGAGGTGTAGGAGTTCAATCAAGATAAGGGTTGTTACTTTTTGGGTTAATACCATGAAAAACTCCAAACTAATACATGTGTGATAATTTTACCACAAACTAATTTTTTGACCACAAAAAATCATAAACTGGTATACTTGTGACAAATCACAAATTGGTATACCTGTGACAAATGGAGGATAAAACATAAAATTGGTACATCAGTTAACTGTCGCATATCATTTAACAAAGCAATTTGACAGTAAAATTTAACGAAAATTAATTGAGGATAAATTTATCACAAATGTACTAGTTTGGGGTTTTTAATGGTCAAAATATTAGTTTGGGGTAAATTTGTCACATGTGTACCGGTTTGGAGTTTTTCGTGGTAAAAAAAATAGTTTAGGGTAAAATTATTACAGATGTACTAATTTGAGGTTTTTTGTAATATTAACTTTTTTTTTTGTCGGAATAAGGGTTGTTACTTTACATTATCTATTTTCTTTGGTGGCAATTATGTAAATATCCAAGATTGATCAACGAAAAGATTGACTCCTCTAAAGGCCGTACAAGTGACGCCGCTGTTGTTTGGCCGTGTAAAGAGTAGGGTTTAATTCTTTCTTGATTTTAAGCTGCATAAAAGAAATAGCCTAATTCAAAAAAAAAACTAACTTTAGGTCAAGAGACAATTCTGGCCCGAATTTTTTTTTGTCCCATAAAAAAGCATTAACTTTAGGTCGATGAACAATTTTGGCTCGAACTTTTTTTTTATCCCGTAAAAAAACACCAACTTTAGGTTGAGTAACAATTTTGGTCTCAATTTTTTTTTCGTATTAAAGTTCACTAACTTTCATAATGATCCCAAATCTGGCTCCCTGTTGACTTTTACCATTATTTGAGAAAGAAAGTTATGGTGGTGAGTTTGGCGAATCTTGTCCATGGCGTTTGTCGATAGGCGGTAATCAGCTTCAGATTACGTTTGGCCAGAGAGATTTAATCTGAAGATATTTTTGACTTGTCAGCGAAGTGAAGGAGACAAATATGTTTACCTTTATTTTTCAAATTGTGACTTAGAGAATAAGACGGTGAATATTGCTTTAAATCTAGTTAGCATGCTACGTGGATTTATTGCTAATGTGGAATAGTCAAGTTAGAAAATTAATCGTTCTAAGTCAATGGGGGCCAGATTTGAGATTTAAGTTAAAGTTAGTGCTTTTTTACGAGACAAAAAAAGTTGGGGCAAGAATTATCTTTCGACCTAAAGTTGGTGCTTTTTTACGGGACAAAAAAAAGTTTGAGTCAGAATTATCCCTAGACCTAAAGTTAGAAGCTTTTTTTTTGGAATCAACCCTAAAAGAAATATAAAAGTTCTTCCTTTTAAGCCGCAACAGAGGGATCTGAAGAGTGCTTGACCCCCGGACACAATAAAGCCGCATGGTGGACTCCAAAAAAAATAAAATGGGACGAACGGTGAAGAAAGAAAAGGGGGATGCACAACGAGTTTTACGTTCAATTAAATTGTTTTATTTGTGAAAACTGTGGGTTCGAGTGTGATTTAGAAATGAAAAATACTCTAGTTTGTGAGTAATAATTACTCTGTAATTCTCGGATTGATCAGTGCACTATTCGCTATTGGCTCTCCCCGTGCTGTAAGTATCGATACTTAGACCGAATCACATAAATATTTAGTATTTCTTTATTATTCTTTATTTATTTTTCTGGTAATTTTGTGTTGATTTGATCGCAAGATCGGGTTAATTTCCACATTAATTTTACAATAAACTCCAATGAATAAGTACTTGGATTTGTTATAACTGCTATCATTAACAAACAGTAAATACAAAAATATCATAAAAAATGTTGACTTGATCCGAAAGCGACTAATTCAAACCAATCAATTAATATGGGAAGAATGTTTGGCGGTGCCCAAGTGGGAAGTGTGTCACTTTTCGTGCACTAGGAAAAGACAAAAAGTGTTTAGGTATATCCCGTGAAAAACGTGGGAATCGTCAACATATTGAATTGAGTGCATTTAATGTGATTTTGGTAAGGACGTTGCATATTGGACGTGACCTAAGGTTTGTAATTGATAATCTAAATTTCTTACTCAGGGTCTCTTTTTTTGGACTCTTAACACCCTTCTTCCGTGTATACATCTCATATTGCGAAAAAAAAAAATTCCACAAAAAGTTACTTGCCGATAATACATATGCTCAGTTAGCTCAAACAATCATGCAGCTTCTTATAAATAACTTTAGGTGGGACACAAGACAAGTTATAATCGTCGTGTCAAGTTCAAAATCTTCCAGCCAAAATATATATTAAAACACAAATCAAAGTCAAACTAGTAAATCAAAATGCACATCAAAATCTCCCCTTTTAATTCCACAATCATCTAAAATGCCTAAGAAAAGTCGGACTTTTCTCACCAATTCAGAACCAGAACAACGAAAACTCCAATAGGAAGAAACTCAACATAACCCCTCCCGGAAATCCATAAGGGAAGATAGAAAACAAATCCAATTTTACAGTCGGGCAAGGCCAACCTCATGAGGTTGCGGTGGTTGGTGTTGGGGGCTTTGTGGGCATGACTATTGATAGTGGCAGTGGGTGAAAGGAAGAAAGGAAGAAGGACAAGAAGAAGAAGAGAAATGGAAGGCGAGAGAGAGAGAGAGACAAGAGGCTGAAAGCGAGCCAGCTGGTGGCAATCAATGAATGGACTGGAGCCTGAGTCACGTGAATATCCAGCACCACCCAATATTTTTCCTTTCGACCTATTATCTTCTTCCTATCTACTTTTGAACTTGAGTGAAGAGCTTCTAGTCTAAATTCCGAACTTAATAGGACATATTAGGATATAACGAAGTATGACAGTTTTTAAAGTTTTCTCAAAGCAACCTTTTCTCCATTTTTTTTATCTTCTTTTAATTTTCCTTTTTCTTTCAACAAATCTCTCTCTCTCTCTCTTTCTCTCTTTTTCCTCCACTATACTTCTTTATGTTCTTTTCCCTAACTTTTTATTCCCATATATAAAAGGTCAAAGGAAATGCGGACTCCAAAGATAACATCATGCACAATCCGAAGTATAATAGAATATCCGACTTAGAATGATAGGTCTCTCATTCATATTTTACATTAAAATGGCCTCTATTTATTGTATCAACGAAATAGAGCTTATGAAACACTTTTATTGAAATGAGTAAAACTGGCTTTTAAAGTGTCCCTATTTCATCGAACAAAATTTTCGCATATCAAACATTATAAATTCCTTTATTTTCATTGAGAACGATATTATTTTGCAGGAGATAATCAGATTGGATAAGTGGAAATGTCATAATCGCTTTTGTAGGAAGGCTCTAGCGTGTTTCCTCATCTGAGGAGCGGTTCAGTCGAAATCACATGGGAGATGTTGTGCCCTCCTGTAGCTGGCAGATTACAAAGTCCTTAAATCCCTAACATGCATATTAATTTTTCCAACCACTAAAAATTGACTTGTGGGTCATTTCAATACCAGGCACGTGATAAGCTCTTGTCTACTAATTGTTATCATATGTCCCGCTTCCACTTTCTTGGGGCTTAAGATAGCTGGATGATGTTCCTAACACCGAAATTCAAGGTCAATTTTGGGTTTAGAGGACATGATAATCTCATAATTTTTCTTTACCAAAAAAAAAATAATCTCATAATTTTTTAAAGGCATTCGCCATAGGTGTGTTGAAAATCTGATGAGGCATGTGTGATGAAAGTTTTTTAAAAATTTATGACACTCAAGTAATCAATTGAAAATTATAATACTCGAGTGAATGTTATCCAGAAGTCATGGCACTCAAGTGATTGTAAAAACAAACTATGTTACTCAAGTGAGTGTTGTACAAAAATTACGATGCTTGTGGTGTTCTTATCCCATAAATGAGAAATCAAGTTGCGGTAAGGCTTGGGAGAACCCGTTACGAAGCGTAAGTGCCACCTCGCAATAGAGTTATACTTGCTCGGTTTAATCCCTCAGGATTCACCTTAGGAAAGTTGTATAGAGAGTTTCCACAATTTTAGACTGGCCAAAGAATTTCAAAACAGTCAAAATCTTTTATTTCTATTGCGTTTCTATTGGCGTTTCAACATTGATATATGCCTCATTTGTAAAGATCAACATTGAGATTTATTAAGACATTGAGGGGAGCATTGTACGTGGTACAACATTCATGCCTTTTCAAAAGGATTGGACGAGCTTGCCCAATCGCGCCTCTTAGTTACCACTGTAACCCGAGCCAGCTTTTATTGATTCTTAAATAGGGTTGGGCTGCTCTACTAGAAGTACAAGTTAAACCCTCCGAAAACTTTGAGGCCCATCAGATGGTCCATTTTGATATTTTTCCTTTTGTTCTTCTTTATCTACATGACACCAATTACCAAAAATTGTGCTCAAAGAGCTTTACCAAATTCAGCTCCCACTAATTTCCAAAATCATATTAGGTAACGACTAATTTGGTCTTTTTGCTAATATAAATTTTCAATTCCGCTCCTCAAATTTTTCAATGCAATTAAGTCCTGTAATATGATTGATTTATACAATCAAACCTTTCAATCATCAGTATATAATGAGCTTTAAAGGAAAAAAAAATGGAATATTTTCATTGAAATATACTTGTCCATGCAGATTTGATATCAAAATATCCATATGTCATCATAAAAACGTTTAAGATCACATATAAAAACTTAATGGCAGAGAGAGAGCATGCTTATGACATCCGGAAATTCCTTTAATAATATGTACAAAAAGAAGACAATAAATGTCACGTGTGGAAAATTCTAGTTAGATTAAGAATGTTGTAGTGCGCATAACATTTAAAATATATTTTCCGTGACTGTAGTTTTCGGAAAGTGATTCCATTAAGATTAAATTAATAAACATTTGTGCATAGGTTGATTATATAGAGTGGTGATAATACACATATCGCCGTAATAATTATTATTGGAGACTAATACACTTCAAGATTACGTATTGGATAAGTGGCGGTTAGAATTTTATTGAAGTGAGTTTCTCCTAGCATTTGGTAACTTTCTTGGAACTTTTTGGTGGATTCAAAATATTTTTCTAACTTTTCAGTGTTTAGAACGGACATTAATTTCCTTATTTATGTACTGAAACACTATATATCTTAGTAACCATCAAAATATCTACTTTGGAACTTAATAATTGAGTGATTTGTCTCTTTCTAATTGGAACACCTCTCACTCAATTTCAACCTAGTGTTTTTTACCCAACGTTTGCATTGCTTTTAACCTTAGTTAAACGTTCTTATCCCTTTGTAATTCATGTAAGTCTTTCAAGTACATCCTCTCTTGATTGTATGAAGCCTTTATAGGCTCCCCAGATCGGCCAGGTCATCCCTCCTCTGTGGCCAGTCATCGGTCGTCGCTGTGGCCAGCCACCGATCAAAAATAAAGGAAAAAGAAAAGAGAAAGAAAAGAAAAGAAAAAATAAAAATAAAAGAAAAGGAGAAAAAATAAGAATAATTATAATTTCGATTTTTTTAAAAAATTATTTTCATAAAAAGGGAGAAAGTGTGTGTGGGCCTAATGGGTGAATTAGAAATGGGTTCTACACTTATCCTATTTAGACCTTTTTATGTTAGGCTTAAAACTTTAAGACCAATTTGAGATGGGCTCTTTAAAGTTGTAGTGACCCATATATGAATCATATATGGGTCTAAGACCCATTTTAATAGGTCCAGTCATAGGTATATCAATTTGTGATTTTTTGTAATATTAATCCAATTTAACGGAGGGTAAATTTGTCACAAATGTACTGGTTTTGGATTTTTAGTGGTAAAAAAATTAGTTCGGGGTAAATTTATCATATGTGTACCAGTTTGAGGTTTTTCGTGATCAAAAAATTAGTTTAGGGTAAATTTGTCATAGACATACTAGTTTGAGATTTTTTATGATATTAACCCATCAAATAAATATGTTAAAGCGTTTGATTTCACCATTATCACCATATATGAATTTTATATCATGAACAATATCAAACATGTGATAGCGGAATTTTCTAATCTATTTACTATCCTATTTCTAGGTATAACAAACCTACTCAATTCACCATATCTCTATGTGAATTTAAATAAATATAAGTGCATTAAAATCTGTGAATATTCCCGGTTTATAATAAATCTTTTGGATTACCTTATCATAGAAAGCCACGCAATTAACATGGTATACCTCTATCCACATTTAATTCTCGGTTATATATTATAAGGAGCAATTGCATATTATCACAGTTTAGTCTCAAACATGCACATAAGATCATTCAAATGGTGACCAGTCACTTGAAGGCATTAAGCACAATAACATATAACTCACATGAATGAAATCATTTGCAAAACATAAAAATCATAAAATTCATATCATCATGATCATGCTACATCGTAGCCCTAACAAAACAAAATTAGAATATAATAGAAGAAGAAACAAGCCCAACATCTTGAATTAAAGAACAAGAATTCCATCACCACTTTGTGTATTCTCTTCAAAATACTTGAAAAACTCCCAGAATAATAAAAAAAAGTGATCTAAAAAACACTAGATGTGCGCCTATGCTCTCAATATTATCTTATTGATAGCATCCAAGACTCCTAACACAAGGCAATTGCTTATTTTTTCGCATAAAATTAGGAAATAAATGGCAAAATTTCCAATTTGGCATCCACCTTCTAACTTTTCTCTGGGTGGTGTCTTAATTTCCTTCTTTTTGCCATTTTTTCCTTATTTTCTCCATGTCTCATTATGCTGCATAAACAAGGAAAATTTGAGTAAATAGAAGGAAATTCAAATATTTTCTCACAAATATTGCATTATTTGTTGTCTAAAATAGGTAAAATAACTCTATTTTTATAGAGTTATCAAACCTCCAAACTTAACATTTTGCTAGTCCTTGAGCAAAAGTAAGATATAACACATACTCAAGCTACCCCATCCATCATCCTTCCATAATTGCTCGAAATCACAATTCAAAGAAAAACACAAATTTCATCCAAATAGTGAAATTGATTGACAAGTTAAAACCAATTCTAACTTTGTGATCTAAGTGTGTGTGAGTCCTCATCTTTTCGAATTATATGCAATCTAGATAAGTTCAAATTGATATGATGTGACGTCCTAGTACACCACTCTCTAATGCAGTTCTTTAATCTCTTTTAAAATTGTTAGTACACAAGCGGAAGATAACATTTAAATTCAGCATTTATAACATGAATTAGACATAAGCAACACATACAATGTAGCTGAGCAGGAATATCTTACTTCCATTTCATTATCTTATTTATGTACACGAGTGGCGCTAACCAAAAACTACCACTGGGAGGACCAAAAAGATATAAAACATCCATCACTACCACCAACACCCATCATCGCATTTTAGACTAAAAAGAAGCGATTGCGGAAACTTTGAAAAGGCTCCCTAGTAGCTTACATCATCCCTAAACAACTACTCCCATCCATCACTTCCGTCATCTGAACTACTGCCATTAGGGTAGGGGATCGGTCCAACCAGCCGACCGTCCACAAGCACGAAGACCGAAATGAAACGATATGGAACATGACCTCTTGGAACTCTAACATCAACCCATAACATCGCGGTGTAGCACACGACCATAACTGGAGGGTGATCAGGGTTTGTAAATTGGTATAGCTCCCCCTCAAAATCAGCGGAAGCACCGTAACGAGCGATAGGTGATGCTTGGATCGTAGGCATAACTAAAGATCTGTAAAAATAGATATTAATGGGAGTAAGCTAATGCTCAACAAGAGATAAGACTAGCTTATAAACCAACCGATCCTACCAACTTTCGATTCCTAGTTCACATCTAACATGAAATAATTAATGTATCCTATCATGAATGCACACCATCCGAAAGCAACATCGGTAATCACTTGTATCATGCCAGTATGCATCATGGCACTAATCATATCAAACGTCCTCAATCAAATTCATTTCCAGATCATAGCAATCTATAAGAACAACTTGACAATTTGCAGTAATACCACAAACACATGCCACATTATTTCAATGTTTCACTTGTTTAGTCTCACGCTTGACTCATGGATTACACCGGTTATTCATTGGTCCGCACAAGGCACTCTGGATTACGCCAATTCACTAATTGGTCCCGCTTCCGTGGTTTATCCATTACATACATCTCCACTCCTAGGCATTCAATTTACTAATCATGACATCCCCGCACACAGCTTAGGGGCATCCTGACCTCCTATGGAGGCATCATCGGTGCAAGGCCCAATGGACATCTCTTATGGTGGATTTATATCACACAATTCAAGCACTTTCTTTTATACATGCAGCAACAAACCATTTTAACGCCATACAAAGCGTGTAGGTTTTATCTCCATGAGACATCAAGCCACAATTCAAACATTTTCACGTGAAAAATAGTGCATCTTTGAAATTGGGTAAAACTGGATAGTTTTTGCACAATAACATAAATAAGACTTAAAAATATAGTGAATGAACTCCGAAAATTCTAAAATTTTAATATGTCATAAACAAGATCTTAATCAACATTTCTCACGTAGAACACGAAGTCTGGATCTTTTTGTAAACACAACTTTTAGTAGCTCAAATACAAGCAAAAAAAGGTTCGCTGGAACATAATCTTTTCTTTTGAAAGTGAGCTTTTTCTAGAACCCAAACCATCCCCAAAAATTCCCAATTTTTTATATGTTGTAGAGAAAGAAGTTCTCAACAATTTTGTGAAGGAAATTTGTTAAGAATCATTCTAGAAAAAAATTGTGGAAAATCAAGAAGGTGTAAAGGTCACAGAAATAGCAACACTGGATGGTTCAAACCTGTTTAGAAAATGATCCCTCGTACAAACCAAATCAGCTTAGAAAAATCTAGTTTTAAAGTATGTTATACTTCGAGATGTTGGTAGAAACTTTGATAAAGAAAGTTTCTTAAAATTCGGTCCACAAAAATCTCTAAAAAAATGAAAAGAAGAAGAGGTCTAGTAGCTACCTTTTTGGGTTTTAAGAACAAAGTTCAAGGAGATGAGTCCGAATGGAAACGCATCCAATTTACTTCAACAAAACCCATACCCAACGACTTGAATAGACATGCATCACCCATTTCCATCTCTATTCAACAACCTTTACCCATCTATGTCACATGCAACACAAGTTCTTGACCTAGAACCTACATGCAAGGCCATTAGGAGCTAGTACACAACATGCAAGGCCATTAGAGACTAGAACACCCACATGGAAGACCATTAGGACCTCAAGCACACTCAATCCCGGTCTGAATAGCCACATGCATGCCCTTCTAACATCATGAAACCCACATGCAAGATCAAAACATCCATCCACAACAACAAACAAGAAAAACCAAGGGCATAGAGAGATGGGTAGGCTTAGAAACGAGCCCCATCTCCTTGCCTTGAACTATCCAAGGGCGAAACTCTTCCTCTTAGGTGTTGTTCATGCTTTCATAGCACCGGAATGAAAGAAAAACGGACTGGAACAATGCTGGAAATGGAGGTGAGGCGCGGGGGGGGGGGGGAAAGAGAGAGAGAGAGAGAGAGAGAGAGAGAGAGAGAGAGAGATATGAAATGTGGACACGACTGATGTCTTCCAAAATGAAAGAGAGTTAAAGGGTAGGGGCTGCCGTGGGGTTAAGGGAAAAAGCGAGAGTGTGATGATGATTCTATATCATGAGCCCGAAGATGGTGTGTCAAACAAGCCTCCTACCTTGCGTGAAATTTGATTGGCTGATGTGGATAGTAAACATGATTAAATAGACTTAATAATTCAATTTTGCATGCTGAATTTCTGCCCTAGATGGCTGGCCACACGTGGGGGTTAATTGGGGCACAATTTTGTGTCCAAATTATCCAATCCAAATATACCTAAAGTCACATAAGAACTATCTCAACAACCATTACTCCCCATTATCACAAATGATCACCAATCTTATGCATATGACCACGCGTTGATCTCTTCTATTGTTCAATGCATTCCAAAGATTTTCATATCAAAATATGTCAAATGCCTAATCATCGATATTCCGAAAGGATCTCGATAATTAACAAATCAATTCTTGGCCATCTCCAATTAGCAATTCATATAATGTTACCATGAAATTTGGGATGTCACATATGCAACCTCTTAAAAAATCTCTATAGTTATGACCAAATCTCATAGGTTTGTTTTTCATTACTCTCTCTACTAATGTAAGCTAATCATCCAACCAAAAATGAATAGGACTTACCTCAGTTTGTAATATAAGCTGGGCTAATGGTGAGATAACAATAACTTTAAGCTCACCTATGGACACATTAATTTCTAGGATCTAATGAGAACCCATGCTACAATCTCCAATTTCACTCCTTTAAAATAATATTTCTGCTACCACTTATCATCATTTCTTCTTCTTCTTCTTCTTCTTCTTCTTCTTCTTCTTCTTTTCATTGCTTTATGGTGGAGTTCGTCCTTAAGTCCCTCCTAATATAACATGAACATTTCCAACCCATTGAGTACTCAAGAGGCTCATTTAATTGAAAGTTGGATAAGGAACCATAAAAGCAATTTCCTTTTTTTTCTTTTTTTTTCTTGTTGAAAAAAATCCCTAATTAGTTTTGAAGAAAGACAAAACAATCCTATTCTGATCACAATTATACTTAAGTTATTTGATGCAGGTAAATATTGAGTCATCAGACTTAGTCGATGAAAGGATTTTCTTATTAGACTCAAAATTCCTCATCATATTCAATGAGTATTATTTTTGACAAGTTTATGTAGGACAATCAAATTGATTTTATAATCGATATCTCAAGATATCGTAATTGGCAATCATAAGATCATTCTTTAAATACGAAAAACTACACTTACGGAAACCTTGATTTGATTGTATGGGAGATCAAATCATCTGGAGATAATAGTTCTTCTTTTGACGGCTATGCGTCCTCTTTTGGGAAGATTCTTCAACGGGTTGATTTGGAGATCAATCCTCTAAAAACTATCCAATGGATAGATTGAAAATAGAGGAGTATAAAAGGAGTGCAATGTCATACAAGAAGAACAATCAGAATTGAGAATTCCAAAGTTTGAATAAAGATTTGATCTTACACACTTGTGATTACTGTATCTATGTTGTTGCTTTAGAAAGAAAATTATTTGAGTGAAGAGTGTATGTGATAGTGCAATCTATCATCTAAGAAGCACTGCTCCTGTAATCTCTTGGTGATTCAATAGTGAAAAATAGCCAACAGGCTGCCAGCGTGGAGAGTGGACGTAGACTTGATAAAGTCGAACCATTATAAAGATTTGTGTGCAATATTCTCTATCTCTAAACTTTCATTTATTATTGTTGACATTGTACTACATACACATCCGTCAAACGAGTTCGTTAAACATCATCATAATCATCAGGCGCAATTATCTGACGACAACTTATATACAAGTTTGTCATACGCATCCATCTGATATTGACTATACGAGTTGTTGATCTCGACTATATTCATTCCGCACGTTTAAATCATCTAATTTGGTGAAATCACCTATTCATCCCCTCTAGGTGATAGCACTAGCCGTAACAATTGGTATCAGAGCCTAGTACTCATTTTTCTTTGAAGTGTTATTTTACTTCTGAGCTAATAATTCTTGATGGCTAGTAATGTTGAGTCGGGTCACAAAAATAGACCGCCTTATTTTAATGGAACTAAGTACAGTGTATGGGAAAACAAGATGAAGACATTCATCTTGGGAATAGATCAGGATATATAGGACATCGTTGAACATGGAATTATTCCAAACGTTTCAACCGAAACAAAACCTCTAGAAACTTCAAATGGGACATCTTTTGACGAAGGAATTAGAGAGCAAATCAAACCTCAAGCTCCACCTCTCTCGGCCAAGGAAATTTCCAAAAAGATCTATCTAGATACAAAGATCATAATGGTCATATACAATGGTCTAGCACGTGTTGAATATAAATGAATTGCAAATCTCAAAACTGCAAAAAAAATTTGGGATCGACTCAAGCTTGTTCATGAAGGAACAAAGAGAGTCAAGGAGACAAATCTCAACATTTTCCCTAGGCAGTACGAGTCCTTCACTTAGAAATCAAATGAAACAATTTTTGAGATGTAGAGCAAATTCACTGAGATCATAAATGGGCTTGAATTCCGAAACAATCTTATTTCAGAACCTATGAAGGTGAACAAGTTGCTGAGAGCTCTCTCAAAAGAGTGGAATAACATTAAGGCTCCGTTCGTTTGGCGGAAAATATTGTGTTTTTGGAAAATGTTTTCCCGGAAGTCATTTTCCTGGAAAATGTTTTCCCGGAACATAATTTTCCGGTGTTCGGCGACTAATATGAAAAAGTTTCGGAAAATATTTTTCGCCGGTGGCGGCGGCCGGCAACCGGCGGTGATCGGCGACGAGCGGTTGCGGGCTGGCAGCGGCAACTGGCTACCGGCAACGGTGACCGACATCCGAGGGGGTAGTGGTGGCATCCGGAGTGGGGAAGGAGTTTGGTGGAAAATGATTTCTGCTTCTGAAAAGCGGAAATCATTTTCCGCCAATTTGGTCATGTTTTCCCTCATTGAGGGGAAAATGTTTTCGGCCCCCGAACACCGGAAAACCTGGAAAACATTTTCCGTCAAACAAACATAGCCTAAAGTTTCTATTTGAGAAATTGAGGAGATCAGACCACTCAAAGTTGAAAAACTTATCGGAACTCTTCAATCTTCTGAAACTGAAAAGTTCTTAGAAACTAAAGAACCTAAAGGTAAAATATCCATAGCTTTAAAAACTAACATTGATTCTGATGACACATATTCAGATGAAGATGAAGAGTTAGCTCTAATGGTTAAGTGTCGCGATCTATCCGTCTTGATTGGATTAGGCCAAGAGGTATTTGTTGATGGATATGAACATTAATTGATTTGTTTGAAAGATAAACCAAATAGTTCATTAATCCAAGGACCGAGGCACTCCCAAGCTTTATACCTAGTGCAACGAGAATTGCCTAATTTACGCATTCGATTGGAGTTACTACTAGCCATAATCAAGGGTTGGTTAGAAACCCTTATCGAGACGAGGGAGCGTTGTCTTGATATACGCAAAAATCAGAGATTCTAAAGTTTAGGGACTTGATTACACTAGCGATCTAACTAGTGCCCTTTTGGTATCTAAACTTGAATATTCGCAAACTAACGTACCGAACAGCCTATCGAAAAAGCTAAGATTTCACCTAACCGTTCTAAAAATAGAAAATAACAATCAATGTATTAAAAGTGCATAACCAGATAATCATAAAGAAAATAAACAGCCAGCAAGTTAACATCGTTTCTAGAAAGGAAAAGGCCATCAAAAACCCTAAGGTAAAGCCTTAATGACTTATCCGATTTTTGAAAATTTTTAAAGGGTTTTTCTCATTTTTTTCAAGTTAAGCCCCAAAAAGTGATTTATGAACATTTCCTAATTTTCTAATTTTTTTTGGAATTTTTCTGAATTTTTTGATTTTTTTAATGTTTTTCAGACTTTTTAATATTTTTAAACATTTTCAATTTCTTTTAAAATTTTAATATTTTTTATTAATAAAATTAAAATTCCGGACTGGTCCCCTGACCCAATCCGACCTGGCTATTTGACCCAACTCTATGACCCGCCCCGGACCTTATTTTCCTATTTTTTTTCTAATTTTTTTATCCTCCTATTTTCCCTCTCTTCTTTTTTCTTTCTTTCTTTTTTTTTCTTTTATTTTTTTTTATTTTTCTTTTTATTCTTTTCTCATTTGTCTTTTCTGTTCTCTTTCCCCGCGAGTGTTTCCTCCCTGGCATCTTCTGCCCAGAATGTCTTCACGGCGTCTTCTTCCCGAGAGCTCCCCACACATGCGAACTTACCGGTACGCCATAGCCTCTCATCGTCCCACCGTCAACGCGTGCCCACACCACCTACCGCGACCACTAGCCTCACCACCTCACGGTCGGCCGCCACATCACTCCCGGCTGCGACCGCTCCGGCTAATCCCGGACCCATTCCGGCGACTCCAAAGTAACCGAAAATGCCCATGTTTAACCCCCGCCCCTCCAAGCAAATCCAACAAGCAAATAAACATTGAACGTTGAGAAAATATAAGACTGACTGTGAAAGCTTCAAACCGCAAGGCAGCATTGGTAAGTATTTGCCCACGACTGACTCGAGAAAACCACACAATATGCCATGAAATGGAGAGGAAGCACAAAGTTAGACACCAATCATCAAGCTTGAGACAAATAAGGCACGACTCGAAGAGCCCACGGACTGTCTTAGACGACAATGATTTCGGACTTCATTCAGGCATTTCGACGAACGGGCGGTGTCCGAATTGCAATATGCATTCTAGAGTGAGATCTAATGCGTCTTGTGGGCCAACCATGATGCCAGCAGGTTTGGGTAACCTTATTTCATAGCAAATTTATCTCATTTCACTAGGGATCGCCCATAATCTGAAGGACCCAACTTGGCATCTTAAATGCATTTTATCTCTTTGGGGCTTTTTATCAAACAGGTTGTTGGCAACCGAGAAGGCGAGCTACAGATCTAATCTTAGGGTGGTTCTCGGCATAGACGGGATACGCAAAGACTCAAATCGACAATATATATCACATCTCAGCTTCTAGCGAGCAAACGGGTCACAACGTCACTGATTGAACTCGGTAAGACTACCCACCGAGATGCGAGGGGAAACAGGGGAGGTCCAAGAGTCTCACCTGGTCTGTGGCCGCAAAAATGACGATCGACAAAGACAAGCGGGAGTCAATGGCGGCGATGACTACGAAGTCAGAGGTGCTGAGAACACTATAGCAAGCGGCAGTGAGATGAATCTTTGAAACTTGAGTATGATCAGTAGCTAGCAAAGTGGAGAGACTCTCCGGCAATGGTGAATGAGCGACTGGAAAGGGGGAGGAGATTTGCCAGCGATCCTCTTGGGTAGAGGAACTGGAGCGCTCTCCTCTTCTCTCAATCCCCTTTCTGCTATCTGCTCTCTCCCTTTTTTTCGGCTTTCCCCATCGTGCTCTCACTGTTTCTCCTCTTCTTCCCTCTTTTAACGCTGAGAGAGAGGAGGATAGCTTCCTCTCTTTGGGGACCACGGGCACCTCTGACACCTGCTCGTCGACGCCCGACGACGGACACTGCTGCTGCGCGGTATATTCCTCTGCAGCGCCTTCGTTCCCCTTCTGCCAGGCTGCCTTCTTCTCTGCTTACAGAGAAAAGTTGAATGGGACGGGGGTGAACCGGGCCAGGCCTAAGAGGTGAGAGGCTAAGCCGGCCCGTGCGAGAAAGGAAAAACGGGAATATGACCGGGCCGGACTGATCCGGTCCACTTGAACAGGGTCTGGCCCGCCCGGATTTTTTTTTGGATCTTTTAACAAGAAAAATATGTCTAATAGACCCTATTAATGCAAATGCACCTAATGTCTATATGCCACGCAAGTTAATGAAAATTATTTTTGCTTAGGGGTTAATAAATTAACCGCTAATTTTATATGTAATTAACCTAAAACGGATAGGCAAAAATTAGGTGCCAACATTAAGAAACTGAGAAAGATGGCAAATAAGGTGAAGATGAATAAGTCAATGAAGCAATTCAAGAATTCTGAGCCATCAAAAGCCAAGAAGCTAAACCTTCAGAAGAAATCGAGTGCTGAAGATGAAGAAAATAAGGACGTGATATGTTTCCACTGCAAAAAGAATGGACACATAAAGACTAAATGTCCTCTTATAAAAAAGAACAAAGGAAAGTATGAATGATATAAGAAGGCTTTCAAAGCTCAAATATGGAGTGACTCAGATGATGATGAATGCGAATAAGAGTATGCCAATATCTGCTTGATGGCAAATTCAGACTCAGAATCAAGTTCTCATGAAGAAGACGAAGTAAGTAATTCTCAAATTCCTGAAGCAGTCGCAAATTATATTGATGAGTTAGTCTCTATTAATAAAACTACTTTAAAAAAAATTTCTGAATTAAAGAAGGAGATTTTGACTTTAAAAAGTGCAACTCAAAATAAGGAAATTAATGAGTCAATTACATATGAAAATGAATGTTTAAAAAGGGAAAACAATCTCTTAAAATAGCAAGATATTTCGCAAAAGGGTAAAATTGATTTTTTGCAAAAAGAATTTAATCTTATTAAGGAGAATAAAGAATTCCTTGAAAAGAAAAATGATTTATTGAAAAAGGAAATTTCTGATCTGAAAAATATTTCTCAAGATAAGGAAAGTTTTGATCATATCTCTAAAGAAAAAGAACTTCTAAAAAATGAAAATTCAAATACAACCAAGAAATTCTCGATGGGTTCGAAAAATCTTCAACATATTTTATCAATTCAAGTTCCCTATTATAGTAAATTAGGTTTGGGTTTTGAGAAAAATATTGAATTTAAAAATATTTTTCCTAATGTCAAAGAAAGACTAAAGAAAAGACCTCCCAGATTTGTATATCAAAATCACTTTCAAAAGCAGTTTGTGAAATTCAATGGTCAAACTTCCTTTAAGTACTCAAATTGCGGTGATACAAATCACTTTAAGAATGATTGTTCTAAGGTTTAGAGACCTATTCAGAGAGACATTCTGAGAATGATTGAACCTAACCAAAATGGACTCAAGAAAATATGGGCATCAAAGAAAGAGTGAGTTACTTATTTTTTGCAGGTATTAAAGAAAAGAAAGAACAAGTGGTACCTTGACAGTGGTTGCTCAAGACACATGACCGAAGATCCTTTGAAATTTATCCAGTTAGAAAGAATTAAAAAAGGAAGCGTATCCTTTGGAGGTAACAACAAAAGAAAAATAATTGGCAAGGGAACTGTCAGAATCGAAAATCTCATCATCAACGAAGTCTCACTAGTTAATGATTTGAACTTTAATCTAATTAGTATCAGTCAATTATGTGATATTGGTTACAGAATCACTTTCCAAGAAAACAAATATTCGGGGATAAGTAAAGACAACAAGCAATCATTTACGGGTTGAAGGCATGGGAACATTTACCTACTAGACACGAAGTCTAACAACTTGCAATGTCTCGTTTCCATTAAAAAAGAATCTGATTAGTGGCATAGGAAGCTCGGGCACATGAGTGTCAAGTTAATTTTCAAAGTAGCTTTAAAGAAACTCATTAAAGGATTGCTAGAACGAAAATTCAAGAGCACTGAGTTATGTTTAGCTTGCTCTAAAGGTAAACAGGTAAGAAGTTCGTTTAAATCAATAAACTATGTCAGCACTAACCGAGCTTTGTAGTTGCTTTATATGGATATTTTCAAACCTACTCAAATTCTAAGTCTTGGAGGTAAGAAATACTGTTAGTTATTGTAGACGATTATTTAAGATTTACTTAGGTATTCTTTTTGGCTCATAAAAGTGAAACATTTGAATATTTTTCAAAATTTGCCAAAAAGATACAAAATGAAAAGGGCTATACTATTTCAAGCATTAAATCTGATCATGGTAGAGAAATTGAAAATCAAAATTTTTTATTAATTTCTGTGATGAAAATGGCATTCAACATACTTTTTCCTCTCCCTATACTCCCGAACAAAATGGAGTAGTTGAAAAAAAGAATAGAACATTGCAAGAAATGGCTAGAACTCTTCTATTTCAAAACAAAACTCCAACACATTTTTGGGCTAAAGCTGTATTAACAGCTTGTTATATTTCAAATCGAATTTTTCCAAGATAAATTCTAGAAAAGACCCATTATGACTTGTTTAAAGGCAAAATTCCTAATATCTCTTACTTTCGAATATTTGGATGTAAATGTTTTATTTTCAAAAATCCTAATGATCGTGTTGGCAAGTTTGATGAAAAGTCAGATGAAGGAATTTTTCTTGGACACTCAACTATAAGCAAAGCTTACGGAGTATACAACAAAAATACTCAAACAGTGGAAAAATCATTGAATATCAAGTTTGAAGATTCAATTCAGACTCAAGAAGATGACTTTGACACTGAAAATCCAGTATTTGAAGAATTTGACAAAGCATTAGATGAATTGACGGTAAGTGAAAGTGATCAGAAAAAAAGATATGATGAAGCTCAGTAATCATCAAACCAACAAAATAATGAAGAATCATCAAATCCCGATGATGAAAATGATGAAAGATTTAATAAAAACTGGAAGCATAAATCCAGTCATCCCAAAGACCTCATCATTGGAAATTTAGATAAAGGAATCAAAACCAGAGCGAAGGCAAAAGAAGTTATAAATACATTGGCTCTCATCTCTAATGTCGAACCAAAGAATGTTGAAGAAGCCTTGAAAGATGAAAGCTGGATTGAAGTCATGCAAGAGGAACTATTACAATTTAAGATCAATCAAGTATCGAAACTCGTTCTTAGACTCAAGAATCACTCAGTTATTGGAACAAAATGGGTATTTCGAAATAAACTGGATGATCAAGGAAAGTCGTCAGGAATAAAGTGAGACTTGTGGCCAAAGGATATTCACAAGAGGAAGGAATAGATTATGATGCAACGTATGCTCCGATTGCCAGGTTAGAAGCAATAAGAATTTTACTAGCTTATGCTTGTTTATGTGATTTAAAACTGTTTCAGATGGACGTCAAAAGCGCATTCTTGAATGGCTACATCAAAGAGGAAGTATATGTAGAACAACCTCCAGGTTTTGAAGATCCTCACAAGCCTGATTAGGTATATACTCTCAAGAAAGCATTATACGGTCTCAAACAAGCATCACATGCTTGGTACGAAAGACTGAGTAACATTTTGGTACAAAATGAATTCACAAAAGGTAAAATAGATACTATCCTATTCATCAAAAGAAAGATAAAGATATTTTAATTGTTCAAATTTATATAGATGATATTATTTTTGGCTCTACAGATAAAAAATTGTGTAAGAATTTTTCCAAAATGATGAAAAGTGAATTTGAAATGAGCATGATGGGTGAGTTAACTTTCTTTCTTGGCTTATAGGTTAAACAAACCAAAAATGGGACCTTTCTTTGTCAAGAAAAGTATGCCAAGGAAATTGCGAAAAAGTTCGGTCTGGAAAATTGCAAAAAGACAGAAACTCCAATGTCATATTCCATTAAACTAGACAAGAAAGAAAAAGGAAGACCAGTAGACCAAAAATTATATAGAAGCATGATTGGCTCACTTTTATATTTAATTGCTTCAAGACCAGATATTCTATTCAATGTTTGTTTGTGTGTGAGATTTCAGTCAGATATAAAGGAATCTCATCTTACTGTAGTCAAACAAATTATCAAATATGTTGGTACCAATCCTACACTTGGATTATGGTACCCAAAGGGATCAAATTTTACTCTCATTGGATATTTTAATGCTGATTATGCTGGTTGTAAGATTAATAGAAAGAGTACCTTTGGAACGTGTCAATTGATAGGACACATGCTTGTGTCATGGTATTCAAAGAAGTAACAAACCGTAGCTCTTTCTACAGCAGAAGCAGAAAACGTCTCACTTGAAAGTTGTTGTGCTTAAATCCTTTGGATGAAGCAACAATTGAGAGACTTCAACGTCAAAGACCCAACTGTGGAGATCAAGTGTGACAATACAAGCGCTATTAAGCATATAAGAGCTAATCATATCGATATTAAGCATCATTTTATTCACGATCATGTTCTAAAAGGAGATATTAATGTTCAATTCATAGACACTAAATAGCAATTAGCTGACATTTTTTACAAAACCTCTAGAAAAAAAAGTTTTGAGCTTATCAGAGATAAACTAAATATTATTAACCCGCTTTATTGAGCTGTGCAGTATAAACTCACATTGCATCTGATGACTTATTTGATCAAGCACAAATTTGAAGCGTCTGATTTTGGCATGCAACTCATCTTATAAAAGGTATGTATTTCTCATGTATTTGAATGATATGATTGTTTGAAATAAGTTGTCTTGTATGATACCATTTGGGAATTAAAATCCCAAAATTTTCGGAATACAATTTCCGCAATTTCCATTAACTGTCAATTGACAATTTCCAAAAAGGGTTTTACAAGAACCGAAATGTTTCATTTCTTGGTTTTAACCCTTCTTCTTCTTTCTCGTTTTTCAATCTCTCACAAACACACGATTTCTTCCTCTCTCGAATCACTGAAATCCTAAAAATCCCATCTTTCTCTTTTGAAACCTAAAATTTCTTCAATGGTGCCTAAGTCAACCTCTGAATCGAACAAAGGAACAAAGGGCTTTAGGAGATCAAATTGTCTCGCTGAACTGTTCACTAGGGCAAAACACGATGGAGAACCAGAGAAGATCTACATCTCTGATACGGGTTCTGACATGGAGTCATCTGAAGGTAAGAAATCTCCGAGAATCCCTATCCATGAGTGTGATCGTTTTGGTAGAACAAGGCAATTGATAAAGGCCATCAAAATAATTCGAGAAAATCGAAGTGATCAGAGCATTGTCAATGCGGTATATAAGACACTGGGTTTTCTGTCTGAATGAGAGGTTGCGGAAGAATATGAAAGAGGTTTGAGGATTGAAAAAATGCCTGTTGCTGAAAGGGGTATTGCACTTAAAGACACATCTATTGTTAAGGAAACTTCTACGACAGAGAAGAAAGGGATCTCTAGAAAACGAAAAGAGAAAATAGGGGAACAGTCGAATATTGGTGCAGATAAATTTATTGGTAAGGAGGAACTCCAGACTGAAGAGAAAAGCAACAATATTTACTCCAGAAAGGAGGACAATGACGAGAAATACACTGAGTTTGTGTCTATTTCTGGCATTCCCCCTAATGATAAGAAAAAAGACAGCTTGTTCAGAAACAAAACACATCAGATTACTTACAACTCTTTTTTAGCTAGATGAGTAATGAATAATAAGGTAATATACTTCAATTTCCTCAAAAACTTCAATATCAAGATTCAGAAGCTGATTGAGAATCTTGATTTTCAGAGAATGTGTTCTCTCTCACACAAGGTTTACCCTAAACTTACTGTTTACTTCTATTCCAATTTATCCTTCAATTCTCCTACTGAGATCGAATTCTCTATTTTTCAAAATGATTATAAGTTAACAACCTTTGATCTTTCTGCCATCCTAGGAGTAACACATACTAAATTTCCTTTCATTCCTACTACTGTTGATTTGGCATACCGATCTTTGTCTGGTAACTTATCTTTGATCAGAGGTTCAACATCTCATGTATTTCACATTCTTTTTCCTCTCAACTCCATTGTGTTGCACAAAATAATCATAAACTATCTCAGACCCAAAGGATCCTCTAAAACTGATGTCTCTAGATATGAGGCAAAGCTTATCTGGGCAATTTAGAACATCTTTCTTATTTCTTTGTCCCATTTGATCCTTCTACAAATGTATAGATCTGTCAAGAAAAGTAAAGGTCAACTTCCTTACGGAGCTCTAATCATTGCTATTTTTAAGTACTTCAAAATTCCTATTCCTGCGAAACTCAAAGGCAAACCTCTTCAAAACCATGACTGTAGGGGAACTTATGATAACCAAGATGGGATGTAGGTTTTATGGAGAAAGTTGGAAGAATAAGAAGGGTGAAATTGTTCCAATTGAGCTGATGAGTGAACAGAAAAATGGCTCTATTAATATATTTCTTGAACCTGATGAGGAGGAGTCGATCGAACCTCTAGTGAGAAAGAGGAAAGTGAAGAAGACTGCCTTAAGATCAGACATACCAGCAAAAAGAAGACAAGTTATGGCCAGTGATTCTAATGAAATGGAGATATCAGATGAAAAATCTGATGAGCAATCTCAAGCTGGTAATGGAATCCTTGAGGCAATAAGATTTATACAATGGCCACTTAATGAAGTAGCCAAGCATAAAGCTCATGAAGACAGGCATGCTGCATCTCAACTAGAAATACAAAGGCTGGAGATGAGGATGAAAGCTTGATGCAATCATTTAGTGACCTCATTAACAAAATTTTGATGGAGAATCAGCAAGAGCAAATGGTCACTACAGAGAAAGAAACTGAAGATATTCAGTTCTTCGAAAAAGGATCCTCTTGGGGACAAGGGGAGCTTGAGCATGAAAATGTTACAGAGGCTAAAAGGCAGGAGGAGTATGAGCAAGATAATGCTCAAAATGCCAAGGAAACTAGCTTTGAACTGGCTGACATTTAGGAGGAGCAAATTCAGAGTGCACAAGAGACTGGCCCTTCAGAAGCAACATTCGTAGATTTTCCTCTTGAAGGAGATGAATATGAAAATGTTTTATTTGAAGTGCAACAGAAAGGAAAAGAGAAGCAAGTCGAATCTGCTGACATTCAAATTACCAATACTCCCTCTGGATATAATGTCTCATCATCTATGTCAGATCATACAGCTATTACAGATCCGAGGTGGAGGCAAGCAGCCGTTCAGAATGAAGTCAGGAAACTCAAAATGACCTTAAAAAAGGAATCCAGGAGCTGAAGGACTTGATGGAAGCCAGAATAAACAATCTAAAGATACAAGTCAGAACTGATATGCAACTTGCAGCAATCCACACTGCAAACATTGAAGGAAAGATTAATTGGCTCTCATCAAGTATTGAGCAAAGATTGAATCAACTTTCCTGCTTCAGTCTAGTACAAGTGCCTTTCCCACCTGCACCTTTTGGACCTTCATCATCTGAACCTTCTGGACCATCAGCCTATCTAGCAAACCAGACAAACTGACCAAACACCTTCCAATCAACTAGTCTCTCTGAGATCATCTGAGAAAAGTTTCTGCATTTGATACTTGTTTTTGATGTGTTGTGACTTGGTGTGCACTTTGACATTTGGATGTTGAACTATGATTCGAATCTAATTGTTGAACTCTTATATTGAACTCTTATTGATTATGCTATTATCTGATACTTATCCTTTTTGCTGATGTCAAAAAGGAGGAGAAATATTATATAGAATATGAATGAGAATGTTATATAGATAAGTTGTTATGCTGGTATCAGAAATTAACACTGCTTTATGTGCTTTGATTGTCATATCCTCTAAATAGAGTATTTTGTTCACATAAATATTTTTAAAGCATATGGATAGTTTTGTCATCATCAAAAAGGGGAAGAATGTTGAGGAAAATCTCTAATTAGTTTTGAAGAAAGACAAAACAATCCTTTTTTTTTATCACAATTACACTTAAGTTATTTGATGCATGTAAATACTGAGTCATTAGACTTAGTCGATGAAAGGATTTTGTTATCAGACTCAAAATTCCTCGTCAGATTCAATAAGTGTTATTTTTGGCAAATTTATGTAAAGCAATCAAATTGATTAAGGAACGATATTGTTATTTCCAATTAGGATATCTTGAGATATCGATTATAAAATCAATTTGATTGTTTTTTTTTGGTAAGGATACCAAAAAAAAACAATCAAATTGATTTTATAATCGATATCTCAAGATATCCTAATTGGAAATAACAATATCGTTCCTTAAACACGAAAAACTACACTTATGGAAACCTTGATTCGATTGTATGGGAGATCAAATCACCAAAAGATAATGGTTCTTCTTCTAACGGCTATGCATCTTCTTTTGGTAAGATTCTTCAACGGGTTGATTTAGAGATCAATCCTCCGAAGACTGTACAACGGATAGATTAGAAATAGAGGAGTATAAAAGGAGTGCAAACTTCGTATAAGAAGAACAATTAGAATCGAGAATTTCAAAGTTTGAATAGAGCTTCAATCTTATACACTTGTGATTACTGTATCTACCATTGTTACTTTAGAAAGAAAATTACTTGAGTGAAGAGTGTACGTGATAGTGCAATCTATCATCTGAAAAGCACTGCTCTTGTAATCTCTTAGTGATTCAATAGTGAAACACAACCAACAGGCTGTCAGCGTGGAGAGTAGATGTAGGCTTGATAAAGCCAAATCACTATAAAGATTAGTGTGCAGTATTCTCTATCCCTAAAATTTCATTTATTATTGTTGACATAATACTGTATACATATAGGTCAAATGAGTTCGTTAAGACATCATCATAGTCATCAAACACAATTATCTGATGACAACTTATATATAAGTTTGTCATACGCGTCTATCTGATATTGACCATACGAGTTGTTGATTTCGACTATATTCATTCCACACATTTAAATTATCAAATTTGGTAAAATTACCTATTCACTCCCTCTAGGTAATAGCACTAGCCGTAACATTTCTTTTGAACGAAACACCCCTAACAATCATAGCAATCAAATTATTTTCATGCTCTATCCTTCCTCTCAAATTGCTATTATGCTCAAATAAACTTTTATCCTAAACAATCAACATGTTCATGGGTGGTGGGACAATGATATAAGTTAGTAAAAGGTAAGCTAAAAATATGTGGGTGTCAATGAAAGATTGGATAAGAATCAAGGCTTGATGAGGCGGCTAGGGATAAATAAACAAGGTTGGCTCGAAAGGCTCAATTGATTCAAAAATGGCTTAAATCATTTTATCAGTTAGCTGCAGCCTAGGATTTCACCTCAAGAGAAAATCAAACAAATTCTATGATTTGGATGAGGTCTAAGAAAAGCACATACTTCATATGAATGTTCTCTAGATGTACACACAACTAAAAAATGAAGGACTTTTTGTGCTCAATAAGTGGATCAACATAATCAAAATCAAAATTAACTCACACATCATTTGCAAGTTTCAAAAAAATTTAAATTTTCCTAAGAATCGCAAAAATTCACAACAAGAAATGCAATCATTAAAAAAAATCAGATTTAGCAAGACTTTTATCTCCCCCCTTAAACTTGAACGTGTTGGAGAAACATCTCTAAATGAATTTTGATGATACTCAAACTATCCTTTGTATAATATCTACATTGTCTAAGTGGAGATATTTTCAAGGGATGAAGTGATACTCATGATGTAATTCATTGAAGAAAAGATCACAAGACTGTTCTTGAAGGATTGTATAAAACAGCATCATCGTTCACAAAGATCAGCTAAATGATGATGTTTCATTGAAGCTAAAGAGATTAAGTAAATGGTAAAATTTAGGTAACTAATCGTTTAATACGATCGTTATCTCACTATTAGAGCCGTTGGTGACTGGACATGCACAACAGAAGATCCGGCAGAAAGGAGAATAGGCAGTCTAACAGGGTGTCAGAGCCACAGCTACACATAGAAGCAGAAGCTATTTCATGAAAGTCTGTAAAAGTTCGGGAATAGGCTGTATGGGTGGTCAGCAGCAACAACAGCTCTAACAGCTATCTTGCCTGTCTAAGATATCATCAATGACTATATTGAAGATGCCTATAAAAGAGAAGGCCTTTGAAGCCAACAAGTTAGAGAGTGCTTATAAAAATTCTGAAATCCACTACTTGTTGTATACTGAGCAAAAAGCTCATGTTTATCGATAGCACTTGCTATATTGTAATTGTGTTGAAAGTTCAAGTGTACCAAGTAATAGCTATGTCCACCTTCTGGTAGTGTGATCATCAATTGATGGAAGTGATGTACGCTGAGTGTAACTTGTTTAGCAAATTACTAGTGCAATCCAGCCCAACTTGTGGCTATTAGTTGTGAGAGTGGACGTAGGCTTGAAATCAAAGTCGAACCACTATATATTCTTGCGTGCAGCTACTTATTTTTTTGTTTATCATTTTTAGCATACAAGTGATACATCACCTCTCATACATCTAGTGAAACCCAATATCTATTTGTTACATGCTGTTTTTCCTAAAAGTTTTCAAAACCTCTAAAGCAACCTATTCACCCCCCTTTAGGTTGCATAGTTAGTCCTAACAATTGATATTAGAACCCTGTTGCTTGTCTTTGGAAGTGTATCTCTTCTGAGTATAAAGATCTTTTCTTATGGCTAACTTTGGTGGTTTTATCACTATTGATGCTCTTGTTCCTAACAAGTTGCCTTATTTTGATGGAAGCAACTATTCTCAAAATGTGGGATGTGATCTCACATGGCATAGAAGTACATGCATAAGTTGTTGCTCGAAGAGATGGTCAAGAAGCTTTAGAAAAAAATGCTGCTGCCAATGCTCCTGCGGCACATAACACAAAGAAAGCATGAAGAAGAAGAGCATATCATAATGCTAAAGCTAAACATCCTCTATATTGTTCTTTGTCTATGACTAAATATAACAAAATTTGTACGGGTGTCACAACTGAAGAAATCTGGGATCTACTAGAACTCACATAAGAAGGAATTGATGGAGTAAAGGAGACGGAGTTGAACATCCTCCTTGGATAGTATGAGCTCTTCAAGATGAAATAAGATGAAACAGCAGCACAAATGTTCAATAGGTTCACGGATAAAGTGAATGGTCTTGCACATCAAAGAAAAGTATTTACCAATGGACAAAAGGTGAACAAACTGCTGAGCGTCTTAGCAAAAGAATGGAACAATGTGAAGACCTCAATACGAGAAATAACGAGGATTCAACCAATCACATTAGAAGAATTGATTGGAACATTCACATCTTATGAAGTAGAACAACAAATTGAGGAAGGTAGCTGAAAAGGTAAGAAAGTTATAGCATTTAGAGCTAACAACAATGATGCAAGTGATCAATTGTCATAAGAAAATAAAGGTGATAATGAAGACAAGGCGCTATTCACTTGAAGGTTTAATAGTCTCATGAAAAATGGAGGAAACTTCAAAGGCAAACAACAAATGAAGTTCCTTGAGGAATGAAGACCCTACAAAAGCAAGGAAGAATTCAAAGGTAAAGACCTTGTTTGTTATGAATGCAGGAAACTGGGTCACATAAAGCCATATTACCTATTGCTTAAAAAAAAGAAAGGAAAGTATGAGAAAAAAGAAGAACGCATCACAAGCCAAAACATGGAGTGAATGTCACGTCCCGCACCCTACGGCGCGCCACATCCCTGCCGCGGTCGATTACAAGTGCGACGTCCCAGGACGCGTTGCCGACCCAAAGCCCAAAATAGAGAACAAGCACACGCGGAAGCAACACAACACCCAGACAATAAAACACATGACCAAGGATAGTGACACAAACAATAATTACAACTTGCATAAGCTACGAAGATATACAATATCCATTACAGCATAAGCACTTAAATAAAAAAGGGTCAACGGCCACTAGCAACGAAAGGGTAAGTGGCTCGGGATTAGACTCTCACTCTATCGGCTCTTCCTCCTCAGGGTCGGAATCCATCTCAAGGTCAGTGTCGCGACCTACCCGAACTGCTCGGGTTTAGGCCAAGAAATATTTGTCGATGGATGTGAACAACGATTGATTCGTTCGAAAGACAAATCAAATGGTTTATTAATCCAAAGATTAAGGTACTCCCAAGCCTCATACCTCGTGCGACGAGAATCTTCTAATTTACACATTCGATTGGAGTCGCCACTAGTCATGATCAAGGGTCGGCTAGAAACCCCGATCGAGACGCGGGAGTATTGTCTCGATACGTGCGAAAATCAGAGATTCCAAAATTCGAGGACTTGATTACACTAGCGATTTACTAGTGCCCTTTCGGTACCTAAACTTGATTACTCACGAAGTAACGTACCGGGCAACCTATCGATAAAGTTAAAATTCCATCTAACCGTTCTAATAACAATCAATGAATTAAAGATGCACAACCAAATAATCACAGAGAAAATAAACAACCAGCGACCTAGTATCGTCTCTAAAAAGGAAAATGCAATCAAAAGCCCTAAGGTAAAGCCCTAATGGCTTATCTAGTAGTGGCTACGGGCCGGTTTTGGCCCGGAACTGGCCCGGTCAAACTCGGGCCTGGCCCGTTGACCGGGCCTGCGGTTCGGAACCGGAACTGACTCGTGGCATATGAGCCTGGTTCCGATTCCCGAAAAATTTGAACTAGCCCGTTGACCGGGCCCGTGGCATACGGACCTGGTTCTTCGACGAAAAAAAAAAAAGCTGCAGGCTGCGCTGCAGCACAGCCTGCAGGGCCCGTTGCCAGGGGCTCGTTGCCAGGCCCCTAGCATTTGGCAACGGCCAAATCAAAATTAAAAAAAAAATTTAGCCGGAGCAGGGCCTGCACGTCTGCAGGCCCTGCTGCGGGCTTGCGCCTTGCGGCGGCCCGTTGCCCCTGACAACGGCTACGCCCCAACAAGCGTTTTTCTAAAAAAAAAAAAACACATAACCGTTGCAATTTTGCAACGGTTATGTTTTATTTTTTTTAATTCTAAATTTTCTTCTATTTTTTTCCTATAAATTCTATCAAATTCTCACAATACACACACAATTTTCTCAAATTCTCTCAAATTCTGTTCGCTCAAGTCTCAAATTTTCTCAATACTCGAAATTCTCTCAAATTCTCTGAAATTCTCTCAATTTTCTCAATCCACGCAATTATTTCTTAATTCTCCCAATTAATCTGCTCAATTCTCTCAATCCATTCGAAAAATGGCAAGTGGAAGTCGAGTGCCAACTGGCAAAGGTAAGAATATCGCGACGGAATCCCATCATTCTTTTGATCTTCGTGAATATGCAGATTTTCAAGATGATGAAATCAACATTTTTCCCGATGTGGAGCGCGTCCCGACGCAAGAAAGTTTTCATCCTCCTACCGAAATATCTACAACAAAGGAAGCGGAACGGGAATTTACATCTAACATTTAGAATCACTTCACGAAAATGGAAAGGTTTGATATTGGTCAAAAAAGGTATGATATAATTTGTAAATATTGTGGGAAAATATATAAATATACAGGTGGTCAATGATATGGAACATTTAAATGACATCTTAGGAGCAAACATCCAACCGAAATGGGAATCGATATCGGGCAACAACAAATTTCTGGGTACGTCAATCCTAACACTTCCCCTTTATTTCGTTTTAATGAAAAAACTTATAAGGAAGAATTAGGCAAATTTATTTCCGTTGAGCATTTAGCATTTAATTTTGGAGAAAGATTTGGTTTTAATGAATTTGTACAAAAAGCATGTGCTCCACAAGCAAAACGTGTTCCTAGAAATTCAATTAAACGAGTAATTAAAGATCTTTACAAAAATGAAAAAAAAGATTTACAAAACTTTTTTATGCAATTTAATGGATGCGTACATATAGGTAGTGATATTTGGAGTGATCCTTGGCAAAATCATTCTTACATGGGCATAACATGTCATTGGATAGATGACGAGTGGAGTATTCAAAAAAGAATTATTGCATTTAGAGTTTTCGATGATAATCATACGGCAAATAATATTTATAGAATAATTAGGCAAATTTTAGAAGAATATTATTTGCTTAACAAAATTTTTTCAATTGGTTTTGATAATACCGCAGCAAATACCGCTTCAATTAGTGATTTAGAAAATATTTGTAAACCCGCTTTTGGCGGAAAATTTTTTCACGTTAGATGTGCTTATCATGTTTTAAATTTATGTATACAAGATGGTTTGAAAACTCTCGATATTTTTCTTCAACCAATAAAAACGGCGATTCAATTTTTATGGAAACATCCCCCAAAAATGAAAGAATGGGGTAAATTTTATAGAGAAAATGGCAAAAAGCCAAAAAGATTTTCAAGAGATGTTCCAACTCGTTGGAATTCTACTTTCCACTTGCTTAATGAATCTTTAGTATATAAAGATTTATTATGTGCATTCATTTCTAATAATATACCTCAGATTAATTTATACCCACAAGAGTGGGATATTTGCCAAAAAGTTTTAGATGTTTTAAAGGTTTTTAATGATGCAACTTATACTTTGTCCGGTATTTATTATCCTACTACACATTTATTTTTAGTAGAGTATACTAATATTGTCGGAATTTTTGATGAATGTGAAAATGATGTTGAATTACATCATACTATAGTTGCAATGAAAATGACGTGGCTACATTATTATAGAGAAATTCCCATTATTTATTTAGTTTCTTGTGTTTTTTATCCGCGTTGCAAATTGGATGGCTTAAATGAGTTTTTGCGTGTGTATTATCAATGTTTACATTATGATGAGATAAATGTTACAACCATAGTACGTAATGTTAAAAACGTAGTAATAGAATTATATAATGAATTTTATACTAAATATAATTTAGGTGATATTGGATTTTCTCAATCTATGGAGATACAAAATGACAGTACAGGTAAAATTAGTAAAGGGTACCAACTTTTATTACATAGACAAAAAAAACAAAAGGGAGTAATAGGAAATATTTCTGAATTAGAGATTTATCTAACCATTTCATTTGAGTTTACTGAATCCGAAGGTGGTACAGATTTTTTAATTTTGGATTGGTGGAAGAGGCACGCAAGCCAATACCCAATCATTTCTCTTATTGCAAAACAGATTTTTTCAACCCTTTGTTCCACAGTTGTGATCAAACAAGTATTTAGTGCTTGAGGTAATATTTTGGATGAACATCTTTCAAGATTAGATCCAGAATCAGTGGGCATACAAGCTTGTGTTGCTGATTGGACGAAGGCTCAATACCGGCAACAAGAGATAGATCGGAATAATGAATCTGAATTCTTTAACAACGGAGATACTACCGCTACCGATACTGGAACGGGTAGTGACGATTGAGGATAAAAGAACTATTAGAGTTGGTAAATATTTTGGGAACCCTTGTTTCTTATATCGGGTACGCCCACATGAGCTTAGGGAACCCAAAGTATAATCCGACGACATGTGACCTCTGATCCCCTGCGCACGGAATGTTTAGGCTTCGGGATCATTTTATTTTTAGGGCATATATATTGTGCTCCTTTTTTTTATAGATCGTTGTAACGAATTGTAATGTGCTTAATGATAATTTATTAAGTTCAAGCCCTCTCTTGTCTTTTTGTCCCCAAATTTAATTACAATTTACAATTTAATTACAATTTATATTGAATAATATTTCGTCACCAGAATAGTAATTTTTTAATTTTTTTATTATTTTCTTTTCTGTTTTTCCTTTTCTATTTTTTTTCTTTTTCCTTTTCTATTTTTTTCTTTTCTTCCTTCGCCGGCAGGGCCGGCGACCTCCGTCGGCCCTAGTCGAGGCCGACGGAGGAAGAAAAGGAAAAAAAAGAAAGAAAAGGAAAAATAAAAAAAAGGAAAATTATGAACCGGTTCCGGTTTATACTTGGTTCTGAACTGTGGCCATCTCTAGGCTTATCCAATTTTTGAGAAATTTTTTAGAGGGATTTTCTCATTTTTAAATTTTTTTGAGTTTTTTTTAACCTAAAATCTAGTGAAATTAAGCCCAAAATTGATTTCTAAACATTCCTAATTTCCTGATATTTTTTGGAATTTTTTCAGATTTTCTGAATTTTTTGAATTTTCTGAATTTTTTAATATATTTTTTATTGAATTAATTTTTTTGGGATTTTTAAACATTTTCGTATTTTTTGGTATTTTTAAATATTTTTATTAATAAAATAAAGATTTCGGATCGGGTCCCCTGACCCGATCCGCCCGAACTCTGACCCGGCATACTGACCCATCCAAGACCCCATTTTCATTTTCTTTTCTATTTTTTTTATCTTTTCTCTTTTGTTTTTTCTATTTTTTTTGTACTTTCCTTTCCCCTCTATTTTTTCTCTTTTTATTTTATTCCTTACGTGCTTTTTCCTCTTCCTCTTCTGAACACTCCTCTTTGACTTTTCTTCCCTCCTTTTCTGTTTCTTTTTCTTTTTTCTCTTTTGCCTTTTCTTCCACTCTTGCATGCCTTCCCCATGCATGTTCTTCTTCCTCATGGAGTCACCAAGAGCTCACTGAGACCGCGCCGAGGGCTCTCCACCTTCATGCCTCGCCGGAGCAAGCCTTCCACGGCCCTCAACGTTTGCCGTTGACGCCGACGGCCATCATCGGTTCATTCCCATCGACCACCACACTCTCGTAGCCAAGTACTCCGGCTATCGCCGTGATAACCTCGGCGATGTTAAAACATCAAAACATTTCGAGACGGTAACCGATTCATCATAATAAATCTATATACGGATATGAAAACGGCGGGACATGAGAGTAACCGAGGTGGCCTCAAACCGCGGGCTTCTTTGGCATAGGGAATGGGTTTTCTGGCAAAAGCGTGTTCGTCCATGGCCGACTTGGGAAGACGATTTTCATGCCACAAAATCACACGAAATTATGGAGTCAGTCACCAAGAACACTAAAAAAAAAAAAACAAACGCCATTCCAGTAAATCAAACATGTATAAGCACACTAAAGGCTGAGGAAATACAGGACTAACTGAGGCGGCCTCAAGCCGCAAACTCCTCTGGCAAGGGGAATGGTGCCTCCGGCAAAGGTTTTATCCGCGACCGACTCGGACATCGAACGATATGCCACAAAATCAAAGGAAAGCACAAAGGTAGGAACTATAGTAGAACCACGCAAGCATATAGCAGAGCTTTGGGGTGCCGGTTTCGCAAAAACATATTCCGAGCCTCATTTAGGCATTTTGTCAAACACTTGGGAGGTGACCGAGAAATGGAGCTACAGATCCGATTTTAACAAGGTTCATAGCATTTTTTTTGACATACAATGTTCAGGTTGACCTCAATCAGTACGAAACGACTATGAACTTCCATTGAAAGAATCCGAAGATCCCCGAACAGACCTGGTGTCTTTGGTTCCCGAGAGGCAAGGGAAAAACAGAGCATTTTTGGAGCTTACCTGGTTTGCGTGGCTTTTTGGCGACAAATGGCAGTCAGTACGTGGATCTCCGATGAAAACCACATCTATTCCAGCGAGCGGGATGGATTTTCTCGCCCTCTCTCTCTCTTGCTCTCCCTCTCGGTCTCTCTTCGTGGAGCTCTCTCTCGCCCTCCCGGTTCTCTCCCTCTGGATGTCTCTCTCGGATCTGTCTCACTCTCCTTCTCCCCCCGCCTTTCTACTTCAGATCTCTTCCTTTTAATGCCAAGAGAAGGAGGATGATCCCCTTCTCTCTGCTTCCCCTAGGGATGCACACCTTTGCTCTATGCCTCTTCCATTTCCAGCTCGAGGGAGCCATGGATCAGCGTGCCCTTCCCTATTTCATCATGCGCCAGCGGTCGATCCTCTCCCTAGGACCAAATCAGGTCCGTTTTTGGCTAAAACGGCTGTAAATCTTCTCGATGCAAGTCGAAAGCACTGCGCCGCCCTCGATGCGCTCCCTTTCTTCTGCTCTGTCGCTTCTACACCTGCTTTTGCATTTTACTTCGTTCTGGCCTTCTCCCAATTATGGAAGGACAGCACAGAATGGGTCAAAGAGGAAAAAGGAAGTGGGCCAGCGTTGAATAACGTTGGTCCTTCCTTTTTTCTCTTTTTTTTTAAAAATTTTTATAATTACTTTTTAAATTTTTTTTCTTTTTTGAAAGTAAACAATGAAAATATGTTTTAATATGCCGTATTAATGTAAATGCGCCTAAAGTCTATATGCCATGCAATTTAATGAAAACATTTTTTGTTTAGTGGTTAAGAATTAAACCCTAATTTTTTTATGCAATTAAACCCTAAATAATTAGGCAAATTTTAGGTGTCAATAGTCAAGGGTCTGAAAAGTTGGGTTTAAACCACAGTGAGAATAAATCTTAGCGAGTAGGCCCCCTAAACCTAAACTAGGCTAACATGCACCTCCTGACGAGCACCAATCAAACAACACACGGTCTAAACCATAAATGACTTAGGCCCTTGGGCCCAAATCCAAAACTTACTTGACCCTGCAGGTTAGACAATTAATATATAATCACAATCATGCCACAGAATTCAATCACGGCACATATATGCATATCACTTTGTCACGACGCATGTCATGCGTATACTTGTGCTCGCACTCATGCTCATGCCTCATCGATGCATCGTCGCACACTTGCTTGCTAGCACTCTTGCCATTTATCAATTTCTCCTTCTACCTGCGTTAAACGCATCAGGTCTGACCCGCGTAAAACGCATCAGGTCTATCACTTCGAGATAGATCTTTCGCCCGTGTTAAACGCATCAGGCTCATCACACATAACCCGCATAAAACGCATTAGGTTGGTCATCTTCCGGTAAACTGGGCATCATCCCGCGTAACGCGTCTCAGGACGGGTTCACTACCCCACGTAAAACGCATCAAGGCTTATTATGATCACATATTCAGTCACTAATTATTATCTGAACCCCACATAAAACGCATCAGGGCATTTTAGGTGATCACAATGCACATGTCATTCGTGCACACTCGTATATGCATATGCCATGCTAATGCTTGAGATGCACACTCATAGCTATAACGTTCAGACTTGGGCATTCACGAATTTCATAATAAGCATCCACTTGCACAACACCACTTGTTCAATTCACAACTCAATATGCTCAATTTACACCACACATATTCAATTTAATGAATCAATATGCCCAATCAATCAATTAATTCAAATCAGCCATGGTACATCATCGGCACACGAAAATCACACAATTAAGCCATTAAACTTGCACAAGTCTAAGGTCCACCAAGCCTATCCTTTCTCGGCCACATAAGTACTTAATCCGGGCATCACGTAACGACTACCAAGCCATAAACAATCAGCCACTTAATGGACAAATCAAGCACACACGGCCATTCACAATTAATCCTCAATTTCGCCGAACAACACCCGATAAATTCCACTATGGCCAGCCACTAATCAGTTCCCTCTAGGCCTCTAATCCACCTTCAAATCATCACATTAGGCTCCCAAATCCACCACATAAACAGCCGCTACGAGGCCCGATTGTTGCGCCCATTACATTCCGCATTTAGACCGCGATTAATCCACCTAACGATTCGATCGAACCTACCTTAATCGATCACCAACCAGATCACCTTAGACCACTAAATCACTTCCAAATCATCACATTGGAGTACAACGGTCACCATGGAAACAGCCACCACTCGATCCACAAATTTCACCCACCAAATTCACATTTTACCCAAATCAAGGCGCCTATGCTCAATTCACATAATAGCCCAAATCAAGACTACAATGATCAGCCACTAAGAACAAGGGAAAACCGGATACACAGATTCGGAGCAATTCTGAGTCGGCGCACAGTTCTGGAATCCAATTTTAAATAAATAGTAATTCAACTCCAAAAATTATAAAATTTGGATATATTGTACAAAACATCTCAATGAATATTTTCCATGAAGAACTCGAAACCCAGTTATAACCGTAAATATCTCATTTTGACACTCAAATTCGGACAAAATCCGGTTCGCTCGGATAGCCCCTCGGCCATCAAAATACAATTCATTTAGTACCCAAATAATTTTGGAAAACATTGAAATTTTTATATGTTATAGCCACAAATGTCCCCAACAATTTTTATGAAGGAATTATTTTGAAAATAGGTGCGAAAAAATTTATAAAAATTCGAACAGACCCAAAGGTCGGATAAACAGTAAATCGGGCAGTTTTATTTCGGTCCAAAGATGGACTTCCGAATGGAATCAAATTATTTCCAAAAATTTCCCAATTAAAATATGTTATATTTAAAGATGTTGGGAACAACTTTCATGAAAAAACTTCTTCAAATTCGGCCCACACAAGTCACACTAAAAATAACAAAACCCGGCAACACAACAGTAACAGTACCGGAAATCAACAAATATGCATCACCAAGCAAACCAAGCTCAACAAACTACTAATCCAATTATCCACAGCCTTTAAACCATCCCTAAATCATTACCTTAGGCCATTAAAATCACCACAAAATCAGCCCTAATCAGCCCACCCTAATTAACCCCTAAAATACCCTAATAACCCCTAAAACCCATCTAGAAATGTAAATTAGCCTAATTAGGGTTTAGGGTTGTACTCACTTGGATTCCTAAGCTCCAAACTAAGCTGAACAAGCGGCAAGGGCGGCTGGACAGTGGCGGTCCCGCGCCGGAACAGTGGCGGTGAGTGGCGGCTCTCTGGTGAGCGGCCTCACGTGGCCGAGCAAGGAGAGGAAGAGAGGGAGCTCACGGGAGAGGGAGAAAGGAGGGGGTACCGGCTGACTTGGGGAGAAGGGAAGAAATGAGAAGAGAGAGAGAGAATGGGGGAGATATAGGCACAAAGGGCTTAGTGGGGTTGGTGAACAACTTCTCATAATGCCCATCTTACCCTTAATTCATGGGTTGGGGTTTATTCTAGACAAAATATCCAAGGGCATTAAAGACCAATATTTTCAGCATTATTGGGCTGAAATACAATAATGTAAAACCCCAAAATATGCCCCAAATAATCCCAAAATTTGGAGCATCATATTTATGCTTAGGGGCAAAACGATAATTTTCCGGTCCCGGGTCAAATTTTCAATTTTCGGCTCTATTGATCCTAAATATAATTGGCCACATAGAAATGACATCGTCCTTGCAAAAATAGTCACGTACGCCCACGAAATTTGACACTAAAGTCCGGACTCAATTCCACGATCAATTTCGCTCAATTTGCGATTTTAGCGTCTTTCACTAACAAGCGGCTGTTTAGGGGTTACGCGTATCGATCTAGGGTTACTCGAGTCGTGATGGTCCCGATTTTCCAGAGAACGCAAGGATTTATCGCTAGTCTCAGGGGTCACGGTCGTTTGGAATAAGTTCGAGATCATTCGCCGCGCGTACTCTCGATCGTGCGGAATCACCCGCCATTCGATCGAACGTCGTCGGTCAAATTGAATCCGTTACTCCCCTTGGACCGGCCCACATCGGCACAAAATATCTCCTCGCCGCTTCTCAGAATCGGACTTGATTCACGATCGAGTTCTTGGGTCCACGTACCATTTTTTCCTAGTTAGCCATTCTCTATTGGTCAGTATCCCGAGAATGATCAGTTCCGGATGAGACTTACTAAAACGAAATGAGAAATAATATCCGCTTCGTTGGATCCCGGAAATGGGTCGAAATTCAAGATGTTACAGTGAATCAGAATGTGAAACCAGTGACAAAGAAGAATTAAATCTTTGTCTGATGGCTAACTCAGATCTTGAAAAAGAAAATGAGGTAAATCAGCAAAACTATCTTATGAATAAAAGCAGGACTTCTTAAAAGAAATGTTTGAAGAACACAAAAAGGCTTTAAAAAGAATTTCTATTTTGAAAAAGAAAGTTAAGCTTTCTCAAGTTGAGAATGACTCTCTCAAGAAAGAGATTTCAAAAATCAACACAAAGTTTTCTCTTGGTTCATAAACCTTGAAGCACATTCTCTCAATTCATATTCCTTACTACAATAAATGTAGTCTAGGACACGAGGAAAATGAAGATGAGAAAAATCCTTTTCCAAAATTCATGGAAAGATTGGTTAAATGACCTCATCACATCTTTATAAGAGTCATTATGCAAAACACTTCACCACATCTTCTGGCAAGCAATTTCCTGATTGCTCGACCTACAATGAATATGGTTATTTCAAATTAAAATGTCCAAATAAGCAGATGAAGCCCAAAAAGGTTTACAGAAGATTTGATGATATTTCTAACACTAAAGGACCCAAGTTTAAATGGGTACCACAGAAAAGATGAGCATCTCTCTCAATACGGTAGTCTTGAAGAAAAACAAATGGTATCTAGACAGCGGATGCTCACGACACATGACATGAGATAGTTCCAAATTTATAAGTCTCGTCACTATAGACGGAGGCACTGTCACATTTGGAGGAAAACACAAAGGAAGGATCATCGGTAAAGGAAACATCAGGATAGAAAATATGATCGTTGATGATGTTTCATTGGTCAAAGGACTGGGTCACAATCTCGTAAGTATAAATCAACTTTGTGACAAAGGATACAAGGTCAACTTTGAGGAAAGTAAATGTATCGGTCTAAGTCAAGACAAATCCCAATCATTCACAAGTAAAATGTATGGTAACATCTACTTGCTAAATGTGAATTTTGATTATGTTCAATGCCTAATATCTATTATGGATGAATGTGATCTTTGGCACAAGAAATTGGGTCACATCAATGCTAAGCAAATTACTAAGATCTCATTAAAAGGTCTTGTTCGTGGTCTTCCAAAAATTAACTTCAGCAAAAGTGATTCATGCAATGCATGTACTTTAGGAAAGCAGGTAAGATAATCTTTTAAGTCAATAAATACTATTGCTACTAACCGATCTTTGCAGCTCATGCACATGGATCTATTTGGACCTACAAAGACCATGAGTTTAGGTGGAAGAAGGTACTGTCTGGTGGTTGTTGATGATTACTCAAGATTTACCCGGTAATGTTTCTATCTCACAAGAATGAAGCATTTCATTCATTTGAGAAATTTGCTCGAAAGATCCGGAATGAAAAATGATACATCATCACAACAATCCGAACAGACCATGGAGGTGAATTCAAAAATCAAATGTTTGCTGATTATTACGATGAAAATGTAATAGAACACAATTTCTCCATAGCATAGACTTCTTAACAGAATGGAGTTGCTGAAAGGAGAAATCGCTCTCTACAAGAAATGACTAGAACCATGATGATTGAAAGTAGTACGCCCACATACTTCTGGGCAAAAGCAGTTGATATCGCCCGTTATACATTGAACAGAGTACTTCTAAGACCATTAATGGAAAAGACTTCTACGAAGTCTTCAAAGGAAGAAAACCCAATATATCATATTTCCATGTATTTGGTTGCAAATGTTTCATTCTCAAAAATAAGAATGAAAACATTGGGAAATTTGATGATCGTGTAAGTAAAGGTATTTTTCTAAGATACTCAACTACTAGTAAAGCTTATCATGTGTTCAATAAAGATCACAGGTAGTTGAAGAATCCATAGACATAAAGTTAAAAGATGGCCAGAAGGGGATACAAGCAGATGACTGTGATAAAGTCATGCTTATACCCTTTCCCTCCAATCAGCAAACAACAACACCAAAATGCTGATATTTCTAAGCAGAAAACAATTTCTAAAGATTGGAGATACAAAACTGAGCATTCCAAGGAACAAATCATTGGAAGCATAAATGAAGGAATCAAAACCAGATCATCACTAAAAAATATGATGAATTCCTTGGCTCTCATATCTCAACAAGAACCTAAAAGGATCAAAGAAGCTATCTCTGACGAAACTTGGATAGAGGCCATGCAAGAATTGCATCAATTCAAACTAAATGAAGTTTGGGAATTAGTTCAAAGACCCTCATATCATCCTATCATCAAAACAAAATGGGTATTTCAAAGCAAACTTGATGACAAAGGTAATGTAACTTGCAATAAGGCAAGATTAGTTGCGAAGGGTTACTCACAAGAGGAAGGTATTGATTTTGATAAAACCTATGCTCTTGTTGCTAGAGTGGAAGCAATACGAATATTAACTGCCTATGCATGCTTTTACAATATTCATCTATATCAAATGGATGTCAAAAGTGCTTTTCTTAATGGTTGCATTAAAAAAATGTATTTGTTGAGCAACCTCTAGAATTTGAAGACTCAAGCAGACCAAAGGATGTCTACTACTTGAAAAAGGCCCTGTATGGACTTAAGCAAGTACCAAGAGCTTGGTATGAAAGATTAAGTGCATTTATAGAAGAACATGATTTTGGGAAAGGTAAAGTAGATACTACCCTATTCATCAAATGGGAGGGTAAAGATCTTCTTATCAAACAAATATATATTGATGATATAATTTTCGGATCCATTAACAAAGATCTGTGTAAGGAATTTGCAAACATCATGAAAAGTGAGTTCGAGATAAGCCTAATTGGATCACTCAATTTCTTTCTTGGTCTTCAAATAAAGCAAACAAAAGATGGCAATTTTATCCATCAAGAAAAGTACGCCAAAGACATTGTGAAGAAACTCGGTCCGGAAGGAAGGAAAAATGTGGAAATATCAATGTCTATTACTATCAAGCTAGACAAGGATAAAAAAAGTTAAATTTGTTGACTCCAAGCTATATAGAAGCATGATTGGCTCCTTATTATATCTAATAGCTTCTAGACCAAATATATTATTTGGAACATGTCTATGCACACGTTTTCAGTCTGGCCCAAAAGAATGTCACTTATCAGCTGTTAAACGTATCATTCGATACATTAGCTCCTATCCGAAGTTAGGCATCCGGTATCCTAAGAATTCAAATTTCACACTACTTGGACACTTTGATGCTGACTATGCGTAACGTAAAGTTGATCGTAAAAGTACATCTGGTACGTGTCAATTATTAGGAAATATGTTGATCTCTTGGTTCTCAAATAAACAAAATACAGTTGCTCTCTCAACAACGGAAGCTGAATATATAGCACTGGGGAGCTGCTGTACTCAACTTATTTGGATGAAATAGCAATTTCGTGACTTTGGAGAAACAAATGCGATCATTCATATATTGTGTGACAGTACAAGTGCAATTAATCTGTCAAAGAATCCCATATTACATTCTTGTGCCAAGCATATTGAAGTGAGACATCACTTCATCAGAGATCTAGTAAACAATGGAGACATCTCCATTCAGTTTATGGAATCAAAACATCAACTGGCTAACATCTTCACTAAGCCACTGGACAAAGAAGCTTTCGAATTCATTAGAGGAGAGCTAGGAATATGCAATCCAGTTGAATAAATTAGGTAATCTTCATCAACTCACTGGAAATATCTATTCGGCAACATCAACGGACATCAGATCTGCCTCCCAAAATTAAAAAATTTGTTACCGTTATAGTAATTGCCTCTAGGAATTTTCCTAACCATTATGATATTCTGATTTATTGTAACGTTGCCGTTACACCCGATTTTCTCTTTTCTGGTTTTATCAAGATTTTATGATGAATTTATTGAAATAACTAAGAAATTTACCATTATTGAGTAACGGCTATCCTTCTGAACGTTATTAAACTACTCCTATTAATAAGGAGATAGTGCACACGTTATTCTCCATCACGAAAACCACCTAGATTAATCGCTCCTAATCTTCTATATCTTCCCGAGCCATTCTCAGTTTCTTCATTCTCAAAACCCTCTCTCAATGGCTCCAAAATCTCGAAAGACCATCGACACTCACAAATCCACTCGCACTAGTACCATGCTAGCTGAGCGTCTAAAGAAGGTTCGTCCCACATTGATCTTACTGACCAGCTAAAGGACCAACCGAAGAAAGCCAAAGTCAGAGCATTCTTGGTTATCAGCTTGCTGGAGAACATGGTGAATCTGCCACAGCAAGCACCGCTCTTCCATCCTCAATCGAAGGAATCGTTCCCAGCACCAAAACTCTAGAATCACAACTACACTTTGGAAAGGAAGAGGTCATACCAACTGACCTTCCATTGCTACAACTGGAAGCTCATTCACAACCAACCATATTCCTTGGCACCTCTCTTGAACAAATGCTACAGGTGTTCATCAAAGAAAAATGATACATACTTCTACCTGCCGAAGGCAAAGCTGCTGAACCTCGGCCCCTGGCCCTACCTATTGGAAAGTCCTCTCAATCACAACCAACATCACCATCCACAAAATCCTCTGTTGACAAAGAGGAAGAGACTGATCCCACAAAGAAACCTGAAGGAGAAAAAGAACCATCACCACCTATTGAATCTCCTACTCAAACTGAACAAAGTGATCCACGGACCGAGACAGAGGAAACATCTGGAGACAGAAAACAAAAAGATGACGATAATCGGGTATTCCAAAACTTTGATGTGATATTCTGAAATCTGATCCACTTGGGATTTATGAAGTGAATAGTTTATGAACGTACTTGTAGTTAGATCTCACCTGGAACTGATCGCTTCAGGAATGCTAACTGTTAGGGAAAAGCTAATCAAGGATTTAAATTCGCGCGACCAAAGAACTCGATCATGAACCGACCTTCGACCATGAAAATTGTCAAGGTAACATTTTGAGCCACTGTAGGTCGATCTAAGGATAGCCAAGGATCAGTTCACCACTGTCATATTAGTAGATCGCGGGTGACTCCGCTGGACCAAGAAATGAATTGACGAATGACCCTAAACCTATACCAAACGATCGTGCCCATCGGATCTAGCAATCGATCCTCGTGACTAAGTGATAACCGAGGTCGTCACGACCCAAGTAAAACTTGTACATGGCATGATTCAGTATCGGTCACGGGTCAATAATGCAAATTTCCCCAAAAGCCGCCCGTTAGTATGAGATATACGCAAGTTACGATATTTAGAACTTATTCATTAATTAGAGACCGAGTTGAGCATTGAAAATTCAGAAAGTCACGATAGATCACTTGGACGATGTTGTCATTTGCCCGGATAGCCTCGGTTTTTCCGAATTCTTCTAGAAAAATTGAATTTTGGTGAGAGATGGAAAATGACTATTTTACCCCTAGAGATTTGTTAAGACTAATGTAATTTAGGAAGGGCATTTTAGTAATTTTACCCTAGCCTTAGAATTAGAGAATTTTGGACATTTTTGCCCTTGGATATTTTGGAAAAGATTCGATCCGGACTGTCGATCTCAAGATAAGATCGAATTTAGACCGTTGATTGGATTTGTGAGAGAAGGGCAAAACGTTCTTTTGGGCACCAATAATTGGACTTGGATTATTTCAAGCTAAAGTCTCTCTCTCCTCATTCTCTCCCTCTCTCTCATTCGGCTCTCTCTCTCTCCTTCACCGACCAACCGCCCATCCCCCTTGCCGCGCCACCGCCGTTCGACCGTCCGTCCGCCCGCCGTCCCGCCACCGAGCTGCACCATCACCCTCACGCTGCTGCCGTCCCTTTCCTCTCTCTCTCTCTCTCTCTCTCTCTCTCTCTCTCTCTCTCTCTCTTTCTCTCTCTCTCTCTCTCTACCCTCTCATGGCCGAGAGCAGGCAGGCCAAGGAAGCCGTTCGCCGTCGCCGCCGTTGAGCCTCATGCCGCACACCGCCGCTTTGCCGCTGGCCTGTCGTCTCCTTCCCACTCTAGCCGAGCTAGTCTAGAGTTCGGATAAGTCACGCCCTAAACTCTATTTAGGACTTCGGATATCGATGGACGAATTAGGACTGAATTGGACTTAATTAGATGCGGTTTTGGTTAAAGTAGGGGCTGTTTAGAGATTAAATTAGCGGATTGATTTGAAATTGATATGGGCTGATTTGAGGCCGATTTGGTGACGTGTCGAGGCTGAATTGAGATTGAGTTGAGGGCTGGATGTTACGAATCGAATTGATGAGCATATGGTTCGATTTAAGGGCAAATTATGTCGGTTTGATGTGTGGTATGGTGGCTGGAATTGTGGTGTTTGATATGGCTCGAAATGAGCATGGAAATGTTGAATTTGTGCCTATGAATGTGGCTGTGATTGTGGACCCGTTGGTGGCCTTGTATGTTTGTTGAGTACTAAATTGATTGATTTTAATGTGGACCGTTATGTGCACACACGGGATTAATTGAATGGTTTGTGAATTAGCCATGTTTGGTGCTTATTAATCATGAAAAATGTGTGCGAATTGGTGCGTGTGCGGGCTACGTGTGATTGGCAAATTTGTTGGCAAGTGGGTGTTGAGCATGTGAACGAGCGAAAGTTCGTGTGTGGCATGGTATGCGTGATTGCGGAAATCCCTGAGACGGTATCATTACGCGGAGAATTGATCCGTCCTGAGGCGGTATTGACTACGTGGGACGATGCTCGGTATTACTGGAGGATGACCAACCTGAGGCAGTATCATTACGGGGATTGTGTCGTAGGTGGTGGGTGTTAAGCCTGAGACGGTACTACTACGCAGGCAAGATACATGGCCTGAGGCGGTACCATTAGCGGGCCCTGAAGTGTTGTATTGAGTTAGTCGTAGTGAACCTGAGGCGGTACTACTAAGCGGGTCACTGGCGAATTGAGTATGAGTTAGTCGCAGTGAACCTGAGGCGGTACCATTACGCGGGTCACTGGCGAGTTAAGTATGAGTTAGTCGCAGTGAACTTGAGGCGGTATCATTACGCGGGTCACTAGCGAGTTAGGTAAAAAAGAATGTGATGAGGCAAGAACGAATGTTTGAAATGAAATTAGAACGTACATGTGATTGTAAATTGTGTTATTGTGGTTAACGTGCAAGTTGCACATAGGAAAGGCCTAGGTAAGTATAAATTGTGTGCCTGCGATGTGATGGCTTAGTGTGCTTGTGATTGTGATTGTCTGGAGGTACGTGATAGCCTAGGTGGGGTTTAGGGTGTGTGCTTAATGAGATGTATTCTCATGGTTGTTTCAACCAACAATTTTAGAACCCCGGCATGAGCAATGAATCTTCCACCGCCGCCACCTAAGCGTTTTGGAGTACCAATGCACACCAACCATAATATTGTAGAGTACCCGATAAACGATAATATGACCTAGATCAAACATACTACAGTAGTCTGGGTAGACGTAGGGTTACCCCTTTGGCAGGCCCATACCTATACCGCTTAGTTCTTTTGAGATGGGGTAGATGAGTTTGGCCCCATCCATGGATTTGATGTCCCCTTGGACGGAGTCGAAGATTAGGACTCGGCGGCCATACCTCCTCCTGACGGCGAGATAACAGGCCTAGAGACTAGCCTAATATAGTCTAGACCTCAACAAGCACCTGCTATACTTGAACCTTTGGGGGCCGAGCAAGAACCAGAGCCTGAAGAATCCCAGGCAGGATATGATCCGATGGACGTAGACCTCGAGGCGATCCCAGAGGAAGAACCAGAAGATGATGAACATGAGGTAGAACCTGAAGAGGCCCCAGAAGACGAGCCTGAAGAAGAACTAGAGGATGCCCCCGAGTACGAGCCCTGGTACGATCTCGAATTCGTGCCAGAGGACGAGTTTGATAAGGAGCCAGTCGAGGAGGAGCGGGTCGAGGTTCCAGTGGAGTCGAGGGATATAAATAACCCGATCAAGATTGAGGCTGAGCCGGAGTCCTCAGAGGAACAGACAGTTCAGGAGGATTCAGATTCGGATGATGAGGAATCAGATTCTGAGTGGATGCCAAGCAGAGGGCGCAAGGGCTAGAGTAGGGGTTAGGAGTAGGCTTTTTGAAGCGTACCATTTTTGGATGATAGGGTACCCAGGCTATCGATCTTTTTGGATATCGGTGGTGTGTAGTTGTTAGTACAGTGTGCATGTATAGGAGACGCATTGTATATTAAGGATAATGTATAAAGTTGCGTAACTAATGAATATGTTTATTCTCCCTGTTTACCCTAATTATTATTGTCCGGGTATTGATTGCGGCTTTCGCTGATGGATATAAATCTCTGATAAGTTGAATTGGGTCGGCGATACCCTGGGATGTCGCATTATTCGACTAGAGAAGTGTGTCGCGTTGCTCGATGGGGTTCGGGGCGTGACATCACTTGTTGGTTTGGTATCAGAGTGAGGACCGCTCGATCTAATTTGGTCGAAATTTGGAGTGATAAGGAGTAAAACCCTGGGGTAGTAATTTAGTAAGACCTTAGCGAGTCATAGGGCGGAACAAGCTATACATGCCTCCAGATTGTTTGCTGTGATTGTTGGGTGAATTGATTGTTATAATGATTGAAATGCCGGTGCGTTTGGACTTAAGGTAAGTGCACAGACCCTATTGATTATGGCCTTGTGTTGTGGTGATTGATTACCTGCTAAGTGAATTATTGCGTTAATTCACTGCTTATGACTAAACTGGTATAGTTGGCCTAGGTTTCTAATTCCCGAGTGGAATTATAGTAGGTAGTTGAGTGGTAGAAATCGTGAGGATGATGAGTTCGCGAGGTAGAGGAACTGGGAGTCTGTCCAGCTCACGAGCCCGAGCCCGACCTGCGGAAGATCCTAGAATGGAAGCAGTCATGAGGACCTTAGAACAGATTGGTAATCTGATAGGACAGCAGACTCAGGAACGAGCTGCCACGATTGCCCAAGCTGCCGAGGCCGCTATGGTCGCTCCTGCCAATAATAATAATGGGAATCAAGGGTAGGGGCAGATGAATGCAAATAGGCAAATGCACCAATTAGTTGAACAGTTTTTGAAATTAAAATCTCCTAAGTTTGATGGTAGAGGCGACCTTGATAGTGCATCGTTGTGGGTGGAGGAATTAGAAAAAGTTTTTGAGCTATTGGGATGTACAGATGATGAAAAGGTGACATTGGCAGTGTATCAATTGCAAGGAAATGCAAATGATTAGTGGAAAGCCATCATAGGAATGATATTCCCAGCTGGTACAGCCCAGACTTGGGCGATGTTTGTAGAAGCCTTTAATGGAAAATATTTTTCTGAGAGTGCCCGGGAACAAAAATTATCTGAGTTTATGAGGTTGCGTCAAGGACAGAGAACAGTGGATCAGTACGAAACTGAATTTGCTCGATTGTCTAAGTTAGCTCGGAAGATGGTAGAGGACCTGTTGGATAGGGCTTGAAGGTTCCAAGACGGTTTGAAATCTGACCTTCACAGCCAGATGATTTCATTGAATTTGAGAGGGTATAACGAAATTTATATAGGGCTCAAGCGATTGAGCGAGATTTGGTGGATAGGGCTGCCACTTCTGGGTCAAGGTTTACGCAGGGTAGGGACAACCGTCAGTTAGGAAAGAGGCCAATGACGGGTAATCAACATTTTGTCCCTTCTACTAGAAGGAATATAGGAAAGCCGGCCCGTAATCAGAATGGTCCATGTCGAGTGTGTGGGAAAAGACATGGAAATGGACCTTGTCTAATCAGGGACGGAGCATGTTTTGAATATGGTGGATTTGGTTATCACATAAGATTTTGGCCCAACCTTAGCAGAATAGGTCACCTGCGTTGCCACCACCCCGGAACGGGAACCAAACTGGAGCGGCCCAGATAGCTAATCAGACTAGGCCACAGGCGCAAGGACGGGTGTACACCATGGCCAGAAGAGAGGTTGAGAACGCGCCGGGGGTTGTCACAGGTACGGTTTCTCTGTGCGACCATGCTGCATATGCTTTATTTGACCTTGGAGCGTCACATTTATTTATATCTGAGCAATTTATTGAGTTGATTGGTATAGAACCGCAGTTGCTTGATGTTGTGTTATGTATTACGACTCCCTTGAATGATAAGATGCTAGTTTTGTTGAGGTGCCCGAATTATAAGATTCTGATTGGGGATAGGGAGGAAAAGATTGATTTAGCGGTTCTAGCCATGTATGATTTTGATGTAATAGTGGGTATGGACTGACTGTCTAAGCAGAGGACCGTAATGGATTGCAATAGCAGGGTGATCCAATTTAATCCTGTTGGACATCCGGAATTCAAATTTGTGGGAAATTGAGGAGTACCCTCGATTTCCATGGATTTCATCGCTAAAGATGACTAAGTTGTTGAATGAATAGTGTCAGGGATTTATAGTGGCTGTAGTTGATTCGACGGTTGGGGAGCCGAGGCTAGAGGACATAGCCATGATGTGCAATTATCCCGATATTTTTCCACAAGAATTGTCGGGATTGCCACCGGAAAAAGAAGTAGAATTTGTAATCGGGTTGGCACTTAGAACTGAGCTAATCTCGAAGGCACATTATAGAATGTCACTGTCGGAGTTAAAGGAATTACAGGTGCAAATGCAAAAATTATTAGATAAAGGATTTATTCGTCCGAGTGCGTCCCCGTGGGGAGCACCAGTTTTATTCGTGAGGAAGAAAGATAGATCGTTAAGGTTATATATTGATTACAGGCAGCTAAATCAGGTAATGATAAAAAATAAATATCCCCTGCCAAGAATTGATTATTTGTTTGATCATTTGTAAGGGGCTTCGGTGTTTTCTAAAATTGATTTGAGAACGGGATATCATCAATTGAGGATTAGGAAGGAGGATACCAAAAACGGCATTTAGGACGAGATATAAGCATTATGAATTTACAGTAATGCCGTTCTAATTGACGAATGCCCCTGCTGCCTTTATGGATTTAATGAATCGAGTGTTTAAGGAGTTTTTAGATCAATTTGTGATCGTTTTTATAGACGACATATTGGTGTACTCGAAGAGCCTAGAGGAGCATGAGTTTCACTTGAGTAAAGTGTTGCAGACTTTAAGAGATAACGCACTATATGCTAAGTTTAGTAAGTGCGAGTTTTAACTCAATCGAGTAGCATTTCTTGGACACGTGATCTCTGGAAAAGGAATCTCAGTAGATCTATCAAAGATTGAGGCGGTAATGAAGTGGCCGAAGACCAACGATGGTAATAGAGGTTCGAAGCATTCTAGGTTAGGTAGGATATTACCGACACCTCGTGGAAGGGTTTTCGGCAATAGCAATACCATTGACACATTTGTTGAAAAAGGAAATGAGATTTGAATGGACCGACAAATGTAAAAGGACTTTTCAGGAATTAAAACATAGGTTGACCACGACACCGGTGTTGGCTATTCCATCAGGATCCGGAGGATACGAAATTTATAGTGATGCATCGTTGAAAGGATTGGGGTGTGTACTCATGCAAAATGGATAAGTAGTGGCCTACGCATCAAAGCAGTTAAGACCGCATGAGTTGAACTACCCGACGTATGATTTGGAGTTAGCAGCTATTGTATTCGCCCTTAAGATTTGACGACATTGTCTATGCGGAGAGAAATTTCAAATATATACAGATCATCAGAGCCTCAAATATTTGTTTTCTCAAAAGGAGTTAAATATGAAGCAGCATCGATGGATGGAATTGCTGAAGGATTACAATTGTGAGATATTATATCATCCCGGGAAGGCCAACCGGGTAGCTGATTATTTCGGGAATGCTAATCGTTAGGGAAAGGCTAATTAGGGATTTAAATTTGCGAGACCAAAGAACTCGATCATGAACCAACTTTTGACCATGAAAATTATCGAGATGACATTTTGAGCCACTGTAAGTCGATCCAAGGATAGCCAAGGATCAGTTCGCTACTGTCATATTAGTGGATCGCGGGTAATTTTGCTGGACCACGAAATGAATTAACGAATGACCCTAAATCTATACCAAATGATCGTGCCCGTCGGATCTAGCAATCGATCCTCGCGACTAAGTGACAACCGAGGTCGTCACGACCCGAGTAAACTTGTACGTGGCATGATTCAGTATTAGTCACGGGTCAATAATGCGAATTTCCCCAAAAGTCGCCCGTTAGTATAAGATATACGCAAGTTACGTTATTTAGAACTTATTCATTAATTAGAGACTGAGTTGGGCATTGGAAATTCAGAAAGTCACAATAGATCACTTGGACAATGTTGTCATTTGCCCGAATAGCCTCGGTTTTGTCCGAATCCTTTAGAAAAACTAAATTTTGGCGAGAGATGGACAATGACCATTTTACCCCTGGAGATTTGTTAAGGCTAATGTAATTTAGGAAGGTTATTTTAGTAATTTCGCCCTAGCCTTAGAATTAGAGAATTTTGGACATTTTTTCCCTTAGAATTTTTATAAAATTCCCAAATTGCCCTTGGATATTTTGGAAAAGATTCGATCCGGACCGTTGATCTCAAGATAAGATCGAATTTAGACTGTTGATTGGATTTGTGAGAGAATGGTAAGACGGTCCTTTAGGCACCAATAATTGGACTTGGATTATTTAAAGCTAAAGTTTCTCTCTCTCTCCTCATTCTCTCCCTCTCTCTCATTCGACTCTCTTTTTCCCCCTTATTGACCGACCACCCCTCCCCCTTGCCGTGCCACCGCCGTTCGGCCGTCGGTCAGCCATGCCACCGCCGTCCCACCACCGAGCCACACCATCACCCTCACGCCACCGCCGTCCCTTTCCTCTCTCTCTCTCTCTCTCTCTCTCTCTCTCTCTCTCTCTCGGTTCACTCTCTCTCTATACCCTCCCGTGGCCGTGAGCAAGCAGGCCAAGGAAGCCGCTCGCCGTCACTGCCGCTGAGCCTCACGCCGCACACCGCCGCTAGCCTGTCATCCCCTTCCCACTCTAGCCGAGCTAGTATAAAGTTCGGGTAAGTCACACCCTAAACTCTATTTAGGATTTCGGGTATCGATGGACCAATTAGGGTTGAATCGGACTTAATTAGATGCGATTTTGGCTAAATTAGGGGCTGTTTAGAGATTAAATTAGCGGACTGATTTGGATATTGATATGGGTTGATTTGAGGCCGATTTGGTGACGTGTCGAGGCTGAATTGAGACTGAGTTGAGGGCTGAATGTTATGGATCGAATTGATGAGCATACGGTTTGATTTAAGGGCAAATTGTGTCGGTTTGATGTGTGGTATGGTGGCTGGAATTGTGGTGTTTGATATGGCTCGAAATGAGCATGGAAATGTTGAATTTGCGCCTATGAATGTGGTTGTGATTGTGGGCCCATTGGTGGCCTTGTATGTTTGTTGAGTGCTGAATTGATTGATTTTAATATGGACCGTTATGTGCGCACACAGGATAAATTGAATGGTTTGTGAATTGGCCATGTTTGGTGTTTATTAAGCATGAAAAAAGCGTGTGCATTGGTGCATGCATGGGCCACGTGTGATCGGCAAATTTGTTGGCAAGTAGGTGTTGAGCATGTGAACGAGCGAGAGTTCGTGTGTGGCATGGTATGCGTGATTGCGAAAATCCCTAATGCGGTATCATTTGCGGAGAATTGATCCATCCTGAGGCGGTGCGACTACGTGAGACGATGCCCAGTATTACTGGAGGACGGCCAACCTGAGGCGATACCAGTACGCGGGTTGTGTCGTAAGTGGTGGGTGTTGAGCTTGAGGCGGTACTACTACGCGGGGAAGATACACGACCTGATGCGGTACCATTACGCGGGCCCTGAAATGTTGTATTGAGTTAGTCGCAGTGAAACTGAGGCGGTACTACTACGCGGGTCACTGGCGAATTAAGTACGAGTTAGTCGCAGTGAACCTGAGGCGGTACCATTATGCAGGTCACTTGCGAGTCAAGTATGGGTTAGTCGCAGTGAACCTGAGGCGGTATCATTATGCGGGTCACTAGTGAGTTGGGTAAAAAGAATGTGATGAGGTAGGAACGAATGCGTGAAATGTAATTAGAGCGTGCATGTGATTGGAAATTGTGCTATTGTGGTTAATGTGCAGGCTGCACGCAGGAAAGGTCTAGGTAAGTATAAATTGTGTGCCTGCGATGTGATGGCTGAGTGTGCTTGTGATTGTGATTGTCTGGGGGTACGTGATAGCCTAGATGGGGTTTAGGGTGTGTGCTTATTGAGATGTATTCTCATGGTTATTTCAGCCAATAATTTCAGAACCCCGGCCTGAGCAATGAATCTTCCACCGCCACCACCTGAGCATTTTGGAGTACCAATGCACACCGACCATAATGTTGTAGAGTACCTGATAGAAGATAATATGACCTGGATCAAATATACTACAATAGTCTAGGTAGATGTAGGGTTACCCCTTTGGCAGGCCCATACCTATACCGCTTGGTTCTTTCGAGATGGGATAGATGAGTTTGGCCCCATCCGTGGATTTGATGTCCCCTTTGACGGAGTCGGAGATTGGGACCCGGCGGTCATACCTCCTCCCGATGGTGGGATGACGAACCTGGAGACTAGCCTGACACAGTCTAGACTTCAGCAAGCACCTGCTTTACTTGAACCTTTGGGGCCGAGCAAGAACCAGAGCCTGAAGAATCCTAGGCAGGGTATGATCCGATGGACGTAGACCTCGAGGCGATCCCAGAGGAAGAACCAGAAGATGATGAACATGAGGCAGAACCTGAAGAGGCCCCAGAAGACGAGCCTGAAGAAGAACCAGAGGACGCCTCCGAGTACGAGCCCTAGTACGATCCCGAATTCGTGCCAGAGGACGAGTCTAATGAAGAGCCAGTCGAGGAGGAGCGAGTCGAGGTTCCAGTGGAGTCGGGGGATATAAACAACCCGATCGAGATTGAGGCTGAGCCGAAGTCCTCAGAGGAACAGACGGTTCAGGGAGATTCAGATTCGGATGATGAGGAATTAGACTATGAGTGGACGCCAAGCAGAGGGCGTAGGAGCTAGAGTAGGGGTTGGGAGTAGGCTTTTTGAAGTGTACCATTTTTGGTTGATAGGGTACCTAGGCTATCGATCTTTTTGGATGTCGGTGGTGTGTAGTTGTTAGTATGGTGTGCATGTATAGGAGACGGATTGTATATTAGAGATGGTGTATAAAGTTGGTTAAGTAATGAATATGTTTAATCTCCTTGTTTACCCCAATTGTTATTGTCCGGGTATTGATTGCGGCTTTTGCTGATGGATATAAATCTCTGATAAGTTGAATTGGGTCGGTGATACCCTGGGATGTCGTATTATTCAACCAGAGAAGTGTGTCGTGTTACTCTATGGGGTTCGGGGCGTGACATTTGAACCCAATGAAAGTTTCTCTCTTGATCGCTCCTTCGATTCTAAACCCTTCTTTAGTCAAGAACACAAAGACGTGTTTGAATCTTTTGACAATTGCGGTCCAATCCCACGTCGTTTTGTGAACTTTGATTATCTTGATGCTCATGACATCTTTCTCTCTGAGCTATTGTATGATCTCAAGTTGAAAACATTCTATATAATACAAGATGAAGTGTACCCCATTCTCGTGGCACTGTTTTACTCCAATTTACATTTTCCAAACATGAACACCTTCATTTTCTCTTTTGCCATGAAAAACTATACTTTTACATTGGATGACCTAACTAAGATCATTGACACCGAGTTCAATGTTTTCAAAAAGATTCCTGTTGAGCCATATATTGCTTACAGCTTCATTTTGGAAACTCCTGACTTTACTCAATACTCTAGAGAAATTGTTCCCTTATACCTACTACCACTCAAAGCCAACTTCATTAAAAAAATCTTGATCCTCTACCCACGTCTAAAATCGTCTTCCACAAACGATGTCACTCGTTATGAAGCACGGGTTCTTTGGGCCATTCTCACTAAATATGAAGATTTTGCCCTAGCACGTATGATTTTCATCCACATGTACCGCACTACCAAGCGCAAAACAGACAAACTACCCTACGGTGCCCTCATCACTTGTATCTTCAGGCACAAACGCATTGATTTCTATGATGTTGCATCTCGTAGCATGCCTTATGTGGAAATTGGGAAAAAGGCTATGAACAAAATGATGCTGAGAATGACGCCTGATGGATGGGTCAATCAGAAGAATGAAGTTGTTCTAATAGGACAAAGAGATAATGAAAGAGCGAAGAAGGTTCTTCAAGAAAGCTGGTAGCATAGGCTGCATCAACCAACAAAGGAAAAGGCAAGGTACTCATATAGTGGCAGTCTGCTCATCCACTCAAACTAGAGAGGTCCACCTCTCCTGCCGAACCTTCAATTACTCCTACTATTGTGCTTCTACGCTTCAAGCCGACATTCAAAACATCAAGAGCTCCATCACTTCTTTCACCAACTATTTGGTGAAAATTGAAAGAATGTTGCTTAGCCTAGATTACTATAACCCTGCTTGACCTGAGCTTGAGGAACCAGCCATTCTACCCTCAACCACCCAACAAAAAAAATGCCTTCGCACATAATTGATGTTATCTGCTCATGTTTTTCTTTTGCTGTTGTTTGATGTTTGTCCTACTACTCTGTGATGATTCTCATTATCAATCTATCAAATGCAAGTTCTCTACTTTATATTTTGTTTATTTCTCTATGCCTACCCTCTTTGCTAATAACAAAAAAGGAGAGAGAACTTGATGTGAAAAATGAGAAAAATGGCAAAATACTAAAAGTGCATTGAAACAGGGGGAACAATATCGAAATAGGGGGAACATCGTACTACGACACTATTCTACTTACAATATGTTTTTGAAGATATTCGATATTAATTCACTCAACAAATCTAGAAGATCTGCTCTATACTTGTCATACTACTAGAGATCGTCTAGACACTGTCTCTAATATTTCTTGCAAAACATTTTTAGAGACATATGCTAAGTACATTTTCTATAAAATACCTTTACTCAACAGATTTATTTGTAGCAAAACATTTAAATCAATTTCTTTATTTCACATCTTTAGAATAGTTTTGTTATCATAAAAAATGGGGAGATTGTTAGAAAAACATCTCCAAATGAATTTTTATGATATCCAAACTATCCTTTGTATAATATATACATTGTCTAAGTGGAGATATATTCAAGGGACTAAGTGATACTCATGATGTAATTCATTGAAGAAAATATCACAAGACTGTCCTTAAAGTATCGTATAAAATAGCATCATCGATCACAAAGATTAGCAAAATGACGATGTCTCGTTGAAGCTGAAGAGATCCAGTAAATGGTAATGTTTAGGTTACGGATCATTTAATATGATCGTTATCTCACTATTATAGTTGTTGGTGACCGGACATGCACAACAGAAGATTTGGCAAAAAGGAGAACAGGTAGTCTGATAGGGTGTTAGAGCCGTAGCTATAGTATAGCAACATAAGCTATTTTAGAAAAGTTTGCAGAAGTTCAGGAATAGGCTGTATGGGTGGTCAGTTCCGATAACAGCAGCAACAACAGCTCTAACGGCTATCTTGCCTCTCTAGGACATCATTAATGACTATATTGAAGATTCCTATAAAATAGAAGGTTTTTGAAGCCAACAAGTTAGAAAGTGCTCATAAAAATTCCGAAATCCACTACTTGTTATATGCTGTGCAAAAAGCTCCCATTTGTCGATAGTACTTGCTGCATTATAATTATGTTGAAAGTTCGAGTGTACCAAATAATAGCTGCATCCACCTCCTGGTACTATGATCTATCAATTGATAGGAGCGGTGTACGCTGAGTGTAACTTGTTTAGCAAATTACTAGTGCAATTCAGCCCAACTTGTGGCTTTTAGTGGTGAGAGTGGACGTAGGCTTGGAATCCAAGCCAAACCACTATATATTCTTGTGTGTAGCTACTTATTTTTCTGTTTATCATTTCTACAAGACAAGTGATACATCGCCTCTCACACATCTGGTGAAACCTAATATCTATTTGTTACAGGCTGTTTCCGCAAAAGTTTTCAAAACTCTAAAGCAACCTATTCACCTCCTCTTTAGGTGGCATAGTTAGTCCCAATAGAATGAAGCATTGTTCTCAATGCGAAAACAAAAAGAACAAAGAAAAAAGAAAAATAGGAACAAGAAAACTCCCCTTGTTATGGGATGTGTCCATGGATGGCCTTGATGACTAAACTCCAAAAAAGAAAATTAACCTGGATAAAACAGAGAAAAATTAATCCTTTTTTTAAATGAACTTAAAAATTAATGAAGAAACATAATAAAAATGATTGGCTTGCTTCCTAAAAAGTGCTTGATTTATAGTTTGTAGCCAAACTATCTCATATGTTGCCATTCTAGAGGTTTATGTCACACCCCAAACCCTACGGTGCGCGAGCATCCCTGCCGTGGTCGATTCGATTGCGACGTCCCAGAACGCATCGCCGACCCAAGGCCCAACAGAGAGATTTAAAGCACATGCGAAAGTATTTAAAAGCACCCGTACAACATTATAACACCAAACCAAGGATAGCCACCAACGAATATCAAGGTTACAAAACAAGCACATGCATAGCTATAGGGAACCATATACAATATCCATGTACAGCTCGATCATCAAAACCAAAAATGGGTCAAAGACCACTATTGACAAAAAAGGGGGTAAATGGCTCGGGGGTCAGTCTACTACTAAAGGCGGGGCACTGGTCAAAAAGGTATTGGCCCTACCAATCTGAGGCGAACGCTAACTCCTACGGTGCCCAGTTTGGGTCGGAATCAGAAGATCCGAAGATGAAGAGCTATCGGGCATCTCCTCCTCGGAACCTGATGAGTCCGTCTCAGACTCGGCCTCTACAGCCTCCTCCTCCGAGACCATATCTTTAGGCTCGGCCTCCGGTACAGGGTCCTCCTTGATCGGCTCTGGCTCCTCGTCATCCAGCTCCATGTCCACCAGATCGGCCTCATCCACCTCGTACTCTACGGGTACACCATCCAAGCTCGAGCTCTCCCCAGCTAAAGTACCAGGGTCAGTCACTTCCCCATCGAGACACCGGGGGTACCTCGTGTCCTGCCTAGTAAACGGGACATCAAAAGTTCAGAGAGGACCATACTCTCCGTGACCATCCCTGAAGCACCACGCTACATACTCATGGATCTGGTAATGTGTTGCCCCCACGTCCACCCATACTATAGTGTAATATCTAATGTACGACTCCCCGTTCCCTACAGGGTGTATCGTCCTTGTCCGCTCTATCCGAAGCGGAATCCTAAAACGTATCGGAACTTCAGACATCTCAACGCTGGGGGTCTGAATAGTGTGGTTTAAACAACAGTGAAAATAATCTCAGCGAGTAGGTTCCCTAAATCTAAACTAGGCTAACATACACCTCCTGACGAGCACTAAACAACCACACAAGTCAAGACATAAATGATTCGGGCCCTTGGGCCCAAATCCGAACCTTACTTGACCCTGCAGGTTAGGCATTTGATATATAATTGCAATCATGCCATAGAATTCAATCATGGCACATAAATGCGTATCACTACGTCACGACGCATGTCATCCATATGCTCGTGCTCGCACTCATGCTCATGCCTCATCAATGCATTATCGCAGACTTGCATGCTAGCACTCTTGCCATTTATCAATTTCTTCTTCGACCCGCGTTAAACGCATTAGGTCCGACCCACGTAAAACGCATCAGGTCTATCACTTCGAGATCGATCTCTGGCCCGTGTAAAATGCATCAGGCTCATGACACATAACCCGCATAAAACGCATCAGGTTGGTCATCTTCTGGTAAACCGGGCATCGTCCCACATAACACGCCTCAGGACGGGTTCATTACCCCGCGTAAAACGCATCAGGGCTTTATGTGATCACACGTTCACAATCATCAATTATTATCTGAACCCCACATAAAACGCATCGTGGCATTTTAGGTGATCACATGCTTATGTCATTCGTGCACACTCATATATGCACATGTTATGCCGATACTCAATATGCACACTCATGGCCATAACAATCACACTCGGCAATTCATGAACAAATCACATATTAGCAGTACGAGGCCCAATTAAATCCTTAATGGACAGCCACTAATCAGTCCGAGAGAGAGGAAAACCGAGAATATACAAAATCGGGTCCAAAATTGGGCAGTTGCACAGTGATAGAAATTTGTGTGGATTAAATAGTAAATCAATTCCAAAAATTCTGACATTTTGATATGTTATATAAAACATATTGATAAACATTTTCCGTGAAGAATTTGAAATCCATTTCTAACCATAAACACCTCGTTTTGGCACACAAATCCGGACAGAATCCAGTTCGCTCGGACAGCCCCTCAGACCATCAAAATACAACTCATTCAGTACCCAAATAATTTTGGAAAGTTCTGAAATTTTTATATGACATATAAAAAAGTGTCCCCAACAAGTTTTGTGAAGGAAGTATTTTTAAAATATGTCTATAAAAATTTATAAAAATTCAAACAGACCCAAAGGTCGGGTGAACAGTAAATCGGGCAGTTTTGTTTCGGTCCAAAGAGGGACTTCCGAATGGCCTCAAATGATTTCCAAAAATTCCCAAATTAAATTATGCCATACTTCAAGATGTTATGAACAACTTTCGTGCGGAACACTTCCTCAAATTCGTCCCACACAAGTCGCACCAAAAATAGCAAAATCCAGCGATGCAGTAATAACCTTACCGGAACTCAACCAACATGCACTACCAAGCAAACCCAGCACAACCAGCCACTAAACCAATAATCCACAAACCTTAAACTATACCTAAATCATCACAATAGGCCATTAAAATCACCACAAAATCAGCCCTAATCAGCCCACACTAATTAACCCCTAAAATACCCTAATAACCCCTAAAACTCATATAGAAATGTACATTAGCCTAATTAGGGTTTAGGGTTTCCACTCACTAGATTTAAGGTTTCAGATGTGGGCCGAACAAGGAGAGAAACGGGCTGAACAACAGCGGCACCTCTTCGAACCAGTAGCGATGAGCGGCGGCTCCTTCGGTGGCGCTCGACGGTGTACAGCGGCAGCGGTGCTCCGGCTAAGCTGGGCGGCAAAGGGGAATGATGGTGGCGGTGATGGTGTGAGGGTGATTGTGGGTGGTGGTGATGGCCAAGTAGTGGTGATGGCTAGAGGGAAAAGGGCTGGTCTGGCGGGCTGAAAATTGAGGAGCGAAATAAGAAGTAGCAACGAAGAGGAAGCAGCAACAGTAGGCAAAAGTAGAAGAAGAAGGGGAAGAAGAAGCAATGATGAGGGCTGGTGGGGAGTCGTGGGGCTGGTTAGCAACGGCATGGGAAGGTCAGGGAGTCAGCAAGTGGGGCGGCAGTCAGCAAGCAGAAGACAACAGTAGTCACAAGCAGAGGAAGAAGCAACACGGTAGCAGAAATCAGCAGTGAAGAAGAAAGCAAAAGCAGCAACAACAGAAACAATAGGGAGGGAAGCAGCACGTGAAGGTCAGCAAGCATGGAGGAGGAGAGGAAGTCAACAGGTCAGCAACATGATCAGCAAGGGGTAGAGTCAACAGACAGAAGCAGAAACGGCATGGGTTCAGCAGAGGCGTGGGGGGTTTCGGCGAGAAAGGAGAAGAGGAGAGAGAGAGAGAGTCAACGGTAATTATCGCGATCCAACGGTCCACGTTCGAACCTGAAAACAATCTAACGGCTCACTAAAAATTCTAATTATAAACTAAGGAAAAATCAACGGATACTAAATAAAATAAACTCAGAGGGAGGTCTATCGGCCAAAATCTATACCCGGTCCAAATTTTCACTTTTCGACTAATCTAGGCAAACTCGAAACTGACCATAATAATATCGACACCGTCCAATTTAATTTGTCACGAAACTCCGAAAATTCGACACCAAAGTTCGAACTCTAAATAACAGCAAAATTCGATTGAATGTGGTTGTAGCGAAATCTCAATTTAAAAAAAAATAACCGAGAGTGATCAGTTCCCGAGCGAGATTTTACTATAAGCACACTAACGAATTACACATTTTATAAATCTAAAAAATGGGTCGAAATTCGGAATGTCACGATGAAGTTCAATGGTGGTCTTATGCTTGTTGTAACCACCTTTGAAGTAGGGCTTCAGACGTTGACTATTCACCTAAAATGTGCCTTTGGTGTCATGGGCAACTTCAATTGTTCTGTATGGGAATACCTGTGTGACTATGAAAGGACTAGACCATCGAAACTGTAACTTTCCTAAAAAAAGTTTAAGACGAAAGTTATAAAGTAAAACTTTTTGGCCAATTTTGAACTCTCTTGTGAATATGTGCTTGTTATGCCATCTTTTTGTACGCCTCTTGTACATCTCAGTATTTTCATAGGCTTGACTGCAAAATTCCTCCAATTCTTTCAATTGCAACAATCTTCCTTCACTTGCGGATTGCATGTCAAAATTTAGAAATTTCAATGCCCAGTATGCTCTATGCTCTAGTTGCACTCATAAATGACAAGCCTTCCCAAACACTAGCCTAAAAGGAGACATCCCAATTGGGGTTTTGAATATTGTCCTATAAGCCTAAGGTGCATCATCAAGTTTCATTGACCAATTTTTCCTTGCGGCATTCACTGTTTTTTCTAAAATTCTCTTGACTTCCTTGTTTGAAACCTCTACTTGACCACTAGTCTGAGGATGATAGAGGGTTGTAACCTTGTGGGTGACTTCATACTTACTCAAAATTGCTTCAAACTATTTGTTGCAAAAGTATATCCCCCCTGTCACTTATGATTGCCCTAGGAGTACCGAATCAGGTAAAAATATTTTTCTTGAAGAATCTAACTACAACCTTAGCATCATTTGTTGGCAATGCTACAACTGCTACCCACGTAGACACATACTTCACAGCCACTAAAATGTATAAATTCCCATAAGAAGGTGCATAGGGTCCTATGAAATCAATATCCCAAATATCAGACTAGTATGTTGTTAAATTATGTAACGAGTTTGAGCCGTATATGAAATCTAATACGATTGGAGGATGAGATCAATTTGTTAAACCGAATTTGATGGGTTAAAGCCCAACACACTTATCCTATTTGATTTAGAGAGATAAGAACACCACAAGTGTCATAACTTTCATACGGCGCTCACTTGAGGGCTGTAACTTCTTCTTTTTTTCACTCACTTGAGTGTCATATCGGCGTAAAATCATTCATTTGAGTGCTCATTCCGGTAATTCATCCTACATGTCTTTTTAACATAAATTTTCAATCCGATGTGGCTTTTTCAAAAGAAATTGAAATCTAGTGTGGAAATTCTTCCTTCGACATAGCAATAGTAACAAAAATGACGATGTTTCTCTCTCCTGTCTCTCTCTCTCTCTCTCTCTCTCTCTCTCTCTCTCTCTCTCTCTCTCTCTCTCTCTCTCTCTCTGAATGCTTCCATTTCTTTCTCTATGAATGCTTCCTCCACAAAAGAGGACGACGTTCCTCTCTTTGTAAATGCTTCCATTTTCCTTTGGTTTCTCAGCAATCGAACAATTGGTTCTTGATCCTTCCACTGCAATGAAAGATCTCCGCTTTCTCGAATTTTTCGACCATTAATCGATCAAGACTCTCTGCATTCGCCGCTTTAAGAGCTGCGTAGAATTGTGTTTTTAAGATGGGAGTTCGAGTTTTGAGACTGAAACCATAGGATACTCGATGCTTGTACCGATGAAGGCCTCTTCTCCTATTTCTGCTCTCCAAGAGCGCTTTAAAGAATGCTGAGGTTTGCTTGAAAGCATGGTTAGCGCGCTCGAGAAGGTGAAGATGTAGGGCGAGTCAAGAATTAGAGGTTGAAGAGACCAAAGAGATACTAAGGTGGAAGCAAAATAATGAGTGCTTGTGTTGGGGTTCATCAGAAATTAAAAAGGAAAATTCAAAGGGACGAGCTAATTTGAGCAAATTGAGAAATTGTGATTAGGGCTCTTGAAGGTCTGCATTTTGCCCTAATTCGTTAATTTGGGGCAAATAAATCTCTAAATGATGTCGTTTAGAGGCTCAAATGCTGACTTAATCTTGTTGGCCAGCCACATCGGAGGTTATATAATAAATTAATGCCACGTGGGATTTTCCGGCAAAACAAATCGCCGATGGCACTCAAATGAATGATTTTTAACAAATGTAGCACTAAAGTGATAAAAAAAAATTTATGACACTCAAGTGAGGATCGTATAAAAGTTATGGCACTTATGGTGTCCTTATCCCTGATTTAGAACTCAAAGAGTTTGTTGTTATGATCTTATCCATGCCGCACATTAACTGAACTCCTTATAGAACAAAAACAAGGAGTTCGTATGCGTATGTTGGTGCTCGTCGGAAGAGAAAAGAGAGAAACATGGATTTGTGTGGGGCTGTTTTTCATCATTTGATAACAATATATGAACAGCCAAATGTCCATCGTACAAAACATTTAGAGAGGGAAATAAGCACGACTGAAAACAGGAGGAAAATCATTCATGACAACAATCAACAACCAATCAACAGATATTATCGAGCATCAGCCGTTACGAGAAAAACTTAAAAGTGGAAATAAGAAATTATTATACAGAGGCAACAGGAGGGTTCGAACGTAGCTAAGCATAGCATATACGGTCTGAATGGCAAAAGTACACCACAAGTGCCATAACTTGTGTACGGCGATCACTTTGGCGCCATAACTTTTTTTCGGATCACTTTGATGTCAACTTTTTTGAAAAACGATCATTTTAATGCCAATGCTGATGTGGGTGGCTGGAAATCCGATATGGCACTGACACAGCTCGCCAGAGAGGTCTAGTCAGCATTAAAAACCAAAAACGACGCCGTTTAGCCCTCTGACATGTGTTTTTTTTTTTTAAAAATTATATTATATTATATTATATTAAATAAATGAATAAATTTATTTTTAAAAAAAAGCCCTGCCCTCGCCGCTACTGTAAACTTTTTTTTAATTATTTTAATTAGGGGATTAACCAAGTGTAGTGAAGAAAAAACTCTCTCTTCCTCTGAAGAGCTCTCTCTCTATCCATGGTGATAGTTTGCCCTAGAACCCCCTTTTCCCAAAAACCCTAATCTCATTTGACCCTCACCATGCCCAGATCAACCATCCTCCGCAACAATGGAGTTCCTGCTAACATTATCCATTACCCCCAACTCCACAGGCCCAAACCCAAATATGAAAAACACCTCCACCGTTGTCCCTTCCAACATCTAGATAGAGCTCCCTTCATTCCCTCTACGGAACCTTTCAGATCTCCAAATAAACAACTTATTTTCCATTCCAGTCATCTTTCCAGTCGGCATTCTCCCCTCAGTCTATGATTCAAGAGAGAACCAGGTGCTAGATGTCGACCAAACTTGTGGTAAGTTCACTGTTGGCCAGCTTCGAGGTACTGCCTTCACCTGCTACTTCTTTCTCCATCCCAGCAGTGAGCATCCTCCAGTCTCACGGGATGCCCTATTCGCTTTAGTTGCAATAGCCTTCAGTTGATTGGGGAGATTCCCAAGAGGTCTCGTAGTAGGTACCGGTAGTAGGTGGTTTTACGATACTTCTCTGCTGATTTGCCGTTAAAATGGAAAGAATTCCTGAGAATGAGCTAAGAGTGGCAGCTCTCATTAAGAGGCTGGGTGACCTCTGGTCAAAGGATGATGTAGCGGAGATAGATGAAGAAATTCCAGAGGATAAGCTGAAAGAATGTCGACTCACCTTGTTTGGGAAACTATACTCAAAGCCCAATGTCAACTTCCAAGCCTTTCAAAGCACTATGAGAGGGCATGGAGATCTGACACAGTAACCTGTGGCCAAATTGAGCCAGGCTTCTTCTCCTTTATCTTCAATTCAGAAGTAGAGAAGAAAAGGGTCTTGGAGTCGGGACCCTGGTCTTTTTCCAGCAACTTATTGATCCTTAAGCAATGGGAACCAAATACCCCAGTGCATTGTTACGACTTCTCCCGTTGTGCCTTTTGGGTCCACTTCCTCGGGATCCCTGTTGAAAGAGTAACAGAAGATATCATTAAATCTATGGCATCAAAAGTGGGAACAGTGCAGGAAGTTAGACTAGATGCAAAAGCAAATGGGTCACTCATCCTGGGAAAAGCAAGGGTGGAAAAGGAGTTGGCTACACCCTTGAAGTCAGGAACATTTATCAATGTGGAGGGAAAAAAGATTTGGGTGGACTTCAAATACGAACGTCTACCTCACTTTTGCTATTCCTGCGGAACGATAGGCCATTATGCTACCTATTGCAAAATCGTGCCATACGAAGAATCTGGACTGGAGGAAAACAATAAAGGCAAATTTGGACAATGGCTAAAGGCAGAAGTCAAGGAATACAGCCCGTATTGGGAGTTCTTTCATGGGGACCAGCTACCTATCATAGAGGAGGAAATGACCCCCGAAACTCCACTTCATGACCACCTACCAATAGATCTCTCAACAAAAAGAAAGAACAGTGTAGACATACCCTTTGAGAGTGCACCCGGCTTAACCCCTACTCTGGAAATCACTCAACATTCAGGAAAGCAGACTCAGCTATTTTTACTGGACTCCCCAAGAGAGGAGGTAGGTATGAATGTACAAGAAGGGTGACGAAAGAAAGGTAAAGCAGGGAAAAAAAACCCCTCCTACCAAGAAACAAAGGAGGTACAACCCATATGGATTGGGTAGCACCAGCTCCAAGTCTCCAGATGAATCTTTATTGCTGGAAACCCCTATTCATATGGCTGAAGACGGACATGAGTGGGCTATGGTGGCTAGCCCTAATAAGCCACCGGGGATTAAATGAAACTATTGAGCTGGAATTGTTAGGGGTTGGGCACACCCCTGACATTCCAGTCACTGCGAGCCATTGTGGCTCAAGAAAGGCCCATTATGGTGTTTTTGATGGAAACTAAAAATAAAGAGATGATAATGGACAGTATTCATAGGTGACTCGACTTTCAGCATTCGAAGGTGGTGGAGCCGAGAGGTATCGCCAAGGGCTTAGCACTCTTTTGGAATGATGAGGTCTCCCCAAACGTAGTTGCCAGCTTGGCTGAGTTTATTGACGTAATTTGCAAAGAACTGAGAAGCGGGACAGCCATGAGACTCACTTTTTTGCATGCTTCTACTAATTTCTAGGAGAGATTGAACCTATGGCAACATATGAGAGCCATACATTACTCCAACCACCTTCCTTGGATTTGCCTTGGTGATTTCAACGAAATTCTATACAATTGGGAGAAAGAGGGAAAGAGAGAAGTGGATTACTACAGAGAAGTTGCTTTTCGAGATTTTCTATATGACTGCTCACTTTTGGACATTGAAAGTGAGGGATGTGCGTTCACATGGTCCAACAATAAAGAGGGGGTTAACTTGGTAAAAAAAAGGCTCAACCAAGTGCTCAGTAACTTAGATTGGAAGGTTTCGTTCCCAACTGCGGAAGCTTTTGCACTACCGGCCATTGGCTCCGATCATTGTCCAATCCTTCTTTCGCTCTACCCAAATTATGAAGCACGGAAAAAAGAGTTCAAATTTGAAGCTTATTGGGTGGATGATACAGAATATGATAAAATTGTTACCAAAGCCTGGCTAGACACACACTCCCAAGCAGGGGGATGTTGCAGCTAAACTAGGAAAAGTTACCAAGGCCCTATCTACATGGAGTCGTCAAAAGTTCTCCAATGCGTATCGCCAAATTGAAGATCTAAAAAAACAGCTAGTAGCACTCACAAATAGGAGATCGGGGGAATCTACCAAAGACAAAATTCAAGCTATCAAGGGGAAAATCGAAAAGCTATAGAGGCAGGAGGAACTGTATTGGGGATTAAGATCTCGCATCAACTGGCTGAATTGGGGAGATAGAAATACCAAGTTTTTTCATGCCACAACGGTGCAAAGGAGACAGACGAATAAAATATCTATGCTAAAAATTGATGAATCCACGTGGAGTCGAGATGAGGCAGTACTGAAAAAACATATAACCGAGTACTATCGCTCCCTTTATTCCACCACGGGATCAAGGAATTTCCAACCAGTGTTGGATCAATGCCCATGCATAGTTGAGGAGAGTATGAATGAGGCTTTACTGGCACCAATGACGATGGAGGAGGTGAGGAATGCTGTTTTTCAAATAGCCCGAACAAAAGCCCTAGGACCTGACGGACTAAATGGACAGTTCTACCAACACCACTAAGAGCTCATTCAGTATGACATCTTCCAAATGGTCCAGAACTTCTTTGACTCGGGCTCGCTTAACCCAAAGATCAACAAAACTCTCATCACTTTGATCCCCAAAGTCCTAAACCCAGAAAACATGAGTCAGTATAGACCCATAAGCCTCTGCAACGTCAGCTATAAAATCATTTCCAAAGTGCTGGCAAATCGCTTGAAACCTTGGCTCCCTAGAATCATTACCATGGAGCAAAGCGCGTTCATCAGTGGACGCCAAATCCAGGACAATATACTGATTGTACAGGAGGTTTTGCACCAATTGAGAATCAAGAAGAGAAAGAAAAATTTTCAGGCGGTTCTAAAACTTGATACGCAAAAAGCTTACGATAGAGTGGAATGGGATTTTCTGGAGGCTTGCATGCTAAAAATGGGTTTCAATGAACAATGGGTGACTATGATTATGAATTGCGTCTCCTCCATTACTTTCAGTGTGAAGGTTAATGGGAAACCTCAAGAGTATTTTCAACCATCTCGAGGCATTAGACAAGGTGACCCACTCTCCCCCTATCTTTTTATCATTATGGCTAATGTCTTGTCCCATCTCTTGCATAAAGCTTTGGAAGACGGCAGCATAAAAGGAATTAAATTGAATAGTTTTTTTCCAACACTCTCGCATCTACTGTTTGCTAATGATGCCATATTTTTCTTAGATGGGAAAATTAATGAATGTCAGAATCTAGCAGGGGTTTTGAATCAATATTGTTTTGCAACCGGCCAAGCAATAAACTTGAACAAGTCAAAGATTTATTTTAGCAATGGCTGCCCACCTAATCTGAAGAAAAATATGGCCGAGGAGTTGAGAGTTCCTGTTATAGAAAAGACTGGGAAGTACCTAGGCATTCATACTGATTGGGGGACCTCAAAGAAGCAAATGTTTGCCTGGATACTGGCTAGGGTCAACATGAAATTAGAGGGTTGGAAGGAAAAGCTTATTTCAAGGGCGGGAAAGGAGACTTTGATAAAAATCCGTAGTGCAAGCTATACCTCAATATGCGATGTCAATTTTTAAGATTCCCCTCTCCGTTTGTAGAGCGATTGAAAAAAAAATAGCTTCGTTTTGGTGGAAACAGAATGGATCAAAGACGGGCATTCATTGGAAGAACTGGAAGGTACTCAAGTTAAGGAAAATGGAGGGTGGCCTCGGATTCAGGGATCTCATAACATTCAACAAAGCCATGTTGAGGAAGCAGGCCTGGAGACTAGTCCAATCCCCCTCAGCCCTATGGAGTCAACTCATTAAAGGACTCTATTTTCCCAGAGCTAACTTTTGGAACGCTAACAAAGGCTCCCGACCATCGTGGGGATGGCAAAGTTTGTTAATGGGGAGAGACACCACCTATCCATCAATCAGATGGGTCGTTGGCAATGGGAAATCAATTAGAATTCATGAAGACAGGTGGTTACCCCAGGGTTTGATAGGAGGACCAGCTAATTCAGAAGACCCCCAAAGAGTCGAAGAATTGTTCGTTCAGGGAAAGCAATGTTGGGATGAACAGAAACCGAACTCTCTTTTCAGCGAGGATATAGTAGAGGAAATCACGGGTATACCACTGAGCTCTACCCCCAAAGAAGATGTGCTAGTGTGGGCAGGGAATAAAATAGGGAAATACACTGTAAAAGACTCCTATAACAGAATGCAGCCATCAGAATATCAGCAGAATCACAACCAGGCCTCTTCCTCGTATCAATGCCAAAAATCAAGCACTTCATTTGGAGTGTGTACCAGAATAGCTTACCAACTCGTGAGAATCTATGCAAGAGAACAATAACGCCAGATCCCCTCTGCCCTATTTGCAGGCAAACCCCTGAGTCAGTAGAGCATCTCTTCTTACTTTGCGAATGGACAAAAGCAGTTTGGTCAGACTACCGACTGCAAATACATATCTCTCGCTACGAAATTACTAGAATCAACAGGTGGCTGTTGGCAATTTTGCTACAAAATACAGGCTTATCGTCACCTGAGCTGGTCACCGGGATATTGTGGAAAATTTGGTTGGCTCGAAACAGAGTCATCTTTCAGAATCGAAGTCCAGATCCAAGCTTAATAGTTGACGAAGCATGTGCCTTAGACAAAAACTTCAAGCGTTGGAACCCCAAAGTGATCAATAGAGAAAAGCGAAAGGGGAACTCACCTGTTTCGTGGACTCCTCCAGAGAACGGCGGATTAAAACTAAACATCGATGGGTCAATCGTCGAAGGCGAGAGGGTGGGTGCCGTTGCCGGGATCTGCTGAGATTCTACTGGGAGCGTTGTGGGTGGTTTTGCTAAAAGCGTGGTAGCCTCTTCGGTGATGGAAGTCGAAACCCTAGCTTTGCATGCGGCTTTATTGTATGTAGAAGATGAAACTGATCTGTGGAAAAGAAAAACTGATCTGCAGAGGAGTGTTGATCTGCACGTGGTGGTGAGTTCTCACTACTTATCTTTGGTGGACATCATAATGGGCCAGACTCCGGGCCCATGGGAGATCCAAGCCATCCTTGAAGAATGCAAACAAAAGCTGTCTCGGTTAAAAGCTGTAGAGCTTGTCTACGACCCACGCGAATCAAATCAAGTGGCAGATTTCTTAGCCAAAACACACCGTAAGAAAGTCCTACCGCAAGATTGGCTTGTAAAACCGCCATCATCTCTATGGGATCTTTTATGTTCAGAAACCCATAACTTATGTTATCCTTTTGTTAGTTAATTAATGAAACATTTTGCCTTTTGACCAAAAAAAATTTATTTTAATTATTATTATTTTTCTAAAAAATAAAAAAATTCAAAAAAAAGTCACATAATTTCCACGTGTACAAGTCAGACCATTTTTTTAATATAAATGCCAAGTCAGCTTTTTGGCCGGAATTTTGGCTGGAGTCACTAAAGTGATCTATTTTCCTCCGACTTGGCACCAAAGTGATCCGAAAAAAAGTTATGGCATCAAAGTGATCGCCGTACACAAGTTAGGGCACTTGTGGTGTGCTTTTGTCCGGTTTGAATTATGGTGAGCGCGAAGAAGAAGATGGCGCCAATGAGAGACAATATAGACCAAGGACTCCTGAAGTAGGTGCGGTTGAGATTAGCTCTCCAAATGTTCCAGGGCTGCTCGCAGTACCTGCTGATGTTCTTTTTCATGGCTTCAAGGCTGCTGTTGGATTCGAGCGTCACTTCCTTGCACTGCGAGTTGAATAGCTTAGCAACTGCCTTGTTGCTCCCGATGGCATTCTGGATGATGCCTCGGGTGTGGAGCAGCTTGACATCCCGCTCATTGTCAATGATGTTGTTTATGAAGGTGATGTAGGATGTGACCTCAAACCCAGCCCCGTTCAAGCGCTCAAACGTCATGATCGATTTAAGATGTGGTTGCTTGAAAGTCATTTTGATCTATTCTGATGGCCTTATTATGAAAATGAGAGGATTATTACCGTTTATGTGGGCTTTACTGTCATTTCCGCAATTGAACTTTCTCGATTTACAACTCGTAGTAAATCCTAATTGAGCAAAAGCTGGTGTCCGGGCGGTGTGTACCTATGGACAAGCCTTTTCTTGTCAATTTTCAGTAATTTTGTGAGCCTTAGTGCTTGTGGCATGAGACATGGAGGAGAGGTGAGTCAGATGATACTAAGTTAATTGATCTGCAATGTTCCTGACAAGCATGTTCTCCTTTCCATGCTATATGCAGGTTATGCCGATGGTGAGTTTAAAGCAACAATCTTGTGCTGTCTGAGGTTGTGTGGTATCCTTATATGTCTAAAGCAACAATCTCGTGCGAGACTGCCTGGATGGATGTATGAACATAGCAATGGAGCAGACGGAAGTGTACATTAATGGGCAGAAGAAAAACAAAACTTACAAATACAGATGGAATTAAGGTTGGGCCAAATCCCGGATGGATAAAAGGAAGAGCTACCTAGATGGGAATGACACCTTCTTCAAAGTAAAAGGGAGTATCTGTTCCAAGTTAAATCAACTCGCTGACAAATTAACTCAGTCACTCATTCTTGCAGGTGGTAGTAAAATGTGGCAATCGTGGAGAAGATCAGGCCCACTTCGAAGAGCAATGGGAGTGTTCATTTCTAATCTTAGCACTTCTCATTTTCATGTTTGACACCATTCTCTCCTTTCAAATAGGTCACAAAATGAGACAAGATTTTCGTGAACACAAAGGACAAAAACAAAAGAAAAGCATCCAATTTTGGGAAAAAGGAAGTATCTCATTCCTAAACCTAACTCAATTAATTATGGAAATGACACTCCATTTTGCATTGCAGATGAAAAACTGCGAGGCATGTCAGACTCCGATATCAATAGCGAACCGAATAATCTAACTGAAATTAATGCCTCAATGGACGATTGGAGTTTCCTGAGTCCTGCGAATGCTAATTTCCCATTGGCTTATGAATCCATCACCCCTGAACACTTTATTTTGCAGGGGACAACAGCAAAAATAGAGTGTCTATCAAATCGAAGATTAGACTTTCAATTCCGATTGATCAATTCACGTGTCCTTTCCCTTCAAATAGGGGCAATCAATGGACACTCATTTCTAAGAATGTCCCTCTATGTTTCTCATGTTTTTGATAAATTTTGAATATGATAAATTATCTATTCTGAAATTACAAACTTTTTCGTGGTTAAAGCCGATAAGTTCGTATGTATATGTTGGTGCTCGTCGGAATATAAAAGAGAGAGACATGGATTTATGTGGGGCTGTGTGTGCAATTGACTTCTTCAACCCTTAAAGTGGAGTTCTATTTTCGTTTGTGGCACAAAGGAGATCTGAACATCGGGAGAAGTTTTTGCGGAGAATTGGACATCCAATTGAGGAGTTTTTCTTCGTGAAGACGTGAGCGTTTCAAGTTCTCGGTGATTTGTTTATCAAGCAATTATGTGAAGCTAACACTATGGATTTGAGTGTTTTCTTGGACAGGGAAACACTTAAGTGTTGTGAACTATGTAATTCTCCAATTAATTAGTGGATTATTTGCGGTTGGCTCTCCTCATGAGGTGGCTGTTGATGGTAATCGCGTAAATATTTTCTCTTTTATTATCTCTGGTGATTTCGTTCTCTCACGTTATTTAATGGCATACATTCTTTGCGGTCTTTGCTCCAATGGTTCGTGGAAAAATTGTTTCCAAGAGTGCTTGTTGGATGACATACAGAGGCCTTGCAACTTTTTTATAGTTGCTCTGCTGGAAGCTTGTTCCTTCCTACGGAGCTGTATATCCTTTCTCCACGGTGTCGCATAAATTTTGTGTCGTCAAGAAAGTAGTTATTTTAATGCTCTAGTAAATATAGTTATTTTCAAAGAAAAGTAGGAATGGTAGTGAGATAGAGTCGGCCATTGTTTTGGTGTCGGCTATTTGGGTGGGTGATTTTAGCAGCGGGTAAATAGGACTCACGCCCAATACCAACCAAATGAGGCTCTGATATCACCTTTAGCTCTCGGTGTTAATGAGCAAGTGTGTATTTCTGTGGGATTTACTCGGCAAAGTAACAAGGAAAGAGCTTTTGGAGCTGCTTGTGTTATCACATTGTTTGGTGCAAGGAATTGACGGAGCTGTAGTTGATCTGGACATGAATGTACGAGCGTGAAGCCGTTTTATAGTCCTCCCAACTCGAATCTTCTGCGGAGAATCTCTGTCACAAACAGAGAAATTTGCTTCATTTTACATGTTGGACAGATTTTAGCCATTATTTCTAACTATAACCATTTAAGCTAGAACCACGAACTCTAACTACTCACTAGAGAATTAGAAACTTGCGGAGTCTTGGCTTTTCTGGATAAATTGACCACAACTTCAACAAAATTTAATCAAAAAGAAAATGTTGCAATGGAAGATTTCATTTGCCTGAAACTTGATCATCCTTCAGACTACCTATCCAAATTAAAAATGAAGAAGACTGAAACAAGAGAATCATCATTTGATAATGATATATAAACAGCCAAATGTCCATCGTTCAAAGCAAATAGAGAGGGAAATAAGCACGACTGAAAACAGGAGGAAAATCATTCATGGCAACAATCAACAACCAATCAACAGATGATTATCAAGCATCAGCCATTAGGAGAAAAAACCTAAAATGAAAATAAGAAATTATTATTCAGAGGCAACGGGAGGGTTCAGATGTAGCTGAGCACGGCGTATACGATCTGAATTATGGTGAGTGCGAAGAAGAAGATGGCACCGATGAGAGAGAATATAGACCAAGGACTCCTGAAGTAGGTGCGGTTGAAATTAGCCCTCCCAATGTTCCAGGGCAGCTCGCAGTACTTGCTGAGGTTCCTTTTCATGGCGTCAAGGCTGCTGTTGGATTCGAGCGTCACTTCCTTGCACAGCGAGTTGAATAGTTTAGCAACCGCCTTGCAGCTCCCGATGGCATTCTGGATGATGCCTCCGGTGTGGAGCAGCTTGACGTCCCCCTCATTGTCGATGATGTTGTGCATGAAATTGATGTAGGATGTGACCTCGAACCCAGCCCCATGCAAGCGCTCGAACGTCATGACGTTGAGGAACATGGACTCAGTGGCATCTTCCACCATGATAACGGGGAGGCTCAGGACCCCCCTAACAAAGGAGATGTCCTTGAGGCTGCTTGTCTTGCTCTTCTTGAACCGGATCCCGGCCTCGTTGAGCTCCGTGGCCAACTGAATTATCTCCTCACCAGCCTCAGGCCCTGCATTTTCCAGCTCGTGCAAGACCTTCTTGGGATTGAGTTCGCACATCCAAAGAACTCGACCTGAGTTCGATCTTCGACCATATGGATTGACGAGGGAATGTTTTGAGCCAATCGAGACCGGTCTACTTGATTGATCGTGTACAAAGGGAACTAGCGATAGACCCTCGCAATTATATAACAATCGAGGTCGTCCTGGGTAGAGTAAATTTAAATGTGATTTGACTTAGTATCGATTACGGGTCGAGAGCGCGTAATTTAAGAGAGCCACCCGTTAGCCAGAGATAAACTAAAGTCGCGATTGTTCGATTCTAGTCATTTCTTGGAATTCGGGCCCGGGAATCGAGAATTTTGAAAATGACAATTTTGAGCGGCCGATGACGTTTTTGGCTTCGCCAACCTTAGGGCCACCCATTTCTGCAAAAAAATGGATTTTGGTTCGGGATCGGGAAAATTACGATTTTGCCCCTTTGGTTACTGATGTCGATTTTGAGGTCGTTTGAGGTTATTTTTCGAGATCGATGCCATTTTCGGGTGGCCACGCACATTTAGAGTCGTTACGGTCAAAAATTGAAATTTTGGCTCGGGAGCGAAAAATAATATTATTTTATTCTCAGGACTTTGCAGTCGATTTTCGAGGGCTTAAGAAGCTATTTTCGCGATTCCGACGCCATATTATGTTGGCCACACACACATGGAACCCGTATGTGCAAAAATTGAAATTTCGTCCCAGGACAAAAAAAATGATCATTTTGCCCTTGGGTTATTTTTGGGTTCTTAATTTTGAGATATTTTTGGGATGAATCAGGTCTGAAAATCAGCTCAATTATTGGACTTTAGACATTTTTGCCCTTCAATTATTAGATAGAGACAAATAAGGGCCATCGGATCAAGGGCAAAATGGGAAATCACGTAGGATCGCGACACGTGTCACCCCACCAGCCCACTTTTTTTACCAGATGGACTCTCTCTCTCTCTCTCTCTCTCTCTCTCTCTCTCTCTCTCTCTCTCTCTCTCTCTCTCTCTCTCTCTCTCCTCCTCCTCCTCCCTCATCTGGCCAGAGCCCCCCCTCTCCCATTTTCTCCCTCTTTCTCTCTCAAAATTCTCTCTTTCTCACTCTTTTCATCTTTGTTTCCTCTCTTCACCGTTGTTGCTGCTACTGCTGTTGCTCTGCCCATTTCAGCCACCCATCCAACCTGTTCTTCTCACATTTCTTAGGTAAGTGACTTCCCCAAACTCTCCCTAGGACCTCGGGTATTGTTAAACACGTTTAGGACTCGATTTAGATGAATTTAGTGGCTGTTTTGGGACTGTGATGAGGGCTGAGTATTTGGTGGTTGATCATGGTTATTGGTGGCTAAGTATGGCTATTAGTGGTTGTTGCGGGTTGGATTAGACGTCGGGAAATGAGTTTTGGCGGTTGGAATTCGGTAGAAATCGGTTCGGGTTTGAATCCGTGAGGTTCGGGGTGAATCACAGATTCGCGGTTACTGTACCCGCCCGATTTTCTATTTTTGTAGAGAATTTTGTGGGCCGAATTTGAGGAAGGTTTCTTCATAAAAGTTGTTCCCAACATCTTGAGGTATAACATACTTTAATTTGGGAATTTTTAGAAATCATTTGATGCCATTCAGAAGTCCATCTTTGGACCGAAATAAAACTGCCCGATTTACTGTTCACCTGACCTTCGGGTATGTTCGAATTTTTATAAATTTTTCCAGGACTATTTTCAAAATACTTCCTTCACAAAAATTGTTGGTGACATTTGTGGTTATAATATATAAATATTTCAAGGTTTTCCAAAATGATTTGGATACCTAATGAATTGTATTTTGATGGCCTGAGGGGCTGTCTGAGCGAATCGGATTTCGTCTGACTTTGGGTGTCAAAACGAGGTGTTTACGGTTAGAACTGGATTTCGAGTTCTTCATGGAAAATGTTCATCGAGATGTTTAATACAACATATCCAAATTTCAGAATGTTTGGAATTGATTTATTATTTATTTCAAATGGATTTCAGCCACTGTGTAAACTGCCCAGATTTACCCTGATGTTATGAATTGAATTGTGTACGTGGTTGTGTGATTTGTGATTGGGGGCTGATTTGGATTGTACTTGGGCCAAGTGTGATGTGGTGCTACGCCATGTGTATGTGGCTGTGAGGTGTAGGGGCGTGGTCATGTGAATATGCATTGAATTCGCGTGCCAAGAATGTGATTGGGTGGCGTGTTCGTGTGACGAGAATGTGAAATTGTGAAAAGTGTGTGCGAGATGTGAATTTGTGTGTGACCGTGTGTATGTGTAGCCGTGTGGTACATGTGGAGAGTGTGGAACGAAAGTACGGGAATGTAGGATTGATGGGAAAAGTGATACCTTGAGGCGTGTTCGTTTACGCGGGGTAAGGTCCGTCCTGAAGCGTGTTCGTTTATGCGGGACGATGCCGTCCCTGACGAGGTGACGATGCCCGGCCCGACAGGGTGACAATGCCTGACGTGGTCAGAAGTCCGTTGGCCTGATGCGTTTTACGCGGGCACGGTAGAAGGAAAGTGTGTGTAGGATTCCGTCCTGAGGCATGTACTTTTACGGGGGACGATGCCATCCCTGACGAGGTGACGATGCTCAGCCCGACGGGGTGTCAATGCCTGACGAGGTCAGAAGATCGTTGGCCTGATGCGTTTTACGCGGGCACTGTGATGGTGGAAGAGTTGAGAATGAGCAGAAATTGGCTTGAAGTGCGAGGTTTGAGAATGTGATGCGTGGTGTGAGTTGGTGTGCGAGTGTGTTTGTATCGCGTGGTGTGATGCTCGATTATGGGGTAAAAACTGCTAGGCATGGTATAGGACATGCCCAAGTGGGTTTTGCTCTATAATCGGGGTACGCGCACGGTTGTGATGTATTTTTGTGGTATACTGGCTGTGTGGTTGACTAACGTGCAGAGATACGCATGATGAGTTCCAAATAGGTTCGTATGTGTCTGTTAGCTTGGTTGATCGTTGTGTGTTATGTGTGTTTTCGTCTGGCGGTACGTGAGTGCCTACGTGGGGTTTGGGGTTGTACACTTATTGAGATTCATCTCACAGTTGTATAACCGCCACTTTCAGACCCCTAGTCGTAAACCCGGGAAGTGCGCCTTTTCTTTTTGGAAGTTCGAGAAATCGCTTTTGGTGCCCGGTGGAGCTGCAGGCAAGTGTCCGAAAATCCAAGCCAGAGAAACAGGAGCGAATTAGATAGGAGGCGACCAGTAGGCTTTCCCTAGGGTATTTTAGGGGTTGTTTGACTTGGGTTATCCGATAGTGAAGTTAAGATAACCAAACCCCTTAACTTTTGTTAAAACGATGACGGAGAATGTTCGTCTGTATTTATGTCTATAATACGATGTTTGTATATATTTGTTGTTGTTTGATCGTTATGGTGTTCTACCTTGTTATCGTCATATTTCTGTCCGGGATTTTTATATTCGCTTCCGCATGTGGCTCTGATGTTTGGGTTGGGTCAACGACGCTCCTGGGACGTCGCATCATTTCGACTGGAACAGGGGATGTCGCGAGCTCGATGGGGGTTCGGGGCGTGACATACAGGATTTTTGAGCCTATGATAGGGAAGGTGACTATGAGCAGAGATGTTGTTTTTCCAGAGGAAGATGAATGGAATTGGATGGAAGAAAAGAATGCAGGACAACAGCAATCTGCAGAATAATAACCTGCAACAATTGTACAGGTTGATGAAGTTGTGGATGGATTGGAAGACACTATGGATGATCTACCAATAAGAGGCACAAGGTCACTTGCTGAAATTTATGAAAGAAACAATGTGGCAGTGCTTGAACCAGCCAACTTTGTGGAAGCTAAGGAGGATCAGAGGTGGATTGCAGCAATGCAAGAGGAGTTGGCAATGATTCAAAAAAACCACACATAGGAACTTGTTGATAGACCATCTGATAAGAATGTGATTGGGGTTAAGTGGGTGTTCAAAACAAAACTTAATCCTAATGGTTCTATCAATAAACACAAAGCTAGATTGGTTGTGAAAGGCTATGCTTATATATGGGGAGTAGACTATTTTGAGACTTTTGCTCCTGTTGCAAGACTTGATACAATAAGACTACTATTAGTTGTTGCAACTGAGAAGGGGTGGCCTATATTTCAGTTAGATGTCAAGTCTGCATTTCTGAATGGAGAGTTTGAGGAGGAGATTTTTGTTGAACAACTTGAAGGCTTCGGTATCAAAGGGCAAGAAGAGAAGGTATACAGATTGAGGAAAGCTTTATATGGACTGAAGCAGGCTCCAAGAGGTTGGTACGGGAAGATAGATAGATACTTGCAGGATTTTGGCTTTGTAAGAAACTTGAGTGAGTTCACTCTTTATGTCATGAGGGTGAATCACGAGGTTGTAATTCTGTCACTCTATGTAGATGATTTGTTGGTGACAGGGAATGATGTGGAACTGATAGAGAGGGTGAAGCAAGGTCTCTTTGCAGTTTTTGAGATGTCAGACTTGGGAAAGATGGCTTATTTCCTGGGTTTGGAAATCAAACAAGCTTCACATGAGATCTTCATTTGCCAAAAAAAAATACATGAAGGAAATTCTGAAGAAGTTTCGAATGGAAGATTGATTGTAGAAGTGTAAGCACTCCTATGGTTGCTAAGGAAAAGTTGCAGAAGAATGATGGAACAGATGCAGTAGATGCTTCTATGTATAGAAGCTTGATTGGATGTCTCATGTATCTTATAGCAACTAGACCAGATATTCTATTTGCTGTGAGTGTTCTATCCAGGTTCATGAGTAGTCCCAGTCAGTTACATTTGGTTGCTACAAAAAGGGTCTTGAGATACCTCAAAGGAACATTGTTCTTTGGTGTGAAGTTTAGGAAAGACCTGAAGTTTAAGTTGCAGGGCTTTTTTTATAGTGACTAGGCTGGCTCAATGGATGACATGAAAAGTACATCTGGGTACTGCTTCACTCTTGGTTCTGTTTGTTTCTCCTGGTGTTCCAAAAAGCAAGAGATTATAGCTCAGTCCACTGCAGAGGCTAAGTTTATAACAGCTATTGCAGTTGCAAATCAAGCTTTGTGGCTGAAGAAGATAATGAAGGATCTATGGTTGAATTCTGGTGATTGCATTGAAGTTTATGTGGACAATCAGGCTGCATTAGCAATTTCACAAAATCAAGTTTTCCATGGCAAAACCAAGCATTTTAAGGTCAAATTTTTCTTTCTGTGTGAAGTGCAACAAAGGGGTGAAGTTAAGTTGGTCTATTGCAGATCAGAAAATCATCTTGTAGAATGTTCACAAAGCCACTTCAGGATGGAAGATTTGAGTTGTTAAGAGAGAAAATAGGAGTTTGTAGCAGCAATTGATCCAAGGAGGAGTTTCGAGCTGTGTCTCAGTGCTGCTGCTGATGTTCTATCGTTTTAGATTTCTTCTTTATTATTCAGTTAAGTTTGTTTGTTAGGCAGTTGGTTTGCTAGCTATTTTCTAGGAAGTGGAACAAGTCAGTTTTGCACGTTTGTGTGCAGTTCTACAAGGTTCCTATTTTGCTTATACTTGACAGTTTTCGGTTGAATGAAGTAAAAGGTTTTTCAAAAAAAAAATAGAAGTTTGTATGAATTAGCTATATATGTCAGCAATAACACCACCTCCTTGCCATTGTTCTCGATGGCGACCAGCTAATGCAGCACTAGCATCGGCAACTAATTCTCCAGCATCAGCATGTCCCGTCTTATGTACGGCGTTATGTATTTCAGTCTGTGGATGCTGAAGATAGGGTCATTGTCCGCATAGTCACGCTTCTCCTCTTTCTTGGCAGCCCTCATGATCTCGAGCATGAAGCAAACCTCCCTGATCATCAGCTCCAGGAACTGGTCCCCCGTGCCCTCCTTCTACTTCGGGTCCAGCGCACCATAGCTGTCCTCGAAATTATGCGCCACCTCCCTCGGGGACTCACGGAAGGGCTCGAGCGATTTCCTGGACCGCTTTAGGAACTAGACGAGCGCATGGTGCTTGTGTTCCTCCATTGGATGGAGGTGGACATCGTCGCGGTGGTAGGGGCCGATAGAGACAACCTGCGGCTGGTAGGCCTTGGGGTTGAGGTTGGTGATGGAGGCGGGGACCCTCTAGATGGACGGATTCTTCCAGTGTTGTTGCTCGCCGTCGATGGGCATGCGTTCGAGGCTCTCGTTGATCGGGATGATCCAGTTGGTCTCATTTGGGTCTGGCGAGAGCGGCAAGGGTGACATGGTTTGGCAAGTTTCAGAGGTGGTTCCACGAGTTTCTGTTCTGGGTGAGAGAAGAGGAGAATCCATGGAGAGACAGAGAATGGGAAGAGTGTATGAAGTTTGGGATATTCCAAGCCCAATGCTGGCCATGTATGTATAAGTAGAGGTGGAGGTGGGTCTAACTCATAAAATGAGTTTTGATAAAAGAAAATTATATAAGTGAGTTGGGTCATATATGAGCTAGTCAAATTTTAATAAATAGATTGTTATGGGTTTGAGCCGTAAAACTCAATTAAATATGAATTTTAAATGGGTCTAGGCTTTTATTCATATATAATTCACGTAAGCACGGAACTATATATAGTTCACCACAAATAGGAGCCCAATCTGACCCTCTCACTCCCATCATGAGCCCAATCTTACCCTCCTCCAAAGTGTGAAAAGTCTTCGAATATCCGGAACAAAATTTTTGTTTGTTCTTAGGATCTGTTAATTTATCGATAAATGAATTATTTGCAAAATATTTTCTAAAAGAGATCGCTTATATCTCCTAAAATAATTGGCCAATGAAAAATATTTATATTGTCAGACAATAATTTATGTTTAAATATTTTCGTGGATATTAAAAAAAAAAACTTTGTTCATTAGTTTTTGTAAGTGATGCAAGCGATTATTTTAGAAAAATATTTTTCAAATTATTTATTTTTCGTGAAATAAACGGAATCTTATTTTCCACCAATATGGATAGTATTTCGTGAATTATCTGTACAAAAGTTCGAGCTCACAAAATACACACAAACATCATATTTGATAAAGGTTTAATACCACGAAAAATCCCAAACTGGTACACCTGTAACAATTTTAGCCCAAACTAATTTTTTAACCACAAAAAATTCTAAACCGGTACACCGTTGATAAATTTATCCCGAACTATTTTTTTGACCACCAAAAATCCTACACTAGCACACTTGTGACAATTTTACTCCGAACTAATTTTTTGATCATCAAAAATCACAAACGGGTATACATGTAATAATTTTATCTAAAACTAATTTTTAGACCACTAAAAATCTTAAATTGGTACATTTGTGACAAATTTACCCTTTGTTGGTGTTCGTTAAATTGAATTAATATAACGAAAAGCCACAAATTGGTAAACTTGTGATAAACAGAGGGGTAAAACTCCAAACTGATATACCCATCAACTACCACATGCTATCAAACTTAGCAATTTGATAGTAAAATTTAACAGAAACTAATTAAGAGTAAATTTGTCATAGGTGTACCAATTTGGGATTTTTTATGGTCAAAAAATTAATTCGGGATAAAATTATCACAGGTGTACCAGTTTGTGATTTTTTGTGGTCAAAAAATAGTTTTGGGTAAATTTATCATAGGTGTACCAGTTTGGGGTTTTTCATGGTATTAACCCTTTGATAAAACAATCAAAACAGCCCACTTTTAATTTATTTATACAATTAGGTCCAATTTTCCATAGTTAGACACATTATCTAGATTAAGCAATAATCTCTAAAGATAACTATTATAATAAGGTTTCTCATGATGTGAATGGTCCCCGGAACTTTCAGTTTTTACATATTAGTCCCTCAACTTGGTGAATTACAAATTTGCCCTTAAAGCTTTCAAACTCATTATTGAAGAACAATTTTAACTCACATTTATTAGCTTCGGTTAAAAATAATGATATCAATTAACTAGAGTTAATAATGGATATAAATTTACTAGGGTTAAAAACAGTATGTTATGCATGAGATCATCTTATGAGCTAGGTTCAATGGCTTCAAATAAGAGCACGTGGGTAATAACTAGGTGAGAATTAAGCCATGTGTTCAAGCAAGATGGGTGACTAATGGCATGATTTGGGTGAAAAGATGGAGATATTAGGAAATTTTGGATAGATATTTTACTTTGTGGTAAATAAACAGAGAAATCGATATTCGTTTGAAACGTCGATAAATCAGGAAATTACTTTGAAACCATTAAAGCTATTAACAAAAGGTATGGAACAATAGAGAAACCTTAACTTAGTAAAATTTTAATGTTTAAAAATTATTCGATATGAATTATGGAGTGTATCAATCCCCATTGACAATTATTGAATTAATTTTATTTCCTTCAATAATTATCACTAACTTAGTTTCTTAAATAGTATCAAATACGAAGAAAATTTCGGATATCACATCCTGTTAGTTTTCACATAAATTTTACAATAAACTCTAATCGATGAAGTATTTGGATCCATTATGACTGCTATATTTAACAAACAGAAACACAAAAATCTCATAAAAGATGTCAACTTAATCCGAAAGCGATTAATTCGAACCAATCGATTTGATAAGGGAAGAGTGTTTGGGGATCCCCAAGTGAGGAGTGTGTCATGTTTTGTGCACAATGTAAAGACGAAAAGTGTTTAGGCATGTCCCATGAAAGACGGGGGAATCTAATTGAATTGAGTGCATGTATTGTGATTTGGGTACGGACCTCACTTATTTGACGTGACATTAGATTTATAAATTTTACCTTTGGGATAATCTGAATTTCTTATTTGAGGTTTTCTCTTTAGTACTGAACGCCCCTTCTTTTATATATACATATTTCATAAAGAGTGACTTTCCGATATATGCTCGGTTAGCTCATGGCAATCATGTAACCTTTTATAAATTAATATCAGGTAGCACACAAAATAAGTTATGATCATCTTGTGTGAAATTCAAAAACTTCCACTGGCTTCATATGGAGAAAAATTGATTCTAGCAAAAAGATGTATTCAAACTCAAATCAGAGTCAAACTAGCATGGCAAAGTCAATTTTATAAGTTAAACTAAAGATTCGTGATGCTGGGGAAGGGAATCAACATCCAAGGAAGAATCAAAAAGCGCAGCAAAAGCTCCCTTTTCCACAACCATCTAACGAGCCTAAGAAAAGTCAGATTTTTCTCACCAAGTCAGAACTAGAACAAGCAAAGCCCCAACAGGAAGAAACTCAACACAAGGCGAAAAAGAAAACAAATCCAATTCACAGTCGAGCAAGGCCAAAATGAGGTCGCGATGGTTGGTGGTGGAGGCTTCGTGGGCATGGATATTGACAGTGGCAGTGGCTGAAAGGAAGAAAGGAAGAAGAAGAATAGGAGAAATGTAAGGGGCATAAGAGAGAGACGAGGCTGAAAATGGGTCGCCATTTGGAAACATGGTGATCAATGAATGGAGTAAAGCGTAACGTACGGAAAGATCCAGCAACATCCAATATTTTCTTATACTAGATTAAGGATTCATGTCATTTCGAAAGGACTCGACAAGTCTGTCTAAATCTGCTCTTGATTATCTCAACCAGTCTAGCCAGCTGTAATTAAATCTTAAATTGGGTCGGGCCGCCTTTTGCTCCGTAACAAGATTTTCCTCTTTGACCTATTATCTCCTTCATCTTTTGAACAAGAGTGTAGAGGTTCTTGTCCAAATTTAGAAATTTTTGAGACATTTGGAGATAACGAAGTTTTGATAGTTTTTAAATTTTTATCAGAGCAACTAATGCTCCATTTTCTTTTCTTCTTATAATTTCCCTTTTTCTTTTAAAAAAATCTCTCTCCCCGCGCCCCACCCCCCCCCCCCACCTCCTCTCTCTTCTTATCTTCCTTTCCTTCACTATACTTCTTTATGTTCTTTCCCCTAACTTTTTATTCCCAAATATAAAAGGTTCAAGAAGTGCAGACTCGAAAGATCACGTCGAAACCGTGCGCAATTTGAAGTATGATAGAATATTTGCACTCAACTCGACTTAAAATGATATGTCTCTCATTCACATTTTCCATTACAATGACCTCTATTTATTATATCGACGAAATATAGTTTGTGTAACACTTTCATTGGAATGAGAAAAACCGAATTTTAAAGTGTCCATATTTAATCGAACATAATTTTCACACTGTAAATTACTTTAATTTCGTTCAGAACGATGATATTATTTTGCAGGTGATAGTTAGATTGGATCAGCGAAAACGTCATAATCGCTCTTGTGGGAAGGCTTTGGCGTGCTTGACCATATGGGGAGCTGTTCAGTCGCAATCGTACGGGTTATGTCATGCCCTTCTGTAGCTGGCAGTTTATGAAGTCCTTGATTCCTCGACATGCATGTTGATTTTTCCAACCACTAAAAATTGACATGTGGGTCATTTCAATACCGAGCGCGTGATGAGCTCTGTCTACTAATTGTTACAATATGTCCTGCTTCCATTTCTTGGGGCTTATGATAGCTGGATGATGTTCCTGATAATGAAATTAGAGGTCAGTTTTGGGTTTAGAGGAGATGAAAATCCCATGATTTTTTTAAAGATGTTCGCTGCAAGTGTTGGAATTCGACATGGCATGACATTTGTGATGATAATTTTTAAAAGTTTATAACATTCAAGTGATCGATTGAAAGTTATAACACTGGATGGAACGTTATATAGAGCTCATGGCACTCGAATGATTTGAAAAATAAGTTATGATACTTAGATGAATGTTGTACAAAAATTATGATACCCTTGGAAACATTATCCCATAAATGAGAAATCAAGTTGTGGTCAGTAACACTTGGGAGAACCCATTATGAAGCGTAAGTGCCACCTCACAGGAGTGTTATACGCATCCACCTAGCAATCGGTGTAATCCCTCAGGATTCATCTCAGGAAAGTGGCGATTGAGAGTTTCCACAGTTTTAGATGGACCAAAGAATTTCAAAACAATTAAAATCTTTTATTCCTATGGCGTTTCGACATAGATATATGCCTCATTTATATATATCAACATTGAGATTTATTCAGACAGAGAGGAAAGCATCTTAAGTGATAGAGCATTCATGTCATTTCGGAAGGATTGGACGACCCTGCCTAAAGGCGCCACTTGGTTACCTCCACAACCCAAGCCAACTTTTATTGATTCCTTAACAGGGTTAGGCTGCTCTGCTAGAAGTACAAATTAGATCCTCCGAAAACTTTGAGGCCCATAAGATGGTTGATATTTTTTCATTCTTTTCTTCTTTCCGACTGTTTTCCAAAATCGGAAAAATTATTCAAAAAGTTGTAAATCTATTGCACATTTACAAATTCAGCTTTAAACCTTTCAATTTTACCAATTGAGTCCATTCGACCAATTTTGACCAAATTTTGCTAACGTAGAAATTGGCGTTTTACGCACCATGATCGACGCTGACATAAATAAATTTATATATATTATTTTTTTTATTAATCTTTTCTTTTTTTTTCTTTTCTTCTTCTTTTTCCCTCTACCAACCACTGTCGGGCCTTCCTTGGCCTTAGGCGAGGATGAGGGTGTCCCTCGCCTAGCCTAGTGAGGGCGATGGCGAGGGTGGCCCTCGCCTAAGGTTGGTGGAGGTCGCTTATAACGTCCTAAATTCGACCCATTTTCGTGATCAATAAAATAGATATGCATTTCTCATTTCATTTTAGTACGTCTCGCCCGGAACTAATCATTCTCGGGATACTGACCAATAGGGAATGGCTAACTAGGAAAACGGTACGTGGACTCAAGAACTCAACTGTGAATTGAGTCCGGTTCCGAGAAACGACGAGGGGATATTTTGTACCAATGTGGGCCGATCCAAGGAGAGTGACGAATTTGGTTTGGCCAATGATGTACGATCAGATTGCGGGTGATACCGCATGACCGAGAGTACGCGTGGCGAACGATCCCGAACTTATTCCAAACGATCGCGACCCCCGAAACTAGTGATAAATCCTCGTGTTCTCCAAGAAATCGAGACCGTCATGACTTGAGTAACTCTAAGTTGATACACGTAACCCCTAAACAGCCGCCCGTTAGTAAGAGACGCTAAAATCGCATTTTGAGCGAAATCGATCGTGGAATTGAGTCCGGATTTCGGTATCGAATTTCGTGGGCGTACGCGACTATTTTGCAAGGACAACATTATTTTTATGTGGCCAATTATATTGAGGTCGGTAGAGTCAAAAATTGAAAAATTGACCCGAGACCGAAAAATTACCGAATTGCCCCTGGGCCCCTAAGCTTGGATTCCGAATTTTAGAGATTTATTAGTGGACATTATGGTCTTGCTCATTATTATTATTATTATTAGAATTAGTGGACTAAGATGCCCCTAGATATTTTAGCGAGTTTTAATCCAAGCCCTTGAATGAAGGGCAAGATGGTCAATTTTGAAAAGTTGTTCACCAACCCCACTAAGCCAAATCCATATACACTCTCATCTCTCTCTCTCTCTCTCTCTCTCTCTCTCTCTCTCTCTCTCTCTCTCTTATTCTCACCCTATCCATCCCGCGAGCTCTCTCTCTCTCCCTCTCTCGGCCGTGTGCCGCCCGCCAGTGAGCCGCCACCGTCACCTGCCGGTGCCGCACGCCAGGTGCCAACGCCCGCCTTGCACCACCACCATCCCGACCATCCCTCTCTCTCGCCCGTCCGCCACCGACCAACATCCCCCTCGCCTTCGCCGCCGTGATCGCCGCTTGGGCCGCCGTCACCGCCACCAAAGTAGCCGCCGACCGCCGCCGCAAGGCCGCCGTGGAACCAGCTCGGGCCGCCCATTTTCCCCACCTGTTCAACTTATTCGAGAGCTTAAGAATTTAGGTGAGTATTAGTTCCTAAATCCTAATTAGGCTAATTAAGCATTTCTAGATAGATTTAGGGTTAATTAGGGGTTAATTAGGTGATTTAGGGATTAATTAGTGGGCTGATTTAATTGTGGAGGATCATGTGATGATTTGGGAGCCTTATATGCTAAATTCAATGTGGTTTAGTGCCCTAGGGTGGGCTGGTTCATGGCTGGAATCATTGGATTAATTTGGCCCAAGTTCGATTAAGTTAGGGCTTAATAGTGGAATTCCCGAGCATGTGTGGTATTGTTCAATTGGTGGCTAATTTGTGCTTGATTGGATGTCAATTTGGTATTGCCATGTCGCATGCCTAATGTGGCCGAGAATGGAAGAATATGGCGAGCCTCAAACGTGTGAAATTATATTGTTCTAATCGCGTGAATTATGTGCGTCAATTATGTGTCATGCAATATTGTAATGAATTGCTTAATTGGACATGCTATTATGTTGATTGGGCACGCGGTGATTAAATTTAGCATGTCGATTGGTTACTAGAGCATGTCGTGGCATTTATTGAACATGGCTTGGCATTGATCGAGTATGTGCCTATGTGTATTTGATGCTCATTGTGCATCGTGTGACTGCCTGAGTGCTGGATTGCCTGGCTACGCATTTCGCATGCCGAGCATTAGCTTGAACCGAGACTTGTGCGAGTATGCGTGCCTGACATGAGCATGTAATCACTTAATTGTCCTGATGAGTTTTACGCGGGGTTCAGATAAAATTGACTGTGTGCACGTGTGATCACATAAAGCCCTAATGCGTGTTACGCGGGGTATTGAACCCGTTCTAATGCGTTTTATGCGGGACGATGCCCAGATTGCCGGAAGACGACCAGCCTGATGCGTTTTACGCGGGCTTTGGTTCGTATAAGGAGATTGGTGTTGCGCTTGATGCGTTTTACGCGGACTAGAGACACTGGGCTTGATGCATTTTACGCGGGTCGAGAAGTGTTGGGATGAATATAGACCTAATGCGTCTTACGCGGGTCAGACTTGATGCGTCTTACGCGGGTTAGACTTGATGCGTCTTATACGAGTCAGACTTGATGCGTCTTACGCGGGTCGAATTCTAAATGAGAAATTGGTAGAGTGCAAGTGTGCATCATTGAGCCAGATCATGAGCATGGCATATTGGTGGCATATGTGTGTAAGCGTGCATTGGCAGTTGTGCAGGCATGTGCGCATCGGTGACTCGCTTGTGATGCGGGCATTAATGAGCATGAATATACGTGTGGCGTACGTGTGACTAAGTGTGATCGCGTATGTGCCATGAGTATTATTATGAACTGTCTAACCTGCAGGGTCATCGTATTCTCGATCTGGGCTAAGGGCCTAGGTCAATTGATTATTGAGTATTACTGGTTGTATGTGATTGTTGCCTGTCACAAGGTGCATGTTAGCCAAGTTTAAGTTTAAGGAGTTTTACTCGCTGAAATTCGTTCTCATTATTGTTAAAATCTATCTTTTTACACCCCCGGCCCTAGCGATGTATGAGGTACCTATTTGTTTTGGGATTCCATCTCGGATAGATCGGGATATGATTGAGTAACTCGTAGGGAACGGGGATATATATATTAGACATTTTACTACAGTATGGGTCGACGTGGGTATGCAGCAGTTCCAGGCCCATGAGTATATAGCTTGGTTTTTTAAAGACTATTCGGGGACCTTTGGACCCCCTCTAGACTTTTGATGTTCCGTTCAACGGGCTAGGAGAGGTAGACCCCTAGTGCCAAGATGGAGACCTGGCGAGCCCCGAGTACACTTCCGATGGGAGTTCTAGTTCTGGCCGCCAGCCTGTTATGTGGGAGGTTGATGAGTTTGACCCAATGGATATGGAGCCAGCAGACTGGGATTTTAACGAGGAGCCGATGGAGTCGAACGAGGAGCCAGAGCCGATAAAGAAGGACCCCGAGTCTGAAGAGGTGGATTTAGAGGAGGAGCCGGTAGAGGCCGAGTCCGAGATGGATTCCATGGACTCCGAGGACGAGCCGTCAGACAGCTCTTTTGAGTTCTCGGGATCCGACCCGAACTGGGTCCTGTAGGTTCAGCATTAGTTGTAGATAGGTCGGGCCAATACCTTTTTGATCGGAGCCCCACCTAGTTTTAGTACCCTTGACCGCGGGGCCACTTACCCCTTTTTGTCAGTAGTGGCCATTGACCCGCTTTTGATTTTTGATGTTCATGTTGTATATGAATATTGTATATGTTTCCGTCATTAATGCAAATGTATATCTGTTCATGTTATTTATTGTATTGTTATCCTTGATTGTGTGGTTTTAAATTGTACGGGTGTTATATTGCTTCCGCGTGTGCCTTAACCTCTGTGTTGGGCATTGGGTTGGCGACGCGTCCTAGGACGTCGCACAAATTTGACCACGGCAGGGATGTGGCACGCCGTAGGGTGCGAGGTGTGACATCACCAACCATTAACGAGGCCCCACAGTGGCTGGTGGAGGGAAAGAAAAAAATGAAAAAGAAATGAAAAAACAAAAGAGAAAAGGGAAAAAAGACAAAAAGAGAAGAAAAGAAAAAAAGAAAAAATATTTAAAAAAAATTCATGTCAGTGTCGGTTATGCCACATAGGACGGCTGTCGTCCATGTCAATAAATTCCGGTCAAAATTGACAGGATGGACTTAATTGGGAAAAAGTGAAAATTTTTAGGATTCAATTGGCAAAATTAAAAAGTTTATGATTGAATTGGCAAAAGTGCAATAGGTTCAAGACATTTTGGATAATTTTCCCTTCCAAAATCATACTAGGTAACGACTAGTTTAGTCTTTTTACTAGTATAGTTTTTCAATTGCGCTCCTCAAGTTTTTTCATGCAATTAAGTCAATTTATACTAGCCAACCTTTCAATCATCAATATATACTGAGGTTTAAAGAAAAAACGGAATCTTTTCATTAAAATATACTTGTCCATGCAGATTTAATATCAAAATATCAGTATGTCATTATAAAAATGTTTAAGGTCTGACGACAGATAAAATAATTTATGAGATAGAGAGAGTACGACTGTAACATTCGAAAATTTCTACATCAATTAATGAAATGTAGGAAAAAGGAGACGATAACTGTCACATGTGGAAAATTTCATTTAGATTAAAAATGTTGTAGTGCACGGAACATTCAAAATATATTTTCCATGACCGAGGTTTTCGAAAAAGTGATAATAAACATTTGTGCATAGGTTGATTATTATAGAGTGGCTATAAAACACATATCGCCGTAATATTTATTTAGGAGACTAATGTACTCCGAGATTACGTATTGGATAATGAGCAAGTTAGAAATTTACTAAGTTGAGTTTCTCCTGGCGTTTGGGTAACTTTTACGAAACGTTTCTGTGGATTCAAAATATCTTTCTGACTTATCAGTATTTAGAACGGACACTGATTTCCTTGTTTATGTACCGAAATACTAGATATCTTAGTAACCTGTTAAAATATCTACTTTGAAACCATATAATTGAGCCATTTGTCTCTTTCTAATTTGAACACCTCTCAATTTCAACTTAGTGTTTTTAACGCAACATTATCATTGCTTTTAACTTTAGTTAAGCATTCTTATCCCTCCGTAACTCATGTAAGTCTTCCAAGTACATCCCCTCTTGATCGTTTGTAGCCTTTACTAATAAATAAGTTTCAAAACAATTCCAACTTGTTTATTGCAAAGAAAAAGAGACCATTAGTCACTTTCTTCTTCTATTATCACTTTCTAATCTTTCGAGTAAAAGCAAAGATTTCATACTTGTGTCGTTGAAACTTCGAAATTCCATCTTCCAAGAGTTTACAAGGTGGATTTGTGAGCTTTATTCTCTTCTATTAAACTAGTTTCAAAATATTTCTTTCTCAATCATTAAAGTATGTTTGTTCTCTGTGTTAATGATTGATTGCTTGACGACCGGAAAATATATAGACGACTTTGAAATTTGAAGCCGATGGGGAAGAGAAATGACTTTGAAGGCCATATTTGTTGTTCACTTAAATTCGCTGCAACTTTTTAAAATTTTAATCAAGAAGAAAACGGTGCAATGGAAGATTTCATTTGCCTAAAACTTGACCATCCTTCACACAATTGGACAAACATGAAGAAGACTGAAACAAGAGAATCATCATTTGATAATGATAAATAAACAGCCAAATGTCCATCATTCGGTACATTTAAAGAGGAAAATGAACGAGTCTGAAAAGGGGAAATTATGTTTTAACCAAAAAGAATAATGATAACTTTGGAATTTGGAATGAGTGCACCAATTGGAGGGAGAAATTGTTCTTATAATGCTTTCTGAAGGCTTCAATAGATATACATTTAATGATGAAAACAAACATCTCACACACTTATTATTCAAAGGACAAAATGTCAACAATAAAAAACACACATTAAATGAGCCAATAGCCATGAAGTCTTCGCTCCTTCTGACAATGTTGAAACTTCACGATCTTTGACAAAAAGAAAACCAAACAAGAGTGTGGGGGTTGCAATCGCGCCATGTTAGGTGCTATATCAAAAGTAGTTCTGTCAGTAAAAAGGCCAAAGCTATGTAGTTTATAATATGGGGGTGGCCTTTTATGTGGAGAAGAACAATTGTTAATTTGTTACGGGTTTCTGTATTCCAACAACGTGTATGCTTTATGTATGGAGTTCAGTGATGGCCGTTGTTACATGCTTGGTTGGCTTGCACTTTGGACATATGATTGTCCATTTTAAGGTGAGAGAATTGGGTGTTGCAGAGATTTTATACAAAACGAAGGAGATTTACTTTCGATCTTCATTATTGGGTAGACCTTTCTGGTTATTTACTTTTGATCTTGATTATTCATCACAATCAACTATCAGTTCTGAAAACAATTTCATTAAATCTATATATCATTTGCATTGTTATACAGACATGCATGTGAATTAGGCTCTCTACACACGCAGTTACATGGCTATGGCTGCTGGTGCAGCTAGCATTCTCTTCACTTTAATATACCTGATCGTACTGTATTGTCGATTCCCTCGATCACATATTGACTCGTCAAGATTTTATAATTTGATGAATTTGTTTCTCGCTATAACGAGGATATCGCCCTTGTCTAGTCTTATCTTATGTTCCATACATTCTGGTTTTTACTAATGTGCTTTTTCTCAGCAGTTTGATTTCGGAGTACTTAGGCGTATTACTAGGGCTATGGAGTGGACATGGAAGAATGCGTTGATTATTTATGTCCTTGCTGCCACGAATGTCTTGCCCGTTTTTCTCCGGGGCTTGTACTGAGGCGTCCTCAGAGTAACATTACATGTTTGCTTCTTCTTCCATTTCCCTATTTCAACTACAAACATTAGAAGGGAAAATGATACAATTGGTCGTTAAATTTTGGCCCAATGTGCAATGTCGTCATTGAACTTTTCATTTGTTCAATGCAGTCTCTGAACTTTAGCTCAATGTGCAATATAGTCCTTGAACTTTTAATTTGTTCAATGTGGTTCATTAACTTTTGGTACATGTTCAATTTTATCTAGTAACTAATATTAATCAAGGGATATAATAATACACGAACTAGATTGAATATTTACCAAAATCTTAATGACAACATTACGTGTTGAGTTAAAGTTCAGGGATAGTATCAAATATATAACAAAAGTTCAAGGATGGTATTGCATATTGGACTTAAGTTCAAGGACTATTTATATAACTATCCCATATTAGAATTATTATTTATCTGGCAGTGTCGCAAAATTGATAACTCTTCTAATGGCAGATGTTAATCGCGATCGGAAGACGATAGGAAGCTTGATATCGTACTCCTACTCTGGAAGGACGCTAAGGTTTCTGAATATTTATTAAAGCAACTAACCTTATCCTCTAAATTGTGGCTCGTTGCGGTTCATAAGGAAAAATATGAGTTTTGTCAATTAAGGTCAGAGAACTGCAGCTTTCTCCAAGTTTGTGATCTGTTCTCTGTGCATAATTAGGCAGTTCGCTGTCAGTTTATTTCGATATATGATTTTATAATGGTAATCTACAACAGTGAATCTCTTTTATTCTTCTTATTTCAGTGAGGATGTTGGAAGTTTCTAATTAGTTCTATCTCAGGCATAAAAAGTATACTTATTTTCTTATGGTCAGCGATCGGGAAGTTTGTAGAAAACTTTGAATTTTGAAGCCAGTGGAGAATAAAGATGACTTTGCAGGTCATATTTGTTTTTCACTTAAATTTGCTGCAACGTCTTAACAAATTTTAATCAAGAAGAAAATGTTGCCATGGAAGATTTCAGTTGCCTAAAACTAGATCATCCTTCATAGAACCTGTTAGAATATGTCTCGAGCTTGAGTCCAAATAAAAAATGCAAATTTCTGAATTTTTGGATTAAAAAAAAGAGAGAGAAGAAGAATCCTAGGCCAAGTTTCGGAAATTAGCTTTCCGAATATGTGTCGGAGTCGTTGGGCGGAATTGGAAAGTCCACCTGGGACTTTGAGATAAACATTGAAGTCGGTCCAAGGAAAATCAAAAAAAAGGGAAAGAGCTTACCATTGACCAAATTTTGGAATCATTAATAGAATTTACGTTTCCATGTTGGAGTCGGCTTCTGCAATATTATTTTGGCAATTTCCTAGTTTACGAATTGGAGTCAGGCTCCTTTGGCGATGCTATCCAATGTATATTTGTATAAGGGCTTGTTTCAGATAGTGGAGTTTGCATGTGTTTTGCAAGTGACACCGTGATCAGAGGGTGCCTTATTGTTGCCGCACGAAGAAGTGTTGAAGTGCCGCCGTTGATGTGAGAGTCTTCAAGCTCCGTTTCGTCGAGCACTTTGGCGTGGGATTTTCTTCGTGGAATTACACCAACACTTCAAGTGTTTGTAACGATTAAATCTTGTGATAAGATTTGTGAGTAATTCCTTCGTGAGATTGAGAAATTGTTTTGTGAGAAATTTGGCCTAAACACTGCATGCGTTATTGGGTGTAATTAAGACTTGAAAACACTGAAAGTGTTTGAGTGACTCAAGTATAGTTATAATCTCCATTGTATTACTTGATCTATAATGGAATTCGTTGCTGCTCTCCCCGTGTACGTAGGTCACTATGACCGAATCATGTAAATCTGGTGTCCAATTTATTTTCTTATTCTGTCAATTTTATTGTTTAATCGCTTTCGCAACAATTGATATCAGAGCTTGGCTTGGCTGAGTTGAAGCGAATCGATGACGACAGAAGAAGGAAAAGTGAAAATCAACATATTTGATGAGAAGGACTTTGGTTTCTGAAAGATGCAAATTAAATATCATCTATATAAGATGAAACTGCACTTGCCCCTATCTGGGGAGAAGCCAAAGACAATGAAACAAGCTGACTGGGAATTACTAGATAGACGAGCGTTGAGTGTTATTTGGCTGACGTTGGCCCGTAATGTTGCGTTTAATATCGTGAAAGAGAAAACCGCTGCAAGTTTGATGGAAGCCCTATCGAGCATGTACAAGAAGCTCTCTGCAATCAACAAGATTTATTTGATGCGACGTCTACATAATTTGAAGATGAGCGAAGGTGCATCAAATTATGATTATTTTTCAAAATATAAATTTCAGGAATACCAGGATTATGGTCATCGCATACACACACTGGCAATCTCACCAATGGATTCTTTTTTGGAGCATATGGCTATAATTTCATGAAGCAATATATCCAGAGCATAGTTCGCAAGCCCATCTTAAATCTCTCACCCTCTCAAACCATCAAATCCTCCGTTTGAGTACCGGAAGGTCGTGGCCAATGGGGATTAAAGTGACTGTGAAGGTTAAATTCGCTGCAGCTTCTTAGCAAATTTGATCGAGAAGAAAAGGGTGCAACGGAAGATTTCAGTTGCCTATAACTTGATCATCTGTCCACCCAAATTGGACCAACATGAAGTAGACTGAAACAAGAGAATCATCATTTGACAATGATTTATAAAAAAGCCAAATGTCCGTCATCCAAAACATTCAAAGAGGAAGAATGAACAAAGACTGAAAACAGGAGGAAAATCATTCAGAACAAACAATCAACAACCGATCAAGAGATAATGATCGAGCATCAGCCCATCTGGAGAAAAACCCAAAGCTGCAAAAAAATTATTGCACAGAGGCAAGGGTAGGGTCCAACCCTTGTAGCTGATCACCGTATATACCGTCTGAATTATGGTGAGGCTGAAGAGGAAGATGGCAGCGATGAGAGACGATATAGCCCATGGATTCCTGAAGTAGGTGTGGATGAGATTAGCCCTCCGCACGTTCCAGGGCTTCTTGCAGTACCTGCTGACCGTCTTGTGCACAGCGTCGAGGCTGCTCTCGGGATCGAGTGTCACATCCTTGGAGAGCGAGTTGAACAGCTTGGCGACCGCCTTGTCGCTCCCGATGGCATTCTGGATGATGCCCCGGGCATGGAGCAGTGCTACGTCCCGCTTGCTGTCGATGATGTTGTCCATGAAGAAGATGGAAGAAGTGACCTCGTTGCTGGCCCCAACTTGGAAGTGCTCAAACGCTATGAGTTTGAGGAACATGGACTCGGTGGTGTCGTCCACCATGGTCACGGGGAGCCTCAGGACCCCACTGGAAAAGGAGATGTCCTTGAGGCTCTCGGTCTTGCTCTTCTTGAATCGGATCCCGGCCTCGTCGAGCTCGGTGGCCAACCGGATAATCTCCTCGGTGGCCAACCGGATAATCTCCTCACTGCCATCGTCCCAATCTTGTCCAGCTCAGGCTGTTGGAGTTGGCAAATACTTCGGGGACCCTTGTTTCTCACACCGGGTACGCCCACGTGAGCTTAGGAAAATTGAAGTGTTATCCAACGATATGTGACCCTTCGTGCGGAATTGGGGGGTTCGAGGGCAGCGCCCACGACACGGGTGCCCCACTGCCCGATCAGCAGGCGGAGGTTCAAGGGCAGCGCCCCCCGATAGGGGTTCCACTGACCGATCAGTGAACGGCTGCCCCACTAGCTGGTGAGCAGGCGGGGGCTCGGGGGCTCGGGGGCAGCATCCCGAAACCTCAACGGGTTTGGGCTTTTATTTAAGTTGGCCCGTATGGTACGAGGTTAAGAAATTTCGTATAAGTTTAGGTTTTGGGCCCGTTTGGGGCACATATATATTTTGTTCGTTTTTCCGTTCATTGTAACGAGTTGAGTGGTTATAAACCGAAAATATAGTGAAATCTCTTTGCAGGACATAGCCCTATTCGAGGGTGAACCTGAGTAAATTCGTATATCGTCTATTTTTTCTGATTTCTACTTGATCATTCTGTTTCGGTTCTCGGTACATCCCTTCACAGGCTTGGCCTTCTTGGGCTCCATCAGCATGCTCTTCCTGAAGACGTCTAGGACGTGCAGGCATTTGCCCTTCATTTCGATGTGCGTACAGGGGCGGCAGAAGAACTTGAGGATTAGCTTGTTGACGGATTCGCCGTCCTGTGTTGTTGGAGTAAAGTCAGTACATTGAATCCCAGATTGTGATCGTACCGATACTTTTTGCGCAAAAGGGTGAAAAAATGAATTTTCCGATAGCGATGAAAGATTTAATAAAGATATTGTCGGTTGATCTTGAACCGTGCATCCAATGCGTTTGGAGCATTAGATTCGGAGGATCCCTGGAAGAGTCCATGTGAGATCATCAAGATGTACTGTTAGGTGCACATAGCACTGCGTTAGTGTACGTGAAATAGCCTCTTTAACAACGGACCAAAATCTAAGAAGGTAACCTTCTTGCCATCGCTCTCGACAGCGACCAGCCGATCCAGCACTAGCATCGGAAGCTGATTCTCTAGCATCAGCATATTCCACTTAATGTACGACATTATGTTGAGCTTCTCGTGTTTGCTGAAGATGGGGTCGTGGGACGCGTAGTCGTTCAATGTCCCTGTCGCGGACTTCAGGATCTCGAGCATGAGGCAGCCGTCAGTGATCATCAGCTGCAGGAACATGCCCGCTGCGCCCTCGCCGCCACACTCCTTCCACTCCAAGCCCAACGCGTCATAGCTCTCCTCGAGTTCCTGCGCTACTGCCCTCAGGGAATCCAGGAAGAGCTCGAGGGTGTTAGGAATGTGATTCAAATCACTAACGGCTAGCTGGAAGTGGTCTTGGTGATCTTTTTAGAAAATCCCATGATTGTAGGAATTGTCATTAGTGATCCTTATGTAGTGAGAACATGATCCCACGTTGTCATGTTCTGTTCTGTTTTCTGGGAGTCAGTTTTTTTTTTAAGAGTTAGTTCTGTCACGTTCTGTTCTGGTCTTGTTCCTCTGTTATGTTCAGTGTGTATTTTTCTAATGGTTGAATGAAGAAGGATCACTTTGTTCTTGCATTGTGTTATCTTTTTCATATCCTCTATCGCCTGTAAAGCTCTTTTACTCTAACATTTTGGTATCAGAGCCAGGTTTTTCTTTCTGACTTGAACAGCAATGGCCTCATTAGGATCCAACTCAATGCAGTCAATGATTCCAGTCTTCAAGGGTGAGAGTTTCAATTTTTGGAGGATCAAGATGAGGACACTTTTCAAGTCTCAGGAGCTTTGGGAGGTGGTTGAAGATGGGTATAGTGAGATTGATGATGAAGCAAAGTTAAGGGAGAATAGAAAGAAAGATGCAAAAGCACTTTTTTTTCATTCAGCAAGGACTTCATGAAAGTGTTTTCTCAAGAATTTCAGCAGCAGAAAGTGCAAAGGAGGCGTGGGAGATTCTGAAAACTGAATTCCAGGGATCATCCAAAGTCATTATGGTCAAGCTCCAATCATTAAGAAGGGAGTTAGAGACACTGTTAATGCAATCCAACGAATCTGTTCAGGACTTTCTATCGAGAACAAAAGCAGTTGTTAATCACATGAAGTCGTATGGAGAGAATATCACGGATGGGACTGTTGTTGCAAAGATCTTGAGAAGTCTCACTCCAAGGTTTGATCACGTGGTTGCAGCAATTGAGGAGTCAAAGGATCTGTCAGCCTTTACTGTGGATGAACTCATGGGGTCAGTGCAGGCACAAGAGGATCGATTGAACAGATCACAAGAGAAGAGTGAAGAAAAAGCCTTTGCCATGAGAGATTCTACTCAAGACGAAGGGAGAAACAACAGTAGCAACAGAGGAAGAGGACGTGACTGTTCAAGAGGAAGAGGCAGAGGTTGGGTGGAGCAAAGGAAATGTTACACGTGTGGCAAACAAGGTCATCTTGCAAGAGACTGCAGAAGCAATCAAGCTGAATTTGCTGCTGAGGAAATTGAAGCAACAGAAGAAGACTTTCTGTTCATGGCGTTAACGGAGCATGGAAAGGAAGAAAAAGCTGTATGGTTCATAGATAGTGGTTGCTCTAACCATATGACTGGGATGAAGGAGATATTTAGAGAGCTTGATGAAACTCAAAGAAGGGTGATTCGTTTGGGGAACAACAAGCAAATTCAAGTAGAGGGAAAGGGTACAGTTGAGGTAAAGTCTATTTATGGAAAAAGTAAACTCGTTTATAATGTTCTATATGCTCCAGATTTGGCTCACAATCTCTTGAGTGTGGGACAGCTTTTACTTAGTGGTTTTACTATTTTATTTGATGAAACAAGCTGCACTATTACTGAGAAAGCAACAGGTCATGTTTTGGCCAAAGTAAATATGACCGAAAACCACATGTTTCCCTTAGTTTTCAGCAAACTAGAAAGTCACGCAATGGTCACTATGTCTAAGAATGCCTCTCAACTTTGGCATCTTTGATATGGTCACCTAAACACAGCTGGATTGAGGTTGCTAACTCAAAAAGAGATGGTAAGTGGTCTTCCACTAATTGAAATGGCTGAGGCAGTATGTGAGGGATGCATGTATGGGAAGCAAAGCAAGAGGCCGTCCCTTGTTGGTCAATCCTGGAGAGCAACTAAGCCATTGGAGCTTGTACATGCTGATTTGTGTGGCCCCATGAAGACTGAGTCATTAGGTTGCAGTAAATATTTTCTACTGTTTGTTGACGATTACAGTAGGATGAGCTGGGTGTATTTTCTCGAATTTAAGTCAGAAGCCTTTGAGCAATTCGTCAAGTTCAAGGCTCTTATAGAAAAGCAGAAGGGGAGCAACCTGAAGACATTGTGCACTGACAGAGGAGGAGAGTTCACTTCTGGAGAGTTCAATCAATACTGTGAGAAGCATGGAATACACAAAGAGCTGACTGCACCCTACACTCCAGAGCAAAACGGAGTAGCGGAGAGGAAGAACAGAACAGTTGTCAAAATGGCAAGAAGTATGCTAAAGAGTAAGGGGCTACCTGATAGTTTTTGGGCGGAGGCAGTGACTACTGCCATCTATTTGATAAATATCTCACCAACAAAGGCTGTTCTTAACAAAACTCCCTATGAGGCATGGTCAGGTAAAAAGCCTTCAGTTGAGCATCTTAAAATTTTTGGGTGCATTGTGTATGTGATGATTAATGCACATGAAAGACATAAGCTAGAAGGAAAATCAATTAAGTGCATTTTTATTGGTTATTGCTCACAAACTAAGGCTTATAGGGTCTATAATCTAGCAACTGGTAAAGTGATTATAAGCAGGAACACAGTGTTCAATGAGGAAGACTGCTGGCAATGGGAAGACAAAGGAAAAGCTCCTGTATTTCAGATCAAAGATGGTGAAGAAGTACATAGTAGGGAGACTAGAAGCATGACCACGTCAGAATCAAATTCAGTTGCGAGTCCAAATTGCTCGAACTCAGTGGGTAGATCAATTTGCACGACCTCAACTCACCAAGGCAGCAGCTCAAATTCGTCTAACAATGGTGCAGGTTCCACGGATGGAGATACAGACAATGATGGTGATGATAGTGAGACACCACCTATGAAGTTCAGGTCACTTAGAGAGATCAATGACTCATGCACATTTGCTCTCTATGTAGCTGAACCCTCCCCATATGAAGAAGCAGCAAAAAAGTTAGAGTGGAGACTAGCAATGGAGGAGGAAATGTCAGCAATTCAGAAGAATGAAACCTAGAGTTTGGTTGATCTACCAAAAAATAAGAAAGCCATAGGTTTGAAATGGGTATTCAAAACCAAGTATAATCCAGATGGAACTCTACTAAAGCATAAGGCAAGGCTAGTGGTGAAGGGCTACTCACAAAGGAAAGGGATAGATTTTGAAGAAACCTTTTCTCCCGTGGCAAGGTTTGAAACAATTCGAGTGGTACTATCAATAGCAGCATTTCTAAAGCTTTGTGTTTATCAATTTGATGTTAAGTTTGCCTTTCTTAATGGAGAACTAAGTGAGAAAGTTTATGTAGCTCAGCCCGATGGGTTTGTTAATCAAGAGAGTCCAGATAAGGTCTATAAACTTAAGAAAGCCTTATATGGACTTAAGCAAGCTCCTAGGGCATGGTACATGAAAATAGATACATATTTTCTGCAATTTGGCTTCAAAAGGAGTGAAAATGAGCCAACGATGTACATTAAGAGCTGTGGGGAGTATGGTTTTTTATTAGTATGTTTGTATGTTGATGATATGATATATGTGGGGTCTAACAGCTCTTTAATTATAGAATTTAAAAGCCAAATTATGCGAAAGTTTAACATGACAGATCTAGGCAAGCTTCACTACTTCTTGGGAATGGAGGTAAGGCAATATAAGGAGGGGATCTTCATAGCTCAAAAGAAGTATGCAATGGATCTTCAGAAGAAATTCAACTTGAATGGGTGCAAAGCAGTAGAGACACCCATGAATGTGAATGAGAAACTTCAGGAGGATGATGGGTCTGGAGCTGTTGATGCGCAGAAATTCAGAAGTCTAGTTGGCGGTTTAATATATCTCACGCATACAAGGCCGGATATCATGTTTGCAGTGAGTTTAGTATCAAGGTTTATGCACAAGCCAACAAAACACCATTATGGAGTAGCTAAGAGAGTGTTAAAATATGTTGCAGGAACTCTAGAATTGGGGATTTGGTATTGTCAAACTATATCTCTGAAACTGGAGGGTTATTGTGACAGTGATTGGGCGGGTTCATCAGTTGATAGAAAGAGTACAACAGGTTTTTGCTTTACACTTGGATTAGGAGTAGTCACATGGAGATCAAAGAAACAATCTATGGTTGCCTTATCATCGTGTGAGGCAAAATATGTAGCTGGAGGAGCAGCAGCATGCGAAGCCGTTTGGATGAGAAAACTCTTGCTTGACCTGGGTATGAAGCAAGAGGGGGCAACTGAGATTCACAGTGACAGTAGTTCAGCTATAGCTATGACAAAAAACCCTGTCTTTCATGGTCGAGCTAAGCATATAGAAATAAAACATAATTTTATAAGGGAGCTAGTAGCTAAGGAGGAAATCAGCTTGAAATTCTACAATTCAGATGATCAGGTTGCTGACATCTTCACAAAGGCGCTGTCATATTCCAAATTTAGTTACTTAAGAAGCAAGCTTGGGATGGGGGAGTTTGAATCAAGAGGGGGTGTTAGGAATGTGATTCAAATCACTAACGGCTAGCTGGAAGTGGTATTGGTGATCTTTTTAGAAAATCCCATGATTGTAGGAATTGTCATTAGTGATCCTTATGTAGTGGGAACATGATCCCACGTTGTCATGTTCTGTTCTGTTTTCTAGGAGTCAGTTTTTTTTTTAAGAGTTAGTTATGTCACGTTCTGTTCTAGTCTTGTTCCTCTGTTATGTTCAGTGTGTATTTTTCTAACGGTTGAAAGAAGAAGGATCACTTTGTTCTTGCATTGTGTTATCTTTTTCATATCCTCTATCGCCTGTAAAGCTCTTTTACTCTAACAGAGGGGCTTCTTGGACCGCTTGAGGGACTGGAAGAGCACGCGCAGCTTGTGTTCCTCCATGGGGTAGAGGTGTTTTTGGCCGTAGTGGTAGGGGCCAAAGGAGACAGCCTGCTGCTGGTAGGCCTTGCGGTTGAGGTCGGTGACGCAGGCGGGGAGCCTGTAGACACACCGCCTCTTCCAGATCTGTTGCTCGTCGCTGGGCATTTGCTTGAGTTTCTCGTTGATGGAGACGGTCTAGTCGGTCGGGTTCCGGTCCAGCAGTGACGGCAGATCAGGAGCCATGGTTCCGCAAGTTCCACAGGTTCCAGAAGTGTATGCTCTGGAGTGTCTTATGCTCTCTCTCTCTCTCTTTTTATTTTATGCTGGAAGGAGTGGGAGAAGAGGTGAATTTATGAAGATATGGAGACAGAGAGATGGGAAGAGTGTCGGGGGGATAAAGTATGAGATCGTCCGAGCCCCAATGCTTCAAGCTGAAGAGGTATTACTGGACAAGCCATGAGGGTGGGAGTCACGTGTGCCCACAGAGGTAAAGAGAAAAAGTGCCTAGCGTTCCATGGAAGCCGTGGGAATCTTTGCTTCTAGGTACGATCTTTGTATATTCGATGGGGCACTAAATTTAAAATAGTATCTCTTTTTGCTTCATTTGGTAACGATTTTTTTATATCGTAGGTTTGGGGTACTCCGGATTTCTTACTTGAGTTCTCGTTTTTCGGTGGTTGACGCCCTTCTTCAATGCATACTCATATCTATGGCATTCCAATATTACGTGTGCATGGTCAGCTCATGACAATCATATAACTTATCGTTAAATTGACTTCAGATGGCACGCAAGACAAGTTGTAACCATCTTGTGCGAAATTCAAACTCTACTATTGGTTTCATGAGGAGAAAAATTAATTATAAGGAAAAAGATATGTTACAACTCAAATAGAAGTCGAACTATATTAGCAAAGTCAAGTTTCTAAGTTAAACTAAATATTAGTGAGGGTTTTTTTCTTCTTTTGGTTTCAAATCGATAGTGTAATTAGCCACGAGCAATAATGAGCTCCATTGGAGAAGAACTTGGATTCATTATAACTAGACAATCAGTCATAAATCCTATTATACGGATATGAATTCAGTCCCAAACTTTCCAATTTCGCCAATTGAATCCTAAATGTTTGCGCAAAATTTAATGTAATCTTTCCAGTCAATTTTCATTAAAAATCGCTGACGTAGCGGTCCAATCATCGCTGGCCATCCCACATGACATACCGTAAAGGTTTAGAACTCAATTAACAAAATCAAAGGGACTAAATTGGCATCCGTAAGATAGATTTGGGGCTGATTAGACGATTTCCCCCATTATAATTGTTTATGAGCTCCAATCGAGAAGTACTTGGAGCCACATCAGTTTTTGCATCCAAACATGACTTTTTACTTCATACTCACTTCTTATATCATGCAATTCTTTTAATTTACTCTTTCGAGAGAAATTACAGCACATGTATCTCAGGCCTTTAGCTCTAATTAAGAATATTGATGACCCAATTTGGGTCCCATCTGTCCGTACACCATTTTCAATTTTTAGTCCCGAATGAACCAACTGTAGAACATTCTTTTCTTGCTCCCAGAGAAAAGTGCCCTCGGTTTCTCTTGCAGAAACTGATTAAAGGCTGTTCCCTGCTTTTGCTCTTAGAAGAAAGAATCCTTGTGAACACGGTGGTTTGGATAGAAGACCCTAGCCCATTATCATGTATTGTAGATGACTCTATCCGCCACGTCATTCTTCAAAGAAGAGGCGGACTTTAATAATGGATACACATAGAGCATGTACCATTATACTTTCTAACTTAAAAGCCAAACTAAACCTGAGGAGCGATTATGTACTAATCCACAAAAGTTTTTCATCTTCTGATACCAAGGATACTGAGGAGTTCTAGGCTTCCCGAGCTTAGCCTGTCAAACTCTTGACACGGAACTTTCCAACCACATTAGACCAGGTTAACAATTAATTTACCCACCACTCCCGCCAAAAAATATCCTTGCCTAGAACTGTATCTATGATATGAATGTAATCACAGTCATTGATCAAATGAAATACGTAAAGTGGATGCCATCTGGGACCCAACACAACAACAATTGCTATTGATCCGGTCCATGTGGACCCGGGTCCAGACATGGAAAATCCCCCCAGAGCATGGCATGTTTGAAAATTTCTAGGTTAATTGATACATAAATGCCTATGTGTGGTCAAAAGTTTTTATATGGGTAATCTTAAACGATTTCAGGGCCAAAAATTCCAAAAGAGGCAAAGATCTTTTATTCCTACGATTCTTCTCTTGATGTCTCAACAAATCTCGATAGAGGCCTCATCTGTCTAGATCAACCGTTAAGATTTATTGAGAAATGGAGGGAAGTACTATACGAAATAGATTAATCATATCATTTCGAAAGGACTCGATGAGCCTGCCCAAACCTGCTTCTTGATTATCTCCACAACCTGAGCCCACTTTTGTTGAATCTTACATCGGGTTGGACCACTCCATTAGAAGTATAAGTCAAAACCTCCGAAAACTTTCAGGCCCATCAGATAGTCCATTTGATTCTATTCCTTTGTTTCCTAACAATACTTAAAATAGTGTTCAAGGGCTTTACTAAAGTAAACTCCCACTAACATTCTCAAATTAGGTTAAGACTAATTAAGTCTTTTTGCCATTATTGTTTTTCCATTTCCACTCTTCTAACTTTTTAACGAAATAAAGTCCTCTAACATGCTTAATTTGTACAATCAAATTGTCAATCATCAGCATCTGATGAGCTTTAAAGAAAAACATAATCTTTTCATTGTTAAATTCTTGTTCATCTAGATTTAATATCAATATATATCAACATTAAAACGTTTAAGTGCCAATGATGACTACTGCCTTCATCGATTTCACGGGTGGTGAAAGTGGCAACAACCAACCATCGCCATCTTACCCTTACACTGCAGTAGATTTCGAAATGTCTAAATTGACAATGCAAAAAAATTAAAATGTCATGGGGGCAAATTGTCTATTGAAAAACCCTATAACGATTTTTCAAAACTAAATTACTTGGCAACTTTTGAGAGGGGTAAAAGATTCGAACTCTCAAATTGTGTATTAATATCATTGACCTTCTCATTTACTTATGAAAGGGCCAAAGCTCACAACATAATGCGCATCAAATGTGTCTCTTAAGAATTATGAATGGTAAATACAAATACAAAAGGAAAAAAGAAAAGAGGCATCACTTTCTCAAAAGATCTAAATCATTTGGTTTTCTCTTTTAATACTTCAATTATATCCTGTAAACACCATTGACTTTAACAAAACCTCGGTTTCGTTAATTAGCTGGTTCGATAGGGCCGTCTATCTCTACTCTTCAATTGCATGTTGTCCTGTTTGATGGTCCAATGGCAAATTGAGAGTTAGCTCACCCATTGCCAAACAACATCTTTATCACTTTTTTCTTGTAAAATAAGTTCTTTTTAGTGTTGGGTTTAGGGTTGTTTAATGTCCCTATTCAATGTTAGTTTTTGTCTGGTAGGATTGATGCTATCTCGCTTTGTACATTCTTACACGGCCTTTTGTTACTCTTAAAAGGCATAGACATGAATGTAGCTTTAGTCAATAATAAACGATAATCTGCCATATGACTTAGCATAACAATTTCTTTATCAAATTCAGTATAAAAAGCATTATTCCATGAAAAAAATTCAGCAAACCAAAATTTTACAAGCGGAACAAGTGAGCCGTCTAATTATCCTTTGAACTAGATGTTATTTGGGAAAGTAGCAAATGAGATAGTCCAACACTAGAGGAGATGGAAAGCTTGGATGATGTGCATACTTCATCATTTCCCGTAGTATCTACCAGTAAAGTGATCTATGGAAGGGGTGACATGCTGAAAGGAAAGGGTCCTTTCTTTTGCGTTGTGATCAGATATTATTCTGGATATTTTTTCGCACATTTGAATTCATTCCAACTCCTTGGTGGGGCCAAAGTCAAGATCTCAACGTTCGGATCACAAAATTCTCACATCTGACAAGAAATTGTTCAAAAGGTCATAATACGTCTTCGATGGCATTTTAATCAGAAAGGTCCTTGAGCAGCCATGCAGGGCCCTTATTTAGAACAAGTTCCACTTGAATGGAACATATGTGTCTTCACCGTTGGGAAGAATTTCGCTCGAGAATTTCATCAAGTAAATGGAACAAAATTCCGCCTCATTGCCATGAAAAACCTCTGGATATCCGACATTCTCTGTAAGAACTTACTTTTTTTTCTAGAGTAATGAATAGCCTTTTGCCCAGTAACTGTCCAGTAATCAATTTAGAAGTCTTTCCCATTAGTTGACCTCATTTGTGACTTATTCCCTCTGACTGCATTGTTCTTGTAGCATGTTAACTTCCTTAGCAGATGCAAAGTCCATGTCTTCTTCCAGGGCTGTGGTACTGGTGCTTACCACTGTTTATGTTTCATTATTATATGGTTGATACGTGCCTGACAGGGAGTATTGGACTCCAACTGAATTCCTCCCTTTCACAAGGAAGAAATTTTGTGAACTTTTCGATTCATTGATCAATCTTTTCCTGGAATGATCAAATTGGTATGCTTTGTGATTAACTAGGTGAAACGTGGAGTGCAAGAATAACACTGGAACAGCTTTTAATAATGCCACAATGATTGATTGTGAAGTGTTGGGAATTCGACATTTACACAGCGCAGACAAAGGTCTCTTCATTATCTGTCTTCTATGTCTATGGTTTTCCCTTGTCACATATGTGTACTTCTGTTCTGATAATTTAGTCTCTTTCACAACAATAGAGTATTAATTCTCCAGATTCTGGTCCGTTGCCTGCAAATGCTCCATCATGGTGCCAAAGCCCCTTTGATCCTGAAGGCCTTTTAAAGTGATTTCTTGAGATTCTGATCCTCATTCTTTCATCTCATTTTAAGACCTGCTCATCAGGGAAGAGGGGAGGGACTAGGATGGGGGATGGAAAGAAGGAACGAAAATGAGGGTGGGGACCTGCAGATTTTGCTATGTTCGGTGCTAAATCAAAAGTGGTTCTGTCAGTAAAAAGACCAAAGCTATGCAGTTTATTCAGCATTTTTCTTGTTTCTGTGGTTATGTTAGTGATTTAATTACACAACTCGCCATGGATGAAATATAAGGTGGTGGCTCCTTCTATGTGGAGAAGGACAATCGTTAATCTGTTAGGTTTCTGAATTCCATTGATGTATATGCTTTATGTATGCAGTTCATTGATGGCCGTGGTTACATGCTTGGCTGGCTTGCGCTTTGGACATGTGATTGTCCTTTTTAAAGTGAGAGAATTGGGTGTTGCCGAGGTATCATTTTACTTGACAGATATTTACTTGCAATCTTGATTTTTGGGTAGACCTTTTTGGTTATTTACTTTCGATCTTGATTATTTATCACAATCAATTGTCAGTTCTGAGGACAATTTCATTTATTTATCTAGCATTTGCTTTGTTGTAATAGGTATGCATGTGAATAAGGTTCTCTAGACATGTAGTTAAGTGGGTGTCACTGCTGTTGTAGCTGGCATTCTCTTCACCTTAATATACCTGATGGTAATGCATCGTGGATTTCCTCGGTCACATATTGACTCATCAAGATTTTACAATCTGATGGACTTGCTTTATACTATAGTGAGGATCTTGTCCTTGTCAAGCCTGATCTTATGTTCCATGCTAGTTTTTCCTAATGGGCTTTTCCTCAACAGGGTTGATTTCGGGGGGCTTGGCTGAAGAATGTGTTGACTATTTATGTCCTTGCTGCTTCGAATGTCATGCCCATTTTTCTCTGGGGCTTCTACTAGGGGTGAGCGCGGTTCCAGGGTAGAACCGGGAACCGTAGAACCGGACCCGATAGGTCCGGTTCGGTTCCAGGTTCCATGGCCAAAGGGTCCGGTTCTCGGTTCCCCATTTTTTGGATCCGGCTGTTCCGGTTCCGGTTCCCGGTTCCTATAAGAACCGGAACCGGAACCGGAACCGGAACAGGGAACCGAGAACCGGAACCGGGAACCGGAACCGGAACCAAGAATCGGGACCAGGAACCGGATTCCTTTTAAAAAAAAAACTTCACATTTGGTATTTAAAAGCCCTAATTTTCAGCTTGTCCCACCGTATTGTCCCTCCTGGCTCCTGCTTCTGCTTCCACTTCCTCGCTCCGGCCTTCACTTCTGCCTTGCTCCTCGCTCGATCGCTCCTGCTTCCACTTCCGCCTCGCTCTCGCTTCTGCCTCGCTCCTCGCTCCCGCTTCTTGCTTTCGCCTTGCTCCTCGCTCCCGCTTCCGCGGTTCTCTCCCGCTTCCGCCTCGCTCCGCGTTCTTCGCCGCAGGTCGACCCCCCAATCGCCCCACCGAAGCTCGGCTTCATCCTCAAGCTCGCCGCCCTCTTCCTGGTCCCCTACCTCTACCTGATCGCGCGCCACTCCAACATCGATCGGGAGCTCAGGAGGTCGATCCTCATCAACGCCGGCCTCAGCCTCGTGGGGTTCTTCGCCACCGTGAGGCTGATCCCCGTCGCTTCCCGATACATCCTGAGGCGCAACCTGTTCGGGTACGACATCAACAAGAAGGGAACGCCTCAGGGGACCGTGAAAGTGTGAGTAGTTTTCTTGCACGAATTACGTGATTTTGGCTGCAAATTTATCGGCTGGTTTTGTACTGCGTTTGGATGCTTGCATTAGAATTTGCTCACGGTCGTGTTGTGTATGTTACATTGAGCTGGATAGGAGTGGGATTCACTTGGCCTCATGAGACGAAGTCGCTCGTACTAATTTTAGGACTTGATTGAGGGACATTTAGTCATGTTACAGAACTGCAAATTTGTTTCCCTTGTGTTCTATGATTGAGGGATGACTCGCTTGATTCTTACATATGGGACTCGTGTGGGTCTAGATTATAACATTCCAATGCACTGTGTAATTCTTTTATTTATTTTAGACATTACACATGCATTTCTTTCTTTTTGATTTTTTAAAGAAATTGCTGGAAGTCACGGTTTGATCACATTGGAATGAGCAAAAGAGGATTGATAGACTAGAGGCTTAAAATGAAAAAGATATCACAAGCATTGACGCCAATATGTCCTCATTCCTTATCCTTTAGGCCTCTGATTTTACCCGAGCACATTGCTATTGGGGTAGAAGTGTCTGACATTGGCACCCCCCAAAGTCCCAGCCCCCAAAGTCTCAGCCCCCGAACTCCCAGCCGCCGAAGTTCCGCATGGGTATCATTCGACGGCAAGAACAGGGAAGAGTTGAGAGCCAGGAACAAGCTCATCTGTAGCATGGCTCCATGGCCTGTCCCTACTGTTTGTCTGAATGATTCCACCAGGGACTTCTTGTGCAGCATCCTGGAAGGCCTCAATTGGAATCAGAGAAAGACTCAGTCATCTGATGGTCTGCCACCACCGGGAGCATTGTTTTCCCCCCCACTGTATGATGTTTAGGTATTTATGCCAACAAAATCCAGCTATGTTAGTTAAATAACAAAGTGATTCCTGTGAAAGGAAACATCTGCTGGTTTGCACTTAATAGATTCCTGTGATTCCTTGGTTTGCACAAAACAAGGCCATGTATTAAGAATCAAGAGCTTCACAGATATCTCCGAAGAAATAACGGAATTAGATCTGTTATTCCTTGTTTTTTGTCTCCTTAGAAAGGTCCTTTGAACAGGTATTTGCCATTCATTCTGGTGTTATATTGAAAGCCTTTTGTCTCGAGTATATGTTTATGGATGGTGGCTCTTCAGCTTGCTCTTGATCGGTTTTTAAAGCCACAACTGATGGAAGTAAACTAAAAACATAGACTTCAATATTCGGCTTGAGTTGGTTTCAGTGAATGCAACTTGGAATATGCTTTATGCTGGCAAATCAAACCTAGGAAGAAACCAACAAATAAGCTCAAGTATCACGATCTCTAATTTTGCCGTGAAATCACTATATCGATCCCATGGACCACCTCTCTTGTCTTGCATTCATATAACACTTGCCAGAAATGGCCAGCTTATGATGATGATACCACTCATCTTATGAGTGCGCGTTATGTTTGATGTTCAATGCCCCCCTCTGTGCGTAAAAAGACTAAGATGAGTTTCTGTGAATACGTGTTGATGAATAGGCGTGCTGTCTTTGCTCTTTGCGAGCGCTTATGTGAGTTGAATATGGCTACTTGGTGCTGGTTGAGGCATTTTGTCGAACGGTTGCTGCGCGTTGCATGAATTTTAAATGTTAATGGCTGCTTTCTACCTTTCTGTACATTTGCTCATATTTTTTGTCACGCTGTCTTTACTCGTGCTCATGCTCATCACTAGGACTAAATGAAAATATGCTTTTGACATAGGCGTAAACATAATGCACCGCAAAATAAAGTTTTTATGGCCCGCTTAGAAAAGAAAAATCCAAGAACCATATCGAGCAAATTAAAATTTATTCATTTTCATTTTGATTAACTAAAAAAAAAAAAGAACCTGTTGGAACCTGGAACCGACCCTGGAACCTGTGACAGGGTAGGTTCCAGGTTCCACGTTCCGACGGGTAGGTTCCAGGTTCCTCATTTTGAGGAACCTGTACCCGAGGGTAGGTTCCAAGTTCCAGGCGAAACCTATCCGGAACCTGGAACCGCTCACCCCTAGCTTCTACTGGACGCGTCTTGAGAATAACTTCATAAGTTTGGTTTCTCCTTCCATTTCCCTATTTTAACTACAAAACATTAGAATTATCATTTGTCAGACAATGTTGCCAAATTGATAAATCTTCTTATGGCAGCGGAGCTTAATCAGAAGTGGAAGAGGATAGGACGCTTGATATCGAGCTATTGCCACTCTGGAAGGCATCCACGATCGCTGAATATTTGATGAAGCAACTAACCTCATCTTTTAAATTGTGGTTCTTCTGCAGTTCACACATAAAATATGTGTTTTGTTCAGTAAGGTTAGAGAACTGCAGTTTTAACCAAATTTGAGGGCTTTTCTCTGTACATAATTAGCAGTCTGTCAGTTTATGGGGGTCTACAACAATGAATAATTTTTATTTCAGGAGGGATGTTGGAAGTTTCAAAATATTTCTTTCCTAGACATAAAACTATGTTTACTCTCTGCCGTTAATATTGATTGCTTGGCAATTGGGAAATATATAGATGACTTTGAATTTTGAAGCCAACAAGCAATAGATATGACTTTGAAGGCATTTTTTTTCACTTAGGCTCCGTTTGTTTCACGGAAAGTGTAACGTTTTTGGAAAATATTTTGCGAAAAGTCATATTCTAGAAAAATGACAATATTTTTCGATGTTCGGTTGAGACCTGAAAATAAACTAGAAATATTTTCCATTGTTCGGTATGGAAAATCTAGTTTGATTTTCCTGTGGCCAGTCGCCGGCCGTCAAGAAAAGAAAAGGATTAAAAATAATTAAAAACTAAACTTTTTAAAATGATAATAATAATAATAATAATAATTAAAATTAAAATGTGTTTTGTGAAAGAAAGTGAGGGGAAAGAAGATATAAAAAATGTTTTTCGCTTTCTGAAAAGCGGAAAACATTTTCCTCAGTTTTGAAGGTATTTTTTTGCATTGGTGGAAAATGTTTTTCATAACTAGTTTATTTTTCGTAAAACGAACGCAAAAAAATTCAGAGAACGTTTTTCTAGAAATTTTTTTCCGCGAAACGAATGAAACCTTAAATTTGCAGCAACTTCTTATCGAATTTAATCAAGAAGAAAATGTCGCAATGGACAAACATGAAGAAGACTGAAACAAGACAATCATCATATGATAATGATAAGTAGCAGCCAAATGTCCATCATTCAAAACATTTGAAGAGGGAAATTAACATGACTAAAAGCAGCAGCCAAGTGTCAATCATTCAAAACGTTTGAAGAGGGAAATGAACATGACTAAAAGCAGCAGGAAGATCATTCATATCTGTTAGTTTTATATAGAATGAAAAAGGGGGAGAAAATGTAAGGTTAGGGGGCGTTACAAAGGCTTTATGTACGAGGGATGCCTCTTTCTTAGTTTTCTGCTATGCTCTCCAATGAAGATGGCTATCCTATTTGGAGTCCTCCAATGACTAACATAATTCTAGAAAGTCTTCTCCAAGAGCTTCAACATTGCTTCTTTTATTACAAACTTTAACTACTTCCCAACAGTTTTTTCAGCCACAAAATTCACCCACGACGACCAGAGACAAAGAGAGTTATGAAAGGGATCATATTTTAACACTAACAAAAATCAACAACTAATCAAGAGATTATTTTCGAGCACCAGATATTAGGAGAATATAAATGTTCATTTTCAAGAGAGAGAAAGAGATAACCAATAAAGGCTACATCTTTATTCAATTGACTTGTCTTATTAAAGTATATTATATATACCCAAACAATATGTATAGGAAAGGAAATTAGCTATATTAGAAAATAACGGAATACCAAATAACATCCCTAATATATAGCAATTTCTCTAACAGCATTCTCTAATAGGAAATTCTCTAATATCTTTTTTTTTTGGTAAGGTAAGAGTATTATATACTATTCAATTCACAAGATACAGCAGAAAAGTTGAACACAAAAACCTCATACCTAATGCAACACAGGTGTTGCGATAGTTGCAAAGGTGTAGCGGCTGACTAAAGCTAGCGAGTGCTACAAGCAGCACGGGCCCGGGAGTTAAGAAGAACGAGCTAAGCCTCTAACAAGCGGACTAAAGAGCCACAAAGGAACAACAACTACAGAACATTAAGAAAAATAGATATCGGGATGTCCCAGCTGGCCTAGATTCTTTTATTGCACGGAGTGTCTGCAACAGGCTTGAGAGAAAGAGCCTTATCTCGAACAGCTTTGACAAGATGGTTCTGCATCGTAGGCAGGAAAATGGTCCCATTTCTACAAAGGAAGTTGTTACGCTCTATCCAAATGAGGTGGCATAGAGCTCCAAGTGCAAACTGAGCAACGCGGTGATGGAAGCTGGAAATTCTCTAATATCTTTAAATACACTTCAACAAGAAAAACCAAAAAATGGAAAAGAAAAAAAAATTGTACTGAGAGGCAAAGGGAGGGTTCATTTGCGGTAGCCGAGCACGGTATATACGGTCTGAACTATGGTGAGAAAGAAGAGGAAGACGGCGGCGATGAGATTGAATTTAGCCCAAGGATTCCCGAAGTAGTTGTGGATGAGATTAGCCCTCAACACGTTCCAGCGGTCATGGCAGTACTCGCTGATCTTCTGTTGCACAGATTCCCCACAGTCGTCAACAAAGAGCGTCATGTCCTTGGTCAGCGAGTTGAACAGCTCGGCGACCTCCTTGTTGCTCCCGAGGAAATTCTGGATGATGTCCTGGGTACGGAGCAGCGCGACATCCTCCTCGGTGTTGATGATGTTGTCCATGAAGAACATGTAGGCCGTGACCTCGTTACTGGCCCCAAAATGGAAGCACTCGAACATCATGAGGTTGAGGAACATGGACTCAGTGATGTCGTCCACCCTGATAGCAGGGAGACTCAGGACCCCATGGGCAAAGGTGATGTCCTTGAGGCTGCGATTCTTGCTCTTCTTCAATCGGATCCCAGCCTTGTTGAGCTCGGTGGCCGATTGGATCATCTGTTCCCCCTTCACACGCCGTACTAGGCTGTCCAGGTCGGGCTGGAGACTATCGGGCATGTTCTCTTGGAACAGCAGGCTCTTCCAGAGGACGTCCAGGACGTGTAGGCATTTGCCTATCCTTGCCACATGCCTGCTGTAGAATCTGAGGATGAGCGAGTTGATGTCTTCGTGCCCCTGCATTGTTGGAGTAAATTTAGTGCATTGAATATATTGAAAATGTGTCTAGAGTTTGAGCCCATAAAGTTATTGGGTGTAATTGAAAATTAGGAAACACTGTAAGTGTTTGAGTGACTCAAGCGCAATTGTAATTTGCGTTATATCACTTTATCTATAGTAGAATCATGTGTTGCTCTTCCCGTGGAGTTGGTCACACCGATCGAATCACGTAATTCTTGTGTTTAATTTATTTCCTTATTCTGCCTATTGTTGTGTTCAATTGCTTGTTTTTCGCAACAATTAGTATCAGGTCCAAGCTTGGCTAAGTTGAAGAAAATCGATAGCAATAGAAGAAGGAAAAATGAAAATTGAAAGATTTGATCTGGACGATTTCGAATTTTGGAAGATGCTAATTGAGAATTACTTATATCAAAGGATTTATTCATAACCCAATCTGGAGAGAAGCCAAAGTCGATGAAGTAAGTTGATTGAGATTTACTGGATAGACAAGTGTTGGTTGTTATTCGGCTCTCGTTGGCTTGTAAGGTTGCCTTTAACATCGTGAAAGAAAAGACCACCGCGAGACCAATGAATACCCTATCAAACAAGTACGAGAAGCCAGAGTCGAAGATGCAAGCTAATTGGGATTTGCTAGATGTTATTTGGTTGATGTTGGCTGGTAACTTCGCAATTAACCTTATGAAAAAGAATATCACTGCGAGATTGATGAATGACTCGTCAAACATGTAAGAGAAGCCCTCTATGATCAAGAAGGTCTACTTGATGCGGCGTCTATTTTATTTACAAATGGACACAAGTGCATCGATTGTTGAGCATATCAATGAATTCAATTTGGTCATTAGTCAATTGAGTTCGATTGAGATTGACTTTGATAATGACGATCATGCTTTGATTCTATTATTTTCATTGCTTGATAGTTGGAATACTACTGTTATTACCATTAGTAATACATCTATGTCTAGAAGCTTGATGTTTGATGGGGTTAACGATTTGATTTTAATTGAGGCATTCATAGAAGAGAATCTATGCTTTCTGGTTTAGTAGGTGAAGGTAAAGGAAGATCTAGTACTCTTTTGAGCATGATAGTGGGAACCTGAACAGACGGAGTTAGTATAGAGCTGGTGGTGTTGTCTCTTGGAATTGTGGGAAGATGGGACATCTCTGAACAGATTTCTTTAAATTTAGAAGGGTAAAAGAAATAGATTGATTCTATTGATGATATTACTACAATAGCTGATAGTGTCTCGAATAGTGATGATGATGTCTACTCTCTCACTCAGAATTCCTTATTTGATGGATGGATAATGGATTTTAATTGTTCATTTCACACTAAACTAAACAAGTATTAGTTTTACTACTTATCAATACACTAATAGTAACCACCCGCCTGGGTGGCTCTGCTGGAGCGCGCACTCTTCCTCTCGCAAAAGGTTGAGTGTTCGAATCCCGGACGCCGCAAGGTGACTTAACCGGTGGCACGTGTGTGGTGGCTAGCACGTGTCGCCCCCAGGGTTTACTTCCCGGCTGTCGGCCGTGCGGGGGTTCCCTGGGTTACAAAAAAAAAATACACTAATAGTATTAGTGGTAAAGTGCAGTGTCGGAGTAATGCAAAGTATAATGTTATGGGTGTTTGTTAGAATTAGAATGTGTGATTGTATCATGGTGACATTGACTTAAGTGAAGTATGTTCCAGAGTTGATGAAAAACCCCTTTTCCTTAAGTGCCCTAAAATCAACTAAGTATTGATATACTCCAAAAGGTGGAGTTTTAAAAGCCGTTCGAGGTGTCCTGGTGATAATAAAAGGAATTAAGCATAGTTGCCTATATGTCGTAGAGGAAATGTGGAATACATATGCTCGAGAGTTTGAATTATGGTATATTCATTTTGTATACATTAACAAGAGAAGCCTGGAGGTTTCGAGTGGAAGGAATCTATTATGTAGTCATGTGGCTAAGGAGCTAAATATATGCAAGTTCTGCAACTAAGACCAACCGTAAATAGTGTAGTTCAGTATAACTATAAGAAAATCACGGAGATTGCAGAGTAGATTCATTGAGATATTAGCAAGCCGTCACAATTATCTTCAAGGGAGAGTGCTGGATGTATGCTAAGAGTTGTGGATGACTACGCGAAGAGCATCTAAGTGATTGTGCTGAGGCACAAGTTTCATGTTGTTGTCAGAATAAGTCAATCGAGAGCTTTAATTAAAATGGACATCGTTAAGACAATCAAACATATGTGAAAAATAGTATTATAGAGTTATGCTCCGAGTTATTTAACAAATTTTGCATGAATAAAAGCATAGTGAGACGCCGAATTAGTGACAATGAACCACAATAAGTTACAAAGTTGATAAGTAGAACATTACTAGGGTCGATCCTTAAAATGCTCTTGATTATTGGTATGGCTAGGAAATTCCTAGCGGATGCACATAGCATGGGAAGCTACCTGATGAATGGATTCTCTATGTTTGCGATTGGATGTCAAACTCTCGAAAAAGTGTGGTCAGGTAACATTGCTCATTATTTTGTTCCCAGAATATGTGATTGTCCATTTATGTTCGAGTGAGTGATGGTAAACTCGAAGAGAGGAAAAGAAAGTGCATTTTCCTACGCTATGTACAAGGTGAGCGGGGTTATCATTTATGGTTCTTGAAATTAAATTCACCTACTGCCAATAGAGAAGCTACATTTGATGAATCTCCAATGGTTTTGCATAGAAGTGATTGTGGCTGTATTTATGGGGATTTGGACGGTATTTAGCTCAAGATGGAGTTGCAATCAGAAACCTCTAAGGTAAAGGGGTGTTGGGAAAACCTCTCTATAATATTTTGAAGTTGGCAAATCATTTATTTTTCTTTATTAATTGATAAATGCAGATTTGTCTATTTCAGGTAATGTTGATATAAAGTGTGCTAAACCACTGGGGGTTATCCCAATGGCCCCCCTTCTCACTTGAGAAGGGAGAAGTGGAGAGTTCGATTCCCCCACCTTCTCAGGGGGATAGGGACAGATACGCGTAATTTTAGATGTGGATTTCAACTCTCACACTCTGTAAGAGGCAAAGCAAAAGTCTAAAAGTGAGATAAGAGGTAGAGTAGGAGTAGAAGTAGGACTGACCAAAAAATAAAATAAAAAGTATGCTTTGTTAGTATCTAAAGTTTACAGTGAAAGACAACTAAAAGTTCGATGGACCTTGCTAAAGGGTGAACAAGTCTTGACGAATGAGGTGGTCGTGCAGACTTAGAGAGACCTGATAAGGTGAACAATTGAATGAGATCTTGCACAAATATACTCAAAAAGACCAATGAACAGCAGTTCGTAAGTCGATCTCTACCAAGCAACTTGGATTAGCCTCATTGGATCGTTGATAAAGACAGCTATGTATATCAACTAATGTATGACATTCATCGTGTTAAAAGGATACAAAGACCCAGACGTCTTTTCCAATTTTATTCTAATTGGTATCTAACGGCTAGTCACAAGTTCTTTAATTCACAAAAGAAGAATCGAAGACCCAATCAAATCAATTCATTCCTATTTTGCTCACTCAATAAGAGGAACGGAGATTGACAAAATACATAATCTATTTAAGGAAACTTTACATTTCCTAAGAAAAATTGATTGTATGGGCGACAGATTTCTAGTAGCTGTGTTTATCAAATTCCAATGACTAATTAATCCTCTTGAAGATTCTCCAATGGCTAAATTGGAGATTGAAGGTTTATATAAGAGAATCAAAGCAAGCTAAAGGGATCAAAGGAAAAGTGAGAAAGCTACAACACTAATATCGTCATGTTCTCTTTGATTACTGCAATCGTGCGTCTATTCACTGGTGTTTCACTACATCAAGAGTGCTTGTTGACCATAATCTGTGATCTAAGAAGTGTACCAGTGTGATAGCAGTGCTTGTGTTTTAATTGTGGGATCCTCAGCTTCGGGTAGAAGCATCACGTGTTCTGTTGCAACTACTCACGCGATTACTAGTGGATTCTAGTTTTGTTGGTGGCTATTAGTCCGGGAGAGAGGGACATAGCCTCAACAATTGACCACAGAGTTTCATTACTTGTTAAATTGAAATGTTTTACTTCTAAGCATAAAGATTTGGATTATGGCTAACATTATCGTGCAAGTGTTGTTGACAAACAATCCATCACAAGACCTCTATACTTTGATGGTACTAATTACAGTTACTGGAATGATGAGAGACTACATTCAATCAACGGATTATACAATGTGGAATGCCATTGAGAATGGTCCATATGGTGCTCAACCTGTGACAACAGTTAATCCAGCAATATCATCTGGAAGTGAAAGCCAAACAGAGCAAACAACACCACCAATAGCTACAATGACTCCAGAAAATTTAACAAGAAGACAAACTCTTAATGCTAAAGGTTCACTTGTTTTGTGCTGTCCTTCTATCTCGATTTTCGTGTAGTACAGCCAAAGAAATCTCGGATAGACTTGATACCTTTGAAGGAACTGATGGAGTCAAAGAGACCAAAATGAACATTTTGCTGGGAATATAGGAAACGTTCATGATGAAACCAGACGAGACAATCACACAAATGTATATGAAGTATATTGAAATCATCAATAGTCTCGGCTGTCAAGGAAAGGTATATACTAGTGTAGAGAATGTGAACAAGTTACTAAAGGTACTCCCAAAGGAATGGAGTCACGTGAAGACATCAATTCACGAAACGGAGAATTCAACCAATTCACTTTTACGTTGTAACTAGTAATGAGATTACTTATAGATTTCAGCCTTATTGGTGGTTGTTAGTTTGGGAGAGTGGGACGTTAGCCTCAACTATTGGAATAAGAGCTCCAATGCTTTTTGAATTGAAGTGTTCTACCTCTGAGTATAAAGATTCTGATTATGGCTAACATCATCGGTGCAGGTGTTGTTGAAGGAAAATCCACCACAATACCTCCATACTTTGTTGGGACTAATTACAGCTACTGGATATGCAGGACGAGAGTATACATTCAATCAACGGATTATGCAACGTGGAACGTCATAGAGAAATGGTTTATATGTTGCTCAACCTGTGACGACAGTTTTTACAACATATCATCTGGAAGTGACAGCCAAAGAGAGCAAAGAACGCCTCCAATACTATAATCACTCCAGAAGAATTGACTAGAAGACAAACTCTTAACGCCAAAGCTTTACTTGTTTAATACTATGCTTTATCTCCTTCGGAATTTAATACAATATCTTCATGTATTATAGCCAAAGAAATCTAGGATAGACTCGAAGTTACCTCTGAAGGAATTTCTGGAGTCAGAGGGACCAAAATGAACAATCTTCTGGGAATATAGGAAACGTGCAACATGAATTAGACAAGACAATCACACAAATATATATGAGGTACACTGAAATCATCAATAGTCTCGCCAGTCAGGGAAAGGTATATACTAGTGCAGAGAATGTGAACAAGTTTCTAAGGGCACTCCCAAAAGAATGGAGTCATGAAGACATCAATTCGTGAAGCGTTGAGAATTCAACAACTATCATTGGATGAATTAATAGGAACTTTGATGGCATATGAAGCTAAACTTCAAAAAGACGAAAACAACCATAAAGGTAAGAAATCTATTGTGCTTAAAGCTAACGCAATTAATACAGATGATTCAGCATCGTCAGAAGAGGACGATGAAGATGAGAAGATGGGTCTTTTTAACGAGAAAGCTCAAGAGGTTATGAGAAAAGGCATAAACTCAAGGGCTAAAAGAAAATGAAGGAAACTGAAGAAAAGAAATTTTCCAAGCACAAGGATTAACGCAAAGATAAGGAAATTATTTGCTTTTAGCGCAGGAAACCAGGCCATATTAAGCCGGATTTCCCTCTACTCGAGGAAAAAAAGTGAAAAATTGAAAAGAAAATGAAAGCATTGAAAGCCAAGACATACGGAATGTGAATCAAACGATGAGGAGGATGAAGAGCTAGCAAACTTATGTTTGATGGCTAACATCCAATCCGAGGAAGAGAAAATATTTACTTCCAATCTCACTTATGATGAAATGCAAGACCTTCTGAAGGAAATTTATAATGAGCAAAAGAAGGCTACACAAAAAATTCTGAATTAAAGAAAGAACTCTCTAAATTAAAACCACAAGAAATATTGCAAAAGGAAGAACTTGATTGTCTAAGGATGCATTCGTTTCACAGAAAATGAGTGATATGAAAAATATTTTTTTTAAAAATAATTACTTATGTCGTTTAGAAAAATTAGTCAATGGAAAATGTTTTCATGATCGATAATAATTTATAATTAACTATTTTCGTGAGTAGTGAAAAAAATTTCCATTCATTTATTTTTGTAAGCAATATAAACGATTATTTTTCAGAAAATATTTTCCAAATCGATCATTTTCCATAAAACGAACGCACCTTAAAGAAAAAGCTTATCTTTATTAGGGATGAACGAGAACTTTCCCAACAGGAAAGTGTCTCTATTAGGGAAGAAATCGAAAAAATCTGCAAGTTCTCTTCGATCGGAAATTCTTCAAAAGATTATATCCATGCAAATACTTCATTTCCACAAATCTGGATCAAGATTTGAAAAGGAAAGTGAAACTCGGAATATCTTTCCAAATGTTAAAGAAAGATTGAAGAGAAAACCTTTTGTTTATGTTTATGGAAGTCATTATAAATGGTAATTTGTTAAACCAACAGGAGAACAATTTTGTAGTTGCTCAACTTGCGGGAATCCTGATCATTACAAACAACAATGTCCAAAAGATTTGAAAAGGGAAAACATGATTAATTGGAAATTTGACGCGTCATCTGATAAGAAAGTACCCGAGTGCATTTGCGTACGAAAAAAAAATGATGAAAAAGTTTTTCGTTGTAGGGTTCCAAGAAAAAGAACAAATGGTATCTAGATAGTGGTTGCTCAAGGCATATGATAGGTGACTCTACTAAGTTTATAAGCCTTACCTAAGTCAAAGGAGGAAATGTTACCTTTAGAGGAAGTAGTAAAGGTAAGATAATTGGCAAAGCGATCTTCAAGTTGGGAAATCTTATTATTGAAGAAGTTCTCTTGTCCAAGGACTCAAATATAATTGGGTGATAGAGGATTCAAAATTAGCTTTGAAGAAGATCAGGTGTTGGGATAAGTAAAGTTAAAACTCAAATATTTACTAGAAGACATCATGGTAATATCTCTCTATTAGATGTAGAATCTCCTTCTATCAAATGCTTTGTATCTATCAAGGATGAAATTAACATTTGGAATAGAAAGCTTGGACTTATCAGTAAGGAAACAAATTTCAAAATTGTCCATTAGAGAGTTAGCACGTGGTTTACCTAAACTTAAGTATGAAAAGAATAATCTATTTTTTTTTTATAATCGAGGTGTCCGCGCGGCCGGCGAGCTAGGGCTCAAACCAGCGGTGATGCCCGACTAGTCCTCGAGAGGGGCTAGCGCAGAGTCCCACCGCCACGACCCCCCACTTAAATCACCGATGGACGAGTTTGAACCCAGAACCTCTCATGAAAGGAACTGAGCGGAAACCAACGCGGCCACCGATGGGTGGCTGAAAAGAATAATCTATGCATTACATGTTCATCAAGAAAGCAAGTGAGAAGCTCATTTAAATCCATAAACTCTATACCTACTAACCCGATTATGCTACATATGGACCTATTTGGACCAACTCAAACTTGAGTGTCGATGGTAAGAGACGTTGTCTAGTAATAATAGATGATTATTCTAGGTTCACTTGGGTTTGCTTTCTAACTCATAAGCATGAAGCATTTCACTCTCTCGTAAAATTTGGCAAAAAGGTTCAAAATGAAAAATGTTATACTATTTCATCTATCAAAACTTATAATGCAAGAAAATTTGAAAATTAAAGTTTTTCAATTTTTTGTGACGAAAATGGCTTTGAACATAACTTTTCATCTCCATGCACACCATAACAAAATAGAGTTGTAGAGAGAAAGAGTAGGGGATAAGGATACCACAAGTGTCATTACTGTCGTACAACGCTCACTTGAATGCCATAACTTTTTTTTTCATCCATTTAAGTGTCATAACTTCTAAAAAGGTTCACTTGAGTGCTATATCTTTCAATCGATCACTTAAGTGCGAAATTTTTTAAAAAACTTGTACCCAAGTGCCAGAAATCCAGTGTGGCATCGCACTTGGGGTGACGTTTTTAAAATGTTATGGCACTTAAATAATCGATTGCAAAGTAATATGACACTTAACTGATCAGAAAAAAAAAATTATAACACTCAAGTGAGCATCGTACATAAATTATGTCACTTAAGTGATAAAAAAAAGTTATGGTAATCAAGTGAACACTATACGAAAATTATAACAAGTTCATACGAAAATTATAACACTTGTGGTGTCCTTTTCCCGAAAGAACATATCTCTATAGGACCATGTTGATAGAGCGTGGTGTTCCTTTTTATTTTTGGGTTGAAACAGTAGCAATTGCTTATTACATTATGAATCAAGCATTTCTAAGTCCATTATTGGAGAAAACCCCCTATGAGCTATTTAAAAATAGAAAACCAAACAATACATGCTTTCATGTTTTTGGATGCAAGTGTTACATTCTAAAGAATGCAAATGATAGTCTCGGTAAGTTTGATTTAAAGGTGGATGAAGTTATATTTCTTGGTTATTCAACTACTAGCAAGGCATATAGAGTGTTTAACAAGAACTCGCAAATAGTAAAGGGGTCAATTAATGTCGGGCTTGAAGAAAATCGGGAGTCACCAAAGGTTACTGAAGAAAAGGAACTTGCTCAGCAGGTAGAAACACTAGCAACCAAGATTTGCCTAGGGAAGAACAAGAATCCAATCCAGTGCGTCTAAAAAAGGGCTGGAAGTTAAAATCAAGCCATCTTAAGGAGCAAGTCCTTGGTAAGAGAGGCGAAGTTGGTTGTTGGAAAAAGCTCAATTTAATATTATGAAGTTGACAAAACCATTTATTTCTCTTCTTTATTGATAAGTGCAGATGTTTTCTATTTCTTATAATGTTGTCTATTTCTGATACTGACAAAGAACGCTTTGTTAGCATCTAAAGTTTATAGTGAAGGACGACTAAAAGCATGATGAACCTTAATAGAGGGTGAACAAGTCTGGGAGAACGGGGTGCTCTTGAAGACTTGGAGACTTGGAGAGACCATAATAAGGTAAACAATTGAGTGAAGTCTTGATCACTGATATCCTCATGAAGACCAATGGATAGTAATTCGTAAGTCAATCTTTAGCGGGAAGCTTGGATAGACTCATTGGATTGAAGATAAAGGCAGCTCTCTACATGAACTATATATATGACACTCATCGTGTTATCTAGATACAAATACCTAGACCTCTTTCCAATTTAATTCTAATTGGCATCTAAAGGCTAGTCACCAGTTCTGGAATTTATCTAAGAAGAATCGGAGACTGAATCAAATCAATTCTTTCCTATTTTGCTCACTCAATCAGAGGAATGGACGATTGACAAAATAGCTAACCTTATTTAAGGAAACTTCACGTTTGTTAGGAAAATTTGAGGGTATAGGCGGCCAGATTTCCAGTAGCTGTGTCCATAAAATTCCAATGGCTAATTGATCTGCTTGACAATTATCCAACTGCTAATTTGAGATTGAAGGTTTTTACAAGAGAATCAAAGCAAGCTGAAGGGATCGGAGGAAAATTGAGAAAGTTAAAAAAACCGATATTATCACACTCTCTTCGATTACTGCAATCATGCCTTTATTCACTTATATTTCACTCTATCAAGGATTCTTGTTGATTGTAATTTGTGACTTGAAAAGTGTACAAGCATGACAGCAGTGCTTTTGTACTAATAGTGGGATTTATTAGCTTCGGGAAGAAGCAGAATGTGTTACTTTACAACTACTCACGAGATTATTAGTGCATTCCAGCCTTGTTGATAGCTATTAGTCTGAGAAAGTAGATGTAGGCTTGATATAAGCCGAACCACTATAACATATGTGTGCAATATCTTCTGTCTCTTTACCTATTTCAATTGTTATCTGATAGAAGCATCTTGCATATGATATAATCAAACCATTCCTCCATCTATCAAATTTAACTTGAGTTATTCCACAAAAAAACTGTTAAGTTTTGTAAATTAACCTATTCACCCCTTTTTAGATTGTATTGTTAGCCTTAACGACGGGTACTTGTGCAAAGACAAAGATGATGCTTGTAGCAAGATGAAGCCTGTAGAGCAAACAGTTGATGCTGAGTTTAACAAGGTGCATCTTTGATCTCCTAATAGATATAGATACAATGGTGGTTTTGCTTTATCTATGATAGAAATTTTGTCTAAGAATCCTCGTACAATGGCTAGCAGTGCTGGTTGAGTTGGTGTCTTGATAAAGTCCACAGTTATGATGAAGTTCAAGTGCTGCTTGGACTTGAAAGATCTATGTAGCAATTGAGCCCATGAGGGGCCGTGAGAGGATAGCAATGATCAAGCTCCATGAAGCAATTGTGACTTAACTCAAATGCCAAACCAAGATGGAGATTGTTGAAAATATATCTCGAGTTTGAATCCGTAAATGATACTTGATCCAAATAAATTTTCGAATTTGAGTAAGTTTCATAAAAGGGATTTTCTATTTTGGATTCAAATAATATATATTCAAGAGGTGGGTGTTGGAGAGCATACGAGCTTTTGGCCGTAACAGTCAATAGTGCTATGTGCTTGTGGATTACATCCTACAGAAATTGCAGGTATTTTGAAATCAATAACCTTGCAGTGAGATTTGTGACTTCCTTTATGAAATTTCGATATTGTCTTGTGAGAAATTATGAGGGCTAAACACTATACGAGTTATTAGGTGTAATTAAGAGTTGGGAAACATTGAAAATGTTTGAGTAACTCGAGTGTGGTTGTAATCTCCATTGTATTGCTACCCCGTGAAGTAAATCACACAGATAAATCCACGTAAATCTGATATTCGATTTATTTTCTGGTTTTGTTTATGTTGGGAAAACATTCATATGGAATTTTGGTGATTTCAAAACAATCTTCAGTACTAATGTTTACTATGAGAGTGCAGATGGTGAAGTCAGTTAACAATTATCAACGATTTCTTGTATCAGCAAAGATGAGAGACTAGGCTTTGACAATTAAGAGATTTAAGTACCAATGTGAGTAGTATCTCGTGGTAGCTTAGAAGGATCAGAATCGAGCTGGTGTTCTTGGAAGTCTATAGGTATTGTTAAAGATGGAAAGACCATTGGCCCAACACGTTTGGAGCATTAGATTCGATGGATTTCACATGGGATCCATCTAAGATCACCAAGATATACAGTTAAGTGAATATAGTACGGCAGTTTGCGTGCGTGCAATGAACTCTCTTATGACGGAACAAAATTTAAGAAACTAACCTGTTGGCCCTCGCTCTCAACGGCGACCAGCCGTTCCAGCACTAGCATCGGTAGCTGATTCTCCAGCATCAACATGTCCCGTATTATGTATTGCACTATGTAGAAAAGCCCGAGGTCACTAAAGATTGGGTCGTTCGGCGGGTAGTCGTTCGACGTGTTTGTCCAGGTCCTTAGAATCTCAAGCATGAAGCAGCCGTCAGTGATCATCAACTGCAGGAACGGGCCCGGCGCGCCCACGCTGCAGCTCTCCTCCCAATTCGGGTCAAGATTGTGGTAGCTGTCCTGGAGGTCCTGCTCCACCTCTCTCAGGGACTCGAGGAAGGGCTCGACTTGCTTCCCAGACCGACGAAGGAAGTGGCAGAGCGCGCGGTGCTTGTGCTCCTCCATGGGGAGGAGGTGGTTCTTGCCGTGGTGGTAAGGGCCGAAGGAGACAGCCTGAGGCCAGTAGGCCTTTTGGTTGAGGTCGGCGATGCCGGCGGGGACCCTGTAGATGGACCGCTTCTTCCAGTGCCGTTCCTCATCTTCTCCGGAGGGCATGTGCCTGACGCTCTCATTGACTTGGACGATCCAATCGGTCTCGTTCAGGTCCGGTGGTGGCTGTGAAGGAATCATTGTTCTGCAAGTTTCACAGGTTCCCCAAATTTCTGTTGTGGAGCGTCTTATGTTCTTTTTTTCAAGCTTAAGGGAGTCAGAGAAGAGGCGAATCTATATATAAAGGAAGAGGGGATAAAGTATGTGAGTCACTTTTTGTGCCTAGGGTAAAAAGAAAAAGTTGTTTGAGCATGTCCCACGAAAACAGTAGGCATCGAATTGCGTGCACACGACTCACGTGATCTCCCGACGATGAATGAGCCTTCGAGTTCAACGAATCTTTCGAGTGTCTACCTAAAATTAAAAAGCTCGTATGAATTGAGTACATATAATGTCCGTATGGATATGGAGTTAGCACATACCGGGTTACACTAGATTTAAAATAGTAATTTTTTTATTTCACTTGATGGTAATTTTTACATCGTATGTTTGGAATATTCCAAATTTCTTACTTGAGGACGTTTTTTAGTGTGGTCTTTTCCTTTCCTCTCTTTTTTTTTAAATTTATTTCAATCACATAAGCATAATCGGCCATGAGCTTTTGTGAGCTCCAATCGGAAAGAACTTGCTATAAATATTAAACATTAAACACTCGTCCAAATTTCTAAATAGAATAGGACCGGATGGGATAAGATAAGAAATCTTGACATTTCTTCATATCTTATCCAGTGTTTGATGGACTACGGATTTAAAATCGGATAGGATAATTTTAATTTTGTTTTTTATTATTCACGGGTCCAAAGGAGTCGGTGAAAGAAAAAAAGGCAAGAAATTTTTTTGGTAAAGCACACAAGGTGTGGGAATGAAGATGACGGCGAGTGGAGAGTAGGGTTTCTGGAAAAATAGGCATTATAAATCTTATCCGGGTCTATCTCACCCCCCCTCCCTGATTTTTTTATCAGGGCTATATCCGGTTTATATCCGATCTTATCCTATCCTGGACCATCACTAAACATAGGATAGGATAAAACATAGGGTTAATACCACGAAAAACCCTAAACTAGTACACCTATGACAATTTTACCCCGAACTATTTTTTTTTACCATAAAAAACCTCACACTGGTATACCTGTGACAATTTTACTCCCGATCTAATTTTTTAGCCACCAAAAACTCCAAATTGGTACATTCATGACAATTTTACTCTGAACTATTTATTTGACCACCAAAAACCCGACATTGGTACACCTGTGACAATTTTACCCCCGAACTAATTTTTTAAACACTAAAAACTCCAAATTGGTACATTTGTGATAAATTTACACTCCGTTTGTGTCTGTTAAATTATATTAATATCACAAAAAATCACAAATTTATAAACTTGTGACAAACAGAGGGGTAAAACCCAAAATCGGTATACATGTCAAGTACCACGTGTCATTAAACTTAGCAATTTGACAGTAAAATTTAACAGAAACTAACGGAGGGTAAATTTGTCACAGGTGTACTAGTTTGGGATCTTTGGTGGCTAAAAAAATAGATCGAGAGTAAAATTATCACAGGTATACCAATGTGAGGTTTTTTATGGTAAAAAAAATAGTTCGGGGTAAAATTGTCACAGGTGTACCAGTTTAGGATTTTTTGTGGTCAAAAAAATAGTTTGGAGTAAATTTGTCACAGATGTACCAGTTTAAGATTTTTCGTGGTATTAATCATAATTTATTTAAATAACTTAATTTACTTAAAGTGCCTAACCCATGTGGCTTTTACAAAAAAATAAAATAAAGAGAGAGGTATCATTGTTTGCCTTGACCCTTCATACGTTCTAATCAGTAAGTGAATTTAACCAATGCCAAACTATTTCCATCTAAAAACTTCAAAATTCTGGCAGGAAAAAATTAAATACTCCAATCTAATATACAAAATGCTATTGGAAAATGGTGGAATGTAGTTTTGTGGTTGAACCAAATCATCGAAATTCATTATACACTACTTGATCTTCTATTGATTTTTTTTTAAAAATCTCGATTGTTGCACTAAACTAACATAGTCATAATAGTAGGATTTCGTGCATTATACTAATTTAGGTGTAACTCGATTTAACTATCAATGAAACTATAGATTGACCCACAAGAGAATTCTATTTGACCCTTCATTTAGAAGTCGTACATGACGGAAAGATGATTTTCCCACCAGTTAATTTTCTTAGTAGTCTTTCAAGCTGTGTCCCTATTGGATGAGAAAGATTGCGTGGTTATCTGGACTTTGCAAATCTAGGGTTTGAGCTAAAAAATAGAAGGTAGGGCTTGGGCTGGGAACACTAAGGCTTACCAGTCCTATATACTTGTCGCTGCATTTAATGTTTAAGCACAACCAATCTCAATAGCTGCATTTGCTTTCTTTATCTGATTATTGATTGCTACTAATGAAAGTTAAACGATTGGCATTTATCACAAGAAGACAAGAGAAAAAGAAAGGTAAGACTTTTGTTCTCCTTTTTGCAAATCACAAAAGTCATGCAGCAATAGAAGGCCATGATCAAGGGGTGACATATTCAATGCAAAACGATGGAAAGTCTTCTTAATCAAGTCATTGTATCGATCAATGTTCCTACACTAACTCGAGATATTTGACGGGTGATAAAAAAAGGGTTAATATCACGAAAAATCTCAAACTGATACACCTATGATAAATTTACCTCAAATTATTTTTTTGACCACAAAAAACCTTAAACTGGTACATCTGTGACAATTTTACCTGAACTATTTTTTTGACCATCAAAAACTTCACACTCGTATATATGTGACAATTTTACTCTCAAACTAATTTTTTAGCCACAAAAAACCTCAAAATGGTACACCTGTGATAATTTTACCCTCCGTTAGTTTCTGTTAAATTTTACTGTCAAATTGCTAAATTTAATGACACGTGGTAATTGACATGTATACCGATTTTGGGTTTTACCCCTCTATTTGTCACAAGTTTACCAATTTGTGATTTTTTGTGATATTAATATAATTTAACGGACACTAACAGAGGGTAAATTTATCATAAATGTACCAGTTTGGAATTTTTAGTTGTCAAAAAATTAGTTCGGGGGCAACATTATCACAGATGTACCGGTGTGGGTTTTTTATGGTCAAAGAAATAGTTCGGAGTAAAATTGTCATAAGTGTACCAGTTTGGGGTTTTTTGTGGTCAAAAAAATAATTTGGGGTAAATTTGTCACAGGTGTACCAATTTGAGGTTTTTTGTGGTAAAAAAAATAATTTGGGATAAAATTGTCACTTGTGTACCAATTTAGGATTTTTCGTGGTATTATCCTTAAAACATATCCTATTCTGGCTTTTATACGGTCGACCAAATACAGCCAAATATCTCATGAAAAATGACTAATTCCCTAAACCAATCACATTAATACATCATTTCGGGAATCAATTTTTCATATCAGTTTTAGTATCCCTAGCATGACTCTTTTTTTTTTTGGTCCAACCCTAGCGTGACTTTGACTTCACACTCATTTTAAAAATGCCCCAACTGATACATTCCTTAACTTTTTATACCAGGCATTATTATTCACTCTTTGAGATATATTACATGACATCCATCTTAGGCCTCAAGTTCTAATTATGAATATTGATGACCCATTTCGAGTCCTTGTTGCCCATACACCACATTCAATTCTCTTTCATAAACGATTGAATGCTCTGCGGAAGGACAAAAACAAAAGTACTTTGACTAAAGGCATCCATTGCTCCTGCTGTTGTACTCGAGTCCGGATAATAATTTCTCCTCATAGCCTATGTTGCATGACATTGACACCAACACGTAACACGATACGACATAACATGCCGACATGTCATTTTTTAAAAAGTAGAGAATTTCGATACATTGGGACACGTTATATATTAAATACATATTTTATATATACATGAAAAATTATCATTTTTCAATTATTTTAATCAAATTAATTTGATACAAATTCACAAATAAATAAATCAAATTAATTTGAAAAATTATATATGACATATTTTATTATAGGGTTAATACCACGAAAAACTCTAAACTGGTACACCTGTGACAATTTTATCCGGAACTATTTTTTTATCACAAAAAACTCCAAACTGGTACACTTGTGACAAATTTACCCTAAATTATTGTTTTGACCACCAAAAACCTTAAACTAGTACACTTGTGATAATTTTACCCCGAACTATTTATTTGACCACTAAAAATCTCACACTGGTACACCTGTGATAATTTTACTCCCGAATTAATTTTTTGACCACTAAAAACTCCAAACTGGTATATTTATGATAAATTTACCCTACATTAGTGTCCGTTAAATTATATTAATATCACAAAAAATCACAAATTGATAAACTTGTGACAAACAGAGGGGTAAAACCCAAAATCGGTATACATGTCAATTACCACGTATCATTAAATTTAGCAATTTAACAGTAAAATTTAACAGAAACTAACGGAGGGTAAATTTGTTACAGGTGTACCGGTTTTGGGTTTCTGGTGTCTAAAAAATTAATTCGAGAGTAAAATTATCACAGGTATACTAGTGTGAAATTTTTTATAGTCAAAAAAATAGTTCGGGGTAAAATTGTCACAGATATACCAGTTTATGGTTTTTTGTGATCAAAAAAATAATTTGGGATAAATTTGTCACGGATATACCAGTTTAGGATTTTTCGTAATATTAACCCTTTTTTTATCACCCGTCAAATATCTCGAGTTAGTGTAGGAACATTGATCGACACAATGACATGATTAAGAAGACTTTCCATCGTTTTGCATTGAATATGTCACCCCTTGATCATGGCCTTCTATTGCTGCATGACTTTGGTGATTTGCAAAAAGGAGAACAAAAGTCTTACCTTCTTTTTCTCTTGTCTTCTTGTGATAAATGCCAACCATTTAGTTTTCATTAGTAGCAATCAATAATCAGATAAAGAAAGTAGATGCAGCTACTGAGATTATTTGTGCTTAAACATTAAATGCAGCGACAAGTATATAGGACTGGTAAGCCTTAGTGTTCCCAGCCCAAGCCCTACCTTCTATTTTTTAGCTCAAACCCTAGATTTGCAAAGTCCAGATAACCACGCAATCTTTCTCATCCAATAGGGACACAGCTTGAAAGACTACTAAGAAAATTAATTGGTGGGAACATCATCTTTTTGTCATGTACGACTTCTAAATGAAGGGTCAAATAGAATTCCCTTGTGGGTCAATTTATAGTTTCATTGATAGTTAAATGGAATTACACCTAAATTAGTATAATGCACGAAATCCTACTATTATGATTATGTTAGTTTAGTGCAACAATCGAGATTTTTTAAAAAAAAATCAATAGAAGATCAAGTATTGTATAAGGCATTTCGATGATTTGGTTCGACCACAAAACTACATTCCACCATTTTCCAATAGCATTTTGTATATTAGATTGGAGTATTTCATTTTTCCTTGCCAGAATTTTGAAGTTTTTAGATGGAAATAGTTTGGCATTGGTTAAATTCACTTAGGTAGTGAATGATAACTATTCTGTTTCGGAATGAGTTCCTGAACCAGAAATAGATTTTTCTATTTCTGGTTCCTGGATGAGTTTCTGAAAAAAAAAAAAAACCAGTTTGATAATGACAAAAAATTTCTATTTCTAGAACAAAAACCCGTTTGATAACAGCACAAAATTTCTATTTCTTGAAATAAAAACCCGTTTGATAAACAACAGAAAATTTTATTTCCAGGAACAAAAATCCATTTTTTTTAGAAATGGAATAAAAATAATAAAAAATCCGAAAAATTCATAAAAATCTTTAAAAAATTTCAAAAAATCCCCAAAAATTGAAAAATTCCAGAAAAAATCATCAAAATGTCGAGAAAATAAAAAAATTTAGATTTCGGGAAAATAGGGAATTTGTTGAATTTTTTCAAAAAAAATCAAGAAATCAAAAATTTCAAAACTTCACAGAATTGTTTAGAATACCTGTGGCCACTCACTTTTAGTGAAATTTAAGTTTTTTTAGGTGCCCAAAAAAATCAAAAAATCAAAAATTTCAAAACTTCACAGAATGACTTACAATACCTCTAGCCACCCACTTTGAGTAAAATTTATTTTTTTAGATGCCTAAATGGTATTTTTTATTTTTTTTGGTTCCTAAAAAAAAATTTCACTCAAAGTGGATGGCCACATCTATTCTAAGCCATTCTGTGAAATTTTGAAAATTTTTCTTTTTTGCTTATTTTTATTTTTTTTTCGACACCTAAAAAAATTAAATTTCACTCAAAGTGGGTGGCCACAGATATTCTAAGCAATTATGTGAAGTTTTTTTATTTTTCATTATTTTTTACTATTTTTGGCACATAAAAAAATTTAAATTTCACTTAAAGTGGATGGCCACAGGTATTCTAAGTCATTTTGTGAAGTTTTGAAATTTTTTTCTTTATTTTTATTCTTATTTTTTATTTTTTTCGACACCTAAAAAAATAAAATTTCGCTCAAAGTGAGTGGCCGCAGGTATTTTAAGCCATTCTGTAAAGTTTTGAAATTTTTACTTTTTTGCTTATTTTTATTTTTTTTGGCATATAAAAAATTTAAATTTCACTCAAAGTGGATGACCACATGTATTTTAAGCTATTCTGTGAAGTTTTGAAATTATTTATTTATTTTTTATTTTTTTCAGCACCTAAAAAAATTTAAATTTCACTCAAAGTGGATGGCCACAAATATTCTAAACTATTCTGTGAAATTTTGAAATTTTTGATTTTTGATTTTTTTTATTTTAATTTTTTTTTGCACCTAAAAAAATAAAATTTCGTTCAAATTGGGTGACCACAGGTATTCTAAGATATTCTGTGAAGTTTTTAAATTTTAGAATTTATTATTATTTATTTTTTTTTGGCAACTAAAAAAATTAAATTTTGCTCAAAGTGGGTGGCCATAGGTTTTCTAAGTTATTTTGTGAAATTTTGAAATTTTTTATTTTTATTTATTTTTTTCGATACCTAAAAAAATTTAAATTTCACTGAAAGTGGGTAGTCATAGATTCTAAACCATTCTGTTAAGTTTTGAAATTTTTACTTTTTTGCTTTTTTTTTTATTTTTTTCAGAACCTAAAAAAATAAAATTTCTCTCAAATTGGGTGGCCACAGGTATTCTAAGATATTCTGTGAAGTTTTTAAATTTTAGAATTTATTATTATTTATTATTTTTTTTGGCAACTAAAAAAATTAAATTTTGCTCAAAGTGGGTGGCCATAGATTTTCTAAGCTATTTTGTGAAATTTTTTATTTTTTATTTTTATTTATTTTTTTCGGTATCTAAAAAAATTAAAATTTCACTGAAAGTGGGTAGCCACAGATTCTAAACCATTCTGTTAAGTTTTGAAATTTTTGATTTTTTGCTTTTTTTCTCATCTCAAAGATCGTGACTTCCATATGAATATGTGTGTTGAAGAAAATGAATTCCTCAGAAATGGTCCTCACTTTTGTTCCAGAAATGAAAAACCAACTTTTTTTTTGTTCTCATTTCTGGTTTCAGAATCAGTTTTGGAAGCAAACTTGTCCCGGAAATAGAAAAATGAAATTGCGTTACCAAACGGGTTTTTGGTCCAAAACTGATTCTGGGAACAAAAAATCAGTTCTGGACATAACCAGAACGGTTTTCATGCAGCACCTTACTGATTAGAAAGTATGAAGGGTCAAGGCAAACAATGATACCTCTCTCTTTATTTTATTTTTTTGTCAAAGCCACATGGGTTAGGCACTTTAAGTAAATTATGATATTTAATTAACTTATGATTAATACCACGAAAAACCCTAAACTAGTACACCTGTAAAAAATTTACCCCAAATTATTTTTTTGACCACAAAAAACCCTAAACTGGTATACCTGTGACAATTTTACCCCGAACTATTTTTTTGATCATCAAAAACTTCATACTGGTATACCTGTGACAATTTTACTCCTGAACTAGTTTTTTAGCCACAAAAAAATCCAAACTAGTATACCTATAACAAATTTACTTTCTGTTAATTTCTGTTAAATTTTACTGTCAAATTGCTAAGTTTAATGACACGTGGTACTTGACATGTATACCAATTTTGAGTTTTGTCCCTCTGTTTGTCACAAGTTTACCAATTTTTGATTTTTTGTGATGTTAATATAATTTAACGGATACAAACAGAGGGTAAATTTGTCATAAATGTACCAGTTTTGAGTTTTTAGTGGTCAAAAAATTAGTTCGGGGGTAAAATTATTACATGTGTACCAGTGTGGGGTTTTTGGTGATCAAAGAAATAGTTCGGAATAAATTTATCACAGATGTATCAATTTAGGATTTTTTGTAGTCAAAAAAATATTTTGGGGTAAAATTATCATAAGTATATTAGTTTAGAGTTTTTCGTGGTATTAACCTTTTATTATACCATGTGATATAGTAAAAATTCCTTTGTCCGGCCATATATATTTTTCTTTTGGAGTACCGATTTTCTTTTTTATTTTCTGCCCGTCCTTTTTATTATTCCTCTTTCCCCATCAATTGTTTTAAGCTTTTAGGAAGCCATCTTCGTCCTTTTTATTAAGGACGGGCAGAAAGCTTTTATTTTTTCCTCTTTCTCCATCAGGTACTCTCCTGTGTCAAGAGAGTACTTGATGATGGAGAAAGAGGAATAATGAAAAGGACGGGCAGAAAATAAAAACGAATATGGACACATCTTTTAAGAAAAAGGATAAAAGCTATTGCCAATAGGTTTTCGGTCAAGAATTCTGACCGCTTCAGGCAATTCGGGTCGAGTCTCATACATGGACACATCTCTTAAGAGAGCTCTAAGTGGAGCTCATAAATGCTCGCAGTCAATCAAGCTTAGGTGATCCGAAGCTAAAAAAAATAAACTCGCATTAATATTTAGTTGAACTTAGAAACCTGACTTTGCTTCTTCTTTTTTAATTTGAGTTAAAATATATCTTTTTTCTTAAACTAATTTTTCTCCATACCAAACCAGGTGAAGATTTTTGAATTTCACAATCAATGATTGCAACCCATCTTGTGTTCCATCAGAAGTTAATTTATGAGAAGTTATATAATTATCATGAGCTAATTGTGCATAAATATTACCGGATTATTTTTCATTGCGCATTTTTTTCCGTACAGGCGTTGTATAAACAGGAAAAGGGTGTCGAGTACTAAAAGTGACACCTTAAATACAAATCTGACATATCCCAAATAGACGAGGTAAAAATTATTACCAAATAAAATGAAGAAAAATACTATTATAAATCTAGTGTCACATCAAATATCAAATATGCGAGTTCATACCTCAATCAGCATTACATGCATTCATTTGAAACGACCTTTTAGATTTAAATAGACACTTGTGAGGTTTATCGAATCCAAACGCTCGAACACAGTTACAGGATGTCGTACTTCACGTGCATGCAATTCATTTCCTACGGCTGCCATGAAACATGCTTAAACACTTTTTCTCTTTACCTCATGCACAAAGAGTGACTTATACATAAGCCCGTCAAACGGCTAAGTCAGATTCGATCCAAATTGACTCATTTAATTCGTTAATATCAATTTTTATACATTACAAATTTAATGACTTATATTCGATCCAACATGTACCTAACTCATACTCGGCCCCACCCGAAATCCATGTTAGCAATTTTTTTGCCATAAATTGTTGTATTTGAATAATGCACCGGCTCTATGAACCTATACCCAACTCGATGCATAAATTATTGATTTAAAAATCAATTGTGCTCATAGAATACGACAGTAACATGGCGTGAAAAATATGAATAAGAACAGAGGATCCGATTGATTTGGCGCCCAATTGTCCGTCATTGATTGATAAACATCAAATTAATTCGATTCTATGGCATTTCGAGACCCTCGATTGGCCTACTTTTTAAGGAGTATACATGCATATCGATTAGGCGTACATCAAATTCACAGAGTATTGGCAACGAAAATTCCTATAATATGTTCACGGTTACAACTTTTGGTTCGAAACTTTTGTGCGAATAATTCGCGAAAGAGCTATCTATCATCTATATTAGGGTTGTTTCTAATAGGAAATGAGAATAAACAACAATTTTGTGCAGGAGATTCGTAGATTTTGCACACGTGGGAGGAGGGCCCACCGAGACTTGTAACTTTCTCAAATCGATTGCCCCTTTCTTTTAGGGAGAATTTCAAATAAGAATCCGAAGTGCTTTTATTTTCTCAAATAAAGACATGAAGTATTATCATTTTCTTAAATAAGAACCTGAAGTGAACCTTGTCTCAAATAAAGGTCTGAAGTGGTTATCTTAGTCTCAAAAAAGGACCTAACCTTATCAGAGTCAAGGACATTTTCGTCTTTCAATTTTTTTTCTTTCTTTCTTTCCTTTTGTGTTTTTGTCCATAAAAAACAAACTCAAAAACAAAAAAAACAAGGATAAAGCCAGTCCTCCTCTGCTTGTGGCCACCTGGCAATGGGGCGGCGGCCATGATCGGCGGGGTCGCCGGCGCTTCAGCAAGGGCCGATGACCCTCGCCGACCACCAGGCCCTCGCCAGAACCGAGAGAAAGGATAGTCAATACTTGATGGATAACATCTGATGATAGAATGCAAATTCTAGTGCACATCCATGTTGGCAAAGGGAGAGCTCAAAAGAAATGGGCCTACGGCCAAATCCTAATACAAGCCCGCGAGACATTGTCAAAACTTGGTAGATGAGCTTAACGAGATATTTCTTGAACTTGAGTTAACACACTTAACCTGGTATTTCTTATTATTATCGTAAGAAAAAGAACATAATCCACATTTGGGGAAAGAGAGAAAGAATCAGAAGAATGTATGGGAAGCGTGATGAGTGGCGAGAGAAGAGGCAGAGTTTATTTTAATGGTTCGTTAAGATAAGACAAGGATTCATTTATCCACCACCATGTGTAACACCAACATTTGGCCATGAGAGAGAGAGAGAGCGAAAGAGAGGAATAACGCCAAAGTCTTTCATTGAATACATTAGTCAGGTTAAATTCTGTCTGTCGCTGCAGATAAAAGACAGCACAGATACGCAGAATCTTGTACAGTGAATCAGTCACGGGAAACTACTGTTCATCGGCTGGCATTTGCCTGGTTATCTCACTCTGAGTACTGAGAGGGAGAGTGAAAGAGAGAGCGACAGTCTCAGTAAGGTCCAGTCTCTGATATCTCTCTCTGCCCCTCCGTGAGACTCGACGGCTACTATTACTAAAACTATGATAGAGTCGACCCTTTTTGTCAGTGTAGGACTGAGACAGAGAAAGAGAGAGAGAGAGAGGGACCACTGAATTGTTACTGTTTTTAGGGTTCCACCCAAAGGCCTAGTCTTTTTCCTTTTCAGTCCAACAACGAGCACATCCCGCGAAATGCGGTTCTCAGTCAAGTCCATCGTCGCCATTGTCGTCAGTGTCTGCTTCTCTGACCCTTTTTCCAAGCACCAAGGCTTATACTAATGCATTGCATGCACCTAGACATGGCAACGGGCCGATTTCGGCCCGGAACCGATCCGGATCAAAATCTGAGCCGGCCCGTTAATCGGGTCCGCGGTTTGGAACCGAAACCAGCTTGTGGCCTACGGGCTCAGTTCCAAAATAAAAACTGCAAATAAGTGGAAAAACTCTTTTTTTCCCTAAATTTAATTACAATGTACATTTTGATTACATTTTATATTAAATAATTTATTATTTCATAATTTTTTTATTTCATAATTTATTTTTTTAATTTTTACCGGTCGGTTCCGAACTGGGCCGAAACCGGAACTAGCCCGGAACCGCCAGTTCATATATGGCCACAAATCGGAATCGCCAGTTCCGAACTGTGGCCATGTCTACATGCATCCTCCACCCACCCATAATTCACTACACGCACCTTTTCAGTTTTCGGGGGCCATTGTTATCGTCATTTGCTTTTACCATTGTCAGTCTGTCCTTATTTTTGTTTCTAGAGTACGTACCACTTTCTAAGCCGACACGGAGCTTGAGAGTCTTTTTTCGCTTTTCTTCTCTTTGCATGGATGCATGCAAACGTGGTATGAGGACACCTTGGACCACTTCAGCTTTGGGCTGCATAAATGGTCGACTGTTTTACGGGTCTAACTAATGAAGTTTGAAGCCGAGATCGTGCCACTGACCAAGTATAGCGTACAATTGTTCTGATAAGCGAAGCTACTCATATTTTACATGGCTTTTGTGGGATTACTCTCAATCTTGGGAAAGATCAACAATTTAGAAAACAGCTCCTCAGAACCGATCTGTCGCGCGCGAAAAATTCATGTCTGAAATGGAAAAATTGTTGCACGATCTATAGATCCACGAGGACCATGCGGAGGAACAAGTAAAACGCTGGCCAAAAGAAATGCTTCCTGGTATGCAAAGAAGACTGAACTTCTTCCCACGTAAAGAAGGACCCAACCCAAAATGTTATACCGCACTCACTTCTGAACACAGCAAAAGTAAAATGTTGGCCAATAGAAATACTATATGGGCTGCATGAAAGAGTGGGCTTTTCTCCATACAGGCAGAACCCAACCCAGCATGTTCTGCATTCAAATGGGATGCTTGATGGGCCAATTCCCAATTTCTAACTCCTCAGTTCTTCCCGATCGTAATGGCATTGGCGAAAAAAAAAAGAAACAACGTCAATTCGAATCAAGGTTTTCCAAGAAACTGAATTATAGAAAGGAAAAACAGAAATGACGCATCAGAGAAGTGCAATTAAAACGACCCTCTAATTTGAAAATGGGCCAACTTTAATCATCCTCAGAATCGGATGATTTGAAGACCACTCTCGAAGCAAAGTAATGGCTAATATGTATTATGTAATATATAGTGTGACAGTTTTTTTCTTAAAGAGGGCTCAACTTTTTGACAAAGCGGATGATTTGGAGACTCCTCTAAAAGCAAAGGAATTTCGTCAAAAGTGTCCACGTCGAGTGAAGTGGCAGTTGCTATCAGCCAAATCATCCTTCGTTTAATAAATTGGATTTCGTTATGAAAAGTCTGATGGCAACGCTGATGGTGGCCAAATTTGCCCCTTGAATAAAAAGTAGGCTTTTTCGACGCGCTTTTAATGAAAGACACTTGATTAGATGAAGATACTATATTTACATAAAATTTATGTTACAGGAAACATTTTGTTTTATTAATACAACTTTTATTCAGGAATGCATATAACAAAAAGGAAAATATCTTACTCCTCTCCGTCTCTATTTAATTTCCAACCCTCCCGGTTCTGATGACCTCGCTGAAACGCTGGCAACCCCGCCGGCCATGGCCGCCGCGCCACTAGCGATGAGGTGGCGGCCACATGCGCTTGCTTTTTATTATTATTATATATTTATAATTTAATATAATTAAAAATTATATTAAAATTATTTTTGGACGAAAATGCCCATGATCGGCTGTAAAATTTGGCCGACCGACGAGCCGACTGGGTGAGGCCTTTATTTGAAACTATTATAACCACTCCAAGCCCTTATTTAAGAAAAAGAGAGCACTTCAAGTTTTTATTTGACATAAAGTTCACTTCAGGTTCTTATTTGAGAAATTGAGGATATTTCGGGTCCTTATTTGAAATTTTCCCTTTCCTTTATTGTTGGGGGCGTTGGAGAGTGAGCTAGAGGGTCAGATTGGGCCCCATTCTGTGGCGGACTGTAGTTTTTGCATGGATCTTTGGTGTTGTGGTCAAGAGTTAACTTCACCACAGAAGAAAAATCGAAGCTCCTGTAGGGGCCTCGGCGGCTTGTACGTTTGATATATAGGGATAGCAAGCTCTACGGATACATCCTTCCCGCATGCCATGTGCCCCCAATACCCTCCGACTCTTCGTCTTCCCTAACAAGAGGGAATATCTTTTAGGATTTTTATATTCATGCCGAAGTCAGGACGAGGACCGAGATGAAACCTTGCTTGAGGCTAACATTGGTTGGATATGGGGAAAATCTTAATCCATAGTTAATTGGGTTTTTCCGCCATTTACTAGAAACATATTATTAAGTAATAGTTCTTGATTTGCTACGAGAATAACAGTATATTTGTGACATGGTGACCAAAAACTATTACGCTAGCAAAGCCCATTACTAAATTTTTAACGAACGTTACTCAACTCATTTCATATGAGTTAAAAAGTGGGTCAACGATCATTTTGACACCTTTGTTTATACATAGGTGGCCGGCATTGGGCTCAAGCAACCCCAAACTTCACTATCTTTCTCTCCATCATGGATCGTTCTCCTCTTGTCTCACACATAACAGAAACTTGTGGAACCTATGAGACACCCTCGCCGCCCTCACCGGACTTGAACAAGACCAACAGGATCGTCCCAGCCAACAACAACATGCCCTCCAACGAGCAACAGAACTGGAAGGTTCCGTCCATCTACAAGGTCCCCGCCCACATCACCATCCTCAGACCTGAGGCCTACTATCCGCAGGTTGTCTCCTTCGGCCGCTACCACCACGACAAGGTCCACCTCCATCCAATGGAGGAACACAAGCACCACGCGCGCTCCTCCAGTTCCTCAAGCGGTCCAAGAAGTCCCACGAGCCCTTCTTCGAGTCCCTGAGGAAGGGGGAGCATGAGCTCAAGGACAGTTACGACACTCTGGATTAGAAGTGGAAGGAGTGCACGGGAGACCGGTTCCGGGAGCTGATAATCACGGACGGCTACTTCGTGCTCGAGATCATGACTACCCCGATAGGGGGCGATTCTTACTATGCGGACAATGACCCCATCTTAAGCACCCACAGGCTGAAATACATAAAGCCATACATAAGACAGGACATGCTGCTGGGGAATCAACTGCCAATGCTGGTACTGTATCACCTGGTTACTGTCAAGAATAAAAAGGAGGTTAGTTTCTTATATTTCACTCCATCCCCGTGCTATGTTCACCTAACAATGCATCTCGGTGATCTCAAATGGACCTCGCGTCACGGTTTGAGATCAACTAACAATTTCATTATTAAATCTATTACCTCAATTGAAGACTCCTTTGATTTTCCCTTTTACGTGAATAGTATCTATTGAATTTATATCTCGAATTTGAGCCCGCATAACAAATTTACTTTTTTATTTGGTTGATTTCGGATGAGGGGTTTTCGGCAGCACAAATAGAGAAATAAAGAAGGCTACTACAAGACAAAAATAGGAATATATTTTATTTTATTATATTTATTTTTCTTGTAAGGGTAAAACAGTCATTGTCTAAGCAAGAAAGACAGCGAGTGTTCTGTTACTTTTATCTCCTGCAGAACCGTCGTACATGGACTCCTTGTGAATACTTTCTCCTAAGAAGACCCTATTTTGTTCGGCAACATATGCATATATATGTGTGTGCGCGCGTGTGTGGCAGAGTCCGTCTATATCTATCGAGAAAGTATTCAGTGATTAGATACGTCCACGTCATAAGCTATACTTTTGTGTTGAAAGTCAATAAAAAATCGATATGTGCTCATGGTGTGGCAAGTAAATAGAAAAAATCAAAACTAAAGTTTATGTTTTTTCTCTCTCATCACCTCCTCCAACTACCGCCATCTCCTTTATTTGGTCACTGACGGATTCGCCGGCACTGCGTCAAAGCCGACCATTACTGGTCGTCGGACGAGCCATCGTCGCTCGCGGCCTTCCATCCACAGCGCACCCCCGTCCATCGTATGAAACTTCCTTTGTTTCTTTTTTTGTTCGGAATGAAGCTTCAGTGGGTATGAAGCTTTTTGGTTTTCTCGACGAGCCATGGCCTCAAATTTGGGGTTCGTCCCGGGGATGGACCATCAGCTTTCCTCTGTTTTCCTTTTTCGGTTCGGAATGAAGCTTCCTCAGTGGGTATGAGTGAAACTTTTGGGTTTTCTCGGAGATGGATCATCAGCCTTCCTCTGTTTTTCCTTTTTTGTTCGGAATGAAGCTTCCTCGGTGGGTATGATGAAACTTTTGGATTTTCTCAAAGAGCCGTGGCCTCGGATTTGGAGTTCGTCCTGGAGATGGACCATCAGCGAGTTCCTCCAGATCTGGAGATGGAGCTCTTCTTTGGGAAGATCGAGCCCAGCGACTAGTTCCACGAGGCCAGATCTGGATCGATAGGCAAGAAGATGGAGCTAGGACAGGGCGGTGCTTTGTCGATGGAAGGCCGTGAGCGACTGGGCCAGCGATGAAGGCTTGTTCGTTCGGCTTTGACGCAGCTCCGGCGAATCCGCCGGTGACAATGGAGGAGATGCCCGTAGACGGAGGAGGAAGATAGAGAGAAAAAAACAGAAGCTTAGTTTTGATTTTTTTTTTATTTACATGCCACGTCATAGACACACGTGTCGATTTTTTATTGGCTTTCAGCACGAAAATATACGCCACGTTAGCCTGTGACGTGGCAATACCTAACCAATGAATACATTCTCTCTTCTTGGAGCCGCACAGTAAAATCGAAACAGAGAGCCGAACAGTGTATAGAGAGGTGACACATGCTCACGCTCTCTGATCACACGAAGGAGCCGCGAAGACAAAACTTGGAGGATGATATTGAATAGCCGTACACAGTGATTTATGCAGTGAATTTATATTGTCCAATTGAGTTATTTATTCCTACACACTTTGGGTTTGAACTTAAATTTAGATATGGAAAATACTCGAGCTTTTAAGCGATTTGTAACTTTGATTTTCCGATTATAGTGGATTATTTGTTATTGTCTCTCCTCATGGATGTAGGTATCGATATTAAGATTGAATCACATAAATCTCTAATGTCCTTTATCATTCATCGTTTATTTCTCTGATATTTTAGCATTGACTTACTTTGCAAGATCATGTTATTTCTGTGTTATATTCCAACAATCGACACGACAACTGTCTGGTATTCAATGCACTGACTTTATTCCAACAACGCAGCCTAACGAATGCATCAACGAGACCAACACGCTCATCCTCAGCTTCTAGTCCCTCGACAAGTGCATTATGGGGATGGGCAGATGCCTGCATGTCAAGGATGTCTTCAGGAAAGGCCTGCTGATGGAGCCCCAGAAGGTCCAGCGGTGAGGAGATAATCTTTTCTGACAATCACTTCTATGGGAGACTTTTTTTCCCCTTTTAAGCAAGTAGTTTCGACAGGACAACAATCTTGTATTCAATGCACTGACTTTACTCCAACGACCCAGGGTGACGACAACCTCAAGTGCTGCTCCCTCGACACGTGAATAAGGGGGATAAGCAGATGCCTCCTGCATATCATGGACGTCTTCAGGAAGTGACTGCAGATGGAGATCAAGAAGGTCCAGCCCGACGAGACCGAGAAGATGATCCGGTCGGCCAACAAGCTCAACAAGACCGGAATCTAGTTCAAGAAGAGCCCCACCCACAGTCTCAAGGACATCTCCTTTGCCGGAGGGGTCTTGAAGCTCCCCGTCATCATGGTGGATGGCACCACCGAGTCCAAGTTCCTCAACCTCATGACTTTCGAGCGTTTGCACATCGATACTGGGAACGAGATCACATCCTACACCACCTTCATGGACAACATCATCAACAATGAACAGGATGTCGCGCTGCTCCACGCCCAAGGCATCATCCAGAATGCCATCGCGAGGGACAAGGCGGTCGCCGAGCTATTCAACTCGCTGTGCAAGGAAGTGACGGTTGAATCCAACAGCAGCTTTGACGCCGTGCAAGTGAACATCGGTAAGTTCTACGACGACCCCTCGAACAGTTGGTGGGCTAATTTCCGCCACACCTACTTCAGGAATCCTTGGACTGTATTCTCTTTCATCGCCGCCATCCTCCTATTCGCCCTCACCATAATTTAGATTGTATATGCCATGCTCAACTACTACTGAACCCTTTCCATTTTTGGGTTTTTCTCCTAATGGCTGATCCTTGATAATTATCTGTTGATTGGCTGTCGACTGTTGTCATGAATGATTTCCTCCTGTTTTCAGTAGTGCTTATTTCCCTCTCTATATGTTTCGAACGATGGACATTTGGCTACATATATATATCATTATCAGATGATGATTGTCTTGTTTCGGTCTTCTTAAATTTTGTCCAATTTGAATAGGTAGTCTGAAGGATGGTTGAGTTTTAGGCAAATGAAATCTTCCATTGCAACATTTTTCTTTTTGGTTAAATTTTGTTGAAGTTGTGGCCAATTTATCCAGAAAACCCAAGACTCGACAAGTTTCTAGATCTAACGTGAGGAGTTAAAGTTTGTGGTTCTAGATAAGTTGGTGGGAGTTAGAAGTAATGGCTAAAAATCTGCCCAGCATGCAAAACGAAGCAAATTTCTCTGTTTGTGACAGATTCTTAGCAGAAGAGTCGAATAGGAAGGACTATTAAAAAGCTTCATGCTCGTACATTCATGTTCAGATCAACTACAGCTCCTTAAATCCCTTGTACCAAACATTTTGATAATACAACAAGCTCCAAAAGCTAGTTACCACGTGATACGTAGTTTATTGTCACTCTATATAATTAACCTATACACAAACTTTTAGTAATTTAATTTTAATGGAATCACTTTCCGAAAACCACGGTCACAGAAAATATAATTTAAATGTTCCGCACACTACAACTTTTCTAATTTACCTAGAGTTCTCCACACATGACATTTATGTCTTCTTTTCCTACATATTATTAATCGATATGGGAATTTCCAGATGTCACAGGCTCTCTCTCTCTCATAAATTTTTTATATATCATCAAATCTTAAATGTTTTTTATGATGACATGCGGATATTTTGATAATAAATCTACATGGACAAGTATATAACAATGAAAAGATTCCGTTTTGTCTTTAAAGCTCATCATATGCTGATGATTGAAAGGTTCGATTGTATAAATCAAGCATATTAGAGGACTTAATTGCATGAAAAATTTGAGGAGCGGAATTGAAAAACTGTGCTAGTAATAAGACTAAATTAGCGTAATTGGTGTTATGTAGATAAAGAAGAAAAAAAGGAAAAATATCAAAATGGACCATTTTTTGGGCCTCAAAGTTTTTGATGGGTTTAACTTGTAATTCTAGTAAAGCAGCCCAACCCTAAGAATCAAGGGCTGCGCAGGTAACCAAGAGGCGTGTTTGGGCAGGCTCGTCCAATTCTATCAAAATAACATGAATGCTCTATCACGTATGATGCTACCTTTAATGTTTTAATAAATCCAAATGTGGATCTATGCAAATGAGGCCTATATCAATGTTGAAACGCCACGAGAAACACTTTAGGAATAAAAGATTTTACCTGTTTCAAAATTCTTTGGCCCATCTAAAATTGTGGAAACTCTTTATTGCGACTCTCTTGACGTGAATACTGAGGGATTAAACCAGCGGGCGCGTGTAACTCTATTGCATGATGGCACTTACACTTCATAACGGGTTCCCCCAAGCCTTATCGCAACTTGATTTCTTATTATGGGATAAAGACACCATAAGCGTCATAACTTTCGTATATCACTCACTTGAATACCATGACTTATTTTTCCAATCACTTGAGTGCCATGACTTCTAAATAACGTTTACTTATGTGTTATAACTTTAAATCGATTACTAGAATGCCATAAACTTTTAAAAAACTTTCATCGTGCCACGTCGGAATTCCGCAGTGAACGTCTTTAAAAAATTATGGGATTATCATCTTCTCTAAACCCAAAACCGACCTCTAATTTCATTATTAGGAACATCCTCCGGCTATCATAGTCCCCAAGAAAATTGAAGCATGATATATGATAACAATTAGCAGACAAGAGCTCCTCAAGCGCTCAGTATTGAATGACTCACATGTCAATTTTCAGTGGGTGGAATTAAGGACTTCGTAATCTACCAGCTACAAAAGGGCACGACATCTCTCGTGTGATTGCGAGTGAACTACTCCTCAAATGGTGAAACACACCAGAGCCTTCCTATAGGAGTGATTATGATGTTTCTGCTAATCCAATTTAATTGTCGCGCGCGAAATAATATCATTTTGAAGGAAACTTTTATCATGAAATAATTATCTCACAGTTCTGTATCATGGTTGATAAAGAGACATTGCACTGATAGCTGGACTCCCGGGGGTATTGTCAGCTTCCCGAGTTTTGTTTCCTTGTGAACCTCTCGTTCCAGTGCGATTACCGGTGGATAGAGGCTTAGAACCTCATTCAAGATAATTGTGACATGATCGTGACAAATCTGTAAAAGTTGTCATATGGTAGAGATGTGTATGTAGGACCATCTATGTATGATTAAGATGCCCGAGAGAGACTACGATGAAATCAATATCCACAAAGAGAACGGAAACTATTGTAATTTTCATCCAGTAAAAAGGGTTTGAGGCTCTTGTCAGAAAAATCAGGTTCTTGTCTTGAGGGGAAATCCAAGTTCAATCCCAGGGCGCCGAGAAAAATGCTCCTGTCAATTCATTGTCATGTTCATCTTCATTGGATAACATTATTTAACCAAAAGTTTTGTCTACAAAGGATCAAAAACGCGCATCTAGTAAGAACAGAATGATTATAATGTGTCGTGGTAAAAAATGCTCGTGAAGAACTCTTCACATTGGACCTGTTATGAGTCCTACTCTCAACAGAAAAGGAAAAGAGTATTGAACTTACAATCTTGAGGTGGCTTAACCCGTCAATGTCAGGTTTTCTGCTTCCAAAGACTTGGAGGACCTCCTCCCTAGCTCGGGCTTGCCAATCCGAGTGCGCGCTCAACAAGACCATGGTCCAAACCAGCAAGACCGAAGTGGTCTCTTGTCCGGCGAAGTAGGAAAGCTTGCACTCCTCGATCACATCATGAAGGCTCATCCCAACATTCTCTTTCATGTTTGATTCGAGCAACACCCCTAACAGATCATCGCTAGCGGCTTCCCGTGCCCTTATTGCTTTCTCTCTTCTGTGGGCAATGTCCATGAGCAGAGCCCGCACTTCCTTTTCTAGATTTCCTAAAGGAGTGATTCTGACGTTTCTACCGACGGTCTCGTCGCTAATTGCAGGATCGTCTTCTTTTCTTCTGGGTTTCTTTTAGGGTTCATGGGTTTTGATTTCTGGGAATGAAGTTCTGTGAACTGCATGTGGTTTTCTCTATTTGTGTTTCAAGATGCCTAAACAAAGTGAAAGTTCGTACTACTGCTCCAGATCTGGAATTCGTTCGTGAATGAACAGAGGAAGAGGAAGCGCTCGTCCATGGCCGACCTCCGCGATTTATGGACGAGCCACCGTCCATGGCCTTCCAGCCTGCTCAAGTCATGGTTTCAGATCTGGTGTTCTCTCGCGGCCATGGATGGTGCCTTGAGTCATTTGGCCCTAGATTTGAAGTTCGGCCACCTGTTGCTCCGGATCTAGAGTTCGTTCGAGGATGAACAGAGGAAGACGAAACGCTCGTCCATGGCCGACCTCCGGGCAATTTATGGACGAGCCACTTGCCATGGCCACCCCTCCTACGCATCTTCACATCTGTGACGAGAAGCCGTGCCACCGTCGCTAGTGGATGAGCGGTCGTCCATTCCAACTGCCGCCATCCATGGAAACCTAGATGAAGAAGATTGCATAGTTGAAGAAGGAAGAAAAACGAAATTCCACGTCATTTTTTTAATACATATCAGCAGCTATATGTCCATTTATTATTCGATAGGTGTAAAATATGCTCGTCACGACAGATTTTGACGTGGCGCTTTGTAACCGCGGAATATTTTCTCGTGATGGCTATCCTGTTTATAGCAAGAAAATATTGGGTACCTCAAGTGATATCAGGTCAGCAAAAAGAATAAGTCCATTTTTCGTGCGCCACGTGTCCCTTGCGGGCCCACCTGCCAGAAAAAACTCTCTTCTGCTCTTTCTCCTCGCCTCTTTCTTCTGCACTTGCTTTTTTTCTCTCTTTTTTGCCGCCACCATGGCCATGGAGCTTGAGCTTGAGCCCAACATCTCGGCCTCCATTGCCACATAGCTCGATCTCGGGGTTGCGAGCATGTTCGAGCTTCAAGCTCGCGGCCATGGCTGGTCATGGTCGCTCGAGTTTCGAATCCCGTCGATAGCTGCTAGATCTAGAGACTTATGGCCAAGGATACTTAATCCGGAGTCTCGTCGTCGCCATAGCCGCACAGCTCGGGTTCGAGCCGAGAACGCGAGCTCAAGCACAACCGTTCGACCATGGCTGCCATCTGTTGAGCTGGAGGCCATGGCAGCCTGAGTTGCGACGACTCGCGGCCATGGATGCTCATGCTCAAGCTCACACAAGCCGTGTAGACGGAGTTTTGAGTTTGCGGCTGCGGCAATTAGACTCGAAGTCTCGTGGCCACGGACACTTGATTTGAAAACTTGCAGCAGCCACGGACGGGAGGTCGAACTTGAGCTAACGGCCATGGCCGAGAAGAAACCGCAGTGAAGAGAGAGAAGAGAGGAGGGAGAGGAGAGACAGCAAGTGCAGAAGAGAGAGTTTTTTCTGACAGTTGGACCCGCGAGAGACACGTGGTAGGCTTGTTTTTTGCTGATGTGGTATCACTTGGGTACCCATCTCCCCACCCACTATTTTCTTGGTCCTCCAATGACGGACATGGTACAAGAAAGTCTGCTCCTAGAGCTTAAAAGTGGACTCTTCTTTTATTACAAACATTAACTACTACCCAAGCGTTTTTCTGCCACAAAATTCACCAACCATTGAGAGAGAGAGAGAGAGAGAGAGAGAGAGAGAGAGAGAGAGAGAGAGAGAGAGAGAGAGAGAGGGAGAGAGCGAGGCTACAGGAGGATTCATCTTTTGTAGCTGAGCACGGCATATACGGTCTGAATTGCAGTTAGCCCGAAGAGGATGACGGCCGCGATGAGAGACAATATAACCCAAGGATTTCTGAAGTGGGTGTGCATGAGATTGGCCCTCCACATGTGCCACCTCTTCTGGCAGTACTCTTTGACGTCTTTCATCACGCCACGGAGGATGCTGTCGGGGTGGAGCATCACGTCCTTGGCCAGCGAGTTGAACTGCTTGGCTGCCGCCTCATCACTCTCCATGTAATTCTGGATGATACCCACGGTGCGGAGCAATTCGACGTCCCGTCCCTTGTCGATGATGTTGTCCATGAAGAAGATGTAGGACGTGACCTCGTTCCCAGCCCCGACGTGGGAGCGCTCGAACGCGATGAGGTTGAGGAATATGGACTCAGTGTTATCGTCCACCACAAACTTGGGAAGCCTCAGGACTCCGCTGGCAAAGGAGACGTTCTTGAGGCTTTTAGTGTCGTTTACTTCGAACTGGACCCCGTGCTCATGGAGCTCGGTGGCTGGCAGGAGTAGATCGCTGTCCTCGTTCTTACCCTTCTCGCTGTCCTCGTTCTTACCCTTGTCCTTCTTCTCGGTCTCCATCAGCATACACTTCCTGTAGACGTCCAGGACGTGCAGGCATTTTCCCAACGAACCCTCCTCGCTGTCCTCGTTCTTACCCTTGTCCTTCTTCTCGGTCTCCATCAGCTTACTCTTCCTGTAGACGTCCAGGACGTGCAGGCATTTTCCCAACGAACCCTCCTCGCTGTCCTCGTTCTTACCCTTGTCCTTCTTCTCGGTCTCCATCAGCTTACTCTTCCTGTAGACGTCCAGGACGTGCAGGCATTTTCCCATCGTTGGATTGTTCGCGCTGGAAGAGTAGAAATTGAGGATGAGCCCGTTGATGTAATTGTCCTCCTGCATTGTTGGAGTAAAGTCAGTGCATTTTCTCTTCCTCCTGCTGTCGTAACTCGTAAGGATTGTCCTCGTGTAAAAGGTAAAAAAAGAAGTTTCCGATAGTGGTCATAGATCTAATAATGTTTTGTCGGTTGATCTCAAACCGTGCATCCAAAACGCTTGGAGCAGTAGATTTGATTCCTCTGAGATTGCCAAGATGTACTGTGAACATAGTATGGCGGTTTACATGCGTGTAAGAAACCTCTCTTACGATGGAGCGAAATCTAAGGAACGAACCTTCGTGTCACCACAGACGGCGACCAGCCGATCCAGCACTCGCATCGGCAGCTGATTCTCCAGCAGCAGCATGTCCCGCGCAATGACCTGGCGTACGTGGAACTGACCGTGGTTGCTGAAGATGGGGTCATTGGGCGCGTAGTCGTTCACCTCATTGGTTGTGGTCCTAAGGATCTCGAGCATGAAGCAGCCGTCAGTGATCATCAGCTGCAGGAACCTGCTCGCGGTGCCCTCACCGCTGCCCTCCTTCCACTTCTCGTCCAGTGCCTCGTAGCTTGCCACGAGGTCCTCTTCCACATCCCTCAGGGACTTGAGGAAGTGTTCAAGGGGCTTCCCGGACCGCTTGAGGAAGTGGAGGAGCACGCGGTGCTTGTGTTCCTCCATGGGGTAGAGGTGTTCTTGGCCGTAGTGGTAGGGGCCGAAGGAGACAGCCAGAGGCTGGTAGGCCTCGCGGTTGAGGTGAGTGCTGCGGCCGGGGACCTTGTAGATGGATCGCTTCCCCCAGTGTTGTGGATCGTCACAGAGCATGGTCTCGAGGCTCTCGTTGACTTGGGCGATCCAGTCGGTCTCGTTCGAGTGCTGAGGCATGGTTACGCAAGTTTCTGATCTGGAGTGTCTTATGTTCTTTTTTTTTGTTTTAAGCTGAAAGGAGCGAGAGAAGAGGTGAATTTATGGAGAAAATATTAGGTGCCACTGTAGAGAAATCACAACTCTGAGGTGGCGACACGTGACTAAGGAGCCCATCGTGTCAGGCTCCACGGAGTTTAAGTTTGGCCTCCCCTCTTTCTCTTCATAAATTACCGTCACCTACTCTGTCTTCACCCGCTCGCGTTTCCCCCTCTCTCTTCTTTATTCCTCTTCACAGTGAAGAGGACACCGTGTCGGGCTGCACGAAAGTGCCTACTCTTCTTTATCCAGGAAGTTTTCTCCACCGTATCAAGCTGCACGAAAGGCCTCAAACATTTTCTCTCTTTTTCAAATTTCTCTCCCTCCCAAGAGCGAGCCTGTGAAGAAGGAAAATTTTAGGTGCATTTAATATACCACGTAGGATTTATAATAATCCATATAGTGATCGACACGTGTCCGTAGCGGGCTCACCTGTCAAACAATTGTCTCTCTCGCCCTTCTCTCCTCGAGAAAATATTGCGTACCCCCAGTGATTCCACCGTGGAGAAATACCAAGTCTGGCGCGGCGACACGTGTCCAAGGGGCCCCACATGTTCAGAAGGCTCCACACGGTGAAATAACTCCCATGGCTCGGAGCTGAGCTGAGCTGAGCTGAGCTCTCTCAGCCCTCTCTCTCTTTCGCGCTCCCCCTCTCTCTCTCTGCTTTTTAAAAAACAGCCCTCTCTCTCCACTCTCTCTCTCTCTTTCGCGCTCTCCATCGAATTCCAGACCTGGAATTCGCTCTGCGCTCCGTCACGCCGCGCCGATGCCGACGCCGACGAGCGAGGTCCGCCGCTGCCGGCGAGCGACGTCGGTCGCCTCCCACGAGATCCACCGCTGCCCACGAGCGACCCGTCGCCTGCAATAGACAGGGCCACTGGATGAAGTACTGCCCCGGCAAGTCCCCCGCCGGATCCCAGCCGTCCTCCTCCTCCTCCGCCGCCGCCGCGGGCCCTCCTTGTCTTGATCGGAAAAACGAAGCTCCGTCTCAGGGGACGAGGAGCGACGCCGTCTTCGCCTGTAAGAAGCAGGGCCACTGGATGAAAGACTGCCCCGACAAGTCCCCCGCGAAGTCGCGGCCGTCCGCGACTTCGCGGCACCCAACATTTTCTCATCTTTCGTCCCCTTCTGCAATGGCGTCAGTGTCGCTCCAGAAATCTTCTTGATAGAGAGAGAGAGGGAGAGAGAGAGAAGCAAATATGCTGAGAAAGCTGCTGCTGCTGCTTCAGACGTCCGCAGCTCGGTGAGCTCTCTCCAGCGCCTGTGCTGCTTCTCCGTCTCTCCCTCTGTTGCCTCGCGGGTCCTCGCTCTTCTGTTCGTCGACCTCGGCTCAAGACCCGGGCGGTACTTTTGTCGAACACGTGGAGGACGACGACTCCACGAACGGTTCCGCTTCCCAACCTTGTGCCGCAATCTCCGTCGACCGCTCGGCTCTCTACAATCCTCCCGGTACTACTGCCTTGGAAGGCCTCGTCGCTTGAGGTCGCGAGATGTTATTGAGTGACGATGTATGTTCTCGTAAAGTTCGTTTTCTGTTTGTTTGTAGAGCATTCCCATGAACCCACTGCGGACTCCGAGCTGGTTAAGCACCTCAAGGGCATCGTCAAGGTACGGGAAGATTTTCCCGGTTCTTGGTTTCGCTTGATATCTTGGTGTGCTTTATGGCGAGTGCGTTATGTTTGTGAAAATGTGCCCGATCGTGCCTGTGAATGTGACCTTCGGTAAGTGCCAAGGTAAGGTGCGGCAGATGGGGCGGGCTTCAGGGATCGGGTGTTACGTTGTTCCTTTTCAGTAAGAGCTGATAGCGTGTAGTATGGAATGCTTTCACCGGTGGACTGGACTGTTCACATTTCCTCACCTAATGGATGTGAGGGAAAGGTTTCGGTTGGATGGGTCATTACCTTCTTTGACTTGTGATTTCATTATAACCTATAGATTAGTAAACCTTTTTCTCTGGTGTCGTATGGTGTGTCATTAGCATGATGAATCATTATGGGTGAAGTTTGATGTTGAATAGCTGATGGCTCCATATTTTCTTTACTTTAGAAGTGGTGGAAATGAGATATCCATTTGCAATCAGTATGCTGGCACTATGATGACAACTCATTTTTGCAGTTTACCCCAGCTATCAAGAAATAGATAAATCAATTTTGTTTCTGAGTCAATTGACTGATTAAATGTGATACGAATACACTCCCCCCCTTGAAATTCAAGAATTTTCAAGATAGCTACTTGGCCAAAGGCTAATGTCGCACGGCCTTTCGTCTATTAATTTTTATATCCAGGGAGGAGATGAATTTGGACTTTATGGGGTAAAGCGAATTTACAAGTGACAATAACTTATTGTCATTATTGAAACCCCATGGACTTTTCTGCAACTCACACACGAGGTAGCTAATGATTCTGCCATATGAGAGCTTTGTACGTGGATGGTGACTGTCGACATATGCCCCATGCTGATAATTCTTCTAATCATCAGTCTATTTGCCAAAGTGTAGATTGACCTCGACGGGCTTTCATTTAAGAGCGAAAACTGAGTCTGAATTGTACTTAAATATGATTGCACCGATTATAATAATGAACTCATGTTGTAATTTCTAGGATTAGATTGTTCATTCCAGTTTATGAGTGAAGTTATTTAAGGAAATGAATTTAAATGCAAGTTCAACATCTATTGTTTCTGTTTGAATGAACTTTGTTTAGGTTGGATGTGTATGAGGATAAGTTCCTGCTATATTTTTGGGATTGCTGGAGTCAACTGAAGATAATATATTCTCTTTCTGAAATTGTTTGGTTAACTTTGGCTCTTGAATGGCACAAGTAATGATCACGGTGTGTTTTATGTTTTGGATGAGGAGCTGGGAGCTTCCTGTTTGTGGCATAAACAATCACATTCCTTGATTAAGTCGATGCCTTTTTCGGCTTTGACAGCCAAATTAATACATTGGAATACGTTAAAGCATCGATTACCTCATTCTTCTCAAAAGTTGTATCTTCTTTTTTGGAAGCTTCTCAAATGTCGGTTTCTCTTTAAAATCGAAGGTTCAGTTACTTTTACTATAACAAAAATAGATGAAGACATGAAATGTGGAAAAGTGAATTTTGAATTTGACTGACAACACTTGCTCTTGAATTCGTGGCTTTGTGCTTAAATTGTCATCTCAATGATTTATGAATGTGCTTGAGTAATCTGATGCTTTATTTGGGGAGGTGATTTACATAGACTGTACTTTAATTCAGAGATTTGGATTTGCAGGAAAATGTTTCAGAAGATCTGCCAATGCCACCATTATTCCAATCTCTCATGGCCGACCTTCTTCGTGTATGTCCACAGCGATGCTCTATCGCGAACGATTGTTTTGCCCGAGAGAAGTTGCAGGAAATTTATGTTTTGTTTCATTAGTTCTGATAGGGAAGATTTCGTTCATATTTGCTGCATCGTCCGTTGTCCGTATTATATGACAGTCAACTGATTAAGTAGTGTAGCTTTGGTTGTAGGGTACATCAAAGTTCAAACAGTTCACAGAGGCACTGCACGTACACACGGTGGATTGCAGTCCCACATTGAGGAAACTCCAGCATAGCAACTTGAAGTGTATCGAGGAGGAAAATGTATCGCAAGATGTTGGACACAGAACTATTAGCACTTTGGCGGGGACCCCAGTAACGTGGCATGCTGCATTGGAGCAGGTTCCATCAGGATGTAAGGACTTATCTTTGCTTCATTATGCTTTTGTGGGAAGGAAAAGAAACTATATAAATACTACATTTGTTAAGCATACAATACCTAGGCTCAGATTCTCCCCTTCTTTAGGTGCACAAAGACATACATCAGCAGAACTGAATTTTGATAGTACATACATATACCAACAGTATATTTCCAATTATTGGGCAGTACACCTTTTCATGCTAAAGAGCCATCTATCCTGCATTGTCAATGTTCGATTTGTTTTTTGTGAATGGTGAGTAGTTACTGTTTTCTGTTTCTCATGCTATTGACATAATTAAATCTGATGAGGTCTGAACATTTGTATAGGTATTGAAGCAATAAGGTGTCATGATGGAAATTGACTTCCCTTTATAACTGCACTAGTTACGGCGGTGACTGCACTCTTTTGGCGGTCAATAAGATAAAAATGATTGTATGTGATGTCAATGCCAATTGTAGTGAAGTGATGCTGTTATTTATGTGTCTGGTGTTAATGCTCAAGGTCACTCTACACTAGATAATATCTTTTACTTTGTTTTCAAGACATATTATTCTTATGGAGTTCGGAATCTTTTAGATGGGATGATCTTAACTCTTTCTAGATAAACATAAACTGAGCATCTCTTTCTTCGATGCGTTACATCTGTTTCTTTTTGTTCCAGTGCCAACAATCATCATTGCGCATGAGTTTTATGATGCTTTGCCGATACACCAGTTTCAGGTTAGTTTTTCTTTTCCGGCCTTAGTTTCAGCAGGTTAGTTGAGTTTGCTGTGATGTTATCTTTTTGGATGTTGCTTCTAAGAAATTTGATCTGCTAGATGCTTGTGCATATTGTTCTCCACTTGAGATTCAAACCTAGGGCAGTCTTGTAATTGGTTAATATAACTCGACCTGCTGATGTGCTGGCTTCACTCGAAGGGCGAAAGACTTTGTCGCACTGTCATCCTTGTGTATATTGATCTCATAATACCTTTTTGCTTTTAACAATCTTTATACATTCATTTTTGCATTTTAAGATCTTCTTGTATGTGCCTGTCTTCTATTTATCTTGCTATCGGATGTTTTGTTAAAATCTCTTTCATGAGTAGAGTAATTGCATTTGCTTATTACATAGGTTTAAGAAACCGTTAACTGCTAGCTTGTCGGTTAGATAGGTGGGCTTGACAAATATACCTTAAGTCCCAAAGTTTTACACTACTCTAGAAATGATATTGTAGGATTTAAGGCAGTTGTAAAGCCAGCGTAGAATTATATTTGCACACCAATACAATGTATATGCGATCCTGTTGGAACTTTAATTTGTTTTTTATTAATTTTCACTGGGATAACAATACTAGTGATCTTTCTGTGTGGTTGAATCAGTTGTGCATCTTTCCAGAAAAAGCATTGTTTCCTTTATGAGAAAATATGTTCGTTGCCGAATGTTCTTATTTAAAGTAGATTGGTGTTCTATAACATCTCATATTCTGGTCTTGCCATGCTTTCAACAGAGGGCCTCACGTGGCTGGTCTGAGAAAATGGTTGATATTCAGGAAGATTCGTCGTAAGGACTCGGATCTTTGCCAGGTTCTCTGTTTAGAGATCATTTTGTATTTTTTTTATGATGGAGTGATTTAAAGGCCTTTTACTTGTTAGGTTCCACTTCGTTCTCTCTCCACTGCCCACTCCTGCAAATCTGTATCTGATGAAACATTTCCAGTGGGCTGCAAACGAAGAGATCGAAAAGCTTAACCATATTGAGATTTGCCCCACAGTGATGGACTTGACACAGACAATTGCTAAGAGAATAAATTCCGATGGAGGCGGGGCTCTTATAATCGATTATGGTCTGAATGGAGTGATCTCAGATAGTCTGCAGGTCTGCATCTGACTATTATACTTCTCTCAAGCTTTTCAATTACTACATCCACATTATAGCCTCTCCATAAAGACCGTTCTGGGTCAAAATCTTTTCCCGTCTTCATTTGTAAGACTTGCTGTAACACTCTTGTGAACGCTCATGCATATAACTGCGCGCTCAAGCTTGCTCTACATTAGAGATGGGTTCATGGGGAAGGTAGTTGATGCAGTTCACTTCCCAGAATGACGAAGTACCCCGTGCATACTGGAGGACCGTTTTAACCTGCGAATAGTTTGTGCATAATTCACTGTTCTATTAGCTACTCTCATATTCAGACCATGTTTTGAGTAGGCAATTCGGAAACACAAGTTTGTCAATATGCTGGATGATCCTGGCTCGGCTGACCTCAGTGCGTATGTGGATTTTGCTGCCGTCAAGCACTCCGCCGAGGAGGCATCAGGTTGCACAACCCTATCATATTTGTTGCCAGTGCACTAAATTTAAGATAACATAATACGGCGATATATCTGTTAGCTGCAGTTGTGGTTGCTTCCGCATGCAAGAGTATGGTCAACTGTACTTCCAGTGTTTCTCACTTCATATACATCCTAACATTTCTACAGAAGATGTTTTGGTTCATGGTCCGATCACACAGTCTCAGTTCCTGGGTGCTCTTGGGATAAACTTCAGAGTCGAACATTGCTACAGAACTATACCGACAAACAAGCAGAGTCTTTAAGGGCTGGGTACTAGCAACTGGTGGGCGAGGGGAGGCACCCTTCTGGGAAGGGCCCGATGAACAGGTTCCGATAAGGATGGGCACTCAGTACTTGGTGATGGCTATTGTGAACAAGAAACAAGGAGTTCCCGTTCCATTTTCTTAAATTCTAGACTACATGGAATTCACTGGTTCTGAGTTAGAAATTGTACTGGCAATTCTAGTCCTGAAACTTTGACCCATGTACCTACTTTGCAATCTTGTCATGGCTGATTATCTATATCCCTTTAAATTGAGTGCAATTCTGGTTTGGCCAATAAACATGGTCAAGAAATCCAGTGTCAACATTGACCCAGAGAGAGAGAGCGAGCGAGAGGGAGGGAACAGCTGTAAAATGTTGAAGCTAAATGAATTTCAATTCAAATTCCCAGGCGAGGTTAAAGGATTTGCAGTCGCCTCTATGTACAAAATCAAAGATGTTCAAATAGGAAAAGAAATCAAGCACCAACTTGATGGGGGTTGAACTGTAGAAAAATGCTCATGACGCATTGAGAAATTCTTGCATAGAGCTTAAGTCTTGGGCGTTGTAATACTACCAGAAACGAAAGGGAAGGTAGTGGCGCTGTTCGTTATCTGCCAATTCCATTAGCATGCTTAGGGGAGCGCCACCAGTTCACCAGGCACTCGAGGACTTTGGCGCTTTTGGAAAAATAGCCTGTGAATCCGCGAGGGATCGTCGGTGGAGGGAAATCTTCTGGTGGCATAGCAAATGGGCAAAGCATCCTCTCCATCTTTTCCAGTGTCAAGCCCGATCTGGTCTCTTGCATCCTTTCGGGGCCCATGATTGGCAGGATGTGCTCTTGATGCAGTGAAGGAGTCTCAGAGCGACTTTTCTGTGGACATCAGATGGAACACACGCTTAACGAATAGGCAGAAAATGCACACAATCATTTCCTAAGACACGAAACCATGAAAATTAATCCAGATAGTTCTTCAAGATACTATGATCATCGACATGTCAAATCGGGTCATGGAAGGGTTAGCTCCAGGACAGTCGATTTGATTAGCCTCACAGTGTAGCAGAAATGATGTTTGGACTGGGGTATGAGCAAGCGAAGCTAGCGGAACTGATAATTCGGTTCTCCATCCACATGACTGGTACAAATTCATATTTGGATGAAACCCAGCAGCCATGACCCAAAAGAAAGAAGAACAGAACATGAGGGACAAGAATGTAAGGGAAAATGCATCTTTCCATATAATTCCATTGCCGTACAAACTAGACTGGACAGAGGCAGAACATATAATCATCAATAACATCATCTATTTTTTTTATTATCACGTTGTTTTGCAAAAATTAAATACTAAACCATGTTTCATTTAATAGCTTAAACTTTTACAATAGTTTGGTGGTTGTTCCTAAAAATTATTAAAACACAAGTCAAGGGTTCAAATCCAAAACTCCCTCTCATCTCTCCTGCCTGTTATTCCTATTATTCTGTCAATTTTCGTCATCTGTTTGATGGGATTACGTCGACATTCTGTATTGCGCATGTAACAACAAACACACACTATACATTTATTGTTAGTTCGTTTCCTAATAACTTAAGCATTTGGGTTGGACTTTCCAACATGATATTAGAGTCAGGTTCCACCTAATGTTCATTTCCAGTGCATGACACCTGGTTTGTCAATTCAACGTGTCGGGTTCTTAGTCTGTTTTGCATGTGAGAATGGGTGTTAAAGTATCTCACATTACTTATCTATGGGTTTCAGTGAGCTTTACATACATGATGTCTCCTTCCTATTTTCGCTTAATTTTTTGGGAGAAAACGTTTGTCTAACATGTTGATCAACCAGACATCCAATGAGCCATTACATTAAAGTAGTTCTATTTGGAACAAGAACGATGTGAATGCTCCATTCCAGATAAAGATGCCTAGTAGAGGTTTGGAAGTACACAGTACATTATTTGATGATTCTTTTTTGTACAATGTTGCTATAAAAATATTCCAATTGGTCGAAACATCCATCCATCTCCCAGCTATAATGAAGAACTTACCTTTGAGCCAATTTTCAATTTCTGTTTTGGATTAATACCATATTCATTTGGAATCACGCCATCTGCAAGTAACTGCATTGAAAAAATGAGAAGACAAGTGAGTTACGCTAAAGGTTAAGCTTAGATATGAAGACAGCATCTTTAAGAGTTTTAAATTTAGAAAAGCTATGAAGCAAATTTTCTTGAACATAGATAGGACTGTAGAAATATTCCTTCAAAACAAGTAAGACACGTGCATTTGCATCAGGAGCATGGGGTCTGGTGCCACTTCTGTGGTACAACGAAAAAGAAAAGGAAACACCAACTTCTAATCCATATATTCTGTAAGGAAAGATTCTGTTTGCACCTGAGCAACTTTGAAGAGCTCGTCTAACCCTTCAAGATTAAGATGTGCATTGTGTAAGAGATCATAACTACACAAGGAGAAATAAAGGGTGCTAAGACTGAAATATTCAGAGACAGAAGAAAGTTGAAAAGACCGGACGGACAGAGAAGAGGAAATAGGAATAAACTAGAAAGTTCAACTTAGTCTATTTTTAGTATAAGAGATCCTTTCAAAAACACGAGGCACTAAATGAGTACATCACATAGGCAAGTAAATTTTCCTTTACTTTAGTAGCCTCATAATGCCACCACACTATATGCCGTCTAATACGAGAGATGAGTGTTTATTGAGATAATAGCGTTTGAAGTCCCGTGACATTGTGAAGCAACAAGCAGCATGAACAAGCTACCTGTATCTGCATAACATGCATACAGACACATATACATATACATACAATCCATATATAGCCATAGGCAGGTGCCTACTCATGTATCTGCATGCACTTAAGGTTAAAACTACCTGATTCTATATGAAGAATGAAATCACTGCAATTTTTAGTCTAAACTTCAAAATCTGGATAGTAAAATTAGAGCATTCTGGATAACTATAGCCATGTCAGCCCACTCTAGGGTCTCAAACTACCATTCATCACTCTCCACATATATATCCAATATAGCCTGCTGCTCACCCTATAGATGAACCAGATAGTGAGAAAGTCCACTTTCATCCCAAAACTTGGAAGACTAATAGGTGGAAGGGAAAAATTTCCCAAGGATTTGTCACTGGCACTTGCATAAATTAGAAATGTCATACAAGCATGAAACAATTGTCAAAACTTCCTAGGAACATGAGGTGCTCAAGTTACTTACTTGCATGAATCATATGCATCCGGAATCTATGTTATATCAAACCGCCTGCCAACAATTCCAGATGACGTCAGCCAAAGTGCCAGTGCCATATATATACATACCGCTTAATCTCAGAATCATATTTCTCCACGTCAAATCAAATTATATCATCACAATATTGGTGGTTGAGAAATAATATTCAAATTCATGTGTTAGCTCATACTGCCTCAGAACCTTGTATCTGCATTCCTATCAATCTCTAGAAAGTCTTGTTAAACTTAGATCCAAAACCCAAATAAGCCTTTATCATGTCAAATTGCAATATGAACCAGGAAAACATTACTTCAGCAAACCAATCAATCAACTCTAACATAAGTGCCAACATTATTCCGAGACCTATCTTCTGCCATCATCCAGTTGGCAGGCCAAGACAGACCATAATGAAATGCAGTAAAGAGATCAAAGCAACTCTTGCAGCAACCGATTCAAACAAAGAGGCATCATTAGTTATGAAACTTTGGGAGCAAGAAACAAATCACGACAAACCTATTTGGATACGAACATTTAACAAGCCAGTATCGTGAGAGATTGGAATAATGGTGGCATTGGCAGATCTTCTGAAACATTTTCCTGCAAATCCAAATCTCTGAATTAAAGTACAGTCTATGTAAATCACCTCCCCAAATAAAGCATCAGATTACTCAAGCACATTCATAAATCATTGAGATGACAATTTAAGCACAAAGCCACGAATTCAAGAGCAAGTGTTGTCAGTCAAATTCAAAATTCACTTTTCCACATTTCATGTCTTCATCTATTTTTGTTATAGTAAAAGTAACTGAACCTTCGATTTTAAAGAGAAACCGACATTTGAGAAGCTTCCAAAAAAGAAGATACAACTTTTGAGAAGAATGAGGTAATCGATGCTTTAACGTATTCCAATGTATTAATTTGGCTGTCAAAGCCGAAAAAGGCATCGACTTAATCAAGGAATGTGATTGTTTATGCCACAAACAGGAAGCTCCCAGCTCCTCATCCAAAACATAAAACACACCGTGATCATTACTTGTGCCATTCAAGAGCCAAAGTTAACCAAACAATTTCAGAAAGAGAATATATTATCTTCAGTTGACTCCAGCAATCCCAAAAATATAGCAGGAACTTATCCTCATACACATCCAACCTAAACAAAGTTCATTCAAACAGAAACAATAGATGTTGAACTTGCATTTAAATTCATTTCCTTAAATAACTTCACTCATAAACTGGAATGAACAATCTAATCCTAGAAATTACAACATGAGTTCATTATTATAATCGGTGCAATCATATTTAAGTACAATTCAGACTCAGTTTTCGCTCTTAAATGAAAGCCCGTCGAGGTCAATCTACACTTTGGCAAATAGACTGATGATTAGAAGAATTATCAGCATGGGGCATATGTCGACAGTCACCATCCACGTACAAAGCTCTCATATGGCAGAATCATTAGCTACCTCGTGTGTGAGTTGCAGAAAAGTCCATGGGGTTTCAATAATGACAATAAGTTATTGTCACTTGTAAATTCGCTTTACCCCATAAAGTCCAAATTCATCTCCTCCCTGGATATAAAAATTAATAGACGAAAGGCCGTGCGACATTAGCCTTTGGCCAAGTAGCTATCTTGAAAATTCTTGAATTTCAAGGGGGGGAGTGTATTCGTATCACATTTAATCAGTCAATTGACTCAGAAACAAAATTGATTTATCTATTTCTTGATAGCTGGGGTAAACTGCAAAAATGAGTTGTCATCATAGTGCCAGCATACTGATTGCAAATGGATATCTCATTTCCACCACTTCTAAAGTAAAGAAAATATGGAGCCATCAGCTATTCAACATCAAACTTCACCCATAATGATTCATCATGCTAATGACACACCATACGACACCAGAGAAAAAGGTTTACTAATCTATAGGTTATAATGAAATCACAAGTCAAAGAAGGTAATGACCCATCCAACCGAAACCTTTCCCTCACATCCATTAGGTGAGGAAATGTGAACAGTCCAGTCCACCGGTGAAAGCATTCCATACTACACGCTATCAGCTCTTACTGAAAAGGAACAACGTAACACCCGATCCCTGAAGCCCGCCCCATCTGCCGCACCTTACCTTGGCACTTACCGAAGGTCACATTCACAGGCACGATCGGGCACATTTTCACAAACATAACGCACTCGCCATAAAGCACACCAAGATATCAAGCGAAACCAAGAACCGGGAAAATCTTCCCGTACCTTGACGATGCCCTTGAGGTGCTTAACCAGCTCGGAGTCCGCAGTGGGTTCATGGGAATGCTCTACAAACAAACAGAAAACGAACTTTACGAGAACATACATCGTCACTCAATAACATCTCGCGACCTCAAGCGACGAGGCCTTCCAAGGCAGTAGTACCAGGAGGATTGTAGAGAGCCGAGCGGTCGACGGAGATTGCGGCACAAGGTTGGGAAGCGGAACCGTTCGTGGGGTCGTCGTCCTCCACGTGTTCGACAAAAGTACCGCCGGGTCTTGAGCCGAGGTCGACGAACAGAAGAGCGAGGACCCGCGAGGCAACAGAGGGAGAGACGGAGAAGCAGCACAGGCGCTGGAGAGAGCTCACCGAGCTGCGGACGTCTGAAGCAGCAGCAGCAGCTTTCTCAGCATATTTGCTTCTCTCTCTCTCCCTCTCTCTCTCTATCAAGAAGATTTCTGGAGCGACACTGACGCCATTGCAGAAGGGGACGAAAGATGAGAAAATGTTGGGTGCCGCGAAGTCGCGGACGGCCGCGACTTCGCGGGGGACTTGTCGGGGCAGTCTTTCATCCAGTGGCCCTGCTTCTTACAGGCGAAGACGGCGTCGCTCCTCGTCCCCTGAGACGGAGCTTCGTTTTTCCGATCAAGACAAGGAGGGCCCGCGGCGGCGGCGGAGGAGGAGGAGGACGGCTGGGATCCGGCGGGGGACTTGCCGGGGCAGTACTTCATCCAGTGGCCCTGTCTATTGCAGGCGACGGGTCGCTCGTGGGCAGCGGTGGATCTCGTGGGAGGCGACCGACGTCGCTCGCCGGCAGCGGCGGACCTCGCTCGTCGGCGTCGGCATCGGCGCGGCGTGACGGAGCGCAGAGCGAATTCCAGGTCTGGAATTCGATGGAGAGCGCGAAAGAGAGAGAGAGTGGAGAGAGAGGGCTGTTTTTTAAAAAGCAGAGAGAGAGAGGGGGAGCGCGAAAGAGAGAGAGGGCTGAGAGAGCTCAGCTCAGCTCAGCTCAGCTCCGAGCCATGGGAGTTATTTCACCGTGTGGAGCCTTCTGAACATGTGGGGCCCCTTGGACACGTGTCGCCGCGCCAGACTTGGTATTTCTCCACGGTGGAATCACTGGGGGTACGCAATATTTTCTCGAGGAGAGAAGGGCGAGAGAGACAATTGTTTGACAGGTGAGCCCGCTACGGACACGTGTCGATCACTATATGGATTATTATAAATCCTACGTGGTATATTAAATGCACCTAAAATTTTCTCGTGAAGAAGAATAAAGAAGAGAGAGGGGGAAACGCGAGCGGGAGAAGGACAAAATAGGTGATGGCAATTTACGAAGAGAGAGAAGGGAGGCCAAACTTAAAGTCCGTGGAGCCTGACACGATGTGCCCCTCCGACACGTATCGCCATCTTAGAGTTGTGCTTTCTCCACGGTGGAATCACCAGAGGCACCTAATATTTTCTCGTGAATTTATAGGGAAGGAGAGAGAGAGATGGGAAGAGTGTTTTGGGGTGCCCAAGTGAGGAGTATGTCACCTTTTGTGCACCAGCTAGAAGACAAAAAGTGTTTAGGTAATATCCCATGAAAAACGTGGGAATAGAATTGCATGCACGCACGCCATCCCCATAATCGTACGACCGTGTACGAGCCCGGGGATTTAATGAATCTCGCGAGTGTGTCTGCCTAAACTGAAAGGCTCGTTTTGAATTGAGTGCATGTAATGTAATTTGGGTACCCACGTCACATATTTGACGTGACATTAGATTTATAATTTTTACCTTTTGTATAATCTAAATTTCTTACTTGAGATCTCCTTTTTACAGCTCAACGCACTTCTTCCACATATACATCTCATGTAGCGAAAAAAAAATCCACAAAGAGTGACTTTCCGATAATATATATGCTTAGTTAGCTCAAATAATCATGTAACTTTTTATAAATTAACTTTGGGTTGCACACAAGACAAGTTATAATCATCTTGTTTCAAATTCAAAATCTTCCGCTGGCTTCATATGGAGAAAAATTGATTCTAGTAAAAAGATATATTAAAACTCAAATCGAAGTCAAACTAGTATGTCAAAGTCAATTTTATAAGTTAAACTAAATATTCGTGTTGTTGGGGAGGGAATTACCATCTAACGAAGAAATCAAAATGCACACCAAAACCTCCCTTGTAATTCCACAATCATCTAAAACGACTAAGAAAAGTAGGATTTTTTTCACCAATTCAAAATCAGAATAAGCAAAACCCCAATAGGAAGAAACTCAAGATGATCCTTCCCCTAACTCCACAAGGGGAAAAAGAAAACAAATCCAATTCACAGTCAGGCAAGGCTAGCATGAATGTCGCGCTGGTTGGTTGTGGGGGCTTTGTGGGCATGGCTATTGACAATAGCAGGTTGAAAGGAAGAAAGGAAGAAGAAAAAGAGAAATGCAAGGCGCATAAGAGAGAGACAAGAGACTGAAAGGGACCGCCATCTAAGGCACGTGGTGATCAATGAGTGAAGTAGAACGTGACTCACATGAAAATCCAGTGCTTCGCTAGCTTTTATTGAATCTTGATTGGGTTGGGCCACTTTTCGCTCCGTTACTAGATTTTTCTTTTCGATCTATTATCTCCTTTCCATCTACTTCTGAACGAAAGCGAAGAGGTTCTAGTCCAAATTCTGAAATTAATAAGACATTCGGAGATAACGAAGTATGGTAGTTTTTAAATTTTTCTCAATGTAACCTTTCCTCCGTTTTCTTTTCTTCTTTTAATTTTCCTATCTCTTTCAACAAAAATCTCTCTCTGACTTCCTTTCTTCCTTTCCTCCGCTGTACTTCTTTATGTTCTTTCCCCTAACTTTTTTTTCCCATATATAAAAGATCAAAGGAAGTGCGGACTGGACACATAACATCGAATCGTGCATAATTTGAAGTATAGTAGAATATCTGCACTAAACTCAAGTTAGAATGATATGTCTCTTATTCATATTTTACATAACAATGGCCTCTATCTATTAAATCGACGAAATTGAGCTTATGGAACACTTTCATTAGAATGAGAAAAACCGATTTTTAAGTGTCCCCATTTAATCAAACATAATTTTCACATATCAAACATTATAAATTCCTTTAATTTCATTCCGAACAACATTGTTTCGCTGGCTATAATTTAGATTGGATCAACGAAGACGTCATAATCGCTCTGGTAGGAAGGCACGTGGCAATCAATGAGTGAAGTAGAACGTGACTCGAGTGAAGTAGAACGTGACTCATGTGAAGTAGAACATGACTCACGTGAAGATCCAGCGCTTCGCTAGCTTTTATTAAATTTTAGATTTGGTTGAGTCACTTTTCGCTCCGTTATTAGATTTTTCTCTTCGATCTATTATCTCCTTCCTATCTACTTTTAAATGAAAGCGAAGAGGTTCTAGTCCAAATTCTGAAATTAATAAGACAAATTCAGAGATAACGAAGTAAGGCGGTTTTTAAATTTTTCTCAATGCAACTTTTCCTCCGTTTTCTTTTCTTCTTTTAATTTTCCTTTCTCTTTCAACAAAAATCTCTCTCTGATTTCCTTTCTTCCTTTCCTCCGCTGTACTTCTTTATGTTCTTTCCGCTAACTTTTTATTCCCATATATAAAAGATCAAAAGAAGTGCGGACTGGACACATAACATCGAATCGTGCATAATTTGAAGTATAATAGAATATCTGCACTAAACTCACGCTAGAATGATATCTCTCTCATTCATATTTTACATTACAATGGTCTCTATCTATTAAATCGATGAAATTGAGCTTATGGAAAAACCGACTTTTAAGTGTCCCTATTTAATCGAACAGAATTTTCACATATCAAATATTATAAATTCCTTTAATTTCATTCAGAACAATATTGTTTCGTAGGCTATAATTTAGATTGGATCAACAACGGAGATGTCAGAATCGCTCTGGTAGAAAGGCTCTAGCGTGTTTCACCATTCTGAGGACCAGTTCAATCGCAATCAGCGGGAGATGTCGCGTCCTTCTATAGCTGGCAGATCACGAAGTCCTTAATTCCAACCACTGAAAATTGACATGTGGGTCATTTCAATATCGCGCGCATGATGAGCTCTTGTCTACTAATTGTTATCAGATGTGCTACTTCCACTTTCTCGGGGCTTAAGATAGCTGGATGATGTTCCTAACAATGAAATTCGAGGTCAGTTTTTGGTTTAGAGGAGATGATAATCTCATAATTTTTTAAAGACCTTCACTGCAAGGATTGGAAATTCGACGTGGTACGGCACTTCTGATGAAAGTTTTTTGAAAATTTATGGCACATAAGTGATCAATTGAAAGTTGAAACATTCGAGTGAACGTTATCCATAAGTCATGGTACTCAAGTGATTAGAAAAGTGAGTTATGCTACTCAAGTAAGTAGTGTACAAAAGTTATGACGCTCATGGTGTCCTTATCTTCAAAATGAGAAATCAATTGCAGTCGATAAGCCTTGGGAGAGCCCGTTACAAACCCGGCTTACTTTAGTCCATTAACTCCAATGTAACATTATATGGGCTTAATTAAAATGCTCATAATACCTATAAGCAATTTAACTAATATTTTTGTTTAGGGGTCGTGGTCAATACCTAATTCTTTTATGCAATGAATGCATAATTGAGTTGTCAAAATTGAAGTGTCAACAACAAGCAATTGTGTAAACCCTTTAAACTAGGAAACCTGCTCAAATCGGAGACATATTCTTAACATTCTCTGTACATAATTAGCAGTTTGATGTCGGCTTATTTCTATCAAGGATCCTATAATGGCGGCCTAGAACGGTTAATATCTTTCGCTCTTTTTATTTCAGGAAGGATGTTGGAAGTTTCAAGATATTTCCTTTTCAGTTATAAAGGTATGTCTGTTCTCTGTGTTAATGATTGATTGCTTGACGACCGGAAATTATATAGATGACTTTGAAATTTGAAGCCGCAGGGGGAAGAGGGATGGCTTTGAAGGCCATATTTGTTGTTTACTTAAATTCCCTGCAACTTGTTAAAATTTTAATCAAGAAGAAAATGGTGCAATGGAAGATTACATTTGCCTAAAACTTGATCATCCTTCACACAATTGGACAAATATGAAGAAAACTGAAACAAGAGAATCATCATTTGATAATGATAAATTAACAGCCAAATGTCCATCATTCGGTACATTTAAAGAGGGAAACAAAAAATTCAAAATCTTCCACTGGCTTCATATGGAGAAAAATTGATTCTAGCAAAGAGATATTAAAACTCAAATCAAAGTAACTAGTATGGCAAAGTCAATTTTATAAGTTAAACTGACTTTCATGCTGCTGGAAGGGAAGAAATCAAAATGTGCATCAAAACATCTCTTTTAATTTCACAACCATCTAAAACGTCTAAAAAAAGCCAATTCAGAACTAAAACAAGCAAAACCTCAATAGGAAGAAACTCAAGATGACTCTTACCCTAACTCCACAAGGGGAAAAACAAAAACAAATCCAATTCACAGTCGAGCAAGGCCAGCATGAGATCACGGTGGTTGGTTGTGACTTGTGGTGGCTCTGTGTGTTGAGGAAAACTCATACTGATTTTGAAGTTGACAAAATCTTCCATAATGTTTGTAAATTTGATACTTATTCTGAACCTTCTCATTTCAGGAATATATGTTCTGGAAGTTAAGAATGAAGTTTTTCAGATTTTACAAGTTAAGAAGAATTATTTAAGTTCTGAGATATTTTCCAGACGCAGAAATAATTCAGACTCTATAAGTTCTTGAAGATCCACAAAAGCTAAAGTTCTGAGATTCAGAAAAATTCAGAAGCAGATACAGAAGCTGAAATTTTTCAGCAGCAGACGCAGAAGCTGAAATTTTTCAGAAGCAGACGAAGACGCAGTAATTCTTCAGAAGCAAAACTCAGAATAAGAATAACAGCTAGTGATCTGGCATGGATTTCACAGAAGGAAAGTATTAATTAGTTCAATCGTAATCAAATTGATTGACAATCAAATACTAAGACAAGAATGCTTTACAACGGACAAAAACTCTATTTTTGGAAACCAAGATTCTGATTGTATGGGCGACCAGAATCAGTGGGATTCAGAATCTATCAACGAACGGCTACTCAATCCTTAGTTTACAAATCTGTCCAAGGTGAAGATTGGAAGATGATCCTCTGTGAGTTGTCCAACGGCTAGTGTGGATGAAGAGGAGTATTTAAGGAGAACATAAGCAGCAGAAGGTAGTGAGATTCAAGAATCAACAAGTCCAAAGTCTGAGTTTACTCCAATCTGTTCTCTTGTCGTTCTGAACTTAAGATCAAGATCTAGAGGATTACTTTGTAAAGAGTATTTGTGTGAGATAGAGAGTCCTATCATACACAATAGTTCTGAAACTCAAAGTCTGTAAAATTCCTCTTGATTACATAGTGAAATCCAGCCAGTAGGCTGTAAGTATGGGAGAGTGGACGTAGGCTTATCATAAGCCGAACCACTATATATCTGTGTGCAGATTCTCTTTTTCTCATCTCTCACTTTACTTTCTGCACTTCAGACATTCTTTCATCTGATCTAACTTGAATCTGAATTTTATTCAGACTCTTCTTTTATTTGTTTTACTTCCGCGCAAATTTATAAGTTTGTTCAGGATCACCTATTCACCCCCCTCTAGGTGACCCGTGCTAGCCACTTCAATTAGTATCAAAGCAGGTTGCTCATTTATTGAAGTGTTTTACTTCTGAGCTAACGATCTATATGGCTAGCTATGGTGCTCCAAGGCTCATTCAAGGACAGAGTAACAACAGACCACCATTTTTCGATGGCAAAGAATACAGCATCTGGAAAAACAAGATGAAGGCATTCATCAAATCAATTGATCACATGCAATGGGATGTTATTATCAGAGGAGTCAACCCGAAGTCTTCAGATTCAAAAGAGAAAGTAGATGCAAGCAAACCAGCAGATCTTCCACTATCTCAAACTGAGATAGCTAAAAGAGATACTTTAGATTCAAAAGCAATTTATTCTCGTTATTGTGCATTATCTCCTATTGAGTATAAGAAAATTGCTGCTTGTGATTCTGCAAAAGAAATCTGGGATACTCTTTATGTTACTTATGAAGGAACGGATCGAGCCAAGGAAACTCAGATCAATATTTTGCTTGGCCAATATGAATCCTTCAAAATGAAGCCTGGAGAACTAATTGCTGATTTTTATGACAGGTTTACTGATATAGTAAACGGTCTTACTTATCAAGAACAACCAGTTCCAGATGCATTGAAAGTCAACAAACTTCTGAGAGGGCTGACAGAACAGTGGGATAACATCAAAACTTCTCTTCGAGAGACACAAAGGATCAAGCCTCTATCAGTGAATGAATTGATTGGAACTCTTCAATCATATGAAACTGAGAAACGGAATGATCAAAACGAATCCAGAAGTAATAAGTCGATTGCATTGAAAACTAACATTGATTCTGATGCAGATTCTGAAGATGAAGATGTTGATGATGAAGAACTAGCTCTCTTCATAAAGAAGTATAAGAAAATGAAAATCAGAGGAAGAAATCTCAAAGGGAAAAAGCCTTTTGAAAATAAGATGTCTATCGATGAGACAGAGAGATCAAAGGATATAATATGCTTTCACTGTAGGAAACGTGGACATATCAAGCCAAACTGTCCACTTCTGAAAAAGAAAACCAAATTTGAGAAAGCTAAGAAGGCCTCAAAGGCAGAAATCTGGAGTGACACAGAGTGTGAAGATAGCGATGAAGATATCTGTTTTATGGCAAAGTCAGATTCAGACTCAAATTCTGATTCTGATCCTAAAGTGAAAATCGAGGTAAAACCTTCTGAAATGTCTATCGAAGTGTCAAATTACATTAATGAATTGTGCTTTGAATTTAAGACTGCTCTTAAAAGAATCTCTTCTTTGAAAAAGGAAAATTCTTCACTACGGCAACAGGATGCTTCTAAAAAAGAAAGGATCGATTTTCTTCAAAAAGAGTTTCATCAAATCAAGGAAAGTCGAGATTTTCTTTCCAAAGAAAATGATGTTTTGAAAAAGGAATTTCAAAAATTACTTCAAATTTTTCAAAGGACTCAGAAACCTTGAAGCATATCCTTTCCATTCAAATTCCTTATTATAACAAATCTGGTCTTGGATTTATAAAGGAAAGTGATAGCTTAATCGATTTTCCAAAAGTCAATGAGAGATTAAGACAAAGACCTCCTAGACAAGTTTACAAAAACCATTTCAAAAGGAATTTTGTAAAACCTGTTGGCCGGAGTGCACTCAGGTGCTCAAAATGTAGAGATCCACAACATTTTGAGAATGAATGTCCTAAGGTCTGGAGACCTGTTCGAAGAGATTTTGTTAAGACAGCCTATACTAATACTCAAGGACCCAAGCAAATTTGGGTACCAAAGAAAACTTGAGTTGTTATGATTCTTGCAGGTTACCACAAAGAGAAAAAGAAAGTGGTACCTAGACAGTGGATGTTCTAGACATATGACAGGAGATCCAAGCCTATTTGCTGATCTACAAAGTCTGAATGGTGGAAAAGTTTCCTTTGGAGGAAATACCAAAGGACGGATCATTGGCAAAGGAACAGTTGATATTGGAAGACTTAGAATCAATGACGTCTCGTTGGTAAAAGGACTCAATTACAATTTGATTAGTATAAGCCAGCTTTGTGATATAGGTTTCAGAATCAACTTTCAAGTAGATACATGCTCAGGAACAAGCAAAGATTCTTCTCAAACATTCACAGGAAGAAGACATGGCAATATTTATCTTTTGGATGTTAATCCAAACTCCAATCATTGCTTAATCTCAATCAAAGAGGATGAAGATCTTTGGCACAGAAGGTTGGAACATATCAGTATGAAACAAATCTCAAAGATCTTACACAAGAAACTGGTTCAAGGTTTGCCAGATTTGAAATACAGGAAGACAGAGTTATGTAATTCCTGCATGCTAGAAAAACAAGTAAGAAGTTCTTTCAAAACTATACATCATGTTTCAACTGATCGTGCCTTACAGCTTCTTCATATGGACCTGTTTGGACCAACCAGAACACAAAGCATTGGTGGTAAGAGATATTGTTTAGTTATTGTTGATGATTTCACAAGATTTACATGGGTGTTCTTTCTTGCTCATAAAAATAAAGCATTTTCATATTTTACAAAATTTGCAAAAAGAGTTCAAAATGAAAAGGGCTATACCATTTCCTGCATTAAAACTGATCATAGGGGAGAATTTGAAAATCAAAGTTTTTCAGACTTTTGTGAGGAAAATGGCTTTCAACATAATTTTTCTACTCCATACACACCAGAACAAAATGGTGTTGTGGAAAGGAAAAATCGTTCCTTGCAAGAAATGGCAAGAACCTTGTTAATTGAAAGCAGGATTCCTTTTCATTTTTGGGTAGATGCAGTTTTTACAGCATGTTATATTATTAACAGAGTTTTTCTCAAACCCATTCTTGAGAAAACCCCCTATGAGCTTTACAAAGGTAGAAAGCCCAGTATTTCATATTTTCGAGTGTTTGGTTGTAAATGCTTTATTCTCAAAAACTCAAATGATCGCCCTGAAAAGTTTGATGATAGAGCAGATGAAGGATTCTTACTTGGATATTCTACTACAAGCAAAGCATATAGAGTATTCAACAAAAATTCTCAGACTGTGGAAGAAACAATGAATATAAGGTTTGAAGAAAACATTCAGACTCATAAAGATGAATCTGAATCTCCTCCCCACATTCAAGTGTCTTCAGAAGGTCATCTAGAACTTCAAAAGATCGAAGATTCTGTGGAAGAAAGAAAAGAAGACAATATTCAGACTCAACCAGAAAATTTAAAGTCTGCAGATTCTCAAAAGGAAAGATTTGATAAGAACTGGAAACATAAGTCCAGTCATCCGAAAAACCTCATTATTGGAGAAATAGAAGATGGTATCAAGACCAGATCCAAACAAAAGGAGAACATCAGCAATTTGATATTGATATCTGAAATAGAACCAAAAGATGTTGAAGAAGCCTTATCAAATGAAAGCTGGATAGAAGCCATGCAAGAGGAACTTCAGCAATTCAGAATCAATGAAGTATGGGAGCTTGTGCCAAAACCCAAAAACCATCCAGTAATTGGAACAAAATGGGTGTTCAGAAACAAATTGGATGACAAAGGGAAAGTCACAAGAAACAAGGCAAGACTGGTTGCAAAAGGCTATTCTCAAAAAGAAGGCATTGACTACGATGAAACATATGCCCCAGTTGCAAGGTTAGAAGCCATTCGGCTATTATTAGCTTATGCTTGTTTCCATAACTTTAAACTTTTTCAGATGGACGTGAAAAGTGCCTTCCTAAATGGATACATCAAAGAAGAAGTATATGTAGAACAACCACCTGATTTTGAAGAACCAAGAAAGGCTGATTATGTTTACAGACTCAAAAAGGCTCTTTACGGTCTGAAACAGGCACCTAGAGCTTGGTACGAAAGGTTAAGTAATTTCCTTCTGCAAAATGATTTCACAAAGGGTAAGGTAGATACAACTCTATTTGTTAAGAGAAAGGGTAAGGATTTTCTACTTGTTCAAATCTATGTTGATGATATAATCTTTGGATCTTCTAACGAACTGCTTTGCAAGGAATTCTCTAAAAATATGCAGAACGAATTCGAGATGAGCATGATGGGAGAACTAACATTCTTTCTTGGCTTACAAGTGAAACAAATGGAACATGGTACTTTCATTTGCCAAGAAAAGTATGCCAAGGAGATAGTCAAGAAGTTTGGTCTGCAAAATTGCAAGAAGACAGACACTCCAATGCCTCAATCATCTAAGCTAGACAAAGATGTAAATGGTAAAAAGGTTGATCAGAAGGTATATAGAAGCATGATAGGTTCTCTATTATATCTTACTGCATATAGACCTGACATACTTTTTAGCGTCTGTACGTGTGCGAGATTTCAGTCAGATCCAAAGGAATCGCATCTTTCTGCAGTAAAGAGGATAATCAAATACATTGGAACTTATCCTATGCTAGGTCTTTGGTATTCCAAAGATTCAGATTTTACTCTTACTGGTTATTCAGATGCTGACTTAGCTGGATGTAAAGTGGATAGGAAAAGTACTACAGGTACATGCCAACTTCTTGGAAAAATGTTAGTATCCTGGTATTCAAAGAAGCAAAATACAGTCGCACTATCAACAGCAGAAGCAGAATACGTAGCCTTGGGAAGTTACTGTGCACAGATTCTGTGGATGAAGCAGCAGTTGCGAGAGTTTGCTATTAAAGACTCAAATGTTGAAATCAAATGTGACAATACCAGTGCCATTAATCTCACTAAGAATCCTATTCTTCATTCTCGAGCCAAGCATATTGAGATCAAACATCATTTCATTAGAGATCATGTTCAAAATGGTGATGTGAATGTTCAATTTATTGATTCTAAGAATCAATTAGCTGATATATTCACAAAACCCCTTGATAAGTCATCTTTTGAATTTATTAGAAACAAACTGTGCATCACTAATCCTTTTTGAAGTGTTTGTCAGGCAGGAATTTTTTTCAAACTCAAGTGATCTCGGTCTGAACATTTTCCAGACTCTCATAAACGGTACGTACACAGTTTAAATTTTGGCGGGAATATTTTGGCAGGACATGTTCACATTTGTTATATTTGGAAGTAAATCAGGTACGTTTCCAAACTTATCTGATTAATTGAGCTTAAAATATTATCTGATAGTATTCTGATCTTTTATGCTTCAGCAAATCTATTTCCTTCCTATTTACTTTGGCTTATATTTTTACTTTCTAAAAATAACTTTTTACTCCTCAAACCCGTCCTTCACGTTTATATACCTTTTCGTCTCTTTCCAAAACCCTCATCAATACAATTTTCTGCTCAAACCTTTTTCGACTCTCAGAGACCCTCCTCGTCTTCCTTCTCCAAAGATCAAAACTTTTTGATCAAGAAGACTTCAAAATGCCTTTCAAGAGAAGATCCTCACGTATCTTGAATCAAGAATCTAAATCTTCTGCTTCGCCAGAGTTTATGGAGTTATCAGACACAGAATCGGATCATCTCGAAGAAACTGCTCATGCTACGCCGCCGCCTCGATCGTCTTCATCCAAACCAGAAGGTGACAAAGATTTTTGCTTTAAAAACATCAAACTCTTATGGCAAAATTATCAAAGGTTGAAGAGGGGTAATGCTGCTGCTGAGACTCTTCTAAAATGTCTCAAAGACAACAATTTTCGGTCGGAAATTCATCTCGTTCAAGAGTATTCTAAGCTTTCTGCTGGGACTGATCGCACCCCTGCTAACACAACCCCTACTTTGCATCGCTCCAGAAAGGGGAAAGAAAAAGTCGGAGAACCATCCACTCCGTCTATAACAAAGTCTGTAACAAAGCCTGTGGTAAGCCCTAAATCCTCCTCAAAGTTTGTTGTTCCTGAAGATGACGCTCGGTTTTTCGAGCTTTTTGAAAAGAAACTGGGGATAGCATCTAGAATGCCTGGGACAGGCGGATTGTTTCGAAGTGCTGAGCACCATACATGTTATAGGCTTTTACTCGCTCGAGGTGTTATGAATCACAGAACTGTGGATTTCGCTTGTTTAGAGAAGGCTGATGTTCTGGTCCAACATCTGTTCGAAAGACAAGGCATTTATGAGTTTTGCCTTCAATCTGCAACTGTGTATTCTGAGTTAACAGCTTATTTTTACTCCAAATTCATTCCATTGGAGGTAGGCTATGAAGAAGCTTCCAGGGTAGCTTCTGAAAAATCCAATTTTGCTCTGGAATCCAAGCGGCACATCACTTATCCTGACTTGTCAAAAAGATCCATCATACTGCACAAGATCATCATCAACTGTTTGAAGCCGAAAGCAGCCTCAAAAACTGACCTGTCCAAATCTGAAATTAAACTCATCTGGGCTCTTTTGGAAGGTCAACCTTTTTCCTTACCTCATGTCATCATATTTCACATGTACAGGACACTTCAAAAGGATAAGGGACAGCTACCATACGGTGCATTGATTTCACGAATTTTTATGTTCCTCAAAATATCAATTCCTGCTGACTTGCAACAGAACAGTGTCCCCTGTATGTTTGTTGGGGAGAAAATGCTCTTCAAGATGAAACAATTTGATGATATCAGGGAAAAGTTCAAGGGAAAAGAGGCTGAGGCTATTTCTGATGGTAAGTCAAATATCAGAAAAACAAAGCAGAAAAAAGGGTCAGGAAGCAAGAAAGAATCTTCAGTCCCACTGAAGGTGTACAAGAAAAGAAAAATCCTTCTACATGATGAAAGTGATAAAGCGGAAGAAGAACACCTTAATACAGGACATGCAAATGTTCCAGAACATGTTTCTGAACCAGTTCCAAATGTTTCAGAACCATCTTTCCCAGATCATGTCTCTGAAGAACAAGCACCTGTTCAGGGGGAGATTCCAACAGAAGCAACCCAAGAGTTCGAACAGTCTGATCGAAACAATGTCCAAGAACAGTCTTCTACTAGTCAGAACATCTTCACACTTCTGCTTGAAATCAAAGACAAACAAACTTCACTGGAACAAGAAGTCAAGCATCTGCAGAAAATGGTTGAGGAAAACTCCCACACTCAACGGCTTCAAGCTGCTGCAGATAAAGCAGAACTGGAGGAGACCATTGCCCAATGTTCATCTAACATGGAGAAGGCAGTGGGGCAATGCAGTTCAAAGATTGAGGAGGCTGTTTCTATCTTGGAAAATTTTCAACTGATCCGAACTCCTTCAAAAAAATAGCCTGTTTTAAATTCTTTTCCAAAGTCTTGATTTTTGGTCTGTAAACTCATTAACATTATTTGTTTAGACTGGTTCTTCTCTTAATATTAATGCTTTATATTCTCTATATTTATCTTTTTGCTGATGACAAAATGAGGGAGAATTTATATGCAGATCTAATGCAGGCTATAGACAAAGGAAGAAAAGAAGCACAGATTTCAACAACAGAGTTTGATCTTTCAATCTGTGATTTAATGCGCTGAATATGATTGCTTACTTCCAATTTATTTTAAATTGATTCAATCTGCAGGAAAGTTTTGTCACCATAAAAAAGGGGGAGATTGTTGAGGAAAACTCCTACTGATTTTGAAGTTGACAAAACCTTCCATAATGTTTGTAAATCTGATACTTATTCTAAACCTTCTCATTTCAGAAATATATGTTCTGGAAGCTAAGAATGAAGTTTTTCAGATTTTACAAGTTAAGAAGAATTATTTAAGTTCTGAGATATTTTCCAGACGCAGAAATAATTCAGACTCTATAAGTTCTTGCAGACCCACAAAAGCTAAAGTTCTAAGATTCAGAAAAATTCAGAAGCAGATGCAGAAGCTGAAATTTTTCAGAAGCAGACGTAGAAGCTGAAATTTTTCAAAAGTAGACGCAGAAGCTGAAATTTTTCAGAAGCAGACGAAGACGCGGTAATTCTTCAGAAGCAAAACTCAGAATAAGAATAACAGCTAGTGATCTGGCATGGATTTCACAGAAGGAAAGTATTGATTAGTTCAATCGTAATCAAATTGATTGACAATCAAATACTAAGACAAGAATGCTTTACAACGGACAAAAACTCTACTTTTGGAAATCAAGATTCTGATTGTATGGGCAACCAGAATCAGTGGGATTCAGAATCTATCAACGAACGGCTACTCAATCCTTAGTTTACAAATCTGTCCAAGGTGAAGATCGGAAGATGATCCTCTGTGAGTTGTCCAACGGCTAGTGTGGATGAAGAGGAGTATTTAAGGAGAACATGAGCAGCAGAAGGTAGTGAGATTCAAGAATCAACAAGTCCAAAGTCTAAGTTTACTCCAATCTGTTCTCTTGTCGTTCTGAACTTAAGATCAAGATCTTGAGGATTACTTTGTAAAGAGTATTTGTGTGAGATAGAGAGTCCTATCATACACAATAGTTCTGAGACTCAAAGTCTGTAAAATTCCTCTTGATTACATAGTGAAATCTAGCTAGTAGGCTGTAAGCGTGGGAGAGTGGACGTAGGCTTATCATAAGCCGAACCACTATATATCTGTGTGCAGATTCTCTTTTCCTCATCTCTCACTTTACTTTCTGCACTTCAGATTTTCTTTCATCTGATCTAACTTGAATCTGAATTTTATTCAGACTTTTCTTTTATTTGTTTTACTTCCGCGTATATTTATAAGTTTGTTCAGGATCACCTATTCACCCCCCTCTAGGTGACCCATGCTAGCCACTTCACTGTAGGCATGGCTATTGACAGTGGCAATGGCTGAAAGGAAGAAACGAAGAAGAAAAAGAAGAAGATAAATGCAAGGCGCATAAGAGAGAGACAAGAGATTGAAAGTGGGCCACCTTCTGGGCACGCGGTAATCAATGAATGGAGTAGAGCGTGACTCATGTGAAGATCCACCACCCTCCAATACTTTCTCGTACTAGATTAAGGATTCGTGTCATTTCAAAAGGCTTCGACAATCTTGTCTAAATCTATTCTTGATTATCTCAACTACCCTAGCTAGCTGTTATTAAGTCTTAGATTGGGTTAGGCCACCTTTCGTTCCGTAACTAGATTTTCTGCTTCGACCTATTATCTCCTTCTATCTATGTCACACCTCGAACCCTTGAACGTGCGAACATCCTTCTTTGTCACACCTCCCAAAACGCATTGCCGACCCATTCATTTTAGCTTTCAATTATATACATGCAGAAGCATAATGTCTCCAAACGACGACAACAACAACAACAACAACAACAGGAATAGACAAGAAAACATACAACAAATACACACACACACACACACACACACACATTAATAGCAGTACATCAAGAATTAATATATTACAAGTCCATCACGCAGGCCTTCCTGATTACAATCACAAAGAGTAGGGGAGTTAACCTAGCCCCTCTACTCATGAGGACAACCTCAAAAGGTGTTTCCCTCAAAACAATCGGTTCCCATGGAACGCAACACGTACTTATACCTAAGTACCTGAAAAATGGTTAACAATAACGAGTGAAATAAATCTCAATAAGTTAACGATCTAAGCCTCGGTTAGGAAGTCAACTCGTCTTGAGCGCACCTAAACACGCAGCCAGACATTAATGGTAGATCAATAGCAAAGTAACCCTTGCTTTGCCCTAACTATACACACGAGCAGGCTACCCAGCCCAGCATAAACAAATGTGCTATTAAACAATCGCATGCACTCTTACCTTGCCTTGGAACACACACCCCGCAGGTTATAAACCATCATGTGCAATCATAATGCAACAAGCATATAATACAATTAGAACACGCAGTAGAATTCCCATGCATAAGGCATCCACACAAGTCCCGATTATAAGGTGAAATCGTTTTGGCCCGTCCCATACTGTGCCTCACAAATTCATCCCATAATCAGGCGCAATGCATTCACACTCTTTCACACGTGTTCCAATTACTACGGCCTCATAGGGCCACGGCACAACCCGTGTTACTTGCATCAGGTTGGCGGTTTTCCGGCATGACTGGGTATCGTTCCGCCTCATTGGGTACGGCATCATCCGGAACCCCCGCCCAGACGGCATTCAATTAAGAGCATCGGCCTGACCTATATGATCGAACAGAATATTAATCTATGCTCTAACAGAATTTTCATCGGCCTATAATGTTTAATATATGATCAATTAAGAGCATCGGCCAGTCAGGTCTGACCTTTGAAGTATATGAAAATTCTGTTCGATCATATAGGGACACTCCGTGACCTATAATAATTAATCCTATAATGCAACCTACATACAATATTAATCTATTTCTTTAGAAGGACCGGATTACTTTTAAAAATTTTACCGAGAACTAATTCTAAATAATTACAGTTATAATAATTAATTCTACATGAAAACGTTATTCTAATTGTGAAAATTAATGTCATGCTGAAAAATTAATCTAATAAAATGCAAACTAATTAATTAATTGAATGCCTAAAGCCAAATTAACTTATTAATTACCAAAATTAACTAATTAAAACCAAATCAGTTAGAAACATGAAAATCTAAAAATTAGAAAAGCTGAAAGCTAATCCTAATTAAATTCAAATTAGAAAATTACCAAAAATTAAATAAATATCCAAAATTAAATAAATTCTTAACTAATTTCCCAAAATTTAACTAAAAACGGACTTAAACAATTAGATGCCTAAATTAATTAAGTACTGTGATTAATTAAATACAGAAAATTAACTAACTAATTGTCTAAGTTACTTGATTAAACAAAGTGAATTAACTAGTCAAAGACTGAATAACTTAAGATGCACTCCACAGCTAAATATTTCCTAATCTCTCTAAGACTTCCTTATTTTCGATCTTTATTCTTTCTTACATTTACCATTTTTATAAAAACCCAAATTAAATCCTAAAATCTACTAAAGCCGAAAATCACTTCATGGCCAAAGTTAATGCATATTATAATGAAAATTAAAGTGACCTAAATTAATCTATCTTGATAAACAACAATAAGTTAAGACTCCCTAATACAACTAGGTTTCTGGACGATTCTAAATTTCCTAGTACATCTAGGTTTTTTTTTATTCTTGATTTTTCCCATTTTCGAAAAATTAACAAAAATTCCTACTAAAGCTAATAAAGGCTGAAATTGTTAATTAAGTTAATGACGAGAACTATTAATGCCAAAACTAATTAATTAAATTATAAAAATCAATTAAATACCGAAATTTATAAATCAATTTACTAAGTCTTAAAAACCGAAAGTTATGTGTTAAAACCCCGTACAAATAGAATCTAGATTGTCTAGTCAATTAAAAGGGGACTTAAAATCATGCATCTTTTAAAGAAAAGTGATGAACACCGAAAGCTACTTTAAAATCCTCAAAAATGCTGAAAATTAAAAATAATAAATTAACAACCAGTCAAAGTCCTAATCTAGAGTGAAAATTCAACCAACATACTGAACAGATTCAACATTACAATTTTTTTAAATAAATCTATATGCAACATGTGAACGAAATAAAGTAAACATGCCGTTCTTTATGCAAGAGTGCTTCTAATATAGCATGAACCTGGTATAAGGATGCAGGAAAAATTGAGTCTGGAAAAACAAAGGAGGAATCTTGAAAGTAAAGATCAAAGATTGATCCCAATCCTACTTGGATCAATAATTGAGTTACAACCAATTAAGGACCACCTTAGGACGTCGAGGATGGAAAGCCGCTGTCGGTTTTTTCCTAACTTAAACTACACATTAGCGTGAGCATTTCCTTTCCTTTTCCTTTTCCTTTTCTTTTATTTTTTTAGTTTCAATCACATAAGCATAGTCGGCCACGAACATTTATGAGCTCCAATCGGAAAGAACTTGGATCTGTTATAGTTGTTATAAATAGTAAACATTAAACACAAATATCTCATGAAAAACGATTTATTCCATAGGCCAATCACATTAATACAACATTTCGGGAATCAATTTTTCATATCAGTTTTAGTATCCCTACCATGACTTTGACTTCATATTCTTTTTAAAATGCCCAAACTGTTACGTTGCATAACTTTTTATACCAGGTATTTTTATTCACTCTTTGAGATACATTACATGGCATCCGTCTATAGCATCAAGTTCCAATAAACCGTTGAAGGCTCTAGCGGAAGGACAAAAACAAAAATACTGATTAAAGGCTGTTCACTACTTCTGCTCTTGTACTCGGGTCTGGAGAATAATTTCTCCTCGGAGCAAGGCATGCCCGAAAGCTTTTAGGCCTGTGGAAGCAAAATGCGCATGTTCGGACAAAAGTTTTTAGGGAAAATTTCAAATCAATACTCAAAATGGGCTTATTTTCTCAAAAAAAGGTCCAAAGTGGACATAGTATCAAATAAGGGTATGAAGTGCCCAATCAGTCTTAAATAGATATCCCAAAGTGCCTAATTAGTCTCAAGTAAGGGCCTGAATTTGCCTACCGATCAAATACTCACCGGTCGGCAAGTACGTCACTGTTCCAGCGATCGAAATAAGGGCAATTTCGTCTTTTACTTTTTAAATTTTTTTTGTTTCTTTTTTTTCCTTGTCCTTTTCTTCTTCTTTTTTTTCCCCTCTTTTCTCTCTGCCGACCATAACCGGGGGCGACAGAGGTTGCCAGCCTTAGGCGGAGGCTGCCCTCGCTGGCGTCGGGCGACCTTCTCCTGGGCTGGGCGGGCAAGGGTCAACCCTCGCTAGATTCAGCGAGGGCAAGGGTTGCTCTTGTCGGATCTGGCAAGGGTCACCTTTGCTTGCCTAGCCTAGGTGAGGTCGGCCCTCGCCCGACGCCGGCGAGGGCAACCCAGGGTCGGCGAGGGTCGCCTAGCTTGGGCTAGGCGAGCAAGGGTGACCCTTGCCAGATTTAACAAGAGCAACCCTCGCCCTTGCCAGATTTGGCGAGGGTTGCCCTCACCCGCCCAACCCAAGCGAGGGCAGCCCTCACCCGACGCAGACGAGGGCAACCCAGGGTCGTGCCAGAGTTGCCTGAGGCCGGCAACCTTTGCTAGCCGCGGCTATAGTCGAGGGAGGGAAAAGAGGGAAAAAAAAAGAGAAGAAGACAAAAAGGAAAAGGAAAACAAAAAAAGGAAAAAATGAAATTGTCCTTATTTTGATCGCCGGAACAGTTACGTGCTTGCTGGACAACTAACCCAATCCTTTACTTGAGACTAATTGGGCTTCAATCCCCTATTTGAGATTGATTGGGCATTTTAGGCCCTTATTTAATACTATGTCCCTTTGGACTCTTTTTTAAGAAAATGACTTTACTTTGTGTATTGATTTGAAAATTTCCCAAGTTTTTATACAGAAAATTTTCATGATTTTAAACGGGCTAAAAAAATTCGAAAGAGGTAAAGATCTTTAATTTCATCGATGTTTCTTTTGGTGTCTTGGAAAATTCCAACCGTTGATATAGGCCTCATCTATATTGGTCAACCATTGAGAATTATTGAAACATTAAAAGGAGCATGTATGAAATCAATTATTCATGTCATTTCAAAAGGACTGGTTATGCCTGTCCAAACTTGCTCTTCATCTACTCATCAGCCCAAGCCAGCTTTTATTGAATCTTAAATTGGGTTAGGCCACTTTCACTCCATTACTAGATACCTAATTCTGAAATTAATAAGGCATATTCGGAGATAACAAATTATGACATATTGGAAATTTTTCTCAGAGCAACTTTTCCCCCATTTTCTTTTCTTCTTTTAGTTTCCATTTGTACTTCAACAAATATCTCTCTCTTTCTTCCTATCTTCCTATCTTCCTTTTCTCCGCTTTCTTCTTTAGGTTCTTTGGCCTAACTTTTATTGTCCAAAAATATAAAAGGGCAAAGAAAGCGCAGATTCAGAAGATCACATCGAAATTGTGCACAATTCAACATACAATAGAATATCTACACTAAACTCAACTAAAATGATGTCTCTCGTTCATATTTTACATATTTTACATTACAATGGCCTCTAGTTATTATATCGACGAAATAGAGTTGAGAAAAGCAGACTTTGGAAGTGTCCTCCTTTGATCGAACCTAAATTTTTACATATCAAAGACTACAGATTCCTTTAATTCATTCAGAATGATATTACTTTTCAGGCAATAATTAGATTGAACGAATGGAGTCACCAGAATCGCTCCTCTAGGAAGGCTCTGGCATGTTTCACCATCTAATGGGCAATTCAGTCGTGAGAGAAAAAAAAAAGTTAGGGAAATTTTTTGTGTACGAAGGCTCCATTTGGAAATGATTTTTTGAGAAAATATTTTTCTCATTTTTCGGCGTTTAGTTTGCTTAGAAAAATGAGTCAACCGAAAGCCATGCTTAAATTTGGGAAATTGACTTCCTCTTTCGAAAAGTCAAAAAACATTTTCTAAAATATGATTAAATATCAGCACTTGGATTTGAAACTCTATACTTAGGTATGAAAACCCTAAAGTTGGTTCCTGGGTCCGGACGTTCAAGACCAAGTCTCTGGCAGTTGGGCCCAGGTCCATCGAGGCCGAGCCTAGGCCCCCAACACCCACACTCGAGTCCATCGAGGTAAGTCCTGAACACCTGGTGCCCATGCCCAATTCCCCAACGCCCGAGTTCGGGTTCATAAATGTTGTGCTCGAGTCCCCAACACTAGAGCCTTGGTTCACAAAAGTTGTGTATGAGTCCTCAATGCTCATGCTCAAGTCCTTGATTAATGAATGTTCATTCTTATAAAAATATTTGAAAAGAAATTCATAATTTTAAATTTTTTTTAAATTCGATTTTTTTTTATATTTTTCTCTTTTTCTTTTTATTTTTTCTGTTCTTTCTTTTTTTTTTCCTTCTCCCTCGACCAGTGGACACACACGGTGACGGCCACAAGCGAGGTGGAGGCTGCTCTGGTGAGACTCGAGCTCGATGGCCTCCAGCGAGCTTGTCTCTTGCCTATGGGCGATCACCAGCCATCAGCCGATAAAGAAGTAAATAGATAGAGATAAAAAAGAAAAAAAAAGAAAAAAAAATTAAAAATTCGAAATTATTGGTAATTTTTAAATTTTCTCTATCAAACGTGGAAAAAATTTTCTAGTTCATTTTCATGATTCAGCCACATATCGAAAAATATTTTTCACAAACGGCACTTTTTCACGAAACAAATGGAGTCGATGTCTTTAATTCCTCAACATGCTTCTTCATTTTTTCAAGGGTTAATACCACAAAAAACCCTAAACTGGTAGACCTGTGATAATTTTACTCCGAACTAATTTTTTAACTACCAAAAACCCCAAACTGGTACACATGTAATAAATTTATCTCGAACTATTTTTTTTACCATAAAAAATCCCAAACTGGTATACCTGAGATAATTTTACCCAAAACTAATTTTTTTACCACAAAATTCCCAAAATGGTACATTTGTGATAAATTTACCCAAAACTAATTTTTTGACCACCAAAACTCCTAAACTAGTACACTTTTGACAAATTTACCTTCCATTAAATTGGATTAATATCACAAAAAATCACAAATTGATAAACTTGTGACAAACAGAAGGGTAAAACTCCAAACTAGTACACCCATCAACTACTATGTGTTATCAAACTTAGCAATTTGAGAGTAAAATTTAACGGAAACTAACGGAGGGTAAATTTATCACAGGTGTACTAGTTTGAAATTTTTAATGATAAAAATATTAGTTCAGGGTAAAATCTTCACAAGTGTACCAATTTAGAGTTTTTAGTGGTCAAAAAATTAGTTCGGGATAAAATTGTCATGTGGTACTAATTTAAGTTTTTTATGATCAAAAAAATAGTTCGGGATAAATTTATCATAAATATACTAATTTAAATTTTTCGTGATATTAATCCTTTTTCCAAACACTGAAAATCACTTGTGGGTCGTTTCAAGACGAGCACGTGATGAGCTGTCACCTCCTGACTGTTACCGTACATTTTGCTTCCCAAATTTTCATTTAATTTTGATAACGTTCTTTTTCCCCCTCTTTTTCAAAACGACACTAATTAAAAAAAAAAACAGTGCTCAAAGGGCTTTACCAAACTCAACTCCCAGAAAGAATGTGATGGAGGGATTCAGCGCAGTTGTGACAAATCGTGTTAAAAAGTTTGAAGAGCGGAATCATAAAACAATATTGGTAAAAAGAGTAAATTAGTCTTAACCTAATTTTAAAAAGTAGTGGGAATTGAGTTTGGTAAAGCCCTTGAGCACTGCTTTTAACATTATTAAGAAAACAAAAAGGAATATAATCAAATGGACTATCTAGGGTGCGTTTGGTAACGTTTCTATTTCTGGGAACAATTTCTTTTCAGAAATAGTTTTTTCTATTTCTATTTCCTGGAAGAGTTTCTGAGCAAAATAATGCGTTTGGTAACTGCACAAAATTTCTATTTCTAGAACAGAAATGCGTTTGGTAACTGCATAAAATTTCTATTCCCAATTTTTTGCATTCAAATCTATATCTTTTATTTAATTATAAGTGCAAGTTATAACTGAAAAAAAAAAATCAATAAGCATGATTTATTGATTTGTCTAATCCTTTTTAGGGGTTTAAAACCCCTTTTAATCCCTAAACTAAGAAATCTTCAAAAATACTACTTGGGCACCTCAAAAATTTAAATTTCATTCAAAGTGGGTGGCCACAGGTATTCTAAGCCATTATGTGAATTTTTTTTATATTTTTTGTGATAAAATTTATTAAAATTTTTTACTTTTCCCTAAATCTGTTTCTTTTTATTTTTCCGAAAATTTTTTATGAAATTTTTTTAATTTCGAAATTTTGCAAATATTTAAGGGTTTTCTGAGTTTTTCTGATTTTTATGGATCTTCTGAGAATTTTTTTGATTTATATAAATTTTGGGAATTTTTTAATTTTCTAATTTTTTATGGGATTTTTCTGAAATTTTTCTAATTTTTATGAATTTTCGAAATTTTTTAATTTATTCTAATCCATTATGTGAATTTTTTATTTTTTTATTTTCTTGGGGAAAATTTTATTAAAACTTTTTACTTTCCCGAAATTTGTCTCTTTTTATTTTCGAGAAAGCTTTTTATGAATTTTTTTAAAGTTTTTCAATTTCGGAATTTTACAAATTTTTATGGGTTTTCTGAGTTTTCTGATTTTTATGGATTTTCTGAGAATTTTTCTGATTTTTATGAATTTTTGGAATTTTTGGAATTTTTTAATTTTTTTTATAATTTAATTAATTTTTTAAATTTTTTTATTATTTCTGCCGAGAATGGATCGGACCGGTGCTTTGAAACGGTTTGCAGACGACGGAGGATGGAGGAGGAGTTGAGGTTGCGGCTTGAGGACCGGACCTTTCTATTTCTATTTCTATTTCTATGAATAAAAAAGTAGATTTTTTCTACTTCTTATTTCTGCTCCAAATCTATTTCTTGGCCACTTTTCTATTCCAGGAAATAGAAAAATAAAATGCGTTACCAAACGGATTTTTGTTCTTTTTTTGTTCCAGTGAACAGAAAAACAGAAAAATAGAGAAACAGAAGCGTTACCAAACGCGCCCCTAATAGACGTGAAAGTTCTCGGAAGGTTTGACTTCAACTTCTAATGGAGCAGCCAAACCCAATATAGGATTCAATAAAAGCTAGCTCGTGTTGTGGAGGTAATCAAGAGGCGGGATTGGGTAAGCTTGTTGAGTCCTTCGAAATGACCTGAATCATCTATCTTGTACGATATTCCTCTCGATTTTTCAAAAAATCTCAATAATTGATCTAGATAGATGAGACCTATATCGAGATTTGTTGACACATCAAGAGAAGCATAGTAGGAATAAAAGATCTCTGCCTCTTTTGAAATTTTTGGCCCATCTAAAATCATTTAAAACTCCCCATATAAAACCGTTTGACCTCACATATACATTCATGTATTTATTGGCCTTAGAAGCTTTCAAACCTGCCTTCTTATGTGAAGATTTTATGTCTAGACCTGGTCCAGATGACCGGATCAATTGCAGTCCATGGATGCGTGGGTCCGAGATGGTATCCACTTACATATTCCATTTGATCAACGGCTGTGATTACATTTGTTTCACAAATACGGTTCGAGGCAAGAATATTTTTAGGCGAGCCCGCAATAAGGACGGGCAAATCTCTTGGCCTTGTTGGGTCATTGGCTCAGAATCAGGTACTTGGGAGTGGTGGGTAAACCAATTGTCAACCAGACCTAATGTGGTGGGAAAGTTTAGAAGCCTGAGAACAACTCCGCATCCTCAGTATCAGGAGATGGAAATTTTTTGAGGATTAGCACATAATGGCTCCTCCTTCTGAGCGAGCCAATCCTAATCATTTGAGGCTAATCTTGGCTTTTAAGGTAGAACGTGTAATGGTACCTACCCTTATGTGCATCCGTTACTTAAAATCTGCATGGTACATTGTCTTGATATGGGGCCGACAACCAAAACAATCATATAAACTAAATTTTATAGGTACATACCCTATGTGCATCTGTTACTTTAACCCAATATGCAATATGATCCCTTAACTTTAGCTCAATGTATAATGTATTTTAATTTGTTTAATGTAGTCTTTATACTTTTGGTACATGTATATAAAAATGTAGCTCAATGTGCAAAGATAACATTTAATATTTTCATATTGTCCAAGAATTATATTGAACATGTACCAACTGTTCAAAGCCGTTGAAAGTTCAAGGACAACATTGCACATTGGGTTAAAGTTCAAAGACTGTATTAAACAAATTAAAAGTTTCGGATCACATTGTACATTGAGTCAAAATTCATGTATCATTTGTGTTGTTTTCCCTGATAATTGAAGGTTTGGGCTACGGTTTGTTTATCCAAACCATCATGTTCACAAGGATTCTTTCTTGTAAGAGCAAAAGCAGTTAACAGCCTTTAAACATAGTTTTTTTTAATCACTTTCTGGAATAGAAACCGAGGGCACTTTCTCTGTGAGCGAGAAAGGAATGTTCTACGGTTGGTTTATTTGGGACGGGCACTTCGTCTGTGAGCAAGAAAGGAATGTTCTACAGTTGGCTTGTTTGGGATTAAAAATTCAAAGTGTTGTGGGGACATTAGGGACATAAAATGGGGTCATCAATATTCTTAATCAGAGCTTAAGGCCTAAGATGCATGTGCTGCAATTTCTCTCAAAGGAGTTAATTAAAAGAGTTGCTTGATTTATGATGTGACTATGAAGTGAAAGTCATTTTAGGATGCAAAATCTGATACGGATTCAAGTACTTCTTGATTGGAGCTCATAAGCAGTTATAATGGGAGAAATTGTCTAATCAATATTATATCTATCGTATGGATGCTAATTAAGTCATAGGCTTTTCAATTTCGTCAATTGAATCATAAATCTATACGTGAAGTTCCAATATAGTACTTTCAGCCACAAAGAAATTTGGCTGAAGTGGCGATGTGCCACTTTGAATGGCTAGCGATGACTAAATTGCCACGTCAGTTATTTCCGGCGAAAATTAACTGGAATGACTACATTGGAAATTCGAACGGAGATTTAGGATTAAATTGATAAAATTAAAATATTTAGGACTGAATTGTTATCTGTATAATAGGTTTAGGACTGATTGGATAATTTTCCCAATTGGATCCAAGTTTTTCTCCATTGGAGCTCATTAATTCTCACGGCTGATTACGCTTATATGATTTGAAACCGAAAAACAAAAAAGAAACTCTCACTAATATTTATTTTAACTTCGAAACTTGACTTTGCTGATATAGTTTGACTTTGATCTGAGTTCTCAAATATCTTTTTCTTTGAATTTATTTTTCTCCGTACGAAATCAATTTAAGTGTCTGAATCTCACACAAGATGGTCAGTACTCATCTTGTGTGCCGTCTGATGATTACAAGAAATTATATGATTATCATGAGTTAACCATACACAGATGATATCGAAATGCCACTATCGCGATGCATGCATTGAAGAAGACCATCAGATACTGAAAATGAGACCTCAAGTAAGAAATCCGGAATACCCCTAACATACGAGGTTAAACTTATTACCAAACGAAACAAAAGAAAAACACTATTTTAACTTTAGACGGGCATCGAATACGCAAAGACCGTACCTAAATTGAAATTACATGTACTCAATTTATACTATCCCTTTAATTTAGACAGACACTAGTGAGAGATTCATCGAATTCAAAGGCTCGTGCATGATTCGGAGATCACGTGCATGTCGTGCATGCGATTTGATTCCCACGGCTTCGATGGCACAATAAACACTTCTTCTCTTACTCCTTTCTGGATAGAAAAACAGAAAGAGAACAGAAGACACTCCAGAACGGATACTGCTGGAACCTGTGAAACTTACGGAACCATGTCTCTGGAACCGCAATCACCGGACGTGAACCAGACCGACTGGGTCGTCTACGTCGTCACCGAGAGACTCAAGCGCATGCCGTTGAACGAGGGACAGACCTGGAAAAAGAGGTGCGTCTATCAGGTCCCCGCCTTCGATGCCGACCTCAACCACAGGGCCTACCAGCCGCAGGTTGTCTCCTTCGGACCCTACCACCACAGCGAGGACCACCTCCGGCCCATGGAGGAGCACAAGCACCGCGCGCTCCTCCACTTCCTCGAGCGGTCCAAGAAGCCCCTCCGGGCCTTCCTAGAGTCCCTGAGGGAGGTGGCGTGGGACCTCGAGGAGTGCTACGACGCGCTGGACCCGAAGTGGAAGGATGGTGGCAGCGATGGTGCAGCAGGCCGGTTCCTGGAGCTGATGTTCACCGACGGCTGCTTCATGCTGGAGATCCTGAGGACCGCAACACAGGCGGTGGATGACTATGCGCCCGACGATCCCATCTTCAGCAACCACGGAAAGCTCTACATAATGCAGTACATAAGGCGGGATATGCTGATGCTGGAGAATCAGCTTCCGATGCTAGTGCTGGATCGGCTGGTCGCTGTCGAGAGCGATGGTGAGAAGGTTACTTTCTTAGATTTCGGTCCGTCGTAAGAGAGGTTATTGCACGTATGCCAATCGCCGTATTATGTGCACAGAACAGTACATCTTGGTGATCTCGCATGGACCGTACGAGGGATTTACCGAATCTAATGTTCCAAAGGAGATAAAGGCATCGGATGCATGGCTCAAGATCAACCAAGAATGTCATTATTAAATCTATCACCGCTATCAGAAACTTCATTTTTTTTCCGCTTTTACGCAAGTGGTATCGATACTGACTTACGCCAACAACACAGGACATTGAATTCATCAACCGGCTCATCCTCAATTTCTGTTCCCCCGGCACGAGCATCACAAAGATGGGCAACTGTCTGCACGTCCTGGACGTCTTCAGGAAGAGCATGCTGATGAAGCCCAAGATGAAGGTCCAGCACGAGCTGGGCAACGCAGGGCACAATGACGGTGAGGAGATTATCCGGTCGGTCACCGAGCTCGACGAGGCTGGGATCCGGCTCAAGAAGAGCACAACCGACAGCCTCGAGGACATCTCCTTTTCCAACGGGGTCCTGAGGCTCCCCGTGATCGTGGTGGACAACACCACCGAGTCCATGTTCCTCAACCTCCGGGCATTCGAGCGCTTCCACATCGGGGCTGGGAGGGAGGTCACGTCCTACCTCTTCTTCATGGGCACCATCATTGATGACGAGCGGGACGTCATGCTGCTCCACACCCGGGGCATCATCCAGAATGCCATCGGGAGCGACAAGGAAGTTGCCAAGCTGTTCAAGTCACTGGCCAAGGACGGGATCCTGGAACCGGACAGCAGCCTTTACGCCGTGCACAAGAAGGTCAGCAACTACTGCAAGATGCCCTTGCACAAGTGCAGGGCTAATCTCATCCACATCTACTCCAGCAATCTTTACGTTGCATTGTCTGTCATGGCCGCCATCTTCCTTTTCGTGCTCACCATAATTCAGACCGTATATTCCGTGCTTAGCTACTACCAGTGAACCCTCCCTTTGCCTCTCTGTACAGAATTTTTTTTTTTTTTTTGCTTTTCGGGTTTTTCTCCTGATGGCGGTGCTCAATCCATATGTTGTTGATTTTGTTGTTGCAGAGACAACCGATCAAACAATAACATAAGATGAACGGAATATGGAAATAAATCGGAGACCATATGTATGTAATTTGGTCGATATTTCTTACATCCACGGGTGAGTAGTATAGAATTTCTCTATAAACCAAGCGATAAAATGATTATTACGGCCACACTCGAGTTACTCAAATATTCTTAGCATTTTTCAGTTGCCAATTACACCCATAACTTAGATAATATTTAGCCACACAATTTCTTACGAAGTAATCTCTTAATCTCACAAATTAATTATACAAATCTTACACAAGATTTAATCAGCTTAAACGCTAAATTCAAGGGATGTAATTCACGAAGAATATCCACTTTCAAGCGCTCGAACGGCACTTCAAGGACTCTTCTTGGACATAATTTTACGAAGACCCACGCTGCTACTTTTCATCAACGACGGCTTGTGTTTGTTGTGCCCTATCTTGGAACTCAAATCAAAGTCAAACTATAGCTGCAAAGTTAAGTTCTTAAGTCAAACTAAATATTACTTGTTTGCTAGAAAATGAAGACTAAGAAAATATTTTTAATCCGTTTCCGTATTTGGTGCCGGAAAAATTCATTGATCATGGAAAATATCTTCCCTCACTTAAAAATCCACTTTAAAAACATACAAACGACTTCCTATTTTTGAAAGATAAAATTCAATTTCCTCACTCTCCAACGGCACACCATGGTTCACTAGCCTATCTTTTCTGTAAAATTAAACACGCGCAACCACCATCGCACCGCCGCCATCATGGCGCCGCACATCATTGAACCACCATACTCACCCACCATCATCACCATCTTCTTCATCACCACAACCACCGTCAATCAAAAGTAAAAGAAATAGATTGCCGCCGCCATAGCATTTTCCCTTTTCGCAGCCCCTCCCATTGTTCAAGTGCCATCATCGTCTGCTACACTTCACCATCCATGATGCCGCCGTCGCCGCCATCACTAACCATTGCTCGGAATCACCGTCAAGGATCCATAGACATCACCGACCCCGATATGAACGGCAATGAATTATCACCACGACCTAAAACTAATCCTTTTACCACCTTAGGCATCGCCGGAAACAACCACCCAAGCAATCCAATGGCCAACGTCGTTGGGTTGCGACTGGATTGGAGGTGTTAGGCCTCATCGTGCGCAACATGAAAGAAGCGAAGAAGAAGGGAACAAAGATGGGAGCAAAAGAGAGTGGAAATGAGAAACTGCAAGTTGGACCACAAAGAGTGAGAAAATAATTCAGACCCAAACTGTATTTCGAAGCCCACCATCAACGTAAGCGTGAGAGTAATTGGGAAGGAAATACCGAATGACGAACAAGGATTTCCTACTCATTTTCAAGCAAATAGCAGAAAATGTTATTATTCCGAAAAATAATTTCTCTGAAAATATTTTCCAAAGGCATCAAATTTTTCGCGAAACAAACAAAGTCTTAGGATTGGTTTGTTTGATGAAAAAACCATTATCGGGAAATTATTTACAAACTTTCCAGCGTCTGGATGACGGAATTCTTAACATGACCTTTTTTTTTTTGTCAAAATACTTAACATGGCTTTGACTTCGTAGTCTTAATTTAAAAAGCCCGAATTCTTACCATCGTTAACTTTTTATGTCAGGCAATTCTTATAATATACTCTTTTGAGATAAATTAGATGACGTGCATCTTAAGCCTTAAGTCCTAGTTACGAAAATTCATGCCCGTACAACACATTTAATCTTTAATCCCAAATAAACCAATTGTACGACGTTCCTTCTTGCTCAAAGAGAAATTGCCCTCGCTTTCTCTTTCAAAGATTAAAGGATTATTAAAGGCTGTTCGCTACTTATGCTCTTGGATCCGGCGCCGGACAAAAAATTATCCTCGGATCAAGACATGTCCGAAAGCTTCTAGGCCGGTCGATTTACAAATGCGCATATGTGGTCAAAAGTTTTTATACGAGGAATTTTCACAATTTCAAACAGGTCGAAAAATTTTGAAAGAGGGAAAGATCTTTTATTCTTATGGCATTCTTCTTAGTATCTCGACTAATCCCAATCGTTGATGTAGGCCTCATCTTAAATCAATCTTTGAGATTTATTGGGATATTAAGGGGGGGACATTAAGGGGAGCACGGTACGAGAGAGGGGATTCATGTTATTTCGAAAGGACTGGACAAGCCTACCCAATTACATCCACAACTCAAGCAAGCTTTAATTGATTCTTAAATTGGGTTGGGCCACTCCACTAGAGTTACAAGTCAAACCCTCCGAAAACTTCCAAGCCCAACATGTGGCCTATTTTTATAGTGTTCCTTCTTTCTTTTTCTCTTTTTTTTTCTAAACAATACCAAAGGCAGTGCTCAAGGGCATTCCCAAACTCAACTCCCACTAATTTCTAAAACCATGTTAGGTTAAGATTAATTTAGTCTTTTCACTAACTTTTTTTTCGTTTCCGCTCTTCAAACATTTTAATGCAATCAAATCCTCTATTATGCTTGATTTGTACAATCAAATCTTCCAATCACCAACATTCGATGAGCTTTAAAGAAAATGACTGAATCTTTTCATTGTAGTATGCTTGTTTATGCAAATTTAATATCAAAATATCTATACGTCATTGAGAAAATATTTATGATTCTTATTGACATAAAAATATTTAGAGAGAGAGAGAGAGAGAGAGTGCCTATCACCTTGAACAATTTTGGATCACCCTTTTTCTGAGTGGAATATCCAAGAAAGAGAAGCTCACCTAAGTTCATCTGAGGCAAAAGTGAGATTTAAGATAGGTCGAGATCATAATGGCGACAAGAATATTGACGGCCATAGTTGCTTGCCATAGCTCATATATCTCTTTCTCTCTCTCCAATTGTGACTTTGCCTTCATCGACTTTGCTTGAGGTGATGGTGGCAACTACCCCTACATTGCGACAAATTTCAAAATGTCTAGACAACTTTTAAGAGGGGCAAAAGATTCCAATTATCGATCTGTATTATAATACCATCGACATATTCATATACTTTTGAAAGGGTCAAAGTCGCTCTATAATGCACATCAACTATGCATCTTCATAATTACGAATGAGAAACACAATCGCAAAAAGTAAAAAAGAGAATAGACATCACCCTCTCAAAAATATATGTATAAGCTATGCTGCGGAGGTGGCTGTGGATTTTGGCCCTTCAAGATCAGATACGGTCGCGAGTATGTTGAAGCAACTGGTGCCGTCCTGTTCATCCGAACATCAATCCTCAGACAAACCCAAACGAACGATGTGGAGTCGTATGAGGCCCTCCGTTGCCAACCCTACCACCATCTCTCTTTTGACCCAGTCCTCCCTCTCGCCCACTCTCTCTCTCTCTCCTTCTGTCACATCCATCTCTTTCTTCTATGTATAAACAAATAATGTGATGCAGCTAACAGACCATGCCACAGGTTTTCCTACGTCAAACCGGATCTACATCGCTTGTTTTTTCAACTTTAATACACCAATTATTGCTCTTGCACACAACATTTTATTATGCTAAAGCTCGCTGTCAAACTACTTAGAATTTCGTCATCGTCCACGAGAGAGAGATCAGAGAGAAGATGGGTTTGTCTTGCATGGACCTGTCCTCTTCTGAGAAAATGATTAAAATAAACGGGGGCTTCAGCTAAACTGAGCTTTCGTTCATTAGGTGTTTCTATATGGGGCCGTCTGTCTCTACTCTGCAATTGCGTTTTGTCCCATTTGATGGTCCAATGGCAGATTGGCGATTCGCTCACTCGCTTCCAAACAGCGGCTTTTATCGCTTCTCTTGGAGAAGAAATCCTTTTTAATATTGGGTTCAGGGTTCTTTCTTGATCCTGTCCAATGGCGATTTATGTGGTTTAAGAATTGATGAAATCTCGCTTTGGACATTCTTACATGGCCTTTGTTACTCTTCAAAAGGCGCTGCGGCTTTGTTTAGGAGTACAAAGTGAAAGGAAGGGAAAGAAAAGGATGAAGGAAAAGTACAAGGAGAAAATACTCAATCTTTGCATTGTTTGGGAAAGCAAAGAACACGAACAGAAAGTGGAGGATAAGATGAAAATTGGCTCTACTCAAGTGATCCATTTAAACTTCGGGTCTCGAGTAGAGACAATGAAAGAACTTAGTTATGTTGTCTTCAAGATATCACTTTAATGTTTAAACACTATTGTGAAGGTACAACTTTTGATGTTGTGAATACCATACTTTGATCCCAAAATTTCTTTCATTGAGATAGGATCATACGTTTTCACAGTTGAATTAATTCCAATTCTTTGGTCGGTCATTATCAAGACCTCAATGTCAAGATCCCAAAATTCACAAAGAATTACTCTCTGGGCAATGCAGCGTGAAAGTCAATTCGGGATCTCACATCCGATAAGAAGTTGGTTGAATGGTCATTATAGGTCTTCGTTGATATTTGTTAACTTGGCAACAACATCCTTGAGCAGCCAGATAGTGACCTTACTTGAATGCGAGAAACTAAAATATTCAGGAATTGATAAAATTATATGGACTTATCATCCTTTTGAACTCTTATTCTCTCATTGATAAGATAACTTCATTGGTTTGTTGGCTTATCGAAGTGTTGCAGGTCAAGGAAGGGTTCGAGACATTTTTACTTTGTCAAAATTGCGGAGGCTGAGGCTCTTAAGGAATGAATCGGGAAGATTGTGTGATTGAGACCGATTCAAAGAATGCTCATGAAGCTTTGTGAAAGAAAGGGGAGAGCAGTATATGGAAGATTGCTCCTGTTACTCATGAAATTTATGAAGTTTTGATGTTGTTTTGATAAGAAGTGCAAATGCAGCTGCAAATTGGGTGGCAATTGCAAAGACAAAAGGAATTTGGCCCCAATAGTGGGAATGACTTCGACTTTTTTACTTTTTGCTTAGTTTAATACATGTAGCTCACACAGTTTGATTTCTTTAAATTCAAAACTCTCGAAACTTTCACAATACTAAAATGCTAACAAGTAAATTCATATATAATTTTTTTATTAAATAATATTTTAGGTAATATTTTTATTTTTCATATAGTCAAATAATATTTTGTCTTTTTTTTTCAAAAATTTGCGTAAGTGTAAACAAACAAATATAAGAAAAGTAGTGACAATAGTTTAGTACACATAAGTCCTTGCATTTTTATTTCGTAAGCAAGGTCTTTAAAATTGTAAGCTGGGTGTACTTTAGTCATTTTGTTAACTTCGTCAATTTTAAGTGGACGGAAAATGCTACATGACCTTTTCTTAATTTTTTTTTTCAATCTTATGTGGCCGTTAATATAAAAAATGTCATGTAGATTTTCCGTCTACTAAAGTAAACAACCGTGATAAGCTTTCTAACTAAAACTGAAAAACAAAATTTTAGGACTATAAGGTGAGAAGTTTTACGCTCCTCCACCAATTGTCCAAAAGAAAAGCTCTCATTCTATCAATATTAACGAGGATTTTTTCGAAATTAAGAGTGTATCAAGGAATGAAATCAGTGGCCAGAAGTAATGAAATTACCAATTTTCTCATGCCTAATACAATACCATTTATTCTTTTTCTTTTTTTGAAAAGATATCACCATTTTTTTCAGCTATCAGAAAAATCTATACCATCAGTTTAATTTCAAGGAAACCAAGATTTTGTTGGCTCTTTTCATTTCTTTCATCTTCTGTTTTTTGGTGCTTCACGCAAAATGATTTAACATTTAACACGGAGGATCGTCGTGGCGATCCGATCAATTCTTTACATGCCAAAGAAGGTTCAGCTTGGGAAACGACACGAGAGTGACCCAAACGAGAGAGAAACTTGGAAGCAAGAAGCGTTCGAACCCCGCTTTTGGCCCTTTCTCTTCTCTTCTTCTACCGCTCGTGCGCTCTCTCTCTCTCTCTCTCTCCCTGTTCTGTTCTGGGGTCGATTCGCCTCGTAAATCTCTCCTCGCAGCGTTCTCATTGGAGACCTCTCTCTCTCTCTCTCTCTCTCTCTCCCCGTCTTCATTTCCCCATCAGTTCAATATTAAAATAGCTGTTGTCGTTTTCTGCAGGAAAGTCAACTTTTATATTCATCCCCTCATTAAAAGCCGTACCCATTTGATTTATGTATCTGTTTCCTGCTCCTTTCTCTGCCCATCTTCTTTCGGCTCCCCCCCTTCCCCCCCAAATAGCCTTAGATTCTCCTTGTAGTTCCTTCCATCGCATCTCTCTCTTCGTGTCCTTCGGTTTAAGGATTTTCTCGCCGATCCCAGAGAAAATATCGTTCTTTCAATCATGGGTAGGGCTTGTTTCTGCTTCTGACATCTGTGATCCTACAATTCAGGTTTGAATCTCTTGCTCAACTGCCTTTTTTGCAGTCTTTTTAGCTCATAACCAAAAAATAGAAAGTGGAACAAAGGAAAGAAACTGCCTCACACGGAACATTGTACATTCGTTTATCTTACCGCTCAAGTCGACTTCTGTGGGAGTTCAGCCATCTATGAGTTAACTTCAGATTTTGTTCTCTTATGTTCATGATTTTCATTTTCAATTTTTTTTTCTTTTTGAGTATTGGAATCTCCCTCTCTTGTGCTCTCTGATGTTCATGATTTCCCACCAATTCATTCGTCAATCACTTTGATAATTAACAGCTTTGGGTGTTGTTGGAAGCTCAGGCGAGACTAGAGATTGGTATCAGATGGGGATATTAGGACTGCAAATCACACTGGCCCAGTTACTTTGAAAGAATGAAACTAGCGGTAATTTTATTTTCCTTCCTCTTTGTGCTCCGTTATTGATTAGTGAAGTGTTGTTGTGCCTCAAAACTCTCTGTTTTGTGTCTTCTTCTTTGCCCTTCTTCTAATCTCCTTTTTATTGTTGTGCCCAGGATATCGTAGGCACTTTAATCAATTGGCAGTCCTGGGCTCATTTGCTGAGAGCAAAACCATTTTCCGAACAGGTTTGTACTTGTGCTTGGCGTTCACGTTGTACTTGGGTTTGTATGGACGCGAATGTTTTAGTTATTCAATTGAAAATGGCAGCTCTGAATAGGCTCATCCGTGTGGAGTCAAACTTGGTTGATTCCTCTGTTCTCCCAATAAAATTTGCTTGTGAGAACTGAGAAACAATTTCAAGTTTCACCACTTATTACCCCCTTTTCCTCTCCTTTTGCTAGTAACACTTCACTTTATACTGTGCTGGTGTTTGGTGTAATCCTACGTGAAAGCTGTTGTGGTGAACTTTTGATTACTTCTCTGAATACCTTTTTTGGAGATACCAATAGTGGTGGATTAACTTTGTTACTTAAAGTGAGATGCACTTTTCCTAGAGTGATTTCTGAGCCAATCAATCGGGGTACTCGATTGCTTAAGTCGGAATGAACCCATGTCGAAGTACCAGTCTGGTGATATCTGGAGCCTTGAGGGGACAGTGAAAGATACTTGGTGTTGTTGTTGGTTTCCAAAAGATATGATAATAAACTGATTCAATCGAACAGTTTAGCAACATAGCATATACATGCAGTGATCTCCTTAATTCAGATTTCGTAGAAGTGTCTGAAACTAGTAAAATTTCATCGTTAGCCTTGACAATTGCGATTTCCCAAAATTACATCTTTTTGTATGTTTTCTTTTACCTTCAACATAGACTTCCAAATGCCTGCAGTAGGTTTCTAATCTTGACTGTCAATAAATGATAAATTATATGGTGAAGAGGAAATGCATTAAAGATTTAGAAGAGAAACACTTGTTTGCACAATGATGCTCTTACTGAGTTAAACAGATCAGAAACGTTGTCATGCTCTTGCAAAGCTTGCAAAACACATGGTTTTTTCGTTTAATTGATTTTCATGTTACCTACGTGCAATAGCGCCAAATTTTATGGGTGACTTTACATATGGTCAATCCAAGGAACGGTTAATGAGTTTATTTCCTGAGCAATATTCATTGTTTGATCCATGTGGCTGCTCGCATGTGAATTACGTAACTTTTAGTCATTTAGATGAATTAGTAAAAGAAAGATGCACTTGATGGCATTTGCCTTTGATTATCAGAAAATGCCTTCGATGTCAATGGTTACCTCTTTGTACTTTTTGCTTGCTCATTTATCAAAAGCAATTGTTGTCAATATTGTTTGTCCTTTATTAAACTGCATTGATGCCTTTAGCATAAGTCACTTATATTAAGCCCTTGAATCTTGCTTGCTTCCTCTGAATTCTGCAGGCACAACTTCTATCAATATCCAACTGTTTGAAACTTTGCCTTTAGTCAACTTTCATGGGAAGGAGTTACTTCTCTGAGATCAGACATTTCCTACTAGAGGAATTTGACTCATCCGCAGCATCTGTCTTCTATGAGAGACATTGTGGAAGAATTAAACATTGCTGTCCTCATGCCTGCGAGGGAACTAAGTGTCAGTTTTGGTTATCAATGCAATACCACTAGCTACACTAGCTCGGTGAGCATCAATGATGAATTCGATGCTTCAGAAAGTATCATGACCTGGAGTTCTGCCATGAAGATGAGGAATGGCTCCTTTTCTTGTTTGTCTGGTGCTGCTCTGAGTGCCAATGCAACTTTAGCCAACACAAGAATCTGCAATGGCATCATAGGAGAGGAAATCTTGCCTAGCATTGACTCTCCAAAATCATTTAGAAGATTGCCATCTTCTCCTTCCCTATCTCGGTTGGACCTTGTATCATCGTCCTTCACTAATAGCATTACTCCCTTGGTTGGAAGTGGATCACTAGACTCTGAGATTGTCGAGAATGAGAGGAACCTTTGTCAGTCTAAGAGTGCTCTCACTAGGACAGAGTCCTCGAGCTTTCTTAATGCGATGGATGTACAAACGGCAGGAGGGGCTGCAGGTGAGGATAGAGTCCAGGCTGTGTGCTCAGAAGAAAATGGGTGGCTCTTTTGTGGAATATATGATGGATTTAATGGGCGTGACGCTGCCGATTTCTTAGCAGGGACACTTTATGACAGAATCGCTTCTTCCCTGCATAATCTGGAATGGCGGACAATGAAGCTACATAGGTCATGTGAAGGTAGTTCACTGCATCAACTTTCTGAAAGTATTTCATTAGAGCATGGCAATGTCAATAACGACATTTCCTTGACCTCTGAACCATACACTTTAAGTGTGGCAGATAGAGAAATTGACCCTTTTCAGTCTTTTGATGATCCATCCACACGTGAGACTTTTTGCCATGGGGTGATAAATTGTCTCGATGATGCTGTTGCTCAAGCAGAAAGTGATTTCCTGTACATGGTCGAACGGGAAATGGAAGACCGGCCTGACCTGGTGTCTGTTGGATCATGTGTGTTGGTGGCGCTTCTCCACATGAATGACATTTATCTTCTAAATTTAGGAGACAGCAGGGCTATATTGGCGACAAGTGATGGCATGCAGGCCAGTGCTTTGAAGACAATTCAGCTGACGGAAACTCATACTGTGGATAATGAGTCGGAGAAGAAGAAGCTCTTGGAGGATCACCCTGACGATCCTCGTCCTATTGTAAATGGAAGAGTGAAGGGGAAACTAAAGGTTACTCGAGCATTTGGAGTCGGTTACCTCAAAGAGGTAGCCAATTGTTTATGCGTGATTTAATTGAAGTTGAAGATATTGAACCCACTAATATATTTATCTAATTCGAATTGATTTTGTTCCAAACCATTTTAATCCTCGCAGAGCAAAATGAATGATATGTTGATGGGCATACTCCGTGTTCAGAATTTACGGAGCCCTCCTTATGTTTATTCCCATCCCTTCACAATGAGCCATAGAGTGTCGGAGAATGATCACTTTGTTGTTCTGGGAAGTGATGGGCTGTTTGACTTCTTCAGTAACGGTGAGGTTGTGCGGCTTGTTCATTTCTTCATACAGCATAATCCTGTCGGTGATCCTGCGAAGCATCTCATTGAACAGCTTGTTCAAAGAGCAGCCAATAATGCAGGTAATTGCTTGAGATAATGTCTCTTTGTTTTTAGGTACCCTTTTTGTTGGTGCTGCAATGGAAACAAGCTGCTCTCTCTCTCTCTCTCTCAGCCTCACTCACGCGCACACACACCAATCGAATCTGTCATGTTATGGACCTGCAAAGTAATGTTAGCAAGCTAGTGATTGCCAATTGCGTCAGTATCCTCTATTTTGTGCTGCTTAAGCAGTGAAAAAAGAAAGCAGAACCTGCAAAAGGATTAATTAATTCAACCCATCCATCTGACTTGGAATGGCAATTTCTATACAAGTTACAAGAAACAGATTTTTAGTGATAGCGTTCGTTTTTTCTAGTGAATATTTCTTGTTCCTATTGCAGGTTTTAGTGCTGATGAGCTCTTGAATATTCCTGCGGGACGGAGAAGGAAGTATCACGATGATGTGACAGTTATAGTAATCATCCTTGGCAATAAGCAGCGGACATCTACTGCATCAACATCCCTGTAGCAACCGTCGTACTCACTTCTCATGTTATCCAAATAAAAAAGGATGAGCCAATAAGAGATTCGGCTTTAGACCATTAAGATTTCTCAAGATGATATTTGTAGTCTGTGTGCCATTAAAAAGGATTTCATGGGTTGAGTGTTAACCTGTCACCATTTTGATGCAACAAATTGTGCTAGAACTGAACTTTCTGATTTCTTGCAATCTTATGGTTATTTGATACCAGTGAGCCTTGCTTTTCGAGCTTGTTAAGTTTCGTTGCTTGTCTGCAGTATGCTCGAAGTTTTGTTTTAGAGCACCTTTGACTCGGAACTCTATGTTACAAAAGACCTGTTGGTTTTCTGCCTCCTTCAGCTGGATGATTATGGTGCTTCTTAATAATGCATGTCCTTTTTTTTTTTTTTGAAATTCACCTTGTATTCAACTTTTCCAGTTACGTGCGTTTCCACTTCAGCATGCAAATCTTTTGAATTGGTGCTCATGATCATTTGTCTACTTTTTCAGCTAATTAAAGATCTCAGTTAACTGGTAAGTCTCTGTGAATTGTGACGTGAATCCATTATGCTGGTGCACATGCTTTAATGTCCCATTCTTGCATGTCGCACAGGAGTATATCAATTCTTGAGGATCATGAACGGTCCTCATTCTCCGAACAACAAAATTTAGTTTGTTTTAATGTGAAGCGCCTGTACCTTTCACCATCAAAACCAGGCCAAGATCTTCAGAAATATTCAAAATTGCTATGAATTATGTATGTCAATCCTGAGCTTCTTCTAGACGAGAAAATAAATAGAAACGTAGTCCAGCTCTCTGACAAAACAGATTTAACCATTCCAAGATGGTCACGCTCATCCACTGTGGAGTTGACAGAGGCGCGTTGGAACTGATACATGAGCTCCCCTGAGGTGATACTGGCGGTGCTCAAATTTTATAGTCAATCAAATTGTCGTTTCTATTTATTTACCTTCAAGCAAACTTACAGACTGATTCTTCTTTGACATTGTGATGCCCTTAAAGATGTCCAATACATTTATAGATCTTATGACAAAAGAAAACAGTGGAAACAAGAAAACTGTGCATCCAATCATGATGAAGTGCTGAAACTCTGAATGTTATTCATGTATAGAGTTTGATTTTTTGAAGCTTAGACGGTTAAACCCATTAACTTGCACTGATGGAACCTGAAGTATTGATAGACTACCCATGAATTGATTTACACTAGAAACAGACCTTTTATCATCATCTTTGGCCTCTGAGTTGGAATGACATTTTATAGATGTAGGTTTATCATCGTTGCTAACTTCTGGATGAGGAGTTTTCTGAAATTTCCTTCACTAACTGAAAACAAACGAGCTATTTAGCAGAGTTTAAGAATGGTTTTCTTATGGGCAAAGCGACCATAAAATCCCATTAAGGCAACAAGTTAGTGAAACTGAGATCAAGAATTAACCTTATGGGCTTCTTGTTTCAGCACCTTCAAGATGAACCTGTTTGATGCTAAAGATCTCCAGATCTCTTGCTCCCTTGTCCGGCTACATTGTTATGCTGATTCTTGAAAATCATGTGTAGTTTTTTTTAAATTTATGATCCATTCAAATGTTCTGATACTGCAAGTTTTCACTTCAGCATGCTGGTCCCTAGAATTGGTGCTCATGTTCCTTCGCCTACTTTTTCAGCTAAACTGAGATCCCGGTTAGCTGCTACATCTCATGTTATGTGATTTCAGATTATTGGTTCATAATTTTTTAGGCCCCAAACTTTCATGTGGCTCAAGAGTATATCAATTCTCGAAATCATTAAAAGTCCTCATTCAGACCAGGCCAAGAACTTCAGTGATATTCAAGAATCTTATTAACTGTGCACTTAAATTCTGATCTTCTCCTAGAATGACAAAGCTAAACATACTTCAGCTTTTTCCCCAAATAAATTTCTAAATATTTTGTGATAGGTCACGCTCTACCACTATGGAGTTGACAGGCAAGATGCTTCAGAACCGATATCTACAGCAGCAATACTGGTGGTGCTCAAACGTTATGACCAATCTAGTAGCTGTTTCTTTTACTCACCTTTGAGATTAAGCAATTTTAGTGGTCCAGCACAGTACTTCAGTTGGCTGAAGCACCCTCCCTTTGCTTGATCAAACTTAAAAGACTGACACTTCTTGGAAACATTTCGCTTTTGCTGCCCTTCAAATTTCCTGTGTACTTCTAACAGATAACATTTCATATGAAAAAGCTGAAACTGCAAAGTGGAAACAAGGAAACTGTATACATTCGATCATGATGAAATTATACCAAAGTTATGATATGCTTGTGTACGATCCAAGTCCCTGAAGCTTAGACGATCAACCCTGATGACTTTCACTGATGTAACCTAATAAACATAGATGAAGACATATTCTCCATGCTCCACCAAGCATTCAAGAACTAAATTTTGTAAATTGATTGTCACCAGAAACCAACGGTATTATTATCAGCTTTGGCTTCTTGGTGGAATGACATTTGACACATTTAGCTTTAGCTCCCTTGCAATCATCAGAACGAAGAGTTCCCTGAAGTTTCCTGGCTTAATCTGAGAACCGATGAGCTATTTAGCAAAGCTTAGAAAAATTCTTTTCCTTCCATCAAAGCATACATTAAAATCCTAGATCGTCGTCGTCCCGACATATCTAAATTTCAAAATGGAAGCATGCAGTCTCCTAATTTAGAACAGGATTGATCACTGCGATCACAACGATTACTTGGGGCATTAAATTCTCTCAAATTGACAATTTCATTTATGAAACTTCCTCGTCAGATCATACTTCATTTAAGCTGAAAACATTAGGCACAGGTTAGCTACTGAGCTCGTGGCAATCTCAGCGTGTCCATCTATGTCACAGTTATTAACTTATTATAGAGTGGTGTCCCAGTGAGGATTAACATTAGATCACTGGAACATTGACCGTGTCAGGAGCGTCTGATTAGCTTACAAGCTGTTGATGGATTGGTGTGATTTAGAACACGCAGTCTGGCTTTAGGTAACACTTTCTCTAATTTGAAAGTGACATATACCCATAGTTCGACCAAAGCTGGATTGCCCCTCCTAGCAATCAAAAAGGTTTCATTGTTTCTTCAATCAACTGGAGTTAAACAACTCTTAGCAACCATTCGAAAGCTCCTCAAGCTATCAGAGAAGCCCGGAACACCCAACTTCTTTTACCATACATAATTTCGCATTGTCTACTCCAGAAGAAAATAGCAATCAATTTTGTTATTTCCCAGCAGATGAATGAAGTACATCTAGAAGCTCACTAGGTATGAGTTTTACTTTAACAATGGTATACACTCTGCTTAATTTGAGGCCCCAGTCCCACACACATCTTTTATCAAAGAGATGGAAATAGATGAACGAATAGTGGTAAAACATAACTTAAGCAACAACAATTTAGCAACCAATATCTATCCTCTTAGGCTCATCTTTCATGCTTAGCTTCTTAACCTCTTGTGATCGCCAAAATCAGAGCTTTGATCATATGTCCCTGTCCCTCCTGCACTCTGGGGACATCATGGGGTACCTCTTTCGATCGCTGCAGTAGTTGTAGATGGTGTATTTCGAGCGGACCCACTGGAGCCTCCGGTACTGTAAGGCATCGAGGTCCTGGAACTCCTTCTGGTCCCACCACCTCTTGCCCTGACTAGCGCAAAACTTGGCCTCAACCGATGCTTCGCAGCCGTCGATGTGGAACCCCCTGTAGGAGGCCACAAATGGCGCCTTGGACCAGTCGGTCTTCTCGAGCCCTCCCCGTGTGGCCCAGTCATCTGCGTTCCACAGGCTCGAGTACAGCTTCATCGGCTGGTTGAAGGGGAATTTCACCCCCAGGTCGTTGCTGTTCTTGAACACCCGGATTGGCACATCATCCACGAAGAACCTGCACGAAAGCAGATTAAAATCAATACTGAATAACCCCAATTTAACCATTGAATCATAGGTTCAATCATTCGTGAGAACCAATGCCTAAACTCTATTGAAGAAAACATAACTTAGTATAATGAGATAGGATCATTCTATGAATAAGTTCAACTACTCATGATTTTTTCAAAGTCTGAAAAGTTTGAATCCTGTTCTTTGTTTTCAATGCTTAAAGTCCTAAAGAGTAGGTCCATTTGCTTTTGAGCTGTGATTAGCAAGCAGCAATTACATCCCAAAAGACCAAGATGGACATTACTGTTGATTAAGTCCCCCCAATTTGCTCACATTTAAAAAACATTGCAAGAAGAAACCAAGAAAAAGGGATTGGCGGCAATCTTTTTCCCAAGTCTTGTCGGAATCTATACATTAAAAAAGGAGTGCCACAAAAAAGCCAGTCCTAACAACCCCCAATGACAAAAGCAGAGCAAATAGTTGCATGAATCTCTCTTGATTCGTCTCGTATGTTTGACATAAGCGACTCTGTTTTTTGTCGGGGACTAGTCTGAGAGTGAGCTGGATCCAGCATCATCCAGGGGACTTCGCATGTAATTCGGTGATTGTGACACTTGAACCCAAGCAAATTTAAAAAAAAATCCCAAAAAAGAGAAAGTGTTGAGAGAGAAAGATGTCACCAAAGGGAAGAGTCCTTTTTCTATTCTTTTTTTTTTTCAAGGGAAGGAGGCAGTGGGGTTAATTCATTTCTGGGAAAGTTCATTCTGGGAAGGTACTTTTAAGTTAAATAAACTCGATTAATTGCGATGAGACAGTACAGCTGCAATTTCTTAAAGTCGAAAACCACAGCTCAGGAAGATAACAACGCACATCAGAGTGGAGATTTGATTTGAGATCTGCTTTATGCGGATCAAGCACGGTTGCAAGTAAGACGAGCAGCTGCTCGCTCCGACGCTAGCTGGTTTTGTTCTCTCTCTGACGGATTCTTAGGTAAAGTGAAGAATAATAATAACAATAATTCCCCCTTGCCATGAGAGAGAGAGAGAGAGAGAGAGAGAGAACAAGAAACCATGTTGACTGGTTCTTGAAATTGAGACTTTCGATTAGAAAGGCTCTTGTCGATCGATCGATCGAGAGAGAACAAGAAACCATGTTGACCGGTTCTTGAAATCGAGACTTTTGATTAGAAAGGCTCTTGTCTTCGTCTCACTATCAAGTCATACTGGTGTGAAAGGCAGTGCAAAACAAAAATCAGCTTGAACAGGAACATAAATTGACGGTCAAGCATGGATTATAGTTATAATACGGGATTACCCTGTAGATGTAGTTTCCCACTCTGCAAATTTTTCATTAACACTGTCCCCAAATTCTTGTTCAGTAAAAAGAAAAGAACAGGTTCATCGTGTGCTGCTCAAACTGAAAGTAGAAAAGGAAGAGAAAAGGGAAGAAAGTGGGTACTTACACAATCTGATACATGTTCCAGAGAACAGAGTAGGAGTGGAAGGAAGTGGAGGGATCAAACCACAGATAAATCCTCTGTTCTCTGTCTCCCTTTCCTCCCGTGAACACGTTTGTCTGCAATATGTATGGCTGCCCAGTCCTGTTCCCCAAGAACTCAAAGTCTATTTCGTCGTGCTCTGAGTTTTGAGATGAGAGCTGCAATAAGGAATCACAATATCATACGACGGAATGATCCCATGACCAAATGAAAGGGGAGAAAAAACAGAGTAACAAGACAAGCTCAATAGGAAGCAATTTCAAGAAGAAACCAAGATGGTTATCACTTTAGAAAACAAAAACCAACAGCGTAAATCCCATTTCTAAAACAAGATCACATATTGATGGCACAATCTGCTTTTCAATGCCACGAAACGGCAAGAATTGCTCACGTAGAAAGCAGTGACTGTCCCTGCAGAATCTCCAGGAACCAACTTGATGTCCATGCTGAAATGCCCGAACAGGTAAGAGCCCTTGGATTGAAAGCCAGTACCTTTATTTACCCAAAGAATCAAACAAAAAACATTAAAACCAGCGAAGAAACTGACAAGGAATCAAAGCCAAAGAGGGAGTTATTCTCTCGAAATGTTCAAGGTGGGATCTTTTCTCCAGCTTCTGAACCACACTCCACTCCCTGCGTCCATGTAAACTCACCTGTGTATTTGTCCAAGTAGAGCTGTATCTCAGAGCCACCATTGTAGTACTTGATGTGATCAAAAGCCCACGTGGGCACGTAGTTTCTACCGAACGGCACCGCCACAGGCCTTCTTGGAGCAGCCCCCATTGCCCCCGAAGCCATCAGAACAACACCCAGAAACAGAGCCCACGGGTGCGAAGCCATTGATCCGATCCTGCAACAAAGAACAGCAACAAACAACCCACCAACTTCAGCTACGGAAACCAAAAACGAAACGCTCTCTCATAAGCCGCCTAGCAAGAGAAACAACATGACAGAAACAATGGACGTCAAGAGCCATACCCTCTGGCGCGCACACACACCGAGAGGCAGAGAGAAGGAGAGATGAGGCAAAACTGCTGGGTGGGTAGGTGTATAAGTAGGGGTCAGAATCTTGCAATCCAGTATTATTGAAGGGCGTGCAGGGAGAGTTTAGTGTTTTCTTTTTAACCAGTTTCAAATTTTCTTAGCCCAATAGAGGTTTTGAAAAATGGCTTCAATCAAATCATTTAGCGCCAATAATGATATACAGTGGCAATACAGCTAAACTGCGCAGTGTGCATGGCAGGTGGTGCAGCAAATTGTTTTCTTTTTTTTTATTTTCCTTTCCCCGACTTTGGCTCCGTGAAGAAATCGCTTGGACTTTTGGGAGGGATTCGAGGAAAGGCGTAAACGAATCTCGTTCTTTGTTTTCTTTTATATTTTCTTTCAGACTTTGGTACTCGTGTGGCAGTGGATAATTTACACCGTCGGTCATGTACAGGGACTCTCTGCAAGAGAGAAGAGGGAGAAGGACAAAAAAAACAAAAAAATAGAAAAAAGACATTAGAAAAAATTTCAAATAAAGCTTTGAAATGAAACAGTTTTCACGGAAGATAGATTAAAAATTGATCTTATTTCAACTAAAACTTCAAAGTGATCAACTTAATTTGAATAGGGGTCTGAACTTACCAACCGACCAAATCTTCTCCAACCGGCGAGAAAGTGCAAGATTCCGGGGCAATGACAAGGGCATTATCATCTGAAGCCTTATTTTTTGTGTTCTCTTTTTTGTTTTCCTTTTATTTCCTTAACAAGTGCCTCTAGTACAAATTTTTTTTTTTGGTAAGGTAAGTAGTTTGCCTCCAGTACATTCGTCGATCAATCACAGAAGAAGCTCGCGATTCTCAATTTTATATTTTTTTCCGGTGTCGGTACGTTGAAATGTTTCTTATCAAATATGTTCCGCTAGTAAGAATACTCGGCAATAAATTTATTATCATCGAATGATGAATACGACTTATCTATTCAAAAGCCCACAGTCTGTCACGTCGTTTTGGACATACTAATTGCATGCATTTATATATCAACTAATGTGACTCGATTTTTTGTGGACCTTATCTGACATCATAATGCAAATGCAATGCACCTACTGCCTTCGTTCATTCATATTGAGCTGCTAAAGAGCGAGACCACACAGCATGGGCCACGACATGCCAATGTTAAAATGTACTTTCGTGTCTTTTCATTCTTTTTGGCAACATTTTCAGTGTTAAAAATCAAGAATTATATATATATATATATATATATATATATATATCTCGACGTATCTTTTTTTTTTTGGACTTCTATATCTCGACGTATCTTTGTTCTATCAAATTGCAAAGTCATTGGTACGCGGTTCGTCTTCCTCGTGCTATAGGGGGGACAATTTCTTCCCAATCTCCCATGTCTATGCCTAGGGTTTCGCAATGCGCTTTCGGTTTTTTGGGATAACTTTTTTTCCAACGTTGGCATTTTTCTCATTCAAACTAATTGATTTTGTGCCCATCAATACTTGCTTAAAAAAGGATATAGAAATTGTGGGTGTCTATCGGTTTGTTTCGACTTGGAAAAGAATGTCAAATTAATAAGCTGAAAAGAGAAATTCTTTAGTTTTGTTACTTATCAAGCCAAAGTAGATCTGATTTCGACTTTAAAAGAATCACTCGATGTGTTCATGAACTTTCAAATCTTTGTTATGGGGAGCTTCTTGTCGGGTTCTAAAGGATTTATATGCACTTTTAAAATCGGCATCGTAAAGGTAAGCTTAAGAATAGCCCTTGTGTAAATTTGATCATGTTGATAACAAATGGGAAGAAGATAAGAGTGCCCAAAACCCTAGTCGCTATCGGATATCTTTGCACGACTCAATCCATTTAAATCGAAGGTCCACAATCGATTGAATGCCCCATGCGCCTTTAGGTCAGCCGATTATCGTTAGCCTTACGTGAAATGCACGCCTCTTCACGTAATGCTCCATTCATTGAACCACGCATCGACGCTCATGCAGCCCTATGTCTTAAAGCTTTTGTTCGAGTTCTTATTTTCCAAGTGATGCATCGACCACGTCAATATTATCCATTCAAATATACGATAAAATCAACGAATGACGATGTTCAAACTTTGGGGCCATTACATGAAAATGAGGAAAAGGGGGTAGAGCCCTAAGGTTCATGCACGGGGAGGAAGAAAACAAAAGAAAGATTTAATGGTGACATACGATATCCAACCAGCCACGTAGCATTAGGCGAGAAGGGCACCTCATGGCATGGCAGGGAACTTGAGAGATCTTTTTTTTTTCTTTTTTTTGGTAACTAAGGTATCCGGGCCAGCTTGCATGCACCTTGACTATTCCTCGAGGGAGACTAGCACAGCAACCCACCGCCATGGCCCCCCATAAAAATTACAAATGTTCAGCTGGGAAGTCGAACTTGAGACCAGTACGCCTAACCACATAATTTCAAGTACGCCCTAACCAACTGAGCTACCCATGAGTGGGTGGAACTTGAGAGATCTTTTGTCTCACTTGACTCTAAAACTCTTTGTGTTCCATAAAAAACGAATAACTTAAAAAATATATTTTTTAAAAAATCATTTATACAGTTTAAAATAATTAATCTATAAAAAATATTTTTATTATTGATAATAATTTATGTCTAAAGTTTTATGCGAATGATGAAAATATTTTTTGTTCGTTTATTTTTATAAGCGATATAAGAGATCACTTTTAAGATAATATTTTTCGAAATTATTCATTTTTTGGAAAAAGTCACCGAAAACCTCAAATTCTGTCAATTATGACACATTTGCTCCTAACTTTTTTTGTAACACAAAAAACCCTAAACTTATATTTGTGCAATTCATTAGCTCAATCTTTTTTGTGACTCAAAAAACTTCAAACTTATAATCGTGTGAAATATTTACTAAAATTACTTTGAGGCAGATGCATTGCACGAATGCAAATTTAGGATTTTCTGTATCATGAAAAAATTTCAAGTAAATATGTCATATCAATACAAATTCGGAATAGATGCGTTGTATTGGTACAAGTTTTAAATTTTTTATATCACAAGAGAAAGTTTGGAATAATACGTCATTCAGAATTTCAGGTGACCTTTTACTTTTTTTTTTTTGGCCAGATAAGGGCAGCACATCCTAAGATAGATCAAACAAGAGCACAGCCCCCCTTGAGTTTTGATCAAACGCGGATGAGGTTGTCGACAATCAATGCACCAGGCCATCCACGTGTGCGTGTCGTGTGGGGCCCACCACTAGCGCACGCTTTCGGTCCATTGACAGATCGACACGCCTATCCATAGTACAGCGTCCCTTTCCACGCACCGGATCAAAGCCGTGACGTCATAAATGTCTCGCTAATCACCTAAATCGACCAACTGAGGCATAAGTCGAATCAAAATGAGTGTCAATACGAAATTATTAATGCATGGTTCGCGCCTAACTCGGGCGCAAATCGTCGCTTAATCACTTAGTCAATCTCTCGTGATTTAAGACATGTTCGTTTTAGATCAAGTAGAAGCAACAATCTTTTTTTTCCCCTCAAAATCTAAGTATTAACGTAAGTATATATGTGTATCCTCGTGCCGATATTTAGATGATTTGGAAGTTTTAGGTATTTCGAGCAAAGAAATTAAAAAGATGCACGGGTTAAGATATCAATATTAACCAAAAATAAATAATCCATCTGGGCATATTCTAACAATAACCAAACCCCAGCGTAGTCGTTAGGGATTCTTAAGTGTGACGCCGTGGTGGTGGGTCCTGCGCTAGCGTCACTCGAGGACTAGTCGTGCATCACCGCCGGTTTATAGCTGAGTCATCGCTTGCCGGTCGCGCGGACACCTCGATTATCAAAAAAAAAAAAAAACAATAACCAAAGTACTATTATGCTACTAAATCTCGCTTCCAATTAACTATACTGAGACGAATTTGTTTTGGGAGCTTTCTATATGCATGGTGTCTAATGCACGTGCAAAGGGTTGCTCAAGCGCGATAAATAAGTATGCATGTCTTCCTTACATAAGGTCTGAATTCTAATTATGACACTCGCACATTTGCTTATTCATAGGAGCGCACACCTATATATTCTATACTAATCACCTAATGCACGTAGGACAAAGGATTGCACTATCCAATAAAGATTAATCAAGTGCTTACAGAGATCCGCATAAAAAAAACAAAATTAATGATGCTTTGCTTCGTGGCAACTTCATGTTTTTATGTCAAGATAAAAAAGAAAGTAATTAATTACTTTAATGGATGGAATCAATTTGTACCTTTTTTAGTCAGTATCATGGTATGGTAATGGAGGTAAAATGCTGGATGATCTTCGTTGCCTTTAATTGAACCCTTTTTCCTCTCTTTATGGATGGACAAATGTTGGTGTCTCCCACGTGCATCTATGCAAAAAGGAGATGAATCCAAATTCTAATTTATTTAAATAACTTAATTCACCTAAAGTGCCTAACCCATGTGGCTTTGACAAACAAAAATAAACAGAGAGGTATCATCGCTTGCTTTGACCCTTATACGTTCCAACAAGTAAGTGAATTTTACCAATTATGCCAAACTATTCCCATCTAAAAAGTTAATAATCCTGGTAGGGAAAAACGAAATAATCTAAACTAAAGTACAAAATACTAGTGGAAAAATGGTGGAATGTAGTTTTGTGGTCGGACTGAATCATCACGAAATTCCTTATAAACTACTTGATCTTCTATCGATTTTTTTTAAAAAAAAAATGTCAATTGCTGCACAAAACTAACATAGTCATAATAGTAGGATTTCGTGCATTATACTAATTTAGGTGTAACTTGATTGAATTGTCAATGAAACTATAAATTGACCCCCAAGGAATTCTATTTGACCCCTCATTTAGAAGCCATACATGATACGTTCCAACCAATTAATTTTCTGAGTAGTCTTTCAAGCCGCGTCCCTATTGAATGGGAAAGATTGCATGGTTATCTGAACTTTACAAATCTAGGGTTTGAGCTAAATAATAGAAGGTAGGTTTTGGGCTGGGAACATTAATGCTTTCCAGTCCTATATACGTGGAGCTTCATTTAATGATTAAACAGAACTAATCTCAATAGCTGCATTTACTTTCTTTATCTGATTATTAATTGCTACACCAATGAAAATTAAACGATTGGCATTTGTCCCGAGAAGACGAGAAGAAAAGAAGGCAAGACTTTTGTTCTCCTTTACGCAAATCTCCAAAGTCATGCAGCAATAGAAGGCCATGATCAGGGGGTGACATATTCAACACCAAACAATGACAAGTCTTCTTAATTATGTCATTGTCTCCATCAATGTTCCTACACTCGAGAAATTTGGCAGGTGATAACAAAGAAAATATGCGTAGATTGGGTTAAGAAGTGATCATAGGTATATCTAAAGATTACTAAAGATAGGAAATTTACAAATTTTTGTGAACTTGTTCCCTCATTTTATGTGTAATCATGTGTTGTAAAATCAAAACGTGTCTTTATAGAATATGTTCAACCAATGCTTCGAGACCACTCGTTAATAAGTTCCCGACATAAACTCTTGAGCATTGAAGTGAATGCTATGAAAACATGGTAAGACTGATATTAGGGATGTGTAAAAACCCAAACAAGGTTGTCTTGGAATTAGAGAACACGAAAGAACCGGTCCAGTTTTCAAAAATAGGCTTGAAAACTGGACCGGTTTCTTTTTTTTTTTTTTCCTTACCAAAAAAAAAAAGAACCGGTCCAGTTTTCAAGCCTATTTTATTATATTTTTAAATCTTTTTAAAAAGTACATCAAATTAGCGGTGTGCATGGTTCGGGTGGGCAGTTCCCACCCCGGAATCGTGGACCGCCTGCTACAGGACCGGTTCCAAAAATTAGAACTGAGAATCGCACGTCGGTTCAATGGACTCGTCCAAGAACTGAACCGCCGGTCCGGTCCGGTTCTTGGGCGGGTCCATGGAACCGGTCTCAACAAGTTTTCCTAGATAAATAAAAACAAATCTATGGACCAACATCGGATCAACAGAACAAAAGGAAAAAAAACATAACTTTTCATACAATTTCTACACTATGATCGATTGTATTAACCACATCATCTATAAATCAAGTGGGTACCCATTAATTATTGGGAAAAATGACCAAGGTATCCCAACTACACAAGAGCTTCAGACATGATAACAAATTTTTTTCTTTTTTTTTAAAATTTTTCTGGTTAGATTTTTTTAATTAAAATTTTTAAAAAATAAAATATATTATTATTATATTACTGATACGGTCCGAGTGGGCGGTTCCACACCGGGAACCGGCCCAAACAGTACTGATTCCAAAAAATTAGAACCGAGAACCGGACCGGTTCCTTGGGAATCACTGGTTCCGATCCGGTTCCAAACAGTCCGGGCGGGTCCCGGTTCTTTTGCACACCCCTACGTCAAATAAACATGAAAAACCAACATAGCTACGGTCCAACCACAGCTATACCAAATGAGAGCACTCTTTGACTTTTTGACATCTTTGAAAAGAAAAATCTCAGTTTATGGGTTTATTCTATGGATACCTAACAAATTGATACAATTGCATGTACACCTATTTTATGGTAGGACCAACTTTTAACTCTCGTTGGTGTTGCACAACACAATCAAATCCTTTATTTGTCATTGCCACCTAATCAAAATTAAATGATTTAAATTTGTGTATAGAAAGAGAGAGATGCATTGAACGCCCCCCACAAATTATAATCCCCTTTTCTTCCCCCTGTTTTAGTTTAATCCCCACCAGAAATACCATCAGCCTAATTTCTAATCATTTGGTTAATTTATCTAACCTAACCATCAATTTTTCATCACAAATTGCAGCAAAAGTGCATCGATGCCCTTTTTTGACTTTGGCAAAGGCAGATCTGCTCGTCCTTGATAGTGTAAAGGCGGTCCGTTTAGAATAATTTTCCTTAATTTATTCAGATAAATAGTACTATTTCTTTCTTTCTTTTTTAATTTTTAATTAGTTTGGTAAGAATGATTTGGGTTAGTTCTCAGTCTGTTGTCAACACTTTTAGGAAAACCGTGTAAGCATGCTAGAAGCCTAGAACCAAAGTGGAACTGTACCCACTTGGTTTTGTCTCGAACTTGTCCTAAGGAACTTGGCTGCTGGGGTCCGTGATTGCCCCCAAAAGCCTAATGTGAACAAAGACTTCCTTGTACCCTCTCTTTGGCCAGTTGAAATGATCATGCAAAGCTCTGTTTTTTTTTTTAACTCTATTCTTATCACCTTTTTTCGATCGATAAATCATGGATTTGTTGTATAGTCCCTGTGTACACTAATCTTGACTGATATGTTAGAGACATTGTGATGAAAAGTGGTGTCGAGAGGAAGAATATGCTTTCAAGATGAACAAATAACGCAAGGACTTTTAAGCAGCGAATGCTGAAATTTCTCGTAATAGCTTCTCTTAGAAAGTGGTACGAGTTAAGAGTTGATAAGTAAGAGAAAAAGAACAGTGTATTCAAACAACCCCTTAACAAAATACACGATGGTTCTGAAGAAGAAAAGTGAGTAGACTAGTCCATATGGCTTTTGAATCCATGGGCATAAACTAAGAAACATGACCGTCGAGATCGTGTTCTTGCTGTATGGGATTCCGATCAAAATACGCATCATATTGCTATGTACTTTAACATTATCTCCCTAATCGTATCGCGAGTCATCTATGCTGATTTCTATCTCTAATATAAAATCCGTATCACTTCTTAAGAGAACTATTCACGTGATATGTTAGAGATAATTACGAGACTCTATCTATAACACGACGATTTTTGCAAAAACTAAACATGTAAACTTCTCAATTGCATCGTACAATCCCTGTCCTGTGGCATGAACATGTATGACCCAGCTAAACCATGCCCGTTCTGCGGTCTCCAACCTTCGTTTATCGTCCCAAAAACATGCCAGCCAAAAGCTTCCTAAAAAGTGCATCCATCCTTAAAGTTGCCGACCGGTCATAAGCTAAAACAGAGTAACCGTACATTCCAGTTCGATTTTTGTAAGCAAAGTTGCCATACATGTCTCAGCGCATAGTCACCTTTATCTATTTAATGGCTCGTACATTTATATCACGTACAAGAAACTTCAATTTCAATGAAACTTTCGTTTACAAAAGAATACTATAGCTTCCCTTTCTTCAGTACCACGATTCATCAACACATAAGTACCTGTTGCATTATACTGGCTTGGACAAAAGCACTTCAACGTTTAGCTCATCTTAATATAATATACATATATATATGTATATATATTCTTCAATCACACAATTATGTGACATGTCTTTTTTTTGTCAGGCAATTACGTGACATGTTGATCGTTATTGAAAATCACCGAATTTGATCATATTACATCAAATCCCCTATCTAGTTCAAAGGCACTGCACCTTATATGCGAAAAGACTCTAATGCTTTCAGGGGTATTGCGAGACTCTGCACTTTAACCAATCACGGGCCATCGAGTATCATGAACTTCTTTGTTCTCCTCCCGACGTTTCAACAACCTCACCGGACTTCGGCCTCTATTATTTCTTCTTTTCTTGCCCTTCTTGATCGTAGCCAATCTCAATTTGTGTTTTTTCCCCTTTCTTTTTGGGGTTTGAGTTCATGACACAACGTGACTTTGGGGGGTTTCTTTATTCAGGCGATGCCGATGCGACTTGAAAACTTAGTAATCATGGCCCGTGGGTGTGAAGGCGACTCACCCCAAAGTAGCAACATCAGGTATCACCTGAACCAGATGATCCCCTCCTTCCTGAAAACTCAAATTGAAAAATCACTCCACTCAATCCCCGATCTCAATCCATCTCATACATTATTTTACCAGGAGCTGACCGCCAATTTAGGTCATTTTCTGTCGTCTCTCCAACGCTTTTTCATTTGTCCCACCAAGACTTTTTCACGAACATCTTCATCCCCATAATGGCCTTCATGTGAAACCCCCAACAGTTTCTTCTTTTTCAATCCCTTCTAATCCACAGAATCTCATCATCGATCAAATTAGCTCTTCTTGCCAACTTTGGGTGGCGGAAATTGTTATTAAACACTCGACTGCTACAATACTCGACCAACCTCATTGGATCGCGACACTTTTCTCGTGTAATTTACAAAGAGCCGTGTTAATGAACAAGCATTATCAATTCAAAAAAATTCAACTCCCAAAACATTATTTATGCAAGCACCAAAACAAAGTGCACGAGAAATTGCCCAATTCCTTAAATGGCTATTTAGCAAATGTCTTTTGGACATTTGTAGAGCAAATCGATATGATAACTAGTGAGACAACAAGTCCCAAACGATTCTAGAAAAGTTTTCTTTATCAGGGCTGGACTTTTCTAAAATATAGCGCGCAAGACCAAACGATTCGATCAATTTTAAACAAAGCCCGAAAAAGAACAGGTAACATGGCAAGATAGAGTTCGATACTAAATCTTAACTACCTTGTCGAACCCGTTCAATCAATCACTTTAACAAACGCTGAACTTCGAAGATCCCAATGCGTGCTTGCTTGGGTCCATCATCCATGTCACGAAAGTGGCAGCTCAGTCCGCCCCACCAAAAACCTCAGGAAATAGTGGAGAGGGGTCCGATGATTCGGCCAAAACATGTGGGCATTTAATGTTTTCTTGACAGGTTCGTCGCGACGTGAGTTCTGGATCGAGATTTTGGGGCGGTTTACGCCTCTTCGAATCGCAATTGCTTCACATCTCATCCCCACACTCGCACTCACACACACTCGTGGCTCTTTCTTTGTTGTCCCTCTCGTCGGGTTTAGCTGTCCAGATGGGAGGCATTGCTGGTTGTTGATGCAGCAAAATCGGGGAATCGGAGATGACTGCCGATATGAAAAACAGAGCACCTGCATGCACATTAGGTGTCTGATGAATTGTCCATGCGGTGGCAATGTGCTCAACTTCCGTTAGTTTGGGGTTCACATCATCCTCGAGCTGTATATTAGCAAGAACGCTTGTGCCGCTCGTGCTGTTGTCTGTGGTGTTCTGAACATATCCAATCAGTATATGTGCTGCTGTTCATGTGGATGAATTTATTAGTGTATCTCCGATTCTCTACGGATTTGGCAGTTTGATTGTTGAACTTTGTTTTCAATGGCGCTAACGTTTCAGTTCTTTGCAACATGTGCACTTTAATTACGACCCGGCCAAATTTTTCGCGATAGGTGGCCGGTGTGTAAGGAATTCGATCGAAAGTCAGTTGAGTTACGGTTAAAGTGCATTCTTCGCAAAAAGAAATAAGAGCCTAGTGTTTTTTAGTGATTGAAATCAAAGTCCAATAGCTTAACTGTGAAATTCATTAATCACTAATTTTTCCCGGATGAATAGGGTTTCGTTAATTTGAGTGTTAAAAATTGCACTCCATTAGCTCCGCCCCTTTTTCACTAGACAAGAAAAATTCCATGTGGTGTTTTATTCTGGACTTCCCCATCCTACGTGATCGTTTTCACCACGAAAAAACTTTCTTTAGGAGATACGTGACAAATTTTTTTTGTTTTTGGTCGAAGAGATACGTGACATTGACGCGGCGTCAAGTGGCCATCACATCATAAAAAGACAAGAAAAAAGTTGGAAAGAGAGAAAGACGGGGCGGGAGAGGGGCAGCGAGGGCCTCGTCGGTGGCCGACTCGCAAGTTGTAACCACTTTCTGTAGTTATGGTACTAAATAAGATGGAAAAATCGATAAAAAGAAAAAGGTCCGGCTAAAGTTTTCCGTCTACTGAATTGCAAAGTTTACTTTTTGATAAGAATTTTATACTTGAGTTTCAGAGTCCAAATAAACCTCGTAAAATGCTTAAGACTCGAGCGTATCGATCGCCCAAATTTAAATTTTAAGACTTCTTGCGAAATTATACACGCATCCCGATTTTGATGACAGCTTTGCAATACGTGCTGCATAGCTCGCCAATGACAGCTTCGCGGGACACGAATCTTTTGGCAAAGCTGTCGTGCTTTTCCTCGTAAAAATCAGCACGTTTTCGGAGCGAAATCGTTCGTCTTGCCAAATGGAATGGTGGCCAATTGAGTGTTTTGCTGGACAAATGTCTTGTCTGGGCGACAGCAGAAACGTGAAAAGGCGCAGCCCTACCTGCGACGACGAATCCATCGAATGGATGGATGGTCTGAGAAACCCTATCGCAAAGCAGATAAGCTCTCTTTCAAGAAGGGTGAAGACGCAACTCGAAAGTGGGAAAACGACCCCCTTCTTGTGATCCTCTTAGCTTTTGGAAAAGCAACGATCCTGCCGACTGTGTTACATTGTTTTGATAATAATTGCACTAATAATGCTCACCAATATCCCGATACATAATGAACCCTTACAAGTTTCTATTTTGATCAAATATGTACTAAAGATTTCATTTTTATGTCGCATTAGGGGTGAGAATTAAATTAGCTTTCACGTACAAGACTGATAAAACTTAAAGATATGTACTGGAAATTTAAATACTAAAGTGCTGACATTTAAATGTTGAAAGTAAGAATTTTTTTGATAATTGCTGGAAATCTGATCGGAATGTTGGGGAGAATTAATGAAAAAACAGCCTATACCTATTCATAAGCCTTTTTCTTTGGCCAATTGTGTCCTAAATATTTTTACGTTTTACCAATTGAATCTATTTGATCAATTTTGACTGGAAATCGCTAACATGGACGTTGGCCATCCTACGTAGCAAGGCCATCGTTGGCCCACAATTATACTTGAGAAGAAAAAAGGAAAGAAAAGAAAAAAAAAGAAAACAATTCAAAAAATTCAAAAGAATACTAAAATATTATTAAATGTGTCCACGTCAGTGTTGACCATGCCACATTGGACGGCCGATATCTATGTCAGTGACTTCCAGCCAAAACTGATCGGAGGGACTAAATTGGCACGAGTACAAAAAGTTTAAGATTCAATTGACAAAAAAAAAGGGTTTATGACTGAATTAGCACAATTGCAATACTTTTTTGGTAATTTTCCTTGGAATGTTGTTAGTTCTTAACAAATATGTATAATGGGTCTTAACAACATGTTGTTTTTCCGTTGAATGGATAAACTGACTCATTATTCACTTAATTTAACTGTATTGTTTTCCTTGATCCAGTCAAAGCAGACTATTCGAGACTAAAGTTTGAAAGCAATTAGTCTCGTGACATTATACAAGTGAGAATCGAACCTAGACAAAAAGTTAATGTGAATTCTCTATTGCGGTGAATTTAACATCGCATATAAGATTTAGGGTTTTTTTTTGGTAAGATAAGTGGTAAATTAAAATTTTGGGCCTCCACCTTATAGGTAGAGATCCCTCCAAAAATTGGCGTATGCCACTATATGTAGCGAGCACACGGTATTCTTTAGTAAAAGGCGAAAGAATAGTTCGCTCTGTGCTCACTGCGTGGCTGCGTTATAAGATTTAGGGTTAATATCACAAAAAACCTTAAAATGGTATATTTATGATAAATTTACCCTAAACTAATTTTTTGACCATCAAAAACCAAACTCGTACATATGTAATAAATTTATCCCAAACTAATTTTTTGACCACCGAAAACCCTAAACTTGTACATTTGTGACAAAATTGCCCTCTGTTAAATTAGATAAATACTACGAAAAATTAAAACTGGTACACCTATGATAAATGGAGGGTAAAATTCCAAATCGGTACCCCCGTGAACTGCCACAGATAATCCAACTAAAAAATTTGACGGTAAAACTAAACGGAAATTAATGGAGAGTAAAATTGTCATAGGCATACTGATTTAGAATTTTTCATGGTATTGGGGTAAATTTGTTATAGATGTACCGATTTAAGATTTTTCGTGGCATTAACCTTAGTATTTATAATACATGCCAAATTCTAGAGGAATTCTAAAAAGAAATTTGAAAAATTATGATAAACCAAGCTAGGCCCATCAGTTAATGTGGATTCTCTATACTTGGGGCGTACTCTCGTTTCTTTTGTCTTGAAGAGAAGTACACGTATTTACGTACTCTCACTACCTTATTCTATAAATTTTGATTCGTGTCGAGCATCTTGTCTTATATTATTTTACATATTTTATGCTACAAATTGAAAAGAGAGCCACGGAGAATGTGTCGTCCACCCAAGAATAGACCGCTCCTCATTTGTCTTTCTCGATTATCCTTCCATTTTTTGGGGGCTCTACTTTCTTTGTTTCCCATTTTCTTCTATTCTAAGAATATTGGATATGTTTGACCAAAAAAAAAAGAATATTGGATATTTAATCCTGTGTCTTTTACCTAATATCTGAATGATCTTACACTCGCACAACTTACATTTCCATTAAAAAGTTTGGAATGCCTAAGATGTAAACATTTGAAATATTAGTCCATGTGTTTGCACAAAGAAGAGCCATATTACTAATGTGTAATTATTTAAAAGAAAAAATCAGTACCAGTTTCATTCAAAAAACACAAAAAAATCCTTTCACTTGTTTTGGTAGTTTCACATGGCCATCGAACCCATAATGTTTCATGTGGCCTCAAAGTTAAAAATATATACAAGAGGGTCATTTTTCTCGAACAAAGAATAGGGTTTTGGTAGTATTTTGATGATGTTGATTGACATTCATAGAATGTTCATGATAACTCGAGATGGAACTCATTAGGTTCGGTTTCAAGGCACGGAAACACCATACACAAAAAAATTGTCAACTCCCTTCACTATCAACAAAAGAATCCCTTTATACCACGGCAGCACGCGAGTCGTGTCCTATTGTCGAGTGGGGGAAGGGCTTGCGCGAGCCTTTTGAGTTGGCTCTATTTTTCGGGTCATGTTTTCATTCAATCCTAATCAAAGGACGCTTCATGAGTTTTTTGGTTGGCGGGTTACTGATAAGGACATCACCACATTTCCATATATATATATATATATATATGTGAGATGTACATGTCGATTACTCACTAATCAGAAGACTAGTTAGAGCCTTGGGAGGAGTCATCACCCCTTTTGCAAGAACTCGTCAAAATAGATGGAGTGGGCCGTTTTCTTTTGTCAAGACTATTGTTTGGGCTAATCGGCCTCTCAGAGGGTCCAACCCGTTTCACACTCCAACAGAAAGAAACCCTAAAATTACAAAGACCAAGATCCCAAGAAGATGACCCGAATAAAACTACAACCCCGATTTGGACCCAAGATTCTCGACCAATTGGCAATTGAGATTGAAGAACACTGAAAATGGGAAGGCTGATCAACTACCTAAACTTCTCCTAATATTCTCGGTCTCAAATGGGTTCTCCATGACCCGAATCCTTGAACAAGATGGAGTCGCAAATCACGATGTCTTTCAACTCGTGTCGTGTTCACTGCTGGGGTTCTGTCACCAAATTGGACCATGCTTTCGTTTCTCCGACCCGAGAGTTGGTGGGGTTTCGAGGAATATGTGTGGAGTTCGACTGCGGATGGAACATGGGCAAAAGACGATGGAAGTTTCTGCAACATAGAGCTTTCGCGAAGATGTCTGAGGAGGGAACATGAGCAGTAACAGTATCGTTCTTTTGAGTCTTCTCCTGAAGAAAATAAGAGTCAATCTTGATGTCTTTGGTGCGTTCATGGACGACAGGGTCTGAACTTAATGTGCGCCGCGGGGCCGGCGGCTTAATGATTACAAAACAGTTGTGTAGGAAGAACAAGAAGGGCACGTGAAAATCACGAAAAACGGCTTGAGGCCATGACAGTTCGCAAGTTGGCGACAGACATGACATGATACTCGGCTTCGACAGAAGAATGAGCAACCGTCGGCTGCTCCTCAAGACTTCTAAGAAATAGGATGATGACCGAGAAACGCGATGAATCTGACGGTAGAACGACATGACATGGGATGAAAGAATTTCGGATGCACTTCTTCGCAGAGATCGCCATGGAGAGAACAGTTATTCACATCTATATGATGAAGCTTCGAATGTTGAATGGTATGGAAAAATGGATCGTGCAATCCGCCGCAAAAGAGAGATTAACATAGAAATATAGACAAGAAATAGATAACAAACACACCGGGATTTACATACTACGGTCCGGGTTGTGACCTCAATCACGGGAAGAGTCGTAGCGACAAATTCAAAGTTCTAACTAGTCTCTTAAGCTCAAGCCCCGATCAGAACTCTCACGGTGTTTTTCTCCTAAAAAAAACTCACAATCAGAAACATAAACACTCAAAAGGTTACAAAGAGCGATCCAAAAGAAGTGCCAAAAAACGACCACGTGCTCTGGATCAATATTCCATTCGGTCCTTCAACTTTGATTCTCTTCAATTCAATCCGTATACTAGTAATAATTCTTCTTATTTTTGCACATTTAGATATTAAGATAGCTTTTTCCTCTAAAAATGCTGTCCACGCGCGTTCTACGTGGAAAAAGTGCACATTTGATCTCTCATATAACATGATTTTGCAATGAAAATCGGAAATTGTGTCACCACACATCTTTTTACTCCCTTAATTTTTTAAGTAAAGAAAAAAGAAAAGAAATTTATCGTTCTCCGGTTGGCACAGATGTGAGCCGCGTGATTGATATAGAAATTTTTTTCATTTTCACAAAATATATTTCTATTTGCAGATTTTACAGATTCCTGCAATCCAGCATGTTGACTTTCCATAGTTGACTTTTCGACAAGGGGATTGGAGGTCATTGCTCATGTCACCTTCCCCGTGACTTGTGGAACATCTAACTTCTCCCCCCACAAAAAAAAAATGTTTCTTTTCAAAAATCAAATTCGGGTGGAGCCATTTCCAAGTCTTTATTTTATTTTTAAAACACAATTCGACCAAATTAACCTCACTCACAAAATTAATCATTAACTTATTTCCGCTTTCCTCTTGAACCACAATGACGGGAGAATTTTTTTTTAAAATTGCTTGCGAACTCAACATGTGGATTTAGTGCTGATAAAAGATGCATTTCTAAGTAAAATCATGCTTCAAAGTAGGATAACGAATTTTTTATGTTCGTCACAAATTTATCTAATTGTGGACTGTATATAATGCTGTCGGATTTAGCTATTAGAATTTTTATCGAAGCCTTTTGGTGATTTAAATGGAGGGGCAAACCTGATTACCATTCCACTTTATTTTAAATTCATTTTTCTTCATAAAAACACCAATTACTTTCTACACGGTTTTAAAAAAAAATCTTTTTCAGTCTTTAGGGTTTCAAGATTGGAAGGGACAGACAAAATTTATTCCAAATTGAGTCTCTAGCTGTCGGTAAAAAAAAAAGAGTCTCTAGCTAGGTGCACATTCCATGAGGCTTTTTTTTAGCTTTTCTAGTGCAAGAAATACATTATTCCATTCAAAAGGAATTTTATTTAAAGTAGACCAAGGTAAAAAAAAAAAGATGCATGGATCACAATTGCCTAAAAATTGTGTAATTAAAAATTAATACATGATAAACCGAATTTGACCACTAATTTGGTCAGTCGCCTTAAACTTGAAGTGTTTTAGACAAAAAAATTGTGGAAATAGCTCTGTCCAATATTTATTCAACGTTATATAGTGTACCTTGGACCTGAGTATGTTCTTAAACTATTTCGCTTGAATTTTGGGACGCTAAAATTCGGGGGTATTTCATAGGGAGAGGGAGTAAAAAACCATCTCTCTAATTGGGGGGATTGGGCGTGCCGATACTGACATGTCAAAATAATGAACACAGTCCCGTTAGTCCACCAAATGTATACATTTAGACAGGTGGGGCGTCCCTAGTTGGATATTTACATCCTCTGCTTTGGTCAATCGCCTTAAAAATTGTGTTTTAGACGAAAAAAATTGTGGAAATAGCCCTGCCCAATTTTTTATTCCACATTATATAGTCTACCTTTCCCAGTTGTTAGAAAGGAGAGAAAAGCAGATAAGATTCCTTCCTACAATTAAGGTTATTTTAAGTTTGAATTAAACCTGTTTTGTACTTGACCAATTATATCGGAAAAGAGAATTATCCACTTGTCCTAAGAATAATCATGGTTTGCATCATATATAATCTGGATTTTCTGCAATATAAAAAACCAGAAAGTTAAGAACAAACTTTGATGGCCCCATTTACGATGTGAAAAAACAATAGACAAAATTATCAAACCATAGATTTGACACTACATGTACGAGATATTCAAAATACTTAGCAAATTGTATATTTTAGATGGCATAGAAATGCATATGGTGTAAGTACATCAAAAGTTTTAATCTCTAGTTCATAAGATCCAACGATAAGCAGATGCTTATCGTATGGTACGACACAAACAATTCTAAGAAAACTTCACATTTCTCGATAAATAAACCTTGCATCAGTGATGTTGAGTTTTTAAATTTGAGGGGATAGCGCACAAAATTTGCCGAAATCTAAATTTGAAAAGGCGAGGTGTACAAATGTTGCACGAAGGTTTCGAAAAATACAATAGATATCAAAAATTATCGACAAGAACGATATCGTACATCCCGTGGCTCGTGGAACGGCAGCCGCCATTAGCTCCCGAGGACTTCTGTACCCAATAAGGATAAATGGAAAACAAAACCCCGGAAATTGTCACTAATTCCCGCACCAAAGACCACAAAAATTGAAAGAAAAAGAAGAATAATAAGAACAATAACAAAAGTGAAATGAACCTTAACTAATCCAACAAGCCAGTTGACACAGTAGGCCATGCGGTCAAAAGTCAAAGCAAGCAGCTGGACCTCTATTAGCAACACGTTTCCCATTTTACTTTATGAGCTTTGACTTTGCCTCTTCGCTTTGAGAATCCGCGTTAGAAAGGAGAAGAGGGGAAAAGCACAGAAAAAGCCCTCTTTTGACTTTCTCCATTTTTGGCACACCAAATCATTTAATTAGAGTTTGAAAAATTGATTTTTGTTTAGCAATTGAAACTCCATAATTTCAAATATCTATAAATAATGATGTTTATCGAGTTGCAATCATGCAGGATTTTTTCATTGTTTTTAAAATTTCAAATGTCTTTTCTTTTTGAAAAGATAAGTGACTTTCCTTTTTTACCGGAAGAGTTCGAAAGAAGCGCTTAGATCCGGAGACCTCAACTTGTTATAACTTTGAAAGCATTAAGATTAGTTCAAAGTTTAGATGATATTTTGATTTTTCCAGATTAATGATGGGATATCTGAAACTTTTAGTCACTCTACATATTTCAGTGATGGCTCTCATCTTAAAACCTCAAGGTAATTTTGTTATGCAAAGTTCGTTTTCCATCCTAATACGTAATATGTGCACTCGAAATTCCTACACGATGACCGTTATAAGACCTCTAGAGCTCATGTGATCTATTGAAGTAAAAAGAAAACTGTTAACAGCTACGCTGTATGTCTGAGTACCTAATTGACTGTAAGTGACTTTCCGTTAACCTATCATTTCTAGAAAATCAAACGCATGAAAGTCCAAAAAATTAATTCGCGAAATACTATTTCTCTCAAACAAACACGTCCTTATTTTCGGCATTTACAATAACACGAATGACGTATTTCCAGCTTTTTCACCATAGCCCGTAAAACCCTAAGTTGGGGGGGGGGGGGGGGGGGGGGGGGCGCATTTGTTGGGCCACCTAGCCACTCGAGTCTTGTTTTGCGCATTACCATGTTCCCGAAATTAGCCGAGTTTTTTATGTATCCACAATTAAAATTATCTAAAGCGAGCTTTCTCATCCGCAAGAAACATATTCGAAGCCCCATAGGCAAATGATACACAAACCTTACTAGGCATACAAATGGAGGGTTACGAACGTGCCACATGTCCGAACGAGTGGGTGACCAAACATAATTTGTCTCGGCGGGTCAAATTACTCCTTATGCCCTTACCATTATTAAGGAAAGCTGTGAATAAATTATTTTATCGAAAAAGATCGAGTGAATCATTACCTCTTATTTATTAAAATTCATTTTTTTCCCGATACACTGAATGTGGGGACGCCGCATTTAATTTCTATTTGGGAGCAAGCAGTCGCGTCCCCACGAGAACGTGGGGACGTAGTTTCCTTCGACTTTCTCGAGAAATGAATTCTTTTCATTATTGTCTTTTTGGTCGGATTCTCGTGAAAATAAATTCAACGTGGAGAGAAAGAGAGAGAGACAATAATTGCATGTGCCATGCTTTCTTGTCGTCAAATGGTCAACTTGTCAGCTTGTAATTTGCCACCTCGGAAACAAAATAAGCTAGTAGTGATCCTTAAATGCACACCCCTTAGTTTATTTAATGGATTAATACCGCGAAAAGTTATAAATTGATACATTTACGGTAAATTTATCCCAAATTAATTTTTTGATCACAAAAAACTATAAACTGATTAATTGTGATAAATGTACCCTCGGTTAGTCTCCGTTAAATTGAATTAATACCACGAAAAATCATATATTGTTATATTTGTGACAAATGAAGGCTAAAATCCTAAAATGGTATACCCGTAAACTATCATATGTCTTTCAACTCAGAAATCCAATGAAAAAATTAAACAAAAATTAACAGAGGGTAAATTTATCACATGTATACCAATTTGAGATTTTTTATAGCCAAAAAATTAATTTTGGATAAATTTATCATAGATGTGTTAATTTGGTTTTTTTTATGGTATTAACCCTTATTTAATATGCTATTTAGTGCTTAAGTAAGAGTCATGAAAAATCAAAGTCATTATGGAGGTGAGGGTTTGCAAAATGCAATTCATATCAAATTAAATTGATATCGTGCGATTAGGATGCTCGATTGGTACACATAAATATGATTTCTTACCAATAGGGCATGATATAAACGGGGTCAAAATTCTTAATTCGAAACATAAGATATTGTCTTTGACAAGCATGTGCTAGCTACTTGATCGCCACGTTATTAAGAGTCCTTTGGAAAATTATGCAAACATCAATGATCTTTTAACTGTCACCATTTGCTCTCAAAACCTACTTAATTAAATCGATCTATCGATGTTCTTGGCGTGATCTTTTACAGGGACCTTATTAGAATTATAAAGTATAAGATATGGTCTAGGACAAGTAAGTGCCAGCTCCTAGGTGGTGGTCATTATTAAGAGTTACTAAGAAAATCATATGCGACATAGTGATCTATGACTGCCACCATGTGCTTTCAAAACTTATTTAGTTACATTGATCGATACTTGTTTTTCAAGCGATTTTGATAAAGATCATTATTTGAAGCAATTAACTGTAATTAAGTCCTCACCTCATCAAACACAGACAAATTTCTTTATAAAGCTTGACCAACTCCTTACATTGCAACGATCCACACCACCATCGTCTCAATTAGCGTCTTCAATTTATTTTGGAAAGCGATGAGGTTAAAGGACTGTTTTTTTTTTTCTCAATGTCGTATTTGCAAAATTATCATAAATTTGATGGAACATTAGTGGTGACAAGGGTAATTATTGAGGAAAACTCAAAGTATCCTGATAAAAAATTTCATCAATTCTGATCGATTTGTCTACTACATTTAAAGAATTGCCACCATTCATAATGAGGCAACAGTAAAATTTCAAATTAGGGATTAAAATGAAATCATTTTTTTTTTCAAAGAGAGTACAGAGTGGGCACTGTCTCAAGTAAAGGCCTAAAGTCGGGCCATTTTCTCAAAGAGCACCTAGAATGGACATTGTCTTAAATTAGGATCTAAAGAAATCAATTTAGTCTAAGGGTATGAAATGAACTTCATCCAATTTACTCTGTTTCTATTTTTCCTTCTTCTTTTTTTTTCCATATAATCAACTATCCATGAAAATTCCAATGAAAAAATGGAAGGGTCTAGAGCGGGAAAGATTATAGAAAGTAGGGGTGAGCGGTTCCCGGTCCGGTCCGGTTCCAAGACGGAATCGGGAACCGGACCGAGAGAATCGGTTCTCAATTTTGAGAACCGCGGACCGGACCGATTGGTTTTAGGACCAGGAACCGGTTACTTAGAGTTTGGAGTTTTTTTTTTGTCAAATACTTAAAGTTTGGTTCACATTTTACTAATTTTTTTCAATAAATTTATGTCAATGAAGTTCACTTAGGGTTTAATTTACATTTTACTAATTTTTATCAATGAATTTATGATAATGAAGTTCACTTAGAATTTAGTTTACATTTTGTTAGTTTTTTTAAAGAAAAAAATAACAAAAATATATATTAAATAGTCGGTCCGGTTCTCCCTTGGAACCGGGAACCGGACCGCCCAGAAACCGGTTCCGCTTTTAGGAACCGGGAACCGGACCGATAGTCCCGAGAACCGGACCAAACTCGTCGGTCCGGTCCCGGTTTGGGCGGTCCAAGTTGCTCACCCCTAATAGAAAGCCACAGTTCAACAGTTCCAAGAACTGCTCATTTTGTCCATACTTCAAATTAGAAAAACTTTTTTCAATGTTGTTTGGTGATACTGATACCACATATTCCCCAACAAGTGATCATATCCGAATTCATTGGGTACATGATAGATTCGCAAACTCATTGAGTTTGAAAGGCTTGAATTCAGCTTGAACATATTTAAGACAAAATTAACCACTTGAGACATTTATTTGAGATTAAGTTTGCTACTTCAAGCCCATTCTTTGAGATAAAGTACACTATGGGCCATTTTTTGAGAAAATGACTCCATTTCAGGCTACTTTTCTTGGACTCAATAAATAACCATTCATTCTTAGATGATCATGCCCTTTTGAAATCATCAATTAGCGGTTGGTTCTACTGTTGCCAGCAACAGAATGTCTCTCGAAATCGTCAGAACGACTCTTTGATATCAGCAACGTGTCTTTAATAGTGTCAGTGTACTTTTGTTAGACCGTCTCTTGCTCAATAATGCTGGACTGCTCTTGATCAACTTTGGTGCTCATTTCCAGATTCAAAAGGCTTGAAGATAATTGTTGGACACCATATTGAGGTTGGCAAGAGAACGTTACATGTCTTCCACCCCTATGATATTGGCAGCTGCTTTTGCCAACAATCTACTGCTCCGGTAACAACCCGTTGCACCCGATAATTCTGGTCCTTCTAAGCATATTAGCAATTGCGACTTTGCTAAGCTGTTCACCGTCATAGACCTTCTAAGCTATACTTAAAAGTTCCCGTTATAAACTTGTTCACCATCACCAATGTCCATCCAACTATATACCTTATCTTGGTCCTTCCAAGCCATCACGAACATCCCCGTTCTTCTCCACTTATTCATGCTCGATCAAGGTCCTTCCAGATGTTCACTTTATATGAAGTTCTTTCCAACTTGTAAACATCTTAAAACCTGATAATTTGTTCACCCTCAATATCGGTAGCGATCCGTCGATATTGGTAGAACACTTTTGACAATGGCAGAGCACTCCTCATATCAGAATCTCACGGTGCTAATTATGATACCATCTGCATTGTGGCTTGTGTGTTTATCACATGGTACTACTCAACTAATACACACATTTGTAGCCTTTAATTGTCTTTATCTTCATCAAAACAACGTATGAGATTATCCTAACAGAAAAAATTGGTTTTATGGTGCTTGATAATAAGCGAATCCACGAAAGGCAACTCGTATCGTAAAAAATGGCATGTCATGACTAACAAATTTGAATCTACATCTTCTTTGTTTATTTTGGAATTTATCAAAATAACAAAATTATGAAATCATATTTGCAAAACGTTATAGATGATGCTGTCTTTTGGGAACATAGAAAATTTGAGCATTAATGAGGTATATCCAGGATGATAGACAAGATTTATAAAAGAAAAAAACAGATCAGATTTATTGAAAAATAAAAAAGAAAAAAATTCGTGAGAGATAGATAATAGACAGAGAGACTTATCCTTCTCACTTGGACGCGCGGCAAGAAATCAGGAAAAATGATTAAGTTCTCGATTTTTTTTCCCATTTAAATTTGTTGTTTTCTGTCGTCCAAATACCTGGAAGCCCAAAAACAATTTCTCATAAATGGTTTTTCACCAAACAAGCGGACCCTTAAGTTCCCATGACGTCGAATTTGTTGCTCGCCAACCAAACTCGACCTAAGTTTGAGGTTTTGGATGTAAAAGGCGCAAAGTAGAGTTGAAAAACGAATGCCGCGCGGATCCCGAGTTCGACTTTCCAAGAGGCTAAGATGAAAGGCAAAAACTAGTCTTACCTTCAATTTGGAGGACGCTCAGAGTCAGATCCATCCTTCGATATGAAGTGGTGTTTCCGTTTGACTTTTCCTCACCAAACACTGCCCCGGTCCTCACCATGAAATATTCCAAAGTAAAGAAAAACTCTTATCCCAAATTTTGCGGACACTTATATCATTAACTGCCATCTGCAGCTGCATAGCACAGAAACTTCCGCGCTCCCTCTTCTTCTTCTTTTATGTGTCTCCGCAACTTGAAAATTACTCATTTTCTGTTCCAATCATAACGTGGCCATTGACCGCCACCGCTATCGTTTCATACTGTGCCAATGCCGACCCGCTTCCAAAATCCATATGGTATGGATATATATGGACACTCCTCCCTGCGCTTATAGCACAAACCACCCGAACTCTTTCGCTTCTGCAGAAGGAAATTTATATTCCTAATTCTGAAATCTCTCTCCGTCGTCACCTTCTTCGCTTTAACCCTAAAAAGGAGGGGGGGAAAAGGAAGCCTCCGAATTTTCTCGGCGATTCTTGATCTCATCAATTCTTTTTCTGGGAAAAGTTTTGTCGTTTCCCGGATTCCTACTGATATAGAACCGGGTCAAATGATCCTTTCTTTCTGTTTCTTTGGTTTAGTGTATTAGTTCGAACTCTCTTTTTCTGGGTTTGATTGTATTTTGCAGTTCGATCCGTTCGTCATTCTTTCTGTTCCAGAGATTTTGTATTTTCGATTTTAAAGATGAGAAGCGAAGGAACTTTTTACTATTCGTCGGACACCAACAATAATTCGGATACGGAGAGCACCGGCAGCGACGGCCGTGCAGCCTTCAGTGGGCCGCTCGGATCAACCCTTCACAGCTCCAAGCGATCCTCGAGAAAGAGCGCGAGGTTCAACATCCCTTTGGAGACGGCGGGGCTCCGAAGCGGGAGTGCCACCTCGAAAGCCGAGGACGATGACGGCGAGCCGTATGTCGAGATCACCCTCGACATACGGGACGATGGCGTTGCCGTCCACAGCGTGCAGACCGCTGGCAGGGCAACCGACCTCGAGGACCCCGAGCTGGCGCTCCTTGCGAGGAGGACGTTCGAGACCCGGAGGTCGTCGTCATTCGGGTCGTCAGTCCTCCGGAGCGCATCGTCCCGTTTCCGGCAGGTCTCGCAGGAGCTGAAGCGCATCACCTCGCTCTCACGGCGGCCAACGACACCAGCAAGGCTCTTCGACCGGACGAGGTCGGCGGCGGCAACCGCGCTCAAGGGCCTCAAGTTCATCACCACCAAGACGGGCGGCGCCGCTGCGGGGGGCGGGGCCCCCGGGTGGCCATCAGTCGAGAAGCGATTCGACCAGTTGACCGCTTCGTCGGGCGACCTCCTGCATAGTTCCCAGTTCTGTGAATGCATAGGTAAATTAAAAAACCTGAAAAAGTACTCCCATTTCTTTTGTTATTGTACTATAATTTAGTAGTTCTTTATAGCTCAATAATGTCCGTTTCGTGTGTTGATAATTGCAATTAGGAATGAACAAAGAGTCAAAGGACTTTGCGAACGAGCTGTTTCGGGCACTTGCACAGAGGCGCAACATATATGGCGACACCATCAACAAGGATCAGCTCAGGGAGTTTTGGGAACAGATCAGCGACGAGAGCTTCGACTCGAGGCTACAAACTTTCTTCGACATGTAAGCAAGCAGTGCTTCATACGAGTGTTCATACTAATTTTTCGTTTTCGTGTAGGTTTTGAACAAGTTAATATTATTGTAAAACAAAATGATTATTAAAACGAAATGACTGTTCTATGTGATGCAATGTTAGGGTGGACAAAGATGCCGATGGGAGAATCACCGAGGAAGAAGTCAGAGAGGTATACATGCAATGCCACCTAAAACTAAGATCTGGGTCAAAGGAGCCTGATGAGTTACTGTGATTATTAATATTAATATTGTTATTATTATTATTTTCTGTGAGTCTATTTAGAAATAGAAGTTGCTGGGACGCGGAATTGTTCATTTCAATTGAAAGAAAATAAATCCTTTTTTTTGTGTAGATCATCAGCCTCAGCGCATCAGCGAATAAGCTATCAAATATCCAGAAACAAGCTCAGGAATATGCAGCTCTCATCATGGAGGAGTTGGACCCGGAGAATAAGGGATACATCATGGTATATACCATTAAACACTTCCGTTGATTTTAGACGTCGTTAATTAGTGGGTAATTTATTTACATCACATGTAATTTGGACAAGTGCTACGAAATTTAACGTGGTCATTATTGGCAGTAAAGTAGAATCACTTATCGAAGTGAACTTTTTCACTTGGATTTTTCACTAGGCACGTATGAAATAGCCATCCATATGTAACACGTTCTTGATTTGCCCTATGCAGGTTTACAACCTGGAAACACTGCTCTTGCAAGCTCCGAATCAGTCCGTGAGGGTCGGAGACAGCAAAGTCCTGAGCCAGCTTTTGAGCCAGAAGCTCAAACCGACCATCGACGACAGCCCGCTCCACCGATGGGGCGAGAGCGCCAAGTACTTCCTGATGGACAACTGGAAGAGGCTGTGGGTCATGGTGCTGTGGATCACGATAATGTCCGGCCTCTTCACCTACAAGTTCATCCAGTACCGGAACAGGGCGGCCTTCGGCGTGATGGGCTACTGCGTCTGTGTCGCAAAGGGTGGTGCCGAGACGGTCAAGTTCAACATGGCACTCATCCTGTTACCCGTCTGTCGAAACACCATCACCTGGCTCAGGAACAAGACCCGGTTGGGTGCTGCGGTCCCCTTCGACGACAACCTTAACTTTCACAAGGTAATGCGTCCATTATTTTAATTACAGAGACTATCACTAATCTAATGATGAAATGAGAGACTTCACATAAGAATACTTATACAATTAAACAGTGGAAAAAATTGTGGGAATTATCTACTATTGTATATAGTGAAGTATACTATGACAAAAATACAAGTCAAGATGATATACACAATCATTTTGCTTGCAATTCATACTCACATTTGGCTAATTGTAAATTATTATATCTCGCTAACTTCATGGACTTTTGTTGCTCGAAATAATCTTGATTCAGAGATCTCGATAAACACCATGATCTTATAACATATTCCTTATGTATGTACAATCGCAGGTGATCGCGGCAGGGATAGCTGTTGGGGTCGGCTTGCACGCAATCTCTCACTTGACGTGCGACTTCCCGAGGATCCTGCACGCGAGCCCCGAGGTGTATGCGCCCATGAAGCCCTACTTCGGCGAGGAGCAGCCCCCGAACTACTGGTGGTTTGTGAAGGGAGTGGAGGGCGTGACGGGGATAATCATGGTGGTCCTGATGGCGATCGCCTTCACGTTGGCCATGCCGTGGTTCAGGCGGAGCAAGATCGACGTGCCCGGACCCTTGAAGAAGCTCACGGGCTTCAATGCCTTCTGGTACTCTCACCACCTCTTCGTCGTGGTCTACACGCTGCTCGTCGTCCATGGGACCAAGCTCTACCTCGTCCACAAATGGTACAAGAAAACGGTAACCTTCCTTTCCCTCCTTCCAATTGTTACAACTTTAGTCACAGTTGTTACTTCCAATAATGTTCTTCTCTCTTTAATTACTATTTCTTCAATTATGATCGCAGACATGGATGTACTTGGCAGTGCCGGTGACCCTCTATGCATGTGAAAGGTTGATCCGGGCTTTCAGGTCCAGCATCAAGCCGGTCAAGATTCTCAAGGTATTTTAATACAAACCCTAAACCAAACGGCCATAGTTTAATCTGCAGATTTCTACTCATCATCATCTAGTGCAAATAATTAACCAGTAATCTGTTCATCAACCAATGAAGATGTCATATATGTTAATATAGAAGACTTGATGGGCAATGCAGGTGGCGGTTTATCCAGGGAATGTACTGGCACTGCATATGTCGAAGCCCCATGGCTTCAAGTACAGAAGTGGGCAATACATGTTCGTGAACTGCTCGGCTGTTTCTCCCTTTGAATGGTAGCTCTCTCTCTCTCTCTCTCTCTCTCTCTCTCTCTCTCTCTCTCTCTCTCTCTCTCTCTCTGTCATGACATTTGTGATATACATGATGTTGATGCATATGTAAACCTATGGAAAGTTCGACCGTTAGAATCTAAATGAGAGAATAACTGGTGTTTGATCATGAGCAGGCACCCATTCTCGATCACTTCTTCACCGGGAGATGACTACCTCAGCGTTCACATTCGGACATTGGGAGATTGGACAAGGCAACTGAAAACCGTGTTCTCGGAGGTTGGTTTAATGATTGATTAATCACCACTCGTGGGATTATGGTTCTAAGGGTTTCTGGGAGCTGATTAATTCAATTTTATGGATTGGTAGGTGTGCCAACCTCCACCCGTTGGGAAGAGCGGGTTGCTGAGAGCTGATTGCGTTCCAGGCGGAAGCATCCCCTGGTAAGACTTTCTAGCTAGGTTGCACTAAGTTTAAAAGAAAAAGAAACTTTTAAATCTTGATATAATCAGTCGGTTTCCCGAGATATATGGCAATCATAGGGTGAGAAAATTGCCCAATAGGTGCAATGATGAAGATGATTTCAATCTTTTGATTCACCTTGTGCTTTTATAGTGGATCTGTTTAGTTAACACTCAATGTGCCTGATTTAATAGTTCGCATTGATTATGCTTATATATAATTAAAAGACTGTTTCTTAGTTAATTGATGTCAATTTAGTGGACGGAGAAATCAAACTTTTCAGTTCTTGCCGGATACTAAAGATGATAGTTAAGATTTGTACAAGTTGATCCTCCAAACAATAAGAAAAGGGATCAAACAAGAGTCGGTAGTGATTGATCTAGGGAATTGCTTAAAGAAATGATGTGCCAAGTCCTTGATAAATTTAAAAAACACAGTACAAAACCGGAAGAATGAGACCCTACAGTCTTGTTTGGTTTTATCTTATTTTTCTTTATGGTGTCATCAATCATTGTTGAAGGAAAAGATGGTGCATTCAATTTAAAAACTGTATGATTGAATAATTTGTTGATCCATGATTGCTTTTTTTCCCTAATTTGTTCAGCTTCCCAAAGATATTGATAGACGGTCCATATGGAGCACCCGCACAAGACTACCAAAAGTATGAGGTAGTGCTCCTGGTGGGGCTAGGGATTGGGGCCACGCCCATGGTGAGCATCGTGAAGGACATCATCAACAACATCAAAATCAAGGAAAATGAGCAAGACCACTTCAATTCGCTGGAAAGTGGTAGGCCCATCTCGCCACTAACCCCGGATGATGACAACAGCAACAGCAACCACACCAATCACGGTCACAAGGTGGGTCACAAGGGGGGCAACCACAGCAGAGGAGGGTTCAGGACCAGGAAGGCTTACTTCTATTGGGTGACCAGGGAGCAGGGCTCGTTCGAGTGGTTCAAGGGGATCATGGACGAGGTGGCCGGGATGGACGAGCGGCGGGTCATCGAGCTCCACAACTACTGCACCAGCGTGTACGAGGAGGGCGACGCCCGGTCGGCCCTCATCGCGATGCTCCAGACCCTGAACCACGCGAAGCATGGCGTCGACGTCGTGTCTGGGACCCGGGTCAAGTCCCACTTCGCCAAGCCCAACTGGCGCCAGGTCTACAAGAAGATCGCGCTGCAACACCCGGAGACAAGAGTTGGTGGGTTCCCGCTTGACCTAATCCACGCCTGCCATGTCTTTTAGTGACGCTGTTTGATTTGGACAATTTCTCACATTATTTGTACTACGATGAACAATTTTGCAGGAGTCTTCTATTGTGGGGCACCAGCGTTGACAAAGGACTTGAGGCACTTGGCTCTGGATTTCTCTCACAAGACCTCCACCAAGTTCGACTTCCATAAGGAGAACTTTTGAAGAAGCTTGAAGAGCTAGGAGCAAAAAGATGTGGCATGGGCTAAAAAATGTATAAATAAAGCTAAAGATGAATATTATATCGATTAGTTATAGTCAATTTGTTCGAACGATGTGTAGAGAACCGGTACTAATTCGGGATTAATTCCATCCCTGCTTGGGATTTGAATGATGTGCCCTCACATTAGATTTAAGCTGACCCAAACCTAATTGCAAATATACAGTTAGATATAGGGAGTTATTTCACTGTGTAACACTGATCAGAGATGTATACCTCAAGTTTATAATATCATTTGTTAATTGCATCACCTTGAAATTGATAGGTGGTGATGTTCCGCATTTCGAGGACTTTTCGTTCATTCTTCTTTTCAGTTTTCTATATAGACATCAATGAGTTACCTTGAAAATAATGTATCATCCGCTGATGGGACATATTTTGGAACAATATGATTTCTCGAAAAGCTCTTCTGAATCACCACTTTGTCGTTAATGAAGAATTTAAAATTGTCATAAACCATCTCATCAAAAGGCAATATATCTAGTCTCGGACTTGGTTCTTTGTTCAAGTTCATAGTAACGTGAAAGCGATACATTGCAAAATGGTCCATACCCAGTTCATCCTTCGGAACAACCGGCGCCAAACCCCCAAAGCAATAAATTTAGGTTTGGTTTGAACTAAATTGTTCTCCTTATCAATTCCTACTTCTAGATCTTTTTCACCCACCACATCAAGTGATCTTATACCAAATGAAGGAGCATCATCTTCTAACGCTCTTCCGGATCGCTCAGAAGTCACTTTATTAATTGAATATTTTTCTTTCTTCTATGAGCACAACATGAAAATATCTCAGTGGATCCATTTAGTCTTTTTTTCGATTAATCTAATGACATGAGGGAAGCAAGAAGCATCAACCCTAGATTTGGTTTTGAACACACAGAGTCTAAACATAGGAAAGTTGATGAACATGTTCTTGCATTGGTACCGGAAAGATAGATTTTCTATTGTAGTGGGAAATCCACCATAACACGCCACTAACACGGGATAATTACACTTAATTCAAAGGCGTAATGGATGGCTTTTTCGGACATGAAGCCTGTTAATCATTGAATTTTGAGAGCTCTTAGTCCTTTTATGTTTGTTTTATTTAAATTGGTTTTAAACCTTTCACCAACTATTTTTTTTGGCGTGCACATTGGTATTGGAGGAACTGTGCTAATTGATAAGACTGAATTATCGCATGCCACCAGTTGTTCGCTATCGTTAGTGCGATGCTGAGGGGGACCGGATCCCTTTTAGCTATTCAAGAATCATGAGTACGATTGGACATCTTCCCGATCCTCACTCGAGCGAATTGGAAGAACCTGAGTCAAAGATCGATCTTTGATTTTTTTTCTTTCTCTTGGTCAAAAAGAAAATCTTTGATTTTCCTCGAGTCGAGACCCCCAATCCTCATCTGATCCCGACGGTGAGAGCTATTGGAAAATTGGTAAATAAGCCATCACGATCAACAATGATCAATATCTATACGGTCGATATCGAAAAGTTTTTAGATCCTTTCAAAATATCACGAATTGATAATTTTATATATATATATATATATATGGAGGAGGTTATTTTTTTTTTATAATCGAAATGTCCGCGCGACCGGCGAGTTAGGACTCAAACCAGCGGTGATGCCCGATTAGTCCTCGAGGAGGGCTAACGCAGCATTTCATCGCCACGATCCCTCACTTAAATCACCGATGAGCGAGTTTGAATTCAGGACCTCTCATGAAAAGAACTAAGCACAAATCAACGCGTTCACTGATGAGTGGGTGGAGGAGATTATTGTTGCTATCTTAGTAACCTGGAGAAAGTATCTTATGCATCTATTTTACATATCGTTGACAGGTGGGTATGGGAAGTCAACCAAGATTTCTTTACTAATTTTTCCTCAAAATTTAAACCCAAAAGTAAATTTCCTCGATGACAAGAGTTCATTTAATCTATACTATTATACAAAGAGAACAGTCGAATTTGGTACCACACCTTAGAAAGACACCACGACTTTGTGAATTATCTAACAGCGTACCGCGTGCTTCGCCATCTCAACGTAGAACACATTTTCACATTGGGAAATTGCCGAAAGGAAAGAAAGAAAAGTAGAATTGACATGCGTCAAAGAGCAGATCTGGACTTTTCGAAAGTAAGGCGTACGCGACATCATCATCTCTTGGTCACGGGCGACGTCTCACACCAGCAACCTTCCAATCCTCCAATGCCTAAGTGCACCTAACGCGCCCCACCGGCTTCGCTCCCTTCTAATGCTTTGAAAATGACTCCACGACGTGTTAATGTTAGGAAGGAATGCTTCAACGTTGACAGATTCAAACGATTGTTGAAAAACATGGACCGTATGCTCCTTCTTGCCCACAGTATCCGCTGCATGTTTTGGTAGTAGCTGGTTGTCTCGAGCACTCGAACTTTTTTCCCTTGGTTTTCTTTTCTGGCGTGAAGCTTTAATTGCATGTTAGTCTCCAGAGACCAAGTCTTTCACGATGAAATCAAATTATAGGTAGGACAATCGGAGAAGGGTGGCTCTTGGCCGGTAGGACAAACTTTTTGTCTATCGAATCCTGCAGATTTCGAGAAATAAGTTTGGATGAATCGGTGATCGAGAGTTTGGACTCTAGAGAAGGGTGAACATCGCATCGATCCATCGAATTGTAAGTCCTTGGTGAATCTTAAGAGTTGCCCGATGTTCTGAACGCGGTTGAACGAGAAGCTACCTTGTGCTGGACTTGTAATCAAGATACATATGTTTGACAAGTGGGAATGACCATTTCAACATTGAATTTGCCCACTTCGAGTAGTTGATACAATAGAAGTCGTAACAAGGCATTCGTACTCAAAGGTTAAAAAATGGTCGACGATCGGAGTAAGACTAAATATAGTCAAAGTACGCGACAATTAAGGGACGTGCATGAGGAGGAATTCGCGAAACTCACATCTCCGAGTCAACCCTGGCGGAGAGAATTGTACTCCTCGTCTTGCAGTCCAAAAAATGGCTTGCGCGCGAGCTGAGGGATTTTGAAGGAAGCAACCATAAAGGGATCAAAGAATCCCAAGAAACAAAATACAAGAATTACCTCCTTTTACTACAAGATTGAGAATGCTGCAGTGCAGGACTAAGAGAGGAACGGAATGAAACTTCCATGTACCACTCTCGTCAAATTTCAAATCGAAATTCGAGCACACTAAAGTTCATCCTAACTAATGAGTAACCAATATGGTAACAAAAATCTCGTGACGAACCTCGGCCGAGCTATGCTGAGTTCATCTCGTTGCATCTGCAGCTAAAATAAAATGTTGCTGTTACTTTTGCAGAGAAGCCTAAAACAAAGGCCTATTTGGATAGGTGGATATGGCTCAGCTCATTAAGTGAATCTCTCAACATGTTAAAGGCCTCATGCTCACTTCTTACAAAAACCCAATGCGTGAAACCAATCTGGACCTTGCAAACTGCCACAAATTGGAACTACTAATGAGCTGCAGAAAGCAGGGACTCCGAATCAACATTAATAGAAGGCAAAGTGCAAGTGTGAATCAAGTCCTGATCACTTCTAAAGAGATAGTTTTGATGCTTTGTGCCATTCGATGAGCTACCATGTTATTAGGCAGTCTGAAATATACTCTCTCCCTATCCGACATGTAATTTAAGCTTCAGACCAAGTGACGTCACCAGTTATGTGAGAGATGCGTCTAGTATTATTTGGGCGCAAGAGAAATGACCTTCTGAGCATCTGACTATTCATTCTAACGGCCAGGCTTTAAACAGATGTAGGTCAAAACATTCTTGCAAACTTGCGTTAGGGACAGGAAACAATCAAGAGTTAATGCAGAAAGTGTGACAAGAGTAGCTCATTCACCAGTGTGCCAATGCTGGAATTACTATGAACATGCATGTAATTTTCATGAGATCGTCCGTTTTCTGAGATCTTTTCCTCCTTAATACGTTGGACACTGGATAGATGCTAGATGCTAATGGGAACTGATAAGTAATGACATGACTGGTCCTCTTTCATTTAGCCAAATACTATGGATGATCATTGCAACGGAAAGGCACAGCTTTTTGAGGAAATCAAGAATAAAAAAAGAGAGAAAAAAGCAGAAGAAACAGTGATAGTCTATGGAAGCCAAAGCCTCCGCAGACTTCAAATTCAGCATCTGAACTAAAGTCCAAAAAGAAGGAACCAGTCAAGTAGATTACCAATAAAACTCCGGCTCTAGAGAACCAAAGTTACACAATCTACCATATAAGTAAGAGCGGAGGCCTAAAGCTTTCCCTGCATAATTTGTTAAATGCTATGACTAATGCCTGCAACAAACTTTGAAAGCTTCAACATGTCAGTCAATAATGCATGAAAGAGCCCCCTCTGGATGATAAGAACACATATCCAGAATGGCAAAACATCTTCTAAACCGAGAGAATTGTGAGAAATGTAAACTGCAGAGGCTTTCTAGATTTATCACCGTCTTCTCTTGATGTCCTTACTCTCTTTTCTGCTGCTTGAAATGTGGGCTGAATCAGTTGTACTACCATGATTATCAGTACCCTTATTAACAGAAGATTCATGCACCATCATAGCAGCGGAATAACTTTTGATCCTGAAGGATATAAGAATGCTCGATAAAATCCCAAGCATGGGAAACAAGAATGACCAGACCCTAGATTTGTTAGTTCCAGATGCTGTGGCCACGGCAGCACCAGCAAGGCTGCCGATGGATGTATTCTGTAGGATCATTGGCACACAACCAATGACTGTGGGAAGGAGGAAATCCAATAGAAACCCAACATTGGTAGCCGCCAGGGCATAGTTTATTATGTATGATGGTATGGGTGAGAACCGAGCAAGAAGAACAAATTTCCAACCATCTCGTTCAACTCCCCTAGAAAGCAGATGAAAGTATCTGTTGCTTTGAGCCCATTCCATTGCCGAATTTGAACTCCTAAAAACTAGCCTGAGGAAACCAAAATGTTATAATGACTCTCATGAATAAAGGAAACCTAAATCGTAATGGAGAAATGTAGAAAGAGGCATAGCATAAAGAAAATTTCAGGGGCACATATGATAGGTCAGCTTAGATAGATTCTAAATGCAGTAATGGAGACAATTAAAAGCAGTACGAGGAAAAGATAGTTGAACTAAAGCATGAATCGTAGTTACTTTGGTGAGTTGTTAAATTTAGAACAAAAAAGGTGTTGGTTGTTGAAGTGCCAACAGGGATGTATAGAAGTACTTTCATAAGTTGTGGAACGACAGTTATTGTAACCTTGGGAGAGTTGAGTATTTCAAAAAAGTATGTTGGACTTAATGGAGTACCCTAGAAGCGCTGGAACGTAACCAAGCTTTCAATAAAATCTCAAGGATCCAAAAAATGCCAAAAAATTACTTCTGGTTCCATATACACTGTTAGATGTTGTCTAAAAATTGATATGGTTGACGGAGATATTTTTTGATTATCTAAAGCTTGCTTCTAGAGGTAGAGGAGGGCCAAAAAAACCCGCAGAAAATTCATTAGAGTACCTTGCATATGTCTAGGCTATAAAGAGCAAATACAAGTATAATGAGTGTCACTTTTCTTTTCTTTTCTTTGCTTTTCTGTTTTGGCCAATGAAGTTACCACTCTAATGAGGACATTGGGTGATATAGGAGTTTCTTATAGTAATATGCCTGCATCAAAGTCATGCTTTAACAATAAAGACAAACAACTTTACTGCCCACAATCAAGGCATCATTCTCCACGTACGCTTTCTTCTGATGAGATTGTTTTGCATAATGAAACAAAGAAAAAGTATATCAATTGATGTAGAGAAACTTGGAGGTTAAAGGCTTCTGCTGAGTACATAAACAGTGGAGGGAGAAGAAAGAACTATTTTAAGCTCAAGCATAGTGACAAGTCTGTAAATCCGGAGGCACTAAAGGGAAAAATCAAAGTTAGATAAGATAAGCATGACATTGACAACTGCATCAGATTTCTTGTTCAATTAGAGAATGTCACTAAAGCTCGAGGAAAACGTTCTACAGGACTTCCACCAAACTAGCTACAGTAATATTGAAGGTACAGTAATACTATGAATAACCCAATATCAAATATCAGCAAAAGAACGTTCTCCTGTGCTTAGCATACTACAAGGTTGATGCCTCCTTAGTTATATATCAATGGAAAGAAGGCCAACTATGGGACATTCTTTGGGGAGATCTGTATCTGAAGCAACGCACCCTAAACCCATGTCTAAACCTGGGAACCCTGAAATACATGATGCAGTGTATCTAATTGCATAGATCAAAACTCTTACTCTGTTTATTTTTAACATTTGATATCTTCACATGGTGCTGACTACTAATATAAGAATCAAACTACATTTGGATCCTCACATAACCTCTCACACATTGGCACATTGGGTGCTCGGCCAGTCAGGCCAGAATTAGGCAAGAGTACTCTGATATTGACATACAGCTGACAAGGCATTCAGCATCCATATATAAACATATGGGTATTCCAATAAAAACAAAAAAAAAAACATATTTGAAACATGTCTGAAATGGTTTTTCATAGGCACAACATAACTATCACCATCTTTGGGAAATTCCTCGGGCTTCTTAGATAAGAAAAGAGGTATCTCTTCTTAAGTTTATGATATCATATCATATCTCCCACGTTTTCATTAGGTTGAAATAGAAAGATAAAATTATTTATCATAAATACAATTAAAATTGATTGCTAATAGAGTCCAAATTATCCCCATGAAAAGAAGAACGAATCTACCGTTTTACCAATGGCAACTATGGTCATGAAAGACCAAACTATGATATGGAAATTGAGATTCTACGACCTGATGAATTGGGAGAAGACCAAATAACACATAGGAACCTAAAAAACACGCAAAAGAGTACAATAACGGGAAATGTGATGCGAATTAGTTAGGCGGGAACTCCCTGTTGCACTCATTATTCCTCGAAAAAGGTTAATTTAACGCAATAAAATCATCTCATCTCTGAAAACACGATCACAATCACAAAGTTACCTTCCTCGTATTATGGCTTAGCAAAAAGAAAAACTTTCATCACGTTAACCCACTCAGCACAACCACAATGGAGCTTGAGGAAACCAGCAAGATGCAAATTCATGAAAAACCCAAGTACCAAATGTTACCCACCCATACAGCAACCGGTACGAACTTCATTATAAGACGGCAATCTAAATAAGAGAACCGTACCTGCCGATCGCAAACGAGAGCGAAGCGCCGAGCAACTTGGCGGCGAACACACAGAGGACGGCAGTGGAGAACCCAAAGAGGAGAGAAGCCCCGGCCTCGAAGAAGATGGCGTAAGGGAGGCAGAGGGCGAGAGTGAGGGTGTGAACCCCGACATACGCGGGGATCGCCCACACGCCCAGCCGGTCGGACCATTCCTCAAGCACCCTGAGCGCGCTCTCCTTGTCCCACCCGTATCGCTTGTTCGCTTCCCTCATCGCGCCCAGCACCCCCAAGAGCACGGCGATCTTCCACCACTTGCCGCCTCCCATGGTCCCTCCCGGAGCAGCCCCTCCTCCTCCTCCTTCCCGATCGCCCGAAATTCCGCACAACCCGAGACGGCGGTCGCGGGCGGCGTCGCTTCCCGTTCGAATTGGGCAAGGGGGGGAAGTTGGAAGAGGAAGGGCAATTCGTGAGGAATTCGTGGGTCGCCGGTGAATGGGTCTGGCGTCGAGTCCTCGGTGCGACGAGGTTTATGCCGTGAATAGCAAAGGAGGCGGCGAATGTTCGCCGATCGGAACGCAAAGGTCCAATTGGCTCCCCTCGGATGTTTTGTTCGTTTGTTTATTGTACAAGGGATGATGACACAAAAGAGTTCTAAATTTTGGCTTAATATATAACGTGGTGTCTGAATTTTTAATTTACTTAATATATTTTCTGAACTTTAGCTTAATATTCAATATGATCCCTGAACTTTTAATTTTATTTAATGTGGTTCTTAAACTTTTGGTACACGTTCGACGTAGTCCATAAACTATATGAAAATGTTCAATATAATCTCTAAATTTATAGAATGACTATATTGAACATTTTCATATACTTTTGGACTAAATTGAACATGTATCAAAAGTTCAGGGATCACATTGCATATTAAGTTAAAGCTCAATGACTAAATTGAACAAATTAAAAGTTAAAAGATCAAATTGTATATTTATCCAAAATTCATAAACTGGTTGTGGTATTTTCCTTTCGACAATAAGAAAAATGTAAGCTCCCATGGGGCTTGTTTTGAGCAGTAAGATTACAACATAAAAAATTTGGACCGTTAAAAAAAAAAAGCATAACCGCTTAACTGCTAATTTGGGTTACCGGTAAGAACTCACCGCCATTTAAGGAAAATTACTGATCCCGGAAATTACAAAGTACAAGGATCATTATTTATGACAGTTTCTCCAATTTACAAAGTTTTTTTTTTAACTATTATCAAGACGATTTATTAAGAACGGGATAAATGAAACTTACAAATAAGCTTGTGTTGTTCATGACTATTTGTGATAATTAAAAGTGCAATCGAGTTTGCCACATCTTAAGGTAAATTACAATTGTTGAAGGTCAATTACTAAGCACATAAGCAAAAAGTTACGATTTGTTGAGGGAAATTACATGCTTGATAGATAATAGCTAGGTAATAGCGTCATATGTTATGAAGCATACAGGAAAGTTACGACTTATGAGACGTAGACTTTGCTCCGTAAAACTGAAAAGTAAGCGTTAAAAAGTTGAACACTCCATTTTGAGTTTTCATATTATTAAATGTTAAAAAAAATGAAAAATTGGTTATTGATGCGTGGTTAATTTCTTACCAACCATGAAAGTCTGATCTTTATTGGTAGGTTTTAACAAGGAAAAATTCTATATATAGCATTAAATTTAGCTCTTTCTTTACTAGATTAAGTGAAATTTTAATCTGATTGACTCTCGGCAAACAATCTTATCTCATTGGAAGCCCTTTTTATATAACTTTCACGCTTTAGTTACAATCCTAAGAAGGAGTCATGCGAGTTTTTACAAGAGAATTGACAAATTCGTCATGATCGTAGCAGCTTTTAATAAGAAGACGTCTCATCCAACTTTGAGTGCTACAACTTTAAAACATGTATTATCAACAACGCAAGTTAAAATATTTTACAGCACAGTTACAGTGTAATATAGTAACGTCATAGTCTTGCATTCGACACTCAATTGGATTATCAAAGTGAAGAATGAGGAGAGGGACAGGTCACTCTTGGAACATCCTGTGTGATCCTCCATGAAGTTTGATGGGCTCTTGATCCATTTGATGTAAAAGCCCATCAAAGGTAACCGTTGGGCCCATATTCCGAATTGGCAAGGCCTCTTTCACCAGCTGCATTTCTCGAGGCCCCCGCGCGATGGCCCGGCGATCTCGGAGGGAGAATCGGGATCGGATCGCGGGTCTAAAAAATCCTGGTCCTCTAATTCGAAGCCGATCTCACCGGAGAATTCATTCCACTGCGAACCTTGCGCGCATGGCCATCTCGGAATGATATTCAGTACCATGTGGCCATTGCGGGATAGAACAAGACATCTTCGCCTTAAGCTAGCGAACAACAGCTCGGAGTTCATAGGTTCAATTCCCGGTCCAGTGAAAAATAGCCCCCTTCAATTTCCTCTGCGCAATTCGATCTTCAGTTAACTTCGGCATCTAGATTCTTCGACTTCGATCTCAACCCCATCGACTTCTTGTAGAAACCTCTTAATCCGATTGTCTAATGGTTGTTTGAAGGATGGGTCAATTTGCTTCACCTAAGGATGATCGGTTCTTGGGTTGAGCCGGTTCAGTTTAGGGTTTTGCAATTTCATTTTTCTTTACTCTTCAAAAGAAAAGAAAAAATAAAAATAAAACATATTAGCCCTATCCGGTCCGGGTTGTTCGGTTCCGCATCTAGAATCGAGAACCGAACCAATAATTCTCGATCTCGCATTTTGGAACCGGGAACCGCCTAGAGCCAACCAGATGGGTCCGATTCCTGCGCACACCCCTAGCTTCACCTTCCCATCATCCGAACTAGATTGCTTAGGCTCAGCAGCACGGAGCATCGAAAAAGTCGGATTGCACACAATCTTCGGATTAGCCGAGTCAAAAGAATAGCAAAAAAAACAACAGCACGTGAGCTCCTGTCCTAATCCGGGCAACTATTCCAAGTTAGAAACTTCACGAGTCCAAGGATGCTCAGGAGGTGGACAGGTTCTCAACAAACGGGCTTAGGATTCGGAGCAACACCTAACGTTACCAGACCACATGGCACATACCATACCATCGACCAGCAAGAACACATTCAAAAGATGAACAGGTACCGATCCCCTACAACAAAAGTCAGCAATTCGGGGCGCTGGTCAAGACCAGAATTTGTCCTCCTTTGTCTTCCCCCGCAATTCCTCCAACCCCGGCTTCCCGAAGATCCGCGCACGTGCCGTCCCCGAGTCAAAAGATTAGGCTATCGGCTACGCAAAAAAAATATTCCCCAACGTGGGGTCCTCCAGCGACGACGGGCGGTCGTTGGCTGGTCTTTGGGAAAACGCAGAAGCTGTCGATTTCGGTTCGGGGGTGTCGCCGTCACCGTCGCCGCCGCCGCCGTCGTACTCGCTCGGATGGACTCAATTTGGCCACTCGAAAGTTGGCCCCCCCGGGCAGTCACCAGACGCCTACTTTGACGTGGCTCGTGCTGTTTCCGCGCCAGCTCCGAGACCACCGGCCAACGAGCAACGACTTAAAAGTCTTAAACCATGCTGTGTTTATCAAGGCTCTAGAAGGGTGGGAACCCTCTTCCCTTTCCTTTGATGCTCAGGGCTTATTATGTGGATGGATTTGATAGGCATATTCGTCGCGCTTTTCTTCCTTGTTTGGTTTGGGGGAATCGAAGCTTCTATTTTGGAGCCCGGAATCGGCGGCGTTCGATCGATCGCGTTCGAGCGACTGCCGAGAAGCAAGGCGGGTATGCGGAGCGAGAGACATGATGAAAAGGAGATGGGGGTGCCGAGATTCATACTCTTGATCCGGGACATGGGGTGCCTACGAGGCCTTCGATCGCTCGCGCTCCCGGTTCTAGAGACGTCTTTTCCTCGAAGCAAATTGCTCCATGATTACACGTTTCGAAACCCGTCCTTTGCGTCGAGCCCGAGGCTTGTTCGGACACGACGGCTCCCAAAGGGCATCGTCTCGGGAACATGATGCTTTCGGACAATTATAGAGCCAAAAGGCCAGAGAATGTGCTAGGAAATAGCCCACCCATACCCTAATTTCCCGGGCATGTTATCGAGTTCGATTTATTTCTGTCGGGCTACTCCCCGAGTTAGGTATTGCGAATTCTTACTCGCCATAATCTCTGCGTAAACGACACCCTTTGACGTTAGCGAGGACCAATCCCACTAATCGATCGAGATGTACAACCTACACCTTTGAATTTATATCAATTCTAGAATCGGACCCTCCTAACATAACCAAACCGATAGATTAAACTTTACAATAACCACAAGAATTCCTCAAAATCCTTCATTTTTTTCTTTTTTTAATCTTTGAAAGGGTTGGAGCAACATCGCCGCTCCTTCATGGTCCCCCAATTTCCATCACTGACACTAAGGTCACAAAAATCGCACCATAATTACCACATCGCCCTTTACTTCATAATAAATTAATGTCTCCTAATATCATGCCCCAAAAAAGTTTATTACAAAATTACAAAATCGGATCAAACTTGCAAGCGCCGGTGCCTTTCTTGGAACTGTCAGCGACTCTACTACGAAGTATAACCTACATAGGCTTCGTCACGGAATTTTATATTATTTTATTTATACCCAAGAGATTAAAATAAACGAGCAATGTATTCCTCGAAATTACAATAAATGCAAAATATTATTTTTTTTTCCCCTTGAAAAAGGTTTTCTCGATGGGTCTTTCATGGGTCAACCGGTCGCAGACGCAAATCCCAGTCGCACGCTATCTTTAAAGCCCTTTGGAGTTTGGAGGAGGAGGAGGAGTAGCTTATAAGGAAGGCATCGTTTCTGCAGTCTCGATGTCGAGTGGGCGGTTGGAAAAGGGGAGCCCCCAAAAAAATAATTGGAGTTTATCTAAATCCATTTTTTAAATCCATCACGTACATTTAAGTTTCACTTGAAAAATTCAGAAACTTGTCTAGCATATTTACGACAACATTGATTCTATCCGGTACCCGTCACATTATCCTTTTAAACGTGTATAAACTATGATTCATCTTCAAAGGAAGCTCGTTCTCATATTCACTTGATCTGCATCGATGTTTACTTCTTGCTTAATCTAAATGCCCATATGTTGGTGCATGTCGTTTTTTTTCTTGGGAACCTAAATAATATTTTAAATTTCGATAGAAGAGCAAATGGGAAAAAGAATGCTTCATTCAAATTTTTGAAGTATAAACAAACAGTCCCTCGATGTGCTTCTTCAAATTTTAAATCGAGAGATTATATCATCGAATTGTATATCGTAGGTGGCGCATAATTCATCCACCGATTCTTTTAGCTAAACCAAAATGGACTTTTTGTCCGGATTGAGAAACATTTGCGACTTATATTAAAATTCATCTTTTGCGATTGATTTCAAGTGGCGGTAGTAGATTCGATAGGATTGTCCCATGTCGCATTCAATGAAATGTGTTAATTTAATGAAACCCTTCTTGTTCGGTCAGCTTAAGCAATGCCCCGGAATCGATCGAAGAGGGCAGGGGGAATCTCCCTGCTTTTTTATCCATGTAAAATTATAATTGATGGGGAATAAAGTTTTCGAAAGAAGAGAAACCTGGGGACCAGTGAAGATATAATATTTTTCAATTTATATATGTGGTCCGACATTGAGCTCGACCTCATTAATAATGGTCTGAAAATACAATCTTTGGGAATTGTAGGCAGCTTGTCACCCATTTCATAGACCAAAGGAAGAAATATTCCTTTGTCTTGATGCTATTTTCATGTGTACATGCCAATCCCCCACGATCACATTTTCATCGATTATTATTCTAACTTAATAAGTGAACATCATATGAGAAAATGTAATATACGTATTGAGAAGTGCACTCAATGTGCATTTGATTACTCGACAATCGTGTCCGGAAGACTTGCTAAGAAATCCTTATTTTAATGATCTCCGTAGCAAAAAGGGTGAACGGCCGATCCTTGACCTTGCGCTGTTTTTTTGACGGGGTGTTTGAATTTCTAGTTTGCTACAAAGTTTTTGAACTTGTGGAATCCTTTCGATTGATTCAAGTCTCCCCACGGTCGAAAAAAATAACGAACTAAAGATCGACATGTCGGTCAGTGTCGAGGAGAGATTTGACGTTGAGATGATCGGTGTCGTTATGGAATGAAAAGCTATCGAAAATTTGCTCCAATGTATCGTGAGGAGTTGTATTTGCAGTTTGGTTAGCATAACTTGTCCATGGCGACATTAATTTGTTAAAATCCTATAAGCTCAAGGACTTGATTGTATGAGTCATAACTCGAGGAGCTATGTTGGAAAATTCGTGTGAGTATGCTAAATGTGCAATTTTTATATTTTCATACGATATGAGCAAATTATGTCCCGTGTATCATTTTAGCTGGTGACTCACCTTGTTCTTTAATTGGTTAATACCAACAGCAAATAATTGTGCGTTTAGTCAGCAACTTTGAGCTTGAGTTGTAAACCATTATGCACTCAATATAGTTAGAGGCCGCTTGGTTACGGTTTCTTTTTTTTTTTTTTTGGTTGGAAAAAATTGTTTTTTTAAAGTAACTAAACTTTTATGTTAGATGCTATTTTAAATCGATAGTAGATTTTGAATGTTGTAAAGAAATAGATGCGTTACTTTTGTTAGTTCTAACTAATCGATATAGTGCATATAATATGTCAATTAGTTTCAGATATTAATTAGTATCCCCAACGAAGTCACCTTAAAGATCAGCAAAAACTGCAAAAAGTAAAGAGGAAATTGACCAATATAGAAACATACCAAATAAAATAGTGTACCTACTGACCAAAAAAGCAGTGTACCTAAATTACCAACTAAAATAGTGTACTAACTTACAAAAAAAAAATGGAACCTAATACAACTCAATTATCCCCAATAAGTATTTTCAAGAACTTTTTGTAAAATTCAGACTCTCTGAGTTTGTGATCCCCGTTCTTTCTTTCCACAAAACTCCACCATTGTTATCTCAATATAAAGTGCATGGACAATCTCTTTCTCTAAGTAAGCGACCTAAGAGTTAGCGAGGAAACCATCTTCCATCTTGTTGCGAAGTCCTGAAGTCTTGTCTTTATACTTATAATGCAATACGAGCCAAATCAATCTATCATCAGAGCGACGAAATTTCGGCATAGTGAATCTTACGGATTGATAAGACAAATCGGAAATCATCAAAAACTCATGTTACTCAATATTGCGGCAAATATTAAGCCGACAAATTGCCCTAATTGATGGGTCAAAAATGCACTTTCTCTTGTTTAGCAAAAGTTTCCCGAGTAAAAATACATATATTTTTTCAACAAAGAAAAAATTAAGAAATGTTGTCGGCGCTAAAGGAAAGGAAAGCATTTCCTATACACTTGAGCTTTACGTTTTTGTTCCCCCTTCATTCAAGACAAGAACGTACGAACAGCGAAGCTCTACGCTTCGCTTCCCACTTTTTTTCTCTCATCTCGAGCCAATCCACGCACCGTCAAACAAGCTGACCGCACGGACGGATGCTTCTCAAGCTCGACTGGCGAAACGAACGTGCTGGATGATGCATGGCCCACCCACCCCCCCGCCATCATCTCCGTCTGCAGCAGACGTTTTGCAGCAGCATACGACGACGACCACCACCACCAACACCACCACCAGCAGCTTCAAGAATCTCTGCACAGAAGAGAGAGAGAGAGAGAGAAAGAGAAGAGGGAAAGAAGAGAGAGAGGGGGAGAGGGAGAGAGCGTCTCCGAGTTCTCGTATGTATCACATGGCGGAATTTGCATACACACATGGATTGACAGGTAAGAGTCGTAAAGGCGGGATCAGATTCAAAACAAGAAAAGGATATGGTGGTGGTGTTGGCCTCGTTTGGCGTCCGGGTGGGGAGGGGAAAAACAAAAAGGGAAAAGAGAAAGCGGGCGGGGGAAAAAAGGATGAATCCCAGTCAAACCAAGTTGTCAGACTTTCAAACCCCAACCAAACCAAGGGAAATCAATCCCATGATTTCTGACCAAAAAAAAAAATCCCATGAGAATAATGATAATAATAACAACAGTGACATAATGCAAAGGAGCATGCACCAGGAAAAGCTTTACCCGGGTCTCACGCCTCTCTCTCTCTCTCTCTCTCTTCCTCGCTAAAAACAAAGCTATTGCTCTCGCCCTCTCTCTGTCTCTCTTCCTTATGGAGTCATCTTCTTCATGCAACAGTCGCACACTCACTCTTTCTGTCTCTCAGATTCAGCCTTTGTTCGTATAAAGCCATCCCCCATCTCCCATCTCCAGCTCATTTTATACTCCTGCCCAACACCCTCTCTCTCTCTCTCTCTCTCTCTCTCTCTCTCTCTCTCAGTGCAAAGTGAAACCCAGAATTAGAAACTTTTGTACTATGCCATTCTTTAGTTTGCAGTCAAAGATCAAAGCCACACAGCATCATCTGTTCAGCTGTATGTTTTGGACCCGTCTTCGTCTTTTTGTTCTCCGCTCATGAACTGAGAGCATCGGAAGGATACGATACAAAAAGATGGGCATCTATAAGTTCTTGAACCTCCAGATGATCCCCTGGTGCTTCCATCTCATGGGCAACCACTTCTCCTGCGTCCAGCTCCAGCCTGAGCCCTCTCCGCCGCCGCCCTCCTCCGCCGACGACGACACCGTCATGCTCATCCACTCCGATGGCCTCGTCAAGACCTACCACCGGCCGATCCGGGCTTCCGAGCTCATGGCCCAGTTCCCCAAGCACCTCGTCTGCCGCTCCGACTCGTTCTACATCGGCCAGAAGATCCCGGCCCTGTCCGAGCAAGACCTCCTCAAGCTCGGCCACAAGTACTTCCTCTTGCCCCGGCAGTTCTTTCAGTCCGTCCTCACCTTCGTCACCATCGCCTCCTTTGTGGCGTCGCAAAAGCCGCAGGACCCGAGCACGCTTCCGCGGGACGGCAATAGCTCTCGGAACGCGTTCCTGAGAAAAGCTGCAGGGTGCCAGCCCTTCGACATCCAGAGGACGCCCTCCGGGTGCCTCCGGATACGCGTGTCCGACGAGTTCATATCGCAGCTGATGGAGGAGGGAGGGCGAGGCGAAAAGGAAGCAAGTGGCGAGGGCAGCAGCGGCGACGGCGAGCAGAAGCCCGTCGGGAGAGTGTGCACGACTCCCCAGCTGGAGCGGGATTACTCGCAGCTGGTGGGGTCGTCGAGGCGGTGGGAGCCGAAGCTCGAGACGATTAGGGAGAGCGACAAGAAGAGCAGGTCTTCCTCTTCCTTCGGGATGAAGAGGAGGAAGAAGCAGTCACCGCCGCCATCCAAAGTTTCAGCGCAGAATCACAAGATCCAGAAATCGTCGGAGAGTCACGTCCATGCTGCCGTGGCGGTGGCGGCGACCACGAAAGCAACCTCGACGAAACCTTCTTACCGAGCTAGGATCAAAATTAGATCAAGAAAATGATGTTAGCTAGGATTAATCATCTGTTTTCCTTTTTCCCCCCTTTCATTTTTCGCCACTTTCTAGATTTTGGGTTTCGATTAGAGACTGGAAGAAAAAAAAAACAGACGTCCTTTGTAGATCCTTGTTCATAGACATTTTACATGAATACAAAGAAGAACATGCAATCCATACGTGTTGGGTTGGATCTCTCTAGCTTTAAACCTAGTTGCAGTTCAGTTTTTCAGATGATGATAATGATTCGTTTTCTGGGTTTTCGCGAGTTTAACCTGAAGGAGGTCAAGGCTAGCTAGATCTGGTCTTGAGTTCAACGTCATCCATAGAATAATGATGGCGAGAACATTATACTATATGGATAATTAGCTACATCTTCGAGCGGATTAATGACTCGGGATCATTTTTATGATCAAGAAATCTGGGTTTTAGTGAAGGCGACTTCAATTTAATATCGACAATGAGCCTGATGCTAACAATCTGAAGATGTTTAGATCCAGTTAAAATTGCACTCTTCGATTGCGGGTTCAGACTTAAAACTCATTTAAAACATCATATGATAAGAATGATACGGTCCGAAGTGCGAGACGTACAAAACAAACATAAATTCTCGCCCCGGTCACGGCACTTCCCAATCTACCTGTAATAAGCTATTATACAAAGACAACAAGCTGATGATCTCTCCGGTCAAGACCCGATTGGCGGTCAACATGAATCCGCGCCAGATCATATATGGCGTAGATCGGAATATAATACACTCCTCCGAATCTGTAGATCTGTAATGAATATATATCTATATTCAAAACCTCATGCCCTAATTGGAAGCCAAAAGAAGTTAAAGAAGAAGATGTATGCACAGTGCGTGCATGACCAGCTTCGCAACGACGTGGACGTGGATCGCCAAATCATGAACCGACAATCACCTCGCAAATTGGGTCACGTTGATTGGAACAGAGAACGGTGGAGTCCAAGGAGGACATAATGGATGGGATGAGGAGCCGTGCGAGGTGTTGGCGAATCTTGGGGTTTGCTTTGCTCTTTCTTCAATCTAAGTTTCAGGGACGATGTGCTCATTTTCCTCTTCTTATTTTCTTCGTCTTCTTCTTCCAAGTTGGGTCACAAACGGACAAAGTAATGGTCAAAGAGAGCGTCCGCCCTTCACAGCTAGGAGTGGACTGGCGCGTGCGAGCGTGCGTGCGTGCATCTCAGCTCTTACTAAATTGTATTTATTCATTTCTCTTTTTTGTCCGGTGATGTCGGAATTAGATATCGCGCAGTTCGATAGACGCATCTTCCCGACCACCCTCGAAGGTGTACTCCTCCACATCGGTCCGGTACATTCGAGATTTATATTTCCAGATGGCTTCCTGCGAGACTCGAATTCGAGACCACGAATTTAAGGGCAAACCCTCTTGCCGTTCTAAGCTAATGGCGTATGACTAAAAACATATAGACCGGCTTTATCTCTACGGGATCCAAATCGCTCTCTTGTACGAACATCAGCTGGTGGTCCATGTACAAATTACCATACATGTCCTTCGAGTTCCCATTGAATGGAACGCGTTATAATTCGAGGTACGAGATGGGTCGCGTAGTGGCATTCGAATCGGTTGCATAGTTCGAAGGTTTGAATGGAAACTAAAACGGTACTGGGGCAAAAGGCGAAAAATCGAACATGAAGTTAAAATGGAGAAATGATTAAGTGTCAGTGCTTAGTGTACCGTGAGATTAATAGCATGTTCCGAACTATAAAAAAAAAATAAATAATAAATAATTATAAAATATTGCGCGGTCCACTTCTTGTGATTCACCACTTATTATTACTTTCGCAGTGGCAAAAGCCCGTTAGGCTAGCAAAGCCCGGACGGATGAGGTGTGGGAATCACGAGCCAAAAAGCACACGTGTGGGAGCGAGTCGCGTGCGGAATGACACGGGATGTACAGACATCAAATCGAAAAGCACAGTTGGCGGTCAAAAGCTGAAAGTCGCTCGTTGTTGGGGGTGGGCTACTACTGAGTACTGGCTTGTTGGTTTGGACATTTGCCAGCCTTTTTTTTTAATTATTTTTTTATTTTATAATTTCCCCTTTTTTTTCTTTTTCTCTTTTTCTTTTTGCCCTCGCAATAGAGGCAAGCATCGTATAATTTTTTGGCCGAGCGACAAAGATCACACGGCACCCTTTTGCTCAAATAAATGGATCGTCATCACATGAATTGAATGAGAGGTTTTCTCGAGCACCGGGGCGGTCCCGGAGCCGAGTGAACCGGGCAGCCGCATCATGCCGTGCCGGTGGCTGTGTGTGGCCAACGTATGGTGCAAGCGTTGGTGGCTTCGGATTGTCTCGAATTCATTTTCGCCGATCATGTTTAGACGGTTCGATACGTAGTAAATTTCCATATGCATTTAATCAAGAGGACAAAAAACGCGATAGGCAAGCTGAGGTTCAGGGGATAATTTTCTGGGCTTTGCTCGAATAGAGCGGATCCGTCTTTTTCTAGGTTGGCTTGTGGTTCCGACCTTAATTAAAGGCATTCTTGCCTTGAATGAAAGTGAGTTGATCTTGGTCTAGGATGGTCAGGCCGAATCTCAAAATTTTTCCCAAAAATATCTTCATTAGTATACGGTGTGTTGATCATTCCGTATTACGACTCATACACGCAATTTACACTATACTTAGTATAAGCTATTTAACAGCTAAAAAACGTGCGATTGATGGGCCTAACTCTTGATCTTGGATGGAGTTCCGAGACTGTATTACCATTTTGAAAGTCATGTTTTGGAGTGTGCTGCCCCTAAATGGAAAAATCAATTTGAGGTTGTTTTCAACCTAGAAAATCCGCATGTTTATTGTTTACGGCCACTTTCCCCTAATTCACATCACATATCTATCCGATATTTCATTAAATAGTTTAGATATTTATATGGCATTAGTAATGTGTTTGAAAAGAATTAATAATTAACTTCTAATTTCCATTATATCTGTAGTTTGTAGATTTTTTTTATCAGTCCGATGCTAATTCAAGTTTTAGAATCTCAAGCTCGGTGGATTGGACTAGCCCGAGCAAAGAGAAAATCCCGGACCCGTTAGCTTGAAGCCTCGAACTAGCTCCGGCAAAAAGAATAAAAGTTCACATTTAATAGCCCATGTTTCCTTAATGGATATGACAAGGAAGAGATCATCAAATCGCTAGACCAATGCGGTGTCCTTTCCAATAGCAAGATTGAGATTCCGGCTCAAAATCGCTCATTACATCAACAAAAATAATAAAACATGGATATACATGATTTGCTTCAGGAAATGGTTAGATGAATCGGGATTCAAGAGTGCCTTGAAAATCCTAGCAAGCGAAGCAGGATACAATGTCATGATGATGCTGTACAAGTGATTAGGCAAAATTCTGTAAAAGTTAAAGCATGTCCTAAAGAGAAATCAATTTGAACATGTATCTATATCTTCTTTTTGTGGAATTCGCATTAGCATGCGGTGTAAAAACATTATCTTGCATAATTAGGAGAGATACATATGCCATTTTTGCCAATTAGGATTTAGGCATTGAATTAGGGTTTAGGATCTTTTAATTCGTGTTTTGCCAATTTTCTCATTAAACTGATGTTATTACTAAAAAAAAAAAAAGATGATGATATAGCCTAGTATATTGAAGAAGCTACAGAGGCGTTTCGCATGGAACAACTCCTGTTCCGATCTTAATTAAAGACATTATTGCATCAAACAATAATTGAGTTGATCTCGGTCCAGGCCAGTCAGGTCGAATCTCGATTTTTTTCCTAAAGATATCTTTATCGATATACTATTCGTTGATCATTACGTATTACGACCCAAACATGCAAGTTACACTATATTTAATATGAGTTGTTTAAGAGTTCAAAGAGGTGCGATGGACGGGCCTAACTCTTGATCTTGGATGGAGTTCCAAGCCCATGTTACCATTTTGGAAGTCTTCTTTTGGAGTGTGCTGCACCTAAATGAAAAAATCAATTCGAGATTGTTTTCAACCTAGAAAATCCGCACGTTTACGCCCATTTTCCCTTAATTTGACATCCCATTACTTATCCATTCATTATTTCATTAACGATTTTAGATATTTTTATGGCTTTACTAATGTAGTTTTTGGAATTTTTTGTATCGGTCGGATGCTAATTCAAGTTATAATATCTCAAGCTCGGTAGCTTGGACTAGCTCGAGCAAAAGAAAATTTCAGTCCTGGCAGCTTTAAACGTCCAACTTTCCCCAACAAAAGGAACAAAAATTCACTTTTATTAATCCGCATTGAAAAAATTGGTTGTTATCAGGACTGTTCTATCTATTATCTATTATATATAGTAAACATAGAGTTGAGCGTGACACTTCACTTTATCTCTATAGTTACCACGTGGCAAGACGTACGACATTTTTTTTATATTCAACCAATAAACTTGTAGCAAAGCGATCTGTCATCTTCCGGTTTCTATTTCTTCTTCAATTTAAATTTCAAAAAAATGGATAGAGAAAAAGTTTATCAATATTTTATCTATTATCGAGATAAATTTTAACAAAAAGATAATTTGGAGAGTGATATAACTTACTTTGAATCGGTTTCTTCTATCTGTTATTGATTGATATAAATTTAGTTCAAAGGATATAACTCTTTGTTCAGGAAAATCTCTTTAACCAAGAAAAGAATAATATGAATTAAATAATAAATTTATATTTAAAAATAATAAATCTTTACAAAAGTAACACACGTTTTCACAATAAATGGACTATCATAAATTATTTTAGTAAAAAAATTCGATTAAATACATCACAAAAGTTACAATGAATGAAAAAAATTATTTAGTTTGTGAGGGATGTTATGAGCTTTAATTTTTGTAATACAAAATTCCTTTTTATCTACATTTACAATATTTCAACAAAACAGAAAATGCCAAATAAAAGCAGAAGAAACTACAGCTATGTGCTCTTAATAACTAAATAACGATGAGGAGAATAATTAATATCACATTGAAATGGTATCTAAGGTGAAAGTATTTAAGTTTAAACTTGAAAAAAATAGATAAAGAGATTATAACACAATGAAATGGTATTATGTTTTCCAAAAATCTTAGTTAGTAAAACTAAGTAAAATAGCTCAGCAAAAATAGAAAGGTCAAAAAAAAAAGTAGAACAAACTAAAGAAAAATGTTCTCGATATGTTAATTATTATATATATTAGTCTAATTTGCTTGTTTATATCATACGAAGGAAGTGCCTCAAGCTTTTAAAGATAATCTCAATTGTTAGAGGCATTCTTGAATCATGGGACGATGGTCCACCTCTGGATTGCAGTCAATTTTGAATGTTTGATATAATGCTTACTCTTCTCCGTCGCATTTGCCAAATGGTTCCTTGCGCTTCAAGGTAAAAATCTCAGTACTCACGCTGTCTCCCGGGGAAAGTGACCCTTTTGTCCATCTTCCGGTGGGTTTCTAACGGACTTGTCGCATGTAATGACCATAGCGGCGGGCACATCGAGCAACTTCATCATGGTTTGTCACAAAAGAGGGAAGAATGGAAGAATGGGATATTTGTTGATTTTGCTGGTGCTGACGCTAACTCGTGGAAATTGCATCAAGAGGGATTGCTTTGCAGATTTCCAAAAGTATACATACAATAAAGCATGGATATTATTTGGCAGCCACAAATTCGATCGTTTGCAGCCGATTTTAGCTTTCGGTAGTTGGGAAGAAATTATTCACATGCTGCGACATAAAGGGATATTGAAAGAGATTATGGAGATCTCCGTTTCTCTTTTTGCCTTCATTGTAAGTGTTGTTTGAGCGACCATGATTTTCTGCTTTAAAATCTACTTCATTTTTATTGCTCTTTGCTCTTCGCTCTGGGGATCCCATAATTTCTTCCGAATTGCTTATTGCGGTGCAAAACTAAGTATCGGTGTCAAAAGACAAGCAGAAATGAACATTCTCGCTCTTTGCTCTCCCTTTCATATTCCCGCGTCTATTAATCTCTTTCGGTTTCCCCCTCTTATGCTAGCTGGAGGGCCTATAATGCGAGATTATAGAAATAATTCAATTTGAGGCCGATGTTGCTCGAGAGGTACATGTGTAGGTTTCGATTCGAGACAAGAAAGAAAAACAGAAGCGTTTTTTTGGGGCCTTTGCTCGAATAGATTGGACGTGGCTTTTTCTGGGCTAGCTCGCAGTTCCGACCTTAATTAATGACGTTCTCGGCTTGAACAGATTGTGTTGATCTTGGTCCAGGCCCGTGAGGTCGCATCTCGATATTTTCTTGAAAATATCTTTATCATTGTATTATTTGTCGACCATTAGGTATTACGGCTCGAAGATGTTGCACTGTATTTACTTACTATGTGCTATTTAAGAGCTAAAAACATAAAATGGTGCAATTGACGGGGCCCAACTCCTCATCTGGGATGGAGTTCCTAGGCCGTAATACCACTTAGGAAGTCTTTGTTTTGTAGTGCGCTGCTCCTGATTGGAAAAATCCATTCGAGGTTGTTTTCGACCAAATGGACAGTAATAGTAATGTGTTTCAAAAGTCTTATTTGACATCACACTACTTTTTCCGTCTACTGGATATTTCACTAATAATTTTCTATTTTTGTTATGGCTTTAGTAATAGCAATGTGTTTGAAAATCATTGATAAATCAAACTGTCCATTTTTATTTATACTCCTTAGATTTTTTTATCAGTCCGAGCTATTTCAAGCTTTAGAATCTCAAGGTCGGTCCCTTGGACTAGAGCAGAAAAATAAAATAAAAATAAAAATTCAGCCCGGTTGCTTGAAACCCCGAACTAGCCACGCGCAAAGAGAACAGAAATTCAACCGCAAATTTGCGCTTTCGACTCATCAATTTGATCACTCCTGTTACTATTCATTGCCGAAGTGATTAAAGTGCTTTCCAAATCTAACTCGCGACCTTCGTACAAGTGGCCACTCACCGGCACGGAATTCAAACTTGCTACACATTGGTGCATCGGCCTCCGTCTGAACTTGGATCATATCAAAGTGATCGAATACTGCGAAAAGGTCGCTAATATGCTCGTGTGGCTTGCAAATGGAAAATTGGCCATGTGCTACGAAATGAAGCTGCGAATGAAAATCGAAAAAATCCTTCGTCGATAGACCTTTGGTAAGTATACCACTCAATCTTGAGTTACGTTCCGCAAAGGGGCTTCTTTTTCTTGAGCAAATCCTGGCATCATTCCTGTGGAGCTTAAGTTTTGTCATCTTGAAAATACTCTAGCATCATACTCTTAGCTGACCCGTAATTGCATTTCTACAAGCAGACTCTTAATTTGGGATTACCTGACGAAACTAAACTGCGATGATGCTCCTGCTTCGCATATCCTCATGAATGCAAGACGCGTCCAAGCAGTACGCAAACTATCCGACGGTAGAACATTGCATCATCCCATCCAAAGAAACTATTTCAAGCAAGTTCGGGTGCGTATAGTAACATTTCTATTTCTGGGAACAATTTCTTTTCAGAAATAGTTTTTTCTATTTCTATTTCCTAGAAGAGTTTATGAGCAAAATAATGCGTTTGGTAACCGCACAAAATTTCTATTTCTAGAATAGAAATATGTTTGATAATTGCATAAAATTTTTATTCCTAGAATAGAAAAAGAACAGAAATGCGTTTAGTAACTGCACAAAATTTCTATTCTCAATTTTTTGCATTCAAATCTATATCTTTTATTTAACTATAAGTACAAGTTATAAGTGAAAAAAAATCAATAAGCATGATTTATTGATTTGTCTAATCCTTTTTACTTTCCCGAAATTTGTCTCTTTTTATTTTCCAAAAAGCTTTTTATGGTTTTTTTAAAATTTTTTCAATTTCGGAATTTTGCAAATTTTTATGGGTTTTCTGCGTTTTTCTGATTTTTATGGATTTTCTGAGAATTTTTTTGATTTTTATGAATTTTTGGAATTTTTTAATTTTTTTATAATCTTTTTATTATTTCCGTTGAGAATGGACCGGACCGGTGCTTTGAGACGGTTTGCAGACGACGGAGGATGGAGGAGGAGCTAAGGTCGCGACTTAAGGATCGGACCTTTCTATTTCTATTTCTATTTCTAGGAACAAAAAAGTAGATTTTGTGTACTTCTTATTTCTGCTCCAAATCTATTTCTTGGCTACTTTTCTATTCGAGGAAATAGAAAAATAAAATGTGTTGCCAAACAGATTTTTGTTATTTTTTTGTTCTAAGGAACAGAAGAACAGAAAAATAGAGAAACAGAAGCGTTACCAAATGGGCCCTTCGTGGTTGCTGTAGCTCCTCTACCTAGATAGGCCAAAAGTTAATGCTCTTGCAACAACTCCTTGACTTGGATACAGAAGCCGCTTTAATTATTCTCCTGGACTCGACCGAGATTTGATAATAACCAACAACGGACCTGACGCAGCACAAGCTAGCGGTTTGTCCATCGTGGCTTGAGTAGGAAATCACGCAGAATCGAATCATCCCCCATCAACTCCTACGTGCTCTTAAGGCAACTCCCATATTTTGATACGGAAGCCAATTTCGACATTTTATTCTATGGGCCGAGAGGTTGTATTTCACGCAGCTATTTATGCACAAACTAGCCATAGGAGCTTCTGTATAAATAGAAGCTGCTGTTGGTCATACAACATACCCCTCTCCATTTCCAACCCTTGAACCCAAACTTAGCAGCCTCTCTTCGTTTTCTCCCCCTCACATACGAGCAGTCTCTCTTGTCTCTCTATTCTAAAGCTCAGGCTGCTCGTTCCTAAACTTAGCATAGAACTCTATTTATAGAGCAATGGTGGGTAGTAGGGGTGAGTAAGATAGACCGCCCAAATCGGGACTGGACCGGATCGATTGGTTTGGTCTAGTTCTCGAGAATATCGGTCAAGTTTCCGATTCCTAAAAGTGGAACCGGTTTTCGGGCAGTCCGATTCTCAGTTCTAGGGTGAGAACCAGACCGATAAATATATATTTTTATAATTTTTTCATATATATAATATTTAATATATATATGAAAAATATTTAATATTGGTTCCATTAGAACTGAATGTTCAATTTTTTCATATATTATATATTTTTTCAATTTTTTTCATGGCCTTATGGGATCAAATTAGAACTACAAAGGAAGTATAATTTATTTTAGTCAAATAATTTGATTAAATACATCACAAAAATTACAATGAATGAAAAAATTATTTAGCTTAATAATTTATAAATCTTGATGTGCACATTATATGCACGACACATGCACGAAACTTGCACGAACACTCATGACATATGACAATTTTGACTCATTTAGGCACATTTTATTTCGCGAAAAATAACTTTCAGGAAAATATTTTCCGGTGTTCCATTCGTGGAAAATAAACTAGTTAAGGAAAACATTTTTCCTCAATGGAAAAAAACACCTCCAAAGTGGGGAAAATGATTTCCCTTCTCTTTCCTCTTTACACTCCTCCACTTTCCTTTTCTTTTTAATTATTTTTTATTTTTCTTTCTTCTTTTCTTTTTTTTTTCCTCTTCTGTCGCTAGCAAGGGATGAGCTCACCCGTGGCCGACGAGCCAAAGCCTCGCAGGCCTTAGACAAGGCCATCCTGAGCATATTGGCTTGCATAGAAGTGCCAGTTGCCGTGCTGGCTGTTTGAGTGCCATGTCCCATACCATCAGTCGGTGGCATGGTCACATTAGCCGAGCGGTGGAAGGTTCTGGCACCGATCGGTTTGTTCTTGCATTGGGAAAGATTGAAGTCACACCTCCCTTTCCATTTGGCTAGCGGAAGAGGCATTCCCTAGACACCCGTATCCATGACAACAATGATAACTCCCTTTCCTAGAGTTGAGCCATTGAAAGATCCCTCACACAGTGGTAATCCCAAGAACTAGGGGTTGTGCATTGTTTGGAGGCGGTATATCTATTCTGGATGAGCTGCCACGAATCCCGGCTTGTCTTGCATCGCGGTCATTTCATCCATAATCAACCTCGTAGTGAAACCAGTCATTACATTGCGGTAACAGTAAAGCATATGTTGCTGTTTCTCCGAGGTGGTAGTGTTTGTCGGCAAGAAAGATCGGTACCATGACTCGAGGTTTTCTGATTTGGAAGAGTCCTGTCTGGCGGGGGGAGTAAGATGGACAATGTATGTCTGTAGGTCAACACCTGCTAATTTAGTCGTGGTCACGGACACGAGAGAACTAAGGAAAATAGTAAGGCATATAGTATGAAGGAAAACCATGGTGGTGGTTCAACAAGGAGTTGAAGCTCGATATAGAGACAACATATAGCCTGGGAGTTGCATACGGGGCCTGCATTGATGATTATTCCATTGAAGGGGATGGAATCTCCATGGAATCTTGAAAAGAGATTCTTCCGATATGATATGAGATAAAGTCACCAAAATCTCCATCGGCTTTAAGATAAACTCTATTCTCTTTACTGCTTTGTTCAGCTTTGTGCAAGGGCTACTCTAGCTTGAGGGGGGAGAAAAGAGGAAGGAGGAGAGAGGGGAGATCAGGAAATGAGGAAGGAAGGGACTAGCCATCAATGCCAACGCCCTTGCCGTGTTTCCCTATCCATCATCTACTTGAAGGCAGGAGAGAATTGAGGAAAACAGTAAGGCATATAGTATGAAGGAAGGCCATAGTGGTGGTTAGTGTTGTGCAACGGAGAGGTAAAGCTAGACACAGAGACAACATATAGCCTAGGAGTTGCATACAGGGCCTGCATTGATGATTATTCAATTTGATGGGATGGAATTCCCATGGAATCTTGAAAAGAGATTCTCTCGATATGATATGAGGTAAAGTCACCAAAGTCTCCATTGGCTTTCAAATAAACTCCATTCTCTTTACTGCTTTGTTCAGCTCTGTGCAGGGGGCTGCTCTGGCTCGGGGGGGGGGGAGAAAAGAGGAAGAAGGAGAGAGGGGAGATCGGGAAATGAGGAAGGAGGGAACTGGCCATCAATGCCAGCCTCCTTGTTGTGTTTCCCTGTCCATCCTCTGTTTGAGGGCATGAGAGAACTGAGGAAAATAGTAAGGCATATAATATGAAGGAAAGCTATGGTGGTGGTTCATGTTTTGCAACGGAGAGGTGAAGCTGGATACAGAGACAATATATAGCTTGGGAGTTGCATACGGGGCCTGCATTGATGATTATTCCATTGAAAGGGATGGAATCCCCATGGAATCTTGAAAAGAGATTCTCCTGATATGATGTGATGTAAAGTCACTAAAGTCTCCATCGACTCTCAAATAAACTCTATTCTCTTTGCTGCTCTGTTTAGCTCTGTGCAGGGGGCTACTTTGGCTCAGGGGAGAGAAGAGGAAGGAGGAGAGATGGGATACCGAAAAATGAGGAAGGAGGGGACTGGCCATCAATGCTAGCCCCCTTGTCGTGTTTTCCTATCCATCCTCTGCTTGAGAGGATAGGGACGGCCGCTCCATCATCCGATAGCTGGACAATCCAGGCATCCTTTTAACTTCATTTTGCTAAAGCCGTCTAGGTAGAAATTGAACTCACATTTCATGTGTATATTTATGTGATTGCTATGGTTCTTGGTAAAGTAAGTTTTCTATTCTTGCACTTTGCAATTTACTTATTTTCGTATGTCCTAGTCTGTCCATGATTAGCCTAGGTCATGTGTGGATTTAATACCATGATTGTTTTGGAAGAAATAGTTGCTAAAACTTTTTATGAATATTTACTTCAAATTCATGCCCTTATGTTTATAAGCATGTTAAAATCATTATTTTCCCAAGGGATTTTCCATCGTTTTCGAAAGAAGGAGAAAATTGTGTATAAATAAAAGAAAATGTGCCCTAATGACACTACCATTGGCCTGGTGGTACTTGGGAAATGAATCGGTCCGATCGGCCGGGGTTCGAACCCCGAAGGCAACAGCTAGGTTTGCTGTTGTAAAAAATATATATAATAAAAAACTTTTTGCATATCTTATTTTTTGCAAGAAGGGGAAAAGTACTAGACTAAGTCATGGACTGATCCCTTATGAAGTCTTATTCTCATTCATTGACATTTCTTCACAGGTAGTTACAGATTAAATAACCAAAAAAACGCACTAAATCGTCTCATTAACATGGAAACCGGGGGAATATGTTTGGAGGAAGTCCTAGCCGCGGTGCATAGACATGTTTCTGTGCAAAAGTATATGCATTCATCAAAGAAATAGATAGTTAAGGCCATTCTATAACACATATCTTTTGAGACATCTGGGTTGAATCTCGCACAATGAGAAATGCTTTTCTTTTTCAAAGAAATACCCGGTTTACCTTTCGGGTGGTTTGAAAAGAATTTTGATGAAATACCTGGGGTTCTTACCCAAAAGTTTAATGCTTTGCCTGTTGGGTTCTTGCCAGCATGACTTGAAGAGACTTAAGTAGCACCCGGAGGTCCTCGCCCAAGGATTTGATAATTTGCCTGGTGAATCCTCGCTAACAGGTCTTAGAGAGACTCAAACAATGTGCACCTAGGGGTCCACGCCCGAGGATTTAATGATTTGTCTGGTGAGTCATCGCCAGCAGGTCTTGAAGAGACTCAAACAATGAGCATCTGGGGTCCTCATCCAAGGATTTGAAGGTTTGCCTGATGTGTCCTCGCTAGCAAGTCTTGAAAAAACTCAAACAATGAGTATCTAGGGGTCCTCGCCCGAGAATTTGATGATTTGTTTTGTGGGTCCTTGTCAGCAGGCCTTAAAGAGACCCAATCAATGAGCACTTGGGGGTCCTCGCTCAAGGATTTGATGATTTGCATGGTGGATCATTGCCAGGATGAAGTTAATAAAGGAGCAGAGCTTGAGCGAAGCAGAATGAAGAGTAGAGATTGAGCGGATGAGAAGGGGATGAGCAGGTGGCTAGCAGCCAAGATAAAAACGAAGAGAGAGGAGAGAGAACAAGGGCTTCTGTTATGGGGAGGACCAGAGAGAGATTGAGAGAGGAGGGAGAGATACAGAAAGAGATTGAGCGAGACAGAGAGCCGAAGAGCTTTTCCGACAACCGCCATACTCGTGCCACGACCAATAACTCACGGTCGTCGCCCCTCTCCCGTGCCAAGCCTCGGCAGGTTCCGGTTTGTTGGTTTTTATTTTTGTTTAGTTTAAGGGCCGTTTGCTGGCCATGGCCCAACTTGTCTCAGGCTCGCCTCCAAGCCGCCGTCGCCAAGCCAAGTAGGGACAACTCGCGGCTGACGCCCCCTGGTTTTCTCTCCCGACCAGCCCCTATTTTTCCCCTATTTTTGGGACACACCGGCCAAAGCTCGCATTGGTCAGGCTTGCGCGAACGCGAGGTCTGGCCCCTGTAGGTCCTTTGTCCAACTGCTATGCTTGTTGAAAGTGGTTTGATGAGAGTCCCAACTCATGTTTGAGTCTCGATCGTGCCAAAAATCGTTCATTTTTAAGCGCCCACCACTTATTCAATGAAATGTTTAAGCGAGATCTAGTTTTGTTTTGTCATTTTTTTAGGTCAAGATCGAGTCATCCGTGCATGTCGCGCCTGGTTGAGGCGTCCCGGTGATGTTTTTATTTCTAGGTGTCTGCCGTTTGGTCGTGTATTGGCCACGCAGAGCAGGGGATGTACAGACCGCAGAACAGAGGAACATCAGGTCTAAAGGGGGCAGAGTCGGGTTGGCTGAGATGGGGCCTGGGATCGACGGGAGAGGGGAGGTTGACGATGGTTGAGGTCGCCGATCATGATCACTGGCTACGGATGCCAGCGCATCTCGGCGGGCCAGCGAGAGCCGATCGAGCAAAGCCCTGCAGAATAGAGGATGCACAACCGCGTTCAAGCATAGGAGTTAGGTCTGTGAGGGTGAGTAGAATGGAGTCAGGTTGGGCAAAAAGCCTAACCCGGTTCCCTTTTTTATTTTTTTATTTATTCTTTTCTCCTTTTGGGCTAGGCTTATTTTTTAAAAAAAATAGGAAAGCGGGCTGGGCCTTTATTTTTTAGTTCTTTTTAGGACAAGGTGGCGCTCCCCAACTGTGTGTGACGGTGCCTAAACGACTCAACGCCAGCTAAAACAGATGACAAAAAAAATAGATCTCACATAGACGTTTTTTGAACACTTGATGGGCGCAAGGCCTTCCTCGAGAAAGGGGAGCACGTCAGCCACAATAAAAGCACAGCGGTCGCTAAAGGAGCTCCCTCATGCTCTATCTTGCTCAATCTCACTCTCGGTCTCACGCTCAAGCAATGTCTTTATTTGTTTTAACATGCATCAATTTATATCACAGTATAAAAAAAAAAGGGACCCACGGTCCCATCAAAAATAGCATTCATTAAATATGTATGGGCCAAATTTAGGTATCATTTTATTTTTGAACACAGCCTCTGCGAGCTCACCTTCAGATAGGGACAGTTATTGACACCTAATTTTTTATTTTGCCCAAAATTAATTATAAAAAATTTTAGCGGTTAATGACCTTGATTCCTAAAACAAAAAAAAAATTATCTAATTGCATTGCATATAGACATAGGTACATTTTGCACTATTAGAATGTATTTTCATTTTTTTAAAAAAATTATTAAAAAATTAGTAAAAAAAATCAGATCGGGCCGACCTAGCCCGTTCTTCCTTTTTCCCGGCCCAACCCGACCTCTCTCTCTCTCTCCTTCCCTCTCCTCTCTTTCCCGGCTACTTCCTCCCTGTGCGTTGGGCACTCCACAGCCAAGGGATGGCCAATGTTTAGCGCAAGCAAAAACAAGTGAAGCAGAGTAGGTTGCGGAGCAGAGCAGGCACAGAGTAGAGGAGCAGATCAAAGCACGTAAGAAAGGACAAGAGCAAAGCAAGTGGCTAGCAACATTAAAAGGAGCGGGAGAAAACAAATGTAGGGGCTCGATTTTTGGGGAGAGATTGAGAGAGAGGACCAAAGAGAGTGTGTGTGTGTGTGAGAGAGAGAGAGAGAGAGAGAGAGAGAGAGAGAGAGAGAGAGAGAGAGAGAGAGAGAGCTTCTAGGGGGCCACCGCGCCTCAGCCATTAATCCTTACTGCCGAGCCAGGGGTGGCAACACACAGAGAGAAGGCGGAGGTGGCCACAGTAAAAACAAAAAAACAGAGGGGCTACTCTGTTTTGGAGAGACCAAGAGCGTGAGAGTTGAGCCGACGAAGAGAGCTCGAGCGTGAGACTGAGACTGAGAGTGAGATTGAGCAAGATAGAGCGCGAGGGAGCTCCTCCAACGATCGCCAGGCTTCCGCCGTAGCTGACGTGCTCCTCTTTCTCGCGGAAGGCCTTGCACCCACCAAGTGTTCGACAAAACACTTAGGTGAGATGCGTTTTTTTTTGTTGTCTGTTTTGGCCAGCGTTGAGTCATCCAGGCACCATCACACACAGTTGGGGAGCCACCAAGACGGCGCCAAAGTGGGTGCACCGTCAGATCGAGACGGACGACGCCGTTCATCTCGGTCATCCCCGTCAAGGCCCTGAAGAATAGGGTAAGTGGGTTTGTCGAGCAGAGAAATCGGGCTTGGCGTTGGGGTAAGTCAAGTCAGTGGCGACACGGGCGGAGGAGTGGCACCGAGTTCGGATTACGATAGCGAGGTAGCAGCGGTAGGCGAAACGCCGCGAACACCAAGGTGGAGATGCAACTGGGGAGTCGAGTCTGCAAAGGTGCAAAGTCAGGTCAAAGCCAGGTTGGGCAAAAAGCCTGACCCGATTCCCTTTTTTTTATATTTTTACTTTTATTATTTTTATTTTCATCGGATCGAGCCCTAACTGGGCCCGCTCCAGTTCAAGATCCGAATGAACCCTTTGGGTCAAATTTGTTAATCCAACTCGACCTAGTTAATTATTATATTTAATATTCCATTATTTTTAATTAAAATATTTTTAAAAAAAATTAATTTAATTTTTTAAATAGTGTTTTGTTATTATTATTATTATTACTATTATTATTTTTATTATTATTATTTCTAAAAATAAAAAATATTTTTTATTTCTTTTAAAATTAGAAAATAGCTTAGAAATTAGTATTTTTGAATATTTTTCTAAATTATGTGGATTTGAATATTTTTCTAAATTATGTGGATTATTTGATTATCAATCATGTTTAAAGTCGAATAGGCCTATAGGGCTATGTAGTAGGATTTTGTATGTTGCCTCTGCTACTGTTATATTATTATACATGTTTCTAATTAAGATATAATTGCATAAATTGTTGTGATTCGAATGTTGTTGCCTTAGTTAGGGTTAGAACCTTAGGCTGTATATCTAATTTGACTGCTAATAATTAGTGATTATGTACTCGCTTGATCACTTCACATGTTAGGAGAAGGATCCTAAAATCAATCTAAATTGCCTGACAAATATTTTCTGAAATAAACAGGATAAAAAGGTACCGAAAGAGTATTAGTTACTCAACTAGTATAATCAAGTCTCTGAATTCATGTAATCTTTAATTCGTAGGAGTAGGGTAATTCTCCCGTCACTTTGCTTAATTGTCTAATCGACTCACCACAAATTGATTAATGACAACTCTTAAATAAAAATTACTTGCAAATTAAAAACCTAAACCCTAAATCACGATATGATATTAGCTTGGGAGAACTCGAGTTAAGTCCTGGACCAAAACTTAGCACGTACATGACAAGACCCCCCTTTTTGTTAAAAAAGATGGAGCTCGTTGCGAAAAAGCAATTCTTCTCCTTATTCGACTTGATTCTTCTCCTAATTTGACTCGACTCTTCTCCTGTTTTCCCCTGTACCGCGGCCGGGACTCCCCTATTGGAGGGCTTTGCTCGATCGCCAAGAGGTGCTGGTGTCCATAGCCGGTGACCACAACCCAACGACCTCCCCTCTCCGGTTGGCCATGACTCGTCTCAGCTAACTTGAGGCGAAAACTCCACTATTCCTTATCGTTGACCTGACTATTCTCCTGTTTTCCCTTGCATTATTAAAAAACATATTAGTTATTATTACGAACTTGGGTTAGTACAAGGAACGAGATACATCCCTGTAGTTTTTCGTCGTGTTTAATTCGAGAAGGCCCAATATTTGTGCTCTATCCTACTTGCTAGCACGTCAGAGTCTAGAATGCTTCTTAGTTCGTTATCTGCAAAAGAAAAAGGAATGGAAGGTCATTTCCAAAATTTGTTTAGGAATAAAATGAACCTTTTTCTTTCAAAAGGGGTAATTTCTTCTTGGTTTGCCCTGTCTTTCTTGTACGAAATGATACTCCACTCATCATGGAGTCAAAGAATGCTCAACACTCCCTTTAGCTCTCTGGGTTTGATATCTAGTATTAATGAGATTTGCCTCACATTTCATCGGATTAGTCGGTCGGCTATCATCACCAGAATTTGAAGTGCTCTTCAATTTGTGTCATTTTCAAATGCCTTTTCGTAATAACAAATCAAAAGAGGGTATGCTTTGAGACACGAAGTGAGCAAGTTAGAAAAACATATAGGGCTATGAGCATATGCGTCTTTCTACCACCATTATTTCTTCGGTTTTTTGAAAAATGATAAAACGTTTGTTTTATTTTCAAAAATTTAGAAACGAGGAAGCATGAGAAAGCCCGGGCCTCATAACATTTTCCTTTACATGGCTGGATATCATCACAGAGCCGGTTTGAGATACTTCCTCAAGTCCTCAAAACATTATTTATTTACAACAAGTAAATTACAATCTCAGGAGATGGGAAGTTCAAAAAGATATTTCCTTCAAGAAAAATGACAACAAAAACCAAATACATGGATGACCCTTTTTCAGGGGCCCATGCAAAAGAGTGGAAGGAGTTCTACTCAAGTGGGCTTGCACCCATTCCCTCCACTGGTTTGGAATGAGAAAGTTTTTTTGTCCAACAAACTCTGGATTCAGCACTTAAAAGTGTAGCACTCATCAGTCGAATGCCCTACCTCATTAATATGATAGTCACACTTCTTGGAAGGATCATAATTGGAGAAGTTCTCAAGGATTTGGACACGTTGGCTTGGTAGAGAGCGAGCTCTTCTTCCGGAGAATTGCGAGCACCTGAGATGGGGATCCGGGAAGTGGAGCGAATTGCTTTTTGTTACTTCATCTTTAGGGCGACTGGCGGCCTGAAGCCAGCTGCTATCCACCACTCATCTGAATTTTCGGGGGAGGACGAGCATTCTGGGCATATGTGAAATCCACATATGTCAGAAGCTAATTTTCCTATTCCGTGCCGAGTCTCTTGCTTGTGGAGACGGGGTCAGTGAACCACCCGTCACGCAATCCAAATCTTGATGCGTTCGCCTACTGGAACAAGCCGGTTAAGCGATTTAGTAATGGCACCTACTAGTCGGTATATGTATTCATATGGAAGAGACTTAATGAACAGTTTCATTTGTTCATAGTCAGAAAGTTCTAGAGTGACTTGGGCAGCCAAATTCCTCCATCTGGTGGCATATTCTTTGAACGATTCACTCTTTTTTTTCTCAGTGCGTTTGAGGTCATCACGAGAAAATGTGATGCCGAGATTGAATTGGTACTACTTGGTGAATGCATTGATGACATCATCCTAAGATTTGAAGGCATCTACATCCTTTAACATATACCATGTCAACACTGGCCTTGTTAAGCTTGTTTGAAAAGAATGGATTATGAGGGGTTCATTATCAACATATTGGGTCATTCGCATATATATATATATATATATATATATATATATATATGTGTGTGTGTGTGTGTGTGTGTGTGTGTGTGTGTGTGTGTGTAAGTGGTGCTTAGGGTAAGATGTGCCATTATATTTCTCGAATTCTAGCATTTTGAACTTTTCTGGCATTTTGACCTTTTTGTACATAGACAAGTCAAGTGGGAGAGAATGTTGCGGGCCCTATAACTGCTTCAACATCTCCTCAACCTTCACAAGGCCTTTGTCATGTTCCATCTTTGGCGCGTTCACGAACTTAGCCTTCTTGATTGCAAGTGGGAGCGGATCCTTTTCTAGCATGGGCATCTTATCATTACTGGTCGTGACTTGATCATTGCCAGTGGACGAATATGGAAGCACCACCTCAATTGATGCAGGCATAAGAGTGAGTTTGCCTTGGATGAACTTCATCTGCTTCGTGAGATTTTAGATTGCGTTGAAGGCCATCTTAGGCCACTAATCAGTTTATAATGGGTTGATTAGATACCCAAGTAAAATGATAAGAGAATCACCCTATTCCTACGAATCAGAGATTAAATGACTTCAAGGATTTGGTTACACTAGTTAAGTGACTAGTGCCATTTCGGTACATTTCATCCTGTTCATTTCAAAAAAATGTTTCTCAGGTAATTTGGAATGTATTTATAAGACCTATCTCCTAACATGTGAGGTGATCAAATAAGTGTACAATCATAACGATTAGTAGTCAAAATAGATATGCAGCCTAGGGTTTTAGCCCTAACTAAGGCAACAACATTCAAAGCACAACAATTTATGCAATTATATCTTAATTAAAATCAATATGCATCTGACAAAAAAAAGAAAAGAATCAACATGCATAATAATACAACAATAGTAAAGACAACATACAAAATCCTACCACATAACCCTATAGGCCTATTCGACTTAAATATGATTATTAGTCATATAATTCATATAGTTTAGAAAAATATTCAAAAGTACTAATTTATAAACTATTTCCTAATTTTAAAAGAAATAAATAAATAAGATTGTTTTTATTTTTTAGAAACAACAACAGCAGCAGCAGCAACAGCAGCAACAGCAGCAGCAGCAACAACAACAACAATAATAATAATAATAATAAAAGTAATAAATATGAAAAAAAAATTTAATTTTCTAAAAAATATATTATTTAAAAATAATAATATATTAATATAATAATCAACCGGGTCAGATTGGCAGACTCGGGTCGGGTCGTTGGATTCGGGCCTGGCCAGGACTGACCTGGATCCATGAAACTAACCCGAATTAATTGATTTGGGTTGGGTTATCGGATCCAAATAGGTCTAATTGACCCGAGCTAATGAATCGACCTTGAACCGGTTTTTTAATAGGATCAGGCCAGTTCGGTCGGCTCTCATGCTTCAAACGTAAGGAAACCACTGACCGGACGGAATTCCGACGATTTCCTGGCTATTCCATCCGGCCAGTAGCCCTGTTCTCTTCAGCACACCAATCTAAAGAGAGTCCAATGCCAGGTTGCCGTAGAATCAACCAGAATAGTCGCCGACCAAGCCTTGATCAGAGTTTGTTAACCTGAACACCGATTGGAACTTAGCGGGCAGACCCAAGCCCCGTTTTTGGTTTCTTTTGGTCCCTAATGATCTCCACAACACCAACCCGAGCTGACTTAGTCAACACCTAACCGCTTGATTTCCAGTGAAGCTCAGAACTAATTGGCCTCATTGAGGCATTTTAACAAACAGTTGGCATGCATAGGTAAAATGGGGAATCTTCGATTTGTTTCGAAGCTCTAGTGTCTTCTGGCAATTGGGACTTACCTTTGGCGACAACGTAGGGGTTACGGAGAACGACCGTATAGGCCAAGAATCGCGCAAAATGGCCAATACGAGTCTTGGCCAAACTGCACACAAAAACAATGGCAGACAAGGCAGGACAGAGGCCGAGAAGGCTCACCAGTTGGCGACACGTCCGGGCGATTTTCGGCCCACCTGGGGGCGACGGTGAGGCTATTGGCTCCCTTCTCGCGACCTGTGAGCTCTCGATATGCTCTCTTTCTCTCTTTTTTCTCTCAAATTCTCTCTCTTTCTCTCAGCTCTATTTTCTGTTCAAAGGGGACCGACCCTTTTTTAGGTGTAAATCCATACTTAGGTGTCATTTTATCTAAATAAATTTGACCTAGACTTAAGCATTCATTGAACATGCATGGGCTAAATTTAAGTATCATTTTATCTTTAAACGTAACCTCTGCCGACTCATCTTCAAAGAGGGACAACTTTGGAGACACTTGAAGGGTCAAGCGCTCTTCGAGTCTTTGAGGACATTTTACCGGTCAAAGACGATTAGCGCAAATATACATGCATTCATAAAGGATATAGACAAGTTAGGCTATTCCAGAATGCGCATTTTGAAAACTCATGCATGATGATTTTTCCATGTTTGCATCATCAAAAATCCACCGAGGGAAATTATCAATTAAGACAATTTTCGTTCGCAAGGTGGACTTTTCAAGATGCTAAACGAGGGACCTTCGGTCAAAAAGGACCTTCTACTTGCTCTCATTGAAAAAGGTTATTTTATCCTAACTATTGATGCGGGAATATTAAAAACACTCAATCTGATCATCATCACATCAATAAGGGTCTAAGTTTTCTCACAAGCAGTACAACACTACTAATCTGAGAGGTCTTCTTCAGGGTTGTAATGCAGGCTTGGTCATTGGCTTAGTCCGAGTCAAGGCCATGAAAGAAAATACTCTGCAATCATCTCTAGGTTTACAAGATAAGAACCCTACAAAATGAGATAGAAGTAGTCTTGCTCGCACTTCCTTGAGCGATGTTTATAAACATTTAAAACTCTACGTTAATTCAGGTGCCCTAGTCAAAAGAGACTTCATGAGGGACATAACGTAGGCTCGACTCACGGATTGAGAAACGAAAGGATCGTTAGGCTCAAAAATGTGTGAATAAGGAGTGAGCGTTGGTGATCATCTTGGCATTGTCACCAGTTTTCTCCTTCATGGTCGAGATCTTCTTTGCAAACTCCCCGAGATAATTTGCACTTTGGTTTCTTAGACTTTTGTCCAACAATTGCAAATTTGCTTGGGTTGCAAATTCCTTTATAGTTGGAATTCACTTTTTGATCACTTTTGTCTATGGGCATTGGCTTTACTTTTACTAAACACATTGCTTTTTTATGCCCCTAATTTTTAGCACATTTTTTCATTTATGGGCACTGGCCTTGCTTTTACCAAGTACACTGCTTTTTCACACCCTTAATTTTTATTGATTCATTTTTTACTGTCCTTTTGGCATTGTTAAGAACTAACCTAGACAAGTTTGAACAAAATAATATTATTAGGCTCTTAGGGGTTTCATCTTCATTTGGCACTTTGGACCACGATGCTCGAATTGTGGTGACCTTCGCCTTGCCCCGGTGAGAGGGATGATCACTAAGGGCGCGTTTGGTAACGTTTCTGTTTCTCTATTTTTCTGTTTTTCTGTTCCCTGGAGCAAAAAAAGAACAGAAATCCATTTGGTAACGCATTTTATTTTTTTATTTCCTGGAATAGAAAAGTGGCCAAGAAATAGATTTGGAGCAGAAATAAGAAGTAGAAAAAATCTACTTCTTTGTTCCTAGAAATAGAAATAGAAATAGAAAAGTCCGGTCCTCAAGCTGCAACCTCGGCTCCTCCTCCATCCTCCGACGTCTGCAAACCGTCTCAAAACACCGGTCCGATCCATTCTCGGCAGAAATAATAAAAAAATTTAAAAAATTAATTAAATTATAAAAAATTCCAAAAATTCCAAAAATTCATAAAATCAGAAAAATTCTCAGAAAATCCATAAAAATCAGAAAAACTAAGAAAACCCATAAAAATTTGTAAAATTCCGAAATTGAAAAAATTTAAAAAAATTCATAAAAGCTTTCTCGAAAATAAAAAGAGACAAATTTCGGGAAAGTAAAAAGTTTTAATAAATTTTCCCCAAAAAAATAAAAAATAAAAAATTCACATAATGGCTTAGAATAAATTAAAAAATTCAGAAAATTCATAAAAATTAGAAAAATTTCAGAAAAATCCCATTAAAAATTAAAAAATTAAAAAATTCTCAAAATTCATATAAATCAAAAAAATTCTCAGAAGATCCATAAAAATTAGAAAAACTCAAAAAACCCTTAAATATTTGCAAAATTTCGAAATTGAAAAAATTAAAAAAATTTCATAAAAAATTTTCGGAAAAATAAAAAGAAACAGATTTAGGGAAAAGTAAAAAATTTTAATAAATTTTACTACAAAAAAATATAAAAAAAATTCACATAATGGCTTAGAATACCTGTAGCCACCCACTTTGAATGAAATTTAAATTTTTGAGGTGCCCAAGTAGTATTTTTGAAGATTCCTTAGTTTAGGGATTAAAAGGGGTTTTAAACCCCTAAAAAGGATTAGACAAACCAATAAATCATGCTTATTGATTTTTTTTTCACTTATAACTTGCACTTAAAATTAAATAAAAGATATAGATTTGAATGCAAAAAATTGGGAATAGAAATTTTATGCAGTTACCAAACGCATTTCTGTTCTAGAAATAGAAATTTTGTGCAGTTACCAAACGATTATTTTGCTCAGAAATTCTTCCAGGAAATAGAAATAGAAAAAACTATTTCTGAAAAGAAATTGTTCCCAAAAATAGAAACGTTACCAAACGCACCCTAACTAGGTTTGTATGAAATGAAATCGCTGGCTCAAATGGGCTAACAAGGGATATAAGTGTATGGGATAAAAGAAGAACTGCTCTTCGTCATCCTAAGACACTTAAATTATTGCAAGAGTTCACCTGTAATAATAACACTTGAAGATTGATACAAGTAAGAGCAAGAAAATTTCCATCAATTTTTCTCATTTCGTGCTGCCGACTTACCTCTAGTTGCCCCAGTGTAAGGTGATTCTTGACAGGGGTAATTTAAAAGGAACCTCCAAGTGTATAGGCTCAAAATGGTTAAGCAAATGATCAGTGATAGTGTACGGGGTAAAGAAATGAATTGCCTCTCACCATTTTGACTATCGTATCTTATGCGAGAAATCTATTTACCTTGCAGACATGGAATCTTTTCACTCGTCTCACCAAGGATCAATACAAGGGAATGTGTATGGCCTAAGGATTGCCTTCCGTCATCCCAACACATCTTGTTCGGCATACTAGAGCAGTTCGACACCATTCATCGAATTGTCAAAATTTCACATGGAATTGGTGAATTAAACAAGTAAAATTACTGTGCAAAATTCCTTTCCAAAAGACATGCAATGCATTTGGGGGAGGATTAAGCATTTTTTTGCTTTAAATTGCTTCCTCTTTGTTCAATTCTTTCTACTTTTATAAAAAGAGTTTTAGGGAAAGAAATACTTACCTGTGCTGCAGCGATGGTGAGGCAAACCTGCAAGGTAATAAAAGAGACCATATTAATAAATGGCGCTTTGAGGGACATAAATTGGGAACGATACCACAATACCCTTCATGTCTCCCTTCATTTGAGTTTAAATTGACAATTCCTTGGGCTTTCTTGAATGTCGACAATTCCTGTTAAGAATAGCATGAGCTGATGTTAGTGATGAAACGACCGAGGCTAAAATAAGAACGATACCAAATTACCCCTCCTCCATTTTGTCTTCAAAGCTAGCAGAGTGTTTTTTTTTTAAACTCCTTCCTGATTGATCTTGAAGCTTGAATGAAATTCTCTGTAGTTAAGGGTGCTCCCAACTAGGCAGTCTTATTCTTGATGCATGTTGTGTCAATGCGATTCTGGCACGTTGAGGGCTTCTCGGGAATCATCTAACTCCTGACTGCATAGGGCATGTGCAATTGTTTACATGGGAATCTTCTCAGCAAAACTAATCTTGACTTTAAATGTCTTCGACTGATATAGGCATCGTAATCCTTTTCGATGACTACCGTCGAGACTCCAATGATTGTCATGATTAGCATCGGCATCATGTTGTCATATGCAAAGTCCTTTCCAGTTGCTTGTATTGGACCTTTACTCAAATTCGCCCTATATAAAAGGAAATTATATGTTATTTTTATACTAAAGTGGAAGAGCTTTAGAAATGAAATATACCCTTTTTTTATGGACTGGGAGATTGCATGCCCCCTAGTCTACCCTCCCAATTGAGCATCCCTGCATTTTAAGGAAAAAAATACATTAGTTGTTTGCACAAACTTAGGCTAGGATAACGAAAAAGATACATCCTTTTAGTTTCGTTCAAGAGGTCCCAATAATTGTGCTCTATTCGGTTCGCTAACACATCAGGGTCTAGCATGCTCCTTAGTCATCATTTGTAAAAAAAAAAGGGATGGAATGTTATTTCCAAAATTTATTAAGGAATAAGACATACATTTCTCTTTCAGAATGGATAATCTCTTCTTGGTTTGCCTCCGACTTTCTTGTACGAAATGATGTTCCGCTCATCATGGAGTCAAAGAATGCTCAGCATTCTCTCTAACTCTCTAGGACTGATATTTGCCCCACATTTTATCTTGAAGTTTGGATGATCTTCGCTCAAACTGTCCCTATCGGATTAGTCGGTCCACTATCATCACCAGGGTCTGATGTGCTTTTTAGTTTGTGTCATTTTCAAATGCCCTTTTGTAATAACAAATCAAAGAGGAGTATGCTCTGAGACACGAAGTCAGCGAGTTAAAAAAACAAACAGGGCTATGAGCTTGCACGTCTTTCTGCCACGATTCTTTCTTCGATCCTTTTAAAAAATGATAAAACGTTCGTTTTATTTCAAAAGTTTAGAAATGAGGAAGCCCAGGCCTCATAACATTTTCCTTTACATGGCTGGATTTCATTAACGAGTTGGTTTTGGATACTTCCTTATGCTCTCAAAACAAAATATTTGTAATTTTTTTGAATAACTCAAGCAAATTACATTTGTTGAAATGGAAATTGCAATATTAAAATTCCAAGCATAATTAAAAATTCAGAAAATTGGGAATCCTAGAAAACAAATGAGACTTTAGAAAACAAAAAAAGCTCCCACATAAGAGAGGGTTCAAACTATTAAATATCCTTATATTCTAAGGGAGAAAAATTGAGTCTTCAGTTTACTCAATGACGACATTCACTCCTCCTGGCTAGTTGGGTGGTTTGTTGCGAAATGAAAACATTTTTGTATCCAACAATTTCTGGACCTTATTCTTCAAGATAACACAGTCATTGACGGAATGTCTCAATTCACCCAAATAATAGTCGCATGCCTTAAAGGGATCGTAATTGGGAAAATGGCAAAAGTACACAAGTGCCATAACTTGTGTACGGCGATCACTTTGGTGCCATAACTTTTTTTTGGATCACTTTGGTGCCAAAATCGGAGAAAAAAGATCACTTTAGTGCCAATTTGGCCGGAAATCCGACGTGCCATTTTTTATTAATTTTTGACGCCGACGTGGCTCGCCGGAGGCTGAGTCAGCATGTACAGTCAGCATTTTTTATTTTAAATAATTTTTTTCAACGTGTACAGTCAACATTTTTATTTTTAAGTATTTTTTCTTTTTTTTTCTTTTCTTTTTTCTCCCCTCGCTGGTCGGTTGCCGGTCGGCCACCGGCGAAGCCCGACAAGTGCTGGGCGAGGGCGGCCTTGCCCACGGCCGGCGAGGGGCGACCGACCTTCGCCGGCGACGGGCGAGGCCGGCCCTCGCCGGCCTAGGCGAGGGCGACCCTCGTCGGCGACGGGCGAGGCCGGCCCTCGCCGGCCCAGGCGAGGGCGACCCTCGCCGGCGTCGGGCGAGGCCGGCCCTCGCCGGCCCAGGCGAAGGCGACCCTCGTCGGCGACGGGCGACCCTCGCCGGCAACGGGCGAGGCCGGCCCTCGCCGGCGACGGGCGAGGCCGGCCCTCGCCGGCGTCGGGCGAGGGTCGCCCGCACCCGACTCAGGCGAGGGCGACCCTCGCCGGCCCAAGCGAGGGCTGCCCTCGCCCGACGCCGGCGAGGGTCGCCCTCGCCTGAGTCGGGCGCGGGCGACCCTCGCCCGACGCCGGCGAGGGTCGCCCTCGCCTGGCGTCGAGCGAGGGCAACCCTTGCCTGGGCCGGCGAGGGTCGCCCTCGCCTGAGTCGAGCGCGGGCGACCCTCGCCAGACGCCGGCGAGGGTCGGCCTTGCCTGGGCCGGCGAGGGCCGGCCTCGCCCAACGCCGGCGAGGGTCGCCCTCGCCGGATCTGGTGAGGGCCGGCCTCACCGGATCTGGTGAGGGCCGGTCGGCCACCAGCAACCGGCCGGCGAGGGGATAAAAAAAAAGAAAAGAAAAGAAAAGAAAAGAAAAGAAAAAGGAAAAAAAAAAAGAAAAAATATTTAAAATTAAAAATGCTGACTGTACACATTGAAAAAAATTATTTAAAATAAAAAATGCTGACTATACACGCTGACTCAGCCTCCGACGAGCCACGTCGGCATCAAAAATTAATAAAAAATGCCACGTCGAATTTCCGGCCAAATTGGCACTAAAGTGATCTTTTTTCTCCGATTTTAGCACCAAAGTGATCCGAAAAAAAGTTATGGCACCAAAGTGATCACCGTACACAAGTTATGGCACTTGTGGTGTACTTTTGCCTTGGGAAAACGCTCAGGATTTTCACGCTTTGACTCTTTAGCAAGCAACCTCTTTTCTAGGAGAACGGGCAGGATCTGAGACATAGGCCAATGGAGTAACGTGAACTGCTTTTTATTACTTCGCCTTTGGGGCGGCTACTGGCCTGAGATCGACTGCTGTCCACCGCTCATCTAAATTGTCAGGGGAGGACAAGCATTCTAGGTGTATGTGAAATTCATGTCTGCCAAGAGCTCGTTTTCTTTTTTCATGCTAAGTCTCTTCCTTGTGGAGACGGGTTCAGTGAAACACCCATTGCGCAATACTGTCTCAATTCATTCGCCTACTAGGACAAGCCAATTAAGTGACTCGGCAGTGGTACCAATCAAGCAGTGTCTGTATTCATACGGAAAAGATTTAATGAATAGCTTAATTTGTTCATCGTCAGAAAGTTCTGGGGTGACTTGGGTGTGGCATATTCTTTGAACGATTCACTCTTCTTTTTCTTAGTGTGATCGAGGTTATCACGAGAAAAAGTGATGTCGAGATTGAATTGGCACTGCTTGGCGAATGCATCGGCAACATCATCCCAAAATTTGAAAGAGTCTACATCCTTTTGACATATACCATGTCAACGCCGGCCCTATTAAGCTTGCTTGAAAAGTCTGGATTATGAGAGGCTCATTATCAACATACTGGATCATTCATACATGGCACATGTGTAAGTGGTGCTTAGGGCAAGAGATGTCATTATATTTATCGAATTTTGGCATTTTGAACTTTTCTGCGGGTCCTGTAACTACTTCAACATTTCCTCAACCTTCGCAAGGCGTTTATCATTTTCTGTCATCAATGCACTTATAATTTCAGCCTTCCTGATACCAAGTGGAAGTGGATCGTCCTCTAGCATTGGCATCTTGCCATTACTGGTTGTGACTTGATCATTTCCAATAGACGGTGGCAGTAACATCATCTCAATTGATGCAGGCGTGGGAGTAAGTTTGCCATGGATGGATCTTATCCTGTGATGTAAAATAACCTATACCGTTATCTAATTTCCCTTTGTCTGTGTGGAAAAATCCTACTGCTTCTCGGCAGTTTATTCATTGTCTGGTCTCTACTGGTCGGAGTTCATTCTATCTCAGCATGATATACCCTTTAAATTGGTGAGTGAGGGAAAGCAACGATTACTACTGCTGAATCAATCGTCCATTGGTAATTATATGGATTATCTAGCTAATGTTTGCACTTCAAATTGGCAATTTTTATCATCATTTATCTGTTCTTGCTAGCAACTTTCAATGATAAAAAATAAGGACAGAATGTATTCTAGCTGAACAACTCAACAGAGCCATCATAAAAGAGTATTGGATTCATTCATTTCTGAACTCTACCGTAGATAGTGGAAGTTGTACCTCCTCAAAACATCAGATCAGTGCCCTTGGTTATTCAAGATGGACGTTTAGAGATCATCTTAGACATCATTGTCGGTACTTCACTTCTTAGAGCATTTAATCAACCAAAACCAGGAGGAAGTTCAGGATCTTCCTCAGTATCATTAGAGAGCTTCCGGTTTTCGACATCGGCAGGAAAACCTGGTGGGATACCCATATCAACATCGTCTGGAATCAAAACTTCTCGCGAAGGGTCCTGCTCATCCCTCAAACCTTCAGAAAACCCTTTTTCATGAGAAACTGGTACCTGCACTCTCTCGTTGTGTTGTTCTCCATCTTTCTGATTAGTACCGGGCAGACAGAAACCCAGGGGTTTCTTCTGTTCATTATTGAATACTGCATTGGTCTCACTGGATGGTACTGCATAGGATCTGCTGTAATCCATTCTCTGCAACGGTGTCTGCATGTCTTTACCAAAAGGGTTCAATAACTTACTACACATTGATTGCACTGTATCTTCAATTTCACTTTTCATGCCATCAGCTGATCTAATTATCTCCCATAGGCTTTCAGAAATCTGGCCCATAACTTTGCTTCTGAAATTAAGAAATAAAATACTGCATAATCAAGCTCAGAATAGTTTCAACGATTTTACAGATATAAGCAAAAAATTTGCCTAGTAATTGGGAAGAAAATTCCCTAACCAAGGTTCATGCAGTTCTCAGAACCTGCAAAAACATTGCCCTTCTGGAAGCAAGCACGTAACAAGTACACTCCTCAATGATTGATCAGAGATACAAATGCATGACAATACATGTTACTTCCAAATGTCTCGGTCACAGTATATTTATGTCCATAAAAAAGTTGTGCTCCATATGTCAGGTAGCCATCCACCTCCCTTGTACATACCAAATATAAGTTACTATAGAAGAAACATCGCGTTTAATTATAGGCAACAAAACAGGATAAGCATTTCCAAACAATTGGCAGGATTTCACAAGATATAAGCATCAGATGGAAATCCAAGAGCTTAATTACTTACCCCACCTCTTCATATATAGCATCAGAAAGCTGCCTGGGCTTCAAACTCTCAGCACCTGGACGATTAAGTGCAGCTGACTGCTTCACCACTGCGATGATCTTGTAACGCAGTTCCTCCTACAGTACATTTCATAGTCAACATTATAAGAATAGTATTTCATTAGAGAATATCTGTATGAAGATGGAAACAAATCCACAAAAGGGTTAACAGTTCGATTTTTTGGTAAAATTAGAGCAAATGTTGCCTGAAAAGATTCCCATCCAAACAAAGAAGATATTTGAGGAACATAATGAAGCATTTTCTAGTATGATAGAATGAAAAGAAGACCTTGTTTGAAGGGTAGATACCTAGAATGAGGTTAGGCATGGAGACAGTTTACTGAAACATGTACAGGGTACTGGTACACACATTCTACATGTGTGCGCGCTACATGCAGGGTAAACTTAGTTGGCATGGAATTACAAAATCAAAGGTCTATATTGCGTCATCTAAAAATGGTAAGATCATAAAGAAATATCTGTACTAGCGCTGATTAGTGGATAATATGCACATTGTGATGTGGACTAACCAACAAACTAACTTTGATTCAAACTCAGAGTCAATCTATGATTTTGAAAGCTTATATCAAGATCAAGGTTTCCATAATATCTACACTCGTCAGTTTTCTTCTTCTTCCACTTCTTTCTATTGCATGCATATGGTTGAGGTGATTTAGTCACCAATCGGGGCACCTCCAAGACAGAATGCTACCAAATATATAGCAAGAAGATACCCGATGACAAATAAAAGGGAAACTACATTCCACCTTACAATGATTCAAAGACTTATATTTCGCATTCACACATTTATCCAACAACAGGGTAAATATCTGAACCTTATAGACCCTCATCCTGAGAACCTATTTAATTTACAGTCATCAGCTTGTGCTTCTTGTATAAAATAGTTTCCAAATTCTTGCAAATAGATAAACCAATCCCGTCTGAATTGATATCCCCTTATCAAAGTGCTTTCATCTAAAGAAGGCTTATCCAAGACAACATTATCATTGTGCATGAGGCTTTCCATTAGTTGAGACTTAGGAAGAGAGGTAAAAAGGAAAAATGTGCTCTACAATTAGACATGAATAAAGCTTACGATAGGCTATCCTCTCAGACATTTTATTTGCAGATGATTCACTCTTTTTCTTTGCAGCAACCAAGGCAAACGCCCAAAGAACATTTCCATTGGAGAGTCTTCATTAGTGCCATAGCCACAAGGAGAAACCAGTAATAGAAAATTATAACTGACGGTCAGCAATGCCCTTTTTGAGAACAACCAGACTACTGAGCATATGTTTTTGCCACATAATTGCGTTCCATGGGTACGATTCACAATAGGTGTTGAAAATATATCCAGCTGTAGTCTCTTCAAATGATAGATGAGTGGCCCAACCTTTACAAAGGAACCAATTTACGAGGAAAGCAAGAGAGGAGTTATTGAGAAAGTTGGTTTATACAGTGTAATCTATATGGAAACGAAGAAGTGGAGCTCCTTTTGGACAGCAACAACCTGTACCTGACGGAATGATAAGGAGAATTTAGCAAGCACGGGAGGAACTGTGAGACTTATGAAGTAGTCAGTGAGAATGAACACGGATGCTCAGTCGGTGGAACAAGAATCACTTCCAACTGAATAAGTCAAAGTTGGAAGTCAAGTCCAGTCAAGATGGAATAGGGCGATAGATATTAATGGACCTTTGGCTATGGATAGTAGGAAGAAAGAGGTTGGCAAAACGAATTGTCCCGAGGAGGTAGAGACAATGACAGCGTTAGAAGCTCTAGAGTTAGCTTGTGGTTGAGATGGATTCCTCACTCTTCTTCAAGGGCTCGAAGGATAATGAGGAAGGCGACAACGGGAAAGTCAAACCAGCATAATTCAGCATCTAAAGGCATAATTCCGAAGACCTCCCACGGCATTTCCCGAGAAGATCCACAGATGAAGCTGCGAATCGCGTTGCAACCCACACCAAAAGGGGATTGTGTACATCGGATTGGGATGTGAACCCCCCTGACCTGACCCGACCCGACCCCATTATTTCCTATCCTTTGTGCCTGGTGAAAAATGCTAAACCTCCATAAACACGTACTCTCTCTTTCTTTATGCTATCGAGCTGTTTTTACTAGCCCAAAACAGAACATTGCAAGTAACATCACGTGCTTGTTTTTTATTTAACCAAACATTCCATGGACTAGAACAACCAAAGCTTAGAGCACAAAAGCAGCGAAATCCCAGATAAAAACTAATACCCAATTTCCCATTCCCCGTAATCCCATGCCACATCATTAAATTAACTTCTTTTTAAGCTAATCACATCCTCGAATCAGCAGAACAGGCATAGCCCGAGACTAAACATTCATCATGGCAAGAATCACACACAACACGAACAATAGCTAAGAACATTAACAGGGCTTCGTCCCCCGAAACAGCTTCATACCCACGACTACGAAAGCTCGTGAAACCTCCACGTTCGGCAACCCAAGAACTGACTGGATTCAAAACACACGTGCCCACGGAAGAGAGAGAGAGAGAGAGAGAGAGAGAGAGAGAGAGAGAGAGAGATACGTTGTCCTTGAGCTTGCGGATGAGCTTGAGGCGGAGGCGATCGAAATCGCCATCGTCCTTGAGCCTGGCGATCACGTCGTCTTTTCCGAGCTTCGCCGCGGCGTCGCCACAGCCGTCGCCGCCGCCGCCGCCGCCGTCCATTGATGGGGAGTCCTTCTCTTCAGTTGAGGGACTTCTTCTTCTGCAAGGCGAATCTCTCCGACTGGATTGTCATTCCTAATTTGACAAAAACAAATAGATCACCCTTTTCACCTTCCCTCTCAGAAAAGTGAATATACATATATATATATATATATATATATATATATATATATATATATATAACTGACCAAAAAATAATAATAAATATATATACACACACAAACACTTTAATTTCTACAGATTATGAAATTAAATGTCGATCTATATATATTTGAAATTGAAATAAAAAATGTGTTCTTAATATTGTTTAAAATAGAATGTGATTCGACGTATAATTGTATTTCCTAAAAAATTAATTAGAGATGAAATCACAACAGGCCTTTAAAACCTTTTTCTTGTTAATGTCAATGGTTTCTGAATTTATTTTTTCTTAGCGAGTTGGTCCCTTAATTCGCGATTATCCACATCGATCCTTGAGATTAAAATAAAGTATCGAAGTGCCGACGAGGGCAATAATCGACCGAACCCAAAAAAATAAAAGCGACACGGAATAGGAAATTAACATGACACAAAATATAGAGAGCGACCTCCAAATTGAACACCTCCTAAAATAAATCTACAAATGCCACAAAGTAACAAACCCTCGAATCCCTTTGGGATTTTTACTCTATTTTGATGCCCCGGTAGTGAATTGTGGAAATTGAGACTTTCGGATTCAATAAAATTCTGTTTCCAACAAAAAAAAAAGAAAAACAACTGTATGGCTAAGAGTCTTAAGACACAAACGTTACCTGCATGTGGATTGCATCTTTTTTTATTTTTTTTGGCTGTGATCCCATAATTGCGTTATGAAAGTAATCGTGATTCAAGTGCAAATCCACCCCAAGCCTTCGCCGCCGAAAGCGGCTTACCCTCCGTCGACGTTGAGGCCTCGGGCATCATCTCCTAAGGCCTCGAAGACGACAGAGGCTACTCGAGACCTCTAAATACGAAGGCTTGTCGCTGTGTCGACGAGCACTCGACGAATGCAGCACCGGGCTCTGCTATAGGCGGCGATCTTAATGTCGGCACCGTTGAGCTCCGCGGCCACAGAGACGAAGGAAATAACGGGAGAGAGCGAGAGAGTGTGTGTGTCCTTGAGCCGTTCTTCAGAACGATGGTTGTCGACGGGGCGGCCTCGGTGGCATCAAGGGAAGGGGGTTCACCTTCCATGCGACGGGCACCATCGCCGGCAGCTGCCGTGGTCCGAGGCCTAGTGGCGGCTGGCCGGGTAGAGACAAAATGGATTTAGGAGGGGGGATTTGGTTTTGCTTTTGTAGGGAAATATAGTCAAGTGTGGGGGTAAGGATGTACCGAAAAAAAGGTTGGACACGTGGCAAAATCTGGGGAAAGGGACCACGGATGGGTAACTAAAATGAGTACAATGTCATGGAGCTACTAAAGTATTGACAATTAGGTCAGTTTTTACTTATTGCGCTTGATCAACACATATTGTATTGACCAAAAGAAAAAAACACACATTGTCAAGAACTAAAATGAGAAATTAGACCAACTTTGACGTTCGATTTAAACCCCATTACGAATATTCCATAGGTGGAATGGACTTTCCACCCAAATGTTTTCCTAACCAAAACAAGACCGGATGGAAATAGTCATATTCCCAATAAGGTCAAACACACATAATTTAAATGACCCAATTGAAGTCTTTCACCAAATTCTCTTGGGGGTTGTTGAGAAAATCCATTCGAGAGAGATCTAAACACCTAATCGAGGGGTCGGACTTATGACTCTTTTGTAGGATATCGTTGACTATGAAAATCAAGTCCTTGTTATATGCTCCTTTGCCCGCGTCTTATGAACATACCGGTACGATCGAAGAACAAATGAGTTTGGAGATGATACATCGCCAGCATAGGGTGACTTCTTCCCATTGAATCGAATGAGCACGATCGCCGCCGCAGAGGTTTGGTATCAAGTGTAACGAAGACCTCGATTTGTTGGTTCGGCTTTTGATTGGGTTATATTTTCCTCCGTCCATAAGTCTTTCGATCGGTAACGAATAATTATGGGTATCTTCCAATTACAACTGTCAAGTCAAAGTGGATGATCTCAATGTGTGTAGTGTAGTGCAATGGTTGGAGGGAATAAAAAAGCTGGCCGTGTTGACTCCATTTTTTATCCTAAAAATTTATATCGATCGCACAATTGAGCTCTTAAATTTCCGATTCATGCAATAAAGCCTTTTGAGCAACGCGAGTTGTGCTATCAAATCATTTTGCCATTAATTGTGTTCATTATCTATTGTGGCATGCTGACATGGAAAATTTCAATCCTAAAAACATTCATTATAAGAAAGAAAGAAATAAATAAATATTGCTGCCCAAAACAACTTCATAAGAAACTGGAGAAAAGGGCATTAGGAAAATGCATTTTTACCAAAATGCCCCCTCATTTTGTGAACAATAACAACCAGTACAGACCGTTTTCTCCCTCCTTTCTTACCCCCTCTCCTCGCTGCCACGACTTTCCGCCGCCGCAGCTCCGCCGCCACCATCATCGGCCGCCGTCATCGTCAAAGCGCTCGTCAAAGCTGCCGCCATCGCTGCGGCCGCCCCTGCCCTTGCAAGCCACGACAACACATCGCCGCAGCGACTCGGCGTCCCACGGCCCCATGCTCACTGCAGCTCTCTATCTCTCTGAAATTCTCGCGAGCCTAGGCTAGGCCCCGCCACCGCGACCCCGGAGTTCGCCGGGCCACGTCCGACCCCAGATCCACTGTGGTCCTGCGGAACTGTCCTTTCCATTCTGAATTTTCAACGTCAAGCTTTCCATCTTGGCATACCAACATCAGCACGATCAGCTCAACCAATGAGGCAAAAAGGGGCTTGCCGAAGGCGTGCATTTTCAAAAGGAAGCTGCCCCGAAACCTCTTCTTTATTCCAATGTTTCAGAAAGATTTGCCTGTGCTCCAATCATGAGGACCCAGTAGTGCCCCAGCGAGGAGATAAGCTGATGTTGATGCCACACCCCCACCCAACCCAACCCAACCCAACCACGCTCTCATCTCTTCACGAGAGAAAGATTCCAACTTTGACCAGTTGACTGCGGTTGGACCGGCGAAAGAGAGGTTGAATGCTCGCTCAAATTTTGCTTGACTGATGAATTCCAGATGCATGTGATGGAGCCATGGCTCGTGTGCTTGCAGGACTTACGGAATGCTCGAAAAGTTCGTGACAAAGATTGAATCTTTAAGGACATCTTCTGCACTATATAATATGACCAATGTGTACAGGAAGGTGGAACATAAGCTGAGATGATGTTTGTGGTGAAACCACGGTCACCTTGGGTACAGATGAGAGTACCCAGATACATTTATTTACCATTCACAGTGCTCTAAAGAGTCTAAGACTGACGAAACATCACATAACAAAGTCAATGCTTGCTGATCCAAGCTCTAAGCTGATCCTGAACTGTGTAATTTGCGGCTGCAGATGAGGGGGGAAGTTCGATGGCTGCGGGGATGCACCGATGAATGGGTAGTGACGCCATCCGATCAGCATGAACTTTGCGGTGGTCCGACCATGGAGTACCACGATTGCCGATAGCCGTAGCCCGTGGAAGCTTTGCTCACGTCCTTCTTGTTGGTTGTTTGTAGCAACAACGATGAAGAATTCGTTTGATAGTTCAATATCCCTCGGATCAGCGTCTGGGGCGGCAAGTCAGGCCACTCCAAATAAGCGAAGTCTGTAGCACTATGACCCGGGACCGGAGCTCTGGACGAGGGCTCCACCCGAGCCAATTCGTTGCCGACCTCGCCGCTCCTCCCACACAACTTGTACGTAAAATTCAAGACCCCGATGCGTTTTCCATCGTCGTTCTTCACGTGGTAACCTCGCTGCTGGACAGCCCCGTTGAAATCGTCGACCAAATCCTGGAGCGAGGTGCGGACTTCCCCAATTGAGCGGCTGCCGACGACGCTGGGAAGCCGCACATCGAACTTGAGAGAAAGGTCCGAATAGTCCTGGGCCGAGACGTCCGAGAGGTCGAACACCACGTCGTGTTTCCACTCCGGGTTGCGATGGCCGCCCTTGCTGGTCGGCGTCCTGTGGCGCTGCTGCTGGAGGGACGGCCGAAGCTGCCTCTTCGGGTCATCACCGCCGGGGACGATGGACACGGTCACGAAGACCGAGAGCTTCTGGAAGAAGTTGAAGGCCCTGAGTCCCTCGCATGAGATCACCTGCAGTTCAAGGCGTGTGTACGCCATTTCCATCTCTCTTCTCGCAGTTTCGGCTCGGCTTCGCAGAGGGTGGAAGGAACGTTCAAGGACGGGAGATGGGAAGCTTCTCCTTTTGGTGAGGGAGAAAATTTGCAGGAGATATATAAGAGAAGGCGGAACGCGGTTGGGTGGATAAAACTATTTGATCAAGAATGGCCCGCGCAGCCTGCGCGTACGTGTGAAACCGCGGAATATGGAGCTTCGCAAGAACGCCAAACCCAAGATTTATTATTTTGCATTTTTATGTAAATCTTAGGATATTAGGATATTCCCCAAATCTTAGACACAGGTGGAGGATCTTTTTACGATACCGTGAGCTTTTGGATTAAGTATTCTAACATGGTATCATAATTAGGGACGAGCATGATTCCTAGGTAGAGACCTTGATCAACGAGAACCTGTAGATTTCAAGTTCCAAGGTATGCAGGATAGGTTTTAAGTTCTAAAGATTTGGGAATCTATTTCGACAAGTAGGTTTCTCGTTCTAGGTAGGTGGAACCTGAACCTATCTTCTCTTGATCATGCGGTGTTTCATAGCATTAAATGATGAGTATATGATCTGAAATCACTAATCAGAGCTTTTAGTTTATAACTTATTAATTTTTTATATTATTCGCGTGTCTAAATATAAGTTGTGGTTAGTGGATCATAACAGTAAATTGTGCTTATTAAAGGTGATGATTCATTGCAATTGTTCATTTAATAATACAGGTGAAACATGAGTAGACTCTGAAACCAACTCTCGAACCTGTGATAGGGTAGGTTCCAAATTCCAAAAAATAAAGAACTTATTATCATGGCTGGAACCTATACGGAATATGAAACTACTCACCCCTAGTATCAATTTACGCAGTGACTTCTCATTTTAGTTATATTTATTTGAACCGTAATGCCAGAAAACTAGTCTTTTATATTCTCTTTGATAAATGACAAACTTGTTTAGTATTGTCGCGTGCGTAGCCCCTCCATTAGTCAAATTACACGCGCAATTTCTAACTAGGTTCGCACGTAAGAGGGGTGTTAACGTACATGTACGATATACACATGCTGCCTCTCTTGACCTTGAACTTTTGAGTTGGAATATTCCAGCATCTAAACTGTCTCGCTCACTATTGGTACAAAAAAAAAATAGTTATTGGTACACCATTCATGTACGGAAAAATTCGGATGCAAGAAGAACGAATCCAAATACTTCGGACTGTGAAAATGCAAGTATTATTATTTTTTATACCCGAAGACAGTGTGAAAGGGGAGGAACGAGTCAAAAGGGTAAGGGTCTCTCCGACCTTTATCTTTGGACTCTCTAGGGGGTCATCCTGACTTCCCAAAACCGGTGAATCCAAAATGCAAACAGACAAGAAGAAGAAGTAGTACGACAACAACCTATGGGCCAACCGAAGAAAGAACAGCAACCAATTAATCCGAAACATGAGCCGGGTGTGTCGTGTCGTGTTGCAAGTATAACTAACGTGCACTTACGGAGCGGTATTGCACGCTCCGACCAAAGACATCAAACGAACATATCGCAAAGACGTCAAACAAACATATCCGATAAGGAACCGTGACATCATTGTATGATATATGTTTCTATGAATGGACCACCGGCCAAGAGCAAGTGGACGTAACCATCAGTGGCCTCATTTCCAGGAAGCAACGGGAAAGCTCCCTTCGTGCATGTAATGCCCCCTCAGGATTGACTTGTCGACCAAGCTTTGGCAGCTCAATTTTTCTACAGAGTAGGTGTGTGATTCCTCCAATTGCAAACGCTTTCTAAGACCGAATAAGATAAGAAAGCCCCGGGGGTGGGGTGGGGGGGGGGGGGGGGGGCCTTTGAACATTATTAAAATAAAAGGGCAAGACCGATAGAACCAGGAGTGTTGAAGAATGCACAGTTCTACCCCATGACTTCCCCACGCCGGCAGATTATAGCTGATTAGTCAACCCTAACAACGCTGATGAAGAGTCATGATCTCTCACGGGTTTGGTCAAGGGCACAACTGATGGCATGATATATACTAAAAGAGTCGATTAATCAATCAGCAATCCCGTGACTCGTGAGAATTCGCCACTAATCGTAATAAAAGCCGAGAACCCGGTGTTTGCAACAGATGATTTTCATGTACATGCATAAGGAAACATGTTGTATGGTTGCTATAATTGCTCTAATGCCACTAGCATATAATTCTTATCAGGTATCTTTCGGAAATCTGAAATCACTAATCTAAAAGGAGGCTAAGTGTTGGCTACACAGCAGTTGACTTTCTAGAAGGATTAATTTATCATTGGCAAAACCTCAACACAAAAAAGAGAATGCTCTCTTTTTCCCTTCCGGGATATAGCAGTCAGAACCAGTTTTTGCTCACCAGACTAAATCCTCCTATCCAATCCAAACAAAGCGAGGGAAGGAAGATATTCGCAAAAATAAGAGCCATCTAAGAATAACACATTCCAGATTGCTGACTTAGTTAGGCATAACTAGCCTCTTACTTCTCAAGTTTGATCCAGAGGGAAATGGCTTCTCTCGACCGCGATAACACCGTAAGTGGCGGTCGAAATAATTTGAAGCACATAGAACAGTCTGCCCAGGGTAGCCTAAAATCACAGAGAACCCAAATCTTCCTTGTTTAAGAAGGTTAGAGGTAGTTCTCATTGTAGTACTATATATAGCATGACTCCATCATCTTTTTGCTATCCATGAGTTCCATCATCTTAGTAAAGGAAATAACAGGGGATTAAAGCTTCAAACAAATCGAACGATTCCACATCAAAATGCCATATTCAAAGTCATCGATCAAATAACCCAATGGTCACTTGGAAAAGCTTTACCTCAACAACTCAGCCATCAGTGCCTTCCAAAAGTTGACAAACGCAGAAAATGCTTGTTATTGCTAATGATCAGTCAATGGCAAAGTATAAATAAGCAATCAAGCAGGACAAAATCCACAGATAAATGATACATTGATCATGTAACAAGCAGTAAGATCTGCCTCAGCGGCTTTTTACTTTTTTCTGGCCCTGGTTATTGAATGCTGCACATGTTTTCTTCCAGCATCTAATGGATATGGCTGTGGGTATCACGATCCAGAAGGAGTTCATGACAACATAGTAGGCATAGTAATACAACGGGCTAACAGCGAAGTTATCACCTTCCAGCAAAGCGGTTATGAAATACACAGCAGTTCCATAGAGCTGGCCCAAGGATATCGCGAACTGGAGAATGTAGCTATACGACTTTCCTTTTGCAATGGCATAACTGTGAGGCATCAGAATACAGAGATTTTAGGCAACGGATGGGAACTACAACTACTCTAACGTAGTCGAATATCATGGAATTGATTTTCTATCAAGTGAAAAATTCTCACACTGCAAGGAGGCATGCTGGACCCTCTAAAACAGCAGTTAGTCCTTCAACAGCCAAAACCGCTGAATCCCTTCCTACGTATCTTGAGTCACCTTTGCTATATTCTTTCCCTGTCAATTGCATCTTTTCAGCTGCTGTCCACCAAAAGCTGGACGAGCCAACCAAGGAAGGAAACAAGAGTGGCAGAAAATCACTTACAGACTTCAGACAGGTAAAAGGCAGATTTATCCTTGTAAAATTCTGGTGAGAAAACAAAATAACCCTCTAGAATCATGTGAGTAAGGCCTGTGAATGCCCACCAACACATGAGTATTCTATCGACAGTTGACCTTTTGGGTGATCGCCCTGCAACAAATAAAAATATCAATATGATGAAATGTTTTCAGCTTTTCCAAACAAATGAGGAAGAGTGGGGCAAATTAGAAGGATATTGTAATCCTATTCAATGGTAAACTCGAATCGCCAATAATGCCAATGCAAAACTCTATGTCTTGCACGGACACAAATTAACAACGAGATTCACTCAAGCCAGAGATTATGCTGCTTCCCAAACCAAACCTTAAAAAAAAGGATGGAAAAAAAAGGCCTTGAGACCAGCTATTTTAGTTTATCTGCAGGGGGGCACATTTTCTGATAAATATGTCAGTTTTTAATTGTCATAAGAAGAAACAAACAGAATGTGAGGGATATAAGAAAATAGAACAGGGTGCTTCAGTGACCAAATTTCTTAAAGAGAGTAAAACAAACAGAATGTGAGGCGAATAAGAAAATAGAACAGGTGCTTCGGTGACCAAATTTCTCCAAGAGAGTGAAAAATGGACTGCTAACCAAAAGGATCAATTGATGAGGAACAAGGGTTTCAGACAACTACACAGACTAGGCATCTCGGTTTCTCCTGTAGCACAGAGGAAGAAAGATCTAACTGAAGCAAATCCTAGTAAGTTTCTCTTCTTCCAAATTCCTTAACTTCACCTTATTTTAGGTGCATAAATAATTGTGAGCTCAAGAATCATTTAGATAGAATATTTATCTAGAAGAGGACAGAGCATACCAGATATAAACCAAATGATGGCAACAACAAGCACCGAAGCAATGCCGTAGACACCAAGGATAGTTAATTGTGAAAGTAAAACTGGCACATAACCAGGGAGTTTTAGATCTCTGGGGACATAAGGGTGAGGACTCTGAGTGGCTTCCATTTTCTTCAGCTCTCTCTGGCTTTTGCCTTAACAAGTTGAGACTCAAACCGGGATCCTCTTACTCCTTTTGTGACTGTCTCTGCAAGACTTTGTAAGTTAGAGGGCAGTTGCCTGATAGAAATAACGAGAATCATTAAGTCCAAACCTTTTGAAAACCAAAACATTGACAAATTCGAAAAAAAACCGCTGTATGAATCCACAGGACTAACAGTCACTGTGCTTGAACTGTGACATAACTACAGTGACATTGTACAGCCCTAAAACGCAAGTTCTACACTGCCAAAATTTGTTGCTGGTAACAGAACATTCTTGAGGTATACAATTTCCATACCTTGCGAAAGGGTAGCAAATTCACGATTTGTTGGACTTCGACATCAAAAGCAAGGTGTAATGAAAACAAATCAATAGTTGACAATGGAAAAATGCAGTGAACAGAAAACAGATGCGCCATATCGCAAAGATACTATTTTGAAGGATCTCAATTGCTTGGATCTTGAAGAACATGCATTTTAAGGGCATGCTCGAACCATTGGAGCGGGAATGGGTAACGGAATCCTGTAATAAATTCAATTTCTTGATCCGTCAAAGAAATCGAACCCTGGAATGAAGGCTGAATTCTCTTTGCTGCATGCATGACTGTAACAATCGGAGATCGATCGGAACGCAAGCTTGCGCTAAGTTTCAGATCGATGGTCATTCTTAATCCGACCACATTGCATTTGAGTAACACTTCAATTCTACAGCTATTGAAACAGAGAAGAGGGTGGACAAATGGATGGCGACAAGTAAGAGAGAGAGAGAGAGGCCAATTCGGACTTCAAACCGAGAAAGTCAGTGGCGGGGTGCCAGAGAGTGCGTTCAGAAAACGACCCAAGTCGAGAACACTTGACCTCTCACCCGTTTTCAAGCCTTACTGTTTGCTCAGACAGAGAGAGAGAGAAAGAAACTATGAGAAACTTGAAGCAAGATTCAACCGTTGACCGAGATCCGCAAAAAACGGAAGGTTCGGATACCGGCTCTAATCGACCAATCCCATTCGCGTGTCAAGCGGAACCCAATTTGCACCGACCCAACTGTCGGGTCGATTTCCCCCGTCAAAAGACGAACAACCCATGAAAATTCCGTCGCCATTGCCGCCTCTCGAGGCGAACCACACACTTCGCCAAACGGTAAACACCCGACAAATCTGCTCACAAACTCGAGTCGCTCGATTCGGAGACTATCTCATCTCCGAGAGTATCAAATTTGGACAGCGAGAACGACTGCAAGACTTGCTAACACACAGAGAGAGAGAGAGAGAGAGAGAGAGACTTACAAGGCGAGACCGTCGAGTCTGAGAGGACAGAGAGAACGGAGAGAGATCGGAACTGTACTTTTAAGAAAGAAGAGGTGACAAACAGATTTGTTTTGGAAGTAAGTGCTAAACTTTATTTTAACGTGCAATTTAATTCATATTTTTAATTCATTTAATATAATTCTTAAATTTTAACTTAATATTTAATATCATCAATGAACTTTTATTTTATATAATACTTGAACTATATTAATATAGTATTTTGATTAATTCAAGTTCAGAGACAGAACTATATTGAACGTTTTCATATATTTCAGAGACTAAATTGAATTTGTATTAAAAGTTCATGAACGATATTAAACAAAGTAACAGTTCAAGGATAATATTGCATATTGAATTAAACTTAAGGGATCACATCGAATAAATTTACATTTCAAAAACTACATTATATATTGAGTCAAAATTTAGAGGCTATTTATATCATTTTTCTTTTTTATTTGGTAATTGACCTAATATAGAGTTTAATTACATTTTAAGTAAGTATTTTTCTTTTTATGGCGCTTCCTTTTACGAAAAGGAAGTATATCTCATGTGCTGTCCCCCCTCCAAAAAAACAAAAAAAAAGGAGAACACAATGAGAAAATAAATTAAACATCGCCAGTAATTAGCTAGTCTTAATTACGACCCCATTGTTAAATTCTGGTCCCCATTGTATGCCTCAATCTTTCCATGGAGTCGTGACTCACATCAGCAGATTGCTGTGTTTGGCCATTCAGGTTGCATGCATAATCGTAATCGGTGGTGTGACGTTCCAAGTCTCATGTTAATTTCATAAATCAATATCCGTCCCGAAATTGTTACCTCTTTGTGTGATTGCTCGAGATACTCCTTTCGGGAGCTAAACCCATGTGAATCGAATCGGGTCGTTACATATGATATCGGAATAGGATCTGCTCCGATAGACGTGTGGTTTGCGGAAAAGCTAGGCATATATCTGGCTCGATGAGGGCATGGAGGGATTACTCAGGTAAGAGGCTCAAAAAAAGATACTGCTCGTCTAGACAGACCTCTAGAATGAGAGAGGAGGGTAGAAGTAGAGGAAGCCGCACGCCGGATAAGAGGAGTATCGCCCTGGCAAATTATGCCGGCCGTGTAAATCTAGTTGAGTCCGAACACGGCGGCGTAGCCATGATCTGCTGGAAACCTGATCTCGGAACGAAACGCAACAAATCTGGACACTTTGCAGATCAGTACTCGATCTTAAACTTTATAATTGAATCAGAGAAGTTTACATTCATCATGATTCATCAGATGTTTCAACAAATCTGACGAGTACTGTACAAGGACGGCACTATAGTATTATGTCATGGGTGTAAATTTCTGGGTCTTGGAGTTTTGAAGGGTCAATTTCTTTTCCGAGCCGACACTTGAGATGCGTACATTGCAGCCTTATAAAGCGCCCCGGATAGGAACACCAGACCGGCGGCAACGTAGGGATTGCTTGCCAGCAAAGATCTGAAGCATTCTGCCGCCTTTTCGGCTGTGTGAATCGCCGAGCGTGTCTGTTCGACCACCACTCGGCCTTTCTCGGACAACTTGTACCTCTCCTCCAACTTGTCCCTGGTCCTGTCCAATATGTTGGTGGCGCCTCCTGGTGTCATGGCTTCATTGGGACGAAGAACGCCTGGAACGAGCTGAGCGTGCTCCTGATCATCCTGTAACTCGATGAAATTATAAGGATGATTGGGGAAGTGCAACTGAGAAAGTAATCAATATGCAATGGAGTCACGGGTTCGAAAAACTGTGGCAGGAATTCATCTCAAATGCGTTGTAGTACGGATTGCCTCTGCCTGGAGGAACATTGTGGTCTGATTCAATCAGAGTTCTCGGTTCTGTCCAAAGAATAGCCTAACTATTAACCTTTTATTTTCCCCAGATGTTCTTTGAGTTGACTAGCTGAATCTATTAGAGTTCCTATGGCCAGGCAAGAAGGGATTCAACTGTGAATTATTAACAAGACAGTCAGGACAAGAAAAATGGCATTGATCTGTAGCCTAACTCCAGATTCATAAAAATCGAGGGCGATCTCAAATGAACATCAATTTCTGGGTTCGAATGAGGATTAACCAGGAACAAACTACTGATTGAAATCATTGAAGAGAGCACAGGAACGGATGAAGCTTAGAAATGCTTGTATGCAGATGATATACATGATGGCACACAAGAGAGAGCAGGGGCGACAGAGAGAGAGACCTTGGTGTCACCCTCCAACTTAATTGAAGGAAGATCCTCTGTTGAATCGTCCGATGGCGACACCCGAATCGGTTGCCTGCCAACTAGTGCATTCTGCAGATAAGAGAAGCTGCTTTAGAACACTTTGGAGTATATAATTTAGCCTAAAAGAGCATTCCAGTGCTGATAAAGACGTGAAATGTTTGAAATGTATCAATCCATTTCTTAGAAGCATTCATCCAGACCAATTTCTAGAGATACACTACCATCAATTAGGGGAACCTCTCATAATCAGAGACAAAATAGACCAAGAGACTCCGAATGAAGCAGAAGAAAATATCAAATGAAACAGGTAATCCACAAGTACTCTGCATTCTCAGCAGCTCTAAGCCAGCGAGATTAAATAATGGAGAAGTTCAATGCCATTCTCATTTATCTAAATAAGCAACACAAACAAATACTACCTCCATACTTTTACCAAGAAAAAAAACAAATACTATCTCCAGGAAACAAGCCTGAAGTGCATGAGAGCGTGTAAGTTGAATCAAACCCTTAAACTCATTTATTTCCTTACATCGAGAAGAAGAGCAGTCCGGAACGCAAACGGCTGCCTGAAAGTCACCAGCGCCGATTGGGACTCGTCCTTATTCCTGTGCCGTCATCATAACTAATTAATCGAACCATTGGTATCATCAAAAAGAGTAAGGTCTGGGCAAAACTTGAAAAGCCAGTCAGTAATTGAAGTTTTTTCCTTGCCTCTGGAGCCGGATCTTTTCCACAGTCCCACAGTACGAGAAATATGTCTCCAACTCTGCAGTGGTCACGGTTGGATCAACATTCTGAACCTGGATAGTCAAATTCAGTGCTCCCATTCGAGCAACTTAAAATTGTTATGTCTCTCTCTCCAATGAATTGATGAAGAAAACGTGAGACGATTGACAAATATGAGAACCCATGAGACCTGGTAAGGCGTAGAGTTTGAGATGGAGTGAGCTTATATGTTTGGAATAAAGAATCCCAAGAATGCCTTCCATCTCTAGAGGAAGTCTGACAGAGACATGAAGGAGTACCTGGGGGTGAAGAAAGAGATAAAAGCACCGCCAAGAAATTCCAATCATCCTAAGAGTTCTCTGAAAGTCTGAAGGCTATGCTATTCTTAGTTTTAATTAGAGTTATTAGATCTCTACGTTAGATGGCCAAATTGTAATGTTCGTCGTTCGTTCTGCTACTTTGACCAAGGTCCTTCGGCCATGTGCCGGAATGGTGGAATGTGTGTGTGAGAGAGAGAAATTCCTTGTATGGACCCGATCCATGGGGACCCGGGTTCCGGCAAGACTGGCCTGGGAGAGAGATGGAATAGGGTCGAGTCAGGAGATACAGTACGACCTTTATCGCACCATCGCCGGTTCCCTCCAACCGCTAGCAGCAACCTCATTTCTTCACCATAGACGCCACGACCTTCATGTCGCATTAGAGAGAGAGAGGGAGAGGAGTCGCAGAGGACGAAGAGAGAGGGGGACCCGACCTTAGGAGGGGAAGAGAGATAAACGACCGGGGCTAAGACGACAATGAGCGGCAAGGGTCAAGTGGCAGGACGGAGAAGGTGGCGGTGGCGAGGGAAGATGGTGAGACACTTTGGTACTTCAGTCATCTAGTTGGGTTGGAGCATGATACTTGATTTTTCCTGCACACATTTCATATATTGAGGACATTTTAGACAATCCAATACTATATTTCTTTCCATTCCAAAGTTTTCCAAATACAAGAAAGGGAATCACCATATACTTTATACCTCATACATTCAGAACATTTAAACATTAGAATAATCCAACTCCTATTCCATGCCCATTCATTTCTCCATTCTATTCCTTCCTTAATTCTATTTCGCCCTCGTCCCATTCCATTACCGTACTAAATACAGTCTAAAAACATATCTAGCGACGACAAACAAGTCCATGGCCTGGACTGATCTAGCTGGTTCAATCAACCACTGCCGTAGTAGGATCCAACACTATCGGCTCGGCCACGGCGGTCTGCGAATCGGGTGCAGAGAAAATGCAATACTTGCAGTCTGCAGAGAGGAGCGACGACGTCTTGTACTTATCTTCTCCACCCATGATCGGCATTGGCACGCCTCTCTTCACAGGGCTCCGATAGCCTGGGCGGTATGTCTGGCCCAGGACACCCTCCACTTGGTCGGAGAGGCGGAGGAACTTGAACTGCACTTCCAAGTGGGCGAAGCAATTGTTGTCCGGTATCTCGTACCTGTGGATGCGGTCGTCCTCCTTCGTCACGGGGACAACATTGACCGAGATCTCAACGAAGCCGTGCAGCAGCACCGTAATGCTGTTGAACTTCGCTGTCCTTTCGACAGAGAGCCTGCCGTCCGGAGTGGTCCAAGCGGAAAGCTGGCCCGGAGGGAGGAGCAGCGGCTTGCCATCGTAGGTTAGGACGAGTTGGTCCACTTCGTTGTCCCATCGGGCGACCTTGCTGACGGCCAGTGCGAAGGTGTGGGGACCAAACATCAGGCCTAGGGCTTGGATCCACGTGTTGTCGCGCGTCCTCCCCTGGGGGCGGCGGCCAATGAACCTGGCATTTATGTGGAAATCTACATCGGACACCAAGCTGAATTGCTCGTTTGTCTTGCCGTGAAAGTAGAACATGACGCCATCGCCCCCAACGAACCTTGGGTCAAAGCATGCTGCTCCAATCCCGTTACAGTTCGGCCTTCGCGCTGGGATTCGAAATGGAAACAATTAGTACTCTTTGAACAATACCATACTATCGGAAAAGTAAAGAAACGAGCTAGAAACTCGCACACTACTGTCAAAGCTCAGTACTTCGCATGAAAGCACATGATCTCATTAACATGCTTTTCTGCATTATGGCAAATTCTGTTCACTGCACCCTTCCACAAAATTAAAACAGTACTGTAATTGCATATTTTATATTACTTCTTTTAGTACTTGTATACACATGCCCTCGAGAGAGAGAGTACATACTCTTGCATAGAGCTTCACAGTTCTTGGAATTACAGTCCACAAAGCAAGCTTTGTCCTTGGAATTGGATGGCTTGAAGATGGGGCACTGGCTGGGGCAGGAGATCTGAGCCCCAAAGCATTTACTCATCGGGTCATTGCAGAACACCGACTGAGGAAAGCTTTTGCCGGAAACCGCGTCAGGCGGCGGCGGCAGAGTAGATCCATAGAGGTCAGCCTTGCCGCCCTTAACAATCAACAAGGAGAAGATCATGACACAGTAGAAACTGAGAGTGCCCATGACGTGTGTCACAGCAGCACTCCCAGAGACTTTCAAAACCTCGGAAACAAAATTAGTTTCTGCATATCAACTGCGTTCTTTCTTGAGGTGATGGCAAGAACCCAAGTCTCTACATGCAATATTTATAATGAGGACTGGATCTGAATCTAATCTAAAGTTCCTAGAAAGTCGACTTGGCAAAGTCAAAACCCCATAAAAGAATTTGTACTGAGATTCTTCTTGCTCCGCTGCTGTCTGCGTTGGAATTCCAAAGCGAGATGAGCAACTTGAAGCAGAAGAATCATCGGCGCCTTTCGTGTTTTGCTTCATGTGCTCGCATGTTCCGCACGCGCACTCTACCCCAATTAACGCGACACCGACTTCGCGGCCATGCACGACACACTTTGCAGCATCCTAAACTAAGTCTGCTCTTGCCATAACTTCCATGATCTGGGGACCCGAATCCAGCTATTTAAAAATGACGAAGCTACCAAGCTTGGTCATATTCTAATAGTACCCTGATAAAAAGAATCCCCACCCGAGCTTTGGAGGTCTATCTAAGCACAGATGCATTGCGAGGCGCGCGAACTTATCTTTATTCTTGCTCCCAAGTCAATGCCCAATAGCTGACATGCCTGGCGTTCCGCTTGATCGGATCCTGGTCAAACTGCATTTACCAAAGAAAGAAATTTAGTGCTCCAAAGTTATTAAAATAAAGGGGAAATCTACACGAAATCCTCTGAAATTTGGAGTGGTACGAGCTCATCCTCGAATTCTCTCAACACTTAGGTAATACCCCATGTACTCTCGTTTCACCGTAGCCATTAATTTTTCGATATTTTTTAGAATAATAACACGAACAGTTCCTGAACTTTGAATAATGTGATTCATGAATTTTTAATTTGTTCAATGGGATTCCTGAACTTTAGCCTAATATTCAATGTGGTCCATAAATTTTTGATATATTTAATGTGGTCCCTGAACTTTTTGTCAATATTCAATTTAGCCCCTAAACTATATGAAAAAGTTCAATATAGTCATTTCTTTAATTCAAGATCGGGGACTACATTGAACATTTTCATAAAATTCAGGGAAAAAATTAAGCATACCAAAAGTTTAGGGGCCACATTGAACAAATTAAAAGTCTAGATACCACATTGTACATTAGGTCAAAATTCAAAGATCACATTGAATAAATTAAAAGTTCATGAATCACGTTACTTATTAGGCTAAAGTTTAGAGACTGTTTGTATCATTTTCCCTTGTTTTTTTATCAGCATGTGCAATGCATAAATCTACATAAAAAGAAAGAAGAGAAAAAGCGTAAATAGAAGTCCCGAAGTTCTATGTGTGAAAATGCAATTGAGGGTTCTGCATCTCCGTGCCAATGATTCCTTTTTAAACATTAACCCTTCATTTTTTTGTACATTTCAATCTTTAAAATTGTCGTTTAAGAAGCGATTTAACGCTTGATATAGTAAATGAGAGTTAGATTGCATTTGATGCTCGACGACTTCCAGTAATTTTAAAACTACCTTCAATCACCTCAAACGCTACTTAGCATACGAAGGTAACTATTTTATTTAGGCTCCATTTATATCGCGAAAAACATTTTCCTCATTTTTTTGAACGTTTGATTTGCTTGGGAAAATAAGTCAATGAAAAACCTATGTTTAAATTTAAAAAAATGATTTCTTCTTTTGAAAAATTGGAAAGCATTTTTCAAAATATGATTAAATATCGACACTTGGATCCGAAATTCTACTTTTTAGCACAAAAACCTTAACGTTGGTTCCCAGATCCCGGTGTTTAGGATCAAGTCTTCGACAGTCGGGCTCGAGCTGGGTCCATTGAAGCCGTAGTGTAAGAACCTCGGCTCCACCACGTTTCCGCTGCGCCACTCCTTGTGTAATATTGTCCGCTTTGGACACTAAGTCCTCACGGTTTTAAAACGCGTTACACAAATGTTAGGGGCCAAGCCTTATAAGCAATCCCAGGACTCCCCCCTAAGCGATGTGGGACAGAGACATGCCCCCCTTGTCATCCTAGAAGCCTGCCAGGAGCCGCTCCTTGTCCAGGCCCTCTGGCCCCGGCGATCACTCCCCGCCCTCGTCGGACCGGGTCGTTACACCTAGCCCCTAGGGCCCACGCTTGGCTCCATTGGGCCTAGCCTAAACCTTTGGTGGCCATGCCCGATTCCCCATCACTCGAGCCTGGGCCATAAAGGCCGTGCTTGGAGCCCCAATGCTCGAGCTATGGTCCATGAAGGCCGTGTATGGGTGCTCGGCATTTGGGCTCAAGTCCATGATTAATGAAATGTTCGTTTTTATGAAAATATTTAAAAAAAAAATCTGCATTTTTAATTATTTTTAAAATTTGAAATTAAATTATTTTCCCTTTTTTTCTTTTCTTTCTTTTTTCTTTTTCCTTCTCCCTCGGCCGGTGGCCGACCACGGCGACAAGCTTGTCCTTTGCCTATGGCCAGTCGCCATGGCCAGCCACCCAATCAAGGAAGAAGGAAAAAGAAAAAAAGAAAAGAAAAGGGAAAAAAATAAAAGAACAAAGAAAAGAAAAGAATAAAAATAATAATTTTTGAATTTTTTGGGTAATTTTTAGATTTTCCCTATCAAACGGCAAAAAATATTTTCTAGTTCATTTCAAGTTTCAGCTAAATACCGAAAAATATTAGCATTTTCCTAGAAAATAAATTCTTAAAAAATATTTTTCAAAAACGTCACATTTCTTCGAAATGAACAGAGCCTTAAGCTCTCCATTTTTATTTAAAGTCTCGTCTCATAATAGTACGATATGAGAACAACATGAAAATTACAAGCCGCCTTTATCATACTGAACTCATTTGACAAAATTATATTTAGGTTCTTCGTTCCAAATCAGCAATCTGAAAGTAGATTTTCATTCCAAGTGATCAGAGTTCTAGGAATAATAGTATTCTTCTTCAATTATTTGAACATGATTTTTTTTCCTTTCTCTTTTCCTATCCACCCCAAGCGTCCCAATGACGCAGAAGACCACCGCATACACCGCCCGTTGCCGCCCGCCCTTGGCCACAACTCGCTTGTTGCCGCCACGAGCCCCGTTTGTCGTACCTCCATCTGCCAACAATGTAACCCCTTTGATCGCTCGAGTCAATGACCTCCGTCCGCCAAGAGCCCTACCTCCCCCGGAGGTTGCGACCGCAGCTATGGAGATCGTCGAACTCGGCCGACCACAAAATTGGGGTTTGTGCAAGGTGAGCGAATCGACAGAGGTTGCAACATTCCTCCATTTGCTCCGATAGAGTTCGCCCCCGCCTCGCGTGGCCCCAAATAAGTAGTGGTGAGATGAGAAAGAACTGCCCACCAGCTTGCCATATAAAATGGAAGACAACGGCGGTGGAGGCGGCAAAGGCCGTGACAACGGGGGAGGTCGGACGACAACGGTGGCAGCATTTACGTGGTGGCGGTGGTGGGAGGAAACCGGAGGTGGAAATTTGGAGATGTGTTGGTTTTTTCCATAGCTTTTTTTGCGGTGGAAAAGTAGAATTGGAATCTTGTACAAGATTTTGGTAAGTTATCCAACTCCACATTTTTATAGAATCTAATCTACAAGTAATCGATTTTCAGATTCAAACTCCTTTTCAAACATGATTATCCTTGTATTATTGGATTCTTATCGAGGAATCTTATTCTACATTGAACCAAATAAAACTTTAGTGACCGGTTGTTTAATACCGTTTTTATGACCACGAGTCATTATAAATATAATTATCTTACCTTTTGTTCAATATCAATCTCTTCCGTTTTTAATTTTTAAAATCATAATATGAAGTATTGACAATCAATTAACATTTGCCTCATGATTAGAGTACCTAAATATTGACCGATAACTTTTTAATAACGCAGCCACTGTCAAAAGCAATGAGTAGCCTTTCGAAATAAGATTTTATTTTTCAAAAGTTCTCATCTTCGTATATAATGAATATAATGGTGATTGATACATTTAAGTCGAAACCTGATTTTGCCTCACTTATAAGATATTTCATAATTACCCTTACAAAAATAGTAGGAAAAAAGAAAGCATAATTAACACCCACAATACGTCCATTGTTTTCTTATTTTTTTCACATAGTGGCTCGATTTCTCCCTCCACTTAATAACCTACGGCGCACCCGAATATTATTTTATTGTTTTTCCAATCTATTATGAATAAGACTGCTTTTATTTCCCTAGAAACTTTTAATTGTTTTGCCCAATTCGATACTTTAACCGCGGTTATGCGGAGTTACGCTAACTTGGCAATAATAATAAAAATAACTATAATAATTTCGAATGTAGAAGAAATTATTGACTCAATTAAAAAGGATATTCATTAAAAAAATGGCTTTGATCTTGTGTTTTTTTCTTTTTCCTTTTTCCTTTTCTTAATCTTCTCAAAAACAAACTTGTGGCTGTCCCCGCCTCACCCATTACAGCAACCGTGGAAACAGAAAAACCTGCCATGCTTAGCTTCTCTCTCTCTCTCTCTCTCTCTCTCTCTCTCTCTCTGTGTGGCTCGCTGAGTATCTTTGTGGCTCTTGCTCTCTCTCTCTTTCTGGCTCACTGAGTGTCTTGTCTCTGGCTGTAGAGAGAGAGAGATGGTATGGACTCTCAACTGCTGGCATCAACCAGCTGCAATGGAGTCCCTCTCGCTTCGAAGCTCGTTTTCCTCACTTCCCGTGCGAGACCCACGGAAACATCCCTTCCGAAGATCGACCCAGAACGCGACCCCTCCTTCTCTCTTCATGGTCATGAGGCAGAGTAAGAAGGAACGCGACTCCAAAGCCTACTACACCAGCGAGAAGGTGGAATTCGAGCGAGAACCGTCCTTGGACGGCGTGGGCGCAGCCGTGGATGATGTGGACGATAAAGGGTCCGCGACCACGTCGTCGGTGGAGGAGTCTCTGTGGGAGTGGGGCGTGCTGGTGTCGCCCTTCTTCTTCTGGGGCACGGCCATGGTGGCCATGAAGGAGGTCCTCCCCAAGGCCGGCCCTTTCTTCGTGTCCTCGTTCCGCCTCATCCCCGCGGGGTTCCTTCTCATCGCCTTCGCGGCCTCCCGCGGCCGCAAGCCCCCCTCCGGCCTCAACGCTTGGCTCTCCATCACTCTTTTTGCCCTTGTGGACGCCTCGTGTTTTCAGGTCACGCCTCTCTCTCTCTCTCTCTCTCTCTCTCTCTCTCTCTCTCTCTCTCTCTCTCTCTCTCTCTCTCTCTCTCTCTCTCTCTCTAATGTGTAATTGTGTGACATTTTTTGCTTTTCTTTCTCAGAAAAAATGTGAGATTGACATGTTTGATTGATAATTAATTTCCCCTGCTGATGGGTTTTTTGGCGCAGGGATTTCTCGCCGAAGGATTGCAGAGGACGTCGGCGGGTCTCGGAAGCGTATGTTGAACTCACTATATTCTCTATCTCAGTTTAAACGCCTCCATGAGAAGAAAAGGGCAAAAAGGTTTCGACCTTATAGGTGAATTATAAGGTTCTTTGATGTTGAATATGGCTACTGAGTAACTGAAATTCTCGCATATTGCTTCGGAAATGTGCTCTTAAGGAAATGGCTCATGTCAGAAGACTGATGTCACTTACGCTGATTCTTGTACTGTTATCTGAAAAATCTTGCCTTTGTTCTTTTCCATACCACTAATGGAAGAATTGAGTATGTGTGATAGAAAGGTCGACCGGTCTTTTAGTCTAGCTGCAGCTATCAGTTGGATTAGTCTTTATACATGGTATCCTTGACATGGACTCAGATGTCTTGATATTTGTTCCCTGTCTGTTTAGTAGATTTGGCAGTTGATAGGAAACGAGCTATTCTGCTTGGCTTACTGGAGCTGAATTTATTACAGGTGATAATTGACTCTCAGCCATTAACAGTGGCTATACTTGCAGCCCTGTTGTTCGGTGAGTCCATTGGGTTAATTGGAGGCGCAGGGCTGATACTTGGTGTTGTTGGACTTCTTCTCCTTGAGGTAATCCTTGTGTCACCAGTTGTATTATGATTTTGCTGGTGTTAAGTGAATATGCATTGGCTTGATCCTTATAATTTAGAAACTAAGTGGGCTATGTTGTGCTTCGGAGATACCGTGCAACATTCTTTGTCTCGTTGATGGACCATTATTCGATGGTTTTGTGACATGTCTGCATGGTCTCTCATAGGATGTGCTTTCATGGTTATAATTGCATTGGATAGATATTGCTCCACCTTGCACTCCATGTCCAGAACATCTGCCACCTGTTCTCCTTATTATATTCATTGCAACTTGCTGTTTACTTTATTAAACTCTAAATTCCTATTCCTTACACTTTTAAGCAAATGCATATGCGAAAAAGTTGCCACTTTAATCACATTTTTTTATGCATTTTGATGACCGTGCTGTAAATTTCCCAGCTACATATGGTTTGATTCAAGTCTTAGATCCTTGTTCATTATTTTCAAAGATTCTGACTGCTGACCAAACTTGCTCTCAATTCCCCATAGTTGTTTTTAACCTCCAAACCTAAAACTATCCAGTAATTTCCACTGTCGTGCTAAATATTAGTTGGCTGATTCTTGGTAGAAGCTGCATGTGTCTCACATTTATCTCATGTGAAGATTCCTTCAAAAGGTAGCATATGACTTATCGTTTGGTCATGGGCCTATAGCTTGATGTGAGCATCTATGAGTTTTACTTGTTCACACTGCCTAATAGATTTTTCCAACAATATCTGTCTCTCTCTCTCTCTCTCTCTCTCTCTTAAAATGAAGTGTTTTGCTTTTCATCACCAGCTAAATGGCTGGTTTGAAAAAGCTTTTTGAAGTCTTTTCAAAAGGGATCTACCATCAAAGTGAAATGTTTAGTTGAGGTAGTTGAGTCATTGAGGTTGAGATCATTGGGTTAGATAATTGTGTGTGGAATGCACTGGAGGAGAAAGAGTACGTTGGTATCTGTAGTCAAGATACAATAAATTGTGTCAAATATAGAATTATATTTTTATGACTTATAAGATGAATGGTGAAAAGAGTAATAAAGTATAACGGAGGTTAAAGAGCTACATCTTCCAAGAATAGAAGTGGATTACGTGGAGATCCGTTACTGTAAGCAAGCGGGATGGATCTACAGGGTGAAATGTTACGAGCACTATGTACAATCTGAAAATGCCACTCAGGCTTTAGGGAAAACTATTTAAGGCTGCAATAACATGGCAACAGTCTATGGATAGACATGTTGGCCAGTCAAGCGTAACATGTAAACTATGTGACTGTATCTGAGATAGGTAGACAGATATCTTAACCATTGGAAAATTCAATTGGCCTCAATTCAGGATACTAGGAAGATCTGAAATAAGTTGGTTCAGACATGTGGAGAGACTTTAACTAGCCAAAATGCAGCGGCCAGAAAATGTTATTTATGTAATCCCAGAAGGTAGATTTTTGGGAGGAGGAGGAGGCTTAAGAAGACTACGGGAAACATTAAGAGGATATAGTTTCCAAGTCTATTGTCTTGAGAGACATGATACTTGATAGGAGTTAATGGTTCCCTGTAACAGACCCCTCATACTGGAAACGGGCCTTTGTTATTGTTGCCATCACCAAACCTTTTTAGGTATGATGAAGTTCAGGTAAGGGTACATAAGGTCACAATTTGGACTTGACAATGAAGGCTCAACGGTAACATGGTGAGGGTACCACCACTATACTACTGGAGTTCCTTTAGCCACTCATTGCTGTATATAGCCTAATTACACCAACTAAAATGGGCATGTTACTAAATCTGATGCATCTTTTTCAGTAGCTATATACCATTTTCCTTCGGTCAAAATGCGAGTGACCTACCTTAGGTGGAAACTGGCATATCGTTTTTTTGCTTTTTACAATCATATTAGAGATATATGCGGATTCTTACTGATAAGCAATCTCTATTTCACATGGCTCTTGCACTATTTGATGGTGATTTTTAAGCTGTAGGTACCAGCAGTTGCTATTGATGGCAACAATTTTTCACTGTGGGGAAGTGGTGAGTGGTGGATGCTTCTTGCAGCTCAGAGCATGGCCATTGGAACTGTTATGGTCCGTTGGGTCTCCAAGTATTCTGATCCAGTTATGGCTACTGGATGGGTAGGTTCCACCTAGCCTGGTGGATATTAAAGTGCTTGAATTTGCTTTTTTATTTAGCTAGAGGCCCCTTGTTGGTCTGCTTTGCTACTTGTGTCTGTTTCGATTTCATATTTCCAGTAATTTAGCTGTGATAATTTTATATCTCTTAACTGTTCAAAATGATAACTTATTGGTGTATCAGCTCGAAGCTAATTGCTGGTTCTCTAATCATTGGGGAGAGTGCATGATACCTTCGTAATTGATCTATTGTATGGGCTTAATATTATACTGCCTTACACATAAGAGCATAGATTTTCCATTGCTCAGTTGAAGACATTATTAATTATCCATACTTAGGAAACCATGCTCCATTTCATCCTTTAAAAGAGTGGGTCTTTTGGCATTCAGGTATTTGAGAAACTTTGCACAAATATATCACATTTTAGGCGTGAAATTTTATCATAAAACTTCACCGCGCGTGATTAACTCTTGACTTATATTTTTGGTTATTTCGTATAGCTGACTATTACAGTGGTCTTCTTCTTGTCAAGAGTGGCCCTCTCAGTAAAAAGAGTTGAAGAATTAGAAGATTAACTGACGTCTTCAATTTGATTGTTTTTCCTGTAGCATATGGTTATCGGCGGTCTTCCTCTTGCAATAATGTCGATTCTCAATCATGATCCTATCTTTACCAGTGGTCTATCGGAGCTTTCCGTGACCGATATATCAGCACTACTTTATACCTCGATTTGTGGAAGCGCCATCAGCTATGGTGTATTCTACTACAATGCTACAAAAGGTTGGTATCCTGAATATTTTGAATCTTATGTATTTTATCCTCAACTCGTGGTTATTTTCCTTGTCACACATGATGGAAGTGTAATAAGTATTCTCATATCCTACCAACTCTAGTTTACTCTGTTTTGCTATTGCATGCAGGAAGTTTGACGAAGCTGAGCTCCCTCACATTTCTTACTCCAATGTTTGCTTCAATTTTCGGGTACAGTCCATCCTACCTTAGCCTTTTATTGTCTGTTATTTATTTTTGCATGCCTTCTTTTTATGCCATAATCGTAGACCATACCTGCAGGTACATATTTCTCCATGAAACCTTCTCACCTCTACAACTGGGTGGTGCTTTTATTACTTTGATTGCCATATACATGATCAACAACCAGAGCAGCTTGGAATGATCCTTATGCTGAGTATGGCATGCCCAACATGTGAAGTATGTGAAACCTGTGTTTATCGCCTAGCAGGTGCTTCACTCTCGGGCACTACCTCTGAAGTTTGAACTAATTGTTGCTAAATCATGCATGCATCCATAAAGGTCGTGGAAAGAGTAGGAGTTGAGATATTTTGTAAATAAGACGGTGAGTATATTACTCTTTTCTCGACAAAAATGGGTCGAGCTGTTGGAGCACTCATCTCGATGTTATGTATGGAAGGATAGAATAGAATGCTCTGCAGATACATATCCTTTTGTTTGCCGTTGTGGCATTTTTGGTTAACACATTCTGCAATTGGTTACTCCAGCGAGTTGTCTATGGCAGGGGGTCAATCTTCTCTCTTTGCGATTCTCTATTTTTATTAATATCTCTTACTCCAGCGAGTTTTCTTTGGTTGATGAAGGTATTGATGGGAAGCCACATGCACAATGGTACTCCTTTTTCTGCTTCTGTGATATACAAATGAACTTTGTTTATCTATGCAGTATATTACAACCCTAGATGCTTGAGTTGCGGAAAGTCTCTTTGTTTGTTTGAGAATACACAAACCACAAAACAATGGTGTTGCGCACATTTTTGGAAATTTCTATGAGTGAAGCCTCGTATATGCCTGTCCACCAAGCTCCTACACTAATCAGTAAGTGGCTCCCATCTCCTCATGGCACTATTAAAATCCACATGGATGCAGCTTTCAAGCCTCTGCTTGAAACAATAGCAGTGTTTGCTTGGAGGGTTAAGTGACAGATACTCGAGCCTTACGTTCCACTAGAGTACAGGAAATGCTTTTCCCTTGGCAATCGAATTGGCAAAGTAAAATAGACAGACGCCACGCTGGTCTAGTTTGAAAGTGAACTGTCACTTGTTGTCACTACAAAATCTGGCAATAGCATAATGCCACCGCGCTGGATTGATTCTATTGGAAACATAGGGAATTTTACGAGTCACGGTTGTCAACTGCATATGGGTAATGTCGCTTATCAAATAGGGTTGCTAATAACTTGGCCAAACAGGCCTTATGGTTGCTAATAATTGTTGCAATGTCTCTGGTATATTAACCCTCACAAGTAAAACAAAATAAAACCACCAAAGAATACTGAATGAAGGGATAATGAAACAAATAGTCTCTGAACTTTGGCTCGATATATAATTTGATTCCTGAACTTTTAATTTATTCAATGTAAACCTTGAACTTTAGCATAATGTTCAATGTGACCCTAAACTTTTAATTTGTTCAATATGATTCCTAAACTTCTAATACATGTTAGATATAGTCCTTGAACTTTATAAAAATGATTAATGTAGTCCTTCCACTAATTCAAGTTTAGAGACTACATTGAACATTTTTATAAAGTTCATGAACAATATTGAACATGCACCGAAAGTTCAGAGACCACATTGAATAAATCAAAAGTTCATGAACCATATTGAGCATTAGATTAAAGTTTAGAAATTATATTGAATAAATTAAAAATTTATGGACCAAATTACACATTGAGCCAAAGTTCATGGATTATTTGTATCATTTTCCCTTGAATGAACGCTTTATTCTTACAGTTTGATCTATCCCTCATACAATTCTGTTTTCAGTTTTGGATTTCTTTCTGGTTCAGTGATTAAGGTGGCAGTGCCATTGTGGGTCATGGACCAATTTAGCTGGGATAAAATCCTCACGAACTTGGGAAACTCTACATAACAGTAACTGACATGAAAAATCAACCACATGGCAAGTTCTCTTGAAAGATACCACATAAATGAGTAACTTATGCACAATCTATGGTGCCAAAATAATGAAAGCTGCAATATGTCCTAAGGAAAGACCGAATGTTGCAAGTCTGCAACTGCCGTGAAACGTACACTGAACCCTTAAAATAGAAGCAAATCCGTCTCTGCCTCTTGTCGACGCTCGACTGATACAGTAGTTGCTGATAACTGCCATAAGATAAGGATTACTGACTGGGGACTATGTCCTGCTTCTCCCAATCCCATTTTGTCGAGCACCGAAGTCCCTCCTCTTAACGTTCAATTCCCTTCTGGACTCGCTCACTTGGCGACCTGATTCAGACACAGCAATCCTCTGGAAGGCCAACGGACTGAATTCGTCCACGGCAGCTTTGGAATTGGAAGTCCAGCAGTCGGATGAATCGGTCAAACCGGGCTCCCACGAGGAAGACACTCCCCATTGCTGTGTTCCAGAACTGACGAAGCTGTTGCTCCCTGAGGATTCTATCTCCTCCTTATCATCCCCTTTCGACATACCACCCCTCTTCACCGTCACATACTTGTGAATGCTCGGCTCCATTATATCATCGTCGACTACTAACTCCGATTCCACAAATGGGTCCCTGCCCTCTGATTTCCTGACAAGATCGTTACCTGAGTAGGAGGAATTGTAGCCGTTGTGGCTGCATTGATTGGACGCGGCTTTTCTTAATTCGGACAAGGCGCTGGCTACATTGGAGTTCTTGTTGGAGTTGAGGTCGGCGACTGCTTCGTAGATCGAGCAGGCCTTTGTGACACAAGCCGGGACCGTGACAGTGGTAGTGTGCTTTTGGTGAAAATTCTGGATGTCTTCGAGCAGCAGATTCGTATAGGACGTGGGTTCAGGCACAATCTGAGGATTCAGTTCGAGCTCGGACAGCCTCGACGACCGGCTTCGTGCCAGTGCCTGGGGTTTCTGGCTTTCCATCCCGGTCATCAGTGCTGCTTGCCTCTTCAGCACTTCCGTGACAGCTTGTTGCTCCTTTTCTGCAGAATCACAGCCTCGAGCCTTGTTGTCCTGTGTCACTTTACCCCCAGTTCTGTCACAAGTCCCGTGAGCATATCTGCCGTTGTTACTATCCACGGTTGGTTTCGTCATTCGAGCCTGGAATCGATAAGGTAGCAATAACCAATTTCATTAAGGAATGTGGTAAGAAATAGGAGTAATTTCTAGAAGAAGCTAACGGAATGTCAGCAAGAAGTACCTCGACTTCCTTTACCGTGCCGTCTTCCGTAGCTTTATGCGTGCTCTTGTTGGTTAGCGGCTGAGGTTGCTGTTGACGGGCATTGGTATCGATCTCGCCGAGCGGGTTTCTCCTGCACGGCGATTGTTCCGCCTTCCTGGACGGGTTGCGACTGAGGGAAGGTTGCTGGTTCTCACTGTTCTGATGCCTTCCGACACCGCCAGAAGTTTGCCTGGCAGGCGACTGGGAACGAGGCGATGCAGCGCTTCTCGACACCGTGTGCGCTTCCCCTACATTCCTCTTCACGGATATTCTCTTGATGGTGGCTTGAGATTCGTGAGGATCGCCAGCACAGTTGCTCTTGTCCACCAAAGAAGCAGGGACCGACACCATCTTCCCGGGCCTATTGCTGTTGCCAGAGCCGCCGGCAGCGGCACTCGCGTTCGAATTCGGGAGAGAGGCATTCTCGGAACGTCTAGCGGGCGAGCGGCTCACCCTCCTTTCTCTGCTTGAGGAGCGCTGCTCTCTTTCCCTGCTCGGGGTCCTCCTCCTCGCCCCGCTCCCCTGGCTGTGGGACCGGGAAGGCGTCGATTGGCGGTGGCGCTGCCGGTGCTGGCGTTTCTCCGCCAGCTCATCCTCATTCATCTCGGGTTGCTCGCTACCCACGGCATCGACAGCCCGGGCGACGGCATCGTTTTGATTATCGAAATCATAGCTCCTCTTCGATCCCGAATAGACCCTGCCACCCGAAGCAGCGCCGGTTCTCCCCGAGGAGCTGCGGCTAAGCCGGCCGCACTGGATGAGAATGGCATCGACCTCTTCCTTGGTGCAGCTCGACGTCCTCACGCCCGCGCTCACGCCGACTGCGCTCGCCCCATTCACAGCCAAGCTCTCCCCGCCATTACTCAAATCGGCCAGGGGACCGGCCGCCTTAGCCGCATCTTCGCCGGATTTGCCGGCATCCGCAGCCGGAGCCGCACCGTCAGGCGCCGGCTTCTCTTCGGGGGGAGAAGAAGAAGCAGCAGCGCGTCTGTCGTGGCTCTTCCGGTGCTTGATGACGAAGACCTCCTTCTTGACGAAGCCCTCCTGCCCGGCTTCCTTCTCCTGGCGGTCCCGCGGCGACGCCCTGCCGCCGGGCCTGCACTCCGCCTTCTTCACGACGGCATCAACCTCGCGAGGAGGGTGGGAATCGGGAGGCGGCGGCTTCGCGGCCGGAGAAGAGCTCTTCTTGCTGAAACAGCTACCCATTGAGATGGTTTTCTCGGTCCACAGAGAGAGAGAGAGAGAGAGAGAGAGAGAGAGAGAGAGAGAGGACAATCTGGAGAAGACGAGGTGACCAGGGTCGTGAAGATGAACGAGGTCGCCGGAGGAGATGCACGTGGACCGAGAAGATGACGCAGATAGAGAGAGAGAGAGAGAGGATTTCAAATTTCGACGAGCGAGCGGGTAAGAGAGCCGTTACTGGTGCTTCTCTCTTCTGAGCTTTATTATGGAGACACGCCTTCTTTTTTTTTTTTATATAATTCAAATCGAATCGACTGTCGTTCGGGATTTCAAAAAGAGGACATTTCTTTTTTTCGAATTCTAATTCGTCCCGAGCCCGACTCCCCAAAAGGAAAACAAATGAACGAAAGAAAACGATACTTTATGTCGGTCTCAGAACGGTCCTATGAAATTCCTGATTCTTAATTTTTTTTTTTTGCCTCTTTCGAGAGCAAAAAAAAAATGCGTAATTCTTTATTGGCCAGCCCAAGGACAAAAAAAAAAAAGAACACGCACTTAATATGATTTTTTGGGGTTCATAAGAAAAGCCTTATATTTTTATTCTTATTCTAATAAAGCGCGACAGCTTTTTTCGGGTTCATTTTTTGTAAGTGCTGACTTTAGTTGCTTCCGGCAACGTTTTTCTCATTTTCGAAAACAGCCGTACGTTAGCACTTAGCGGGTAGCGCCAAATTTTTTTTTTTCTAGCTACGTTTTGCTCATTTTCCAAAAAAAAAAATAGATTGGACATTTACGTTTTGGTGTTAAATTGAAGAACTCTTTTTGCACTTACCCGAATTATTTCAAAAACAGTTGTGTACATTAGCGGGTAGCACCAATTTTTTTTTTTCACTTTTACAATTTTTTTGCGGAAACGCAAAAACGACTCGTTTTTTTTACGACTCATTAAGTGCGTCATTAACCAGAATGAACCATGGCACAAAAGAAAAAAACACGAAAATAAGCCCCGCCCACCGCAAACAAGCCAAGGGTAAATCTCACCGGTCTTTGGTGGAGCTTTTGCTTCTCTTAACTTTTTAGAAAAATTATCACTTCGAAATCGCACTTTCGCGTGATATTAATTTACTTCGGATTGTAAAATTTTACGGCATCCAAATTTTTTTTGTTCGGTAATTTTCAAGAAACTGACATAATGCATTGAGTTTGATGGAAACTCCAACGTGGCTAATTAATCAAAGTGGGGCAAAGTGGCTTCCCAGCTTGAACGAACGCTCTTTGGACTTGGGACTTGGGGGTGAAGTTAGAACTAGAAAGCTGGAAGGCCCCTTCTCGGAGCCAACCTGTTAGGGGGGGAGCCCATACCCAAAAAGACAGTCGAGCCTCTCGGTGTTTGATTGGCAAATGAGCCTTTTCCATCTTATTGTTTTCATGCTGTTGTCGCTAAATCTTTACGTTGAAGAAGAATCGAATGAACGGCTGCTGCGGGGAGGCCAAACTCCCGGAGCATAGTAACGGCATCGCACTCATGATTCCTCGATCTGAGGGGGGTCAAGGCGAAGTAGAACTGTTAGCCAGAGCGAGCATTTGCTACTCTTTTTTTTTTTGGTCGAAATAGAGATATCGTTTCATTTAAACCCGGGCCCACCTACAAGAGTAAGGGGCATCAAAACACGGGATTTCCCAAAGAGGGGAAGGGGGGTTACAAACCCAGTTTCGGGGGAGGGTCTTACACCTTAACGCTTTAACAACCCAGTCTGCTAATCTATTTGAGTCACGGGTGCAGAGGACCAATTCTAAGCTCTCAAAAAAAGCCAAGAGGCCAAATACAATCAGTGGTAATTGGCTCAACATTCCGAGGACAGAGGGAAGAATCTCTCAAACAGTTTATCAACGTTGAACAGTCAGACTCCAGCACTAGTTTTAAATGAGGCCGATCAGCAAAGTGTTTGAGGGCATAGAAACAGGCAAGGGCTTCGGTTTGAAGTGCAGAAGAGAGCATTTGCTACTTGATGGCTTCTGAAAAATTAGGAAAATTTCGGGATTTTAAATGCTAATGCATATATATATAGTAAGTATAGGAAAAATGATCTTCGAACATTATATGCACTAAATTTAAAAGAATGAGACTAACGAGGCTTCTCTTTTCAAATATATAAATATAGACGTGTACGCGTGTGTATAATATGAAATAGACTTTTGGAAAACTAAATGGGATGAGTCTTTTCCTCATCAAAAAAAGTTTCGAGAGTCTTTCCGAAAAACTGGAAATTAAAGGGAGATGTTTTGAAATCTTAATTTACGTACAAAGATTTAGCTGTGCTATTGTTTTATACATGTAATAAAATTGGCTATATACAATAAGTATGAAGTTGGGACAAACATTTTATAATGTCGAAGCATATTATGATCATGTAATATGTAATAAGACTGGAAATTAAAGGGAGATGTTTTTATAATGTCGAAGCATATTATGATTCATGTAATCGTAATAAAATTAATTTGACTACACAAACAAAGTAGGATAAATTAACAGGGAAATATTCAAAATATATAACTACATCATTCCCATAAAAAAAACTATTAATTTGGGCTTCGCTTCACCCATTATATAATCCATTATCACATTCGGAGAATCGGAATGTGTAAGTGCAATATGAGTATTTAGGAATTTAAAAAAATTAAAAATCAAAAGATAAAACCCGTTTATTAATAAACAAGTATCTTTTTAAAAATTTAATGGTAAAAACCAAGTGAAACGTGGGCAAGAACACTAGCACATTGTAGTAAAAGTGACTCTTGAATACTAAGGCCCCGTTTGGTTCAGCATTGCAAATGAGCATTTGGGCTCTAAAGTCCCTTGGCCAAACGCAAATGGCGTTTGGCAATTTTTTTTACTCACTTTGGGGAAATGCAATTGCATTTCAAATGCTCCCCAAAGGTCCTTTGGCCAATGCACCTCCGGAGATCCTTTGAGAAGTTGCATTTTCGGAATGCAACTTGCACTGTTCATGAACAGTGACCCGAGACTCCGGCGGCCAGCAACCGCCGCCTGAGGGCCGCCGGACCACCGGCGACCGCCGCCTGGGGTCGCCGGACCCCGGGGGTCGCCGGCGTCGCGCGACCCAGGCCAAGCGTTGGCTGGGTCGCGCGACCCAGCCAACGCTTGGCCTGGGTCGCGCGACGCCGGCGACCCCAGGCGGCGGTCGCCGGGGCCGCGCAAACCCAGGCGGTGGTCGCCGGCGACCGGATCTGGCCGTCGGCGGTTGGCCGGCGACCGGATCTGGCCGGCGGCGGTGGCCGGTGACCCCAGCTCCATCGGAGCTCTTTTTAAAAAAAAAAAAAATTGCAAAAGTACTTTGGCCCAAGTTGATTTTAAAAAATACTTACCAAACACCAAATGCATTTTGGAAATCACCTTTAGCCTAAAGGTATTTGCATTTCCCCAAATGCATTCCCCCAAAGCCGAACCAAACGGGCCCTAAATGCATTCAATTTAGTGAAAAGATTCTTTTCTTTTCCAGATAAAATTTAATATATATATTTTTTAAAGTTAAAGTTAAAGTCTCGATCTAAGTACAAAATGGAATATTTTATTTGAGTAACGGAACAATCTAAGTACGATATTTATGAAATAGAGAGAAATTTTTGCATTTTTCCAAGAAATTTTTTAGAGAAGAATATTTTAGTCAATCTACGTAGTCTTAAATATCGTATTATGTAGCGACTTTTTACGTAACACGTAGTAAGAGTAACTCCACGAGAAAGAGAAGATATTTAAGCTTATTAAGATATGTAAGATTGACCCTGTTAGGCATAACAAGTGTTTAACCGTTTTGGGTAGAAAGAAAAATAAATACAAGTATATCTATCCAAAAATATAGAGAAAGAGAAATTGACCGCCTGAAATAGAACTTATAGAAAAAATAGACTAACGTCACGCGAAATAGTACATCATGAATAGAAAAAAAAATTATAACAGTAAATTACTATATTGTACACAATTATTATGTGACAAAGAAATTGTAGATATTTATTAATATGAAGCTATGCCGTAGATTATAAATTACTTTGGATCAATCCAATACCAAATGTAAAACACAAGTTAGAGTTGATCTTACTTAATTAAAAAATAACGATTGATTCGAAGTGACAAAATAATTGCATCAAGTTAAAAAGAAAAATAGTCTATCTTAAATTCAGTTTTAGTAAAATAGGACATATTAAATACTTGACAGAGTGTTTAGTGGATTTATTGACTTTCCTTAAGGATAATTAGATTTTTTTATGTTTATTACGTAATTAAGTCCTCTATTTAACTTGAAAGAAGTCATTTAACTTACATGATGTGTGCAATCGAGTCTTTTTATCATTAACACACACAATTGTTGAGATTGTGCGATAATGTGCATTTTCTATTGTTAAAAGATTAAAAATAAAAGAAAATTATCAAGAAACATATTTGATAAAAAGGGAAAATATGATATGGACATGTTGTGCTTTTTTTTGAATAAGTGTATTGGAAGTCCTAAACTTGTCACGAAACTACAATCGAGTCTTAAAACTTTCAAAATGTGTAATTAATTCATAAAACTTGTTACAAAAGTGTACATGAGTCATAAAACCTTCAAAAAATGAAATCTAATCCTAAAACTTGTTAAGTCAGTCCAATCAAGTTATTTCGTTTTTAACAAATTTTAAGATTTCATTGTACTTTCGTAATAAATTTTAGAATTCGATTGTACTTTTTAGAAATTTTGAGGATTCGATTATATTTTCACGATAAATTTTAAGATTTGATTATATTTTTTGAAAATTTTAAAACTTAATTATATTTTCAATACAAGTTTCAGAATTTTCGGTGCAAACTCAAAAAGAGACGAGGGGGAGAGAGGACCGGTCAACCTAGCCAAAGCCACCGCAACCATCACCAAGAACTCTTAGGAAGTACCTACTCCCCAGTACGAAGGAAACTCACATAGTTACGGATAGTGGCAACCATCATTTTGTCCTCCAGTCCATTTCTTTTGTGTACTCCTTTTGTCCTTTGAAATTCTTTGCTTACTTATAATCGAGTTCTTCTAAAAATTTACAGTAATGTCAAGGGAACATTACCACATATTCAAAAGGTCATGATGCGCATTGTCGAATTTCCAAAACCTTAGGGAGCAAATTGTGACAACCTAGAAAAACTAAAAGGCGAGATTAATCCCGACATATTTGCTAGACGGATTCGACCCCTAGCACTCACCAATCACGTGAAAAGCACACAAGGCGGAATGCAAAGTTCTCTTCGAAAGGGTATGGCTCAAATTATGGCCAAAGAAAACTTAGCCTCCCGAGAAAACAACCCACTTTGGCCTAGTGGATAAATTAATTGATACGCAAGTAATAGATCAAACCATTCTAGAACCTCTTGATCTTATGTGGATATACAATCTATTAGAGAATATGAATTCTTATGACGTGAACATTCATTCCCCATTAACCTTATCAAATGTCAGTCAGTAATCGCCGAATCTCATTTGGTTTCATTCTACCAATTATCCTTTTTGGAATTGATAGTTCACAGTGCTCGTTCTCTAGATACAATAAAAGCCAACTCATGTTTCCACTCAGTTTTCATCACGAAGACGCATCACTTTCCCATGAAATCTGATTGGGATCATCGTAAGAGACACGTGGAGAAAGATTCCAAATCCTCGACATAGAGTCCGTAAAAAACTGAGATGTTGGAGGACAAATTATTTACGGTTGGAAAAAGAAATAATTCTAGACATACACTAAGACTCCGCCCACTACATTATTCATCAAAATCATGTCACATTTCCTACTGACTTAATTTACAGACGAGTTTTTAGTAGTGTTTTGGTGGGTCAAAAAAGAAGAGCGAAATGGTGCTGTTTCTTGTCTCGCTCGCGGACTTGTCATGGCCATGTCCTTATTGAACTGCTAATTGGTGGATTAGATGATGGATCGATGATGATTCGTTGCACCTTCCAGACAAAAAGCAAGCATTTGACAGACAGTTGCAGTAGGCTTTCAACTTTGCCGCCTTTCCAGCTTGGCCGGCTGCGTTCGCACGGTGGGGTTCCTTCTAGGGTCCCCACCGTCGGAAAAGAAAAGGAGACCGGTCTGGTGTAAGGCCGTACTAATATCAAAGTGACAAAATTTGTCATAATTAATCTGAAATTATCATGATGTTTATATTAGTTTAATTTTATAGGTCTTAACTAGCGATTAGTAAATTTACCTTTAAGAATATGAAGGGTAGTTCTAACTATAGCGTTCGTGACTTTAAAATGCCAGCGCTAAGTGATTAACCAATAGTATAATAAAGGGACGATAATTGGAAATTTTAAAACTTATCACAAAAGCGCAATCGAGTTTTAAAACTGGAATCCCTTTTTGAAAATTTTAAGACTCGATTGCACTTTCGTGACAAGTTTTAGAACTTGATTAAACTTTTTAAAAGTTTTAGAACTCAATTGCATTTTTGTGACAAGTTTTAGGACTTCCAGTACACTTATTCTTATAATAAAATACCTCAGTTGCCGTAAATGATGATACTTTACGTATATTTAGTATAATAAAATGCCACAATTAAATCCGGGCCTTTGACCCGTGCGGGCGATTTTGATGCAGAGCAGTTTGCATGCATTTTGTGAGATTTGAATAAGTTGTCTCCATATTTTGATCTAAAAATTTCATAACATTCCAACCAGCTATGCTACCTTGGGAAGTTAAATTTGTGGAAAATTATTCAAAAAGTCATAAACATATTGTACTGCAATCAATTCAATTCTAAAACTTTCAATTATGCCAATTTAGTCCTAATCTTCTGATAATTTTTCAATTTAGTCCTAAACTTTTCAAATATACCAATTTAATCCTAAATTTTTTTTTTATGATTTGCGTATTTAGTCATAAATCTATTAATAGGATTTGCCAATGTAGTCCTTTTAGGCTAATTTTGACTAGAAATACTAAAAGGGTGATTTAGTCAGCGCCTTATGTGCTCGATTGGTGTCGAGGTGGACCTTTTTTCTCTTCTTTTTATCATTTTCTCTGTTTTTCTTTTCTTTTTTCTTTTTCCCTTTTTCCCTTCGGCTGCCATCACCAAGTCTCACTTCTATTAGCCTCAGGCGAGGGACTCCTGGCCATCGACGAGGCCTGACGATGGCCAGGTGAGGGAAAAGGGGAAAAAGAAAAAAAAATGGAAATTTGAGTTCACTTCCGGGCTATGTAGCCGAGTTTTTGCTCACAAATAGGTTCAAGAGATGATTAGAAAGATATATTCTCCATTTTCATGTTCAATACATACAACAATTGCACTAGGCGAAATCTAGAGGTGGTAGCATGGTTTAGAACCATATTTTAACTCATATTTAATGGTGTGAGTCATAAATGAGTTGCCTTAAGTTTTAAAAACAAAATGGGTTACCTAACAACTTAATGGGTTTTAAATAGGTCTTAAATGGGTTTTACATGGATTACCTAACAAGCTTAAATGAATCATAAACAATTCATTTTTTATTTTTTAAAACTTTTGAATTTTCTTTTCTTTTTCTTTCTTTCTTTTCCTTTTTTTATACGAAATCCGGCGAGGGCCATGAACCTCGCCTGCGGCCGCGGCCCCTGCCTACCTCGCCGGTCCTCGCCTAATGGTCCATGAGGGTCACTCGACCCTTGCTGAACGTAGAAGACAAAGAAAGAAAATAAAAATATATCAAAAAATTCAATTTTTTTTATTTTATAAAAATTGTTCACTAGATTTGTATTGCATGGAATTGTTTTAGAAATATAACTTTTTTTTAAAAATCATAAAAAAACAATTTTTCCTATAATAAGTTAAATATAAAAGTATTTATTTTTCTTTTTTCTTTTCTTTTCTTTCTTTTTCTTTTTTCTTTATTTTTGGCTAGTGGCCGGCCACAGCGATGGCCAGCGACCGACCATAGGGCCTCGCCGGCCTTAGGTGACGCTCCTCGAGCTCATCGACCTTAGGCGAGGCTCGAGCCTCGCTTGTGGTCGGTCACTGGTCAAAAATAAAGAACAAAGAAAAAATAAAAAAATAAAAAAAGAGTAAGAAATAATTAAAATTTTGATTTTAAAAAATAAGAATGATTAAAATTATTAAAATGAATATACGAAGTAAAATCAAATCAGATTTTATATACTAAATGTTGGAAAATATTTTCTAATTCATTTTCAAGTTTCAGCCAAAGATCGGATTTTTTTTATTTTCTTGGATAATGACTTCATGAAAAATATTTTCTAGAAATGTCACATTTTTTTGCAAAACAAACAGAACCTCAACTTTTAAAAAAATATATATAAAAATTGTTCACTAGCATTGTATTGCATGAAAATGTTGTAGCAGTATAATTTTTAAAAAAAGTCTAAAGAAACAAGTTTTCTTAGATTTGATTAAACATAAAAATGTTTTAGCAATATTGATCAGGTCAGGTATTGGTTGGGATATTTATATTACAAATAAATAGGTCATAAACGGATTAATGAGTCAATTTGAATCGGGTCATTAATGACCCGTTCCTAATCTAATCCGATCCACTCATTTAACAGGTCGAGGTTTAGCGAAATCTATGGGTTGAACTAAGGAGGAAAATGAGCTGAAAATTAAAATATTCGAGTACTCTCAAAAAGGGGAACGTCAATGATTGGATCACGTATCAAAAGGACGGCAAGAACGTCAAGAAATCAGGTTGTTTGATGTCGCTCGACGTCTGGGAACTCCATACGCAATGCAATTATTGCCACGTGAACGTGGACCAAGCTACGAATCTTGTATATATGAGTAGTGCATCCGATGATTAGCGTGTTTTGTACTTCTAAAATGTCGGCAAATGTCCTAATCAGTGATTCGTCAGGGGCATAACCTAGCACCAGCAATTGGCTAGCTATTGCATTGCGTGTTCATGCAGGTTTGTCGACCTTATTATTGCATAAAAACAACTTCGTTAATTCAAGGCTAGGACTAGGAGGAGTCACGAGGCGTCCATTGGAAAACGACATTTCGTTAGGTTTTAGTGGGACGGAGAGCTGACCCTTTGTCTTGTTAAATTTAATTTGTCCACATGGCCGATGGAATACATTAGTGATAATCACGTAAACGGTCCCCAAAACTTTGATCTAATATGCAATGCGATCCTTGAACTTTCGATTTATTCAATGCAATTCCTGAACTTTAGCCTAATGTGCAATATCATGTCTGAACTTTTAATTTTTCGATGTGGCCCCTAAACTTTTGATATATGTTCAATTTAGTTCCTGAATTATATAAAAATATTCAATATTGTCCATGAACTAAAATTAATGGAAGGACAACATTATAGTATAAAAACTATATTGAACACATTGAACAAATTAAAAGCATAGGGATGACACTGCACATCGGATTAAAGTTCAGAGACTACATGAAAAAGATTAAAAATTCAGGGGCCACATTACAGATTGGATTAAAGTTCAGGAACCATATGTGTCATTTTCCAAATCCATTAAAGCCCACTACATAATCGTTCGACATAAAACAATCTGGTTTGTCTTAAAGATATAGCTGAAGGTTCAAAAAATAAGTTCTAAAGATGAAAAAGTAAACGACTGAAAATTAAAATAAATTACAATCTTAGCATAGCCGACCATTGTGGTCGCCGGAGTTGATGGCAACTGCACAAACTGTAGCCACCCCAGATTGTGGTTGGATATGGTCATATTAGATGTTTTCCCAGTGAAAGATTGAATACAAGCAAATTGATCATTTATCATCACATATTATTCAGTAGATTTCTAGCATTCCAAGCTTGAAAAAACAGAACATTATACCGCGCCGGTAATTTTACGAATGGGTCAGTAAATTTTAAAATCCGTTATTGACTAAATTTCAACTTGTAATTTGTTTGGCTAGTAACATGTGTCCCTTACCAATAGTTTTATAAAAGTAATCGAGAGTTATTTGGCTTGTAACATGTTAGTAAGTTACCAATAGTTTTATGGAAGTCCTAACAAATGTTCAATTATCCTAAATTACCTGCCGTTTCCGTAAATTGCCAATAGTTACTTGTGTTGCTAACCAATGTATTTTTTTTGGTCGAAGGTTACCAGTGTATTAAAGTACTAACTTTTATATGAAAAATCTTATTTAAATCCATTTACCAATATTAAAGTACTAACTTTTTTTCCGGAGCCTACCAATATTTATTTCAAAAAAGTACTATCGTATTAAAATTGCTAAATTTTATAGACAAATTATCGATATCCACTTAAGTGATTTACCAACTCTCCACGAATTAAGTTACCATATAGTGTTCACTATATGAACTCTTATTTGCTTGAGTTACCAACATTTACTTTACTATTTTGAATCCCTAGTGTTTTTTTTTTGGTCGGAATACAACATGCTTTGATAACTTACAAACAATCATTTACAGATGTTATCAGCAATAGCTCTTATGAAAAAAAAAATCAACTCTTATTTAAGTTCACTTAGCATCTAGCAATGTTTATTTATTGTAACTTTAACGCGTTGAAAAACTCCTCAAGTATATATGTGTAAATTATTCGAACGATTGGTACTTTGAAAACAATTAAATTAAAATTGATAAGTGACTCAAATAAGAATTGATAATTTCAAATAAGAATTGGTAACTTAAGCTTCAGAAAAAAAGTTTTGATAAATTATTTAATTTAGTTTTTAATTTTGGAAAAAGTCGAGATCTTGTTATAGTGTTGGTAACTTTAACGTGTTGGTAAGTTCTCCCAATTAACAATTATAATTTATTTAAAAATTTTGTACTTTTAGAATAATTTAAATAAATATTGACAACTAGTTGATAATATCGAAGAGGATGGTCAATTGTTAGAATAGTTGACAGTCTTGAATTGGTAAATTATAGAAGCGGTCGGTTATTTCGAAAACGCTATAATAAACATTAGTAATTTGACTTAAATAACACTTAGAGGAGTTAGTAACTAGAGCAAGTTGGTAAGCTATACAAATAAATGTTGATAAATTATTCGAACATTTGGTAATTTCAAATCGATCAAACAAACTTTGGTAGCAACTCAAATAAAAGTTGATAATTTTCTATAAAAGCTAATAAATGTAACATCTTAGTAACTTTAACAAATAATTGTTGGCAAAACATTGAAACGATTTGTAGTTTCTGACTATCAAACAAAAAATCGGTAAAAGGACGCAAGTAAAATTTGTTAACTTCCTATGAGGGTTTGTGAATCGGTAACACCGCAAATAAATGTTGGTAACTCGCTAAAATTAAAATTAAGGAAGTTAAAATTAGTTGGTAATTCATCGCGTGAAAAGTTGATGAATCATCCAAATTAAAGCCGGTTATTTCCTATAAGAGTTAGCAAATGTAATACATTGGTACGTGGACTCAAATAGGACTCGGTATCTTCCTATAGAAAGTGAGTAATTTTAACACACTATTGAGCTACGTAATAGATATTGGCAAGTTATTGAAATATTGTTGTAATTTAAGATAATCCAGTAATAGTCGGTAATTTTCGAAAAATATCGGTATTTACCAACATGCTACCGGCTAGACAAATTGCTAATCAAAATATAATTACCGCATTCTACCATCGTCGAATATCGGGAGAGCATCGGGATTCGATCCCTTAGTCCCTGAATTCGCGAGATCACAAACAAAAATTAAAATTCCGTTTTACTTATCGATATCGGGTACAAATCGAAATAAAAAATCGAAACAATCCATGCTTGCTCGATCACTTCTTGGCCAGAAATTATCGAGGAGGGAAATTTCATTGATGCAGAGTGATTATTTTCACGAATATAGGTACCGAAGGTCCTTGTACCGTTACAAAACATTCAATCGGATTCGTCAGCTTTTTTTTTTTGTGATTAATTCCTCGAATCATATGTTTTTTTCATTCGAGTCGGTCATTTAAAAAAGAAAATGCTGATGCGCGTCCAGCATCAAACGTGGTGAGAATCATGATACAAAAGGGTGCTTCTCGAAATCTTATAAAGTAAAAAGATGGGAAGAGAAAGAAAGACCAAAACAAGGCAGGAGGAAATAGCGGGGAAAGAACGTAGAAGAGGAAGGGCTGCTCCGCGGGGGGAGGTGGCCGCCCCCGCCACTAGCTGCCGATGTCCGCCGCCGCGCCGCCGGGCGAGTAGATATTGCATTAAAAAGAGAAAATGGAGAACCGGAAAGCTTGAACTTGAAGGAGGAGACATAGTCAATTTTTTTTTTAATCCTCCCAAGCATAGAGAAATGATTCGACCCGCCCCCAAAAAAAAACATAGAGAAATAATTTGCGGTTTCGCACCCGGAGCGATCTTTTTCTCCTTTCAAACCACAGATGTCGCCCGGATCCGGGAGGCGCATGAGGGCGGCAACCCTCGTGCGGGCTATGGCCATCGCTAGCTCGACGGTCGGCACGGCGGCTGCAGCCGCCATTGCATTTTGGGGAAGGCTGCGGCGGCGAGGGTCACTGTCCTCGGTGCCGTCCGAGGCCCGAACTCCTCGAGATCGGCCTTCAATTCTCCTGCCGTCGATGGACACATGCGCATGCACTCTCTCCCCTTCTCTCTAATGCCGGCGTGCTTGTCTCGCCTAAGATAAGAGACGACCGGGGTATTGCCGGGGCCGCCGCCATCGCCGCCGCCGCGACATCCACCGAGCCTCGCCGTTCGATTTTATTCACCTTTTGCAATTTGATTTTTCCTTAATATCCTAGTCCCAAGTTCAGCCAAACGAAATCGATGTCAATGATCTAGTCAGCAATGACACGAAAAGCGACGCTGCAGTCCACATCACCAATCAGTCTGCATATCTAACGGAAGGACCGGTTCGACTAAAAAAAAAGTAGACAATTCAGAAATTCAACCGCACAAAAAAAAATCGAGAAATCTCATTGGGTATTTAACAATGATTTAAGAACTTTTTCTTGCGTCGGTATCCAATGCTACCTTTTAGGGTCGGCTCATCGGTTACTCCTTTGCAATTCGAAGAAACTTCTTCCACGTTAAAGGAGAAAAAAAAAGGGAATATTGAAATCTCAAAATGTCGATATATTTCTTTTTCGATAAGTGAGTTTTGTGATATTGATATCTATCGCGATTGTTTGGAAAAAAAAATGAGTAGCCAGCCGACCAAAAGGACAAAAAAGATTCTATTGGGAAAGAAGACATTGGGAGCAATTACGACGTAGTTGCGCCGAGAGTGCCAAACTTCCACGTCACGTCGTCGCCCCGGTTGTCCCTCCCCGGTGGTCAAAAAGCCGAACTAGCGATGGCCCTACTTTTTCGTGTCTCTCCATAACTTTCTTCGTTGAAGGTGTGCCCCCTACTCAATCATCATCGCGTAGCCGTACATTAATGAATTGCTCCGTAGAACTTACCCTCTTACGAAGGCAAATCAAATAAATTCTCGAAAAAAAAAAAAGGGAAAGGCCAATATCTATTTATAAAGTAATGTCGAAAACATTTTTTTTTCGGGAGGAGTTATCACGGATTCCGAGAATTAGTCCCATTCACATGTACATTCGGGGCAACGTCAAAAATCGGAAAATCCAATAAAGGAAGAGAGAGAGAGAGAGAGAGAGAGAGAGAGAGAGAGAGAGGGGGGGAGATCTTCTTCTCTGTCTGGCGTTTCTTGTCGTCTTCCTCCTCTCCTTCCTTCCCTCCGTCCCCTTCCTGCGTACCCCCCCGCTCGTCCCTGGTCCATGCAAAAGGACCCGCGCGCATCATCATCAAGAGCACCCTCACGCGCGGGCGGGCGGGCCACCCGCCCACCATCGATCCTCTCTATAAATACGCGCGCACGTCTCGCATAGAACGGCGAGCACCCCACTCGCAAATCTCCTCCTCCCGAGAACCCCCAACCCCCCCGAAAGGAAACGGGACACGGCGTTCCTCCCGGCGGCACCGCCTATTCCCATGCGACCGGCGCTGCCCGACCCCGCCATTGATCCCCCGGTGAATCCCCGGCGTGCCAGAGTCGAAGGCGGCGGTCTTGCGGCGGCCCCATCTGCTTCCTTATGAGCTGTTTTGACGAGCTCCGGTGTTCCTCCAGCCTCAGCCGCTTCGTCGCGGGCCTCCTCCTCCTCATCCTGTACCGTTCCTTCCAGTTGGTCTCCAATTTCCCGATTCCTATACACCCTTAATCGGAGAAGCCCCCACCCCCGTTGCATTCCTCCTCCTCCCGTGCGTTCTCTTCCCATCGCCCCCTCCCCCCGCCGTCCTCCCCGGCGGCGTTGAATTTCGGGACGAGGACGAGGATTTTTCTTTCTCCCTTCTTGCTCGTCGTTGTTGCCGGCGCTTCTGATTCGGACAGGGCTGTCTTCCGTTATGGATCCCGAGGAATCGTTATCATCGATCCCTTTGCTCAACGGTAGGTCCTGTCATTCGTGTTCTCCACTGAAAAACTCTCTTTGTTTTTTTTTTGTTTTTTTATTTATCTCTTTTGTCTATTCATCAGCCCGTATCTATCTTCCCACGAGAGAGAAAAAAAAAACGGGGGATGCTTTTTGCTTGATTCCGACAATTGATCCTCTTTGATTGATTGCCTAGTCACATTAAGCATATTCTTGAATGACCCTGTTGACTCTTCGAAATGACTATAGGCAATTGCTCTTTCTGGTTTAGCTATTAGTTGCAAATCAGAATTTTTATATTCCTCCCCTTTTCTCTCTGGCTTGTGTGATTTTTTTCTCCAGTTTACTATAGAACTCGTGGCCCATTAAAATGATAAATAGTTGACTATAGAACTTATAAATGTGGGATCATAGGATTACTGCACAAACATGTATTTGTGCAAATGGGTCGGAGGAACAACCAAATTTTGAAACCAGTCTAGTGCCGTGGAAACTGTGGCCATTACATAAAACGTAGCAATTTGAAATCTGCATAGTCACTTGTATTGTCACCTTAATTTTCGTCGATGCACTCCTTGTTGATAATCTTCTTCTAGTTACAGATTTGTTCCTTTGGTGTTATTTCTGATAGCAGTCCTTTGAGAAATATAGCATAGTCCCGGGAGATCTTTCATTGGTTTTGAGGCACCACAAAATCCTAAAAGAAGCATAATAGTAGGAAGGCACTGAATTCGACAGGCGTGGACTTTGAGTTTGTTGCTCATTCATTAGATAATATATTGATCGATAGTTATTCTTCTGGTGAGCAGGCACCATATTTTCTCATTTCAAGAGAGAACAAACTTCGCTCCCTTCAGTCATCGTGATTGGCGGTGGAATATCTGGGTTAGCAGCAGCCCGTGTTCTTCATGATGCATCTGTTAAGGTACGGATATTTGAGAAGTTATCTGCTTACTTCTAGCGAGTAAAATGATTCTGTTCCACTTGAGGTAATGGTCGTTCTGACATTTGTTTCCAGGTGACCTTGCTGGAATCTCGGGATAGAATTGGTGGTCGCATTCATACTGACTACTCATTTGGGTTCCCTGTGGATATGGGGGCCTCATGGTAAAAAAGCACTCACCTATCCTTTTGACTTGCATGTCTCTTGTATGATTGTCATGTACCTCTGTTCGTTTCTAAGATTGTTGCTCCAAATATATGGACATACCGGGTTTTTATATGGTCCTCCTCCCCTGTGCTCTATCCTGGAGGCCTGTTTACGCATGAAGAAATGATTGTATATATGAAGATGTTCTGCTTTGCACTGTGTGCAGGCTACACGGTGTTTGCAATGAGAATCCATTGGCGCCTCTGATACGACGTTTAGGGCTCACTTTGTACCGTACCAGTGGGGACAACTCTGTCCTCTATGACCATGACTTGAAAAGGTTATTATCTCCTGGCTTTCGGTGTACACTTCCTGTGTTGCTTTCTCCGTATATTGAGTAGCTTCAAGGAATTTCTTCGATGGCTCATTCTAATCATAAGTCAGATAGGATGAAGGCACTTACAGTTATCGATCATTTCGAGTTCTACGAGGTCTTGTATCGTCAGCCTTTACTTACTTATCTCATAATTGTTTCTCATTGTTTCAGCTGTATACTTTTCGATACAAATGGCCAGCAGGTTCCCCAGAACATGGTCAGTGAAGTAGGTGAAACATTAGAGATAATTCTCAAAGAGGTGCAGTTTTAAACTTCTCTTACTATTTATGATGCACTGCAGTGTTACCGTACTTGATTTGGTTTTTTTGCGCTTCTATAGACAGATAAAGTGAGGAACGAACATGCTGATGATATGTCTGTTCGTCAAGCTATTTCGATTGTGTTAGACAGACATCCAGAGCTGAGGTAGGAGAAACGGAATCAGTTATGCAAATCACTGATCTTTTCTGCTGGATACCTGATATACTTACTGTTCGTTTCTTCAATTTTTTTTTTTGTTGGTTTTGCAGACAAGAAGGGCTTGCAAATGAAGTGTTACAATGGTTTATTTGTCGAATGGAAGCTTGGTTTGCAGCAGATGTGGATAAAATATCATTAAAAAGTTGGGATCAGGCAAGTTGTGTATCAGATGATCTTCTACTATATCATTACTCGGGTTGTTGCATGGCTACTTCTTAATATTTCTTCTTCCGTATGATATTATTGACCGAAGATATCACAACTATAAAGAGTTCAAACTTTTATTGCTCTATGTACTCTGAAGTGATAAATAATCTTGGTCTTCTCTGAATGCCTTTTGTGGGTGCTGGAACTAACATTTAGTCTCAAAGCATGTGAAAATCTTGCTTCATTTGCGGAATAAATACCTTCTTCTTGGATGAAGAATGCCAAAGTGATGGTTCACTTTTGTCAGAAGAGGATAATCTAACAATGAGGCACGAGTGCTACTAATCTGTAGCACTTTCTATTGACTCGCTAGTTCTTTGGGCCACATAAAGTGATCCCAGGCATACTTCTAGTAAAAACTGTCTTTGGTTTCTGGTTGTGGAGATAACACAATATTCATTGCCCCTCTCTGGAGCTCTTGTGCAAAATTGTGCGGCTGGTCGAACGGAAATTTGGTACTATTTTGCCCATATATAATTAAACAGTTGGATGTTGCTCTTGATCTGCAGGAACAGGTACTTTCTGGCGGCCATGGACTTATGGTGCAAGGCTATGATCCTGTAGTAAAGGCTCTTGCCAACGACATTGATATACGCTTGAACCAGAGGTAATATTGCCAGCCGGAGTTTTGTCTTTGGGAAAGTTTCTTTGAGTATACCTACAAAAAGATCCAGATACAATGCAAAGAACCTATTATTTGTGAATCTTAATCTCATCGTTTTCCACTTTGCTGCATTTTGATGATTAGGGTTTCAAAGATATATTATGGACGCAATAAGGTCAAGGTCGTGGTTGAGGGCGGAAAGAAATTTCTTGCGGATGCAGCTATAGTTACAGTTCCTCTGGGTGTTCTCAAAGCAAATTTAATTGAGTTCGAGCCTAGGTTGCCAGAGTGGAAGATTTCAGCTATCGCAGATCTTGGAGTGGGCAATGAAAATAAGATAGCCTTACAATTTGATCACGTTTTTTGGCCAAACATGGAGTTGTTTGGCGTTGTTGCCTCCTCTTCTCATGCTTGTGGCTATTTTCTCAATCTTCACAAGGCAACTGGTCATCCTGTTCTCGTCTTTATGGCTGCGGGGGATTCTGCTTACTATCTTGAACGTCTTTCTGATGAGTCTGCGGCCAGTTTTGTCATGTCACTGCTCAAGAAAATGTTCCCTCATGCAACTAAGCCGGTAAGTTGGTTCTCACTCAATTGTTTGCTTATCAATCATCTTGCAGTGTCCAAACTAATTTCATCTGAAGCCTTAAAGTTAAATGAATTGTCTGGGCAACCGTTGATAGAATGACCTTTTGAATTTCGACAATGACAGTTTTTTCTGGTTTACTTGACTGAATTTTCCTGTCATCATATGAAATGACTTCTTTTTTACCTCATAACATCCTAACAGACACTGGGGTTCAAGCACCTAATGCAGGTGTCGACAAATCTAGAGTGGGGTTATAAGCTACGCAAAGGACAGGGGGAACAATTATCCCACCTTTGGAGGGTTTCACTTGCCAATATGTGCTTATGTGTTTTTTGTTCCGATCTTTGCAATACTTGGTTGTTTGGACTTCCTTGTTTTGTTTGAGGAAAGATGATGGTGATGACGACTTCTCTTTTTATCCGGAGAGTGGCATTCCCATTTTAGCCTATGGAGTAACACTCACAGCCGTATTGCCATTTGTGTTCAACATAAATGCGGTATCTTGCAGTTGGAAACTTGCTTGAGAATGACAGTTTCTTAATTTAAGTGATGAGAAAATTGTAGCAACTGTCATTTTTATTCACTTTCTGCCATCATTTTTTAATCGCTTGATCACCATCGTAATACTTATGATTTCTCTTTATGAGTTGGATCTAGGCGCTTTCATATTTCGAAGATTACTTTTTTTTTTTTTGGTCGTGAAAGATTACTTGTTTACCATTACCAGATATGTGTCTGAATTGAGATAGAACTCTAGTCCTTTATGCTAACGCCAACCAGATACCTTGTGCTATAATCATATTCTCTATTTGACCCAGGTAAAGTATCTCGTGTCCCATTGGGGAAAAGACCCAGACTCTCTCGGCTGCTACTCTTACGATCTGGTGGGAATGCCAATGGACTTATATGAAAGGCTGAGAGCACCGATAGGCAATCTTTTCTTTGGAGGGGAAGCCGTGAGCATGGACCACCAGGGATCGGTGCACGGGGCTTACTCAGCTGGAGTGATGGCGGCCGAAAATTGTCAGAGGTTGCTCCTAAACCGAGTTGGGATAATGCGGAATGTGAAGGTGGCTTCTTTTCAGGTGGAGAGCCTTCAAGCTGCATCTCCTCTGCAGATCTCAAGAATGTGAAGCATTGCTATGCCACCCCATCAAATCTATTTACATTAAATAAATTAATCATCTTGGACAAGGATAATTTGAAAATTCAAGCAATGATTTGTGTTAAATAGTTTGATTTCCTATCTCTGTCTACTATGGTTGCGATTTATTGGAATGCATCGCCCACAACAGAAAAATTATTGCAAAAGACAATATGCAGATCCGTGTAGACGTGATTTTAAATGCAGAATTGCACGAGTGGATTCCAGTCTTCTATTGGGCTATTAGAGCTAAGGATAGTGGAGTAGCAGAGTGAAAAAGCCGAATCACTAAATCGCTTTGCAAAAGCTTCTATCTCTTACTTTCTTTACATTTCTGTTGATAGAAGATATATGCTTTGCATTGCATATTTCATGTACAATTTCGCACTCAAACACGAAAAAGTTCTGAAAATTCTTATAATAATAAATTTACCCCCTATCTGGTTGTTATGTTCAGTCCATTTCAAATGGTATCAGAGCCTGAGTGCTCAAAATGTTTTGTAGTGTTTTACTTTACAGCAAAAGATCCGTAATGGCTGATGTTACTGGAGCATCCTTTAGTATATGCTTATTGAAAATGTAGACAGTTCCTTGATCATGGATAAGTGATTGTTTGAATTTTTGTCTTGCGAAAGTGTTTGTTCGATCAAAGTGAATATAAATCGTGGAACGTGATTGAGAGTCGTCCATTTGAGCTGCCAAGGAGAACCGCACCTTCACCTCGGCCTCCCACAACACGAACTCCACTTTTTTTACTCCAACACAGCTAGGAATTACACGAGAAGAGCAAATGAGAAGACTTACATTAAGCTCCCTATTTCGTACTGAATTCGATAGAGTTTCATCTTGTGTCGCAAAGAAGGAGATTTGGGTTCGACTTGAGCTCCCATACGAAGGAACAATACGTGTGCGAGAAACAAAGATAAACATTCTTCTTGCGCAATACAAGTCATTCAAGATAAGCAAGGAGAAAGCATTAGCCAAATGTCCGCTCGACATTGTGAATAGGTTCATATCCTTGGGCACATCGTACACATATGCTGAACACAAGTGTACAAGCTCTTGCAAGGCATGCCAAAGGAGCGGAGAGACATTAAAATCGCCATTGCAGAAACCATGAGGATCAAACCAATGGCTCTAAATGAACTTGTTGGAGCACATGGCTTGTGAAGCGGAGATCATAAGGATGCCATAGACGCCACTGGATGGCTTTAAAACTCAAACGAAACCAAGCGGCTCCGCTTCTCTTCGAATGCCATTCGGGCGGGATTTCGTCGAAAGCAACTCGATGGGCATTGTTGAAATGCTCCATTTTCTCCCGCGTGTCTCACTGTGGATGCCATAAAATATACCGGCGAAAATCGTGGACGGGTCTTGCGTTGACGAGGATATGCGAAGTAGGACCATTTCTTTTCTACGATTCGGCATCGCATATGCCTTCTGACCGTAAACAGAATGGCCAGAAAGTCCAGCAAAGATTGATCAAAGTGAAAGTTCTCAATCCTTGCCCGCAATACAAGTTCAGCAAGAGTGTAAAATCGGCAGATGACGCATAAAATTACTGAACTAAAACTGCCCCAAGCCTAATTGAGAATGAAATGTTATCTCGATGACGTCCTCTGTCATGAGGTTCGAGCAAATGGAATTCTCAATCCTCGAGGAGCGATGTTAGAGTTAATTGATAATTTCCTAAGTTAGAGGTTTATTGATAATTATGTTTTTTTTATCGAACATTGATAATTACATTAATTATCCATATTTCTCAAGATTGCATGAGTATTACGCATATATTGCACGAGTATTGCACATATATTGCGCGAATATCGCATTTTGATTGTGCATATTTTGATTGAAATATTATCTTAGAATAATTATCTAAAACTTAGGAATAAAACATGGAATATGTAATTAAAAATAACATAGAAGATAGAACAACTTTTAGGAAGGTATGAATATGTAATTAAAAATGATAGCAAAGTCTGAATTTAATATTTCTCTCGATTTATAACTCATTTCGTCATTCGTATGTTGGATTGAAGTAGCGTTAGGGAAGTCGTTGAAAAGGGTAGAGCTCTTTAAAAGAAGATGTACACGTGAATAGAGAGCTGTATATTTGTTGTCAAACTTGTATTTATTACTTGATTTAAAATAAAAACGGTTGCTTTGATGGTCAAATTCTTCCATCTTTTCCTGGAAAAATAAGGCGGAATCTGTCTTCAATACAACTCGATAAAAAAGCTTCCTTTGTCCCTTCAATTTTAATGAAAAAGGAATAAAAAAAACCAACGAAAAAAAGGAGCTGCTTCTTGTTGCTCGATTGAGGATGACGTGGCCGCGGCCCATGGCGGTCGTCTCCGATGACCACACCCAGGTCGACGGAGGCCGCCTATTGTGACCATCGCAGATCAGCTATTGTGACACCGAGGGATGAGCAAGAAGGGGCATGGACATAGCGACGGAGTCCATCAACAATGTACTCTAAAATTTGGGAAATTCTTATGGATCAAAGGGTGGGACCACGCCAGTCGATTCGAGTGACGACCATGAAATTCATATTACATGAGAATACGTTTGCACGAATAAAAAAATAGGTCACTTTAATTCCTATTCACACTGAATATACTCGAAGCGATATTGATCGACCCCGTTTTATTTCTTACCGATTGACCCATTTTACTACCTCTACTACTGTTGACAAATGACATCGATCGATCGAAATTAAAAAGGGTTAATATTATAAAAGACCTCAAATTAGTATACATAGTGACAAATTTATTCCAATCTAATTTTTTGACCGCAAAAAATTCCTAATTAATACACCTGTGACAAATTTACCTTTCGTTAATTTTCATTACTGTCAAATTGCTGACTTGGATGACACATGGCAGTTGAACGGTGTATCGATTTTGGGTTTTACCCCTCCTTTTGTCGCAAGATTATCAATTTGTGATTTTTCATGGTATTAATCCAATTTAATTGAGGGTAATTTTGTTACGAGTGTACCGATTTGAGATTTCTGGTGGTCAAAAAAATTAATTTGAGATAGATTCATAACATGTTTATCAATTTATGATTTTTTTATAGTTAAAAAAATTAATTTATGATAAATTTGTTATACCAATTTAAGGTTTTTTTGGCGGTATTAACCAAATAAATAACCATAATTTTTACAAATTTCAGCCCTCCGATGTACAGGCAGCCCAATCCTAGTACCCTCTCTCTCTTTTCGTCTTCGTCGTTGCCTTTGTCGTGTCTCTCTCTCTCTCTCTCTTTTCTTGCGTTGCGACTTGCGAGCTGTAGATGTCCATCTCGCGCTGGGAACAAAGGAACGAAGGAGGGTTTGTGTGTGCTGATTCATCTCTCCGGCGGTTCCGGCGAGAGCTTTGATTTCGATTGCCATGGCCGGAGGAGAAGCTTCCTCTTCGAACCCGCCTGCCAAGCCGGCGGTTCTTGGAAACAGCGGCAGCAAGACCATCAACGCGAAGCTCGTGAGTCTGGCGAAACAGAGCCTCTTCTTGTTTCTGGGTTTCCCCTCGATTTCGCGTTAAGCGATGAATGACTCGTTGGGGGGGCTTCTCCTTTCCTTCTCCTCTTCTGCTGCTTATTGTTGTTGTTGTTATTGTTCAGGTGTTGCTGGGAGATATGGGTGCCGGCAAATCAAGCCTGGTCTTGCGCTTCGTCAAGGACCAGTTCTTTGATTTTCAGGTCTTCTTTAGCACTTCCCCCCATTTCTCGCCCTTCTTCTTGTTTTGAGTTATGGGTTATTCTCTGCAAGTTCTGTTGCTGCTTCTTGTGAGCCTGGGGGGAGGTTTGAGAGGTCGGATTACATGTACTAAAAATTAGGTGGGCAACAGTCTGTCATCACTTTACGATTCATCCAGCCCGACTATTTTGTCTGAAGCCTGTAATTTGTCATGTTTTTCGCATTTGTTGTTGCAAATTCAGAGTGACTGAGGAGATTTGTATGTAGCGAAAATGGCTCGTCGTGCATAATGAGATTAGCCCTTGCACGCGCATTGGTGGTGATTGCCTCCTTTTTTTTCATAAGTTATGGGTTTCTGAAGAAGGTAAATAAGGATGCAATATGGTTAGGGTTCTGTAGGACTTAGCAGTATTTAGTTCATGCTTGGAGAGAGACTCATGAAGTAATCCTTGGAGATAAGACTCCTCCTTATCCCAGTCTTCTGCATAAATGGCAAGAAGTGTCCACACAATAAAGTTCCCTTGCCAATCTAAATCAGAAGTTCATCGTAGAAAGGGAGGAAAGTTGGCATGGTTAATGGATGGAAATGTGAGAAACTACCATATGTTCATTGCAGACATTTCAACTTCACTATGCATGTCTATGTTCGGATGGTATTGGAAACTGGAAAGGGAGGGAGGGATGCACCCAAGAATTTAAAAAAGAAAAACGGTCTCAGATCACTTTATCTTCTCTGGATAGATCTACCCAATTAAGTGCTGTAAAGATTGCATTTTTAATTGTGATTGGGAAAACTCTTAATGTGTGAAGGAGCCAAGGAGGGAGGAAGGGAGATCTTCATTCTTAAGAATGCACCCAAAAATTAAAAAATGAAAAATGGTCTCAGATCACTTTATCATCTCTAGATAGATCCACCAAATTAGTGCTGTAAAGATTGCAATTGGGAAAACTCTTAACATGTGAAGGATGATAGCTCGTTAGATTAAATAAGTGGAGAATTCTTAACATAGCAATTTCCTTCTTTAATGCTAATAGGGTGGAAAGAGAGATATCCATTGAAAGTGTGCATGCATGGAAATGAGCAAGCTAGTCGTCCTTTTCCTAGATAATAACTTCACAAGCCTCCAATTCCATTTAATGCTAAAGTCATGAAAAGATTTTGGATGTTTTAAAGCGGTTTCGAGGGTATTCACTTTACTAGTTCCCATTATGCCTCTCTGAGGTGCTATATCCCATTCCTGTTATGCTTGTGATAGAATCACTGATGTTTGTTTTGGAGGGGGAGGGGGTGGTACCATGGCAGGGCACCTCTTGGGTCTCATTACATCCATCCATTCATTCAACCTGTCTTGGCTGAGAAATATTTTAGGGCTTAATTCTAAGAAGTCAACAGTGTTGCAGAGCTGCTGGAATGTTTGCTCTTCCTGTTCTCAGTGATTTTATTTCTGTCGTACTTACTGATGATGGTAGGAATCAACTATAGGAGCAGCATTCTTCTCGCGAACAGTAGGCGTCAATGATGCATCTGTGAAGTTTGAGATATGGGATACTGCGGGTCAGGAAAGGTACCACAGCTTGGCTCCTATGTACTACAGAGGCGCTGCCGCAGCCATTATTGTCTATGACATAACTAGCACTGTATGAAATCTTCCCTTTCTGTTTTTCTTCATCTTTTGTAAGTTTTGTGCTTGTGAATGAACAATCAAATAGGAAGGTTAATTACCCCTTCTGTTAGTAATAACTTAGAATTTTTGAACCTTGGGATAGAAGCATGGTAAAAGGAAGTGTCGAATTAATGTTAAATGAATGACTTAGAACAGAACAAGTACAAAAGTAATTATGGAAAGTTCAAATAATACACTGACCTAACATGCTATAACTTTGGTCCCATTTAATTTTATTCTGCTAATGTTCATGTGGATTGTAGGAGTCATTTGAACGGGCTAAGAAGTGGGTGGAGGAACTTCACAAGCAAGGTGCCTTGCTTATCATCACACTTGTTTACCTTGTAAAGAGAGAATTTACAGTGCTTGTATGTTATTCCCAAACACCTTATCGTGCTATCCAAATGTCTTTCCAATCTTTTAGTAATTGATTCTTCTATTAAATGCATATGTAAAATATCATCATTTGGCAGAAAGCACCTACTGAAAGTTTTTTTCTTGAATCTGTTGGAAATGATGCAAGAACATCAGCACCCAATGTGGACAAAAGATTTTAAAGTGCAATTAAGTCCTCGAGTCTTGGAGAGTTTATGATGTTGATGGTTGAAGCCTTACAAGAATGACTCGACAGGGGATTTATTGTTCCTTTTATGATGTTTGTGAACCAACCCTTTAAGCAGCCTTCTACACTGCGTCTGGAAAAAAGCTACTTTGTCTTTAAATTTTCTATAGTCAGTTCCCTTGCCCCTTTCAGAAGAGCAGGCAGCTACTTCTAGCTGATACATATGTGCTTATGTTAATTCACCTTTTGCACTGTGGCACAGAACCTCCTATTCATCATTCAACTCCTATGCTTATAATGTGATTCAGGTCATGATACTGTCGGCATTCTGCAATTTACTACAATTTTCGATAGGAGATGATTTTATGATTGTTTTAGACTTTAATGTGTTGCTTTCTGTGAATTTTGAGTTATTACAGGAAATCCCAATTTGATAATAACACTCGCTGGTAATAAGACTGATCTGGAGGATAAAAGAAAAGTGACAGCTGAGGTAAACATTGATATTTCTTTAAATTGTTTTGATGAGTTTGATGGGGCGTTCATTTTGGTTCATTGTTCTGTAATTCTTGTGGTCCTCTGTCTCATTTAGCTTCTTAAAGAAAGAACTGGGTAGTCTCCCCATCAGGAAAATGGGAGTGCAGTTTCTTGGCTGTTCCATTGTTTGTTTTTATTATTTCAATGACGAGTTGTCACCAGCCACTTCAATAAATCTTGTAGATTTTAACTAATTTGATAGATTCGAAGGGATTCAAGGTGCAATGGAGGGTGAATAAGAACCACCAAGCTCGTTAAATATTACTTTGGTGCATAGCCTGTCTTTTAGCATTCTATACCTGAAAGTTAAGGCTCTTATAAATCTTTTCCTATTTGTTTTTTGCGGTTTCATAATCTTACTGATTCGAAATAGTTATGTAATAAAATAAAATAAAAAGGCAATTTGTAAATCATTTTCTCTCAAATGGGTTGATCATGTATGCAAGGAGCAAGAAGTCTTGGTTACGGTAGAATTAGTTTTTGCTACCATCAAGGATGAAAGTCTTTTGACAGCTTTATGTACTCAAAGAAATTTCCAGCTTGTATGTTTTCAATTCAGTTTGGAAATTGGTGCTCTAGCCAGGATTGGTCTTATTGTGTAACTATTTTTAGTTGGTCTACATCTCAGTTTCTGCATTGCAGCTCTGTAAACCTCTACGTGTTCATAATGTCCTATGATGTTGCAGGAGGCACGCGTGTATGCAGAAGAAAGGCGACTCGTGTTCATTGAAACATCTGCTAAGACTGCTACTAATGTCAGCAAACTGTTTTATGAAATAGGTAAGCCTCTGTTCTTCTATGGAAGCATTAACTGTGTTCTAGTTTTTCTTCCCCATCCTTCTCATGATATAAGGAGACTTTTTTATTGATCTAGGGGGAAAAATACGGTTAAACCCCACAAATAATCATCATCATGTCAATATCTGGAGGAGTCAAATCCAAAAACCTGTGTCCATTCTATGAGAAGCCATATTTTCGAGAAGCTAGCTGCATTTTTCCTGTCTGCCATACCCCTTCTATTTGTTGGCATTAGCTTCTTATTTTTCTAGCTGCATAAGGATGAGTTATCAGCAACACTGACATTTCTGGAATGACTATACCCGTAATCTTTGCTCCCAGCTAATTCAAAATCAAATCTAGCCGAAATTGAGAAACTGCATTTATATGAGCAGAGAAGGTTTGCCTTGTGATTTTCTCGCTTCCATCATAGCTCTTTTTTTGGGGCCTTCTCATGGTATAATATTGTAGTTTTCTCTCAGTCAATAGCTGCAATTGTATAATCTGGACAGTCTTTTAACTGCTATTGCTTTTGTGCTGGAAACAGCTAAGAGGTTGCCTAGAGTTCAGGCTATGCAGAATTCAGCGCCAGCGGGGATGGTTCTAGCGGATACAAGCCCTGAAGAAACCCGATCTGCATCCTGTTGTTCATGAGTTCTTATCAACTCTCTGTTCATTCCTTTCCTTTTTCTACTCACGTTCTATAGTTGTCTTCAACTCAAGTACCTTGATCTTTTAGTTCTTGATGCATATGAATAAAGACGAATTAGACTAAAACACCACTTCGTGAAACTGGAAAACCGATTAGAATTAGGGAGTTAGTTCATACGAACCCAGTCAATTCCTTCTTAATCAGTGAAGACTGGAATCACTCTCTCCCACTCTCTCTCCGTCTCTCTCTCTCTCTTTCTCTCTCTCTCTCTCTCTCTCTCTCTCTCTATGTATGTATCATATGTAATAAACAGCAACCTTTGGAGCCATGTCGTGTTGCTCTTAATGTCACGATGAAAAGAAATCGAAGATATTTTTATCAGCTGTGACTGTTGAAGCAATCATGCACACTTGTAATTTCTGTGAACACTATTGAGAAAATCCACTTTGACATGCTAATATGCATTGCTTTTATATGATATATTGCTTCGTCACCATCTTTGTCATGAAAATGGTTGAACTATGCAGAAAGTGGTCCGCATTGCCAGAAAAGAGAAACCTGCAATGTATTGGAAACTCCGACATTGCACAATCTTCATAATGAGAAAATTGCTAAATAATGGGAACTCGACATTGCGCAATCTGTCGTGGTCATATGATGTATCTCAAAACTTTGATAGATATAATAGCGTGCAGTAATATGAATTAAAGACGAAATTTCAAGACCCCAAGGATAAGAGATGGTCCAAATTCACAGAAGAGAACATCTTTCTCGTATATAACACTCAAAGGGAAATCACGAGTAAGGAAATGCTCTCGTTACCTTTCCACACCAATCCGAGACCAACACACTGTGCTGGGCCATTCGCTTATCCAAAAAATTACAGGTGAAGAAGGTTCAAAGTTCAACCGATGATAGATGGTTCGAACAAAAACATTAAATCGTCGTAAGTTACATTTCGATCACTAATTCTCAAAAAATAACATATTTCTGGAATTTAACTCTCAAAAGGGAATGACAAGCAAATTTAATGCTCTCCTTACCTTTCCATATACACCAACCATCCGAGACCCAACACCAATGTGCTTGCTTCCAACAAATACATCGATAACTAAGATCAGCTATTGTTTATCAGCATATTTCAGTCTAAGACATTTCCCGGAACCTAGCAAGGGCCTTCTTTTGAATAAGAGTCTTGTAGCTATCCCCAGCTTGCACCTCTAGGCTAGGATCAAGCTTCTTTTGCTGACTACCAAGACCTGCTCTCCTATCCATCGATTGTGCTTGGACAGGCTCTATCATGCCACTACCATCCTTCCCCAGTCCCTGCACATCATGTCATATACAAGAGGACACAAACACACACTAACCTCATCAGCAGCAAGTACTCACAAGCATGGCAACATCCCATTTCAGATTGCCTACTGGTCCCAAAAATCAAGCACGTTATGTACAGGCTAATTAGTCCTTTGTGAAATAAGGGGCTTCAGAAAACACGGTGCCGATTCTTTAAAGCATATTGGTTAAATCAATAGTGTGCACGTAACTAGCCTGAAATCCCCATGTTTCGGCTTTTTCCAAATTCGAGCACCCTAAAGGCTATACTTTCTTCGACCCAAAAACAAAGGCTACATTCTATAGTTTACTGTGGCCAGTAGTTGATTTTGTTGGTCATAAAATTCTCTTTAAGTCATATGCAGGGTCGCTTCTGCCTAAAAGAAATCCACCACCAAGGCCATTAGGATTCATGAGTAAAAAGGTCTTAACTTATTGATATAAAACTAGGGTAAAATGTCAGCCTAGAAGAAAAAATGCCCACTTTGATGTGTACTTGAGGTGGGGGGCAATGCCAATAGTATTTACTAGTGGCACCATAAAAGCAAATAAACATAAAAGTGGGAAACAGTACCAAGCCTTCATGCCAGCCCATGCTGCGGAGCATCCGGTTCCCTACATTGTTCTCATCAATTGCTTTTTCTGCTGTAATCACCTCATAGCTCTGAGCAGTGACACTCGCATCTCCAGCCCCACGTGAGCCCCCTACTCCAGGGGGAAATGGCATTGAATCCAAAGAACTCTTTTTGACGGCCAGATCTCGATCTCCAATAGATGAAGAAATGATGGGGCAGAATTTCTCACAAGTCAATACATTATCGACATTACATGCAAGCAACGGACTAACCAAGCCTAGGTTTCATTCTTTGGACGGGGTAAAAAGGATAGTGCACATATGAACATTCAAATTCTCATTATTGCCCTTAAGAAACAACACCTGAATAAGAAGAAAAGAGGAAAAGGAAGTGGAAGAGGAGAAGGGTGGGAAGAACGGTAGGAAGGGAACACCAATGACAAAGTTATGCGAGCTTACTCAAATCCAAGGTGTCATGGTCCAACATATCATCTCCAACAGAAGATCCATATAAGCTCCTCCTCTCAGCAGCTCGATCCCTATAGCTCAACTGAGGTTGTTCCCTGTTAATAGAAGCAGAACTCAAAGGCATTTCAGAGAATCTTCTCTTGCCACTCCCAGCAGCCGAAGGTGGTGTATAGGAACCCAAAGCAGATGCATCTGTTTTGAATGGAGTGACGCCGGTTGATGCATCGGTATTTGTCAAAGAAGATGAACCTGCAGCAGAAGCAAAAGTTGAAGACATTGAAACTCCACCGAATGACCCTGAAAAAACATCTGATTTCAATAAACCTCTTCCGGAGCCCCTAATAACACCCATCAAAGCCCCGCCTGAGCTATTGCTAACAGGCCACGGTTTTCCCTGAGACTCCGAAGTAACATTCTGGACCGCAGGCATAGCAGTGCTAACTCCTGCATTTGATGTGGTACCATTCCTTATGGTATTCAAGTCGGGTTTAACCTTCCCCTTGATGGATTGTCCAACACCAAATGATTTGTCATCAGCAGAAGCAGATGGTGGGTTGTCATCCAGGGCCACGCGGGTAGCTTGTCCTTCATGACTCCTCTGTTTCCACATTGTCAACACATTGCTCATCTTCTTTTTGTTGGCCATGATACTACTTTTGGAAGCAAGTTTGATCTCCTTCAGCTTCTCCTTCTCTTTCTTTTCTGCAGCTATTGCAGCCACTGCAGCAGCCTGCACTGCATCTGGTAGCGAAGCAGCCTTGTCAGCTGAGCTTATCGTTGCAGCTGGTGCAGAGATCACAACCTTCCTATTACTGGAACTATCTGATCCTTTAGTCAGCTCAGATTGCTTATTAGATGAGGAGCTGGCATTTTGATCGGTGCAAGGAATATATTGCTGAGTTTGGTGATCAAACGAATACCAGATGCCATTATTACCATCATAATAAAGACCTGCAGATCCACCCAACCAAAATGTAATCAAGAACTAGTCCATTCCACCGAAAAAAAAAATATATCATTCCTTCTCTCTTTCTTCCACCGGAAAGGCAGAGTGGTTGAGTATGAAAAATACTGTGATGATCCTTATCAAAAGCCTAAGATTCTAATGGAATCAGGTAACCCACAGTAAGAAGTGATGCATAATATCAACCTATGTAACTCCTCCAACAACACCAAAAAAATCAATACTATCAATGGCTAGCTATTAGATGTATTCATCTAAAAGGTACCGTGACTTTCACTAGAAAATCTATCATCTTCTTGGATTACTCTGGATATTTTGCCTGCAGTAGGATCCTAACAAGGATTCTTACATTGCAGTCAAGACACAAGGTTAGGTACAAACAACACAAATAACCTGTGTCCATAAGAAAGATAGCTAAGCAGTAAGCACTGAACAATGAGGAAGGGAGAAATCTATACTGCATGCTGTCTCTGACGCATGTATATGCAATCCATGCCAAGCTTAAGTAAAACAAATAAGTTCAAACTAACCCGCTCCCCAACCTCCTTAGAAAAAAGAACTATGAAAAGGAAAAGCATATGAACTAGAAAACATTATCTCCTCCACTGAATCCTCCACATAGAAAAGAAAAAGGTTCTCTGCAATGAAAGAATCGATGTCATGATACCACTGAGATCACAAAATTGTCAAGAAGCTCATCAGGAAGTCCACACAAGAGCAACTATTTGTTTAACAACTATCATTTCCCTATGAAAGAAGCAACATCCACTTCCTGTTAGATAGCAGGCCCAAGAGCGAGAAGAGACCTGGATTTATCAGAGAATCAGGGAAAAAGGGAAAAAACAAAACCTGAAGATCCATCATAGTAGAACCCGGAGGCAGCATCATAATAGTAACCAGATGCTTCATCCCACACAAAGCCAGATTGTGGAGCTGAACCATCTTTTTTAGCAGAGAACTCTCCACTCCCATGTTCCTGTCCACCAGTAGATTGTTTGTCTTCCGGGTTATATTCCTTTGGGGCCCATCCAACAGCATCATACTAGAATGACAGTGAAGCAATCAGATTAATGTCCCACTGCTATCTAAACTTTGCATGTGAATGACAAATCTCAAACTAAAGGCACTCCTCATCCATTTCCATGCATGGATACAGGAAACAAGTCAACTGGTTGATTGACCAATAACATCCTAAAAAGAGCATAATCCAAAAAATTATTGAACAAAAAAACAAGGGAAAAGACAAGACAAAAAGAAATAGATTACTTGCTGAGCAAATGTCGCTGCCTCAATTGCTGCTGCAGCTAGGCTGCTTGACTGAGACGACGCTGATGGCCCTGATCCTGGACCAAGAACACTTTTTGCATATGCTACTCGAAGTATCTGCCCATTCTTCTCAAGTGTTGTCCCATTTGTAGCTTCAAGAGCTTTAGTTGCATCCTCAACCTACAAAAGGCAAAACCACATGGCTTCAGATATATCCAATGAAACAACCATCACATCACCACTCATAATTAAGTAAACAAAGGAAGGTTAAAGCTAAGTATATTATTAGTTGAACAAATCCATTAATGCAGCACCATGTATTAAATTCTCACAAAGCAAGGTACAGCTAGATATATAATAAGGTAAAAGTGAATCATGAATTTTCATACAAGTAAACAATGGTAGCCGACAAGGCAAAATTACTTCACCACAGCATAGAAGTGCAAATTGAAAATAGGTCAATCCAATCAAATTGAGCCCCCTCCCTCATAAATAACTTTGAACTACTTTGGAGTAACCAGATTGATAAATTCAGAGCGCAAGTTTGAGTTTGAAAATGAGTGGTTGATAGTGTAAGGTTAGCCTATCGCTTAAAAAAGACATGCAACAACATGTCATGCCCCCACCCCTCCCTCTCGAAAACCACAGTCCATTACACGCTCTGATTAACTAAGCCTTAAGCAGTAGGATGAAATAGGACCACACAATTCGAGCAAGAGGATGGCACACTCAGCCCGGTTTGTGCGAAGCGAACAAGCTTGGACCGTAACAGTAGGTAAACATGCCCTGAATGCAGGAACCTTTGTTTTTTAATGAAGAGTCCGAATCATTGTTGCTTCTTCCCGCACAAATAAGCTTTGACTCTCTTTGAGGGTGGAAAAAATCACTACTCCTAGTGTCGGATGCCATTCATATGTATATAGTCTCTTTTCTTACTCTCATTCTAAGACCTGTATCAAGTGAATTCCACTCTTCTTTTAACTTTTGACAATTTGCAAATTTTCGAGAGCTCACATTTGACTTTTATTTAACCAAAAATACTTGAAATCTCAAATTTTATTCACAACTTTCCATACTTAAATTAGATTTTAATTTCAAATTTTTAGGGGAAATTCATAACTAGAAACCAGAGGTAGCAGATAAGTGCATACAAACAGACTATCAGACACAAAACTGAGTTGTAAGCTCCATTTCCAATTTTTCAAGAATTGCATGGAGAGAACGACTTGGAGGAGGTGAGACGAAGCATATCATTGTTGACTAGAAAAGCTACGAATAGAGAATGATCTTTTTTGTACAAACACGATCCACTTGAGTCACCGCCACTTCTGCTATCTAGTGAGAACTCGATCAAACATCTTCCTACCTATCACTGATTAGTTGGCTCCTTTTTCATGCATAGGCCAGATCAGGCACATAAAGGGGAAATACTATAAAACTCAACTAGTGTGTTCCTCCTAGAGCTTTACAGCAATACCAGTTTCCAAAGACATTCATGCACTAAATTTTGACAGTATATGCAGTTGGATATTGAAGTCGCTAAAAACAAAGTCCACCATTAACAACTCAGCAGCCCTATACCCTGATTTTAATTCCTTACAGACTTGAGATCAGGTTTTTCATGACTAAAGAAGATGCAAACACAACATATGGAAGCAAGACAAAATGTTGACAGGAAATACAATGGAGAAATGAATCAGAATAAACATACCGAATAAAAGTGTACAAACGCAAATCCCCTTGAAACGTGAGTAAATTTGTCTCTGACAAGACGAAGATCCTGCAAAAAATAATATTAGCTTTTTCTAGACAAGTAAAAACAGCGCACATAGAAGTCATCTTATGTAAAGGCCCACAAAAAAGATAACAAGGAATATTACTTTGATTGGAGCATGTTTGGAAAATTCATATCGAATCATTTCTTCATCAGCATTTTCATCCAACCCACGCACCACCAAAACATGTGTTGGCCCTGATCACTCAACTGATTTAGCATACCCCAAAACATTTCGAGGCATATCGCATATCAATCAGGCAACATGAACACACCTGCCTCCGGTCCCTTCTTTCCTAATGTTGATTGGCTCGATATCATATCTGCTGGTGGAGCATCATCTGTTCGTGGCTCATTACACTGAAATCCCAGAAAAGAAACAAGCAGATTTAGCAAAAGTGATGATACACACCTTTCTTTCCATCTATATTTTCAAATACAGACTATCACAAAACCGGAAAGGAAAGGCATTGACCTGGAGGCACACTCACTTGTGCAAAAATAAATATGACACTTAAAACTGAATATAATCCGAAAAGAATATACAGTTGGAGTCACTGGTACATATGTGAATTGAGGAGGAAAATCACTGATCACCTACTGTACCACAATACTTCACTATAGAGTAGGCATCATCTACTGAATGTACTCTGATCAAACCTTTTATCAATAAATTCTTTTCCATTATCCAAAAAACATAAACTAGAGCAGGCACCATCCCACTTCCACATTGAAACAGTAAACTACACTAGGACAGCACTCATCCATTGAAACTGACACAGAGGAAACTTAAATTAAATTAACCCCTCACAATTTAAGGATCACTATAAAGCATCACAGGAAGACATGAACCTGGAAGCAAGATGTTCGCCTTGCAAAATTAACGCAACCACAAATCGTGCACATCCAATCAGAAGGCACCATGATACTCCTATAGCTACCATGGCCTGATTTGACAGAACTCTCTTGACCAAAGCCTCCTGAAACTCCAGTTGGCTTACTACTGCAGCAAGACATTTGAAACTGACTGTGACTGAATTGGCCAATACAGAGGAATATAATTGCAAAATAGTACAAGTTGCAAGTCTAATTATCTGTCAGATAATGTCAGAGTCAACAGCAGAGATGATTCTTAATAACATTTTGTGCTTTAAAATGTGTTCTATTCCTTTGAAGTGCCTTATCTAAAACTATCAGAACTGAAACTTATTCGATAGAACTAGTATTGTGTCTACAAAGGAAACACACTAATCTAATGAATCTCCATGTATAATGGTATACCTGTACTCAAAAAAAAGTTTCCTGCCATCAACAACAAGGCCATCATCCCCAACTTTCTCCATCATTGCTTCTGCTGCTCCCTGTACCCAAAAATGATTGGCATCAGCATCCACTTTTCATTACTTAAATGCTAAGAGTGGGGAAGGGATCCAAATTCCAAAGAAGGAACAGAATAAAGGCTTAGGACTAGATTAAGGATTAGGCATAACAATAATGCAAAAGATATCTCTAGTCACCTGCATCTATTTGCTTCAAATCATAAATCCAGGGATCATACATGAGAAGGATACATACCACAGAAGGGAAATCGATAAAAGCAAACCCACGTGACAGGCCAGAATTTCGTTCTTTAATCACACGTACATGGCGAAGAGGTCCCCACTCAGCCTGATTATAAAGTTGGAATTAGCAAATTAAATGATGTAAGAACTGAGGAGAAATCAGCAAGGTTAAGAGGAGCAATACAAGGATCTGATATAGATCCTCCTCAGTTGTCTTCTGCGAGAGACCTTTCACCACAACAGTAGCAGATGGGGCCTAGGAAAGGAAGAGTCATCATGTAAGTCCAATCCACAACTGTAAAATGAACAAGTGAAAAGGAAGGGAAATATACAATTCACATACCACACCGTAATGTTCACGTTGGCGCTTGTCCTCACGGTCCCTCCGTCTCTCAGCCCTATCGTATCGATCATCATCATAACTGTCCTCGCGATGACTGCGACCACGGCTTCTACTTCTGGGAGACCTAGACTTTATATGATCATCACGTCCATGGGACCTGGATCGAGACGGCGATCGGGATCGCGAACGAGACCGAGATGGTTCATATCTTCCGTATGGACTGTGATCCCTTTCCCGATTCGAACTTCTTTTATCATGTTCACGGTCACGGTACTCACGCCTCCTAAAGTTCACATCTCTCCTACTGCTTTTGTCATAATCAGAGTCATAACTATGTCGACCATGGCCGTAATCCTTTTCACGGCTATCCTCTCTATGCTGTGAAGTACGTGGCCTATGGCCATAGTCACCATATGGATAGTCATCACGATCCCGTCCTCCAACCCTAGCAGGCCGATCAAGATCGCGATCACGAAGATTGTCAATTCCATGATAGCCATCTCGCAATTTGTCATAATCATGAAATGATGAATCGCGATCACGAAATGTATCCATCTCATTGTACGCATCAATATATGGTTTCTCATGTCGCCTAGACTCTCTTTCAAGTGGATATTCATCTTCATAATTCCTCCTCCTTGATTGGGGCCAAAACCCACCAGCAGAAGGTGGAGGTGGGTAAGCGTCCCTATCCAAAGGGTACGCATATCTGTCATCTAAAAACCTTCTCTCATCATACGAACCAACCCTGGAAGAAAAGGAAGTGATGGGATGAAGGCAGCAAAATGTAATTTGACTAAGAAACAAAACATCTGCAAAACTCGAAGAACTATTGCAAGACAAAAGGTGGAGCATGTGTGCAAAGTAGTTGAACTACAGAGGTGAAAAAATATCCAGGTACCACTAATTTTAGAAATCAATAAGCCTTACCAATGAGCCAAGAAAGTCAGTAAGTACTCACCTAAAATTAGGCTCATGTGCGGAACTATAACCCTCCAAAGCCTGTGGATTGAAGAGAATAAGCTAGTCAGCAACAAATAATCAACATGAAATGAGGTTAGGCAAACTCCACTTCATTTCCACGCGGATCCACTCCATTATCATTTTTCTTTAAGGCCCAAAAATGCGGACAATCACATGAGCCCTAGAATTTTCTTGTGTAATCATCCCATATAGGCGTTTATTAAGGAGGAAACCACAATTACGCTGTTATTTTCCCATCCTTGCTGATGACCGTAGCGATTAGGATCCATTTCTCTCGCATGCAATACCCAGATGCCCAATCCCTGCAAGGTTCTCGGTGATCTTTCAGAAGTTTCGGGTGCAGAATATTGGGAAAGCTTCCCCTGTAATAGATGCACAAACATTCACGGTTATGCCCCGACGGACCAAGAATGAATAAATCCAATGGCCATGGCCTCCCTTTTCACAACTGGAATCCTCAAAAAAATCAAATCCTTTCCACCTATCGAGAAACACCCATCTTCAAGTGCACCTAACAGGCAATACAAAGTCTTGATAGAGAAGGCCAATCAGGTAATATCAAGTGAACATGACCTGAGTGTCAGAGAGAAGGCAGTCTATTCACAGTGTAGAACAAACTAAAGAGGAGTGCAATTTGAAAACAAGCACATGGGAGATGGTGGGGCGATGCTGGGGGACAAGTACTAAAAGCATGCCACAGTTGGTCCATTCAATTAGGGTTGGAAACAGAACGGGATGAGGATGGGGATCGCGATTACGTCGAGAATCTGCTCCGCCACCGCCGCCGTGTGCCTCGGGCAGGAACGGAGCACCGGCGGTTCTGATCGCCCTGGGCGGGGCACCGCTCCTGGCGATCAGACAAGCACGCACGCACGCAGAGGGGGGCGGGGAACGAGGCTCACCCTGGTTCCGACGGCCAATCGGCCAGCGAGGCGCGGCGGCTGGGTTGCACGGGGCGCGAGCGGCGGCCGGAGATCGAGAGAGGTTCCGGCGACGGCGGTTGCGGCGGCAGCGGCCGGTCGAGAGTGCCACTGCGCACCGTGCGAGCGAGAGGAGGAGAGAGAGAGAGAGAGGAGAGAGACCTTGAGAGAGGGAGGAGCTGATGTTTTAGACGAGGAAAATGTTAGAGAGGTCTTCACTTTCTCACTCTATTTTAGAACAAGCCTATTTCATATTTTAGATACACCTGGATTCTAATAATATATTTTTTGGAAAAGTTCAAATAGAGACTCGAAGTGAAGTCGTCTTCTTAAATAAAGATTTGAAGCGAACGTTGTTTCAAATAAATACTTAAAATAATTATATCAATTTCAAATAAGGACCTAACCTCACCAGCAAAAGGATATTTTCGTCTTTTACTTTTTTGATTTTTTTCTTTTTTTTTCTTATTCTATTTTTTTTTTCTTTTCCTTTTCCTTTTCTTTATTTTTTTTCCTCACTTCCCTTCGCCGTCCATTACCGAGGCTAGCGACCTCCGCCGACCTCAGGCAGAGGACGCCCTCATCGGCAACGAGCGAGGGCCGCCCTCACCTATGCTCGCGAGAGTCGCTCTCACCGATGTCGGGCAAGGGCCGCCCTCCCCTCAACTGGCAAGGGTGAGGTGACCCTCATTCGACACTCACAAGAGCCACCCTCGCCGGATCGGGCGAGGGTTGCCCTCACCTAGGTCGGGTGGGTGAAGGTAATCGTCGCTAGATCCGGCGAGGGCAACTCTCGCCTCGCCCTCGCCCTCGCCCAATGCTGACGACGGTTGCCCTCGTCAAATTTGGCAAGGGTCCCCCTCGCCCGCCTAGTCCAGGTGAGGCCGACCCTCGCCCAACCCCGGCGAGGGCGGCCTCACCTGAGGCCAGCGAAGGTCGCGGGCCAAGTGCAGTGAAGGCTGGGAGGGAAGAAGAAAAAAGAAAATAGAACAGAAAAGGAAAAGAAAAGGAAAGTAAAAAAAAACAAAAAAATATACTTATAATGTTTTTCACTAAAATACCCCTTCTCCTTCTCCGGCGACAAAATAGTTACCGACTGGCCAAAGGTCCTTTTTTAAAATGATTTGGCCACTTCAAGCCCTTATTTAAGATGATTTGGCCACTTCATGCCTTTATTTGAGATAATATTCACTTCGAGTCCTTATTTGAGAAAATAACTCTACTCGAGCTCCTTTTTGGAATTTTCCCTATATTTTTGGGTCACTCGACTTCCGACCTTATATATAAATAAATGAGAAATTTTCAAATAAGGATATGAAGTGTTCTCATTTTTCTCAAAAAAAGCCTTGAAGCATGATGACCATAATAGTTTCAAATAAAGACTTGATTGCATGCCTATCACTAGTTGGCAAAATTTTTTATCCAAAGATCATTTTAGTTTCTTTCCTCTTTTTTTTTTCCTTTCTTTTCTCCTTTTTCTGATTTTCTCTTTGCTCTTTGCTAGTGATCGATGACTGGCGAAGCTCGAGAAGGGCTGGGTGAGAGTCACTCTCGCCAGCCCTCGCCCACCATCTGTTTGCGAGAGATGGCCTCACCCAGGCAAAGTCAATCTCGCCTCGGCAAGGCAACCCTTGCCTTGGGGCGAAGTTGCCCTCAAAAGCTACAAGCGAGGGCCGGCTTTGCTTGGTTGAGGGTCTCGCCAGTCACCCATCGCCTAGGCGAAGCTATCCCTCACCTATTGCTGACAAGGGTGGCCCTATCAAATTGGGTGAGGGTGACCCTCGCTCAACCCTTCTTCCCAGGCTTTGCTAGCCATCGGTATAGAATAAAGAGAAAGCCAGAAAAAAGAAAAAAAGAAAGCAAGAAGGAGAAAATTTCAAAAAGTGTTAAAAGACAAAATGAGGGCTCTTCTTTGAAACAAATATACCCACTTTGTATTCTTATTTAAGAAAATGATGGCATTTCAGATTTTCATTTGACACAAATTCTACTTTAGGCCCTTATTTGAGAAAATGATGACACTTCGGATATTTATTTGAAATTTTCCCTAAATAAATCCATCCCATTATTCATGCCCTCGATCGTTCTATTGCATTTTACGGTCCATTCGTTTTATGAAAAATGTGATGGTTCTAGAAAATATATTTATAGGAAAATGATAATATTTTTATGGTGTTTGTCTGAAACTTGAAAAATAACTGAAAAATATTTTTCATTATTTGGTATGGAAAATCGGATTTGATTTTCTTTCGTGCACTCTTTTAAATTTATTTTCTTTTAAAAAATCTAATTTTTAATTATTTTTTATTTTATTTCTTTTCCCTTCTTCTTTGGCTGCCTGCCGGCCGTCATCATGGTTGGCAACCGACCGAAAAAGAAGGAAAACCAATTAAAAAATGATTAAAGATGAATTTTGTTTTTAAAAAGAAAAGAAAAAATAAAAATAATTACAATGGGTGCACAGAGGAGAATGTGCTTGGTTTGGGTGAAAGAAAGTGGAGGAAAATTGATTTCCTATTTTTAAAAAGAAGAAATCATTTTTCTTTCTTTTTAAAGTATTTTTTTATTGATGGAAAATATTTTCCGTAACTTATTTATTTTCCTTAAATCGAATACTGAAAAATCTGTAAAGTATTTTCTTGGAAGTTGTTTACTGCAAAATGAAAGGAGCCTTAAAGTGGTAACCCCAAATTTATTTACCTTCCTTCTTTTTATTCTTTTTCTATTTTTATTTAGAATTTAATTGTCATAATTAAACATTTTACATGTTTTGTGTTTGTTTAATATGGTTATATCGTGTATATTAAATGCATTATGTTTTCTTTTTATTTTTAGATTTTACTTCCGAAAAATAAGTTTTGTCGAAAAAACAATTTCCAAGAAATCTAATTCTTTTTATGTTGTCGAAAAAATTTATGGGTTCATTGTCAAGTAGAATCTATAGATTAACATTGATAGTTTTGTAAAAAAATCTTACATTTGTAAACTTTTATTTTGTTGTGCATATCACCATTAAGGATTAATATCGTGAAAAACCCCAAACTACTATACGTGTGATAATTTTATACAAAACTAATTTTTTGACTATCAAAAACCCCAGACTGGTACACTTGTAATAAATTTACCCTCAATTTGTTTCTGTTAAATTTTACTGTTAAATTACTTTGTTAAATGACACGCGACAATTAACTGATGTACCAGTTTTATGTTTTACCCTCCATTTGTCATAGGTGTAACAATTTGTGATTTTTTGTGATATTAATTCAATTTAACGGAAACTAACAAAGGGTAAATTTATCATAAATGTACCAGTTTAGGGTTTTTAGTTATTAAAATATTAGTTTTGGGTAAATTTGTTACAGGTGTATCAGTTTGGGGTTTTTCGTAGTATTAACCCCACCATCAAATCCTCTCTTATCATGATATTTTTTTTTCGAAAATACTAAATGGATGAAATTAATTTTTGTCGATCCAAAAATGATGAGATTTCACTCGCATTTAAAAAAATTATTTTTATAAATGTTGCAATTTAATTACATTTCATCTTTCAGCTTACATTGGAGAATATAACATAATTTTATTTTATAAGTTTTATATAGAGGTTTTTCTTGTTTCATCGACCATCCCATTATATGTATATGTGTATAAAAGATAGTTAATAAGAAAGAGTTTGATAGTGATACACATAACAAATGTGAAAGTTTTTAAATAAATAATTGCGTTAAAAAAGTATCTATGTTAAAAAATTTATAGAATCTACTTGTCAATTAATCCAAAAATTTGTTAGACAACATTGAAAAAAATTAAGTTTCTGGAAAATCAACAAAACTTATTTATACATAAGTGAAATCTAACAATAAATTGAAACATAGTACCTCTAGTATACATATGATACCCACAAAGAGAAAAAAACAAAACATGTGAAATCTTAATTATGGAAACTACATCCTAAATGGAAATAAAAAACTATAAAAAGAAGGAAAGGAAATAAGTTTGGGCCACCACTTTAAATTGCAATTGACTGATTGATAGTAATTTTGTCTTTTTGGTGAAAATTTGGTGTATTTAATCATATAAGGAGTGAAAATAGCACCGCCCTATATTTTATAGACTGGTTTTTTAACAAATGTTTTTCTTTATACTTAAATTTCGATCAAAAAAAATGTTATGACTTGAAAATAAGTAGATGTTAATGTTATCTATGATATATTTCCACAATGTTATTTATGATTATCGAGCACGTAATTTATAAGATTTTCGTTTTAATTATTCAAGTAATTAGACACAATATGCATCTATAGACTACAAAGTTATTTTCTTTGGGTTAACCGAAGCTTGGTAAGTAGCAATGAGGTGGAAGATGAAATGAGTAAATTGCATATTGTTTAATACCGTGCCACAAATAGTTCGCATGTTATATTTCTTTTGAAATAATAGTTATATTACTGAAAGTTAGAATCGGTTCTCGAGTTAACTCTGAAATCAACCAATTTAGTTTCCAATTTTTAAATTCGAGAATTGACTCTGATGGGGAATTGTTTAACATGTTGATGCATTCTAAAAGATTTTGTATGATCACTGCCAACTTTTATGAAAGCTTAAGTTGATTTGCTTTATTATTCAAATATTTAAACACTATCTTTCTCTCATAATAGGTTGGACTTTGTTTCGAAATGAGAGCGTAGAAATAGATAACACGGGAGATAAATAAAGGGTCTCGAAAAAATTAAGTCGTGCTCGAGATACCAGTTCTGCTCACGGCTTACACACCTTTGCTTTTTTTAATTTTATTTTTGCGGATTCTTGTCAAAGAATATTATCGACCCTTATAAAAAAGCAAAAATCTTCACAAAAATATATAAAATCTATGTTCATATAGATTCCTAAAAGTGAAGGCTAAGGCAAGATAAGCATAACAGCGAAACAGAAAAGTTACGGGATGGGAATGAAGCAAAGGAGGTTATGAGCTAAGAACAAAGACGATTAATGAAAATTAGTGAGTTTCCTATTTTGCCCTCAATACCTTACTAAAAATCCAATTTTACCCCTTTTTAAAAAGTATAAACCTACGTCTCCACTGCGGTCGCTCTCTCCCCTTCCCTGACGACTCCTCCCCTCGCTCTCCCCTCGCTCGACTGCGGTCCTCGCTGTACTGCTCTGGTCCTTCGCTCGCTCGACTGCTCGTTCTCTGCAGGTTCAATCTCTCTTATCCCTCTCTCTTTCTCTCTCTGTTTCTCCGGTGGATGGGCAATGTGATGTTTGAGCTGAGAACAGTGAGAAGTAACCCGAGCCCTCTGCTCCTCCTTCGTCGTTGCTTGTTGTTTTTGCTGCAATGGTTGAGTTTTCGGTGGTGGAGGAACTGGGTCGGGCAAAAAAAAGTGGATTCTAGGTTCTTATATTAAACAGTGTGCGAAGCTTGAGTGATAATGGGATTGACATGATTATGATGAGAAAATTGGGGGTTTATGGGGTGTTTATCGCTACTCTGTATCTTGAATTGGGTTTTTGTCAAATCTGATGACCCAAAGCATATGGCCAAATCCTCTCGAGCTAGAACTATACAAATTTCTGGGTAGATGCCAGTTTTCGGGTTTTCAGTGACAAGTGAATTGGGTTCCTATACAAATTACAATTTCCTTGCTGGGGAAAAATCTAATTGGTGAATGAGAGGGCATATACATTTTCTGGCTTTATTGAGGCTGAAGGTTAGTGATGATGAGCCTTGGTTTACAGTTTGTGTTGATGGTGGCAGTGAGAGAGTGATAAGTAGGTAGAGGAAATCATTTGTTATTTTTACACAGTAGAAACGAAAGGTTAGTGATTTTTACCAAAAAAAAAAAAACGAAAGGTTAGTGATGATGAGTGTTTTATGTTCTACTATTGAAACAACAGCTTCTTGAAGTGAATAATGCGAATGAGTCAGTTGTTTAATGACTGAGACTCATGGCATGGTTTATTAAACCGTGTTTGCATTTCCCTAAAGCCCTTTAGGCTAAACTCCTTTACATTTCTGCAAAGCCTCTTGAAAAAGCTGAACCGAACCAAACGCATCCTCTATCTGTTTGTGTGTTTTTTTATCAGTGATTATTGTGTTGGGTTCAGCTTTCTGTGGGTATTCTGACACGTCTCTGTCTTTATTGTTTTACAGACAGCGGCAAGAATGGCGTCTTCATTTGTGAGACGACGCCCAATGCTCTCTTCTCTCTTCTCCTTGAGGTCCCTCTCTTGGAATGATTCCGTCACCGCCCGTTTGGCCACCAGTCACCGCCGAACCCTAGACCTGTCGAAAGCCCTGAGCACATACGCTATGCCGAACGAATATCCACCTCCTCCTGCCCCACAGCAATCGCCTTCTCCGCCATATGATTTTAGGGCTTTCAATGAAGGGATGCAACAAAATCAATACTATCACCCTCAGAACAGAGAGACCAATACTAGTAGTGGTCAATGGAGCTCGCCGCCGCCGCCCCCGCCCCCGCAAGGGACTGCTCAGTTTGGTTACCAGAACCAGAGGCCGAGTCAGCCTAATTCAGGATACCCTAGTCAGAGTCAGAATTATCCAGGCCGCGGATACTCTAATCCTGCTTCAGTTCATTTGCAGCAGCAAAGCCCTGAACAGTGGAATAAGCAAGTTCCAGGACAGGGTTATCCTCGGCAGCAGAATCCTAGTCAGTTGAATACCCAGAACCAGAGCTATGGTCAGTATCAGAGCCCAACTCTGGTGAACACCGCGAACCAGAACTATCAGGAACAGCCCAGAAGCCCTAATCAGTGGAACAACCAAAATCAAGGGTATCTGCAACCAAATAATCGCTACCAGTGGGCCCCGCAGAACCCAAGCACTAATCAATGGAACCATCAGCAAGCAACTGTAGTGCGTGGGATGGAGAATCAGGCGATGGAAGCTCCTGCTCCAGGGCCTTCAATTGCTGATCTGAGACAGTTGTGCCAAGGTGGGAAAGTTAAAGAAGCTATAGAGTTGATGAATGAGGGGATTAAAGCCGATGCTGACTGCTTCAGTTGGTTGTTCGATTCGTGTGGGAAGTCCAAGTCTCTTGAGAATGCAAAGAAGGTGCATGATTACTTTTTGCAGTCAACGTGTAGAGGTGATCTTCAGATGAAGAACAAGGTGCTTGAAATGTATGGGAAGTGTGGCAGTATGATCGATGCTCGGAGAGTTTTCGATCACATGCTTGATAAGAACATTGATTCGTGGCATTTGATGATAAATGGGTATGCCTATAATGGTTTAGGGGACGATGGGTTGGAGTTGTATGAGCAGATGAGGAAGTTGGGATTGAAACCAAATGAACAGACTTTCCTTGCAGTTCTGTCAGCATGTGCAAGTATAGGGGCCGTGGAAGAAGGTTTTATACATTTTGAGTCGATGCAGGGTGATTATGGGATTAAGCCTGGGATTGAGCATTATTTAGGGGTTATTGATGTTCTCTGTCAACCTGGGCATCTTGCAGAAGCTGTGGAGTATGTTGAAAAGCTACCATTTGAGCCCACATTGGAGGTTTGGGAGGCATTGAAGAATTATGCACGGATCCATGGCGATCTTGATCTTGAAGACCATGTTGAGGAGTTGATGATGGCTATTGATCCTTCAGTCGCTACTGCTAATAAAATTCCTACACCGCCACCCAAGAGGCGCTCTGTGATCAACATGCTTGAGGGGAAAAACAGAATCAGCGAATTCAAAAATCCTACTCTTTACAAGGACGACGAGAAATATAAGAGTGGGAAGGAAGGGGGTTATGTGCCGGACACAAGATATGTACTTCATGACATTGATCAAGAGGCAAAGGAGCAAGCCTTGCTCTATCACAGTGAGCGACTCGCAATAGCTTATGGACTTATCAGCACTCCTGCAAGGACACCTCTTAGAATCATTAAGAACCTTCGGATATGCGGTGACTGTCATAATGCGATAAAGATTATGTCCAAGATTGTGGGTAGGGAACTAATCGTTAGAGACAACAAAAGGTTTCATCACTTCAAGGATGGCAAATGCTCTTGTGGAGATTATTGGTGATCCCTTCTTGTTTATTTATACTCGTTCTGCCTGTACCTAATGAGAATTGTCTTGCTCTAGGCAGTTGGCAAAAGATACCGAGAAGTATGGCTTTTAGTGATGGGATTGAAGGGATGCTGCCAATTGTATTGGTGAATGTTCCTTTGAGTCATAATGTATTCTCATCAGTTACCAAAGTTTTGATTGTCCTCTTTTCCAGTTGCCAGCATTCATGTTTTACGCGTGTCTAGTTCTTCAGTTTCTGGTTTGCACTGATGTGCAGAGTTAGCCTCCTTTTGCCCTTTTAAGATAAAGAATTGGTTGCTGATATATTCAACGGCAGATGTTGCTCGGGACTTGGCTTTTGTTCACTTCTTGTGTGCTTGGACTGTACTCCTTATTCATATTTACTTGCCAAAATGCTGATATAGAATAGGATGTACATGTATCTTTTGGTCATCATCAAGGCTCTCATAACCAGGGTCTTCCTTGGATCCTTATTGTTTGGTTCGAAGGGTCACTTTCAGAATTCATGAGTCTAATTGCTGAGGAAGCCAGGAAGGCCTGAAAGGTCACTCGAAGGATTCATCTTCCACTGCATCTGGGGAGTCAAGCGGGCCAGACAAATCATCTCTGTGGTCTAAAGACATGCCCGGCTCTTGTGCTACAATGACCTTCAATTTTATTTATGATAGGAGCATTTTAACTGTTTTGTTGGATTTGCATGTAAACGGAGAATAGATATTTGAGAAACTGTGCTGTATTAAGGTTCGTTGTACATGGTATTCCGGCTTGGTTAGGTATTCAAGTTGCCCTTTCTATTTCGTAACTTCCGCGCTTCGTTTCTTCAACGGGCTTCGTTTGTGAGCACAGTAAGCTATAATTTATAACTTCAGAAATGAGCAATGACTTTAGAAGTGGAAGATTCTAAAGGGTATGCCAAGTCATCCATACAAAAAATAGGTGAAAATTGTGATAGCGATACGAAGAAATGCATATGCATTTTGCAAGAGTATATTTGGGTCTCAATTCAAAAACTGTGGATTTTGATGATGTAGACGAGGGCAGTTCTTCAAATAATATGTAACATCTGATATATCAGGTTTATTTTGTCAAATAACTATAAGATTAAGAAATAGTTAATGATGTTTGTAGTTTTTCACGATATTAATTTAATTTAACGAAAGTTAAGTATTAATTTTAAGTAAATTTATCACGAATATATCGAATTTAAGGGTTTTTTCTGGAGTCTGATTTCGCAAAAGAAGCTGTAATGGTAGGTATAGAGACTTCTTCGTTGTCGCGGTCCACGGACATCCCTTCGGTGGCCGTACCATTCTAATTTTCTTCACGTATCCAAAAGCTTACGTCGCGTTAAGGCGGCGCTGGTAATTTCGAAAGAGATCTTCTTCCAGTTTGTTCCCCCCCGCGGTTTCTCTCTCCGGCGGGCGCGAGGGAGAGAGGAGCGGGTTCCGCCATTGGAGGTGGAGGATGCACCACCTCAAGCTTCCCGCCAAGGCCAAGGCCTCGCTGCTGCTGCTCGCCGGCGGCGGCGGCCTCTCCTTCCAGGCGGCTTCGTCCTCCGACCTCCTCTCGTTCCCCCGCCATTCTTCCCTCGCCTCTCCTCCTCCGACGACGACGACGACGAATCTCGCCGGCAAGGTCGGGGCGTTGATCGACGGCGTGTCGCGCTCCTCTCGTGCCGTCTCCACGGTCCTCCATCGCTCCCCTTCTCCTCCTCCTCTCCGTCTCTCCCTTCCTTGTTCGCGCCGCCATTGACGGAATTTCGCCCTCGCAGGTGGCGATCACTGTCGTGGACTACGAGCTCTCCTTGCGCGGGCTTTCGCGGGACTCCGAGGAGTATCTTCGCAAATTGTCCGAGGTTAGTTCTCCGTCGCTTGCCGCAGTGAGTCCTGAAGAAAGACGATCGGAGTATTTCGGTATTTCTTGAGTTGGGGGAATCGGTGCATTTAGTTCGCTAACGAGCGAAAGCTCTAAATGTTTGTGTGTCGAGTAGTATTTTAGTGAATATGAATTGGGAAAGAGAGGCATAAGAAGTTATTCAGTTGACAGACGTCGCGCAAGTGCGCACATTCAGCTACCTTCTACTTTGACATATGATCCTGAGCAACAGGCATATAATAGCTGAGCTTTGTCACTAAATGCTTCGTTAAGTTGTACAGCAACAATTCATTTTAATGAACTGCATAAGCTTTCTAAAGTTGCAAATAGGAATTGCTCGTCTCACTTCTTCATTTGCGTGGCAACAAATTGGCATGGCATAATACAGATTTGTTTCATGCGGAAAAATTAGTGGTCCTGTGCATTTTGCCAGAGTGGGTTTGTGCACTGAAGTTTGCTCAGGGTCGGCTTTCAGGTACATTCACGGTCAGCTAAGAGAATTTTGAAGCTATGCGAAGCCAACAAAGGCTTCTATGTCAAAGCTGGTCAGTTTGTTGCAGCCATCAGGCAGGTTCCTGAGGAATATATATCGACGCTTTCGTCATTACAGGATAAGGTTTCATTCGTCTTTAATTGGATTTTCCTTTTCCTCTTCGGTTTGATTTATTATTTCCAGTCTTAGTAATTGATTTTCTTCTTTAAACTTGAACGAATGATGCCTTAGGCAGTCCCTTGTCCTTTCAAGGCAATAAGAGATGTACTAATCAACAACTTTGGACAAGATTTAGCATGCAAGTAAGTTCTCCATCAATACTTATCGGGTATTTCTTCTCATATCTCTGTCATAATTTTGCTTTGAACATATTGTTTAGTTTGATCCTTTCAACATTAATAACATTTGAAGTTGGAAATTCTTATGCTTGGTGAGTCGAAAAAACATAAGGGCATTATTTTTCCTAGACTTTCATTGCATGGACATTTAATAAGACCCCTTCCCCTCTTTCTTTTCACTGCTGACTTTTTAACTGAGGAAAAAGGTGGTCCTAACGATCGGATGGTTAAATTTACTAGTAGGATTCTTTCTGCTTCTTTGAAGATATCCTTTTCTTTGTGGGTATATGAATGGACCCAATGAGGTGGTATGTCATTAGTTGCAAGAAACTTAAAGTTTAGGTCCTTCAATCTGCGGTTTCTGTCATTCATATGATCTTTAACTAGTGAATGCAGATAATGAATGTGCGCTTTCTGTAAATATATATTCGCCTAGGTCTGTATTTGTTACACTTCAGAAATAGATAGTTCGAACAGCTGTTACTGGACCTTAACAAACTCTTAAGCATGTTTTCGCAAGTTGTGGCCTTTTGACTGCGCTTTAGTGGATTATGGAACTTTCTTTGTATTTTGGGTTGGTCAAGGTTACCTGGTAGATTAAATTTTAACCTTCCACTTGATATTGTCCGAGCAGTTAAAAAATGATGTTAGTGCTGGTTGCAACATATGTATAGTGTCTCTTTTCAACTGATCTACCTATTTAAGAACATATAAGTAAGCTGGCCATACCCTAGATTCTCCTACTGAAAGATTTTGCTGATGGGTGACTGCTCCAGCTTTAGACTTTAAAGTTACAGGGTGCCACAATTAGTTGCATTACTAAACTTAGACAGTGTTGGCCCAAAAAAAGCCTTAAAACTATTTTTTTTTATTGTTTCTATTCTCATTCTGATCTGATTTCTGGAATCATGTCGTTGGTTAATAACAACTTGAATTTTCCTGTAAATTTTAGTGTTTTCACAGTGAGATATACTTTCTGAAATGTAAGGATCACATTACCTTGGGATTTCAGATTCTGTTCATTTGATGAAGTGCCAATAGCTGCTGCATCTATAGCTCAGGTTCATCGTGCAGTTTTAAAAGACAGTCATGAAGTAGCAGTTAAGGTCGGTCACTATGGTTCTTGTTACTGAATTTCTTATCATCATTTGTTGCCATTCTTGTTGCTGAATTTCTTTGTCGAGTACTTATTTTTATAGATTATGATTCTTGTTTAGGCTCTTACTTGCTTGTCCCTAGTCTCTCCTTCTCCCCTTCCCTGCTTTGCACACACTTGTTCACCTCGAATGACACATGCATACATTATGGTTAAAAAATCTTTTGAGATCAAAGTCTTTGGAACTAATTGTGGGATAATATGCAAGTGAAAACCCATTGCACGATCCACACCTCAGTCACATTTTCAAGGGGAAAATCCACATGCTTCCTGGTCGGTTGTTGTAAATGAGGCCATGTGATCTATGCAACCCTGTTACATCTTTCTCTAGCAAGTTGGTGCTTTGAACAGTTGCCGACTGATGAATGGACATAGAGGTTTCAAGTTTCGGGTGGCAAGATAAGAATCTTTATAGATTCCTATCTGAAGATCAGCGGGATAAATAAATTTCACCTGAAATTTCAGGTAGTAGGTTATATAAAGGGGCAGCCCAGTGCACAAAGCCCGTATATTCACCAAAAATTACACAAGCACCTATCCTCCAGGGGACGGCGCCCTACACTGGCCCCCTAGGTTGCCTTTGGTTATGGCTATCATGGTAGTTTGTGGCTTTTGGAGTTGCATATCGAGTCATTTCATCCAATCTGGTCCTCTAAGGATGGTGAAGTACCGTTGTTATTAGTGAGATATAAATCCCATATGAGATGGATATGATTTTTTATTGATTTTGTTAATAAGTGCCTTGGGGCACTAGTTAAGTAACTAATTAAAGAAACTTCCAATTCTAAAGTGCTAACTTCTCCCGTTACGCATATAATTGGTGCTTTGAAATTCAAAGTTTCCCATAACTATCCTCAGGGCACTCGTGAAAAGGACATGTTCTCACCATGCATGTAATTTTTTAGGACATTAGTTAATTTTGGTACTAATGATTTTTGTTCACATTTACCAGCATGTTTATTTGTCAAAATTAGTGGGGATTGTCTTAAAAGATGCACATATGGGGTATGATTGTGGACACAATAGAAAGCCCAAGACATGAATTTTGCTTTACTCTCATTAATTGTGTATTTATATGACCAATATTGAGGTATCTTAGGAAATAATCTGAGTGTGACGTGTTAGGATTGTTATCTGCTTTTCTCTCACATGAATGTACTCTTTTGGTAATAGATTGAGTACAGTTGATTCAGAAAATGCTTATTATGTGTTTGGGATGACTTTTATTCTTTTATTCTTTTACTTTTGCTGTTTCATTTTACTTAACATTTGGAATTGACTCTTACTGGATATAGAGCACCTCATATCTTGAAAATCGTACTTATACTAGCTTTTATACTCAATTCAGAATTTTCTCATTTTCTTTTAGAAACTAAAATAGTTTGTGTGTGGGGAAACTGTAAATGAACTTGTTTAGAATTTCTCTAAACAATTATTAATTCTGAACCCAAGAAAAACAAAGAAGAGCCTTACCAGTAGATGTATGGAGAAAAAGGATTTATCCATGTTTGTGTATGGTCAACATGGCCCGAGCATTTCTGAAACAGACTGTTTTTTAATTGTAATGGTTTAACCAACATCTGACCCCTGGCCTGTGTAATGCATTTCTATCTCTGTTTCCTCCCTATGCTAATTTAATTTCTGCTGGAAAACTATGACAAGTTTTCTGCTTAGCAGCAGTGAACTATCAGTTCTTGCCGGTATTTGACAATGATGATTAGGGAAAAGAAATAAACAAGGAAAATTTTCAAGTACTTGCAAAATCAATATTTTTGTGTGCACTTTTATGATTTGCTTAGTGTTATTAAAACCAAAAAATATAAGCGAAGAAAAACTTGTTGCAATTTGTCCATGTGCTTGCTGTAGATAGTTCTTATAATAATGGTGACAATAGTTGGTTTCTAGAATTTTTATGGGCTCACGGCATAGCAAATTGATTCTTTCATGTTGTTATTTGGCTGATAGGTACAATACCCAGGGTTAGACCGCCAGATGAAACTAGACACGATGATCATGTCTTTCCTCTCAAAGTCCATCACGTGGGTCAGAACTATTCTCGTACCCCTTGTTGAATTGTTATGTAATATCTATTATCTGGTGCTGCAAGATACCTAGGTCCATTACTTTGGCTTTTGTATTATCTGGAGAAGCATTCAGTTTCTCATGTGCGTCTGCTTAACATCGTGCATTTTCCTTTTCTTTTGATATTTAATGTGGGGCATCTGCATATTATTCTAGCAATGATATGATACTGTACGCCAAGCAAAAGGCAACATGTGACTCATTATGCTCTTATCATTTTTCTCTTCTGTTATGTGATCGTTATGGTTATTACGTCTCAGCTGTTCAAACGGCAAGCTACTACGACTGAAATGTCATTTGAGATAATTAATTAACATTACATCAGTCGGATGTATCAGTGCCAATGCTTGTCCTACTTTTTACAGATTCAGAAATCTCAACTCGACTTTAACTATCTATATGAGATTTTTTATGAAAACCATCAACATCCATATTGCTGGACATGCACAGTTGTGACCTTGCCTTCCCCGAAACTTCTCGAGGAACGCATGTACTGCTCTGAACCGGAGTGATATCAACATGTTAGACCTATGGACGTCTTGTAGCTTAAGTTTAACTTGCGATATGTATTGATCAGTAGATACCTAGGCATTCATGACACTTTTGTAGCTTATGATCGCAGATTTCCTTTTATGATAAGTGAGGAGGTTTGGCATAGAATAATCAATGTCTGAGAGAGGATAATTTGCTCTGAAATGATATCTGTACAATGTTTAGTTGTCACAGTCACGTTGTAATGCTGAAGCAATTTGATACTGCAGTGTCTACATGGATGTCTTATTCAAGGGTAGAGTAGCGAACCCCATGGGAGAAAAGGAAAACAGCTCAACAAGCTTGCTTGTTTAGTTGTTCTAACCCAGTTCTGCGGGACCCAGAATAGGTATAAGGAGGAACAACTGAAATCGATGTATGTGAAGATGGATATAAAAACCAAATAACAAGTCAGATTCCAGAATTTAAGGAAAGCAGAAACAGGGTTCAGGGATTCTGCATTAATGTACCAGTTAGGGTACGCTTTTTTACTGTAAACGCCGTGTCCACTGCCATTTGTGCTGTGGAAATAGCAGGGGCTTCATCATCATCATCTTCATAATCACTACAATGACAACAATCATAATATTATGTGGTTTTTGTTGTATATGCTTGTGTAGTTTTGATCAATTTAAATTTAGTCTGCTAAGGAATCCCCTTGCCATGTTTGGTTGTCTTAAGTTTCTCAGAATGATCTTCCCAAGATGCTACTACTTTTTATGCTATTTGGTTTCAGTGCACTAATATGATATCTAAATGAGCTGGTTATTTAGAGTGTTCGTGTTTGCTGTTGGTTGCTTCAGTATATTAGCCTATATTCTCAGTTGAGAAAAATGATCATTTCTCTTCTTTCACAGCTCTTTCCTGAGTACAGATTTGATTGGTTGGTAGGAGAATTCGTCAAAGCTATCTCCTTGGAACTTGGTAAGCATCAGAGTTTAGTATCGGTGTTGAAAGTAATATCATACCTTAAGGTGTAATTTCTGGGGAGCATTTTTCATTTTTCATCAAAGAGCATCTTTGATCCACCACAATTGCCAATAGACATCAGACACCCATTGTCACATAATGAGTTTTAAGTTAAGAACCTCGGTTTGTGGATCCATTTATTACATTCAAGAGCCCTAAAGAAAATGAAGTATACCTAATGCTTTTGTTGGGTATTTTTGTGGACACCAGCCACGCCCTAACGATTTCATGGGCAGTGTGCTGTTGCTGCATAAGTAAATTGAACTTAACTGTAAATTCAAGTTAAAGCAGTCACTATTAGTAAAGTTATCTAGAGTTGCATCTTGTTGCGAATCTTTTCTCTTTTGCTTTAGCCAAAGTCCTTTTTGTCAAAATTATGTTATCTGCTTAACTCATACAGATGAATTGGTTCTAGATTATGTGTTATACAATCATGGAGTGCTATAGTCTTACAAGATTGTTAGCAGAGTAATGTCTGAAAGTTCAGATTCAAATCTCATCTGTGCATGATGACAGCACTCACGTTTTTGGTCAATACGGTGGAGTAATTGAAATTCATGTCAAATTTCACAACAAAGTTGTTTTAATAAAGTTCCATAAACATCTATTGTTCTTTTGACATATTCATTGATATAATTTTGAAGATTCTGTTTCGTAAACCAGTATAGTTCTTGACCACATAGCATTATTTGGATTTGTGATGTCGTATGTTTGCTGAATTTGCTGCTGCAATAGAAATATCAAATAGTTTTAACTAACTTCATAGAGCTGATATTATTTCTGTTCTGGGCCATGACAAAGTTAGAATCAGAGTATACAACAAATGAGACTCAGCCGAATTGGTCCAGGTTTTGACTTTAATAGAATAGTATATATCTAACTTATTCTAACGGAACTGGAGAAAAAGTTCTATGTGGTATATGTTTAGGCTATGATAATTCTGCATGGAAGTGTTGTTATAGTGCTTTCTTTGATGATAGTTTAATCAGTTTGCCTAATTCTATATTTCATGTAGCAAAAGTAGGCATCAGTCAACCTAAATGTTATATATCATGGGAGACGTGGCTGGTTCATTTTGTGAAGACATGATAATTGTACCCGTAATAATACTCCACTTATCTCCAATAAGTGGTTTCGATTGAGCATGGCCCCAGCTGCCATTGACATTGTCTATAAAGATTTTATACAGGAGGGCAAAAATGCTGAGAGAACTGCCAAGAACTTTATCTCCAATGACAAGGTGAAGGTCCCTAAAGTAGTATGGGTATGATTTTTCAGATTCTCAATTTTCAGTCACTATCTTTGAAGAGTTTCATGTACTTATTTGAGTTTTCAGCTTTTATTGCGTTCATGATAAATTTGCAGGAGTTGACAACAAGCCAGGTTCTAACAATGGAATTTTGCAGGGGAAGCAAGGTATGGCATGTTTTTATTGTACCTGGAGTATTGCAATATTAGTGTCTGGCCTGTATAAAAGTCTGGACTTGGAACAAGTGGGACAAATGAAATCTTGTACTTGCCTACTTGTGTTGTAATCATCATCAAATTTCTGAGACATATTTTGGTTGGGTTATGTTGTGAGTGTCAGAACCATATGCATCAAGGTCTCTAACTTGTGTTAATCCTTAAGATATATAATTGGGTTACTTAGAAAAGAAATTGAAAAAATTGGCATAGAAAAGAATGTTTTTTGTGAAAATGACCGTGCATTATATCCCAGTTCTTATTACAATTTATACGTTTCATGTTTTTCTCTATTGTCATTCATTTGAACATTGAGCCTCTTGGATGCTGGTACATGGACGTGCACCTGATAAATCGTGCCACCAGAATATTCACTGCATGATAACAGGCAGCAGTTCCTGTCCTGGTGCTTTGGTCCTGTGTCCTCCCTGCAAATAGCAGTTGTACTACAATTACTAAACTGAATCGCCTAGATTGATCAGGGATAGCAACCTGTGTAATCTTGCCTTGTCCAAGCACCTAGGAGCATGGGTCACCTTGTCTAACATGCTGCAGCTTTGTTAATAATAAGTTTCTTGAATCTGTAGGTTGATGATTTAGAATATCTGGAGAAGATGGGAATAGATCCAACAAAGGTTTGTTGTCTTCCCTCATCAGCAATCAGTTATAGCTATGTTAACTCACATTTGTCTGCAAATGCTTAAAATCGAGAACACCCAGGAATAATGTTTATTTTGTTTGAAATTTCAAATGATCTGAAAGCATAGTGCTGATGGTTCAATCGTTCAACAACATAGAGGTGTGTCCTTAATTACTTTTTGCAGTTTAAAACTGCAGAATGGATTTAATGCAAAAGAGAGACAAAGAAAGGGACAAGAACTTTAAATATGAAATTAATTTGTTTCTAAAATTTGCGGTGAGAAAGAACATTCTAGAAATGTACAGACTGAGATGCAACTGAGGGAAATTAGTTATTCTCAACTAATACCATAACAACAATTGTGACTTAACTTGTTCATCTAAAATATCGAGTTATACCTTTAAGATCAACACCTGTAAAACTGGTCCCATCATCAGATGAACTTGAAATTGTTAATATAAAGAATTGCAATCTGCTGGTCTTGCACTTGTATATTAATTTCTAAGTTATGCTTACAATAGAGAATCATTGTATTATATCAAATTAACTGGAAATCCTTGACAAAGCCTCTCTGTTTTTTAATGAGAATCCGATGGTATTCTCTTGATGATGATAACTTCCTTAGTTATGTGTTTAAGGTTGCTAGAGCACTGGTGGAAGTCTTTGCTGAGATGATATTTGTTCATGGGTTTGTGCATGGAGATCCTCACCCTGGTAATATATTAGTTTCTCCAGAGGGCAAATCTGGATTTTCTTTAGGTGAGGCGTAATATAGATTTTTATCTCCTAATACATTTTCCATTGAAGTTTTTGTCAGTGAGTCTTTCAATACATGAAGCCACTCAAGTATTTTCTCCTACACAGTTATTCTTGATCATGGGATTTACAAACAGCTGGATGAGCAATTTAGAATGGACTATTGTCAGCTCTGGCAAGCTCTGATTCTTTCAGATTCGGCTAGAGTACAGCAGCTTAGTGAACGTTTTGGTGTTGGCAAGTATTCTAGATATTTTCCCCTCATTTTAACTGGAAGAACCATTGACAGGTGATTTTTTTTTATCCTACACTCTTGTGAAAGGTTCATTTTTGTACTATGAGTTATAATAGTGGTTCAATTGCTTATCATTAGAAAATTAGAGTGCTTCTAATAGCTTATGCTATTTTTTAGCAATACTTGCCCAGGGCTTAGGGTGCGTTTGGTTCAGCATTTGGAATGCTACTTTGGGAATGCAATTGCTTTTGGGTGAAAGCCCTTTGTGGGAAATGCAAATGGCGTTTGGTAAAAACTCATTTGCAAAGCTACTTTGACCCAAGTGGTGTTTGGTTAATTTTTTTTACAAATGGGCTTTGGGGGGTTTTTATAAAAAAAAAGGCAAAAATACCCTTCGCCGGCTCCGGCGAAGGGCTACGGCCGCCGGCGAGCCAGATCTAGCGCCGGCGGCCATCGCCTGTCGCCGGGCGACCCCCGGCGAGGTCGCCTGACCCAGGCGACGGCCGCCCGGGGTCAGGCGACCGCCCAGGCGTGGCCGCCTGGGTCCCGCGACCTCAGGCGGCGGTCGGCCTGGGTCGCGCGACCCAGGCGGCGGTCGGCCTGGGTCGCGCGACCTCAGGCGGCCGTCGGCCTGGGTCGCGCGACCCAGGCCGACCGCCGCCTGGGTCGCGCGACCCAGGCCGCCGTCGCCTGAGGTCGCGGGACCCAGGCGGCCACGCCTGGGCGGTCGCCTGACCCCGGGCGGCCGTCGCCTGGGTCGGGCGACCTCGCCGGACCTTCGCCGTCGCCGGCCCTTCGCCCTCGCCGGAGTCCCTTTGGTGAAGAAGATGAATAGTAACGCGAGGGTAAAATTGGAATATTAAAATTTGAGTGAGGGTAGTTTGGGAAGTATAAAAATGATTTTGGCATTTGGTTCAAGGCTGAAAGCCCAAAGTTAGTCCCGGCCAGCTTTGGGCTTTCAGCATTGAAAATGCTAGTTTTGAGCATTTTCAATGCTCAATGCTAGCCGTTTGGTTCAGCATTTTTGGGAAGGGGCTTTCGGGGCTGAAAGCCCCTTCCCAATGCTGAACCAAACGCAGCCTTAGTAGTTAATAAATAGCATATACTGAGAGGAACTTTTCATAAAAAAAATTAGAGCGCTTATAATAGTTTCTGGTATTTTTGAGCAATTCTTGCCCTGGACTTAGTAGGTTATAAATAGCAAATACCCAGAGGAACTTTTTCAATGATATTATGTAAGACTGGCTGTGATATGTCGCAAAATAATGGTCTAGAGGAGCAAAAACCTTTTAATGGTCTACCTAGCCAGCTGTTGCCAATGGTTAGCAATATCTACCTTTTGTTTTTGGCCAGAGTTGCAATATCTACCTTGCAGTAACCTTTCTTGCAGTATGCCTATCCCAAGTAAAGCTGTGCCAAACATTTGAGTCTTGTCAAGTTGTTACCCACCTTTTGGGAGACAATTTGTGTTCATTTAGGAGGACAACTGGCAAGTTTTTCATCAGGTTTACCCTCAGGCTCCACTTTTTTCTATAGATTTTGTTCAGCGGTGCCCACATCAATTAAGGTACAACAAGTACACTTAGGCAATGCAAAGTTCTTGATTTTGGTGTTTACTTTCCTTGGGTTATCTAAGGTTTATTCACCTTTTTCCGTTTTCACTTTCATGGAAAAAATATTGTGCATATTGACTCACTGATTTCCCTTAGAACACCCATGAAAAAATTCTTTTGCTATTCGGTCCAATTTGTGGCACATTGTCTATGCAATGAACACAGACACGTGCCTGGACCATGAGTACAATATCCCAATCTTTTGTGCATGTAGGTATCAAACAGTGAGATAAAGAGATGACTAGCTACATATAGATTCTCATTGTGGCAATAGTTTGAAAATATTTTTTGGGACATAGAGCTTAGTGATAAGTCTTCATTTTGGATTAGATACCATACAATTTACACGTAGGAGATAATTCCACACAGCTGCGACATTATAACCCATTATATAACATGGATGGAAATCTCACTGTTGGAAATTGTCCGAGGTATTCTCATAGAAAAAGAATGGGCAGAGAAGAGGAGGAGGAGGCCTTCCAAGTGTTCCACATTTCCCCAATGGCAGTCTTTGTATGTTAAATCCTTATTTGTGTCCATGAATTGTAAAGTAAATAATATGTGACGGTTCTCTAATCTAATAAGCTCAAATGGTAGGGGCAATGCTCGTGAACTGCCAGAAGGCTTTGCACGCTGTAAAACTGAGAAACTTCCTAGGGATGTCCTCGTAGTTCTTGAATACCCTGAAGGGCTAGAGTATTGCAGATTTCATGTGCGAATTTTTTAATGTTTGGTTATATGTGCATTGATATGCGGTCTACCTGAAGAGCGTAAAATCTGGAATGGCCACAAATCCAAAAATTGTCATGTAGAATTCTACTATTGTTCATTCAAGTTAATTTTTGAAGGAATTTCCTGCATTTATAATTGTATCTGTAGCAATACTTGTGGTTATTGGTGTGGACTTTCTCCTCAATGAAACATCCTATCTTTTTCATGCCAAAGAGAGAGAATATTAACTGTACTTCATAATGCTATGGGCAGCAAATCAGCTCTTGGGGAGGCGATGTCAGTTGAGGAGAAAAGGAAGTTAAAGAAAGATCTCAAATCCTTACGAATGGAGGATGTGTCATCATTTATGGAAGCTTTGCCTCCAGACTTCTTGATAGTACTCCGTACAGAGTATGAAAAAGAACTAAAACTATTTTTGCCATGTGAGGCGAGTTTGTACATTTCTTAGTCTTATTATTTTGGTTTCCTATTCCAGTGGGCTACTGCGGGCCATCATTCGCAAGTTACGCGCTTCTCAACGAGTGAGGCTGTTAACTTATGCAAGATTCGCACTATACGGTCTTTTCCAAGAGCCAACTACTCAATCTGGTAAAACTACTTGCATCATGCAATAACTTAATCCTCGTTGATGTGATCAGCTCTTGGATTGGGTTTAAGTGAAATTTGGAGCTTGTGTTATTGGTGTACTTTGCAAGCAAGTCTATATGGCCTAGAATAGTTTTATCGTATGTGAGACAGGTCCAGGATAACGATAAAATTGTGCCTTATATTTTTAAACTAGATAAATTGACAGCAATGGTGCGCAGTACTATCCAACGAGGTGAGATCTAAATGGTGGAGTTCCTGGAAGTGGGCCATGGGCACCTGCATGTAGTAAGCATACATTCAGTAGCAGTGCCCCTTGCGTGCATAACCAAGTGTATGCATTCACGGATGTAGGCCAGAATCGGAAGGGGGTTGTGGGGTAGAGAGAGAGAGGGAAGGAGGAAGCAATGAGGAAAGATTAGTTTCATAGTATTGGCAAAGTGGCTTGTAATTTGTATCAGGAGACACGAGGGTCGAGGTGGATGGTTCTTAATTGAGCAATTACTTAGAGCATAAAAATTGCATGGGTGCGTTTTCTTGTTGCATTGTCATCCTCCATATGTGAAGAAGACACTATCTAACGCTATGTTTTTAACGCTTTCAGGTTCTGCAGCTGCAGTGTTCTTTTCCAAACTCAGGGGAAACCTGAGTTACATTAAATTGAGAGTTGTCCTTGGTACGTGTATTCTATTGGCAAAAATTTTTATAATGGCAAAAATTAAATAAAAACATGTCCCGATACTTCAATTTCTTTATTTATCTTCTGAATTCAGGAGTGCTGGAGTTGCTTTCCTGGATGGAAAGGGCAAGGCGCATGCTACTTGAGATGGTAAACCATCTGTATGTGGCCGCAGGGCAGTCTGTTAAAGGACATTATCTAACTTCTGGATTGTAGATCTTGTTGCATTAGTCAGCTTAAAATTTTGAGACAGATGCAATGAAGGTAACATTCTTTGTCGTCGTCCTCTCTGTCTCTGTCTCTGTCTCTCTCTCTCTCTGACTTAGTATTTCATATGACCTGGTATAGAAATTGGGCAATGAGTATTACAGAATACATTGGTTATTTCTTCCCCTACAGGAGCAACCACGTCTGAGGAGATCATGCGTGTTTAGCTACGTATAGTCCTACTTTCTTATCTGTGCTTTGCCTACAAACTGAGTATTTAGGTAGCAAGTTACAGAATTTCATCTAACTTAAGTTAATCCTACTCTGCCTAGGCAGTGGGTTCAAACCCCCTTCCTCCCTTCTTGATTACGAAAAGGAAAGTAAGCTTTGGTTCGTTCAATGCACCATCAAAACAAGAAGACCCATTCCTGAAAAAAGGAAAAGGAAACTCAGCATGCATGATGGGAATGCAAGCAAAGGCAATTGACCCTCGCGTGAGAGAAAAGGGTGAAAGGCATGGTGTCCAGAGATTTGTTACTCTCTTTCACTAAATTGCACTCTACATTGAAGATCACGAAAAATCTTCTCTCAACTCAAATTTGATAGCAAATAAAATCGATAAAGTAATATTAAGCCTTAAAGATCAAGTTATCATATTTTTCCGCGCAACCCATAAAACCGATCTCAAGCCTTAAAGATAGAATTACCAATTATATGCGCAAGGGCAATTAGGAAACTTTCCTAATTGGAATTGGGGATATGCCGATCACTCAAAATATAGGCATTAGATATCGATATCACCAAATTAAAAAATGAAATATTTGAATCAAATTGAGACCAGATAATCAACTAGTTTGAATGTATTGTTTCCAAAGATGGACCGGCGAACGCGGAGCTCGCAGACGGCGGTGGCCAGTGGCTCATGGAGCTTGACGGTGGGGTGCTCACGGCCAATGAGGCCAGGACCGGCGTTGAACAACAATTTTTGGTCACGACAGGAACTCGCTAGTACAGCTAGCGAATTCAGCAACGGATATTGCAAAACAAGAAGATTATTAAATTGGACAACAGCTGGAACGTCGGGGCAGCAGTAGCAGCTTGCGGATGATTGAAGTCCTGTTCACAGCTGGAGAAGGCACAATGGAGTGATGTGTACGGAGGCGACCGGAGAGAGAGAAAGGAGCCCCTTCTTATATTACTTTTGCCTTTTTCTTCTATGAATGCAAGCCTCTCTTGATGACCCTAATTTAGGACAAGTTATATATTACCCGTGTTGAAATGCTAATATAAGATTAATTATGATGAATAACCAACATGTCAAGTGTGAATTGACCTGACCATCTTATCTGCTTACAACGCATTTTGATTCGTTTAGTTAGATAGTCTAAAATGTTTCATGTGTGAACATGGCATGTTTAGATACGTGTAAAAAATACTTACAACACATAAACACATCATACAAAAGAATTCATGTATTAAATTTTTTGTATTGTGTGACAATTTAATTAACATGCTGTGCTTGAATTTAATATTGTGACATAACTAATAAAACATTTTGTGTTGGGATTAAATCTAAATATGATAGGGCGCAAATTAAAGTATGAGAACAAAATTGAACAGATAATGATAAGTCATAAACTAAACCAAATATTCCGTCATCAATGATTCTAAGGGAAGAACCACATTGAATCACTTATTAAAGTTGATCGATGACTTAAATTTACTTTAGCTATTCAAGTATTGTGATGATTTTAGATTCCTTTTGCCTACGTGGAAGTTTATTTTAATCGCATGCGACAACTTGCAATTTCGCTAATGAGATTGATTGAATAGAGAGGAATAAGTGGGACTCAATGATTTGATGACACTATATTTAGTGATCTTTGTGGTAAATCTCTGTTAAGATATCTGATTCGATGAAGTTTTTGTCTAGAATAGATCTCATCTCAGGACTTTTTCCTAAAGCTCTTGAAAAAATTACTTTCAAAGTCAGATTCAAGTGCCGTAGGATTACCAATTTTACCTATGCTGGCAACATAGGTCCACGGCGTAATATTGCGGCCTTTTGCCAGAGAAACAAGACTGGCAACAAATAATGCAGAAGCCGCTTGAAAAGTAATTTTCTATAGAAGTCGGTCTGTCATACTTTAAACTTTGCTGTTTGCCCACACTAACATTTTATGTTCTAGAAGTCAGTATTCAACCTAAAATTTCAGCTGAACCATGATGCATTTGGAGAGGATATGGCATTCTACTGCACTATTTTGTTGGACAAAGATAGATCGGAAATATTTACTTCAATTTGTGACCAAGTCTCTATAACAAGAGAGCCGATAGCTGAGTATTGAGCTAAGAACAAACTGAGACTACATTTAATTGCGAGATATAAAGTCGCGTGGTTAGACTATGGTGAAAAGGAAGTCGAATTTGATATCCCATCAAAAGACCATCGCAACTTCTTAATAGAAAAATTGACAAGGACGAGAATCTCTAATTTTGACAAGAGCATGGATACTTAAGTCGATGAACAAATGATTTTATCACCTTGCCCTTCCAATCGAGTGACACATCACATGACTCTCATGGACCAATAGTTGATGGATCCTGCCACATCCACAGCCTTAACTCCGTTGGGATAGACAATTTTGTGTTCGCCATAAGCATACATATGAAAAGGATACTTTCCAGCAATCCTCGGGTAAACATGGATCACCGCGCGGCCTGTCGGATCTTCTCTGAAAGGAGCACTTGGCACGTCAATATGATCTCCCGGCATTAACTCATGATCGAGCACCCATCTCATTGCACCGCCATAATTAGGACCACTCGCCATAGTGTGTGCGTGCAAATGATCTTTTGCGATACACATGAAAGGAACATTTGAGGCGTTCTTGATCCGACATGTATGGCCCGAGAATACCCTCTTTGCCGCATGAAGGAACCTGACACAGGTTGGGATAATCTCCTCAATAGCTCTTCGGAAGCCTGCACGATTAGCTAGGGTTACAACTTTCTCAAGAAAAAGTCGTGCAAAATCATGAGGCAATCATTTTTTTACGACAAAGTTGACCTATAGGTTTTCCTAACATAGGATTGTATATGAATTAATCGGTAAAGTTAACCATGCTCACTTGAATTGACATAAAAGAAAGTATTATTACAAAGAGGGCAGTACGAAAAGCAAACAAATAAACCTAATTTTAAAAATTGATCACCTTGTCCGGCCATTTGCTTGGCCCGTGTTATAGTAGTAGCCCCAAGATGGCTAAGACCCAACTTCCTTGCACAATTTTTGTTGTTCTTGTTGTTGTGCTTGAGGCAAAACTCAACAATGTCAGCAACTCCGCAACAGGCAAACACACCCAATGGAAGACCCAGATTTATCAACTCATTCAAAGTATACCAATATAAAGAAAGAAGAGCCAAAAAAGGTCAATATACCTTTCCATTCATCTCATTGATGGCAGGGCCATTGGAAGTAACAGAGTCTTCGCATTCTGCCCTGGTTGGATCAATCAGCAAAGCCATCTTTTTCCTTTTGGCACATGAAAGATAATAAACCAATGGCTGCGTGTTCAGAAACAAAAACCTGAAACCTAAACAGCAACCAAGTTCGACTCGCAAACCTCAACAGCGGCGTCTCTTGAACCGCAGATGGCAAACATGTTGGCGGCCGTCGGACACTACTGAGCTATCCTCCTACTCGTCGTCGAGCGTCTTCTCCTTCTTCTCTTCCATATATCTGTTGCAGTGCCCTTAGAGAAAAGAAATATTTAAAAGATATATCGGATCTGGAACCTGGATCCAAGATCGGGTTGGTTATTGGAGACCCATTCCAATCTTCAAAAAAACGTAAAATTCGTGATCACAGGAAACAAGCTAATTATCCTATCCTAAAATCTGCACGGCCTTTTTGTTTAATTAACAATTAAATACTAACTTTCCAACTGAAAAAAAAAGAAATTAGATGCATGCCCACATTTTTTTTAGGAAAAATAAATAAAGCGGACCTGGACTCGGTTCCACGGTCACCAAGTAGGAAGTGGCATATGACTCGCTCAACCCACCTAGTAAATTAAATAATCCATGCCATACCATATATTGATATCCTTTTATATGGATATTGATGTAGGCGTTTACACCAAATAATGAAAATTAACACCACCAAAGGTTAGTTGTCATCCCCGAATGTAGATAGAATTGTTAGATGTCGATGAGATACTTATATTTCTCATCTACTTGGGGTAGCAAAATCTAGACGCATATTTTTGTTTTATATCTTTTCTGAAATCACAGTTTTTTTTTCTGCTGTTTTTCTATTATTTTTTTGAATTTATAAATTGCTAAATACTGACTAAAGTGTACTTTATCGCTATAATTTTTTTTAAGGACATACGGAAATCCATGTCTCACTGAAACTCCTTCAAAGCTAATTCAAAAGGTTCTTCTCATCTTTAATTTAAGTCTATCCTCATTAATTGTAAAGTGATAGAGAGTATCTTATTCAATTATGATAAGAAGTGTCTTCTATAATTTACATAACTGAATATTCCAAAATTAAAAGCAACAAGCCTTTAATTTTGTTTCACATTATCGTCGGCCTCTAATTCTCCAATTTTAATATATAAAGTTATCTCATTTAGAGTTATCTAGAATTATGCATTTATATATGAGTTATCACTGAATATGAATTTAGTTATATCCAATCTACTTATGAAACTTAAGATATATGGCGAATCGCTTTCCTTTATAAATTTTATGAAATTATGGTTTTCGTATTTATCAAAATTTGTTATGATTGAGGCTTTAATATTCATATTTACAGAATGGCACGTAATTTTCAAACAATCCTTTATAAACAAAATATCGGCTAATAATCTTCGATGCAAAATGTGTGCAACCATGAATATAACTTTGCTCAATAACTCCTATCATTTTACAAGAGTAAGAAAAATACATACATACAATTTCTCACAAATAAATGATGTCAGAAGATCATTAAAATAACTATAGGCAGCATGACGACCCTATGTGACGAATAAATTATATTAGAGGATTATTAGAATGATACACATGTGGCTTTATAAAGTAAATGAATATTAAAAAACATATATAAATAAATATTAGAAAATATAAAACCAAAGTTTTATTATGAGGAAAAAATAAATTTTTAATACATTACACAACTTCCATATTTCATCAATAAATGTCACAAAATGCACAATTGGTCATGACTCTTACGATAAAATGCATAATAAAAAATAAGTCTAATGAGATAATCTTTTAATAACTATATTTGAAAAAACAAAGTTGAGGATCGGTTACTTTTGTTATGACTGAAAGAGCTATCAATGATAATATCTCTTAGGTTATAGTTGATTTAGATAATCCTTATCACTTTGTAATTGGTGAGAATAAACTGTTATTCAAGGATTAAAAGAAAATTTTTAAGTGAACTTTTCAAGAAATTTCAGTATTATTTGAATTTCAATAATCAAAAATAACAAAAATTATAAAATGTTGAAATGTATAGAAAATCAACGAGAAAATGTTATCTAAGAAATCAAAAATTTTATAAGAAAAATATGAAGAAAACTGAGAGAAACAAACATTAGATTGGCATGGGTGCGCATGAGAACCATTCTGTACCTGGGAACTATTTCTGAACAGAAATAATTTTTTTTTATTCTGTTCCCGGAAACAATTTCTGAGTATTTTAAAGCGTCTGGCAACTGTCCAAAATTTCTATTCCTGGAATAGAAAAGAACAGAAATGCGTTTCATAACTACATAATATTTCTTTTTATTAATAATATTTTAATAATATTTTGAAATTTTTAATTTAATATTTAAATTAAATTAAATATAAAAGTAATATTTTATTAAAAATTAATTTAATATTTAATTTAAATATTAATATTAATATTAATATTAAATAGTAAATATTGAATTTAAATATTAAATATTTTATTAAAAATTAATTTAAATATTAAATATTAAATTAACATTTAATAAAATATTAATATTTAATATTTAATATTTTGTGGCCAGTCGCCGGTGGCCGGCAACCAGCCACAACTTTGTTGCAGCAACACAAAAAGAAGAAAATAAAATAAAAGAAGAAAAAAACTGATTTTCAAAATTGTGCCGAGAAACAAGAAGCAATTTTTTTTTACTTCTTGTTTCTCTTCCAAAACTGTTTCTCGGCACAAATTTTAGTAAAAATGTGCCCGGGAACAAAAAGTTTATTAAACGCATTTTTGTTCCCAAACTATTTCTAAGAACAAAAGAACAGAAATTTTCACTGTTTGGCACGTTACCAAACGAGCCCTAATTAACCTAGCCACTAAAATGGGTTGAACTCAACAACTAAGAAAGGTTGACTTGGTTAATGTAGGATTTTGAAAACTCCTTCGAGCGAACCAGCGTGTAGAAAATGAAGTATGTTTTGTAGATAAAATATGCTATAAAGAGCAAATATGTCCTATCGAGATGAATGTAATGAAAGTAAGGGGATAGAAGAGATTGAAAAACTATTTATACCTGTTTGGCCTTATCACTTGGCCTACTCCATTCTCCTAGCTAATAGCAAGCTGAAATCCACTAGTGCAACCCTTAAAAGCTTTGATAGAATTTAAAGAGATGAAATTGAGAGATGGCTAGCACTCTCATCTAGAGGGGGTGAATAACGAATAAAGTACGAAATCAATGAAAACCAACTCAGTTAGGTCCAACACACGTTTGAACAGAAGATCAAATCTCAGCTTCCACTTTGGTGAAGAATGTAGCCAAGCCGAGCGATCAAAAAGCAGGTTTTGCTATGGAAAGGATTTCTAGAGGGAATAGTGAGGGTGAAGAAGTTATTAGACTTTGTGGAACAACTTGGGAGTAGAATAAATGCATTTGGACCCTCGGGAAGGGTAATCTTGCCGATGCATCTCTTTCCAGATGCATTGAAAGAGCAAATACGGTTGCATTGAAAGAGTTAAAATTGCGTTTATGTATGGGTTAATTCCAAAAAAAAGCACAAACTTTAGGTGGAGGGACAATTCTGGCCCGAACTTTTTTTTGTTCCATAAAAAAGCACCAACTTTAGGTCGAGGGACAATTTTGGCCCGAACTTTTTTTTGTCCCATAAAAAAGCATCAACTTTAGGTGGAGGGATAATTCTGGCCCGAATTTTTTTTTGTCTCGTAAAAAAGCACCAACTTTTATTTAAATCCCAAATTTGGCCCCCCATTGATTTTCTGTATGAAGTTACCCTTGTTTTAGAAAAAAAGTTATGGTAGTGAGCCTGGCGAATCTCTTCCATGGTGTTTGTCGACAGGCGGTGGCCTACAGCTTTAGATTACGACAAAACAATGAAGTTTGGCTAGAAAGATTTAATCTGGGAGATATTTTTGACCTGCTGGTGAAGTGAAGGAGACGAACAGTTTCACCGTTATTCTTCAAGCAGTGGTTTATAAAATAAGGCAATGAATAATGCCTTAAATCCAGTCAGCAAGTCACGTGGATTTATTACTAAAGTGGAATAGTCAAGTTGTAAAATCAATGATTTTAAGTCAATAACGGCCATATTTGGGATTTAAGTGAAAGTTGGTGCTTTTTTACGAGACAAAAAAAAGTTTGGGCCAGAATTGTCCCTCGACCTAAAGTTGGTGCTTTTTTACGAGAAAAAAAAAGTTTAGGCCATAATTGTCCATCGACCTAAAGTTGATGCTTTTTTATGGAACAAAAAAAAGTTCGGGCCAAAATTGTCCCTCGACCTAAAGTTGATGCTTTTTTTTGGAATTAACCCGTTTATGTATAATTAGTCTTTGGTGTCTTTGACTGATTTTTGCGTCAAGCTATTAACTTTTTTAACTATGGAAATGAATCTTGTTCACCAATATCGTAGTGTTATAATTGAAGATGCTGTTTAGATTTATTTGCCTTGAGAAAATAGCCTTGTCTTCTAATTCGAAAGTCGACTCCGGTAAGTCCTCGAGCGTAGTTCTAGAGAGTAGCCTTGTCTTCTAATTCGAAAGTCGACTACGGTGAGACCTCGAGCGTAGTTCTAGAGTTGCGACTCCCCAGACAGTGTGGGCGAAAGAGTGGCTCAAAATGTATCATTTGCTGATAGCTTCTGCTTACACTTTTTCGTCAAAAAGGTCAAGCCTTACTTTTTTCTGAACATAGCAAGGTATTTAATTTGACAATACCCTTTATCGTTTAATCTATGCTTACTAGTAGCTGGTGCCACCCATTTCCACGAATTACACTCAAAACCTTACCTCCTCAATGATTGGGATTACATGAAAGAAATCATGTTAAATGCGATGAAGAAGACACGTTTCATTGAAAGCAACACCAAAAAAGCTATTTGCATGATCTTTCATAACAGGACGAATTCATGCTTCCCATCTACTTCATCATCCACAGCTCAAGAAGTCATGATTCATTGAAATCAAAACATAAATCCAGAAGGCAGAAAGAACTGGAAACCAAGACTCATAACTCAAATCAAATGCGTATGGCAACGGTTTGGCCAAGTGTTCTGTATGTCGCAGGGCTCACATTGGCGTTGGGGCTTGCCAAACCATCCGAGCTCCACTGCTCGGACGCTTGGATGGCCGACGTGCTCGTGATTTCGGTTGCAAGCGCTCAGGTAATCAGCTTCTTCAGCATCTTAAGAAGAGTATGTGGAGTTGAGGGGAGAAGAAGAATCGATTGAAGCGACTCAAGCAGTTCACACCTTTAGCGGAGAGCACCGGTGCCAGAACCACGAGCACGTCGCCCTTCCAAGCATCCCAGCAGTGGAGCTCGGATGGTTTCGCGAGCCTAGCACCAATGTGAGCGCTGCAACATGCAGACTAGACACTTGGCTGGACCGTCACCGCACGCGATCGAGTCTCCAAGTTCTAATTCTTGGTTTCTAGTTCTTTTTGCCTCATGGAAGGAAGTGCTTCTCCAGAAGGAAGTGCTTTCCCAGCAGCCATTGAAGAAGAAATGACGTGAAAAGGAAGAAGAATGAGACTGCTCAAAAGGAGAGGAGGAGATGGAGAGTTTTGAAGGTGGCAATTCTCTATTTAAGGGCATTACTCGGCAAAGTGGTTTCATAGAGCTATACAGAGTAGTAGTACAGAGACTGAAGAGAGAAAGGTGCGCGAATAAGGAGAGAGAGAGGGGGAATGCAAAACCACGCTCAGGGGAAAAGAGCAGGGAGACAGGTTTCACGAACAGGGATTTGGAGGAAGGGTCAGAGCCTATCTTATGGCAGGGAATCACGTGCCAAATATACAGAAGATATGTTTTCATTATGAAGAATAATTTAAGTCTAAATATTTTCGACGAAAATACTTTTCATTCGTTCACTTTTATAAAATCAATATCAAAAAGTATTATTGATTTTTTCACTAAATAAAGGCTCTCGTCATTAGAGGTGGCCATGGGTCGGTTTTAGCCCGGAACCGGACCGGAACCGGCCTGGTCAAACCTGGGCCCGCGGTTCAGAACCAGATCCAGCCCGGAACCGCCGGTTCAGGGCCCGATTCCACAAAAAAAAAAAGTTGCAGCAAACCGGCGAGGTTGAGTCTCGCCAAATCTGGCAGGCGAGGCCGGCCTCGCCCGATGCCGGCAAGGCTCGACCTTGCCTGCAACTGGCAAGGCCGGCCTCGCCCGACGCCGACGAGGTCGAGCCCTCGCCCAATCTGGCGAGGCCGGCGACCTCCGCCGGCCCCGGCTATGGCCGGCGGAGGAAGAAAAAAAAAAGGTAAAGGAAACCGGAACCGGCCGGTTCCAGTTCATACTTAGCTACAAACCAGAACTGCCGGTTCCGAACCGTGGCCATGAGGGGTGTAAATGGTTCGGTTCGGTTCGGTTTTTCAAAAAAACCGAACCGAACCGAACCATTAAGGGTGCCTCTTGAACCGAACCGAATTGGAACCGAACCGAAAAATCGATTTGGTTCGGATCAGTTTTCGATTTCAAGTTCATTAAGCATAAAGAGAAAGGAGAGAGGAGAGAGAAGGGGAGAGAGAGAGGGGGCAAAATAGCTCTAAATCGAAGTGTTTATTTTAGTTCGGTTCGGTTCGGATCCGAACCGAAATGAACCAAACCGAAAAGAAAAATTGGTTTATTTTGATGATCCGAACCAAAACCGAAACCGAACCAAAATGCACGAAATTTTTGGTTCAATTCGGTTCGGTTCGGTTCGTATCTCGGTTCGGTTCTGACACCCCTACACTCTGGCGATGAAGCAGGGATGCATATGATGGCTCTGGCGACCCAAGGTGGCTGGTGGTTTTGCGTTAAGCTATAAGCGGATGATTGGGTCATCAATCTGTTCTATCAATTCAAGCACAGAGTCAATCTTATACCCATTATCCTTAAATAGACTTTTCAGTCGAGCACTCAATACCAAGTTTATCGTTCTTCATACATGGCATTGATGTTGGACATCAACTTGATCTATCATAGTATGGTAAATATCCAGACGCACTCCAATTCATTTGTAACTTAAACATTTTTGGCAATAATTGTGGATCGATGACTTTTGAAAATGGAGGGCACTCCCTCTACGGATTGTGATTTTTACGAATTTGTTCAGTTGTTAAAATGGAACTATCAATTTATAAAGACGTCATCATGTCACCCCTTTTCCTGATAACAATTGTTTATTCAGCAATTTTCTCTGAGATACAGGGAAGATATTACCAACTTCCTCAAAGCACGAGGGAGAATACAGAGTAACAAGATGCTTTACCTACAAGACATACCATCCCAAGCCAGCTTAGCTCACAAACTTGCATATTACGTATACTTTTTAAGAGAGATGATGGTTGCAGCTCCACTGCAAAGGGCCAGCAGTGCCAGCACAAACTTCAGACCTCAGCTCATATCGATTATCCATCCAATCTACCAATCAGTCCGATTAATTCATCTTACATACAACGGGAACAGGTTCAAAATATTACCAGAAGGGGACTGAAACCAATCAAATGGCGTTGTGACAATCTACACCTGATTCCTTAGAAGATGGGGATACAGCAGTTTAGCAACACTTTACAGAAAGTTATTTTTTCAAAATGTCGAAAGGCAAATGAAGTATCGAACCTTTTTGAAGTTACATTTGCACCAGGAGATCCTGTTACTTCAGAAGGCAACAACTTGCCTGACCCTATAAAGGTTTACTAGCTAGTCTTTGTACCAAAATTTTGGCAAAGCGAATGTAAGTTATGACCTTTGGCAGGACGTATGCAATTACTGGTGGCAAGGACACGAGAAACACTAGGCATGTTCAAAATGCGATCTTGCATGTTAACCATGACAGTAGCCATTACCAATTTCATTTGTTTCCTGAGACATGCTTCTCCAGGAATGCATTAGCCAGATTGCTGAAGTTAATGCTAACGTCTCCAGCAGCAGCATACCTCTTGATCAAATCAATTACTTCGGGCTTCAAAATTTCTTCTTTGTTGGATGCATTGCACAAGTAGTAAAGAGATCCAAGGGCATACATTACCTGTAAATCATAAGGCAAACTCAAAAAGCACTCTCATACCAATGAACCAACTATATACTTCATTATCTCCAATTAATTTATTCATTATTCCATCTCCATGTAAGTGAAGCAGTTTCTTTTTTCATTTTTTGGGTGGGGTGCAGTGCTGGGGCGAATGTAAACGAAGAAGTTTAAAGCATCACAACTTCACTTCAGCATAATCGAATAAAGATGCCTGTGACTTCATTCTGTTTGTAGATTATGCTAAAATTTGTCACTACATTGCGGTGTAGTATGCATGTACTTAAGGACTCAATCTTAAGCTCAGTTTGAAACTGACATTTTACTCTTTAGTGGCTGAAGAGTTGAAGCATTCACAAAAAGGCAGGTTCTCCACTCACAGTATTCCTTACAGGGCTTGATAGACATTGAATAATGAGGGGGATCCCACCACTCTGAGTGATGATTGCAGCATTTGCTGGCTCTGTAGAGAAAAAGAGACTGAAAAATTATCGAGTAGACAAAAAATTAGCCATTAACATTTTACGAGAGACAATGTTCAACTTTAATTTGCGTGGTTGATCTATCATCTACAGATTGGAATTTCTGAATATACCTGCGCATGAATTGCATATTCCTCCAATTCCAAATTCGACAAGTTTCTCATTTGGTTCAGTCATGCAATCCAGAAAAAGCTCCAAAACGTTGAGCTGTTTCAGAGTAAAGGTTGAATTAGTTGAATATCATAACAACAGATCAAGAAATTATCCATTCAAGTAATCAGAATTTGAAGGTTCTAGACCTGGCGCAAGAACGTATAATTGTAGGGATCATAAGCAAAATTCGCCAAATTGGCAGCGACTTTTTCTTTCATTTCTGGACATAAGGAAACAATTAGTCATGATGAAATCATTCACATAAATGGTTGCTGTATCAATAAATGCAAACTGGAATTCCATAAAACTACATCTTGACGATGCATTTCCACGTAACCAGTCACAATATTTCATGACTAAAGGGAGTTAAAACAGAAGAAGGAAACTTGAATAAAAAGAACAGAGAAGATTAAGTTAACTGTAGGAGACTCGAAAACGCATTCAAATTTCTAGGCTGCATATCATCTAGAGAACCGGGGCCTTAAAAATTTTATCGCTAAATAGATAATTGTGTGCCATATTGTCCTAATCATCACCCTCAACAGATCATCAACATGAGTTTACATTCAATAACTATGACGGAGATTTAAGTTTTATCTGCTGTGCAAAACCCAAAGCTTGGCATGACCTTCCTCATCCATAATGGCGGGTGAACAATGCGATCACTCAGCGAGAACAAATCATTTTCACCAAAACAGATAATGCACGCACAAAGATCCACTATTACCTTCAGTTGTAGCATTCTGGAACTGGCTCACCAAATCCTGTAACAAAACAGGGGAAAAGACATTAAGCACAAAAGGTTCGACTCTAAACTCCATCAGAGAATGAAAAATAGATACAGGAGCTCGCACGAGGATGTGGGCCAAAATTCAAGAAACGAAAAACAGACGAAGAAACCGATCGTGTCCTCTCAGCAGCTTGAACGAGGCAGGCGTGAATTCCATTTTCAGGGACAGTAGGTACCAATTCAAGGGTCCCAAAATCACAGCCAGTTCCGTAGGACATGGTTAAGATCAAAACCCCGAAAACCCATGAACCGAAGAAGACGAAAGCAGAAGAAAAAGGGAGAAAGGTGGGATCTTGATGAGGACAGAACCTGGAGGTACTGCAGCCTGGGGGTTCCATATCTTCCCGTTCGCTCCTCTTGCCTCCGATCGTTCGTGAACATTATTGTCCCAACTTCAAATCCTCTGCGGAAAACCTCGGGTCTATTATATGTTTATAATGCAAGAAGTGAGGTAACCTTTATTGTACTTTATTATTGATGCAATATTTGAGTAGTAGTAAAAAATAAATTAAAAGTAAATTTTTTTACCCTTCACAATATCATCACAATTAAAAGAGAAAATTCCAAATAAGAACTTGAAATGCTATCATTTTTTCAAATAAGAGACTAAAGTAGACTTTATGTCAAATAAGAATATGAAGTGGCATATCAATCTCAAATAAGGCATTGAAGTAACCATGAAAGTTTCCAATAAGTGCCTAACTTCGTCGGTCACCATATGGCGAAATATTCTAGTCAGCAACTGTGAAGTCAAAGGCATTTTCATCCAAAAATAATTTTAATTTTTTTCCTTTTCCTTTCCTTTCTTTTCTTTTTTCCTTTTCTAATCTTTTCTTTGTTTCGCCGATGATCGGTTGTCGGGCTAGCCACTGGCGAAATCAAGGAAGGGCTAGACAAAGGTCGCACTTGCTTGATCTAGCGAGGGCCACCCTCGCCGGCAATCGGCAAGGTGACCCTTGCCCTAGGTGAGGCTGGCCTCGCTTGGGCGAAGGTCTCGTCGGCCACCCGTCACCTAGGCGAGGCTAGCCTCGCCCAAATCTGGTGAGGGCTGGCTCGCCCCATGGTCGGCAAGGGCGGCCTCGCCTATTACCAGCGAGGCCACCCTTGCCCAACCCTCCCTGAGTTTCGCCGTTGGCCAAACGACACAAAGAGAAACCAAAAAAAGAAAAAAGAAGAAAGAAAAACGAAAAAAAAAAAAGAAAAGAAAGGAAAAGAATTCAAAAAAGTTAAAAGACATAAATGCCCTTACCATTCAGAAAGTTATGCCTTTATTTGAAATAGAAATAGCTATCTTAGGCTCTTATTTGACACAATTTACTTCGGGCCCTTATTTGAGAAAATGATGGTACTTCATATCTTTATTTAACATAAAATCCTCTTCAAGCCCTTATTTGAAATTTTTCCCAATTAAAATGATATATAACGATTTGGGTTAATACCTCGAAAAACTCCAAATTGGTATGTCTGTGACAATTTTACATCAAACTTTACACTTGTGACAATTTTACCTTCCATTAATTTCCGTTAAATTTTATAGTTAAATTGCTAAGTTTGATGATACGTGGCAGTTAACGGGTCTATTAGTTTGGAATTATAAGTTTACTAATTTGTGATTTTTTTGTAATATTAATCCAATTTAACAAAGAGTAAACTTATTACAAGTGTATCGATTTGTTATTTTTTATTATCATAAAATTAGTTTTTGTATAAAATTGTCATATCTATACCAGTTTAAGGTTTTTTGTGGTATTAACCCTAAAGATTTTTTGTATTTGAATGCAATTTATGTGTAAATAATAACTACAACAATATTTTCTTATACGTGAAAACACTAAGCAATTCTTGAACTTTTTGTTCATTTTTCAATATCATGAAGTCTTGACGTGGCCGTTAAAGCTGTAGATTTGTCATTTTGTTATAAATTTTTCGTTCTTGAACTTTATATGCTTGTTCAATTTTGTCCTTGAAACAAATATATTTTGGTTCTTTCTCTCAACCAACCTTTGTTTGAGTGTTACATGGGTTATCGAATATTCTATGAAATAAATCTCAATGTCCCTAATCTAGAACTAGTAATTTTTTATATAACCCCTTGACAAGACGTATGTTACTCGTGTTAATGCGTTCATGTAAATAATTGCAATGATAATAAAAATTTACAAGTATGAATTGACCCCTTATCCTTTTATAACGAGCTTGGGCTCATTTAATTTAATAATTTGTAATGTTGTGCATTTAACATTCTTATTGCATGTAAACACAAGCAAGCATTCACATTTTAAATGTTTTTGTATTGTGTAATCCATTTAATTAACATGTTATGTTTGGATTTATTGTTGTGACATGATTAATAAAACATCGCATGTTGTTATCAATCTAAATTTGACGTGTTATTATCAATCTAAATTTGACGTGTTACAAATAAATAAAGTATGAAGACGATATTGAACAAAATAAATCAAAAACTAAAATGGAATATTTTGTCCACGTCACTATAATTTATCAATGATTTTAGAGTTAATATCACCAAAAATCATAAACCGGTACATGTGTGACAATTTTACTCCGAACTTTTTTTTTGATTACCAAAAGCCTTAAACTGGTATACACGTGACAATTTTACCCCGAACATATCTTAAAAAACCCAAAACTTGTACATTTGTGACAATTTTACCTCAACATCTACAAAAAATCCCAAATTGGTACACATGTAGCAATTTTACCCTGAAATAAAATTTTAATATTATTTTTTGAATTTTTTTTATTTTTTTCTTTTTTTTTCTTCATCTTCTACCTTTGACTGGTTGCCGCTTTGGTGACCGGCCAGAGGCCAAAGCCGGCAAGGTCAGCCCTGCCGGTTGCCGACGAGGGCCACCCTCATCGGCATTGGGTGAGGGCAACCCTCGCCGGCGTGGGGCGAGGGACGTCGGCGAGGGCCGACCTCGTCTGGGCAGGTGAGGACAGCCCTTGCCCGACGTCGGAGAGGGCGGCCCTTGCCCAATGCCGGTGAGGGCGGCCCTTGCCCAATGCTGGTGAGGGCGGCCCTTGCTAGCAGCCGGCAGGGTTGACCTCGCCGGCTTCCGCCTTTGGCCGATCGTTGGTCTGATGACCGGCCAAAGGTAGAAGAAGAAGAAAAGAAAAAGAAAATAAAAGAAAAGAAAATAAAATAAAATAAAAAAATTCGAAAAAATAAAAAAATAATATTAAAAAATTATTAGTTCGGAGTAAAATTGTCACAGATGTACCAGTTTGAGGTTTTTCGTGATCAAAAAAATAGTTTAGGGTAAATTTGTCACGGGTTTACCAGTTTATGATAAAATTGTCACAGATATACAAGTTTGGGGTTTTTAGTGGTAAAAAAAAAGTTTAGGGTAAAATTGTTACAAGTGTATCATTTTGGGATTTTTGATGGTAAAAAAAAAGTTCGGAATAAAATTGTCATATATGTATTAATTTAGGGTTTTTGGTGGTATTAACCTATGATTTTAAGTGGTCCATCGGTGATTTAAGTGGGGGGTCGTGGCGGTGGGATGCTGCGCTAGCCCCCCTCGAGGACTAGTCGTGCATCACCGCCGGTTTGTAGCTGAGTCATCGCTTGCCGGTCGCGCGGATACCTCGATTATTAAAAAAAAAAAACCTATGATTTTAAGGGAATGTATTACTTTTTTAAAGTGTAAGGATGATATTGAGGAAAATAAGATCATTGAGCAACTAGGAAAACTCAAAGGAATATTTTAATGTCATTGTCCCTTCAATTATCATAAGCAATGAATCTAACTAGAAATTTCATACATCGTAATTATCCCTTGGTTAACGTATATGTCTATAACACAAATACTAATTTTCATTGTACAATTCAATATTCTATGATTCATAAATTCATCATCAAAATCGCATTGTTTATTTCCATTAAAGCAATTTCGATCGCACTTAACTTTCGAAGACTTCTCACTTAAGTCAAATGAGGTTGTTAGGTGCTCCTCGGCGGCGGTCTTTGCCGCTGACCGCCAACTGCCGCCGCCGCCCACCTCTCTATTTACGTTTTCTCCGCCGTTTCTTTATCTACATCCGTACATCTCGGAACCGACCGCGCGATCCCCGTCGACCTTTTCCAATCACGTATTCAATGGGGAAGGACCAAAATTGAATAAAACTAATAGCGCAGGGGCTCAATTGAATGAAAAAAGTTCAAAGGCGGTACTGAAAATAGCAATAAGAAAAAGTTCAGAGACTGTCGAGAGATTTAAAGAAGGGAAGCGATCTCTGCCGAGAAGAAGGCCACGTCTCCGCCGAGCGGCAGAACTTCCGTCATCTCCGGGGGCTCAGATCGGAGCTCGCGGCGGTTCCGTTCCTCCGTCGACCTCGGGCGGCGGCGGCGGCGGCGGCGATGGAGGCGCCGGAGTACGTGTGGAAGGGCGCGATCCCGCTGCAGATCCATCTCCACGAGGCCGACGTCACCGCCCTCCCTCCTCCTCCGCCTCTCCTCGTATCGCATCGATCAAGCTTCTTTTTTTCCACTGTTTTCCGCTTCGAATTCGAGAAACCCTAATTTCCCGAACGTTCCGCGCGTCTCAGATTCTGGCTCCCCGGGTTGGGTACCTCCCGCTGCTGATCCCCCACGTCAAGCCCCACTTCGGCGGCGCCCTCCCGCCCCCGCCCGGCGTGGACACGGTCTGGTTCGACTACAACGGCCTGCCGTTGAAATGGTAAGCGGGGCTCTTCTTTTTCGGGCCGTCGCTACCGGGTTGTTGCCGGTTTCGCCGGTTCGATGTTGTCGCGGCGCGATGGTTTTTGACTGGGTGGACATCGAATTTGGCGAGTATATCTGTGGGTCGTTGGTTGAGAGCTGATCGAATTGTGTGGATTGCTTCGCAGGTTCATCCCGACGGGAGTTCTTTTTGATCTTTTATGCCCCGAACCGCAGAGGCCTTGGAATTTGACGGTATGGAGTTTTTTTTCTCGTTGCTTGCCTTCAGTAACTAGGAACAGGGTTTTTACGATCGACATATTAGGGTTTGCGGTTTGTGCCAAGGATTCAATGGACAGTGTATGGCATGTGCCAAGGATTCAATGGACAATGAATGGCATGCTACGTAGTGTCAAGAGATGTGAACAGGGTAATTGCGTGCCACATGTTTGAAACGGAATTTCAATTCATACATGTGGAAAGAAATGGAATTCTTTGATTTGTGTTTTGATGTATCAATCTATAGAGCTTTGCTCCATCTACCACTAGTGCAATAAGTGTTTTATGCTGGTGGTGCTGGAAAGCCATGAAGTTATTGTCATTGTTGCACCATGGCATCAGTTGTGGGAAGTGACCCGTTGAAAGTGGATTTGATAGAGATAATAATTCAGTCGTCATTTACAAGTTCAACTTATGAAAAATGAGATATCGAAGCCCACAAATCATTTTATGGAACAGATCCATCTCACATTATCTTGTTCTTTCTTTTTGCCCTTCTTTGGTCTACACGCTTCTCTGGTGGTCTGCAATGATATCTCCATTTCTTCTTCTCTTCTTCTTCACGCCAGAGCGCTCTATTGGTGATGCCATCTCCATTATCATTATATGAATTCTTTTTCTTCTTCTTTGTTTGTGTGTTATTTTCTGGCATTTGGTTGACTAATTTAAGTTGCATGTGTGCCTCTTATGTGTACTGTTTTCACCATGGTCCTCAACATTAATTTCTGATCAAAGCTAGTGTATGACAAATTAACCATCATTCTTCTCATGTTATGTTTCTTGCTATTAAGGTACTCTAGATTAACGGCACTATGGCCAAGCAGTGGACTTAATGTTAGAATTGGGTAGGGACTCGTATGCAGTTTGAATAGATCTTGTCATATCCATCTCATGAAACATCAATTGTTTGCAGGTACATTTCAGAGGATATCCAAGCAACGTATTGGTCCCCTGCGAAGGTGAAGATAGTGTAAAATGGAGTTTTATCAATTCTCTTAAGGAGGTTGGCATACATATTTTTGTGCTCTTTGCAAGAGGGACTGTACAACTTTAAATAATAATTAATTATTGGTTGTTACTGCATGAGAGCTATATAGACAATTTCAAAATTTTTAAATTTTTTTTAAGTATTTCTAAATTGTAAAAGATCTATGTGTTTATGTTCGTGATTCTTAATTTTTGCTGCCTGTTTGTTTAGGTTTGTTTATGTTTGTAAATTTTACCTGCTGCCTGTTTGTTTAGGATGCTGGAAAGGAATAGAAGAGAACTCCATTGCGGATAAATTATTGCTTGAAAAATTGCATTTTATGCTGTTGGCACTGCTTTTTAGTTATTTGGAGGGAAAAAATTGATGCTTTTCTCCATATAAAGTCCGAGGGGTAGCTTTTGTCTTGCTTGAAAAATATTTTTGCTGTCCTGGCTTGCAGCCCTTGACTTAGATTGAAGATTAACTTAAAATGACATTTCTTATTTGGCATGACCTCGGGGATTGGAGTGTTCTTTTTTAGTTCACGTTTGGCTGGGTTTATGTTTCAACTTTAGCTTGTTGATGGGCCTGTTCTTTCTAGAGACATGTGAGATAATTTGTCGTGGCAAGTCATGCAAGATTCATTGGCTAGTTTGGTACTACTTGATCATAGGAGGGAGTATTTGAAATGAACTACTGGAAGAAATTTATTTGTTTATATTTGCAAGTGAAATTCTTGTGAAGAAGAGAATGTATTCTGTTCTTAACAAATGATTCATTCCATTATATTTACAGGCAGCTTATATTATTAATGGGAACTGCAAAAATGTCATGAATATGTCTCAATCTGATCAATCGGAGCTTTGGCAAAGTGTAATGAATGGTATGCATTCCTATTTCAAGAGCCAAGAGGCCTTTTCTGCTAGAACAGTTAAGTTATTGTAAACTGTTGTTGATCTAATAAACTCTGCAGCTGGAGTTCAGATGAACTTGAGTATAATGATGATCTTTGTAGCCCTGAGTGGAAAAAAAATCACGGGGCAAACCTTTTCTAACCTATGGATGGGCTTTAGGTTAATCACGTTATGAAAGCAAACAAATAATTGACTCATCAGTACCTTAATTTCTACGAGGTGTCTTAAATGTCTCCATCCAAAAGTCCAAAGTGTCCGAAGTTTTTGTTAGCATGGATATTTTCTTTTTCCTGAAGTATTTATTAGAGAACATGTATACATAAGGTTTTGTATGGTAGCATTTTCCTTATCTTTTTCGTAATGGTAAGTTTCTTCCCTTAATGATTTGTCTGTTCCTTAAATTGATTCTTTTGATATGACTTTGGTCTTTATTGATTAGAAATCTGTATCTGGTTAATGCTTTCATTACTTTGTTTTGAATATCTCACATGCATTTTGTATTAAAATTTTGAGAAGTTCTATTGAAAAATATCTTGTGAGATCTTCCTCATTGGCAGGAGAATTTTCTATGTCAGTATTGTCCATTAGGTTTTCTATCACTTTGAATAGAAATTATGTGAAGTATTTTCAAATGAAAGAACGTCTCTTTTGATTTTTTTACATTTTGGATACATCTCAGCAACATTTTATTTAAAACTTAATTTGTAAATCCTGAAGAGCTCTTGAAGAATAGCTTTGACTTGTATTAGCAGAGGAGTTCCATGATTGCAATTTTGTCTAATAAAATCCTTTTAAAAATTTATGTATATCGTGCCATGACAATATTTTGATTTACTGATACATCTTTTGTTCGTTTGTTTTGTGATGAAATAGTCAGCCTTGCTCTTAAGGGAGTCCTGTGCTAGTGTTACTGCATCTGTTCCCTTCCAGTTTGAATGGTATTGGTGCTATCGACGGAGGTTTTTCAATGTGCTGGTGTTGTTTGACTTTATAGACTTTAAAGTTAATATTGGCTCCTGTACAAGAAAAAAGAACTCTGATATTTGCTCCTGGACAAGGGGACAAACTCTGATACTTGCTCATTTTAAACAAAAAAGATTAAACTGAAGGTCGTTGTGCTACTAGCCTTTTCAATTAGCGTATGGTTGATATCCAACCTTTTACTCATTTTCCTTGAAATAGTCAGGGTCTGGTTGGAGTTACATTTGCTTTTAACTTTTGGTCTTTTGCAAATCTTGTGGCACACACACTTTGACTTTTTTTTAGCACGAAACGGCTGACAGCCTTTTGAAACATACAAAGGTGAATATGTAGATTCACGTATAATTATTTAGTATTTTTTTTAAATTTGGACAAATTTTAAGTTTTGGTGGGAAAATAAATAGCTTGTTTCTTAGAAGATGTTGTAACAAAAGAGTCCTTACTATTTTTTAGCTTTTTCAATCAGTTAATTTTCCATTAGGATCATTGAAGGGCCACCTAGACTTTGTCAATGATGATTTCGCATTTCGGTGTCCTATATATGTCAAGTGTACAAATCACTGCACCAGCCTCCCACATTATGGGAACTGAGGTGAATTGTCAAATAAATGTGTGCAGCCTTATCAATCCACTGCAGAGTCGATTTTTCCCTGAGCTCTGCAGGTTGTTTAGGAGCAACCTTATGATTAGCATCCCCGTTTTGTTTTCTTGTATGAAGACATCTGCAAATAATATTTTCTTGAGGCCTCTTTATGGTCCTTCCACATATATGCAGATATATTAGGAACGGCTTATTGTGGTGATAATCAGATAAGCATGTCAGAAAGCAAGAGATATCTTTTCAGATTATCTACATGGGACTTTTTTCAGCCTTACTGGTTTGAAATTTGTGAACAATTGGGCATCTTGTGATTGTTACTCAGCTGTATTGTGTCTTATTCAGGTGATCTGGAAGCCTACCGGCAGGTATCGCTGAAGCTTAAACTTGGTGTACTTGAGGATGAGTACATTGTCAAGAAGAATTCAATTTCATTAAGATCCAAAGAAAGCAGTGTTGACACAGATATGGCTGGACTAGCTAAGACAGGTTTGCAGAATCGTCACTGTCTCTGCCGTGTGGCCTTTGTGTTCTCAGTTATGCTTGTCTTTAAATAATATTCAATTTTCTCCGTTCAGGCAGAATTCCAGTCCGACTGTATGTTTGCAGTGCTACTGAAGATTTTGATGAATTAGAGGATGCACCTGAAATTGACAGTTGGGACAAGATCTCTTACATAAATCACCCTGTTGAGGTTCTCAAAGAAGAAGGTAAACCATGACAGCCTTGATTTTACCTAATTGGTAGCATTACCCTTGTGTTATAACTGGTTGTTTGCCCGGTCAATTTATTTACCCCTCAAGGATAACAGCATTCCTTGTGACAGTCATTTCCCTATTATGAATTTTATTCAATTGTTTGTAGGAAGCACCATTGCTTTCTATTTTCCTGTTAGCTACAGTTAGGGATGTACAAAAAGTATCCAAGACGCCCGAAAATCGAACTGGATTTTTTCCGTTTTGGTTTGTGTAACATAATTTTGTGTTCGGGCTACACAAAAAGCCTACTTGCAAGGCTCTGTTTGTGTATCTGGTTGGTAATTGAAATAGCAGAATGACCCAAAATTGGAAAAAGAAAACATGACAAACTCAACAGATTAGACAACCAAAACAAATTTAGGGAGCATGTCCGGGCGAAAAAGGAAGATGAATAGCAATAGATTCTTCCCTAGATCTGCAAAAGGAACAAATTTAGGCAAACAAATATTGATGATTGAGCATGGATTGCTTGATGAGAATGCAAGCAATCGTGGACTTTGGCAGAAAGATTATTGATGTCCAACCACTTGTCCGGCAGTTTCCGATGAAATTTTCACAAGTTCGTTCCTTCTCTCTCTCTCTCTCTCTCTCTCTCCAATGATGAAATGAGAAGCAGATCAGCGACTCCTTCTCTCTCTACTCCCAGACTGTTTATTTTCAAGGCATAACCTGTATCCATGCGCTTCCAGTCAATCATTAATTATATTGCTGTGATGAACAATAGAATATCAGATTGCTGTTTGTTTTTGTCCTTCTGTCAAGCCTACGGATGAAGAAGATGAAGATCACCACTCATCAAGATTCTAGCTGATCTAATTCTGTGTTATTATTGAGTTTTTCTACTGTACCGAATAATTTTTTCCATACCTTTTCAATTGAAAAATAAAACTTCTAAAACTCTTGAAAATGAAAAAAGCAAAGTTCCCGAAACAAACAGGGAACCGGAAGCCCAACTTGTCCCAAACTGTTTAGTTCGGCTAATCTTTTCAGGTTAACTTGTCCATGTTGGGGACTTTTCGGGCAGGCTTGGGTTTCCTTAAATGCCTGATCCGAACAGAACCCTTGACACCCCTCGCTGCAGCCAGGGACTTGATGCTTGTCTAGATTCTATTGCTCAAGTCCAAAGGACTGTCAAATGAGAGATGTTCAAACTCATTCCGACAGTCAAAATGGATGGGATAATGCTTTAAAGTTCAGGTTCAGGTGTTGACTTATAGTTAACTATGACAGATGTCAGTGTGGGTAGGATGGTAGGAACATTGCTGAGAACTATTTTTCATGTAGGTAGGGTGTAGGTTAAAGGAAAAGCACTTATAAAATGGTTCTGACTCTAAGGCCTTCCCATATCCCGAGAGAGACTTCATATTATGTACGCTGCATTTTTTGCAATGCATGCCCCTTATGTTGTGTCCATACACAGTCCTGTTTAATATGTTGGCCTCTTAATTCCTTTACTTTGTCAGGATAGATGTATATTATGACAAGCTGTCTCAACAATTTAGTGATTTTTTCTATAAGATTGTTAATTTAGCTCATGGAATGTAGGTAAATGCTTTACACTAGGTGATGCAGTGAAGGCTCTTTTACCAGAGATTTTTACCGACAAATCCTTCATCAACGAGGATGTCTCTAAAACAGAAGTTGAGGATGACAAGCATGTTCCTTGTGTTTCTCAAGAGGACAACCAAGATGCAAGTGGAAGCGCTGAAGAGAGGACAGAAAAAAACTGTGAAGCTGTCGAGCCTCATTCTTCGTCGAACACTGCTGAATTAAAGCTTTTAAGAATCCACGGCATTGAGCCAAAATTGGAGATACCTTTCTCTTGGGTTGTGAACAACTTAATGCACCCAGAACATTTTCTTCACATCTGTGTTTTTATTAAAGTTGCACACGCAAATCCTCGATGACTATGGGTCTTATACTTGTTTTTCCCCTTGTAGTCATTGATGTCCTTGATTTCTTAGAATGAGAAATTCCTAGAATTTCTTTGCTGTGAAGAAACTGTACAGAAAGTCATGATATAATACGGCGATCTCAGCATAGAAGAAATTCTTCACATACTGTCCTTTCTTTTGCTGTCTCTTCACTGTGTTCTACTCAACGGTGACTTTGAATAAATGTTAAGAGGCAGTTCTCTGATGGCCGGATCAGTAAACCGCTTTCTAGATTATGTTTGAGATTCTTTAGAATGAAGTGTCAGGGAGTCAGAATTCCTCTGGTTACTATTTGGCTTTTGATTACGGCTCACCTTTCATTTCCATGCAAAATGATTTCCTCCATTCTGGAAAAGCTTTCTCGGCTTTTAACATAAAAGAACTGTTTTTTCGGATTTGTTGCCACGGTCGAACGGTTACCGTCATTAACCACCACCCCCTCCCGCATGTTGTCATGATCGCCATCTCTAGACGACAACCCCCAATATCATTAGCTGACCATTACTAGCACCATTTAGCATGTTTCTTGGGCTACTTTCAGAATTGTTGCGTCTCGTAAAATGTTATGTAAATCAATTCCCGTTATCAAAATTGTTTTAAGGGTAATCTGAGCATCAGATGAGCAACATTGTGGTGGCTATTTCACATTTCTAGTGAAAATTCTTTTCAAGTGGGAAACATTCATAACCAGAAGATTGTTGTCCTTGTATGTTAATTTGATACGTAGTTGTTTCCTGAAAATAAATAGCCTTTCTAGTCATCCACTTTTTTTCTTCTCATCTTTGATTTCATTTTCAATTGGGTAACTATAAAAGTGAAAAAAAGGGAAGAGAAGATGAATGATCTAGCAGAGCTTGAAGACTGAACGAGTTCAAATGAAATCGGGCTTTTAAATATAAATATACGCTGGTACAATTTGTTATTAGTGACCATATATGGTCCAAGTTGAGTCCACCTAAGACTACGAAAGCTTTCAAGTACTTCTAGGAATAAGATCATTACAAAACTACAGCGTCTTTGTCCAGGACATTCCATGAAAAGGTTTGTCCCTGGTCAAGTCGTGTTCTGGGATACACAGCATTTGAGCTCTGTCATCATTTATATAGTTGGAAATGCTTGAACATAATCAAAGAAAAAAAAAAGATTTTTGAAATATTCAAACGGGAAAGGGTGTCAAAATGGGGAAGCGATTCTTTTTGATTGCAGGCTGGGCCCAGTGTTTGGGTGAGAAGAGATGCCTCATTTGCATGAGGTGATTCTCCCAATTTTCTCTGTATGGTGCGTAGTTCTTATCATAGTCGCTACTAGAATAAGCCTGCCTAATACTCTATGGCAGAAGGGTTTGCTGGCGTCCCCAACGTGAATTTGCATTGTATTTACATACATGAATCGAGTTCATTGACGGCACCTTTGGTTTCCCTCATTTTCTCCCCCCTCCTTTTTCCGTTTTCTAACTTTGAATTAACTTTTTCCCCAAATGTGATAATGAGTGCATGTTTCGTCCATTGCAGACAATCCAAATTAGCATTCCTGGTGGCATGAAACAGGCACCTGATGCAGGAGACGACGTACACAGACGAGAGAAGCAACAGGCAGTAAAGAATGTGCCTCATATTATTCCATTCTTTAGTTTCATATTATTATATTTGCTGCTCGACACATATTGGATAATACTTTCAGCAGCTAGACAACGCACAGTCAGGCTCTAAATTGCGGAGGATTGCCTGCAGTTTGAATCAATGTCTTCCTCGTTTGTTTTATTCCTCTAGGCTCCCAACAGTCTGAAAAGTCAAGGGCAATTATGTTTCAGAATACTGTCGCTTTCACATCGCTGAGAGTGAATTTTATTTAAAATGGGAGCTGTAGGGCCACTGAATCCTTACTTTTGCAGCCGCGACTGTGACCTCCTTGTGCTACACAACAACAAAGCAAATGCCTCAGCTTTTCACAGGAAATCCTGATAAGGCATGTGGTAGAAGATATCTGACCCTATGCAGCAATTATCCTAGGAAATTTACCTCATAGTGGGCTGTGCTTTTGGTGGCGGCTTTGGTGCCGGTTGTTCGGGTTCATCAATTTTGAGGGGAACAGTCTTCATCTGTTACATAAAACATGAATTCCAGCACTTTATTTTCTGAAGGGCATGAAATTTTGTAGCGTGCCTCGTAGAGTAAAAGGGGGGAACTGAACAAAGGAAGTACCGTGTTCCTGAGTTGAAGGCTATAGAACATCTGGATATATCTCTGCTTTGCTTGCTTCTGTTCTTTGTTCAGTTGCTTCCAAAAGGTATAGATGCATCCCATGTTCAACATCTTGTTTGCATAGATTTTCCAGGTGTAGCTGCAAAGCAAATGAGTTTTGTTCAAGTCAATTCCATGAAAGTGTGCGGGATATTTGCGAAGATTACACTCACCACTCATTAATGCGTTTCAAGCCCTCTGCAGATATCTTGTTCCAACACTCGTTGTCCACCTTACACTTCTCAAAGAAATCGGCAATTTTGTTGCTGGACTCTTCCCCATGATTGGGGTCAATGTGGAATCCTGACACTCCATCAACAATGATCTCAGCCGGGCCGCCTTGATTGGTGGCAAATGTGGGCAACCCACAGTTCATTGCCTCAATTACGGTCAGACCGAATGCTTCATAGAGAGCAGGCTGCACGAAAGCTCCCCTTGTATCTGCGATACATCGGTAGAGTTCTCCATTTCGGTACCGATCAGTCTGCGCTGCTATCCATCGGATCTGACCCTTGAGTTGGTACTTCTCTATCAACTCGTGCATCTTTCTTATTTCGGCCATTTCTTCTCTATCTTTGGATTTGGAAGGATCAAAGAAGCCCCCAACAATGACTAGGTTAACCAAATTCCTGAGCCTTGCATTCTTCCCATACCACTCTACTAAACCAGTCAAGTTTTTCACTATGTCGAATCTAGCCATAGAGAAGATGATGGGTTTCTTCTTGTCCGTGAGATACCCACTGTTGCCACAATGGTCAAATACGATGGTGAATAAAGTGCAATCAGCTATATTAACACAAAGCTTTAGGAGCTCAGGACACAGCCTGGAACAGCAATACTTACATGTGCTCGTCATTGCCCACATGGCTGTACAGTAGCTCCTCGATTGCAGGATGGAATGAAGTGACTCGTTTCTGTTTCTCCGAGTAAGGAAAATAAACAGATTGATCAGCCCCCGGAGCAGCAATATTGAATTTAGGATCGAAAACATTGATGCCCGAAACAACTCTGCAGAGCCCTGGGAGTGTGAATGCTGCGTGACTCTCATATTGCCCAGGTCTATCTTTGCTGCAAATATTGGCACCTAATCTTGAGAACTCTTTGATGATGCATATTAAGAATATACTTCATTTTAATTATTCATTTGGCTAACTTTGAAATTGGTTTTTTGCGGTAACAATGTGGAAGATCATATGTTTATCCCAGCTAAAAGCTCAAACAAGTGCAGGTCACATTATTTGGACGTTTCTCTGACCTTCCAGCAATCTCCTGGAATGTACTTGTTATGATGAAATCTGTTGCGTTCATTGCTATGGTGTCAGCAATGAATTGGCATGAGAAGTGATACTTTGGGTCTAGCTCCTTCCACTTGACATCGGAGTCCTCATACTTAGTCTTCTCGAGTGCATGCGCAATTGTTCCCTGGGTTTTCAAGCACTCTAGATTAGTCAATAATCGGAATTAGCACTTAGCTGGTGAACTGATGAAGCAACAAGGCACCTGAGTTATCCCCAGTTTACTAGCCATAAGTGACGCTACTAAATTCCCGTCACTGTAGTTTCCGATTATAAGATCCGGTTTCCCTTCCATGTGGTCTAGTATCTTAACAGTCGCATCCTGGTGAGTGATGACAGAAGGAAGGAAACCGTTATGCAAGAAAGAAGTCGATCAGGGATAATGGTTGATTTTGAAGTTGGAATCCCTACCTGGGTAAATCTCTCAAGGTACGGATATATGTCGAAACGAGAAACCCACTGGCGAAGGACGCCCTTCTCTGTCCTAAATGGCACCCGAAGAATGTTGGAGTGCTTGGTCCCAATGATCGGTTCCAGTTCCTGGTTGCATTTTGTTCCGCGAGCATCGGGGATAAGTCGTGTAACCTGTTACGTTAAAGAGACACTGTGAAAACCGACTCCTTAAAACTGACATATATTTACAGGGAAGTGGTTGCTCGCCAGGTGCCGAAACTGACCACAAGTATCTGCGGCTTCGCATTAATCCCTTGATGTCCAATCCTGAGGAGCAACTCCTCTTCCAGGGCCCTCACTTGATCTAAAATGTAAACTACCTGTTGTAGTTGCCAACAAATATTTAGCAGACTATATGACAGTGAACAGGAACGAATGTGAGGATTGATGAGGATACTTACCTGCCCACCGGTATCTGGCAAGCCCAGCACATCCGCCTGGCCAAAATAACCATGGGGGGAGAATATCACAACATTGAATATTATTGGCAGTCTACTAAAGAGCTTCTCCATGTTCATCGGGTCCGGTGCTTGTAGTACTTCCGACAGTGATCTGATCGTGTCCTTGACTCTCTCCGCCGTATTGCCCCAACCTTTCTCAAGGCCCCACTCCTTGAACCTATCATTAACATTGTTATAAACAGTGAAAATGTTCGTGGTATCAGATGTCAGTCAAAGACCTACTGGATTTGTCTGAGGAAACTTAAGAAAATACCTTATCTCGAAGGTTTGGAATGGAGTGTCTTTTGGAACTGATGCAAGGGATGCTTCAGCTACAATCAGGGCCATCTGAAGCTTGGGTGCAGTGTCAAGTGTTTCATTTACCATGAGATTCTGAAAATGAAGAACATCAATCGGGTTAGGAATTACATCTGCTCATATAATTCGCGCGGGGTGTGAATGAGTTTTGCGTACTTCTCCTTGATAATTGAGGGATGCTAGGAAATCCACAAGGGGTTGTGCTTTGTCTGGCGTTCCGCTCAGCTTTGAGGAGAGATACTTTGAGATGAAATCGACTCCGTTCCCGATAGATGAAGATAAGGTCAGGTGCGGAATGGGGAAGTCGTAAGCTCCAAAGTCCACTTCCAGGGCATTCTCATCTTTTGCCCTGCCAAGAGAGCGGAAAACTTTGCTCTTGAGCCAGCAAAACATAGAGAGTAGTAAAGGAAAATGGAAAAACATGTACTATGGTTGCAAACAGCAATAAGGTGAGTGCACATGACAAGAAGTCCGAAACCAAGGAGACTACAAACCATTCTTCATCATATATCATTTCCTTGAACTTCAAGTAATCAGCGGCACTGATGCCCTCCACGGACAGAGAGTCAGAACTGACTTTGACAAATTCCCAGTTTCCAGGACTACGTCTCACGGCGAAAGCGATGTGTGGAGGGACAACAAGGGCTTCCTGGGAAAAATGTTCGGGTTGCGATGCCTCAGTTGGGATGAGAGAGTTAACAATCATATCGGCCGGGAACATTAGGAAAGAGAAAGAGCCTTAGGTGGGGACGAACGAACCTGAGTGTAACAGAGGATGTACCCGAGATCACTGCCCAGGACGCGGTCCCTCTCCGTCTTGGCGTCTATGACGCTTTCCATTTCATCCATCAAGTGGTGGAGTTTCATTATCCTCCTCCCCTTTTCCATGTACTTGGCGAAGCACCTCTTCATGTGGTACCGGCTCTGGCTGAGCGCCTCGGGCATGCTGGCGGCGACCGAGTCCCTCTTCTTCAAGGAGGGGCTCGAATCCATTAGATTACGAAAGACTCACAATTCTCACAAGCCTATGTTATTCACCCTCACAATGTTTCTCACCATTTTATAGAAAACCACCGAGGCACGGCGCGGCTCATCTGTTAACCAGTCCTATACATTTTCCAATAATCGAAGCTATGATGGGCCCTGAAAGAGATTGATAGAGGAGGAGAACGAACATTTTCCTTAAAGTGAGAGAAGAGAAAAAGAAAAGAATCTGACAAATCTTAGCTGAGAAAAGAAATGTTGGCCAAAAAAGGAGGGCAATTGCTTATTTGGGCTGCCTATCTCTCACAGAAGTATGTGATTGTGAGCATCATTCTTTTCTTTTCGTGACAGTAAGAAAGAAGCAGAGAGGGAGAGAGAGAGAGACGCACACATAAAAGCCAGGCCCTTTTTTTGGCTTGTCTCATTGAAGCCGTCCATCAATCATGGTGGAATCTTTGAGAATTTGAGACTGTTTGGTTCCTGATCTTGTTTGTGCACCTTTTGCCATCAAGAGCAAGAAGAGATGGAAACAAAAGAGAGAGTATTTCAAAACCAAAGAGCTACGTGGGAATATCAAACTGCTGGTGTTCGTAGAATAAGTTCACTTTTATATTCCAGGAGGATCTCTCATGCATTCTGTATCTTTTGGCACTTTATTCCGGGTCTTTTCGTACACGGAGCAGATGCTGAGCATCAATCAACGGTGGCCCGGATCCTCTCAGGTGTTGTTTCGAAACCAATCCCAGAGGACTCCCCGGCCTGTAGCGCCACAGCTCCACTCGCCCCGTCGCGGCTTTGGAGTCACTCCAGATACTCCGATGAAAGGAGCTTGCTTTCGAAATCAAATACCAAGTCAGTCTAGAAAAATTCGTCCCGCAATCTACGACCTAGAGTCTTCACTTCCCTAAATGCGGGTGTGCTGCTTTGATTCAAATCTTAAAACCGTACTAGGAGTTGCCACCAATTGTTTCTAGGTCAATCGAGAACCCAAAATGCTAGGTGTTAGAGGAGGCCAATTAATCACCTAAGTGTCAACTGATCTGCGAAACATCGTATAGTTCTCTTTTGGGTTTTGAAAGATAGAAAAATTTTGACGCCTGCCCTCAAGGTGAAATCGCCACATCATTTGGGGAAGGGACAATGACTCGACCCCTCGTGATGTGCGTGATTAGTGTCTCCTCAAAAATATGCAATGCTCTCAAAGCAAATCCAACGGATGAATCCAATCCACACATCAATCAGACGTTGTAACGACGGAAAAACAAAGCAGGACGAATCCGGTTCAAACAACACGCTCAAGCAACACATCTCTGTGTATATTCTAAACCAACGCAGTGGGGATGAATCCGGTCCAACACGCAGAAAGACAACACGCCTCGTGCACGCAATTAGCGCGTGAGTACAAAGCAATTAACAAGGATGTATCCAATCCCGCGAAATCAACATTCTACTAGCACACAGCATGAATCCAATGCCAAATCGATACACCGCATGTACTAATACCTAATAGGGACAAATCCAATTCCTTCGGGACGACATTCAATTCCAGTATTAGCGTGCGTTTTGTAACACCATGCAATCCGTAACAATGCGCATTTGTTGCGTCAACGTGCGCTCTACCAGTGACATACATTCATAACCTCCGGCCTCAATCAGCATTTATCGCGCAATTTCATCACGATAGCAAGTAATTCGAAGTCAAGCATACAATTTGAGGCGGCGTACGATTTCACAGCAACGTGCAATTTCAAGGCAGCATGTGATTCAGACTTACTAGCTAACTTCTTCCAGCCGACCTCGACACGTACTCTACGTTTTGCTCCCCTTCTTCCATCGAACAACCTGCTTAAAATTTGATTGCCAAACCTTACCGTATATATGATATCTATTGTATAACTAAAAACTATATTATTTTAACATGATGACATTGTTTAATTAAAGATAATAAACCAGAATCGATCTCTCAGTTAAATTGTGGTGTAAGAAAAAGTTTTATTTTTCCGGCGACATAGCGCGGGTGGGCCCCCCCCTACACTAGTAAGACATTACAACGAGCCAATTAACGTGCATGTGACATTGATGCATGGCGCCATCCAAGGTTCCTGATGGTGGCGACCGGCGGTGAGAGCCGGGACGCGTTCGTGCCTGAGGTGGAGGGGCTGCGGAGTTTCGGCGGGAAGGCGACACGCTCGACGGAGTTTTGGTGGGAAGGCAAACCCGCTCACCGGCGCGCCGGCGCGGTGGCGACCGCCATCAAGGCGGCCTACGATAAGCTTTGGTCGGCCTAGAGCCCGTACGACAGCGAGGAGATTCAGCAGGCGGACCAAGCCATCGTCGACGAGCTGAAGCAGAGATTTCGGAGCGCGAGGTGGAGATGGAGGAGGACCTACGAGATCACGGTGAAGAAGATGGAGGCCGAGGTGGAGCGCAAGGCGTCGGAGATCTCCGCGTGGAGAAGGAAAGCTCGACGAGCTCGTCTCCGAGAAACAGGTCATCGGCATGCTGGTGAGCGGGTCGTCCATGGCTGGCCGGTGACGCCGCAACCTACGAAGCGTCGTCCGTGGCCTCGAAAGGCAAAAGGAAAAAGGAAGAAACGGTGGGAGGAGAGAGAGTAACGAAGGAGAGAGAGGAAAAGGTCTGAAAAGTGGGCCCATTATGGCCACATGTCCATCAGCGGATGGTTCAACGCATATCCTACGTGGAGTGTTGAATTGCACCTAATATTTTCTCGGCCTTTGGCTTCTTGAAGAATGAACCGATCAGATTTGACCCGGCAAAAAAAAAAAAAAAGACCTGCCCCATTACGTGCCACTTCGATGGATTTTTTTTTAATGTTTTCTTCAAAAAAAACAATAAATAATTCTTTTTCCTAGGGACATTGGCTTTTTAATTTTATCTCCGAATTAATTTCGATACATCACTCTATTTCTTAACGTTTAATATTGTCAGGATATAAATACCATCTTCTAATAACTTGTAAAGTCAAGCCAATTGACTGGAGATATAGATTTTCTCTCCCTCTCTCTTGAAGATCCTAGAATATTCACAAATCTCATGACATGCAAGGTGTGTTTGCTTGAATAGTGTTAATGGGTCATATATGTTCTTCAAAACTCCGTTTAGCTCGGTCATTAACGGTCACTGTGGTAAAGAAAGAAAGAGAAAACGAGATGTGAAAGCAAAAGAGGAGATTCTATAAGACCAATTAAAGAGCACTCCATGATTGGCATTTTTATGGTACGCTCACGATGTTAGTATCCGCTCGAGGGTCTCTTCTTCGTTCTGTGAGTTACGATTGAGATCCATTAAAAAAACAGAACCTGAAATAGAAATTGATGAGAATTTGCCGTAAAGCATCCATGTCTAATTTTATAGCGTTGGTAGTTGTATTTTGAAGGAATTCGCAATCTTTCTAGTAAAGTAGGGATTTCCAATGCAGCATTTGAGGACTTTTCACGCACGATAGAAATAAATCGGGCGTCAATTCAGTCTCAAAGAGATGTTTTAGATGAGTTGGAAAAATTACCAAAAAATTCCTAAGTTTATTGCATTCGTGTCAATTCAGTCTTAAATCTTTCAATTGTGTCAATTGAGTTCATTTGGCATATTTTGGCCGGAAATTAATGACATGAATGCCAATCGTCCTACGTGGCACGGCCGGCGATGACTTGAAATTTTTTTGAATTGTTTTATTTTATTTTATTTGTTAAGGGCCGATCGAGGCTCGACGACCCCCACCTGCCACTGGGTGAGGGCCTACGAGCCCTCGCTAGCCGCTAACGAGGGTTCGCGGCCCTCACTAGCCACATGTGAGGGCAACAAACCCCCGACGGCTAGCGAGGGAGGGCTCGCGGCCCTCGCTCTTAGCTGGGCAAGGGTCGTGACCCTTGCCTTAGCGGGGGAGGACTCGCAGCCCTCGCCCAGTGCTCGGCGGGGGTCGTTGGGCCTCGACCAGTTGATGGTGACTTCTTGCCGGCCTTTAACAATAAAAAAAGGAAAAAAAATTAATAAAAAAGCTTAATTTATTTTAAAGACAATTAAAAACTTTCACGTCAGCATTGATCATGCCACGTAGGATGACCGGCATTCACGTTATCAATTTCTGACCAAAATTTATCGGGTGGACTCAATTGGCAATATGTGAAAAGGTTTAGACTCAATTGGCACAATTAAAAGGTTTAAGACTGAATTGGCATAAGTGCAATAGGTTATAACTTTTTTGGTAATTTTCCCTCAATAAGTCCACATATGAAAGCAAGTTATGTGCAACTTATTAATGTCTTGCATAGAATTTAATTTTTTAAAATTTGATTCATTCCTTCTCTTATTCTAAACAAGTATGGAAAGTGGTGGAGTTACACTAGACATAATTTAAACCGAAAAGCATTAATTTTTTTTTTAAGATGAGAGAGACGAATAGTCAATTTGTGGGGGTAAGATATAAGTGCAAAATACAGTACGTAGTCTATACAAAAATCACGGACGTTGCGAACTAAATGTCTCGGTTTACAGGAATAATTGTCTAAAAACTCATAAACATATTGTACAATCAGTCCTAAACCTTTCAATTTTATCAATTTAATCCTAAAGCTTTTGATTATTTGACAATTTAGTCCTAAACCTATTATACGACGATCAATTTAGTCATAAACATTTTGAAAATTTATCAATTTAGTCCTAAACCTATTATTTGGATAAATGACCGGAAGAACTACATTGGCACGTAAAAAATGTTTAGGACTAAATTGGCCGCCGAGCAATAGGTTTAAGACTTTTTGGATAATTTTTCTAATTTTTACACGTCAAAAAGCAATATTCTCTTTGGTTGAATAATTCTTTTCATATTGGTTCCAGAGGGTCACATTTCCGTTTGTTACAAGATTGGTATTCCGTCGGTATTTTGAGTCTTGGCATTTGTTTTGCAAGTTCGTGAGCTTCCTATTGTCTTTGTTGGATATTCACGTTTTCCTTATGTCATTGTAGCTCATTTAGTGAATATTAGCTTTTATGGATAGCATAAGACAACGCCACGTAGCATTACGTGGCGTATGCATGTCATTTATATGTTTAGATCCATCTTGTTTGCTCACTTTTAATCTCTGCCCAGCAGTATCCCCCCCCCCTCTTTTTAGCATGTTTAGATGTCATCGTATTTTCTTATACATTGATGTAGGCATGCATAAAAATTGATCTCTAGCTATGTCGGTGTCATTTTGTGAAGCAACATGCGGCCATATGCCGTGCCCAACGCTATGGACAGTGTGCATATGGTCATGTTTGGCGCATTAGGCGAGCTCCGCATCGACACTCGCATGTCTCAATGGTCCAGGGATGCGTCGGTTTAATTTCTAGTCATTTCAATGTGATTTTTGGACTCAAATCACACCTTAATGCTTGTCCATTTCCATAACGAGCTGGCGAGTGATTATTTACTTTGTTTTTAATCCCATTTCGTGTCTCCGGTGTGTTTCGGGTTGATATTCATTGGTCCCAAAAACCGGTAAGCGCACTGGGACTCCCAACTTTAAATATTCCAACACTCCTCATTATATATAAACTTGGAAATATGTAATTGGGAAGGCAAATATGGATCTAGAAAGATTTAAATTCGGGATATTTTGTTTTGATCCCACAAACACTGTCAGTTATTTTAAAAATCTTAAATTGTTAGATGGAAGTGTCTTTTAATATTTAAATATAAACATTAGTGTCCTTTTAATGCATTTCTTGTTATTTGTGCTTGTTGGCCTCCATCATTCAGCCTATGAATGGTGGAGGTTTGGCTTGGCCTATAGAGCGCCTCGGTATGTTTTGATGACCATTCGGCGTTGTTTTAGAGTATGAAGCGAGATGACTATAGGTGTGCTGTCTAGCCCATGTAATGGCGTGGATAGCGTGTTCGCACCAATTCTTACTTCAATATTTCGTGTTACGTTTATTTTGTTATCTCGGACATTACATCTAGTCATTATTATGTTCAAGTCATTTGTTTTTTTCATGAAAAAAAAGAGAGTGAAATAAAAGAATATTTATATAACAAAGTAAAAAAAAATTGGAGTTGCATTTTAGGACTTAGGTTAATTTGTGCTTATCAATACCTCAAAACCATCGCCTTTTTGAAATTTAAGTTTGAGTTAGTGACACGTTTAATTGTATGCAAACCTCATAGGGGTCTTGTCCTGGGGTTTGATAGCGAGTCTTTGTATTCAAGAGATTGGAAGTAAACTAATTTCAAGAGCTTTTTCCCCAAACTGAATGCAGTTTTATTGAAGACATTTACAGATAGATTTTTCTGTCTAAGTACAATTCGAAGGTATTATCAATGATGAACTTAAGCTTCAAGTAGAGATATCGAAGGCATAGCACTATTTTTATCCTTCAAACGATTTGGTTATTAAATTAGTGCAAAAGGCGGTGCGGTAAACCGTAACTAAGCCAATTTTGCAAAGTATCACTCACGATTGATTTTGTCTCAACCAACTCTCTATTCTAAACATATTTGAATTAGATTGTTTCCCCTGCTCTCATTGTCGATGATAATATTTTGGTGCAGATATCGAACACGTACTATTTACGTGCCCATTCCGAGGCATTTTTGTTCGACAATCTCAGTTTTTCCTAAAAGAAAAAAAAATCAAGTGCGATTAGATCCAACCCTAGTCCCTTATCCGGAAATTGTTAAGTGAAATTTGTAGAAGTACTGCGCCACACTAGGTAAGGGGAAAACCTGAGATTTTCAAAGCAAAATAAAAAGGGCCCTTGAAATGGGCCATAAATGGCCACCTGAGCTGCACTGGTTGGACTTCTCGGGCTAATATTGCAGCTGCGATGCGGGCAAGGGGGCAATTGATTCAAATGCATAAAATGTAGTTTTGGTCAAGACAGTTCTGAGATTTCGAAGAGAGAGAGAGAGAGAGAGAGAGAGAGAGAGAGAGAGAGAGAGAGAGAGAGAGAGAGAGAGAGAGAGAGACTTATTGATTTAAACACTGATTCATTGATAGAAAAGATCTAAAACAAGCACTTAAGTGGAAAACCCACTTTTTAAAACACACCAAAAAAAAAAATACTGAAATCCTAATTACGCTTGAGAAGCAGCTCTCTAACTCATCTCTGACAACCTTCTAATCTCCGAAAAGCTTAAGCCCTTTCGTCACCCTTCCTTTCCCTCGGCCCCGGCTCCTACCCAGCCCGGCCTCTAGCTCCTGCCCCAACTTCATGAATCTTCCAATCTTAGAATGTGAATTGGGGACACGCCTGCAGGACAGAGATAAGACACATGGTGCCAATAAACACAAAAAAATAGACCATCTCGATGAAGATGATTGCCTAGAAACGCCGGCCCTTTCTTTTTTTACTCCCCTCCCTTTCCCCGACCCCCCGGCCCTGGCTCCGACCCTAGCCTCGCCTTCGACGCCTGTAACGTTTTTCTAATATGGATTACATTAATTGAGATTGTTATTACCCGCTTATGGGTTTGGTCTAATAAGGTTGGATATAAGGTTTCTTAATTGGTTGGATATGGGCCTAGCTTGTGTGGGTCGAGTTCGGCCTGGCTTGTTATGAGAGGGCCTGGCTGGAAACTCTATAAATAGCGCTCGAGGTCCTTCCTTTGCACCCAACTCTCCAATTTCTCTCAAATGCTCTCAAAACTCACCTAAGATTTCCGTGAATTAGCTAAGACGGTCTCATAGCGCCGGGACTTCGGGGATGACGGGGGAAAAGTCCTACGGCACCGGTTCGTCGTCATTTCCGCATCTAGGACGATAGAATCCAAATCAAGTGCTCAAATTCTATTCATCTTTTTACCGTACCGTCAATATCTCACTATGATGATCCTAGGGCGTTCGGCCGAGCTATACGGGCCGGCCAACATGTGGTATTAGAGCCACCATAGTCGAGAAACGGGTGGGGTATTGTTTGTATGTGATTTTGTTTTTTTCATTTGTTGAATGTTATAATAAATCACATAGATAGATAGATCGTCGCGAGACGAGAAAAATGAGTGGTCGTGGGCCACCGAGAACCACCGCATGCGCCACCACGCATTGGGGCGTCGCTGAGATGCAGCGGCACAGTGCGGCTACGTGCCAGCGTCCCCAGCGTGTGCAATGAACGCGCTAGGGATTGCCGTGAGCCGGGTCGATCTAGTTACCCGACCCGTCTCGCAAACTCGACCCAGGATTCGACCCGTTGACCCGACTTGACTAAGGACTCGACCCAAACCTGACCCCGTTGACTGAACCGGTCAGACCGGTCAGCGGTTAGACCGGTCGAATCGGCCATTTTGGCCGGCTTAAGCATCGGCATGTGAAACCCATGCACTGCGCCATCAAGAGGCGCCTGAGGGCCCGTCCGGGCTTTGATTAGAGCGTGCAAGGTACCGGCATGCTCGTATAAAGATTCTCTACACTGTGGTATATTTATTTTACATGTTTGATACTTTTAAGGATGTGAAAATACATACAAAATCCTATATACGTGTATTTTTAGGGTATATTTTCGTATTTTCCCGTATTTCTCTATGGTTTAAGAGATACAGATTAAGGCTTATATGTATATGACGACATAAGGACGTGTAGATCATATTTCATTGATAGTATGTATAAGGTTCAATATATATTAATGTATAGAGCATGTAATTAGCATGGTATGTAATTTTGGAGACATTGCCAGTGTCTTCCAGTCTAGAATTACATCTATATAGTATATTTGAGACATAAAGTTTATATCCTTAGTATGAGAGAATTTCAATTATTCAATTTGGTAGTGACTACCAAAGTGGCACACTTGATTGAGTTTGAGAAATACCAGTCTCGTATTGTTAGGATGTCTCTTGTTCTAATGTGTTGTAATACTCCCAAAGGAGGTGATTGTATATTGGTTTATGGAGGGATGCATGTACAGCATGCATGAGAAATGACTAATCCTAGTGTTTCATATACCTAAAGGTGGTGAATTCATAAAAGATTGGAATATATTCTCATGGCCGTTGTCATGTAGAAGGTATATAATTGCATGTCATATATTCTACATAAAGGTGATTATATGTTGATGTGTATAACTCTCAGGAAAGTACTCACATGATGCTATTTATAGACATTGATTTTTTTAACAGTTACCTTATCCCTAAACGGCAATTTCCTAAGTATTGAGGTTCTTACTGATTCAAACTTTAAGAAATGGAAAGATGATTTTTTGTTTAGTATGGAGTTGGCAGATATTTATATTGCTCTTACTAAGAATAAGCCAGCAGATGTCACTACTAATAGTACCGATATAGAAAAGGCATTGAGTGCTGGCTGGGAAAAGAGTAATAGGATTTGCTTGTTACTGATGAAGCAATCCATTAAGGACAACTTCAAGAGTAGTTTACTAGCTGACTGTACTACTAAATAAATTATGGAAACCTTGCAAGTAAGGAACTGTGACTTGTCTAATGCCGAGGTTGGGACATATAGATACTCAGTAATATGAAATATGTGGTTCAAGTGGGGTTAGGGATTACATCCTTAGGATGCTAGACTTACAAATGAAAACTAAAGGTTGATGATATTATCCTTTCCGATGCTTACATTGTGCATAAAGCCCTAAACACCCTTCCTATTGAGTATGGAATTATAAAAACCGATTATAATTCCCAAGATGAAAAGTGGTCGGTCAACGACCTGATAGCTAGGGTGGTGGCAGAGGAAGAGAAACTGAAGAAAGATGAACGGAATCTTGCTTTCTATGCCTCTAGTTCCAATAACAAAAAGAGTAGTAAGTTCAAGAATCGTACTAAAAAAGGAACTCTTAAAAACCACCGGTCATTTGGGCCATCTAGGTCCTAAGAAAACACCCTTGAAGAAGAATGGTGTTCATTGCTACTTTTGTAGGAGGAAGGGTCACATGAAGAAGGATTGCAACAAATACAAAATTTGGTTGTCTAAGCGTGAGCGTTCAAGTATTGATTCTTTGGTATTTGTTTGTGAATTCAACCTATCAGAAGCCCCATTCGGTTCATGGTGGCTAGATAGCGGTGCAACTAATCATGTTGCGTATACCATAGAGGAATTCACAAACATAAGGAAGTCAAATCATGATGAATTAAAGCTCATTGTAGGAAACAACAAGAGAGTTGACGTCGAGTTCGTGAGAGATGTTATATTAATTTGGATTCTGATTTTAATATGATGTTAAGAAACACTTTTTATGTACCTTCCTTCAGACGGAACTTAGTTTCCATATGAAGTTTGGATGTTTGTGGCTACTCTTTTGAAATAAAGAATAATGTGGTTTCTATGTTCTTTGATTCAAATAAGGTTGGATGCTGTAATATATCAATAGATTGTACAGATTGTGTTTATCTTCCAATGATATATATGTCCTTATACAACTGAAAGGGTTATTTCCAAAAGACCTCTACCTAAGGAGCAATCTTATGCATTGTGGCATAAACGATTTGATCACATTTCTAAGGAAAGAGTGGAAAGGCTGATAAAGACAAACATCCTGCCTACTTTTGAAAGTGACCTAGATACTTGCATAGACTGTTGTAAGGGTAAGATAACCAAGATAAAGAAGAAAATTGCAGTTCGTAGTTCTAACCCGTTGGAGGTCATTCACACTGACATCAGTGGACCCTATACGGCAACATCATATAGAAATTTCTATTTCATCACATTTATAGATGATTATTCCTGATATGGTTATCTATTCTTGATTAAGGAGAAGCCTGAGTCTCTTGACAAATTCAAGATTTTTCGGAATGAAGTTGAGAAACAGTCGGAAAAAGTCATAAAGGTTGTCAGATCTGACCGAAGTGGTGAGTCTTATGGCAGGCATGGCGATGCTGGACAGCTGAAAGGGTCATTTGCCAAATACTTGGAGGATTCTGGAATAGTGGCTCAATTTACTATGCCCGGGAGTCTTGAACAAAATGGTGTGGTCAAAAGGCGGAATCGCACTCTTATAGACATGATGAGGAGTATGATTAGCAGCATGAACTTACTTGATTTTTTGTGGGGTGAAGCTTTGAGAACGGCTCTCTACATTCTAAATTGTGTTCCTACCAAGGCTGTTCCAATGACTCCTTTTGAATTATGGACTTGATATAAACCTAGCCTAAATCATTTTAAAGTTTAGGGGTGTCCTGCAGAAGTAAGGTTATATACTCCAACATTGAACAAGTTGGAATCCCGGATCACTCGGTATTTCTTTATATCATACCCAGATCATTTGAAGGGATATCGGTTTTACAGTCCCCATGGAGGTACAAGAATTGTCGAATCACAGACAGCGAAATTTCTGGAATTTGATGTAGTCGATAAGGGTAGTTATTTACAGATCATTGATAATATGGTAGGTACTATAGTGTCGATTTCTCTACCTGTACAGACAATTATGGAGGTTCTAGATCAGACTGAAGCTATCGAGGTTTAGGATCTTACTGTTTAGGCAGCTCCTAATAAAGTACTTCAAGCCCCTCAAGTGCAGAATGAGGAAGTAGTAGCTCCACTTAGGAGATCTGTCAAGCAGAGACAATCGGCTATACCATCGAATTATATGGTCTATCTAGGAGAGCATGACTATGATATAGGCTACATGGTTGATCCAGTAATTCATTCAGATGCTATTTCTTATCCTCAATCAGATATATGGGTGGATGCAATGAAAGACAAGATAGAGTCTATGAAACATAATGATGTTTGGGAGCTTGTTGAATTGCCTAAAAGTTACAAGCTTGTTAGTTGCAAATGGGTATAGAAAACCAAAAGGGACTCCAAAGGAAAGGTTGAGAAGTTCAAAGCCAAACTAGTAGCTAAAGGCTTTACTTAGAAAGAGGGAGTAGACTATGAGATAACTTTTTCTCCAATCTCTTTTAAAGATTTTTTCAGAATGATCATGACATTAGTAGCTCATTTTAACATGAAGTTACACCAAATGGATGTTAAGATTGCCTTTCTAAATGAAGACCTTGATGAAAAAGTCTATATGGTGTAACCCTAAGGTTTTGAAGCTGATGATTCAAGTGAGCTTGTGTGGAGATTGAAAAAGTCTATTTATGACCTCAAGCAAGCTTCTAGATAATGGTACTTGAAGTTTCATAGTGTTGTAACTTCATTCGGTTTTATTGAAAATAAGTTAGATCAATGTATATACAGCAAGGTCAGTAGGAGGAAATTTATTTTTCTCATACTCTACATTGACGATATCTTGCTTGCGAGTAGTGATATTGGTTTACTACATGAGACAAAGCGAATGTTGTCGAAGAATTTTGACATGAAGGATCTTAATGAGGCGTCTTTTGTCCTAAGCATTGAGATCCATAGGGTTTGTTCTTGCCGAGTATTGGGTTTGTCTTAGAGGACATATGTTGATCGTATTCTAGAAAGATTCAGTATGCAACACTGCAGGCTAGGAATTGCTCTAGTCGTAAAGGGTGATAAACTGAGTCTGTCATAGTGTCCTCATATAGATGTTGAGAAAACCCAAATGAAGGATATACCTTATGCTAGTGCACTTGGAAGTATCATGTATGCTCAAATTTGTACTAGACCAAATATTGCTTTTGCAACAGGACTTCTAAGCAAATATTTGTTAAATCCAGAACACGATCACTAGGTTGCTGCTAATAAAGTTTTGAGGTACTTAAAGAGGACAAAAGACTATATACTGATCTATAGACATGTTTAGGACCAACAGCTAGTAGGGTATTCGGATTTAGACTTTGCTGGCGGGCAGGATGAAAAGAAGTCGATAGCGGATTACGTCTTTAAGTTAGCAAGAGATGCAGTATCATGGAAAAGTGAGAAACAGAAATTAATGACATCCTCTATTATAAAAGCGGAGTTTGTAGCATGCTTTTCGGCCGCTACTCAGACAATTTGGCTAAGGAACCTCATTAGGGAGTTAATCATTTTTTATTTTGTGGATATGCCTATACAGTTATATTATGACAACAACTTTGCAGTGTTATTTGTTAACAATAATAAAGGTCTCAAAAGGTCTAAGCATACGGAGGTCAAGTACTTGACCATAAAGGAAAAAGTTAGGGATGATGACATTACAAGAGAGCATATTTCCACAGATGATATGGTAGCAGTCCACTAACTAAAGGCCTTCGCCCTTGTATATATGAATAACATGTCGTTAACATGGGCTTAGGAGTATTATGGAATGCTGTTGTTTAGTGGGAGCTACTTTTGTCTTTGTTATAATAAAGTTTACATCTATGTTTTTGTTACATTTAGTAACATTTTGGATATGTATCAACTCATTTGCATTCAATAAGGTGTTTCTGAATGCATTGTTGTCATGTTAAATACACATATAAGATGAAAATCTTAAGGTACTGTGTAAACCTTGAGTAAAGGCTATGGGCATTCAGTTATTGGCTTTAAAGATATGTCTTATTACACATAAAGTAATGTTAACAATAAGGATAATACATATGTAGGTTCATTGAAACCATAAAGATATTCTCTAGTAACATATTAGGTTTTTGTGACACTTAAGGAGAGAGAATGTAGACAAACAAAGGGGATGACACATAAGGTAAAACTTTTTATAAGGTGTTATCCGTTCGCCACACAACCATATCGAATCCATAACAGTAAAGTCTAAGGCACTTGTAACTATGAAAGGCACTGCGTGATTAGATGCAGTTACCGCCATGATTCGATATTTGAAACTTTATGGAATCGGATTGACTATTAAGAATTATCTATAGACCAAATAAAAGTGCACATAAGGTACGATTTCAATTAATATAGCCCAAGTGGAAGAATGTAACGTTTTCCTAGTGTGGGTTACATTAATTAAGATTGTTATTACTCGCTTACGGGTTTGGTTTTATAAGGTTGGATATAAGGTGTTTTAATTGGTCGGATATGGGCTCGACTTGCGTAGGCCGAGTTCGCCCCGACCCCTTATGAGATAACCTGGTTGGAAACTCTACAAATAGCGCTGGAAGTCTCTCCTCTGCACCTAACTCTCTAATTTCTCTCAAAACTCACCTAAGGTTTCCGTGAGCCAACTGAGGCGGTTTAATAGCGTCGGGACTGCGGGGGTGACAGGATAGAAGACCTATGGCACTGGTTCATTGTCATTTCCACATCCTGGACAATGAAATTCAAATCAGGTGCTCAAATTCATTTTCATCATTTTATCGCACCGTCAATATCTCACTATGGTCATCCTAGGGCGCTTGGCCAAGCCATACGGGCCGGCCAACAACGCCGGCCTAATCTCCTGCACCTGCCCCGGCACCAACCCTAACCCTGGCCCCAGCGCTGACCACAACCCCGGCCGAGCGAGATTTTCCTCCAGTATGAGCCAATTTAAATGCTTTTTCTGGCTTCTGAGTTTCCCAATCGAATCCACCCGTTTCCAAACTACACTAACAAAGTCACCGATGAAAGGAAAAGCCACCAGAATAGTGATACATGTTGGCATCAGAAAAGGGCTTACAATCCATCTTGGATGGCGTGACATGGGTTATCACGAGGCCCAACCCCGTAAGGAACAATGCCATGGTCTGGTAGAGACTCTACAACTCACGATCTACCTTGGTTTCTAGGGAAGCCACAAGGGCTTCTATTTTCTCCCTATTTTGGGTCATTATGCTAAGGAGAGCTAGAAGTTGCAGAAAGAAAGAAGAATGGAGGAGAAGAAGAAAGGCGCGAGGGAGAAAGTAGGAAAGAGAGTTAGTAGCGAGAAAGAGAGGAAGAAGAAGAAGAAAGGCGCGGGGAAGAAAGAGAAAGGAGAGCCACCGGTTTTCATACTACACTAACAAAGCCACCGATGAAAGGAAGACCCACCGGAATAGTGACACTTTTTGGCATTTAAAAGTGCCTCCAATCCATCTTGGATGGCGTGAAATGGGTCATCACGAGGCCCAACCCCGTGAGGAACAATGCCATGATCTGGCAGAGCCTCTACAACTCACGAACTACCTTGGTTTCTAGGGAAGCCACCAGGGCTTTCATTTCCTCCCTAGTTTGGCCCATTATGCTAAGGAGAGCTAGAAGTTGCAGAAAAGAAGAAGAATGGAGGAGAAGAAGAAAAAGAAGAAGAAAGGCGCGAGGGAGAAAGTAGGAAACAGAGTTAGCAGCGAGAAAGAGAGGAAGAAGAAGAAGAAAGGTGCGGGGAAGAAGGAGAAAAGAGAGCCATCAGTTTTCATACTACACTAACAAAGCCACCGATGAAAGGAACAGCCACCGGAATAGTGATACTTGTTGGCATCTAAAAGTGCCTACAATCCATCTTGGATGGCGTGACATGGGTCATCACGAGGCTCAACCCCGTGAGGAACAATGCCATGATCTAGCAGAGCCTCTACAACTCACGATATACTTTGGTTTCTAGGGAAGCCACTAGGGCTTCCATTTCCTCCCTAGTTTGGCCCATTATGCTAAGGAGAGCTAGACGTTGCAGAAAGGAAGCAAAATGGATGAGAAGAAGAAAAAGATGAAGAAAGGCGCCAGGGAGAAAGCAGGAAAGAGAGTTAGTAGCGAGAAAGAGAGGAAGAAGAAGAAGAAAGGTGCAGGGAAGAAGGAGAAAGGAAAGCCACCAGTTTCCATACTACACTAACAAAGCTACCGATGAAAGGAAGAGCCACTTGATTAGTGATACTTGTTGGCATCCAAAAGTGCCTACAATCCATCTGGGATGGCGTGACATGAGTCATCATGAGGCCCAATCCCGTGAGAAAGAATGCCATGATTTGAAAGAGCCTATAGAAATCACGATCTACCTTGGTTTCTAGGGAAGCCACCAGGGCTTCCATTTCCTCCTTAGTTTGGCCCATTATGCTAAGGAGAGCTAGAAGTTGCAGAAAGAAAGAAGAATGGAGGAGAAGAAGAAAAAGAAGAAGAAACGCGCGAGGGAGAAAGTAGGAAGGAGAGTTAGTAGCGAGAAAGAGAGGAAGAAGAAGAAGAAAGGCGCGGGAAAGAAGGAGAAAGGAGAGTCACCAGTTTCCATAGTACACTAACAAAGCCACCGATGAAAGGAAGAGCCACCGGAATAGTGATACTTGTTGGCATCCAAACGTGCCTACAATCCATCTTGAATGGCGTGACATGAGTCATCACGAGGCCCAACCCCGTGAGGAACAATGCCATGATCTGGCAGAGCCTCTACAACTCACGATCTACCTTGATTTCTAGGGAAGCCACTAGGGCTTCCATTTCCTTCCTAATTTGACCCATTATGCTAAGGAGAGCTACAAGTTGCAGAAAGGAAGAAGAATGGAGGAGAAGAAGAAAAAGAAGAAGAAATGCGCGAGGGAGAAAGCAGGAAAGAGAGTTAGCAACGAGAAAGACAGGAAGATGAAGAAGAAAGGCGCGGGAAAAAAGGAGAAAGGAGAGCCACCAGTTTCCATACTACACTAACAAAGCCACTGATGAAAGAAACAGCCACCGGAATAGTGATACTTGTTGGCATCCAAAAGTGCCTACAATGCATCTTGGATGGCGTGACATGGGTCATCACGAGGCCCAACTCCGTGAGGAACAATGTCATGATCTAGAAGAGCCTCTACAACTCACGATCTACCTTGATTTCTAGGGAAGCCACTAGGGCTTCCAGTTCCTCCCTAGTATGGCCCATTATGCTAAGGAGAACTAGAAGTTGCAGAAAAGAAGAAGAACGGAGGAGAAGAAGAAAAAGAAGAAGAAAGACGCGAGGGAGAAAGTAGGAAAGAGAGTTAGCAACGAGAAAGAGAGGATGAAGAAGAAGAAAGGTGCGGGGAAGAAGGAGAAAGGAGAGCCACCAGTTTCCATACTACACTAACAAAGCCGCCGATGAAAAAAAGAGCCACCGGAATAGTGATACTTGTTGGCATCTAAAAGTGCCTACAATCCATCTTGGATGGCGTGACATGGGTCATTACGAGGCCCAACCCCGTGAGGAACAATGCCATGATCTGGCATAGTCTCTACAACTTACGATCTACCTTGGTTTCTAGGGAAGCCACTAAGGCTTCCATTTCCTCCCTAGTATGGCTCATTATGCTAAGGAGAGCTAGAAGTTGTAGAAAGGAAGAAGAATGGAGGAGAAAAAGAAAAATAATAAGAAAGGCGCGAGGGAGAAAGAAGGAAAGAGAGTTAGTAGCAAGAAAGAGAGGAAGAAGAAGAAGAAAGGCACGGGGAAAAAGAAGAAAGGAGAGCCACCGGTTTCCATACTACACTAACAAAGCTACCGATGAAAGGAAGAGCCGTCGGAAAAGTGATACTTGTTGGCATCCAAACGTGCCTACAATCCATCTTGGATGGCGAGACATGGGTCATCACGAGGCCCAATCCCGTGAGGAACAATGCCATGATCTGGCAGAGCCTCTACAACTCACGATCTACCTTGATTTCTAGGGAAGCCACTAGGGCTTCCATTTCCTTCTAAATTTGGCCCATTATGCTAAGGAGAGCTAGAAGTTGCAGAAAGGATGAAAAATGGAGGAGAAGAAGAAAAATAAGAACAAAGGCGCGAGGGAAAAAGCAGGAAAGAGAGTTAGTAGCGAGCAAGAGAGAAAAAAGAAGAAGAAAGGTGCGGGAAAAAAGGATAAAGGAGAGTCACCAGTTTCCATAGTCCACTAACAAAGCCACCGATGAAAGGAAGAGCCACCGGAATAATGATACTTGTTGGCATCCAAAAGTGCCTATAATCCATCTTGGATGGCATGACATAGGTCATCACGAGACCCAATCCCGTGAGGTACAATGCCATGATCTGGCAGAGCCTCTACAAGTCACGTTCTACCTTGATTTCTAGGGAAGCCACCAGGGCTTCCATTTCCTCCCTAGTTTGGCCCATCATGCTAAGGAGAGCTAAAAGTTGCAGAAAGGAAGAAGAATGGAGGAGAAGAAGAAAAAGAAGAAGAAAAGCGCAAGGGAGAAAGCAGGAAAGAGAGTTGGTAGCGAGAAAGAGAGAAAGAAGAAGAAGAAAGGCACGAGGAACAAGGAGAAGGGAGAGCACCAGTTTTCATAGTACACTAACAAAGCCACCGATAAAAGGAAGAGCCATCGGAATAGTGATACTTGTTAGCATCCAAAAGTGCCTACAATCTATCTTGGATGGCGTGACATGGGTCATCACGAGGCCCAACCCCGTGAGGAACAATGCCATGGTCTGGCAGAGCCTCTATAACTCACGATCTACCTTAGTTTCTAGGGAAGCCACCAGGGTTTCTATTTCCTTCCTAGTTTGGCCCATTATTGTAAGAAGAGCTAGAAGTTGCAAAAAGGAAGAAGAATGGAGGAGAAGAAGAAAAAGAAAAAGAATGGCGAGAGGGAGAAAGCAGGAAAGAGAGTTAGCAGCGAGAAAGAGAGGAAGAAGAAGAAGAAAGGTGCGGAGAAAAAGGAGAAAGGAGCGTCACCGGTTCCAAACTACACTAACAAAGCCACTAATGAAAGGGAGAGCCACCGAAATGGTGATACTTGTTGGCATCCAAAAGTACCTATAATCCATCTTGAATGGCGTGACATGGGTCATCATGAGGCCCAACCCCGTGAGGAACAATGCCATGATGAGGCAGAGCCTCTACAACTCACGATCTATCTTGGTTTCTAGGGAAGCCACTAGGGCTTCCATTTCCTCCATAGTTTGGCCCATTATGCTAAGGAGAGCTAAAAGTTGCAGAAAGGAAGAAGAATGGAAGAGAAGAAGAAAAAGAAGAAGAAAGACGCGAGGGAGAAAGTAAGAAAGAGAGTTAGTAGCGAGAAAAAGAGGAAGAAGAAGAAGAAAGGCGTGAGGAAGAAGTAGAAAGGAGAGCCACCAGTTTTCATACCACACTAACAAAGCCACCGATGAAAGAAAGAGCCACCGGAATAGTGATACTTGTTGGCATCTAAAAGTGCCTACAATCCATCTTGGATGGCGTGACATGGGTCAACACGAGGCCCAATCCCATGAGAAACAATGCCATGATTTGGCAGAGCCTGTACAACTCACGATCTACCTTGATTTCTAGGGAAGCCACCAGGGCTTTCATTTCCTCCCTAGTTTGGCCCATTATGCTAAGGAGAGCTAGAAGTTGCAAAAAGGAAGAAGAATGGAGGAGAAGAAGAAAAAGAAGAAGAATGTCGCGAGGGAGAAAGTAGGAAAGAGAGTTAGCAGGAAGAAAGAGAGGAAGAAGAAGAAGAAAGGTGCGGGGAAGAAGAAGAAACGAGAGCCACCAATTTCCATACTGCACTAACAAAGCCACCGATGAAAGGAAGAGCCACCGGAATACTGATACTTGTTGGCAACCAAACGTGCCTACAATCCATCTTGGATGGCGTGACATGGGTCATCACGAGGCCCAACCCCGTGAGGAACAATGCCATGATCTGGCATAGCATCTACAACTCACGATCTACCTTGGTTTCTAGGGAAGCCACAAGGGCTTCCATTTCCTTCCTAATTTGACCTATTATGCTAAGGAGAGCTAGAAGTTGCAGAAAGGAAGAAGAATGGAGGAGAAGAAGAAAAAGAAGAAGAAAGGCGCGAGGGAGAAAGCAGGAAAGAGAGTTAGCAACGAGAAAGACAGGAAGAAGAAGAAGAAAGGCGCGGGAAAGAAGGAGAAAGGAGAGCCATAAGTTTCCATACTATACTAGCAAAGCCACCGATGAAAGGAACAACCACCGAAATAGTGATTCTTGTTGGCATCCAAAAGTGCCTACAATCCATCTTGGATGGCGTGACATGGGTCATCACGAGGCCTAACCCCGTGAGGAACAATGCCATTATCTCGCAGAGCCTCTACAACTCACGATCTACCTTGATTGCTAGGGAAGCCACCAGGGCTTTCATTTCCTCCCTAGTTTGGCCCATTATACTAAGGAGAGCTAGAAGTTGCAGAAAGGAAGAAGAATGGAGGAGAAGAAGAAAAAGAAGAAGAAAGGCGCGAGGGAGAAAGTAGGAAAGAGAGTTAGCAGCGAGAAAGAGAGGATGAAAAAGAAGAAAGGTGCGGGGAAGAAAGAGAAAGGAGAGCCACCAGTTTCCATACTACACTAACAAAGCCACCGATGAAAGGAAGAGCCACCGGAATAGTGATACTTGTTGGTATCTAAAAGTGCCTACAATGCATCTTGAATGGCATGACATGGGTCATCACGAGGCCCAACCCCGTAAGGAACAATGCCATGATCTGGAAGAGCCTCTACAACTCACGATCTACCTTGATTTCTAGGGAAGCCACTAGGGCTTCCATTTTCTCCCTAGTATGGCCCATTATGCTAAGGAGAGCTAGAAGTTGTAGAAAGGAAGAAGAATGGAGGAGAAGAAGAAAAAGAAGAAGAAAGGCGCGAGGGAGAAAGTAGGAAAGAGAGTTAGGAGCGAGAAAGAGAGGAAGAAGAAGAAGATGTGTGCGGGAAAGAAGCAGAAAAGAGAGCCACCAGTTTTCATAGTACACTAACAAAGCTACCGATGAAAGGAAGAGCCACCGGAATAGTGATACTTGTTGGCATCCAAAAGTGCCTACATTCCATCTTGAATGGCGTGACATGGGTTATCACGAGGCCCAACCCCCTGAGGAACAATGCCATGATCTGGTAGAGCCTCTACAACTCACGATCTACCTTGGTTTGTAGGGAAGCCACCAGGGCTTTCATTTCCTCCCTAGTTTGGCCCATTATACTAAGGAGAGCTAGAAGTTGCAGAAAGGAAGAAGAATGGAGGAGAAGAAGAAAAAGAAGAAGAAAAGGCGCGAGGGAGAAAGTAGGAAAGAGAGTTAGCAGCGAGAAAGAGAGGAAGAAGAAGACGAAAGGTGCGGGGAAGAAGGAGAAAGGAGAGCCAGCAGTTTCCATACTACACTAACAAAGCCGCCGATGAAAGAAAGAGCCACCGGAATAGGGATGAAAAAAGGTGCGAGGGAGAAAGCAGGAAAGAAAGTTAGAAGCGAGCAAGAGAGAAAGAAGAAGAAGAAAGGTGCGGGAAAAAAGGATAAAGGAGAGTCACCAGTTTCCATAGTCCACTAACAAAGCCACCGATGAAAGGAAGAGCCACCGGAATAGTGATACTTGTTGGCATCCAAAAGTGTCTACAATCCATCTTAGATGGAGTGACATAGGTCATCACGAGACCCAATCCCGTGAGGAACAATGCCATGATCTGGCAGAGCCTCTACAACTCACGTTCTACCTTGATTTCTAGGGATGCCACAGGGCTTCCATTTCCTCCCTAGTCTGGCCCATCATGCTAAGGAGAGCTAGAAGTTGCAGAAAGGAAGAAGAATGGAGGAGAAGAAGAAAAAGAAGAAGAAAAGCGCAAGGGAGAAAGCAGGAAAGAGAGTTAGTAGCGAGAAAGAGAGAAAGAAGAAGAAGAAAGGCGTGAGGAAGAAGGAGAAAGGAGAGCACCAGTTTCCATAGTACACTAACAAAGCCACCGATGAAAGGAACAGCCACCGGAATAGTGATACTTGTTAGCATCCAAAAGTGCCTACAATCTATCTTGGATGGCGTGACATGGGTCATCACGAGGACCAACCCCGTGAGGAACAATGCCATGGTCTGGCAGAGCCTCTATAACTCACGATCTACCTTAGTTTCTAGAGAAGCCACCAGGCTTTCTATTTCCTTCCTAGTTTGGCCCATTATTGTAAGAAGAGCTAGAAGTTGCAAAAAGGAAGAAGAATGGAGGAGAAGAAGAAAAAGAAAAAGAATGGCGAGAGGGAGAAAGCAGGAAAGAGAGTTAGCAGCGAGAAAGAGAGGAAGAAGAAGAAGAAAGGTGCGGAGAAAAAGGAGAAAGGAGCGTCACCGGTTCCACACTACACTAACAAAGCCACTAATGAAAGGGAGAGCCACCGAAATAGTGATACTTGTTGCCATCCAAAAGTGCCTATAATCCATCTTGAATGGCGTGACATGGGTCATCATGAGGCCCAACCCCGTGAGGAACAATGCCATGATGAGGCAGAGCCTCTACAACTCACGATCTATCTTGGTTTCTAGGGAAGCCACTAGGGCTTCCATTTCCTCCCTAGTTTGGCCCATTATGCTAAGGAGAGCTAAAAGTTGCAGAAAGGAAGAAGAATGGAAGAGAAAAAGAAAAAGAAGAAGAAAGACGCGAGGGAGAAAGTAAGAAAGAGAGTTAGTAGCGAGAAAAAGAGGAAGAAGAAGAAGAAAGGCGTGAGGAAGAAGTAGAAAGGAGAGCCACCAGTTTTCATACTACACTAACAAAGCCACCGATGAAAGAAAGAGCCACCGGAATAGTGATACTTGTTGGCATCTAAAAGTGCCTACAATCCATCTTGGATGGCGTGACATGGGTCAACACGAGGCCCAATCCCGTGAGAAACAATGCCATGATTTGGCAGAGCCTGTACAACTCACGATCTACCTTGATTTCTAGGGAAGCCACCAGGGCTTTCATTTCCTCCATAGTTTGGCCCATTATGCTAAGGAGAGCTAGAAGTTGCAGAAAGGAAGAAGAATAGAGGAGAAGAAGAAAAAGAAGAAGAAAGGCGCGAGGGAGAAAGTAGGAAAGAGAGTTAGCAGCGAGAAAGAGAGGATGAAGAAGAAGAAAGGTGCGGGGAAGAAAGAGAAAGGAAAGCCACCAGTTTTCATACTACACTAACAAAGCCACCGATGAAAGGAAGAGCCACCGGAATAGTGATACTTGTTGGTATCTAAAAGTGCCTACAATGCATCTTGAATGGCATGACATGGGTTATCACGAGGCCCAACCCCGTAAGGAACAATGCCATAATCTGGAAGAGCCTCTACAACTCACGATCTACCTTGGTTTCTAGGGAAGCCACTAGGGCTTCCATTTTCTCCCTAGTATGGCCCATTATGCTAAGGAGAGCTAGAAGTTGTAGAAAGGAAGAAAAATGGAGGAGAAGAAGAAAAAGAAGAAGAAAGGCGCGAGGGAGAAAGTAGGAAAGAGAGTTAGTAGCGAGAAAGAGAGGAAGAAGAAGAAGAAATGTGCGGGAAAGAAGCAGAAAAGAGAGCCACCAGTTTTCATAGTACACTAACAAAGCTACCGATGAAAGGAAGAGCCACCGGAATAGTGATACTTGTTGGCATCCAAAAGTGCCTACATTCCATCTTGAATGGCGTGACATGGGTCATCACGAGGCCCAACCTCCTAAGGAACAATGCCATGATCTGGTAGAGCCTCTACAACTCACGGTCTACCTTGGTTTCTAGGGAAGCCACCAGTTTCCATACTACACTAACAAAGCCGCCGATGAAAGAAAGAGCCACCGAAATAGTGATACTTGTTGGCATCCAAAAGTGCCTGCAATCCATCTTGAATGGCGTGACATGAGTCATCACGAGGCCCAACTCCGTGAGGAACAATGCCATTATCTAGTAGAGCTTTTACAACTCACGATCTACCTTGATTTCTAGGGAAGCCACTAGGGCTTCCATTTCTTCCCTAGTATGGCCCATTATGCTAAGGAGAGCTAGAAGTGTTAAAAAGGAAGAAGAATGGAGGAGAAGAAGCAAAAGAAGAAGAAAGGCGCGGGGGAGAAAATAGCAAAGAGAGTTAGCAGCGAGAAAGAGAAGAAGAAGAACAAGAAAGGTGTGGGGAAGAAGGAGAAAGGAGAGCCACCAGTTTCCATACTACACTAGCAAAGCCACCGATGAAAGGAAGAGCCACCGAAATAGTGATACTTGTTGGCATCTAAAAGTGCCTACAGTCCATCTTGGATGGCGTGACATGGGTCATCACAAGGCCCAATCCCGTGAGGAACAATGCCATGATCTGGCAGAGCCTCTACAACTCACGATCTATGTAGGTTTCTAGGGAAGCCGCTAGGGCTTCCATTTCCTCCATAGTATGGCCCATTATGCTAAGGAGAACTAGAAGTTGTAGAAAGGAAGAAGAATAGAGGAGAAGAAGAAAAAGAAGAAGAAAGGCGTGAGGGAGAAAGTAGGAAAGAGAGTTAGCAGCGAGAAAGAGATGATGAAGAAGAAGAAAGGTGCGGGGAAAAAAGAGAAAGGAGAGCCACCAGTTTCCATACTACACTAACAAAGCCACCGATGAAAGGAAGAGCCACCGGAATAGTGATACTTCTTGGCATCTAAAAGTGCCTACAATGCATCTTGGATGGCATGACATGGGTCATCACAAGGACATACCCCGTGAGGAACAATGCCATGGTCTGGCAGAGCCTCTACAACTCACGATCTACCTTAGTTTCTAGGGAAGCCACCAGGGCTTCTATTTCCTCCCTAGTTTGGCCCATTATGCTAAGAAGAGCTAGAAATTGCAAAAAGGAAGAAGAATGGAGGAGAAGAAGAAAAAGAAAAAGAATGGCGCGAGGCAGAAAGCAGGAAAGAGAGTTAGCAGCGAGAAAGAGAGGAAGAAGAAGAAGAAAGGGGCGGAGAAGAAGGAGAAAGGAGAGCCACCAGTTTCCATACTACACTAACAAAGCCAGCAAAGAAAGGAAGAGCTACAGAAATAGTGATACTTGTTGGCATCCAAAAGTGCCTATAATCCATCTTGAATGGCGTGACATGGGTTATTACGAGACCCAACCCCGTGAGGAACAATGCCATGATCTGGCATAGTCTCTACAACTCACGATCTACATTGGTTTCTAGGGAAGCCACTAGGGCTTCCATTTCCTCCCTAGTATGGCTCATTATGCTAAGGAGAGCTAGAAGTTGTAGAAAGGAAGAAGAATGGAGGAGAAAAAGAAAAATAATAAGAAAGGCGCGAGAGAGAAAGAAGGAAAGAGAGTTAGTAGCAAGAAAGAGAGGAAGAAGAAGAAGAAAGGCACGGCGAAAAAGGAGAAAGGAGAGCCACCGGTTTCCATACTACACTAATAAAGCCACCGATGAAAGGAAGAGCCGCCGGAATATTGATACTTGTTGGCATCCAAACGTGCCTACAATCCATCTTGGATGGCGTGACATGGGTCATCACAAGGCCCAACCCCGTGAGGAACAATGCCATGATCTGGCAGAGCCTCTACAACTCACGATCTACCTTGATTTCTAGGGATGCCACTAGGGCTTCCATTTCCTTCTTAATTTGGCCCATTATGCTAAGGAGAGCTAGAAGTTGCAGAAAGGAAGAAAAATGGAGGAGAAGAAGAAAAATAAGAACAAAGGCGTGAGTGAGAAAGCATGAAAGAGAGCTAGTAGCGAGAAAGAGAGAAAGAAGAAGAAGAAAGGTGCGGGAAAAAAGGATAAAGGAGAGTCACCAGTTTCCATAGTCCACTAACAAATCCACCGATGAAAGGAAGAGCCACCGGAATAGTGATACTTGTCGGCATCCAAAAGTGCCTACAATCCATCTTGGATGGCGTGACATGGGTCATCACGAGACCCAATCCCGTGAGGAACAATGCCATGATTTGGCAGAGCCTCTACAACTCACGTTCTACCTTGATTTCTAGGGAAGCCACCAGGGCTTCCATTTCCTCCCTAGTCTGGCCCATTATGCTAAGGAGAGCTAGAAGTTGCAGAAAGGAAGAAGAATGGAGGAGAAGAAGAAAAAGAAGAAGAAAAGCGCAAGGGAGAAAGCAGGAAAGAGAGTTAGTAGCGAGAAAGAGAGGAAGAAGAAGAAGAAAGGCGCGAGGAAGAAGGAGAAAGGAGAGCACCAGTTTCCATAGTACACTAACAAAGCCACCGATGAAAGGAATAGCCACCGGAATAGTGATACTTGTTAGCATCCAAAAGTGCCTACAATCTATCTTGGATGGCGTGACATGGGTCATCACGAGGCCCAACCCCGTGAGGAACAATGCCATGATCTGGCAGAGCCTCTACAACTCACGATCTACCTTAGTTTCTAGGGAAGCCACCAGGGTTTCTATTTCCTTCCTAGTTTGGCGTATTATGGTAAGAAGAGCTAGAAGTTGCAAAAAGGAAGAAGAATGGAGGAGAAGAAGAAAAAGAAAAAGAATGGCGCGAGGGAGAAAGCAGGAAAGAGAGTTAGCAGCGAGAAAGAGAGGAAGAAGAAGAAGAAAGGTGCGGAGAAAAAGGAGAAAGGAGCGTCACCGGTTCCATACTACACTAACAAAGCCACTAATGAAAGGGAGAGCCACCGAAATAGTGATACTTGTTGGCATCCAAAAGTGCCTATAATCCATCTTGAATGGCGTGACATGGGTCATCATGAGGCCCAACCCCGTGAGGAACAATGCCATGATCTAGCAGAGCCTCTACAACTCACGATCTACCTTGGTTTCTAGGGAAGCCACTAGGGCTTTCATTTCCTTCCTAGTTTGGCCCATTATGCTAAGGAGAGCTAAAAGTTGCAGAAAGGAAGAAGAATGGAAGAGAAGAAGAAAAAGAAGAAGAAAGACGCGAGGGAGAAAGTAAGAAAGAGAGTTAGTAGCGAGAAAGAGAGGAAGAAGAAGAAGAAAGGCGTGAGGAAGAAGTAGAAAGGAGAGCCAACAGTTTCCATACTACACTAACAAAGCCACCGATGAAAGAAAGAGCCACCGGAATACTGATACTTGTTGGCATCTAAAAGTGCCTACAATCCATCTTGGATGGCGTGACATGGGTCAACACGAGGCCCAATCCCGTGAGGAACAATGCCATGATTTGGCAGAGCCTGTACAACTCACGATCTACCTTGATTTCTAGGAAAGCCACCAGGGCTTTCATTTCCTCTCTAGTTTGGCCCATTAGGCTAAGGAGAGCTAGATGTTGCAGAAAGGAAGAAGAATGGAGGAGAAGAAGAAAAAGAATAAGAAAGGCGCGAGGGAGAAAGTAGGAAAGAGAGTTAGCAGCAAGAAAGAGAGGAAGAAGAAGAAGAAAGGTGCGGGGAAGAAGAAGAAATGAGATTCACCAATTTCCATACTACACTAACAAAGCCACCGATGAAAGGAAGAGCCACCGGAATACTGATACTTGTTGGCATCTAAAAGTACCTACAATCCATCTTGGATGGCGTGACATGGGTCATCACGAGGCCCAACCCCGTGAGGAACAATGCCATGATCTGGAAGAGCATCTACAACTCACAATCTACCTTGGTTTCTAGGGAAGCCACTAGGGCTTCCATTTCCTCCCTAGTTTGGCCCATTATGCTAAGGAGAGTTAGAAGTTGCAGAAAGGAAGAAGAATGGAGGAGAAAAAGAAAACGATGAAGAAAGGCGCTAGGGAGAAAGCAGGAAAGAGAGTTAGTAGCGAGAAAGAGAGGAAGAAGAAGAAGAAAGGTGCGGGGAAGAAGGAGAAAGGAAAGCCACAAGTTTCCATACTACACTAACAAAGCTACCGATGAAAGAAAGAGCCACTTGATTAGTGATACTTGTTGGCATCCAAAAGTGCCTACAATCCATCTTGGATGGCGTGACATGAGTCATCATGAGGCCCAATCCCGTGAGAAACAATGCCATGATGTAGAAGAGCCTTTACAAATCACGATCTACCTTGGTTTCTAGGGAAGTCACCAGGGCTTCCATTTCCTCCCTATTTGGCCCATTATGCTAAGGAGAGCTAGAAGTTGCAGAAAGGAAGAAGAATGGAGCAGAAGAAGAAAAAGAAGAAGAAAGGCGCGAGGGAGAAAGCAGAAAGAGAGTTAGTAGCAAGAAAGAGAGGAAGAAGAAATAGAAAGGCGCGGGAAAGAAGGAGAAAGGAGAGTCACCCGTTACCATAGTACACTAACAAAGCCACCGATGAAAGGAAGAGCCGCCGGAATAGTGATACTTGTTGGCATCCAAACGTGCCTACAATCCATCTTGGATGGCGTGACATGGGTCATCACGAGGCCCAACCCCGTGAGGAACAATGCCAAGATCTGGCATAGCATCTACAACTCACGATCTACCTTGGTTTCTAGGGAAGCCACTAGGGCTTCCATTTCCTTCCTAATTTGACCCATTATGCTAAGGAGAGCTAGAAGTTGCAGAAAGGAAGAAGAATGGAGGAGAAGAAGAAAAAGAAGAAGAAAGGCGCGAGGGAGAAAGCAGGAAAGAGAGTTAGCAACGAGAAAGACAGGAAGAAGAAGAAGAAAGGCGCGGGAAAGAAGGAGAAAGGAGAGCCACAAGTTTCCATACTATACTAGCAAAGCCACCGATGAAAGGAACAACCACCGAAATAGTGATACTTGTTGGCATCCAAAAGTGCCTACAATCCATCTTGGATGGCGTGACATGGGTCATCACGAGGCCCAACTCCGTGAGGAACAATGCCATTATCTCGCAGAGCCTCTACAACTCACGATCTACCTTGATTGCTAGGGAAGCCACCAGGGCTTTCATTTCCTCCCTAGTTTGGCCCATTATACTAAGGAGAGCTAGAAGTTGCAGAAAGGAAGAAGAATGGAGGAGAAGAAGAAAAAGAAGAAGAAAGGCGCGAGGGAGAAAGTAGGAAAGAGAGTTAGCAGCGAGAAAGAGAGGATGAAGAAGAAGAAAGGTGCGGGGAAGAAAGAGAAAGGAGAGCCACCAGTTTCCATACTACACTAACAAAGCCACCGATGAAAGGAAGAGCCACCGGAATAGTGCTACTTGTTGGTATCTAAAAGTGCCTACAATGCATCTTGAATGGCATGACATGGGTCATCATGAGGCCCAACCACGTGAGAAACAATGCCATGATCTGGAAGAGTCTCTACAACTCACGATCCACCTTGGTTTTTAGGGAAGCCACTAGGGCTTCCATTTTCTCCCTAGTATGGCCCATTATGCTAAGGAGAGCTAGAAGTTGTAGAAAGGAAGAAGAATGGAGGAGAAGAAGAAAAAGAAGAAGAAAGGCGCGAGGGAGAAAGTAGGAAAGAGAGTTAGTAGCGAGAAAGAGAGGAAGAAGAAGAAGAAATGTGCGGGAAATAAGCAGAAAAGAGAGCCACCAGTTTTCATAGTACACTAACAAAGCTACCGATGAAAGGAAGAGCCACCGGAATAGTGATACTTGTTGGCATCCAAAAGTGCCTACATTCCATCTTGAATGGCGTGACATGGGTCATCACGAGGCCCAACCCCCTGAGGAACAATGCCATGATCTGGTAGAGCCTCTACAACTCACGATCTACCTTGGTTTTTAGGGAAGCCACCAGGGCTTTCATTTCCTCCCTAGTTTGGCCCATTATACTAAGGAGAGCTAGAAGTTGCAGAAAGGAAGAAGAATGGAGGAGAAGAAGAAAAAGAAGAAGAAAAGGCGCGAGGGAGAAAGTAGGAAAGAGAGTTAGCAGCGAGAAAGAGAGGAAGAAGAAGAAGAAAGGTGCGGGGAAGAAGGAGAAAGGAGAGCCACCAGTTTCCATACTACACTAACAAAGCCGCCGATGAAAAAAAGAGCCACCGGAATAGTGATACTTGTTGGCATCCAAAAGTGCCTTCAATCCATCTTGAATGGCATGACATGGGTCATCACGAGGCCCAACTCCGTGAGGAACAATGCCATTATCTAGTAGAGCTTTTACAACTCACGATCTACCTTGATTTCTAGGGAAGCCACTAGGGCTTCCATTTCTTCCCTAGTATGGCCCATTATGCTAAGGAGAGCTAGAAGTGTCAAAAAGGAAGAAGAATGGAGGAGAAGAAGAAAAAGAAGAAGAAAGGCGCAAGGGAGAAAATAGGAAAGAGAGTTAGCAGCGAGAAAGAGAGGAAGAAGAAGAAGAAAGGTGTGGGAAAGAAGGAGAAAGGAGTGCCACCAGTTTCCATACTACACTAGCAAAGCCACCGATGAAAGGAAGAGCCACCGAAATAGTGATACTTGTTGGCATCTAAAAGTGCCTACAGTCCATCTTGGATGGCGTGACATGGGTCATCACGAGGCCCAATCCCGTGAGGAACAATGCCATGATCTGGCAGAGCCTCTACAACTCACGATCTATGTTGGTTTCTAGGGAAGCCGCTAGGGCTTCCATTTCCTCCATAGTATGGCCCATTATGCTAAGGAAAGCTAGAAGTTGTAGAAAGGAAGAAGAATGGAGGAGAAGAAGAAAAAGAAGAAGAAAAAGAAGAAGAAAGGCGCGAGGGAGAAAGTAGGAAAGAGAGTTAGCAGCGATAAAGAGAGGATGAAGAAGAAGAAAGGTCCGGGGAAGAAAGAGAAAGGAGAGCCACCAGTTTTCATACTACACTAACAAAGCCACCGATGAAAGGAAGAGCCACCGGAATAGTGATACTTGTTGGTATCTAAAAGTGCCTACAATGCATCTTGGATGGCATGACATGGGTCATCACAAGGCCCAACCCCGTGAGGAACAATGCCATGGTCTGACAGAGCCTCTACAACTCACGATCTACCTTAGTTTCTAGGGAAGCCACCAGGGCTTCTATTTCCTCCCTAGTTTGGCCCATTATGCTAAGAAGAGCTAGAAGTTGCAAAAAGGAAGAAGAATGGAGGAGAATAAGAAAAAGAAAAATAATGGCGCGAGGGAGAAAGCAGGAAAGAGAGTTAGCAGCGAGAAAGAGAGGAAGAAGAAGAAGAAAGGTGCGGAGAAGAAGGAGAAAGGAGAGCCACCAGTTTCCATACTACACTAACAAAGCCACCAATGAAAGGAAGAGCCACAGGAATAGTGATACTTGTTGGCATCCAAAAGTGCCTATAATCCATCTTGAATTGCGTGACATGGGTCATCATGAGGCCCAACCCCGTGAGGAACAATGCCATGATCTAGCAGAGCCTCTACAACTCACGATCTACCTTGGTTTCTAGGGAAGCCACTAGGGCTTCCATTTCCTCCCTAGTTTGGCCCATTATGCTAAGTAGAGCTAGAAGTTGCAGAAAGGAAGAAGAATGGAGGAGAAGAAGAAAAAGAAGAAGAAAGACGCGAGGGAGAAAGCAGGAAAGAGAGTTAGTAGCGAGAAAGAGAGGAAGAAGAAGAAGAAAGGCGCGAGGAAGAAGTAGAAAGGAGAGCCACCAGTTTCCATACTACACTAACAAAGCCACCGATGAAAGGAAGAGCCACCGGAATAGTGATACTTGTTGGCATCCAAAAGTGCCTACAATGCATCTTGGATGGCATGACATGGGTCATCACAAGGCCCAACCCCGTGAGGAACAATGCCATGATCTGGCAGAGCCTCTACAACTCACGATCTACCTTGGTTTCTAGGGAAGCCACTAGGGCTTCTATTTCCTCCCTAGTTTGGCCCATTATACTAAGGAGAGCTAGAAGTTGTAGAAAGGAAGAAGAATGGAGGAGAAGAAGAAAAAGAAGAAGAAAGGCGCGAGGAAGAAAGCAGGAAAAAGAGTTAGCAACGAGAAAGAGAGAAAGAAGAAGAAGAAAGGTGTGGGGAAGAAGGAGAAAGGAGAGCCACCAGTTTTCATACTACACTAACAAAGCCACCGATAAAAGGAAGAGCCACCTGAATAGTGATACTTGTTGGCATCCAAAAGTGCCTACAATCCATCTTGAATGGCGTGACATAGGTAATCACGAGGCCCAATCCCATGAGGAATAATGCCATGATTTGGCAGAGCCTTTACAACTCACGATCTACCTTGGTTTCTAGGGAAGCCACTAGGGCTTCCATTTCCTCCCTAGTTTGGCCCATTATGCTAAGGAGAGCTAGAAGTTGCAGAAAGGAAGAAGAATGGAGGAGAAGAAGAAATAGAAGAAGAAATGCGCGAGGGAGAAAGTAAGAAAGAAAGTTAGCAGCGAGAAAGAGAGGAAGAAGAAAAAGAAATGCACGGGAAAGAAGGAGAAAGGAGAGCAAGCCTTAATAAACAAAGAGAATGGATAAAAAAAATAAAGACAAAACAAACGAAATAAAAAGCGGTTAGTGTACGTCATCCAATCTTTGTAATTTGTTTGACATGTAGTGCCATAGGAGAAACACTGATTCATTAATTGAAAAGACCTAAAACAAGCACTGAAGTGGCAAACTTATTTCTTAAAACACAAAAAAAAAATACTGAAATTTTAATTATGCTTGAGAAGCAGCTCTCTCAATCACCTTTGACAACCTTCCAATCCCCGAAAAGCTCCAGCCCTTTCGTCACCCTTCCTTTCTCTCGGCCCCATCTCCTGCCCTAGCCCCTCCTTCAGCTCCTGCCCTAGCTCCATGAATCTTCCAATCCTTGAACTTGAACTGGGGACACGCCAGCAAGACAGAGATGAGATATATGGTACCGATGAACACCAAAAAATAGACCATCCCGATGAAGATGATTGCCCAGAAGTGGCAGCCCTTTATTTTTTTACCCCCTCCCTTTCCCTCAACCCCGGCTTTGATCCTAGCCCCGCCTTCAGATCTTACCCCAACCTCGACCTCGGCGTTGTCTCCAACCCCGACCCCGCCTCCGACGCCTGCAACGTTTTCCTGATATGGGTTACATTAATTAAGATTGTTATTACTCGCTTACGGGTTTGGTCTTATAAGGTTGGATATAAGGTATTTTTATTGGTCAGATATGGGCTCGGCTTGTGTGGGCCGAGTTCGGCCCGACCCGTTATGAGATGACTTGGCTAGAAACTCTACAAATAGCGCTGGAGGTCTCTCCTCTGCACCTAACTCTCTAATTTCTCTCAAAACTCACCTAAGGTTTCCATAAGCCAACTGAGGCGGTCTCATAGCATCGGGACTACAGGGGTGACAGGGGAGAAGACCTATGGCACTGGTTCATCGTCATTTCCGCATCTAGGACGATGGAATCCAAATCAGGTGCTCAAATTCTATTCATCCTTTTACCATACCGTCAATATCTCATTATGATGATTCTAGGGTGCTCGACCGAGCTATACGAGCCGGCCAACATATGGTATCAGAGCCGCCATAGTCGCGAAATGGGCCGAGTACTGTTCCTATGTGATTTTGTTTTTTTCATTCATTGAATGTTAGAATAAATCACATAGATGGATAGATCGTCACGAGATGAGAAAAATGAGTGGTCGTAGGCCGCAACGGGCCGCTGGGAACCACCGCATGTGCCAGAGCGTTACTAAGACGCGGTGGCACAGCACGGCCATGCGCGGGCGTCCCCAGCATGTGCAATGCACGCGCTAGGGTTTGACGATAGCCAGGTCGATCCGGTTACTTGACTCAACTCGCAAACTCGACCCAGGGTCTGACCCGGTGACTCGACTTGACTAAGGACCCGACCTAGACCTGACCCCGTTGATGGAACCGGTCAGACCGGTCGGCAGTTAGACCGGTCGAACTAGCCATTTTGGCTGACTTAAGTGTCGGCGCGTGAAGCCCACGTGCCGCGCCTTCAGGAGGCGCCTGAAGGCACGTTCAGGCTTCGATTGGAGCATGCAAGGTACCGACGTGCTCATATAAAGATTCTCTACACTATGGTATATTTATTTTTCATGTTTGATACTTTTAAGGATGTGAAAATACATACGGAACCCTATATACACATATTTTTAGGGTATATTTTCGTATTTTCCTGTATTTCTCTATGGTTTAAGAGATATATATTAAAGCTTACATGTATATGACGACATAAGGACGTGTAGATCATGTGTCATTGATAGTATGTATAAGGTTCAACATATATTAATGTATAGAGCAATGTAATTAGCATGGTATGTAATTTTAAAGACATTGCCCATATCTTCTAGTCTAGAATTACATCTATATAGTATATGTGAGACAGAAAGTTTATATCCTTAGTATGAGAGAGTTTCAATGATTCAATTTGGTAGTGACCACAAAAGTGGCACACTTGATTAAGTTTGAGAAATATTAGTCTTGTATTATTAGGATGTCTCCTATTCTAATGTGTTGTCATACTCTCAAAGGAGGTGATTATGTATTGGTTCATGAAGGGATGCATGTACAGCATGCGTGAGGAATGATTGATCCTAATGATTCATACATCCAAAGGTGCTGAATTCATAAAATATTGAAATATATTCGCATGACCATTTTCATGTAGAGGGTAGACAATTGCATGTCATGTATTCTGCCCAAACATTGGATTGCACTCGGATGATTATTCTGAGAAACTTAAGACAACCAAGGATGGCAGCCAAACATGACAAAGATCTACAATGCACAAGTTAAATATTGTCCTTTAATCAGGCTGCCCTGTGGCCACATACAAATGGTTTACCATCTCAAACAGCAAGCCTCTTGTCCTTTCCATATCTCCATTTAATTTTATCCGAAAAGAATTTGACAGTATCGAGAAGCCCTGAAAGAAGGTAACTAAGGTTTCTCCTGAGTTTGGGGAAGAATATTGCAGCCGTGGAGCCTGAAGCGCTAAAAACAGAGTGTTAGATAGTGTGTTCTTCACTAATGGAGGATGACAGTGCAATGTGAAAATGCGCCCAAAGGATTCTATTGTTCTAAGTAATTTGCTCAATTAAAAACCATGCACCTCCTCCTTCCCCCCCCCCCCTCTCTCTCTCTCTCTCTCTCTCTCTCTCGATAATCCTTTTCCAATTCTGGCCTGCATCCGTGAATTAACGCCCTTAGTTATACTTATGCATGCCTATACAGGGGAAGGCTATGCCAAATATTTGGCGCAGGCTTACTTTGCCAACAGGTACGTTTTGCCCAGTGTGTGTTTACTGAGGGACAGCACCGGTTGTCATACTGCCTAGTGCTAAATACAGACTATTAGTCAAAAAATATATGTATATATATATAGAGAGCGAAAGCGTTTATTATTTGCATTTACTGGTTAGTAGTGATAATGGTATGAATGACCTAGTTCAAAAGTTAAAAATATTAAAAGCATGAAGCTAGATGATGTCTTCTAAGCAGAATCATGATAGGACATAGACGATACAAGCAGAAATACCCGGTAAGGCACTGATGGAGAACTTGGATGCATGGACAATCTTGGATTGAAGTCATCGTTGATTAGGACATCATTTCTCGACGTGCGAACAAGAAGATCTAACTATCAAGGGACGAACAAATATTACCGCACAAAACAAACAGTGTTGTGCCAATCCGTCGCCATGCCATTAAATATCTCTAACTTTCCAAGACTAATGCACTCCGATAAAATGGTTTATTTCTAGTTTAGTACTCTAAACACAAAATTAGTTCACGCACCTAAGCTATTATTATATGTGCCTGTGAATGCTCGGAATCATAACTAAATGAATTCACATACCTCCCTTTCCCTTTTCATATTCCACTAAATCCTAATGGCCTAATTCCAAAAAAAACACAAATTTTATCTTGAGTGACAACTCTGGCCTAAATCTTTTTTTTTTGTCTCATAAAAAATTACTAACTTTCACTTAAATCCCAAGTCTTGCCCGAACAATTTGAAAATTTCATATCACGGGGGCCAGATTTGGGATTTAACTTTAAGTTAGTGATTTTTTATTAGATAAAAAAAAGTTCGGATCAGAATTATCACTCAAGGTAAAGTTGGTGTTTTTTTTTTAATTAGCCCAAATGCTGACTCGACACACTAAATATTTAGAGCTTTCACTCATTGGCAAACTAAATGCACCGATCACATTTTCTAATTAGAGATTTACTACAATGCATGGGCTCTGAATTGAATAGTTGTTTTTACAAATTATAAGTTAACGCCTTCCAAACCGTTAGCCCATTTTTACACCTACTTCCAAACTTTTAGATCTTAGATTATTATGATCGTTCGATCTTGATTTCTTTAGATACTATATTTATTTCTGATTAGCGATTTAAGATGCGTGTTTTTTGAACAAATTGTATTTATTTCCCAATGTAAAGTTTATATCTTTTAATGACGGCCACCATTTCGCACCTAGCTCGAATTTTTAGATATTTTGATTTTGCGCTATTATGTCACTCCATTTGTGATTAAGTTGTTACAAAAAACTAGAATCACTTTGAAGAAAAAGCCTTTTTTTTCCTTCTCCATTTTGTCTTATATGAGCCGGTCAGTATTATTAAAGTTGCAAATAAAGTTTTAACTAATCGCATTGATCATTAAATTATATTTATGGGTCACTAAAATTAATAGTCATTTACCATGGGAGAAAGCGAGTGCAACTTACGCTCTTTCACGAAAATGGATCTGCCCAAATTCTCAGATTGACCGACAATCCATGCAAACCTTTGTGGCGCAAGCAAAATTATCTGAATCCTTAATTACTATGGTGATGGCCACGTGGCAACGTACATGAATTAATATTTTAGCTTATTAATTTCTTAGTCATTATAATTTGGATCTTTGGATTTTACATCAGGGTTAGTATCACGAAAAACCCCAAATTAGTACGCCTTTGACAAATTTACCATGACATATGGTAGTTAACATGTATTTCAGTTTAGGGTTTTACCCTTCCGTTTGTCACTAGATTTACAAATTTGTGGTTTTTTGCGGTATTTATTCATTTTAACGAAAGGTAAATTTGTCACAAGTATAATAGTTTGAGATTTTTGGTGATCAAAAAATTAGTTTAGAGTAAATTTGTCACAGATGTACCAATTTGGGATTTTTGGTGATTAAAAAATTAATTTGGGGTAAATTTATCACAGGTGTACCGATTTGGGGTATTTCATGGTATTAACCCTTTAAATTATTAAGATAAAAAGTCTTGAGTGCTTTTTTTCATACGAAACATGTTAGTTTGAATGTTAGCTTATATTTCATTTTAATTTAAGTTTTCTCTGTTTTGATTTGAAATACTGAAAAAAGGTAAAAGTTGAAATGCATAAGAAAATAAATGAAGGGTGGAGTATACGTTAGGAGGATAACGCAATGCCCAAGTTCTTAGCTCTATCTATCATTTACTTTTCGCGTTAAAACTGTCCAGGTTTTTCTTGAAGAAATTAAACAATAATGGAGAGTTAGCCTCCCACCCACGTTAGTGCTCCAAAAATGATGTACGGATTTTTCGATAAAGATTTAGTTGATGGTAATTATATCGCCCAAGAATTATCAAGAGAACATACCTTGAATGCAACATATATTCGCAATATCTTATCTAACATACATCAAATAGCCATTATGGGAGCCGCCAAATGATATGAACTCGTGCGAGATCAGGCAACTAAGCAAAAGAATTAGTCTGTTTTATCCTGATCAAAGCGTTCGATATTAAAGTTTGCGCAAACGAATTTTGAATGATAAAGATATTATCTTATGAGATTCATTGTGCTGACAAAATAAAAAGTGGTTTCTATGAAACTCTTGTAGAAAAGACAAGATGCGAAAGCTTGATGAGTGCAATATGGATTAGTACTATATGTTTCACTTCCAAATTGGAGAGTCTGCTGATGCTCATGATAAACAATTGACCTTAGATTAACTCTAAACCTTAATTTTACAATGTCGTGATTGATTTGAAGATAAAGCAAGATTGCATAACCAATATTTTTAAAAAATGAAGGAAAAGAAAGAATGAAAACCAAACAATGTCCCGTGTTTTTTTTACGCAGCTGTCTGTCCTTATGCTTGGCGCTTGGTATTGCATTGGTCTCTCTACTTTTATTCTCTCCTCTACTCAGAGTCACTTTGTTTTGCTCAGTACTCGTTTTGTCGTAGATGATGCAGATAGGTTTTTAGGTTTAGAATTCGGGAAATTATGAATTCTTCTTATCGCTCGTTTTGTCGTAGAAGATAATGCTGATGGGTTTTTAGATTTTGAATTCGGGAAAGCTTGTAATGGAAGACCATGCAAATGACTATTTATGTCTTGCTTTCAGTGAGACGTGTCTTGGTCATCGGATTTAATTAAACGTGGTTTTTTATGTGATGCAGATGGCTGTTTCTATGCGTTGCTACCCTGGTAAGCTCTCCAGCATCTGCTGGTCTATGTATATATGTCGGAAGAATTTGCAAGTTTGATTAATTAAGTTCAAAAGCAGTTCTTCAAAGCACGCCACACATCTACACACGCCCCTGAAGTCTTTAGATCATTGTGCAGTAATCCAGAAAGTACAATATGGTAGCAAAAAAGACACTATACTCACCCACATTATAATCAATCCGTCACCAGCCTACCACTAACATACGTGCTTTGTTCCAAGACAACAAGCAGCCGAACCAAAGTCGAGATCTAGGTAAACAGCGGAGGACTTCCTGACCTGTGATTGTCAAATTAAACGCCTTGCTACGTTCAACAATGTAAGGCTCGACCTCTTTGACGAAAAAATATATGCAGCTGCTATCGGTGAACGATACATTTCGAGCCGCTTTTTTGCCCAGCCGCTTTTTTGCCCACACTGTCTGAGGAGTCACTGCTCTAGGACTACGACTTGCGAATTAGAAGAAAAGGCTACATTTCTCAAGGCAAGTAGATCGAAATATCATCCTCAATTATAACACTAAGATATTGGTGAACAAGATTCACTTCCACTGTTAAAAAGGTTTTATAGCTCACCGCAAAAATCAGCCAAAGAAAACCAAAGACTAATTATACATGAAGGCAATTTTTTAACTCTTTCAATGCAAATGTATGTGCTCTTACAGCTCAACCTACCATATGGAAAGACTGAGAGAGAACAAAATAAGTCAATGTGAACTGTTTGCTCGAGAAGCATTAGCAAGATTGTCCATCCCGAGGGTCCAAATGCATTTATTCTACTTCCAAGTTGATCCACCCAGTCTAATAACTTCTTCACCTTCGCTATTGCCCCTAGGAATCCTTTCCATAGTAGTACCTCCTTTTTTATCGCTTGCGTCCCCGTATAGATCCCTCAGCTTGGCTAGATTCAAAGATGCAGCGGTCTTCTCCTTAATTCCGTCTTTCAGCGGACTGTGATGATTACGGTCGAGACGTGCGCTACCATCTCGCAAACTCTGACTCAGGCTTCTGCTCCGACTTCGACTCCGGCTCCTGCTCCTCCGAGAATCCCTGCTGCGCTTCTCATAATCCGCTCTGGTTTCTCTCTGTGCATACCTGGATCTACGGTCCGAATCACGCCTGTCCCGTTCTCGATCGCGGTCCCTCAATCTCTCCCTATCTCTCTCTCTATCTTGATCACGATATGTATCACGTGCACGATCCCTGTCCCTATCTCTTTCTCGTTCTCGTTCTCGTTCCCTTTCACGATCTCGATCATGACTATGGTCGCGATCCCTCTCCCTTTCTCGATCGCGCTCACTACGATGTCTCTCTCTATCGCGATTCCGATCTCGGTCTCTATCCAATTGTGTGTCCCTCTCAGAATATTCTCGATCATCACGGCTCTGGCTGCGACGGCTAGGAGATCTTCGTAGATCATCGCCCCCACCTTTTTCATAAGGAGGTACTGGTAAGGTGCGACGAACAGGTGAGGAATCTCTAGTTGATGCCCGATGAGGAGCCCTCTGACCAAAAGACACAGAAAGAGAAGCTTTCACAGAAGGTGGTCGTCGAGCAGTCTCCTCAGACCCATGACGAGTCGTATCACCCGTCACACCAGAATGCTTGGAAGGAAGCTTCATCTTTTCAAGGTTAGCAACAATCTGCCGCAGAACTGGGACAGGAATTCTAGGAAAGAGAGTATCAAAATAGTACTGCAGTAAAACCAAAAACAATGTGGCTGTCATGATATTGCTTTAGACTCAAAATAAAAATATCAAAATATGAGAGAGAGAGAGACAGAGAGAGAAAGAGTTAATGCATCCGCTATCCAGATACAATGGTCAGTGTACAAAAATCATTACCAGTAACATTGCTCAGTCAAACAGATCACAAAGGTGAACACCATTTGCCAAAAACACAAATAAGTAGAGTGGATAACTGCAACATTACATGTGCTGGACTGGCTAAAAGTACCCTAAATCTATGTACAAAGAACAACTATATACCTTCTATGACACTCAGGTCAGCGAAAAGAAAACTTTGGTTCATTCGGAATCTATTATAGACATGACTTTCCATCAATTAAAAGTCACAGAATGAAGGTCCCAATAGAAAACAGCACACACTCGTGGTCAGTAAGCAAACTAGAGATTGGCACAGCTTACCTGCCCAAGAAGCAAATCGCGCAAATACACACCCATTGTGGTCATTCGCCCATTTGATCCTGGAGAAAATTCCTAAAAATGATCCCGAGTCAACAGTAAGTACTTATATCAGAAACATATATTCAATGTGATCATCCAGAAAATAATTCTTCCTAGTGAAAACCGCAAGCCATTACAGTTCCTAAGAACACAAAGCAGAGATGATAGATTTGGTCCTAACAAAAGCTAATCAGAGAAATACATCCAAAATAGCATCCTCAGACTACATATGAGTCTTCTTTTCAAAAAAGTTATTTCATGTCAAGCAGCAACAGAGAAAATACTACCAAAGTCACATGCGTCATAGCACATGCAAAAGAGAATTTGAGCAAGGGGACTTTAGATTTCAAATATGTACTCGCCTCATATTTATATTTCTCAGTTCCAGATTGGATCCATCAATGTTTGGGCATCATACCCACCCACACCAAAACCAATGCTTGGCTAGCTGCTTTCTGATGACTGTATCAGACATTTTAAAACGAAAAGTGCTTCTGACTAAGTAATGAACCAAGTGAGAAAAAAAAGTGTAACACAGATCATTGATCCTCCAAAGGAAAGAGATCACACAAAGATAGAAAAGGCACAGATCTTAGCTCTAGAGAAAGCAAAAATAAATTGAGAGACTGCTCTCATCAGATGCACCAGTTAAGACTACACTAAAGAGAAAGTAAAAGATAAAAGAGAACATAAAGAAACGTAAAAGTACTGGGACATGCAAAACTTATCGAAAGGAGAGTAAGACAAAATCTAATTTGCATGTGGATGCTTTTTAGTTTTTACATGAACGGGTTCCTGATGCATGCATGGATGTGAATTATTAAATTCAAAAGGCAGCTCATAATATAACCTTTTTCCCATATTATTGCTCAAGGCTTTCTAAACACTCATTAAACCTTCATTCCCCTAGTTCACCTTTGTTGCAACGTGTGACCATCATAACAACGTTTCCCAAAACATTCTCAGGGAGCAGATAGTAAAAAAAATCAATTTAAGAATACAAAAAGTCATTTGTTTTGTTACAGGCAAATTTGATTGGTGCTCAGCAACTTCATAACATTAAAAGTTCACCAAAGGTAAGGTTGAAGACACTGAATATTTGTGAATATAATAAGAGCCTCAGATAGGTGAGTCAGACTTTAGGAACCCAACTAGTAATCCAATAGAGGTGCATGAACTTATAAGTCAAAATTTTCAATATCTAGTAAGCAATGAACTATCAATACAGAGAAAGCCAGTCCGTCTGCTTTCAGACCACAACGCAGAGCCACATGCTGCAGTATCTAATTCATCCCAACAAAACCAAAAGCACCTCGCTGTTTAGCATGAAGCTATGACATCTTTTAATTAGACTTAAGAATGGCTGAAGTTGCCCATGTTTCCATTCTACATTTGATAAACATAACATTTCGACCTGAAAAAGTGCTTCAGCATACTATACAACACATCCATAAAAAGTCAAGCCAAAGTTGCAGGTACCTCTTCATCTTTAACATATGGCTCACACCAACTCCACAAGGTCTTAGGATCCGCAGCATATCTCAAGTAAAGAAATCCAATCTGTAAAGTTTTTGAAAATGTGAGCACCAGCATAAGCATAAGAAAACACTAACAGGAACATAAAGTAGGCAGCCTCCTCCATTACAGAAGAAAGAGCATTGTGACGACGTGTATGAAAATCTCATGCTGTTAGCTAACCTAATCTTGAAATGCAGGCTAGTCTACTTTTCATTCTTAAGCAATGTAAAATGAAGAGTTGTGTCTGACTAAGGAGTGCGGGCATTAAAATTAAGAGGGCTTTTTGGAAAGCCACAACTATGCTTTTTTCTATGTAAGCGCTTCCTCCAAGTAAACGGAAGGACTGATTGCAAGAAAGAACTGGGAAATTTTTTTAAGGGTCCAATTCACCACAGCTAAAAGGCCTAATATGTAAAACACATGGAGACCTAATATCCCCTCTGAAGTTAAATATCCCTCATATATTCTTGTTTTTCCTGATTCCATATCTTCTTTTCTCATATGCACTTCCAGAATACCAGATGCTTGAGAGAGCGAGAGAGAGAGAGAGAGAGAGAGAGAGAGGCCAACTTTGGCGTTGCCTTTCCACATCGAAAATATAGTTACATCTCTAACCAAATAGAGAGTTTCTAAGGATGAGGGAAGCTTACACTCTAATTACTTCCACAGTAATAGAGCCCTGCTGCTTCAGTTTCCCACATTCATGAGGAATTTTCAAAATTAGGTAGGAACGATTCTGCATCTTTGAGTTGTCATTTTCAATAGCTACAGGGAGTCCATGAGAATCAGATTGTGCAAAGATTTTCAGGGGGAAAAGAGAAATTTAACGCTGAATAGTTTATCAATCACTTTGGGTTATCTTATGCACAATTTAAGTACAAAAGGAAGTGGGATTCACGCAAGCTGGTTTCTGCAAAACATGGCCAAGTCAAGCTGCACGAACTTAAAGATGAAGAATCGGTCACCTTTATTTGTCATTCAGTGGAAAGTAGACATGAAAGTGCTCATTCTCCTGAGTGGTTTGAAGTTTGCTATGCTTCTAGCAATGGTGTTCTTGTTAGATAATAAGAATCTTCAAAGAAGGAATCATTTTGACAAGTAGTAACAACTAAAAACTTAAGGTTTGCAAGTGGCACTTGTTTGTAGAAGCATTAACTGGTACCAAATATTTAAGCAGATGGCCTAATTTGGAGATCTTATGCCGAATCTCTTCATGAACTTGTATTGACATCATCCTCCACAAGTTTCTTCTCTGTAATGGTGATTGTCCCTTCTAAAGCTTCCTATTGAAACTTTGTTGGAATTTCTGCTTACTTAACTAAAAGAAAACAGTCCAATGATATGGACAATGTATATTGGAAAATATACAGCAAATAAAAGCATGTTGTGTCCTTACCAAAAAAAAAAAATAAAAGCATGTTGTGAAGAATCTTAAAGTTCTCTGAACCATCACGATCCAAATAGCTCATGCTTGAACATTTCAAATTGCTGGTTCAAAAACAATTCAGCAAGCATATATAAAAACTAAGCAAGGGAAGACTGCACTTACCGCCCTTATATAAGGAGAATCTGGGTGCTTTAAGAGGCCGTGCATTTGTTTGATAGTCAGTTTCATGGTGAAGAACTTGTACAGAAGACAAAATGCTGTCGAAGGACCACGGCAGTTTCCCGTCATCCATGGCTCGACGTGATCAACTTGATTGTAGATTTCATCAATCACTTCATGGTAAGTCTTCAAACGATACAGCTCCTTGAAGTAATCTGAAGAGAGGATATTCATACACAGGACTTTCTCTAGCAATGAATCAATCGGTCTGCCACTCGTTTGTATCTCCATAATTCTTAATCTAATATACGCCTCAAACTTACACAAATCTCTACTTTCCTGCAAAGCCGGCGTCGCGCAGAATCACAAGTCCAGACTGCAACATAGCATGCACCCAACTGGTATCAATGTGGGAACGAATTACCGGGCGAAAAAAGCGCAGAAAAAAAGGCATATGCGTATGGACCACAACAAATACAGTCACAAAAAAATTTTACCACACAAAAGCAAGAAGAAGACAGAAAAGTAAGGGATTCCTACAAATAAGCCAAAAAAAAAAACACACTTTTTCACTCGAATAATGAAACTCGGAAAACCAAGACCCGCTCCACGAACATAACATCAATTCTGGAATCCACCCAATTCAGCTTTTTCATTAAAAACGATAGAAAAGAAAAACCCAAAATTCTACGCAAGCAGCTTATATCGAATTACCTTTCATCTCAATTTTGTGGACCACGAAAAGGGAAACACCAAGCAAGTCAAGAAGCTCCACCTTCTCCCCTAAAAGGGTATTACGGAGAGCGAGCTCGAATTATTCTACGAAAACGTAAATCAAGAAGAGCATATGAAGAATCCTATCACGCGGGGCATTCCAAAACTCGACTGGGGAAAGAGAAAATTCGTCAAATTGCTCGAATTACGACCCGAACCTCGACGGGCGCGTTCAAGAAACAATCGAAAACTTTCCACCATCATGTTAACGTGCAAAAGGGAAAAGCAGAGCAAGATTTCCGAGTACGTACCGATTGGAATCGAATGAAATCGCTCGTTCGATCGATCGATCGAGAGATACGCAGGAGGAAGAAGAAGAAGAAGAAGACGAAACCCTAGAAATGGAGCTCGCAGTGCATTGGAATGTATCTGCAAGTTTGGAGCCAACAGCACATATGAACCATTATAAACCGAGCGGTCCGGTCCGGTCCGGTCCGATTCGGTCCGGCCGGTCCGGTCTTGGATGACTTTAGGATAATTTATTACCTATGACTATCCGGCCCAAACAGGAAACAAAAATCATTCTAAATCTTAATTAAATTTATTGAATGAATGCAAATAAATTTAAGCGATTTTTAAAAGATTGACATTAATGTTTTTGAAGTAAAATGAAACGCTGGAAAGTTCAATTTTGAGCTCTTGTTTGTGATTGGATTAAGATTTATCTGACTAGTCTTGTTAGATATTAAAGAAAGCAAACCGAATGAATCGGACGGTAACTCAGTCATCAAACCGGACGGTCCGGCCTTAACTTTAAAACAGTATTTTGGGAAACTTTCTTTTCATGAATATTCAGCCCAAATAAAGAAATATTTCCTTAGCTAGTCTTTTAGGACGTTAGAGTGAACCGTATATTGACTCAATTACTAAACCAAGACGTTCGACGACAATTTAATGTGACTTTTTTCAATTAAATGGAGCAATAGAAACTCCCATTTCGAGCTTGTGCTTATGCTTGCATTAGAATTTATCTAGCTAGTTTCTTAGTACATCGGAGCTAGGCGGTAACTCAGTTATCAAACCCCGTGGTCTGGCCATAGATGTTAGAGTGTGAGTTTGGGGAATTGCTTATGACTATTCAACTCGGACAGAAAAAAAAATCTAAATCTAAAAAAAAATTATGAGTGAAGTCAAATAAATTTAAACGACTTAGAACGTTAACATTTAATGTGAGTTTAGAATATTTTAGGGACTCAACATTAAGAAAAGAAAATCAAATCTTAAGCACTGAAATATGTAGGAGAAAAAATTAAAGAAAAAGTTCAACCCAAGATAGATTGACTCTTATTTGCCTTCCTATATTATTGGTTTATATAAGGATGCGATTGCCTTCTCTGCTAATTTGCCCCATAATATTTCAAATTCCTAGCTTTATCAACCCCAAAGTTTTTTGTTGACCAAAAAATAAAACCCCAAAGTTTCTTTGGCAGAAAAACCACAAATTTTCAAATTTATTTGGATAAGATCTTTATTAACAGATGTCATTACGATTTGATAAAAGCATATGCCATTTCAAAGATTTCACTTCAAAATTTGGTAGTCGCCGGTGGTCAAGAATAAAGAAAATTCCATTTAGTATGGAAGAGTAATTAAAAAGAAACTTGCTTTTTACGCTCCGTTCGTTTAGTAAAAAAATGTGACATTTTTAGAAAATATTTCGAAGAAAATGATACACTTTTCTAGTGTTTGGCTGAAATGTGAAAAGCCCCTGAAAATATTTTCCGTTATTTGATATGGAACTCCATTCATTGCTTTTCACAATTTTTTATTTTTATATTTTTAAAATCAATTTTTTAATTATTTTTTAATTTTCTTTTTTTTTCCTTCTTCGCTTAATCGCTAGCTATAGGCGAGCTTGAGGCTCATCACAAGTCGGCGAGGCTTGAGCTCACCAAGTCCTGGTGAGTCGAGCCGAGCCAAGCTAGCCTTAGGCGAGGCTTCACCTCACCAGATTCAACAAGATTGAGCAAGACAACCGAGGAAGAAGGAAAAAGAAAACGAAGGAAAAGACAAAAAGAAACAGAAAAATAAAATATAATTAAAATTTTGATTTTACTAAAAAAAAAAAAGAGTGCACGGACGAGAATGTGATTTGTCTGGATGAAAGAAAGAGAAGGAAAAAACTTTCTCCCCTATTTTAGAAGACCTCTTTTCTGTTGATGGAAAACATTTTCCTTGATCGGTTTGTTTTCCATGAATTGAATATCGGAAAATCCGGAAAATATTTTTCTAAAAGTTATTTTCTACGAAATGAATAGAGCATTAATATATGAATAATGTTCAAATTCATTCGGATAAAACACGAAAATGGCAAATTCATTAAGAGCTCAATACGGTATAGATGGCTTTTGTCACTCCGATTCCGATTCCAAGTTCAATATCCATTGTGTTCTTTACTATATTCTACTCTTACATTGATTCGGCCTATTCATTCAAACGCTATTAACAGTCTTATTTCCAACTTTGCACGATTTATTCCTTTGGAAGCCGATTTCTGTATTAGTTAACAAGATGAAGTTTGTCTTGTGATTAAGATTTGAAAATGAGAAAATTTGATTGGTTTTGCTCCACCACAGTGTCACCCACGTGCGCACCACCGACAAAATTGCTTCGTTTAATAATTGTTCTGGCTGCAATCTCAGTTCCGTCCACTTCAGCGTTCTAAGCTGCTGCGGATTGAAAACGTCTGCTTAGCGATGATCCTGGATCTAAAGGATGAGACCCACGATATAATATTGCAGAAAGAGAGAGATTTGGATGATTAGATGGGAGGAGAGAGGCTGGTGTTGTCATTTATGATACCGGTAGCATATGATACAGACTTATTTGGACTATTATAACGAGTCATATCTCTCTCTTTCTCACCATAAACTTCTATGGGACACTTTGCAAAACCATAGACTAAGCTCTCAAAAAACTCGGAGGAAAACTCGCAACACAGGCAGAGTAAAATGGCTTATTTGCAACACTATGTAGAACCCACTCAAGAGGAGAAACAAAGGATGGATGGCGAAATCTGAGGCTGTCTCTCTAATGACTATTGTAACGAACATCGATACCGCACGCACTGTCGTCACTTGATGGGCTTCAAGGGGTGACAGTGCTGATGGAAGCTGTAGAGCTGATGGGTGCAATACATGCAGGTCCAGCATTTGCTGCTCAACATCCGGAATGACGGCTCTCTAGGGATGGTCAAGGGCCTGCTCGATCTGCTAGGACAAGAACCCAGTTAAGAATTTAGTGGCCGCTCTCCAGGTAATTGTTATTGTCTAGACTCGTTCTTCGTGTTTTACACAGAGAGAGAGAGAGAGAGAGAGAGAGAGAGAGAGAGAGAGAGAGAGATCCTGTTTATTCTTGCTAAAGCTCATGCTTCTCAAGACTGAGCACATTCATGTGACAACGTGAATCCAAAGTCGGGCAAGATCTGAAGTTTTACCTCTGTGGGTAAAAGGGCCTATCAAACAAAGGCATTAACTGGGCTCTAGGAATCATCTCCTTTCTCAGCAGCCGTACCTCTTCCTCTTCGATCATCTGCTTTTTGATAGATTCATATTAGAAATGTAAGTGCATTTCATAAAAATCTGGAACTTGTCAGATACCGTCTTAATTATTTTCCACACCTTTTGCAACTTCTCTTCATATTTCTTCTGTTGCTCCATGAGATACAGCTTGGTAGCAACCTGCTTGTAGTGCCCCATTAGAAAACTCCAAGAGAACGACTGATTCATATTGAAATCGACATACTATTGATCAAGAGTACCAATCAACTTCCACTTAATACATGCACACGATGTCATGATAGATATGCTTGATGAAGACTCACTGAGTAATTGAACATCGCACGCTTGACAGCTCTCTGTTGTGTGTGGAGTTTGAAATCTACAGGCTTGGTATTTTCTTTTGCAGCAGGCTTTTGGGTAGCCTAAAGATGAACATGTAGCCTTGTGATTGAGAGAGAGAGAGAGAGACAGTTGAAATGCAGAAAAGATATCTTACCTTCGATTTGTCTGCAGAAAGTTGCTCTTTGACTTCCTCCTTTGCCTGTGGATTTAAAGTATACTGTGATCAGTTAGTTCTCTTCTTTCAGTAAGCTGAGTGACTGAAAGCTAGAAAAGATACTTATGATGAATGATGGCTCCGAACAATAGCAAAACATCAATTTCCAAAAGTAGGTGGACACTGGACAGGCTCAGAATATCACAGAAGTACATTGAGGCTGACTCAACAAACATAAAAAGGGAAATTAAGCGCCGAGCACTCAATTTTTCCTGTTCATGTCTGCTCAGAAATTACTCGGCATTTTAAAGCAGATCTGTTATTTGGATGTATCCCGAACAGATTGGAGAAATATAACTTGCAATAGGGTATGTCATCCTGATATCGTAAATGTGGCAATGTCTTCTGTGTCGTCCAGCAGCAGTAAATGATCAAGCAATAAAATTGCTGTCACCTCATTAACCTGATTATATCAATAAACAAAAGGTCAACTTAGACTGGAAGACCGTGTTCTTAGTGTCATCACAGTTTATACGCGACTAGGCTTCCCTGCTGCACACGCGCGACTAGGCTTCCCTGCTGCACACGCTCGTTGCGTGCAGTCAGGCAGTGGATACTACTGGAAAATGTTGCTGAAAGACAGAACTTGCTCTTTGAGAAATGCAATTCATTTTTACTCACCATTCTTCTGGCACTGGCAGCAGAGCTCCAAGGAAGAGCGGCGGACTCCGAGCCTACCTTCACAAATTTCTTAGTATCACAAAAACAAAGAGGAAAGCCAATCAGTCTCAGCATCGGCTACAGAGCAATAAATAATCAGGACAAGAAAAGGGACATCATAGCAAGTAACCAATTACCTTAAGTGCAGACTTTGCATGTGGTTTCTCCATGTGCTTATGTGGCTTATGAGATGCGAGTGAATCAGAGTGATATATATAGGGAAGAGGCCTAGTGTAGGAAGTTTGGAGATTGGTACTTGTCCAAGGGGTGCGCATTCATGTCTGTTGCCATATCACCAGCATTCTTCAGGAATTTGCAATGCCTTTCTTTCCACCAAACTGTCTGATTGAATCTCCCTCTCAACATATACTCTTCTTATCAGTTGCTTCAGATCTCCACTTGTCTTCTGCTTTTTAAAGTAAAGTTTTCAAAGCTAGTTCCTGAATTAGAATTCCGTTTCGTCGGTTTTTAGTTTCCATTTGAACAACACACTAAACGTGCAATTAATGCGGAACTCTTTCATGATGAACCTATTTGGGCAAAGATCTCTCATTAATGTTCGCGATGCATCCGAAACCATTTTCAAGTTGATCACGCGGAAGTGAGGTGTGAGACCAAGTTATGTAGTAAAATACTACTAAGATAATCGGTCTAGTTGTCTTATAAGTACCCCTAAAGCACTTTTTAATAAATTGTTTATGTTACTTTTTATGACTAGGAACTCTACCTTGCACGGGTAAACTCCAGTTAGCTGATACGACATTTCACTAACCCCACGGACTGGATAACAGGCAAGCCGAAGCTGGGCGAGGGGTTCGAACATGAACTTTATTTGCAATTGGAATATAAAGCTCACAGGACAGCGTAACCTTCCGTATACTGGCCATGGCGACCATTTGGCATCTCTAGCTTTACGCATCCACAATGTTTTCTACAATCGCGCAAATTGACAGAGCACGAAAAAAATCCGAGTCAAGTTATGTCGACTGTGATCCGCACTAATTGCAGCCATGTCACTGGTCCAAAGAGGCAAAAGTTTGAACCAGAGGTCGTTAACACATCTGATTTTCAAGTTTTCTTGATGGAGCCGTTATCCAACCATGAACGCATAAGATGACTGAGGGAAGGGCACGGCCTCGACTGTCCTTTCGGCTTTATTATGAAATGAGAGACAAGAAGAGGCACGTCTATTTTTAGTTAGGTTGAGAATCGAAAAATTAACCAACTGATATAGTGCCATGCATGCTTCCTTTTGAAGTTTGGGGAGTCCCAAGTTTCCTTTGATGAAAGATGTGAAAGGCTTAAGTAGTTTTTTAATGGAATGATAATGATGATCAAAGACAACTCGCTTCATTCACATTTAGCATTGGCAATGTTTTGTCGTGGATCTTACGTTCTTTATCAAATTGGGAAATATTCTATCAAGGTTTTCTCAGTGGTGGAAATCACTTCATGCCGGTTGCTTTTCCAACAAGGAACAAGGACATATAGATATGACACTCATTAAACATCCTGTGCGACCAGCTTTGATTGGCACTTTGTTTTTCTTCATGATTTTCAAGATCCATCGTCTCGTGGGAGCATCTCAAGTGCCTATGGTTAGTCCATCGAAATAACTGTGCTTGTATAGGCGTAGTCAAATGGTCATATGCTTTCAACAATTCGCTGCGAGTAAAAGAAGTAACGACTCGAGATTAGCATAGAACGATGCGGAACAAAACTGTGGATGTCTATAGAAAAGGATGCGGCTAATTGAAATGGGACATTCCTTGCATCGAAACCATGCAAAATTATGTGGGATCGTTGATCCCGATGCTTCAATTTTTAAATGCTGAGACATGTGGTCATGTATTTATCTCTTTCACAATCTACTCGTTTGTCAATAGTATCCTAGGACAATGCTGTTGTAGAGAACTTTGTGCTGTCAGGATCTCCAATATATTTCCCCTACTTCTGTGTTATCATAATTGACCTTCAGATTGGAGGATAGGGTTCTACGGTCCAGAAATCAAGTGCTAGCAGTCACCCTTCGTCTACCATTTGGAAAAATCAATAGAAAGTAATACACGGGCCAGTTATGAGACAGCATGTCATGTCTGAAAACACTGAAAACGCATTCCGAAACATGAAAGTTAACCTTGTTATTGCAACTCTTTTGGTAAGAAGAATGTTGCCGACAATGCTGGTTCCACATTCACTCCGCAGTGAATTTACAGATTGCTGGAAGGTGTACAACATTCATGTTTTACAATAGACTATGCCAGTCCAAGCTTAAAGCCAGTTTAATTGGCATTCTCTAAATCAGCTAGCTGCCTTTTGTCGAAGTAACTGCCATCCAAAACTTCATCAAGTTTTGCAGTACATACAATTCAATCATTACTCAGATACCTTGAAAAATGTATATGACAAAACCAAGTTATTGATGCCATCCATTCTAGGATCGGTTTCGAACTCAGGGTCAATGTAAAAAAATACCTACATATATGAGAACGCATCCAGTGTTAAAAATCTGTATTGTCTCTAAAGTCCATCTTAGCAAAGTATCAGAAGATTAGGAATATCATACTTACAGGCATATCAATTTGTTCTCCTGGAAGTAGCCGCTGCTCTTCAAAGCAAAAGCACTGTATTTTGTTGAAATAAACCGCTGCCTGACAAGCAGACGAGTTTAGCCACGATAAATCTCAATTGTTAAGGGTAAAGCAATCTCAACAGACATGCTCTCTCACTTAAGTCGTCTGCTGGATTAATCACCCCAATGAGCAAAGCATTAACAGATTTAGAGATAATTATGCACATTCACAGTTGGCTCGTATCAGTCCAAAACAGTAAATGAAGCATCCATTTTATGGGGCAATGAATGTTCGGCAGCAGTACCTTCATGGGAGTAACATTGTATGTGGAAATGCCAGTTATTGGTGTTGAACTCCGATTTTCAGCAGTGTAAAATGCAAGAGCACTTTCTCCAGGCTTGACTCTTACCTACAAAAAAAAAATTAAAAATGTTGCCTCAGTCCCTTTGATACAGGCAAACAAATTACGAGAACAGAGCATTCTAGCCAATGATCTTTAAAAGAAAAACCTCTCTTTGGGTGGGAGTAAACTTCCATGGCATCCCATCAGCGACATCAGCATTAAACTGCACCGCAATCTCCCTGTAGCAAAATCTGTATTCTCAAATAAAGAATACACTAGGAATAGATGGAAAAATTAAATAAATAGAAAAAAAAACCCTCTATGTGCATCTAAAAACAGTATTAGAGTAAGTAAACTAGTTTTTAGTATCTAATTTATCATCCATAATGCCGAGAGAATGATCAGAAGGACATATCAACTCCTAGGTACAACGGAGCATTAGAAACTACAAATAATCACGTCAGAGTTTCTAATAAAGTTCCATTTATCTCTCTCTCTTGCACATCTTTTTCTCCCTCTGATGATGAAAAAGCCTACCTCAGAAACCATAAAATGATCTTAAAAACCACACCGCCTTGTACAACATGTTTCTAAAGAAAGATTTCCTAAAACCCAGCCATGTATCCTACCAGCAAGAATCAGAAACTGAAATGCTATACGAAATGATAAATAGGTTCTCTGGTACAATAATGACCACTAGAAACCACCGTGAGGTACAAGCGGTTTTCGCAATCACCAAGTAGAACACTCACAATAGGTACCCATACCTTGTGGTGACAGTCCCATCATTAGCATGTCGGGCAATTTTTTCTTCAACAGTCTAAACATAACAGAGTCAACTCATGATCAGCCAGAGTGAAGAAAAGAAATATAAAACTATACAAACAGAGTACGTTGTACAGACAACGAACAAATGAAAAAACTCGAATCTCACCTCACGTCGTTGAATAGTGCCGCCATACCCAGTAGCCTGACAGAATCTCCTATACAATGGTACGGCTGCATAACTACTTCCCACCATTGCAAGGACCAGAGCTGTCAGGTATAGAAGCATTTTTCGAGATTTTTGTTCTGTCGAAGAAGCATGCGAGGCATAGTGGCGATGGGTATTGAATATAGAACTGGGTTTCCTACTATATACAGAACCATTTGGAAACTCAAAAGACTTGTTAGGTGACCAGGTACTAAATCTGCATCTTCGCAATAAGCAATATACATCGCTAACTGAAGGTCGCCCATATCCAGAGATAGATCGTGCATGACAGAAACCTAGCCCAGGAATCCCATGTTTGAACCTATACGACAATCACAATTTGCAATCAATAGGGAATAGAATGATGATGATGATGATGATGATGATGATAAGAGCCTGGACGTCAGTCCTCTTTTTTCTTTCCTCGTGCAAAGGGTGGGAAATTTTTAATCCAGCAATTATGAAAAGTTCTGACATGTTCATCACACAATTGGCTAAAATATGCTCATTCAAAATTCTGCAGTAGGATATACTTACTGAGAACCGAGAGGTGAATGCGTTATAATAACGAGGTTTGCTGACAGAAGAAATCCTCTACTAAGCTTTGACAATGACATGTTCAGAAGAGACTAGAACTGAAGAAAAGAGGCAGTAAGTGACGTATGAGAAAAGGACCCAGAAAGGAAGGAAAGAAACAGAGATCATTGAAACTTAAATCCCACTGAAGTATTACATGATAAAAGGAGAAAAAAGCATAGTAGCATAAAATAGTTCACCGTGTCTCTGATTCCTTCGGTTTCATTGTTCAATAGGTTAGTTCGACACCACTCTCCATGCAAGCATTGGAAAATGACATTGAATGACCTCAAATCGAAGGATACTACATGTTCAAACAGACAGCTTTAGCCCATTGAGTACTTATTTTAAGCGGATGCCAAACCAAATGTATGAACAAAAGTCCCACTGAGATGCCATAACAACACGCTTTTTACCTCAGGGATGCTTCCCAATCTCAAGCAATAAGCACAAATAAACAAAGAAGCAAAAACCTTAAAAGGTTCAGCTGCCAAGAGAAATCAACACAGGACAACTTCAAGCAATTTCCAGTATCAGCTTCAACTTCAATTCTTTTAATGCATTTGCAGCACGAGCCAACCACAACCCACCATATCAAAACTTGCAAACTCGATAATTTCAATACAACATTCCTCCATCTGACAAAAACTAGGAATCAACAAACCTCCGTTTCGCTATAAACACTAAACCCAGCAGTTGCAGCAATTGGAAATGCTCGAGACAACCACCGAAATCATCACGTGTCAATTGTACACAAAAAGTCAATAACCTAAGCCCGACACTCCCTCCGGTCAACCTCAAACTTCGCGAAGAAGCACCGCCGGATGGGGCGACCAATAAGCACAAATAAACAAAGAAGCAAATACCTCAAAAGGTTCAGCTGTCGAGAGAAATCAACACGAGACAACTTCAAGCAACCGGCTTCAACTTTGATTCTTTTAATGCATTTGCAGTATGAGCCAACCACAACCCACCATACCAAAACTCGCAAACTCGATAATTTCAATACAACATTCCTCTGTCTGACAAAAACTAGGAATCAACGGACCTCCGTTTCACTATAAACACTAAACCCAGCAGTTGCAGCAATTGGAAACGATCGAGACAACCACCGAAATCATCACGTGTCAATCGTACACAAAAAGTCAATAACCTAAGCCCGACACTCCCTCCGGGTAACCTCAAACTTCGCGAAGAAGCACCAGAAGGGGCGACAGGACTTGATGTCAAACGGAAATCAGGAAGCGCAAACAGGAACCCGAAGAGAAAAGAACTAAGCGAACACGCTCGAGCAATGGCACCAATCATACTTCAGAACCAAAAAAAAAAGACACCACGCCTCCAGAACCAACCTCAAGCAATCAATCCGCAAATCAAACACGAAAGAAGCAACATCAACAGCAACTCGCCGAGACGACGAGCAGCGCGCGGAGGAGAGGAGAACCCCGGCGAGCCCAGCGGAGGACGCGGCCGCCCGGTCTGTCTGGTAGCTTCCCGGAGGACCGGGCCGTCGTCGGCGAGGGAGATCTTGATCCGCCGCACGAGCGGCTCCCCCGAGGCCCCGCTGGCGTGATCGCGGGCAACAGGACGGTGGCTCTAATGCGATAGCGGGCGGCGTGTAGAGCCGGGGGTCTGGCGCCTTTGATAGACAAAAGAAATAAATAAATAAACTAAAAAAGAAAAGTAAATAAATTTGAGACCATCAATTTAAATTGTAATTAAATGATAGAGGGCGATTTTGTCTTTGTGATGAAAATAGGGTGAATTTAGCCGTACAGAGAGTAGAAATAGTGCTCCCTTTACATTTCATCAAAAACCCTTTCGACTTAAAAGTCATTTACATTTATTCTACCAATCGTGCCCTTAGTTGCTCAAGAATAAATTTTCCCATAGGCTTGCAAGATTAACAAAAACAAAAACAGTTGCTTTTTAATAAGATTAATATCATAAAAAATGATAAATTTACTACAAATTAATTTTTTAACCACTAAAAATTCTAAACTGATAAATTTATGATAAATTTACCCACCGTTAAATTTAATTAATACCTCGAAAAACGACATATGTAACAAACGGGAGGTAAAATCTCAAATCGGTATACTCGTTGTCACGTGTCATCCAACTCTATAATTTGAGAGTAAAATTTAATAGAAATTAACTGTAAGTAAATTTATCACACATGTACCAATTTAAGATTTTTCGTGATATTGACTCTTTTGATAAATACGAACAATGTTCAAATTCAATATTAGGTATATGCACAAAATCGAGAAAAAAGATATGTACTCAATACAATGCTGTGGAAAGTAAATGACTTTTATTTTTAGGGTTAATACCATGAAAATCTCAAAACTGGTACACATGTAATAATTTTACCAAAAACTAATTTTTTTTAACAAAAAAAACCCCAAATTAGTACACCCGTGACAAATTTACCCTCAGTTTATTTTCGTTAAATTTTACCATCAAATTGTTTTGTTAAATGACACGCGGCAATTGACTGATGTGCTAGTTTTATGTTTTACCTTCTGTTTATCATAGGTATATTAATTTTTTAATTTTTTTATATTAATCCAATTTAACGAGAACAAACGGAGGGTAAATTTGTCACAAACGTACCGGTTTGAGGTTTTTAGTAGTCAAAAAATTAGTTTAAGGTAAATCTATCGCAGATGTACCAATTTGAGATTTTTTGTGGTCAAAAAATTAATTTGTGGTATAATTATTATAAGTGAATCAGTTTAGAATTTTTCGTTGTATTAATTATTTTATTTTATTTTTATTTTTTTGGTCGTGGACCGTCTCCTTCCCCCTTGCCAAACTCCCCCATCTTTCCGTTCTCCGCCTTTCGGGAGCCCCCACCGCCTGGTTCATTCTAGAGTCTACTGGACTCTTCTCCTCCTCCTCCTCCTCTCTGCTTCTTCTTCCTCCCCCCCACCTCCCCAAATACTACCGCATCGTCTCCTTCCTCTTCCGTCAATTTCCAAAACTCTGTCCGGCGGAGGGAACAGCGCACCGCCGATCTCGCCGCCGCGGCACCGAGGATGTTCGGGGTCGTGTTCCCCGACCGGAGCTTCCCGATCGACATCTCCACCTTCGCCCAGATCGACACCTTCCACTGGGTCCTCGACATGAACACCTTCGTCGGTAAGCTCCCCCTCTCTCTCTCTCCGTTTTCGCCCCCCTCGCCCCGACGACCCACGATTTGATTCCGGGCAAAAACCCCCTCTTTTTCTTCTGGGTCCTCGCAGGCGAAGCCTACGACCAGGTCCGAGAGATGTGCATCTTCCTCCTCAACGGCCTCGCCCTCCCGCCCGACAAGGCCCTCGCCGTCTACGTCCAGTCCCCCGGGTCCCCCTTCGTCTACTGCGGCGCCGTCACCGTGTCCCGCCCCTCCGCCGTCCTCCCCCTCCCTTGGCCGGAGCCCGGGGGGGACGCCGCCGCCGGGGGGCCAGGCTCGGGGGGGCAGCCGCTGCAGCTGACGTCGCCGGGGGCGGCGCCGCTGTCGGCGAAGATCGGGGTGTCAGTGGAGGACCTGGGGGCGCTGCCGTCGCTGGACGCGGCGGCGGGGAGGCGGATCGAGCGGATGGCGATGAGGGTCGGGGAGAACCTGTTCAACTTCATGCAGTCGTTCTGCGGGGTGGACGGGAGCAAGCTGGTGGTGCCGACGGACATCCTGGACCGGTGGTTCAACAAGTTCCAGGAGCGGGCCAAGCGCGACCCCGACTACCTCAAGGGCTTCGCTTTGTAGCTTTTTCTTCTCTTTTGTTTTTTTTTTCTTTTTGGGGGGGCTCTCTTCGTCTGTGAAAAGGGCTTTTTAAATTTGATGCTTTTGCCTCGTGACTTGTATTCAAACGATTGCATCTTTGTTGAGTTGCCTAACGTTTGTACATCAATCTAGACGCGCCTTAATATTGCGCCTGAACTTTGGTTGCCGCTGTCCTCTAACGCCATTGGAATTTATGGCGATAAGAATGGATCTCCCTCGTGTTCGCGCGCATTGGGACGGCCACAGTGACCTTGCCCGTGGTCTTTTGCCCCTTCCAACGACTACCATGATCTCGTCATGGTCATCGACAATCTCGTATCTATGGCCGTAGCCACGATGGGCGATGCCGGTTAGGTGGCGGCCGAGTTTGTTAGAATTGATATTGGCAACGGCGGCAAATGGCCGAGACCGAATGGGCAGGTGCTATGGGCAATTGTAGTTGAGGAGGACGATGATGTTTCCTGGTGTTGTGCAAAGAGAGAGAGAGAGAGGGAGAGTTAAATAATCCAAAAAGTTGGTTATAATTATAATAAAGTCAATAATTAAGTATAAGGGTTAGGGCACGTGCTATAAGCGTGCACATAATCAGTTAATTACGAGTGGAAAGAAAATGAGTTTTTTTTGCTAAATGTGGAAAGAAAATGAGTTGTTACGTGCATTGGGTGGGCATCAAATAGAGAAAGTAAGAGTAATTTAGGTAATTTAATGGCTAGAAAAGAAAAGAAAGTAATAAGTGATTACTTAAGAAATGGGTGTGTATGAGAAAAAAGAAGAAAGGAAATACAGGAAAAGCTAAAAGTGAGATAAAGAGGTATTCTTAAATGCATAGGTGTATACTCAACCACTTGAGAAATATAAAAGACACAAGGAGCAATTTGTAGATTATTATATTGGATTCGCTTATCGGGTATCCTAAATATAAAATCTCAAACTTGACCCACTCCTAAAGAGTTCTCAGCAATTGACTCCAAACCTCAAACTGCTAACTGCTTATGTCCTATTAAGATTTGGGCAAATCGACTTCCTTATTATAACCATCTTGCTACCATTCCACATAGAGCATGGAATGCCAAGTGCCAACATAGATAATTAATGACATTTGTACCAATATTGTGTCCCTGAAATTTAGTATTGTAAATGCGTAAAATTTATCCTTTCATATTCAAGAAAAATTAATACATTATTCCTCTATATAAGTTCATAAATTTACATACAAACGCTGGGGATGTATTACACATGAGCATTGCTCCATGCATGGATAACTGAATAGTGGGCACAATCTTATGTTATTTTTGTCCATTTAGAATGTTCTAAAAAGTTTTCGACTTTATGAACTCGAATTAAGGATCGTTAGGGGTAGCTTCTGTGCCCTTTGAAACCTGACAGCCCACTTCCCATTGATTTCATAAGCTAGGATAGTCACACAATATATTCCAGTCAATTAATCTTTTTGATTATCTTCATATAAATATATCATCAATTCACTCATTAAACGGACCTTTTGTCTTAAGAAGATCTAGAACCCGATACTCTTATTGGCCTCAGCAGCGAACCATTGAGAGAACTCTCCAACCCGCATTCCTCACCTGTCACAAGCATCTAGATCTACTAAAAATTACCAACTTCATCTCCCATGTCCTCTCTTATTCATCTTGCTTCTAGTTTTATTATTGCGTAGCACTAACCATTTCTTAACTTCGAGAAAAAAAAATCCTTAAAAAGCACCTGTGACGTTTTTTAACGAAAGAATTATGTTGAGTTGGGTTTTAAAAATCCAGAAATCGTATTGAATTAAAAAAAATTGTATTGTAATTTATAAATAGGAGGAATAGAGGCCTAGTAATTTAAAAAAATTCTAATTTTTCCTTCAGTCCCAATGTTATCTTAAATTTTTTCGTCCCGTAAAAAATCTCCAACTTTTGGTCCAATTCCAATTCCACCCTAGATTTTTTTTTTGTCTCGTAACAAATCACAACTCTTGGTCTAATCTCAATTCTACTCTAAACTTTCTTTTTTGTTTTATAAAAAACTACTAACTTTTACTCGAGTTACACATTTGTCTCCACTAACCCTCTATTCAAAATTCATCTTTAGTGACGTGTCATTTCCACGTCACTGGTCTAATTTTTTCCCAAATCCAAGAAGACATCTTTTGGAGATAAATTTTCATATCGGGGTAAACGACGTCTTTATCGGATATGAAATCCGGGTAAAAACTAGTGCGATTTGAGTTGGCTTCTTCGATTGCTCTTGCTCTTTAAAAAAAAAAATTTGTCTTTCTTCCGTCTAGCTCAGGAATCTTTGATTTGGCGTCGAGTCTTCAATCTTTTTGCTACGAAAGAGCTCGCACTCAAGACACTCATATGTAAGGGTGTCAGAACCGAACCGAAAAATCGAACCGAGATACGAATCGAACCGAACTGAACCAAAAACTTCGTGCATTTCGGTTCGGTTTCGGTTTCGGTTCGGATCATCAAAATAAATCAATTTTTCTTTTCGGTTCGATTCGGTTCGGATCGAACCGAACTAAAATAAACACTTCGATTTATGGCTATTTTGCCCTCTCTCTCTCCCCTTCTCTCTCCTCTCTCCTTTCTCTTTATGTTTAATGAACTTGAAACCGAAAACTGATCCGAACCAAACCGAACCAAATCGATTTTTCGGTTCGATTCCAATTCGGTTCAATTCAAATTAGGTTCGGTTCAAGAGACACCCTTAATAGTTCGGTGCGATTCGATTTTTTTGAAAAATCGAACCGAACCAAATCATTTACACCCCTACTCATACGTGATGCTCGAACGATTTGGAAAGCCCGGGGGGGGGGGGGGTTTCTTCTGGGAAATTTCCAGGCCTTTCTTTCCTTCCACCGAGACGGGCCCCGCTCATTAGCCAATTAGGGAAATTTTACTCAGATGAGAACCACAAGTTGTTGTCCACATGTTAAGGAGCCACGTGCACAGGTTCGTCGTGGCCATGGTGGATGCTGGCGTTCGTGGGAGAGCGGCAACCCCCTTCCCGCCGGGCCCCACCAGCGACTTCCGATTCTATAACCAACAAGAATTCCACCAAGGAGCTTTCACAGGAATCGCGAGCTCGATTCTCGCCAGTCGGTCGCCCCCAGGGTATTTTTTCACGGCACTTCCTCCTCGCTCCCCGAGCAATAGCAGTAGCAGTAGCGGCGGCCCACGGCAATGGAGGAGTACGCCGGCGAGGACGAGCCAGCCAACGGCGTCCACGCGGCGGCGGGGAAGGCGGCGGCGGACAAGGTCGAGGTCGAGGTCGAGCGTCGCCGCGAGGCTCGGTCTCCGGAGCCGGCTCTGCACGCCGCCCTCTATCGCATGATAGCCACCGTCCTGTTCCCCGATCACGCCAGCAGGGCCTCCGGGAAGCCGCTAGCGCGGCGGATCAAGATCTCCTTCGCCGACGACGGCCCCGTCCTCCGGGAAGCTTCCAGACAGACCGGGCGCCGAGTCCTCCGCTGGGCTCGCCGGGGTTCTCCTCTCCGCGCGCTGCTCGTCGTCTCGGTGAGTTGCTGTTGCTGTCGCTTGTTTCGTGTTTGATTTGCGGATTGATTGCTTGAGGTTGGTTCTGGAGGTGTTTTTCTTTCTTTTTTTTTTTCGGTTCTGAAGTATGATCGGGATGGTTTCTGTCGAGTTTTTACGCCTAGCATGCCACTCCTTACGGAGTTGGTCTGCTGAAGTTAGCTGGAGTAGCATCTGGAAACCAGTTGTGGTAAGCGGCACTGTGCTGGAAATAGAGTAGAGCGACAAGGTCGGTGTGAGATTCTGGCGTTTTGATATGAGATCGATGATGTGCAGAGCTGTGGAGTGATGATTCGATCGACTCTTAAGTAGTCAGGTATCCTGAAATGGAAAAAGGAATTCCCATAGAGCAGGTATGATGGTTGTGCAAAGGTGTCCTGGATTAGGCCCTTCATGCTCAGATGAGTTTCGACTGTAAGAAAGTGAAAAGGAAAGAATAGGGGAATGGGAGGTGTTCAGGATGGTTGAGTGCCGGGTGACGTTGAATTTATTTTCTTCTTTATGTTTTTTTTTTTGGCTATGAGATGTTGATTTGTCATCGTATATAGATGCATACGGAAAGCTTTGACACTAGAGGCGATGTTTTGTGGTTCCATGGCATGAAATCCTTCAACATGTTTCGGCAACCATGCATGCTTCCCTTTGCAGAAAGTTTCGGAAGCCCCATTAGCACCCATTGCAGACTGTGTAAGTACCTGGCACAAAAGTTGGGCAATCACAAAAGTACCAGCCTATCGCAGAATAATTAACCTGACCTTTGCAAAGATATAAATAGAGATGACAGTGATGTCTGACTGTCCAAATATATGGGTAAATTAGAATCTATGTTTAATTCCTTATAACCCATTATTTAAACACAATAGATTTTAACCATTTTTTTTTGGTAAGGATTTTAACCATTTTTTTAAACTCATATGGATCGAACAATTCACGCTCGTGAGACTTTTGATATTTGATCTACACAAATGAACACTGAGAGGCTTCAATTAGAAGATTTGTCTTAACTGTAGGGGGAACAGTCAGCAGAGACAGGGAACAAAGTCCAAGTAATGTGGCTATAAATCTTTAAATGCCTTGAATGTAACGATCTTATGGAGGACTCTGTGTTGAACCGGACGCATAGTGTAACTTGATCATGTAGCATGTTCATGTTTCCCCTATAATGGTATAGTGTGGGTTATTGTCGGAAGAGAGGAACAGAGGTCGGCCATGCATTCTATTCCTGGGAGGTGTGATAAGTTTGCTCTCTGTTGTTGGAGTGTAGTTCATTTCCATGCCTTTGTACGGCTTGTTTACTTAATGTTATATTAATAAAACTGCTCTAGTAGCTCTGTACATTCTTTTTCAGGTAATATGCAAATTCCTTTAGCATGTGCTTGCAATGCGCTAATACTCAATTATCAAAATTACAATCACTATCAGCTATTCAAAATGTGAAATTTTCAGCTAGGTAACTCTGAATTGATTTTCATTGCTACTGAATTTTATGTTGATTTCGAGTTAGCTACATACCTTTGCCAGTCAGATGGATAGCCAATTATGGTCATTTGCCATGTAAAAGTGCCAAAAATTTGGGACAGAGTACCTAACTGGTGGTTGGATGAGGCTATATAGAGCTTGATAAGCATGAGCACATCCACATGGTAGGAAAAGTTTCTGTTGGTTGTTGTTGATGCTCTACTTTTTGAGTTTCATCTGTATAAGTCGGTATCATATGTTCTGTTTGATAAGCAAAACAGAGAACCTTGACTTTCTTAAGCATTGTCTGGCCTGAATTGGGTCACTTTGAGAAGTGCCATAATTGATGCTCTTTGAGTACTTCCAAAATGTTTATTTTGACTATTATGATTCTTGGCAGATTGGAACAATTGCTTTTCTTGCTTTGACGGGACTTCTTGTGTTCATGCTCTTTTTCCTTGCGGCAACGATCAATGCAAGCGTCATTTCTCTCCTGATGTCTATGGCTGCAGTAGGGAGTGTATTGGCTCTTTTTCTTGCCTGTGTGACAGCTGTATATGTTGGTGCTCTGGTTATTGCTGTTTTTGTTATTTCTACAGCAACATGCTCTGCAGTGCTAGCTGTTCTTGTAGCTACAGGTAAACATATCTGGTGCTGCTCCTTGTTAAGAAGTCATACTTTAATTTATATATTTTGGTCACATCAATAAGTGACACTACCATTTGTTTCTCACCTGCAATTATGATTTACTTATCTCTTTGTTTTAATCTTTTGTGGAATATTTTATTTGAAACGACAGAATACTAATGCATTCACATTTCAAATTGGTTTGCAAAATCCTACTTCATTGCGCTTGCACCCGCTAACAAAAAAAAACGGCCTACCTCCGCCATTGACTAATACTATCCGAATATCCCAAGATTGCCCTCCAAGTGTCCTTTCATGGCTCGAGTTGACTTCTTTATAAATACTTCAATTCCGTTGCTAAAGGCTGACCGTGAGATGAGCATGGACCGAGAAGTGTGAGAGAGTGAGAGTGAGCATGAGGCGAAAGCGAAAGAATATATTTCTATCCTAATTTGTTTTGTCTCATAAAAAAATCATAACTTTTGGTCCAATCTCAATTCTACTCTAAACTATTTTTTTGTCTTATAAAAAAGGGAAAATACCACAAAAAATTCTAAACTATGCTACTTGTGACAAATTTATTTTGAACCTTTTTTTGTGATACGAAAAACCCCAATTATGTTACTTGTGACATATTTACCCAACAAACTTTAACCCAAGGGCATTTTAATCTTTTTTCTTTTTTCGTTTTTTTTTCTTCTCTCTTTCCTTCGTCGGCCATGGTGGAGGGAAGCCGACGAGGGCCGCCCTCGCTGGCGTTGGGGTTAAGGGAGGGTTGCCCTCGCCGGCACCAAGTAGCCCTTGCTCGACGCAGGTGAGGGCCGCCCGACACCGGATCTAGTGAGGGTTGCCCTCGCCGACGTTGGGCGAGAGTTATCCTCGCCTGTATTGGGTGAGCGTTGGCTTCCCTTCGTCATGCCCTGTAGAGGAAAGAGAAGAAAGAAAAAAAAAGAGAAAAAAGATGAAAATGCCATTGGGTCAAAGTATTATGGGGTAAATATGTCACATGTGGTATAATTTGGGATTTTTTGTATCACAAAAAAAGATTCAGGGTAAATTTGTCACAAGTGGCATAGTTTGGGATTTTTGATTGTGTTTTCCCTATAAAAAACTACTAACTTTTACTTGAGCTCCACATTTGCCTTCATTAACCCTCCGTCCAAAATCGTCTTTAGTAATGTGTCATTTTCACGTCATTACTCTAATTTTTTCTCAAATCCAAGAAAGCATCTTTTTGGAGATGAATTTTCATATCAGCGTAAACGACGTCTTTATAGGATATGAAATCCGGATAAAAACTAGTGCAATTTGAGTTGGCCCTTTGCAATTGCTCTTACTCTTAAAAAAAAAGAGAAAAAAAAGTGTCTTTCTTCCGTTTAGCTCGGGAATCTTCGATTTTGCGTCGAGTCTTCAATCATTCGCCACCGAAGAGCTCGCCCTCGAGACATTCGTACGCGACGACGCTCGAACAACTTGGAAAGAAAGGGGGGGGGGGGGGGGGGTCTGGCTTTTCTGGGAAATTTCCATGTCTTTCTTTTGTTCCACCGAGGTGGGTCCCACGCATTAGCCATGGGAGAAATTTTACTCGGATGGGCCCCCACATCTTGAGGAGCCACGTGCGCAGGTTCGCCGTAGCCATGGTGGATGCTGGCGTCGCTCGTGTGGTGGGCCGGGAGGGGAGCGGCAACCCCCCCATCCCGATCCGGCGCCCCCTCCCCTACCCGGCGGGCCCCACCAGGGACTTCCAGTTCTATAACCAACAAGAATTCCGCCAGGAGCTTTCACAGGAATCGCGAGCTCGATTCTCGCCAGCCGGTCGCCCCGAAGATATTTTTCACACGGCCCTTCCATCCTCGCTCCCCGAGCAGTAGCGGCGGCCCACGGCAATGGCGGAGTACACCGGCGAGGACGAGCCAGCCAACGGCGTCCACGCCGCGGCGGACAAGGTCGAGGTCGTCGAGCTCGAGCGTCGCCGCGAGGCTCGGCCTCCGGCGCCGGCCCCGGCTCTGCACGCCGCCCTCTATCGCATGATAGCCACCGTCCTGTTCCCCGATCACGCCAGCAGGGCCTCTGGGGAGCCGCTCGTGCGGCGGATCAAGATCTCCCTCGCCGACGACGGCCCCGTCCTCCGGGAAGCTTCCAGACAGTCCGGGCGCCGCGTCCTCATCTGGGCTCGCCAGGGTTCTCCTCTCCGCGCGCTGCTTGTCGTCTCGGTGAGTTGCTGTTGCTGCTGCTGTTGCTGTCGCTTGTTTCGTGTTTGATTTGCGGATTGATTGCTTGAGGTTGGTTCTGGAGGTGTTTTTTTTTTGCTTTTTTTTTTTGGTTCTGAAGTATGATCGGGATGGTTTCTTTCGAGTTTTTACACCTAAAATGCCACTCCTTACAGAGTTGGTCTGCTGAAGTTAGCTGAAGCAGCATCTGGAAACCAGTTGTGATAAGCAGCACGGTGCTGGAAATAGAGTAGAGCGATAAGGTCGGTGTGAGATTCTGGCGTTTTGATATGAGATCGATGATGTGCAGAGCTGTGGAATGATGATACGATGGACTCTTAAGTAGTCAGGTATCCTGATATGGAAAAAGGAATTCCCATAGAGCAGGTATGATGGTTGTGCTAAGGTGTCCTGGATTAGGCCCTTCATGCTCAGATGAGTTTCGACTGTAAGAAAGCGAAAAGGAAAGAATAGGGGAATGGGAGGTGTTTAGGATGGTTGAGTGCCGGCTGATGTTGAATTTATTTTCTTCTTTATGTTTTTTTTTTTGGCTATGAGATGTTGATTTGTCATCGTGTATAGATGAATACCGAAAGCTTTGACACTAGAGGCGATGTTTTGTGGTTCCATGGCATGAAAGCCTTCAACATGTTTCGGCAACCATGCATGCATCCCTTGGCAGAAAGTTTCGGAAGCCCCATTAGCACCCATTGCAGACTGTATAAGTACCTGGCACGAAAGTTGGGCAATCACAAAAGTACCAGCCTAGATATAAATAGAGATGACAGTGATGTCTGACTGTCCAAATATATGAGTAAATTAGAATCTATGTTTAATTCCTTATAACCCATTATTTAAACGCAATAGATTTTAACCATTTTTTTTAACTCATATAGATCGAACAATTCACGCCCGTGAGACTTTTGATATTTGATCTACACAAATGAACACTGAGAGGCTTCAATTAGAAGATTTGTCTTAACTGTAGGGGGAACTGTCAGCAGAGACAGGGAACAAAGTCCAAGTAATGTGGCTATAAACCTTTAAGTCCCTTGAATGTAACGATCTTATGGAGGACTCCGTGTTGAACCGGATGCATAATGTAACTTGATCATGTAGCATGTTCGTGTTTCCCCTATAATGGTATAGTGTGGGTTATTGTCGGTAGAGAGGAACAGAGGTAGGCCATGCATTCTATTCCTGGGACGTGTGATAAGTTTGCTCTCTGTTGTTGGAGTGTAGTTCATTTCCATGCCTTTGTACTGGTTGTTTTCTTAGTGTTATATTAATAAAACTGCTCTAGTAGCTCTGTACATTGTTTTTCAGGTAATATGCAAATTCCTTTAGTATGTACTTGCAATGTGCTAATACTCAATTATCAAAATTACAATTACTGTCAGCTATTTAAATGAATTTCTCAGCTAGGTGATTCTGCATTGATTTTCATCGCTACTGAATGTTATGTTGATTTTAGTTAGCTACATACCTTAGCCTGTCAAATGGATCGCCAATTATGGTCATTTGCCATGTAAAAGTGCCAAAAATTGGGACAGAGTACCTAACTGGTGCCAGATGAGGGTATAAAGAACCCGATAAGCATGAGCACGTCCACATGGTAGGAAAAGTATCTGTTGGTTGTTCTTGCTGCTCTACTTTTCGAGTTGCAGCTGTATAAGTCAGTATCAGATGTTCTGTTTGATAAGCAAAATGGAGAACCTTTAGTTGCTTAAGCATTGTCTGGCCTGAATTGGGTCACTTTAAGAAGTGCCATAATCGATGCTCTTTGAGTACTTCCAAAATGTTTATTTTGACTATTCTGATTCTTGGCAGATTGGAACAATTGCTTTTCTTGCTTTGACGGGACTTCTTGTGTTCATGCTCTTTTTCCTTGCGGCCACGACCAATGCAATCGTCATTTCTCTTCTGATGTCTATGGCTGCAGTAGGGAGTGTATTGGCTCTTTTCTTTGCCTGTGTGACAGCTGTATATGTTGGTGCTCTGGTTATCGCTGTTTTTGTTATTTCTACAGCAACATGCTCTGCCGTGCTAGCTGTTCTTGTAGCTACAGGTAAACATATCTGGTGCTGCTCCTTGTTAAGAAGTCATACTTATATTTATCTATATTGGTCACATCAATAAGTTACACTACCATTTGTTTCTCACCTTCAATTATGATTTACTTATTTCTTTGTTTTAATCTTTTGTGGAATATTTTATTTGAAACGACAGAATACTAATGCATTCACATTTCAAAGTGGTTTGGAAAATCCTGCTTCATTGCGCTTGCACCCACTAACAAAAAAAAAACGACCTACCTCCGCCATTGACTAATACTATCCGAATATCCCAAGATTGCCCTCCAAGTGTCCTTTTATGTCTCGAGTTGTCTTCTTTATAAATACTTCAATTCCGCTGCCAAAGGCTGCTTATTGGCATTAGGATGATTATGGAGGTCTAGACAACTGAAGAATGGAGGTAGTGGGTTATTTTCCGTAGTAATTGTTGCAACATTGTTTGTCTTTACTGACTATCAAATCAATACAAGCAATTGTAGCTATTTATAATTGTTGCAACATTGTTTGTCTTTGCTGACCATCAAATCAATACTAGCAATTGTGCCTATTTATTTTATCAAGGGTTTCTTCTATTCATATGAGTCTGTTGCTATTGCTATTAGCTTCAGTTAGATCCACATACTTGATAGTACTGGAGCAGATGATGCATACAGAGGTTATTACTTGCCCAGAACCTTTCGTGCATCTGCCATCTATGAACCTGTTACTAGTTTCACGACTCTAGTTTTTGGATTTGAAATTCATGAGCGCATTCTCCCTTGGATTTACGGTGTGTTTTTAAACACCTGAGATGTGAATTCCATCATGGCACAGGTTGGATAGGTTTTCTTTGGACTGTCTGGTTGGCAATTAAGAAAAGCTTGGACCTTGCAAAACATTCTATCAGTGTGACTGGTTCAGCCCTGTCAGCCTATTCTACTGGTCGGCATCCCCATCACCACTAGGGACGCAGTAAAATCTCGGATTGAAGTGCCACTTTATGTGTATCTCCTTGTGTAAATGTTGCTGGGGGCTTTTATGGTGTGATGAGCTGCTTTCCCTTCGGTTTTCATGATATGTACAAAGGCACCAATGAGATTAATGGCTATGCTAGTACTTATATTTGTTTGCATGAGGTTTGGGAGCTTAATCTGTATCTGGTGCTGTTAGACGTGGTTTGTTGCATCTTATAAGTTATAACTCGGTACAGACGTGAATTCATAGTTGTGATTATCTCCACTGTCTTCTGCTTTTTACCTTTTTTTATTATTATTTTTTTCCAAGAAACAGGTTACTCTCTTTGGCTACCAAGATGAAGGAAAATTAAACGAGAATAATCAGAATGCTTACACACCATTGAGACATGTACGCACAACTTTCTTTGCCCCATCGCGATCGCACGTCGCCATAAGTTTAACTGAGTGTACTGTTCACTTTGTTTACTTTAGGCTTTTATTTGTCACAAACCCCAGACATTATTTCTATGTGCTGTGACAATTGGGTTAAAGAATATCATATAGACACTGAACAGATGGGTAGGAACGAGTGTCTTGAATCTGCATCTTGGGGACGTTCGACTTTCCATTAAATCCTAAAGACCAGATATCCGATGGGAAAGTGGAAGGGAATTTCCTAATCTTTGGTTTTGATTAGGGGTGTGCAAAGAACCGGGGACCGTTCGGACTGCTCGGGACCGCTTGGAACTGGTTGTTCCTAAGGGAACCGGTTTGGTTCCCAATTCCAATTTTTGGGAACCGGTGGGTACCGGTCCGATTCCCGGTTTCAGGTATGGAACCGCTCGCCCATCCACTCGGACTAGATCGGTTATATAATAATAAATATAATATATTTACTTAATTTTTATTTTTTTTTAAGAAAGAAAAATCCTAAATCCCTAAACTAAGCATAACTCGTTCGACATTCACAGCTTACATTGAGCCGAGAAATATATTCTTTCACTTTCGCTTCACGCTCACGCTCACTCTCACTCTTCTCGGTCAATGCTCATCTCACTGTCTCCAACTCTTCATCTCCGTCTTCGTCTCTATCTTTTCGTCTCCATCCTTGGCTAGTAGGATCGGTTCCATGGACTCACCCAGGAACCGGACCGGACTGATGGTCTAATTCCCTGGTGGATACATGATAGATCTATCAAAATGGGTCATAAACCCATTTCTTAACCCATATATTAGTGAATTGATCATAAATGGGTTAGTTATATTTAGTAAATGTGTCATGAATGGTTAGAAGTCTAATATTAGTATTAAATGGGTCATAAATGAGTTTACAGCTGATTTAAATTCAACTCATCTCTTTCGCCTTTACTTAACCTTACGCTTATTCACTTCGTACTCTCATCTCAGTTTGGGTATGAATTTTCCTAAATTTAATTAAATATGAAAGTGTTTTAGCAATATGGATCTGATCGGATATGGGGTCAAGAAAATTGCATTACGCATAAATAGGTCATAAATGGGTTGATTGGTCAATTTGGGTCGAACCATTTATGACTCAACCCAAACCCGACCCGACTTGACCCACCTATTTGACAGGTCTAAAACATAAAAACAATGGGCGATTTCCAGTTCCAATTTTTCGGAACCGGTCTTTAGTGCATGGTTCCGAAACCGGTTCTTAGTGGGTGATTCCCAGTTCTAGGGTACGAATCGCCTACCCAGATCATGCTCACCCTTAATTTTGATCATCTTTCTGTGAGTTTTGAGGAGTAAAGTTCCGTCAATCCGTCTTCGTCATGGCACGGTAGTTCTCATGGATGTTGCTTCGAGAATGTTTTGTGGCAAACAGGATTGCAACTTTCTAAGGTCACTTGAACAGGTTCTTTGAAGTCCTCTCAAGACAGAATCATCAATGCCATGTCTTAGTTGTCAAGGATTTGCCATGTTGATGCTAATGTGCCTGTACCCATCGTTTCAAGATGTGGCCAAAAATCTTTGGGAAGTTTCAAGTAAGCAAGGTGAGCTTCCTTCCTACTTCCTCATATGTCATTATCTTCTGAATGCAGGATTATGTTCCTTGTTGCATCGAAGTAACTTGTCAAGATTGTCGCGATTGCCTAATGCTTCTCCACACGGGCATAGTGTTTGTTCGATCTTCTCGGTCTCTTCCTTCCCATGCGCTACGTGGAAGCTCCTTCGGATTCAATAGCGCGTCGTATTCTATCAAAGGAGTTCTGAATCAGTAGCACCACTGATTTGCACTTATTTCTGACGGTACGCGTATTGATTTGTCGCGTCTCTTGACCGTAAATGCGGATGGGGATGTGGAAATGGACCACTAGAGTTCTGCTTGTAATCTCTAGATTGAGCCGAGCCTCAAGCACCGTCTGCTTGCTGTTTTTGATCATCTCGCACGATCATTGCTGGCCCTTAATCCCATTCAATTTGTCCATGACAAAAATCAAACAAAAGAAGAGAAAATCGTTTATGGATTTGGAATGCTTAGTATGTAATAGAAGTTTGTTAGATTGAATTGACATCTGGTATTAACCGGAGGGCATGTCATATCAGCGTGCAAGCTGCGGGTCGCCTTCAATCCATCGAGTTTGATTGGGTCATTATGGGTTAGGACTTCTTGTCATCCCTAGCTTAAAGCATCTAGTGTACACCTTAGGCTCTGATTTTAGCCAAATGATAGAACTTGACTAGGGTGTTTCAAGCTCATACTCGACCCAATCATAAGATTGTGTCCAACTTGATAGAATCTCCTGTAAGCTCAACTTCGACTTGTTTAGATTCAAACAGTCGAGTAAATTCTCATTTGAGCTCGACAAGATTGAAGATTTTCTTAGTATACTTTCACATATATTTGAAATCTAAGAATGAAGTATGAAATTAGGTCCACAAGCTGATCATGTAAAACAGTTAATTCGAGCTGGACTTGGCGAAAACGGTCGAGCGACTCGAGCTCTTCGAACTCAACTCGGAAAACAGCCCGAGCTCGCCCCCCAAATAAGTCGAGCTGTGGAGTAGGTGCGACTCTTAGGTGACCGGACCCCAGTCCTTTCGAACTCCCCCTTAATCTTTATCCCCGTTCCTGGCCGCAAAGGGGACGTGGTCCACAATTAAACGTGTGCTGGATCTTGTCTGTGACCCAAAAGAGGAAAATCGAAAAAGAGAGCGACCCTCTTTTGTCCCTCCCTTCCTCGTTGTCGCCTAACTGTCTAAATGCCCTTTTTTCGGATCAAGCCCTCTTTCTGCGCTGGGCTCGGCCACACCAGAAAAGACTTGGTTCTCAAGTGTTGCAGGGCGGAAAGAGAGAAGAAAGACAACTGGACCTGCAGCATCGGATCTTGGCCTCACCACGCCACGTCCAAACCCTGTTCGAAACCTTTAAAATATTTCGCCTCTTTTTTTTTTTATTTTTTCCTCGTAAGTGGTGTAGGTTGAAGTGATCATCATCCGGTGCATGAACTGCAAGACCCTTTTAAATGTTAGGGGTAGTCGCACAAACGCAAAGAAATAAAAAAGTAAATAAGAATTCGAGTCACGGGATTTTATCACGATTTATCCTTAAGTTAAAGCTACGTCTAGTACATGATTTCACTATATTTAGCACTTTTTCACCTCTCTGTTACATCTCTTAATTACAATAAAAAGATATCATATATACTCGGTAGCTGTTTATGGATCAAAATATATACATGCCCAAATTATAAAAACCCGATATTGTGGGGGCGTTATCCCCTATAACCCCATTAAGGCGGCCCCTTGGATCCTCGCTCGCTCATTCGAGAGCAAGAGCCTGTGCTTTTTTATCGATGGGGATTACAAACCACACCCTCGGCATCAAAAGCAAACATGTACAAACGCTCGATTGCACACGGAATCTCTTTCACCAAGCACTCGATTGGATCAGCTGAACTTGTTTGTGCGAGTCGTTTGGAGAATTGATGATGGGTTGGGTAGGGTAAAAATGCCAACTTGGAGCCGCAGGGGAAGTGGGCCCCCCGCTCCCCCACTCCCCCCACCTCAGGAATCGAAACCATTCCAGCCTTTTTCCCCATTTCCAATTTTGACCCCACCACCTTTCCTCAACTCCAACCCCCATGTGCCTCCTCTGTTTCCCTCTCTGTGTCTCTGCCCGCATTGGGCTTCATTCATAGGTAGTGCAGGGCAGAGCTCCTCTCACTGTCAACCCTCATGAGCTGAGCAAGAAAACAGAGCATCCATCGCTAACCCCGTCTTTCTCTTCTCTCTTCTCTCACTGTCTCTGTCTCTGTCTCTGTCTCTCTCCAAGATGGGGAGGACCACTCGCCTCCTTCGCCGCCGCCTGCTCTGCCCTCTCCTCCTCCTCCTCTGTTTCTCCGCGACCTCCTCCTCCTCCCCGCTGGCCGCCGCCGACGACGACGGGGACGCCGCCGCAATGCTGGCCCTCAAGAAGTCCCTCGCCGCCCCGGAGTCCCTCGGCTGGTCCGACCCGGACCCCTGCCGGTGGCCCCACGTGGTCTGCTCCGAGTCCAGCCGGGTCACCCGCATCCAAATCGGCCGCCAGGGCCTCCAAGGTACACTCCCCGCGAACCTGAACTCCCTCACCCGGCTGGAGCGCCTGGAGCTCCAGTTCAACAACCTCTCCGGCTCGCTCCCGAGCCTGAGCGGCCTGAGCTCGCTCCAGGTCCTCATGCTCAGCGGCAACCAGTTCGACGCCATCCCGGCCGGCTTCTTTGATGGGCTGTCGTCGCTGCAGTCCGTCGAGATCGACAACAACCCGTTCGCCGCCTGGGAGATCCCCCAGAGCCTGCAGAACGCGTCCGCGCTGCAGAATTTCTCCGCGAACTCTGCGAACGTGACCGGGAAGGTCCCCGACTTCTTCGGGGCCAACGACTTCCCCGGCCTGACTCTTCTTCACTTGGCATTTAATGATCTCGAGGGCGGGTTGCCCCCGAGCTTTTCCGGGTCGCAGATTCAGTCGCTCTGGCTCAATGGGAGGGCCGGTAGTGGGAAGCTCGGTGGACGGATTGATGTATTAGCCAACATGACTTCCTTGAAGGAGGTCTGGTTGCATTCCAACTCCTTCTCTGGCCCGTTGCCGGACTTCTCGGGGCTCCAGGACTTGCAGACCCTGAGCCTGCGGGACAATCTGTTCACTGGCCCTGTTCCGACGTCGTTGACGGGTCTCCAGTCCCTCCAGTCTGTCAACCTGACTAACAACTTCCTCCAAGGGCCGGTGCCCAAGTTCGGGAGCTCGGTCCAGGTGGATATGGCCGAGGACTTGAACAGCTTCTGTTTGCCGGGTCCAGGGGACTGTGATCCCAGAGTGAATACCTTGCTTTCGATCGCGAAGTCGATGGGTTATCCGCAGAGATTGGCGGAGAACTGGAAGGGGAATGACCCGTGCTCCGGTTGGATCAGAATCACTTGCAACAATGGGAACATCACCGTTGTGAACTTTGAGAAGATGGACTTCAACGGCACCATTTCCCCGGATTTCGCCTCGCTGACGTCGCTGCAGAGGCTCATCCTCGCGAGCAATAATCTTACCGGTTCCATTCCCGCAGAGCTTACCACCCTCCCCGTGCTCGCGCTTCTCGATGTGTCGAGTAATCAGCTTTACGGTAAAGTCCCGACTTTCAAGAGTAACGTGATCGTCCAAACTCATGGTAATCCCGACATTGGGAAAGATAAGAGTAGTCTTTCAACGCCCGGATCACCCCCCGATGCTGCAGGTCCATCAGTTAGTGTAACATCCCAAAATGGTGGTCGATCAGGCAAAAAGTCTGCTTTGATCGGAGTCATAGTGGTTTCTGCCATCGGCGGCTTGTTTTTGATTATCTTGCTTGGTTTGTTGGGTTTCTGTCTATATAAGAAGAAACAAAAGCGGTTTACCAGAGTACAGAGCCCCAATGCAATGGTGATTCATCCACGCCATTCTGGATCTGACAATGAAAGCGTGAAGATAACGGTCGCAGGATCAAGTGCTAGTGTCGGTGCAATCAGCGAGACTCATACTGTACCGGGCAGTGAAGCCGGTGACATTCAAATGGTCGAAGCAGGAAACATGGTGATTTCTATCCAAGTCCTGAGGAATGTCACCAACAATTTCAGCAAGGAAAATATATTAGGACAAGGTGGTTTTGGGACGGTGTATAAGGGGGAACTTCATGACGGGACAAAGATCGCAGTGAAAAGAATGGAGTGCGCGGTTATAACCGGGAAGGGCCTTGCGGAATTCAAGTCCGAGATTGCTGTTTTGACTAAGGTTCGACACCGTCACCTCGTCGCCCTGCTCGGTTACTGCTTGGATGGCAATGAGAAGCTTCTCGTGTATGAGTACATGCCCCAAGGGACACTTAGTCAACATCTTTTTAACTGGCCCGAAGAAGGACGGGCACCGTTGGAATGGATGAGAAGGTTGACCATTGCCTTGGATGTGGCAAGGGGTGTCGAGTATCTCCATGGTTTGGCGCATCAGAGTTTCATACACCGGGACTTAAAGCCATCGAACATTCTCCTTGGACATGATATGAGAGCTAAGGTGGCGGATTTCGGTCTTGTGCGTCTTGCGCCGGAGGGAAAAGGCTCCATCGAAACCAGAATAGCAGGAACATTCGGTTACTTGGCACCGGAATATGCAGGTTAGCCCTTGACTTTAATATCAGCTCCCTCGTTTACAAAGCCTTGGATGTATAATCTTTATTTGCCTATGATAATTCGGTGGTAACTGGTGTTGCACTGTGTAAAATTATCTGAATTACAGCAGCTAGTGCTACAATAGCAGATTAGAATATGGGAATGGTACTTCCAGATACAAATTTAGCGTTTGTCCTCAGAAATGTCTTTTTCGCCTGACCAAAAAGTACTATAGATCCATACGAAAATACTTCTTTTTGAAAGAACAAGCGCTTGCACTCAACTCACGCTGGTCTAGCAATCCATGGCTACGTTAGTTTCGCAAGCATTTTACATGTTTGAGGCAAGACCATTGCTGCAAATGAGCAAATTAGCTGGAAACTAGATCTGCCCTCATTGCCTTTGACATGCCATTTTGTCTTAGCTAGTTAATTTGGATCTTCCTTCGATTACACGTCAAACTTCTAACAACTAGACCCTGATCATGGTGATATTATTGCAGTGACTGGCCGAGTGACGACGAAAGTAGACGTTTTCAGTTTCGGGGTGATCTTGATGGAGCTGATCACTGGAAGAAAAGCGCTCGATGAGAGTCAGCCCGAGGACAGCATGCACTTGGTGACATGGTTCAGGAGAGTGCACATCAACGAGGACACGTTTAAAAAGGCAATCGACCCCACGATCGATCTCAACGAGGAGACGCTCGCCAGCATCAGCACTGTGGCCGAATTGGCCGGCCACTGTTGCGCTAGGGAACCCTACCAAAGGCCTGATATGGGCCACGCCGTCAACGTACTATCTTCTCTAGTAGATGTGTGGAAACCGACTGATCAAAACCCCGACGACATCTTCGGGATCGACCTGGAGATGTCGCTGCCACAGGCCCTAAAGAAGTGGCAGGCGTACGAAGGAACGAGTCACATGGATTCCTCGGCATCATCGTCCGACCTCCCGAGCTTGGATAACACTCAGACAAGCATACCCACACGACCATACGGGTTCGCCGAGTCGTTCACGTCCACGGACGGGAGATGACATGGAAGGTGTAAATCAGAGGGAGAGGGGGGGGGGGTGTGTGTGTGTGTGTCCATTCTGTTTGCTTCTTGTTTTTGGTGCTTTCTTGTCTTGTAATCTATCTCGACTCGCGATTCTTTCACGGTTTTTTTTAGCCTGATCTGAGTTTCTAACCTTTCTTTTTTTTATCCATTGGTACTGTAGTTGAAACTGTTCTGTATGAGGTGATCTGCAAATGGAATCCAGTGGTTTCTTGGAAAGATTCTTTTGTTTATACTTTCAGGCAGGCCCAACTTCCAGTACCATTAGATTCTTCAAATTAGGTGATTCACTCAAATTTTGTGCTGTTTGTTCTATGACAGGTGCCATTCGCAGGACGGGATATTGTAGTGGGAAAGTTGGGTGGGGTATGCAAATCATATGCATGCATGTGTCCATGGAATCGCAAGGATTAAAAGAAAAACAGGGGAAGCTGAGTAAGGTCACATGCGAGTCAAGGGGCAGTTTCAACAACTCCTCCAATAATGCCTTGGGATGATACATGGGTTTTTGCTTTCCTCTTCTTTGTGTTCCTAACTTCATATGTTAGATATTTTAGCTTGATTACGTTAACGAATGCCCCGGGACAGTAATTAAATATATCCAACGTGAAACGGTTCGTCGATTTTTACAAAGATCGATTTCACATAACATGGTAAAGGCAAGTCTACCAGAAATCTCAAGGTTTCTTGATCGACTGTTTAACGAGGGTTCTTGACGTGTTCGTTGATTAAATTGTTAGAAGCCGTACTCTCTCCAATTCTTTTAGGATGACGAGGTTTCAATTTCCATCGGTAAACTGATCTAAGCAGGTCCTTAAATGGCTCAATCCTAAGGTCTCTCTAGCACCTTGAGGGGATAAACCCTACCCTCCCAAGAGTTGAAAGTAGACTGGTCATCGGATCGTCAAACAAGGTATTGTAGCCTTTATAAGTGGAAACACCCTTCCTTGGTGAAGTAAACTTTACCACAACACCGAGAATTCAAGAAAGCTCATAATAAGATAAGGTAAGGTTTCCTTATAATGAAACGCGACCTAATGTCCGGTACGGATCATCTCAACGAGAAATTATTTGCACTCGAACGGCGAATCAAACCCGAGTATCACGGGCATACATATATTATTATAATTCATAAATTTCGACTGTAATATATTCAGAGAGGAGGAGGAAGGGTCCAAATCGGGGTGGGGTGGGCAGCTGTGTCCCTCCAAGAACACATGGGTTCACGTTCAGGTTCCCGGGCTTGCCGATGCAATTTCCACTGCTGTCATTGAATTGTTATTGTCTGGTCGTACCCTCTTTTCTTTCATTTTTCTTGTTTTAAAATTTCGGGTCCGTTTCTCCAAGCTTTGGTCTCCTCATGAAATTTGGCAGACCTATGCTGCAAATTATTATTATGGGGGCAAGGAGGTCAGACATGACAATGTAACTAGAAAAATACAAAGATTAAATCTATAAGTACAATAAAAAAAAAAGAAAAAACGTTCAATAGTTAAAATCTCAGATACTGCGTGGTTAAAATAGTTTTTCACCGCCTCTTTGAGACACCCAATTACAGTTTACGCTACGGCACCGAATCTACCACCATAAGCAAAAGAAGCTCACCGAACAAACATGTGAATTTGCGTGAGTAGGGAGACAAATGTCGCGATCTGTATCCTTAGCAACGGCGATCACGGGGCGTTTGATTGAGAGAATTTGTTTTCTGGGAATCTGTTTTCCGAACTTTCACTTGTTTGGTTCGTTGAAAACGACAAGCCAACTAAAAACACTTTCCGGTTAAAGAAAATATTTATGTATAAAATTAGAAACACGAATTCCCTAATCTAAGAAAATGAAAACACTTTTTAGAATTGCTCATCTTGAATTTGTTAATATTTTATTTTTTTCTTTTCTTTCTTTTTTTATTACTCTTATCATATATATTTTTTAAAAAATCAAGTTTTTAATTATTTTTATTTTTAAAAAAATCGAATTTTTTTTATTTTTAAGATTTTCCTTTTCTTTCTTTTTATTTTCTTATTTTTTCTTCTTTCTTTTTTGTTTGTTTTTTTAAAAAAATTCGATTTTTTAAAAAATAATAAAAATAAAAACTACTAGAAAAATTCAAAATTTTTTTTGTTTGCTTGAGATGAAGTGATGAGGTTGAAATCATTTTTTGATGAAATCCAAATATCAGAAACGATTTCGATCATATATTACCAAACAAAGGAAAACTAACCGTATTTCTAGAAAATGCACTCCGAGAAATTATTTTTCTTTATCATTGAGTTTTTTGTGAAACAAACGAACCTTAAGTTGCCTTCTTTTGGAACGAAGGGAAGTGTTTGACCATCTGGGCCTGCAAAAGTTTGCACTACAAATGTATCTTTTTCGTTGCAAGTCATTTTCCGTTGTCGTGAATCGAGATATTTTTATATTCGAGTACTGTGAATCGCATGATATACACTGCCGCTGGCATTAAGTCATTTTGCGGATTCCATTTGAGCAAAAGGAAATATGGATAATTTCTATCGGTAATTTTTAGTCTTTCTTTCTTGTTTAGCTTCTGTCGAGTTCGGGTAGCCGGTGCTTCGGGTCGGGCGTATTCAATGGGGACGTCGAGGCCCGGCGAAGCCAAATGGGCCCAATTCGAAGCAGCTAAGTAAATTGGGCCTACTGAGATTTGTGTTTCCTGGAAGAGCTCGGCGCACAAGTTCAAATCTTGGGCCGGCAAAAGGCATAACAATTTCCAAAAAATTATGTTTTGGAGGGGGATAGGCTCAGGTCCCCCCGAGGCGAGATACGCCTATGGGTGATTGGTTCTAGGTTCGGGCGATCAATGCGCGGTAGTTCGAGCAGTACCGTCCGACCTTATTTGAAGAACTTAATAGTATGTTGAGCCGAAACCCATGCTCGATATGACCGATGTGTTTTCAATAAAGCTATTGCTATCGGCATATTGTGGTCTCAACCCAACTACAATCCTCAAGTCGAACACTAATGTCATCGATAAAGAAGAGTGTATCCTAAATTAAGTCAATGAGAGAGTCGTTATAGCTCACCTTTCCAAGGAGAAGGGCAAATTTAAATAGTGATAAGTCAATATGTGTGCATTTTGCAATTAAACATCTAATTTTGATTTCAATAACTCAATAGGTTAAATTTTCTTTCTCCCGCAATTGATGCACTCCGACTGTTAATAGTTAATACTGACGTGGCACGCGGTTAGCATAGCATCCACCCTAAATAATAAAATAAGTAAAATTCACACTACAAACAAATTAAAAATCAACTGTCTTTTGCCCTTGGGATTGGAGATTGATGATCAATTACTGCTTTCACACATTTAAATGTGAAACTTTCATAAAGAAAAAGAGAAACTCATAAATAATTTAAGTACACATATGATTATTTTTGAAATTTTGTACGGGGTAGACCTTTCTATAGGGTACCTTGCATTGTGTACGTATAATCTATAGTATACACTGTACAGGATGTGTACAGGACGGTATCACCCCAAATCTTGGAACCTATCCTTTACTCACCGATTTCGTAAATTTGGAATTTGAAACTTGCCTTACGAGATCTAATACCCACCCGAACCATATATGACCATACCAATTTTATAGGGTTTGCCGGTTCCATATGTTCTCCTACACATCCGGATGCAATTGCCACGACTCTCGAACACTCACCGACATCCATGGCAGACCCTCGCCAAGTCACCATGGTTGGATAAGTTTTGCCATCACCATGGCGGACACGCCATATGGAAAGGAGGGCAAAGAGGAAAAAGATGAGCACCGTTAACATTTTGGAAAAGTACCAAAAAGTCGAGAAAAATGTCAAAAAAGTCATAAACATTTGCCATTGATACCAATTCAGTTCTAAACCTTTTGTATTGGTGCTAATTTAGTTATAAACCTTTTTTTAATGCCAATTCAGTTTGTAAACCTTTTGCATTAGTGCCAATTCAGTTCTAAATCTTTTGTCTGTGTGCTAATTTAATCTTTCTGATCAATTTTGGCTGGATTTTGCTGACGTGGAGGCAAACGCTGACCGGCCACCGGCACTGATGTGGATAACTTTAATAATTTTTTAACATTTTTAATAATATTTATTTTTTTCCCTCCCCTCCCTCCTTCCTCTAGCCGGTTGCCGGATTGGCGACCAACCAAAGGTCAAAGGCCAACAAGGTCAACCTCGCTGGCCACTAGCGAGGCTTGCCCTCACCAATGACTGTGAAGGCGAGCCTCGCCCAGCCGCTGGCGAGGATCGAGCCCTTGCCAGAGGGCTTGAGCCTTGCTCGCCTAACGCGAGGTCGCCCTCGCAGCCATTCGACGAAGGCAAGCCTTGCCAGTCGCCTCGCCGGTTTCTGGTTGATGGTTGGTCTGCTAACTGGCTAGAGGAAGGAGGGAGGGGAGGAAAAAAAATTCAAAACTATTAAAATATTATTATAAGTTGTCCACGTCAATGTCGATGGCCAGTTGGCATCCATGTTAGCAAAATCCTGCTAAAATTGGCTGGAAGGACTAAGTTGGCACCAAAAAAAAGTTTAGGACTAAATTAGTACCAATGCAAAAAGTTTTTTTTTTTGGGTAAAGTACCAATGCAAAAAGTTTATAACTGAATTGGTACAAAAAAAAGATTTAGGACTAAATTGGCACAAATGCAAAAGGTTTAGGACTTTTTTGACACTTTTCCCTCAAAAAGTCATATATCTATTGCATTAGTACCAATTTACTTCTTAAACTTTTTAATTGAATCAATTTAGTCCCAAACCTTTTTACATTGATACCAATTTAGTCCATTTGGCCAATTTAGGCTGCAAATTGCTGACGTGGATGTCGACCGTCTTGCATACGTTGGCTGTCTTACATGGCATGACCCGGTACTGACATGGACAATTTTTATAATTTTTTTCCTTCCCATTTTCTTTCCCTTTTCTTTTTGCTTGTGCTGGTGGCCAGTCGCCGGCCACTACCCACAGGTCATGACCGATGAGGGCTAGCCTTGCCTTGGGGAGGATGAGTGCTAACAAGGCTGATCCTCGCCCAGACTAGGGGGACCTCGTCGGCCACTGCCCACAGGTCAAGATCGGTGAGGGCTAGCCTTGCCTTGCCTTGGGGAGGATGAGTGTTGGCAAGGCCAACCCTCACCCAGGCCAGGGTGGCCTCGCTAGGCCTCAATGAATTGACACCCAGAATCAAAGGGCATCATGTTTGTGTTGCACCATTGATGGAAGCCTTGACGAGGCTAAGTTCAGAAAGCCCATGCCCTATATTGGCATCTATATAGCAGGAGCTTCCTTAGCCTGCGTGGTTGCAATGGCCGTGGACGCCGCGGCCGGTTTTGCTACTAGAAGCTTTGGTTCCCAAGCCGCTACTTCGCCCTCAATGCCATGTCCCTGAGCATCATTGCAGTCGCGGTCAACCTCTTCGGTGACCTCAACATGTTGATGTTATGACTGACCTTGCCCAGGCGACAACAAGGCTCACTGGGCCTTGCCCTTGCCTAGGGAAGGCTTAGTGAGGTGTTGCGAGGCCGCCCAAGCTTGGGCAAGGATCAGCCTCGCTAGATTTGGGGAGGGGATCGACACTTGCCCTTGCACCACCGGCACAAGCAAAAAGAAAAGGCGAAGAAAAGGGAAAGGAAAAAAAATGTTCACATTAACACCAACTGTGTCATGTAGGACTATTGGTGTCCATGTCAGCGATTGCTGATTTAAATTGGTTGAATGGATTAAATTAGTACTAATGTGAAAATGTTTATGACTAAATTGATCAAATTGAAAAGTTTATGACTGAATTGGAATCAATTCAATTAATTTTAAAAGTTTTTTGATATTTTTCCCGTTAATCGTTTGCTAGCTTTATCCAAACGATGTTCATACATTAGACAGCTCGTGAAGCCCATTTCTGGGTGTATTGAAAGTGAATCCTCTGTGCAGAACTTTACGCAACTATGTGCAATTCTACGGTGTAGCTTGTGACAGAGGTAGAATGTACGCATTCATGTCGAAAAAGTATCGTTCGGTAGAGTGTGAACCAGCAGGAGTGCTTGCATGCTTTTCATGCTTGACTCATAAGCACTTGCGAGGTTGACTTGTTTTTTTAAAGCAGGCTAGATTGACCAACAAACCGGGCGGAAACCTGGAGCTCGGCAATAATTTGACCAAAGCTCCAAAATACGTATACAATACGTATCTTAACATACATGTTTGCGTGCTTGACGTACATGGTTCGAAAAGATTGAACACATGTACAATATATGTCTACTTTTGAGTAAACTTGTTAAAATGGGACATAGACCTATTTTTTTACCCATATATGATGGGTTGAGTTGTTATATAAGTTAGTTATACTCAGTAAATAAGTTTTAACGTAATGTGGATGTAAAAATGAATTATAAATGGGTCATAAACGAGACCCGCCTCTATGACTCTCTTTATTCTCTCTCTCATTCGATTTTATGCTCGCTCAGTCTGTATTTTTATCTCAGTTTAGATATACATTTTCCTAGATTGAGTTAAATATTAAAGTGTTTTAGCAATATTGATGTGGTCGGGTGGGTGTCACTATATTTGTATTATATGAAAATATGTCAAAACGAGTTAAATAGGTTTGTATGATTCAGACCATTTTTGTCTCGACCCGATCCACTCTTGGACATGTCCTCTTTTGGGTTCCTCCGGTGTCAAATAGACACATGCCGTGCCAAATAGAAAATGACGGGCCGGTCGCATTTGAGAAGCTCGATGCATACATAGCACGGAGCCTCGAACATCTTTTTTTTTTTTTATCCTTTTCTTTTCCGGATCAAGCGATTAGACGGAGTCCCATGTCAGTTTTCTCTCGCAACTCGACTTTTTTCGTTCGTCCATTTCAATTCACTGGTCCAAAACATCCGAACTCCGCCACCACGACCACCACGACCACCGGTTGCATCTGCCCCTAGGCAGTCTCAAAAGCTCTATCGACCTACCTGGTTGCTTCCACTCTCATCTACCTCACGGCAGGATGGCCCCGATGCCTTATCCTGGAAACTAGCAAACCAAGAAACTTTAGCGCACTCAGGTCTTTCGTGTGAACGACGGCTCAAAACTAGTGACCGGCTCGCGAGTTCCGTGGAGAAGCGGTCGAGGGAGAAAACGCTTCCAGGTGTCGTACTTTCAGTACAGAAAACAGGAGGACCCCCATGAATCCAGGGGGCTTTCGCATGTGGATCATTAAAAACGGTTCAAATCTTACTGCAAATCTTGATCGATGGGCTTCGGTTTCCGTGCAGCTGCGTCCAATTCCCCCTACCGCGGATCCGATTCTACGCAACCCCATTTCAAGACTTCATCATCTCGATGAGCCAAAACCCCCCCTGAAACAGGAGCTGTGGGACGAAGGAAGCAGTTAAGCACTACCCCGTTTGGATTCTTGCTTCGGCTTGGGCAACCTGGTACAGAATAAGATATTCGGATTGGGCTACGATGCGCCAAACGCCGATCGTTGACCCTTTGAACACTCTGATACCAACTGCACTAGAATACTGATACTTTGCTTTGTTTTGCTGAAATCTGCTCGCCGGTTCATATACTCTAATGATATTCAATGGGTTTCGCTCTCCATTGGCCATCGCATTGAATGCTGAAAGATCCACCGATTTTCATGCTCCTTTAATATTTTTATAGTACCGTTCTTTTGTAGTTTAAGCATGGGATTGTGAGAGACCCAAATGAGGCCTGTCCCATGTCAGAACAGAAGTTGGTTTTAACTTTGAGAGAAAGAGTTTCGCTTCTTGGACCGAAAGCCCCACCAAATCTGCCTTTCAAAATCTCAAATTTGACCTTTCTGATGATCTCATTTAAATGATGATTCCGTGAGCTGCTCCAGTCAAAGCCATATTGTGAAGAGATCGCTTTTTGGATCCTATTTCGTGCACTGCATATCATCTTGCCAATTCACCTCTAGTTGAACCTCTTGTTTAGTGGGAAGTAGGAGAGACCAAGAATGGAGATTTCACATAAAAGAAGGCCCGTAGCCACCAACTGGTTCTATATCTTCCTCCTCTTGTCGACTAACCTCCTCACCCTCCTCCTCTCCGCCACTTTCTACTCCTCCTGCTCTCTCGGTCGGAGGAGCGCCGTCCCCGAAGCAACGGTCACCATCCCTTCTCAATCGACGGTTCGGTCAGCTGCGACGGCCTCCCTGAATACTGCGTCGGAGGATGATCTCGCCCCCGAGTTCAAGGCCTTCACTTCAGGCCAGCTCCTCCCATTTGGGGTCAACCCGAACTTCGACTCGGACACCATGTACCCTCCGGTCGGCCGCCCATGCACCATGTTCCCGGACTTGCTCCGCCGCTTCATGACCTACAAGGTGAACGGCTCTTGCCCGGATGATGAGCTCCTGGCGCAGAAGCTCCTGCTCAAGGGGTGCGAGCCGCTCCCTCGCCGCCGTTGCCGCCACGCCTCGCCCCCTGACTACGTGGAGCCGTACCCTCTCCCAACAAGCCTCTGGACCACCCCCTCGGATTCTTCTGTGGTCTGGACTGCCTACACTTGCAAGAATTATGACTGCCTCATCAACAGGAAGCACAGGCAGCAGGGCTTTGATGACTGCAAGGACTGCTTCGACCTTGAAGGCGCTGAGAAGCACCGCTGGACTGCTGACAAGAGCAACGGCGGCCTCGACTTCACCATCGACGAAGTACTGACGACGAAGAAGCCAGGGACAATAAGGATCGGCCTTGACATCGGGGGTGGGGTTGCCACTTTCGCGGTGAGGATGAGGGACAGGAACATAACCATCATCACCACTTCCATGAACTTGAACGGCCCTTTCAATAACTTCATAGCAGCAAGAGGGGTTGTGCCTCTCTACATCAGCATCTCTCAGAGGCTTCCCTTCTTCGACAACACGCTGGACATCGTCCACTCGATGCACGTGCTGAGTAACTGGATCCCAACCACGCTTTTGCACTTCCTGATGTTCGACATTTATCGGGTCCTGAGACCGGGGGGTCTGTTTTGGCTTGATCATTTCTTCTGTGTGGGTGAACAGTTGGAGCATGTGTATACTCCTCTCATCGACAGCATTGGGTTCAACAAGATAAAGTGGGTTGTGGGTAGGAAACTCGACCGGGGGCCAGAGCTCCAGGAGATGTACCTCTCAGCTTTGCTCGAGAAGCCATTGAAGAAGTCCTGGTGATCCTGTGGTTGCTTCTTTCCTTTTCACACCAGGGAAGACTTTTAATTTCACACAGCCTTTCTAAAGTTCAGTCAAAGGAATACATAACTTGCCACTGTCTTTTAATCAATAGTTGGAGAAAGATTGTTATTCATTCATAAGGATTATTATTATCACTGAAATTTGCCTGTTGGATATACGCTCAGTTAGTATTTTGGTCTAAGAAAATCTGTCTATAGTACCTATTTCTGCTGGTATGTCATCAATTATCGTTTGACTAACAAGTTGTATGCTTTGCCATTCCGTTGTATTACTTCTTCCCAAGTGCTACTCATATATGACACTCTGATGTTGTCAAGCTTGACTTCCTACTGGACTGCTTTAGTGAAAACGAGGTTGAATCAGCTGCACTTTTATGAGAAGGCATTCTTCGTTAACGTGCTGAACTCAAATTTGTATCGAACAAGGTCTGCCTGCCTGATTCATGTTTAAGGTTTATTCTCTCCCGACATAAACAAATAAAATATCTCTATTTCACAGACCAAAAGGAAGAGATTTAAGTGTTTGCACGACATATGGGTGGGGGAGAGAGAGAGAGAGAAACGGACGCTTCACTTAAAACTCTTTGATCAAATTCATTTGACAAAATAATAACTATCAATTCAAATGAGTACCGAGTTACAACTTATAAGATGGGAGAAATTCAGAACACTAGAGGGAAAGTTGTGACCTTTTAACCTATGCTGTCGATGGAGCTTTTCACATATAATAAGGTTGTCTGACAAAATGGACTCATGAATATGCAATCCCACAATTAAGATCCTGAAACTGGAAACAAGTCCACAGATGGCTGCTACATGAAAGTTTCTGGCTTGTAAAAAACCTTTTATATGCATCCTCTGCCCAAGCACTATCAAGTACATGGATAAGACTTCAAGCTAATACTAATAGCAATAACTGCAGACTTGAAGAAGCCTTTGATAAAAAAAAATGACCTGATGCACAATTTCCATTATGCATTCTGCAGTCGGTTACGACAACTTGTGAAGTTGCACCAATTACTACAAACATTGACCTACTGCCTCCACTCTCCAATTGTTGACCACTGGCACCTTTGGCAGAGGAATCGAGGAATTTCGATGGAAAAAAAGACCAATTGAGTCATGAAATATCATTTCCGAATTCTTGGAAGGCAACATTGTGAGATTCCGGATAGTACAAGTAGGCATGATCGGCAACTCGCCTTCTATACAAATTCAGAGTTCAGAGAGGCAACAACGACCCTTTTAATGAAACTCAGTGATTCATAAAAGAGGCCATTTGCAATGTTGCCCCAGCTAAATATACAGGTATTATAGTTTTTCTGCACTTCAGCTTCGAGACTAAGGTTTAACCCAAATGTCTTAAATCTCTATGTACGAAGGGCTTGGATAATTTGAGAAACAAATGGTACACGTCATAAATTGAAGCATTACTTCTTGATAAGGAGCAGCATAAGATATGCCATTTGTAGCTACATGAACAGCTAGCACTGTAGATCCAATTGCAGTAGGTAACCCAGCATTTGCAGGCTGATATTTGGTCAGTTAGTAATTTGATGTAACAATATTAGTCTCAAGTATCGACTATTTCTGCTAGTATGCCATTCAGTTATTGCTCGACTAACCAGTTGTTCATTTTTCATTCCTTTGGATTGTTTCTTCCTAGGGGCTCCTCATATTGAATAGATATAAGGCACTAGCTGCAGGTCTAATACTTTCCCTTCAAGTTATGCCGACTCTCTCAGATTGTCTAGACTCACTTCCCTTTAAAATGCTTTTAGCTAACACGGGGTTACGTCAGCAGCATTCCTCTGCTAAGGCATTCTTCACTGATGTAGTGGACTCAAATTCATAGCCGCTACTGCATAATTATTATCAATAATCATTCCTATCGACATGCCTATCCCTGTTATTCCATCGTATGCATGAAATCTCCACGGTTGGCTAAGAAAAAAACATATGCATCTGTTCCTACTGTGTTTCACTAAAGAAGGCACATGAGTTTACATGGTCATACCGAATAAGGTCTGCCTAGCTCATGGTGAAGGTTTATCTATTCCAACATATTCAATATTTGTATTTGGTAGAGCAGAATTCTGTTGTTTGCAGGCAAATTCTCGTCAATTAGATCTACTAGTATCACATGCAGGGTAGAGAGAGAGAGAGAGAGAGAGAGAGAGAGAGAGAGAGAGAGAGAGAGAGAGAGAGAGTGGAACAGACACTTCAATTGAAAGTCTTTGATCCCTTCGATTTTATTTGAAATATCAAAAGAATGTATGTACAGCAATATATGTCTACCCATCTTCGAGAACCCTGACTAAAAGATCTTCAATTTGAGGATCACCATCAATAGTAAATGACCCTCTTGCTGCAATTTTCTGCCCAAAAATCTAATACTGGAGCCCCATATCAAACTCTGGCTCCCCAGTTGGAGGAAGTAGAAGACATCCGAACAGCTCAAGCTCATCCGAGTATCTAAACTCCAAGGGGCTGTCCTCTTGTCTCGGTTGTGCTACAGATTTGCAGCATGCCGAGCACGCAAACAGAGGCGGGACGCTGTCGGTGTCATCGATTCCGCAGCATCGCGTGTGCTGCCACACTTCGCAGATGTCGCAGGCCACCATTCTCTCCCCATCGTCATCTTCGGCCCCGCAAATGCATCTCACCTCCCAATTCTCGCTCCCACCTTCATATCTCAACTGACTGTTTACATCCATCCCACTTCCCCTCACCCAAACCTCCTGGCCCGACTCCATGATCCCAAACAGCACCTCGGTGTCCTCCGTTACTTTCACGGCTTCGATATCTGTCACCTCAAGGTGTTCAAAAGCGCAGTAGGTCTCCCTAAATGCGCTCTGAGCTGCTTCCTTCAAGTCCCCGACCGTAGCATGTAGTGGAACCATGATAATCTCACCGGCCGGGACTTTCTTCCTTGGCAATGTTTCCAGCCTATCTATGCAAGGGATGAGATTGCAAATGAAAGTGAGCAACTGGTCTTCCTCATCTCGAAATGGCCATTGCTTCATGAAATGCTTGCTGTCCAGAAGCACCTGAGTAGCTGATCGAACGCGATCCGATGTGGGATAATTCAGGAATACGGTGCTGTAAACTTTTTCCACGTCCTTGTAAACATCATGCCCGACCACAAGAGATGGCCATGGTAGCGTCTCTTGAACCAACTGCTCTGGTGGTTCCCTGCCACCATCGAACTCATGGATTGTGTACTCCAGGATCCGCGTCGATCGGTTCACTGCACGGCACACGACGTAATCCCCGACGATCACGTTATTGAGGATCTTCAGCACATTGTCGATCAAGCCTGTGTCCCCGATATGTAATCTGGCTGCATCTCGCACATCTTGGCGGGTCATTCCGGTGCAGCCCAACTTTTCGCCTCTCGCTTCTAGCAGTGCGTTCACAATCACTTCCGCTGCCTGCTCCATCCTCCTTGCAGGCCATCTGCTATTAATTTCAGCTCCAGCACTCGTGAATTTTCTAAACTTTATTGGCTTCATCTGCGAAAGATGCTTGTCCTGCAGAGATGCTCTAGTTGATAGCTTCAACTTCAAGTTGGCGTGAGGCCCAGCAGCTATGGCAGGTTTGTCCTCGCGAGTCGAATGCGACTTGACGGTCAACATGTACTTGAGAAGGTCCTTTATGGTGACTAAATTGGTTTCGCTCATACCTTTGTAATGACGAATGATCTGCTTGATCTCTTTGAAATGTTCGGTTCCGCTGAAATCCTCGAGGACTTTGACAAGCTCAAGCGAGCCAAGGAATTCGATTGCTCGGTGATAATGCTGCTCTTTAACTCCAAAGCTTCCCCTGAGGAATCTGTAACCCCATCTTCCGAACCACGTGTGTCCATAAGCGACCCCATATAGCAACCGGAGATCCATAGACCGCTTCCTAGAGACATCCTCAACTGTCACTTTCCTGCAAAATGATTTTAAAACAAGGAATATCAGATTACTAGGTGGGTATCAGATAACATTGTGCTCACCAGTTTAACTACTTCTTCACTTTTACCTGACTAGTAGATTGTTGCAAATGCGGTCCCAGAGATCCATAATCTCCCTTCCGCAGAGAAACTTGGAGCCCCCTTCGATGCCATTGACACAGATTAAGTGCCCGAACCCGTTGCCATGAATGAGGCCATGAAGCAGATGGTTCGGCTCATCAAGATCGCGCTCCTCCAGAGGCCGACTCCAGCAGCCGTCCTTCGGGATTATCAGGTGATACCTCCGTCTCGACATGTAATGGTTTCCCCATCCTTAACCAGGCAATTAGAAAACATCCATGAGAAAAAAAAAACACTAAAAATTCGCGATCCTCAAATTCTACGAACCAAATTCCCAAATCAAAGCCTAAAATCCATCAAGTTAAAGTTACCACTACAACGCAATCAACCCTTAGTCCAACAAAATCAAACACATCCATGAGAAAAGAAGTACCGATAATCTGTAACCCCTGTTTTACTTGACAAACATTTCCAAACGGTAATACGCGCTCAACCCATCAAAATTCGTGCTCACCAGAGAACTAACCCACGATTTAGTAGCAGACAAAAGGATGTTACGTGGACGATCTTTCAAATTACCTGCAAATCGGCAGTGATCGCAGAAGGAGTGAGACGAGGGAGTCATGTCTTCTTGGACGGTGTACAGGGGCACGACCACGCTCGTCTTCTGGTACATCAGGAGGGTGCACCAGACGGGCAGTTCGCCGGCTCCGGCCTCCTCGGGCACCCCGCATTCTCCGAGGAAGACGCGGATGTTGTCGCGGAACGGGCCGACCGGGCCGATCGGGCACCCGGGGTCGCAGAAGTCGCGGAAGCCGAAGATCTTGGGCCGCCGCTTCCGCTTCCTGCAAGCCTGGAGGAACGGGAGCGACATCGCGGGGGGGAAGGGGGGGAGGGCTTCGGATCTCGAAGCGGGTCTTCTCTCTCGCGAACGCCCCCGCCGCCGGCGCTCTCTTCGAACCGGAACGAATTCGCCACAAGCTCCCAAGCGAGAGAGAGCCAGAGAGAGAGAGAGCTTAACAGATCGAAGGATGGAGTTCTTGAGTCTGTTGAAGGGAGCTTCGAAGTGGCGGTTGATTGCGGTTTGAAGGTCGGACGTCGCCCGCCAAAAAAAAAAAACTAACCGTTAGAAATGTCCTTTTTTTTTTTTGGTTCGTCGGATGGTGGGAAAAAAGCTTCGCAAGATTCGTGACAAAAATCGAAATTTATTAAAATTCACGGACTCACACCGAGAAACCCCTCGATTTTTAAATTGGTTAAGTTTTTTCTTATCGGGCAATCGGATATTCGAGAAAATTTTTCGTTAATCACCTCGATTTTGTAAATTTCGGCCTCGCGTGAGACTTGGGTTATGCGTCGCCTTGATTTTTGCCGATGCATGCTGTTCCGGCTAGATGGAGGGGAATGATGTGGGTAGCCACGTCATTCTTTTCATTTCGATTTCACCGAGGAAAAAATTTAGCTGATGGCGATCACACGCCTCGCCACTGTTGGGTGGCAATTGACGGCGATCCTACCTCCCTCCTCCCTATAATGGGGCCGTGATCACGATCAAGAGGTTTGCACGGCTTGAAAATTTGAAGGGGCCTTAGAATCGAGGTGCATGCGTGCTCACCGGCGAGCATGGCTCTTCGCGAATAGATAGAACGAGAGAAGAAATAAAAAAAAAATGTTTTCGCCGCCCGCGAATACAAACACAACCTAGGTCATTTCCACCTTCCATTTTCCATGGACTTTGCCTTTCCCTTCATAGATTTTTTCCTTTTTTTTGTATTTTTGATCGAACCTTCATAGAATTTTAGGGAAAAGTGTCAAAAAGTCCTAAACCTTTTGCATTGGTGTTAATTTAGTTATAAACCTTTTTTTTTTGCCAATTGAGTTATGAACTTTTTGCATTTGTGCCAATTGAGTTCTAAATCTTTTTTTATATCAATTTAATCCTAAACCTTTTGCATTGGTGCCAATTTAGTCCTTCGATTTGTGAATAGCTATTAGTCGGAAGGACTGAATTGATACCGATACAAAAAGTTTAATACTAAATTGGTACAAATGCAAAAATTTTAGGACTAAATTGACACAAATACAAAGGTTTATGATTGAATTGGTATCAAAAAAAGATTTAGAATTAAATTGATATCAACGCAAAAGGTTTACAACCTTTTTACACTTCTCTCTAGAATTTCGTATCCACTTAGAAAATTTTTTGAATCTTTCTGCACAGATAGGCCCGGCCCAAGCACAAAGGAGGCCCAAATCAAGAAACGGGTCGGTCGCGAACCGACGAAACGACCCGGCCCGGAGTTGCTGTCGTGTGGAGAGCATCGGACACAAACGCAAGCTAATCACTGATCTCTCTCTCTCTCTCTCTCTCTCTCTCCGAGTGTCTTCTTCTTCGATTCCGCTTCGACGAGCTCAGCCGTCTCCCTCGCCGTCGCCGGAGATCGCCCGCCGCCAGCGCACGAGCACCGCTCCGTCCGACGGTGGTAGGCCGACAAGAGCTTCGAGGGGGCCGAGGAAAATGGGGCTAGGGTTGTTGGCGTCGAGGGCTCTGAGACCCGCGACCTCGAGGCTCCTCCGGAACCCGAGGGGCGGGTTCGCCAGGGCGATCGTGTCCACGCCGGAGCTCCAGAGCCCCGAGGCGTCGTCGGCCGCCGCCGCCCCGGCCCAGCCCGATCCGACCCCGGATCTCCCGCCCCGGAAGCCCGTCGCCGGCGCCCGGGTCCATTTCCCGAACCCGGAGGACGCGATCGAGGTGTTCGTGGACGGTTACCCGGTGAAGATCCCCAAGGGCATGACGGTCCTGCAGGCGTGCGAGGTCGCCGGGGTCGATATCCCGAGGTTCTGCTACCACAGCCGGCTGTCCATCGCCGGGAACTGTAGGATGTGTTTGGTCGAGGTCGAGAAGTCTCCGAAGCCGGTTGCTTCCTGCGCTATGCCTGCTCTTCCTGGTAATTTAAAGGGGGAGGGGGGGGGGGTGTTGGTTGTTTTCCGCAGTTCTTGTTTTCAACTTCAATGCGTTTGATTTTGAATTTGATTTTGTTGTTGCCGAAAGGTTGGGAAAAGGAAATGCAACTTGCTGAAGTTTTGCGGGGATTCTTTCTGTTTTGCCGTAGATTGTTAAAATTTGGACTTTGGTTCGAACTGATTTATCTGACTGTGTGCTTATGGGGTCCAAGTTAATGATGTTATAATCTGGATTTCGTTCCTTCCTATCTTCTGATTTTGTCTGTTATTCGTTTGGTGTAAGATTCTGCAAAAATTGGTGATTGGCTTTATGCTTGTCGGTGTCACTAGTCCAACGAATCAGTTACATTTGCTAATATCAAGAAGTATATGCATTCAAGACCAGTTAGACGAAGGCTGTGCTTATATTATTGATTGATAGGCTATTGCTCTGGTTTTGTGCAATATTTTCCCCAGTTGTGACTCTGAAATTTCAATGACCAGTTAGTTCCTGTAGTTGTGACATATGTCGATTGGAATTTTTAATCTCTGGCGATGTACTTATAATTAGAATTTTATCGTCAGGGATGAAGATCAAGACGGACACTCCAATTGCTAAGAAAGCACGAGAAGGGGTGATGGAGTTCTTGTTGATGAATCATCCCTTAGATTGTCCAATTTGTGACCAAGGAGGAGAGTGCGATCTTCAGGATCAATCTATGGCTTTCGGGTCGGATCGAGGACGGTTCACTGAAGTGAAGAGATCTGTGGTCGATAAGAATCTGGGCCCTCTGGTAAAGACTGTCATGACTCGCTGTATCCAGTGTACAAGGTTAGCGTTTCCGTTTCTTTAATTAGCATCATTGATTTTGCCGGCAACATGTTTAGTTTTTCTTGCACTTATTTCAAAATGGATTTCTTGGGGAACTGGAGAATGTTTCGTTGGTATTTATGTACAGCAGTGGGTTTTTTGTGTGTATGTGGTACATTCATTCAAAGTGCGATTGTTTTGGATGAAAAAAGTTTTGTTTTTGGGAGTTGAAAGGGATTTGTAGAGGTCTTTCATGTACTCATTTCCAATTCCAAGCTGTAAGACAACATCAGCAATTAGTATCATTTCTTTTAAATAGGGATTGGGAGTATCATCTATTTTAAGGGATGGGCAGGCTTCGAACTTGATAATCAGGGTTTATTGTTGCTATGACTTGATGCCATATCTTTGGCAGCTGAACTGTTTGCCAAAGTAGAATCTTAGATTATTAATGCATCTCTATATGAATATTTTAATAAAAGGAAGTAGTTTTATTTCCATGTTCCTAAGAAAGATAATCCTGAATACGAAAGGAACTTAGATAAGCATAGTGTTCCCATTTGTTACATAGAGTGGAACACTATGGTCCATGAAAGGAGTTGTCTTAGAAATTGATGCCGAAATGTGTATCCACTGTTTCTGATGTTTCCATTACATGCTTGCTGTCATTTATTGGCTGGGGGGACACTTAACACAATACATGAGTACTACAACTGATTCATGCCCTTTCCTTACTTATCTACTCTCAATTCTGGTAGTCCTTGTTCTTAAGGTATCTTTTTGTCATGAGTACTTTAGTTTGATATCCTCCAGACATTGTCATCTACCAATGCCTAATGGGATTTTCGTTGGTCATTAAGGAATAAGATAATTTATTTGATGTTCTGCAACGCAAAAAGTAGAAAGCAGAGTGTGATCCATGCCATGAGAAAAGGTGTTTTTTTCGCGGGCAATATTTTTTTGTCAAAGGAAGTGTCATGAGTACAGTAGTCCCCCTAGGGTAGTAACTTAGTTCTGCCATATTTTCTTCATCATAAGGAAATGCAATTGAACAAATGTGAAATTTCTGGGGATTTGCCTGACCCCGCACGGTCATCTATATATAAATGGAAAGAACCTCTGCACATAGTTAATGTGCCCCACATGTGATACATCCATCTATTTTTTATAGAGACTGTAAATTCGGCTCAAGCACTCAGATGTTTTGACAATGAAAGAGAAACTACCTGGACTAGTTGGGAAACTTCAGACTTATCTGGCCTACTTCCATTCCTAAATATGTCGTCATCAATCTGTTGACAAATTCTAAATCTGGTTTCACTATTTCACACTTAATCAGGGACCCACTTACCCCCTCTAGTCTCTGCATTAGCAAATATGACCTAGTGTTGCATTCATGGAGTGAATTAGGAAAAAAAAAGTTGTTTCTCAGACCACATTGGAAAACTTGACTAGCTTAGCAATCAGGATGGGGATCATGTAGGAAAGTGCAAAGCTTTTACACGTGAAGATAACTCTAGGGAGAGGGCACAAATGGTAAAAAGTGACAACTGGAAGGATCAAGATGGCAATTGTTCCTTAGATTATTAAACATTCACATATGACGATTTTTGTTATGTCTCCTTTTTCTGGTTCGACCATGTTTGTTTGACAACCTCACCAAGTGCAGCTTTTTTTTTTCTTTCCCTGTTATTTTGGTTGCGCACTACCAAAGCACTTTGAAGTACTACTCATGGGGAAGAATTGGATGAATTACATGAGCCAAATACCTTTTTTCATATGCTTTGAAATTTTTTTATTAAATCAATGTAATGTTAAGTTTGTTGATGTCCAAAATGATTTTTTTGGAGGGCTAACCGGAGGAGATGTAATTCCATGCAAGTAGGCTTCATCATGTGATTTTCATTCTTGATATGCCAAATTTGTCAAAATTTCTGAGATAATGGTGTCCATAAATCTATGAGTTTCCATAAAACTGGGTGTTCTTGGTGGGAAGTTGCTTACTTGAGGCAGGTGAATATTGTTTCCCCCAGATATCATACTGGTGATTAATTAAAATTGAAAGAAGCAAATTCTTAAGATACCTCCTCACTTTTTTGATATTCTATGCTATCTAGTAACTCAGGGCTTTGCTGACAATTCACCTTTAGCAGCTTTCTTCAATGATGTCCTGTCCTGATTTGAAGTTCTGCATTTCTTATTTCTTGTGATGGGTTTTTGCTTCTGAATTTTCTTTTAGATTGCTGATTTCCTTTTCTTAACATGGGTGAACCTGTTGAAGCTTTTCCACTTTCCATTTCATGTCTTCTAGTGTGTTTTACATTTTTGCCAACTTTCTGCCATATTTGTGAAAGCTGTTTCTTGTAAATTTCCCTTAGAGATTGTTCGTTTTTGGGCTTAGATGATGAACTCGGAACTTGTTTCCTTTCTCTAGAGTATCTCTCAACATTGCACTTGCTTGGTTAACTAGCTTAGTTAATAATATTTTCAAGTCTTGTATAATTGGGATTGGTCTTCTCTTGTTCTTTCATACTTTATGGGGTGGGCTTTGTGATTATTGCGTGCTTTGAGCATTTTCATGTCGCTCTTGGTCCTCTTAGATCTGTCGCTTACATAGGTGTGTACTCTTCTAACAGATGTGTCAGGTTTGCAACTGAGGTTGCTGGTGTTCAAGATCTTGGCATGCTGGGACGTGGTAGTGGAGAGGAAATTGGGACTTATGTGGAAAAACTCATGACAAGTGAACTTTCTGGAAATGTAATTGATATTTGTCCTGTTGGTGCTTTAACCTCTAAGCCCTTTGCATTTAAGGCTCGAAATTGGGAGTTGAAAGGAACGGAGACTATTGATGTTACAGATGCAGTTGGTTCAAACATCCGGATTGATAGCCGTGGTCCAGAGGTTATGCGTATCCTACCGCGGTTGAATGAGGTAGTTATTCATAGCGTACTTCCTGCCAGATTTGGTTCTTAACTCTAAAAGCAAATTATTTAAAGGAAACTTTTGTTTACTGTGGCTTTAATGGACAGGTTTTCTTCTTTGACTAACTTAAAAAATAGTCTGTCTAGATTTTCTATTCTGGGCAGAATAAAAGTGCAAGCAGAAAATAGTGTTTCTTGTTTGTGATAAGAAACTTACTTAAGAATGGAAGCTCTTCTGAAGTTATAGAATCATAATTCAGGTTTTGGTTGATTGAGGTGACTCTTGTTTCTGCTTAAAATTTGGAGCAACATGGTATTTCCCTTTTCCAATGGTGCTTTGCTCTGGTTGGTGAAAATTGCTCAAAAGGCTTCAAGGTGTTGCCCTTGGTTTTCTACCAATTATGTTTGTGGTATTGAATGTGTCCATCTTGAGCCATTTTTTGCAACCTAATGAATGACGATTAGTGTGAGGTTTGTAAGAGAAGTGCTGCAAGAAAAGTTATGAGGAATAGGTGTAGCAGTTATAATGTGTTGGGCAGACTGTAGGATAAATATGTAGCTGAAGCATGAGGTTTGTTAGTGATGGGTAGGCAGTGCTGCAGCTAAGATAGAATTGCTGCAAGAAAAGTATGAGCACATTCGTCTAGAAAAATTGAACAGAATAGCCTAATCAATATAAGAAAATGACGATATACTACACAAGATACATGTTCTGATCCAAACTTGCTAATTAAAGTGCCTTAGAATGTAATTCATTTTAAGACTAATTACTATTGAGTTGCTTTTCTGTATATAACAACAATTTGATGTACTTTTATCCTGAAGTTGGTTCAAGCAGTTATCATATCATAGATGGTGTTCTTGAAAAGGTTCATCATCTTGGGATAGTCAGCAACATCTTTATGTTCCAATAGAAGCGTTTGGCAAGCAACAATGTAAAGGGACAATTTTTGAAAAATAAAAAAATTCCAAAAGCATTACTTTTAAATAAGTTTATGAAAGATAACTAACCTTTTTACTTAATTAAAATCTATTTATTACTTATGTAGCTAACCTTGTGGACGAATAATTACCCTATTAATGGAGCTCATCATGGACACTAATCGACTGGTTCTCTTAGGGTAAGGTTTGCCCTATTACGTTTGCATACAATGTATTGCTAGAGTACATAGGAGATGTACTTGTTCTCTTAGGCTAAGGTAGAAGCCAACTAGTTTGCCTCTTAATGGAGCTCATCATGGGCACTAACCTTCCATAATGCGTGAAGGTGCCTTGATGTTTGCAGTTGGATCATATGCTTGATAGAAAGTTATAAAGTTGTATTCTATCTGATCCTTGTAATGTCTTACATTCTCAGTTATCTCCTCTCATATATGAATCATTTAAATTTATTAGTAAACTACAAAATTGAAGAAAATGATTTGAGAAGATGAGAAGTTGAAAAAGTCAGTTGCTGCCAACAGCTTCTTCAAACTGATTAAATCAAGCTGAATTAAGTGCTTGTTGGACTTGAATAAGCGCTGAGAAAAGGACTTAATTTTGCAACAGCTCCTGATAAGTGCTTATAAGCTTGAATAAGGACTGCCAATCTTAGCCTAAGAATAATATGCTTTAAACTTTCTCGACGCTGCTATAATGTTGTGGGCCACGTGAGGATGGTGATTTGGCTGCTGTATTTTTCTATCACAATCCAATGACAAGCACTTCCAATTCCGTAAAAATTGCCAGTTCTCTTGATTTGTTCCATCAAGATATCTTTCTGGCTGCTGTGTCTGAATTGCTTGACGTTGCTGATGAGTTGCATTGATCCTGTCTGGGGTAGTGCAGCATGCCGTTTTAACTAGCACATGAGATTTTAATTTGGTGGAGATTGCAATTTCGCAAACAAATGAGTGGACTTCTCTCTTTCCCTTCCTTCGCATTCTCTCCCCTGCTGTTCTCTATTGTACAAACTCTCTTAAACAGATGCATGTGTATGCCTGCACACACATTGAGAACTCTCAGTGGATTATTCAGCTTTGGAACTTTTGTTGCAGGATATAAATGAGGAATGGATATCCGATAAAACTCGTTTTTGTTATGATGGACTTAAGAGGCAGAGGCTTAATGACCCCATGATTCGTGGTGCTGATGGGCGTTTCCAGGCTGTGAGCTGGCGCGATGCCCTTGCCATGGCTGGTGAGGTTATTCATAAAGTTGCACCTGAAGAGATTGTTGGTGTTGCCGGCAAACTATCTGATGCGGAGTCTATGATGGCACTCAAAGATTTCTTGAACAGAATGGGGTCCAATAATGTAATGTGTGAAGGCAACGGGAAGCACCCCAATGCTGATCTGCGATCTGGATATATTTTGAATTCTGGCATTGCTGGTCTGGAGAAGGCAGATGTTTTCCTTTTGGTTGGAACGCAGGTAATGCGTTATTATTAGATTGTTGAGGATGACCGCGACTGCTTTCCTGATAATATTTTGGTGATGAAAATCTTTAATTCCTTCTAGAGTAGGATATTTGCAACCTCCTTGTGGCTTTGACCCTTTCTTTGAGATCCATGGTTTTCCTGTTAATTAGATCTGACTTCCGGCTCTCTTTTCTGTTTGTTCAACCAGCCAAGAGTAGAAGCTGCTATGGTGAATGCCAGAATCCGCAAGACAGTCCGTGCTACACATGCAAAGGTGGGTTATATCGGTCCACCAACCGATCTCAACTATGATCATGAACATCTTGGCACAGGACCTCAAACTCTGACTGAACTTGCTGAGGGGCGCCACCCCTTCTGCTCAACTCTTAAAAATGCCAAAAACCCAGCTATTATTGTGGGTGCTGGGCTCTTTGAGAGAGAGGATTTGGATGCTATTTTTTCTGCCGTTGAGACCATCACTAAGAACGGGAATGTTGTGAGGCCTGACTGGAATGGTTATAATGTGTTGCTTCTACATGCTGCTCAAGCTGCAGCCCTCGATCTTGGACTTGTTCCACAATCTCCTGACAGCATCAAGTCTGCGAAATTTGTGTATCTGATGGGTGCAGATGATGTCAACTTGAAGGATATTCCTGATGATGCATTTGTAGTCTATCAGGGGCATCATGGAGATCAAAGTGTATATCGTGCCAATGTCATTCTTCCAGCATCCGCCTTCAGCGAAAAGGAAGGTACATATGAAAATACTGAAGGATGTGTTCAACAGACTCTCCCTGCAGTTCCAACAGTTGGCGATGCAAGAGATGACTGGAAGATCATTCGTGCTTTGTCGGAGGTTGCAGGAGTTCAGTTGCCCTACGATAGTGTTGGAGGGATCCGGTCCCGGATACAGACGGTGGCGCCAAATCTCGTGAGCGTGGATGAGAGAGAACCTGCCACATTTTCAACTTCTACAATGAGACCCAACACAAACCAAAAGATCAGTCCAAACGACTTTGGAACAGCAGTAGAGAATTTCTACATGACTGATGCTATAACCAGGGCATCGAAGATAATGGCACAATGCAGTGCGATGCTGTTGAAGAAATAACCGCTGAGTGGAATGGTTTTAAATAAAGTTGCAGAATGGCTTTCTTGTATGCTGCCATCTTTGGGCTGTGTAAGAGCATTTTTTGGTGTTAGACTTAGTTTAGACACTTCCGCCGTGCCATATGGAATTGTGCACATAAATGGCATATCGCTCCGTACTTCGACACTTATCTTTGAGGATTCTTCTCTCGTGGGTTCAAGGGTAACTTGAGAATCTAATTATTCGGTGTTTTCCGAGAAGGTATTACCTTGGCGACTTATCTGTTTTAATTTTGTAAATTTCCAAGTTGAGACTAGTTTTCACTATTCACTTCATCATATTTGAAATAAAGCCATCTTTCATCTTCCAGGTTTAAGTGCTGATAAACGGTCGTCGGAGTTTTTCTTTGGTTTTCCCTGTTCAACTGATTGCTAAATGTGCGAGATTTTGGTTTTCTCACTCTTAAAGCGTCTGCATCCGATGCTTATAAATCCAAGGTGCCTGGACTTTAGTTTAAGACTAGTTCGAGCTGTTAAAATTTCACTTAAAGACGGTGACAACATTTGTATGTTTCGATCCAACAAGATGTTATTTGTAATGAGTAGTTTTGTTGGGTGGTTAACCTTGAAAGTAATCTGGGTGCGACGACACATTGAGGAAAGAACCTTGATTCTGGCACAAGAAAGCAATTACACAGAATTGGACGAAATCTTTGCCTTGACGATGGTGTACAGGAGTAAAATGTGGGTGATTTCCTTCGAAGAGAAACGAGAACGGCCCTTAAACTCGTCCCATCTAGTAATTTTTCAGGCCCTCTATGAGGATGTCAGCTTACACCGAAGTTATTGTTCATTTCCGAACTAAAATGGAGGGTCAGTGGTTTGAGGGTTTGGCCGGTTAAACCGTGGGACCTGGAAGCCATCCGCATAGGGTCCATTCTCAGATATTGGAAACTAGAATTGAACTTGGATCGAGCAGTGCGGTCCGGTCCGATTCTAGGGTCGGTTTAGGGAACCACCTGGATTTTTTTTCTTGTTTCATTCTTTTTATTCCTTGAAGGGTGAAAGTTTATCGATGTGCATATCCATTAATTCACAATATTTAAAATTGCAATTCTGAGCAATAAACGGCGAGAAGTAAAACACCAGCTAACACAATAGGGAATTATCCAACTCATCTTTTAGCCAAGCAAAACGTAACATCGAAAGTTTTCACTTGCCGAAAGCCAATAATGTGATGCATGAATTATAGAACCTAATTCTTTAATCATTCATAAAAAATTGCTCTAAATTTTAACCAAGGTATGACAAACATAGTTAAAATGTGTTAAAATGAAAAAAAACAAACAACATAGTTAAAATGTGTTATGTCTGAGATTGGACCCTAGGGTCTGGGGACTGACCTTGGAACTGGACCATACGGTGTTGGTTTCCAATTTTTTGGGACTAAGGACCATATTGTTTCCTATGGGAGCTGGAATACATAGTACCGACCTAGGGACAACTCTGGACTGATGCTCACCCCTACTATGTACAGTGGATTTTTAGAGGGAAAGTTGTTTAAGAAGTTTAAAGTTATTACATTTTGGTCAATTCAATCACAAAATTTTCAATTTTGCCAATTGAGTGCTAAAACTTTTGATACTTTGCAAATTGAGTCCATTTAGTTGATTTTACTTGGAAATTGTTTACATGGAGCTAGTGGTGCCACATACAACATTCAGCGTTGATATAGATAATTTTTTTATAATTTTTTATTCATTATCTTTTTCTTTACTTTCTTTTTTTCCTTTTTATTCTTTCCTTCTTCGTATGGCTAGTTGTCGGCCCTTAGCAATGGTTGGCGACCGGTCATAAGCGAGGGTTGACACCAAATTCAGCAATGATGTAGCTAGCAAGGATCACCTAGAGGGGGGGTGAATAGGTGATATTAACAAATTTTTTTTTTATAATCTATGCGGAAATGAAAGAACACAGTTGAGTCTGAATAAAATTCAAATTCAAGTAGATTATATAGACGGTGCTCTTGATGTGCAGAATGTGAATAAAGAGATAAGGGATAGAAAACTACACACAAGTTTATAGTAGTTCAGCTTATAGCAAGCTTACATCCACTCTCCCACACTTACAGCCTACCGGTCACTATATAATTAACAGGAATTTACAGATTCTGAGTGATAGCATTCTCGTGTATGATGGAACTCCCTATCTCACACAATCACTCTTACAAAGTAACCCTCAAGATTTGAATTTTTGGCTCAGAACAATAAGAGAAAATTATTTGAGTATGCTTAGACTTTGGACTTGTTGATTCTTGTATCTGTTGTTCCTTCTGCTACTCGGTGATCTCCTTAAATACTCCTCTGCTTCCAAACTAGCCGTTGGACAGCTTTCAGAGGATCATATTCTAATCTTCACCTTGGACAAATTTGTATAGAAAAGATTAAGTAGCCGTTGGATGACAAATTCCGAATCCCGCTGATTCTGATCGTCCATACAATCAGAATCTTGATTTCCATAAGTTGAGTTTTGTTCGTTGTAATGCATACTTGTCGTAATGTTTGATTGTCAATTTGATTAAGATTGATACAATCAAAACTTTCCTTCTGTGAAATCCGTACCAGATCACTAGCTATTATTTTTCGTTTTGAGTTCTGCGTCTAAAGAATTTCTGCATCTGTGTCTACTTCTGAAAAATTTTAGCTTCTGTGTCTGTTTTTGAAAATTTCTACTTCTGTGTCTGCTTCTGACAAATTTCTTCGTCTGCATCTGAATAATTTTAGCGTCTGAATCTCAGAATTTAGATTATATGGGTCTTTAATAAGACATGAACCAGTTTGTAAACTCTGATAAACTTCTTTCTGAGCTTCCAGAATATATTCATATCTAGAATAAAATAGTTTAGAATAAGTATCAAATTTACAAAAATATGAAATGTTTTGTCAATTTCAAAATCAATAGGAGTTTTCCTTAATAGACAAGGCTCGACCCTCGCTAGATCCGGCGAGGGCAAGCCTTGCCTTGCAACTGATGAGGCTCAATGGCAAGGTCCGGCAACTAGCTAAAGGAAGAAAGAAAGAAAAGAAAAGGAAAAAGAAAATTAATAAAAAATTTCAATATTTTTTTAAAAAATTATCTACATTAGTGCTTGCCATCCTATGTGGCACCACTAGCAGCTATGTTAGCAATTTCTTACTAAAATTGACAAGATGGACTCAATTGACAAAGTGTTAAAATGTTCAGAACTTAATTGGCAAAATCGAAAAGCTTAGAACTCAATTGGCCAAAGTGCTACAAGTTTTAACTTTTTGGACAATTTTCCCAATTTTATATGGGTTCTCTCAATGTCAGGTTTGAGAGCGGCCTCGCCTTGCAACTAGCAAGGCCCGACCTCGCCATCACCGGGCGAGGTCAACCTCGCCTCTGGCCTGTCGCCGGCCATCGCCAAGGTCCAAGGACTGGCTAGATGAAGAACGAAAGAAAAAGAAAAAGAAAAGGGGACTAAAAAAAGCTTAATATTTTTGTAAAAAAATTATAAAAAATTATCCACGTTAGTGTCGATCATCCTATGTGGCATCATCAATGTCTATGTCCAGCAATTTCTTGTTAAAATTGACCGAATTGACTTAATTGTCAAGGTGTCAAAAGTTTTAAGACTCAATTGGTAAAATCAAAAGGTTTATAAGTCAATTGGCCAAAGTACAACAGGTTTAGAGCTTTTTGAATAATTTTTCCAATTTTATATGGGTTCTCTCAATGTCAAGTCCGAAAGAGGGATCTCATATTGACATTGAGAAAATCGGACACAAGTAGTCGGGTTTACAATATCTAGAGTAAAGAAGAAGTTCTCAAATTAAAGCAAAGTCTACGTAGAACTTGGTGATGTGTTGGCAATTTTGAATTTGTCGTTATCTCAATAGCTTTATTTCCAATTAGCTAGGGTTTAGGGTTTGGCTCCTATGCCTACTAAAGTTGCAACCACTTGATTACTTGCTCACATAACATAAATATACCAGTAGCCATTATGGACAAAATAATACAAAAGTGCCCTCCAAAGTCCAAACCCACCCTAATGATATCCACTTGTTATGAGAAATGGACAAGAGGATGATGCTAACTACCAAGTACATGACGTATGTAGGGCATTGTCCCGAAGTCTGAGCCTATCATACCGGCCTACACAAGTTAGGGAAAATTGTTCAAAAACTCTTAAACCTATTGCATTTTTACCAATTCAGTCACAAACCTTTCAAGTTTGCCAATTGAGTTTTAAACCTTTTAACTTCTTACCAATTGAGTTATCCGGCCAATTTTGGCCGCTCGGAGCTAACGTGGATGCCGCCCGGCATCGGCCATCCGATCACAATTGATGTAGCAATTTTTAATTTTTTTGAATTTTTTAACATTTTTCCTCTTTTTTTCTGGCCTTCTTCCCTTTGGTTGGTCCGGTGACCAGCCAGAGGCGAGGGCTAGCGAAGTCGACCTCACTGGCCTCAGGCAAAGCTCACCCTTGCCGGCTCTTCGACCTCGCCCAGCAAAGGCGAGGCTAACCTTGTCGTTACGACCCAGGCGATGGCGAGGTTGGCCTCGTCGTCGTGACCCAAGTGACGGCGAGGTTGGCCTCGCCTTGGCTGGGCAAGGCTTGACCTCACCCATATCTGGCGAGGTTGACCTCACCGTTGCCGTCTCCTTGGTCGGGACAGCAAGGTCGGGCGAGTGGAATGATTTTAAATAAAGTTGCAGAATGGCTTTCTTTTATGTTGCCATCTTTGGGCTGTGCATGGGAGCCTTATGGCATTAGACTTAGCTTGGACACTTCCGCCATGCCATATGGAGTAGTGCACATAAACGGCATGCTGCTCCGTACTTCGACACTTATCTTTGAGGATTCTTCTCTTGTGGGTCTGAGGGTAACTCGAGAATCTACTTATTCGGTGTTTTCCGAGAAGGTCATACCTTTGTGATTTATCTCTTTTAATTTTGTAAATTTCCAAGCCGAGACTAGTTTTCACTATTTTCACTTCATCATACTTGAAATAAAAGCCATCTTTCATCTTCTTGAAGTAGCAGTGGTGGTCATACCCTTCGGGTTTAAGTGATGATAAACGGTCAAAGGAGTTTTTCTTTGGTTTTCCCTGTTGGACTGTTTGCTAATTGCGCAGAATTTTTGGTTCTTTCACCCTCAAAGTGTAGCTGCTTAGGGCCCATTTGGTTCAACTTTCCAAATTTTAATTGGGAGAATGTAAATACCTTTAGATTAAAGCCCATTGGAGAAATGCAAATGGCATTTGGTAAAAAATCTTTTGTAAAGTTACTTTGAGCCAACTAGTGTTTGCTAATTATTTTTTTTTGCAAAAGGGTTTTGGGAATTATCTTTTTTATTAAAAAAAAACTATCCTACCCTTCATTGGAGTCGGCGCAGGCCTACGGCCACCGACTAGCTAGATCTAGTGCCAATGGCCGTCGCCCAAAGTCGGGCGACCCTCGGCGTGTCAGATCTGCCATTGATGGCCGTCCCCCAAGGCCGAGTGACCCTCGGCGAGGGTCGCATGACCCAAGCAGCCATCACTTGAGTTTGAGCGACCTAGGCAGGACCTAGGCACCAGCCACCTGAGTCGCGTGACCCAGGTGACGACCGCCTAAGTTCGAGCGACCCAGGCGCCAGCTGCTAGTGGTCGCGCAACCCAGGCAATAGATGGCCTCACGCGACCAGGCCGGCGTCACCCAGGCGTTCGCGCAACCTCAGGCGGCCGTTGCTTGGGTCGTGTGACCTCTCCAGCCTCTTGCCAGCACGATCCAATGTTGGCCGCCCTCGCCGACTGCCTTACAAAGAAGATGAACAGTAATGAAAGGGGCAAAATCGGAATAAGCCAAAATAAGTGAGGGTAGTTTGGGGATAAAAAATTTTGATTCAGCATTCCAAATGCTAGCATTTGGCCAATGAACTTCGAAATGCTAAACCAAATGGTTCAGCATTTTCCTAAGGGGTTTTCGAGGCCAAAAGCCCATTTCAAATGCTAAACCAAACAGGGTCTTATAGGTATTAGGCATTCGATGCTTATGAATCCAAAGCGCTTCAACTTTAGGTTAAGACTACTTTGAGCTGTTCAATTTTCACTTGAAGACAGCTACGTACAGAGGAAAGAACCTTGAATCTGGCACAAGAAAGCAATTGCTCAAATTGAAATGCCGCCGAATTGGACGAACTCTTTGCCTTGACAGGACAAAAAAGTTTGGGTTTCCTTTCAGGACGGCCCTTAAACACCTCCTATCTAGAGATATGTCGGTCGCTCAATTACGATGTCAGCTTTACATCGAAGTTATATTTCATTTCCGAATGTCAGCCCTTAACACACTATATTTAGAACTGCAATAATTTTTTTTGCTTTTATTTTTTGTAATCCATGGAAGGTCAAACTTACTCTCTCAAAGTATATATCCGTTAACACATTATATTTAAAACTGTAAGACTGAGAAACAAAACGGCGAGAAGTAAAACATCAGTAAAGAAACAAAAAAAAAATCTAAAGCAATGGGGAATTATCCAACTCATCCCTTACCAAATGTGTAGTTAAAACAACAATAAAAATCTCCGCTTGCCAAAAGCACCTAACGTAAAACATGAATTATATAACTTAATTCCTCATTCATCCATAAAATATTATTCTAAATTCTAATCACATGAAAAAAAAAAACACAAACGCCATAGTTAAAATGTGTTCGGTCCAGAGTCGGTCTAGGGTATAAGATTGGATGAGGGCCAGTCTTGAAAATGGACCGCATAATGCTGATTCCCAATTTTTTGGACCAAGGCCCAAACCATTTTCCACGGGAACTAGATTGCACAATGTTGGCCCAAGATCGATCCTCAACCGTTGTTCACCCTACTAGAAAGAGTACTTCGAATCTTTATATGGGCTTTCTCAATGCCGGATCGGAAAGAGTGATTTTGTGTTAACATATTTTTCTAAAAAATAAAGAAGAGATTCACAATATCTAGAGTCGAGAAGAAGTTCTCCAATTGGAGCAACTCTACGTACAACTTGCTGGTGGGATGGCAATTTTGAATTTGTCATTATCTCAATAGCTTCATTTCCAACTAGCTAGGGTTTGACTCCTATGCCTACTAAAGTTGCAACCACTTAATTACTTGCTCATATAACATAGATAAATACCAGTAGCCATGATAGACAAAATAATACAAAAAGTGCCCCCTCAAAGTCCAAACCACCTTAAAGATATCCAGTTGTCATGAGGAACGGACAAGAGGAAGATGCTCGCGAACAAGTACATAATGCGTAGGCACTGTCCCAAAATCCGAGCCTATCATACCGGCCTACACATCACATTATCCATAGTATATATAGATACACTTCTGCGAGGTCAATGGGCAAATCAAATCTTTCTCCTTGGGCACATACAAACAATTGCTAGCTGAGACATGGATACAGATCGACGATATATATGCGAGAAAATTACCTAGTCAACTTTCTAAACCTATTATATAGATATCAATTCAATTCTAAAATTTTCATATCAATTCAATTCTAAAATTTTCAATCTCATAAATTTAATCCTAAACATATGCATGACATTCCAATATCGTACTTTTGGTCAATTTCCACCAAAAATCGCTGACATGAGCAGTCTAGTCATCACCTAGCTCCAACGCGGAACATCAAGGCTGTGCTAGCAATTTCCAGCAACAATTTATCAGAAAGACTACGTTAGAATTCGCAGATAAATTCAAGACTAAGTTGGCAAAATTAAAAAGTTTCGAACTGAATTAGCATCCATATTATGAGTTTATGAATGATTAGATAATTTCATCCTATAAATGCTTATCAACCACTTCGAAAGCTGCAAAATAAGTCTGGCTCTGTGTGTTTTAGATTGTATAGATATGGCTGAGCTGTCCCAATTGTGGTCCAAACAAGAGAGAAAATTTATTAAAAGATGGAGGAAGGAGATAATTATTTGTAAGAGGGATGTGGGTGCGCTGAAAGCTGCTGGTATGAGTTAATTATTTAATAATGTCGATTTTATCAGCCTTGCCCAGTGTTTGTTCTACCTAGGGAAGGCATCGACTCCGCGGGCATGGTTTTGGTGGTCTCCCTGAGAAATTTCTTTCTTTCTTTTTATTAATGTATGCTCTCCAATTATTGTTCGTGAAATAGCTTAATAGCTGGCCTCTCCTTATTTTAAATAGGATTGTAGTTACATTTTGGATACGTCATTGAAACTCTTCTGGCAAAATAATTGTCCTATGAAGTCACTCTATAAATTGGAATGATTATCGGATGACATCTCAAATAGAAAAGTATTGGGTTAATATCATGAAAAATCCAAAACTGGTACATCTATGATAAATTGACCCAAAACTAATTTTTTTTTATCATAAACTAATAAACCAGTGACAAATTTACGTTCCATTAGGTTCTGTTAAATTTTATTGTCAACTTGTAGAGCTAGACAATATGTTGCAGTTGACAGGTGTAGTAGTTTGGGATTTTACTCTCTATTTGTCACAGATGTACCAGTTTGTGATTTTTTGTGGTATTAATCTAATTTAACAGAAACTAATGGAGAGTAAATTTGTCATAAATGTACTAGTTTGGGGTTTCTAGAGGTCAAAAAATTAATTTATGGTAAATTGGTCATAAGTGTAGGTGATCAAAAAATTAGTTTGGGGTGAATTTGTCATATGTGTTTCAGTTTGAGGTTTTTCGTGATATTAACCCAAAAGTATTTTGCACTACTTAATTAAAACCGACCATTAATTAAGTTAGCCAGGCCTCGAAAAAAAATGTATCCACGTCAACAATTTATGGCCAGATGGACTCAATTGATATAAATGTAAAACTGCTTATAATTAAATTTGACCAATTAAAAAGTTTACAACTAAATTGGTATCAATGCAATAGGTTTAAGATTTATATATTTTATACTTTTCCTGTTTGTCTAAGTATAGTTTATAGAATACAATTCAATGTTGGAAAGAGTTTTGCGTAGGTTTGCCTGGATGCTTGTGTCTTTTCTCATGGATTACTCGTGTTTGCTCCTGGTACTGAGAGCTTGCAGCGAGTTTGGTCCGACCACATCTTTCGTCGACAATGGAATTTGCAAAGATACATTTCAAAAGGAAAGAGACAAAATATATTTGACTATCGAGAATTGGCCAAATTCCAAAAGATCCCACCAACTTACGCTAGGGGAAGAAAATTACCCCATCTTTCGAACAAATGACAAAACTTGACCAACTTTTATCCACGGGATAAAAGTAGCCACCATTAAAGTTTTCGTCCTGGCAAGTTGACGGGGCACACGATGTGGCTAACAGCGTTATTGTGCACAAAAAGACACGTCAACAAGAGCCCAAAAGACGCCGTGGATACATTAGCAAAACCTAGAGAAGTCATTTCTCTCTAAAAAAAAAAGGTTGTCATTCCTTTTAATTAAGATTAAATCTGCTTCACGAACGTTTCAGGAGATCACCGTAGCATCTTTTCTTTACTATTTTGTTTCTTCAAAACGTCGTAGTTAATCACATCATGTGCCACTTGATCTTCTTTGGACGGAAAATTTTAAAGGTTGGTACTTTTTCCTCTCGGTTAAAAATTTCATATACTTTTTTAATATTTGGAAAGTAAAGCATTTTTGTCTGGCGGGTAAAAGTTGATACGTGATTTTTGGAATTTGGCCGTGACTATTGGAGAAGTTAAAGATTAGAACGGACTCGTGACAAACATATGAACCAGGGAACGTTAGGGTAATGCGAATGATTTCATCCGAGAATCTTCATTTGGTCACCTGTGACTTCAAGGTCAGAATGCTTATTGAAGAACCACTAAAGCCACATTTAGGACAAGTACAGAACACTAATGAAAGAAATTGACATTTGGAACTCAACAAAGAAATTGCTGGTGCAATTAGTCAAGATTGTTGTCGTGAACCTGTAAATCGAGTGGTACTTTTACTTGGGGAAATTATCTTCACGTCCGAACTCATTAAAAATATTAAGTTGAACCCACTTACATTAAAAAACAAACAAACAAGTTATGGACAACTAGGATATATCAACGGATTCATAGCACACCACCACACCAAATTCCGATATGGATTTCTTCCATTTTAACTCACAAGTGCACTTCAACAATTGTAGTAGTGCTGTAGTTATGATTGTGATACACACCTTACAAGTATTTGTAGTAATAGAAAAAATAGAAGACATGTCAGTATAGCAACATAATACGGTTTCAACCATTGAAATGAACCAAACTTTGACCAAGGAATTTCTAATGACCCATCGGAAGCTCCCACATGTGAAGGCAACAAGACCAACCCATCAGGACCATGCCGTCAGCAAACCAAACATACCCAATGGTATTAAGGGTGCATTTGTTTCACGGAAAAAGTAATGTTTCTAGAAAATATTTTCCGAAAATTCATTTTTCAAGAAAATAGTTAGTTTTCCTTTGTTTGGTGATTTTGATTGAAAAAGTTTTATAGTATTTGGATCTCATTTGAAAAATGATTTCAATCTCATGACCTTATCTTAGACCAAAAAAAATCGAATTTTTAATTTTTTTTCTTTTTCTTGCGGAAGAAGGAAAAAGAAAAAGCAAGAAGAGAAAAGGGAAAAGAAAAAAAAGAAAGAAAAGAAAAAATTAAAGAAAGAAAGAAAGAAAAGAAACAAGAAAAAAAAAGAAAATATTAATAAATTCAAGATAAACAATTCCGGAAAGTGTTTTAACCTTCATAGATTAGGGAATTCACTTTCCTAAATTTATACATAAATGTTTTTCTTGACCGGAAAGTATTTTCAGTTGATTAATCATTTTCGAAGAACCAAACGGGTGAAAGTCTGAAAAACACATTCTTTCGAACAAACACACCCTAAATCTTGGTTAGACGTCACTTAAACCTCATCCAATTGGCAACCACATCGGTGCCTCCACTAATTAAAAGGCCACGCCTGCACTGGTCCACAAAACAATCTAGATCTCATTTCGTTAAGGTTTTGGACTCTTGAAAATCCTAATCTGAATGCTCTGCATTTCGCTTCTTTCCCAAATTACTCACTTGATCATTGGAGGGCAATCGGGGTCCTAAACCCGGACACCTTAACCCCTGGCTTCTGATTTGCAATTGCATTGCAGAAGCTCGGCCATGTTCGATGAGGTGGTTATCCAAAGTTCAGCAATAACTTAACTAAACCTGGTAATTGTCATTATATAGTTGAGAAACAATGAATGACATGCAAAGTCAAAATCTTCCCATACATATCGTTCTGTTAACACCTACATGTATCTAAATCTAACTCTCATTCAAATAGAGTTTAAACAGAGTTTTCTTTTAGGAAAATAACACAAATGGTCCCTAAATTTTCAAGTTGTTCGATATAATCCCTGAATTTTAGCCTAATATACAATTTGATCCTTGGACTTTTGGTATATGTTCAATCTAGTCCCTAAATTGAAAAATGTTCGATATTGTTCTTTCATTAATTTAAGTTTAGGGACAACATAGAACATTTTCATTTAGTCCGGGGACTAGTTTGAACATGTACTAAAAGTTCAGGAATCACATTGAATAAAATAAAAATTTAGGGATCACATTGCATGTCGGATTAAAATTTAGGGATTATATCAAATAAATTGAAAATTCAATGGCCACATAGTAAGTTCATGCACAATTTGTGTCATTATCCCTTTTCTTTTCATAGAACACAATTCCAAAGAAGACTAAAACAGTCATCATCAGACACATCACTCACTGATCTCCTGAACATTCCCTAATTTACACTTTAAGACAAAATGCATCTGGTGCCTACAAACACTCCGATCGTGGCAAACCCCATGCACGACTTAACGAAAGGGCTAAGGCGTGATGGCAGTCCGGGCACATTTGCACCCGATGCGCTCGAGCATCGCCATGACTTGATTCGAGACTTTTAGACCAAGGAGGCCGCGGTAAACAATATCATGAAACCCCAGTGCAGGAAGATGAGATCGGACAACTTCATGAGAAATTTTACAAAGTACGGCACATAATATATAAAAACTCGCAGTATTATTCAACAAGTAGAAAACGACAGCACCCACCAGCCTCCCTCGGTCTCTTGACCTGAAACAAAAATGAATAAAGAAATACGGTAGCCGCAACCTGTTTTGGCTTCGCACCACATCTGCAAGACTGCCAACAACAGTTCATGACGAGATACCATGGATCCGACATCCCTACCATTATCCACGAACTCCTCACGTTTACTTTGTAAAGTTACGATGGATATGTCGGAATGTATCGGCGACCCACGGCCAACATTCCCCGCACAAACCCAATAAAATAATCAGATTGAACATAGACTCTCGCGTTTAACCCTAAAAGCTAAGCGCATCTGAATAAATCGAATGTACCGCTACCCTTTTTGTCTCTAGCTCTACATGGGGTTTGGTACTAATGTAGAGTGATTGGCGCGGTTGGTCTTATCCCGAGACGAATTATAAAACAATTATTATTCCGTCGTTGTCTGTTAATCCATTGTATCTCGGTAACATGGAATTATAGAGCCCTGAACGGGACAGGAAGTAGTTCCATATGAATTGTATTCGAAGGAGTTGGACGCTTTCGAATGTGCGCGTGCCATGTGTAATAAAGGACAATTAGGGCTCATATCATGTTGTAGTGGTCATGTGATATGAATTATGAATAACCCGTCCAAGTATATTTGGTAATCGAAATCTTTGAACATGTGGAGAAAACGATGGAATGATTCATTTGTCTTGTGATTGGTGATCGACATTGTTGTCTTTTTTTTTCTTTCATGGCTCCAAGATTTTCAGAAAAACAACAAAAACAACAACAACAACAATAATAAAATTAAATGTACAACTGCTAGATCGGTGCATATGTGCACCAATAAATGAGCAGTAATTGAGGCGTCTCGAAAAATTTGGGACACTACAACACTCTTAACTGGCACAAAAGTGATCTGTATATATAAGTATTACATGCAGCAACTTTTTATATATAAAATTCTTCTTTAGTTTTAGGGTTTCTATTATTACTTTTTGCTCTATAAGAAGTCTTAGGGCATGTTTTGTGCTATGACTAATTCGGTTCTAAAATTTTTAAATTGGCCAATTCAGTCATTAGTTTTTTGATAATTTGCCAATGTAGTCCTAACGCTGATGTTTTTTACAATATTTTCTAAATTTTCGAAATTTTTTCTTTTTTTTCTTTCATTTTTTCTTTATTCCTTGTTTCCCTCCACGTCTGTGCCACGTAAGATGGCCGAAACCCATATCAACGATTTTTAGTCAAAATTAGCTGGAAGAACTATATTAGTAAATCGTCAAAATGTTTAGAGGTAAACTGAAAAGTTTAGGACTGAATCAACTATCGTACTATAAGTTTAAGACTTTTTGAAAGATTTTCCCTTTTGTGCTGGATAGGTGCTTAAGCAAATTTTCATTGGATCTCCTTTACAAAAATGTTGGGGCAATATATATTTCAATGAGTGTTTCCAAGTGCGAGGCTCAAGAACAAAAAGGGTTTATAATCGATAATTGACCAAGTACAAGTTTGATATGTTAATTCACGGACAAATTTCGTGCAAACTATTATATACATAGTTATATAGCATTATAAATGAGAACATGGTCTCTATCAATCCCAATCAATCGTATATCAAAATAACTCCAAATAGCATTATTGATCTTTTGGACAAATCCAATCTGGTGAGCTCACGGATCCGGTAGTTGTTGTGTAAAAATCAAGTGATGCAAGCATTTGCATAGAAAATAAGGCAAATAGAAACTTTCTCACAGATGGAAATTCTTAGACCGTGACCAACCCGCTTAAATACTTTTAAATTGACATATAATGTTTCAAAGGGGTACCATTAGGGTATTTATTAAGAGTCATAATTCATGAATCTAGGGTTTTTCCACTTAAGACTTTGTTAGTAAAACAAAATAGCCATCATATTTAATTCCACGAGCATCCCGTCTTTTGTCGACCATCGATGAAAATTCAAGAGGAGGGTTTTAAGATTTGCCTGTTTCCATCATGATGTGCAATGATAAAGAAAGCAACGTCAGTTGGTATGTGTGCTTCTCCGAAGATAATGTTGTGAATGGACGGATAGATTTGTAGGATTTGGACAAGTACATCATCTCGCGACTGGATAGAGAAAACAAGGCTAATCATGCATTGTCTGGTCAGGAAGCACATCAATCAATATGATCATATCGTCCGTGCGACAGGATAGAGAAACCAAGGCTAATCTTGTATCGTCTCATCCGCAAGCACATCAATCAATTCAATCACGTCGCCCCCGCGCGCACGGACGCACACATGCTTGTTCCGATAAGCATCCACATCAAATTAAGGACAAGATACGAAGGTGGGTTCATTTGTCCCTTTCCTCTGGTCTTTTTGATGATGCCCCAAAGGAAAACCATGCTCGAGCATGAACTGGAGAAACTGTAATCCGTGACCAACTTGAGATGGTAATCCGTGAACGAGTTCACGTTCGTCGTGTCTTTTGCTTTTTCAGTGCCTTGTTGGTCTTACTTTCTCCCGTCGTTTTGTCTTTGGGCTATGCTTTGCTTGTCAGAAGTGGAAAGAGCACGAGCTAGTAAGAGCTCGTTCAGTCGGTAAAAGACATTAGAAAGATATTTTACATGACTGTTGGTGATCACATAAGTAAAGATTGATCAAAATTTCTGGTTTGTGTGGCTTTCACTTTTTTCCTTCTGGTTGTTTGTGGTCACAATAATTGTTGAAATATAACATATCGTTTGTGGAGTATATATGTTTGTGTGTGTGGAGGGTCTTGCTCCATCTATCAATTAAAACTTTTGAATGAAGACGTGATTTAAAAAAATTATCAAAAAAATCCTAAATATATTTAATAAATATCAATTCAGTTTTAAACCTTTTTATTTTCTCAAACTTTTTGGGCGAAATTGTGTTAACTGAATTCTAAACATTTCGATGATTTACTAATATAATCCTTTCGACCAAGAACCGTCCTACTTGGAACGCGTAGACAATCTTTTAAATTTTTTTAATTTTATGAATTTTTTTAATTTCTTTTTTTTTTCTTTTTCTTTTATTTCTTTTCCTTTCTTTTTCTTTTCCCCGAGGTCGGTGGCGATAGCCGGCCGCAAGCAAGGGTTGCATTCATCGGTCATAGGGGAGGGTCACCCTTGCTGGCCACAAACAAGCCTGGGCGAGGGGTGGCCGGCAAGGGGCGACGGTTGCCCAAGTAAGGGCAGCCCTTGCCCATTGTTGGCCAAAAAAGGAAAAGAAAGGAAAAAGAAAAGAAAAGAAAAAAAAGAAAAAATTCATAAAGTTAGTTGCAAAAATTCTCTACGTCACCGTTTTACGTGTCACGCGCCACGTAAGACGGTTGGCAGCCACATTAGTAATTTTTGGCTGGAAGGATTATACTAGTAAATCGTTAAAATGTATAGGACTCAATTGGTACAATTGAAAAATTTAAGATGGAATTGGCATCCGTATAATAGGTTTATGATTTTTTTTGTTATAGGTTTCTTATTTTTAATAGGGTTAATACCACAAAAAACTCTAAACCGGTACACCTACGATAATTTTATCCCGAATTATTTTTTTGACCACAAAAAACCCCAAACTGATACACCTGTAACAAATTTACCCCAAACTATTTTTTAGATCACCAAAAATCTCAAACTGGTATACTTTTGATAATTTTACCCCAAACTATTTTTTTGACTATCAAAAACCATACACTGGTACATCTGTGACAATTTTATCCCTGAATAAATTTTTTGACCACTAAAAATCCCAAACTAGTATATTTGTGACAAATTTACTCTCTGTTAGTGTCCGTTAAATTATATTAATATCACAAAAAATCACAAATTGGTAACTTGTGATAAACAGAGAGGTAAAACCCAAAACCGATACACATGTCAATTACCACATGTCATTAAACTTCACAATTTGACAGTAAAATTTAACGGAAACTAACGGAGGGCAAATTTGTCACAGGTGTACTAGTTTAGGATTTTTGGTGGTCAAAAAATTAGTTCGAGGATAAAATTGTCATAGGTAAACCAGTGTGTGGTTTTTTATGATAAAAAAAATAGTTCAGGGTAAAATTATCACAGGTGTATCAGTTTAAGGTTTTTCATGATTAAAAAAATAATTTTGAGTAAATTTGTCATAAGTGTATCAATTTGGGATTTTTCATGTTATTAACCTTTTTTTAATATTCTAAACACGTACCCTCAAGCGTCGGCTGAATTTTATGGCCTATACCTAAAGAGTAGAAACATGCAATTGAGGAGGTACACAGGGCGGTGAAAAATTCTGAAATAAGGAATAGCCAAAAAGAAATAAAAAGCAAAAGCATAAGCTCTATTATGGTGTTCCCATCAACCGTCTCTTGCGTCTTAATTTCGACAGGTGTCCCGCTTAAGCTCTTGCCAAAACCCTAAACGCCGCCATCATCTTTTCTTGATGGCCTTCGCCGTTGAAGCCACTGTCGTCCCCTTTGCACAGTCGAGCCACGACGCTTCATCACCAGCAGCCAATCTTTCGCTGGTTTCTCTCTCTTTGGTCTATCTCTGCTTCTTGTTCCAGCTTGGCCGCCAAGACTCAACGAGCGTGAAACCAATCATGAAGCCCCTTGGAATTCCAAATCTAAAGGCCTAACACATTGCGGATTGGCTCAACAACGACCACAAGCCGGTCTTTATCTGAAAGGTGATGGAAGAGTCGAGAGAGAGAGAGAGGAGCATGGTGTTACGGTTAAATATCCAATGATTTCGGTCATCGCACGATTAGATGAGTGCCAGGTCACGTGTTAATATCAAGTTCGATTTTGATAGTATATTAGCCCATGATGGGCGATATGTAATCCGCACCCTTAACAATTGATCATTTGATTTCCCCAATGCTGAAATTCCAAATCTAAAGGCCTAACACGATGCGGATTAGCTTGTCGATGATGACGAGCCAGTCTTGATCTAAAAGTTGATGGAAGAGTTGTGAGAGAGAGAGAGAGAGAGAGAGGAGCTTGGTGGTATAGTTAAATTATCGATGTTTTCGGCGGTCCCACTATTAGATGAGTGTCAAGTCAGGTGTTAACATCGCGTTCAATTGTGATACTAAATTGGCCCATGATGAGTTCGTGAGAATAATTGTGATCCACATAATATTATTAATTAATGATTGTATAATTATTTAAATACTAAAACAACTATTGGCTATGAGAAAGTGCAAATCTTTTGAAAAGATACAACTCTTATGAAGATAGAATATGTTTTGATGGAAAACACTTATTGATAGCCTTTATAATACTTAGAGACTAAAATGAATTAAAGAAGAGAAACCGGATTTCTTTATTTTCTCTAATTTCTGTAACAATCATTTTCTCAAAATTATTGTTATGGATAAATGTATGTCTTTATTCATTTTGTTGTGAATAAATTATGAAGATCTAAAATTCTTTAATTTAAAGTTTCTGCATAAAGAATTACATTATTGCTTACGGGGCGATAAGGTAATTTGCATTCTTATCTATTTGTCATTGAATTGTGAACCATTACACAATACTTTGAAATTTAATCTTATTACAGCCATCAACACTCTTCCAATTTAATATTATCTAGTCGGGCATTATCACTGGTTTGAGCCCTAGCTCGCCGGCCGCGCGGACATCTCGTTTATAAAAAAAAAAAACACTCTGCCAATTTTTTTTCCATTAGCATTTTGATGCACTTGACCTTTTAAGGATAAAAAAAATTTCTCTTTATTTTTTAGAATAAGTACATTAGAAGTTCTAAAACTTATTACGAAAATACAATATAGTCCTAATATTTTTAAAAGGTGCAATTAATTCCTAAAACTTGTCGAGAAAGTGCAATTAAGTCGTAAAACTTTCAAAAAGTGCAATTGAGTCCTAAAACTTTAAAAAAGTGTAAAAAAAAAAAACTCAATTGCATTTTTATGATAAGTCCTAAAACTTATCAAACTAGTCCAATCAAGTCCTTCCGTTAATTGCAGTTTTTGAAAATTTTAGGATTCGATTTCATTTTTATGATAAGTTTCAGAATTTTTTACATTTTTTGAAAGTTTTGAAACTCAATTGTACTTTCGTAACAAGTTTCAAAACTTCCAATATATTTCTTCTTCTTTTTTTTTTTTAATAAAAGAAGATAAATCACCCTAAATCCCGTGAAATATACGAGTGAAACGCATCAGCCCGGAACTCTCGAACGTTAGATACACTACCCCTCTTGAATATTGCTTAGAAAATGCATGCTTTTCCAAAAGCCAAACTTTGCTCTATCATTAGAAAACTAAACACGGGGGCTGTCCACCTCACCTTCATGTACGATTTTGACAATCGAAGCCGCATTGCGGTCAACGACATCGAACCATGCCAAGCACGTCTTGTCCATTCAGCTTGAAGTCGGAGTCGGAGTCGGGGGCTTATGCTTTGCAAATTGCAAGGCAATTATTTGTGTCCGGATGGAGTCAAATCTGGTTGAACCAACGGATACGTTTCTCAATTCCGTGTGGAAAGAATTTAGGGGTTGACCAATTCGGATCAACTTTCCCTCTCTAGTCCTTTTCACCAACTTAGGGAGCTACTGCATGGTCGGATGTTGAGGGATCCAGCTGGTGCTTTGAAGCATCCCAAATTGGTTTCCTTCCTCTTCTTCTTCTCCTTGAATGACTTTTTCAATAACCGAGCGACGTAGCAAGCCAGAGCGACGGTGCTATCGTGTTCTTATCGGCTGTTTGATCGGGCAATTCTCGTTCTCGTCGGGACGCAGTCCATGCGATGATCCGAGAAGATTCGAGTTGAACGCTCGAGGTTTCTTACCTTACTTGCCGTCGGAGAAGAACCGATCGAGTTTCGAGAGAGATCGACGGTTACGTCCCCCTTGCTTGGATATCAACAAGTTCGAAAGGATGAAGAACGTTCAACCTTGGAAAGCAACTTCACATCATTACTCGAATTAGTTCGATAGATTTGCGTCTCTTTACTCGTTTATTTTAATTGTCACAACGCTTTCAATCATTAAAACACTCCACCTCTGAAAAAATTATCCAAAAAATCCTAAATCTATTACACTTTGATCATTTCGGTCATAAACTTTTCAATTTTTTCAATTTAGTCTTAAACATTTTTACATTTTTCCAATTGAGTACATCTGGCCAATTTTAACTGGAAATTGCTGACGTGGACGCTGATAGTGCCACATAGGATGACCGGGGCTGACATGGATAATTTTTTTTATAATTTTTTAAAACAAAATTGAATTTATTATTCTTTTTCTTTTCTTTTCTCTTTCTTCTTTCTTTTTTTTTTCAACCAAGTCGGACAAGGGTTGTCGGCCAACCTTCGTCGACCATTGTCAGTAGGCCCTCATTTGTGACCGGCGAGGTTGGCCGGCAATCCTCGACGAGCTTGGAAAGAAAAAAAAGGAAAAGAAAGAAATAAAAAAAAGTAGATAAAGTAGTAATAAAAAATTCGGAAATTTTTTTAAAAATTCTAAAAATTATATACGTCAGTGCTAGCCGTGCCACGTAGGACAGTCTCAAATTAACCGAATTGGTCCAATTTGCAAAATATGAAAATGTTTAGGACTCGATTGGCAAAATTGAAAGGTTCGAGATTGAATTGGTCAAAATACAATAAGTTTATGACTTTTTGGACAATTACCCCCACCACGTCGCGATCGTGCGAAAGAACTTAGGGTGATGGCTCATGGCCAATTTGTCAACACGAGCACACAATGCTAGGGGACTCCGACGTATGAGCGAGCGTGCATGCATGGGGGCCTCTCCTAATTCCTAACGAAACCGACGCCACAGGTCTAACATCGCAAGCATCCATCTGTCTACTTACACACGTTGACCAAATTCTCTTACGTCTCCTTTCATTTTTATTTATTTATTTTTTTGATTGATGTAATCACGAACGTCGTGAGGCGCCGCCACGTGGCCCTGACGACTGGCCATTCCGATTTGTGGGGGGGAGTTTTTGCCACTTGTGTCGACGGGGACCATATCGAATATAATAGCATCAATAACCAGCTTTCTTATATTCTTTTTTCTTTTGGTTGGAGAATATTTATCTTTTGGAGTTTCTAAGCAAATGGGTCGACAAGAGAAATTCTTTCTTACTTTTTCTTTTTTCTTTTTTTGTGGAATTTTTATGGAAAAATTTGCAATTTTCTTGATTGTGTTTCTGAGTCGATTTGCTAATATTCCGCGAGCTCAAGAGTTTTCTTCTTTTAGGGATGGGTTTGCATTCATCACTAAGGGTGCGTTCGTTTCGCCAAAAATAAGTGATTTGAAAAATATTTTTCGAAAAACAATTGCTTATTATCGCTTACAAAAATAAATGAATGGAAAAATTTCTCATCGCTTACAGAAATAGTTAGACATAGATTGTTATCGATAATGAAAATATTTTTCGCTGAATAATTTTTTTAAATGATATAAGCAATCATTTTTAAGAAAATATTTTTCAAATCACTCATTTTTCACGAAATGAACGCACCAGACAAAAGGTTTTATTTCCATAAGAATTCATTAGTTATTATGTGTTGACAAAGAAAATGCAAAAGGTTTAAATTAATAGGTAGAGGGAGATGTGCTAAATCAAGTAATAACACGGTGTGGAATTTGACAAATGGGGGGCTGAGCATGCGAAATAAACTAGGTGTAGAGCCCAACTCTGATACCACCTTAGAATATCTAACCCAAAAACTTAAACTAATCAATGGAAGGATATCACGTGTGTATAGACAAGTGATGTGGAATATTTTAACAATACTATATAAATTCTAGCCAAACCACCAATTTATTAAATGTCGGTAAAATGTATTACAATTCTGCGAAAATTCAACGTTTTCTGAAATTTAAAATAATCATAATTATGTGAGTGTGTTTGGCGGGAACAAGATCAGCCGTCCATTGGGCCCATGCATCGGCCATGCAAAAAGAAAAGTAATGTGAACTAGATTCAGGAATTCACCTGAAATGAATCGATGCCTTTAGATGATGCCTGCATAAAAAGGTGGAATAAACAAATGCAAAGCGGAAAGCAAAGCAAAGAAAGGAAAAGAAAAACATGGAATTGCTTTAAAGATCATATAAGAGGACTGGACGCGGACATTGCAGAACGGTCCTTTAACCTATTGGCTTAAGTTTCTCTTGACGCTAGTCATTATGACCTAGTCCTGAAAAAAAATAAGTGACTTGCATTCATTAGCTACACCTATACATATAAAATTATAAATATAAGGCTCCGTTTGTTTTGCGGAAAATGAATAATTTGGAAATAATTTTCTTCAAAATGGTCGCTCGTATCACTTGTAAATATAATTGAATGAAAAATATTTTCATTGTTCACGAATATGTTTAGACATAAATTATTGTTGATAAAGAAAAAATATTTTCCACTAACTAATCATTTCGAACGATCATTTTTGAAAAAATATTTTTCAAATCGCTCATTTTTCCGTGAAATAAATGGAGCCTTAGAAATTATATACGTTTTGTCAACGCAATATGTGATATTACGGGTAATTTCGAAGCGAAAAATAAAATGATTTGGTTGCGGGAAAAAAAGAAAACAAGAACGTGTAAAAAGAACCTCACGTACAAGAAAGATATTCTGGCGACGGGTATAGAGCGGAAATGGGCCGCGCGATTTGCGGTCCGTCGCTCTCAAACAAAAATGGACACAAAAAATCGGATTCTTGTTTCCTATGTGTGTTCGTCGTTTTTTTAATGTTTTTGTTCGAGTATTACATGAAGAGTTTAACTAAGAGAATTTTATATCTAGATATGAACTAAACCACATATCCCGATACCTTCGCTTAACTCCAATATGAGCCCGTCAACATATCAAATTGACCTACATTCATTTAAAAGCTCAAGCTAATGCGTTAGGTATTAAACGGGATTATTAACTGTTCTACACCACTCTGACATAACTTATGCCCGCATCCCAATACACACAAACAGTCGTTCAACATAAAATTGTGCATACATCACACAGACACACACACACACACACACACATACAGGGAGAATAACACAAATGACCCAATGTGTAATATAGTCCCTGAACTTTTAATTTATTCAATGTGATTCTTAAATTTTTTGTAAATGTTCAAATCAATCTACCGACTATGTGAAAATATTCAATATTGTTCTTGAACTTAAATTAATGGAAAGAAAAAATTGATTATTTTTATATAGTTCAATGACTAGTTTAAATATGTACTAAAAGTTCAGAGATCATATTGCATATCTTGTCAAAGTTCTATGATCATTTATGTCATTTTTCATATATATATATATGTATGTATGTATGCATGCGCGCAAAAATTACTATTATCTATTTATTTGTCTTGCATTTGTAGTGGACGCCAGAAGAGCAAATGGGGTTCTTCGTCCTTTGGGAAGGACTCGAGGGGCCAAATGAGGACATGAAGGGCAAAGACAACTGTCCCACAACACGAGCAAAAATATCTTCTTCCCACAATTCGATGAAAAGTTTCAAATAAAACACTACGAAACGAAATGACACACATGACCCGACAATTTAACTCCCTCCACATGAACATATAACTCCACACCATATAGATAAAAATACCCGTACAAGGTTTCGCTAATGAGCATCTTACCCTACATTTCTTTGAGTAAATGAATCGAAAATGTTTACGGCGAATGCTCGGTTTGCCACGCAACTTTCACATCTCACATCCATCATCGAAGATCAGTTACCTACTTGTTATGAACAGAATTGCCTGTGTTGACCGTGACAGACCCGTGATGTGTAGAGGAAAGGATTGCGCGGGTCGCGTATTCAATAGAGACATAGAATACCTAAGAGGAAAGCTACCCTTTTGATATCAATGACAAAGTACGATAACGATAGAATTGCTTGATCGACTTGTCTTATTAGGGTTCCGAACTCTAGCCTCGCATAAAAAGAATGTTGTTTCGAACATAAATGATTATACAAAAAAAGTTGAGCGGTTTAAACTCGATCTCTTCGATGTTTATGTTTGTGTTGAATATTTTCAATTTCGACATCCCTCCTTCTTTTTCGGTCGTGTTCTGCGTTAAAGACACTTGAAGATAGGCCTGATTCCCTAAAAAACTCCCAACTTTAGATCAAGTCTCAAATTTGCTATGAATTTTTTTTTGTCTCAGAAAAAATATCAAACTTTAAGTCTAGTCTCAAATCTGCCCCGAACATTCTTTTATCTCAGAAAAAATCCTAAACTTTAAGCTCAATCTCAAATCTACCTTGAATTTTGTTTTGGCAAAAAAAAATACCAAAATTCAATTTATTTTCAAAAATATACTGCAATGATCCAGTCTCGACTTGACGTGGCACTTCCACGTCAATAACAAATTCACATCAACAAAGTAATGGAACTCTTTTTTAGAAAAAAAGAGTTCGGAGCAAATTTGAACTGAACCTAAAAATTAGATTTCTTTTAAATTAAAAAAAGTTTTTTGGGGTGGATTTATTATCATCCCTAACTTTTATAATCTAGAATGGTTTTATTTTGAAGAATCTCAATAATTTTTATTTGGTTTGATTTGTTATTGAAGTAGAAATATGACGTCGATTTGTACCTATCACCTTATTACTTTGCTAATGTGGATTTATTATGACGTGAAAGTATCATGTCAAGTTGGAACTGAATCACGGGGATATGTTTTTGAAAATAAATTGAAATTTTGTTGATTTTTTTTTACATAAAATAATGTTCGGAGTAGATTTTGGATTAAACCTAAAGTTTAGGATTTTTTCTAAGATAAAAAAAGATTTGAGGTAGATTTGAAACTTTACCTAAGAATTTTCCAGGGAATTCACCTTTCGAAGATATGGAAATTTCTTTTCCGGGAGCCAAAAAACAGAAGGAGAAAGAAAAGTATAACCGCGCAGAGAGAGGCGGACACGACACACAAAATCTCACTAGCGTCTAAAACGAAAGATCCGACCCGTCATCAAAGCCTAACCGCTCCGATTCAAAGAAACCGCGTACTACTTTTCCCTTCCTTTGCTCTGTTTTTTCCTCTCCTTTGTTCCTCTCCGCTCTGCTTTTTCCCACCTTCCATTCACGAGACTGCATAAATACTCATCCTCCCCCTGCTTCACTCCCCCCACATCTCTCCCTCTCTCTGTCTCTGTCTCTCTCCGGAAGCCATGGCTGTCCGCAGACGCTCCGTCGTCGTCACCCTACCCTTCTTCTTGTTTTGCTGCTTCTGCTCTGTTTCCCTCTCGAAGCAAGAACAGAGCCACCATAACCAGAACAAGTCGTCGTCGTCGTCGTCGTCGTTGTTCTCTCTCTCTTTCCCTCTCCAATCCCACCCTCTCCCCCACCACAAGCTCCATTATCTCCGCCCATCTCTCGCCTCCGCCGCCGTGGCCGTCAAGTCTCCGTTCAAGTACTCCATGGTCCCTGTCGTGTCCATCCCCATCGGGACTCCCCCGCAGACCCAGGACATGATCCTCGACACCGGGAGCCAGCTCTCCTGGATCCAGTGCCACGGCAAGGGCAAGAAGGCGGCGGCTGGGGGGGCGGCTGGGCGGCCGCCGTCGCCGTCGACGGCGACGTTCGACCCGTCCCTGTCCTCCTCCTTCTCGGTCCTCCCCTGCAACCACCCGCTCTGCAAGCCGCGCACCCCCGACTTCACCCTCCCGACGTCGTGCGACCAGAACCGGCTCTGCCACTACTCCTACTTCTACGCCGACGGCACCCTCGCCGAGGGCAACCTCGTCCGCGAGAAGTTCACCTTCTCGACCACACAGACCACCCCTCCCCTCATCCTCGGCTGCGCCACCAGCTCCGGCGACGACAAGGGCATTCTGGGGATGAACCTCGGCCGCCTCTCGTTCCCCTCGCAGGCCAAGGTGTCCAAGTTCTCGTACTGCATGCCCGCCCGCGCCTCCCGATTCGGGCAGTCCCCGACCGGGTCGCTGTACCTCGGCGACAACCCGAACTCCGGGGCGTTCCAGTACATCGGCCTCATGACCTTCGGCCAAAGCCAACGGATGCCGAACCTGGACCCGCTCGCCTACACGGTGGCAATGCAGGGGATCAGGATCGGGACCCGGCGCCTCAGCATACCTCCGACGGCTTTCCGGCCCGACGCGAGCGGGTCGGGCCAGACCATGATCGACTCGGGCTCCGAGTTCACCTACCTCGTGGATGAGGCCTACGATAAGGTGAGTGAGAAAATATTTCATGTACGAGCTATACTCGTGTCCTCAATCAAAGTTCACGTTTTCGAAATTCAACATTCATTATTCCACTCACCGTGACGCGTAATCGTCTCAATTTTAACTGACGTAACTGATGCACGGAATCTCTTGATTAGGTAAGGGAGGAAGTGGTGAGGCTCGTGGGACCGCGAATGAAGAAGGGGTACGTGTACGGTGGAGCGGCGGACATGTGCTTTGACGGCGACGCTGCCGCGATCGGGCTGTCCATAGGCGACGTGGCCTTCGAGTTCGAGAAGGGGGTGGAGATTGTCGTGGCCAAGGAGAAGGTCCTGGCCGAGGTGGACGGCGGGGTCCACTGCATGGCCGTCGGGAGGTCCAGCATGCTCGGCGCCGCGAGCAACATCATCGGCAACTTCCACCAGCAGGACCTGTGGGTCGAGTTCGACCCGGTAAACCGCCGAGTCGGCTTCAGCAGGGCTGACTGCAGTAGGTCATAGGACCCCGGAACCTCAGCCTTGACGGCAACTTTTATGTCACGTGACGTGCCCATCCAGGGTTTATTCACCACATGTCACGTGATATGAGCGATGCCTGATCGAGTTAGTCCCTCTGCACGAGGGGTAGGAGTACATGGAAATTGACATAGTTTGTGCAGCCTAGGATTAAATAAAGGGAGTGGGGTTTGTGTTGGACAATGATATGGAGGAGGAGATGGATGTCGTGATTAAAGAGGTTTGTCCTACAATCTGCAGATGGAAATTAAGACAACATGGGCCATGCAAATTGGCAACATTAGTGTTGGTCCCCGCCCTTTTTTTTGGGGGGTTTTTGGTGTGTTCTGTAATTGTATGTGTATCTAGAGTGACCTAGAGAGGGCTTGTTACAGCATATATATATGTGTGAATATGACAGTGTACATGTAAAGTACTAATCTCGAGTGACTTTCTTGAGCCTTTGTTGAGACACGAGCAATCCTTTGTTTTAATTCTGAGCACGGACAGGAGCCTTGACGATGTCATTTTGCAAGTCGGCTAAACAAAGGGTCTTCGCTAGCTCCCGAGCTCATATTCCAATTTTTATTATGGGATAATTACATTGATGGGCCTTGAACTTTGGTCGAATCTGTAACGTAATTTCTGAATTTTTAATTTATCACATGTGGTCCATAAATTTTTAATTTATTTAATGTGATTCCTGAACTTTTAAAAAACATTCGATCTAATCTCTAAATTACATTAAAATGTTCAATAATATCCTTGAATTTAAATTAGTTAAAGAATAATATTAAATATTTTTATATAATTTAAAATTTAAATTAAATATATATTAAAAATTTAAATTTTATAAGCTATATTATATATTAAATTAAAACTCATGAATTATATTAGAAATTACATTATACAAATTACCAACGAGAACCCTTTGATTGATTGATGGGTATGTTTAGAATGGTAAACTGCGAGAAGAACACGCGTCAACTGATGAATTTTGCTTTCTTGGACAGCTCGTGTTGACAGAGTCAAGGTGTACAGAGAGATGAAAACGACGTTTGATTGTCTTCAAAGAAGAAAACAGAGATGACTGATCTCGGGACTATCCTTTAATTTAAAGCCAAGCGGAACCTTTGGAATAAGCTTTGGTCCAATCGGGTAGAAATTTCTCCCGAAATCTCGATCGCTCTTTGAATAGGAATCATGAACATGCTCTTACCTTGGCCTTACCGTTCGATTGATAGTTCTAAAGTCAAAGTCGTTGCGTTAAGTCGAATTGAAAGGTAAGTTTTGTTGGTGATTAAGTGGAAAGGGCGAGCGGTTCAGTCCTACTCTTGAACTTTTAGGCTAATTAAATGAAAAGCCGGGTTGAATTTTGTGAACACCGTCGATCATGATCTGAGTTTAAAGGAAGGAAGGAGGGGAATATAAGCGGGAGCTTCATCAACATGCGTGTCTATACTATATGGTGTCGGAACATTGCTTAGCATAGAGCATAATTCGGTCGTGCTTCAGAAGGTTTTGAGTTCGATACTCCCACCTGGCTGGTGCGTGTTAAGCAAATGTGACATCTTATTTCGAAAGGTTAAGCCCCGTTTGTTTACTCTTAAGTAAAAATAAAACACCCTCTATTTTACATTCCCCTCGAAAATTAAAGTATTATTTAAACTTTAACAAATTATGGAACAATTGAGTGCGAGTCTACATGTTAATGTTTGAGTGTTTTTGAAAGTTTGAGGAGCTTCTAACTTAAAAAAGAAGAAGAAGAAGAAGAAGTCAAGTGTTTGAGGTGTAACATTTAGATTAAGTGAAAAATAATGAGCATAAGTCAATCCAGATTTTTTTTTTTAAAATAGTCGCTTGCAATTAATGGATAGTGCATATAATGGCAACTAGGGGTGTGCATGGTCAAGGTGGGCGATTTCCACCTTAGAATCGGAAACCCTCCACCAAGGACAAGTTTTGAAAAATTGGAACTGGGAAACGCCCGTCAGTTCTATGGATTCACCCAAAAACCGGACTGTCAGTCCGGTCCGGTTTCCGAGTGGGTCCATGGAACCGATCCCATCAGCCAAGGAATGGAAAGTGGAAATCTTCACCTGTCTTATTCATATGGCATGCACTTTCTTGTTGTAAGAAATTTGAAGATGCTCATGACATTGCTCCCTATTAATGTAATGATAGCTTTGTAGTTTTTCACGATACGAAAGAATTGTCATGAATTAGATAGAAATTCACCCTAAATATAAAATAGACAACAATTGAGGGACATTTGATCATCCAACCAAGAATGCTTAACATCCTTGATCCAATGCCTGAAGCACCAAAAGCACCTACATGAGGAGCTTTGTCCGTCTACTTATTCAGGTGAGATTTAAACCAAATGTCTGACAGGACCCATGGAAGTGTCCCATGAAAAAGGTTGCACAAAATTTTATCCTATTGCAAAATGGGTTCGACGCAATCCAACGAAAACATGGGTGACTATGGCTCACAAAGCAGACAACAAGTACGAGCTGCAATATCCTTACTAACTCCATCAAGAATGCATGACAATAATTTCTTTAATGAATTTTCTCGTAACAAAACAAGACACCAGTAGAATAGGATTAACCAAATTAATGTATCAATCAAGATGATGTTAAACATAAATGCAAATCAGACCAGACCAAACAAAATTTCATAAAAAAGAAGTCTGGAATTATCGACACTTCCTAAACTATTAAGCATTAAGTGATCCACTTGTCACACACTGACCTCTCAACTCTTCCTCCGACACCACATCAAGACCTAAAGCACCCCTAACCTCGCTCACGCTCGCAGCTGCTGCCACTCCCACTTGCAACACTGCTCTTGCTCAAACACAGTAAGCTAATGTCTGACCCAACCCAAAATCTCTCCTCCATTCGCCATCTCCTACCAACTCTGTTCCGATTTTCATTTGGTTGCAACATTCTCTTGGTCAGTGTCGAAGTCCCCAAACATTTATAGTTCACGTTGCAGATTAGAGATTTAGGGTTCTATTTTTCTGGAGTTTTTGGGCTAGATTGACCAAATAAACAAACAACTTACAGAATTAGGGATTTGAACTTACTTGAAGGCAACCGAGAGCAAGGGCTAGAGGTGTGGCCGTGGGGACGAGGCCGGAGAGACGGAGATGGAGTCGAGGCTGGAGAGACGGAGACGAAGTCCAGGCTAGAGAGTCGAAGAGAAGAGTGAGCGTGAAGTTCTCAGCTCAGCATGAGTCATTGAGCGTCCAGAGGTGAGAGAGTTATGTTAGTTTAGGGATTTAGTTTTTCTTTTTAATTAAAAATAAATAATTATATTACCGGTCCGGTCCGGATGGGTGGGTAGGCGGTTCCACACCGAGAACTGGACCGATACCCACTGGTTCCTAAAAATTGAAATCGAGAATCGGACCGGTTCCCTTAGGAACCATCGGTTCCAGGCAGTCCGGGCAGGTCCCGGTTTTTTTGCACATCCCCAATGACAACAAAAATAGATATGAGCAGCTCCTTACAAGATTCAAGGGGAGATTGGGGGAAGAAACCCCCGATAGGGTGGACATATCTCCCCGTAAGTTCTCTCCGTCTCTAGGGAAGAAAAACAACTAAAGGGAACTTAGAGGCCTATGGGTGGAGAAGATAGACTCCACTTAAGCTTCGGAACAAATTATGGAACAATTGAGTGCGAGTCTACATGTCAATGTTTGAGTGTTTTTGAAAGTTTGAGGAGCTTCGAACTTTAAAAAAAAAAAAAAAGGTCAAGTGTCCGAGGTGTAAGATTTAGATTAATTGAAAACTAATAAACAAAATTCAATCCGTATTTTTTTATCAAAGAGTCGCTTGCAATTAATAGATAGTGCATATAATGGTAACAAAATGAACATGATTGACATACTCTAGTAAATTATCTTTTCTTAAGTTAAATACCAGGAAAAGGATAAAGCACTTTTGAAGTAAATAAAGCGGGAATTAAGCCTCATTAGGAGCATTTAAAGAATAAGATACAAATGCGCCGGGCCGATGAAGGAGAGTGCGCCCTTAATGGGAATGCATGGGAATGTCGATGTGAAACAAGACATGACCTTAGCAACTGCCAAAATGGACTGCTCCGGAACCTTTGATAGCGTCCAGAGGGGCAACTCCTATCAATTTCAACTTTGGACACCTCAACGGGCTCTTGCGGAACCCCCCCATGACGGTATTTCTCCTTCGGCGGACTTAAATGAGAAAGGGGATAACTACATACGTATCGCACACAAAAGAACATCTGAGCTTATAATCATCTAGTATTCTCAATATTATGCCTTGAAGAGAAGTCGAACCTCCTAGCTCTTTAGCACGAATTCTCGAGTCTTGCGTTGGGTACATGGATTTCACGCTACTTTACACAGATTTATGGTGAAATCATGTAAGTTATAAATGCGAAGGTGGCAGATGTTATGTTACTAAACATGATTTTGGATATCGGTCTTCGTATGTTTTAGGGTATAACTATCTCTATCTCTCTCTACATAAACAATCTTTTATACTTAGATTTCATTTGTTTAGCAAAAAATGAATGATTTGAAAAAACATTTTAGTCGATGAAAAATGCTTCATCGTCGATAATAATTTATGTCTAAATATTATTGTGGACGATGAAAACTTTTTCCGTTCATTCATTTTTGTAAATAATACGAGCCATTATTTTTAAGAAAATATTTTCCAAATCTAGGAAGATAAATAATTTAAAAAATATTTTCTTGAAAATGATCGCTTGTGTATCGATAATGATTTATGTCCAATATTTTTGTGGATGATATTTTTTTTTCTTTCGTTCGTTTCCGTAAAAAACATAAACGATTATTTTTAAGAAAATATTTCTTAAATTATTTATTTTCTGTAAAATAAACGCATCATAAATATAAAACTTGGACATTTGAAGTCGTGTGACAAAGCTCCGAAGTCTGGTATCAATTCATTTAAAGTGGCCATCTGTCTTACAGGCTGGAACCTGAACTTGGCCGTGTGCCCTACCTTGTAATAACTGAGGCTGCGGTCCATTGAAGACTCTGTATACTCGACTCTGTATAGTCCTCTATGCGACTTCCTGGCACTCGCCTTATTAAACACTACGTGCACAAATCGATTTGGTTGCGAATTGAATGGACTCTTACTAAGCAAATCTGACTAATGATGTGTAGCTACTGGTCAACACGTGCATTGTTTTAAATAACTACCTAATATTCATCCTTTTAAACACTTAGTTAAGGTTTTTCATTGCAACATTCGCGTTCAATGACCATGATTTCTTATTAAAAATACTTTATTGTTATTTTTCTACAGTCAAGAGATTTAGATATTAATCAATATCTTCGTTTAACAGCTCAAAATTTTAGAATAATTGATAATGATTTTATAAAATTTTTTAGGATATCAGAACAAGAGTTTCGACTTTCGATCTTTCTAGACCCTCTTATTTGTCTCTCCTATTATCTATTTTCACGCTTGGTCCTCAACCAAAGTGCAGCGTTCGTGCAAAATAGAGGATCAGAGTATTTAAATATTAAAATATGCGCACCATTTTTCTTTTTTTGTTTTTTACACGAAAGTTACCACGAAAATCTGACTTAAAAGGAGACCCAAACAAGATCCTAGGTTCACAGACAGATAGATATGCAATACCAAAAAAAAAAAAAAAAGATATGCAATAAATGTGTGGAGGAAGACGACATTAAAGACAAAAGAGGCTAGGTGTCAAATGAACAAAGGAGTAAGTGGCGAAAAGATCTTTGCTTTGACAAGGAAAAAGGCAGGGGCCTCCTAAAAAATCACATGAAATTAGCTTCGAGTGATGGAAAGGAGGAGTGTGGTTTTGAGCTTTTTTTGGAACCATTTGTTCCCGCGCGACATACTCACATGATCTTTTTATAGTAGTGAAAACAACAAAGTTTAACCTTCGATGCGATCGCCACTTTTTGTTTTTTCTTCGTTTTCTTTCGCTTTTAGCCCTTGAGGGGTCGGCAATTGCTGATTGGAAGGAGGTGCGGGCGTCCCCTCGACGTTGGCATATCGATTGAATATCACTTGATTAGTCAATGCGCCATCGCCTTCAACCCACGTGAAAGCTTTTGCCAAGCTCATCTCGGGATGAGTTTAGCATTATCAGTCGATAAATCATGCTGTAAATCACCTTTAACACGTGAAAGTTTGCTATAATGATGTTTAGGACCACCGACACGACTGTTCATGATCTAATCCTCTCTCGATATTTGTTGCCTAAAATTTCTCCATTTTAAGGTTGTTAGATTTTGATGGATGCCCCTTTGAGGTTGAAGTAATTAAAGAGAATAGGAAAATGTTTGATTTTTAGCACTTCAAGCTCTTCTCGCAAACTATGTAATGAAAATTGAATCCTGACCCTTTTTTTCCGATGTTGTGAATAGTTATCATTATAGCGTTCAAGAGTATACAAAGGAATCAAGAACTGTCCAGACGGATTAAAATCGGACCGAATTGGCCTAGAACTAGTAGGTTCCAGTCTGGTTCCCGATTCCATACGTGGAACCGCCCACTTGGACCGGACAAGTAATATAATTATATATTTTAAATTTTTAAAAAATGAAAACCCTAAACCTAATCTAAAATTCATTCGAGCCTCATCTTATTTCAGACTGTCTCACTCTCATCTCAATCTCTCTCTATCGTCTCAATTTCTCACTCTCACCTCGATGACTCGGTCTCTCTAGTCTCAACACATGGCCTCGACTCTCAACTTCCGTCGAGACTCGAGATTGGTTATTCAGTAGTTTTAGCATGCATTGTTGTCCTTTGATGGAACAAGAAGTAGGCAAATGAAAATTCTTCGAGAATGATTTCAAGCTGACAAGAAGGTTTTCTTAGCCTTTTCATAGTTGCCTACAGTGGTTTTGTTTGTGGACTATGCTATATAATGTTTCAACGCTCCACTTGTTTTCTCACTTGCTGCTGTCTTGTTGCTTTGCTTACTTATGTCTCTTTTCAATGGACCAACTCATTTTCTGATTTGTCTAGGGAAGCTTGGTTGGAACCAACAGGTAATTCCCGATTTCAATTTTTCAGAATCGGTCATTAGTGGGCGGTTTCCGATTCCAAGGTGGAAACCGCACACCCGGACCATGCTCACCCCTAATGGCGCTCATTAACGTCATTCTTTTATTAGTGCAAAAGCAATGTCATTATTAGTGTTTGCATCTATTATGGCGGAATGAAATGAAATGGAAAGGAGTCGAATGATAATTGCAATATCTTTGTTTGGTGAGTTCTGGGAATGGAAATTTTTGTGCTTCATTGTAAAAAAAGAAATGTTGTGGGAACGGAATTGAATAAGAATTATCTAATAATTTAATTTACACTGCACTTGCCTTACCCTTAACTTTTATTGATATTTGTAAGATAATATAATAATTTCTTATAAGTATAGTCTAATAATATTCTTTAATTTGGAATTACTTATTTAATACTGATCGTATTATTCATTAGTTGCAATTTACTAACATACTTTAAATAATTAAATATAGTTTATAATAGATTCTTAGCTATAATGTATATTTATCTAAATCTAAACATTTAACAATAAATTAACAATAATTTGAAATTATTAATTTAATTATTGTCTAATAGGGTAACATTAAATATTTCTAAACATCATCTAAAATGATTTATTTTTTAATATTAATGATGATTTTCATAATTCATTAGCTATTATTTCAAATGCTTAATTATCTGTAAATAATTCATATTTCTCAATTTATTATTTCTAAATTAATTGAATATTAATTTTTTTATCTTTTATGTAGGAATTAGGAAAGGAATCATGATCCCTCCATTGATTTTATAAATGGAATGCCCATTCCACCTCATGGACACCAACCAAACATGGGTTGCATGGAAGAAGAGCATTCCACAGCTAAACATGCAACAAAAGATGTGACAGGGGGTTTGGCTAGATCCATGAAAAAATAAAAAGTCAAAAGCACATTTTGACTTTCCAAATAAAACAAAACTCCTTCAATTTTATAATAAATCACTTTGTATATCAACACCTACACAATTCGAGAGACTTGAAACATTTAAAATCCAAATCCCAATGCCAAAATAAAAGTATGTATAAATGAAAGAAAAGTTCAGATGGTGGAGAAAAACAGACCAAAATTAGATATACCATGTTTTGCCAAAAAAGAAGAGAAAGGACTTGATTGATTCTTTTTAGAGTGGTTTGACAGCCTCAAATGAAGTTTGAAAACTGGCGGGTGTTTAAGCAGAAAAAGCAAGGCGAAATTCTTTTTTGGCCAAATTAACGTGTTCACATAAATATGCCCAAAACAGATAAAACGAGACAGAAGTTACGAGGGGACAAAAGCTGTAGTAGTGTGCTGGCTTTGCAATCAGCATGAGGTTTGAGGCGTGCGCCATCGCACCGTGTGCTCAGAATGAATACCTTTTCTTCGTTTCGAATGGTTAATTTGAAGACCGAAGAAATAAGCATGTTTCGCAGTTGCGAAGATTTTGTGAAGCCAGAGCAAGAGATTTTCTCTTTTGGTAATCCAAGAACATGACCGTAGATTTTTTTTGGTCGAAAGAAAATTTCATTAATATATCATAAGCAAATATGAGAGGAGCATAGGAAGCTTTCAGGCAAAGCAAATCCCAAATGAGCGACAAAACAAAACAAAACAAAACCCAGAAATCAAAAGAGTATAACTTGCAGTTATAAGCACGCTTTTGATCTAAAAAAACAAGCGGGGGCCGATCACCAAAACCATCATTGATGGGCACACACAGAGATCTTCCGCTCCAAAAACTATGGCTTCCAGTACGCGCCTAGATTTGACGTCCTCAACACCATCGTCATGTAAATACAACAACAATAACATGTTGAACCACCATTGATCGAACGCCTCTAAGAAAATCTTAGATCTAGATTTAAGTCGAGAGAGAAAAACTCCTAGATTTAGATCTACACCTAAATCGGGAGAGGAGATCTTCTGCCGAATTTCAGAGAAGTCCTGGAACCACGTCTCGGACATCCAATTTCCTAAACTGGTAATAATGTTCTCACAAATTTTTCGACTACAAACATATTTATTCACCGCAACGAGCGAAGAAAAGCAACAACAACGAGTGAAAGAAAACGTTAAATGAGCCGAAAAAGGACTCTCATATTAGATCGGAAGAGCAAAAAAAAGGGGAATCAAGGCCTAGAAAAGAAAAGCAAAGCAAAGCAGGCTCCCATCTTTGATGGAGGGTTTTTCCGAGAGAGAGAGGGATGCTGATATAGAGATTAGGATTTTTTTTAGAATTTGGGCGTTCAATAACACGATTGCAATTAGCCGGCTACTAAAATGGAATTAGCACAGTAACTCTCAGCCATGACCCCCACTTGAATATAAGTTTACCAGTGTTGAAATCGAACTCGAACCATCAATTTCTGAGACGTGAGCATGGGAACATCCTTATCACTGGATCAATCTCAAGATGGGTGGGAAGCCAAAGCAACCATTATTACGAGGCATTGAATTAAACAAGGACTTTAACGTCTAAAATGTGAACTCTAGTTTCGAAGCACATATCCTACGAGTTAACATTTCCCTTTTGAGTTCTGTCAAGGCCAATTTCTAAAGAGTAGGTCTTTATTTATGAATAATGATATAGATCATACTGATATGTCTCGTGTCTAGAGTTGCAGTCATGTTTGAACTCTACATAGGGGTGTAATTTGTTTCTATGGGTCGTGGTTATGTCGTGTATACAACAAAATAGATCAACTCGAATGCATAAAGATTAGTTAAATGCGTCGATCTACTTCTACATGATCCTTACATTAATGAGTTGATATGACAGGACTCTAAAATTATTGAGTTAACCGCAAAACAAAAAGTTGATGGGTCAACATGATTGCATGACCCGCTATGACATAAAATTAACTTGCTGACGCGATATCAATGCACCAACACAAACTTGACACGAAATTCGTTATTTTTTCTTATAATATATTCACAAATTGCAGTAGTTTATTAATTTGGTATCTTTATAGTGATTAACATGAAAAAGAATAGTATTTGAGTTAATCGTGTCTAAACGGATCACATGCTGGTCTACGTATTAATACTAACCGGTTAATTAAAATGGGTTACACGAGTCAATTTTGTGTCTAGCTGGTTGGACACGAATGCAACACGATCATTAGTCGTGTCTCGCAAATTGACACAAAATTGACCCGAACATGAATAGTCTTAACCCAAAACTATTAACTTTGTGTCCCGTTCGAGTCATGTTATCATGTCATGTCAAATATTGCCACCCATGCTCCAAATGGTTGTCGAGAGCAGAATAAATCGCCATTCCCACGAGGGCCAAAATCTCCAAATGATTACTTATCATTTGAGAGAGGGTACTTAATAATAGGTAGCATCTGAAGACCCGCGGTCCATGTGCTCCAAATTGAACGCAAATCTTGTCTCTATATCTCCTATGCAAACCTAGTGATAACTCGTTAAGCTAAAAATAAAGAAACTAATGATGAATCAACCTATCATTATCCGATGCAAGCAATGAATATATATATATATATACACACGCGCGCAATTTCCAGAGGGTTGTTTTGAGACTAATGGGGTTCGGTTTTAGGATATAGGGTCGATAATTCCAAATCAGCCCTGCTGCCCGTGCTTATGCATGCGACTGTTTTGCTAGTTATAGTAAAGCGAAGCTTAAGGATTTCATCCTTAAATTTTCTAAAAGGTCCATATACACCTTAATATAATAAGGCCAATATAATAATTACATTTTTCCTAAAATCTTTAAATATTTATATCTCTAATAACTATATATATTAGAGTTGATCGGTTCTTGGTCCAGTCTGGCCCACCTAAGAACTGGGAACTGGAAACCGGACCTAAAGGATCAGTCAGGTTTCCAGGCGGTCCAATGGAATTGGTGGACACCAAGATTGTTGGCCAAGTCCATGGTCTAGCCAAGGAAAAAGTCGGAAATGATGGCCACGGGAGGGTTGGGGTGGGAGGCGCACCACCGGGCAAAGTGGAGGCGAAGGGCTGGAGTATGGGGTGGGGAGGGAAGGGAAGGGGAGGAAGAGGGTCTGGACGGAGGGGCGTGTGGAGAGGAGAGTTAAGGAGGGGGAGCTTCTTAGGAGTGACCAACATGGTGTGGGCGAGTCTACGAAGGGAGAGCTGGTGGGTGAGGTCTAGGTGCGGAAGCATGTGTCCCTGTGTTGGATAGGGGAATAGCAGTACGTGTGGATGAGGAGAGTCCATGGAGATGAGGAGATGTTTATTTTGATTTATGTATAAAAAAATGGATTCGGTCCGGGTGATCCGGTTCCCATCCTGGAACTAGGAATGGCATGCTCGTCACCGGTTCCATAAAAATGAAACCGAGAACCGGAAATGCGACCTCTAGCCGTCTAGAACCAGCCGGTCTAGTCCGTTCTGGGTGATTCTCGGTTTGGGTGGTTCCCATTACACACCCTTAATACAAATCTTCAAATTTCTTAATTTATCGACATAATTACCATCCTCTTTCCTTTTTGATATTCCATTTTAAAAAGAGTAAAATTTTTACTTCAAATGAAAAATAAAAATCGCCCTAAACATTCTTTCCACATTGATACACAAATCCCAATTGGGGTGTTCCTTTTTATATGATGAAGATGTTGACCTTACTATCATAACCATTATAATTGACAGTTCATCTTTCCACGAGAGGGCAAGTGGTCATGAGGGAGAGCGAAAGAGAGGTTAAAAAAGCACTAATTACCCAATGAGTTCAAAGTGAAATCAATCCCCACTTTGAAAAGGACATACGCTGGAGCCAAGAGGAGAGAAGAAGCGTCATGATGGATGGAAGAAGCCAACAAAAGAAGAAAGTGAGTACCGAAGTGCTAGAGAACAGCTGTGGCCAGAAGGCAAGGCGTGTGCTGTTGGAAGAAGGCAGAACACATTGACCAGAATATACAAATGAATAAAGAGAGATGGAGAAAGAGGAAGGGGAATGCAGTGAAGGTGTGGAATAAAGCCGGAACCAGACACGCACGCTTGTGCAATCTGGACAGCAAAAGATTGATGACCCAATCAATCAATCAATCTGTCCCCGCAGGCCATTCCTGCCGACTTCTTTGACGACCGCAAGATAGTCCAAATCTGTGATCAAAGAGGACTTACATTGGGAAATTAGGGAAAACGAGAGGATTGAAAATTTTAAATTCTGGGGCATCTTTTCTCTCCCTTCCTCTCCAACAAATTCAGACATAGGGAATCGATTCTTCATTAGAAAGTACATAGAATTTCGTATTTAGTGAATTGTTCCATGGTTTCGAGACTTGTCCGCCAAAAGTGAGTTTTCACATCATTAAATAAAATGAGTCGCCATCCATTGCGATTCTTATATTGCCTTAGTCATCACTCTTGCTGCCATGCCCGATGTGGCTCTTGTCGCCACACTTCCTTCATTTCTCTCTCCCCATAACTTGTGTCGAGATCGCCGTCCTCTATTGCAACTCTTTATTGCTCATCCACCCATCCCGACCCAGCTTGTTCGTCATCGTCCTTGCTACATTCTTTGTTGGCTTCAACCCAATGGGTCAATTGCATTGTGACCCAAAAGCAGTACCGAATGGTCGACTAGTATGCAGTTTACCTGGTTCAATTGGTCATATCAGTAAAATCGAGCGGTTTGGTTATTTAAAGTATTTCTAAAACTATTTAAGTTAATATAATATATACTACATGATTTACATAAGTGTGTCAAGCAACCAAGTTGGCAAAGTCATTTATGCATTTAAGAGAACATAGGTGCAAATCTCCCATGGTCCTTCTTTTTATTTTTAGAAAAAAGAATGTAGAAGATATGTTATAAAAAAAAAATTCTGTGACCTTATCATTAACAAGGATATCCGTAGCCCAGGTAGAAAACATTGAGGGTTTGACTCTATCGCTTATTATCACGACTCACACTTTCGCCATCACCCACCGTGAGCCATTTCACTCTCGCCATCACACTTTATGCTGCAGTTAGAGGTGATCAGTGACGAGTCCTAGACGAGCCCGCCTCATAGGTCAGGTCAAATTTGTTGCCTAGGCTTGCCGAATAGCCAAAAAGAAAATTGGTATCAGGTTGGGCTTTATAAGTTGGTAGTCCCATTTCAACCAAAAAAAAAGAGTTGGTAGTCTCATCCAAACCAATCCAAAATTGCCCTTGGCACCTATGTGATTCGAAGGGCTTGCGCACTGCCCGGACCATGATCACATCTCACTATATCTCCTCGCATCCTGTCACTTCTCTTTCACTGCGGCTGTCTGGCGTTGGGAGCTTGCCGCCTCTCTTTCGCCATAGCTTCATGGTCACGCACTTAACTTACCCTTAACCGGTGCCCAGCTGCTCATTAGAGCTCACGTTGCCGTGGCCACCGTCCGAAGGAGTTGCGGTCATCGGCATTGCCAGGTTTTCCTTGGCTGAAGTCATAGGTTCTTCTGTCGGATCATTTACTCTCCCGCATGGGCCTCATGCTCCCCGTTCATATTTGGCCTTGGTCCTTATGGCCTTAGGTTGTTTTGGGCCTCCATGGCCTGATGCTTATGTTTGTATTCCTTTCGGCTAATGTAGCTGCATTGTCTATGTACATATGAGTACTAGTGGTAAAGGCCCAAAGTAGTTATGATTAAGCTTTTGAAAAGTTCTGTTTGGGCATAGCCGAAATTCACCCATTGGGCCAAAATGGACACGCCCGTCAGACCAAGTCGCCGGGCTATGATTGAGCTCTAATTTTTTAGGGATAATGACCTAAACAGATCTTGAACTTCTCTCAATTTTTAACTTGCTCAATGTAATCTCTGAACTTTAATCAAATATTTAATATGGTCCTTTAACTTTTAATATATTCAAGTAGCCCTTGAATGTTTGGTACATGCTCAATGTAGTTCCCAAACTATATAAAATGTTCAATGTGGTCCTGAACTAATAAAAGGACTACATTATACATTTCACATATTTCATAGACTAATTTGAACATTCACCAAATGTTTAAGGACGAGATTGAACAAATTAAAAGTTAAGAAACTACATTGCACATTGGGTTAAAGTTCAAAGACCACATTGTGCAAATTAAAAATTCATAAACCATACTGCACATTGGGCCAAAATTCAACGACTACATTAGACAAATTAAAAGTTTAGGGATCGTATTACACATTTGGCTAAAGTTCAGGAATTGTTTATGTTATTATCCCAAAAAAGAAGTCCATTTCTATCGAGATGATGCAAAGAAAAAGATGAAAAAGAGCAATGGGCTATTAAAGCATGAAATGGGCAAGCAATCATAGTAAAATATCATATTAAAATAACAGTTACCTCACATAGAATCACTTAAAATCTGCAAATATCATTTTTCTCTTTCCTTGGGAATTCTTTCAACCAAATCAATGTCAGTCCATCAAATGAATACACACTTGAAGTTGAGAACAAAGAAACGATAATACACACTTGAAACAGCAATAAAAGAATGAAACAATAACGGATGAAAAGTCAAAGTTAAACCCAAGCGTCCGTATCTAGTTCACCACCCTGCAATTCCTCCTAATCTCACCCTGGCTCCCCTTGAGGACATCGATCAATCCCATCTTCACCATTGCCGCCGCGAACTTGTTAGCCCATGCTCCGCCATTATTTGCATTGCTCCTCACGATATTAGCCGTCGAAGGGCTGTTAAAAAGGGTCTGATCAGAAGTCAATAGGCCTCGCTGGTTCTTCAAATTACTGTAATACTTGTTGTCTAGCCTGTTCGGCGTGACCAAGTCCAATGGCACCGTGGGATCGCTAGCGCCTCCATTGTTCGGACACTTAGCTTTCAGTTCACTAGCCAACTTGGTGTCCATTGAAGGGTCCTGGGTGTGAGTGGCATTGAAGGTGTACAAGCGGCTCGAGAAGGAGGAGCAATGCGACACACCAATCGAATGCGCACCGGATAGTGTCACCATTTCATCCAGAGAGAGGCCTTTTCTTGCAAAATTAGCTTCTAATTGTTGCGCATTGAAGAAGAAAGGAGGAAGATTCTGGGAGGGCTCGTCTTCGAGTGAGACCAGCCCATCGCGGCGACCGGCTGGCACTGCATAGTTGATGCTGCCGAGTTTGTAGGCACTGTCGCGTGCCGCGAACGCGAGAATGTCAGCGCAAGAGACCTTCTGTGGGCATAGAGACTCTAGCTCAGCCTTCGCCTCGTCAATGACTTCAAAACCTCGTAAGTTCGGGTTGTTCGCAGGATGTTCCTTCTCTGATGGGTTGCCTGGGGTCGAATCCAGCAAGATCGAAGCATCGCAACCCTATTATTGGATCAAAGAACGACAAATTAATTATCAGGATTACCACCGCCCGCAGCGGCTGCGTTGGCTTGCGCTTTGATCCCCCCACGAAGGGACCAGAGTTTAAACCCCAGCATAGTCGTTAGGGATTCTTAAGTGTGGCGCCGTGGTGGTGGGTCCTGCGCTAGCGTCACCCCAGGTTTACCTCTCCGGCTATCGGCCGTGCGGGGGGTTCCTGGGTTATCAAAAAAAAAAAAAATTAATTATCAGGATAGCTGAAGTGCATCTCAAGGAAAAAAAAACAGATTATTTTTGGACCGTTGAGTCAGACAAAACTTGAAAGTCCTGGACCTGCGATAGAAATGTGAAGTGTACTCCACACTCTCCCATCTCATCCATTTCTTTTGTACTAACAAAAACTTAGTCATACGGTCTTTGCTAAAAATTAGTTTTCCTCGCGTTACTATTTTTCCGATAACGAGATTATAACCACCACTTGAAATGTGTAAAGAAGTTCTTGCATACCCGAACAAAGCAATCATGGAAGTGCATTCTGATAAGGCCAGCACCAATGCCGGGATTTCTGGCCACTGCTTTGTTCACGGCTTTCCGGATGACGGACTCCGCAGACGGGCAAGTGGAGCGGTAGAATCCCACTTGGAGAGTTGCTGAACCTGAGTTCAGAAAGGCGATGAACAAGAACATGGTACAGACGAAAGAGGTTCTCATAGTTTTCATTTCCAAAAAAGAACCACAGGATAACCTGACAAAAATGGGTACTAATATACTGGAAAATTGGAGCGAGAGTGATGAAAGTTTATCGAGATCAGTTGAGAGCGAGAGGTGGAAAGCAGATGGATGGAGAGAAAATGAAATGCTCAATGTGGCATTTATAGATAGGCATCGGAAAGTGACAATCACATTCCTCTTAATAAAATATTAAGGGTTGGCGCTGATTGATTCGAATAAGAAACCCTGTCGTGCAGCTTTGCTTGAATGAAGCAAGCATGAAAAAGAAGAAGAGGAAGAAGAAGAAGAAAAGGGGGAAGGGGCGTGAGTCTTGGACTTTGAACAGTTCTTCGTGCATGGGGTTTCCTTTGTAAGGACAGACAAGAAAAGGTCTGTACGGTTGTACTCTGACTTTCAAAGATGTCAACTTCGCAATTCTGATTTCTGTTCTGTGTTTGTACTTTTATGTATAACTATTGATTACGGGATTGTACGTTGGTCAATCATGTTGGCTTGAGTTCTTAATCTTTTGGAACTTACACCGCACCACGCGGTGATTACTAAAATCTCTTAAACATAAATTGCTATGGACATACACGTGCGTACAAAGGATTATTGCTGTCACTTTTACAGTGAAATTTCACTTTTGCACCACAACTACTAAAATATATTTTGTGATCCGGGTATTTATTTATATGGATTATAGAAATTTGAATGAAATTTGTCAGTATGGAAAAAATGTCAGAAAATTCTAAATTTATTGCATTAGTGCCAATTTAATCTTAAACTTTTATCTTTATGCAAATTCAGTCATTCCGGCTAATTTTGGCTAGACATTACTGACGTGGATGTCGACCAACCTACGTGGCACCGCCAGAGATGACGTGGAAAAATTTTAATAATTTTTTAATAATTTTAAATGTTTTCTTTTCTTTTTCTTTTTTTTTGTCCTTCCCTTTCTTCTTCCCGACGATGTGCTAGAGGCCAAGGCTGATGAGGTCAACCTCGCCGCCCTTTGGCAAGCCTTGCTGGTTGCCCTCACCAGTGGTCTCAAGGTCGCGGCCTTTGACCTTGTCGGATGGCCGTGAGGGCGGCCTTGCGCTTGGTAGGCGAGGGTCGAGCCTCACCGGCCATGGGCGAGGCCCAACCTCGCTATATCCGACAAGGTCATGCCTTCCCCCGCCGGCCCTAGCCTCCAACCGATCGCCAAATTGGCGACTAGCTGGAGGAAGAAGAAAGGGAAAGAAAAAGAAAGAAAATAAATAAAAAAGAAAAAGAAAATAAATTTTTTTAAAATAAATAAATAAATTCTAAAAATATTAAAATATTATTAAAAGTTATCTGCATCAGCTCCGGTGGTGCCATGTAGGCTGGTTGGTGTTCACGTTAGCAATATCTAACTAAAATTAGCCGGAAGAATTGAATTGACACGAAAACAAAAGATTTATGACTAAATTTGCACTAATGCAATAGGTTTAGGATTTTTCCAACACTTTTCCTTGTCAGTTTGTATATGAATTAAAACATCATCATTTCATAACTTTTTCCCGAGATATCTTTGAGAGGCAGAAAGACTATCAGTTTTTTTTTACAAGGTGAGAGAATTCACGAAATATGATGGGATTATTTTCACTATTAATTAGAGTGAAAAAAGAGGGAAAAAGACACCACAAATGCCATAATTTTCATACAATGCTCACTTGAGTGCTATAATTTTTTTTCGATCACTTAAGTGTCATGACTTATGTACGATACTCACTTGAGTGCCATAACGTTTTTTTTCAATCACTTGAGTGCAGATAACTTTTCAATCGATTAATTGAGTACCATAATTTTTCAAAAACGTTCACCACAAGTGCTGTGCCATGTCGAATTTCCGGCACTTGAGTGAATGTTAATAAAAATTTTGCTACTTAAGTGATTGATTGAAAATTATGGCACTCAAGTGAACTTTTTAAGAAGTTTTTGCACTTATGTAGTCGAAAAAAAAGTTATGGCACTTAAGTGAGTACTGTACAAAAATTATGACACTTACGATATTCTTGTCCTAAAAAAATTACTAAAAAGTAGTTCCAATTAAATTGACCCTGTCAATTTTACCGAAACGTCATCTAATGGGGCCTTCGTCGCCACACTTCCTTCATCCACCCATCCCTTTGTGGCTTGTTTATCGTCACCATTACTACATTCTTTGTCTCCTTCAATCTCGTGGGTCAATTGCCTTGTGATCCAATGTTTTAAAAGCAATATTGAATGGTCGACTAGTATGTAGTTTGACTGGTCCAACCGGTCAGATCAATAAAACCGAGCGGTTTGATAATTTAAAGTACTTCTAAAACTATATAAGTTAATATGATATATACCACAAAATTTACATAAGTGTATCACACAGCCAATTTGGCAAAATCATTTCAACGCATTTCAGAGGACATAGGTGCAAATCTCTGATGGTATTTTTTTTTTTTTGCGCTTTTAGAAAAAAGAGCGTTGAAGACGTGTTATAAAATACTTCGATGACCTTATCATTAACAAGGACATACATTGCCTCGGTAGAAAATTTTAAGGGTTCTACTCTTTCGCTTATTATTCGGCTTAATACCCTAAAAAAATCTCCAACTTTAGGTCTAGTCTTAATTCTATCTTAAATTTTTCTTTTGTCCCATGAAAATTCCCTAACTTTAGATATTATTCCAATTCTACTGTGCAATTCCAATTTTACATTAAATTATATTAGTCTCATAAAAAAACCACCATTTTTTACTTGTATCACATATCTGCCCCCATTAACCTTCCGTCCAAAATTTTCTCGTTAACAACCGATAGATAGAAAACTCTCGAGCACAAGTTAGTCAAGCGTCCTAAGTGCTGCAACTGCGAGCTCTCCAACCGCGAGAGATGGAACACTCCCAAGCATGAGAGATTGAAGACCGTGTGCAAAATCAAAGATTCCTGAGCGAGATTGAAGGAAGACTCTCTTAAGAGTAAGAGAAATGAAAGAAAGCCAACTTTAATTGCTCTCGTTTTTACCCAAATTTCAGATCCAAAAGACGCACTACAAAAAAACATGAATTTTGCCATGGAAATTTGCGACGGGGAAATTTTCGTCGCTAATTTGCTACGAAATTTGCGACGAAAATTATTCGTTGCTAATTTGCGACGGAATTTGTGACGAAACATAAGTCCGTCGCAAAATTTGCGACGGAAAATTAAGTCCGTCGCAAATTTGCGACGGAAAATAAGTCCGTCGCAAATTTGCGACGGAAAATTAAGTCCGTCGCAAGTAAATTTGCGACGGAAAATTGAGTCCGTCGCAAATTTGCGACGGAAAATTGATTCCGTCGCAAATTTGCGACGGAAAATTAAGTCCGTCGCAAGCAAATTTGCGACGGAAAAATAAGTCCGTCGCAAATTTGCGACGGAAAATTAAGTCCGTCGCAAGAAAATTTGCGACGGAAAATAAGTCCGTCGCAAATTTGCGACGGAAAATTGAGTCCGTCGCAAATTTGCGACGGAAAATTGAGTCCGTCGCAAGCACATTTGCGACGGAAAATTGAGTCCGTCGCAAATTTGCGACCGAAAAATAAGTCCGTCGCAAGCAAATTTGCGACGGATTTTTTTCGTCCGTCGCAAATTTGCGACGGAAAATTAAGTCCGTCGCAAGCAAATTTGCGACGGAAAAATAAGTCCGTCGCAAATTTGCGATGGAAAATTGAGTCCGTCGCAAATTTGCGACGGAAAATTGAGTCCGTCGCAAGCACATTTGCGACGGAAAATTGAGTCCGTCGCAAATTTGCGACAGAATATATGTCCGTTGCAAATTTGCGATGGAAAAATAATTCCGTCGCAAGCAAATTTGCGACGGACGAAATTGCCTGTCGCAAAACAAATTCCCGCCCATTTGATCAAAAGAATTCCCGCCCATATTTGATGAAAAATAAAAAATTCCCGCCAGCCTTTTGCCCCCTTTTCTCTCTTTTTTTATTCTTTTTTCTTGTCTTCTTCCTCCTCGCCTGCACATCCTCTGCTCCGACGTTCTCAGCTCCTTCTCCCTCTTCTTGCTCTTCATCTTCCTCTTCTTCTCTCTCTCTTTCTTGATCTCTGCAACCTCGGTCCACTCGTGCACAACCAGGTGTGGCATCACGAGGGTCCCGTCCCTGAAGATGACATCGAGCATGGACGAGGTTCCCTCAGCCCGTCTGAACTTGACGCCGGCCTCGTGCAGCTCCTTTGCGCGCGCACAGCCCCGATGGCCTCCTCATCCTCTCCATCTTCGTCTTCTTGGTCGAGATCAGGAACTTTCCTGTCGAGGCTCCTGGGCGTTGCCGTCTTGATCCTGCTCCTCGCGAGTTCCTGCTCGGCCACCCGCCTCGGGATGGTGTCCCCGGCGTTGTCCCGAATCGCCATGAATCTGGATCGGCCCCGCCGACAAGAGGGCGTGACGAGCTTCCGGCACCGGGGCCGGGTCTTCAACTTCTTCCCCAAGGGGTCGACGGTGCCGCCTTTAGGGCCGTCGAAAAGACACAACAGCGTCGTCGACCAATCCAGGAGGCAAGAAACGCGTTGTTTCAGAGGGCAGGATCCAACAGAGAGAGGGAGGGGAGATCTTACGACGGGGTTCCTCTCATTGACGAGAGACAGGTTGTCCCTGAGCAGCTTCTGGAGGCCGGTGATGTCTCCAGCGTGCGCGCAGCCGTGGATGGTGGCGCTGGATTTCACAGATCTTGGACGCTGTCCTTGCGGCCGCTGCATCTCTCCCCTGTTTCCCCTTTCTTCTTTTCTCAGTCAAATTTCGCCTCCTCAAAACAGAAGCACAAACCCAGAAAAGGAAAGGAATGGAAAAGGAAAGCAAAGGAAAGGAAAGAGCGGACAGAGAAAGAGTCTGTGGGAGGTCAAGAATGAATCGAGATTCTTTTTCTTTCTTCAGCTTGCATCGACTTGTCCAAATTTTCAAAGTCGGTGTTCAGTCGCATTCTCTACAAGACAAATGTTAAGCAACGGGGGTTTTAGGACGTTCGACCAGCTCTGTCTATGCGTTTTCAAACCCAGAAAGGTATTTCGCGTGTGTATTTGAGGTGCAATATTGCCTTACCTCACTGATTCTCATAGTTTTTTGGACATGACTTCATCGAGATTTTTATTGGGGGTGACTAATATTCATTTCAAGTGTCTTTGAAAAAAGAGTTAATATATTATTGTCGGAAGAGGGGGCTACATAATTTCAGCAGCAAAATAAATATCCCGATAAAATAAAAAATAGGAAAAAAATTCAAACAATGTTAAAATTCTTACAGACCAAAAAAAAATTTCGTCACAATTTAAAGACCAAAAATAAATTTCGTTGCACATTAACGACGAATTTTGAGAAGAATACAATTCGTGATTAATTTGTGACGAATTTTGTGATGGACAATTAGCGACGAATTTTGCGACGAATATCGTTTGTGGCTAATTTGCGACGAATTTTTTGCGATGAATTTTGTGACGAATAAAGTTCGTGGCTAATTTGCGACGAATTATTTGTGACGAATTATTTGCGACGAATTATTTGCGACGGATCGTGTTCGTCGCAAATTTGCGACGACATTTGCGACGAAATTTGCGACGGATTTTGCGACGAATTTTGCGACGGATTGAGTTCATCGCAAATTTGCGACGAATTTTGCGACGAATTTTTTTTCGTCGCAAATTTGCGACGAATTTGTGAATTTTCCGTCGCAAAAATTTGCGACGCCCGAGTAGCGACGGAAAAAATTCCGTCGCAAAATCCGTCGCAAATTCGATTTGCGACGGATTTTTCCGAAATTTCCGTCGCAAATTTCGTCGCAAAAAACAAGTTTTTTTGTAGTGACGTTTGGGCTGATGTGGAAATTCAACTCCAAAAGACGTCTTCTTGGATCTGAAATTCTGAGAAAAATTAAAGTAATTAAGTGGAAATGCCACGTAAGATCACTAAAGGCGATGTTGGACGAAGAGTTAATGGGGGAAGATTTAGGATTCAAGTAAAAGTTGATTATTTTTTTGAGACAAAAAAAATTTATTCTAAAATTGTAATTGGACTTAAAGCTAGGTTTTTTTATGAGATAAAAAAAAATTATGGTAGAATCATAATTGGACGAAATTTTTTTTTGTACTTTTTCATTTCTAGAGCAGAAACAAAAATAACAACTCTTCTTATCGCTCACCCTCGCCACCAGCCACCTCTTGCGCTGTCCATTGGGAACAAAAATTTAAGAATAACCTATCAAATAAATTTTTATTCCGAGAACAGAAATTTTGTATCGTTGTCAAATGCTACTTTCTGCTTAGAAAATGATATAGGGAATAGAAATAGAAAATCTATTTACGAGGAGAAAGATGAAAAAGAGCAATGAGTTGTTAATGCATGAAATGGGCAAGCAATCATAGTAAAATATCGTGTTAAAACAATAGTTACCTCACATAGAATTACTTAAAATCTGCAAATATCCTATTATCTCGTTCCTCAAGAATTCTTAAACAAAATCAATGTCATTCCATTAGAACTAATACACACTTGAAGTTGCGAACAAAGAAACGATAATACACACTTGAAACAGCAATGAAAGAACGAAACAATGTCGGATGAAAAGTCAAAGTTAAACCCAATGGTCTGTATCTAGTTCACCACCGTGCACTTCCTCCTAATCTCACCCTGGCTCCCGGTGAGGACATCGATAAATCCCATCTTCACCATTGCCGCCGCGAACTTGTTAGCCCATGCCCCACCGTTATTTGCGTTGCTCCTCACGATATTAGCCGTCGAGGGGCTGTTAAAAAGGGTCTGATCAGAAGTCAATAGGCCTCGGTGGTTCTTCAAATTACTGTAGTACTTGTTGTCCAGCCTGTTTGGCGTGACCGAGTCCAATGGCACCGTGGGATCGCTAGCGCCTCCATTGTTCGGACACTTAAGTTTCAGTTCACTAGCCAACTTGGTGTCCATTGAAGGGTCTTGGGCGTGAGTGGCATTAAAGGTGTACAAGCGGCTCGAGAAGGAGGAGCAATGGGACACACCAATCGAATGCACACCGGATAGGGTCACCATTTCGTCCAGAGAGAGGCCTTTTCTTGCAAAATTAGCTTCTAATTGTTGCGCATTGAAGAAGAAAGGAGGAAGATTCTGGGAGGGCTCATCTTCGAGTGAGACTAGCCCGTCCTGGCGACCGGCTGGTACTGCATAGTTGATGCTGCCGAGCTTGTAGGCACTGTCACGGGCCGCGAATGCAAGAATGTCAGCGCATGAGACCTTCTGAGGGCATAGAGACTCTAGCTCAGCCTTCGCCTCGTCAATGACTTCAAAACCTCGTAAGCTCGGGTTGTTCGCGGGATGTTCCTTCTCTGATGGGTTGCCTGGGGTCGAATCCAGCAAGATCGAAGCATCGCAAACCTATTATTGGATCAAAGAACGACAAATTAATTATCAGGATAGCTAAAATGCATCTGCATGAGAAAAACAGATTTTTTGGACCGTTGAGTTAAACAAAACTTAAAATTCCTCGACCTGTGATAGAAATGTGAAATGGAGACCACACTCTCCCATCTCATCCAGATCTTTTGTTCTAACAAAAACTTAGGCATACGGTTTTTGCTAAAGAATGGTTTTCCTCGCTTTACTATTTTTCCGAAAACGAGATCATAACCACTACTTGAAATGTGTAAAGAAGTTCTTGCATACCCGAACAAAGCAATCGTGGAGGTGCATTGTAATAAGCCCAGCGACGATGCCAGGATTTCTGGGCACTGCTTTGTTCACGGCTTTCCAGACGACAGACTCTGCAGATGGGCAAGTGGAGCGGTAGAATCCCACTTGGAGAGTTGCTGAACCTGAGTTCAGAAAGGCGATGAACAAGAATATGGCACAGAAGAAAGAGGTTCTCATAGTTTTCACTCCCAGAAATGAACCACAGGATAGAACCTGACAAATGAACCACAGACCTTTTCACTCCCAGAGGTTCTCATACTGGAAAATTGGAGCGAGAGTGATGAAAGTTTATCGAGATCACTTGAGAGTGAGAGCTGGAAAGCAGATGATAATGATAGAGAGACAGAGAGAAGAAACGAACTGATGAGGATGGCGAGAAAATGAAATGCTCAATGTGGCATTTATAGATAGGCACCGGAAAGTGACAATCACATTCCTCTTAATAAAACATTAAAGGTTGGCGCTGATTGATTCGAAAAAGAAACCGTCTCGTGCAGCTGTGCTTGAATGAAGTAAGCACGAAAAGATGAAGAAGAAAAGGAGGAAGGCGCGGGAGTTTTGGACTTTGAACATTTCTTCGTGCATTGGGTTTCCTTCACAAGGACAGAAAAGAAAAGGTCTGTCCGGTTGTGCTCTGACTTTCAAAGATGTCAACTTCACAATTCTGATTTCTGTTCTGTGTTTGTACTTTTACGTATAATTATTGATTACGGGATTATACGCTGATCACCATGTTGGCTTAAGTTCTTACCTAATCAACTGGACATCACACCGCACCGCGTGGTGATTATTTTACTATAATAAAATTGCCATGCACACACAAGTGTGTACAAAGGAGTATTGCCGTTACTTTTTCAGTGAAAATTTTACTTTTGCACCACATCTATTACAATACTAATATTTTGCGATATGTGTACTTATTTATATGGATTTTAGAAAACTAAATGAAATCTATCGGTTCGTATATGAATTAAAACATCATCATTTTTTATTGTTTTTCCAATATGTCCTCAAATCTATCAGGCATTTGAAAGAATGTTGATTTTCTTTAAAAGACGAAAAAAATCACGAAATACGATGAGATTTGCTCACTGTTAATTAGAGTGAAAAAAGATTGCTAAAAAGTAATTCCAATAAAAACAACCCATTTTAATTTTACCAAAACGTTTGCTATTGGTGGGCCTTGTCGCCACAATTCCTTCATCCACCCAATCCTACGCGGCTTATTTACCGTCACACTTACTACATTCTTTGTCGCCATTCAATCCCATTGGTCAATTGCATTGTGGCCCAATGTTTTAAAAGTAGTATTGAACGGTCGAGTAGTTTGCAGTTTGATTGGTTCAACCGGTCAAATCGATAAAACCGAGCGGTTTGATAATTTAAAATACTTATAAAACTATATAAGTTAATATAATATATCAGAAAATTTACATAAGTGTGTCACGCAGCCAAGTTGGCAAAATATGTTGCCTCGGTAGAAAATTTTAAAGGCTGAACTCTCTCACTTATTATCACGGCTTAATACCCTAAAAGCCCCCAACTTTAGCTATTGTCCCAATCCTACCATCCAATCTCAATTTTACCTTAATTTTTTTTAGTCTCATAAAAAACCACCATTTTTTACTTGAGTTACAAATCTACTACCTCCATTAACCCTCCATCCAAAATTTCTCATTAACAACTAACAGATAGAAAACTCTCAAGCTTGAGCTACTTGAGCTTCCCAAGTGTCCCGAGAGCGAGCTCTCTGACCATGAGAGATGAAACACTCCCGAGCACGAGAAATTGAAGAGCAAGCACAAAATCGAAGATTCTCGAGCGAGATCAAAGAAAGACTCTTTTAAGAGTAAAAGCAATTGAATAGGGCAAGTTTTCCCATGGGGCATTTGGTATGGGGCAAGGTCACTTAATCACTAGTATGTATATTTTTTAAAAGTACGTATTAAGTACAAGTTGCATATCAAAATTAGATTCTTATATCATGTAACCTATTATAATTAGTTAATTCACTTAATTTAAAAAAGAGCACGTTGACCATGCCTACAAACAACCCACATCCTTAAATTGAAGAGCCATTATTGCATGACCCTAGTGCATATGAGCCCAATACACATGGACCGTTGGATCAGGTGGTGGGTTCCAGGTAGAGCCCACACAATTCGACGATACACTGGGATCATCTCATATTTTTTGAAATTGAAACGCACCCGATTGACGGACTAGATTTTCTTTTGCATTCCATATCTGATGGGCTTGATTGAACGTGCCAAATAATATGTTTAGGTAGGTGGTAGGATAGAATTTCGCCAGCAGGATGAACGAGATTTGATGTTATGAGTGGTAACGACTTGATCCAAGGTTGTGAGGGCTCAGCGGCAACCTTTATATGCCGAGCAAGCAAGGGGATGGAGAGACAGAGATAAGGGTGGTGCGGTTTTTAAAGTTTTTGGCGTGGCTATTTGATGAAATGAGCGAATGCGATGCTGGTAGATAGGGATTGAGCATGAGGACACAGTAGCCCTTCACACGATGGAACTAATATGTTGGTCGTACTAATCATTATATACTTCTTTGTGTTGTTGCCCCCCTTTTGCTTGGGTTGAAAAAAATATTTTCTTGATTTGCCCTTCAAAATTTTTGAAAACCTCAAATGAAAAAAACTTCTAAAAGTTCCAAATAAAAGTTTTAATAGTTCGATATCATTTAAGTTTCATGCAGTACAAGGAAAGCCAAAAATAGCAAAAGTCATTGAAAATTTGAAATACACCCTATAATACTTACTCGTGATAAAAAAAAGAAGTTTATTTCTATCCGGATGATGCACAGAAAATTATGAAAAAGAGCAATGAATTGTTAGCGCGTGAAATGAGCACGCAATCATAGTAAAATATCGCGTCCAAACAACAGCTACCTTACATAGAATTACTTAAAATCTACAAATATCCTTTTATTTGTTTCCTTTGGAATTCTTAAACTAAATCAATGGCAGTCCATCAGATGAATACACACTTGAAGTTGAGAACAAAAAAACGAGAATACACGGTTGAAACTGCAATGAAAGAATGAAACAATATCGGATGAAAAGTCAAAGTTAAACCCAAGTGTCCGTATCTAGTTCACCACCCTGCAATTCCTCCTAATCTCACCCTGGCTCCCCGTGAGGACATCGATTGACCCCATCTTCACCATTGCTGCCGCGAACTTGTTAGCCCATGCACCGCCATTATTTGCGTTGCTCTTCACGATATTAGCCGTCGAAGGGCTGTTAAAAAGGGTCTGATCAGAAGTCAATAGGCCTCGGTGATTCTTCAAATTACTGTAGTACTTGTTGTCTAGCCTGTTCGGCGTGACCAAGTCCAGTGGCACCGTGGGATCGCTAGCGCCTCCGTTGTTCGGACACTTGGCTTTCAGTTCACTAGCCAACTTGGTGTCCATTGAAGGGTCCTGGGTGTGAGTGGCATTGAAGGTGTACAAGCGGCTCGAGAAGGAGGAGCAATGGGACACACCAATCGAATGCGCACCGGATAGTGTCACCATGTCATCCAGAGAGAGGCCTTTTCTTGCAAAATTAGCTTCTAATTGTTGCGCATTGAAGAAAAAAGGAGGAAGATTCTGGGAGGGCTCGTCTTCGAGTGAGACCAGCCCATCGCGGCGACCGGCTGGCACTGCATAGTTGATGCTGCCGAGTTTGTAGGCACTGTCGCGTGCCGCGAACGCGAGAATGTCAGCGCAAGAGACCTTCTGTGGGCATAGAGACTCTAGCTCAGCCTTCGCCTCGTCAATGACTTCAAAACCTCGTAAGCTCGGGTTGTTCGCGGGATGTTCCTTCTCTGATGGGCTGCCTGGGGTCGAATCCAGCAAGATCGAAGCATCGCAGCCCTATTATTGGATAAAAGAACGACAAATTAATTATCAGGATAGCTCCTTACCAAAAAAAAAAAATTAATTATCAGGATAGCTGAAATGCATCTGTATGAGAAAAATAGATTATTTTGGGACCGTTGAGTTAAACAAAACTTAAAATTCCTGGACCTGTGATAGAAATGTGAAATGGACTCCACACTCTCCCATCTCATCCATTTCTTTTGTACTAACAAAATCTTAGGCATACGCTTTTTGCTAAAAAAAGGTTTTCCTCGCGTTACTATTTTTTCGAAAACAAGATTATAACCACTACTTGAAATGTGTAAAGAAGTTCTTGCATACCCGAACAAAGCAATCGTGGAAGTGCATTCTAATAAGCCCAGCGCCGATGCCCGGATTTCTGGCCACGGCTTTGTTCACGGCTTTCCGGACGACGGACTCCACAGACGGGCAAGTGGAGCGGTAGAATCCCACTTGGAGAGTTGCTGAACCTGAGTTTAGAAAGGTGATGAACAAGAACATGGCACAGAAGAAAGAGGTTCTCATAGTTTTCACTCCCAGAAATGAGCCACAGGATAGAAGCTGACAAAACTGGGTACTATTATTGAGATCACTTGAGAGAGAGAGAGAGCTGGAAAGCAGATGAGAATTATAGAGAGTTAGAGAGAAGAAACCGAGTGATGGGGATGGAGAGAAAATGAAATGCTCAATGTGGCATTTATAGATAGAAACCGGAAAGCGACAATCACGTTCCTCTTAATAAAATATTAAAGGTTGGTGCTGATTGAGTCGGACAAGAAACCGTGTGGTGCAGCTGTGCTTGTGCAAGCATGAAAAGAAGAAGAAGAAATGAAGAAGGTGCGTGAGTTTTGGACTTTGAACAGTTCTTTCGTGCATGGGGGTTTTCATAAGAAAAGGTCTGCCCGGTGGTGCTCTGGCTTTCAAAGATGTCAACTTGGCGATGGAGAGAGAGGATTGTAGAGACCTCGTCACCTTCTCAGCTGTACTTTTATTTATAATTAGTGATTACGGATATGTACGTTGGTCAATCATTTTGGCTTGAGTTCTTACCTAATCTATTGGAACTCACCCCGGACCGCGTAGTGATTATTAAAATATCTTTACTATAATATTACTGTGCACATACGCGCGTTTACAGAGGATCATTGCTGTTACTTTTTCAGTGAAAATTTTACTTTTGCACCACAAGAAGAATTATCAAAACATCTAAATTTATAGTAATTGTGTTAATTTAGTCATTTTTTTTTTACTAATTGAGTCCAAACTCTTTGCATTTATGCCAATTCAGTCTATTCAGTCGATTTTGACCGGAAATTACTAATATAGACAACAATCATCTTATATAACGTGGCTAGCATTGATGTAGAAATTGTTAAATAATTTTTTAATAATTTTTTGAATTTTTTATTTTTACTTTTTTTTCTCTTTCTTTTTTTTTTCCCTTCTTCCTCTAGCCGGTGAGCTCAACCTCACCATCGCTAGGCTCGACCTCGCTAGTACCTCACCCAATTTGGCTAATACAAGCCTTGCCCAGTCATGGTGAGGCTCAACCGGTGGGTGGATCTAAAAGGGTATTAGCGACCACACTTTCCTTCAGAATCAGAAGATATCAAGAATCTCCACAATGAAGTTGTTGCGGAGAGGGCAGTTGCCCCTGCTCACCCAAAGCTCTCTTGAACACAGCTTGCAACAATAACTCTGCTCACCGAGGCGACTGCCCCCTTCCTCCACGTCCTTGAGGGCAAGCCTCATCATAGTCGGGTGAGGCCGATCTTGCCTAGTGACTGCTTGCCGCTCTTCTCTGTTCAGAAGCAAAGAAGGAAGTGACCTTGTTGGAAACAGATGCGGAAAAAACAAAAGACAGAACACAAGAATTTTACGTGGTTCGATTACAAGGTGATCTACGTCCACGGGCAAGGCAAGACAAAATTCCACTATAATCAAAGAGAGTACAGTTTTTAGAAGTCGAAACAACAACTAAAGCTCATGGCTCACAAAACTCTCTGTAAACAAAGTTCTTTCTATATATCAATGAGAAAACCTAATCGCAGTATAAATAGGGCTCCCAAAAATAGCCGAAGTATAAATTGGGCCTATTGGCCCAACCCTCCGCGTCGCGAATCAAATCTCAATTTTCTCTCCACTTTCGGGTTGCACAAAAAATATGTCGGGTCAGGTCATGAACCGAACTGAGTAAATAAAATTCAAGACATATTTAACAAAACTCCACCTTTGCTTGAATTTTCCAAAATAAAATAGTCAAGAAGCCGAACACATTCTCTTGGCATCCATAAGCCTACGTGAGCTAACTTGGTGTAGGAAACAAGGGCTGCAACAAAAGAACATATCCACTTCAAAAAACACAAATGTAGAACTGTCATTTACCTCTCCACCAAAGCCCCAGAAGGGGCAAACTCAACCAAGCATGTCAATCAAGTTCAAGCAATGCTTAAACTTGTTGGCGGGGACTGGCTTGGTCAACATATCAGCAGGATTGTTAGCCGTATCAATTTTCTTTACCGTCATGTTTCTCTCCGTAACTGCCTCTCGAATAAAGTGATACCTGACATCGATGTGCTTAGTCCTCTCATGATATGCTTGATTTCTATTCAAGTATATAGCACTCTGATTGTCACAAAAGACAACCGAATTATCTTCCTACTGTAGCCTAAGTTCCAGAACAAGATTTCTTAACCAAATACCTTCTTTCACTGCTTCTGCTGTTGTCATATACTCTACCTCTGTAGTAGACAAAGCAACTGTCGACTATAAGGTTGACCTCCAGCTAATAGCCGAACTAAATAGTGTGAAAAGATAGCTAGTCAATGATCTCCTTTTATCAAGATCACCTGCAAAATCGGAATCCACAAATCCCACAATTGAGGTACCATTGGAACTATTTCTATCAAACACTAGACCCAACTCTGCGAAGCCTCTAAAATACCAAAGTATCCATTTCACTGCCTGCCAATGGACCTTTCCAGGATGCGCTATATATCTACTAACCACACTAACTGCTTGCGCAATGTCTGGACGAATGCATACCATAGCATACATAATGCTACCGACTGCACTGGAGTATGGGACACGAGACATTGCAGCCTCCTCGACCTCTGATTGAGGTGAATGTAGAGCTGAGAGTCTAAAATGGGATGCCAATGGTGTACTCACGGGCTTAGCGTTTTGCATGCCAAATCTCTCAAGTACCTTCACAATATAACTATTCTGCGAGAGATATAACTTCCCTTTTTTCCTGTCCCTCTGAATCTCCATTCTTAAGATCTTCTTAGTAGGACCCAGATCTTTCATCTCGAACTCCTCACTGAGCCGTTTCTTCAAGATCAACACTTCTGACATGTGCTTTGCAGCAATGAGCATGTCATCTATGTATAAGAAAAGATAGACAAACGATCCATCTAAAACCCTCCTGAAGTAGACACAACTATCATAGTTGCTCCTATGATAACCGCTCCCTATCATAAAGCTGTCAAATCTTTTATACCACTGTCTTGGTGACTGCTTCTAACCATATAAGGATTTCTTTAATTTACAAACATGATCTTCCTCGCCTTCTACATAATAGCCCTTACGCCGGGCCATATAAATAGTTTCCTCAAGCTCACTATGCAGAAAAGCAGTCTTCACGTCAAGTTGCTCAAGCTCTAAGTCAAACTAAGCAACTATAGCTAGCAACACACGAATGGAAGTGGGTTTTACCACAGAAGAGAAAACTTCATCATAATCAATTCCCTCCTTCTGATTGTAGCCTTTAGCTACGAGCCGAGCCTTGTATCTAGCATTTTCAACACTTGAAATTCCTTCCTTTTTCTTGAAGACCCATTTACACCCGATGGCTCTTTTTCCCTTAGGCAACTGCACCAAGTCCCAAGTCTAGTTCTTGTGAAGTGATTCAAGTTCCTCAACCATAGCAACAGCCTATTTCTCTGATTCTGTGCAAGTAATAGCTTCCGTATAAGTAGAAGGTTTCTGAATACCCATATCTTCTGCTGTCGTGAGAGCATAAGCCACCAAATCAGAGAATCCATATTTCTGAGTAGGTCGGGTCTGCCTCCTTTCTCTGCTAGTAGCAATAGAGTATGGCTGCTCCACCTCATCTACAGCTTCCTCATTTGAACTTGAATAAACAAGAGCATTTTGCTCATTCAAAATATTCTGAGAAGTCTTTTTTGGAAGCTCCACCCGAACCTCCACCTCATTTGTATCACTCTCATGTTTTCCTGCAGACTCATCAGCAACTTTTCTTTGATCAAGCATATGCATTTCATTAAATGTAACATCTATACTAATAATGAACTGAGGTGAGTTAGGTTCCCGGCACCATAAACGATAACCTTTCACCCCATCAGCATACTCAACAAAAATGCATTTCTTTACTCTAGGTTCTAACTTACCGTCCTTAACATGATAATACGCAGGGCATCCAAAAACCTTTAGATCAGAATAATCATAAGGCTTACTTGACCACATCTCAAAAGGAGTCTTGTAGTATATTATTGTTGAAGGAGAGCGATTAACTAGATAACAAGCCATATTAATAGCTTCAGCCCAAAAATCCTTTTCCATGCCAACATTAGAGAGCATGCATCTTGCTCTTTCCAATAGAGTTTTGTTCATACGTTCTGCCACTCCATTCTACTATGAAGTGTGCCTAACTGTACGGTGTCGAACAATACCTGCATCTACACAAAATTCATTAAAATCGCCACCACAGAACTCAAGACCATTATTGGTCCTAAGACATTTGATCTTCTTCCCTGTCTGATTCTCAACAAGAGCTTTCCACTTCTTGAAGATTTCAAACACATCACTTTTTCTTTTCAGAAAGTAAACCCAAACCTTCTTGGAATAATCGTCAATGAACGTCACAAAGTAAAGAGCACTATCCTTAGATAGAATCTGTGCTGGTCTCCATAAATCGGAATGGATATAGTCGAGTGTGCTCTTTGTCGAATGAGTCCCTGCACTGAATCTGACTCTGCATTGCTTGCCAAGAACACAGTGCTCACAGAAATTTAGCGAGGTCGTCTGCTTCTCACAAAGTAAACCACGTTTACTCAAAACTGACATGCCACGCTCACTCATGTGGCCCAAACGCATGTGCCACAATTTCGTTCTATCATTATCAGAAACTGAATTGCTTGTGCCAATTGAAGGACCCATAACTGTGCTACCTTGCAAATGATACAAGTTATTCACCTTGTTTCCTTTCATCACAACCATATTGCCTTTTGTAACTTTGAGAACTCCACCTCCACCTCCACCTAAGTACACACACCCAATGGAATCCAAACTGCTCAACGAGATAAGATTTCTCTTCAAGTCTGGTATATGTCTTACTTCAGTCAAAGTTCTTATTGCTTTGTTGAGGCACTTAATCCGAATAGTACCAATACCACGACTTTGCATATAGCATCATTCCCCATCAAGACTAATCCACCATTCAATGGCTCGTATATGGTGAACCATTCCCTATTTTGGCACATGTGATATGATGCTCCCGAATCCATAATCCAAACATCATTGGACAAATTAACAGCAGAGCATGCTGTAAGAATATTGTATGACACATTAGCCTCATTGTCGTTTGCAACATTTGCTGAATCTTGTTTTTTACTGTGTTGCTTTTCCTTTTTCTTGAGCGAAGGACAATTTAAATTGTAATATCCCTTTTTATGACAATAGTAGCACTCAACGTTCATCTTATCTCCAAGTGGCTTAGATCTTGAACGACCAACAGATTTCCCTCGGAAAGCTTTATCTCTGCTCTTGGTCCTGTCTCTCACAAACAAATCATCTGCTTTGTTTTCACTGGTATTTCCATTCAATTTTGTTCTCAGTTCCGCAAAATTCAAAGATGCTTTAACATCCTCCAAAGTTATGGATTCACGTCCATAAAGTATCAAGTTCACAAAATTCTCGTATGAGACAGGCAGTGAACATAACACGATCAAAGCTTAATCTTCATCCTCTAGTTTAATATCTAGATTTTCATATTCAGAACAATTTTATTAAACTCATCCAAGTGTTCCTGAACAGACGTACCTTCACGCATCTTTAGGGTATAAAGACGCTGCTTCAAATAAAGTCTCGATGTTAGAGATTTCTTCATGTAGAGACTTTCCAGTTTCTTCCAAAGACTAGCCGCTGTTTCTTCATTGGCGACTTCTCGCAAAACCTTGTCATCTAGAAACAACTGGATCGCGTTATGCACCTTCTCGTCAATCTCTTCAATCTCAGCCGAGGTCATATCATTTGGATATTTTCCGTCCAGCGCCCTAACCGTACCCTCTTGCCTCAATAAAGCCTTCATCTTTATTCTCCATAATCCGAAATTGTTCTGTCCGTCAAAAGATGAAATCTGAAACTTCAAAGATGCCATCTCCAAGAACCGTAGAATCGAACGCAGCTTTGATACCAATTGTTGGAAACAGATGCAGAAAAAATAAAAGACAACGCAGGAATTTAACGTGGTTCGATCACAAGGTGATCTACGTCCACGGGTGAGGCAAGACAAAATTCCACTATAATCAAAGAGAGTACAGTTTTCAGAAGTCGAAACAACAACTAAAGTTCACGGCTCACAAAACTCTTTGTAAAGAAAGTTCTTTCTATATATCAATGAGAAAACCTAGCCGCAGTATAAATAGGGCTCCCAAAAATAGCCACAGTATAAATTGGGCCTATCGGCCCAACTCTCCGCGTCGCGAACCAAATCTCAATTTTCTCTCCACTTTCAAGTCGCACAAAAAATATGTCGGGTCGGGTCATAAACAGGACCGAGTACATAAAATTCAAGACATATTTAACAAACCTAATCAATGGAATTCCACATCTAGTCATGAGATGGGCAAATGCCTAGGCTTGGGAAGCTTTTGGCCCAGTACGCCCGTAAAATTCACTAGGATAAGTGGTATTATTGAACTAGACGTACAAAGAACAAGCAAACCCTTATGGGTTGTGTCCAAAAATATGGAAAGGGATGTTTTTTTGTCTCGCAAGCTGGTCATTCTACCCTTGTGCTAGAGCTATTTCAGTTCAAGTAGAATCGGGTAAAGAAGAGAAGGGCTTAAAGGCCTTTCCAGTGGATAGAGCTAGAGGAAGTCAACCTAAATCACCAGCTAAGGCTCCTAAATGACCGCTAAGTGATAAATATTTTTCATAGAGAAATCTCTGATGAACGATAGAACAAGATCCATTTTGCATCATACCTAAGGGATTCCTTGGTTTGGACCAGAGAAGCAATGTTACTCGATCATTATCAACTGACCGTAATCTTTTTTTGTTCGACCCACTCATCGAGCGGGGATGGAAGTTGGCCTTAGTGATCCGACGATGTCAAGTGGAAGGGTGTCACTTAGCGCAACTCCTTGGCCCACTTCAGTTGCTTTCAATTTCGAGCTTTCAAGTAGCGTTTGAAATGGCAGGATTCGATATATCATTTCCTATATATTTCCCTAAGATAATTGTTCCAAAATAGCTAGAGAAGCATAACTTATCCTTCTGGTTCATGAGCTGGGTCTTTGATCGATCGCCTCATTGCATTTCTACCGAATGGATTTGTTGCACACCTCAGTTGCTAAAGAAAGAAATAGATCGGGGATAATCGAGAGGAAACTAAGCGAAGTCGATGAGTGATATGAACAAAGGGGCTCCAAAAGCAATTGGAGGGAACATTGATTCTTCGGACTTCAGTTCCTTGCCCTTTCTTTTAGGTAGCTTAGACCTTCAAGCAAGATCTTTAGTCCACTGGAGTCAAGTGAGGATACGAAACCTTTCAAATGTCACTTGGGTACAGGTAATCATGTAGTCGAGATCTATCTGTTTCGAAATATCCTTGAAAATCGAGCTTCGCTAAGGGTGGGTAAGGCTTGCCCTCAACAGTGGCTGGCAAGGTCAAGCTCGCCAGCCCTCATCTTTGTCAGGCGACCAACTAGAGGAAGAAGGGAAAAAAAAAAGAAAGAGAAAGAAAAGAAAAATAAAATAAAATAAATTCAAAAAATTATTAAAAATATTATTTTAAAATGTCCATGTTCGCATCGACCGCATCACATAGGATAGCTTGCATCTATGTTAGCGATTTTCGGCCAAATTGGTAAATGAAATGAATTAGCACAAATGCAAAAGGTTTAAAATTCAATTGGCAAAAAAAGGGTTTAGAATTGAATTAACATAATTGTAATAGGTTTATGACTTTTTGGTTATTTTTCCCACCTTTTACAATACTAGTATTTTGCGATATGGGTATTTATTTATATGGATTATAGAAATTTGAATGAAATTTATCAGTTTGTATACGATTTAAAACATATCATTTTTTTTTTATGTTTTCCCAAGATGTCCTCGAATTTAAGAGGCATTCGAAAGAATATCGGTTTTCTCTATAGGTCGAGAGAAATCACGAAATACGATGGGATTATTTTCACTATTAATTAGAGCAAAAAAAGATTACTCTAAAACAGTTTCAATAAAAAGGACCCTTGTCAATTTTACTGAAACCTCCGCTAATTAGTTAAGTAATCTAAATAATGTGGGCTAATTGAGTTTCGAGATGGCATGGCACAATTCTTGAATGACTTCAATGCCTCATCTCCACTAATTATGTCGCTAAGTGAAGGTTGGTGGTGAAAGAAACAAATTATTCTTCGATGGCTATAGTGGCCTGACTTCTAGAAGATATTCATCGGCCTTATGCCTTCCAATGCATCCAAATGGATCGTTTAAGACACATCCTCCAGCTTGAGAAAGCTCATTTCGAAACAGACATCTTACCAATGAAACTTACCGATAATTTATCAACACTTTCATGGAGCGGTGAATGTTGCAGTAAGTTACTAACTTTTATTTGCATAACTTACCAGCTCGAATTTACTATGGGTGTGTTTGTTTTTATAAGTAAGATCTTCATGAAATGCTCTTTTAGAATTTCATTCGTTTGGTTTGCTGAAAGTGGTTAAAAACTTTACGGTCGAGGAAAACAACCATATTAAAAAAAAATGATTACCCGGTGCTAAAGAAAACGAAATTGTTTTCTTAAGCTCATTTTACACATACTCACGCATAACGGAGAACCATTCTCACATGAAGTTTTATGAGCACCAAGAAATTAAGTTTTCTTAGTTATTTGAATTTTTTATTCTTTTGGCATCTTTTTTTAGGTTGCTTTATTTTGATAATAAAAAAAAAATCGAAAGTTATACTTCATATATGGGTAATGTCTTAGATAAAGATTTTGATATCACCTCAGTATCTTACATTGGGAACAAAATATAAATACAATGGAGAGAATAATATTTGAAAGTAAGATCTAATCATCAAAAAAAAGAAATTCGTCTCACTTTCAAATACACCACCAAACAACTTAAAACTAGTCATTTTTATTGAATTGATTTTTGTGGAAAATATTTCTTTTTCACTAAAAAGCTGTCCATGAGACAAACACACCCTAACTCTTATATGAAATTACCAACCTAAATTAGAATGATGTAGCAAATTTTGCCAAAGTAAATTACTGAGTTATCAACTCTCATTTGAGTTACTTATCATCTTTAATTTTTTTAAGTTATCAATTTATCTGTTCAGTTACTAACTTTAATACGCATTGGTTAGCAATCCCTTACATTTACTAACTCTTTTTAGAGATTATCAATCTAAATTCAAGTGAATCGCTGACTTTTTCCTCATTAAATAATCACATAGTATTGGATTACCAACATTCATTTGAGTTGCTTATTGATATATAATTTGTTCCATAATCTACCAACATGTTATTAGAAATCAGGTGATTGGTAACTTTTTTTTATCAGTAGTTTTTGACATGTACGGAAAAATAAATCAAAATAGAGGAATGATTGGAACAATAGAATTGGCCCATTATACTAGATAAATACACACTTGAAGCTCAGGAAAAAGCAAAAAAAAAAAAATACCAAATACACACTTGAAATAAAGCCGTATACATGTTCTAATCAACCTTTGGAGCGTCTGCTAGTTCACAACTCTGCAACTCCTCCTAATCTCGCCCTGGCTCCCGGTGAGAGTCTCGATCGATCCCATCTTCACCATTGCCGCTGCGAACTTGTTAGCCCATGCTCCGCCGTTATGTGCGTTCTTCCTCGCAATATTAGCCGTCAAAGAGCTTTCGAAAAGCGTCTGATCGGAAGTCAATAGGCCTCGGTGGTTCTTCAAATTAGTGTAGTACTTGTTGTCGAGCCTGTCGGGTGTGACAATGTCCAAGGGGACTGTCGGATCGCTTGCGCCTCCATTGTTCGGACACTTTGCTTTCAGTCCTTGGGCGAACATGGGTTCCATGGAAGGGTCTTGCTTGTGCGTGTTATTGAAGGAGTACAAGCGGTTCGAGAAGGAGGAACAATGCGAGACTCCGATCGAATGCGCACCGGATAGTGTCACCATTTCGTCCAGAGAGAGGCCTTTTCTTGCGAAATTGGCTTCTAATTGTTGCGCATTGAAGAAGAAAGGAGGAAGATTCTGGGAGGGCTCGTCTCTGAGTGAGACTAGCCCATCACGGCGACCGGCCGGGACTGCGTAGTTAATGCTGCCAAGCTTGTAGGTGCTGTCATGGGCCGCAAACGCGAGAATATCGGCACAAGAGACCGTCTGGGGGCATAAATACTCTAGCTCGGCCTTCGCCTCGTCAATGACTTCAAAACCTCGTAAGCTCGGGTTGTTCGCAGGATGTTCCTTCTCTGATGGGTTGCCTGGGGTCGAATCCAGCAAGATTGAAGCATCACAACCCTATTAATGGATCAAGAAAAAGGAAAATCATCAGGACAGCTGAAATGCATCTGCATGAGGAACGCAGATTATTATGTTACTATTACGTTAGACTATTGTCAGTCTCATGGACCTGTGATAGAAATGTGAAATGTACTCTATACTCACATCTCGCTAATATGATTTGTAATGACAAAATATCAAAGGAACGCTTTTTTGCTAGGAAAAGTTTTTCGTCACTACTAATCGAATTCAAGATTGTTGCTACTACTTCAGAAATGAGGTAAGAAGTGTTTGCATACCCGAACAAAGCAATCATGGAAGTGCATTCTAATAAGCCCAGCGCCAATGCCGGGATTTCTGGCCACCGCCTTGTCCACGGCTTTTCAAACGATGGACTCTGCAGACGGGCAAGTGTAGTGGTAGAATCCCACTTGGAGAGTTGCCGAACCTGAGTTCAGAATGGGGATGAGCAAGAAAATGACACAGAAGCTTAAAGAGGTTTCCGTAGTTTTCATTTCAAAAGATGAACCAGGATAGAAGCCGACAAAAGGTTATTAGGTACTAGCAAACCGGGGAGAATATCATATGCAAAATCGCTTGAGAGCGAGAGTTTGAAAGAAGATGATAATGATAGAAGGTGGAGAGAAACCAAGTGGGTAATGGAGAGAAGATGAAATGCGAAATGGGTTTTTATAGATCGGCATTGGAGGTGATAACAATCACATTAAGATAATATTGAGGTCGGTTTTGTTTGGTTCGTAAAAGAAAGCGTGTCTTGCAGCTGTGCTTTTGCAGGCACTCATGAGAAGAAGAAGAAGAAGAAAACGGAGGAAGCTTCGACGTGCAGATGGACGAGTGTGGACTTTTTGAGCAGTTCTTCGCGAGCCGGTCTTCAGGGGAAGAAAAAACAAAGATCTCTCTTTATAGTAATGCAAGGGAAAGCATTTGGCCGTGATTTTCACCGGAAAATTTTTAAAAAATATGTGGCCAATTCAGTATTAAACTTTTCAATTTTGCTAATTCTGTCCTGAATCTTTTGATGGTTCGTTAGTTTAGTCTCAAGTTTAGTCTCAAGCCTTTTGACAGTTTGCCAACGTAGTCTTTCCGGTCAACTTTGATTGAAAATCGCTGACGTAGCGATCATGCCACATAAGATAGCCGATGTTCACGTCAGGGGTTTCTAATCAAAATCGGCCGGAAGGACTACATTGGCAAATTATCAAAAAGTTAAGGACTAAATTGATAAATTAAAAAGTTTAGAATTGAATTGACCGCCGTTTAATAGGTTAAGGACTTTTTGAATAATTTTAACTTATTTTCATCAGGCAAAAAAGTGATAGGCTGTGGAGGGTGTGAATCTCACGTGCACGATCTTTTACAAATCATGAAGGTATTTTCGTCTTAAAATTACAAATAACGCATGGAATCGAAAACAAAAAATAGAAAACTAGAAGTAAAAACCAGGGGGGGTACACAAGCGAGGGCCCGGCATCCTCATCGGGCTCAGGCGAGCCGCCGCCGCCGCCGCTAATTACACTTATACAAAGGGAGATCGACGAGCAATACGCTTTGAAATGCGTCCGTGCGCAAATGAAGGAGGTTTGAGGTGCTCTCGTTCTCTTATTAGGACGAGAAAAGCAATGGAAAGCAATGTCAAATATTGAAGAAATTTAACCAGCCCTACAAAATAAGGAGGACGAAAAGGAAATTGAGCACATCTTCACATGATATGACCAGAATACTCCCGTTAGCGAACGCACACTAAAGCCATCGGCCGAATTTAACTTCGGACATTGACAGATCTTAAACCTGGGGCCGTGCATACCGATGTCGATCCGGCCATGCCTATGGGCCTCCATGCGGGTGTAATCCAAGGCTGCCGCCGCGTCACGTGATCGTCCGGGCTCGACGAGGACACCGGGCCCTTACCGGTGCATGGGCAACCCTCCCATGGCGGTCACTGCTGCCGCCGCCGCCCCCACCTCCTCTGCCTCTATTTTTCTCTCTCTTTCAATCTCCGAGGTTTGCGGTTCTTAATTAATTTTCTTTCTTTCTTTCTTTCTTATGGATTTCATGCATTGATTTGTAATTTGAGGACGAGGATAACCTTTTTGATTTGGGCAAAATTGTGCGCACGAGATTCACCTGCTATGATCGACTGATTTTTCATCTGCGATAAGAGTGCTATGGAACAAAATCCAATGAAAAGAAATTTTGAGAAATTGACATCACTTCGGGAGTATTTTTTAAATTATTTCCAAAATAGAATTGAAGCGTGCCATCTTAACTGATCGGAAAGACCTAATCGTTACATATGACATAGCTGGTGGGAACATTGGAGGAGCACCCTTTCCTTTGCCATGAAAATCACTAGATCGAGTTCTCTGTTTGAGGAGAAGATCTATTGACGGAGAATGTGTTGAGATGAGTAGACAGCGGCGGCGGCGGCGGCGGCCAAAGTCATAATATTAATAAAAAAAGAGCAAAAAATAGAATAGTAATTTTTATGGATTAATGGTTGTATATAAGAGAGAGATGGTATATAATTATTAAGACAACAATTCCCTTTGTTTTTTTGGCAGAAGACAAGAATTCATTTATGGGCAAAATTGCGCAATTTTCAACCTAGGTCATTAATATATAAAAGCTACTAATTTGTACTCCAATGAGAAATTTAAAATTTATAAAAACATAAATATGCCTAGTGGAGATGAGAGTAGAAGAAGAAAAAAAAAGGGAATTCGAAACTTGGAAATGACGAGATTAGTGGTAGTTAGTTATATTCCATGTATTTTTTTTTTTGGTAAGGGTTATATTCCATGTATTTGATATTTGTTTTTTGAAATTTTAACAGTTAGATTTTTATATAGGTATAGCTTTTTCAAGGGCTAATTCCCAAAAATACCCCAAATTATAGGTCTAATTCCAATTCGTCCCCAAAACTTTTTTGTCTAAAAAAAAATCCCTAACTGTTACTCTAGTTCCAAATCTGCCCACGCGTTTGATAATCACCATTGATTCCGTCAAGATTATCAACGTAAGACTATATATGGCCTTTTACAGGTCTTGATGAAGATGTGAGCTGTAATGATATTGAACTTCTAACTAGCTCTAAATGTTGATAATCTTGAAGAAAGTAATGGCAATATTTGGATGAGTGGGTAGATTGGGATTAGAACGAAAGTTGGGAATTTTTTTTTTAGATAAAGAAAAGTTCGGAGCAAAATTAAGATTGGATCTAAAGTGGGGTTTTTTTAGGGAATTAGGCTCATTTTTTAATATTGAGATGAAAGGGTATTTCAAAAAGGAAAAGATAGAAATACCCATTTCCTTTCTATAGGGAAAATTACCAAAAAAGTCATGAATTTATTAAACATTTTTTTTACTAATTCAGTTCTAAATTTTTTGCATTTTTTTGCCAATTTAGTTCATTCGGATAATTTTAGTCGGAAATCTCTTATGTGGACTTCGATCGTTCTATGTGTCACAACCAACGCTAGCATGTACATTTTCAATAATATTTTAGCATAATTTTTTTTTTCTTTCTTTTCTTTTTTGTCCCAACTCCCAACTAAGGGCTGGGATGCCCCTCACCCGTGGACCTTATCAGCCCACAATTGGGAGTTTGAAAAAAAAAAAAAGACAGAAAACAAAAGAAAGGAAAAATAAATAAATAAATTTTAAAATATTAAATATCATTAAAAGAATATCTACACTAGCACCTGCTATGCCATATAAGATAGTCGGCGTCTGCGTTAGCAATTTTCTATTAAAATTGACTTGATGGATTCATTTGGTAAAACGTGAAAATGTTTATAACTCAATTGACAAAAAAACAAAAAAGTTTATGACTGACTTGACATAATTAAAATGGGTTTACGATTATTTTGATAATTCTCGCGCATTCTATTACCGTAGATTAAGATAAGCCGATGCATTATCCGGCAAAAAAAAACATGTTTTTTTAATACAAATATCGATTATTTAGGTTATAATTCTTTTTCGTGTTTCATATTAATTTTGCAGGTTTTTTTTCTCTTATCTTTTTTTTATTTTTATATATTTATTTTCTTTTTTTCCATTTTCTCTTTTTTTCCTGCCTTTTTTATTTTATCATATGACGTCACCGACTTCCCTCGCTCCATTTCAGCTCCCCTCTTAGTCTTAGGGCACACTTCTTCGTTCCCCCCCTCCCTGCCTCCCTCGCGAAGTCTCTCCTCCTCCCCCCTCCCCCTCCTCCGCCTGCATCGGCAAATCGACGGTGGCCGGAGACGACGGGGCCGCCGACGCCATCTTCCCCTCCTCCTCCTCCTCCGCCGCCGCAGCAACGAGTCCCGGAGAACGGTGAGCGCTCCCCCCCCCCTCCCTCTCTCCCTTCTCTCTCTCTCTCTCTCTCTCTCGCGATCCTCGCACTGTTGTTCTCCGTTGCCTCCCCCTCCTCCCGCCTGCGATTGGGAGTGGGTTCGATTCTTCGCTCGATTGACCGGAGCCGTCGGTCGTCGATCGCGTTCGCGTTTCGCCGTTCCTTCGATTTTCTTCCCTGTTGTAGCTCGTCTCGTGTCGTTTCCGGTGGTGCTAGGGTTTGCTCGAATGTGAGAGTTTGCCGGATCTTGACCGACGGGGGAGATATTTCTTAGTGTCGATTGACTGCTGTTATCGCCTGAAGGGTAAAGGAAGAAGGTCCTCCGGACGATTTACTTAGTGTCGTCGGGTAGGGTGGCTGTCTTGAGGACCGACGAGTGTAATCGCCGAGCAGCCTGGCTTGGCGTTGATTTCTGGGGATTGTTTGCTCTTCGATAAGTAGGATTATTATGTTGACGGAGTAGAAGGCGTGTTTATCTGAATATGCTGGAGGAATATATGGAAGATAATGCGGGGAGAAACGGACGCGACTGAAGATGATTAACAAGTTCGGGCTTGGTTTTTGTTTGAAAATTATGTTGGAGCAGTAGCCGACTTACTATTCCATGGACAACTGCCGTCGGTAGTATTTTTGCTCGCGGAAGTTGTGGCCTCGCGGTTCAATTTTTATGTGCCTGCAATCTTAATCTTTCGTTCAATTAAACCATGCGAAGGGATGTAGATAAGTTGAGGTGCCACTTTAACTATAGCCTTGACTTCTTGATCTGTTCCATAATGTAGCAAAGCAGTGGCTGCCTGTCTGCCTGTGGATCTACAAATCGCTCATCTAGTGATTGAAAATGTGCTAGATCTGACTTGGGCTATGCCCGCCACTTGCGTCACATCAGGTTGGACGGTTACGCCCATTAGATTACACTTAATGAACTATTGCCTAATGTGTCTTAATTTTGTGGGGATATTTTGGACTTTGTAAAGAAGAGACAAAATTTACATCTAAACTCTCCTTTAAAAGATAGTATAGATGTAGATAGTTGTAGATTCGTATCTGTTTATGCTTTTTTAATTGCCATAAAATTGTTGACGTCATGACTATTTATTTATTACTGTAAAAGGCAGTTTGGATTAGCCTCAATGCTGTTTCTTATTTGAGAAGGATTAACATGGAAAATAAAAAGGGAGAGTAGATCGGAATTTATGACGAATAATTTCTTTGCATGCAACACAAAAATCCTTTGAAATACAGTGCCATGAGCCTGCTGACGTTATGGATATATTGGCTCTAGATGTTTCAATCTCCAGACACTTGGATAAACCTGGACTCTCTTCTGCCACGAGTTTATTTTCATGTTTGATAAGGAAAATATCAGCTCGACTAAGAATTTTCTTCCTACACGTCCTGTGTTGTGTGTCCGATTACTGTGGAAAATAAGAAACTTTTATTGCTTTGTGTTGATTTGTATTTCATTTGCCTCTTATCAGGCTGGTGTTAAGTGTGGTGTTTGTAAATGGGCGATCATCGAAGTGGAAATGGTCAAAACGCTAATGGAAAGGCTGCAGCAGCTGGACCTGCGTATAAGATTCAGTTGGACAATTTTGCCAAGCGTTTGAAGACTCTTTATACTCACTGGAATGACCATAGGAATGACTTGTGGGGTTCTTCTGACGTTCTTGCAATAGCTGCGCCTCCTAATTCAGAGGACCTTCGGTATCTCAAATCTTCGGCTTTAAACATGTGGTTGATGGGTTATGAGTTCCCAGAGACTATAATGGTTTTCATGAAGAAGCAGATACACTTTTTATGCAGCCAAAAGAAGGCAGATGTACTTAGACCTGTCGAAAAAACTGCCAAGGAAGCTGTGGGAGCTGAAGTTGTGATTCATGTGAAGGCGAGAACTGATGATGGGACTGCACTAATGGAGGCAATTTTCAGTGCCATCCACTCTCTTGCCAAGGCAGATGGTCAACAAGTACCTGTTGTCGGGTATATAGCAAGAGAGGTTCCTGAAGGTAAGCTTTTGGAGGCATGGGCTGAAAAGCTTAAGACTGCTGACTTTCAGCTTAGCGATGTGACCAATGGGTTGTCTGAATTGTTTGCTGTCAAGGATGACGCTGAGCTTTTAAATGTGAAAAAGGCAGCACATCTGACGGCTAACGTGTTGAAGAATTATGTGGTTCCGAAACTAGAGAATGTTATTGATGAGGAGAAGAAAGTGACTCATTCATCCTTGATGGATGAAACTGAGAAAGCCATATTGGATCCATCTAGAGCTAAGGTAAAGCTGAAGGTAGATAGCATTGATATTTGCTATCCGCCTATTTTCCAGAGTGGAGGAGAGTTTGATCTTAGGCCCAGTGCAGCCAGCAACGACGAATTGCTGTATTATGACTCTGCAAGCGTGATTATATGCGCAGTTGGTTCTCGTTATAACAGTTACTGCTCTAATTGCGCAAGGACATTCTTGATTGATGCCAATCCCCTACAGAGTAAAGCATATGAAGTGCTTCTAAAGGCCCATGAAGCAGCAATTAGCATGTTGAAGTCCGGGAACAAGCTCAATGCAGCCTATCAGGCAGCATTTTCAGTAGTTGAGAAGGATGCTCCTGAACTACTACCAAACTTGACGAAGTCAGCTGGGACAGGAATGGGTCTTGAATTTCGGGAGTCTGGGTTGAACATTAATGCCAAAAATGAGAGAATTGTCAAAGAAAACATGGTGTTTAATGTATCACTTGGTTTCCAGAATTTGCAGAACCAGACAAGCAACCCGAAGAATCAAAATTTCTCTATGCTGCTCGCTGATACAGTCATTGTTGGAAAAGAAAAATCAGATGTTGCCACTCATATGAGTTCTAAAGCTGTGAAGGACGTGGCTTACTCGTTTAATGAGGATGAGGAAGAAGAGGAAAGGCCAAAAGCCAAACCTGAGGCTAATGGTGTGGACGCATTCACATCCAAGACAACGCTCAGGTCAGACAACCAGGAATCAAAGGAGGAGCTAAGAAGGCAGCACCAGGCAGAATTGGCTCGTCAAAAAAATGAGGAAACTGCACGGCGGCTTGCTGGTGGACGCTCCGGGGCTGGAGACAACAGAAATGCTGCCAAGACTTCAACGGACCTTGTTGCTTATAAGAGTGTGAATGATTTACCACCTCCTAGAGATTCCATGATTCAGGTTGACCAGAAGAATGAAGCTGTTCTTTTGCCTATATATGGGAGTATGGTCCCGTTCCACGTGGCAACCATAAGGACAGTCTCAAGCCAGCAGGACACCAATCGCAACTGCTACATTCGGATTATTTTTAATGTCCCTGGGACTCCGTTCAATCCTCATGACAGCAACACATCAAAGTTCCAGGGTGCTATTTATTTGAAGGAGGTAGCTTTCCGTTCCAAGGACTCCAGGCACATAAGCGAAGTTGTGCAGCAAATAAAAACTCTTAGACGACAAGTTATGGCTAGAGAGTCTGAGAGAGCTGAAAGGGCAACTTTAGTTACTCAAGAGAAACTCCAACTTGCAGGGAACAGAATGAAGCCTATAAAGTTGTCTGACCTTTGGATCCGTCCAGCTTTTGGAGGTCGTGGAAGAAAGATACCCGGTACACTTGAGGCTCATGTTAACGGTTTTCGGTATTCTACCACCAGGCAGGATGAGCGTGTAGACATCATGTTTGGGAATATTAAACATGCGTTTTTCCAGCCGGCAGAGAAGGAGATGATAACCCTTTTGCATTTTCACCTGCACAATCATATAATGGTTGGTAATCGGAAAACCAAGGATGTGCAGTTCTATGTTGAGGTGATGGATGTGGTCCAAACCTTAGGCGGTGGGAAGAGATCTGCCTATGACCCTGATGAGATTGAAGAGGAGCAACGGGAGAGAGATAGGAAGAACAAGATTAACATGGATTTCCAGAACTTTGTGAACCGGGTAAATGATCACTGGGGCCAGCCCCAGTTTGGTGGGCTGGACCTTGAATTCGATCAGCCTCTTAGAGAGCTTGGCTTTCATGGGGTTCCCTACAAGGCTTCAGCTTTCATTGTTCCAACTTCGACCTGCCTGGTGGAACTAATAGAGACTCCTTTCCTTGTGGTGACACTGGGCGAGATTGAGATTGTGAACTTGGAGAGAGTTGGTCTTGGACAGAAGAACTTTGACATGACTATAGTTTTCAAGGACTTCAAGCGGGATGTGCTTAGAATTGATTCCATCCCTTCTACATCTCTCGATGGAATCAAGGAATGGCTTGACACAACAGACATCAAGTACTATGAAAGCAGATTGAATCTGAACTGGCGACAGATATTGAAGACCATAACTGATGATCCACAGAGCTTCATAGATGATGGGGGCTGGGAGTTTTTGAATTTGGAAGTCAGTGACTCAGATAGTGAAAAGTCAGAGGAATCAGACCAAGGTTATGAACCATCTGATGTGCAGTCCGAATCCGATTCGGAAGAAGAAGCCTCTGATAGTGAGTCGTTGGTGGAGTCCGAGGAGGATGACGACCAAGATTCGGAAGAAGATTCAGAGGAAGAGAAGGGGAAGACATGGGAGGAGTTGGAGAGAGAAGCAAGCAATGCAGATAGAGAGAAAGGTGATGAATCTGACAGTGAGGAGGAGAGAAAGAGGAGGAAGATGAAGGCCTTTGGGAAGCGTAGAGCTGGTCCCAGCCGTGGCATGCCTAAGCGAGCAAAGATGCGGTAGACGTTATCGGAGCTTTTGCTTAGAATCTTGGTTTTAGCTTTTGCTCAGTCAAGCTCTTTTTGGTTCTCAGCTCGTCCTGTCTTCTGTAAAATGCAGTTTGACTAACATATTATGAATGGCTTAGGTTTGATCATCGAGATGCATTGTTAGTTTTTATTTGGGCTTCTGCATGCAGTTAAGCGTCTGTTATGAGCGCATGTGAATGATACTGCTTAGAAAAGTAAACTATCTTCAATGTCAATGATTAAGGAGAAATCTCTCTATTCTCTCGACTGTTTAATTATCTTTTAACTGATTGTGTGAATGCTGCTTTTGCTTCCCACCCTTCGACCTATTTGTTGATTTGTGTCGTCCATGCTGATGGGCATAGTTAGTGCATAGTGACATATTCGTTTTCAAGGACCTTCTCTTCAGCGTTCTTTTGAAGAAGCATGTACGTATGTGGTGGCGGTGGAGCACAAGGTTGAACCAATATAAACTATACAGCCAAGCAGGTCAATTTGCGAGTGATCGGAGCGGTTAATAAGGTCTTCTGTGAGAGAAGTTGGAGGAGTCAGACAACCTTTATTCGATTGTTGATGATCGCTGTTTCAAATTGCAAATTGAAATTGCCGCCTTGTGCTGGTGGTGGATGGCGGCTTTTGTACTTGAACTTAGTCGAGAGCTCAGTTTTGGCGTGCTTAGTATAATGGAATAATGGAGACCGTCAAAGAGAGTGACCGCCATTGCGCGCCTGATCATGTCGTGTTATGATAGCATGGTTCTATAGGGAATACAGACTCCTGGAATTGAAGCAATAGTAACTCCTAATTGACTCATGTCCATGATACAAGTCCTTTATTTTTTCAGAAAAAATAGCTTATGTTTAATCGACTTCGTGAGTTTTCTTTTCTTGCACATTGTACATACATTAGAAACCTTACCATGCTTAAGTGAACTTTTTTACACGTTTACAGTAGGAATGGGATTGATCAGCCCAGCTCCTGGATGTTTTGTAAAGATGGGATTACTTAAGGTATGACTTCTTAGATTCACGTTTGAGCAGAGTTGAGGGATGGTTGAGAGAATTCTCATGCTAACAAACTGATTTTTTCTCTCTTCTTTTTCCCTTTTCGGAACGATATCTGCACAGTTTAGGTTCATCACAAGCACAAGTACTTCATCGCTGTCTGATGAGATGTATGGCTTGTTAGCAGCACGAGTTGCTCGATTAGATGACGAGGGAGCAACGAGATTTAGAAAACCCACACGAGAGCTGAAGGACTTTCACTGATGTATGTATACTATTGTACAGTGCCCACAAGAAAAGATGTAAATGTCTACTGAATCCTTAGCTATACAATGACCCAACAGATGAAGTAGAAGGTCTAGGATGACGAGGCGGAGCTGGCTCGTGACACCCGGCAAGTCTTGAGAGCGATTGAGTCAATCACATCTTCAGGAGTCCCACACATCAAGGCGTGCCTCTGCCAAAGCACCTTCCCTTTCCTCCCTAATTTGCTACCATCGTTACTTTTATCTTTCTGATGTTGATGATGATGAGCTCTGGCTCGAGAATAACCATCCCTTTCATGCCGACAGTATTCTATGAACTGGTCCAATTGCCTGCATATAGCTTCTGTTTCATATGAGTCGAGCAGAGAATTCTCCTTCTTACGGATTCCTTGGTCATGTCCCTGAGTCTCAGTGGCGTCAGGCTGGGATTCGGCCATCTTCATGGCTTCCAGCTTGTAACAAGACAGTTTAGGACTGGGACTCGGACTTGACGCCGTCTCGCAATCTTCGCGGATAGGCTTCTGCTCCGACCCGGACCGATGCAAGTACCAAGCCCTTGCAGCTTCTTTGACTGCATCCATACCATCATCATCAATTTCTCTTGCTCTTCTACTGATCTCCATACGAATCGCAACGCTAATGGACAAGAGTGTTAGTTTTAGCTAGGAACGAAGGCGACGGCAAGTAATGGAAGATGTTGGAATGTGCCTCTACAGTCTGGTAAAGGCTTCCTTCCTTTTTCTTATGAAAAGGTCATAGAATATTGCTCACACCTAATCGCGAATGTCCTTTCTGTTTTTTGTTGTCTGCATTCAACCGATAGGCTGCTTCATTGGCGTTGGCCATGTAGATATTCATAAGCATTAGGTGAGATTTGGCGTTTTGGGACTATTCCCTTGTGCTGAAACTTCTCTCCTCCTGACGTGCACATTTGATTTAGATTAATCAATCCTGATCCGAATCGTCATTTTCATTGCAATTCCTTGCACGGTCTTCGCCTTCTTCAGCCCACAGACTCGTTTAGAAAACATTGATTCGAGCCCTTTGTTTGTTTGATTTTTATTATTATAAGCCTCTCTTTTGTCAGTCCTCCTGATTAAGATTCAATAATGCAATCTGCTGATACAGCTTGTTGCAAACCACTACACGTCGGACGACCGACCTGGGGTTACATCAAATTTTACGTAGTCCAACACGGACAGAATAGAGAAGCACATTGATCCATGTTGCGTATGTTCCATGTCCTGTCGATTGCATTCCTTGTGTGCTGTTGCGTGCTTTCTAGGCATTGTTGTGGTATGCACTCAAGGTAAATTGTTAGGACACACAGGAGAAATGCTGTCCATGAATACAATGCTACCTTAAAGTCTGTTCGGTAGGGTTCTACCTAGATCAGGAATTAGCAAAAGACGAGTCATGCGTTGCGGACCATAAAGATCTCGTGCTTTTTTAGCATCTCCAGACACATTTCTTCTTACTAAACCTTTCGATATACATCTACTTCCGCAAGCCATGGATTCTTTCTCACTAAACCTTTCGATGTACATCTACTTCCGCAAGCCATGACAATCCATGCAACTGCTTCGATATAGCAATAAAAACAAGCACCATCTCCATTCCCGACTGCACATTACTAACCAGGATCAAACATCTCGAATAGAAGAATCCAGACCCCGACTGAAGTAATGCTTGCAGAGAAGGAATTTCCCCTTTTATTGTAAATGGAGCAGACGTGCTTTAAGCATAACGCTTTCTTCATTTTGTATTAGTTGATTACGTAGTCCGCAATGAAGCACGATATCGTCTTCCGCAATTTACGTTTGTTAATTGCGGATGTCTCTGACTTTGCATGTAACTTCGTCATGAGGGTTTTCATCCAATGGTGAAGTTGCCTCCGCACAAATCCATTGGAAATGACAAGGGCGACTATCGCTCTTCTAGTTTGTGGGTACTTCTTGAAATTCAGAGATCTTTGTTGTTGCACGCACACGCACTAAGAGAAGACAACATGAATTTTGAAAGAAGTTGAGCTAACAGGAAGCCAGGCTGGCTGTACTTCCGGCTTTAAATGGCATAAACATCAGAAAATACGCATCCAATGAAATCGAGTAAAACCGGAGAAACTTTGCCAAGAACATTAGTCACTTTCCAACAGTAAAAGATCAGGCCCTGTCACCATTTATTTTTTACCAACTACAGCAGACTCAAATCAATACAGCAAGGAAGCAATATGCTGATCTTGCTGCATCGCCAATCAACATACACTATGAAGAAACCAGCAAATGTTGCAAGATAATGAAGAGAGAGAAAAGCAAAGCTATTCTACTGGTAGAGACACCCGGCAATGAAGACGAAAGGAAATACTCGGAAGAGTCCTGTCGAAAGCAATATTTCCCTTGAACAAGATAGAAACACCGTGACCGTTCCCAAGCTGAGAGAAACTCTATGCTTTCCAGGTAATGGTGGTCTCTGCAATCATGGAAGTGACCACATATGGGTCCATGTTGGATGCAGGTCTCCTGTCCTCAAAGTAACCTTTTCCAGCTTTCTCAGTGTCTCTTCCAACTCTGATTGATGCGCCTCTATTTGCAACGCCCTGCCGAAAAACCCAGCATCAATCCACCAATCAATTAAGCATCTAAAGACAGCTAGCTTGCCAATCCGAATAGCGCTAAGAGAAACAATAAAAATGCTAAATGTTTCAATATCAAGGCATTTGATTCTCCTTACCCATAGGAAGGTGTTGATGTCAGCTGTCTCATGGCGCCCAGTAAGACGACGCTCGTTGCCTTCACCATATGCAGCAATGTGTTCCTTGTGCCTCAGTCGAAGATTCTCTATTGCCTTTTTGATGACTTCATATCCACCGTCGCTCCTCATTGACTTGGTGCTGCAACCCAGCCATAAAATTCAGCAAAGATATGAGCGGTGAGCCTCCTCTGCTTGTGTGCAAGTACAGAAACGTGTTAATTAGGAAAGCTTAGACAAGAATTGGTGATGTTCTGTTACCTGTAATTTGTGTGAGCACCTGCTCCATTCCAATCTCCCTGGTGATGATAAAAGCCATGTGATGAACCTGAAGTACTCGTACATAAGCATGAACAACAACTAATATGAAGGGCAGTGGACTAACCTGAATAGGCTTGGGATCAAATGAAAGGACAACGCCAGCAATCTCCGTGATCCTCTGGTTACACCAACATGATTAAATAAGCAACCTTCCAATCAAATATTACTACGGCATGATAAGAAATAACGTAGGCTGTAGCATTACCTCCAAAATATAGCGGGCTACCCACAATTCATCTCCAGCTGAGATTCCCACGGAAGGACCGACTTGGAATTCCCACTACACAGGGATAAGATAAGAAAATGGTCGAGAATTGAATATATTATCTAGGAAATAAGAATTGATAATATGCAATGTGACTAATTTCCAGAAGGATATGTTTTCTAACCTGGCCCGGCATGACTTCCCCGTTGATGCCGCTGATGTTGATTCCAGCATACAAGCAGGCCTTGTAATGGGAGTCCACGATGTCTCTGCCAAAAGCCTTGTCTGTGCCAATACCACAGTAGTATGGTCCCTGTTGAACCATAATTATTTAGTATACAAGATCTGAAAGAACTGATGTCACATACAAATGTTGCAGACAAATCTGGTACATCATTCAATTGAGCAACTCCGTGATCTGAATAAACTCGTAGGAAGAGTATAAGATGCGATGCACTTGCTCCCTTCTCTAATTTAAAGGGATGATGGTATATGGCAACAGAGACGGGGTTTGAGCAACTGCGATGATATACCTGAGGACCAGGATAGCCACCAACAGGCCATCCAATTGGCCACTTGACATCTCGCTGCAAGAGGGTGTACTCTTGCTCAATCCCATACCTGTTTTCATGTATCAAATCCGCATGTCTGGCAAAGTGAGCGAATAGAGAAAGAAATTAGAAATGAAAATGAGAAGGCCAGATGAATGAAATTACCAGGGCTCTTCAGCAACGACATCAGGATGGCTGAATATCTTGGCAGCCGCATGCCTCTTGTTTGTCGGGATTGGCTCTCCAGCTGGAGTATAGGCATCACACATGACCTAAACCAACATTATTTCGTTAATAACTATGCTGTAACATCAAATCTAAACCGATAAATGGTGAACTCATTCGACTAAATAGAAAAAGAATTCACCAGGATATTGTTGCCCCTCCTAAATGGATCCTTGAAAATTGCTTGGGGACTGTACATGTCATTGAATCAATACCAAGACAGGTAAGAAGCCATCGGTATTCAAGAAACACACAAGAGCTCTAAATAACCATCACTGATCTGACTAAATTTATAGCAAACGAGAGGAGACTTATGGCTTTAAACAAAAATCCATGTGGGGAAATAGTACAAACACTTACTATAGGATCACTTCACTATCTTCCCCAGGGGCCTGATTAGTGCTCGAGCCGTCGTAGTTCCACTTGGGAAGCTTTGATGGATTGCTGACAGGGCCATTAAGAGTCTATGGATAAATTGAAAGAGGAGCCCACGTCAGGTTTCCGGAAATGAACATATTTACGAGCTACTGAACAACCGATTGCTCGATCATCTAAAGAGAGAGAAACTCACCCTTGCTTTGCTTCTGAGGTCCATGCCGGATCCCCCAATCCTTTTCAAAATAGCCAAATACATAAAGCATCATCAGATACAGAAAAAGACATGACTTTGAAACTTAATGAACAAAACCTGAGGTAATTCTTTGTCAGAGTTCGAGCCTAAAACAAAAGCATCAAATTACTATCTTTCGGCACAAATCCGTTTAAAAGGGGAAAAAAGCGAGAGGTCACAGAGGAAACCCCGTGAGCAGAGCAACCCCAAGGATTGCTCTGTTCTTGCGGCTAAAAGAACAAACAGTCAGCCTGCAAAGAAAACAGAGATCAAATCTGACTGTATCTGAAAGAACCACTCGGCTTAAACACATTAATTTTTTGGTCTCACCAATCAAGGGCAACACCGAAGCAAAAAATGATTCTCCCTTTTCAAATCCAGTGGGAAAAAGGTCCAAAGAACACAAAACTAAAGCATTTTAAGACACAAGAAGCCATATTCATGAACAAAAGGAGCTTAGTGTGCAAATATAACAAAACAACATGCCCAAGACCAGGAACTTCAAGAAGATAGAGAAATCAACCCGAACCAAATAAAACAAGAACACCCTTCTTTTGTCTGAGCGGATTTGCACGGACAAAGAATGCAAATATCAGGAATCAAAAACTCGAACCACCATACTACAGCCCACAAGTACGCCGCGATCCACAAAAACACAGAACTAGAGTTCAAGAAACAGAGATCGCGATTCAAAAAAAAAAAAAGGACCAACAAGTACAGAAACGACCCAAACCCAACACGAGAGCAAAAGGGTAAAAGCTAAAACGCAGCGAAACGCCACGACGGAGTGCAGGAAAAACACGAAGAAGAAGGCACGGCTCGGGCACGCAGTGCAAAACAGAGGATCGGCGAGAAGCGAGGCGAGGGACAGACCATATGTACTCCGCGATCACCTTCTCGGTGGTGTCGGACAGGTTCAGGTTGACGAGATCTGAGAGCAGCGACATGATCACGGAAGACGAAGCAACGAAACGAAATCCCTCCCTCTGTCTATCGCCCCTCCTTCCTCGTTCGATGTGCACGATACAGAGGCGTGAACAGAGGCGAGCTCCTCCGCCGTTTTATATACGGCGCAGGCTGCTGAGTACGAGCTCGAACTTTGAAACTGGAAAACCCATACCTTCATTATTCTACTTTTATTTTTTGTATTTTTTGTTTTTTGTTTTGTATTTCGGCCACAAATTTTTTTTTTTGGATGATTCACTTAAAAAAAACCAAAAGAAGCAGTCGAGATTCGTGACGCGAGAGTACAGACTAATAATTTCTTTTTTATTGTCAAGTGTACTTATTATATTATATCTGTATTATGACGAAAAAAGCATATGGAACGAGAATTTCAATGCTCAAATATTTATTTATCCTAACATTCCATAAAATTATCGTGTTTCCTGGTAAATGATCGCGATTTCTTACCATGTTAATCGGCTTTTCTTTTTCAGGTGCGACGTCATGTACTATTCTTAAGGCATAGCTTATGTATTTGTGGCCACATCAACAATCCCTTTTTAAAATATATTCTAATGAGCTTATTTTTGGAAAAAAAAAATATAAGGCACGAGATCACTTAAAATGGGAGCATCTATTCCCGTAATGTAATAGATAGATAAAACAGATGGATACATGGACAAATAGACGAGATTCATTAAAATTGTTGTTTAATATATATAATGATTTTGCATCAAGGGTGATTTTTGGTAACCCAAATGAATTTCATAGAAGTCAACTATACTAAACTGTAATTTGCTACATTTAATTGCTTTTTGCGAATTTTCTATTGGCATAATATCGCGACAGATTTTATGACGGTTTGATTATAAAAGGACGATGAAATGGAATAAATTGGGATATGTGTAATAGAAATCCTAGGCATGTCACGAAAGTACAATCGAGTTCTAAAACTTGCAATTGAGTCCTAAAACCTGTCAAATTAGTGCAACCGAGTTCTTCGATTAATTCCATCCAACTTGGCTACTGGAAAATGTCAAACGTGGCTTTTTTAAATATTTTGTCTTTCCCACGTGGCAATAACATAACTAAAACACAAAACATAAAGCTAAAACGACATTACTTTGGTCCAAACCTAATTTTTAATACAACTTTTATTTAAATTAAATTATAAAATAAGCTAAAAAAAGAACGAAGGAAGAACCAAGCAACAAGGGTAGCCCTCCTTGCCACGTGCCCCTCCATCGCTGGGAAGGGCATGCGACCCTCACCTAATCTGAATGAGAATATTTTTCCTTAATTTATTTTAGTAAGCGATAAAAGCGATCATTTTTTAGAAAAACTTTTACAAATTATTTTTTTTTTCACAAAACAAATAAAGCCCGACGCATGTTTTTTGTTTTGACTTATACAAGAATTGAGTTGGTGTTCGTTTATAGCCATTCACTTTTAAACTACTTATTATGCACATGGGCATTAAAGAGCGCATTTTTCAAAACGCATAAACATTTTGACAGAAAGTCATTTAAAGGGATTTGTAATCTTTTTATAATTTTTTAAATAAATTAAAAAAATAAGTTTATTTTGTTTCGATAATGTCAATAAATTGATTTTGACTTGTAAAAAAATCAGAAGCCTTATTATGGTCGAGATAAGTATGACTAACAAATTATTTTGTAATCTTCGAGAAAAATACCATTTTCCTATCATTTCTATCTTTATTTTTCTTTATTCCACGTGCATTAATACTTCAAGCGGTGAGCTCGTGTTCGGTGGCTCAATTGAACCTCGTGAAAGAAATAAATTAGAGGTGGATGAGTTTTTGTAATTTCATAAAATTATTTCGATATATTCACAATAGTCCCCCTTATTAAGTAGGGCTAAGATGCTCGCTTTTAGATTTAATAAACAAATTGCGTCAATCAAAAGTAAATGTGATTGAGTTTTTATGATATTGTAAAACTACGAAAGGAAATCCCACTAACGAGAATTGCATACCCACAATTCCCTAAGGGTTTGGAGAAAACTCTCAAATCTAAATTAGAATCACCTAGTACATCGAACCCTTTATTAGGTATCAAGCTTTTTGGAGTGATTTCGACCTTAAGACAGATACTTTGCAGTTTTCAATATTATTCATATAAATTTTGGTAAATTTGTGTCGAACCGATAATAGTTGTTACGACTCGCGAAATATAATCTTGATACGAAATCTTCCTGACCTTATTGAAAAATATATGGAAATTCAAGAAGTGTTTGCGGGCGAGAGGATGATGGTTGTATCCAAATGTTTAATCAAGTCGGCACTCTTCCTCACAATTCTCTTGCTTGCAGCCTCCTTCTGTTTAAAGGGAAATTCCCCTTTTCCCTAATTGAGGAAAAAAAATTAGGTAAATATTTGACTGATGTCGAGAGAAATTTCCAATTTATCCAAGAGCAATGTGACAAATCATGAATTCCAAAATAACCCCCCTACCCCCTTGAAAAGAAAATTGGATTATATTAGCCGTGATTATTTATGGAATAACGACATAAATGGTTCCCGAACTTTGCTTTAAGTGTAATATGGCTCCTGAATTTTTAATTTGTTTAATGTGACCATGAACTTCTTTACAATATGCATTGCCGTCCGTCAACTTTTAAATGACTCAACGTAGTCTTTGAACTTTTGTTACATGTTCAATTTAGTCCTTAAATTATATGAAAATATTTAATGTTGCATTCCATTAATTCAAGTTCATGAACAACATTGTACATCTTCATATAATTAATGGATCAAATTGAATATGTATCAAAAGTTCATGAATCACATTGAATAATTTAAAAGTTTAAACATTACATATTTAGACAAAATTTAGATATCATATTGAATAAATTAAAAATTTAGAAACAATAATCATTTGTGTCATTTTCTTTTATTATTTATTGATCGGAAAACAATAATGGTTTGGTTTTAAAAAAAAACAGAGAGAGAGACAAGAGAGAAAGATGTCCAAAGAAAAAGTTGGCCTTCGCCGATGCAACCGGCTGACCGGTCCTGCAGAGAGCTGATCGTACATACGGTGAAGGACTGTTGTTAACCGGGGATTTTGTCGGTTGCGGGTTTCTCTCTTTTCTCCTTCTTTGTTTTCTTTGCCCGTAGCTCCGCATCGCGTCCATCGCCACAAGTTCGTCGGCATCGATTCTGAATCAAGGACGAGTTCGCGTCACTCTGTCTCTCTCTCGTCGGCCATTGGCTTGGTCCCGAGCAAGTGCATCGAAACTCCCAATCAGAACAGTCCGTGGGGAGTGTACCCAATCGATAAGATTTCCTCCTGCAACTCCTGATGAAACCAAGAACACATCGCTGCTCTCTTTGATGCCCCATTTCTCTCTCCCCACGGATGGAAAGATTTGACGGTTTGAGAGAGAGAGAGAATTCGGACGTACATAACATTCTGTTCTTTTTTTTATTTTTTTATTTTCAAAAACAGATTTAGGGCAGCAGGTATTCGTTTCATAACGCAATTTCATTTTTCAATTTCTAGAACAAATTTTAATAATGAATATGTTTGGAACAGAAATGAAAAGTAAAAATTTTCTACTTTGAAAGATAAAAACTCTTTTTATTACTCGTATTTGTTGCCTGTCGGCCACCCCTCGCCGGCTGCCGTCCTCCGCCTCTGCCTGACACTAGCCGCCTCCCGTCGTCGGCTGTTGACCGTCTCTCGCCACCATCCACCCACTGTCCATTGCCGGTTGCCTCTTGCTGCCGTCGCTGCCCAACTCCGGTCGCCTCCCGCCACCATCCGATGTTGATCGCCGTCTGCCTTCCTCCGCTACCGCCCACCACTTCCCATTGCCACTCGCCTCTTGCCTCCATCGTCGCCCGAAAGGAAGGAATTTTGTTCTATTTCGGGAATAGAAATTTTGTATCGTTATCAAAGCGTATTTTAGCTCAAAAACTCGTTCAAGGAATAAAAATAAAAAAATCAATAAATTGATTTCTGAAACAGAATGATTATCATTCACACCTTTGTAGGCCCAAATACCATAAGAAGTATGCTTGAGTTTGCACTTATATGTCTGCTTAAATTGAGTTTGAGCTTGAGAAGTTGGGCAATCCTAGTTAACAGTTGAATTTAAAAAAATATATATTGTATATGTATTTTTTTAAAATATTTTAGTTTGAGAGTAACTCGGATCTGAAATACGACTTATTTACGCGTCGAGTCAAGCTCGGAATTGCAAAAGAAAAAATTATACAAGTTGTGCTCAAAGCGTCGAAGTTTATTTTATATGTAGTTAATGTAAGCGATAATGTAATTCTTTATGCAAAAAATTCTTAATTAAATAATCTTAGATTTTCATGATTTTTCATAATAAGAGGAATTGAGATGTACTCTTATCCATAGTAATAAACTTGAAAAGAACCATTGTTGAAGAAATAGAAAAAATGAAGAAATTTGATTTCTCTCCCTTAACACACTTTTTCTTAAGGTATTTTATCTAATCGATGATAGAATACAACTGTTCATTATTTTGGACGGAGAGAGGACCGAACTCTATTTATGTAGGCTCTCACTAAGTGCCTTCATTAGTTCATTCAATATGTGCTTTTCATCGAAGCTCATTCTTTCTTCATAAGAGTCTCATCTTTTCATAAAAACTCTAACTTCTTGTAAGAATTGCATCTTTTTATAGTAGTTTCATCTCTTCATAAGAACAGTAACTTCTTGTAAGAATTGCATCTTTTTATAGTAGTTTCATCTCTTCATAAGAACAGTAACTTCTCAAAAGAATTGCATATTTTTTTTATAAGAGTTGCATCTCTTCGTAGCCAATACGTTTTATCATTTAAATAGTTATTAAATCATTAATTAATAATATCACATGGGCCACAATGATTCTTACAGTTAAAGCCGAAATTGAGAGGATGTTCACTTCCGTGTTTGTCATGTGGCAATTGTTTTACCGTGCGGCCCAATAACTTTACCAGATATTTGATATGTCATCCTATGCTCCTATGTATTATTTCCAAATAATAGATAAAATCGAGATTTAAATATCTTCATATGCGAGATGAAATTGAAATTTCTAGATAATTTTAATCCTTCATAGCAAGATTTTATCTAGAGGTTAACTTAGCCAAAATTATTAAATTGAACTAAGAATAAAATAAGGAAGTACTTTTTTTGAAAAGAAAATATATCAAACTTACTTTTTTTTGTTGCATTTGTAAAAAATAGTACATGGTACAATTACAGAGAACACAGTTCTCGTATTAAGTTTGAGTTAATATTCACCAAGTTTAAACTTTACAATAAAAGAATTTGTTTTATTTGAATCATGCATGTTTAAATATTATGTTAGTTTGGAAAAAAAAACTTATGATGGTAAACTTAGATGTAATTTGAGAATTTTATCTCTTCTGAATAAAAATGAAAAAAAAATTGATGAAGATAAAGTATCTTAAAATAAATTTTAATTGTATATATACTATAATAATATTTATATTATATCTTGAATCGTATTAAGTGTACCTATACATCCTTCTTTTATATACATCAATGTATTAGATAGGAAAAACAGGACATAGATCAGTTTCAAAGCTATATTACATTTTTTATTACAATTAATCATAGAGAAGTTCTTGACTTTTATCTAATCTTATTTAATCAATTCAATTTTTTGTAATAGAGAATTTCAGCATATGAAAAAAATCCACTAAAAGCTATATAAAGTAGAAAAATAAAATATACACGCTATTACAAAAATAAAACGAATTAAAATTATTTTGATATGTAGTACCTTAACTAAATTAAAATGAACAAAATCCACTTAATTTAAACAAGAATAAGAAATCAATGATTCGTAGCTATTATAAACATACCTTATTATGTTTCTTGTTACTATTCTTAGGAACCAGTTTTCTTATTTCTTTAATGTTCATGTATTTACTCTTACTTTGTACATTTACTTTTCATCAATTAAGGATAAAGAAAGATAATCTTGAGTTTTAAATTAGTAATTGAAAAATAAAGAGCTAAAATTTCATCTAAAGAATATAGCAATTGAGAAGCATATCCAAATTCTAAAATAAAAATAAACTTAAATTTGCAAAAAATGCTAGTAGTTTTCTAACTTTTCTTTTCCAATTTTTTTATAATATGTGTAATTCAACTAAATTTCATTTCCAAACCTCTCTAGTCTCCTTTCGTACGTAAAACTTTATACATATTCCAGTTTTGTACGTTCAACTTTCCTAACATGTTCTTTTTTAGTTTTTATACACAGATATATGTCCAATACATTTATAAAAATAACATAAGTGACAACATTCTCAAGATCATAATAGATGCAAATATACCGATCTATGTTGATAAAACACATATATTGATGACTGAGAGGATGTCTCTTTCTATGCTTGCTATATGGCACTTCGTTTTGCCTCTATGCTTGCTACATGGCGAGACATCCGAAACGGCTTTATCACATCTCTCACGTTCATCCAATAAGTATTGGTTTTATTAATTTGTAATCCCTAAACTTCATATCTTATTAAGTTTCAAATTAAAAAAGGAAATAAAGATAAAATATTTAAAAATGCATTTTTTTAAGTTAATAGATTAAATGATAATTGCACTCATTGACTTTGCATGAGTTTTGACTAATTCACCTATGAAGATATAACTCAAAACATGATTAGTGGCCCTAGTGGGAAATGGGCAGGATCTGAATATTTGATTCTTAGCCACATATTTTGAAGCGAAAATGCGAGAAACTTGCACATCATTAAATTTGACATCGCAGATTGTCTATTATAATATAAATATTCCACCTTAAAGCAATTTGATTTAATTATATTCTTCGGGGGGGATGAATATTCCACTACCGAAAAGTTCACAATAAATTAATGGGGTCACCTAACTAAATGCGATGCCCGGAATCTCTTATTTGGTCAGAATATACAGGAAAAATACTGGGGATGAATATTCCACTACCAAAAAATTCACAATAAATTATTGGCGTCACCTAATTAAATGCGATGCCCGGAATCTCCTTATACCGTCAGAATATACGGGAAAAATAATTTTCTTATATTAAATGTCAATGAGTCTTCTGGTTCTTTACAGGTGCCAGCTAAATAAGGTGACGAATGTAGACAAAAATCGCGGTGTTGGTCAGCGAACTCATACGCAGCTTTTGACCTCACTTTATTATTTGCTTTTTAAACTTTATGAATGGGAGATGGAAGGAAACGTAACGCAAGTGGAAACCCAAAAGGAGAAAGGGAAATTTAGATTTGGCGCCGTCGGAAAAGAGAGTACATCGCGGTGTTTGCCTTTGTGAGACTAACGCCAACTATTTATAAAATTTAAGCTATTAGATATGAGCGTGATTTAATATAAATAACTTAATGTGATGGACATTATGATGTGTTTTATATGATTTTTTTTAACTATGACAAAATTTATTTGGCCGTGCAACCAAAGGTAAGCATATAAATGTTTTTGTACCTTTATTTAGGTTTAATTAAAGAGATTGTTATGACTGATTTCGATAAACCAAATCAATAAAATATCAAAAACTAGCAATGAGATTCATGCGTAGTCCACATAAATTCACATACTTTTATGTAGTTTCTACGGGATGATTGACCTTGTCTATTATATTGTTCATTGAAAAGTCTCCTATATGAAATTTCTTTTTGTTTAATTAAAAATGAAATTTTCCTCCTTCAACTTTGATTTGTCATCTAATGGTCCATTTCTTCTCAATGTTTTTGCCCTATTTCTTTAAAGAAGATCTATTAACTAATAACAAAAAATAAGGAAAAATTCTGATTCTTGAATGTAATAGTTTCCAATGTATCAATTCCCTTTTATATTATTCAGAAATGAGAAGAGTTTTTGCTGATAAAAAAAGGGAATTCCTCCCTTTTGCGTTGTGCTGTTAATGCGTCACGATTGAAGAAGACTTCCGTTTGTCTATCTGATAGCTTGACGTAGTTTTCTTTTTCATTCGTTCAAATGAATAAAGAAAAACCAAAAGTCTCAGATTCCATTCCACACGCAAACTTTATTTACCAGAGCTCACCAGTTGACCTTCTTTTATACGATAAATGTTATGGGAAAAATTATCTAAACAGTTATAAACCTATTATACTTTTATTAATTCAGTCTTAAATCTTTCAATTTTATCAATTGAGTCCTAAACCTTTTTATTTCTTATCAGTTGAGTCATAAACTTTTCATTTCTTGCCAATGGAGTCCATCCGGCCAAGTTTGATCAAAAATCGCTGACGTGGACGCCGTACGGCCACATGGCGCTGACGTGGATATTTTAAAATAATATTTTAATAATTTTATGATTTTTTATGCTTTTTTTTCTTCTTTTTTTTTTTCTTTTGCTCTGTTTTTTTTTTTCTGGATTTCAACTTAGGGCCAGCGAGGGTGGCCGACCGACCCTTGCCAACTCTGGGGGAGGGTGTCGTGGCCCTCGTTGGCCAAATTTGGTGAGGGCGTCACGTCCCTCGCCAGATCTGGGCGAGAGCTTGCGAGCCCTCGCTTTGGCCGGCGAGGGTGTTGCAGCCCTCACCCAGAGCCGATGAGGGTTGGCCGGCCACCCTTGCTGGCTCTAATTTCAAATCCAAAAAAAAAACAGAGCAAAAGGAAAAAAAAAGAAGAAGAAAAAAGCATAAAAAATCATAAAATTATTAAAAATACTATTTTAAAATGTCTTTGTTAGCACCATGTGGCCGCCCAGCGTCCACGTCAGCGATTTCCGGCCAAAATTGACCGGATGAACTCAATTGGCAAGAAATGAAAAGAATTAGGACTCAACTAGCAATAAATGAAAAGGTTTAGAACTCAATTGGCAAAGTTGAAAGGCTTATGATTGAATTGGCAAAAGTGTAGTAGATTTAGGATTGTTTGGACAATTTTCCCAATGTTACACGTACTTAGAATTTGCTAAAGAGATTTTTCTATGAAGCAATGCTACGTGTATTCAAGAGTTTATTAACAAGTTTTTGACCATTTGATATCGTAATTATATATATCAAGTAAACTATTAGATGCCTTAAAAAAAAATAGGGGGCTCTTCTTAGATCTTTGGATTTGTTTCTAGGGTTCCTCACCAAAGAGAGGGGAAGCAAGCTTCCTTATGAGGACCTCTGCGACATGTACACTTTTGCGAGAGATGGCGAGCTTCACGGATGCACATCTTATTTTAACATACAAGACATGCACGCCTCCCATCTCCCACTTTCCCTTGTATCTTTGTCTTCCCCAATATCAGATAATACCCTCTAATTGCTTTAAATCCTGGGGATCCTACGATCCGGACAAGGTTCAAGATGGGTATAGTTTAACATCTTGCCCAGTACGTACAAGTAAACTATTATATACCTTAAAAATACTATTACATATCTTTAATTAGAGGTTGCAATAAGGGTCAGAAACCCATTTATTAACTCATTTTTAATGGGCCAATGTTCAATATGGGTCACTTTTTTTTGGTCTGAAAAAATATGGGGACTTGAAATTTTGAAAACAGGTCAAAATGAATTTACAACATTAAAGCCTAAGTTTATATGGATCGAACCCATATTTGAGCCATTTAAGTTATTAATTTGCAGGTTAAATAGCTTAAGTGAATCATAACATGTCATTTAAAAAAATTTGATTTTTTTAATTATTTTTTATTTTCTTTTTCCTTCTTCTTCGGCCAATCACCGGCCACGCAACAGCCGGCGATTGGCCATAGGTGAGCTCGAGCTTATCTAGATTACGAGCTCATTCAACAAACTTCGAGCATGAACTTCAAGCTCGAGCTCGTCCAATTGAGCGAGCTTCAAGGTCACCGATCTGGCTAATCTTGCCTGTGGCCAGTTGTTGGTTGTCGCCGTGGCCGGTCGAAGAAGAAGGAAAAAGAAAAATAAAAAAATTTCAATTTTTTAAAAAAATAATAAAAAAGAAAAAAATAAAGATATATAAAAATTAATTTTTTTTTTCAAATTATAAAAACTGTTTATTAATTTTGTATTGTGTTGAATCATTTTAGCAATATAAATATTTTTAAAAAATTTATAAGAAACAATTTTTTTTTCTAAATTGGATTTTATATTAAAGTTTTTAGAATACGAATCGGGTATGAGTTGGGTTGGGTATATGTCGCTAGATTTGTACTATATGAATATGGGTCAAAAAGAGTTAAATGGGTTAATATGGATCGGACCATTTTCAACCCGAACCAAACCTGACTTGACTTACCCGTTTCACATCCCTACCTTCAGTCCACGGTAACTAATTGTTTCGGAAAGGAAAAAGTGCTCATGTGATAGAACATACCAAATTATATCCTTCAATTAATTATATTCGAAAATATATCATGCTTGCTGGGAAAACTCTCTGTTTATTTTGAAGATGAAAAAATATTCTTTTTTTTTTTTTTGGTAAAGTGAAAAAAATATTCCGTATGATCTAAAATGAGTATTTGAGTGTGCAGACGAAATATACTCGAGATATACAAGTTCATGTGCAACTGTGCTAGTAGACAACTTCCATTTTCTACAAATGGAGAATAGGATACTAAGTTCAACGGGACCAAATAGAAGGAGAACATTTTCATAATATGAGTACAAAATATGCTTGGAAGTACCTAAGTGCAAGAGGTTAACGAGTAGGGGATTTGGTGAAATCGTCAAATCTAGATGGAATGTATCGTAAAGAAAGTTCATGTTACAGATAGCGTGGGCAATACTTCACATATCCGAAAACGAAGACCCAACTCCATATCAATTTGATTCAAATTCAAATTGGTTTTTTGGAGCCAAGTTTTAGTCCTTGAAATCCACATAGAAACGTTCTGGAGAAGTCAGACAGGGTTTGCCATTTTTACCTAAGCAAAAGAAGTGTTGGGGAAGTCTATAAAGACAATTTGGTCTATTTTGAGCAAGGTTCATTAATTACCTCTAGGTGAGCATTCCGAGCCAAAAAATAGCCCTTGCAACATGTACTTTTGACTTGCTTGAATTCTCCAACATGCCGAAGAAGTTTGGGGGGCTAGATATATGCGCCAAAGCGAGAGTTGAAAGGCGGCCGAGGAGATCAAGCTGCTCTCAAAACTTCCCCTCACTTCTTGTACTTAACGAAAAACATTGTGATTCTGCTTGTAAATATCTGAGAGTAAACTTTGTCAAAGGCTTCAAGGATTACGTTAATGGATTCCTATTTTCTAATTGGGCTATTAAAACTAGGAGGCTTGACTAGGCCGAGTAGGCTAGAGTAGGCTGAGTGGAAAAACCAAATCACTATAAATAAATTTGCAAACTGTTCGATCCCTTACTTTTACATTTTTATTGCTAGAAAATATATTCCATCTACAAATATTGCTCCGTCCTCCACATATTGATTTGCACCAAAAAATTTTAAAATCCTACCGCAACAAAAGCCACCAGCCTCTTGATTGTTAAGTTCAGTCAATTTCCGTACGCCAAACTAATAACAAATACGGATACTTGCTAGATCTCAAATTAACATGTCACGTAATGTATGAGTTTCCCATATATCATAAACTTACTCCATGGATAAGGAATAGATGGCTTGTTCATGACTTCACGCCACGTTGCAAGATTTGATCCACACATTCATTTGTTTTCATATCGAAGCTATATACAGTACAAAAGCTTGACAATTGCAGGCCTTGCTATCATACTGACAAAAAGGTTACAACATCGATGCTTCTGCTTCAAAGGCGACCTTATGAGTTTTTGTGCGCTTCCCAAGGCCACGAGGGTCGCCACAAAGTTCCATTTCGTTAGCGTTAAGATTATCTTGAGAGGCCAAAACCCTAGCTTTGGACTACTCAATGGAGTTACTGCATATTCTTAATACCATAGACAATCAAATGTTGGTCAGATTTTGCTTTGTCTAATCTTGGCATCAAACCATTATCTGCGTGCTCCCTTGTTCAAGCGATGCAGCCATTTACCTCGAGACAAGATGCTTCATTAATTAACTAATCTATATCTATTGGCTAGTTATGTTAGGGCTTTTTTTAGTATACTTTCAGGGAAATTTTTTTTTTATTAAATGCTAGTCAACTATATGTTTGTGCACTTGAAGGTATCCATAGATGGATCCCAGATAATCTGCACATATGCAAATTAAATCAATCTTGTTGACATACCCGTGCCTTCAGCACGAAAAGAATGGTATTGCAACTGTTTCAAAGTTTTTTTGCCTTAAAATTGATTTACATCAAAATAATGCATGATTGTAGAACTAAAAAAGGAAAGACAGACCACCCGCCTGGGTGGCGTTTCTGGAGCGCGCACTCTTCCTCACGCAAAAGGTTGAGTGTTCGAATCCCGAGCGCCGCAGGGTGACTTAACCGATGGAACGTGTGTGGTGGCTAGCACGTGTCGCCCCCAGAGTTTACTCCTCGGTTGTCGGCCGTGCGGGAGTTCCCTGGATTACCAAAAAAAAAGAAGGAAAGATAGTACTTACCAAAAAAAAAAAAAAGGAAAGACAGTAGATGGATAAAGAATGTATTGAATAATTTTGTTCAGAAATATGTTAGTATCAATACGAAATATCTGTATAGGAAGGTGAATAGGTATGTATTAACAATGTTATCCTGTTCTGTTTTACTTTTGAAGTATAGAATATACTAAAATCTGAGACACCATTTGTTTAAGAAGAAAAATAACATCACAAAAAGAGTTAAAATAAAAAGTTCATATATCAAAATGAAGAAAATTTATAAGTTATCATCCATTTATCGAAATGTAAAATGAAAATTTCAATACCCTCTTATTTCATATTTTTTAGGGAAATAGACGACTTGAAATAAACCAAGTGAGTACAATAGTTTGCGATTCATATATCTTGGAATATAAATGACTAAACATCTAATTGTTTTGTTAGTTAATTACAAAGGTCACATTGGTGAATTTCAGGTTTTATAAATAAAACTCAAAGGTCACATTGGTCAATTTCAGTTTTATAAATGAAACTCGAATTTGAACCAATTATTTATAATATGAAGCGAGTTGAATTGAATTTAAAATAAGAAAAGGATATAAAATTGTATATGCATTTCGAACGACCCTAGTTGGTAATTCAAATTTGCTAAATGTAAATATCTCATTGAGGTGTTTTTGAACCAAAAATAAGGAAAATTGTTGCATTTAAGTTTCAGATGAAGTCTTCTTAAATGCAAATGATGGATACAGCTGAAAGGTAGAGGCAAAAGTCACCACATCACTGAATAAAAAAAATCGTCCGAAAAAATTCCTTTTATGACGGCATATTCTCTTTTGACATTTTGCCATCTCGATCTTGTAAAATTAATTAAAAATATGTATAAAGACGTTAGTGAGGAAAATACTGTTTGTTGTACGTGTAGATCCTTAAGAATCTATTTTATTATTATCCAAAGATGTTCATGGATAAAATATTTGTGGTAAACTTATAATAAACATAAGTTAATCAAGAGATTAAATAAATAATTTAGGCTATACTTACATAGTTGAGTCCCACATATTGTTAGCTGCTTATCCTTCACCAACTTCATGGGCAAAGAAGAATACTCGTGGGAGAATTGCAATTTCATACCTACTCTCCCTCTCCTCGGTGAAATAAGTAGGTGAACCAACTAACTTTTATGTGTTCAAAAGATTGAATGATCAGTAGCACCACTTGTGGCAATAGTACTACAGCAAAATTTTTATTTGCTCGAGCCAAATGGGCTTGAAGATTGATTTTTGGACAAGCTTGGAAAAAGATTATTCGGTTAGAAAGCACGACTTGCCTCGTTGAGCCTAGCCAAGTTTGGTCCCTCCTGAAGAATATTCCACACTATTTTTGGCAATGGGCAGGAACAAATCTTGCACGAATGTTAAATGTAAATCTCCAGCCTAGCCAACTCTAATCCCACCCGAAGAAGGACCCATGTGTATGACACCGACAACGTTTAGAATTGAAATTTCTGAAATGAAAGTTTTAGGATTGAAGACGAAGGAGTCTATAGATATTAAGAATCTTCTTCCTTTTCGGTGTTAGATCTATTTTAGGGAGTAGGACAGATATGAAAAGTAAATTGGTGGGCACTTCACCAGTTTGTCCTCTATGATAAAAAGCTAGATACTTAGCGCCCAATAGATTAGAGGCCGACGAGTTGAACTTAGTTGTCCCCTTCACGTTTGCATTTTTTGCAACTTAGCTTGGAATAATTTCCCCTAAATTTGGCATGACTTGGACATTCCCTCTCCGGGCCACCCCATAAATAATTAGGCCCTCATTATGTCGAAACAATTACAGACGTCTGTCTAGTAAGGTCAGTGCCAACTGGATTACAACATTATCTTTTGTGTTTGATTTCATTTGTCTTCGCTCATTTCATTGTTAAGAAGATTCTTCTAACCCCGAGAAGAAATTAGATAGAAGTATTCTGAGGGAGCTGAGATATGTAAATCACCCGGAGTGCCTCCCGCATATTGCATTTTGCGATACGTGTTCAGGACTTTATTGCATTTTTCGATAGAAGTTATAAGTTTGATTTGCATCAATTAAAAAATTTAGATCTTAATTTCACTTTTCTATAATGAATTAAGACTTGAGTGCACTTATCGAAAAACTTGGGATTTAATTGCTTTCCGTACATAAAGTTTAGAATTTATGGCACCATTTTGTCCAAATCCATATGTTCTTCAGATGCTATAGGAACTTGTGGTGTTAATTACTTAAATTGATCGACATACAAAATTTTAGGGGAAACTTTCATTAGATATGTTACAATATAAACGGGCAAAACCTGAATTTGATTAGCCAAGATAATTGTCAACTAATTTATGAATGCCTCACATTCCACATTTGAATTTCAATCTCTCTCGTTACACAACATTCGAAATTTAATTCCTAGACTAATTGAAATTTTATCTTTGTACATTTTCTCTCCACAAGCTTAACGTTTGAAACGTTTTTTTGTCTCTTTTTTTGTTTCGCACATACACTTCTGTGTTTTAGAAAAAAAAAATCAACTTCTTTTAGAAGGCTTTGGCTATTTTAGACTTCAGTTTTTAAGTCCCTGTATTAAGGAGAAAGTAGTTTATGCATTTAAAAAAAATACTGAAACTTGCATAAAATTCCATGTTTAAGAATCCATCAAACCCTAGCTACTAAATGGTCTGCTTGTTTTGTTCAATTGCTCAACAAATGCAAATAGCAAACCAAAGCCTCGGTTATTTATGGTTTGTACATATTAGGAGATATTACAAAAATTGTCCCCGAGATATTATCCGAATTCAGTTTTGGTTAATGTACTATATCGTTATAATTTAGCCACCAAACTTATCGCCGACGATAATTTAAGGACAAAAGTCAATTTTCCGTTAAAAGATGGACGGACTATGCTAAGTAAGTACTGACACATCTACATATAGCAACTACTTGTACAAGTTTCAAAATCTATTACACTTTTGGCCCACATGCTTTTAGAAATGTTCAGTGGTAGTCCTTGTACTTTCTTTTAGTTACAGAGCTAGTCCTCATATATTTATCAACAAAATCTTTAGTTTTTTCACCTCATCTTAACCGAATTCTTATGGGAATGTCAAATTAAAACCAAGTAAAACTTTCCGAAGTAATTTAGTTATAAATTAGCAAGTTAAAACTGTGCTTATACTATTAAAAAATGACCTTTCTTTCTTTGCTTTTTTTTGTTCCCCTAAGAGTAGTCCTAGATACATTAATAATGATCTATAGAAAATGTAGATGCTAGACTGTTGCATATGATAGAATTAGTCTTAATGGGGCTATCAATTAGATTGTGACACTTAGGAACGAAAGAATCGCCTATTAATAGTTTATTTTAAATTGAAATTTTCCTAAGATTTGTGACGAAAGAAATTAAGTTTGTTAGTAAAAATTAAATTGAGGACTAGTTTTATAACTAAAACTATAATGGAACATTCTTAGAAGCACGACAATCAAAATGTGTAACTTTTTTAGAAACTTGTGTTTGGTAGGTACCGCTTATCAATTTGTCTTGCTAATTCAGTATATTCCATCCACATTTAGATAGAAATTTGAATTTTGTCCTTGAATTGTCCCCAGAGATATGTTGGGAGACTTAATATGTCAGAAACATAGCAGAGAAAACTGAAATTGTGTAACAGTGCTGGGTTTTGCAATTTCCCCTTTATATTGTCGGCACAGGGCGATTACAGTCACTAAAGCAATATAGGTTTTGGTTGGAAATTGGAAACTGCACTAGTTATTTCAGACAAGATCCGATAAGCAAATATGAGATAAATTTAACATTGATGTACAGGTATTACTTAACTGCACTAGTTACTTCACAGTTCAGGACAGCCCAATGGGTTTCATAGGGTCATCGAGAATAAGTACATATACTTAACATGTACTCCCATCGCAAAGTTAAAATATTTTTTTTGTAAAGAAAAATAAGAGTAAGTGGTAACTGGAAGCACGTTTTTTATATGACTTGAATGACCATATTTTTATCTAACCAATCTTCTGATTGATGGTTTATACGCACAGACATTACCCATAATTTATTATAGTTAAATTTGCATGTAGGTGATATTTATAATTTTTTTTTATATTGAAAGGGGCAAAGACATTACCCATAAATGTTACATGAATAGATTTCATTCCTTTATTGATAAGAGATCAGGCTTGATCTAGTGATATTTATAATTTATTGCATGTTGAAGATGGAGGAATGGATTCCCCCCTTTCGATAACTTTCTTCCCTTAGCACAACCAAAAGACCTTTTACACGACCCACTCTCGCGACCATCCATGTTCGAATAAGGGCCAAAACCATGAAGGAGATAGAAGAGAGGATGTCACGTTCCAGGATTGTCGTTTTGGATTATTAATGGCAGCTTGTCTTGGCCTCGATCGGGAAACATCTTGTGGCGTACCATCCGTGTTCCAACCCCATCATCCATCTCACGGCCCATGTCTGATGCTTCGGGGAGCTTTCTGAACCATTCAGTTCAGTAGGGGTATAATTGAGTTGAGTGGAGCCGATGCAGTACCAAGCTCAAACTCGACTCGACTCACGTATTTGATAGTCGATCTAGGCTTGAGCTCAAGCAGAGATAAAAACAACTCTTGTTATCAAGATACCTGAGCTCATCTTGAATAAAAAATCGAAATACTCTTCTAGTTCTGGTGTATTTTTTCCCCTCTAACGTATCCGTGACATTTTCGATGATTCGTGGTGTTATTAGGTCGAGCGGAGCCGGTATGTATAGTTTGAAGCTCAAGCTCAATTTGACTTGCATACTCAGTGCTCGATATTCGATTAGATCTCAACACGACTAGAAAACGGACATATTAGAGCTAGACTTGATTTGTTTACATAAAAAAATGACTAACTTTTGATTTTTATCAACAAGTGATTAAATAGTCTATCAGAAGAGAGTTTTCTCATTTATGAATAGAATTATTGATAATCTGAAGGGAATCAACAACTCGCCAGTAAAGTCATCGACAACATAATGTGAAGTTATTGATGAGAGTATTGAAGTTTCTTGGCAAAGTCATCAATATTGATGATGAGCAATCAATGAGAAGATAACTGTCAGGTGGTGATATCCAAATTTGTTAATTTAGGATTTGGGTAATTTCTTTTGGATAAGTGCTTGTGAAGTAACTTCCAATAATCACTATGAGGAAATTATTTGTCTATTTGAATTCCAAAGTTGTAATTGCCTATTTAATCTTCTGTAGGGAATTACAAATACCTTAAGTGTACTCTTTGCAAAGCCTCCATCAATCAATCAAAGAACTCGACGTTGTGTTACATTTAACTTTATCTTTACTTTTCCGCAATATAAATATCTTTTAATTCCCGTACTTTAGTCGTAGTTTCAAATATATTTATCGTCGATTGAATTTCGACATTATATCTTTAAAAGAGCATTTTGTCGTCGATTAAATTCCGGCAAAATATTTTGTAGTTTGTTGTTGATTAAATTCCCGACGAAGCGTACCCACTCCTTGTGATTCATTGAGATTCTTGTTTGAAATTGCTACAAAACCTATCTTCTCTTAATAAAACCAAAGAACCAATAATCGATGAAAGATATTTTGTTGACAACCATTTTCAGCGAAATATTTTTTTGGCACACTCGGTGGGATAATTTGTAGTTTGATATGAGGAAATTCAATGCTGAGTACAAGGGTTTATCCAAAGCCTGGCAATTCCGCGGGTAACGATCCTAATGGCAATGATAGGTTTGCGCAATCCGAATCTTCAGCCGTTAATCGAACGACAGGAGAAGGCTAGCGTGAGGGGGCAGATCTTTCCCGATGTCTCACTGAAGATCAATAGAGAGAAGTTGCACCAAATCTTAGTATGTGGGCCACTATGAAGAAATTGTTCGAAGGGCAACATAACGATATAGTCAATTATATTGTGAGTCACATGTCAGATGTGATTAAGCCGATCATTCTCAATGCCATGAATGTTGTTTTCTCGAGGCTAGAATCGTCCAATTAACCACCAGTATATAATCTAGTGGTAATAGAGCTTCTAGTCTCTCTTCATTTATTGATGCCAAAAATGTTGGTTAGAGTATTCAAACCCCTATAAAAATTATGCAAATACCTGAATCTTCTAATCAAGGGCACATTGATAAGAATAATCAGGCTAATGTTGGTCGACACAATCAAATTTGTGACAATAATTTGGCAAATCAAACTAGTCAACATGCCAGTCAATTGTCAATTGTTGAAGATATAAGACCAATTCCACTCAATGTGAATATTCCTATTAGGCCTGACATGCCTATTAATGTTAATAATCCGGCAAGACCAGCGTTACCGCCTAAGGGGCAAAATGGCCAACCAAATCAACAATTGAACCTAGTATAGTTTGTCAAAGAATTTCAACAACGATTGAGATTAGACAAGGGTGTTATCATAACTGTTTATAGGAAACCACATCTTGAAGGAGCCAACAACCAACATTTTCCAAGAGGCTTTGAAATTCCTGAACTTGCCATTTTTATCAATGAAGATGAACAATTGACTATTGAACACATTGATTGATTTATGGTCCAATGCGGAGAAGCAGGGAAAAATGAATTTTTAAGACTTAGGTCATGTCCTTTGTCTTTGTTGAAAACTGGTTTTACCTGGTATACTGATTACCACCTAATTCTATGTGTAATTGGGCAGAGATGATGAAACAATTCCATTCTCAATTTTATAAAATGATAACTGAGATATCGATTGTTGATTTGGCCACACTTGATCAATGCAATAACAAGTCGGCCGATCAATTTGTTGCTTGATTATAAAAGGCTAGAAATAGATGCCTCACTTTACTTTCAAAGAAATAATTTGGCTTTCAATGGATTGAAATTCAATCTAAGAAAAAATTTCGAAGACCAAAATTTTGCCGATTTAAATATTTCGTTTTAAATAAATTTAATTTAAGAATTTTTTTATCTCCGGTTCATGATAGTCATATTTCTCAACCCAACTCTGAGAAATTGTACCTTTTGAAATATGAGATGAAATCATGGTGAATTTTTTTCGTTAGCTTGATAATCCGGTTCTAGTTATAACATTTTCAGCTTACGTAGTTTGGATAGCAGATTTTGCTTCGTTGGAGTTTTGACACTGAATTAAGATGATATGGTTTAGATACACTATTCTTAGAAAAGAAACCACACTGGAAAGATCCGTTTCTTTTTCTTTTTTTTTTGTTTAATTGACCTTTTTCTTTATATTTTTAAAAATTGCTACATATACTATTCGTGTAGTGAATTTGCTTACTAAGCATTTGTTGGGTGCTCATATAGCCTTGCTAAGCTAAATAATTATTTACAGAACACCGCATATTATTGGATACACCAATTGAGTATACAAATCTTGTCTCATTGGCATTGCCTTTTTTTCTATGCTTCATTGTGTCTTTGTACATGACTTTTCACTCTTTTATAGCTATGCAAATCACATGTCCGGCTCTATGTATCATGTTGATGTAGAATAGTTAGTCTGTGATTATCTTAAAGAATGTAATCGCAGTAATCGCCGGAAATCTAGGTAGTTTTTCTGATTAGGCAGTTTTTTTGAAATCTAGGCAGTTTTTCTTATTAGGCAATTTTTTACTTTAGGCAATTTCCAATTATCAATATTTCGTTTGATTTTATTAGATAAGATTAGATTTAATTTGCTTCGATGTTATCTTCGTTAATTTGGATATCTTTAGGAGTCCTATCATTATAAAAGGACATCTATCTTTGTATCTAGATTATTATGAAATTGAATTGAATTCCAGTCGAATCATGGAAGAGTTTTTCAAGTTATCACTTCTTTCTCCGTCATTTGGTATCAGAGCAGGTTTCTCCTGTGACAATGGTGAATAACGTGAATGTCAATCTCCCCACTGCTAAGGGCCATAAGAACGAGCCTATTATGTGGGTTGAGTTCAATCAGTTTGTGGATCAAATCAATTGGAGATTTCAAGAGATCCTTGATGCCATCCGACATTTGTCCACAAACCATGCGCCTGGCATTCTTCCAGCTGAGCGAATTCTTGTCGTTCGTGATCCTGAAGATGCTATGGGGCGTGGAGGAATTCCCCGACATAGGCGTCATGACTATGTCAAAGATACGGAAGACGATGATTTCCAGGAGATGCAGATTCGTGGTGGTTGCCGATACAGGGGATTCCATAAGGAGCATGTTCGTGGGGATCGACGGCAAGAGGGCTATCAACGAGATCTTAAGCAGTATCAACTAAAGGTAGATCTCCCTACTTTCAATAGGAATTTGGATATTGAAGATTTCCTGGACTGGCTTTGGGAGGTCGAAAAATTCTTCGATGCTATGGATATTGACGAGGATCGCCAAGTGAAACTTGTGGCGTACAAGTTGAAGGGTGGCACTTCAGCTTGGTGGGAACAGACTCAATTGACACGACGTCGACAAGACAGGCTCCTATTCAATCATGGGGTCAGATGAAACAGAAGTTGAAGAAGAGGTTCCTCTCAACGGACTATAAGCAACTGTTATTTCAGCAATTCCAGAATTGCTGACAATCGAATAGATCGGTCCAAGCTTATACGGAAGAGTTCCTTCGAGTCTCCGCTCGTAATAACCTAGATGAGTCCGAGATACAACAAACTGCTAAGTACATTAATGGTTTGAGACTTAATATCCAGGATCGGATTTCTTTGCATCGACTATTCTCTGTCGAAGACGCCCAGGATATAGCACGAAAATTTGAGTTGCAATTAGAGAGGACTAGCCTTAGTACTCGTGGTAGCAATTATTCGGGTCGTGGGTCATTCGGGAAAGGAAGACAGCTTGATGTTGCAAGTTCTTCTAGTCACCAAACCCCTGATTTGAGCCGAGTTCCAGGGGGTACTACTGGGACGCCTAAGGAAGCAGTTGCAGCAAGCAATCGCACTCTCAATCAGAATACCCAGAATCCATATACCAAACCCCAACCGATCAAGTGCTACAAGTGTAACGAGTTGGACCATCATTCCAGCGATTGTCCTCGTCATAGAATGGTCAATATCATTGAACATGACAAAGATGTGTATGGGGAAGATTGGGAAAATGAAGAAGAAGTGGGAGTGGAAGATGAAGTAGGCGAGCAAGTTAATTGTGTTATATGTCGTCTATTGCTTGCTCTGCGGATAGAAGATATCCAGTGGAATCAGCTTTTCCGCGCTCGCTGTAGTGTCAACGGCAAATTATGCGATATCATTATTGACAGCGAAAGTAGCGAGAACATAGTGTCAAAGGCTTTGGTGGATCACTTGCAACTAAAGACGGAGCCGCATCCCGCGCCCTACACGATCGGGTGGATACGCAAGGCAGCAAAACTTAAGGTAACCCAATTATGCCGTTTACGTATTTCGATTGAGAAATCATATCAATATACTATTGTTTGTGCTGTTGTGGAGATGGACGCGTGTCATGTTTTACTGGGTTGGCCATGACAATATGATATTGATGCTACACACCGAGTTAGGGAGAATACGTATTCTTTTGTGTGGAAAAGGACTAAAATTACTTTGAGACCGAAGAGTAATTCCCCTTAGATTGTGAAGAAGCAGAATGCAGGGGTTGTAATGAACATCTGAAAGCATGAAGGGATGTATATGATTGTGGACAAGGGCGACCATCAAGTTATGATTCGTGTTCCCGACATTCTTAAGCCTTTATTAAAGGTATTCAGTGATGTTATGCCTGAGGATTTACCTGACGAATTACCTTTTTTGAGGAATATTCAGCATGAGATTGATTTTCTTCCAGAAGCTAGTCTTCCTAATTTGCCACATTATAGGATGAATCCGAAGGATAATCAGATTCTACAGGAGCAAGTGAGAGAGCTCCTTCGAAAGGACTTCTTGCGTGAAAGCAAAAGTCTATGTGCAGTTCCTGCGCTTCTCATGCCAAAGAAAGACGACACCATGCGTATGTGTGTAGATAGTCGTACCATTAACCGGATTATTGTCAAGTATAGGTTTCCGATTCCACAACTTGATGATATGTTAGACAGACTTGCTAGATCACGGATTTTTACGAAGATCGACCTTCGAAGTGGATACCACCAAGTTCGCATCCGTCCTGGTGATGAATGGAAAACGGCCTTCAAGACAAGTGCGGGTTTGCACGAATGGCTTGTCATGCCGTTTAGACTCACTAACGTACCTAGTACTTTCATGCGTTTGATGACTCAAGTTCTCAAACCTTTTATTAGCAAGTTTGTGGTAGTTTTCTTTGATGATATACTTATATATAGTCCAAATGGGCGTCAACACATGGAGCACTTGAGGGATGTTCTACTAACCTTGTAGCAAAATAAATTGTTCATTAATCTGAAAAAGTGCAGCTTCATGACTGAACGCCTCTTGTTTTTGGGTTTTCTTGTTAGCGCGGATGGACTTCACGTTGATGTAGATAAGGTGGCCGTGATTCGCAATTGGCCAGTTCCAAAGAATGTTGGTGAGGCTTGAAGTTTCCATGGCCTTGCAACATTCTATAGGCGTTTCATTCAAGATTTCAGTACTATTATGGCCCCGATCACTGACTGTTTAAAGAAGGGCAAATTCCATTGGGGAGATGAAGCTTCGGCCGGTTTTTCTCTTATAAAAGAAAAGCTCTCCATAGCGCCAGTATTGATGCTCCCTGATTTTGAGAAAGTGTTCGAGCTGGACTGTGATGCTTCCGGCTTCGGGATTGGCGCTGTCCTTTCCCAAGAAGGTAAGCTTATAGCCTGTTTTAGTGAAAAACTTAATGAAATTCGTCAGTGTTGGTTGACATATGAGCAAGAATATTATGCTGTTGTGCGAGCTATAAAATATTGACAGTCATATCTTCATCAGCAAGAATTTGTTCTTAACACCGATCATCAGGCTCTTAAATATATTAAGAGTCAGAAGCACTTAAATCGAATGCATGCACGATGGGTTTCTTTTCTAGAGCAATTTAATTTTGTACTTCGTCACAAAGCAAGCCATTTAAATAAAGTGGCAGATGCGCTGAGTCGACGTGCTGCAACACTGGTGACCATGCACACTGATGTTGTCGGTTTTGATCATCTATGTTCTCTTTATCCTGAGGATGATGATTTTGGTGAGATATGGGAAAAGTGTTCTGAAACAGGTTGTCATGGCAATATGATAATTCAAGAAAAATTCTTGTTCTTTGGCAATAGATTATGCATTCCTCATGGTTCCTTGTGTAAACAATTCATTCGAGAGCTTTATGGTAGTACTCTCGACGGACATTTGGGGCGAGATAAAACTGTAGCCTTGGTGGAGGAGCGGTACTATTGGCCTTGACTGAAGCAAGATGTGGGGCGATTTATCAATAAATGCTACATTTGTCAGACCGCTAAGGGCCACTCTCAGAACACTAGTCTTTATATCCCTTTACCTATTCCTTCGGGTCCTTGGATAGACATATCGATGGACTTCGTGTTGGGACTTCCTTGCGCTCAACGGAGTTTAGATTCTGTTTTCATGGTGGTTGACTGGTTTTCGAAGATGGCACACTTCATCCCTTGTAAGAAAACTTCGGATGCTTCGTATATGGCAAGTTTATTCTTTCGTGAAGTAATCCGTCTCCATGGTGTGTCGAAGACAATCACTTCCGATCGTGACACAAATTTCTGAACCATTTTTGGCGTACTTTATGGTGTTTGTTTGGGACTGATTTACAGTATAATAGTTCTTTTCATCCCCAAACGGATGGTCAGACAGAAGTTATGAATCGTACTATGGCGGATATCATTCGCTGCCTCTGCAGTGATATGCCTAAGCAGTGGGACCGGTATCTTGCTCATACCGAGTTTGCCTTCAACAACTCAGTTAACCTCTCTACTAGTGCATCTCTCTTTCAAGTCGTTTATGGGCATACACCACAGCATACTCTGGATTTGGTTCCCTTGCCCAAGATTCCTAGCTATAGTGTCGGGGCGGAGAATTTGGCAACCAGAATTAATCAAGTTCAAGCTGCTGTTGCTAGTCAATTGGCTACTTTTAATTCAAAGTATAAGGAGGATGCTGACAAATGGCGACGTTCGAAAATTTTTGAAGTAGGTGATGAGATAATGGTTTTCCTGCAAAAGGAGCGTTTTCCTGTAGATACCTATAATAAACTGAAGTACAAAAAGATTGGTCTTTGCCACATTATGAAGAAGATCAACGATAATGCCTATATAGTTGACCTTCCTGGTGATCTCAACATTTTCCCTACATTTAATATGGCAAACTTATTTGAGTATCATGTTCCCGATACACCCCTCTATCCTAATCATAACTCGAGGGCGAGTTTTCCCGAAGAGGGAGGGAATGATGTAGAACAGTTAGCCTGTGATTATCTTGAAGAATGTGATTGCCGTAATCGCCAGAAATCTAAGCAGTTTTTCTGATTAGGCAGTTTTTTTGAAATCTAGGCAGTTTTTTACTTTAGGCAATTTCCAATTATCAATATTCGTTTGATTTTATTAGATAAGATTAGATTTGATTTGCTTTGATGTTATCTTCGTTAATTCAGATATCTTTAGGAGTCCTATCATTATAAAAGGACGTCCAGCTTTGTATTCAGATCATTATAAAATTGAATTGAATTCCAGTCGAATCATGAAAATTTTTTTCAAGTTATCGCTTTGTTCTGCGTCACATGTGTACATGATATCATATTTGGATCATTTACTCAATATGACTTGCGCTATCTTATCTATGAGATTATTGATATATCTCATGGGTCTGGATTAACCTATTCGAGTTGGGTTTTATCACCATAACGCCACGTCATTGTACAAAATGTTAAAGTAAGTGGTGTCCTTCTCATCGAATAAGAAAATGAACTTTGAGAACAGAGAGAGTTTGGTACAACTTTTACTTCCAAATTATGTTCTTAGTTTTAGCTTTTAGCGGTCGACACTTTATGCTTTCTAATATGTCGCACATTTCATCCTTAGAAACATGTAAATCTAACCTTCAATTGCTTCATATTTACTCATTATTTATAAGATCGTTATAGCTTTTACTTTATGAAAAGATAAAAATAAAATGACACTTCCATCCCTTTTCTTTTTCTTTATGCTACAAGACAACACAATCTCCATCTTAAAATATGAGACAAGTACTTTTCTTAGTCTCACACTGCCATCGATCCACTCAGCAAGTTGCGTTCGTTTTTTTTGTGTCTGGTGGAGATTCTCTTGCATATCCTCCGATCCCTCTCCCTCTCTCATTCTCTCTCGCAATCACACGCACGCACAAAACACAAACTCTTGTACACTCGCATGGCAAGATCAGCTCTTGCTCATTCCCTTCTCACGTTCCTCCTCTCCCTCCCTTTCGTTCCTTCGCATGCCTCGTCTCCCTCGAGCACCTTCCTCTTCGGCGGATGCACCCAGCAACGGTTCGCGCCCGGCTCGGCTTACGAGTCGAACCTCGACTCGCTCCTCACCTCACTCCTCAACTCAGCCACCTACTTGTCCTACAACAACTTCACTGTCGAGGGGTCGAGCACGCAGGATGTCGTCTATGGCCTCTACCAATGCCGTGGCGACCTCTCAATGCCGGATTGTGCCATGTGCATCACCCGTGCGGTGACCCGAGCCGGCGAGCTGTGCTCGAAAACGTGTGGTGGGGCCGTGCAGCTCGAGGGTTGCTACGTGAAGTATGACAACGATTCGTTCCTCGGAGTGGAGGACAAGACTGTGGTTATGAAGAAATGTGGGCCCTCGGATGGGTATGAGGCCGGGCCCATGGGCCAGAGAGATGCGGTGCTGGCTAGCCTGGTGAGCGAGGGCGGACTGTACAGGGCCGGCGGGTCGGGCGAGGTGCGGGGCTTGGCCCAGTGTATCGGGGATTTGAGCGCGGGGGAGTGTCAAGACTGCCTGTCGGAGGCAATCGGGCGGTTGAAGAGCGAATGCGGCACGGCGGTCTTCGGCGACATGTTCTTGGCCAAATGTTACGTGAGGTATACGACCGGTGGAGCTGGACAACAAGTGTATCCTCCAGCCCATGAAGGTGAGCCATTCTCTTAACAGGATAAATCGACGCAATTGAAATGAGCCATTCAATTCTTGAATTCGGACTTTTGAATGATTGCAGGTAAAAGCACCGATGAGGGATCAAAGGCATTTGCCATCATTGTTGGGTTATTAGCTGGAGTGGCTCTCCTCATCATCTTTGTCGCCTTCATAAGAAATGCATTTGAAGGAAATGGTAAATATTAAAAAACCCATCTTTTATTTTTCAAATTTTCTTCATCTCAGCTCAAATGATGTCCTCATCTTGATTTTTCTGGTGGCTTTGCTTCTTATGCAGGTAAGTGACTTTGCCATCTCCTCCAATCACAATCTCAAACGCTTTGCATTGCTCTTGCTTTTGAGTGGCACCCCCTTTTGCTTCTTTCTTTCCTTTTCCTCCTCCGCGATGGCTGCTTTTCCCATCACATTGACCCTTTTGAGTATTGGCTTTACATGTAAAATTCTCCCAAAAAGCAAAAGATGCAGAAGCCTACGGAGGGCTTTGTGGACTTTGGGAAAGATGGGAAAGAACGATGAGTGTATCATGTCACTATACATTTTAGTGAAAGGGGCTAAAAAAGATGAAGGCTTTGCTCTCCACTTGATATAAAGTTGCAGTGTCTCATCTGGCAGTGGAAGAGGACACGTCCTTTTATGCATGGTGTTTTGTTTACTTTTGTATGAGACCCATCCCTTGTAAACTATTGCTTATTGGTTGTGTATATGAGGGGATAAATTTATGAGTTCTATGGTGTATGTAAGTAATGCAATTGGATATTTTATTTAGAGTTTTACTTTCCATAACATGAATTGAGTTGAGGATTGTCGATTGATGTGTAAGTGCGACTTATGTACACCAAAATGGTCACAATCTTGACTACTCCTCGTGGGATGGATCAGGTTGTTATAAATTGTAAGTCGAAGTCGTACACAGGCGGATGTGTGAGATTGATCCTACCTACCCAAGGGAGACGGAACTTATGTATTGAATTATGGGGGTTTTTGCCCTCACTCACTCACTCTAAAAATAATTTAAAATCATGAAAATCTCGCTTCTAGATTATAAAAAATTCAAAACGTTCAATATTACCCGACTTATTAAGCATGAGAATATCGGCTACTTCAATCACCGGAACAAATACACTCGATTTAGCTGTCGTCATCGGATCAAATTTTTCCCCCACGAGGAAACAAAAAACCTTTAGATCCACCCCTGCACGCAGCTAATGTAATCGATCGGTTTATACCATATTGGCGCCTTGTGCATACGCCGAGTAATTTTCCATGATGAATGAAGGAAAACATGGAGACAGACACAAAGAAATGTCGACCATGTAAACAGAAGTTAATTATGCACACATGGATGTCCCAATGTGTACATCAATTATCAACTGATCAGCCCTTAACTTTATTGGCCCATCAGCCCATGTAGGCAAACACAACCTGACCTCCCCAAAGCCAAACCGAACGCACCCTAAGATTGACCAATGGAAAAGCTGGTGATGATACTCAATAGATCTGATCACAGAGTATAGCACCCGTTCGGCCAGCCTAGATCCACCTATGCTAACAAGCCCGAAAGACAAATTTGTGATGCCTATAGGAGCAATATCTTTTGGGGGCCCGTTCTGGACCACGTGGGCTTTCTTGGACCCATCCCGACCCAATAATTTTATGCATGGAAGTCGATTTTTCTCAATTTATGGGAAGTTTGGGCAATGGCAAGAACTATTGGACGTGGTACTCGAGTTAACCGTCCCACAGATTAGGTATGACATTCAAATCAAACTAGCACTTATCTTTTAAGATAAGATGATTCAAACTTTTGGCTTTACTAATCCTCGAGAATGCTCACAAACCATTTCATTGAGTTCGTTCGGTAAAACTCTACCCATAGGATCATGGGGCTAGCCAGTAAGATCACTCTGAGTGGAGAAACGTTATTGTATATGGACACAATATCTCCCGTTTCTAAACTAACCCTCGATCATTCTGCCAACCCTTTCGAGATTTGGTTAACATAAGATTGTCCTCAGGTCAAGTGATACAAAATAATTCTTAGAGATCACTTTATATAACATATTAGGCGAGAAAATTACTAAAAAAATCCTAAACATATTGTATGAATGCCAATTCAGTCTTAAATTTTCAATTTGACCAATTTAGTTCTTAACCTTTTGGCAATTTGACAATATAATCATTCTGGCCAATTTTAGCAATCATTAGTCGTTGTACACTGCACGGCCGATGATAACGTGAACAGTTTTTATACATTTCTTGATTTCTTTTCTTTTCCTTTTTTCACTGTGGACCAACAACCCTCACCCACAATTGGCGAGGGCTTCATGGCCCTTGTCCATGGCCCTCGCCAACACACAGTTGAAAAAAAAGAAGATAAGATAAGATAAGAAATTTAATAATTCAAAAAATTTAAAGAAATTGTAAAAATTGTTCATGTTAGTGCAGGTTGTTCCACATAAGATAGCCAACATCCACGTATGTCCGGAAGGATCAGATTGGCAAATCGTCAAAATGTTTAGCACTATATTGGCCAAATTAATAAGTTTAAAACTGAATTGGCAACCGTACAGTGAATTTAGGACTTTTTCTAGTTATGATCCCTAACTTAAGGCATACAAAATGATTACAATGGACCTGATCCCTAACTTAAGGCATACAAAATGATTACAATGGACCAGCATACCCTGTTCATTCATCTTACCTCTTCGTATATGAGCCATGACCATAACAAGTCGTTACCAAATGCATAAGATTTTCTGATAACAAAGGACAAGGAAACCCTGTCCATTTATCTTATCTCTTAATTAACGTGCCACGACCTCACCAAGTCGTTGCCAAACGCATAAGATATTGTGATTACAATGGACCGGTATAACCCATTCATTCATCTCATCTCTTCATAAACGAGCCATGACGATACCGAGTCGTTACCAAATGCATAAGATCTTGTGATCTTGATCTTCACGAACGCTTTGTAATAAAATGAGTTGGACTCGTGAAGATCCCACCGTCATGCTCCGATAACGAATCTATGAACGATAGTCCCCACCGGCCTACGTTGCCAAATTCATTCATCAACCGGTCGGCAATCATACGCCTCCTCATTGTCGGCCTTTTCCCACCTATCTTGGGAACAGCCTGAACCTGCATATGTCCACGCCACGCCCACCAGAAGCATATGTTCTTCTTGTCGGAGCAGAAAATTACATGCTCCTCCTTCGCTCCGCTGGAGAATATATTCCCCCTACCAATTGCAAAATGATGAAGACCTTGAGCTTCCGGAAGTTAAAGCTAGGGGTTATTCGTGTACGCGCGTCATGTTCTTGTCGTTTTGTGTATTATACATGTCATCCCGAGCAGGCATGACATGAAAATCAGCGGGCTAGTATCTGGCGTCGGCCTATGGAACACAAAGACGACTTGAAGATTAGCGGGTTGGCACAGCACGACCTGTGGATTTCTCGATCAAATAATGGATGGGCGGATCGACATGGTTGCAAGACCTGCTATGGTACGATATCAACATGACAACACAAATTTGACGAGAAATATCCTTGGTTTTTCCCAAAAAATGTCTACAGATTACAACAATTTATCATCAAGATATCATCAAATCAAATTAAACATGTTCAGAGTCAATACATTATTGTCAAGCTAAAATTCTGGAAGTGAATTACACAGACACTATAGTCTTTAACTATTCGTATATGAAATAGTCATGTAGGGTTCGTGTCGACACTCATTCGTTAATATAAACGAATTTATATGAGCCAATTTCATGTCTGCCAGGTTTGACACGACCACGGCATCGTTATTAATTGTGCCGGTAGGTTGACATGAAATTAACCCAAATACGATTAGCCTAAATCTAAACTTGTTGATTTCAGTCATTGTATTATATCGTGCTGAAAATTGTCAAGAGGAGCAAAAGTAAGTTGGGAATGAGTAGATTGCATGCTTACCATTTCCCTAAGCATCAGGCAAAATTCTGGCCAACATCTGCTGACCCTGGGGATGTTCACCGCTAGTCAATTTATTTGCTTTCGTCGTAGGAATTGAGGGGTGTTTTATAATCGCATTTAGCATTTTATGTATCGTAAAGCGCACTTGATAGTCTCTAAAAACGCATAACTTAATTTATTACTTTAAACCAAAAATCTCTTAATGCGGTAAGTAAAAAAAACGCTTACATAATTCTTTAAGTGGTAAGATATTCAATAAGAATTAAAATCTCATTAATTATGCTACAAAACCATTCAACAATATTCACTATTTCTTAGTTTGTAAGAACTTCATAAAATCTAGTATTCAATTTGCCATCTATTAGTGAATATTTTTTATTTATTTTCAATACTTAGACGTTTCGGCACTTAACATACGGTCGGTAGTTAAAAAGTTGACCGCTTATTTGTGGAAAACATATGATTTAAACATAAACCGATATATAGCAACGCAAATTAACATTTAAGGAGGAAAAAGTAATTTTTGATGATGGTAGTGCTCATTTTGACTAAATTGTTCTCAAATGTCATGAATCACTATGAACAAGCTCGTTATATCTTACCCGGAGAATCATAGACAACCTATTTCAAAAGTGCAAGGTTAAATTGTCAAAAAATGTGCACGCAAAGTGTATCTAATAATAGTATATATAATAATGAGATATTGACCAAAAAAAGTGTATATAATACACTAATATAATGCTCTCCCTCAAGGGTAAATTGTGCTCATCAATACATGCATATGTGATGAAATGTAATTATCACGTCGTTTTAATAACTCAGGATCAAATAAAATTAATAAGTGAATAAGTATGATGAATAATGACGTTGGTGTTCCTTGAACTTTTCTTCAATATTCGATATAGTCATTGAACTCTTTTATTTATTCAATACATCATACTCTCAAACATCCATTCGATGTGGTCCTTCCGTCGAAAATTCCTATACCGTTACCTGACGTGACCATAATTTCTATTAACTCGACATTAGATTGGCCACAGAATGAAAAGGGTATTTTCATATGTTTCGGATCTTAATATATCTCGTATCTTCCAAAATTAAACATACGTAGAAAGAAATCTTTTCAACAACATTCAAGCATTGCCTAAATACCGCAATCAAATTTCTGATTTTTTTTAATCAAATTTCAAGCTGATGATGCATTTACTGACCTGTATTGCCGAAAGTGGGTACGAATGTGATTTGGCGTTTTGGCTTATTAGCTTCGTTTGCTGACAAAATTCAATAAAATTATATTTTTTGGGTCCAGCTCTTTCAAACCTGTCAATAGAATGGTGGGGGTCCATGGATGAAATGGATTGGTGAACAGAAGGTCCACCCAATGCCAAAGATTGATTGGAAAACTAGCCTGGACCACGACCGTTCCCTATAAAAGTATAGTCCGGATTTATAAGAAAATAATCGATTAATTGCATAGCCTACGACCGATGACCTAACTCGATTGAATCTTGAGTGCTAATTAAGATTCACGAAAAGCTAAGTGCTGGTTATTATGGTGACATTTGTTGATGTTTGTGATGGGAATTCGTACGGTGGGAGGGAGTGGATGCATCTTTCCGTGTTAGGTTATACTAGTCTTCATGCCAATTATTATCTAGGAATTATGCTGCAAAAGACAACTTCAGGTAGACATTTTTCCATAGTGGCTGGACGGAAGTCGGATCGTTGACAGCCATTATGGTAGAACTACGACGAATCATACTTGAGGTTATGGATACGTATTTTGAGATATTAATAAGAAAAAATATTACATGGCATATTGGTATCCCATGATGAAAAGTTCGAAACTTTTTATGGAACTTTCACTTTTATAGTTGTAAACCGATTCATTTTTCTCGATCACTGCAAGAATTCAAGTCATATTATGCGACGGATGGTACTTTTGGGGTCATTGCTACATATTTGAGGGTATTAGTAGGACAAATAAAGTTTGGGATATTGATGCATCACGGGAACTGTTTCGGACTTTGTGGTGGGATTTTCCCTAATGTAGTCGTAAGCATGTTTGTCTTTTCGAATCGCCATATTTACACACTCTTAAAGTAAAGATATGCTTCTCTCCGTTAACTATACGATGTCATCATGGGCAACGAGTGAAGAGATAAGTGTACCGAAAATCTTAAAACTTATAAAAAAAAAGTGCAATGAAGTCTTATTACTTTAAAAAAAAGTGCAATCAAGTCATAAATTTTGTCATAATAGTGTAATCGAGTCTTAAAATTTTCAAAATGTATAATCAGCGGAAGGACTTGCTCGGATCAATATGATAAATTTTAAGACTCACTTGTGTTTTTTGAAAGTTTTATGACTCGATTGTATTTTCGTGACAAGTTTTAAGATTTATTCACATTTTTTAAAAATTTTAGGATTCAATTATACTTTTGTGATAAGTTTTACATCTTTCCACGCGCTTATCTTATCTCGCGAGGGCAAACGATAAATTTTGCCGGGTATCGAAGTTATATTTGGTGGGAAAGCAGTGGGTGCCAAACCGGAAGCTGCGCACACTGAGTCACGCCTGTGCATAATTTAAAAAGAAAAGAAGAAGGATTAGCTCCTTAATCGAACTACCGTAATCCCTAATTAATTAATGGGGGCACTGAAAGTGATCCAGCTTGCACATTGCCCCCCCAAAGTCTGCACTGAACACCACCAGATCAGATTCCATTTGGAAGGTTCTTCGCTCCCTTTTTAACTCCGCGGCGCCATATATTAAATTGTCCAATCCGTAAGTTTCGGCAAGCCGTCGGGGGCGACGGTAAGGGTTTCGAAACGGGCCCGCGGTCGATGATGTCGCGAGACATTAAGGTGCCTTGCCGAATTAAGTAGGATCACGAGATCAAGGAGGGGACGAGCAAAAACGTGCAAGGAATTTAATGAGAGGGGTACATGCGTGAGGACGAAGGCGAAGGTCAAGTCAAGGTGAAGGTCGGGGTTTTGATTTGAACCGCGAGTCTCGTTCACCCTTCTTTCACTGCAAAGGTGGGAAGGGCAAAGCGGGCGCGAAGGTGGGATTTTTCAAGGTGCGGAGAGGAAGAGAGCGACGACCCTTTGCTGCGCAGAGCGTGCAGAGTTCAAGGAGAAGAAGAAAAAGAAGAAGAAGAAGATCGTTGACGCAGAGAGAGGGAGACCCATCTTGTTCTTGTTCTTGTTCTTGTTCTTGTTCTTGTTCTTGCTCCTCCTCGTCGTCGTCGGCGGCGGCGGCGGGGGCGTTGTCTGGCGATGGTGTTCGTTTTTGGGTCTTCTTGGCCCGCGAAAGGGTGCGCGAGACCCTCTGCTCTGACTCCAAGAATGTCCGCTGTCGCAGCACTCCTGGTGCTCGCGCTCTCCTGCTGCGGCTTCTTGAACGTCGCCCGCTCCGATCTCGCCTCCGACCGGGCCGCCCTCGTCGCCCTGCGCGCCGCCGTGGGCGGCCGCCTCCTCCTTTGGAACCTCACCGGGCCGCCCTGCTCCTGGAACGGCGTCGTCTGCGACGGGGCCTGGACGGAAGTCGTGGAGCTCCGGTTCCCCGGGAGGGGACTCTCCGGCGGCCTCCCCGCCGGCACCATCGCCAACCTCACCCAGCTCCAGACCATCTCCTTCCGCTTCAACTCCCTGTCCGGCCCCATCCCCGCCGACCTCGCGTCTCTCCCTCAGCTCCGGAACCTCTACCTCCAGGGCAACTCCTTCTCCGGCGAGCTCCCTCCCTTCCTGTTCGCCCTCCAGAACCTCGTCCGCCTCAACCTCGCCTCCAACAACTTGTCCGGCGAGATCCCCCCGGCGTTCGGCAACCTCACCCGGCTCAAGACCCTCTTCCTGGAGGACAACCGGTTCTCCGGGTCGATCCCGGACCTGAGCCTGACCCTCGACGAGTTCAACGTCTCGTCCAACCAGCTGACCGGGCCGATCCCGTCGAAGCTCTCGGGCATGCCCCAGTCCGCCTTCGCGGGGAACTTGCTCTGTGGACCGCCGCTCAAGTCCTGCAACGCCACCACCGGGAGCGGAAACAAGCTATCCGGCGGAGCGATCGCCGGGATTGTGATCGGCTCCGTTATCGGGCTCTTCTTGATTCTCCTCGTTCTGATCATCTTGTGCCGTCGCAAGAGCCATGGCGGCAGCGAGAAGCCCAAATTGGCGGTGGCGAAGTCGGCCGAGGCCGAAATCCCGCCGACCAGTGAAGCCGGGAGCCTCGGAGAGCCCAAGGCAAGCGGCGCCGCAGTCATCAGTGGCGGCAAGAGCGGCAACAAGAGCTTGGTGTTCTTCGGCAAGGGGACGTCGGCAGCGGCGTTCGACCTGGACGACCTGCTGAAGGCGTCGGCGGAGGTACTGGGGAGAGGGACGTTCGGGACGACGTACAAGGCGACCCTGGAGACGAGGATGACGGTGGCAGTGAAGAGGCTGAAGGACTCGAGCGTGGGGGAGGCGGAGTTCAGGGAGAGGATGAGGGAGATCGGGGCGGTGGAGCACGAGAACCTCGTGGGGCTGAGGGCCTATTACTTCGACAAGGACGAGAAGTTTCTCGTTCATGATTACTTGCCCACCGGAAGCTTGTCCGCACTTTTACATGGTGCGCATCCATTCGCTCTCCTCTTCTTCACTTTTCTTAACCTTCGTCTGGTTTGGTTTTGTCGTGGTGTCTTGTGTCGATGCCTTTCGATGTGTTTGTATGGTTGTCATCTGCTTTGGTGTCTCCATTGTCGTGGTTTTGCATACATGCTAAGTGCATCTGAGTTCATAACCTACATGGGTTTCGTCAAATTCCTGAGAAGAACTTGGCGCTGTCACCTATGATAAGAGATGTCCACATTGGTTCACAAAATCTCATTTTTTAAATACCCAATTGAAAAACGCTTTTCAAAGGAGAGTAATGTAGTCTTTGGTGTAGTCTAAGAAGCAATTTGAGCACCTCGAAAAGCTGAGGATGAAGAATGGTTTGAAATGTGCAAGGAACTTTTGCCTTTTCGGCTTCTGGCACATGATTATTCATGGCCTAATCTACCTGAGCCCTAGACTTGGAGTGACTGTAACATTAGCTTTTAATGCTTGGAGATGTAGAGCGCCCTTTTTGCATGCATTTAGAACATTACTGAAGTTGGGGATTCTCCATTTTCTGCTACCTGTGGGACTTCAGCAGCTTGTCTTATGCTCTTATAGAGAACCTCATAGGTACATTGGGATGCGAGTTTTTTGCCGCAATTTTGGTGTTGGGGAGGTTGACTTGCATGGACAGATCTAGACTGCACATAGCTAATATCTTCTCCTGCATATTCGCTTTGGCCAAAGCCTGGAACAAGTCCCAATGCTGAACTGAACTGAAGCTATCAGACAATGCGTTACTTGTTATTACTGTCATTTAATGTACCGGTTTTATTGAACATTGTGCAACCCCTAGCATTGCTATTTCAAGAACAACATGCGATGCATTGTCCACTTGACGTAAATATGTGTTCTCTGTGCATCATACGTATGTGTTTCCCAGGTCCAGGAGGATCAACAGGGTCGCATGAGGTATCACCATATCACTGGAAAAAGTATTAATTGGTTGGAATATAATTGACCACGAATACCTTGATCCTAACTTGCGATTCTACAATCCGTCTTGTCAGTGCGCTTTCTTTGCATGATGTTTGCAGGAAACTCATTAGTTGGCCGAACTCCGCTTCATTGGGACACCCGGTGCAGCATTGCCCTCGGTGCGGCCCGCGGAATCGCCTACCTCCACTCCCAGGCGGTGACATCCCATGGCAACATCAAGTCATCCAACGTCCTCCTCACCAAGTCCTATGAGGCCCGGGTGTCCGACTTTGGCCTTTCCCACATCGCGACCCTTACCGTACCTCTCAACCGGGTCGACGGCTATTGCGCGCCGGAGGTGACGGACTCCCACAAGGTGTCTCAGAAGGCCGATGTGTACAGCTTCGGGGTGTTGCTGCTGGAGCTGCTGACGGGCAAGGCGCCCACACATTCGCTGCTGAACGAGGAAGGGGTGGACCTCCCGAGGTGGGTCCAGTCGGTGGTCAAGGAGGAGTGGACTGCTGAGGTGTTCGACGTCGAGCTCCTCAGGTACCAGGATGTCGAGGAGGACATGGTCCGGCTCTTGCAGCTCGCGATGCATTGCACTGATCAGTACCCGGATAAACGCCCTGCGATGGCTCAGGTCGTGAACAATATTGAGGAAATTTGCCTTTCAAGCATGCCGCAAGAGCAAGAAGAGCACAGTGGTTTGGGTGACGGGCCATACTCACATCAGACCTCGGTCGAGTCGGGCGCGCTGCCTTCTTCCTAATTGATGAATGATCATCGGTTACCTTCGCAATTGCGATCGGAACATTTGGGCTGTGGAATATGAACGATTGGTTGCTTCATTATTTTTTAGGTTGGGTTTATAGTTTGGATGACTGGTATATTTTACATTTTTTGGCGTCGAGGTGCAACAAACCCTTCTTTTTTTTACCTTTCAATATTTTACTGACCTTCAATTCTTTTCTATTTACAAGCAGAAGGTCTTGTCTATGTAAATTTTCAATGGAACAGTTTTCTGTCTTGAAGACAGTACAATCTCCCCAGGGGCAAGCTATGCTAAATACAATCTCCCATGTACTAAATAGTAAATACTATGCTAACTACTGTTGCCTTCGATGTCCTGGCATAGTGCTCGCATCGGTTCTGGTATTTTTTAGGGATAGATTTGAAAAGCAAACTTATACAATCTGGCAACACAACAAAGAGAAGTACCACAACAGACGAAACGAGGGACACAAAACAAAACGACTAGCTCTTATCCTCGGTAAGTAGTAGTAAGTTACTGTGAACAAACTAAAGCTGAGTATGGTGGTGATCGGTCGAAGCAAAAAGAGAAGATATCATTACACGTTATGTTGATTTAAATATCGGAAAACAATACAAGGAGATCTTGCTTCTACAGTTGAGATTCTGTACAGAAACTCTTATTAGGGAACACAAATAACCACCGATGAAACAAAAAAAGTACATGTGCCACCGCAAGGAGAGAGACAGGTTTTTGTTCACGGTTCTGCTTCTCGGCTCAAATCATTTAGCAAAAACCACTCTTCCATCGGACCCAAAAAAGTTCAGGCCAAACAGTTGCTCACTTCGCAGTTTTAGAGTGCTTAATGAGCCAATCAATCACAGCATCTATGTTGACGGAATCCTTGCATGAGATCATATAGCAGCACACCTCTCTGTCTTGGATGGATTCAAGCCCTCTGCGAATATCGAGCCATGAACTTAATTTAAGATACAAACCACCCTCCGATTGTTCAAGGCAATGGAGTACTTCTTTTTCCTTTTTTATTGCAAAAGAGTGCATAGCAATTTGGGTAAGGTTTTACAAACTCACAGTTGATCTACCAATGCCTGCTTCGAAAGAGCTTCTGACTTGTCAATTTTGTTCCCAAGCATCAGAAGAGGAATCCCACTCAAGGAAGGTTTCGTCAAGAGCTCATGCAGCTCACTTCGTGCTATAGGAACGCTGTCTCTATCAGCAGCATCGACTACATATCTGCCTTTGCACATGTCAAAAGATAATGCAGAAAAGTTAATCCAGCTGAACGACCAGTAAAATCCAAAGATTTCATTGAATGGATAATAGCACAATGGTGCAACGTCGTCCATTATCTCCAAAAATTTAATTTACCACTAGAACAGAGGAACAAGATTAGCTTGCAAATCCACGCAGCATTCGACTTCTTAATGATGAAGTTCTAATCTTAGTTCCCCATATAGTCTCATTCAGAGAACCAGCACAACATGTTAACAACACAAGTAACAGAGTCTCTCATGGGATGAAATTCATCATTCATTCAAACAAAACAACAGTAAAGGCAATTCCCCTGCCGTCAAAAGGATAGAAGAAGAAGACCCTTCCTTGGAGAAGTCAGCAGATACATTCCAATTAAGATGTCCACTTCATAATTCTAAACAAGCAAGACGATCCTGAACATGTCCTCAAGTCCAGAAAAAAACTTGAAAGAGTCGAGCAGCAAAAGTTGAAAACGCTTGGCCCAGATCATCAAAGCTTTGACAAAACTGTGGATTCTAGGCCATTATGCAGTACACACAAGGATTTCATCCATCCTGTTCACTACACATTCCATTTCAATTCCCTAATAAATATCAAACACTTGTGTGGAGGCAAATAAATAATCAATTTCCAGCATATCCAAGTTACTGTTGCACGAGATTCCAGGATGCACAATAATTGAAAGGTTAAATTGCAAGTAGAGATTACACAATTGCAGAGACCCCACGGCAGTAACGCTCCCACATGGTGCGAAACCTCCGCTGCCCTCCAAGGTCCCAAAGTTTTATTGTCACATTTCCTTTTGTAACTTTTCGCATATTGAAACCAACCTGCATATAACATCAAAAATAAAGTACTTAAGGAAATCTCTCCAAAGAAAAGTGTACTCAAATTCAGAGTAATTCCAAAAGCAAACACTGACAGTTGGTATCATGTCTTCAGTGTAGCCTCCTGTCTGTCAAACATCAGAGTAGAATGTCAAGAACATGTCGCCAATACTGTCATAAATAGCATAAAGAGTTTGCGTCTACTCACAGCAATAGCATTTACAAGAGAAGTTTTTCCAACATTCTGAAGACCTACGAGGGAAAGTTCCATTTCTTGTTTGAAAAACAAGCTGCCATGGCCAGGAAAAAGTCAGCAATGTACAAAAAATGCAGCATATAGAAGTTAATATGTTGATCTTTGAGTGGAATCAATATATGATAAAGAGAAAGGTGTGTCCTTTCCTTTTCTCTGAAGCATTTGCATGATAAGAGGAATGCAGCCAGATTTTTCAGATCCGACCATTTAAAAGTAACTTTGCGACATGAATGCATGAGAGCTATCTTTGCAATCATCAATTGCTGACACTATACGCAGGTCTAACACCTGCTGAATCCTGTAAACAGATACTCCTCATCATAGAAGTGTTTTTCATCCCGATACTCCAAAAAATGTGGCATTAGAGAAGAAGCATCACAAAATGATGCACTATTCAGATAATTAAAAGATGCAGATGGTAAATTACTAGGAAGATAATGCAATAATCATGTCCCACCCACAAAGAAGAGTGTTTTTTTTTTTTTTTTTGATAATCGAGGTGTCCGCGCGACCGGCAAGCGATGACTCAGCTATAAACCGGCGGTGATGCACGACTAGTCCTCGAGTGACGCTAGCGCAGGACCCACCACCACGACGTCATACTTAAGAATCCCTAACGACTACGCTGGGATTTGAACTCTGAACCCTTCGTGAGGGGGCCAGAGCGCAAGCCAGCGCAGCCGCTGCGGGCGGTGGTTACAAAGAAGAGTGTTCCATAATCAAATTTCCAAAATTCTGGCCTATGTAAGTCCGGCCAACCCTATAACCTGGTAAGCTGACTTAACAAGCAAGGTGTGCAAAGATTCAGTATAAAATAGAGTTGACGGGCATAAGCTGAGGCAGTTTTACTGCTTACAGCTTCCACCCTAAGTGCGCAATGTCGAGTTGGGTTGTGTCAGGGGAGTTTTTTTATAAAGCTTAATTTATCTTCCTCCGTGAGTGTTCAATTTCATGTCAGGGGAGTTGAGAATTAAAATTTGCTTCTTAAACTCTGTTTGCAAACTCATCAACTGCTTGACTATTGAATTTGATGGGGGCCAAATTCTAACTTAAGGATAAACCACTCCACATTATGCCGTTCAACCATACTCAGCATCAACTCTTACAATTGGAGAGAGAAAAACCAATATGCAAGTAGGTCAAGGACAGTTACTAATGCTAGAAGCACGAAATATGAAAAAAAAAACACTACCAAATATAAGGAGGAAAAACAAGAAATGAACGAGCCATTGATTGGAAGTAGCTCACGGAGCCGTCAACCTCAAAGGTCAAAGGTCATCAAGAAAATCAGCACATGAAGTCACAGCAATTCCAGGGCACCAAAAAAAGTTGATATTTTGAGCACAAAACCGGGCACAGTTCAGCTCTTGAAATTTACCCCCCCACATGTACGAAGACCCATCAACCAATGTACAAGGACATACGAGAGAACAAATATTATGAATCCTTCTATACCAAATCAAGAACATCACTGCGGAATGCACACAGAGGTTTCTGGCAAGCAGATCGGCGGGAATAGAACAAGAAAGAGCAAGAAGAGGGGACCAAAATTACCTCCTGAGCCAGATGAGAAGAGAATCCCAGAGACCCATCTCCTCAAAATTGGAAATTGGATCAAAGGGTGGGTCGACCACTGTGATCTCCGCAGGAGACTGAAGTGAGGACGAAGAAAGCCCCAATCTTGGTGGGGGGAGGGAGAGCGAGCGAGCGAGAGAAAGAGAGAGATCGGAGGAAGCTTCGCCGACCCAGCGACGAAGCGACGGTATACTTGTCGATGCAGCGGAGTAGCTTGCGCTGCTGCTTTGCTTGCTTCGTCTGTTGTCTTCTGCTGCTGCTTTGTCTTAATAACCGTTGTCCAGGTTGTGCAAGAGCTCCATTTTTTCTGCAACCAGTTTCTCCCTGCGACCAGCCAATATTATGTCCCAGTGGAAAATTCTTAACCCTTCGCAAAATATTGTCCTTAAGATAAGGATGAAAGAGAGAATATGAAAGAATTTTCTTTTATGTCTATTTTTATTTGGTGAGACACCGGATATCACAATGAGTATTTTACAAACAAGAAGGATTAATAAAAAATTACTTAAAAGGTCAAAAAGAAAGGGGGCCACCCACAGTGGTAATGTCGGGAAGCTGACATGTTTGGGAGTTGATTTGAGATATCTCGATGATTGCTCGTCAAGAGTACCTAATAGAAAGGGTAGAATGTCGAAAAGGAAGAAATCTAAATAAGAAGTTTTATTTAAAAAGAATACCATGATGAATCAATTATAATGATTGTCCAATTAGAGGAATTCCAGTCAATCGGAGATATTTCTAATTGAGAGGTGATTGCCCATCAATTAGGGAGAATTCCTAACTTGGGTGGAGAAGAAATCATGAGAGTTCATCAAGTAAGGGTGTGTTTTGTGACAGTTGTGAGGATTTATTGCGAGAAAAACACTGTTATAGTGTCTATTGAGTGGAGTAGTTTTTAGATTAGCATCCCGTGATTTTTCCCATATCGGGTTTTCCACGTGTAAAAATTTATGCACAAGCTACATATTGCGCAATTCTAACAATTAAAATTTCGCTATGATCAGTTGTGATCCGACTTAATTTACAACAGGTAACAAGACCATCATAGCCACAATGGTTAGCGTATTTGACGGAGACCACCACCGTGTGGTTGCACTAGGCCGCCGCAATAAAAGGAGAGAATCCACGTCAAGATACTGGGCGACGTCGTCAATGGTAGGGGTGATCAGTTTCAGAGTGGGTTGGGTCTGGACCTAGAACCTGAAACCAACCCTGTTAAAACCGGTTTCCAATTTTTGGAACCTAAAACCAACCCTGTTTTTCCTAAACCCTGTTTTGGAACCAACTCTGTTTTTTCGGTTCGGTTTCAGGATCTACCCGAGAACCTATATTTTTTTGTTCCTTTTTTCAGTTTCATTTTTTTCTAGCAAAATAATATAGATGGCAATGGAACAATTTAAAATAAAAGATAAATAACAAAAACCACTATCCGCCAAAAATAACAATCTCCAAAATGAGCAATTGAAATTACAATCCATCAAAATCAACAATCTAAAAGTACTATGTGGCAAGACATAGTTCAATCGCACAAATCTTTAAGAGTCACATTTTCAAGGAATTTATTCAACATGTTTAGCTCTTTATTTTGCGCCATAATGAGATAACTCCTCTATTCTGTTTCCGAATGAAATATCTTGAAAGAAAAATCAAGAGACTTAGCAGTAAGACATATACTCTTACTAGAAAAATGTCTACATATCTCATCTGAATTACACAATATTTAGATGACTTTAAGGGCCGTGCTGTTTCACTCATAGTTGTGAAACATATTCCAATATTAAACCGGAAATCAGTTTTAAAACCGATGAAGTAGGGTAACGTGATATAGGCTTTTTACTTTTTTGTACATTATCTCAAAACCGGTTCTAAAACCGATTCTAAAACAGGTTTGGATTGATTTTTACTTGGAACCGAAAACCAGACCGGTTCTAACCGGTTCTCAAAAAATAGAACTGGAACCCGAACCGGTTCTTGTTAGAACCGGTTCCCGAACTTGTTTTTCGGATGGGTTGGTCCGGTTTCCGGATAAACTCGGTCCGGTTGCACACCCCTAGTAAATGGATACCGTGTTGCGGTGGATCACTCGTCAAGGGAGAGGACCACCACCACGATAGTCTCCCCGTCATCGTTCTTGATGGTTGAGCCTTGACAGAGCCAGAAGACGAGGGAGGGAGAAATCTTGAGCAACCACCATTGCAGTGGCTGCAAGCGGTGTGAACAGTGGCATCGTTGTTGGCATTGCTCGTTGGTCACTTAAGGCTTCTGCCTTTTCCTTTTTTAATTTTTTTTTAAATTTTATTTGTTTCACGAAAAATGATAATATTTTTCAGTATTTGGCTGAAACTTAAAAATGAATTAGAAAATATTTTCCATTATTTGATAAGAAAAGTTTGATCGGATTTTCCTAATTAGATATATACTATTCGGCCATTAGTGACTTGCACATAAGCTATTGGGGACCGGAGCGTTATGATTAGGGTCCTAAGTCTAGCCTCAATGGACCAAGGCCTAGCACTAGGGACCCGGTCTAGGGCGCCCCTCCCCAGGTGTCGGAGATCAGGGCAAGGGCTCCAAGATCCTAGACCTAGCCTTGATGGACCTGGGCAAAATCTTGACGAACTCAAGCTCAGTCTTAATGGAACTAGGCAAGGGTGCCAAGTAGGAGTGAGCATGGTTCGGGTTGGGCCGATCCACCCTCTAACCCTAGGACCAACCCACACAGTGTTGGTCCTCAATTTTTGGGACTGAGGACCAACCCTGTTGAGCCTAGGACTGGGGACTGGACCGACCCAATGGGTTCGGTCCGGTCCAAGGTCAACCCGGGACCAACCGATAATTTTTTTATTTCATTTTTTTGTACCAGGTTTAACTCAAGACCAACCGACCTAATGGGTTCGGACTGGACCGAGCGTAGCGAGTGGCGAACGACAAAAGGCTAGCAGCGAGCAGGACGAGCACTTTCAATAACAAGACTGCAACCCACAAGATGCAAGGAAATTCACAGAAAGACCAGCATTTTCACGACCAAATCACCGGCAAATGTCAACAAAGGGAACATGCAATATCGTCTTCAATGCCCACAAAGTTCACAACTTCACAAGTTTCACATCAAATACATCCGTAGCTTATATTATATATCACACATGGGAGTTTGCCATAAATTCACAATAGTCAGCAAGCAAACACAACAACAACAACTTTCCTATTCTCAAGAATCAAAAGAGCAAGCAACTTATTAAGCTTTGAGAGCTCTTTCACTTCAAGTTCCAACATCCTGAAAACAAAATAATTAGTATGGATGAAACAAGTCTAAAATAATAGTGTTTACAATTTACAGACACTTTGTTTTGAAGAATATGAATTTACGCATGAATAAAAGCAGCAAATAACTTCTCAGGCTTTGAGTGCTCTAAAACTCCAAGTTCCAACCTCCTGAAAACAAAACAACAATACATATAGATGCAGATAATCACACAACATTAGTTATAAATTAGAACTACAAATTGAAATCAAACAATAATTGAAAAATCTCACCACATATATTCCTTTCGCTTCAACTTGTAAACTCTATGTACTGTTAATCTCCACGTTAACATGATCCATATCTAATAAAAAGAAGATATTAAATAAAGCATTCACTCATTAGATATACAAAATTATTACAAGATGAAAAGATATGGCCTTACCCAACTCAAACTTTTCCACATTCTCGATGCACTCTTCAATATTAATCGGCTCGATAATTGCTCTCAACCAATCTTGAGTGCAAATCAAAGCTTCCAAGACTCTAGGAGTCAAAGAACTTCTAAAGCCATCAAACACACGACCAGATATACTAAAGGTAGACTTTGAAGCAACAATAGTTATAGGAACAGACAAAATATCTTGAGCTATCAAAGATAAAATTTTAAACTTTTGACCGGTCATGCTCCACCACATCAAAATGTCAAGATTGCAAGCCTATTCAAATTCAGCTTTAAGATATCGATCGAGTTGATAAGTTGCCCTCAAACTTCTTTTTCTCCTCATTAAGAAAGGCTTCATATGATGGCTCTTGCATGTAGAAATCCAAACCGCAATCTTCCCCTTCGTTTCCCTTATCGCAATAAGGATCGCAACTACTACCAGCACTAGTAGAACTCAAAAGTTGACCACCCAAATTCTTATCACAAGACCCAAGAGTAGTCATGGCCACGGTTCGGAACCGGCGATTCCGATTCGTGGCCAAGTATGAACCGGAACCGAAACCATCCTTGGCGGTTCCGGTTCTGGTTCGGAACCGGCCAGTTCTGGTTCGGAACCGGTCGGTTCCGGGTCAGTTCCGGGCCGGTTCCGATTTCGGTTCAAGTTTCCTCTTTTTTTTTTCTTCCTCCGCCGCCCTCGCCTGGGCTGGGCGAGACCGGCCTTGCCAGATAGGGCGAGGGCTCGACCTCGCCGGTGTCGGGCGAGGCCGACCTCGTCGGTGTCGGGCGAGGCCAGCCTCGCCTACAACCGGCGAGGTCAAGCCCTCGCCAATCTGCTACATTGCAGCTTTTTTTTTTTTGTGGAACCGAGCTCGAAATCTGCGGTTCTGGGCCGGTTCCAAAATTTCGGGAATCGGAACCGGGCCCGTAAGGCACGGGTCGGTTTTGGTTCCAAACCGCGGGCCCGGGTTTGACCGGGCTGGTTCCGGGCCGAAACCGGCCCGTGGCCATAACTACCCAAGAGAAGATTTCTCATAAAATTTAAACAAACGCTACATGGCGAACTTCACCTTGTCAAACATCTCATCAACTATTGCAATATCATCATAAATGAGTCTACAACAATACCTCACATAATTCATTTTCTTTCTAGGATTCAATGCTACAGCAATCAACACCATCATATTCACTTTCTTAAAACTCCCATAGTATTTGTCATACTTATCTTTCATTTTCGCACCTATAACTCTCACCTTAGGATCGAAAGCCTTCGCTGCTTCTTTCAGATAATTGAATAAAGAAGCTATTCCCTCAAAATAATCATTTGAAGTGATATACAAAGTCCCAGACATCTTGTTGGTGGCACCATAAAACTTCTTAAAAAATTTGCAAAGAATAATGGCATTTTCCCAATCAACACTAATTGGAGTATCAGAGTTAAGCTCAGTTGAGAAAGAATTATCTTCTTCATCCATCCTTTCAAAAGCTTTTCTTAGCTTTATGGCGGTGTCTAATATTAGGTAAGTGGAGTTCCACCTAGTGAAGACATCAAGATAAACTGAACCCTTATAAGTGATCCTTGTTTTCTCAATGCAATCTTGAAATGCTTTAGCTCTCGTGGGAGAACTTCTCAAATATCTAACAACGTTACGAATACGTGCAATAGAATAACGTACCTTAGCTAAGCCCTCCCTCACAATCAAGTTTAATATATAAGCCGTGCACCTCATGTGTAAAACTTCACCATCTAAGATCAAAAGTTTATCTCTTGCAAACTTTTCTTTCAAATAACCAATGGCAACATCATTTGAACTAGCATTATCTACAGTGATTGTTGACACTTTTTTCTCTATTCCCCACTATAAATGCATTTCTCAAACATTTTCCCAATATTCCTACCCTTGTGACTAGGCAACACCACAAAATTGATGATTCTTTTGTTCAATTTCCAATTTTCATCAATAAAATGTGTGGTGAGACATAAATAGTTTAATTCTGAAGGGAACTCCATGTATCAATCGTGAGTGCAATTCTTGAATTAAGCTTATGAAAGGAAGCCTTCAAACTCTATTTTTCACAAAAGTACAACTTCATACAATCTCTAGCCACCATAAATCGTGACACATGCTTGAAGAGAGGCTATAATTAATTGGTATAATCACGAAATCCAACATGCTCAACCATCGAAAATGGTTGTTCATCAATTATAATCATTCGAACTAGCATTTCCCTACATTTCTCCTGATCAAACTTCTATGTCGTTAAAAAACTAGCACTTTCAGTACTAGTATTTCCCTATATCATTTGATTCCCACATATTGTATGTGATGCAAATAATTTTTGATACTTAGGGCACTTTCTCAAATGTTTCAACATAGTTGAAGTGCCATTATCAACATGGTACAAATACTTGGTCCCACAATAATTGCAAAACATTTCAAGTTTCCTGTTCGCGTCAGTTTTGCCTTTACGAAAATGAAGCCAAGCTATTGATTTTCGCTTACTAGACTGAGGACAAGAACCGGATACCTTATCTGTATTGGATGCCTCTTCAAAGTCATCTTCCCCTCCTCCATGTTCTAGTGATTCTGATTCAATTATTAGTGTTATCTCATCATAGGATTTCTCTACTTCCATTGACATGTTAATAGATCACCTGCTCAAATCAAGCAACATGTCATTAACGGATAAAATTTAAGGTCATCAAGATTCAAAACTAAAGCCAGAAAACCCATCTAAACGATTTCGAAACGCAAAAAAATGACGTTGATCACGGCGTAGCCATGACAAAACTTATCATGACGGATAGGCTTGATGGGTCTTGTTAAGCCTTCCAACGAGGCTTGAAGGTGAAAAACATTGAGACCATATAAGAGATCTCAAGCACTCGTTAACTGAATACTTAAAAAAAAAAAAAAGAAATTTACCAACATGGCAAACTTAATCGAACATAAAATACCAAGAATACCAATTCTAGAACACCAGCAGCTTGAACATACTAGTGATTAATAAAAGAAAGCATCTTTTTGGGCACGGATGTTCCAAAATTTTGCCCCAAAGTTCTACCATCATGTTAACAAAACTGAGAATCACTTGTGAGGTAGGAGCGCATGGCTCATAATCAAGGCAAGCATTTATAAAACTGCACAAGTACGAGAATTTTTTTCTTTTTATTTAGCAAGCTTGATGCAATTTAGCAATTGCTATTGTACACAAAACCAAACTTTCAGAAGGTTCAAAACAAACCTACAAGATGCAAATCACCAAAAGAATATCGGCGTAAGAACAAGCTAATCTCACTTGTGTTCTCTGTTCGATTCTCTTGTCTTTTTGTCTACTGTCAGGATTTATTCAGCAAGTCCAAGAAGAAGATCTCTTAATCACTGGCTTCATATGCTTGTCCTCTTCCAGGGAAATCATTCCCAAGTGCGAAGGATCCTCCAGCATCATGTTCGCTACCAAATATCCTACTATAGACCCTGTTTGGTACTTTCTTGCTTGCTTGCTAACATATCTACCCGTTTTACCATCATAAAACAGAGATGCTACCGAAGACCCATCTAAGTGTATCATTTTGTAAATGATTTTTAATGGGTAGTTTCTCCAACTAAACTACCCATTTACAACCCACTACCCAGAGCAGCAAATGCAAAGGTAAAACTGGCGAATTTGACCAACCCACGTTAAGAATCGCACGAAACAGAGATGCTACTGAAGCACCAAAACATGCAAAAGAGGAATTCACACGAAATAGAGATGCGACTGAAACACGCGAAAGCAAAATTCATGCAGCATAACATCCAAAGCCCAGCAAAGTGTGCGGGTTTCTTCACACATGTACACCCCCACATTCAAGAGAAACAAAGCCACACCCCGCAGAAAATCGAGAGAGCAGCAAATGCAAAGGACAACCAGCTAGAGAGAGATAGCGAGAGAGCAGACATGGCAGTCATAGTGGAAGAGACAGAGACGGAGACCGGCGGACCCGACGGAGACCGGGCGATGGAGACGGAGACGGTGAGAGTCAGAGAGGAGAGAGTATTGGAGATTGAGACTTAAGAGGCGTTGACCAAGAGTGACTGAGTGAGCTTATGTTGTGAGAGAGTATCCTGATTTAGGATTTTGAATTTTTTAAATTAAAAAATAAAAATATTATATTATATATATTATACCGGTTCGGTCCAGGTGGGCGGGTGGACAGTTCCACACCCGGAACTGGGAACCGGACCGATACCCACCGGTTCCAAAAAATTGGAACCGAGAACCGGACCTAAATCCTTAAAACCCATCGGTCCTGGCCCGGTTCCGGGCGGTCCTAGGCAAGTTGGGCAGGTACCGGGTTTTTTGCACACCCCTAGTGCTAGGGTCCCGAGTTTGATTTCAATGGACATGGCCCCAGGCTGGGGGACCCTAGCACTACCACTAAGGTTTCAGGCCAGCCTCGATAAACTTAGTCCTAGGCGTGGGGACATAGGCACGAGCATTAGGGACCGGGCATAATATCGAGGACCCAATCCTGAGCACAGGCACCGGAATCCCGAACCTTAGCCTCAATGTACTGAAGCTTAGGCATAGGGGACCCAAGCACCGGCACTAGGGTCTAGGGGTTGGCCTTGGACTCGGACACGAGCTTTGGAGTCCCAAGCTCGGTCTTTGTGAACTCAAGCATAGCTTCCATCGACTAAGGCCCAAGTGTTGCAAACCCAAGCCCGACCTCGATGTACTCAAGGCACGTGCACCGTTATCTTGGGCCCAGCCTATATGGACCCGAACTCGACCTCAATGGACCTAAGCCTAGGTGCTAGGGATTCAGGCACAAACACTAGGGTCTTGGGCTCGACCTCTATAGACCCAGGCGCAAATGCCAAGGCCTTGGGCATGGGCGTCGGTGTCCCTAGCCCAACCTATGTGGACTCGAGTGTGTGTACCGGGGTTCTAGACCCGGCCTCTATGGCAAATAGGACGAAAGCGATATCAATGCGGATTTCGGTAGTTGGATTTTTGGACAGTCATGGGTATGAACTGTGTAGATTGATAGTTGTTGGGTTTAATTGAGTTTAGAGTTGTACATATCATCTGTGATGGGTTTTAGAAATTCTGATTGTGTAACTAACTCCCTACTTTATATATATACACAACGGTGTCGTTCCCCTTTCTATTAAGATTCAGGGTGTGAAACTCGGAGTCCTGGAGTCGGAGACATTCAAGAGTCACCCGAATCTTGAAGTCATAAATAAGATAATAATCGACAACACTAAAGGGTTACCATTGGCAGCGAAATCGTTTAGCAGGACTGTTGCGCACTAAAGTAGGCCTCAATGAATGAGAAGCTATGTTAAACAGCAAAAGATGTTTCCATATCATTTCACGTAACAGGAAGAAAGAAACAACGTCCTTCCTACTCTAAAGCTTAGGCATCCTCATCTCCCTTATCATTTCACGAGATATTTTCCTTACTGAGCCATTTTTGCTAGGACTATGAGTTTGTAAGAGATGAGTTGGTCTTCTGGTGGATGGCAGAGGGCTTACCAGGAGAAATCAAAGGAAAGAACAGTTGGGAGATAGCCTAATACTTTTTTTTTAATGAACTGTAGTGTCCAAATCATTTCTTCGATAGTTTGAGCACCAAGGAATCTGGTTTATTCCTTACCAAAAAAAAAAAAGGAATCTGGTTTATTTAATCCATGATCTTTTAAATGACCTGGCAAATTCGATTGCCGGTTCAACATGCTATAGCTCAGGGGAGTTAGAGTTGAAAGGCCATGAAAAGAATGCGTCGGTAACTCATCATGCATCATTTGTACTAAAGCACATCGATGTGGCAAATGGATTTAGGGCGTATCATGGAAGTGAAGCGATTCACAAGCTTCGTATTGTCAAAGGCAGGAGGAATGCACGAGGTTCGACTTGTCCTAAAAAGTGCTCGGTGACTTGCCATCAAGTTACGTGAGGGTGCTCTCACTAAGTCATTACACTATCTTAAAAGTAGCTGATTGTGTAGGAAAGTTGAAGACTCTGCGCTGTCTTAATCTTGCATATACTAATATTGAAAGGTCTTCGAAATCAATTTGTGCATTGCACCACCTAGAGGCATCGATTCCACGGGGTAGCCATATCGTACCGAGTTGCCTGAAGGCATGGAGAAGTTGATCAATCTACGGTGTCTCGAGATAACAGATACTTGAAGCTTAAGAGAAATGCCTTTGCATATCGGCAGTTTGACCAATCTGAAGAAGTTAAATTGGGGCAAGGCTAAAAGAGCTAAAAGGTGTTGGGAAAATATTGTACGGGGAAGAAATGGAGTCGAAATTTAATCGGACTTTGAGGCGTGTAATCACTTTCTTTTAGGATCAATTTGCCCCACAAAGTTGCTATAGGTTTCTGGCAAATTCCCTTCAGGATACAACAAAGTCACGTGAGATTTTTTGGATAGCAATTCCAGAAAATCTCCTTAAACTCTCTAAAAAAAAACAAAAAACCGGATTTAAGGTTGTGTTTTTCTTTCATATATATATATATATAACAAGTGAAACAATCGGACACACCTGTTCATGTCCGAAAAATAAATTTCGGACATGACTCTTCGTTTGTGATAACCGTCGTTCGAACATGACCATTCGCATTCGGAACTTGCAATTCGGACACACCTTTTCGTGTCCTAAAACGGACGATTTTTTCGGAACAGTCACAAATGAAAACTATGTCCGAACAGTCACAAGCTAAAAGGAGTAAAATAAATTAATTAAAAATTCATTTCGAAAATAAAAAAAAATGAATTGTTGATTAAGTGCTAAACGCGTCTAATAAACGCGCAATTACTCGCGCACCCGCACGCGGGTATAGTGGGGTCTAGCCCACTAGCCCATTTTCTTATTTCAAAATAGTATAATCCACTTTACACTGATAAAGTGACCAAAGCATTCCTTTCTTTCCTATGTGGGACAAGGAAAATACCTTAAGTGTTTGTTTTACAAACAAACATATCCAACAAAAGGTGTGATGCATCTCAGATCGCATTGTCCTAGTGCTCGATCAATTTGTGACCTGCAGGCTGAGTTTTGCGAGCACTCACTCCATAATGGATTGCTTCGCCCAACTTTGCTGTGCCACTAAATAGCCCAACGGCTTGCGCTTGTCGCAAGCCTGAGTTATCCCAACCGAAACTAAAGCCCTAACGCTTGGGCCAAAGAACAGTTCTGATCCTGTTTGAAGTAGCCCTACTTGACCCAGTGCATGCGCAAAAGCATGAATAAACTAGAGCCCCAGTTGCAGTCAAAACCTGGGAATTATCACATTGAATATCAAGGACGTAAGTGTGGAATGAGAAGCTTCTCTTGCATGTACTGACCAGTAGCCTGCCTACCATTTTGACCAGAGTTCACAGCGTTCTGGGTTTCCAATCACCAACTATTTTTTCTATACGGCAGAGAGTGCTTCTCGATACATTCAATGCTCATCCGAGGACACAGCTCATGGTCATGGATAAGCTTAAGAAAACTAATGTGAAACCGTATTTAACAGTCGTGCACTCTTATCTACTATCTTAACTTACTAAACCCGTGCACATGCACGGAATCTATTAAACATATGAGAAGTTTATAGATTACATATATTTTTTTCTTAGAATTTTGTTTCAAGTGTACAAAAAAGACTTTCAATAAATTACACTAGTATTATATCTTAGCATACTATATACATGAGTCCCTTTTTTTTTTATCTACAAAAGGGTCAGAAGGGATAAACAGAGCTAACGACCAGCTGGCGATCCTCTGAGTGTCATCATTCCACACTAGTTTGAGAAGTAACTATTCATAGTTCGCAACACCTGCAAGTCGAAGGTCCGAGGTCGGCAAAACCCGTCACCACAGCCCCGACTACCTACTGAGATGTTTATAGTTATGAAGAGTCTTTTCGCACAAGGAACAGCATAATTAGGCAACGCATCATATGCCCGTTAGAAATTCGCTTATGGCGTGAATTGGTCTCATTATCTCGTCAAAGAAACAGATGACTCTTTTACTATTAGGCCGATCATCCCGGCAGTACCCACCTATCTGCTTAGTCCATCGGTGGTTTTGCCTATTGGAGACATGTCTCTTCGCATTGATGACCTTCACTTGCGTGCATGCAAATAGTCGGCTGATCAGTTTATTGAGAAGATGGAGAGAAATTCAAACATGCTCATCACTAGAGTTTCGAATGCATACATTGGTCAACAACAACAATTTAGGTAGTATTATTAATATTATTATTATTATTGTGTTCGGTAGTATTTATTTTTTCATTGTGCGTGTGTAGATACCATACGCATGTGCTAATTTAGGTACGAAACATTTGTATCCCCAAAGTCCATGTTTGGACAGTCTTGGTCGATAGGGCCTTCCCTGAATCAGCAACTCGAATGGTTCGAAAATACGAGAGAGTGGAAATTCTACGGTACGCGTTGCATGACGAAATGAGCGTGTGTATAAAAGACAGAGTGATTAATCTATAGGCACCATACAAAACGAATCCACACTGGTAAGATTCCCTTGAATAAATAAGAATCCCATACGAACCTGGCTATGTAAGTCTTTTCCCTTTTCGATAGGCAAAGGAGTCGGGTAAGCTGACAAGGTGGCCGGCATAACAGCCATCCCACGTGGCACGTCAGCACTTCAGCACTTCAGCGATTTCTAGCAAAAATTGACCGAAAGGATTATATTGAAATTTCGCGCAAAGTAGTAAGACTAAATTTGGCAAGGTTGAAAATTTGGCAAGGTTGAAAAGTCTAAGACCACATTGGCATCTGTATCGTAGGTTTAAGACTGATTGGACAGTTTTTCCTATATATATGAGAAGCTAAATTAATGATTTTTGTAGTTGAGTCCTCGATTTTTCTCAAAATTGAGATTTTAGTCCCTAAAATATTGTTGAGCTAGACAATCCAAAATTAACCCTGAAAATTGAGTTACATGCAAATGATGATCCAAATTCAATACATATGAGAATTAGAGGATATCATTACACAAAAATTGAAGGTTTCAGGAAATATAAAACTTCTCGAATTTCGATTATTTTTGTTTCTGTTCAGAAATTGAATAAGTTAGTTTATAGATTTGAAATTCTTTATTGTTTGAGAGACTTTAGTCTGGTAAAAAAACTCTTTAAAACCATTTTTTGGTGTGTTTTCTTACTGATTGTTTTTTCTTTGAAGTTGAGTAACTTACTAACAAAACTAACAAAATGACTATGTTACCACTATAGATTTTATCATATTATTAACATTGTTTCCGTTGTACAAGTACCAATGTTTATTTGTCAGTAACATACTAATAAAATAATCGATTTATTAGGTCGAAATACTCATATAGACTACGTATAGTTAGCTCATTTTTACAAATGAGAGTGTTTCTCTACTAGTAGACTACGACTTTTTTGCATATGCTACAAGTTGTATTGATTTAACGATTGTAACTTATGAATAAAATAACTATTTTACCATTGGAAATTTTTTTGGAAGATTGTTAACATCATTTAGATTTTCCAATTGATGTAACATACTAACAATTTTCCAAGTCGAAGTACCCTTGTAAATTAGAACAATCGTTCATATTTCCAATTGAGCGCATTTTCTATTAGTAGGTTATGAATTTGTTTACATGCTTTACTAGTAAGTATTGGTTAACTTACGAAAAAAAACTATTTTGCCACTATAAATTCCTAGTAGAGTGATAACATCATTTTGAGTATATGAGTGTACCAACGTTTATTGGTTAATAACATGTCAACCGTCATTCAAATGAACACGGTTTTCGTTTGTAGAGTACAAATTGCTTACATACTTTACCAGCAATGTCAGTGAACGGTTGTATATCTTATAAATAAAAATAACTATTTTATCGCAATAAATTTCTAGTAAATTATTAATGTTGCCAGTAGCTTGCTATTTACACCATTAAAATTCAAATATGAGTTGTAAATTCATTAAAAAAAATTAATGAGTTACTATTACATTGACGGTTGTAAGTCACTAACGTCGTTAGTAACCTGACTAGCAATTTACTAGTTGCACAAACTCATAAATATGATTTAGAATTTATTGTGAGTGTCATATATTTATGATGCATGGAAAAAGACATATTTAGAGGTGTACTATTGGTGGCTGATTATTCATATGGAAATTTTCATTTGGAGTATGATTCGGGGAATCGGGGTATTATGTTGGCCAGGAAGGAGAGAATCACTTGTAGGAGTGTGCGACAAGGTAGGCCTTGTGTGGTCAACGGCCTATAGAGGAGACATTTGAATGATGGCCAGTGTCAAAGTCATTTCTCTGTATAAAAATCACGACATCTGCAAGTGGAACTTGGAGAAAGATCTGTTGCAAGGAGGGTTTCTGATCCTGAGAGTAACTGGTTTGACCTTTACATGCATGCTGTATCCTCTGCAGCTGATACTATCTTCTGCAATAGGAATGGTTGTGGGGGAAACATTTAAGCAGAGACATTGTGTAAGAAGACTGTTGTTTAGCTGCCAATCTCACGGTGGCTTGAGGAAGAAGCCTGTGCACCGGTCTGTAACTGGAGACTTTAGTTCCAAGCTTGGCACGATCAGCTCCAATGGCATCTTCGATACAAGCAATTCAGATGACCAAATTATATATCGAAACTAGGAACGCAGAGGTTAATGAGAGACGTTTCATTGAGTCTTAAATTGCTGTTATTGTTCTTACAATCCCCGAAGCAAGGGAAAACGTTGATGTCCATAGTTGCTATGACCGGGATTGCACCGACATACATGATCATCTGATGTTAATTTTGTGCATGTTCGTCAGAAGTAGTGTTATGAAGAGAATTTTCTTGACAAATTCTACATATGCGGCTGAAAGTTACTGGATATATATAGTTCACACACCACAAGAGTAAACAAACATTACATATATTTTCAACATGGCGATTCATCTTCTCCATGCAACGATCTAATTTCAATGAGTCCAATGGAGTGGCTGTTCCAAATTTGTGCACGGAATTTTGAGAATTGATTCGTCAGACTTGGCTTCATGCTCATCTGATGAGCCAGTTTACTGGATTATTATAGCCCTTTGCCTGGTTTTGGGTAGTCAAACCCCGGTGAGTATGCGTGTACTATTCATAAAGTATTAACTAGATATGAATAAAATGGTACATAACATGAAAACCATCCGAATATTATTTCTTTTGTCTTTACGGTTTTGACTTCCAACCGAGATTTAAGGGGGTTTGAGTTTCATCGGTGATGAGATTCAGAATCAAAGCATGGGTCCGAAAACTTCCTCATCTTTTAATGTAACGATTATATCACGCGACATGTTGACATGTTGTCGCTCATTCAGTAACATATTGTTAATAATTGTGAGTTTCCAAAATGCTTGAACATGTCGATGTTTGATTCGAGGGGTAACCGGGTGGGTGTTAATACTATTAGGCGACCTTTCATTCCACTATGTCCAGTTACTAAGCAGCGAGATATATTTTGCACAACGCTCCAGGGCAAGCTGGTATGTGCACCCAACCCAAAGTTCGAGTTGGTATGAGAGTCCGAATTCTCAAGTTCAACTCCTCGCGCTTTGCTTTAACCCATTTTGTGAGAGTTTCCTTTCCTCGTGCACAACGGATTTGGCTGATTCTTTGGCCAACACGTCGTCGAAACCAGACCTCACGACGGTTGCGCATTCGATCTCAAGAATAGTCTTTATGACAGAAAAAAAAAAAGGCAGCAGTCTTCCAGTGTGGATACAAAGAGATAATACTGCGATTGATAACTCTCACACAAGTACGTCAGATCAATGAAAGAAGTACACACAAACGTCTCTGTACAAGTTAAATTGAGAACAAGATTACGATGGGTCGATCAAAGTATACCCGAAGGCGCGAAGGGCATGCATGCGCTATAACCATCCAAAACGTGAAGATAATCCTTTTTGCTCACAGGCAGGCCTCACCAATTAAATCCCACACAAAAAAGATCAATTACTCTTTTCCAATCTTTCTTTGGACATTCATGCGTACTAATCTTCAAAGGCTACTTTATATCGTCAAAGCAAACTCAACATGCCTCTAGCGCTTTTATTCGCACTAGACTTTGAAATCGTTCTCGAATGCTTGACTCATCGATATATTGCTCTGGAGATCATGGCGCATAATTTGCAAATCTCGGGCGACATGTGATGTTCCTGACAGAACAGACTCAGCTAATATACTCTCCTAAAATTCAAAGTATCCGTACTGGTCTCATCATACTCGAATGCACAAGGTCTCCTCCCATCAGAAACGCCTCATTTTTCACAATCTCACATAAACTCATGTCCACTTAATGAAGAAGAATGGTTTGTTCAGATGCCTTTTGGACTTGGGGATACTCTCAGCAGCACTTGATAATGGGCGCATCAAACCTGCCTCATCTGTTATTCTCACCGCTTCATTCATTGTCCTCTGGTTCACATCACCAGGGAGCACAAAAACCTCTTTCTAAGGCAATGCCTTCTACATTTAGTAAATCCTTTCTTTCAAGCATATGATTTTCTATCTCTACAGTACTTGTCTGTGACTGCTTATGAAGGCCGATTTGTGAAGCATATGCTGTCTGTTCCTTGACAGCGCAGTTTTTTTGAGGGTGAAAAAGAAAAGATTTGTCTGTAAGATAATCAGACCAATGGGGTTCTCTAAAAGCAAAGCAAAACAGTGAAAAAAATGTATACCCGGGCATACGGTGATAGCTCATGTATAACAGCCAAAAGCCTTGCAAGCTAAACCTGAATATATGCCAATTCAAGACAGCTACATGTACTTTACTCTTCGTTTCGATCGGCACGGCACTGAGATTCAAGTACTTCAATCTAACCAGACTTGACAAATCTAATCAGGCAAGGAACCCTTTGAATATATATTTAATTCTTAATGACCACAACCCATCGTTATCTCAATGTTGATAACTCTTCTACAATTTCTTAAACAAAGGGTGAAGTCTTTACGTAATGTTGGAATCACCCCACATCATGTGTAGAATTCCAGTAAAAGCATGGGTCACTGAGAAATCTTTTTAAGTAACTCTTTTAGAATACACATCCTCTCTCTCTCTCTCTCTCTCTCTCTCTCTCTCTCTCTCTCTCTCTCTCTCTCTCTCGTCCTGCTGAAGCTGAGATGTGAGAGAAGTGAGAGTTACTTTTACTTTGTGCAGGCCGAGTGTTGAGGAACTAAACTTTTAGTCCTGAAATGAATTGAAGGAGACACTTACCTCACGCCTTCCAACTCAAGCAAAGGATAAAAAAGGAGGGGAGAGCAGGAGTTGAAGTGGCGCTTTCACAAAGGAACACCGGCATGGGTGGCACGCTTAGCAGCTTAATCATTATTATTACTATTTCTATGACTATGAAGCTGATCTAGGTCGGTTAATCTGGAGGTGTAAATTATCTCATTATCCTTGTGGACTAGTTAAATGCGCGAGGCAAAACCCCAAATGAGAGTCGATCGCACGTGTCATAAGCCGAGCCCGACTTGCCTCCAGAAAACATAAACAAAAGAAAAGGGCCAGACATAACACGCCTTCAATAAAATAAAGAAGCAGCCGTGTTCTGTTCATTAGTTGGACAAGGAGATGATTCTGTGTATATATATACGGAAGTGGGGATACATTATTTCTAGCTTAGCTAGTTTCTCATCTCACATTCCTCTTCTTTTCTCTCGTTTTTTCTGTGTCAAAATACCTCCTCAGGGTTGGCCAAGTCACATTCTCTGGCTGGTTTTAGTTCAAAAGCTTGTGTGCTTGTGTCTTTTCGTTTTCTGTTTCTTTTTCTCCAGAATTGAAGCTTTGGTTGGGTGTTGAGAATGGGAAGGCAACCTTGCTGTGAGAAAGTGGGGTTGAAGAAAGGGCCGTGGACAGCTGAAGAGGACAAGAAGCTCATCAAATTCATCCTCACTCATGGCCAATGCTGTTGGAGAGCTGTTCCTAAACTTGCAGGTCACAACCCAACACCCCCATCTGCTCTGCAGTCTCTCTCTTTCTCCCCCTTCACATTCACCTGAAAGCTCCTGTGATGGGTTTCTTGGAGAATTCGATTGACATCAAGAAACCCCCAGAGAGACATTTTCCTGATAATGTTTTATTTGTATGATTGTCTCGGTGTCTGAACAAGTTGTGATGAAAAAATTGGCAGGATTACTGAGGTGTGGGAAGAGTTGCAGGCTCAGGTGGACGAATTATCTGAGGCCAGACCTGAAAAGGGGGCTTTTGTCTGAACAGGAAGAGAAACTGGTCATTGACCTCCATGCCCAACTTGGAAACAGGTAAAATACTTTCTCAAGCTATGCATGTAAAATCTAGTTGCTCTAGCCAATTCTGCTTGTTCATTCTTTTGCTTCAGACTCTATATCCCCCATTTGGTCTTTCCTGAAGATGTAATTTCAGATTATTTTATCCATTACGAGACTGAGTCTCGGTACCAGCTATACACCTGCACATTGCAAGAGAGACTAATTCAAAGACCCTGTCTATCTGTTCCAATTTTATATGAAACTGGAAAATTATCAGAACAATATGTTTCTTCCCCTGTTTCTAGATTCATTTAAACTACACGTTGGGCCAAATTTTAATAAAGCTTCTTTCTTTGATTTGACATATTGCAGGTGGTCGAAGATTGCCTCTCGCCTACCCGGAAGAACCGACAACGAGATTAAGAACCATTGGAACACTCACATCAAGAAAAAGCTCAAGAAGATGGGCATTGACCCTGTCACCCACAAGCCATTGGTCTCAAACCCATCTGACCAGCCCCAGAGCCTGCAAAATCAGCACCAGCAAAAGGAAGAGCAATCTTGTTCAACAAGTTCGGCCGATGCCGCAAAAACGCCGTCAGCTGATGATTTCATCGATTCGGTCATAACCGAAGCCAAAGAAGACGAAGACGGAACAAGTTGCATGGCAAATGCAAGCATGCTCGACACAATCGAGGTCATGGACATAAACAGTTTCTGCACAGACGAGGTCCCTCTGATTGACCCCAATGACATTTTGGTCGCTTGCCCTCCTTCTTCCTCGACCTCTTCATCTTCTACCTCGTACAACAACAACGGCGGCAGCAGCGACAACTTCTTTCAAGATTTGCAGTTTCCTGACTTGGACTGGTCTTATGGTGAATTTGGTAATCATAGCGACGGTGGCAACCAACACATTAAGATGTGGGACGACGACTACTTCATCAACTGGGATTTTCTGGTCGATAACGTCGATGACAAAACGCCAATGGTCGATCCTCATCCGGCCAATTCGTGCCAAAGATCGGCTTTGGATCAGTCATCTTGGACCAATGAGCTAGTGCAGTAAATGAACAACTAAAATTTGGTCTTTTTTCTTCTTTCTCGTGTGCAGTTTACTACATGCATTACATCACAGAGAGAATAAGAAGCATCCCATGTTAGGGAAGGGGGAAAAGGAGAGCACCCTTCTCTGGTGTGGCTTTCCCATTTTATTTATTTGTCTTTCCTCCTTTGAAAGAGAGAGGAGCAACGAAAATTACTGTGTTCGATTGCATCTAAATGTAATTAGTCGGTCATTGAAATTGCAAAACATTATGCCTATCATTTCTATTTGTAGATGATAATGTTTTGATCATCCGTTAGTCCTTATAAAAACATGAGAACCATCATCATGGCGTTCATTAAGAGGGTTTACCGATCATTTGATGGTAAGCCTAGTAGTTCTTTTAAACGAGAGACACCGTAATGTGATCAAAATACCAAAGGGCGGTTCACCTTCTTAGGGTTCGGGTTCGTTGTATTTTATTTGGCTGTTAGTGATCTAACAAATGATTAATTAATATTTTCCAAACGCATGGAGAAATTATGTTGAAACTTGCTATGTAACAAGCATTATTAACACGTGTAACTTACAAGAATAAATAAAACCAAGGGTCCAAAATGTTGTTTTCAACTATTGAACCTGACGCATGATCACCTAAAAGTGAGTGCAACTTTTGAAAGATTTTGGTAAACACTTGGTTAGGTTCTCTTAATGAATGCTTTGTAATCATAGTTTATGCTCTCTGTTTTGCTTATAAATCTTCTAATGTTTGCTTTTCTTTTAAGCACCTTTCCGCCAACGACTAAGCAACATGTAGGCTTAAATTTCAAAGTGGACCATATACCATCTTTCCCATCTTTGACATTGCTATGGCAACGTAGCACTATATTTTCATTTTGGAAAAGTATAACATATCATTTCCTAAAACTATTTTAGCCCACACTTTGCACCTTCAAAATTTTGAAAGTTCTCTGTTCATACCATAGAATTTAAGAAATCACACAAAAAGATAAAAAAAAAATTAGAGAATGTAAAGCTTACTATTTAGAAATAGAGTTTGTACCATTGAAAACTCCAAACAGGTACCCTTATAACATATTTATCTCAAACTATTATTATCTCTCAAATTTGAGAAAATATTCCCTGATTTCAAACCACCATGGTGTGTATTTTTTTTTAACTCATATCATCTTTTAAATTGACACGTGTCCACGTTGCTGTCTTAGACTTCGAATCGAATAAAAATCTGTATTTTGTTCCTCTCTTTGGTTCTCCTTGATCCGGTCACCGACGTCGTGTCCAGGCCTTGGGTGAGCAACGTACCGACCATGGAACAGCGGCGTCATCGGCCAAGGACAAGATGTCGAGTGTCCACGCCACGGGTGTCCTTGTCGCTCACTAAATTTGCCGGAAAAAGCCGTCTTCCTTGAGCCAAACAAAGAAGATGCATAGTAGATCTAAGATGAACGCCATCTTCTTTGCCAGGCCAGGTCCTCGTCGCTTACCATATCGGCTTGAAAAAGCCATCTTCTCTGAGCCAAACAAAGAAGATGCACAATAGACCTAAAGATGAAAGCCATCTTCTTTGCCAGGTCACGGATCCGCCGGAAAAAGTCGTATTACTTGTCTTTGGTCGGCCATGGATGGTGGCTTAAGCCAAACTCCTCAGGCCAGCGTCGCTCCTTCATGGCCTTCGTCACCTTCGCCCGCGTTACGCCGCTTGTTCACGACCGTCGTTGACACGAGTAGGGGTGACTCGGCTTAGACGACCAGGACGCAATGCCGACCACTCCACTGGTGGCCACGGCGAGGGGAGGTGCTGCAACTCCGGCGAGCACACTTACATGGCTGAACACGTGTTTAATTAATTCCACGTTATTGAACACTTGTTAAATTATAACTGGACAAAGTTAAAAAGACACACCACCGAATGTTTTCTCAAATTAGTACCTCCATGACGCATACCCCCGAACGCAAATTTACTCGCAATTAAAATGTATACTTGTCAACGCATGTGAATTTTCCACCTTGGACATATCATTCTACATGTCGGATTTGTCTTGAACCACCACGTCTGTTAATACATACCCATTTGTGAGTACCGGTTTAAAAATAGTGAATGAATATTTTTAAAATTTTCTTTGTGTTTTTTAAAGTAACATACCTCAACCGATTAATAATAATTTGTGTCTACATCCATGTCAGCTGTCCAAGCACACATTTTGGGAATCAATTATTACTATTTCTGAAGGAGAAATCTTTCTTAGGAAATCTTGTCTATCGGTCCGGCGTATCATTCCTATTGATCTCCACCATCTCGAATTATTTTTGCTAGCTGTTCGTCGACACAATAGTCGCCATGCTACTTTGATTCCCGTACAATAATGGACGCGCATATAAATATACGATACGACTCCAAAATGATTGGCAACAAATAAAATGCAAGTCTCTAGGTAGTTAGATAGATGATGATTGCAACTCATTCAACGAACTATACGACCCGACGTTGCAACTTGTATCTTCCTATTCCTTAATTCTTTCTAGCCAATCACCAAAAATAAAAAAAAAATACGGAATCAATAGATTGGAGAAGCGTATTCGTGTAGCACAACGCTGATATCCGTTGATGTGGTGCCACAAGCTAATCAGGAAATGGGCATTCTCATTTATTTCACATGTTATTTGATAATCAATGTGCATGTTACAAAACGATCGAGGATGTTTCATCAGTCGGGTAATATCAGCTCGGCATACCATATGAATAAATATATCAAGTTCGGCCAGAGATTACTGTATTGACGAACATAAGAAGTGCAAATAAAAGTTTAGAATAAAGTCATCTCTCTTTACTTATATAATCATTCGAATTGAGAGGGACATTTCTGATTCCCCTTTACTTGCTGAGGATTGCAAAGGATTGCGTTGTCGTGTAAGCTCAAACCGTAGAATACGAGCAACAACGACATGAGTATATATATATATATATATATATATATATATATATATATAAGGTCTATATACGGTCAATGCTAATCGAAAGGTCTAACCTGGTGCATCATGAGTTTACAATTAATTATACTTATGAATATATATATAGGGCAACATCTATGCAAATAATTAATTTTATTTAGCTATGGTGGACAACCAAACATTGCAATCAAAATATTGATTTTTTTTTCATTTCATTTCATATTATCGTTCATTCCAATTTGAACTAATTCAATTCCGCTGGACCAGACGTAACATTAACCTATTTGATCCCAAGGAACCGACATGTTGGGGATAGTCCTTCCTTAATCTTAAATTTGGTTGGGTAATTTTGAGTCCACTTTTGCAAAGGTGAGGGAATCATCAATGCTTCTAACTTTTCGCCAAAAATCAATTATGAAAATTGACTCAATTAGTAATGTAAATTTTATTAGTAAAGTATTAACAAGCATATTAATAAATTTGAATTATGTCATGATGGCTGATTAACAATATGAGTACATTATTTTTATTATTATAAGTTAACTACAAATTACGGTGACCTAGTAACTTATTTATAAATAATGATTGGCATGTTTGAACTATCTGGTTCTTTTATTCAATGAATAAACTACCATATGTTACAACTGATGGTTGTTGCTGCTAATTTGTTTAGAGATTATATAAGCAGTTATATATTCCAAAATATTGTTATAACATTCAACAAAAAAATAATACTAATACAACACTATGATTTTTAAGATATCATGAAACTACTATGATTTTTTTTAGTGTCTATATCGACTCCATAGGAAAAGCCAATCACAAAGAATCTACCATCAATCGGAGTTTACAGAGTTACAATCAATCTTCCAATCTCTTTTGTGTTTCCCAAAGCCACAATACATAAATTCTCACAAGCACTCATATTTCTCTCACCTTTCCCTGCAAAAGGTCGCGATGAGACTTGAAATGACGATCGCAACATCTGGGCACCCAGCCAATGCCCAATGTCGAATGGCACTTCCAAGCCGGCCAAGTGCCCGATTGGGCAAACTAGCAACCCGTCAAGACTCTATTGAGCACCCGGATCATGCCCAGTAGCTATAAGTTACGGAGCTCATCTAACTGGACTCCTCCTTTCTGCGACCATAATGCCTCCAAACTCGACTTCCAACCTATCTCAAATTTCAGGCTTCAATATAATTGGATTAAGTGCATTAAAAGCCTTAAAACTTATCACGAAAGTGTAATTGAATCCTCTAACTTTCAAAAGTGTAATTAAGTCCTAAAACTTGTTACAAAAGTACGATTTAGTTCTAAAACTTTCAAAAAGTACAATCAAGTCCTAAAACTTGTCAAATTGGTACTTTGGTGACAAGTTTTGAAACTTGATTGCTCTTTTTGAAAGTTTTATTACTTAATTATATTTTCGTGACAAATTTGAGGATTATTAGTGCACTTATCCCATATAAACTTCCATGGCTTTTTTTTTCTTTAAGGATCTGTTTAATAAAATACGAGTTTTCTTTGAATGGAGAACACATCTTTAGTTACACTTGACACGAAATTAGTATATTTTTAAATATATTGAAATTATTCCTTGAAAATTCGAAAAAAAGCTTGCGTTTCATGTGGATACTTGAATTCGACCATATGTGTGTGTGTGTGTGCGGATACTTGGAAGTGAAGGTATTACATTTGACCCCATTCATTAAATGAGATTAGGGAAAATTACCGAAAAAATCCTAAACATATTGTAATTGTGCTAATTCAATCCTAAACTTTTTTTTGGCTAATTGATTCATAAACCTTTTATATATATGCTAATTTTGAACGGTCTTTTTTTTTCTTTCCTCTGGCAAGTCATCAGACCTTGACAACCGGCCATTGGTGAGGTTCAACCATGCCATGGTTGGGCAAGGCTCAATGTCGCCGTCACTGGGCAAGCTCAACCTCACTCAACGACGGCAAGGTCGAACCTTGTCCAGCCATGGTGAGATCAAGCCTTGCTGACCAAAGGAAGAAGGAAAATAAAAAGAGAAAGAAAATAAAAAGAGAAAAATAAATAAATAATTGAAAATATAATTAAAATTGTTTACATCAGTGCCCGTCGTGCCACATAAGACGATCAATATCCACATTAGCACTAGTCGGCCAAAATTAGCCGAATGAACTGAATTGGCACAAATGCAAAAAGTTTATGACTCAATTGGAAAAAAAAAAAGGGTTTGCAGCCGAATCGGTACAATTACAATAAGTTTAGAACTTTTTTGGTAGTTTTCCCAATGAGATTACAAACAAAAATTACAAAGACTAATGCAAGGCTATAGTATTGTAATGGCACCATACAAACTACAGAGATCATCGATTTCTTTCTCTCTCTTTTTACCCAAATTAATTAATTAAGATCATTATGGAGGGTCTGCCTTAGTCATGGCCACGGTTCGGAACCAACCGGTTCCGGTTCGTGGCCAAGCATGAATCGGAACCGGAACCGGAACCACTCCTGGCGGTTCCGGTTCAAACTTTTCCTTTTTTTTTTTTCTTCCTCCGCCGACCATGGCCGGCGGAGGTTGCCGGCCTTAGGCGAGGCCACCCTCGCCGGCGTCGGACAAGGTTGACCTCGCCTGCAACTGGCGAGGCCAGCCTCGCCCGACGCCGGCTAGGTCGAACCCTCGCTGCGGGGGCTTTTTTATTTTTTTTAAATGTTTGCCCGTTGTAGCAGCAGCAGCAGAGCCTGCAAGCCTTGCCCTCTGCAGGCTCTGCTGCTAGCCTGCTGCTGCTACTGCTGCAAGCCTGCAACTTTCTTCCTTTTTTTTTTTTGGAACCGGTTCCGGGCCGGTTCCAAATTTTATGGAACCTAAACCGAAACCGTAGGCCACGGGCCAATTCCGGTTCCGAACCGCGGACCCGGTCAACGGGCCGAGCCCGGGTTTGACCGGGCCGGTTCCGGGCCAAAACCGGCCCGTGGCCACCTCTAGTCTGCCTTATTGGTTATTTAGAGATGCATAATGAATTTGAATTTCCAATCTTTGCTATTGATAAAGCAAATGCAATAGAAACCGTAACCACGAATTGTTATCAAAAGGCTCCATGGAAATCATATGCTTGCATGTCAAATATATTGCGCACAAGTAACTTAGAGGGATTGAATCATCATTTATGATAAGTAAGATAATTGTCGAGAATCCATGAATCTCTCACCATCCAAATTTAAGTTCAACATAATTATGAATCCATCATCTCCGATTGAGCTAATGTAAACTTTGATTCTGCAAATGAATCAAATGGGAAAATTACCAAAAAATTCCTAAACCTATGATAATTGTGCCAATTCAATCATAAACGTTTTTTTATAATTAAGTCCTAAACGCTTTGTATTTGTATTAATTCAATCCATCCGGTCAATTTTGATTGAAAATTGCTAACATGGACGCTGGTCATCCTACGTGGAGTGATTGGTGCTGACGTGAACATTTTTAAATAATATTTCAATAAATTTTCAAATATTTTTATATGTTATATTCTTTTCTTTTTCTTTTTCTTTTTTTTCTTTTCTATCTCTTTCTCTCTTTTTTTTCTTTTCTTCTTTCTTTAGCCATTCGCGAGGTTCAACAATGAGCCAGAGGCGAGTGCCGACGAGGCTCGACCTTGCCATTGCTAGTCGAAGCTTGTCTTTGCTTGGCCAACGAGGCTCGCCCTTGTCAACCACTAGCAAGGTTCGCCCTCATCGGCCGATCAATGACAAGTGGCTAGTAAGGCCGAGGCTCACCATCGTTGGGCTAACGAGATCAAGCTCGTCCGTCCTCACCTCTGGCTTGGCAATCTGCTAAAGGAAGAAGGGGAAAAAAAGAAAGAGAAAGAAAAGAAGAGGAAAAAGAATAGAAAAAAATTGAGAATTTATTAAAGTATTATTTAAAAATGTTCATGTTAGTACCAGCCGTGTCATGTAGAACGATTGACATCTATGTCAGCGATTTCCAGCCAATTGAATGGATTGAATTAACACAAAAGCAACAAGTTTAGGACATTGGCCAAAAAAATGATTTAGGACTGAATTAGCACAATTGCAATAGGTTTAGGACTTCTTTTGTAATCCCCCCTCAAATCTTTATGCATATTGTTAAAAAAATATTTTGGGCGGTTCTCCGTTGTGGCTTGCAAGCCTCGGATTATGTTTAATTTTCTTTTGAAACAATAACGAGAAGTGAGGTCACAAGAAAGTAATTCCGTAAGCACTCCATAAATACTTCTGAAGACCTGCCCGTCTTTGATTGGATGAAAAAGTTCGATTCAGGCTTATTTGGCATGGTTATGGATTTTGGGTTAACTCATGACTTCTGCTTGCGTTGCGACATTTAACTAGACAAAGGTGTTCCGAAGTTTGAACTTCCCAACTATAATTTATGTGGCTAAACAAGAAAGAACGAAAGGATAGGTTGAGATAAGCTCTATTTTCATTCCCCGCTTTTAGATTGTGGATTAAACGTTACTCATTCTAACTCAAAAGCCAGACATACAAGCTACAAGCTAGGGGGACCTGCCAAAGTCTGCTTTACACCTCTGGTTTGGCTTGTAGAATTATCGTTGGATTACAAGGTCAAAAGCCGGAAGCAAACTTGCTGGCTAATGCCACACCTTCTCCCTTTAATTTTGGTGCAAGCATGAAAATCAATTTGGACACAATCTTAACATACAGACATACTTTAATTTTCCACAAATAACTGAATATTCGAATTTTGATGAGAGCATTGCCTGCAAAAAGAGAATATCCCCACCACAATAACAGTCCTTTTCTATGGATTTCTCTATTTTTTCTCTTTGGAAAGCACAATCATAGTCTACGCGTGGGGATGAAATCAAAGGAAAGAGAGAGGACAGAAACGAAGAATGTAAATGGGGTGAAGCCATTTGTCACACTTCTTTATTTAGAGGAAGAGAGAGTGGCTATAGATGTCCCAACTCAGCAACATAGTCAATTAATATCTTTTTGATAAAAATAGAAAGCGTGAGCAACCTCTTTTCGCTCTTTATTTTAGTCAAGGAGAGAGCCAATGAGCCTGCCAGAATCAGTGGAAAAAGTTATTGTCCTGGGGATCATGTCTAAGATCAGCCACCCCCACGCGCAAGAATGCCCAAAAAAAAACAGAAAAAAGTAAAATGTTCTTCATATCACTTTTTCTAAAGCATAGATCACCGACGCACTGGTCACACTATGATCGGCCATGCGTAGCTTATTGTCCCTAAAATTTGTCGAGCAAGTTGTGTCGCACCCTCTAACGATTTAAACCTTTGAACTCGAATGATTGCAGATTCAAAAAAGAATTAGGGGATTCGAGAATCGCCATCCTCACCATCTTCTATAGATGAAAAAGAAAAAAAAAGAAAAAAAGAAAAAGAAAAGGTCATTCGTATAATTTCTATTCATTTATCTGTTTTTTTCCAATATGGACAAAGGTATCAGGCACTATAATTACAAAACCTACCAAACAAAAGGCACCGGCCTCCAGTGCATCATTATTTTTCCATTTCTTTTTCACACAAAGAAAGAGTTTGAATATTCAACTAAATTGATGATTGGATTTTCCTCTTTCATATGCCAGATTGAGCACTTTATCTCCGAGTGCAAAACGAACCACTAGCTAGGCGACGCTTCATTATACTTCCCCCGTCATCCAAGAGAGGAAAAAAGAAAGGTTAGCAACATACCAATTTTTTTAAATGGGTACTTACAAACACATAATGTATATAAATTTCCCAATTCGAACATTAGTATTCTGCAATTATATGAGCACTAGGTAAGCTACTTTATATAGGATGGACTTGTATGGACAGTACTTTGAAAAAGAAAATGGGACTATAGTTAGGGTTTTGCTCATTATTATGTAATGCGTCCAAAACAAGGAAAGAGAAATGAAGTGGAATAATAAGTGGCGTACATTGAAGCATGCACATACCACACGACAGCATAAAAGTTCGTACGAAGAAGAAATGCGCAGAATGCAGAGAGGACACATGAACCCCACCGAAAACAAGAAAAGGAGAAGGAAAGATGAGAGGTGCGAGACTTTCGCGCAGAATCTCTGGAACTTGCGTACACGCACCTCCCTTTTGATGACTTTCGCTTCATGAATGTGAAGTCTGTTGAAAATGATGTGGGATTGGAGCATTTCTTTCACCATCTTTATCTCTTCAATGGGTTTGCATAGGCACCCCCATTTCGAACCCATCCTTATCTTCTGCTACAAACACTATATGCCTGTAATGCTTCCACAGTGTTCGAAGTATGCATATTTTAAGACTTGATTACTTATAAGGTGATGGATTTTATTAGCGGGTATTCTCGTGACGCATATATATTATCCATATTTTACATTGGAAAAAAGGATATATCAATTTTGCACTTCATGACTCACGAGAAAAGTTTAAAGGCTCGGACACATTTTTGATGTGTTTTTATCGTGACACGTTAATTTAACTTTAAAGTAGGGGGTCGAGTGGTTCAAGACTTGATTTGCAAGCCGAATGTCCTAGATTTGATTTTTCTGTATACCCTCGGTCTTACGAAATCTTGATTAGTCCTCAAATGACGGGTCCAGTGCTTACGTGTATCATCCGTCTTTGGTCTCCATTGGCATCTTGGTGGGATAGGACCAACAGGCTCGCTCAATCGCCAATGTTTAAGCAACAATATCCCCCTATATTTGAACATGCTGGTCTGCGTAATCGATATGCATAATCGATAATTTACCAACCTTGGACACCCTTTTGCTTGGCCAAAAAGAAAGTCATAACACACTAATTAAAAAAAAAAAAAGTTACAGCACATCAATTTACGTTTCCCTAATGTGAACTGGGAAGAAGTGGAGGGTGGCCATGGTTATATCCCTTTTCATGAAAATGGCACAAAATCTCTAGCGCTATGACCCGTACAGGCCTCGACATACCTGTCCTGACCATTATCTAATGTCTGCAATGATGGGAAAACATTGGCTTAAAAAGCAACCCGGATCAATCTTGTCTTAACAAAAGTGCGCTAGTTTGTCTTTTCGATTTAGTTATTGGAAACCCAAGAAAATGCAAATCCTTCGTTTTGCTTTATAGCAAGTGCAAAAATTAATTGTTGACAGACTTTCCATAGTATCATCAACTTTGGGGGATTAGAAAGAGGGTAAGGACCATAAGAAGTTGACAAATGTCATTGAATAGTCTCTCTCAACTCAACGGTCTAAGGGGGAGCGTCCTTCCGCTCTAACTCTCTCGGGATTTCCTCTTCATATGACGTCGAAATCATTGTCAGTCGATTGAGAAATTACTCAGAAATTTGCTGACTTTTGGAATATAGAAAACTCAGAAATTGACTATTAGTCGTACTTTGTAGTTGCTGTAACTAGTTTCTACTTATAATGCGTAAATTATCTCTGTGAATGGTAAGTTGATTATAGAGTTAATTCGTGACCGAAAAATGTTGATACTTAGTGATTTACAAAAAATATTGTATAATACCACAAATTAGCATAAGCTGTGATACATATACTTAATATTTTTCTCAAGAATTGGTGTATTTTCATAAGTCCTTGTAAATGACAACTTAGTTGTCATCCTTCAAATGCTCTAATTAACCTCGAAGTCAAGTAAGGTTGAGTTTTCCGACTTTTCACTTTCCAATAAGACATTGTAAGCAACTTGAACTTATTATATGTTTTTTTTTGGGGGGGCTTTTATATGGTATAAAGGCTGTGTAAAACATCATTACACAACCAAATACAGGCACTAACACGTATACAATTTTAAATTTTTGCAACTATATTCATTCCATCAGTAGGTGAGAGTTTCTATTTCGTAACTGCTTGTGTGAAAAGGTATTTTAAACTTACCCATGTTCTTAGTAACTTACCTCAACAATCATAAGAGTTCTTTTACAGGACATAAATCTAAATGCCCTATCAGTGAGTATTTGTGTTGAAATGCCATAATCTTCCTTAATCAATAGTAAAATTTAAATGTTATAGCGAATAATTCTTGTAAATGTTAGGTAACTTACTATTTTTTAGTAATTGGATTTTTTTATCCTTTTTCTTTGGCCAATTTCATGTTTTCCTCTTGAATGTTATATAGCATTACGATCTTAAAGTAATATGTATATAAGTGCTAAATGGGAAAGCAACAAGCGAGATAAATGGCACTTTTCATTTAAAAATCTATACTGGTCTTGAGGCACGTGCATAATTGTAGATTAATTATGTTTGAAAAAAAAAAGGGCGGCGTTTTTTCCGTTCCTCATTTGACTTAGATACTCCCATTTTTTGTGTTTTGATCATACTAACCTTTATGGAGCCCACCATTTCTAGTACAACTCTACAAAGGTGATCTTTTTTTTATTATTTGGATATCGTTTCTTTTTTTCTTTGCAGGTCTCACGTTCTTTCTTCTTCTTCTTTTCATGCCTTTGACATCTTAATTCTTCACTCTTGCAAATCGCCTTTGGCATGCATTGTCATCAAAGAAAATAGATTACCTTAATTCACCTAAGATCAAACAACCGGATTAAACATATTCTGTATCATTATTTCCAACAAGTCAATTAATGAGAAGCAACAACAACATCACAAAACTGATTATGAAGAACTTATGGAAACGATAGTAAAAAATTGAATTCAGAGGAAGGAAAAGTTTATAAGACGTAAGTATGCTATATACTACAAAGCAACTATGCAATTGATTCACAAACACTGTTTTGATGCACACTATGCTCTAAATGCAGAATTGAATCACAAAATCAAGAATTTCCACGACCCAAAAGTCAAATTCACTTTTAAGAAAAGATATCAAGATATACTCAATAGAGACTGGAATGAGCATGGTTTGAGAACAAGAAAACTAAAAAAAAAAAAAAACAAGCTTTCGCTAGAACCATACCTCTGATAGTGAATGAAGAGTGTGCAGATTGCGAAAGTAAGCAATTTTTTAGGAATTGCATATGCAGGATAGATTTACTAAAGAAGAAGGAGAAGGAGTGGGAGGCCTAAGAGAATGGCTTGTCAAAGAGAAAATATAGAGATGATTTGGAAAAACGAAGAACTGAGATGTCAAAGATGTGGAAAGAAAGAAGAAAAAGGAAAGTGCAACCCGCAAGGAAATAGAAGAATGACCAAATAATTAAAAAAAATTGCTCTTCTAGAGCTGTATCAAAAGTGGTGGGCCCCACAAGAAATGGTATGGTCAAAACATAAAGAAAATAAGTGTTTAAGCTAAAGGATAAGTGGAAAAAGCGCGACTCAAAAAAAAAAAGGAATCTTGCTTTGGAAGAAACTTGGTGATTATTTAATTGAATGGACGTAGTAGTGAGTAATTCTTTTTTTCAAAGACTTTAGATAATAAAATTGTGCAAATTGATTTACTTAATGAAGAGAGAATAACGGGTAATTCTACTTTTTATATAGAGTTTGATGCAGGGCAATAATGGAATATCTCAAAAGTGAGACAATCGAAGGTTTTGCCTTAATAAAAAAGACTAGACTTCAAGCACATTCTATGCATATGCTCGATTAATTTTGATGCTCCTAATTTATAAAAGAGTTGTAAATTAAGCATTAATATAGGTAATTAGGGAAGTTTAAAGAGAAACTAAAAATTTTAACATAAATACATATATACACACACATACATACACATGCACATAAATACATATTTTTTCTACCCTCTATTCTCTTTCCTTCTCCACCTTTTTTCCTAAATATACTTTGACATAGTTTGCCCTGCTTCCAAGGTCAAAACCAAGACAACTCTATTTTATGGCTTTCATAATATTTCCAAGTATAGCTAGAAATATATGAACAGGTGACTACTGATTAGGCTTCTTAGCCAAGAATATTCGAGTTCGATTTCCTTCTCGAACCGTGCAACTTGTAAAAGGATATTTTTTTGTCATGCCTCCGCTGCGCTCGTGTATGTTATATCTATACCATTAATCAATATGAATAAGGATAGCTGTGAAATTCACGACTAAATGCATCAATGGTTGATATTTTCGGAGATGCGGATGAGGGCGTCATTACTCATTAGTCCATCTTGAAGACATTGAGTTTACGTAATTCACGTGCAACTAATTTCTATCGGTGAATATGATTTACTTGTAACGAGATACTCCATCCCCGACCCTATTTCTATTCTACAACTCGTTGATGCAAATCATTCATCCATGCGGATAAAGACGGTTATAAAATTTATAACTAACATACTAATAGTTGAGGTATGTTGAAATAGGAAAATTTAGTCAATTAATCCTAAACCCATCGTAAGGATGTCAATTCAGTCATAAACTTTCAAATTTTATCAATTTTATCCTAAACTTTTGAACGAGATTCCAATATAGTCATTTCGATCAATAATAGCTGAAAATTGATAATATGGTGATTCAATCATCGCTAGCTATATCAGCGATTTTCGGCGAAAATTGACAGAAATAACTGTATTGAAATTACGCGCACATATTTTAAACTCAATTGGCAAAATTAGAAAATTTATGATTGAGTTGATATTTGTACAATGAATTTATGACCGAGCGAGACAGAGAATCATTGTGCAGTTACCTCCCCCAAGGAAAAATTGAAACCAAGCGAATTAACAAAAGCGACGGACCTACGTAATTTCAGTGAGTGACGTAACCTTGACGTCACGCACGTCGTCATGCGCACTTGGAGAGGATTAGCATGAGGTGGCAGCTTCGATCGTACGCTTAAGGGGAGGGGGGCAGATTTGCAATTGTGAAAAAGATAAAGTCCTGAAAGCGAAACTGCCGAAATCTCTCTCTACCTTTCCAAAAAGGCTATCGTGCAAACTTCCAGAAATTTCGGATTCTCCCTACCAATTCTAAAGTTTGTTCACCAGTACCCTCGAACCATTTATCAAAAAAACTGTAAAGCTTTTTCTCCGATGTATTGCTTATCGAACATATTTTGGAGCACTCGTTAACGAAATTCGAATCACTTTAACGAAGAAAAAGGAGGGGCTGTCACGATTATTACTAAATCACTGTTCAATCGAGTAATCATGTATTATTTATCCACTCGACGTTATCGCACAACTTTTGTTTCACTGGCGTACTAAACTCGTTCGTATATGCAACTTTTAAGAGAGATGGGTTCTTACTCTCTTTTTGTCATTTTATTAATAATTTTTAATAAGTCGTTTGTTGATAATTCAAATTCCTTTTGAGGGTATTTTTCTACCGATAATATAAGTGGAAAAACATTTGTTGGCTCTTGCACATTTTCGATTATGAAGTGAATATTGGAGAAGTGCACAATTAAATCGAATATCTAGGTCGAAACAACTTTACTTTTCATCTCTTTCATGCCCCAAATATTATTATCCATCCAATAATCAGTAAGCTTTTTTTTTCAGACAGATCATCTCGTTTTTCAAAATCTGTGAATCTTCAGCGGAAAAATGGAGGAGGAATAAGAAGAAGAAGAAGAGGAGGAGGAGGAGGAGGAGGAGGAGATAGATTGCGTGATGTTGTTGGGCTTTATCATTTGGGCCAATACTCCAAGTTCGAGGGACCAAGAAAAGGGTTTGCTTGGCAGGAGTAGGCTGACAATTAGAGTGGTATCGTGTTGACATGCTAAATTGTCTCGACACAAACACGATGCGCGTAATATATAACACGCATTGACTAATACGATTACTGAGTGTGTTATTGTATCAGGTGTCGACAGGACACAATGCCTTAATATGGTGACAAGTATACGTTCATCTGTGTACACAATAAATATGTTTATCCATAATAATCTGTATTGACAAGTTTAATACGTTCGGACACATTTCTAACCAATATTACTATTCACATTACATTTGGAGCGTAGTGTTGAGTTTGTGCTTTTCTTGTTATTCTATGGAATTTGTATCTCTTGATGTGTTTTTGTTTTATATTTGAGTGTTTTAATATGGGTGTTATTTTGATAGATTTTGAAGTGTGAAAAAAGCGTTTAGATACAAGGATTGAACATGTTAAAACATGCCTAATCACGCAATGTTCAAAAAATAATGGGTTAGTATGTTGATTTAAACGTTTCCATTCGGGTCCAAACAGGTTAAGCGAGTCAATTACATGTCATGTCATGTCATGTTGTATCGTGCAAACAGGTCGTGTCGAGAATTGCCGGCCCTAGATAAGAGTGTGCAAGTTCTAAAGTGGGTAGGATAGTTGCCTTACTCGAAAACCTATCTTATAGATATTGTTTCCGAAATTTTATAACGTCGAACCTATTCTACAAGGTATTGGAACCACCATAAAACCCGGAACCTGCCGGTTCCTTAAGTTTCAAGGTACGTGATACTAGTCTATACTTTTTTTAAAAGCTTTTTATTAAATAAAAGTCATAATGTTTAATTATTAACACATTTGACATTCAACATAAAGACATAGGTATCTTACCTTACCAAAAAAAAAACATAAAGACATAGGTGGATTCCTAATAGAGTACATGTTCATGTCTTACAGTTACATAATAACACGGTATAATAACAACGCAAGTAAAATGCTAAAGACAAATACGTTTCTTCTCCTCATTCCGCGCATTAAACATGAAAAACTTGTAAAGAAAAGGGTAAATTATAATTGATTTAGTACATAACGATTCACTTAATATCAGGATAATGAGGTAGCAAATTGATTGTATTTTGTCCATTTATACAATCAAGTACCTAATCTTTTTCTATTTGTTCAATCAAGTACCTCAACTTTTTCAAATTTGGTTCAATGTGAAGTGTCTATAAAATAAATTGTCATGTCCCAATTAGCTTGCTTACTAAGCAAAAACTCCATCATCTCTATTTAGGTGTTGGGTGACAAGGAGACAGAGGGAGTGCGAACTTGGACGATCTTCCGAGCCAATATGTCTCTATTGACATGACATCATTTCAAGAAGCCACATTGGACTCTAATTGGACAATTAACATCTATTTACCGCCCCTAGCATCCAATTTGGCATTTTATATTCGCAATCTTAACAGAGGACTCCTATTGACCCGCATTTGAAAAGTTGATTATACATGATTGAACATAAAAATGTTTGGTATTCGATTATTAAAAAGGGTAAAAGTACAGGTGCTTGCAATGTAATTATCCCTTTAATATTATAAAGAATACCCCGTATCTTTCTACAAGGTATCCTCTCCGGGCATAGGATATAAGGTACAAGATGGGTATAACATGGAACACCCTATACTCAATGCTCACGAAATTTCAGAACCTGGAACTTTCCTTGCGACTTCCAATACCCATCCCGGAACGTACCGACCTTGCCTATTCTATCGGTTCCACAGGTTCACTTGCACGGTACTTGATACACGTCTCTTCTTTAACATTTCATTATTTTCTTCCCCATCTTCCAATCCTCTAGAGATGGGACAGTTTCAATCAAGCTCCAATTCTACAGACCCTTTTCCTTCTTTTCATGACTAAGAGAACACTAAGTTCCAATTATATCAAGACTGTCTGAATAACGGAAAGAACGAACTTCAAAGACGGTTGCTCCGAAGAACTGCAGTTGAAAGCATATTAAAACAAGCACCAGAAGACAAGAAAAACAATGGTATCGGACAGTGTCATGCTTCAATTCTTCATCGCATAAGCCCCCGTTTCGACACCTGGTGTAGCCTTGATCAGTGATCAACAAACGAAAACTTACAAAGAGCTCCTAAAATGCAGAGATGAATAAACCAAGTGATTTTAGTCGGAGCATCCATCACGACGGGTAGAGAGAGAAATTAAACCGTGCAACGGACCACATTGTCACGGCCACAAACACAGACAAGCAAAAGTTAGCACAAGCCGTGTGTCGTTTTTCTTGTAATCAGAAGCAAAACTCGTTGAAACACGACACAAAAATATGGCGGCAATGGGCAGAAGAGGGGCAGACGTTGCAATTTCCACCCCAGACGAGCAATTACTGGAAATGCCTTCATATCAACATCACGACCTAGGGCAGCATTGTTCCCGCGGACATGTGATTGGTTCCCCTGAAGAGTTTTTCTCAACCCATGAACAGTGAGTTCATCCGCCCCGTTGATGGCACAGCAGATTTTTCGCTGGGCATATCAGAGAAACCATACAGTGAAGCAATATTACCCGTCCTAACGTTATAAGAACATCCGATCATACGGCCAAAGTTATCACCGTATCATGACATCCGACATTTTGATAACAAGCAGCACAAATGATTGCAACCAAAGAGTTAATTCCAAAAGATCCAAATCACGAATCCAATCTTACATATAAACAGAGACTGATTTCAAGCACACCATGCAAATCCAGCCAGACCACATTCCCGACTACTGCTGCATCCAGAAAACTAGTGACTACATTTTACAACTAAAACCGAAAAACGCAACAACTATAACTCTGATGGATCAGTTCGCCAAGCTCAGCTCAAGAAGTGTTCATGGCCTCTGTATGATAATTGTCCAACTCTTTGTCAAGTTGATCAGCAGATTTCTCAACAGGTGGGTTTCCACGGCCACGGCCTCGTCCACGTCCACGTCCACGTCCACGGCCACGGCCACGAACATTCCCAAAACCTCCACGACGGCCTCTGCTGCACAAGTTCACCAAGTGTAACATATTATTTGACTGAGCAAAGTTGCTACAAAACTAAAGGTCGCACAAGATGCCTATTCAGCCCCTATAATCAATTCAAATGCCTAGAATATGGCAGCCAGCAGGTTCCATTAAGATCCAACTTTTGATTCTGACTTTCCACAGCTATCACCTAAACTTATATCCTGAATCTAGTCATGACACCTCAAGTTTAACTAGAGGTGCAATCTCCTAGTGGTATGCTATATATATGACTAGCCTTTTATATCTCCATCGCCCTCAAAAGAGAAGCACACAAGAACACCCAAAACTAAACATCGTCAGCCTGATGCCACAACATAAGCATCTCACAATAAAGCTCATTAACGGAGAAAGTATGGAGAATTTACCCAGTCCCTCGATTTACAACAGGAGGACCTCTAGCACCACCTCGCCCTGGCCTGCATCACTCTATGTATAAGTCATCCGCCAGAGAACAGCACCAAAGACAAAACATATAATTCAACAATTTCAAAGCAGTAAAGAAAATGGACATCATCTCTATCTATAAAACGGTAGCATCGCAACCAAATTTTACAATTGAACAAAGATAATATGATGGTAAAAATGTACAAAAAACCAAGAATACAAGGGCAAAGCAGTTATACTGATTGTCTCCAATGAAAGAGTGCGGAAATGAGAATTGGATGAGAGGGCAGACTCAGCAAGAAGCAAAAGGTCACACGCCTTCAACCACACGAGGCAATTCCATGATGGCAGAGAATGCTTGGAAATAGCTGAAGGCAAGATCAGATGGATGATATGACTCAGATTCATAAAGGTTTCGACGGTATTTTGCAGCATGATTACTTAGCTGGAGACAGTACAGAGGGCTCTTAAAAAATCTAGCTGTGATCCTAGTATTAACAGTGCTTAGGATCCTATTCAAAATACGTCTGATGGTACTTAAGTTGGTAAAAATTTCTCCAAAAATCTCCAAACACAACTTTGTTATTGGTTTGCGAGGATAAGCTGACAACAACAGAAACCAATGATTGGCAGATGAAAGTTCACTGGGCGGGACCCCAAAGGAAAATACTTTGCCTAGTTGTTGATGAAGCTTAATTTGAACGCTTGTGCATCATGCTTAATGTGCCAGAAAAGGAAAGTTCCATCATTCTGCTTATAGTTGTTCAGTTGCTTCTACATTTATAGAGACACGTTCATAAGTTATTTTTTTAGAAAACTTTGTCATAGATGGGGTCTTGATTTTTTCTTTTGGCCAATGATGAGGTATGCCAGTTTAAAATGATAGAGCTATATTTACACAGACTCATATGGCTTGTTGCAGGTATTAGCCAAGCATTCCTTCCCAGATAAATTTTTTTTATTAACTCGAAAAAGGGGAAACAAGAAAGGAAAAAAATCTGACACAGTGACTAGACTAAAGAATCTTTACGAAAAACAATTAAGCTAACTAATTGAAAGTAAAGGAGCATTCATATAAAGCGGAAAAGTAGTACACCGCAAGCTGAAAATTTCAAATTGGGCCTTGTAAACAAGGTCCCCTAGGCGCTCATTAATTATATTTGATAAAAAAAAAAGTTTCAATTTCCAATGCATTGATTAAACATAACAAGAGAGACTGTGCATTGAAAGTAACAAACTTCCTTTAGTATCAAAAGAGTGACTGAGGGCACTTGCTATCAAAATCCTTTCACATTAAGGGCATCTTTCTTTATGCTTCAGTCAAAGTAAAAAGAAACTTTTCAAACCAAAATTTAAAATATTATCCAAATTTCAAAAAATTAAAAATTATATATGAACCTATGAGTCAAAATCTGTATATTGTGAAGGCGTTACAAGCTAAGAATCAGCCAAAGTACATCCGTCGAAAGATTTAAATTAAATAAAAAACAAAAAGCAAAAGCCTATCCAGACAAGCCCTAAATCCATGAGCATTTTAAGTTGAAAGTCAAGTTACTTGTATGAGGTCAATAAAAAGTCATACTCCACCAAATTTTGACAAAGATGAGAAAAGAATAGATCACATACGTCATAACAACTGTTCTCTTCCTCCTCCCATTAACTCCCGTCACGTTAACACGAGCAGAGACGGGAATGTCAGCATTAGCACCCACGATTTCAATCTTCATAGGTTTCCCATCTAAAAGAACATTGTTGTACCGCTTGAGAGCCGCAAATGCATCACTTCTTCTGGTGTAAACGACCTCAGCTGAGCCCTGATTCGCATTAACATTTTAACAAAATCAGAACATTTGTTGGCAGGAACAGATCCATCATTAAAATGAGCATCAGAGTTAACAAGCAGCAACAAGTTTATCTTTCCTTACATGAATGCAAGGGAAGAGGGAAGGTAAGAAATGGATCGAGATATTTTGGGTTTAGGAAAGGGTGCACAGACATGGACCACAAGGCCCATTCCTTGTTCCTTATAGGAAGCAACAGACATTATTAACAAGACAATGTTGAAAGATGTAAGGCTACAAAACCCAAAACAAGTTACAAAATTAGAACCTTCATGCATTGAGGTGAAGTACGCACGGCAACATCAGATTCACATCAAACCAACATATTGATACAGCTTACCTATCAGACAAGATTTTCTTATCCCTCACTAAATTCACTAAATCATTTGTTAACAACTACAGCATGTTTTGTGCAATGTTTTCGATATGCTAAAAATGTGACTATGTAGAACTCGTCCTTTGTTCTTTGACATTTAGCAACAATCTTTATCATAATTTTGAACTCAATCATTGGCTCTCCCACAAAACTTCTTCGAATGAATAACATTTAGCATGACCAAATTTAAGCAAGCAAAGCCAGATTTATTACTCAAAATAAATGCCAGCACAGGCACTGGTAATGTGTTCCCACAAAAATTTCAAATTACAGCCTTGGGTAATGACACAAAGGCTGTAAAAAGTAAAAATCAAGGTGTTAAAAATGTAAATTTGACATATCAATGAAGTCTCTGACGTATCTTCTCTGAGAACCATCAAATTATCCGAGAAAGTTATTTTACCAAAAATAGGCGAACTTTATTGCATGAATCAAGAGTGAAACAGCAAAGTCGTGTTAAATGACAACTAACGTGTGTTTTCTTTTCTCTGCACAAATAAATTTCATAGTCATCCCCCATCAGGGACGAATCACTGAACAAATAAATGCCAAAATTAAGGAGAAATGTTGGAGATAAGACTTAATACACTCACACTATGAACGTGAGATCTTCTTCAAGCATAACAAAGAACATCTTGTTCTTTCATCAAATTTCAATCAAGTGCCATGTATGGGATTCAATTGGAAAAAACAAATGAATAGCAAACTAATGCAACAGACAGCTCACGACTTCAAATCAAGAATAATTTTGTGAAAAATAAAGCATAGGACATCTATGAGGTACTTACACTGGAGCGACCATTTTTATCATAGTGCACTGCATATCGCTTCACATCTCCAATTTCAGAGAACAGTTCCTGAGGTCCATGGCCAGTATTAAGAGATTATCTAGAACCGATACCGAAGCATAAGACAAAATTGCATGGCTTGATGTATACCCTTATATCCTCATTTGTCACTCCATAGTCCAAGTTGGAAACATATAATTTTGTTCCAATCTCTATTCCTTGTATACCAGCAGCTCTAATGCTATCTTCAAACAAAGCAGTCTGCCATGGGAAGTTCCTTGTTCGGCGAGTAGACTGATGAATGCAAATGAAAAAGGAAGCGAAATGGAGCAAAGGAATGCATCAGCCAATGACCAAAGATAATTCACCTTCTTCAACTTTTTTTTTTTGGACATAACCTTCTTCAAGTTCATTATGAGAGAAATTCCACAAAAATAAAACTAACTCTTAATGGGGGAGAAACCATTAGACAATGCTTAAACAACCAGCAATCAAAAGCCGCAAATGAAGCCAACAGATGATGTAGGGAATGATGGAAGTGGACCACATGATATGGATTGGCGCTATGCCACAGGTGCTCCAGTTCTGAAGTTAAGGGAAGGAAGCTCCTTCGCAAAAGCCCATAAACTGGAAGTAAACCGAATCTTGCACCGAGATGTTGCACACATAGCGAGAAAATCCATAACTCCCCCTTTAAACAACCGTTCATCAAAGAGTAAATCAATTCTACACAAAAATTGATCTATGTATTCATATTGACGACTGGGCCGACAGATAGGCAATGTCATCCTACTAAGTAGAGCTCCATTCCAGGAATACACAATAAAGCTCCCTTAGAAAAGGTGGCGAAAGCACTATGTAGTGTGGAACCAAGACTTCTTCATGAGTTTTGCCGCACATTCCGCAAAACATAAACCTCAATATCCCACTATTAGTGTCATCAATAACACACTGGTCGAAAGCAACAGGTCGGAAGAGCACATTAATGATCTACCAAATTTGGCTGCTCCCCATATAATACGTTCAGAGATCCTCTTGAGGTTTCATTTCTAATGCAAAAGAAGAGAGCTCATTATTCATTTTCTATAGCACGAATAGATCCTCTTATATTTGAAATTATACGAGACTATCAGAATCTCAGTCAAACATCCACAGATCCGAGCTTGCCTTGGCAATGGTGAAAGAAGAAGGCCGGGCATTGACGCCAAGAGGACCTCTCCGACCTGCAGCCATCATTCTTCCACCATTAAATGACCTGCCAGCTGGCCCAGCTCCACGGCCACGACGAGCCCTACCTCGTCCTCTAAATCTGTCACTGTTTCTCCTGTTCTTAATGATATCATCAAGCGACATGTCAACTGCAGTAGCCATGTAAATAGTAGTGCAAAAACTCCCCGAGAAAACCAACTATCAAGACCTGCAAAGGAAAACCAGAAAGAATACATTGATTAAGACCTCAACGTGTTAAATATGGGAACCAGTCCCAAAATCAAGAAACACTATTAGCTCGAATTCACACAGTCACTTCAAGTCAACTAAGGCGATGGCTTAAAAAGACGTTTGTGCTCAATGATTGCATGATTCCGAGACTGCTGAAATCACAACATACAGCGATAGAAATCTAACATCTTTGTTTGTTTCTTACTTATAGAGCATAACAAAGTAAAACGAAGCCTCCAATCCACAATTAGCGACGAAAGAAATCAAAAGCAGCAGTCCCCCACACATTGCACGTTCCAACCATAGCACCCTCAGAAAAATCAACCGCTTCAGCATCTCAGCGATTAGACCAACACTACATAACTTTCCCCAGATTCAGACACACAGCCTGTCGGATAAACCACGGAACCACGCCAGCAAAACTCGCAAAAGCCCTAAAGGAAAGAAACCCAACATATCCTCAAGCAGAGCATTCGGACCGAACAAACACTCTCGAAAGAACAACAAGCTGCGAAACCCACCGCAAGTTCCGGATCTCCCGTCTTCATCAACAACACTAGACTTCTACCACGACCGCCCAAAAAAAAAAAAACACAACAAAAAGGGCGCGCATCAGGACGCGCAGAAACCCTAGGATACCAATCGAAACCACCGAGGAATTACCTGAAACCGAACCGGCGGCGATCAAAGAGCTCTTTCCACACACACACACAGAGACCAAGAGCGAGAGAGGGAGGAGCGAGACGGCTACGGACGGAGAAGAACAGCGACGGAAACCGATGGAGCGAGATCGAATCAGGAGATTTGAGGATCCATTGCCGACCGGCCGGCCGGTGCGGGGGATGACGGTCGCCGGAGACTTAGGGTTTCCTTCGGCGGCGGCGGCGGAATTTGGGAGGGCGGCGGCGGCTGCGAAGCTTGCGTTCACCTCGCTCTGCTCTGGTTTCACTTCCGGCGGACCGAATGCGTCCTCCTTTTTTTTTCGCTTTTATAGCGCGGCTCGAGGACGCGTTTTTTTTTTTTTGTTTTTTTTCTCTTTTTTTTTTAGCGACGACGCGTTTTAGTGAAGTTTCCCCATCATTGATCGGATTAATTCCGTACATGTTATTATTATTTTTTTATTTATTTATCCGGAAATGGCAATTGTATAGAGTTATATCATCGTCGTCATCATCATCACCACGCTTGATTTTTTTGAAATTCATAATTATATCGTTCCAATTCCACCGTTGTCCTGAGAGGTCTTGACCGGTCTAACCTAATCTTCTCCCACCGGTTCGAATCCACCCTATATATAGTACTGCTTAGAATAGATCCCGAGTTTTATAGCTATTAAAGGAAATCCCGATCCAAGTAGGTTTACCTGGTTTTGACCCGATCTTCTCATCGGTTCGAATCCACATGTACGAGGCTGCTATCGAGGATACATCTCGAGCGCAGTTTTTAATTAATAGGCAGCGCGTGAGTTAACTAGAACTAAGGAAATGCCCGAATTACACGGTCAACCCGGATGTTTGGATTGGTACTCTGGCGATCGATTTGTTTGCGAGGAAAGGTAATAACGGAAATTGACAATGAGACCAGCTCTTCCGAATTTCAGCTTAAATTAGTAGTATATACATCGATTTTCGAAAAAAAATGTTAAAGTCTTCGACCTTACACTAATAATGCATTGCAAGAATTTCTCGGGCGAAAAATGAGAGACCGGATGCGGTTCCGGCAACTGGAACCCGCTTCTGTTGTATAAAATATTAGACTCCATCCTCGACTAATTATTCTCGTATTTATTTATTTTTATCGGGATTCTTACCTATAATATTGACTCCATTATATTTTCTTCTTATGTTAAAATGAAGGAATTATTCACTTTTAGTTTATGGATCTCAATCTCCTTGAGAGAAATATACTTGATGGCATCTCTATTTGAGAAGCGGTACCCACCAAGCACTGTTTCACTCTTCTCCCTCTCTCTTAAGGACCAAGTAAGCTTTCCATCACATGAGCCACTTTCCGAAGCACCACGGCTTCTTCCTTTTGGCAGTGACAAGGTAGGAATTTCCTTTTCCTTTTGATGCTCTTCCTTTTGTTCGCGAAGGCATCATCAGGTCAACTTTGGTCAAGGCTGAAGAAAAGTTGACATGACTGGAGGATAATTGGGCACGGGCCTCATCGACATTTCCCGATGGTCTTTTCGAAGTGTGCGGACCGATAAGTAAGTCGACAAAGGGTGCGAAGGATCTTTTGATGATCCTCGAGTGGAAAATGTGAATCACGAGTAGATCTGTCAAAATGGATCATAAACCCATTTCTTAACTCATATATCAGCAAATGGATCATAAATGATTTAGTTAAATTCACTAAATGGGTATAAACATAATATAAATATTAAATGGGTCGTAAATGGGTTTACAACTTATTTAAAGTCAATTCATCTCTCCGCCCTCACTTAATATTGCCTTCACTCACTCCGTACTCTCATATCAGTTTAGGTTCAAATTTTCTTAAATTTAGTTAAAGATGGAAATGTTTTAGCAATATGGTTCGAGTTGGATATGGGTTGAATATCGGTAAGGTCAGGTATGGGTCATTAGATTTGCATTACGTGGATATAGGTCAAAACGGATTAAATAGGTTTATTTGGGTCGGACCATTTTCGACCCGACCAAAACCCGACCCGACCCCACCTACCCGTTTGACACATTCACGAGAAACCTAAGATGCTGAGATTGGGAACGATGGTTGCCGGTTCGATGTTGTATAAAGGGAAATTAGAATACAGGTGTAGGCTAAGTAAATCAATCAATAGGTTTGGTGATCATATTGAAAAAGCCAGTGTAAGTGAGGATCCGGTTATAAACGATATGGATAAAAAGATTCGTAGTTGGATTGAAAGTTCCAATTACAGTAATGCTAATCATTTAGTGGGTGTCAGGGACGCTCATAATTTTATCTCTGATGACACCTTGTTATGTCGAAGGGACTGGAAATGTAAAAATGATGTAGAAGTGAAGATGATCAACGGGTGCTTTTTCGATTGATTTGCTGTCCTTTATTCAAACTAGAACTCAAGTATACCTAATATTGACAGTTTACAATTAACAAGAAAACGAAACACCATCGACTTGGCTGCTACAATCTAGAAATTCTTATCAATGAAATGGTTATTTTGAAACTAATGATGCCATTGCTCGACGGTTGCATCGCTTTCACTTCTTCGCAGTTGCTGTTGTCACTTACGCCCGGAATCATTGGCTCTACTTCCCGGCTATTGCATCGACTGCACTTCTTAGCAATTGCTCCTTTGACGGTTTTATTTGAAATTGTCGGCTCCATGACTTAACTGTTATATTGGTTACAGTTGCTCGATAATTGCATAGATCGTGGCCCTATAGGTGTTGATTGTTTTTTTGTCGACACCTTGCTTCAAGACAATGCCGATATCCTCTGTCGGCTAAAACTGGGTTATCTTGTTGACCAAATAGATTTGTTGACTAGCAGCTCTCAAGACATTAGTGATTTTTCTGCCTCTAGCTTCTTACCCCTCCTCTGTTGATCGAGTCGTCGATTGTAGACTTACATTCTTCTGTTGTGCTCGAATATATTTTTTTATATTTTTTTTGGAAATGTTAAAGCTTCAACAATCTGACCTCTACCTTTTGTTTGAGAAATGGAAATTATATACATAGATGGAGATTGTTTGTCAAAAGGTAGATTGTAAACTCCAAAACAATTTATTTCTATTGTAATATCTATTTTGATTTAATTTGTTTAGACTGTTAAACTTGAGGAATATTGCAAATGCATCTCAATTTTTAAATACTTTAAAACCGACTTCTATTACCATTTCTCTTTCTTTCATATTCTTTTTCACTTTTCTTAAAAAAAATTTCTCAAACAATGTCTTTAATAGTGTCCTTACTATATAACAACAGCAACAATTGTGTCCAATCATTATAACTCAACTTCAGACTTCTCCTTGCAATTTGTCTTGGGACTCGCCCGGTGAGTACGACAATGGCAACGTATGCATGCCGGCTGCAACCCCACAACTTAGCGAATTCAACGACAACGAGACACAACAGTCCTATGCTTTGGAGGATTGCAACGGCGCACATCGGAAGTTAGTCCTTGCCAAGAGGATTCCCCAGACAATACCCCTACTCTCGAAGAGCCCTAAGCAAGTCGGGTGCCGGCTTCACAGAGCAGAACGTCCGTTGTTTGAAGGACAATCCTACCTAAGATCGATGCCGACCATCTCAAAAAGGCCACTTTTACTCTGTGGCAAAGAATTAGTTGGGTAATCGTCAAGTGGACTGGGTCACTTGAGGAGGCACCGATGTTTATATGAGGAAGAGATGTCCACGGTCGGGGGAGCTCTTCAAGTACAACACCGCATACCGGAAGCCTGTTCAAGCATGATGCCGTGAGCAATCAGCAAAATCTTGCATATTGCTGTCTTTTCGCCGACCAATCCTTTAGCCTTGTCGAAGATCCCTACTTGGTCTACTGCTCAAAGACAGTCGTGCAACCTCAGTTCAAGCCTGTTTTGTGAGGAACAAACTCCACAAGCTAGAAGTCACTACACAGAGAGAAAATGACGACGTTGGTGAATCTATTGTTGAAGTGTAACTTTCGAGTTTGTTTGGCTTTCGATGTGTCGACTAGTTCTTTGAATTGTACGTACGATGTCGTCATTGACCATTGAGTCAATAAGGCATGTGAATAACATATTCGAGCTCTTACATTTACGAAGTTAATATTTCCATATGATTTCCAAAATGTAGCTATCGAAATAATAAGCTGTCAATGAGTTTGGTATCTCTGATAAATCTTCGTCATCATGCTAGATAATGCTAACATGAATATCCCCTGATCCACCCTCTAGTCTAATAGATAAATTCTTTTTGTAATGATATTTCCTTCCTTGTGTGGTGCGTGTGCCACTGCATTAGCTTGTGCATGCAAGACGACATCCGCAGACTTCACGATTCTATGGCAAGCATACCTGGTCGGTTTAATACATTAGATCCACCCACTAAGGCATTGAGAGCTGGAGTTCTCGCACATGACAGAGGGAAGACAAGTAGAAAAGTTCCCTTAGGACGTACAAAGGAGTTGGAATTCAACATACCATGATATTGGAGAAGACATGCGAGGAGATGGGTGTGTTGACGCTCTACCTACCATTCGAGCGAAAATGGCGGTTTCCCCCATTGACACGACAAGATTGGAGGATTATTGAAGTCTTGGGGGACGTCTTTCAAGTTCTCTAAGATGCGATGGATGCTTCGAGCACCAGCAATAATTACTGGCGCCACTAAGCCGTTCTGCTTTTATGCATGAAATCAACGAACAAGGACGGTGAGCCCTTTTTAAACGAAGTAGCAGTGGCAAAATACTGCGAAATCCCTCAAATATCACCAGGACATTCCACCTGTTTTTTTGGCATCCACTACCTTGTGTGCGAGGTTCAAAGGTGGAAGGGCCCGCAACTCTCCTTGTTGGGGAAGCCCGAGGGGAACCGATATTGGCGATGGCGATGAGTAGGCTCTGGGATATGTATACTGCACACAACAGTCAATTTGATATGACGAGCTTCACCCATAAACGGAGATGGCGCCCTCATTGTGCCTAGAAACTTGTACGGTCTATGCTTCGTAAGAAGAAAACACCCCACAACCTTTCACTAATTTTCATCTTCATCTACTAATAAGGTGGAGACGTACATGGAAACACACTACTTCAAATATATTAGAAGAGTTAGCAAAGACAAATCGACATTATGAAGCGGTGGCAGAGGTGAGTGACTAGTTTCACCATGGCTCGGGACTTACGGACCCCGCCATTGTCTACGGTATCATTTGAGTTAACATTCAGTACTGGCCAATGAATCTTGAAAGACAATAAGTCCAGTTTGTATGCGAGAAATTAAAAAATGGTTGTCGTTGGCCATGATTGTTTAATTGACTCCAGACAAACGTGACCAACATGAACAAGAAGACAAGAATGACGTCGTATCATCTGAATCATGGTGAGGGATGTGACGGCAAAGACACCAAATTTAGGAAAAATTTCAATTAAGGACCCCAAGTGAGATTAATTCTCAAAAAAGGGCCCAAAATGAATATTGTGTCAAATAAGAGCCTGAAGTGCTCAATCAATCTCAAATAAAGACTCGAAGTGCCCAAAAAGTCTTAAATAAGGACCTGGATCCTCGGCCGGTCAAAATACTTGCAGGCTAGCGAGAAAGTTACTGTTCCGACACTGGAATAGTAACTTTTTAATTTTTAAATTTTTTTTGTTTTTCCTTTTCTTTGTTTTATTTTCCTTTTCCTTTTCCTTTTCCTTTTCCTTTTCTTTTTTTTTTTCTTTTCTTCTTCCGCCGGCCATAGCCGGAGTCGACAGAGGTCGCCGGCTCCAGGCGAGGCTGCCCTTGCCTGGGCTGGGCGAAGCCGGCCTCGCCAGTTGTAAGGGAGGTCGAGCCTTGCTAGCAGCCGGTGAGGCTACCTCGCCCAACCCAAGCGAGGGCAGCCCTCGCGCCGACGCTGGTGAAGGCGGCCTCACCTGAGGCCAGTGGAGGCCGGCGGAGGAAGAAAAGAAAAAAAAAATAAAAGGAAAAGGAAAATAAAAAAAGGAAAAAAGGAAAAATTAAAAAGTTAATATTCCGATGCCAAAACAGTAACTTTCTCGCGGCCGGCAGGTATTTTGGCCGGCCGGGAATCCAGGTCCTTATTTGAGACTTTTTGGGTACTTCAGATTCTTATTTGAGACTGAATGAGCACTTCAAGCCCTTATTTGACACAATGTTCACTTTTGGCCCTTTTTTGATAATTTGACCCCACTTTGGGTCCTTAATTGAAATTTTCCCCCCCAAATTTATTAGACATTCTCTTTTAGTTTAATTTGTGTGCAATCGTTAGGGCCACCAAGTTTAATTTTTTTTTATCCAATTTTTTTGGAGATGTACTTGTATTTTGATTTGGTTTAACCGATTGATTGTTTTCATTGACTTTCCTCGATTTTTTTTTACTTTTTTCACTAATTGAAACATAAAGTGTATTTTTTTTTCCTTTTCAACTAAGAACACTTAAAAAAAATTAGAAATCGAACTGTAACCAACCGTGCCTAGCACAATTCGATAGGATAACGTGTCAGGCTTGGCATGCCTCGATCGGCATTGGCCTTATTCGTATTTTTTCAAACCCCTACTTTTTTAAAGTCCGGCCTACGCAAGAAGACATTCTTGGGTGCACAATGTGCATATGAACCCAGTGCATCCCAACCATACATCATGTGGAACTACCAACATCAATGGATTAGATGACTTGGACTCACATACACCCAAATCATGAAAGAACTTTTCCTACGCGTTGTTAACACCAAAAATTTGGAGACCCAGTCAATCATTCATTACATAAAAATTAGGGATTGATCCTGGTCCCTAGAAAAAATTAGTTAAATTGCATATAGATTAGAAGCATTTGATTAGTATCGAGGCCCATATAATTGCATTTTGCATTAGGCCAGCAGTGGCAAATGAACTTGAAGTTGACCGCGGGAGTTTAGCTTGCATATCCAGCAATACTCAACCAAGCTAAGGAGATAGGGGCCGAAAATTTTAACGGTAAAAGCGGCCTAGGTTGTCATAATTTGAGCTCAAATCAGCCCATTAAACTTTAATTAAAGAAGAGCCCGAAATAATTTAGCCCACTGAGGAATTAAATAGAAAAACCAGGTTAAAGCCCATTATATTATAAAAGCCCGGCCAATTAACCTAGGTTTAGATTATAAATATGTCGTTATACTCCTTGGAGTGAGGGGAGCGCTCATAATTTTCAAAACGCACAAGAGTGAAACAAGTGAGTAATAGTGAGAGCCAAAGGGAGAGAGAGAGAGAGGGACAGGCCAAGCTCCGCTCCCGCACATGCCCGTGTCGTCACTGCCGTCCGCACCCGTGCACTCAGTCGACTGCATCCATCACTTGACCACCCACGCTCATGTGCCTTGCGGCATCGGCTCGCCTGCTGTTGCCCCTAATTGACCGGTTCTTGCGGCCACTCCCCAAGCCGCGCCTGTTCGTGCCTGGCTGTGCCCCTACCACACCACTGAAGCCCCACGCCCAACAAACCTTGTTGCCAATCGCCCTACCATTGCCGCTTCGCGCCCAGCCGTGCCAAGCCATCCCCGGCCACGCCTGATGCGCTTGCTGCCGACTGAACCGAGGCCCAAGCCCGTGTCGCCGCTGTGTCCCAGTCGCGCCGTTGTCAATTCCTCGCCATCGGCCATCGTCCCAACCCACGATCCCGAACCCCATCCAAGTTCGAATTGAAAATATCCGCAAATCAGATAAGATTGTTATCCGAATATTTTTAAATATTTAATTTCTTGATTTTCGTATATTTTAAATATTTTGTAAATATTTTGTGGATTGCTAGATATTTTAGGGATAACGTGTGCTATATCCGCAATATTCGAAAATATCCCAAATTAGGAATTTTTCCTAATATAGCAACATACCTAAACAACTATTTGACCTTAACCTCAAGGTACAATACATAATCGTGCGAAAGATTGTTATCTTATCCATAACCACTTAGATACAACAATATATATTATTTGCTTTCCAAATTCAAATGATCGGCTTTCTATCAATATCTACGACCATATAGATATGATCGTTAACTCGAATCGTTTTCCTAATTTGAACGTGATAAATAAACTTTGCAAATTGAGTGGATTGTTTGAGTGCGATTGCTATCCTTTGTTTGATTGCTTGATTTTTGAAATAAAAGAAAATCCAAAAATATTAGTTAGGATTTAAGTTAGAGATATTGCATGTTTAGGGTATCCCGGGTATATCTAAAAGATAGGATATTTTTCTAATTAAAATTGAGATTTAGGGTAGCTTATTTCCTAGTTTAAATTAGTGATTATTCTAGTCTTAATGGATTATTTAGGATATTTTCTGGTTTCGAATTTTCATAAAAAACATCCAAAAAGAAGTCGTTTTAGAATAAGTTAGAGTGTCTTTCTAGAATAAATTGCATGTTATTTTAGGCATTTTTATTATTCCGAATTTTAATGAAAAATACCCAAAAAATGCATCATTTGCCCGTCATTAGAAGTAGGTCATATCGTCGCATTATATAGTTTGCAATTTAGGTTTCATTAATAGCATGTAGGTTCGTTTTCATTTAAATAAAGAGAAAACCCTAAAGAATACATTGAGTGAAGTGTTTGTTAATTAGAAATCATAAAAGGACTATATGTGTGATTTTATAGCCAATAATGCAAATGCTTACGTTGCTAAAAGGTACGTTGTTATCCTAAACTAGTAATTTATTTACTAATTTTCGGGTGTTAAATTGGTGGATTGTAGTCACCTTGTATGTTAGTGAATAAGTAATAAAATGGATCAAGATTGCCTACTCAAACATTTTTTTTAAATAAAAGGTACCGAAAGGGCGTTAGACTACCTCTAGCGTAACCAAGCCTCCGAATTCAAAATCTCTGGTTCGTAAAAATAAAACATATCTCTCTATATTTTATTTGGGTTTCTAATTAACACACCGCAAAATAGATTAATGGTGACTCTAGTATAAAAATATTTGCATGTTAAAAACTTAAACTCTAAGTCACGAATTGATAGGACTTAGGAGGGCCAGAATTAAGTTTGGACTTAATAATTCATTAACCGAACCCCTAGGTAGTACATCCCGAGGATAGGTCCGAACACACGTGTAGAGGATTTGAAAACCAATCTTTGTCATTGGGTCTGGGAATTAGAATCTGCGAATGAGAGATGCCTTTCCCTAGTTGTCCACCATAAGTAGGTCGTGGAATCAAAATGACCTATCAACGCATAGACATGTTGATCCGAAACCATTAGAAAGACCTATGTGATTCCATACCGATGATAAGAAAATGCTGATAAGCCTTTTACCGATATCTCGAAATCAAGCAGCCTTTGCTTACAACACAGACTGTCTAATCGTTTTAAAGATCAGATTGAGACTCGCACTTGCTGTAACATGCCTCTGCTAAGATTGCTGCTCACTGCTGATTTCACAACTGATCATGCTGGCCCCCAAATACTCTCGCGCAGTGTGCCTAAAATCCTGAACGACAAGACACCATTCATAGCCGACTCCAAGGCCACGCCACTACCAACAAGAACAGTTTCTCGTACGGACATCGTTAAATCTCTGCTAAGTGGGACAGATCAGTGGGTACGGAACGAGGTTGCTGTCAACACCTTCCTATCAGCACCGTCATGAATCACGTCAACGTCTGCCTGTGCCAGTCGTGCCCTGTCTGCTCTCTCGCAATCACTCTGTCATCATCATCAAACAGCGTGGCTTGACTCGCCCGGCCAACTTCCCTCACAAACATCCAAGTCAAATGAACTGGGACTGCAGATCCACAACCGATCGTTTCATGAAACACCCAGAAACACACTGGACAAGAACAATCCCACTAGACGAGCAAACAAAAAGTGAGAACATCGTACGATAACACCAGAGAACTACAGAGTTACAAATCAGACCGTGGAAATAGACTTCCCCGGTTGTCATTACTGCTACTAACCTAAACCACATCAACATTGCACATTGGAGTTACATAGACAAATAGTCAACTGCCTAATGCCAAGCCCAACTCTAGAGAAGACCTGAACAGACATAAGAAACCCACAGAGCAAACTGTCCCATATCCTAATTTTCTACACTCACTTCAGTCAGCGGCGCTTTCACCTTTGGGGGCCTGCCCCTCGGCCTCCCGGTCCCTGCAGCAGACACCGTCGCCTCCGTCAATCCACCCAACCCTCCGGTCGGTTTTGCCATCTTCCTCGGCCGACCCCTCGGCCTCCCACTGCCCGTGGAGACCTTGGGCTTCACCGGCTTCGGCACGCTCGGGTCCTTCGGAGGGCGGCCCCGAGGCCTCGCCGGGGCCGGGGCGGCTGGGGCGGGTACGGGCTCCTTGGGCTTCGGTGGCCGGCCACGGCCGCGGCGGGGCGGCGCGTTGGGGTCGGGTATCGTGTAGTTGTTCTTCCAGAAGACGAGCTCCCCGCTCTCTTTCATCCGGTTGAGGTGGTGCGACAGGAGCTGGGAGTGACCTGCTGGTAACTCTCCATACTTGGATTCTATGTACTTCGAGATTGATGTCTTGTTGGACCCATTGGGCTCCCTCAATGCGTCCACTGCTGCTATAATCACCTGTAATGACACATCTCAAAATAGAAAATAAAAGGAAAGAGACAGAAGAATCAAAGGGTGTCATTAGATAGAGAAAGCAAAACCGAAAGTAAAAATCTTGATCTTCATCATCTCTATGACAGGGATTCAGGCAAACAGGAAAAATTTCTCTAGGATCCCAACCATTAACAAAAAAACCCACTGCATTTCTCATTTACCAAGAAAGTAAAGAATCAGGGTGGAAATAAAAATCAACTAGCTGGACCTCAATCTTGGAGGGGAGAAGGTTTAGGGTTGGATCAACTCAGTGAATTCCCCTAGATTTATGTTTTCTTTCCTGAAATGTGGACGAAACCTTAGCTCAATTTAGTGAGCACGCCCCCCAATCGGATCCAGATTGTGACATCCACCCAAACCAATTGTCAGCATATTCACCCAAACCAATTGTCAGCATATCAAGAAATTGAGCAGTTAAATCGACGCAAACAAAGTACACCAAACCAAGAATGCCATGTGGAACCAGGTGTCAAAATCTAAGATCAAGAAAACTCTCAGCTCGAGCATTTCCCCAGACCCATCACAAGAAAAAGATAACCCAAAACCCAAGAACACCCGAAATGACGGCAACCAAACCCTCCCACAGCCACTCATCCTTGATTCCACCGTACAAACCCCCAAAAGACATGGTTTTTTGCAAAAGAAAATCCTTAAGTCTTTCTGCTAATTCCCATAAAAGGGCTAGAGAGAGAAAGAGAGCGGGAGAGGGTGGGTTGATGTTACCTCAGGATAAGGAGGGAGTGGTGGAGGCTTATTAAACTCTGTAGCTGCCATTAAAGTCACAGAGAGTGAGGGAGACACACACACACTCTCTGAGACAGAAGGAGAGAGAGAGAGAGAGCGTGTGGAGCTACGAAAATCCTAAGACAGTCCCCACCGAGCAGCAGCTACACCCCAACGCCCCCTTCCCCCACACAGAGGTTGTTGTTCCTCAAGAACAGTAAGATGTAGACCCGAGAAAAAGCAGAAAAAAAAAAAGAAAAGCAAAGACCGGGCAAAAAGAAAGAAGGGAAAAAAAAAAGAAGAAGAGTTTGCAGGGAAGTGGATTTTCTTTTTCAGGGCATTAAATTACAAATTTCTGGCCTTTCTCTTTTAAATTTCTGCCGGGGGATTTTGTGTTTAGACGGCCAGGATTGTGATGGCGACTCTGATCCAAGGGCGCACGATCCGCCGTGGAGGGGTCGCGCAGATCGATGATGTGGCGGGCGCCGTTTGCAGGCAAGAGTATGGTCTCTCTGTGTGCATTTAAATAACACAAAGGTTTCTGGCAAGGAAAAAAAATGATATTTATATTTATACACATATATAAATACACAAAGGTTATCCTCCTCTGTGTATAATGAATATATTTATAGGAGAGGATTTTTGGAGGCATCACTTTAGTTATCACTCAGGGTCACATGGTCCCCCCCACCCACCCACCCACCCACCCACCAACAAGAGCTTTGGCAGAAAAAAAAGAAATTCACTTCTTTTATTTATCCTGATGAACAGGTAATTTGTAGGAAACCCATTGGCCCCGGCCCCGGCCCCGGCCCCGGAGTGTATCGGCCCGGCACATCTGGCACCCTCGAATCGTACTGATCGTGCGCGCCGGACCTGACGCGCCGGCGTGCGGGATGATTGCTCGAAGCTAACCGCAGTAGCTCGCGCGCACTCATCGGAAGGTTCATCTCGGACCATTTGGATGCCGGAGGTCGCGCGTGAAGTCGAATCTAGCTATCCAAATGAGCACTCGTTTGATGTTCGAAGGGATAATGACACAAACAGTCCTTATACTTTGACCAAATGTGCAATGCAACTCCTGAACTTTTAATTTGTTCAATACAGTTCCTAAACTTTAGCCTAATTTCAATGTGGTCCCTAAATTTTTAATTTGTTCAATATTGTCCCTAAACTTTTGATACATGTTCAATATGGTCCTTGCATTATATGAAAATGTTCAATATAGTTCCTAAACTGGAATCAATGGAAAAACTACATTAAATATTTTCATATAGTTCATGGACCATGTTGAACATGTACTAAAAGTTCAGGAACTACATTGAACAAATTAAAAGTTTAGGAACCACATTGCATAATAGATTAAAGTTCATATACTATATTAAATAAATTAAAAGTTCATAAACACATTACATATTGAATCAAAATTTAGGAATTGTTTATATCCTTGTCTGATGTTCGAGACGAGCGAAACCCGATAAATCTTCGCTATCGTGTCCAACGGCTCGTTCAGGAATTGCAGCAAAGGCCGACTCAAATCACTGGTGCAGGCTTGTCGGCTTTCACGGTCGATGGCTGGTCCATGGCTCAGTTCAGTTTGGTCAGGCCTTCTTCTGTCTTTTGTTTGCGCTTGTTCTGTTTTTGCTTTGGCCTTTTTCCTTTGGTCAGCTTTTTAGTTGAGTCAAACGATCTTTTTTGTTTGCTCTGTAAGGCTAATATCAGCTGATGAATGTTGGGCTTCATCCACATCAGAACAACCGGTAAGATATTCAATAATTCATAATTTATATATATGGTTTAGAAATTTGAAAGATTCGATTCAAATCACATACCTTGTTTAGTAATCACCATCCTTGAATTGATCGTTGCGGTAGAAACCGTACGGATCTAGGGCTAGGTCTTTCTCTCCTTTTCCTCCCTCAGACGGTCTTGATGGATAAATTTTAAGTTGAAAATAGGCCTTCCTCTCCTTCTCATTCTCCTCCCATATAAAACTATTATGGGCCACATGGAGCTAACATTCTCGTCTAGCCAGTCGCCGGGCCTCGCCTCTCCGGCCTCTAGTGAGGCTCACCCCCACTGGTCCTCGCCAGCCTTTGGTAAAGGTCGCCCCAGCCAGCCACTGACGAGGTCGAGGTTAGACCTCGCTAGCCCTCACCTTTGGCCAATCGTTGGCCATCGATGAGGCCTAGTGACCAACTAGAGGAAGAAGCAAAGAAAAAATATATATAATGAAAAATAAAAAAAATAAACAATATATGAAAATATTATTGAAAATTATCCATGTTGGCGCCGACCGTACTACATAAGATAGCTCAACATCCATCTCAGCGATTTCTAGCTAAAATCAACCAGATGGACTCAATTGACAAAACGTGAAAATGTTTAGGATTCAATTGGTACGAGTAAAAGGTTTAGGACTGAATTAGCAAAAGTGCAATAGATTTATGACAATTTTCCCTATCAATAATAACAAGAGATTTGCAAATTATAATTGTGTACACATGAATTGAACATTTGAATAACATATACAGGTGAATAAGTTCACGACTAAATCCCACTGACCAAGTACATCAGAAGATCTTAGACCTGCTATCATTAACATTAGGAAAAATTACCTAATCAGTTCTAAACATATTATACGGATGCAAATTTAATCATACATTATTCAATTTTGCTAATTTAGTCGCTACTATATGACTTTTGAACTTAGCTAAGTTTTCCATGCTTCAACAAGACGCTCAGAATTCTACACGGTACGGAATTGATTAGGTTTCCCACAACTGGGTGACGTGACTTGTGACAAAACTTTGATTTATGATTCACCTTCGGAGGGATGAATGGCCACTATCCTAGAGAGAGCCATTTGAAGCAGCTGGTGCAAGAGATTCAAGGTTTCTTGAATTTCCTTTTGATATCTAACCTAATGCCGGTCATTGGAGGACCGTTACTTTGTTGGCAACTGAAGGGAAGAGCGCATACCGGAATCAACCATCTCCGAGTTCGAAAACATACGCCCCAGGAATCTATTCGACTAGGAGTTGGTCTTATCATCTGCAGTTGCTCACCAGATAGTGATGAGAGGAAATTTTTGTAGGGAAGGAAAATCTGCCGATCCTGATAGCTGCAACCCTTATTTGATGCGCTTAGTTTATACCGCTTGCTTCCCGTACCCGTGGAAGGGCTCGGGAGCCATCAAAATGGACATTACTTAATCGTATCACGGGAGACGATGAGATAATGAGAGAACATATTTAACTGGTGTCTGATTTTGTTGTCCTTTCGCAATTGACTAAAGAAATTGGTTAGAATTGATTTAGCAGGTTGCACCTACGCGAGGAAAAGTGCCCTGTAATTTCTAGGATGAAAGGCTGTTATTGAGGCCATTCAACATGCTTGCCGCTTACAATGCAGTTCTTTCTCCGTCCCTCACTTCTTGGTTCTGCTAAAAATGTCCACTTTACCGGAATTAGATGCTTCTTGGTGCTGCAATCACTAGCTTTACATCTCATTTTTACAGTCAACATTGAAAAAAAGAAAGAATATTGGGTCATACCTCACGATGCAGACTCAGTTGCTCAAAGAATGATCGATCAGTCATACATATTGGCTTAGATTGTTGTACTCTGCAGAAAGATATATATTCAAACGAACTTTTTCCTGATGTTACAATGTAGAAGAACACAGCCAAGTAGTTTTACTCTAACATTGGGAGCAACCTTGTTTTCTCGAACCACTCAATTTGACCAAGGTCTATCAAACAACATGCCATTACCAGAGGATGAAGCATATGAACAGACTCGGGTGACAAAATTTCCTGCTTCGCAATTCAGCAAATTGTAACAGATGAGAACAAGATATAAGAGAAAGCACACGTGATTAGGAGATTGATTAAGCAAATCATCACCTTAGTTGCCCTCATCCATATTCCTCGAACGGAGCTCGGCGCTCTTCAAGTCGCGGAGGTGTTGCAGTATTTCTTGGAGAAGATTCATCCCCTTGTCACCCTTCTGAATGGAGTTCATACAATGCTTTAGAAATTCTCTATCTGCTTCGAGGGCTTGTAGTCTCTCGTAGACGTGGTCGACCTCCTCCTCGATGGCTAATTTCTTCCCGTCCTCCTCAAAGTTGGAGATGTTTTCACCTGGATCCTGAACAATCATACCATCTTCATATTCAGTTTCTGTGGCATCCAAAAGAGGAAGCAGTCTTTTCGCCATCAAGCACATTGTCTCCTTCTCAGGATGGTAGTTTTCATTTGGTTCTTTCGGAAGTACGTCCAAAACCCCGTTTTGTTCTTGGCAAGTTAAATTGTGATGCTCATCAGAGTCGTTCTCATCATAGTTTGAGAATTGCTCGTTCAAGTTTTTGTCATTCACGAACTCTTCGTTGCTGCTCATTATGAGAAGCTTCTCCTCCAATTCCTTCAGTTGATCGAGAATGGACAGTCTCTCTTCCTCGAATTCCGCCAAGGAGTCATCAAGTGAAGTCATGTGCTTCACGCAATCTAGCGCCATCTCCTCCAAGTTTAGAACTTCATCGGTCGGAGTATTGTTGGGGGAATTAAGTCCTTGGTGGCCACAGAGGTTGCCAGCATCATTGTCTCTCAGCTCACGGTTCAGATCAATGTATAGATTGTCGCCATCTTCTTCATTATTGCCAAAGTCGGACGAGCTCTTACTGCTCCAATTTTCAGGACGGTTGTTTCTCATTGCTCTCATCTTCTCCTTGGCCTCATAATCTGAAACTTTCTGACGGTACATGACCAACTCTTTCTCAAGTTCTTCCTTCTCTCTTTCTCTCTTGATCATGAGCTCGTTTAGAAGCTGCAAGGCTTCCTGGTCATACTCGGACTGTTCTTCCATCATCCTCTGGTATTGCAGTGCTTCCATTTGCATTGCCGCCTTCTCCTCTTGAAGCCTCGTGATCATAGCCATGGTGTGGTTGGTGGCCACTGCAGAGGCACTCCTCTCCTCCTCTAGTTCAGCGTATAATGCACTCAGAGCTTTTCGCTCTGCTTTTAGAGCCGTCTTGAGCCTTTCGATGGATATCGCCCCATCACCAACTTCCATCTCACTGAGCACGCTTCCGTCCAACGACTCCTCCATAGAAGATTCTCTTTTCTCGGACAGCAGTAATTTCTTGTGTAAATAATGGAGACTTTCCACCGAGGTTGGTGTTTCAGGAAACTTTTCTTCATCAACTTCAGGCTCCGTTGGTTGGAAATTTATTGGATTTGCTTGAATCTCGTCGGTCAACACAGTATCTTGCACATAACTCTTTACTGCATCTGCTGTGCCTGGAGGGAGCGTGCCTACACGACAATCTTCTTACAGATCAACTCTACACATTTGTCAATAAAGTACTCAGTTCTTGCACTAGAAAGAAATGTGCAGCTTACCATGTCCATCCTGAGGTCCAAACTCAATTGAGGTGTCGGTGACTTCAACATTCTGGCCCTTTATGAGAGAGAAATTTTCTTTCGAGATTTTTAATGAAGTAAGTAGTTCTTGAGGGTGTGACTGATTGGAAGCGGGAACTTTTGTGCTTCTCACGGTGAGATCTGTTGCTATTTCAATGCAACACATTTCATCCTTCAATATGGCACCTGGCCAAAAATGAATTACTTTATGGAAGGTAAGGATTGGTTGTTTTTGGGCCAGTATAGGATATGTTTGGAATAAGTGTGACACTACATGAAGTAAGATGCTGCAAAAGCCTACTATGCCAGTAAATGTGTACCTGTTGGTTTGTTTGATTCTTCCATCCCATCTGCTTCAATCTTGTCATTATCAGCTTCCAATTTTTGAGCTGCTGGAGCAACTGAAGCATCTTCGTGTTCTAATTTCGCCTCTTCAGACGGGAGAATTGAAGCACTCTCAACATCAACCATGTAAATTCCCAATTCCTTCATCTCAGCATAGGCTGACTTCTTTATGTTGTCATCCACTATGAACGACTCTCCTAAGAGACCGATTTCGGTCTCGAAAACCAAATTTGAAGTGAAAGCTGCCTCGTGATGATGATCACACTTGCGCAGATGTTCCTCTACCAAGGCGTGAAACTTCGTGTTTTCATTGGTGGAATAATCTATCAGATCCAAAGGGATCACCCGATGCCAATCGCAAGCATCATAGTCCTTGTGTTGCAGATCAATGGCATTGAGTAAATCATCTTCGTCATGACAAGATATTGTGCTCTTTCCTTTGGAAGTCGGACTCCTATTGCTCACGCTGTAGGAGTACTTCTCTACAACCTCCGACGTAGCATCCTTAATGTCCTCAGTAGTGTCTTCCTTTTCATTCCACAGAATACTCGACAAGGACTTTGAATAATCTTCCTCGGATGCTTCTCGAAAACTAAAACTATCAACGTCAGAAAGTACCTGATGCTCCTCCGATACGCCTTCAGCTTCATCATTGTGATCTTCTATCTCACGCAAACTTTCCCTCTGATTTTGCAGTCCATCAGGTTTCTTCAGCTGTTCACATTTGGTTCCTGCATTCTCATCAACCATTTCATCTATTGAGAGGCCTCCTTTCTGGATAACATCCGAAGCGCTCCAAGAAGGCTTCCATAGCAAACAAGAAGGGTGCCATTTTCCGGTTAAGTTCTCTTTGCAGCACGAGCACCTTAAAATGTCATCTCCATTCTGGCATGTATCCTCCGTCATGATAGAGACAAAAGCTGTCCTCGTCGTTCCGTTTGATGTGTCCGGAACTGGCCCAGAGGCGAAGCAGTTGTTGCACATACCTTGTGATTCGGCCAACTTATGATGATTTATACAGTAACTCAACTTGGAAATCTCAGCAGCATGGGTCTCGCACACCTCGTCGACAAAAGAGTAATCTGCTTTCTTGCCATGCTCCAATATGCGGCCGATTCTGCAGCACAACGGGCATGGAGGCTTAAGGCCGAAGAAGTCAGCAAACTTTGAGATGAGATAGCCAAACAAAGAGTTCAGCAGAAGCATTGAGATGAGAAACCATTCGAGGACAGCATACACCAGAATGGCTATAATTCTGTGGGTGTTCCTGTGCAACATGGTTGCAAACTTGTTGGCAGCCATGTCTGCTGCTTTCCTTGTCTTGTCTAAATCCACCTCATATAAAACAGAGAGAGAGAGAGAGAGAGAGAGAGGAGGCTCAGTTGCTACCTAGTTACAGTGTGTCAAGAGTTTATCAGGTGAATGCGACACTTTTATTCTATATATGCTATTTCTAGCATGTCCAAGCATTAGTATGGGATGTCCATGGCCATGGAAAAGGAGTAGCCCATTCCATAGGGAGGGCTCAAAAGAGAATGTGTGTCTAAAATATCCAAAGAACGAACTAGGTATAGATTTAACAGGTGGAAACACACACCACCTGGAATCAGGCTCCACGGCGCTTGATTAGCGCTGCTTCACGCGGGGTCGTAAAGGTGAACAGAAAACATAGGCCCACCTGCCCCACCACGGCATGGCAAACGCTCTATATTACAACAGCTTTGTCGTCTCACTCGTATATCGTAAATATAATCATACCAGGGATAAAGTTCACCGTATATACAAAACTTCCATCCCTCATATCGGTCACTGAGCCACTCCCTTTCCCTAAAGCAGGCAAGATTTCTTCTTCCTCGGTCTTATTGGCGGAATAGGTCTTGATTGCTATCCCTTTTAGTTTTTACCATTTGGAAAAGAAGAACCAGCAGAAGTTGCTAACAAAATGATAGACAGTGCATGAAAACAACCGGACGAATTCGGTCGAAAACGGTCCCATTTCGCGTTGGGTGCATCATAAGTCCTGTACTGGTTCCCATTTCCAATTCATGGGGCTCTACTCATGGTTACACCATCATTACAACGTGCAAGGATTTAAAAATGAGAGTGAAGGGCAAGAATGATGAAACATGGGGTGTCAAACAGTGGCAGGCATCATGGTAAAGTTAAGGTACAGGAAAGTCTTTGAAAAAGAGAAAGTGAAAGATAATGGACCAAAACGAGGAACCTTGATTCTGACCACAGAGCTTTCCTACAGAACAAAAAAGAAAGAAAATTAAAGTGATGGGGTCAAGGCCTCTGTCTCAAGCTTTTGCTTTTCCCCTGCTTTCAGAAAAGCTTCTCCTGGATTTAAAGTCCAACATTGATTGGAGCTTGGTATGAACCAACTAAATATTAAGACTTAAACAGAGCCTCTTTTCCTAGGGCTAGTATAAGAAATCAACTATCTGAAGCCAAAATGTGACCCATGTTCCTGATATTATAGAGTCTCTGAGATCCCGAAACAGATTCTGTATGCCTTGTACGTCTGTTGCAATTATTCAGAGTTGCAACAGGCCTATGTAAAGATGGCATCTCATCAAGTGGTGTGGATCCCAGGGAAAAGTAGGATCACATGACAAACCAGCCATTAGAGGCCCCAAACCAAGTAATGATGCAAGCACTAAGGTCTTCCTTTCAATACTCTTATCACATTCGATTAAGGGGATTTACATGCATTAATCATTTGCCTTTTAATCTTCAACCCCAACCACCAACAACATCCCAGATTTATTTACCACCAAGCAAAATCAGCTTATATCTCGACCTACACAGGCAGAAATAGCCAGTGAATTGAGTTACTGGTTTGACAATAGAGGAAATTCGCAGTCACGCATGCATATTGAATCCAGAAAACTAGGGATAACTACTGGCAGGAGTTAGTAGAGATGCTCTGCAAAATCATATTCATTCCATAATCCTGAAAAGGATGCTTCTTGGTTCTGCATGTGGGTACTACATGGGGTTACAAGGCACATTCTTAGACGCCAATCATCAGTCTTACTCGCTTCTCCTTGAAACCATGGAAAAATCATGATTCCATCATCTTCTACACATGGCCAAACAGATAAAAACTCATCTTCTACAAAGAAGCTGGCTGATTTAATAGTGTTTCTGAACCTTTATGACATCAAGACATCTTCGTACCATTTATGCGACTGCTTCTTCATTAAAAAAGATCATGAGCTTGGCTAGGTTTCTTGACATGCTTGATAATGAAAGGGCGGGAAAAAGTACAATGAGCAGACAACTAACAAGCTCCCTTTTCTTTCCTTCTTCAGTGAAGCGCACTTTCACATTCGGTACGCCCAATAAATGCGTTCACCCTAAAACTACTTGGGCCTTTTTTTTTTCATATATATGTACAAGATGAGTATCCAGAAACCTCTAAGTGTCTGCATCATCCACCTTCTGGTCCTTGTCCATCGTAAACCTCCAGTTGTCTCCTTCCTCTATTTCCCACTGTTTCTTTAATTCGTACATGGCTTTGGAAGCAGCAGCGGCAATTGATGGATTGCTATCCTGCGCCAATCTCTGCAATGAAAATCAAACATCAGGTCTCCCACTGTTAATGTAGAATATTTACATATCCAATTACGGAACTTATCTTACTTCAAAAAATGACAAGCTTGGTCATATAAAAAATAGTTACCTGCAATGCTCCCATTCCTGCATTTCCAAGTGTCCACATGGATGGTGCTGTTGCTAATGCATTGGCCAGGGCACGTCTAGACCAACAAAGAGGGGGACAGTTAAGTATTTTAGCAGATTCCTTGATTAGATTCCTAACGTCTATAAACAGAGATCCATATCTGCATTACCAGAATCCCAAAGTGAACTACTTTATGGTCAGAGATAACTTCAAACTAGCAGGCTTCAGATAGAGATATTCAGACAGTTTCTGTGTATTGAAGAGGTACAAAAGGCATACAGGATGCAATTTTGGTCTTAAAAGACAAAATCTAAAATCTTATCAACGTCTTCCCACAGGTGCTAGTAAAACTTGCTTTAACAATGGTTCAGATCATTATCACTGAGACAAGATAAGATAAACAAATTGCATGCATCAAGGACAAATAATTGTGTAAGATGATAAGAAAACTTTTTTTGGGGGGTCGAAAGATGATAAAGAAACTCAGATGTATACGATTCTGATCCTTAAAAAGTACAACAAACTAAAGGGCCATTACTCCTCAGATCTCGCCATGTATCCTTGTAATATCACGTCCGAATTTGAAAGTTTAACTTGAGCAAGATAGCTCACCTAGTACTGACGTCAGGAGAACTGGAGCATTCTGCCAGCAATGACACACTACTTTTACCATCCATAGCATCAAGATCTATGAGGGTTGTAACCAGCAACTCAAGCTGCTTTCCCAAAATACAAGAGGTTAAAAAACCACCAGCGAACCAATTGCATTGAGAACATATTTAAGAAAAGATTACATTCATTTGGAATTAGATGATGTTCGGACCTCCTCAGCATCAGTGTAGTCTATTCCATCAGCTTCAGATAGTGCAGATGCCATACTCCAATAAGCTTCCTACTTACATCAAACTAATAGTGTAAGTTCAAATCCTGCAATGACGCTAAGAGGAGAAGAAAATCGAGAGAGACGACCATTTTAATAAGGGACCTGGATAGCACTGATGCGGTCAGCAGACACTTCCCCTGGGAAGGAATCCAACATTTTCCCATTCTTTTCGAGCATTATGCGCCCCATCACATCTTGAGATGATATAGAATCATTATCTGAAGGCAGAGGACTACAGAGAAACATGACATGATAAGGATGAGAGCTTGTAAGTTTCTATTCTTCTGGTCTATTTTTTCTAAAGGAGAATTCGCATTGAACAATAAGCTATCAGCAGTTAAACTTACAATTTGTACATCTTGCTCACCATCCTGTCATGGATGTTTTTGATAAACTGCAAAATCCATTAATTAAGTTTTTTTTAACTAAAGCTTAAAAAAGACTCAAAAGGCATATGCCCTTTGGGATGATAAACATGAAAGGAAAATGACCATTATCTTGTTCTTATTGATCAGCATAATCAACTCTTATGAACATACATTACAAAGTGAATCATAGCACATCTAAATCACAGAGTTGATTAACACACCTCCAAAGCCATTAGGGAATCTTCCAGGGCACGCTGTTTTGCACGAAGGTCAGCAAGACGCAGATCAGCCTGAAAGTAGCAAATTGTGATGAGATAAGGAAGCGACATCTCCATTAAACAGATCTGAAAGTTGAGATCAATCTTCACATACAGGATAAAATGTTAAGTATTCAAGACAGAATTAGAACATTCAAACTTACGTGCATGGGCACATCCACATGCATAGAGCAAGGGAGAGAGACAGTCAGACAAATATCTTTTCCACTCTTAACTGTTGTTTCACCACAACTGAGAAAACAAACTTTTGGATCCCTAGGTAGAATATCCACATAAATACTATAGTTGCACCCTGAACCATCGTTCAAGCCCATTGAGAAGCAAAGACGGGGGTGGAAAACAGCAACATTGGCACAATATATTCTGCACTACCCTCAACTCCATCTACAGGGATCTCTACCCCATTGATTTACACACAGGCATGGATGGGTCACATATGTCTTTCTCCCACATGCCCTAAAGATCACACTCACAAAAAAAGGAACACCATGCAGATACTAGTCCAATACTTGTCCCGGCCATCGTCAGAGAGACCGACAGAAAGTAAGTTTTGAAAAATTACAGATGAATCACCTAAAAGTAACGAGTTCTTTATAGCCAACAATGATGTCAAGCAAGAGAAATCTATTCCTGTTATTTCAATTAGACAGAGCAGATCGTAAATTCTTTCCAGTTTAGACACAATATCTCTTAGGACTTCCAATATAGATACCAAGTTCAAACCCGTGACCTTTTCGTCACATAGTGACAACTTTACCATGCACCAAGGCTGCCCTTCAAAACCCAGTTTTGTATGATAACGAAAATTATGTTAGTACAACTGAGCGTGCACAAATGTGGATGTCATTAGTGATATAAGACTAAAAAGGACCTGGTCAAGAGCATCAGTAATTACATTGATGACCTGATCCCAAGGCATAAAGGAAGCAATAGATGCACCAAAGAAATCATTGACATAACGTGGTGGATTAAAGTTGATAAGGTGCTTTGACGCAGGAGCAACTGTATCAAAATGGCCAACCAACCGCATGGAACAAATGATAATTGTCACCCATATTGATGAGGGCTCAGTTTGCGAGCTAATCATAGACTTAGCAGGTACATAACATTCAATTCTACAATGATCGGTTATTCTAATTTTGCGTATCAAGCAGGATGACCTAAGGAGATCCTGCTAGAAAGTCTGATAACAAAAAAGCCATCCTCCAGAGTTAACATACACTGACGGCCCACAGGTCTATGGGAGTCAAAAAAGCCAAAACAATTCTTCACCATAGCTCATCCCATGCATCGCAAACCTTCAATAATGCTTCAAGGCGTGTTTAGCATACACTTGCATTTGCAATCTAATATAAAACATGGAAGAATGTCCAGTGCACATCACTAGCATTTTTCTTCAAATAAATGCATCAATTGTATAAGCAATTAAAGGAAAAGAAACAGAATGAAAAATATGAAGTGCACAAACCTCCAAAGCTCCGTCACTCCAGTGCTGGTCTGCAGCAGTTTTTAGTTTAGACTGTGCTTTGTTTTTCAAGATCTAAGCCAGAAAGAAAATATAAGTGAAGAAGAATGTGATCAAATTAGATAGAGGCAGAAGCTACCAATCATCCTATCTCTATTGTTAAAGACAGAGACATAATGAATTGCACATACAGTTGCAATATGACTAAGCCGTTCAGCTTTCTTCTTCACATTACGGTCAATTTTCTCAGTATCCTCTCTTGCCCGAGCTGCCAGCAGAAGGTGAAGATAAGCATCATGATTTTTTCCCCTTTAGTTACGACCAAAATATTTTTTATAAAAACACGCACACAAGCGAAAAAGTGGCCGCCACTGTGCAATGGAAGTTGGTTAATAGATACTGGACCACTAGCATTGACCACTTTAACTGTACATCCAACAACTAATAAGGCAGAAAGATCTTCGCATTAGAAGTTTTAATGTGTTGGGAAACTCCTACGTATTTTGAAGATGACAAAACATTATGTGTGAACAAATATGTGTATTTGAGTGTGCAAACGACCTCTACATACATAAGCTCATATGCAAATGATGCTAACAACAGGACATCTGAGCTGGTGGAGAGCTTCCTTACTCTGCAAATGGAGAACAAGATACCGAGTGGAAAGTGTTAAGAGTTGGAAAGACCTTAGAATTATGTGAACAAGTGATGGATGCGTAACCGTCGAGGTGCTTGGATGGATCAATTAGAAGGAGAAGAACTTGGATAACATTGAGTACATCAACATGCTCGGAATGACCTAAATACCAAAGGTAAACAGATTAAAATTGGGTAAAATAACAGAGTCTAGATGGACCACATTGTAGAGTAAGTTCACACTACAAACAAAGTGGATGATACTCCACGTACATTAAAACAAAGACCCAGCTCTAAATCAATTTAACTCAGATCCAAATTCAAATTGGCGCTTCGGAGCCAATTTCAGACCATGAATACCATGGAAAGAATGTTCTCAAAAAGTCAAAACAGGGCTAGCCATTTTTGGCAAAACAGAGGAAGCGTCGGACAGGAAGCAGAGACAGTTTGATGTATTTCGAGTGAAGCCCATTAATTGGCTGCAGAAAGATGTTCTGAGATATGGACAATCTATGAACAGAAAATTTTGACCTATTTGAAGTCTCCAAAGTGTTGAGAAAGCTTGGAGGACTATATATATACACACACGAGTAAAAGGGAAAGTTGAAGGTGGTCAAGGGGATCAAAAAGTTTTGACACTTGTTCTTTTCTCCTGTGCTTATTCTTTGAGAAGAACGCTGTGCAATCTGAGTGCATTTTCTGAGAGAGTTTTAGTGTGATTATTGTAAGAGAGAGCTTTCAGCATCAAGTGAAGGTTGTGTACCTGTAGAGTGAGCTACGGTGCCTCGGTGTTGAGGGACCTTCTACAATGGCTGTCAAAGGCTTCGAGGGTTTCACAAGGTTTTTCTGATTGAAGTTATTTGCTGCGCATAAGATACTTGTAGAGTGCCTTGGTGCTAATTATTTTGCAAAGTACTTGTAGAGTAGGTTTTAAGCCTTGTTATTGGGCTATTAGTGCTAGGAGAGTAGAGTAGGCCAAGTGGAAAGACCGAACCACCATAAATCACTTTGCAAAGTCTTTTATCCTATACTTTCTGTTGATAGAAAATATTTGCTCTGCAAAAGATACTTTGTCTGTAAACACTGCTTCATCCTTTACACGCTGTTTTGCTGGAAAAAGTTATAAAATTCCTACAACAATCAATTAACCCCCTTTTGGTTGTTAAGTTCAGTCCACTTCATAATGTAAATGTGAAACTAGGAATAAATATCACTCTTCTGTTTACTTATGCATTAACTCGCATCTTTTCTTAGGGAGGATAGGATGTATTAGTAAAGCACCGTTCGACCGAGGAAGCATGAGGTGGCCCTGATGCCCCGGCCAGCACATTTCCCTTTATTTTATCAAGCAAAAATCTGTACACATTGGCAGTATAGTTGATAATCCAGACAAAGTACTTAACCTTCCTCCACCAACCCTCCCCAAAGAAAACCTAAAGCTCAAAGTTCGCTTTTGAGTCAAAGATTTTGGGGGAGCTCAAGTTATCATTTTAGTAAACTTGTAGATGCTTAAACCACATAAGATCAAAATGTCATTGGTGTAATAACTTACCATCGAGCTTAAGAAACTCTGAGCCAAGGATAGCGACATCTTGACGTGCACGAGCATCCAATCTCATTATGCCACTGATAAGGAGTGTACACAATAAGCAGATAGCAATGCATTACTTATGGAAGGCACGCAGTTCTTAAGTAATGTAAGGAGGACTTGCTAATTATTTTCCCATGCTTTCTTGAAAGGATAATATGTAGACACAAGATAGTCAATGATACCGGGAGAGCAAGACAATGTCACTGCGAGCCCTTTCATTGACAAACTTTGCATCATTCCGCACAAATCTGCAAGCTTCAGCTAAACCCTGCCTTGATTGAGTAGTTCTGTATGGTGCAATTAGTGGGTCATCTTTGTCTTCTCCAATTTGTGCACTAAAAAATTACACACACACAAGAGCATTACTCACTTAAGAGTATAGCTATGGCTGTGTTGATAAAACTTTAAATGGCGGTATCATGTCAGAATTATGGGATATCAGCAACACGCAAATTGAGAAGAAAATTTCATACCACATGCAAATAGTTGAGCATGGCAACTGCTAGGAAAAAAAATCAAACTAAAAGGAACAGACTATTGTGTAGGCTTAATACAGCAATCTTCAGCCAAAAATGCTGTCAGAGTTCGCCATATGCAGCAACCCCATCGGCTTAGCAAATGTAGCATCATGACAAATTCTTTTTGCATCTCTCAACGAGAAATAACACTCAACAAAGTGAAGAGCAATTTGGCGGACAATATGAACAGAATTGGGTGACTTGTCTTGCCTAGTTATGTTTGAAGAATCCCCAGACTGTCTAGCACATTCTGTTGCTTCGGTATTAGGTCTTCTCGCGGAAAAGCATAAGACTGACGATCCCCGAGTGCCACCATGAGTAGGAAGAGGTTTTCCGCACAGGTAACGCAGGATATCCTTCGAAAATTTCGGTTTCACTAACAAGAGACGTCCTCTACGCCAATGTCTATGCTCAATTTGACTCGGGTGGACAGGACTTAGCTGAATCAAACTTTCGAAAGAGGGTGTCGTCCCACATGATCTACTGATGGTATTCCGATCAGTCAATGATGGACTTCGAGAAAGCTTGCTGGTTGTGAGTGCCATTACAAAAGAGGATCTACCCAGTCAGCCAACTGATCAAGGCCGCGATTTGCCTGACACCCTGTTTAGCTCGAAGTCAGAACAAAATATATATACGCTGTGCAGGAACGGAGGGAGAAACTTACGCAACAGTCAAATGGATGTAGGCTAAGACAAATATCGAAGGCTTGATCTAAGCATCGGTATGAACAATAAGCGCATTAATTTGATACGCATAGACTGGACCAGCAGGTAAACTCAGTTCACATAATACGGGCATGGATCAACAAGAACAGGACTCTTACCACTTCACTCCGAAATGAACAGAATCACCAAACCAGACTGAACTACCGATGAAAACCACTAGTACCCATCATAATTTATCAGGCTTTAGGGAAGAAGAAGAAGGGGAAGAAGGGACGAATTCTTGCAGCCCTAGTCAAAATTTTGAAAGAGAGGCCAGCTTCTCGGACTGAACCAAGTTTAGCCGAGACAGTGCACAAAGATGGCGCATTTGCATCACATCCCTTGATCCGGAACAGGCGGTCGAATAACAACTTGCGCGGTCGCAAAAGGGTACTGCCGCAATTACGCAAAGCGAGGCAAAAAAACGAGTGGGGGTGAGCTGAAACACCAGCCTCGAGCACGCACGGAGAGAGAGAGAGAGCGAGCGTGAAAGAGAAGTCGTAGGTGAAGGGAGCGAGAGGGGAACGAAACCGGAGCCACACGTTCAACGTGTGGCCCCCGGGGAACGCCCCAGCGCTGCGCGGTATGGGAAGGAGACAGCAAGGACGGACGGGAGTACGCGGTCGCTATTGGGATGTACACGGTGGTGAGGTGGAGTGTGAGCTTGGACAGTCTTTCATGGTGCAGAAGAACTTTAGATGAACCAGGAACCGTGGATTAGATAGCAATGCCACATCCCAAAACAAAACAAAGAAAGAAAATTTATTTTACTTTTCTCACCAAATATGAAGAGCAAGGACAGATTCTTTTTCTTCTTCTTCTTCTTTTTTGTAGTTTTTTGAATTGAGATGTGGAACAGAGAGTAGAGTTGAGGCTTGAGTCTATGTTGTTGGAGAAAGCCAACAAGAACAAGGAATGAAGAGTTGTGTGTTCCCCCCCCCCCCTCATTCGTGTTTATTTTTGATTAAATTTGTGGGCGATGCTCGAGATGATGACCCGTCAATCTTATCGCTTTCCTCCAACTAAGGATGGATAATAATACGACCCTCAAAGTAATGTCGGACTCTTCTCAATCTTCTCCATAGGTAGAGTGTTGATTAGCTCATTGACCATCTTGACTTTTAATATGCAAAACTTACTTTTGTGGATGCTAAACCTTAATCTTCAAGAGGCCATACCTGCATAGAAACTTTTCGTGACACCTCAAGTTGGTCACATATGTCGGAAAACTTCTATGTAGAGGTTATTTTGATATTGCAGATTATTTTTAGTTTCAAAATATAAATGATGTGTATGTAGTACATAACACAGTTCCATGATGGCTCGGGGGCATATATGTGTTTGAATGGGGAAAGGGAAAAGAAAAGAAATGATGAATCGAATGATTTATAGAAAATGAAAGAAGAGATAGAGTAGATGCAAACCATCAAATATTTTCAAATCCCTCCAAATCATTTTTATTTTAGAGTGATTTTTTTTGTGTCAAAATTATTAAAAGCTTGATTAAATTTGCTTCACTATGAAAATTCCTCCTACTCCTAACCCTAGATAGCTTTCCCCTTTCTTGTATATTGATAGTAATAAGGAATAGAAAGTGGGCTAATTCAATTCTGGCTTGAACTTTTTTTTGTCTAAATAAAAAGCGCTAACTTTTACTCTAGTTCGAAATCTGGCCCCTGTAATATGAAATTTCTAAATTATTTGGGTCAAATTTGGGATTTAAGTGAAAGTTGGTGATTTTTTATGAGACAAAAAAAGTTTGGCCAAGAATTGTCACTTAAGGTAAAGTTTGTGCTTTTTTTTTAATTAGAAGCAAAGGAAGACTTTTCTTGGTGATTATTCCCATGAAGATGGCCCGCATGGATCGGGCGAAGTATCAATGAGTCGCTCTAAATTCAATGTAAATCTAAGTATGTCTCCCATTTTTAGTCGTTTGATAGCTTGAGTTCATGGATATGATCTAGAGATATGGTGAATTGATTAATGATACTCATTTGTGATGGAAAAACAAATCAAGTCCTTTGAAGAACTTTGACACTCGATCGGCTTTCATTTCTCTGTTTTATGAAAAATATAATCAGTACATTTTGCCGATCGACGCTGTCGACATCTCTTGGAATCTTTTTCATCGCATCCTATGATTAGTCCAAGATCCTTTCGTACTAACAGAAAACTAAAGGAATTGGAGAATTTTTTATATTGTATTGATATATTTCAATATACATGTACATGACCTATTTATAGTGAAAGAATAAGAAAGATAAATGGGAAACAATATATAAAAGATTACAATTCCCTATTTATCAAAATCAATCATGGATTGACTAAATCAATTAGTCAATCAAGATCGGTGCCCAATATCAAAATCTTCAATCACATCTTCAACACTCCCCCTCAAGCTGGTGGCCCATATATGTCAAGGACACCCAGCTTGCTCAGTATGTGTGTATGCTGTCTTCGACATATTGGCTTAATAAAGATGTCTGCAAGTTGTTCCATAGTTCCAATTCCTTTTGTTACAAGGATCCCTTCGCAAATCTTATCTCGGGTAAAGTGGCAATCAACTTCTATATGTTTTGTTCTCTCATGAAAAACTGGATTTGCCGCTAGTTTGAGTGCGACATCATTGTCACAAAACAGTTCACTTGGTCCATCGACTTGAATCCCAAGATCTAAGCGTAGTCCTCGTATCTAAACTATTTCGCAGATTTTTTGTCATGGCTCGATACTCTGATTCAACTGATGATACTAATACAGTTGACTATTTCTTCGTTTTCCACGATAATAAGGACTTACCCAATTTGATGCAAAAACCAGTGATGGATCTCCTAGTCATCGGGCAAGTAGCATAGTCTGTATCACAGTAAGCAGTCATTTTCATGTTGCAATCAGAAGACAAAAATATACTAAGTCCTAGGCATCCTTTTAAATACTTTACCATCTTCAGTGCTGCATTCATATGAGACTGTTTTGGATTATGCATGAATTGACTGAGTATTTGTACTACATAACATAGGTCAGGTCTTGTCATAGTAAGATATATTAGTTTCCCAACTAGCCGCTGATATCCCAATTGATCCTTAAGTAATGGATCCTCTATAGAAGAAGATGAACCCATATCATACTCATGTGTTGTCAGTTTGGTATTCTGCTCAATTGGTATGACAGCTGGTTTACATCCTGACAATCTTGCTTCAGAAACAATCTCCAAGATAAATTTTCGTTGACTAAGGTTGATACCTTTTGTCGAATCGAGCAATCTCAATGCTAAGAAAATATTTTGGAGGTTCCAAATCTTTGATATGAAAGCAGAATGTAGATACTCTTTGAATTTTGCAACATGAGAGTCATCATTTCCCATGATAAGTATGTCATCAACATATATCAGCAAATAAATTGATGAATTACCTGCAGTCCATGTGAATAGAGCATAATCATGTTTCGAATGTCGAAAACCTGCACTTGTTAGTGCAGCAGTGAATTTGGCATACCATTGCCTAGAAGCCTGTTTCAGCCCATACAGGGATTTCCAGAAATGACATACTCGAGACTCCCCTTGTTTGCGTAAATCCTGTGGAAGCTCCATATAATTTTCTTCATCGAGATCCCCATGTAGAAAAGCATTATGTACATCCATCTGATGTAATGACCAATTGTGAATGGCGGCAATTGATAAGAAGGAACGGACTATTACTTCTTTTGCAACTGGAGAAAAAGTCTCATGATAATCAAACCCTTCTCGTTGTGTAAATCCCTTAACAACTAAGCGAGCCTTATATCGCTCAACAGAGCCATCAGCTTTGAACTTGATTTTGTATACCCATTTACAACCAATTGGTTTCCGATGTGATGGCAATGGAACGATATCCCAAGTGTGGTTTTCCATGAGGGCATTAAGTTCAAATGCCATTGCATTTTGCCATCGAGGGTCACATGTTGCTTCATTGTATGAAGATGGCTCATGTTCTTCTGAGATGCGACTAATGCAGCACATATGCTCCGGTGACAATTGACTAAATGAGATATATGAGGATATAGGATATTGTGCACCTGGAGAACTTAAAGTAGAACATATGTAGTCCTTTGTCCATGTAGGTGGACGAATGTGCCGTTTAGAGCGTCGAAGTTGCTCAATTTGGAGTTGTTCAGGTACTGGTGGAGACAATTCTTGTGCAGACTGTGGTGGAGATGACGACACTGGAGTTGAATCAATATCTGTGAATGATAATGCTGGTGATTCAACTGTGTGGCTTGAGGAATTCCTCATAACCCGTATAAGTGGTTCTGGTGTGACTAGAACATATTGAGGAATCATAGACAAGTCCTCATCTGACAAGAATTGACGCTGGTCGGATGATGACAAGGATGATTTAGATGAGGATGCCATTTCCTGAAATGGAAATACATCTTCGTGGAACGTAACATCCCTGCTCATAAAGAAATGCCCTGTAGATAGTTCCATAACTTTGTATCCTTTCTGAAGAGGAGGATATCCCATGAAAATGCATTGAATGGCACGGGGATCCATTTTATTTCGAGGCCTCACAGTTGTTGCATAACATAAACAGCCAAAAACTCTGAGATGATTAATTTCTGGCTCTTTTCCATAAAGCATCTCAAAAGATGTTCGGCCATCAAGAATTCGAGTTGGCATGTGGTTAATCAAATAGGCTGTCGTGACCACATAATCTCCCCAAAAAGTCTCAGGTATGGAAGCTTGGTATTTTAACCCTCGAGCTACTTCCAAGAGATGTCTATGCTTGCGTTCAACAATTCCATTTTGTTGTGAAGTGTAAGTGCAAGAGCTTTCGTGAAGAATGCCACGAGAGGATAGAAAAGATATGCAATCAAAAGTGAAGAATTCACATCCATTATCTGTACGAATTCGTTGGACGGATTTTTCAAACTAGTTGCTGACTAGAGAAATAAATTTCAACAGATGGGAAAAAGTTTGGCTCTTAGATTGCATAAGGAAAACCCAAGTAGCTCGGGTATAATCATCAACAACTGTGAGAAAGAAGCGAGATCCATCACGATGAGGGATATGATAGGGACCCCAGATGTCCATATGAAGTAAGGAAAAAGGACTATTTGCTCGAGATGTACTAATTGGAAAAGATGCTCGAGATTGTTTAGCCAAAGGACATATTGGACATTTTGGATGAGGGAAGCGTGCACTATGTCCCAAGTGTTGATGAAAAAGGAGATTTTTATTATGAGTGATTGCATTACAAGAAATGCTTTTATTTAATAAATTTATTTAATAAATTTAAATCTCCTGGGGAATTCTTCTAGAAATATAATCCTTGTGCAACACTACCCAAGCCCATTAGCTTCCCAGTCGAAAGGTCCTAAAAGAAGCAATTTTCTGAATTGAATATGGCATAACAAGAATTGTCTTTACAGACTTTTAAGACGGAAAGGAGGTTGAATTCGAAATCGGGAATGTACAGAACATTTTTTAGGATAAAATTGGGACTAAGATGAACAGTGCCAATTTTAGTAACATAAGTAACATTCCCATTTAGAAGACGCACGGATACAAAAGATTGTGGATCATGAATGTGGGAAAATAACTTCTTATCGCAAATTATGTGGTCACTGGCTCTTGAATTGATTATCCATGCATCAACTAAAATTGAATCTGTCTTGTAAAGAAACATACCAGCGAAACTTGCATTTTTGTTGCTGGTCTTCGGTTGACTCAAAGCTTTCATAATATTCTGATATTGCTATGGAATAATTGTCTGATGTGTTCCATCAATTTTTCGTGCAAAGACCTGATAAGTAGAAATTTTCTTTTCCTTTTTTTCTTTATCGTTTGGTCTCCCATATAATTTCCAACATGTGTCAATGGTGTGGTGTGGGCGTTTACAATATTCACAATATTTATTCTTGAATTTAGAATTTTGCCCACTAACCTTCCTAGACGACGTGGAATTTCGTAGGCCGTAGGATCCCTTATGGATTGGTGCCGACGTGGCCTCATGATGGCCATGGGATTCGGCTGAGCTGATGGATGAATATGGACCATCTGATTCCATGCGTGGATCCAAGCCGTCCATTCGAGAAAACCGGGCGTCCTTCACTTTCCTTCCCCACCGCAGCCAGTCTTCCGTCTCCAGCGCTCCCGAAGGTTCTCCGTCCTCCGGTCGTCGTCTCCACCGTAGCAAGGCCGGATGGTGAGGCGGCGAGGGCGATTCCTTCGATCATCGTCGCATGCTCGGTTGCGGCCTGCCGCTGACTCTCCTCCTGAGCAGCCAATTGGTAGATCCGGCCGAGCGGTGGTGGAGGTTGTTCCATCGCAAGGATTTGTGACCGGAAAGATGAATACGTATCGTTGAGAATCAGTAAGAACCTCGTGGCTTTCTCTCTTTCCTCCATTTCTTTGTACCGTCGAAGCCTACTCTCGGGTCCCTCGAGCTGCTCCTCGGCTGCCTCGAGTTCGTTCCATAAGGCCGAGAGCCGGTCGAAGCAAGGCGGTAACCGAGAGGTTCCCTTGCTTCAATTCCGACAAGGTCTGGGTTATGGTAAAAATCCTCGCCCGATCAAGTCGCCCATACATCTCGCGGATGCTTTCCCATATTTCCTTTGCATCCTCAGTCGGTGGGAGGCCAGCCGCGACGTCGGGGGCTAGGCTGTTTCCGATCCAAGTGCGAACCAGTTGGTCGCACTTCCGCCAATGTCTCTGAAGTCGTTCGTCGGCCGGAAATGGAACAGCTCCGTCAATGAAGCCGGCCTTGTCTTTAGCGACAAGGGCTCGCCGGAAGTCCCGAGCCCAGGGCGTTATAGTTCTCCGGTCCCGTAAGCTGCAAACCAATGAGCCGTAGCTCTGGTCCGTCCGCCGGCGAGGTGTAAAGTGGATCGCCGGGCACGGGGCGGCCGCCGCCGCCGACTCCGCCTGGAAACGCGTAAGGTAGGTATCCGGGTTGAAGAACCGGGTAGGGATTCGTCCCTTGACCCGGTGGGATGGATCCGGGTCCGTGACCCGTGTTTGTCCAACCCGATCCGCCATTCCGGGTCTATCCCATCTCCACTGGGCAAAGTTCCGAGGCCTGGTACGCCTTCCTCTCCAGGTGGACCATGTTGATAAGGCGCAGCCCATGACTATCCGGGCCCCGGAGCACATTGACCTTGAACGGGAGACCAGTGAATCGGAGGTTCCATTGGGATGGGGCGGAAACCTAAACTGGGCCGGAAGCCTGAACTGGAGCAGGAACAAATCCGGCTGACTGTTGAAGATTGTCGCTGTGCGAAGACTGCCCATCTCGAATCGGATTAATTTGATCCGATATTGTTTGACTTTGAGGTGAGCTTAGCGATTCCTCGTTTGTGTTTTGATTGGTTGACATAGTATCAAGAAACAAAAAATTCGAATTCCTACCAGTTGGCTGATTTGTTTTGCAAGGGTCGCAACAACAAAAGCAAGGATAGAAACGGAGGCAATTCCAGAATTGCGGAAGCTATGCCAGGAAAGAAAGCTCTGATACCATGACAGAAAACTAAAGGAATTGGAGAATTTTTTATATTGCATTGGTATATTTCAGTTTACATGTACATGACCTATTTATAGTGAAAGAATAAGAAAGATAAATGGGAAACGATATATAAAAGATTACAATTCCCTATTTATCAAAATTAATCATGGATTGACTAAATCAATTAGTCAATCAAGATCGGTGCCCAATATCAGAATCTTCAATCACATCTTCGACACGTACATTCGATTAGATACCAATAAATAACTGCATAAATACATTATGATCTCCAGATGTGACGTCTCTATCGATGAATAATAAGAACAACGGATCTTTCTTGATTAATCTCCTCGTCCTCGTTCTTTGAGAATCAGAAAGGTGGACACAAAGATCAGAAAAAACCTTGTAAGAAACTTACTTCATCGTCCTCTTATGGACCATTTCAGAAGAACCACTTCTACTACTGCGCGAAGCTTCCCATCTTCGGGGGGTGGAATCCGTCAATGGAAGAAGTGAGGTAATCGCATACCTTGACAATGACAGACGATGGACCATGGCGGATCACGGTCTTGCTGTAAGAACAGAACACCACGCTATATGAATCTACAAGACAGATTGAGATAGCCGTGAAGAAATTTTGTCGAAGGGACCAGCCACGACTGTGTCGTTTCCGGTGACAGGGGATGTCGGAGATCTATCATCGAGAGTCACGAAGCCGAAATTGCAAAACTTGGTGTTTTGGGCTTAATTTTAAGGCTTCATTTTGACACTATGTCAAAAAGTTCTCTGGTCCTTCTCGAATAACCAAAGTGCAAGACTCTGAAAAAGTTCTGTATTTTTATGTTCGCTTTTGGCAACACCGAGTTCCGCTGAAGCATACCATGTAAAAGATGGAATTCGATTAGCTACGCCGAGTTCCAGCCCAAGATGAAACAATCCCTTTTCCAAGGAGTGTTCAACCCCGTATGATTTTGCACATTGGAAAAGTAGGTTGTACCATCTGGATCCTAACATATGTTAAGCAGATGATGATGCTTCTGGTAAAAGTGCATCGTCTCTCTGTCGAGCCAAACAGAAATCCTGTGTTTGTATGAACCGGGGACTGCTTTTTTTTTTTTTTCCTTTTTCACGAGAATAGGTGATTTAACAAGTGTAGATGGCAATGTCCATTGGCAGGTGTGATCCTGAACAGACGAATTGTGTTGACACTACGACAAACCCGTTAGGTTGGAAAGACGAATGACGGGAAATGAGGAGATTTACAAATAGAATAGCCTGCTTTACATGGCAACAAGCCGATACAGTGCCACCTCAAGCCTCGTACGATACAATGCTTGTGGTGCACCATAAGTAAACTCCTGCTAAAAGAGTCATTGGTGAATTACAAGTCCATCGCCATATCAAGACAGCAAAAAGTAGAATTGCCGATTCTATCAATCAACTCCACCGGTAAAACCACGACAAATCCGTCCACTGATCATTGTAGTTTGCAAAGTCTACTAGGGTAAGGGATGTACACATACGAAATCACCAGCAATGGCATAAAGCGCCGGGAGACATGTTTAGACCATGACTTTCGGACGCCATCCTGCTACAACGTCCTCCTTAAGCGCTCGAGTTTTGACGAAAGAATCTCTTGAAAAGACACCCTGGGTGTGAGGAACAGAGCGTTATTAGAATAAGGCAATAGTCTAAAAGGAAATATAGGCCGATCAACTGCCTAATAAGTTCTACCAAAAGAGAGCCCAATTAGCGAGCATTTTCTGAGTCTGCTAAATGTGACAAAATATCATTGTAATAAAGATTGTGAAATTTTAAAGAATTTCAATGAATTATTGCTGCAATCAAAACAGGTCTAGATAAAGCAGCATATATAGGATTTTGGGTAAAATGATCAGGCAGCAAGCAGAGGTGAAAGAGACAATAATAGCAATATCGGCAGAATCATCATCTGTGGACATCAATCGATATTGAGCACTAGCTTTTCACGCTGATTCAATTTGTTACAGTCGAGTAGCAGTCATACTAATGGAAGACCGATTTCAGTTACCTGCATGTAAGACTTCACATAAGGTAGAGAGTCCGGCACTGCCCAATTCTTATAATGACCCAAAGCAATCTCCACGTGGTATAACTTTGGCCCTAAGGACAAGTCTGCTGCAGAAATCTCCTTCCCATTGATAAAAGGGCCCTAGAGGATAGGAAGAAATTGAATTGACAATGACAAGTTAGCAGGAATTAGGAAACAATATTATGTGAATGCCCTGCAGCTCATTAACAAGCCGTGAAAGACTTTCAAGTGCTATGTAGTGTGTCACCACGCTGTTCAATATCTAATTTAACCTGTCCCTGTCCATTGTTTATCATGGCGTACATCAGAAGCTAAACTGCCGCTACAGCTAGTTCATGCACCATCATTTCTGTTCCCTGCTACCATAATACTCTGTTACTTCTACGATTGTACATATGCAGCACTTATCTACAGCTGGTCTATCTCTAGTTAGTTTTTTACTGTGGTTTTGACAGATCAAAATCTATGTAATGATTTAGTTAGCATATGCACTAAAAACGTCAGGCCTCAATGTAGTTTTATCACAGGTTAAAAGGATAGAAATCGATTCTTCCACTCCTACACTTAGCAAATTTGGCTCAGTCTATAGAAAAATGCTAATAGCCTACAGTCTTTATGAAACGCTCTGATTTTCCCTCTTTTCTCTCTATTTTTTAATCTTTTGGCCACATGAAAAACTCTGAAACCCAATAATAAACCTCTAGAGAGGAATTTATATATTGCTGATAACGCTGCCCCCACTTTCTTAGGTGCTTTCTACCTATTGCCTATATCAGCCAAATTCTACATTGATTATTTTACTATTACTGAGGCTCAAGTGCAACGTTCACTTTAACTAAGATAATAATTATACTGCTCATGACAGTTCCCCAAACTAAGAATCCAGTACTTGTTTTTTCTATTTTTGTTGGCCAACAAGCATCTGGTACTTGTTCAATCGATTGTTTGTTGCAATAAGGCCGTAAACCATACGATCGGCAACAGTCATGTGCCCAACTCCTCCTAAGACACATCATAATGTTCATACAAATTCACACTTGGTTAATGTAAAATCTATATAATGAAACAACTAACAAGAGAAGCAATCCTATCCAGAGGCCTGGTCTTTGTAATCAGTCCATCATATATAAAAGGAAGATATCAATACCAGGCAGCAAGCAATGTTTTTAAAAGGTAAGAGCAAATATTGCTGCCAGTTCAGATAGGCCTTCAATAACATCTGTGCAGTAAAAGTGGGGTACCTACAACACAGTCAAAGGAGGACTTACATTTTCTTTGATATGATCATTGATAGAACTGAGCTCATTAAGGAGTGCCTGCTCAGTGCCATCAGCAGAATCTTTGCTCTTGAGAAAACCAATAAATGTTGAAAATATTTTCGACCCACTACACAGAAGAAATACATCATATAGCTTATTTCATCACCTTTAATTTACTAAAAATATCATATCCGACAGCTGATTTCAGTTGCCATCCTTGGAGTATTCAAGCCAGGTGGTATTGGCAATACAGTAGACTGTATCCAAGAGCTAATAAAAACGCATGCAGCAGATCGGTAATGAATCAGAGTAATAAAAACAAAACATAATGAAGTCATGGTGATTGCTAAATCAAATGAAGAAGAAAAGAGAATAGCATTAAATTTACTGAATGACCTTGAATGACAGTGACAGCTGGAAACCATTGAATTTTTTAGCAGGAAAAGCTGAGACAGGTTTCTTGCCTCCAGATGCTCAGATCCATGGTACTACCAAATTAAATATATCAAAGGCCGAAAAGCATATATGATTCTGAATGATGGTTCAATTAGAAATTTCAACTCACAAAACTTGACATATTTCGTCAATAATATCAAACAGATGGTTGTTTATTGTTATCGGGTGAGCATATCTTTTTTGGTGTTGCAATTGGGATGGATAGCAAATGCGCAACCGCACGCAGTAAAGAGAAACATGTCATGAGAAAACACCACTAAACTCGATCAACCGATTGATCCACCCAACAGCAAAAAACAGAATGGAAACAACATACAGCATCATATAAAAGTAGTACTTATATCATCAGAAATAATCAAAAGGATGATTATTCTGCAAAGAAAAGCCCAACAACATGATAATAGTAATGTGGTCATACATTGAAGCCTTCTCAGCTGGGGTCTTCAATGGTGGATCAGGGTACTTTTCTTCCAGGGATTGTGTGATGACATCTGAATCTGCAACCCAGTTCTCATCAAGTTTTACCACTGGAACTTTACCTTCTGCATTGATTTTCAAAAACCTACACACGAGATGTAAGTATATGAAAAATTGTACCAGCTGATAGAACCACTTGGGAACAAACTAAAGAGGCACCCAAAAACAGATGCTTGAAATTAAGAAGCACAGATCTCAAGCCGAGAAGTAACCACAAATTACCATTCTGGTTTGCTACCCAAATCCACCAATTTGAGGTCATAAGGAAGATGCTTTTCCTCCATGGTCATTAGTACCCTCTGACAAAAAGGGCCTGAAGAGGGAATTTGAGGAAGCCAGTAATTAGTTTCGCATGCAGACTAACTCCAACCAGTATGCCACATATAACACATTTCATGCATGATGACCGAAAGATAGTTGTATATAACTCACAAATTACAGAGATCATTTGGAATGGTGCTTAGATTAATACCAGGCAACCACAATATCATGCTATCATCTTCGCTTACGTGCTAAATGCAGGTAACGAAAAAGTTACATGGATGTAAGTAAAGTAAATAGTTTGAATGTCTCTTCCAAGTGTTATGTGAGAGCCTACAGTCTAAATCCCGGTGAGTAACTTAAGACAACAAAGTAAAAATAATAATAATCAGAAAGGAAAGGGTGACCACTTCTCCTTTTTCTTTTTCTCAAAATGACCTCGATTCACAACAACTACTGCACAATGGATTGGCACGTCATAGACAACTTCCACTCAACTTATCTCATTCAATCATCTGGGCAATATTAATACTTCTACTAAACAATTTCAAGTGCAGAAGAATATTAGAATCTCCAAGATGCACTTAACAGCTTCCCATTCATATAACAGTACTTTTATGAATGCTGCCCCATTCATGAATCAGCTAATACAGAGCAAGCATATTAAGCAATACAAATATAGCTTAGAAAGATATTAGAGAACCCATGTAACGGGACAATATCAGGAACTATCAGCTTTCTCCAGCAGCAAGGAAAAGGAAAACACAAATTTCTTCTCTTTTTTCCCTTGGCTACTCAAGGACACATATCTATAAGAAGCATGACAATTTACTCCCAATATGCAATTTCATACAACGTGGCTACTCTTGTTATACACTCTGCTTAGACAATTCCATTAATGTCCATCACTTTGGCTCACTCTCCCCCTGATCAAACAGAGCATGAGCAACAATTAGAGGTAAAAGGGGAGGAGGCATAACTCACAGTCACCCAAATTGTTAGGAATGGTTACAGAAGCCTTAGCGCAGACTTCTAGAGGGTTCAAGGCCGATGATTTTGCCATTACGCACAGTCTCCTTTGGGAGCAACCATTGCGCTGTTTGAAGTTGTTAGGTAGAATCTTGTAGCTTGGGAGGCGGAGACCGAAACCCAGGTTTTTTATTGTCGAAGAGAGGACAGAGGCCGTAGGTGTTATTTTTGCGGTCGACATCTCATATTCGCTTCCGGTTGCGTCCAAGAGAAGAGAATTTCTGCAGCTACCTGTCAATATATGCAAAGTTGTAACTATCGAAAGCACAAAATCAAACGGTAAAATCAATTTCTATACTGCAAGAAGCATGGTGTCCATTCCGCCTTCATCTAAGAGGTAGAAAAAACTGAAAACCCTCTCTCTCCTTCTCCATTTCCATACCACAGAAACTTAATCTCTTCACATCCCTCTCCTTTTCAAAGATTTTTCCCACCAACATGAACAATCCCTCATCGTTAAAATCGACAGTTTTTATATTCCCCCTTCCATCTTTTGCCAACTTATATCTAGCTAGATCAAGTAATTACTCCTCTACTAACTATTAACTCCATTTTGGATAAAGCACATTCTGAAAGACAATGGGTCCGAGGTATTTATCCAATTTAGCTCCCACTCACACTCAAAACCCGTGAATCGAGTGGCATTTCTTCTCTTTGGTTCTCCTTTATTCCCTTTTCTGGGTGGGTGAGAACAGCTTCTATGACCAAGTTACGACAATACAATTGGACCGGAAAACAAACGTGAAGAGAGACAATCTCTAAGAAGAAAAGATAACCCAATTCAACTACCCAAAAAGCTAGCTGAAGAAACGAATGGACAACAACGTTCCAACACGAACCCATCTACATTTCGACACGACACAGTGATACCAGCGCGGTGGTATTGCAATATCAGCGGGGAGGAGTTGGAGATGCGGAAGGAAGGATGAGGAAGAAGTTCAGACGCGAGATAACCAACCCCTGCAGAGAGAAGAGGCGCGAGCTGGCGAGCGCACGCAAAAATCAGCAAAGCGCCCGGCGATGTGGGGGGACAAATTCGGAGCCACATACGCAGCCGTTGCTTTATCGTGTGGGTGCAGGAACTGGATGAAGACGACGAGGACAGCATCGGGAAGCATCTACCATCTTTGTTTGCTCTACTTCCCTTTGTTTGGAAAAATGACACCGATAATTACTAAATTTTAACCTAATATTTAATATTATCTTAAAATTTTAATTTATTTAACGTGATTCACGAACTTTAACTCAATATGCAATATTATCTCTAAAATTTTAATTTATTTGATATGATCTTTGAATTTTTGTTATATATTTAATTTAGTTCTTGAACTATAAGAAAATATTTAATGTTGTCTTTCTGTTAATTCAAGTTTAGGGACCGCATTGAATATTTTCATATAATATAGAGACTCAATTGAATATTTACCAAAAATCAAAAGGTCACATTGAACAAATCAAAAGTTTATAGACTATGTTTCACATTTGGCTAAAGGTCGAAGATAATATTGAACAAATTAAAAGTCTATGGATGATATTGCACATTAAATAAAAGTTTATGGACCATCTATTTAATCATCCTTTTCTTTTTGGGTTAATACCACCTACAATATCAAAAAATATTTATTTGTGTCGCAAAAAAATCCCAAACCGTATATTGAGGACAACTCCAGCTAAATCTTAGGGTAAAGTTGGGGCAAGAATCCCGAACGGTACATTTGATTTAAGCTTTAAAGCACCCCGTCTTTATGCCGAATAATCATTTTTTCAGCTAAGAAAAGGCATTGGCCAACTTAACGGCATTAGAGAAAGGCAAAGGGTAGCGGATCTTTGAAATGCAAGGGAGCCCCTTGGAGCAAAATTAGCAGATTTGACAATCTCGGTTCATCAGTTGATGCAATTTCTAACGGGTTTTGGTAAACCATAAAATGATTTCTAAAATCAATTAAGGGTCCATTTAAGAAAAATTCGTTTTTGGAAAATTATTTTTCGACTTTCCAATGTTTGAATTACACAAAACTAATCGACCTACCATAAACTATTTCCATCGACTAAAAAACAACGAGCTAGAATTGTAAGAAAGCAGGCTTCCCTTCTTCCGACAAAAAAGGAAATCATTTTCCATAAATCACTAAATAAATGAAAACTAGCTATTTTCCTTAAGAATGATTTTCGTGAAACATATTCTTTTTATTATGAAATTTTTAATAAAACGGACACACCCTAACGATGTTTCGATTCCCGTTCTTTTCAAAGCCTCTCAATTAAAGAGAAAAAGATTCGACCAAAAAAAAAATTAAAGAGAAAAAGCAAAAGTAGAGAGGAACCTAATTGCCAATCCAAAGAAGAAGAATAAAAAAAAAGATATTTGAAGGCATTGGGCCGCATTGTGATTATTGTCCTAGGCCCACAAATGCTAACAAAGGAAATTGAGGCCTCACTGATTGATTGGGAATAAGAATTTATGCCCGTCAGAGGAAATGCTGTTCCCAAGGGATTAAATTCTTCATGCATCCACGAGCCGTATTGACTATAGTATAGAATGGGATTCATGCCCCCTTTGAGATTGCTATTTGTTTAGGATTGGTTCCTTCTATTTAGTTTGTTCGGAATACATGGCATATTTCGAAAAAAAAAAATGATACTGACCACACATAGGCGGCGTGGAATTGAGTTGCCTTTCACGTCCAATGATATGGCGATTTCACCCGAGGGTCGACGGCAAACATTTTAAATTTCAAAGCCCAGAAGAAAGTTATACGTATATTAAGATTAGAAAATCCCGTTATGTTGCATGCTAGAATTTAACCAAGGAATATGATCTGGAAAGGGCGATGTGGGGATGCCGGTCCTCGGTCGTCGCCCTTTCCACGCGTAACCAACCCCTGGAGCTCAAGATTTGCATTTTAAAGACCGGTTAGACCACGAGGTGATTAGTCGACTTCCTTCTGCCGCGAGTGTTATCGGTGTCAAATCGGCCTACGAAATTGTTGATGACGGCTCCTAGAATGGTTTAGGATTTCGATCATAGTAGCACGCCCCATCCTCGGGAAGGGAAGACTCTAGGCCACGGACTATGGAACGGAATTTCGAAATTCCACTTTTCTTGTCACTTTCGAGTTTGATCATCAAATTAAAACATGAGCTTGAAAAATCATGATCAATCTGTCTAGGGGCAATGCTGGCAAAATAGGTTCATGGCCCATTTTTTCAACTAAGATTTAATGGGCCGGGTTAAATATGGCTTGTTTGGAAATTCAAAACAAGTTTAAGGTGGGTTTACATTATCAAAACCCAATTAGACGTGGACCTTAGTGGATCTAAAAACAAAACCCATTTACAAAACCCAAGCGCTCTTCTTCGTCTTTGGATTTGGTTAAAGTCCAAGCCCTACGTGGACGTGGTTTTCATTGTGTTTGAAAAGTTTTTCAGTTTTCGTGCGGGCCATTTTTAAGGACAAGAGAGGATTCTCATTTAATTTTGCAAATTTCTGTTATTTTTCGTTCATTTATTTCTAAGATCTTATGGACCTTCTTCCATGTTGTTTCGGATAGGTTACAATTTACATGGGTGGATTTGGATTGGATCTGGGCTGAGCTGGGCTGGGCATAAGCCATCGAAATTGTTTTATCAAACAAATAAGCCTATGTAAGTTAAGTGGGTGGATTTGAGTCAAATGGCCGATCCAAATTCACCCATTTATCACCCTTACTCGAGGGCGGCGGCTAGCTAGTGACCACAAAGGCCATCGCGATGGTTAAGCTGGAATTAAACCTAAGGTAAGGGGCTACGAAATGCCAATTCCGAGATGTGATATCGAATTCTTCACACGAAGCTAATCCGAAATGGTTCGAATCCAAAGTACAAGAGATGCTTGGCCAATTGGCTCCTGATTTTTTTTCCAATTATAGCCACAACTGTAATAACTCTTTTCAAAAGCGCCCTTCTTTCGATTGTCATCCTCACTCCACGGGTGCTAGATATTATGAATTACAATTACAAATCGTATACATAGAAACAGTTACTATGACAATAATCACTATCAATGATGATTGTACGAGCTGTGTAATGACATCAATGCGCACACATTATTTGTACTACATCACATGGACAACTATTATATGGTCAATGCATTGAAGAGTGAGAGCAGTTTACAATGTCACATCAACGAGAATGACATGAACCGTAGTTCGTAAACGCGGGTAACATATGTGAGGAGTTCGTAGTTGTGCTTTTGTGGAACTCTGTGTCTTCAGTATGTTAGAACTCGGAGGGAGGACGTAATCAAGTAGTGATGAACCTATAAATCAGGTTTGTTATTTCTCTTTCCCTAAACTCCTTAATTTTTGCTATTTATATTGCAAGTTCACATGGTGCGTACAAGCATACGATTGTTCTTGGGGTTGGTTCTACAAAATCAATTTGCATTTTCTTGAAAACCCAATTCGTCGCCTTCTTGATTGCTTGCTTGGGCTTACACGACACGAAGCCCAACGGGATATCAATTCAAAGAGCTTCAGCATGCGAAATCAAAGGACATCTTCATTTTGTGAAACCCGGACCTAGTCAAAAACTTTTACCGGGAAAGTAGATTTTAAAATGTCAATTACTATTTTATCTAAATGAAAAGGATACAATCACTACTGCTTTATTTAAACAAAACTCCATAAGGTTCTAACATCGTCCTTCAATCAAACAGATAAGGCGCGAACTCAAAGTACAATCAAATCGGAATCGCGAAGATTATTACTCCCGGCGTTAGTTTCAACACTGGAATGTAGAAGTTGGTAGCTCACGAGCAATGTGAGCGGTCGGTTTCAACATAAGATAAGTTAGTCGTATCTCGTGTAATCGACGTATAAAATACTTTTGGAGTATCAAAACGGAGTGAACACTATGAGAGTGGTTCTTTGCTCTTTTGGGGGCCCAAAGGAGGGAGCTGTGGTTTCGGCTGCAGAACGAACACCCAACAACTCAAAAAAATAGTTTGGGCCCAACCATTCACCACAAGATCTGAAACGGAAGAGAAATAGCTTGGGCCGTTTGAACACCCAGCGACTCAAAAAATTCCGTCAGTCAGCAATCAAAACCGAGGGACCGCACTCTTGGCCTACCAGTACAACGTCACTCGATGGTACATTTATTTCACTGAAAACTTCATGACAAATTTTTTCTTATCATGAACATCATTTTCAAGAAAAACTAAACGGTTGGTTTTCATTTATCCAGCCATTTACGGCGAGCGATTTCTTTATTGCCAGAAGGGGAAGTCATTTTTCCCCCGGCCCAAGCCTTTTTTGTTTTTTTTGGGTCCATAGAAAACATTTTTGACAGACCGATCGGTTTTCCGTCGTCCAAACACTGGGAAGTCGCAAAAATAATTCCCCGGAAACAGTTTTCTCTCTAATAAACGGACCTCGCTCTCCACCATCCGAAATGGGACCTCAAAGCGACACTTGTCCCCGAGTCACGTGCAAAAGGGGACACGGGGACAGCCAAAACTGCCCCTCCAAAGGGCCACCGTCTCGGGTCCTCTCTTTCCTTTTCCGCCTTTAATGAATGGCGAGAGGACCGCCTCAAAATCAAATGGCAGAAGCAATTTTGCATGATTGGGCGGGTGGGAAGAGAGGAGGGAGATTTGATGGCGCTGCCTTTTGGAAGCAAGGGGAATAAAAACGGAGGAACATGCCGCACATGGGGAAAGATCTGGCGCATTGTCACCTGGACCCCTCGCGAGATCTGGCCTTATTGATGGGGGGGTTTTCCCTTTACCGCCTGGATTTCCAGCGGGAGGAAAAAGATCTGTGCTGCTCCTCAGCTCGATTCTGTACGACCCTTTCTTTGATCACGTGAGATTCGGCGCCCATCGCTAACGTACGTGGAGGCGGTTTTGAAGGCTTACGCATGTGTTAGTGCGTGGCGAGACAAAATGTTGAGCCGGAGAGTCGATACATTTAGCTGCGCCCTAAACTCTTGACGGCTTGATCCGTGGCGAATTAGACACGTTGTGGCCAAAGCAAAGGAATGGAATTGCCACGATAGAAGCGAGAATGATAGTTATCTTTCTTAACCAGAAACTCTTCATGTCAAAGTATCATTGGCCTGCCGATAATTCCTCCACTCGAAAAAATTTGTAAAGAAAAAGGCGTGGATCTGGGTTTGGTTCCGGACCACAGTCCTGGTTCTTTCCATTGAGAAGGCTAGCGGTCTTTTTCTTTTCCCGAATATTAGCCCAACGGAAGGACGTTCGGTACTTCTTTTTTGTCCTCTCTCCTTTATCCAGAGATGATGTCCGGGCGCATCGCGGGCGCGCGTCCCCATCGAGCAAAGTCCCGCGGGAATGCTCGAGGATGGATTCGATCTCGACGAGCGAGCGCGAGTCGGGATCGGCACGGCGCCGCCGCTCGGAACAGTCGGCCCCACGAGAGGGGGGGCCGACTGTTCTCAAATTCCTCCCCTGCTCATCATCTCCTCGAGTTTGATCGGGGCCAGGCGTGTGGTTGTACAGCGTCGAATGAGCAATGCAGTCAATGATGATGGAAGGGACGGGGGGCAGCTCAGGTGCGGTGACACGGTCGCCCACTGACCTTTCTTTCCGTCTCCCCCCGGGTAAACGAAACAGTCCCGAGCGTTCGCGCAAAACGTGATTCACAGGCACACTCTGGCGCTTGACATCCATTTGTCATCACCGGTCCCTCTCGACACGCTTTCTCTCTCCCTCCCTCCCTCTCTCCAAATTCACGTCTGAATCCAAATCCTCGGCCGGGTCGAGGTCGGCCGGGGAGACGATGGGAGATAAGTTTCATGGTCGACAAGGAAATAGCCCGGATCACCAGCTACGGCCCTTAACTGATCGCTCGGTGATGAAGCAATTACCCTTTGAAAGAGCGCGCAATAGCTCACGGATCAAGAGCTCTTATGCCGAAGATGAACGGGGCTAAGCAATTTGCTGAAACCGTGGGATGTAAAAATGCACCGGTAGGGGAGCATTGCGCCTTAGATGCATCAAAAGATCTCTCTGCCGGGGCTTTGTCGCCGGAGCTAAGTCTCGCACGCTCACGATGCGCGTGGATTGAGCTCACGCTTGACGAAAGTAGCCGAGTACTTCTTTTGCCCCACCGAAGCAAAAAGGTTCCGGTCATATTTCACGGGGGTTGATTGGACCACAAAGGCACGATCTTTCTTCACGTCGTGTTTCAACACGGTTCGACGGTCAAGTCAACATAAGTCAATCGAAATTAGCGTTGACGGAACTTGATTAATTAAGAACTTGTGTAAAATTTAAGAATATAATCAGACAAATTAAACATTTAAGGACTTCATGGGAAAGGTCAAGTGTAGGAATGAAAAGTGAAAATTTTTGGTAATATTTTTTATTGTCGTAATTTGGCATGTCATCAACTAATTCATTACTAATATCAAAACATGATTCTCTTATGAGACCTACGTGCCAGGGTGAAAACAATTAACATACTTAACTCAGGGTAGCAATACTATTTAGGGTATTCTAAAGTCTAATTTTAGCAAATTAACGACTATATGAAAAATGCCATTTTTGTAAACTAATTCTATCGCTATAATGACTAGAGTCTTGTTATTTTATGCTCCAATTCTAGTAGATTATGAACTATTATAACTCAAAAGAGGGATTATAGGAAGGATTATACTACGAAAAATCCCAAATCGGTACGTCCATGATAAATTAACTCCAAAGTAATATTATAACTCAAAAGAGAGATTATAAGAAGGATTATACTACGAAAAACCCCAAATCGGTACATCCGTGATAAATTAACTCCAAAATAATTTTTTTACCATAAAAAATCGCAAATTGGTACATTTGTAACAAATTTACCTCAAACTAAATTTTTTACCACAAAAAATCCCAAATCGGTATACTTGTGACGACTTTACCTTCTATTAATTTTCGTTAAATTGAATTAATATCATGAAAAATCACAAAACAGTACACCTGTGACAAACGTAAGGTAAAACCCTCAAATCAGTATACTCATCAACTGTCGCATGTCATCTAATTCAGCAATTTGACAATAAAATTTAACGGAAACTAACAGGGTAAATTCGTTATAGGTGTATCAGTTTGGGATTTTTTGTAGTGAAAAATTTAGTTTTAGGTAAATTTATTACATGTGTACCAATTTTGGATTTTTCGTGATATTAACTCTTATATGAATTACTAGCCCCAATTGCTAGAAAATGCCAACTTATTGTAGCTTGATTGTTTAATTTTAAGAATTTTTATTGTGAACTTAAATAAGCATTTTTTTCAATTGAACGTCACAATTAAGTGATTCTTTATTTTATGGAAAAAAAAAGGACTTTAGAGCTCGAGAATATAAAGTTGGTATTTGGTAAAGGAGACTAGATTCAATTTCACGACGAAAATGACCGAATTACGACTGGTTGTCATATTAGGAAGACTAAGTGATTTTCAAGATCTTTTTCCTATTTTGCTAATATATTTTTTTTTGGTTTTCCTTCGTCATGAGCATGTTATTTGACCATTGAATTTTGCTCCATTTTTAAGTTTGATTGACGACTTGCCATTCATTTCATGATTTTTCATACATCGAAAAGACTTGTCACTCGCTTCGTGAGTGGCACCATCAAGATCGAGCGATGGTAATTATGAGATATGATAAATTCTGATATTCGACAGTTAGATTTGTTCATGTTTGGTGTCCGGGGATAGTAATTAAGGATTACTATCCAATTTACAGAAAAATCTTAGATATAACAATGACATATCCACAACAAGAAACCTACTCGTAAAACCATCTTTTTCGCTTAACTTTTGGACTCGATTTGAAAGAAGAGAGCCCCTACAAAATTTTGCTCAAGGCTTTCATTTGAAATTTAAATAAACCGGTTTGACTCTTACTCCGCTAGATTCACAAGGTGATCAATGGGCAGGCGTGGCTCTCGTGGAGCCCTCGACTAGGCCTGAAATATTAGGCCTCGGACACAATTGGGCCATGCCTTAACACTTGTAGGTAATTGTCGACGCCTATCCAAAAGTGCCTCTAATTATCGATACGCTGCCTAAGTCAAAACGACTCGAACGGGCAAGGGGGTCGCTTCATTTGCCTGTAACAACGGCCGTTCACCTTTGAAAAATGCGAATCGACGTTCGAAGAGGGGGAAGGGGAAGGGGAAGGAGAGCGAGCCCTCGAACGGCGACCGGCAGAGGAGAACTTATTCAATCACATGGCGGTTCGGAAGAAAGTACCTTTGGTACCAATTCTTTTTTTATCACCTACCCTGATGAATTCCTTTCTTGGATAGACCAAGCGCAGGAGAAGATGAGCAGTTCTCGTCACTCTATCACCATCACCATGTCTCGTGTGAAAATATTTTATACATCCTTTATTTTATTTTATCTTATTTTGTTTTTTTTTCCGTGGTTAATATTAATAATAATACCAACTTAGGCTAACGCTAAGAAAAACCCACGATTGATTTTTAATTTATTATTTTTCGGCTGGTTAGTTTCCCATTATTTTCTAACGTGATATCAGCAGCTGCTGTGGCAACTTGTCGATAATAAACCGTATAATAAAGTTAATAATTTTTAATTAATCGAGAACTAGGTACTAAGGAACAAGTAGCACTAATCAAAGATCCTCCTAGATAAGGATGTAACAATTATTTTAATCTTTTCATTACTTGGGAATATGTACTTGGTTTTTAGCGCCCGGGCAGCCGGCGTGAATACTTAAGCAAACACTGATCTAGTGTGCCCACAATTATTATATTAATCAGTACAATGAATGTTATATTCGTGCGTCGCATTAAATAATCAGATTAACACCACGAAAAATCTTAAACTAGTACATTTATGACAAATTTACCCTCAGTTAGTTTCCGTTAAATTTTATTATCAAATTGCTAAGTTAAATGACACGTGTCAGTCGACGGATTTACCAATTTAAGGTTTTACCCTCCGTTTGTCACGGATGTACTAGTTTGTGATTTTTTTTTGTATGAATCCAATTTAACAGAAAGTAAATTTATCGCAAATATACCGGTTTAAAGTTTTTGGTGGTCAAAAAATTAGTTTGGGATAAATTTATCATAAATGTATCAATTTTGAGTTTTTCATTATATTAATCATAAATAATTCGAGTCCCCCACGAAATTGGCCCTATTTTTTTAATGACAAACGATTTAATTAATCGATTGATTAATTAATTATTCAAATGGGACTCTGGCTTCTTCTGTTTTTCCTTTTGTTGGGGGGCTTAATTTAATTGGGAAATGTGTTGTACATCTGACGGATCTTAAAATTACAGAAAAGGAATCTCATTGACTTGCATTTGAACGAGGAATTTTTTTTTTTGTAAGAATAAATTATCGAAAAGAAAAGCAAGTTGAAAAGAAAAGAAAGGTGGAGGGAGGGGGAGATGCTTATGACAAATGGAAGGAATCCGGGCGTTTGCCTGCGAAAATATAGAGAGGGCCAATCGATTGATGGGTGATGATGAAGACGTGGTGGTGTGGACTATATGATTATTGCTATCTGTGATTTTAATCATGACTAGGTCTTAACTTAAACTTAGCTTATTTGTTTATTCATTTTAGAATTTAATTCTGGCTATCGGTTCTGGGTTGGATGTTTTCGATAAATTCCCTCGACGGCAAAACACTCGTTCCACGCAGTTGTCGCGAGCGCTCAGGGCTGATCATGTGAGCTGAACGAAGACATTTCTCTATTTTTTTTTCTCGAAATAAAGAAAGGGATTCCGTAATTTTTCGAGGCATCGATGTGCTTGGATTGACTTGGGAATGATGTAACTCGGGAAGATGAGAGAGAATTTAACCATGCTATCAAAAGGGGGTCGAGCTAACATTTTGCACTAGACCCCATGGAGTTGGTCTAGCAGTACAAAATCATAGAGATAAATAAGGAAAAAAAGACAATAGACAAGCCCACTTTAGAGAGATACCAATTTGTTTATTTAAGGGAAAAAAGAGCATGATTTGTTTTTAAAAAAAAACAAGGGAAATTCCAGACAGACCAAGTCTATCTGCTTTTCTATTAGATCCCAGGAGATAGGGAGTTTAGGTAAATATACAGCACTAACAAAGGCCGGCCAATTATAAATTCGGGGGGGGAGGAAGGAGGGTCCACTACACATATTGTTTGTATTTCATTCATTTCCTCCTAAACTATGCTTTTATATGAAGAAGAAAGAAAAGGGAAGGAAGAAAGGTGCTTGCACGCAATTCACTACATTCAATTGCAGATATCATGCGTACTGTAATTGGGGGTTCTGAGATTCTGGTGGAATAAACAAATTCCGCATTGAATTGGTATAAATTCGCATCGAAAAAGCGAATATTAACAGAGCCGTTGTGATGCCGAATTCTAAATCGTGAATGAAAATCAATTCTCGTCGAGAAATTTTCACACGATGTGGATCGTGCGTATCTACTTTGGGACGATGGGCTTCTTGATCCGCTCGTAAAAACGGTTGCACCAATGGAAAAAGTCTATTCTAACCAACGGTTCTGAGTTAATTGCCGTTAAGAAATTTCGGACGATGTAGAGATTCTTTAAAACACAAATTAAGATGGATGCCACTTCGAAAGAAGACTCTATTCTAATCGTCTTTTACGAGTTTATATAAAATTAGTTTTATGCGTCTAATTCAAATAGCCCAACATATTTCGTGTTCTGAAAGCTCATCAAAGAAAACTCAAACGGGTTATTCCAATCGGACAAAATAAAACGGGTTATTCCAAAAAACAACAACATTAGTCAATTAACCCGGCAAGAATGTTGTTCTCGATATGTTCTCGCAAAACTTTTTCGAGATTTTGAAAAGGGTAATCGAAGAAAAATTACTAGAAATTTTTTTTTTTACCTTTTGTGGATTGCTAAATAGAGGAGAATGAGGATTAGGGTCTTTTTTGGGAAGTTCATCTATGACAGAAGATGAGAAGGTCAATGCCATTGGCCCTTTAAATGTTGGACTTGAGATTTGCAGAGAGGGCATATCATAGAATAGTCCATAGAGTAGAATGGGCAGGGAAAAGTTTAAAAGAGGGGGGGAGGGGGGACTGCTGCAAGGTGTGAGAAGGTGAAAATTTTCCAGGAAATTTAGGGTTTGGGTAGCTTTTGTAGGGTAGTACATAGCTTTGGGGATAAGGGGTAAAGGCTGCGTTTGGTTCAGCATTGGGAAGGGGCTTTCAGCCCCGAAAGCCCCTTCCCAAAAATGCTGAACCAAACGGCTAGCATTGAGCATTGAAAATGCTCAAAACTAGCATTTTCAATGCTGAAAGCCCAAAGCTGGCCGGGACTAGCTTTGGGCTTTCAGCCTTGAACCAAATGCCAAAATTATTTTTATACTTCCCAAACTACCCTCACTCAAATTTTAATATTCCGGTTTTACCCTCGCGTTACTATTCATCTTCTTCACCAAAGGGACTCCGGCGAGGGCGAAGGGCCGGCGACGGCGAAGGTCCGGCGAGGTCGCCCGACCCAGGCGACGGCCGCCCGGGGTCAGGCGACCGCCCAGGCGTGGCCGCCTGGGTCCCGCGACCTCAGGCGACGGCCGCCTGAGGTCGCGCGACCCAGGCCGACCGCCGCCTGGGTCGCGCGACCCAGGCCGACCGCCGCCTGGGTCGCGCGACCCAGGCCGCCGGCCGCCTGAGGTCGCGGGACCCAGGCGGCCACGCCTGGGCGGTCGCCTGACCCCGGGCGGCCGTCGCCTGGGTCAGGCGACCTCGCCGGGGGTCGCCCGGCGACGGGCGATGGCCGCCGGCGCCAGATCTGGCTCGCCGGCGGCCGTAGCCCTTCGCCGGAGCCGGAGTCCTTCGCCGGAGCCGGCGAAGGGTATTTTTGCCTTTTTTTTTATAAAAACCCCCCAAAGCCCATTTGTAAAAAAAATTAACCAAACACCACTTGGGTCAAAGTAGCTTTGCAAATGAGTTTTTACCAAACGCCATTTGCATTTCCCACAAAGGGCTTTCACCCAAAAGCAATTGCATTCCCAAAGTAGCATTCCAAATGCTGAACCAAACGCACCCAAAATCCTCAAGGAAGTTGATGATTGGCTCAATTTTGGGATTGTACAGATGGATGCCAATGAGCCCACAAGTGCCACTTTTAGTGGACCACGATTGTTTTTTATTCCTCTTTTAGGGTATTCTTCTTTCCCTCTTCTTTTTCCACTTTGGTCCATCAAAAATTTTCAGTTGGGTAAAACCTAAAACTGATCTTCTACAAAGATCAATGGCAATAAATAAATAAATAAATAACGTATTGTGGCCTTCTAATCTTTGCAATCAGGAGGAGCTCGCGACTTCCGGAGCCGAAGTAATCAATCAAGGCGTCGGGGATTTTCTAACATGGCGACTAGAGTTCGCGCCGTAGAATTTTACCATTTGGGGGCGAGCTGGTATGATTTGAGGTCGTCCGTAGAGATCGATGACCCGGACATATCCGATCGAGGAAATTCGCAATGTCATTTCGTGATAGCGATGCTTTTTTTTTTTTTTTTTTTTGGTAAGGATGATAGCGATGCTTTTGCGCTTGTGTAATTCAATAAACGTTTTTGCTATGCCATCTTATAAGCAAATACAAAGTCGAGACATCCGAAGCACATTTTCTTTTTAAAAGTCGACGAGTATTGTTTCACTGAAAAAAGTGGTTTTTCGTACCAAATTCGCACCACCTCATGCAGCACATATGTAGCTCCTTTAGACCAAAAAAGGAAGTACCATCTGGGCATTCTACCAAAAGTTCCTACAAGAGTTCTATGGTCCAGGCAAACCTCATTTATATTATAAAAATCCCCGATAATGATTATTCAATACAATTTATTCTCTTCGATTTTTTTGTTATGTTAAAACATCAGGGGATAACAGAACAGATGGTTCATGAACTTTGATTCAAAATGCAATGCCGCTTCATAAATTCTAATTTGTGCAATGCGGTCCATAAATTTTTGGTCCAACGTGCAATCTCGCCCCCCTAAACTTTTAATTCGTTCGATATGATTTTTGAACTTTGGAGACCACCACACTGAACATTGGATCGAAGTTCAAGAGCCACATCGTTTCATAGAGAAGTCCCAAATCGGAGAATTGGTGAGGTGTTGAACAGTTAATATATCATAATTGAATCATAATTCATTGGTTTAAGCTTTTGAGTGAACGTGATTTCAATTGAATATATTGATGGGTTCGGATTTGGATTCTCTCTTTGGCTATCCCCCGGAGTGAATGGTATCGAGCTTCTGCCACGCGTTCCCAATACAAATGTCCAACGAATTTAAAATTCGAAAACAACATTACATCCCAAGCGAAAGTTAAAAACTGCTGTCATTAGTGTTTCGCTTTCCCAAACGGTAATTAGTGCTTAAGCAAAGTCCCAACTTGCGGAGCTTGGGTGGGGGTGGGGGTGGGGGTGGTGGGTGGGGGGGACCAAAGCAAAGCCCGTCGTATATAGGGAAGAGAATCTTGCGTGGGGGGAGGGGGCGGGCGGGCAACGTGGCGGGATCACATGGTGTGGGGGGAGGGGCACCGCACTGGCGCGCAGGAGCTGTCAGTCGGCCTGGTCTCTTGCAAAACCTTCGCATGTCCCTCGCTGTTCGGTCTCCATTGTTAGGGAACCCCACCCCACCCCGAAAAAAGCAAAAAATAAAAGCCGCAGAAAGGGACGATTCCCCTCCCAGTTGCTCGCCAACGTCACATGGGACACTCCCCCTCCCCGTCCCCCTCCGTCCGTCCATCGCCCGTTCGCTATAAAATCTCCGGCTGGTACCTTCGTTAATTGGTCCGGTACCATCCAATTCGATAAATTGACGGTAAAATTTAACGGAAATTAACGAAACGTCAATTTATCTTTTTTTATGGCTAAAAGATTAATTTACGATAAATTTATCGCGAGTGTACCGATTTGGTATCCACCCGAAAAAAAAAAGTTCGGTTTTTTCCAAATTTCCCATCGACTATATAAATATATATCACGCGTGAGAGATTTTTGTGAAGTTCCGTGGAAAATAAAAACTTCTTTCCCGAAACGGCCTTAGCGTCGTACCGTAACGGCCCTTCTTTTTGCCGGCCCCCCCCCCGGCGGCCTTCGTGGGACCCGCCGGGGGGTCGTGTGGGCCCCCGGGGACCGATGTCGACGTCCGATTCTCCGCGCTCGATCTCCATCCGTCCCCCCCCCCCGGCCCTCTCCTAGCGTGGGGGCGCCCGCAGAGGATAACACCCTTAGGGGGGGGAGGGGGGGTGACGCAGATCGCTGCCCGAAGCGCCCCCAACCCCCCGGGCGCTCGACGCGCTCCGGGAACGCGTGCGGAGCCACTCGCGCTGGCAGCGGCGCCGCGTGGGGCCCCCGGAGCCATTCCCCGCGCGGGGATCGGCGCGTGCGCGTCCCGCTCGACGGGTCGGCGCGTCCGCTCGCCCGAAGTTGACCCTTCTTTCCCGTGCGTTGGGGCCCCCCCCGCCTCTGTGTTTTGCGGGAGGGGAAGTATGAAAAAGGGAATAAACGGGATTATTTTTGCGGTTGCTCCTCGTTGTGTGAATGTGGGTTCACGTGGGATGCAGGCTGTCCTTCCCCCCACGCTCGAGGCGTCGCGGAGTGGAGACCACGCGCCACTTTTTCTTCGGTTTGGGCTTCGTCTATCGACTGTAAATTTGTATTTTGCGTAACGACATAAACGGTCCTCAAATTTTTATCCGATATATAGCGTGGTCTTCTGAACTTTAATTTATTTAATATAATTTTTGAATTTAGTCTAATGTGTAATGTGATTCTTAAAATTTGAATTTATTCAATATAATACAGGGACTAAATTAAACAAGTAGCAAAAGTTTATAGATCATGTTTGAACATTTTCATACAGTCCGGTGACTAGATTGAACCAGTAGCAAAATTTCAAGGGCCACATTGAACAGATTAAAAGTTCTGAGACAACATGGTACATTGAGGTAGAGTTCATGAATCACATTGCACATTAAACCAAAGTTCATGGACTATTTTGTGTCATTTTCCCTTTATACTTGTAGTCAACTAAACAAAATTTATACCGGTAAGCATTTTTATATTTATAATCTCAATCTACTAAATTAATGGTAAACCCTTATAAACCCATATATCAAAAGTAATTTATTGAAAAAAGTTGTCATCATTCATTATTTAAGTATCCCAAACCAACATTCTCAGTGGACAGTTGTGTTTAAATTACCCTTCGCAAAACTCCTCATGTAGATAGTGCAAAAGTATAAAATGACTCGCGATTAATTAAATTATTGTATTGCAATTGTAATATGCAAAATTTGTAAAAACTGGTTTAGTGCTGCTTAGCATAAAGTACGCTATAGGATCATAAAAGACAAGCAAACATATTGCGAAGTCGGTGCTGAAGATACGATATATATGACGTGCAATAAAGTATCATAAGCGATTGAAACTTAGGTAAAATGAGATATTAAGATACGTTATACATGACTTTCTTGTCATGCGAAAAGTGACGAGAATAAAATGCACAATAAAGAAAAGGAGAAATGTGTAGTTATAATTAAATTTAAAGTCCTTATTCAATAGGTTTTCCATTACACCAATCACATTTTGCTTTGTTTATTAGTTGGGCTTTTATTGTTTGGCTAAAAAATCACAAAAAATAACATCCTCGATTGCATATTCTTCAATTCGAAATGAAAAAAGAAAAAGAAACATTTTAACCCATCACTCTAAAAAAAAACTTAGCATGAATTATTCAATTAAAATTTATCATTTTTTAAATTGAGAAAGAAAATCAACACATGATTCCAAGAAGACCACTTGTACAGAATGGAATTCATGCTTACCATTCCATCTCAATAAAAAATCTCTTATTGCGGTATGCACTGGGGTAGAAACTTTAGATGGAAGAGTATAATCACATTAAATTAAATATTGTGATGTATAAAAATAAACATGAAATTCTGATTAAGAGGTAAGATAACCTTTGCACTATTCTAATCGATCTAATATATACAATTTTTTTTCATTTAATAGTAAAATATTTAATATTACGTTCTAAGAATGTAATAAGTGTAGAATCTGAAAAAGAAAAACCAGAACAAATAAAAAAATTCCTCAGCATGCATCATCACTTCTCCACTATTTAAATCCACTTATTTAATACTAGCGATAAACCGTGCCTCTAGCACGATGAGAATAGCAACATTTTTTAATACATTAGTCAAGATAAAAAATTGTGTCGTGAATAATCTTTCGATGTTCACAACATGCACTAAAACTCATTGACGAGCAACAGTAGAGAGACTAGTACACTAGCATTTTGACCCCCCAAAAAAAAATACTAGTGTGGTCACAACATGCACTAAAAACTCATTGACCACAGGGCAAATTCTCCCCAGTAGTTTTCTCACTGTACAGAAAATGTATTGTATCTTGGACAAAAAGAAATAGGGGGATGGTTTTGAAATTCGAGCAATGGTAGAGAGACCATTGCAGCAGTTTTACTTAAAGAAATGAAAATTCCTGAAGTCAAAGTAGACTGATAATTTGACAAAATAAAAAAAAAGAAGGACTAGTATGGTCATAACATGCACTAAAACTCATTGACGAGCAATAGTAGAGGTATTACTGGTGCGATTTCACTTTAAAAAAAATGGAAATTTCTAAAGTCAAAGTACACTATTATTTTGACAAAAAAAAAGTACTAGTATGGTCACAACATGCATTAACAGCTCATTGACCACAGGCCAAATTCTCCCTTGTAGTAGTAGTTTTCTCATTGTAAAGAAAATGTATAGTATCTTCGACAAAAAGAAATATGGAGATGGTTTTGAAATTCGAGCAATGGTAAAGAAACCATTGGTGCAATTTCACTTAAAAAAATGAAAATTCCCGAAGTTAAAGTATGCTAATAATTTGACAAAAAAGAAGAAGAACTAGTATGGTCACAACATGCACTATAATTCAGTGACAGGCAATAGTAGAGAGACTATCGGTACAATTTCACTTTAAAAAACGGAAATTTCTAAAGTCAAAATACTCCATTATTTTGATAAGAAAAAAGTACCAGTATGGTCACAACATGCACTAAAACTCATTGACCACAGGCCAAATTCTCCCTAGTAGTTTTCTCATTGTACATAAAAAGTATCGAGTTCCAAACGATCTCTAGAGGTGACTTTGAATCAAAATTGATTTTACGAGGACTTGATTTCATCATAACATTTGTTCGACATTTACTGCAATGGATTTCGATGATTTTAATGTGAAGTTAGTCTCGCCATACATGCTTAGTAAAAGTTTTGGGGGCTTATAAATTTCATATTGTTTAGAGTGACTTTCACTTTTTACTTCTTTTTTAATCTGGCATCATTAATTGTTTTTTTATTTTTAAACCCTCGAACCTTTCTCGCGAGAAAGTAAATTGGTAAAATCAAGGGTTAATATCACGAAAAACCCCAAACTGGTATATTTGTGAAAAATTTATTCCGAACTAATTTTCTGATCATTAAAAATCTCAAACTGATATACTTGTAATAAATTTATCCTATATTAGTTTTAGTTAAATTTTACTGTCAAATTGCTAAGTTGATGATATGTGACGGTTGACGAGTGTACCGGTTTGAAGTTTTACCCTCCAATACCAGTTTGTAATTTTTCGTGGTATAAATCAAATTCAACGGAAACTAACGGATAGTAAATTTGTCATAAGTGTACCCGTTTTGGGTTTTTTGTAGTAAAAAAAATTGGTTTACGGTAAATTTGTCACAAGTGTATCGGTTTTAGATTTTTTGTGGTAAAAAAATTAATTTGAGCTAAAATTTTCATAAGTGTACTAATTTGGGCTTTTCCGTGGTATTAATTCTAAAATTGATGTAAAACCATTTTAGAAGAGTTAAATTGTCATTAGATGGATCAACTTTGAGCAGGTTCGGCATCTTGACGTCGGCTCCTTGTGAAGGGATGTGCTTGTAGAAGTTCCACGAAATCATTGCCACTCGTTTACGGGTTAATACGCGGTTTAAAACGCAAATACTTTTAACATTCCCCTTCGAGGATAGGTTGAACTCGAGGCTCGGTATGATCGTAACTAAGGAGTTCTTACTTCGATACCATTTTTGCAAGCAATACAAGAATTAATTTTCTACGATAATAGTCTTCAATTCATTAATTTTTTCGCCAAAAAAAAATCATTGCTTTGCAAAAATGAGCAAACGAGAAATATTCCATCGCCCCATGGAATATTTAGACATAAATTATTGTTGACAACGAAAATATTTCTCATCGACTAATTATTTCGAGTGAGACAAACAATCATTTATAGAAAATTACTTTTCAAAACATTTATTCTTTGCGAAACAAACGGAGCGAAAACGGTAGTCGTATTATTTTGGGCCCAAACCGGTATACTTACGACAAGTTTAATTCAAAACTAATTTTTTGACCACAAAAAACTCCAATCCGATACACCCGTGATAAATTTACTCCAAATTAACTTTTTGATTACCAAAAACCCTAAACCGGTATACTTGTGACGAATTTTGTCCTTCATTAAATTGGATCAATACCACGAAAAGCCACGGAACGATAAGCCCGCGACAAACGGAGGGGGCAAAATCCCAAATTGGTATATCAGTTAACCGCCACGTGTCACCCGGCTCGCCAATCTAACGGTAAAATTTAAACGGAAGTCGATATAGGGTAAATTTATCACGGGTGTACCGGTCCGGGGCTTCTGGCGATCAAGAAAGAATCCGTTCGGTACGAATTCGCCGCGGGCATATCGATCTAGGGATTTCGGCGGTAAAATAAAAAAATCGGCTCGGTATAAATTTATTACGATCGCATCAATTTACGATGATGCTTCGCGATATTAACTCGAAATTAAAACGGAGGATGTGCGGTTGCTCGTGAGGAGACGGGGAAGGTGCGGTGCACGCGCGGGCCGAGGAGGGAGAGCAGGGAGAGGGAGGGGGGGGGAAGGGTGGCAGAATCCCATAAAAGGCGGCGGGCCCCACGGCTCAATTCTCCCAGTCCCCACCCGCCAAAAAAATCTGCCCCCCGCAAAAAAATTGATTTCACGCCGTACGGCCGAACCGCATCACGGCCCTCCGTCGCCCGCGCCCGCCCGAGCGCTGCGATCCTATCGCCGTCGCCGTCGTCGTCGCCGTCCCCATCCCCCCCAACCTTTCCTCCTCTTCGCCATTGCGGTGCTGCTACGGCTCTCGCTCCCTCTCGCTCTCTCTCTCATTCGTGCCTTTCATTCCTCTTTTTTTTTTTTTTTCTTTTCCTCTTTTCCAAAGCGTAAAGAATCGTTCACGATAATGTTTAGCCGCTTCTTTCCCGGGGTCGTGGCAACCGTAAGGAATTAAATCGGGGATCGCTGGTACCGGCGGGACTCTCGGCTTTTTCCCCCGGGCCGGGGGCGGGGGCGGGGGCGGGGGCTGGGGGGGAGGGGGCGAGAATCGGTAAACGTGCCCGTGTCGGTCGAGAGCCCGGTGCCGCTGCTCGGGAGCGGTGCCTCCCGCGGCGTGGTGAACCGATTCCTCGCGGGGAGAGTCCCGAGTCGATCGACGTGTAAAGCGAGGCCGTTGCGTATCGTCGGGGAACGGGACGACGGGATACGGCGCTATCTGTGGAGAGCCCGCGGAAATGGGTCGGTTGTTTTCCGGTTATTCCGATCGGCGCCAACGGTCCGATTGGTACATTGCATCTATGTCGTCCGTAATCAATGCATGGCCAGATTTTTGATGATGAGAAAATAGGTTGACGTCCGCAATTTGCTTCGTGAAAATCGAATCGTTCATTTTTTGTGAAATAAACTCGGCCTTAATGTCGGATGGTAATTATTTGAAGGGGCAAATTGCTATTTCCTTATTAAGCCAAAAGCCTTTTAAGAATACCTATGATAAAAATGGAATTTATATTTAGGTTAATATCATGGAAAATATCAAATTAATATACTTGTAACAACCGAACTAGTACACTTGCGATGTATTTACTCCAAACTAATTTTCTGACCGTTAAAAATCCAAAATCGGTACATTTATAATAAATTTAGCATTTGTTAGTTTCCGCTAAATTGGATTAATATCACAAAAAATCACAAATAGTTCACCCATGATAAACAGAAAGGTAAAATCTAAAATCGGTACACCTGTCAACTTCCGCGTGCCGTTCAACTCAGCAATTCGACGGTAAAATTTGACGGAAACTTAACGGAGGGCGAATTTACCGCGGGGGCGTGCGGGGTAAATTTATCACGGGCCTTTCGGGGGCTTTTCGTTATATTATTATCCCCTTGTATTTGGAATCCAGAAATGAAAAGAGAAAATGAACGGAATGAAAAGAACAAGAAGGAAAAAGAAGAGAGGGAAATCCCAAAAAAAGGGATAAGAGAAAAAAAAGAAAAGAGGAAAAAAACACAGGAGAGAGAGAGAGGGAGAGGGTGACCCCCCATTATTATTATTATTATGATGCCCTTCCCTTCCCTTGTTCCTTATCCCTTCCATTTTCCCCTCAGCCTCTGCTGTTCCTTCATTGGACCTCCCCTTCCCCTCCATCCCCAAGTAGCTCCTCCTCCTCCTCCCTCCCTGCTTCGTCAAGAAACAAAACCTGAGCAGAGAAGACGCGCCAGCAAAAGCATCCTCCTGCTAATTATAACAGAGCTCCCAAGCTAAATTTGATCTTCCCCCTTGCCTCCCCCCACTCACAGTCCTCCCCAAGATCTCTGAAATCCAAAGCAAAGCTTCACCCCCCCTCCCCTCCCCTCCCTCACAGAAGGCCACGGGAGTAGTGAAAGAGCAAGCGGAGGGCCAAGAAAGAGAGAGAGAGAGAGAGAGAGAGAGAGAGAGAGAGATGAAGAGGGATCATCAGGACACCTGTATTGGCGCCTTCGGCGGGGCCCCGCAGGGGGAGCCCCCGCCGTCGTCCTCCTCCGCCGCGGCCCCAATGGCCGGCTCCGGCAAGGCCAAGTTGATGATGATGTGGGGGGAGGGGGGCGACGACCAAGATCCCGGCGGCGTGGGCGGCGGCGGCGGCGGCATGGACGAGCTCCTCGCGGTTCTTGGCTACAAGGTGAGGTCGTCGGACATGGCCGACGTCGCCCAGAAGCTGGAGCAGCTGGAGATGGTGATGGGGACTGCTCAGGAGGACGGCATCTCCCACCTCTCCTACGACGCCGTCCACTACAACCCTTCCGATCTCTCCTCTTGGGTCCAGAGCATGCTCTTCGAGCTCAACCCTCCGCTGGCGCCGCCGCCGCCGCCGCCGCAGGTGGCCGACCCGGTCCTCGCTCCGGCCGAGTCGTCCTCCACCCTCACGACGCAGTACCAGCGTTCGCATACTGGGTCTCAGTCTCAGGCGCAGACGGCGTCCCAGGTCATCTTCAACGATGACTCGGAGTACGACCTGAGGGCGATTCCCGGCGTCGCCGCCTACCCGCAGAGCGACCCGGACTTCGAGAGCGCCGCCCGGAAGAGGTTGAAGACCCTGAACGGCGGGTCGAATTCGTTGTCGTCCTCGTCCTCCTCGTCGGTCGCCGGAGCGGCGCCCTCCGAGTCGACCCGGCCGGTCGTCCTGGTCGACACGCAGGAGACCGGGGTGCGGCTCGTCCACACGCTCATGGCCTGCGCCGAGGCGGTCCAGCAGGAGAACCTGAAGCTCGCCGATGCGCTCGTCAAGCACATTGGCCTGCTCGCGGCTTCGCAGAACGGCGCGATGCGCAAGGTAGCGACCTACTTCGCCGAGGCGCTGGCCCGCCGGATTTACCGGATCTACCCCCCCGACGGCGGCCTCGACTCCTCGTGCAACGACATCCTCCAGATGCACTTCTACGAGACCTGCCCTTACCTCAAATTCGCCCACTTCACTGCCAATCAGGCCATTCTGGAAGCCTTCGCCACCGCCAGCCGCGTCCACGTCATCGATTTCGGCCTCAAGCAGGGTATGCAGTGGCCCGCCCTCATGCAGGCTCTGGCCCTTAGGCCCGGCGGTCCGCCCGCCTTCCGGCTCACGGGGATTGGCCCGCCGCAGCCGGACAACACCGACGCCTTGCAGCAGGTCGGCTGGAGGCTGGCTCAGTTGGCCGATACCATCGGGGTCGAGTTCAAATTCCGGGGTTTCGTTGCGAATTCGCTGGCTGATCTCGAGCCTGCCATGCTGGACATCCGCCCTCCCGAGGTCGAGACGGTGGCGGTCAACTCGGTGTTCGAGCTCCACGGCCTGCTCGCCCGACCGGGGGCGATCGACAAGGTTCTGTCCTCCATCAAGGCTATGAGACCTAAGATTGTGACGGTGGTGGAACAGGAGGCGAATCACAATGGCCCGGTGTTCGTGGAACGGTTCACGGAAGCTCTGCATTACTACTCCAGCCTGTTCGACTCGCTGGAAGGGTCAGGGGTGGCTCCCCCGAGCCAGGACCTGGTCATGTCCGAGGTCTACTTGGGTCGGCAGATTTGCAATGTTGTGGCCTGCGAGGGGACGGATCGAGTGGAGCGGCACGAGACCTTGGCGCAGTGGCGGGCGCGGATGGGATCGGCTGGGTTCGACCCGGTCCATCTCGGGTCCAACGCGTTCAAGCAGGCGAGCATGTTACTGGCTCTGTTTGCGGGTGGAGAAGGTTACAGAGTAGAGGAAAACAGTGGTTGTCTCATGCTCGGTTGGCACACGAGGCCTCTGATCGCCACTTCGGCGTGGCAACTCGCCGCCACTCAGTGAATCAAGTGTCATTCAGCTGAGTTTAATCGAAATTGAGATAGATCTCGGTGTCGGTTTGACCCCCTTAGATGATCAGTGAAGGAAAAGTGCTTTGCCTGAGTTGGGGAGAGGTACTAAGAGAGAGAGGCTACGAAACAACCTCAAGAGTGTGTAGTTCAACTTCTTGTTTTTTGCCTCTGTGTAGTCTTCTGCAACATCTTCCAATCTTTCCCCTTATTGATTTATTTCATGAATTTTGATTTTGGTTAGACCTCTGGGTTGGATGAATGCGAATGTGTATCCTCTGAATTTAACTTTTGGAATAAAATGACGACGACGACGACGATTCTCTCGATGGCGGACCATGGTTTTTGCTTTTATCACTTCTTGTGTGGCAAAACTTGTTTGCTGGTTTTCATTACTCGAATGGGTTTCCAGAACTATGAATGACGAATGATTGTTATATGCTTATGTGCGATTGCTGTTGCTTAATTGATCAGGTATGTTGTTGGCGCGACAGGCGTTTGACCGCCGGTTTGTTTGTTGCAAGCTTCGAACTTCTGATGAAAGAGAGAAGCCGGGGGATGAACTTTCGAAGATTGCAAGAGCAACCTGCGGATCCGCAATCCGGGTATTCATCCATGCCTTCCGTTTCATATCTTAGATCCTTTAAATCTCATGTGGGTGCGTGAGAAGCTGTCCTATAAGAGCTTAATGATAGGTGCAGGTGATGATGTGACCTGATGGTACAGAAACCGAGAGGGAGGGATGGTGATTCTTGAATTCGGGCTGGTGTTCGCAATTGATGTGACCTAAATGAAGGTTGTTGTGACTGATAACAATGAGGACCCGGTTGGGTTTTTGGGCGAGGGATGGTGGAAGTCAGATAGCAGAAGCATATGTGGCGTGAGTACAAGAACTAGGACATAGGGAAAACCGAATCATCAGATATGCCGCTTAGTCCACCCTTCTTCTTTTGTAGGAACATAAAACCAGGAGACGAACGATTCGTTAGAGCTTCAGTGTGTGTATTGCAGAAACTTGTGATTCGCGAGTGACTCCAGGCCGAAACCTCTGCCGGGTCCGGTCGGTTTTCGGTTTGGTAAAAGGCCAGATCATTCGCGTCGACATGGGTATTTAGCATGCGGCAAGTGATTGCGCATGGCACACCATTTGTTCAGCAGCAATGGCAGAAAACATCACATCGAAACCCAAAGTGAAAACAGTAGAGCCATAGCCTCTATAGACACGACAGTAGGATCTTTGAGGAGGGGTACCGGGGAGTGGAAATCCGGGTCTCTGCTGTCATGCACTCGCCCCCCCTTTCGTCCCAGCCTACCGCAACCGCGGAGTGATCGTACGCGAAAGGCAGCGATTTTTTTCACCAAAAAGAGGCGAGTAGTAATTCCCGAAAAGTGAAATCTTTTTACCAAATGCACGAATCCCAATTGCCATTCGCGGCAACGAGCAGAGAGGGGCGACGATCTGGGTTAGGCCCCGAAACAAGAACCCCCCCCTCCTCTCGTCTCCCCCCGTCTGCTCTCATCGGTGGTGACGAGCGACGCTGAATCAAAAGAGGGGCGCGCCCCTCTCTGCTTTCCATCACCCGGTGGAACTGAACGGTCGAGGGCCGAAGCGATGAAGGGGGTTCTGAATGCAAATTTTTCATGCAAAAGGGTAGTGGGGGGGGAAGATGCCGGTGTCCTTGTCTCTTTTGTTTTAGCTGCTGAAATGGTGTTTTCTTGTCAGCTTTTTCTGCGCCCGGGTCGAGCCTTTACCTGCGTTGGGATTAGGGAGACGGGGAAAGGGATGTACGAAGGAAACGTTTCACTGCCTGTGATCCGATCTCAAGGTGTACTGTGTGCCCGTTGTGCGTGAGAATCGAACCTAGCAAAGCCTAACTTGGAGTGATCCGTTTGACGTTTGATGTTTTTGTGCGTGAATCGTGATCGGGTCCTAAATCTTTCGACCGAAGAGTATATTCATGGTTAAAAAGCTTGTTAAGTTGTTGCAATTAAGTAACCTCCGTTAGTTCCGTCAAATTTGAGTGACGGAAATTACTTATGTGACGTTATATATTTCAAGGACAGGTTGCACTGATGTGGCGTCATGTCGTGAAAAAAAGTTTGAAACGCTTGAAAGAAGAAAGGGGCTACGAATTTTACGAAAGGAGCCCACTATATGGAGTCATCGCCCTCTACTTCGCCGATATTTTTCGTCACTCGAATTGACCGGAGCTAACGAAAGTACTGGAGTGCACTTTTACGACAAATTTTATGGCTTTTGGCACATTTGTTTATTTACTTTTTGTTTTTCCAAATCTGGTTGTGCATGTACTTTGATTTAACTTTCCTAATAATTTAAGAAATAGATTCAATTAAAATTTTCTCCAAATTTTCTTGAGACTCGAATATTAACTCAAATTTCGACTACATATTGTAAAAGTTGCCTTTTAGGTTTTTATATATCTAAACAAGCATGCCCTAAGACTTCACGGGAGATTATGTTCATATTATTGCCCGGCTAATCTTTTTTTTGGCCAATCGATAAATTCAGTATGTACATGTTTTTAAAAAGATAAGCAAATACAATAATTAGAGGTGCTTTCATGTAGGGGCCATTTTGCTAGACCTGCACAGTTTTTCTGAGGACACAATCATGGGAACGATGGAAATCTTCACATGTTGTGCTGGGACCGTATTTTGCATTTTCGGGGGACAACCGGGGCTCGATTTGGTGGACTCACTTTCACCTTCAAATTAAATGAAGAGAAAAGATGGAAAAACAAAACAAAACAAAACAAAACAAAAAATCTGATTCTCTTTATATGACGGGTGTATTTATTTCACGAAAAGTAAATAATCGAGAAAAGTATTTTTTAAAAAAAATGTTCGCGTAAAAAAAAACTCATTTTTTGTAAATATTTAATTGAAAGATCCCGATTCAAGATAAATTCACGGGCAAGATCTCAATTACGGCATCGACTTAGGGCAAACTGACGGAGGATTCGTCAAAACCCGGCTTATAGCTTCCTAGCTACTCTAGTTCTTCAGACTTTTGATCTAAGCCTTGAAATAGCTGTCTAATGACTTCGATTAATTGGTCGATGTAGTTGAAATTCATGCATGCAAGAGAGCCAGTCGTAGACGTACACTGACTTATTGACGTGGGGGCACCAACCTGCTAATAACCCGGCCTCATAGCTCTGTCCGTGTACGCATTTGGTCGATCAATCCAGCATCGATACAGTCTTAGATCTTTTCACATTTTTTTAATTGAGTACATTGAATCAATTTCGATTAGAAATATCTGATGTGGACGCCGGCAAGTTTTGATTTTTTTTTAATGATTTGTTTTTGTTTTTGTTTCTTCTATCTTTTTTTCCTTTCGTTTTGGCCAGCGACCCTCACCGGCTGCTGGCAAGGGTCGCCTTGACTAGAACCGGTCGGGGCCGCGACCCTCACTAGCTAAAATGAAAAAAAAAAGGAAAGAAAAGAAAGAAAAAAAATTCATTTTTTTAAAATTGTATAAATTGTCCATGACTGTGTCGGCCGTGCCGTTTAGGAGGGCCAGCGTCCACGTTGGCGATTTCCGGCCACATTTGGCCGGAATGACTCAATTGGCAAATTGCGAAAATGTTCAGAACTGAATTGACACAAGTGTAATATATTTATGACTTTTTCGGTACCTGTCCCCTAGAACTCATTGATATTGTTGCAAGCGAATTGTCATCAGCCTAATGTGCTAAGATCTTGGGTAGGTCATCCTTATTAAATACTTTAGTCAGATATAAATGGGGACCCACAATTCAATTACTTGTATACACTCCAATATGGAAATATGTCTCCAAGTATCGAGTCCGTGGTGGACCTTCCCTTGTGGCCGATCACGCCTCTTTCCTGATAAACGTCTGAACGCATCTATCTAACCCGTCGGCCAAAGCAAGCGTCGAGTCTTATCAACGCAAAACATGAACGCGACATGAATCCCCAAGTCGCACGTAATGATCCCAAGCGGGACCGTGCGAACGGGATGTCTCGAACCTTTGCTTGTATTGGATCGGGTAAATAACTGTTGTACCGAGACTGACCGTTGGTGGTTTGAATTGAATGGTTGGAAGAGGGCGGGAGCTGGACCCGTAAATGGGTTGGTCGGGTCGAAAAATGGCCCGACCTAAATAAACTTATTTAACCCGTTTGATCTATTCTCATGCAATGTAAATCTGGTGACCCATACAACCTGATCTACGCTATTTCAATATTTTGAAACTTATACACAAATTGAGATGAGGGTGCGAAGTGAGTGAGTACGAGAGAGCCATAACAATTTATGACTCATTTAACCCATATTATATAACTCATTTATTGAATATAACTAATCTGTAGCTGATTATATGTGAATTAAGAAATAGATTTAGTATACATTTTGACAGGTTTAGTGGGAGCTTACGGCAGGTAAGTGAAACCTCGAGGAAACATCAAAGCTCCCCCCATCATAATATCTAAGGAAGAAAGTCATTTGGAAAATCTTGCTTGCGAGTCTTAGTTTGCCCTAAGTCAGATGATGCGGACTTGCATGCGTGACCGTCGGTTTGCATTCATGCGCCGATCTTTGATTACCACGTCCGCACTTTGCGTTCGTCTCCTTATCACATCCATGCTTTTCTGTGAACTTGCAAGAAGGGCACGAGCTTTGTTCGTGCATGAATGGGATGCATAGAGGTAAATATGGAAAGAGGGGCTATTCGATAGTCGCTGCAAGGCATATTGTTCGTTAATCGAGCGCGACGGGGGAGCCAAACGCGTGATTAGCGTGTTAACCGGCCACTTTCCCCATAATCGCTTCATGGTTGCAAATGAGATTCGATGCGTGTGTGATTCACATGTGATATACTAGGTTTTCGTGTTCATCGAGTTGGCCGATGATGTGAAATACAATGATTAAGAAAAATCTCCCTGATGACTATGGTGATACAGATTGAGATCGTATTAATAAAGGGGGTTAACATGTCATTTCGAGTGTATCTATCTCAACGAATCTGATGGAAGTAACATAATCCATGTCTCCCAAAATCTGAATATCTAATTTTTTAAACTTGTCAAGTTCGTAAATACTTTCTTAATAAGACTTCGTTTATTTCGCGCAAAATGAATAATTTATAAAATATTTCCTAAAATTGATCTTTTTGAAATAATTAATAAATAAAAAATATTTTTTTTAAATTCATTTCATAAGATATACAAGTAATTATTTTAAAAAAATATTTTGAAATTTTATATTTTTCATGGAATAAACGGCTTTTTAAGTTGAAGTTTATAATGAGTTGGGGTCAAATCGGTGACAATAAGTAATGGGGAACAGAGCTGTCATGATGGCTGGTGTTCTCTCACACCACACCATCAAAGAAGCCAAGTCAACATAGGACTGTTCATATGATTGATTAAAGAAAAGTGTAGAGTTACTATCAAAGAGTTGCCTTGCACAAACTTCACTTTCCTTTTCTTCTCTCTCTCTCTCTTTATTTTTTTTTTCCTTTGGGGGCGATCGATCTCAATCTAATCTAGTTCTACAGTGACCATAATCGATTGGGCAAAGCCCCGTTCCATATGATGTTTCTGGAATTGACTGGTTAGTGGGCGTGGCTCCATGATAGTGATCATTGACAATCTCCACCCAAGCAAGCACTTCCTCTCATTTCTCTCCTCATTTTGTTTCTTGGGTTCTCCTTTTTCTCTCTGCTTTTTGCAGACAGCATGGGCCCCCGAATGCATGAGACCTCCTTCACATTTGCACACATTTAAGTGTTGGCCCTTTTCAACAACTACTCCTAGAAAGGCAAGAAATCAAAAAGGAAAAGTAATAGATAAATCACAAAGTAATTCTTCTTTATTACATGGGTGTGAGTAATTGGGTATGAGTATATCTCCACTAAATCTCCTCCCCCCTTTTTCCTCCCCCCCATGAAAAGGCCTCTCTCTAATCATGCGTTTTCTAGTGTAATCTGGTTTACATGTTCAAGTGCGAATCATCAACTTCAACCAGTTGCGCTCGAGAAAAAAGACTGCGACGTCGGTAAGAGATACGGCGGTGTATATTGGTATCCGAGTAAGCGATTGCAAAAAGAAGAAGGGTGCGAAAAGGCGAGAGGCTTTTGCCACGTGCATGATTGGGTTAATCAGGTGGACAATTAACTAGGGGATTCATAAAATTTGAGTATTGTGGTCATGAGTGGCTTCTCTGATTGGTGTGAAGCTTGGCCGCTGTGGTAGAGTTTGAGTGCGGCTCGTGAGATTTTGCATGCCTTGTGCGATACGGACCACGACATCGCAATATAATCTCTCGAGCATTTGGAAGTGGCTATTCTCGATACGTACCAACCCGTTGTGACTTGTTGCCATCACAAGATTGAAAAGGAGAGGATATCGGCGGTGAATCGAGGATGACCCGGCGGGCCGAGCTGAGAAGCTCGTTCCAAGGTTGTTTCGGTCTCGAGATCCATGGTTTTCGCGGTGTTTCGAGGCCGTTTTCTCTTCGCATGATTAGTCTTCTTCGACTCGTCTTTTGGTCCATTCATAATTTCTTCGTCATCTCTGTGTTTTTATCATTTAAGTTAGTATATGTCGATCTATTTCCCTTCGAGTGTGTGGAACCTTTGTGCATGTGTGTGTACGAGTTTGCGCTGTTTACGCAGTCTCACTGCATCATTGCATCTTCTTAATGTATAGTGGGGGCCTTGGACCATCATCGACTTTTTAGTCCCCCATGAAAAGCATGCACACGCAAGGGTGAGTTTATAGGTGTGGTGAGCCCCTCCTTCCAATCAGTAGTTGCCTTTGGATGAGCACGTGATAATGCTTCCCTCATTCTGCTAAACACTGCACAGCCAATTTCCTGTAAAATGGTCTGTAGGAACCACTGCTAAATCTTCTTATTAAATTTTCAATAACTCAAAGGCACGACGGACCGGCTATTTAGAGTGGAACTAACATAGCAAACCCACCGACAGAGGCTCCCCTTGATACTCGTTTGCTTCCTTCTATCTCTAAAATACTCGAGAATAAGAAAGTACGATCCCATAAAGAACTGTTCTATGTTTGTTAAAAACCGAAGCAAAAGACAAGCACTGACCATCAAAATTTTTTACGTGTTTTGCTACAAAATTTGTGCTTTGACCAAGCTCTTGGTTGGATACCCGTTGAGATTCAGTCGGTTGTCCACGGTATAAAACGACTATTTCAGTCATATATAAAGTCTTGGGGAGTGCATGGCACATATAAGCCCAAACCAGCCCAGAAACGACCCAAAGAACTTGGACCCAGCCACAGCCCAGCACGCTCAAATTAATGAGACTTCGGTTTCCCACCTACGGTCGTTCCATTTTCCGAATTCATATCGAACAATTTGGAACACGTTTTCCTAAAGACAATCGTCTGTATCGCCCATAAAGATATAGGCTTTATTGATTCTCTCTCCCTCTCTCTTGAAATCCTAGAATATTTGCATTGCCATCTATCCTTCAGGGCGACAACCATGATGCGTCTTATTAGAGATGAGCCATTATCAGGTAGATGTCGACTGTACTGAATCCACTTGTGCATATTAGTGGTCTTCTGTGTGGTATTTCCACATCATGTTATATATATGTTTATCTGTGTGGATTAACTGTAATGCATTATTGATATTAAAGTGTGTATTTGTCTTAATGAATCATGGATAGTTTCAGGAATGCCACTGAAGCAAGAATCTATCAATGCGAGAGGGGTCTATTATGGTCAGCTTTTCTGCTTTATACATGGAAGTTTTGTTATCCGAGTTAATGTTTACTCACTCCTCATTTATATTTTCAGTACTTATTTGTTCACGAGTCAAATTTTTAACACAAGAAAGTCAAAGTATGTGTCTTATTCGATAAATTGGTTGTATATGTCGTTATAGTTCTATAACTTAGACTAAATTCCTGTTACCATTTGAGTTCGATATCCCCAGGTTAGACAAATCTAAGAGTTGATACATCTTTTGGTGGAGGACTGATCAGGTGGACATGATCTACTTTGGAGGCCTTATATTGCGGACCAGGGGATGGACTGTGCAGCATTGGAAAAGTTTGGTTATCCTTTTGTTCTGCTGCCCGTGTTGAGTAAAAGTGTACAGGAGGTATCGAGCTTGTGTCACCCACTGCGCATGTGCGGTTGATCGCTAGCCCTATTCGTTGCTTGTACTGTGTATATTGCATATGCAAGTGAGCCTGTGTGCTGCTCTATCTCAATATTATACAGTGATTGGGCCTATGTACTGCACTTTTTTGAGAATATACAGGTTCCGTGAAAACGCTGGGGTGTGGATATTTTGTGCCATAGGCTGCATGTGGAGGCAAAGCTATTATGTTTAAACAAATACTTACGTTCGCTTCTGCAGCAACTTGATTCTCGAGCGATGGATATTAATGAGATAGATGAACCGGTGTTGTATATTGGGAAGCCTGATCAAATATTGGTCAGAAGGAGCAAGCGTTGCGAACAAAGCACATTCTCCGGTGAGAGTTCTATGGCGTCTTCAAGGAGTCGAGGAAGCAACGTGTGAAGGTGAGGAGGAAACGCTGAAAAAGTATGCTGAGTTATTTGAGTAATGAATCAGCCCCGTCAAATTTTGAGGAAGAAATTTCTTTATCGGGGGTAGGATTGCAATATCTTAACACGCCAGCGTTCATTCGAGGAGTTTTGTAGTTGCAATAATAGGGTGTCCAAATATACGATTGAACAGGACAATCAGTAAGTTTGGTCGATATGGGCCTAAATTGATCTGTTCGACAGTTGCGTGAGCGACCCGGATATCTTACGTGATCGTGCAAAGGTCAAGTAACAAGAAACTGCTACAATTGGGCCTCCTAAAGAAGAAGATTGAGAATTTTTTGTAGACCCAAAAACCAAATGGGGTAGCATGAATTCTAATTGGACCTCTTGATCATAGTGAAGGAGAAAGCGGACTACTTTGTGTTTTAGTTGGTCTAAACTAATGTGGATTTAACTATTTTAGGTGAATATCTATTGAATGGAATTGATTTTTTTGTCTATCAATAAAGAGGGGTTTTGTGGTTAGATTTACTACTTCAAGCGTGGTTTCATGTATTGGGTTAGTGCTTTCTCAGCCCTTGTTTATTCATGAATGAAACGTTTTTTTAATGGAGGATTGATCTATTTTGGAGGACTTATATTATGGAGTTGGGGACGGATTGTGTAGCTTGGAGTGATTTGGCTATACTTTTCATTAGGTATTTGTATAATGTATGTAGATAACTACATGAACGGGATGTACTGGACCTATATGTCACCCATCGTAGATAGAAGTGAATTTGAGACGAGTCACCCCGAACGAGAATGAATATCTCACAGAAGAGTCAAGAACGGACTCCTTAATGGAGTGTTTTAACTCATATATTCACTACAAAAAAACATGGATTTTACCACGAAAATTTGCAACTGGAAATTTTTCGTCGCTAATTTGCGAAGAAATTTGAGACGGATTTTTTTTCCCGTTGCAAAGTAGCGACGAAAATTATTCGTCGCTAATTTGCGATGGAATTTGCCACGAAATAAAAATTCGTCGCAAATTAGGGACGGAAAAAAAATCCGTTGCAAAATCTGTAGCAAATTAGTGACGGAAAAAAAATCCGTTGCAAATTAGCGACGGAAAATAAATCCGTCGTAAAATTCGCCACAAATTTGCGATGAAATAATAAATCCATCACAAAATCCGTCGCAAATTTGCGACAGAAAAATAAATCCATCGCAAATTTGCGACGAAAAAAAATCCGCTGCAAATTTACGATGGAAAAAAAATCCGTCGCAAATTTGCGCTGGAAATAAAATCGGACGCAAATTTGCGACGGAAAAAAAAATCCGTCGCAAATTTGCGACGAAAAAAAAAACGTCGCAAATTTGCGACAGAAAAAGAAAATCCGTCGCAAATTTGCGACAGATTAAAAAAATCTATCACAAATTTCGACGGAAAAAAAATATGTCACAAATTTGCGATAGAAAAAAAAATCCGTCCCAAATTTGCAACGGAAAAAAAAATCCGTCGCAAATTTGCGATGGAAAATATATCCGTAGTAAATTTACGACGAATTTCGCGATGGGAAAAAATTCGCCGCTAATTTGCGACGAATTTAGCGATGGAAAAAAATTCGTCGTAAATTAGCGACGGAAAAAAAATTCGTCGCTAATTTGCTACGAAAAACAGTCAAAAAAGGATTTAGTCATGAAAAATTAGCCACGGATTTAGATTTAGCCACGGGAAAAAAATTCGTTGCTAATTAGCGACATATTTAGCGACGAAAAAATCAAATAAATGTTAGTAATTAAGTAAAATAACAGTTAGTAATAGAAAATTAATTGGTATTAAATCGTAAAATGGGGTTAGGAAGTCATGCAAAAAGAAGCATGACTCAATATAAAAATTGGTAAGTTAAAAAACCAAATGGGTAAGCAACTCAAATTAGAGTTGACTATCCAAAACTAATTGGTAACTTAATTGTGTAAAAGTTAACGAGGCACACAAAAAAGTTGATAATTTCATGTAATAGAAGGTAAATTTGGAGTTTTGACAGAATAGTTGATGATTCTCTAGAGTCCTTTTATGCAACATGGAGTTTTGCTGACAAAGTTTGTTTATGTGTGGATGCAGAGCTGATAAATGTTGGGTAGAAGCAAGATGCTCCGCAAGAACTTTACGATCTTATTACCTTGAAGAGATCCCGAGCATGGCAAAATACCCTTGAGAGGACTATGTTCAAGTACATTGAGCTATGCGTTGATATGCGGAGGGGGAGATTTGCCAAGGATGGTTTGATTGAGTATCGCATTGTATGTAAACAAGTGAATATCACCTCTTTGGAGGAGGTGATGAAGCACTCCATGCAAACCTTACGGGAGAAAGCAGCGTAGGCGCAAGATTGAAAGTATCTTTTCATACATATCGGGGATAAGCTTTGCTTCAGCATCTTCAGTGCCAGAAGTGCAGTTGGCCCAATATGTTCCTGCCTTGGAAAGAATTGCCACCCTGAGGTTGCTTAAGCAAGTGCTTTAAAATGCTCAAGATTATTTATTCTCTCATTATGTGGACTATAAAGAAAAATATATATGTCATTCTTGTGAAAAATGCAGATAAATGTATTTCATTTTCATATTATTATAATATTTTGATGTTATTAAGTGCTTAATCAATGTTAAATATAAATTGTAGGAATTAATTTTGTGGTTAATTAGATTTAAAATCGAAGTCATCCTTAAACAATATTCGTCGCAAAGCTCATTGCTAAAGAATTAATAAAAATTCGTCACTAAATAATTAATGAAAATTTGTTGCTATTATTGACCAAAAAAAAAATTACGGACCCAAAAAAAATTGGCAAATTAGCGATGAATTTTTTTTTTGCTGAAATTAGCGACGAATTTTGCCACGAATAATTAGCGATAAATAATTAGCGACGAATTTTACAATCAATAATTAGCGACGAATAATTTGCAACGAATTTTGTGATGAATAATTAGCGATGAATTTTGCGACGGATTTTGTAACGAATAATTTGTGATGAATTTTGTGACGAATAATTTGCCACGAATTTTATGACAAATAATTAGCAACGACTTTTGCGACGAATAATTTGCGACTAATTTTGCGACGAAATTTGCAACGAATTTTACGATGAAATTTCCGACGAATTTTACGATGAAATTTTTGACGAATTTTGTGACGAATAAAGTTCGTGGCTAATTTGTGACAAATTATTTTCGACGAATTTTGCGACGAACAATGTTCGTGGCTAATTTGCGACGAATAATGTTCGTGGCTAATTTGCGACAAATTATTTGTGACGAATTTTTTTCCGTCGCAAAAATTTTCCGTCGCAAAATTTTGCAACGCCCTATTAGCGACGGAACTTTTTCTGTCGCTAATTTCGTTGCAAATTCGATTTGCAACGGATTTTGGCAAATTTTTCGTTGCTAATCCCTTGTTTTTTTTGTAGTGATTCTGGATGACCCATACAAAGGAACCCAACAACAGTCAACCACGTAGCTCGGACTTAGCTCGATAGTTACACGAGATCGATTCACCTAATTTCGGGTCGAACTTAAGCTCATGCATTTCAAGTATTATCGAGTCGAGTCGAGTTTGAGCTTGTTGATGCACAGCTCGATTAGCTCGTGAGTCTAATTGAACTTCTATTTTTTATTCAAATACTTACAAAAAAGACATAGATGTAATAAAATAACATTTTTAACCCTCATACACATAAATATAGAGAAAATATTTGAGCTTATTGAACTCAAATCGAGCTCCAGTTCATATTCAATTCTTGATAATCGAGTCGAAATCAAGCATTTGGATATCATATACCGAGTCTAGCTCGAGCTCATCTTAGGATATTGGATTGAGAACGAGTTAAGTTTTGAGAGTATGCGAGTCGAGCTCGAGCTTGCTTGTGCAACTACTTGACTCGACTAAACCCTGATTACACCAATAATCGCGGATATATGTTTTCTAGTTGCGTGGCTTATATGTTGTCTATGCCTTGCAAATTACATTTACTGGGTCTCTTTGTGTATCTATATACAATGAATGGACTTACATGTTGCCATTTTTGAGGATATATAAGTTTTGTGAACTATTGTGGTGCGGCTATATTGAAGTACAGACTGCATACAGAAGAATAGTTATTATATTTAAACAGGTACTTAATACTTGCTTCTGTAGGAACGTTAGTGAAGTTATCCACCTATTCTTGAAGTGTTAAGGCTAACAAAATAACCTAGAGGGAATGAATAGGTTGTTAGGTTATTTGCGAATAATAAAAAACATTTGCGGAATATAAGAAATTCAACTACAAACATCGGTAGAAACATATTTTAGAAATTAGGTATGCACTGCTGTTTAACATATGATGATGATTACGAACAAAAAATGCTAATAGTGAGGAGATAGAAGATATTGCAAGCTAATATATAGTGGTTCGGCTTTATCCTCAAGCCTATATCCACTCTCAACACTAACAGCTACAACAAGACTTAAATCTACTAGTAATCTTCAAGAGAAATTACAATCATCGAGTACCGCCTTTTCAAAGGACTCACATACTGCTATCACTCTTGCATACTCGCTTTGATTATTGACTATAAACATTAGCATGATCCAGAAATTGACATCATGTACACAGCTAATAACAACAAACACGGAGCAAAGAATAACTCTCAAAGCACACGACTCGTTTTGTTCATTTCTACCCAACCTCTCTTGGAATCAATATATAGCTGTTCCTCATTGAAATCCTCAAGTAACCGTTGGTTCTACTGTTGCCAGCAGCAAGGCATGACCTAAAATTGTTAAAACGGCTCTCTAACATCGGTAATGTCTCTTTGATAGTGGTAGTTTTTTCGAAATAGTGTTAGTGTACTTTTGTCATATTTGCTCATTAATGCCAAAACTGCTGTAACATCCTCAATTTCAGTTCTCGGAAAATGGCTATGAGTTAAGTTTGGAGGTTTTCCCCAATCGGAACTAATTTTACTTTTGTTCTAGAAAACCCAGATTCGGATCCTCTGTACCCCTTTGTTTTGTTATTTTTGTGGAGACTTTTGTGATCCGAATTTCCAAACATTTCCTTCTTAAAAGTTTCTCTAAACATCTTGAAGTTTTACATACTTTAATTTCATAATTTTTGGACTTGATATGAGTAGTACGATAGCCTAATTTCGGACTGTATATAACTGCTCAGAATGGGTATTTCTGTGATGTTTACATTTTCTCGATTTTCTAAACACTTTTCTGGGCCAATTTTAAACGAACTTCATTCACAAAAGTTATTGAGAACTTCTTTCTCTATAACATATATATATATATATATATATATATATATATATATATTTGAGAATTTTTTGAGATAATTTGGATTCTGAAAAGAGCTTACTTTGAGAAGCAAGAATTCTGTTCCAGCGAATTGTTTTTATCCTGTCTTTGAGATATTAAAAGTTGTGTTTACAGAAAAATTCAGATTTCGTGTTTTTCATGGAAAATGTTTGATAATATATTTTTTATGACATATTAAAATTTAAGAATTTTTGGAGTTCATTTACTATATTTTTAAGCCCAATTTCTAGAATAGTGCAAAAACTGCCGATTTTATCATATTTCAAAGATTCATCATTTTCTATATGAGAACGTTTGAATCTCGACATGATGTCTTTTGGTGATTTAATATGCTCATTTTGAGCTTTCAAATGAGATATTCTAAGTTTTGATTGGAGGTCATATGAAGGGGGAAACCGAGAGGGAGCCGAGAGACAAGACAAAAAGGAGGGTTTTAGAAAGTCAAAACTTGGTGAGCGAGTGGTCAAGGCTTAGGGAGCAAGAACTTGGGGAACAAGTTGGCTTGGCTTGCTTATAAATAGGCTTAGTTTTCCCCTTAGTTTCCACTCAAACACTTCCTCTTCCTCTCTCATCTTTCATTCTCATGCCTCTCTCTCTCTCTCTCTCTCTCTCTCTCTCTCTCTCTCTCTCTCATCCTCATACCAATCACCTCTCTTTCTCTCGCCGCCGATCGCTGTAAGACATTTTATTGTGATTATAGGTGATAATAGGTGAGTTGATTCCCTAACACTTGGATAGGGTGGCGTGTTACGTGGTTGGAACGCGGCTTGTAAGTAGATTTCATAATCTCGGGATAGGAAGTTATGATGCGTTGTTGGCTTGAGTTCTCACCCGAGCCTTTATTGAGACTTGCGTGTTGTTGTTTTTCTCGATATTGCACGCATTGCCTGTTATCATGCTCAATGTTTGCATGTATGCTTCTTCTTTTGCTTCATAATCATAAGTCAAGGCACGTATGAGTCACGAAACGGGTTGTCGTATGATTTTATACTCATGTTGTGGCGTTACGAGATGAGTTTGGCTGGTGCGGGTTTACATTGGGATGTGTAGATCCAGGCCAAGTTCGGCTCCAAGCCGGCGCTCAGCATGGTGGATCGAACCACGTGCCCTCAATCGCAACCCGCATATTAGGCGAATGTTCTAGAGATCATGATTACATAAGCACGGCACGTCTTTGGGCTTGATTGTATGGACTAATGAAATCGAGATAATAATCGGCTTGTGTGACCCATGATGTGTGATCACTAATAAAAGAAGAAGACTGCCATCACATAGCATTGGCGGCGATGTCTCAGTAGACTAGCATCGGGATGCCCTAGTTGAGCTAGAATGCCTCGGGTGAGCTAGTCCGAGGATACCTCGATTAAGCCGGGATGTTTTGATTGAGCTAGGATGCTTAGCATGAAGCTGAATGTTTCGGTTGAGACGAGATGCCCTATTTAAGCTAGGATGACGATACATGAATTTTATATGTGTGCCGGTATATGATAAATGAAGTCTATATGTGTGCTGGTATGTGTGCTTATTGATAAGTCGAATTTATGTGATCGGATAAAGGTGAGGTTCCATGCAAACATAGTAAGGGTAAGAACAAAGTTTTTGCTATTGATTTGCTATCGACATAAGATGGGAAAAATATTTGCATGTGTTAGTACAACGGCAAGGCATCATCCTACACGAGTATTAGTGAATTTACTCATTGAGTCTCCCCGACTCATCCCCCGTTGTTTTTCCTTTTCAGGTCCGTAAGATGGAGGATGCATAGAGGAGTTAGGATTAACCTTGGCCTTCGCTTGTGATATGGTTTATACGTGAAATGGCCAGTAGAAAAGGGCTTGTAAAATATGTTTAAGTAAAATAGCAATAATGTGTCTTGCCTATTATGCTTTCCTTAGAAAGATAAGGATGTTACATATTAATACAAGGTTTGCTCATGATGCTTGTCATAACCTCGTTGTTTGTTCTGATTGTGATTGTCCTGAATTAATTATTTTCGCTTGTACTTAGTTAAAGATAACAACGAACGGGACGTTGCACTAATAACCCTGAGGTAAGGACGTTACAATTGCTCTCGATCAACTCTAGTGATCTTTTCTGGATTCCAAACCTTTATAACAGCTATTTTATTCTTGTCCAATGTTCCAATCAGTTGCTCAAGTGACTAGCACATTCCAAGACTAAATATCAGCACAATACTTTACCTATATGAGGACATGCAGATTATTACTAGTTTGTTAATTGTTGCGACCTAACCTCCCCCGGGTGCATCACCTAGGGGTTCAGCTAATGGATTATTAAATCTAAGCCTAACTCAGGTTCTCCCAAGCCCTACCAATTCGCGACTTAGGGTTTAAGTTCTTAACATGCAAACTTTTTTATACTGGAGTCGCCACTAATCTATTTGTGGTGGGTCGATTAGAAACCCAAATAAAATATATGGAGATATGTTTTGTTTTTATGAACCAGAGATTTTGAGTTTGGGGACTTGATTACGTTAGATTATTCTAACGCCCTTTTGGTACATTTTCTTTTAATGAAAGTGCTTAAGCATGCAGTCTGGATCCATTTTATTACCTAATTGTTAACAAGTGGGGTGACCATGCGGGTGCGTAATCTATCAATTTAACACCCAATAAAGAAAGCAGTAAATAAATTACTAGCTTAGGAGAACAACGTACCTTTTAGCAACGTAAGAATCTGTATTGTTAACTAGAAAATTATATCAACAGTTCTAATATAATTTCTAATTAACAAGTAATTCACTCAATGTATTTTTTTGCGTTTTCTCTTGATTAAATGAAACTAACCTAAGTACAATAACGTGCGAAATATGACATGCGATTAATTAAACCTAGCATGCGAACTGTATGTCACTCGAAGATATGACGGGCAAATGATGTATTTTTAGTTTTTTTTCCAATGAAATTCAGAATTAAAAAAATGCCTAAATTAACATGCAATCTATCCTAGAAAAGATGATTTAATCTATCCTAAAGCGACTCTTTTTTCTGGATATTTTTATGAAAATTGGAAATTCTAAAGGGTTAATACCACGAAAAACCTCAAACTGGTACACTTGTGACAAATTTGCCCCAAACTATTTTTTTAACCACAAAAAACCCTAAACTGATACACCCATGACAATTTTACCCCAAACTATTTTTTTGACCATCAAAAACCCCACACTGCTATACCTGTGATAATTTTACTTCCGAACTAATTTTTTGGCCACCAAAAACCCCAAACTGGTACATCTGTGACAAATTTACTCTCCGTTAGTTTTTGTTAAATTTTACTATCAAATTGCTAAGTTTAATGACACATGGTAATTGATATGTGTACCGATTTTAGGTTTTACCCCTATGTTTGTCACAAATTTACCAATTTGTGATTTTTTTGTGATATTAATATAATTTAACAGACATTAACGGAGGGTAAATTTGTCACAAATATACTAGTTTGGGGGTTTTTAGTGGTCAAAAAATTAGTTCGGGGGTAAAATTGTCACAGGTGTATCAGTGTGGGGTTTTTGGTGGTCAAAGAAATAGTTCGGGGTAAATTTGTCACAGGTGTACCAGTTTGGGATTTTTTGTGGTCAAAAAAATAGTTCGGGGTAAAATTGTCACAGGTATTACCAGTTTAGGGTTTTTCGTGGTATTAGCCCAATTCTAAAATACCCTAAATATTCTTTTGGGACTAGAATAAACCCTAATTTAAACTAGGAAATAAACTACCCTAAATCCCAATTTAAATTAAGCAATTATCCTATCTTCTAGATATATTTGAAATTCCCTAAACATGCAAAGTTTCTAATTTAAATTCCAACTAATATTTTTTGAATTTTCTTTATTTTAAAAAGAAAGCAATCAAACAAAGATAACAATCGCACTCAAACAATCCACACAATTCGCAAGATCTCTCTCATCATATTTAAAATTAGGAAAACAAATTGAGCTATCAATCATATCCATAAGGTCGTGGATATCAATGGAAAGCCGATCGTTTGAATTTGGAAAGAGAATAAGATGTATTATCATATCCAAGTGCGTGGTTATGGATAAGATAATAATGTTCTCATATTGCCGCGTATCGTACCTTAGGGTTAAGGTTAGATAGTCGTCTAGGTATGTTGCTAAATTAGGAGAAACTCCTAATTCCGGGTATCTTAGAATATTGTGGATATCACATGCATTATTTTAAGATATCTAGCAATTCACTGAATATTCACAAAATATTCAAACATCCGAAAAATTAGGAAATTGAATATTCTAAGAATATGGATGGAATCCTACCTAATTTTGCGGATAATTTACAAGTTTGAATCATCTCGGGATCGGGATGGGGTGGTTGACGGTGGGTGTGGCCACGAGGATGATGGCGGCGGTGTTCACAAGATGGCTCATTGAGGAGTGCCCACAATGAGGCTCAGCAAAGCATTGTCGGAAAAGGTTGGGCGCATTAGGATGAACTTCGATGTTCCTGGACTAAAAAATATAGTCAAAGAATCAAGTGATGAAGCTTTGACCCATATTGGATTGAATATGCAAGGGATTTGGATTTGTCAGATGTTGCTGGATTCAAATCAAAATCACCAGAAATCTTGATCTCGCCGAGCAGCGATTGGAATCTGCTGAAGGTGGCTCGCTAGTATGATATCTAGTAGCGAACGTCGAGCTCATATGGACCGTCACGGATCAATCTGCAAACCAGGAACACTTAAGTCGACGATGGTGAGATGCGATAGCTGTGATGGCGGCAAGGGACCCCAGGCTAGGCCGAGGACAACGCCCGGTGATTTCTCGATGATGTAGGCGCAACAACAGTGGGGCTTGTCGGTTGGGCCTCACGATGCAAACCGGGGAGGTTCGGCTTGTGTAAGGACGTCGCGAGGACTCCATAGTTGGTTGTTGGTGTCGGGCCTGAGGTGCAAGTCGCTTGATGTTAATGCTGCGAGCTGGGCGTGACCAAGGGTACTCCAAGCGCGTCATCGACAAGACGCTGATATAATCCGATAAGTGTGTCGACAATCACTAATTGCTTGCTGGGTCGGTGCTAGAAATTTTGACCTTGCTGCGAGGACTAAGGCAAGTGGCTGTATCTTCAAGAAAATTAGGGAGTCAAAACAGAATTTCCGTACGTCCAGGTAAGGACCATGCAAGTGTTGGACAGCAACAAGAGTTGCTTCACGTTGCCAAGTTCGTCGGAATTGATGGCGCCAATGCTTCTCTCACTCTCTACTTCTTTTGTGGCCGTGTCTTTCAATACGTGCGGCCTCTCTTCAAAACCTGCAGGAAGAACAGGAACTTTCTCTCTCTTTTTGCCTCACCTTTGTCGCCGAGTATTCAATATTGTGGCCTATGAAAATTATGATCGCTCCTGATTATGAGGCATAACGACATAGTTATATTGCATACCTAGATTAATTGGTTGGGCTTTCAAGACCAAATAGGCTTTGGTTTAGGCTTTATCACTTAATTTTATTTAATCTCAAATAGGCTGAATTAATTGGGCTTTTCTCTAATTAAGCTTAATGGGCTGATTTAAATTCAAATTAAGACCAACAAAGCTTTTTAGACTTGCGATTTTTAGCCCCTATCCCTTGAGTGAGCCGAGTTTTGTTTAGTGTCTGAGCTCGGTTTACGAGATGGATCTTCAACTTACTCACCACCGTGGTCCGATGTAAAATGCAATTAACCTATATGAACCTAAATTATATGCTATCCAATTTTAATATTGTTTTTAGGATTTAAAATTTAATCCCTAATTTTCTATACAATTAATCACTGCATGGTTAGTCAAAATTTAGGTGTAAACATTGATGCTCTTCGCTGACAAACCGTCTCAGTTTCCAAAGACGTCACCTTGATGAAAGATTGACTATGGTACCTCCAAGTCATCATGAACACCTCCTCATCTTTAACTTGTTCCCCTTCAAGTCAAGATCCTCATATTTGTACTTAGTCTTTGTTGAACTCACATAGGTCATTGATATCATCACAGTCTTCGAGCTCATTTGTATGAGGTAGCTTCTCTTTGCCAACAATTTGCTACCCTAATAGTAATCCGCTGCACCCGATAATGATGCTGATATTTTTTCTGGCCATTTCAAGCATATTGGCAATTTCGACTTTATCAAGCTATTTAGCTTCATGGTCCTTTCAAGTTTTACCAAACATTTTCGTTCTAAGTATGTTCACCATCTCCAGGTTTATCCAAATGTTCACCCGATCTTTGCACCTCAAAGTCATCACCAACATCCTCATTCTTCTTGACTTGCTCACCTTCGATCAAGATCCTTCCAGATGTTCACCTTATTTGAAGATACTTTAAGCTTGTAGACATTTTCGATGCTCAATTCCTTGTTCACCTCATATATTAGCAACGATTCCTCGATATCGACAGAGCACTCTTGAAAGTGGCAAATGACTCCTCATATCAGAATCACTTGTTGCTGATTATGATAATATTTGCATGTTGGCTTGTGTATATATCATTTGGTACTACTCAACTAATATATATGCTAGTATCCTTTGATTGTCTTTGTCATCATTAAACAACTTAAATTTTCCAACTATCACCACATTGGTGATTTTCCCAACACGAAGTTCATTATAGCGAATCTCGGGTTTACGTTTTATCTCGCAAAATCACTTCAACCTAAAGGGTGTGTGTAATATAACATCTAAAATAATTGTCTGCTTTGACAAAATTTTATTGATTATAATAGAAAATTACTTTATAAGATACTTTTACAATAGGTAACTAATAAGTATAACAATGAAAAAAAAAATCTTTACCAAAAAAAAAACTATAACAATGATAATAATAATAGGCTCGCGCTTTTTCCACCATTTTTTAACTTTTGACATCTCTTATCATTTTGAATTGGCCACAAATTCTCTTGTATGTCCCACTCTTGATTTAATATTATTTCTTACTATTTTTAATTTTTTTTCTTTGGTTTCAATTTTACAAAAAGAAAAAACTACTCATTCTCCTCTCATATAGTTTTTTTCACCCTAGCCGCTTCTTCCACAACCATTTTATTTTAAAGTTTCCTTCACGTTCGTCCTCTTCTTAACTTATTCTCCTTTGTCCACTTGCATGAGAGTTTAACAATTGTTGTAATCGAAGCAAGCATTAATCATACATCGGAGCAAAGAAAGGTTAGTTTTATTTGAACTTTATTTCCCCTAGATTCTCCTCATACTTGTGAATATTTTAACTTCAATTTCATTACAAATTTACGAGAATTTTTCAAAGATTTAATATTGTGGTTGATGTATGCATTACACAGGACTTACTCATCTTTCATTATATTATTTTTTGTAGTGCAATCACTATGGAAGGCAATATTCAAGAGGACCCAAATTGCTTACATGTATTTATTGATGATGAAAATGCAAATGGAGAAAAACAATCAATCATATCAACAAGTTCATTTGAAACTTTACTTGGTAATTTTCTAACCCGAGAGGATCTTTTGAGAAGTGTGCGTAGGCATCTTCTTGCTTAACGTTATGTTGTCTCTATTTAAAGATTAAAGAGAGAAAAATATGTTTTTCTTGATTGCGTTAAATTATTGTGATTGACACAATATTTCTATTGCATGTCAAGAAGATAGATAAGATTTCATTTGATTAGCTGTCATTTTGAAGTTTGCTGTTATAAAAAGAATAACGGATTATGGTCATTCCAAATATTGAGTGCATCACACAATCATGATCCTTCGAGTGATATGTCTAGACATTTGATTAGTTGTTGCTTTTGGAAGTTGAAGCTTTGCATGTGAAAAAAATGTCTAAAGCCGGTATACCTCCTCGCCAAATTCTTTCTTCCTTGTGACAAAGAAATCCCAACATTTAAGCTATTGCTAAAACTGTTTACAACATGAAAGAGAAATTCTATCATGAATATCAAATGATTGCACTATGATCCGAGCTTTATTCGATGAGCTTAGTGCATGTGGATTTTTATCTACAAATTTAAACATCATGCAGAGGGTCACTTGACGCATTTATTTTTTTTTTTATCATCCTATCTCCATAACACCAATGAAAAACTTCTCAAGTGTCTTTGTAATGGATTGTACTTACAAGACCAATGTTGGATATAATTAGAGTTTGAAGCTTTAATACTTCTTTCTACTTATGCTTTGCATTTTTGAGAAGGAAGAAGGATGATTATATTTAGGCTTTGACAATGTTTACCAACATAGTGGGTGTTGATTGTTAACCTTAAGCTATTGTCACCGATAGAGAGTTGGCATTGATGAATGTAGTTTGATTCATTTTTCTTAGAAGTGCGATCTTGTCATATGTTTGGCACATTGAGGAGAATATTGTGGTAAAATGTAAATTTTAGTTTGAAGAAGAAACGGAATGAGATTCTTTTATGTCCAATTGGTCCAAGGTTATGAACTCTAAGAGTGAAGCGAAATATGATGAAAATAATCGGCAATTTGAAGATCGTTATAAGGAAAAACCATTGGTTCTTAATTATACTAAATAGTTGTGGCTTCTTTTCAAAAAGCTTTTTGTGCCTACTTGGAATGATTTGCACATGCATTTTGGAAATCATGTTACTTCAAGAGCTGAAGGGGCGCATTCAACTTTGAAAGCATATTTACAAGTTTCAACGACGGATTTAGGGTGCGTTTGGAAACACTTTGGGGAAGTCTTTCGAAAAATGCAAAGGACTTTAGGTGAAAGGATTTTTTTAAAATGCAAATAGTATTTGATAAATATATTTTAAAAACACAGTGGGAAGCAACTTTGACTTAAACACCGTTTGGAAAAAACTATACTTTGTAAAGGACTTTTGTTAGTTTTTTTTTTATAAAATTCTCGAACTATTTGCCAGCGGAACTCAGTCGCTGGCCAAGCTTGTGGTCTCGTGACCTCAGACTCAGGCGACATTACCGTCGCTTGGGTTCCCATGACCTAGGCCTTGCTTGAGGTCGGGTGACCTAGGGCAAGGCTAGCCGATGCCATATTGACTTGCTGGAAGCCAAATTTGGCACCGTCAGCGGCTTGAACTCTTGTTTGTGGCATTGCGTGAGGTGGGGACATTTTTGGAATAATGAAAGTTGAACGAGGGCAAAGTTGGAAGATAAAAAAAATTTATTTGCATTTTGAAGATGTTCAAAACTCAAAGAATCTTGGACCTACCTTGGGCTAAAGACCTTTAGAGGCCTTTGGAAATGCAATTGCATCTTTCGAAAGCTCTCCACAAAATTTGCCAATTGGTATTTGCATTTGCCCATGGACCCTTGGCAAAGCAATTTCCAAACACACCCTTAGTCAAGGTGAAAAAGAAAATATGCCTTGCAGTAAAGAATCAATTTCAAGAAATCAAAACCAAATTGTCAAGTGAAAAGACAGGACTTCCTCGTCAGGCTCACATTCCTCTTTTCAAGAACTTGATTAATTGCTTTCCAATATTTGCTTTAAACAAATTCTTTATTCAATATGAGATTGCCAAAAGTAGGGCTGAGCTACCTGCTTATACTAGGCCTTTTATGCAATCCATGGGCCTTCCATGTGTACATGAGATAAGATTTAGGTATTTCAATGGGTTGTCTCTAGATATAATTAATCCACAAGGGAGGCTTGATATAAGGTCCTTTCTTGATTGCCATATTACTCAAAATAATGAATAAGATTCATTTCTGCAACTACTTCATGAGTTGGAAAGGAGGTATCAAGAGTGGCCAATTTTAAAAAAGGAAGTTGTTCGAGATTTAATTGAACAATTTGTATGAGCAAGTGGTCCTTTCTTATATGAGCCCTTAGCTACATCTCATAAAGATTGTCCTTCCAATTCTAAAATTAAAGGAGAAGCAACTTTTATACGACATGATCTTTCGGCATTTGAGATTGTTGAAAAGGGGAAGAGATTTGGTACTTGTAAGGGTTATGGCCATAATGATCGCATGTTAATCAAAAGGCAAAGATCCTAGATCAATACGTTCAAGGGCCATTGGAATTCATGGTGGTGAAATACAATAGGCATAGATGACAATTCGATCAGAAAGAACTATTTTAAGGTGGAGCTTCTTGTACTATAACATTGAAAGATGTTCATTTGTTTTTAAATATATAATGACTCTCTTATTAATGTTATTGAATTTTTTTTTGTCTGAGTTAGGTAAAAAAATTCTTTCCTAGAGAGTAGCCTTTTTGAGGAGAGCCAAGCAATTAAGTGGAGAGTATTTTTTGTTATGTTGCATATGCAACTTGTTGTTATTGTAGTACATTTGTGCTTTAAAGATACCTTCCTTAGATTTAATGGTTTTCCATGGAATTTCTGGTGCATATAGAATTGACAAAAAAATATGTATTTATAAATGGTATTAATGGGTTGTCTTATAATGCAATTACAAGCGCCATCATTCTCTAGTCAACACCTAATCATTCAGTATAATCAAGGCAAATATAATAGTACATAGTATAATGTCTTTATGGAGTATTTTCTTTTGAATTGCATGATAATAATGGACGTTTAGAATTTTTTATGTAGTTGATTTTGTCAAATTTTATTTTATTTTGAAAACATCCATTAAAAAATTGTGCAATGATAGCATGAGAAATACATAAAAATTGGAATATTACCTTCACCGAGTAAAACTATCCATCACTGCCTTGCGTTGCCGTCAGGTAGAGGTTCCATCTCCATCTCTGCTGCACAGGCCCCACGGCAACCGTTCCGGGCATGTTGTCCATGGTTCGATGTATATTTTGGTTTGTCCCTTGTCATTGGGACAAGAAATCTCTAAATGTCAATCTTGTTTGAAAGAAAAATACGTAGATTTCAAGCTCATTAAATATATTTCTAATCTCATAGGCTCGAGCTTAACTTGACTAGTTGATCTAATGGGATTTGTTTGCATTGAGTTTTGTGGGAAATAAAAATTGTACCGTGCGCCTAATACACATACACTACTCCGCTATTAGATCACTATGCCAATTCCTTGGGATGTATGTTTTCGTTTCTATCTTGATTAGATTAATTGATATTTGGTTGCATTTTTATTATACTTTTTGAGATTTAAATAGGGAAAAAAATCTTTCTCTTCTAATTCCCCCGTGCTTTTTGTAGGTTATGCTCGATATTTTTAGATTGGGTGAGTATTAAGGTTTGTTTTTTTTCTTTTGGTACAGAGATGAGTATTAAGGTTTGTTTGTCTCAAAGCAAAGCTATATTTAGGAAAATACTTTTAGAGTTTTCATGCGTTTGGACACAAAAAAATTAAATATATGTAAAATTGTCCGTTAAGCGAAATGCCCAGGTTAAAATCTAGACCAGCGAATTTTCCTTCCGCTAAAAAGGGAAATCATTTACGTGAGGATACATTCACCACTATCATGCTACAAATGCATCGCAATTGCATAAGCAGCCCTCCCTCTCTCTCTCTCGAGAAAATATTAAATGACATCAAAGTGCCACGTCCATCGCTGACGTGTCGCACATTTATCTACCCGGTTAAATCTATTTACGGATCGACACTTGATAAAATATTATAATTAAATAAATGGCTCAACAAGAGATGACCAGCAAGCCATAAATGCAACTCAGCTTTTTGAAAAAAATTCAAAATGCTGCCCATGGCAAGTCTCGCCTCTCTCAACCCATCTTTTCTTTTCTGACCAAAAGAGAACACAGCAAAAAATTCAAATGGCTGCCCTAACTTTGCTCCGCGCTGGAACCCTCTCTTCCCCAGTTCCATCTTCATCCTCTCGCTCTCACCTCTCCATTCCTCTCCTCAACGCCTCGCCCTTGCCAAGACCTGGACCTGGCACCTGCCCCCAAGACATTCGGGTCAGGCTACTCGCCCCTGAACGACCCGTCGTCCAACTAGAGCAACCCGCGTCCCAAGGAGATGATCCTCCTCGACGGCAGCGACCGGCTCATCATCATAGGGTTCCCCACCGACCCAAGCTCTCTGAGGAAAAATGATCGACGCCCTAGCTTCTACTTGTCGGAACGCACGGACTAGAACGAACCAATTTCGCTGTTATCTTTTTTTTTTTGATTTCTAGTCCTAGTTCAAGCTGAGTGTGTTTGATTTATTTGTTTATTTGTTTCTCGGTGGTGATTTAGATGTGTTAGAGGTTTCAGTGAGGAGGCGAAGAGGATTTACTCGGTTTGCACAAACTACTTATACTAAATTCGGGTGCTTGATCTCGGCGGAGCTCTCGTATAAAGTTAAAAGTGATTCATATACTGGATTTAGGCTTGCAGGTCATCTTTTGCATAGCATTTTATTTAATTATAAAATTTTTCCACGTGTCAATCCGTGAATGGATCTAATTGTATAAATGGGCATAATTTCTTGTATATTCTTTTGAAATCGTTTTACTGATCTTCACAACAACCGCCACAGTTTTATTTATATTTTCTTTTACTTTTCTATTTTGACCTTCAATTGAAAACATATTCATATTTTAGTTAAACTTTTCAGATATTTGTCTTTAATATATTGATTTCATTATGAACATGTAAATATGACTGATTTGGACATATCCATAAAAGTGTTTGTTTTTACTTTGTAAATTTTTTAACTGGTTATCTTAATCGTGAATAAACAATAAAAAACATTTTTTGGTACTGGGTTTGTAGCAGAACCAGAGACAAAAAAATATTTCATTTTATAGGAAAACAATTTACCAGGAAAACACTTTTCAGTAATAATAAATCTTCAGCGAAACAAACAGATCGTTAAACTCTATTAATTTTTGAATAACTATAGACATACACAAATATATAAGACTGATGTTTAGTTATCTTTTAATTTTTGAATAGCTATCTTTTAACATATGAAAAAATAATGAAGAGAATGCGTAACAAAAGACAAGAAGGGTTAATCACATTACTAGTTGCTGTAGTTTTAGGAAAGTGGCTTTTGAATCTTAAACTTCATTTTATTTTTGTCCTAGTCTTTAACTATTCTCAGGCGATAATTTAAGTCCGTTTGTCAAGTTGATAAACGAATTTGGCTGATTATGCTCCTGCCATTCAAGTGTCGCGCACTAATTACCATTCCCTATATTTTGTTGCATCACAAAACCAATCTCTCGTTATTCTTCTATCAAAGTCATAGGACAAATTGTCCAAACATCCTTTGTACTGCAACAAAACATAGAGAATTTACTTACTGCTAATTTACTGTTCCTGCATTTTATTTCTAGAACTTGCAATTTATCTATTTAATCAACGAAGAACCCATTTCGCAAAAACTCCAAAATCGAATTTTTGATGAAAGATTCTTACACTTTATGGGTGAAAGTGTATTCAGGTGCGCACCGGATTCGTAGACCCGTTGCACTCAAAAGTTTTTTTTCAGAATCGCCTTGCCCTAATACCCAAGTTAGAAAATAAGAAGAATGATGGAACGATTAGATAGATTAAATTCGATATTAGTGCCATGGCTGCTTTCATCAAATTCAAAGTATGCGGATTCACTAAATATTTATCCAAAGTATAAGGGGGTGTTTGAAGAATCCACTGAGAATTTAAGTACTCTCATCTCATCTCCTTCCGACATCCAACGAATGTTTCAAAACAAGACCACGCGACTGACGTTCGATACCAATTTCAAGCCACGCTCGTTAAGACTGAGAGTGACGTTCTGCACGTTTGCAAAGCCTGAAAAGTAAGGACAAGCAGAGGAAGAGGATGAAATGAGAGACTCTTTAATCACATTTCTTTGGTTTCTGGCTCTCACAATGCCAAGGACAAGCAATTTCCACATTTCATGCACCATCCGTCCGCGACGCAAGTGTCCGACCAATCAATCCCCATCTCTAACTATTTAGGCCGAGATCGCCTGTTATAAGTAATCCGGAGCACTTTATGCAGTAGATTGTTGCACACTGGGACTTCCCTATTATGCATGAGCCATTGCGCATGTGCCCATCATGATTTTCAGAGTCATATATTTCTATTCTTCAAGCAAAGAAAAGGAAACTCCTTTAGTTACCCCACCTTCCCTAGGTAATATGTTTCTCTGGGTTCATCATATTCTTGCCCAGCTCCTATGTTTTCAATCACTTTTCTCTGTAAAGTGAACTTGCACTCAAGAGGAATTACACAAGTCGTCAACAGTATGATAAAAAGCAAACATATATGCCATATATGGCGGGTCCTTCATACAAATTAAGAGCTTGAAATTGGGATGCACTTTCCTGACAGTTCATGTGCCTCCGTTGCCTATGGCGTTAGGACATTAATGAGTCATTCACAGATGATCGCGGGAACGTAACGATTCAATTTAAGACAATATATATAAGGGAAATAGGACACATACAAGATAGAGACATCTCACTGGGATAGTATTTTGAAACTAAAGCTCTTGTTGAGCCATGCCTTCCAACTCCCGCTTCTCTTGCGCGATATCATCTCGGCTCTGGCTTCTGTCATCTGTGGCTGAATCTGCTTCTTGCACAGCACGAAGTTCCTTCCTTCCCGAGATCCTATGGCTTCCGATGGGTTCAAGGCTGACAATTGAAAAATTGCAGGAGTTAGTCGAGATTCACAAAAGAAACAAAAAGTCTCATCATTTCTTTGTTTGATGCTGAATCCGGATATCTTATCAGTCAAGGACACCACTATGAACACAAATACACACCAAGCGAAGCACAACATAATGATAGGAAAAAACAAGGACCGATACACATAAATAAATTAGGTTTCCTCCGATAAGATGGAGACTAGTCCAGAATTTCTGTTCTTGAGATCAGAGGCAGTGAGATTGAGAGAACCCAATTAAACCTTCGCATATATTCTCCTCAATTTGTTAACAATGGTGATCCAAAAAATACACGAAAATGTATCTGCGTAATGCACATATGAGAACATTTTGAGATTGTAAACAGAAGCATTGATCAGGACAATAACATCATCTACCATCTGAATCTGCTAGTTATATGAATATATTACCGTCAGAATCTGCAACAGCATGGAGAACAAAGTTGTTGACGTCGGTGCCGAGAACCGGAAGACGGCCTTCACGGGCATAACTCTTCAAGGCAGTCTGAATCACCCCTGAGACCAGGTCATCCTTTTTCACCACAAACCTTATTGGTCCTGCACTTCCAAGGACATTGATAGTTACCAGAAACCTGTTCTTATTCGTGCTCTGATCATCATTACTATTCTTCTTCTTATGCTTTTGCATCCGTAGTGACTTCTCAGACAAAGCCCTCTTCATCTTTTCTTGCCTTTTGTCCATGATTGTCGCAAAAGATTATGGAATAACTGAAGAAAACAACACTGACGTGGACCTCCTCTGCGGTGGGGGTAGAAGAACTGGGAAGTTCACATAGATGGGTCAAGGCCAAGGCAGCGATAGTCCCAAACTTGTTTGCGGGAGCCAAAGGTGGAAGGAGAGGAGGAGGAGAGCGCGTGTGAGGCACGCACTTTCTCGTTCAAGAGGAATAGAACAGAACAGGAAAAGTGCATGAAGGTATCGATGGTTCCCAACATTCAAGACTATGCTAATGCGTGTGGCCAAGTCTCTTCTTTCGCACGAAGGAGAGGTGAAATGAATGCTGTGCTCTAGGGACTCTTAAAGAGAAGTATTCGCACAAATAATGATACCCAATGCGCCCGTATTTATATATATTGGATTCAGAGAGAGAGAGAGAGAGACAGAGAGAGAGAGAGAGAGAGAGAGAGAGATTGACTAAAGCTCCACTTAGAACGTAATCTAGCGGTGCAAATTTACTTAGCACATAGGATTGGGCCATATGTGTCTGATTCTGGGAGTTGCAGCCTGTCAAGTTTCCAATTTGCCTGTCGTCTGTCACACTTGTCATTTTTTAAAGGTTTCAACGAAAGCTTCTGCTTTTGCATTCTTAGAGGGAGGATGAATGGGTGGTCAGGGTTTGATGAGGATGAGGCTTCATGGTTATTTTCCAGGACAGGTGAATATCTTAGTGATCCCAGCAAGTCATCCACTGCATGACGTCGTCTTCCATAAACTTCCCTTTTCACAAATGAAGGACAAGCACATTTTGCTCACCATAAATGGATCGTATCTGACACCTCCCATTCAATATTGTTTTCCTGGGTGTTGAAAGTATTTTCCTCGCCAATTATTTTTTATTTTTTATTTTTTTGGTAACATAGAGAACCCCCGCACGGCCGACAGCCGAGAAGTAAATCCTGGGGGCGACACGTGCTAGCCACCACACACGTGCCACCGGTTAAGTCACCCTGCGGCGCTCGAGATTCGAACACTCAACCTTTTGCAAGAGGAAGAGTGCGCGCTCCAGCAGCGCCACCCAGGTGGGTGATAACCTCGGCAATTATTGACTCCTACTGCAATTGAAAAATGGCGTTGTGTCATCACTTGTCTAATCAGAAGGTTGCCGATTCTGAAGGGTTGACCTCTCGCAATCTCCACCTTTCAACTAGGATTTTATCAAGTAGTGCCTGATCGAGTATCATTAACAAAGGCTTTGGTCAATGAGAATGCGTAAAATTCTCCGATCACGCGGAGAAAAAGACAGCAGGCCCTTGACTTTTCAACTCTGCCTTCCCAGGGTCAGCACCCTTCAACTCTCTTCCCAAGTGGCAGATTTTGGAGAATGAAATCTGTAATTCTTGCTTGTTAGCTCATGTTGCAGAGTCGAGGAACTAAGTTTGCCACCCAGCCAAGAAAGAAAGAAAGTAGAGGGCCCGTTAGATATTTCAACGATTTTGAGATAATATTCACTTTGGAGCTTTTTTCTAGAAAAATCATTTACTTTAGATCTTTATTTGAAATTTTCTCAAATAATTATTTTGTAACGATTTTAATGGAAAGTATGACTACAATAAATTTGCAATGATTTCGTAACGTTTGATTTGATTGATTATTTATTAACCCCCTCATTTATTTGTCTATAAATAGAATCTTTAAATCACAATAAAAACCTACCAAAAACAAGAAACTCTATCTTTCCTTTCCATTTATTTGCTGGGTTTTACATATAATGATGTTGTTGTTGTGCCCTCGATTACTGTACAAAGTATAGAGAAAGATCTATTATATTAGGGGAGGTTAGTCGCTAGAGCTTATCGCACTGAATTTTGTATTTCGAGAGACGGAATTCTCTTAAGGATAACGCTTGCACGCTTTAGATATCTTATTTTCTCATCTATTTCAACATATTTACAACAATTCTTATTTTTCATATTATTTAAAATTTTTCCAACAATCTTAAAGATAATTGCTCCATGGATTCCCAAACTAAAACTGTTGCCGCTATCATTGACGCTGTCACTGCTGCTACCACCACAGTTGATTCCTCTACCTTCTCCGCTCTTGTTGTTCTGTCAATATTACCATGCATGTCCTTGAATTGAGCTTTGGTTTGTTCTGTTTTGTTGTTAAACCGAATTAGTATTTTTGCTAGTAGACCATGCTTTAATGGACTGATTTTAAGGACTTTGATGTGCTTGACCTTAATTCTTAATGTCGATATTCGATTTTGACCTATCTCCAGCGTTATTCTCCTTGAGCTTAATGAACAAGTTCCACCCAATAGTGTCGTTAATAAGAGTTGAACTTGTCTATTGGCCTTGTTGGTTGTTGGTTGAGCCAACGCATGGATAAGTGTTCTCTTGGAATTTGTGTTTTCTACTTGGTCCCTATTAAATCTGCACATCTTGTCATTACAATTCATTGCATTACGAGATGAAGTTGCCGCCCTTTTTCATCATTCCTCTAGAGTGAGAGAGCGAAACGACTCTTTTGTCGAATGGTTGCTTATTTTGTTCGCTAATCGACTTTCATGATTTGTGTGCAATATTCAAATGCATAGATTTAGACTTACGTGCCATGACGTTAATTAAGGAAGAAACAAGAAGCAACGTAGACTTTAATCAGGAGAGTTTTGTCAAGGCTGGTTCTGGACATTTTGCTTTTTGGAGTAAATTGACTTTTCCCTCAAATGTGCTCCCGCTGCTTCCTCATCGACGGCCTGTGTTGTACTTTATCCATGCGATGACATTATACCGAAGTGATATTACTCAGTCATGGAATTGTGCCTTCCACCTTTTACTAATTTTTTTTTTGCGATTTTCGTCAACATCCTTAATTGAATATTATCTCTAATCTGGAGATGTCACATGTACACAAAAACTTTTGATAGTGAATCTATAATTATTAGCGCATATGTTGACGTCAAGGTTATTTTTGGTACATGCATAATTATATGTTTGATCTGATGTCAATACATAACATATATCTTGTTATGACATGGTGAATGTTTGTATATGATATGGGCTCTAGCCATTGGCTATTCTGCTCTTCAAATTGATATTCCCATTGTTAGGGATGCCTCATTTACCGAGGCATGGCTAAAGGCTATTTGTTTCCCACTCTCTGGGATGCCTCACTGTGATATAATTAACACACTTAATATTCCGTTGTATTAGAAAGATATAGTGATGTTAACTGGATCTCATATTCAGATAAGACAAAATCCACTAGTTCAGATGTGTTCAACTTTGCGGAGGTGTTGTAAATTGGAAATTAGCCAATAAAAAATTGTGAGGAAATGACAATCCTGCTAAATCAAAAGTCGACTTAGTTGGAAGAAGATGATTTGATGACATAATTGTTACAGTCATTCCCAAGTCAATATTATGGCCAAGTGAAAGAATGGGTGGTAAACTTAGCTTTGGTAAATTAGGCCGAGTAGCTAAGAAAATTCTTAGCAGATATTCTTTTGCGAATGAAATCAACATATTCTGTGTTTGTGCATTGCGATTGCAAAGTGCAATAACCATTGCAAAGAGTGAAGCTTTCATTGGTAAAAAGAGACACATTCCCAAGTCAATATTGTGGCCAAGTGAAAGAATGGGTGGTAGACTCAGCTTTGGTAATAAGGCCAAATAGCTAAGAAAATTCTTAGCGGATATTCTTTTGTGAATGAAATCAACACATTCGGTGCTTGTGCATTGTGATTGCAAAGTGGCAATAACCATTGCAAAGAGTGGAGCTTTCATTGGTAAAAAGAGACACATTCAATTGAGACTTGATGTAGTACAGTAGCTGCATAAAAATGGAATTATGTCTATTGATTATGTAAAGGCATAAGCGACTTTGGCTGATCCTCAGACTCTACATTGAGGGGATTGGAACAAGCCAGTTGAAAAAAATCAATAGTGATGATAACCCAATCTATGTGATCGGCGATCTAATGAATTAAGTTCAAATGGGTACTAACAAGCCATTTGTTGATCTAGTGATGCATTATTAAAAATTTATTTCCCCCGTTAGGTAAGAATAATGCTAGATTGCAATGAAAAAGAGGCTAAGCCGAGCTCTTAATAAATTCCATAATCATTATTGGTGGTGTATTAAATTGCAAAATACACTTGATGGAATCATCTATATAAATGTGGAGTGGGTCCACTCCTATGAGAATTTTGGCAAAATCTCTAGAGTACTTATGAATAAGCCAGGCACACACATGGTCTATTAGCACAAAACCGTGTTGAGCAACAAAGTTTGTGGGAATGTAATGTGAATGGTGAAATTTATAATTCACACAAGAAATTTTTGTTTCATAGAAGTTTCAAATTTCACTAATGATTTTGTGAATTATATTTCATTCTTTCTAGATTTGGTTCAAAGCCTAACAAGCACCGGTCACGATGCGTTACATTCAATTGAGTTTAACCTGCATTTGTTTTTCTTTTCTTTTCTTTTCAAAAATTTTTGAAATATGTGGGGATTGTTGGATATTGCAACTGTTTTGAATTATTCAAAACAATTGTTTTGTAACGATTTTAATGGAAAGTATGACTGCAATATTGTAACGTTTGATTTGATTTATTTCTTTATTAACTCTCTCATTTATTTTTCTAGGGATAAGTGCATTTGAAGTCTTAAAACTTATCACGGAAGTGCAATGTAGTCCTAAAACTTTTAAAAAGTACAATAAAATTCTAAAACTTATCACGAAAGTGCATTTTAGTCCTAAAACTTTCAAAAAGTACATTCAAATTCTAAAACTTGTCTAATTGATCCAATCAAGTCCTTTCGTTGATTGCACTTTTTGATAGATTTAGGACTTGATTGCACTTTTGTGACAAGTTTTAATACTTGATTACACTTTTTGAAAGTTTATAACTTGATTGCACTTTTTCGATAAATTTTAAGACTTTTAGTGCACTTTACTCCATTTGTCTTACAGAGAATTCTCAAATCACAATAAAAATCTACAAAAAACAAGAAACTCTATCTCTCTTTTCTATTTATTTGCTGGGTTTTACATATAATGATGTTGTTCTTGTTCCCTCGATTATTCTGTACGGAGTAAAGAGGAAGTTCTGTTATATCTTGGGAGAATAGTTGCTAGAGTCTATCGCACCGAGTTTCGTACTTCAAGTGATGGAATTATCTTTAATGACAGTGCTTGCACGTCTCAGGTATTTATTCTATTTTTTCATTTATTTCAATAGATTTGCAACAATTCTTATTTTTCATAATTTCAACTCTCTTCCCAAGTTGCAGATTTTGGAGCATCAAATCTGTAATTCTTGCTTGTTAGCTCATGTTGCTGAGTCAAGGAACTAAGTTTGCCATCCAAGTAAAAATATTTGAGAGTCCTAACACACCCTTCGCGTCTGAGCAAGCAATCGCCTGGAAATGAAATTTTTTATTAGATGAAAATTGCTACTTGAAATTGTTACCGAGTCAATCAAATGCAAATACCTTATGTACAATCCAAACAACTTGATGATGACAATGTTGATTTGTAATTTCAGTCCAATCGTTCTCTAGGATGAAGCCTGTGTTACTTCCATTTCATTGTAGAGGTCTTTGTTATGGGCCGGCAGTTCTTTGGCGGCAGAATAGCTTGTGCAGTGCCTAACAAGTCGATAAGACCCTAGGTCAGCCTTTATTTTATAGTTGTTCTCAAGAACAAAGCGGTGAATAACATCCTCGTATTGGATCGTACCACGTTTAGTTTAGCTCAAGTATCTAGTTCCTCAAGCGAGACACGTAAAACACTTTATGCATAACAATTGGTTTCAGCCTGCTACGGCCTCATCAAGAGGGCGGCATTAGTTTCTGACCAATTTATGCATAGAAGGCCTACCCCACCTTTAGAGCTGCTAAGGGTATATTTATTCTAACCTATAACTCTTAGCACAAACCGCCCTGATGCCACTCTTACGAACTGGTTGTATCATACTCTTTGCATCACCCACTCTTCACCATGTTGCCACCAAGCTCCACTCACAAAGATACGAGAGTATAGGAGAATCATGGTCTGTGACATCTCTCTCTCTCTCTCTCTCTCTCTCTCTCTCTCTCTCTCTCCCCAATGTTTTATCCTCCAAACAAAATACAAGATGAAAATGTTAAGAAAATTGAAGGCGTAGACTAGGGTAGAGTTTCCAAAAGAAGAAGATTTAGGTTCCTTTTGTTTCACGAAATGCATTTTTCTCATTTTCCGGCATTTGGATTGCTTAAGAAAATAAGTCAACGGGAAACTAATGCTTAAATTCAAGAAAATGATTTCCTTTTCAAAAAATCGAAAATATTTTCCAAAATATAACTAAATATCGGTGCTTGGACCGAAACTTTGTGCTTGGGCTTGGGAACCTTTCCCGGGCCCTGGACAATGGGGTTGGGACTAGAGGTTAGGTCTGGGTCTACCAGGGTCCACAAGGGCAAGCTTGGATCCATCAAGGCATGACTGAGGACCTTTAGCCCATGCTTGGGACTGTAGTGCACGGGTCCTTGGCACCCAAGCCCGAGTCCATTGAGGCCAAGCCTGCGATTCTTGTGCTTGAGACCTTGATGCATTGGCCTGGGTCCATCTACTGGTGCCGGGACCTCGGCCACTGTGCTTGAGTCTACTAAGGCCGGGCCTAGAACACTAGTGCCGGTCTCCATGCCCGGTATATTGGGCTTGGGTCCCTGATGCTCGTGCCTAGGTCTAGTGAGGCCAGGCCCCGAACCCTAGGTCCATTGAGGCCCCTAAACCCCAGGTCCGTTGAGGCTAGCCCCAAATCCCAATCCCCAGCACTAAGACCCGAGTCTATTGAGGCGATGCTTGAGACCCTGACAACCGTGCTTAAGTCCATCGAGACTAGGCTTGGGTCTTGGTGTCTCCACTAGGGTCCATTAAGGCTAGGCTCGAGACCCTAGTGTCGGTGCTTATGACGCCAAGTCGCGGGTCCATCGAGGCTAGACCTGGGACCTCGGCATAGGCTCGGGACCTTGGCCCAAGCTCGAGATCCTAGTGCTTGGGACTGGATCCCTGGCACCCACACTTGAGACCACAAAGGCCAAGCTTGGGATCCCTATGCCCGTGCTCAGAAAACATTTTCCTGAAATGTCACATTTTTTTTAGTGTGCATGTAAGTATTATAAATTAGATGAAGTACAACAGCTTAGGGGCATCTCTTGGCATTACAAATAGTGCTAATAATTCAAAAAGATGGAGGTAGGAAGTCTCCATATAATAGCCAATACAACATTTGTTTGGAAAGGTCTAATTTTTTGTTAGAGCTTACTCTACCTCTAACATTTTTGCGTACCTTAGCCAAAACAACATGGAAGTCAGTTGACTTGTTTTGAAATCGTCTATTGTTGCACTTCATCCAAATGCAATATATGGTTGCTAGAAAGAACAACTTGAGGAGTCTTGCTATCAAGTGTTTGCCCTTTGTTGCCCTAATCATCCATTGAAGTTCTTCATTCCATCCTCCTAAAGGGCGACTAATACCATGTTGTGCTAGGATACAATGCCATATGCTGCTTGTCCACTCACACTAGAAGAACAAATGTGTTTTGTCTTTAATACCAGCCCTACAAAAATTACATCGTATATCAACTGAAGGCATATGTTGTGCGATGATCCCTAATGTAGGTAGTCTATCTTTGCAAACTAGCCAGCCAATAAAATTGTGTTTGCTAATGTTACTGGTCCAAATAAGGTTATATCACTTCACAGTTGGTCCCATATGTCTGAGTTCATCATATGTATCTTGGCAAGAGTACCTTGAGCTCGCGATAATCAACATTATAACGGGTCGCAATTTAAGAAGACATCTCAAGCTCCATGTTGCGGAAGCCAAGCGATCAAACAATAAAATTGACAGAATAAGAAAATAAATCAGACATCAGATTTATGTGGTTCGGTCGTAGTGACCTACGTCCACGGGGAGAGCATCACAGAATTTCACTATAGATCAAGCGATACAATAGAGATTACAACCACACTCGAGTCACTCAAACACTCTAAGTGTTTCCCAAGCCCCAATTACACCCAATAACTCACACAGTGTTTAGCCCCATAATTTCTCACAAAATAATCTCTCAATCTCGCAAAGGAATTATACACAAATCTTATCACAAGATTTACGCTTGAACACTAATTCTTCTTGGATGTAATTCACGAATGAGAATCCATGGAAACACCCATTGCCAAGCGCTCACGAACATCTTCACGTCAACCGCGGCACTTCAAGACTTCTTTATCAACAATGACGCATCAAGACTTGTTCTTCTTGCGGCCAAGTTCAAGAATATATATATATATATATATATATATATATATGTGTGTGTGTGTGTGTGTGTGTATGCCCAAGAAGTAAACGTACAGTGGCCGACTCAAGCTTGGAAAGGGATTCCATGCGGTCAACAAGTCCAAGTTTGGACTTTCCTATTTCGTCTTTCTTTGCCAGACTGTGACTCCCACTAAAATTAGGAAAGAATAAAATATTCATTCTATTTTCCTTTTCTTTTGTTTGCTGCCAACTCTTGCATATTAGGAAAGCAAATTTCCAAAATTTCCTTTTGTTTGATTTCGAATGTCCGCAAATTATCAATTCGGAATATTTAAATTTTCGTTTCGGGCTTAAACTCGAGATATATATTCAACACTCCAAGCCATATTGCCCTTAATGTCGAGCTACATAATTGGGGTGCCTCTGCATTCGGTGTTGTGAACCCAAATACTCCAAAGGGAAGATGATAGACAATTGATGAGGTTCCATAGTATGCGGCCTAGCAATACTTCGATCCAAATGTTCAGATTAGGCAATCCTAATCCTCCTTCCCTTTTAGGTGAGCAAACTACTTGCTATGCAACCTTGTGCGAGACATGATTTGCTGTATTACCAGCTCATAAGAATTGTTGAATCCTCATCTCAATCTCATATATAGTGTGCTTTGGAAGTAGGAATATTTGCATCTAGTAGGTGCAGATGGAGATGAGGACTGATTTAGCTAATTGTAGATGCCCTGCATAACTGATATACTTCGTGCCCCAACTTTTAATTTTCTGTGAAACAAACGAAACCTTAACACAACTTACATATTGAGGTCCACTAGAAGTTTGAAAATGTTGTGATCCTTTTTATAAACAGATGAAAGGCAAGATCCTATAGAAGACTACATAGAGTGACATTGGTCAAAAACACCATATAGCTCTCTTATGCTTTTGGTTTTTTGGGAAAATGACATTACAATTACAAGTGTCATAACTTTCATATAGAGTGTCATAATTTTTTTTCGATCATTTGGGTGCCATAACTTATGTACAATGCTTATTTGAGTATCACAATTCTTTTTCCGATTACAAGTGTCATACTTTTTAATCGATTACTTAAGTGTCATCATTTTTTAAAAATGTTTACCACAAGTGTTACGACATATCGAATTTTCAGCACTTGGGTGAACGTTCTTAAAGGCTATGGTCCTCAATTATATGTATTTTAGAAGTCATGGCACTCAAGTGGTCGAAAAAAAAGGTTATGGTACTCAAGTGAACGTATCTTTTATATGATGTTCATTTTAGTACCATAACCTTTTTTTTATACAATGTTCACTTGAGTACCATTTAACCTTCTTCTTTTCATTGGTCATAAGGTGCAGCTCCAGTTCACATTTCACACTCTAAAGGCTATTTTGCAAGTCTCGAGGATAGCAGAAGACCCGATGCTGATGTTAATGAAGTGCTAAGCTCAGCTGTTCCGTGTTTCAAAATGCCTGAAATTGCACTCCCAAGCTATTCAACCATTAGCACGTAATTTTTGGTTAGCGCCTTGCCGACGGTTGGAAATTCTGGAGATATCGGCCATTGCCCATCCCCCAAGAACTTGTTCTCATGCCTCCGTCATGGAATTGGAGATGAACAATTCGTTAGAGTAACCAGTAATATTGAAAGAATGCATTAAACAGGATATGGGATACCTTCCAGGTCGAAGCATCAAGGTTGTGGAAAACTCTGCGCGGGAACCAATATATTCTGGAGACAAGTGCTCCATTTGATTCCAACCCTCAACTGTGCCCGTCACTTGCACACTCCTAACACATGACAAAATTGTCTTCGTGAAACCCTTTTTTGTCGTTCGGTTTTATTTTTTTAACATCGTTATTTGTTTACGTTAAGGTTGGCGGAGGTGGGTTATTTTTACTTACATTGGTAACTTGAAATAACATAACTATTCAGCTTGAACTGTAACCACAGTCAATTAAACTGGATCAACAGCTTCTGAACAATTGTATGCTTGTGCCTGTTGCAATGCTCAACAGCTTCTGAACATTTGATGAAAATAAAACCCCTTTTTCCAAGACAAATAAAAGTATCGTGCTTTGGATTTTCATCAAATGTTATGCTTGTTATTTGCCTTGAAAAAAAGAGTGTTGCTTGCATACATATACGCATAGACGCTCCTTTGAGATGCTTTGCTTGTTGTTTGCCTGGGAAATTATATATTTGTTCTTTTGCTTCATTAGAACAGCTACTCAGGTACGGTTCAATATTTATTTTGATTGATTTAGAACCTGGATATAAACATTTGCAATTGATCTATTGTTGCTTTTGTTCAACGGGCAACTGGCCTTTTGAAACTCCATATTTTTGAAGTTTTTCCTTTTGTTAACCTTACTTTCAATTGATGCAGAGTTAGGTCGAGTTTCCGGTCTAAGGTTCACTAGAATTTCCTCTGTGAAATATGAGGCGTGTTTTCCTTTTGGCTACTTAAATCCTTTGGCAGGGAATCTACGGTTGTATTGCCTACATAACTTTTTCATTTTCTGTAGATGCTCCAGTTTATCAGAAACCGAAAAAGAAACACTGGTTGTTTTAGTTTTGGAAGAAGCAGGTCGCTCAAGATGTTGTAACCTGCAGGAAAATAGGAACCAAATTTATACAGCCCATACACCTTACATGTTTTTTCTTGTTTTGTAGTTTCTACCAAATGCCCTTTCTCTTAAATTTTTTTTTAATCTGACCCTTTCTCTAATAATTGCTACTCAAGGCACTTTTTAATTACAATATACCAAACAATCTTTGTTTTTTATTAAAACACTTTAGGCTAAAGTTTTTTACATTTCCCAAAAGATTTTCTCACAAGCCGAACCAAATGTACTCATAAAAAGTTAGGAATGTTAAAGCTAGTTCAAGGCTGCCTTGAGTTAAAGACTTTTTAGAGATCACTTGGAAATGCTAGCATATTTCAAATGGCTTCCCAAAATAATTGCCAAACACATTTGCATTTGCCAAGGGCTTTAGAGATCCAAAGGGCTCTGCAATTCCCAAAGGAAGCCTAAGTCTCTTTGTCAGACTTCCGTTGATCATCGAATTTTGCACATTTAGCACCTGCTATTCACATGTGGCACAGAAGTTGACGACAAATTGTCCAAACACCCTTCGTACTTTGGTGTTTTTTCTTGGTGACCTCCTGTCCTTTCAATTTGGTGAAAATAGCTCACGGACTTTTAATATTCCACCAAGAGCCCCTTCCAATCATTTTGAAATGTGTTCATCACGTGAAAATTCAGATACGACATTTCATAGCCACCATGACACATAAGTTGGGAAAATTTCAATTTTACAAAATGCCACCAGATGGAAAATGCTGCTTTGGATTTTCCTAATAATGAACCCACCTGAAAATGACTAAAATTGGGTATCGGTTGATTTGTAAAAGTGCACCTAGAAAATGAGAAGAACGATGGAACGCTTGAATTGCTTAACTTCGATATTATAACCATTTCCTATTTATAGGCCTAAAACCAAATCGGAGAAAATCCCGTCTAATATACAATATCACGAATTTAAACCCAAATCCCCGAGCTACGTACATGATGTGTAAATGTGCTAGATATATAATTGATTTGTAAAAGGGATAAGAACACCAAAAGTTCCAAAAGTTTCGTCCATCGCTTACTTTGATGCTAAAACTTTCTGTCCGATCACTTTAGTGCCATTTTAAATAAAAAATAGTCACTTAAGTGTCAACTCCAATTTGATTTACTGGAAATCCAACATGAAGATATCAATTTTCCTGACCGACGTGGCTCGTTGGCATGCCCAGTCAGCATATATATCCATAAACAACATCATTTATATGTTTCGCCTCAAATATAAACCCTAAACCGGACAATCAAGCATTTTCCCCAATTCACCAAATATAAACCCTGATTCTCAAAAGGAATGACAGCAAAAGTGGATTCCAAATGTCGAAGGAGAACCTCAAAATTGTCGAACAAGGAAGGAAGATCCAAGACCATTTTTAATCTTAATTCCCTCTTGATCACCTTCAATCCACCGTCCACCATCTCCAATGACCGTTAGCCATAGCCAAATCTTCATCGCCGGCCACCTCAAGCTCATTACAGCCAAAATAGAGCACAACAAAGCATATAAACGGATGTCACGAAGGAATCCTCTCTCGAGGGTTTTTGAAGTTTGATCGTCGGTGGTCCTTCTCCATCGCTCTCCGAACGTTGTTGCCACCTTCGATTGACGCCATCCATTGCTTCCAAGTCTCGCCGGCTGTGCCTCTCTTCTCCCCTATTTTTCTGATTTGTGAGCGTTTGAAGTGCCTTGCGCTTGCTTGATCCTTCCTAGCCGGCCGTGCTTGATGTTTTCCTTCAAACCACGTCATCTTTCTAACCTAAGATACTCAAGAACAAGGCTACCCTTCAAGATTCCATTTATCACCTGTTCAGCTTTGAGTTGTTAGGATTAGTCGCACAAACATAATGAAATAGAGAGTAAAAGCAAATAAGACAAATCGAGACACAAGATTTTATCCTGGTTCATCCTTAAACGAGGGCTACATTGAATAGAGTATTTCACTATAATTAGCATATTCACCTCTCTGTTACAATTAGTAGGACTCTTGTGCCTTCCTATCGATGGGAAGTATGAACCACACCTCAACATGAGTCACATATGGACATGGACTGTATTTACTTCAAGCAACACTCCTACTAAATGAGAAGCGACAAAGCCTTAAATGTAGGTTCACCAACTAAGAACATCCATAGCAGAGCATTGGTACCGCAAAATGATTGACAATCAGACACGACCTCGTATCCACATTGACAGAAAGCCCTCAGGACAGCAAAATGCAGCCACAAACTGAGATTAGGCATCCAATAGTTAAGAAAATCAATGGCGATTTAGAACTTCCTCACCTTTGGCGAGGTGTAGAGGATCAAGAGAAATATATATACCTTTTCACGAGGGATAAGCATCATGGCTTGAATGAGAGAGAAAGAGAGCGAGTGAGCATGCGAGAGAGAACTTGAGATAAAGAGAGATTAAATTGCTTTAGTGCAGCGTCGTTTTGTGATTAAAGGCCACCTCATCGTCCACTGGACTTTCTTTTTTTATGCAAAAGCCACCTAGGTGTTAACATTTAATTAAAATATATGATGTATCGGCAATGTCCAAAACATCTGAAGCTCAAGTTGGTACTGGTAGTGCAGATTCACTTGAGTTTGGAAACAGTTTCAAAGAATCACCCAAATTAGCAAAACTTTCAGGTAGATAATTGCCAGGCATCCATTCAAAAGCAGTGCTTTCAACTTTAGTTGTTTGTGTAGACGATCTTACTATGTACTAGCACAATTGGAAAAGCCAGCATCGTCCAAATGATCTTTCCGGTAGACGGTGCATATGTGTGATACTAACACTGTTTGAAAACTGACCCCCTTGAACTTTGCGTTCGAAAGCGAGTGTTCGCATTAGCCTTGAAATAGATGGTTTGAAATTATCAGCCAGTGTTTGAAAAGCACGCAACGAAGGGCATCTTGTGACCACAGAAGCAGAAGCTTGATAAGGACCCACGATTGGTTGTGTAGCAGCCACTGCGACAAGGTTGGTACAGTACGCGGTGAGGTCATTTATGGAGGACCCTGTGTTGGTGCTTGGGGAGAATCGAAGTGGTGCGGAGAACTTACAAAAGCAGATGCATATGTGAACTGGTGCATTGTGATGGCAAGGGTGAAACTTAGAAAACAAGAAGAACGATGGAACCATTCAATTGCCTAACTTCGATATTACAACCAAAACCTATTTATGGGCCTCAAATCCAAAAGAAAAAATCTGGTCTAATGTACGATATCACGAATCTAAACACAAATCTGACCACGCAGAAGATACACGTCGTCGTACAAATAACCAAAGTAAAAAGGGGGAGGAGGGGGGGTGTTTGAATAATTCACCCAGATTTGAAGTACTTTCATCTCACCTCCTTCTGAAATCCAAAAATTCTTTCAGAGCAAGACCTTGCGACTGCTGTTCGATACCGATCCCAAGTCCTGCTCGTTAAGACGGAGAGTGACGTCTGGTATCTCTACACTGAATTCACTAAGAGCACGAAAAGTATCACTAAGCTACTGTACGATGTTGCTAAGCCTAAAAACTAAGGAAAAGCAAAGGAAGAGGATGAAAAGAGAGGCTTTTAATCACATTTCTTTGGTTTCTGGCTCTCCCAAATGCCAAAGACGAGCTACTTACACTACTTGCACGCGATCCATCAAGTGTCTGACTGATCTATCCGCATCTCTAACTTTTTAGACCGAGATTGCCCGTTATAATTAATCCTGAGCGCTTCATGCAGTAGATTCTTGCACACCGGGACTTCCCTAATTCACATAGAGCCATTGCGCATATGCCACCATGATTTCCGCAAAGTCATATATTCCTATTCTTCAAGCAAAGAAAAGGATACTACTTTAGTTTTCCCACCTTCCCCAGGTAACATATTTCCCTGTCTTCCAACATGTTCTTGCCCAAATGCTATGTATTCAATCATATCTTCTGGAAAGCGAACTTGCACTTGGAAAAGGAATCATACGAGTCAACAGCAGAATGATGAGAAAGCAAACATACATGCCATATATGGTGTCCACATCAATTACAAGCTTAAAAGTGAGATGCGTTTTCCTAACAGTTCATGTCCCTCCGCGGCCGATGACGTTAGGACATTAGTGATTTATTTGTCGATGATTGCGGGAACATTTGATTTAAGTTTAAGACGATATGTATGAGGGGCTGAGGAAATACAAGACAGAGCCATCTCAATGGGATAGTATTTTGAAACTAAAGCTCTTATTGAGCCATGCCTTCCAACTCCCACTTCTCTTGCGTGATATCATCTCGGATCTGGCTTCCGTCATCTGTGGCTGAAGCTGCTTCTTGCACAGCACGAAATTCCTTCCTTCCTGAGATCCTATGGCTTCCGATGGGTTCAAGGCAGACCCTAGAAATATCATAAGAGTCAGTCGAGATTCATTATAATGTCCCAAGAAACGGTAAGACTCATCATATCTTTGTTTTGATGCTGGATCTGGATGTCTTATCAGCCACTGACACAACTATGAATGCGAATACATACCAAGCGAAGCACATCAGGCTGATAGGTAAAAACAAAGACCCATACACATAAATAAATTTGATTGCCTCTGATCAGATGGAGGCTAGTCCAGAATTTCGGTTGTCATATTTAGAGGCAGTGATATTGAGGGAACCGAATCAAGCCTTCACATATATTCTCCTAAAATTGTATTGACAATAAAAAAACTACACATAATATATCTGGATAAATTGAAAAGAGTGGCATATCAGGACAATTAAATCTACCATCTGAATCTGCGGCATAAATGAATATATTACCATCTGAATCTGCAGCACCATAGAGAACGACGTTGTTGACATCAGTGCCAAGAAAAGGAAGACGGCCTCCACGGGCATAAGTTTTCAAGGCAGTCTGAATCACCGCTGAGACCAGATCATCCTCCTTCACCACAAACCTTATTGGTCCTGCACTTCCAAGGACATTGACAGTTACCAGAAACCTGTTCTTATTTGCGCCCTGATCATCACTACTATTCTTCTTCTTATGCCTTTGCATCTGCAGTGACTTCTCAGACATATTCCTCTTCATCTTTTCTTGCCTTTTATCCATGGATGTCTCACAGGATTATGCACTAACCGAAGGAAACAGCACAGCCTTGGACTTCTTCCGCCGGTGGGGGAAGAAATATCGGAAGTTCACATAGATGGGTCAAGGCCGAGGCAGCGATAGTCCCAAACTTGTTTGCAGGAGCCAAAGGTGGAAGGAGAGGAGGAGGGCGTGTGTGAGGCACGCGCTTTCTCGTTCTGGAGGAATAGAATGGAACAGGAAAAACGCATGAAGGTATCGATGGTTCCCACCATTCAAGACTATGCTAATGCGTATGGCCAAGTCTCTCTTCTTTCACAGGAAAAAAGGTGAAATGAATGCTATGCTCGAGGGCCTGTTAAAGAGAAGTATTCGCACAAACAACGACACCCATTTCTCCCATATTTTCTATACTAGATTCAGAGAGAGAGAGAGAGAGAGAGACTAAAGCTCCATTTGAGATATAATATTAGCAGTGGAAGTTTACTTCGCACATAGGATTGGGCCACGTGTCTGATCCTGGGAGTTAGTTGCAGCCTGTCAAGTTTACATTTTGCCCGTCATCTGTCACATAATTCATATTTAAATGCTCAACCAAAGCTTCTTTTCTTTTGCATGCTTAGAGGGAGGAGGAGTGGGCGGTGGGGGTCGCTGATGATGATGAGGCTGCATTGGTATTCCCCAGGACATGTGAATTGGAAATGCAATGCAAAGAGGATCTTGTCTGTCATTCCAACAAAAGTCATACACTGTGTGACGTCGTCTTCCATAACCTCCCCTTTTCTCAAATGAAGGAAAAGAACGTTTTCGCAACCACACCATTTGAAATCTGTTTCCTGGGTGCCGAAAGAATATCCTTGGTGGATACCTACTTCTAACGCCATTGAGAAATGGTGTTGAGTCGTCTCTTGCCTATCATGGGTTAATTCAGAAGGGTTGACCTCTCGCACCACCTTCAACTTGGGCTTATTAATTAGTCCTGACCGAGTTTCGCTAGAAACGGAGTTGGTCATTCGGAATGCATTGAAAATACAATAATCTCGAATCACGCGGAGAAAGAGACGGTAGCCCCTTGACTTATGCATTCTACCTCCCCACGCCAGGGTCAGCACCTTTAACTCTCTTCCCCAGTGAAAGATTTGGAGCAAGAAACTTGCAATTCTTGCCTGTTAGCTCATGTTGCGGCGTCAAGGAACCAGTTTTGCCGCCCCCAACAAAAAAAATGTACAAAAATAGAGGGTCCTATAACGCCTATCGTGTCCAAGCGAGCATAGCCTGGAACTGGAGTTTTTTAAGCGAAAATTGCTACCAGACAACTGGTACCGAATCACTCGACTATCAAAATGCAAAGAACATGTGTACTATCCGAACGGATTGACGATGACACAAAAGCATACATCAATGTTGACGTGCAACTTCAGTCCATTCCTCCTCGATGAAGCCCATGTTACATGCATAAAGCAACAATTTTCACAGAAATTGGGGCAGTATCCAGAAGGATTTCCATTTCATTGCAGAGGGAGTCTCTCTCTCTCTCTCTCTCTCTCTCTCTCTCTCCAGCTGTTTGTTATCCAGATAGTATTCTTGATAACGTTAAGAAAATTGAAGGTGTAGACGAGGGCAGAGTTTACAGCAGAAAAGAGAGAGACTTGTGCACATCGAGGTCCACAAAAAGTAAGAAAATGATGTGTCCATTATAGACAAATGAAAGGCACGTGCTATAGAAACAATGTGCATCGAAACTGGTCATAGACATAGTATAGTTCCTCTCTATTTTTCCTTCCATTTGTCAGGAGCTGCAGCTCCAGTCAGGTCCCGTTCACATTTCACACTGTAAAGGCTATTTTGCAGGTCTCAAGGATAGCAGAAGACCGGAGGCTAATGTCAATAAAGTGCCAAGTTTAGCTGTCCCGTGTTTCAAAATGCCTGAAGATGCATTCCCCAAGCTATTCAACTATTAGCAAGTTATTTTTGGTTAGCCCCTCGCCAATGGTTGGAAATTCTGGAGATATCTGCCATTCCCCATCCACCAAGAACTTGATCTCATACCTCCATCATGGAATTTGAGATGAACTGTTAGGAAGAGTGACCAGTAACAGAAAGAGAAAGCAAATAACAGGATGTGGGATACCTTCCAGGTCGAAGCATCAATGTTGTTGAGAACTTTGTGAAGGAACCTGTGTATTCTGGAGACAAATGCTCTCCTAGACTCCAACCATCAAATGTGCCCATCACTTGCACACTCTGGCACATGACAAAATTATCTTTGTGAAAACCTTTTCTTGTCTTTCAGTTTTTTTCTTTTTGATGTTTTTATTCATTTACTTATGTAAGGTTGGGGGAGGTGGGTTAGTTTTACTTATATCAGTAAATTGAAATGACCCGACTATTCGGCTTGAACTGTAACCACATACCTACCTCATTCCACAATAAGAATTAATTAAACAGGACCAACAGCTTCTGAACAATTGTAGGCTTGTGCCTGTTGCAATGCTCATCAGCTGTACACAAACCATATAGGTATCCTTCTCCATTATGTACGAGTTAATCTTTTGATCCAATCTCGCTAGTCTGAAATTCTAGTTTTGCTGGGTAGGGTAGTAAAAAACACTCAGCATATCCATTGGATCCTTATCCTTACTTCAACGAAGAGATCCTAAATGATATACTCATTGAGGGATGACTAGAAAATGAGCAGGCATACCTCAGCCATGCCATACCAAAACAGAGGGACTTCCTTGGACTGTGCAGCATCAACATCCTTCATCTTTTCTTTCAGCTTTTCACGAATTGCTTTAAGGGAGAAAAAATGAGAGGGAAAATCATAAAGGTGCCGAACCATAACCCGTTACTTGCCCACTAAACACCTATGTAGCACAAAAATCAGCAAAAGAGTTTCCTACAAAGCAGGCAATCAGATCAAAGAAGCCACAAGAATATATTGACTGAGTTAAGGATCTGCTCCTCCTTGAAGAACCTAATAAAGTTAAGACTCTCAACTTTAATTTAACCCTGAATATCTTTGGAATAATCATATGTACTTTAACTCTCAGGATCTAAAATATATAACATGGATGAATCTATAACCTTCGTTGAATGGAAACAACACAAAGAAATTTGTCAACCTGACAGCTGGAGATCATCATACAGGATCAAGGGGGAGTGATAAATATGATATTGATGTATTCCATCCAGCGTAATACAAAAATCAATGACATCAATGCAATCCATCCAGCTTAGCCCAAAAATCATATACTACCAGTACCTTCTAACCGTGAAAGAAGGTGAGACTGGACGTACTTCCCATTAATCTTCCTTGTCCCCACAGGAATTTCTGATTTAGCAATTTCTTCTGCTAGTGCAACCAAAGCCTGTTCACGGGCAACAACTGTATCAGTTCAAAAAAATTATACAGTACAACACTGACTGACTCTAGGAAATACAAACACAAAAGGGTGTTTCAGTGCACAAGGCTCCCTGCTTTCAGTGGAGGAATTGATGTATGCAGCCTTACCACTGAATTTAAACAGGAGTTTTCTGTCATAACTTTTATTTTCTAGCATTTTGACATAATGTCCTAGATAAAAAATATGATTAGGCTGTTGTTCGCCAAAAGTAAGTTCTTTAAAAACTAACATTAGTCTACTTGATCAAGCTAGCACTTCTACAGGTGCTGGATTTAGGTTGAAAAGATATGTTCTACTTTTGTGGCGCCAACTAACTAGAATTAAGGTTGAACTTCATGGTTTAATCGACACAGAGAATAATGAGTAGGACAAACCCAGTACATGACATTCACAAGAGCTTGATTAGTAGTTCCCGAGCAACCTCTCTTTCTTCCAAAGCTGAAGGTTATGCAAAATTTAAAAATCCATCTAGATTGTTTTTCTTTATGGAGATTGTTTTCTAGAGCGACCCTGTTCATTGAACACAGAAATGATGTCTCAATTGTGTCAACCTAGTTGTTCTTGAATACAGAGAGAAATCATCGAACCATAGCTGCTCTTGCAAACACATGCTAAATTAATGAAACTATTTAGCATATCATTGAAAGAAAAGCTCACAGTATAGCCTGCCAAACTCATTTTCAAATTAACTGAAAGCATTCTTTTTTGATAAGTCCTTGCACAAAGTAGGATAGCTGGCACCAATATATTTTAGGTAATTCTAAGGCACCCTCCATTTTAAAATTGACCATAAATGTATCTTCAAGTGATTGCTGACACTCCAACAAAATCAAGGTCGTTGATCACCGACACAGACTGCATTATTTTCGAACTAAAATGAGAAACAAAATGGAACCATAACATCAGTTCCCATTTATTTAGACTAGAAAGATCTTAATTAACACAATGTCAACATTTTTAATCTTTTCTGGATCCTACTACTTCTAATATGAAGTCGCAGACTCTCGGTTCCCTTTAAGATAATGCAGTCAACAGTCATTTTCTAAATGTATCGGTTGTAAACACAATTTACCTAAAACTAAGGGGCTGCCATTGTATCCAACCCCAATATATTAACTTGCTTTACCATCCAACCCCCAGATACTAACTTGCCTTACCACTGCCAGCAATCTGCTTCCTATGCCCATAAATATCTCTCTCATGAAGATCAGCTAATAAATTACTGGACAGAATTATTTTTTAAGACAAACCTGTACTTCAAGTTCCATAACTGCAAGTTCACTTTTGAAGGTAACCAATGCATCTTCCTTCACATGCAGCTGACACATTGAAGATAGAGATTGTAAGCAACAAGGCTTTCCTACTGAAATGATTGTCAGAAATCAGATTCCTTGAAAACAACACTTAACAGTTACTAAATAGAAACTTTTCCTGCAAATGAAAATCATTATGAGTTGGAAGTTCCGTAGAAATTCTATTTGAATAAATAGGAAAGAGATACTGAAACATAAGGTCACCTTAAAGGGTGGAAATACGAGCAGTCATAATTACAAGACACGCATAAGAGCAATAGTTCAGTAAAAGCAAAAGTTGATCCTGTCACGGAAGTTCCATTCATAAGGTGACTTGTTGACGACATATGATAAACTTATCAAATGACTATTTCAGAAGTACAAAGCAAAAATTAAAGCATCAGTACTTCCATAGTGTAGATTCAGAACCATCAGTGACAGAGCATTTTATGGATTTATGTATCTTGTTACATTCCAATCTCCATTTGACTGCAGAAACTCATGATCATCATTCATGTTTTTGGCTAGCCAATGGTCTCACATTTTGCAAAATAGTTGACTAGCAAAAAACTGTTAGAAAACTACAAGTACGTCTCCAGGTTAGGGTTTAGTGCAATCCAGAAATTGTCTCCAGTCGTCCACTGCATCAATCAACTGGTTTCTTTAGCCTTTCTCCATAAGTTTGCTTTCCAAGTTGTCAAATTTTGTTCAACCCAAAAGTCAAAAAGTCAAAGAGAATCAAAATGTCGAGATCTTTGGATAAGTCCATCAGCCAAGTTCATCACATTTCCTTTCCTTGCTGAAGAAGCTCACAATACTTATAAAGAAAAAGTAACATTTCATTGCTCACTTTTTAATATACTCTACCTTAAAATGCTTTTATCTTCCCAAGAAGTCTCTTGAATGGGGCTATAATGAATTACCAGAACAAAGCAACTCCACTTAGATAGATGATTCAGTTTAATTTTCAGTGCTTCTGCAGTCTTCAACAGTTACCGGAAGCATAACTGTTTCCTGCTGTCTCTATACCACGGCATGAGTAACTTGAAGTGCTCTTATAAGAAAACTTTGTCAAATATTGCATGTGCATGCGTAAATCACAGCAGGAATTCACTACATTGCATTAATAGGAATATTTATTAAACATAGTCCCTGAATTGATAGAAGTTTGTGAGAGAGATAACAAATCCAAATGTAGTATATTCCAACATTGGGAAGTTCAAGCGTTCTTGGACAGTAGCCGGATTTCTCATTGTGCTTATTAAATCTTGATGGATGTAACTAGCACATTAGATGACAATCAAGAGATAAAGAGACCAACAATACCTTTAAATAGTACAACAATCCCACACGATGAGAGGAATTAAAAGAAAATGTGTACTGCATAATCATTAGTTGATGGAATCCTATGAACACATGTCAGAGAATTCAATCATGATTTGTTACGCTCGAAGAGACATGTTAGGGCATAAGATGAAAACCTGCCGTTTGAGGAAGCGGTTTTGTTGATTGGCCTCACTAAGTTTTCTGATAAGTCTTGCTCTTTCTGTGTCAGCAAGCAGTGCTTTTAACTGTTCAATAATGTTAAAACAAACCAGACATAATCCTGAGCTTTATTAACAGGAAACAGTCAAAGGCAACAACTAAGTTGAATAGGCAGAAATCAACTGTATTTCGATTAGTTAAACATAAAGATGAAATGACAAAACCCAAAACTCCAATTCGAAGTACATGGGTGTATTTCACCTTGTGCAATCCTCCCTCCCCCTCCAAAAACAACAGATAAGCAACGTCTGAGCTACAAAAGTTAAGGGCATGTTTGGTTATCCTTCAGCAAAAGCAGAAGGCAACATTTTCTTTTTGCTTTCCTATCAAAATATTCATATTATCCAAATTACAAAAAATTATGAGAAAACTATATGTGAATCTATGTGTTGTGATTTGTATGCTGTGAAAGTTTCAGGTGTTAAGGGCTAAAAAAAAGTAAAAGTGCATTTGACGAAAGATTTGGATAAAGCAAAAAGCGAAAGTAAAAGCCTATTTAGACACGCCCTAAATCAGTACTCCATATTGACAACCCCACTTTGCTCGAGAATGAAACAGTAGTAAAGAGAAAACAAAGTTAACTAGGATCACAAATCAAAAGAGTGGAAGCTCACGTCTTCACTACTCAATGGTTTGGAAAGAAGGTTCTCTGGGGAGTCTTCAGGAGAATCCTCTTCATCAATATACTCGTCACCTGACTGAGATGGAAATGATTCCTCTATGCTAACAGGAGTTGAAAAGGTCCGCCACTGCGTAAGGTGTTTATGGCACATCTTAAGAGAAGATGCAGGATAATATGATGTACTCTGATTGACCATTTGAGAAATAGAGGTCACGGTATGCTGAGTTCTCTTAGTAGACTCCCAATCAGGCGTTCTTGCTTTTGATGAAAGAAGGAACACTTGCTTGTCAAGACAACATCTGCTCTTTTTCAAACAGCAGAATATAGTAAAGATTTTGCTATGAAAAATTCACCGAACAAAGTAGTATTCACATCACCTTATTGACAGAAACATATTATCTGTGTCATACTGAGCAATGACAACCAAACCTTGCTACTAAGTTTTCTTTTTTCATTTTTTTTGATAAACCAGACAATATGACATCACCTAAAGGACATTAACCATGGCAGCCTTGTTTTTAGTGAAGTGTCCACATAGATTATCTAATGCCATCCCATCCCTATGTAGTATAATTATTTCTTAGTTACATTTTAAAACCACAAAGGACACACCATAATTTCTAAACAATTAGGACCTTATGCGAGAGTTTAGTCCCATCATGGACATCTTTTAATAAGTACAGGAAGAACCAACATAATATTAAATAAAATATACTCCTTGACTTCTTCTGATGCATGTGCAGCATGTATACCTTGCAATGCTCATCTCCATTGAACAGCTACCCCTGCCACTCAAATTAGGGTTAGAGGCCTCATATCAACTGACTTGTAACTATTTGCAATCGGCAACCAGAATGCAGAACGACCTTATATGATTCTCATAACAAAAGTCACACATGTACACCATCTCAAAAGATAATTGTGACTGGCTGCATTTTCAAGAAATTTTTTCTTTTGAGGAAACCAAATATAAATGAAGACTTAAGGATAGAGGTGGTTTGTCACTTAAAGCACGATCACGTTTTCTCTCAGTTCCATTAAAGAGACACTTCTGAAATGTCGAATTTATTAGACTTACCAAACATAGAAGATCAGAGAGCTTTTACACCTCGAGAGTCAATGACTCTATTACCTTTATAATAATCTAATGCAAATCCAAGTAAAATTGGCCCACGAGGAGTGTAAGTTGTCATCTTGTGTAGGTTGAAAATTAACTCTTTTCCAAAAGTTCGAATGCACTATTGCACCCGAAGAAGAGAATGAGCAAGGATATCAAACTTTTTTTTTTTTTTTTGATAACCCAGGGAACCCCCGCACGGCCGACAGCCGGGGAGTAAACCCTGGGAGCGACACGTGCTAGCCACCACACACGTGCCACCTGTTAAGTCACCCTGCGACGCCCGGAATTCGAACACTCAACCTTTTGCGAGAGGAAAAGTGCGCGCTCCAGCAACGCCACCCAGGCGGGTGGTCAAGGATATCAAACTTTAAACCTCCGTTTTCCCATTTAATTCACTTTCACTTAAATCATCCACAAACCCAGAAGAATCTTGTCAGAACAAGTCAAAAACACCCCAAGAAATATTGGATCCTACTCCCCAGAAACACGGGGGGCTGTGGGTTTCTTGCACTGTGATTCATTTACTCGACCACATTAAGAGTCAATACAACAAATTTTTCGCAAAGCTCGACTACAACGCTTCTGCAGTTACTCACCGGAAACAATCATATCCACAGAGAGAAAAAAACCCAGCAACGCTCTTTTTTTCTGAAGCAACACACTACCACGGAAAACAAATGATCACATGCACATTATCTATCGGCTTTCCTTCTCCATTTGAACCTACCCACTACCCAAGAAGCAAGAACCAACTCAAAATTCAAATCCTTTCGCACCAATTGGGCATTTTGTCAAACATAAGCTGCCTTCCCCCCGTGCTTGAAAATCAAGAAACGTACAGCCCTTGCATATGTAGAGCGGAGCTGCCGACAAACGGTGCACCCCTCATCGTGAATCGAATGCGCTAAACGTTAAGATGAATCGAGCTTTCAAGTCTTGAAACACTTACTGAGAATTCGCCTTCGAGAGCAGCTTCAACTCTTGAAGAGCTTCTCTGTCGAACTGAATGAAGCTTTTTTCAGCGGACAAATATCAAGTGTGGCAGAGGAGAAAATATTAGGTAGGATATTAGGTAGGACTCGTATTCCACCGTGGCAAAAAACGAGCATCTGAGCGCGCGACACGTGTCCGAGGGGCCCCACATGTTCAGAAGGCTCCACGGTGAAATAACTCCCACGGCTCGGAGCTGAGCTGAGCTGAGCTGAGCGCTCTCAGCCATCTCTCTCTTTCGCGCTCCCCCTCTCTCTCTCTGCTTTTTAAAAAACAACCCTCTCTCTCCACTCTCTCTCTCTTTCGCGCTCTCCATCGAATTCCAGACCTGGAATTCGCTCTGCGCTCCGTCACGCCGCGCCGATGCCGATGCCGACGAGCGAGGTCCGCCGCTGCCGGCGAGCGACGTCGGTCGCCTCCCACGAGATCCACCGCTGCCCACGAGCGACCCGTCGCCTGCAAGAGACAGGGCCACTGGATGAAGTACTGCCCCGGCAAGTCCCCCGCCGGATCCCAGCCGTCCTCCTCCTCCTCCGCCGCCGCCTCCGCGGGCCCTCCTTGTCTTGATCGGAAAAACGGAGCTCCGTCTCAGGGGACGAGGAGCGATGCCTTCTTCGCCTGTAAGAAGCAGGGCCACTGGATGAAAGACTGCCCCGACAAGTCCCTCGCGAAGTCGCACCCAATATTTTCTCATCTTTTGTCCCCTTGTGCAATGGGCGTCAGTGTCGCTCCACAAATCTTCTTGATAGAGAGAGAGAGAGAAGCAAATATGTTGAGAAAGCTGCTGCTGCTTCAGACGTCCGCAGCTCGGCGAGCTCTCTCCAGCGCCTGTGCTGCTTCTCCGTCTCTCCCTCTGTTGCCTCGCGGGTCCTCGCTCTTCTGTTCGTCGACCTCGGCTCAAGACCCGGGCGGTACTTTTGTCGAACACGTGGAGGACGACGACCCCACGAACGGTTCCGCTTCCCAACCTTGTGCCGCGATCTCCGTCGACCACTCGGCTCTCTACAATCCTCCCGGTACTACTGCCTTGGAAGGCCTCGTCGCTTGAGGTCGCGAGTGTGATCTAAGGGAGAGAGATGTTATTGAGTGACGATATATGTTCTCGTAAAGTTCGTTTTCTGTTTGTTTGTAGAGCATTCCCATGAACCCACGGCGGACTCCGAGCTGGTTAATCACCTCAAGGGCATCGTCAAGGTACGGGAAGATTTTCCCGGTTCTTGGTTTCGCTTGATATCTTGGTGTGCTTTATGGCGAGTGCGTTATGTTTGTGAAAATGTGCCCGATCGTGCCTGTGAATGTGACCTTCGGTAAGTGCCAAGGTAAGGTGCGGCAGATGGGGTGGGCTTCAGGGATCGGGTGTTACGTTGTTCCTTTTCAGTAAGAGCTGATAGCGTGTAGTATGGAATGCTTTCACCGGTGGAAGGCCTTTTGGTTGGAAATGATAAAGCTGAAAAATAAGTCGTATTTATCTTTTCAAGGAAGAACTCACGTAGCACTCCATGATTAAGTTGATGAAATGCAAACTTAGAGAGTTCGTTAATCTGCTTCTAAATCTAACAGTGCTATTAGAAAGGCAATAGCTTTCTATGTGTACGACACTCATTTTGAACTGATGGAAGCCTCCCGTCCTTGCCTACCGTCTGAACAATGAGACCCATCAATTTCGACAGTTGTTTACAAGCATCCTCTATCATTTGACGTGCTTTATTGAGCAATGACGACACTTGCAATTTGATGTTAACAATCGGTTTCTTTCGCAGTTTCGTGGTGGGCCAATTTCAGTTGCCGAGTACATGGAGGAAGTTCTGACTAACCCAAAAGCTAGATTCTACATCAACCGTGATGCTTTTGGTGCGGAAGGTGACTTTATAACCTCTCTTGAAGTAAGTCAGATGCTCGGTGAGGTAAGATCGGTAGCTATCCCCCCATATCATTACCTATATCTGAGTCAAATTGAAGTTTGTGGGTGCTGAAAATTAAACTTACTGGGTTCTTTAGTAATCTATCTCCGGTGGGTTTTTCCAGTATATTGTCGACTACTTTGGCACTGCTAATATATATCGTTTAACTTTAGATGATTGGCGTTTGGACCATGTGCATGTGGGAGCAAATGGGACGACCAAGTAGAGTCAACCTTGTTGAGTTGGCTCCAGGACGAGGAACTCTCATGGCCGACCTTCTTCGTGTATGTCCACAGCGATGCTCTATCGCGAACGATTGTTTTGCCTGAGAGAAGTTGCAGGAAATTTATGTTTTGTTTCATTAGTTCTGATAGGGAAGTTTTCGTTCATATTTGCTGCATCGTCCGTTGTCCGTATTATATGACAGTCAACTAATTAAGTAGTGTAGCTTTGGTTGTAGGGTACATCAAAGTTCAAACAGTTCACAGAGGCACTGCACGTACACATGGTGGATTGCAGTCCCACATTGAGGAAACTCCAGCATAGCAACTTGAAGTGTATCGAGGAGGAAAATGTATCGCGAGATGTTGGACACAGAACTATTAGCACTTTGGCGGGGACCCCAGTAACGTGGCATGCTGCATTGGAGCAGGTTCCATCAGGATGGAAGGACTTACCTTTGATTCATTATGCTTTTGTGGGAAGGAAAAGAAACTATATAAATACTGCATTTGTTAAGCATACAATACCTAGGCTCAGATTCTCCCCTTCTTTAGATGCACAAAGACATACATCAACAGAACTGAATTTTGATAGTACATACATATACCAACAGTATATTTCCAATTATTGGGCAGTACACCTTTTCATGCTAAAGAGCCATCTATCCTGCATTGTCAGTGTTCGATTTGTTTTTTGTGAATGGTGAGTAGTTACTGTTTTTTGTTTCTCATGCTATTGACATAATTAAATCTGATGAGGTCTGAACATTTGTATAGGTATTGAAGCAATAAAGTGTCATGATGGAAATTGACTTCCCTTTATAACTGCACTAGTTACGGCGGTGACTGCATTCTTTTGGCGTTCAATAAGATAAAAATGATTGTATGTGATGTCACTGCCAATTGTAGTGAAGTGATGCTGTTATTTATGTGTCTGGTGTTAATGCTCAAGGTCACTCTACACTAGATAATATCTTTTACTTTGTTTTCAAGACATATTATTCTTATGGAGTTCGGAATCTTTTAGATGGGGTGATCTTAACTCTTTCTTGATAAACATAAACTGAGCATCTCTTTCTTCGATGCGTTACATCTGTTTCTTTTTGTTCCAGTGCCAACAATCATCATTGCGCATGAGTTTTATGATGCTTTGCCGATACACCGTTAGTTTTTCTTTTCCGGCCTTAGTTTCAGTAGGTTAGTTGAGTTTGCTGTGATTTTATCTTTTTGGATGTTGCTTCTAAGAAATTTGATCTGCTAGATGCTTGTGCATATTGTTCTCCACTTGAGATTCAAACCTAGGCAGTCTCGTAATTGGTTAATATAACTCGACCTGCTGATGTGCTGGCTTCACTCGAAGGGCGAAAGACTTTGTCGCATTGTCATCCTTGTGTATATTGATCTCACAATACCTTTTTGCTTTAACAATCTTTATACATTCATTTTTGCATTTTTAGATCTTCCTGTATGTGCCTATCTTCTATTTATCTTGCTATCGGATGTTTTGTTAAAATCTCTTTCATGAGTGGAGTAATTGCATTTGCTTATTGCATAGGTTTAAGAAACCGTTAACTGCCAGCTTGTCGGTTAGATAGGTGGGCTTGACAAATGTACCTTAAGTCCCAAAGTTTTACACTACTCTAGAAATGATATTGTAGGATTTAAGGCAGTTGTAAAGCCAGCGTAGAATTATATTTGCACGCCAATACAATGTATATGTGATCCTGTTGGAACTTTAATTTGTTTTTTATTAATTTTTCACTGGGAAAAGAGCTTGCGTGGTAACAAACTAACCTTAAACTACTACGATGCGCATGTTCCGAGTTTAACTATGTGCCAGTGCCTATTGCGTCCTATCTTTCATCCCCTATATATGTATGTACAATATAGTTTTAACTGGTGTGAGTGAAGCTAATATGATTGTCTATTTTGTAATCATGATATGTGAACATCAGACTCTGTTTTTCTATTAAACTGGAACAGCGTGTTAATTTATAACTCATCTTTCTCCCTCTCTCCTTGAAGCATTACACTCTGCCATTGTGCTATTATTGATTCAGATGTTGTAGGATCTGGTTTCTTTTATCAACTGAAGACGTGCGTTGGATTAGTTGTAAGGCGAATCGTTATTTTAGCAGAGAAAGTGCTTCATGGTAATCTAAGATCGAGCGTAAAATGAACAAGTACGTCGCAAAGTTCATGGTCGTATTCATATGATCACGAATGGATATTAAATTATGCGATAAAGAGTAAACTTCTCATTCTTGACAGGTCTCTATGGTCTACTTTTCATAGTATCGTAATATAATGTAAAAGTTTCTTTAGAATAACAGCGACGACAAATTTCTCATTCTTGACAGTGTTTCCTTGACGGTAATCCTATGTAAGTGCAAATTTCTCATTCTTGATGGTGAGGGGCTTCATAACTAGGAAATGAATTTAAATGCAAGTTCAACATCTATTGTTTTTGTTTGAATGAACTTTGTTTAGGTTGGATGTGTTTGAGGATAAGTTCCTGCTATATTTTTGGGATTGCTAGAGTCAACTGAAGATAATATATTGTCTCTTTATGAAATTGTGTAGTTATACCAACTTTGGCTCTTGAATGGCACAAGTAATGATCACAGCGCGTTTTATGTTTTGGATGAGGAACTGGGAGCTTCCTGTTTGTGGCATAAACAATCACATTCCTCGATTAAGTCGCTGCCTTTTTCGGCTTTGACAGCCAAATTAATACATTGGAATACGTTAAAGCATCGATTACCTCATTCTTCTCAAAAGCTGCATCTTTTTCTGCTTACATCTATTTCTTTGCTTTCCTGCTTTCGTCAATTTGATAGAATTATATAGGATAGGTGTCTTCATAATGTGAAAGCGCTTTATTTGTGGAGACTACTGAAAGTATGTGGTCATATTAATAAATGGGAAGTATTAGCAAGCATTTTGAAAATCAATCTTTGGCTGACTCTGGAACTGTATTTCACCTTATTGCTTTGGGATCTAGAAAAACGAAAATGTCATTGCAAGTAGTAGAGAAAATGGAGAATGAGCTACCTTTTAAGGGCAATTGTCAAGACCTGTCTCTTTCATCTTCTTATGAAGCTGCAATGGAAGCACTTTCCTCACTCATAACTCGTCAGAAACGTGGAGACCGAACACCTGTTGCTGCGAAGTTTGGGAAACTGGAAAGGATGTCAATCTATCTCAGGGTATAATCCCAAGGTCATTCAGATATGAATGCATTATGGTGTGACTTCATGGTTATACATTGGAACTTAGCAGTCATGATTAAATAGAGTAGAAACATCTCTTTCTATCAACTCCATGCATTTTGAGGTCCGGCATTTACAAGTAAAAGTCTTTTTACATACTACCACATCAACTTTTGACCAAGTCAAGCAATGCCATAATGCAGTAAGAACTATGTTTTTCTAATCATCCAGTGCCTTTGCATATTATTTATGTAGCATGTCTTTTCTAAGCATGCATGCTCTTGCTATTCTTCTTGCCCCAAGTTATGCAGTATGACTTTTTCTTAAGCTTGTCTCGACTTTAATAGTCAACATAATGAAAGCATGGGCTTTGTCTACTAAATCATTTGCCTGACTATCTTCGTAGATACTTGGGTTGGAGGAAAAGATTTCTGGGCTTAAAATAATACATGTTGCTGGAACTAAAGGGAAGGTTATGTTAAGTTCTTCTGTTTTACTGTCTCTATTGAGCTCATTGGCTATCTCGCCGATGTTAATTCAACCTGTAAAGATCCTCTTATCTCCAATTACAGGTGTTTTATACGGAAGTTATAGTCGATATCTTCAGTAGAAATCAACTGTTGCCTCTGCATTTATATCTTTGTCAGTGAAAAGTAGAAATTACAAATCGAAATATCCTAGATGGTGTAGCTGCAGATGAATGGCTCTTTGTCTAATGCTGATTGACAGGTCTCTATGGTCTACTTTTCATAGTATCGTAATATAATGTAAAAGTTTCTTCAGAATAACAGCGACGGCAAATTTCTCATTCTTGATAGTGTTTCCTTGACGGTAATTCTACGTAAGTGCAAATTTCTCATTCTTGACGGTAAGGGGCCTCATAACTAGGAAATGAATTTAAATGCAAGTTCAACATCTATTGTTTCTGTTTGAATGAACTTTGTTTAGGTTGGATGTGTTTGAGGATAAGTTCCTGCTATATCTATTGGTTGCCTCTGGCTGGGAAGAAAACCCACAATTTTAGTTATTTTGGGCATGCATCTCCTATATACGAAGTGCATTCAGTGCTGAGAACAGATGAAACAATCTCCTGTGCAAGAGATCTGGAAATGTTCATATTTTGCCAAATAGGTGCTTGGAAAGGCTTCTTTTTCCAGAGGAATAGTTTGGACAACTGAAGCAAACAAATGTGATTGGATGTCAAGGTCTTGGCAATTGCTGGGTGTTAAAGACAGCGAACTTGTTGTGCATTAATCTTGCCCAAGGGACTCTCTTCTGATGTAATGCAACAAAAACTTGAAGAGTAGTGTTCTTGCCTCAATGGACATAAGATCTGTCCACAGGTGTATAGCCCTGGTGATGTAAATGAAACTTTTGATAGCGTTCATGATTTGCAGTGTAAGTTCTGAAGCAGCTGGGAACATTAACTTCTTACTCATTTCAACATTAACTTCTTGCTCATTTCAAAATGAGGAAAGCTGCAGATGTATAGAAAAAGTAGATTTATTCCCTGACATTCATCAGAGTGAACTGATTTTCGAGTCTTTTATGTAGTTTGCACCTTGTACTATTCTTGATTCTCTATGCTCTAAGATCATACTTGGAACTTTTATGATGGAGAATCCCCTATGAAATAAGTTTTGTAGTTGATCGTTTGGTTATTTGCTAATGTGAAGCTGTTCCGACAGAAGTTGAGTTAACAACTAGTGAGTTTGAGAACATACCCTTTCATATCACTTGGACATTTTATCGAAGTGTTCACTTCGCCATACTTCAATGTTGAATATGACAGGAAACTAAGCCGGACAAAATGTGTAAAGGTTGTCATGTAATTTTGTTGAATTGATCACATAGAAAAAAACAATAATCTTGGTAAAGTATGGACAAATCAACGCAGTTCAACTTAGTATGACCCTTCTCCCTTCCTAACTTCAGATATCCGAAGAAGAGAAGTCATCTCTTTTTTTTCTTTCCTTTTTGTTTGCACTCTGTTTTCCATGTTTCATATGCGCAGATATACACATACAGACATACATCCATACATACATATAGCTCTTGTAAACGCAAGATCAAATTTTTAATAAGTAGTACCTTAGAAGTGAAATTCTATTAGTCAAAGAGGAGCCAATCTGCCCAGTCTTTTTTTGTGATGGGATGTGTAATTAGACTAAGCAAGTGACAAAACAGTAGAAAAATAAAAAACGAGAAGAACTAGCTGTTGAGAGGAGGAAAATGATGAGGGCATGAGCGAGCATCCGCCCCAAGGCCCAGTGGATGGAACACAAGATCGCGACCCTGGCAATTTGGAATGCTTTCTATGCATAAGGAGACAATTCATATTGCAGAAGTACAATTTGCAAACATAGGTTTATGGGTTTAAGGTTGACCAAAGAGGGCAATCTTCCGTTGGGTGTGGGAGACATGTTGAGTACTTGGCCTATGCTAATCTCTTCTCCACCATATATTAGCCCATTTTCTTTCAGAAGATAGCGTAGGATTATGCACATGGCCAGAGAGAGAGACCCTCGAGGAGTTTATGCTTCCCTCACAAATCTCCTTCACCACAATAAACTCGGAACATGCGCATCATAGTGGTTTAAGGTTGGTTTGTTACCACACAAGCTCTTTTCCAAAGATTACTGCGGAGTTGGAGCCTTGCCTTCTCCAAGGCAGCCCTTGCGGTGCACCTCTCAATTTCCCTACATTACACCACCAGGAAAGCTTCCCGAGAAGCTTCCTCCATGCCGCTTGGCCTCCTCCATCTCTCGAGTTATCTCGGCAAGCCGTCCTTGGAGATCCGCATGCTCCACCTCGCACTCATGCAACTCTGCTCGATCCTGAGCAGTGTCTCCTTTGCACATTGGTAATCTTCCTGGAGATGTTTAATTCGTGCATCGCCAACAGCATATGCATCTGATGTCCATATGATCAACAGCGAGAGAAGGAAAAATTCCTAGTTCATAAGAAACACGATCTATATTACAATCCAAGATTGGCCAACCATAAATAGAAGTTACATAAGGAGGGGGTGGACATTAGACACAGTGCAATTACCGCAAGGGAAGGCGTTGGTGATGGATCAGCGAAGCTTGGACAAGGAGGGAAAGCAAGACGCCTGCACCACCTTATAACTACACGGCCGAATAACATATCAAGAGTATCTGCCACCCAAAAATGCAAATGGTTCTAAAGACTTCCAACAATATTACAATAACAAATGATCAACTGCTCGTGAATGACAAAAAAGAAGTGCCGACAATGGGGAAAACCCCTCGAAGATGACTCATAGGATACCTCTACATACAGAAAGCATGTCACCAGCAGCTGATATCTGCCTTAAGCATTCTTGCTGTCTGAGACGAACTGGCGATGGAGATGTTAGACAGGACAAAAGCTGCATTTGCTCTGTAGTAGACTCGCCCAAATCCACGTCCTCCATAGCTAATTCTTGAGTATCCAAATTGGCCTTGGGAATTAAACTTTCACTGTCCAAAACCCTCAAATGATGTTCTGGTGCAGAGAATCTGCAAAGTACTTCTTGAATCTCACCACTATCCATCATCGATAATGGATCCACCTCGTAATCTTCACCAGCATCCGCCATTGCTGACTCAATTTCCATGACTTCCGGTGGTGCAATAACAGAAGTCGCAACATCTATGGAGGCCACATTTTCTGTAGGAGAATCTGCCCATTGGAAGAATTCACAAGCTCCATGTCCCTGTGTTCAAGCCAACACAAGTTAAAATAACTACAGCCAAAAGTGTAATCTTGTGAGTACCAGATGATTAGAACCAACGAGCACAAGGGAAGAAATGAGATTGGCACCTTGCAAACTTGGCACAATATGAGAAGGGGACAATTTCTACGCAACCTACAGAGACTAGGAAGATTTGCTACAATTCTAAAAATTCATTAATCTTAACGGGTAAAAGTAAGGAAAAATTTACATGACAGGATTTCCCATTGCCACTCTCCTTAACTGCATTTTGCGAGGCCTACTAGAGGATTTGTTGGAAGTTAAACATTACAAATAAGACGCAACAATGAATTCTTGTTATGTCGCAATTCTGCCCAAATTGTCTTAGAAATTCGATGACAGCGTTAGGGACGACAAAGCTTCGATGTTTCAAGCACAATCTACGAAAAAGTCACAATGGACCAAAAAACCACCAAAACTGGAGCTTTGGATTGGCCTTCATATACATAATTACTGCCTCAAACTAAATGTAGAAAAAACTTCAGCTACAAAAGCTATCAGCTCAAGCAATGACCCCCAGCTGCTATCCCCAACTTTTGGTTAGCAACTATTGTTGGTGCTGGGCCACTGATTAATGAGAAATGGGTACAATCCGAAAATAACTGCTCATCAAAGTACAATGATTCCGCATACTTCACCACTTATTCATTTAGCCACTTATTGGTGTGAAAGAGAGAATTTAAAAACTACCGTTCCTAAAAACTACTATTGAGAGAGCTCTGATAGTTTCAAAGCCACACAGCTAGCAGGACTGTCAACAATTGCTAAGTGGAAACCAAGGCAAGCATATCAAAAACTTACTGCTCACATGCTCAAAATCACAATATGGTATTGGTGCAATAAGCTCAAATAGTTTGCTTTCAACAGGTGATAAATGCAAAATAGCTCATAGAAGCAAAGGACTTCATAGCAAGAAGATGGTTAGGACCAGCAGGGGAGGAGGGGAGGGATATTGATGAAGGTTGGGGAGAACTGGGGAGTGATTTACAATTCGGTATTGATGCAAGGGCATGAGGAGACATGGATTACCTATATACTCTTTCCATTTTAGGACAAATATGAACCCAACCTGTACTAATAGACTTCATATTCACTTTAGACTGAGTGAGACAATCCCACAATTTTGGAGGATCTACCACAACTATCAGCAGGAAAACTCGCAACAATGAACACTAATTACACCCAAATGTTGGAACAGGGATCCTTTCTCCCCCTTCCTAACCGCAAAATTTCATTCTTTTCACTAATAATGTAACCGTGACAAGTCCTGTTAAAGGAACTCCAAAACAGAGAGTTTATAACCAACTAGGAGATTATAACCAAGGGTGCGCTGTTTCGCAAAATATTAACGATTAGGAAAACAATTTTCTAAAAGCGATCAATTGTATTACTTACGGAATGAATTAACAAATATTATCAATGCAAATATTTAGGTATAGATCATTGTTGATGTTGAAAAAAAATTTCATTGTCTAATTTTTTTTTAAGTGACATAGATCATATTTAGAGAAATACTTTCCAAATGATAGATTTTCCTCGAAACAACCTTTAAGTTCTCCCTCATTTACGCCCAAAAGAGTGAAAAAAGAACATGCAACGGACTGCACCTCCAATCTCAAGCGAAACCCATCAAAGGCTTCTGACAGAAATGAATGATCCTCTAACTCCACACCCCCACTTCAGTAACTTCACAGCCAACAACAAACATAACGACCATGTTCAGCGCAAACCATATCGGCACTCAAAGAAAATTAAGCGTGTCAAAAAGGGAAAGAAATCGAACCTTTCTAATATGGCAAGAAAAATATTCTCTGCCCTTATGTGGAGGATCCTCAAAAAAGTTGATCCTGCATCTCCCCGCACCATAGGGACACATCGCAGCGCTGTACTTGTTGCACCACGCAAAGAAATCACACCCATCAACACCATTCTACAAACAAACTCACCACCCAAAAAAAAAAAACCAAAATGAGAGGAAATCAGAACGAGATGCGTGGTAACAAACCAACCTTAAACTACTACGATGCGCATATTCCGAGTTTAACTGTGTGCTAGTGCCTATTGAGTCCTGTCTTTCGTCCCCTATATATGTATGTACAATATAGTTTTAACTGGTGTGAGTGAAGCTAATATGATTGTCTGTTCTGTAATCATGATATGTGAACATCAAACTCTATTTTTCTGTTAAACTGGAACAGTGTGTTAATTTATAACTCATCTTTCTCCCTCTCTCCTTGAAGCATTACACTCTGCCATTGTGCTATTACTGATTCAAATGTTGCAGGATCTGGTTTCTTTTATCAACTGAAGACGTGCGTTGGATTAGGTGCAAGACGAACCGTTATTTTAGCCGAGAAAGTGATTCATGGTAATCTAAGATCAAGCATAAAATGAACAAGTACGTCGCAAAGTTCATGGTCGTATTCATATGATCATGACTGGATATTAGGTTATGCGAGAAAGAGCGCATTTGCAGATAACGTACCACAAACTCTCTCTAAACTCAAAGATGGTTGCTTCTAATGTTACCTTTACATTTTACATAGTTTTGTACAAGTGGGTACTTGGGAAGGCTCTAAATCTTCTCTGTACCAGCTCTTCCCACCAAACTATCTTGGACACGTAAAGCCACTACCATTCTGCAAAGAATTCTAATCCTCCAGTGACACATGGGGAGAGAGATCGAGAGAGAGTAGTTGAGAAGGAAAAAAGAAAAGAAGGATTCTAAGGTGTAACCCATCCCTACCCCATAGCCTAAATGATAATGCCGAAATAAATTTACAGCTCTAATTTGAAGAGCGACAACTGAACCAGGAAATGGACGAACTGGAGCAAAACCTAGCATACAAGGACAAAACTAGAGATGATTTACAGAGCGACAAACCAAAAGATGAGAAATTTCGGGCAATTCTTCGGGAATACTGGGACAACAAAGAAAACAGCCTTATTCCCGTAAAAATTGGAAGGCTGGATTCTCAAGTAGATCTGCAGCGGGTTTTACGTCAGAAAGATCCTTTACTTGGAGGGAACTGGAGATGTCATCGACAGAGAAAGATATGCTTCACACAAGAGGCATTAAGTACAATCAGAATATGATGGTGTAAAGGAGAACAACACCATCTTCAATCTATGGTGTTAGACATTTACCTGGAAGTGTCGTCCAACAGAAAAGAGTTGCTTGCTTCATTGCTAGAATCCTCTGTCATGAGGATCCTCATGCTACAAATTACCTAAAGAAGAAAAAGTGAGGTTGTGGTTGTCAGTATAACAGCAAGAGAATCTTCTTAGAGCACCTAATTGTAGGTTGGAAACATACATCAGGAGAGACACTTCGAGTATTGTAGTTGTCATCCCAGTATAGTGTACAGATCCGATATAGTTGCTGAACACTCAGGACCTAAAGACAAAAAGCTTTAATAAGGACAAAATATAGCGATCAAGAATTTTCTACAAGTTAACACACAATGTACATCGTCCACCAGTTTTTAACTTATTTAGTGACATGTCTACTCTATATTTGTTAATCCATGATTCTCATTGATAGACAGACAATCATCTTTGAGATTTCTAAGAAAGAAAAAGAAAAAAAACATTGGATATTGCTAGCGCTAGTCATCTGTTCACAAAATTATCCAGAATATCGTCTTGCTATTCATATCTCCTGATGACTTTGATTCCAAAATGCAGTACAATCAAGCAGAAGAGAAAGGATGAAGAAGTTGAGAAAGTTACAGGGCAAAGGTCATTTGTGATGTCATCATAGGAAATTCTTGACTTCTGGTGGATCATCTGTAGAAAAAGCAGCCAACTTAGCTGGTGCAATGATGTAGTCACATTTTATCTCCACCTCTACTTTAATAGCAGTTACTCGAATATATCAGATCATAATTTCATCTATCCATCTATCCTAATGATGAGAAAACACAATAACAAGCCATATTTACACGTAGGTTTTCTGAAGCACAGATAAAGTCACAATTCTTGTGAAAGAAAAGCAACCAACTAGATATCTGAACAAGTGGCTCTTCCACACCTTCAAAAATTGCAGGGAAATTCAAAGAGAAACATCTCAAAAAGGTTCTAAGAAGTTTGATTTACTCCACCATTCATCAGTGGAAAAAGAAAGCAGATTGACCCACAACTGTACATATACATATAGCTCCTAATGAGCCAGAGTAACCGTTAAATTGCTCCCTCAAAGTAGCATAAATGTCCTAAAGTCTGCACCTGAAAATGGACGATTCTATGATGGCTATGACGATGCATTAAGCTGATAACCTGCAGCACTGCCTACTTATTGCTCCTAGCTTATTCATTTTGTTCCATAAATCGAAGAGCAGTTATCCAATAATTTCTTTGAACCCCAACTACAGGAGAAAAATTTCTTAGAATGGAAAAAGGCCTCTAATGCTCTATGGAGAGTGGTGCTATCTAATTCTCTATGGACAGTGATGCTACAACCAATGTGCCCTGAAAAAGTATTAACCAAGACAGAATGCTTTAGTGAAATTGGGCCTTCAAGATAATATTCTCTGCCCTTATGTGGAGGATCCTCAAAAAAGTTGATCCTGCATCTCCCAGCACCACAGGGACACATTGCAGCCCTGTACTTGTTGCACCACGCAAAGAAATCACACCCATCAACACCATTCTACAAACAAACTCACCACCCAAAAAAAAAAACAAAATGAGAAGAAATCAGAACGAGATGCACGAAAACAGAAATACCCAAAAAGAAAAGGAGTTACCTTTTCACAAAAAAAAAAACACTAGAGAGAAAGAAAGATGCAGAAACTCGAACAAACATTGAAATAAAAAAGAACGGACTTTTGAAGAAATGCAGGACAAATAAAAGAGTAGAAATTTTGACTTGGAAAGGTGAGATTGGACTAACAGGGGCTCTACCGGGGCACTTGTAAAACTTCCTATCCGGGTTCTACTGGGAATGGAAGGTGCGGACGTCGCATGCGCCGGCACCGCACGGGCACTCGAGCAACGGCACGTCGGCGGCGGACGGCCGCGACTTTGCGGGGGACTTGTCGGGGCAGTCTTTCATCCAGTGGCCCTGCTTCTTACAGGCGAAGAAGGCATCGCTCCTCGTCCCCTGAGACGGAGCTCCGTTTTTCCGATCAAGACAAGGAGGGCCCGCGGAGGCGGCGGCGGAGGAGGAGGAGGACGGCTGGGATCCGGCGGGGGACTTGCCGGGGCAGTACTTCATCCAGTGGCCCTGTCTCTTGTAGGCGACGGGTCGCTCGTGGGCAGCGGTGGATCTCGTGGGAGGCGACCGACGTCGCTCGCCGGCAGCGGCGGACCTCGCTCGTCGGCATCGGCATCGGCGCGGCGTGACGGAGCGCAGAGCGAATTCCAGGTCTGGAATTCGATGGAGAGCGCGAAAGAGAGAGAGAGTGGAGAGAGAGGGTTGTTTTTTAAAAAGCAGAGAGAGAGAGAGGGGGAGCGCGAAAGAGAGAGATGGCTGAGAGCGCTCAGCTCAGCTCAGCTCAGCTCCGAGCCGTGGGAGTTATTTCACCGTGGAGCCTTCTGAACATGTGGGGCCCCTCGGACACGTGTCGCGCGCTCAGATGCTCGTTTTTTGCCACGGTGGAATACGAGTCCTACCTAATATTTTCTCGTGGCAGAGAGACGGCGAACTGTGAGCGAGTTCCATCTGTTTGGCTGACGTCCGTCCACGTGGCACGTAGGATTTTGCAGTAATGGAGCTCGATTCCGCTCGTGAGGGAAATTGTTTTGGTGATTTAGTAAGATAGTTTCAATGGTCAAAATGACGAGGAGCAGAACTTTCCAATTTTTTTTTCCATGTTACTCTATTCAATTCATGTTATTGTTAAAATTCTATATCGAGATAAGGCTATTTTGGCTCTTAATTTTTGCGGGAGCCAAATTATTTTAGCTGTTGAAGTCAGTTGGTCAAAAGAAAAGAACGGGATCAACCATGGTAGATTAGAGTTTGAGAGAATGATGATTCAAGATTGAGAGGGAGAGATTAGTGTTTGCCCTCCTATTTGCCATGCGATTCTTTGGTTAATTAAAAACAATAATGTTAGAATCACATCGATAACTTATAAAAAAGAAGCGCTTAGAATTTTTCGGCAAGGTCAAGTTGCCAGAGCAACTTAAATGATTTGCTTTTGAGAATAATGGAATTGAAAAGTTGCGGTACTAAATTGAGTGCTTTCTGAAAGTTTTGGTTCTTCTAGTTTACTTTTTGCACGCATCGAATGTTTAGACCAATATACAAAGAAGTAAAAAAAAGTGAAATTGAAAAATCCCTCTTAAGAATGGGGTAGTTCTACAAGCAATGGATCTAGAACTCTCAATGTAAAGTTTAAAAATGACATTGAACAATGAGTGGGAATCTAAAGACTAGCAATAGCATTATAGGCATACATTCTCTAGCAATCATTCTTCGTTTGTTTCATTGAAAACTTCTTGTTGGTAGAAAAACATAATTTAACCAATAACATTTTCTAATTAGAAAATTTCAGAAGTTTTTTTTCCTATATTTGCCGTTTTGAAAATTTATTTTGGGAACTAGTTTTGTGGAGCTGAGAAGTACATAAACGAGTAGAAACAATGCAACACATAACTAGAAACGTCAACCGACCGTGGACGAAATGACTGTGAAGAACACTTGGCAGGTTTGAGACACCGCGTTTGAGGTTCAAAACAGCATGTAATTCAATCAAGCATGCTTCCTCCATCCTGTCATTTGTAGATGCGATAGTGGTGTATAAACTACCAAAATCTCGTTCAAATCAAGCTCAATTGATGAAAATTTCGGAGTCAAAATATTATTGGCCACCTTTTAGAAATGTATCGTGTTAATTTTACAACATCTAGGGATGTGGTTTATCGTTCTTTAATATTCCGATAGAGGAAACTTAACGTCTTTTGTTTACCCACAAATTTGTATGATGTTTGAGCAAAATCTCAACAATGTTGATTGTCAAAAAATAACATTTTGCAATAGACAGATGATGGGATTGACCAAAATATTGAATATGTGGTACTAAAGATCACTACAGTTTACATAAAAAAACAAAAAAAAAATCCTTAAATGAGCATTTTTCTCTTTCTATTTGTGCATTGTATTTCTTAAGTGAAAGAAATAGTGAGATGGGGACCAAAATCCATTTCTTGATAGGAGACCCTTTCTTCGCTTGATTGAGAATCCACACAAAGATAAATTAACTAAATTGGCTTACATTGGATTGATTGATTATCCGTGAATGCATGTTGTCGATGCCATATATAATGTTGCAAGACCCTAGCCATGACCTACTCCACTCCTTAAGTGATGTTCCCAACGATGAAGATTGAATTGGGACTTCTGTCCATCCGTCATCGGACCAGCATCGAAAATCCATTACTTTACCGTACTGAAGGCATGGATAGGCATATTTTCATTCACCCTATAGGGTTGTGTCTCTTGTTAGAGATATGTAATTGCCAATTATACATCGATTGAACCGATCTGCATTTTGTATATTCAATGGGCTACCATATGGTTTATGCATTACCTGAGGTTTAGAGTGAGGCTATGCAATGCGAGTCTGATGTACAGTAACCGGAGCATGCAATTATTAACGAGAACACTTCAAAAATAAGCATCACAAACGGAAACACATCAAGTAGACATGTGACTCCCACGATAATCATCGAAAGCACAATCCAAGCACATAATAACGAATGGATGCATCCAATGCTTAGTCACACGAAATGAGGACTCTGGAAATTAAAACGACAAACGCAACGATTCAATGAAAAGAACCTTAATGCGCCTTGAACCCTCTATATTGTTTCGAACCTCCCTCATGGAGCTGCCAGTCTATAGCATCTCGGGTGTCCCAATTATTGGCATCAGGGTTCCTAGGATCTTCCCAAATCTTAACTTTGGTTAATCTGCGAGATGCAAAGATGATCATAAACTTAAATACCAGGCTGGAGTCATCACCAATCAGCTCGAGAAAGTCTAGGCGAGGTTGATTGGACACGCACAGGCTCAAGCAAAGATAGGAAAAGTCGATTATCTAAGTGCAAGTGTGGAGGAACTGGTGAAATGAAACCTAGAGATCTTTTGGGACTAGTTCTGCGTAGGATAAATTAGCGCCCCACAATACCTTTTTTGTACTGCGACCTAAAGTCCTTAATCACTTATCATTTAATATCCAATGCATGCATGATGTGTTGTTTTAGGATTACAAAATACCACCAAAACATTTATTCAACATCGTTATCGATCAATGAGACCGTTTCCTTATGTGTAGTGGCGTGATTACATTCGTGTGTGAAAATGCGCCGGAAAAATATCAATTCAAATTAGACTATACGGCAAAATCAAAATCCATACGTACTCAGAAAACGGCATAATAAGGACATGAGAAATTTCGTATTTCGAATCGCGATGATGCGGCAATAATCGCATTCAACATCACACGATAACTATGTAATTCAAACACAACGAGAACGCGACACGGCATAGCGACAATTGCATATGGCAAGACATGACAAGAAAGAGAGAAAAGCTTCGATGCATCCCCCATCTAACCCTAAGTCAAATGGCTACAGCTGGTACGATAGCAACTGCAGTACCGGTGGGGGCTAAGGTAGAGTAACCATGGTTAAGCACTCCGAAGTTGACTAAGGAACAAGAATACCAGGGAAAACTCAGACGGTACCATCCTTGATGAATGCCCTGGCAGATGCGATAGGGAGAAGGACTTTTTAGAGTTCCCACTTGGTCGGGGCAGCTTCTGTAATGTTTAGCCTTTCTCTTTGGGGTTTCCATCCACTTGCCTTAACTTTTTCATGTTATGATAATTCGATCCATCGATTGATTTAGAGGGGGAAAAACCGTCTTCCCCGAGAGTCGACGCGAAGAGATGGCGAGGATTTGATTTCTCTCGGACCGATTCAATTATGATCTGCCCCGTATTGGAGGGAGGAAGTCGATATGCGGAGGCGAAAGACAACTTTGGTCTTGCCTCTTACCCGAATTACAATCTTGAAAATTAGCGTAACGGTCTGAATTGTACCGCTTGAAATAGTTTTCTTTCCTTCTAATTTTTCCTTTCTTTCCAAACAAAATAAGGTATTCAAATCCAGAAGTTTTTTTTTTTATGTTCATTTCCCACTCAATCTAAACAACCCCTAACTTCTCCTCTTCACATTTTCTTTCTTCACTTCCGTTGTTCTTTTCACCTCATTGTCCTCATCCACCTAACAATCCTCGAAAAAAAACAAGACACAGCCCAAGTCCGTTAACTCCAGGCGTTTGACCTTTGCAATTGAACGAGACCCAAAGCATGCTGCATACAATCGATAAGATTTATATGGGTGACCTTCAATCCCCGAGCACGAAACCCTTCATAACTAGAACCAATTGCGCCGATCCTAAAGCTTTAACTGCATTTATTTGGCCAAATATAAATTGAACTCATTCGATTACACAACTTTTCGCAATGAATAGGAAGGAGCAATCAACTGTGTGTGTGTGTTTGCGACCTCTCCTTCGGGCTTAACAATTTCAATCAAGCTAATACACGGTAGGTCCACTTAACAACAACTTTCAAAAAATTTTGATATCGTAGGCAATACTATCGCTTATGATTTACCTACAAAATTATACACTTAGTTCCCTACAAAGTCCTTAATTTTAGGTTCAATCTCAATTTAGCCCCAACCTTTCTATAGTCCCAGATTCGTCCCGTGTCCAAAATCGTCGTTACTTTCTTCAAGATTGTCAACGTCAGGAGATTGTCGTTGTTCCATATGAAGTTTAGAGTGTCGATAAATATACATGTTCCGACAATAAACTTCTAATGTCGATAATTTTAAAGAAACTAGTGGTAATTTTTTGGATACGGGACAAATTTGAGATTATAATGAAAGTTTGTAATTTTTTTTTTGTAACAAAAAAGGTTCGTGATAGAATTAGGGTCGCACTTAAAATCGAAGATTTTTTTAGGAAATTAAGTCGAAAATTATATATAACGAGAAATAAAAAAGTAAAGTCCGGCCATTGACGATCTAAATTGGATCTTGCCAGTGATAAGATAATGTGGATCGTGGCTATAGATCTTTGTGAGTGTCATTGTCAATTTGACTTGTGCATCATCCTCTGTTCTGAGATCTGACATCCACCAAAATTCAATTTCTTCCGACGATGATTATTCATCGTACGAGGCCGAATTATGTCGTCACAATTCCACGTGGATCACTTTGATTGGATGGCGCAAATAGCGTCACCACTTCTTAGACTCTACCAGAAGTTGCCCTCGAGGATTCCTAGGGAAAAGGAGTATTTTCAATTTCCTCGGAACGTTAACGTTAATTATTTATTATTTATTATTTTAGTTCTTGATAACCGTGTCCGTCGTATGTTTCGAGTCCCAGCTAAAATACAGAATAAGCCAATGCCCGTGAGGAATTAACAATCATTTCCATTTGTTTCCATATTACTCGAGATTCTAATTTTCACGCACTAAATCGGAATCTTTTGTTTTTAATTTTCTTTTGCCGTGCGGCCGTGACGTCATTAAAAAGTGTGAAGAAAAATAACAACTTATTGAGGTTAGATTAAAATTTGACCCGGCATAATTACGACAACTTTCACGACACGATGGCCGTCAAACTGCTGGCTCTACCCTCCGTGTCGTTGTTGCGAAGCTAGATCTAGCTCCGGGAGGCCCGAGTGGTGGCTGTATTAGCGCAGGGGCGGCTCACGAATTGCATTCTTTGATGACTTCTATGCAATTTATAAAGACCTAGCTAAGATTCGTGTAATTCAAGGCCCCCAAAATAGGTACTTACAAATGTGAGGAATTATGATGGTGGGTTGCACTTATGAATCAAGTCACAAGTTTTCTCCTAAACGAGTTCATTATACCATAATTTCGATCGATGCATTGTTGTGACAATTGTCTGGCCAATGCTCAATAGCAAATTGGCTACCGAGGGCTGGCAGCCCAGAACCTTGGCTCTAGGTGCCCGGTCCTCTCCACATAGCTCCCGCACGATGTCTCGTGATGCGTCTCCGACTAACCTCGATGTCCTAGTTTCGATCCAACACCGATTTGACTAGAACTCGAGCCATAAACTCAACACTTTAATTTGATAAACCGATAGCATAAAAAAGTTCGTTCACAATAAGGGGTTAAGGCACCGATGAAAGCAGAAAGGATGGGGCGTTGAGGCATTGGCACATAATGCAGCGTTTGGTCTTGCTGCATTGTCTATAATAAAATCAAGTTATCAAAGAAGAAAAATGAAGGAAGAGTTTCCAACGCAATTTCCTTACCAAAATACGAAAGTGCCTTGCTCTCTGGAACGCAGGACCATGTCAGAACAACCGAGTCGTTCTCCGATGTCTGACAACAGTGTGTCAGGTACGTGCAAAAGAGAATGGACCACGATCGTTCTGCTGACCAGTCAACTCAAACCTAAGGATCGCGGTCAAGGTCAACGGCACGTAAAGCCTCCCCAAGGCAGCATTATCCCCAGCGATTCTTTCTCGAGCCCTCGCTCGCTCGCTCGCTCGTCTTTTCGACTTTCTCGTCAAACGAAGAAAAGAGGAAGGTTCGCATTGGCTCGTAGAAGCGGTCCGCGACGAAGAAAAGGAGGCACGCGATTAATTATTGAACTGATCATAGGGGGGACGACGGCATTCAAAGTCAAGATAGGGTGCCTAATTTAACACATGGACCGCCCGAGAACCCCTTAGTATATAGATCGACTGTCCAGCTTCTTCGTAATCGTCAGTTGCTTTCTCACAGCCAGAGGAGAGCGCAACCCCATTGTCGCCTTCGCTCCCTACGGTTCAATTGCCCACTGGGGATCAGTTCCTGTAGACTGCATCAGTTTCGCTCGATGGAGCATTTCCTGGGGCTCTTGAGAATCCATGTTCGCAGAGGGGTGAATCTCGCGATCCGAGACGTCCGAAGCAGCGACCCTTACGTCGTCATCAGAATGGGGAAACAGGTCAGCTCGTCCCCGCCGTTTCCCGCTTCTTGTTTTGGTGCACGATGCGTTTCTTGGAACACCCATCTCATTGTTTCGAGGTTTTGTTTGATCTGATCAAGAGTGGAGCATCTGGGGACATGGTATGTATAGGGTACCTGTCCTTTTGTGCGATTTTCAGTAGTCTCTGGTTCTGATCGGTCCATAGTATGTGGTTCTGGGAGTATCATATAGTTTTGATCAATTGAATCAACACCGGGGACCAAAATCAGCTCCAGGGCTTTGCTCTGATCTGGATTTGTCTGATAAAACATATAGTAGGATTCGGTTTTGCTTTTGGCTTGTCTTATCGAAAGTTTCGATGTGTCTCACAGAAACTGAAGACTAAGGTAATCAAGCAGAACACTAACCCGGAGTGGAACGACGAGCTAACTCTCTCGATCACCGACCCGGGCCTCCCCGTGCAAGTGTTGGTGTACGACAAGGACAGGTTCAGCCTAGACGACAAGATGGGGGATGCGGAGTTCCACATCGAGAAGTTCCTGGAAGCCCTGAGAGCGCCCACAGACGGAATCCCGAATGGGACCGTGATCGCCAGAGTGCCGCCCACCCGGGACAACTGCTTGGCCGAAGAGAGCTGCATTGTGTGGAGCAATGGCAAGGTGGTCCAGAAGATGGTCCTCCGGCTCCGCAACGTGGAGCGCGGCGAGGTCGAGCTGCAGCTTCAGTGGATCGATGTTCCTGGTTCCAGAGGCTTGTAGTAGTGGCCAGGTTTTGCGCAATGTTCACATGCTCTTGCTAAATGAACAGAGGATGGACCTTCACTGTAGTCTCTGATTATCGAATGAAGTTTCGTCTTTCTGCGAACCCCATTTACTATTTGTGTCTGCGGATTTCTTCTCTCCCTTTTACACAGCTAATGTATGCATCATTCTTGTGCTCCTGCCTCGGTCTTGCAGTGACTCTAGCGGGTCATTTCAGCGAGTAACTGAACGGTTCAGGCTCTTCCTTGTTAATCTGAACCGAAGCAAAACACATAGTGAAAAGGGAACGTGAGTGCTGAAAACGAACAGAAAATGGCAGAGAAGCAACCAGGGGTTTTCTGTACATTTCCCTCGAGGGATCGATCGACCGTGTCGAGTCATGTTTTGCTCTCGACGCGAGATAATTTCGAAACAAGATCCACAAACCGTAATCTCGTGAAGAAACTTTAGTGTAGAATTTGAGGCAAATACAAATTCGTTGCAAATTCACCTCTAAGTAGAATAGTATTAGGGATGGGAGTATACGCGGTATCCCGCCTCAAGATGTTTTAGAGACAAATAAAAAGAGAGCTTATAGAGGCAGATAATTATGTCTAATGTATCTAGGGAAAATTATCAAAAAAGTAGTAAACCTATTGCACTTGTGTCAATTTAGTCATAAACATTACAATTTAGCCAATTTAGTCCTAAACTTTTTGGCGCTTTGTCAATTTAATCATAGACCTTTTAATTGTGCCAATATAGTTTTAATCCTTTTGACAAATTGCTAATTTAGTTTTTCCAGTCAATTTTTGCTGGAAATTGCTGACGTGACGATTTAGTCAGCGTTGAACATCCTGCGTAGCATTATCGGCACTAACATGGATAATTTTTTAAAATTTTTTCTTCTTTTTGTTTTTTTTTTCTGAACCCTCAGTCGATCGATGAGGCTGGCCATCACCTATGGTCGACGAGGGTCAATCAACGACCTCGCCGGCCTAGGGTTGGAAAAAAAAAGAAAAAAAAAAGAAAAGAAGAAAAAACTCGAAAAATTAGAAAATATAAAAAGTTATCCACGTCAACGCCAGCCATCTAGTCATGCTATGTAAGATGGCCAGTGCTGACAAGATCGCTATGTCAGTGATTTTTGGCCAATTGGCTGGAAGGACTAAGTTGGCAAATCGTAAAAAAGTTAAAGATTGAATTTGCACAATTGAAAGATTTAAGACTAAATTGGCATATTATCAAAATGTTTAGGATTAATTTAGCCTAATTAAATGATTTAGGATTGAATTGGCATAAATACAATATGTTTAATACTTTTTTGGTAATTTCCCCAACGTATTTACGTAGTCCACCTCATACTTGGATAACAAGAATGAAGTTTGAAAAACATATTTTAACTTTACAAGCGGAAGGAAATCCGTTAGTTCTTTCTTCTTGGTGCAATTGAGGCGTAGATGTTCTAGAAAACCTTGTTTCCTTAGCGGCATGAATGTAGGTCAAATCATTTTATTCAACAAGATCAACTAATCATAGCATGATAGCCTGTCGGGAACGACTAAATCGCTTACCAGGAAAAGGGACGACGACGGGGATCAAATATAATAGTGTTATGGTTGAATATACTTTTTCTTGGTGCTGGGAGGACTTTTCCTATACCAATTCTAGAAGACTCAAAGGCATTCCTAATCTCAGACTGTAGAAGCAAATACTTTTCTTATGAGTAACTGCAACAGTACATTATTCACGACACATCTCCACATCTAATCTGGACGTTGATCTGCTAGGCTTGCCTGCCCTCCCGCGGTTTGATGCACGGGAAAGTCCGGTACCTTTGTCAGCCTTTAGATTTATGCTTGTCAACGTCGATTGTTAGGTCTCGTGTCTTGTCGGTGATCTGATCGAAAACTTGTCAGCATCGATTGTTAAATCGGAGCACAACAAAGCTGCCTTGATTTTGCTCCCACGAGAGTACGCTCGCCCTCCATTTACTCAAATATATTTCCATCTCTCCCTACCAATTGCATCATTGCCGCATGTTTTAACCGCCGTCAACGACTCAAAGGCAACCTTTGCCGTTCCACTATCCAATGAGAGGTCTATCTTGGCGTCGTCTATCTTTTAGTGGCGAAGCTACTCTGACTAACCACACAAAATGACATCTATTTAGAAGAGATATTCACTTATTAATTATTTAACATGACCTCTCTCATTCAAATAAAATTACTAAATTCGTATAAACTCTCCCACTTAAAGAATTAACCTTCTTATGTCACCCGATAATATTTTCCCTATTGGAAGAGCGGTTTGATCTATTTCTATCCCCTTAGCTATTTTAGAATGAACATGATGTAATTCAAATTGTGTCATTCCGAATAACCAAACAAGGCCTAGATCCTCTAAGATTAGAATCCATAGTTAGAGGGCTCTATTAAATGGCTTAAATGACAACTGAGTTTGCTCTTCTATTGTGGTCTTGGGCTTCAATTGGTGAGGTGCATGTATGAGTTGTGTTATAGAAGTTCCAAATTAGAGAATTTGTTTGGTGTAGGATAGTTAATATATCCAATTTATCTCATAACTCATTGGTTTAAGCTTTTTAGTGAAAGTGGGCATAACTGAATATGTTGATAGGTTTGGACTTGGGCTTGAGATCCTTTTTGGCGATCTCCTTGGGTGAAAGCATCAGGCTTATTAAAGCTGTTTCCGAATAGGTGGACGTTGTAGTGTAGTAATGTGGTTTTGAGGTTTCAATGGTAGACTTCATGGTTCAATCTAAAGAAATAGACCATGGATGAGGGTGAGTGTCGGAAAATTGGTGTGGTATAGGTCAAACTGGATATGTTGACGGTCTCTAACTTAAATTCTCTCTTGATGATTTCCTCCTCGCTCCCCAACATTAGTCTTGTTAAGAGGGCTGTAGCAACGAAATATTGAATGCACTATGCTGAATGCAGAAAAGTGTGCTCAGGGAATGTGGACCCATAAAGTACGCCAGAACTGATCCGGACACTAGGTTCGTTCCACTAAATCCAATAAATAAATTAAACCCATTTATTAATGACAAGGATTCGGTGTGACTAACGAGGGATGCCAATTAAACCCGATAGCAGCCAAGTAATTTCTTCCTCCGAGCATCCCAGAGCTCGGTCTCCATGCTATGCCGGAATGTTTGACCTTCCAGGGATGCGCAGACTCGGACAATGCCGTCCCAGAACAAGAGACTTTGGGGCTCAAGGATCGTGGACATGGTCTGGTCACATCGGCCCTCTCACTCTCACCTTTGACCGTCTTGTAAATGTCGGAATACGACCCCACGCACCACCAATTTTAGCATTACAAGCAGCCAGTTAGGCCCCCGAACGCGCATAGAAAGCCCGTAATTGCCTACCTTTGCGTGCAGGTGAACCATCACCATCACAGCTTGTTGAGTTCTTTCCTGATAGACCGAACTTTTCACTGTACAGAAGAAGGAGCCAACTGAAGCAGTTCAAACTGCGCGTAATCATTGTTGAATTGATTACATGGCCGGTCAAGTTTTCAAAGTCAAACCCAGAATCATCTGACGTGTTAATCCTTCTCTTTGTGCATCTCGCCTTTCAGTATAAAAAGACCAGACCGGACATTGGGCATTATCATCATACAACCGAACAAATTCCCAGTTTGCATTCTTTCTCATCCAGAAAACGATATCAGAAGCACGTAGATTTCGCCCCCGTGGCACCGCCTCCTTCTAACTTGGGCGATTTATTTCATTCTCTCTTATTTAAGGACAAGAACAAATCTGTCTTGTACTAAATGGAACATCTTTTGGGACTTTTGAGAGTTCACGTTCACAGAGGAGTGAACCTCGCGATCCGAGACATCCGAAGCAGTGATCCTTATGTTGTCATCAGAATGGGCAAGCATGTACGTCAATCAGCCCACTCTACGATTTCTGCTTCTCTTAATTTAAGTAGTTTAAAGTCCAATGTTGCTTTCAGGTGAACTGACCCAATTACATTCTTGATGCTTCTTACAGAAACTGAAAACTCGGGTGATCAAGAGGAACCTGAACCCGGAGTGGAACGACGAGCTGACTCTCTCGATTGCCGACCCGAACCTCTCCATAAAATTGATGGTGTACGACAAGGACAAATTCAAACTTGACGACAAGATGGGGGACGCCGAGATACACATCGGACCCTTTCTTGATGCGTTGAGGATGAGATTGGATGATGTCCAGAGTGGAACCGTGATCAGCAGAGTGAAGCCAGGCAGGGACAACTGCTTGGCAGAGGAGAGCTGTATCGTGTGGAGTAATGGCAAAGTGGTGCAGGACATGGTGCTCCGGCTCTGCAATGTGGAGCGTGGGGAGGTTGAGCTCCAACTTCAGTGGATCGACGTTCCCGGTTCCAGGGGCCTGTAGGAGGACTAGGTCTGTCAAAAGCTCTGAAGGAGTTCTCAATCATTATTTGATTCTTTTTTTAACTTTTTGGGCACGTAAGATGAGACACTTCTGAGTTTCAATGTATCAATCCCAGGTCACTACACCAGTTTGGTAGCGTGTCCGGGTTTATTAATTTCTTTCCATGAATTAACAAAACTAACGAGCTTCTCTTTGGTAGAGCTTTCTCTCTACCCTCCATGTGGGCTGATCTTAATAAGTGACGAAGCCTTTTCAAGTGACAAAGTCGCAGCCCTGTGTAAAAAAATCAGCGAAACTATGGTTAAATGTAGACATGGTAATATTGGATGGAGTGGTCACAACTCTGCGAATGCCAACAAATCCTATTGAGTAGACTGATGTTAAACCCTGATATCAACATCAACGCCTTTCAGAGCACCATGAGGAAAGACCGAGGCTTCCGCATTTCTATTACTCATGTGGGAAAATAGGTCATCACGTGGGATGCTGCGAAGAGATCGCCTTTGATGAATCTAAAGCAGGGAAGAGAAATGGAAGTCGCTTCCGGCAGTGGTTGAGGGTTGAGATTGCAGATTTAAGCCCGTTTTGGAAAATTTTTAAATCCAAGGAAGCTGTGGTAAATGAGGAAGAAGAGGTTATACCTGAATCCCCCCATTCATGCAACGCAAATTGTCCGTTATGAGAGCCCAGAATCCATCTCTGATTGGGAAACAGACATGGGTCAGTGTGCTTTCAGTTATAAGATAAAGCAAACCGCCCCTTCTAGTTGTATAAGAGGAAAACCAGTTCTTTTGCGTGATGAGAACCTGAACCAGTGTTTGGAAGAATCACCAAACCCGAAACATTCTGCAAGCAAAGCCAAGGTTCGGAAAAAATTAAGTCCATATGAGCCTTATGGAATGAAGAAGACTCCAAAGGTGTGCTTGGTTGATGAATCTCAACTGATGGAAACTCCAATGGAGTTCACTTCTGGGATATGATAGATAAATTTCTATGTTACAATTGGGAGGAACTCCGCTAGTTCTTTCTCCTCGTTGCAATTGGGAGGGAGATGTTCTGGAAAACCATGTTTCCTTAACGGTACGAATGTAGGTCAAATTGTCTTGGTCAACAGGATCAACTTATCACAGCATAATAAAATGTGGGGAATGACATTGACGCTTGCCAAGGAAAAGAAATGACGAGAATATAATAGTGTGTTAAGGTGGAAATACCTTCTCTCGGTGCTGGAAAAGCTTTTTCTTATACAAATTCTAGAAACTTTCGTAGTCTCAGTTGTGACGGCTTACAATTTTCTTAACCAATTGTAACAAAATACATTCACGACAAACATCGACATCTAATCTGGATGTCGATCTGCCGGGTGATCCTGCCCTCCCGTGACTTTATGCGGGGAAAACCGATACCTTTGTCAGCCGTTGGATCTAAGCTTGTCAATGTTGACCGTAGGATCTTGTGTCTTGTCAACGGCGCGAACTAAAACTTGTTAAGAGTCGATTGTTAGATAGGAGCATGGCAAATTTGCCTTGGTTTTGCTCACGTAAGAGGGTAGACTCACCCTACTTAAATAAATTTCCATTTGTCCCTACCAATTGCGTCACTGCCGCGCATTTGCCAGTATATTCAACGGCGACCCTTTGCCACTCCAGCACCCAGTGCTAGGGCCAATGAGGGGACTATCTTCGAGTTGTCTCTCTTTGGATGGCGAAGCTCTCACCACCACCGACCTCGTTGCCCTTGATAGACGTCGTTGTTGTTGATGATTCAATTGTCGAAGGATGGCACTGTTCAAATCGGCCCATATCTATTTGTATAGAACATATGATAGAGATAAGGTCTTTTGCGGGATTTGGCCTACTTGGATTCTAACTAATCTAAAAGAAATGATTTGAATAACCACACAAAAGGACAACTATTTGGGATAGATATTTGGAATAAGTGCATTGAAAGTCCTAAAACTTATTATGAAAATGAATTGAGTCCTAAAACTTTTAGAAAGTGTAATTAGGTATTAAAACTTATCATGGAAATACAATTGAGTCTTAAAATTTATCACGAAAGTGTAATTAAGTCCCAAAACTTTCAAAAGTGTAAATCCTAAAACTTGTCAAATTGATCCAATTAAGTCATTCCGTCGATTGCACTTTTTGAAAGTTTTAGAACTCGATTGCACTTTCGTAACAAATTTTAAAACTTGATTATACTTTTGAAAGTTTTGAGACTCGATTGCACTTTCGTGATAAATTTTAAGACTTGATTGCACTTTTTAAAAGTTTTAGAATTTAATTGTATTTTTGTACAATGTTTTAAGACTTCCAATGCACTTATCCATAGATATTCACTTATAAATCACTTAACATGGCCTCCCTTATCAATGTACAATTATGTACGATTTTTGGGCTATTCAAACTCCGTCACTTAAAAGATTAATGTTGTCACGTCACCTAACCATACTCTTTTCTATTCGATATGTGGTTTGATCTATTCCTATACCCTCTACTGGATTAAAACAGTAGGAATGCAATAATTTTCGTACGGAGTTTACTTGAGTGCCATAACTTTTTTTTTTCACTTACTTAAGTGCATATCGGAGTAAAATCGATTATTTGAATGTCATTTTCTACAAATCATCTTTCTTGGATTTTTTCATTTCTACATGGAAATTTTTAAAAATAAAAGGATGAATATATTGCCATGTCATGTAACATAAAAGAAAAGAGAGAAAAACACAAAAGGGAGAAAAAGAAAGAAAAAGAAAACTTAGGGAGAGAGAGAGAGGGGCTGCCATGGTCGCTCAAGCTCTAAGCTTCGGGCGGCGATGGCCGCCGGAGTTTCAAGCCACGATGGCCGCCACGAGCGAAATAGAGATGGGGATGCCAAAAGTCGGAGGTCAGAGGGAACGATTTCTCGCCGACAAACAACCGATCAGGTGGTCCCCCGTTTTCTGCGACTGGGCAGAGGTGTTTTGCCATGAGCTTGAAAGCTCGATTAGCCATGGCAGCCAAGAGTTGAAGCTGATCGAGCTTCAAGCTTGAGAGAAAGAACGAAGGGAAGGCTCTCTGCATCTCTCGACCTCCCATTTCCGCACCTCAATCACCACCCAATTCCATCCAAATTCATGAGCCTCTTCACCCACGCCACAGCACACACGAAAACTCGACACCGCCGTAGTATTACCTCTCGGCCGCCCACTGCGTAGGACCTCGGGCTTGTCGTCGCCGGTGGAGTCATCTAGATATGGAGGCTCTACGGGCCAAACATACGATGGGAACAATCTCTACTTCAAATAGGTCGACCTTACTCACAGCTTCCCTGCATAAACTCGTCTCCCTTCTCGCTCTCGGTGCCCTGAGAACTCACCTTGCTTCGGGCTTCGAGCTTCGCATCTTCCACCACGGAAACGGGATCGACGCCCTTGCCTGGCTCGCTCTCGGTATCGCAAACGTCGTTGCACCCGTCATGGCCACTGACACGGGCTTGGCGATGACGAAGGAGAAAAGGACAGGGAGAACGGCCATCGTGAATAGTTCGTGAACCCATTCCACGGTCGGGAACGCAGCAGAAGAGCATATGGTTCTCAGGCGAAGAGATGAAGCGATAAGGACTGAAGCGCTAGTCATGGGGCTGCGCGTGGGCCTGTGGGGACCACTCCGGATCTCTCGTGGATAATAAGCGTCTTTCTCTCTCTTTCCTATTAAACCGAACTTATTTCGATTTTTTTTTTTGGTAACACAGAGAATTCCCGCATGGCCGACAGCCGAGGAGCAAACCTTGGGGGCGATATGTGCTAGTTACTACACACATGCCACCGATTAAGTCACCCTACGGCGACCGGGATTCAAATACTGAACCTTTGCGGGAGGAAGAGTGCGCGCTCCAGCAGCGCCACCTAGGCGAGTGGTATTTCGATTTGGTCCGAACTAAACCGAAAAAAAAATGGTTATTTACCAAAAACCGAACTGAAAATCGAATCGAACTGAAATGCATGAAATCTTCGGTTCAGTTCGTTCGGTTTGGTTTGTATCTTGATTCGATTTTTCGGTTCGGTTCTAACAACCCTACTCGAGACTCCCATGACTGCCGCACCTCCCGCCACCGGCTTCAATTTCTCCTCCATAACCCTCTCTCTTGAAAACTCTAATTTCCCTCCTAATTACTCAAAATTGATCAAACCTACCTCAAGAAACAACCCCAAAGTGCAGTCCCTCGTGAAGAACCTCTCCATCTTCGAGCAAGCCTCAATCAATGCTGCCGGAGGCAGGATCGCCGGCGCATTCACTTATGTGTGCTTGCACCCGCTCGACACCATCAAGACCAAGCTCCAGACAAAGGGCGCCTCGAAATTGTGCAAGAACACGTTTGATAAGTATGATAACTGGCGCGAGGAGGAATTATTGGGAGTCTTGAGCGGCGAGGTGTATAGCGTAGCCTCGCCGGATTTGGGCTTGGCTAACCAAAATCCCTAGATGCTACAGCATCCCCAACCATGGGAAGATGAAGTTCTTCATCGTGCCCATCTGCAAATTAGATTGGCCAAATAAAAATAAAAAAATAATAAAAAAGCATATTTAAATTAAATAAAATTTCAAAAATTGTCCATGTTAGATTTTTCGGCATCCATGTCGGATTTTCGATGAAGCAAATCGCTGATGGCACTCAAGTGATCGATTTTTCAAATTTGTAGCACTTAAGTGAGCGAAAAAAAAGTTATGACACTTAAGTGAGTGTCGTACGAAAGTTTATGACATTCCTGCTGTTCTTATTGCCCCCTCTACTATCCTAGAATCCTGCTAGGAGCAACATCTTCTTCAACTCATTTCACTGTAGCAATCACTCCTATCTTTATCGGATGCTGATGGGCTTATAAGCCTAGCCATCCACAAATCACAAATCTACCGAAGGTCGTCCCACTCTGATACCATTCATAATGACCCGATCCCCTCTCGCGATGGCCAAGACCCCAAAATAAAAACAATAAATAATCTAACAAAATAGTGACCGTTTAAGGGTAAGTGTTATCTTATCTATTTACTCAACCGGGCGTCTGTCTCCCATTCGAAGTAGAATTTTTAAAAGTTGCGCTCACTCCCTTCTAATTTACCATGAAATAACTGTGGCGCTTATATCATATATTTTGTAGACGAAAAAAAGAGATGGAAGAATAGGTAATTATTTCCGAACTTAAATATAGTTTGCCAGGTTGTATAATTTGTGGAGAGCGTAATCGTTTTGACTTATTCAGGTTAGGGGTTTAGGTTTAGGCTAGATGTGTTTATTGAGAATGAAAAGAGTGGAACGGGAATTTAACCTTTCTCGTATTAATTATGGTGTTTAGTAACTTGGAATAAAAAGCAATGGAAATGTATATGAGGAATGAAAAAGACTTAATTACCACATTTATTACCAGGGGGAGAGGTGGGAATAAATAAGACTCAATATGTATGACTTAAGAAAAAAGGAAATTTCACAAATGAAGGAATATTTATGATAAGAAAACAATTTAATCAAGAAATACGACCTAATATTTTCTCATTCCTAATGGCCTAATTCCCTAAAACATCTCCAACTTTAGGTTCGGTCCCAATCCTATCTCAAACTTTTTTTTTATCTCATAAAAAATCACAAGTCGTTTTACTTCAAACCAAAATCTGCCCTACGTTGGTGACTGCCTTCATGGTTTTGCCGCATTTGTAAGAATATGTTCGTTGATACACGTAGAATTTTGAGCTATGTGGTTGGGAATCAACTTCGCAAAACAACTTGATTTTCATAAGATCATTATTAAGATTGACTCTAGAGCTATCACTAATCATGTTTGGCTAGAGAGCTTATCATTGATAATTTTGGCCCTACTTTACTTAAATACATTAGAAGACTATTGCGCTCTCACTTTGAGTTAACATTGCAACATAACTTTTAGGAAGGAAATCGCTCTGTTGATCGGCTTGCTAATCTTGAAATTGATAAATGCTTGATACTAATTTCTGTTCATTACCTCCTACGGAGTTACTTCATGTTTTATTAGGTGATAAAATAGAGATAGTAGATTTACAACGCTGGATTTTTGTATGTTACTTTAACCCTTTTTCATATAAAAAAATATGCCCCAAGTTAATTTTCTATCCAAATATTGCCAATTTTGTCCAACGTGTCATCTTTGTCATCATCTTTTTCCACGTCAACTTGAGTTGACATTTTATTTCTTTTCTATTTTTTCATTCTTCTTCTTTTTTTTTTTTTTACTTTTCACCATGGACAACCAGACCACCATCATGAACATAGCGGAAGCCAAGGGCCACCACATGCCGCAAAAGCTCACATGCGCATTGCCACTATTGAGAAAATCTCATAATAGATTTTGAAGTTGACAAAACTATCGACGTGTCTTGTAAGTCTGATAAATGTTTTGAAGTATTTTGATTCAAAAAATTTATTTTCTGAAGAAAAGCATATGACAATCTTAATCTTGTTCAGATTGTGAAATTACTTCAAGTAAAAGAGGTTCATACTTTATACTGCAGATGAAGAACTTCACACTTTATATTGGAGATGAAAAACTTCAGACTTAGAGAAGTACTTAGGTTCCCATCCTGAACAGGTTCAAATTATAACAAAATTTTAGAACGTAAGTCCAAAACGTAATAAAGTATAGAATGTGACACAAGTTCAGATTTAATATAATGGTTAGTGGTCTGGTTCGGATTTCACACTTAGAAAGATTTGATTGATTCAATCTTGAAGATTGTCTTGCAACGGTTTAATATACAAAACATTTTAAATGATTACCAAATCAATCTCGAGACAAGTTATTTTCCAAACAGAAAAGCTCTACTTATAGAAACCAAGACTTTGATTGTATGGGCGATCAGAATCAGTGGAGATTTAGATTTTGTCTCTTAGTGGCTACTCAATCTTCTTCATACAAATTTGTTCAACGTGAAGATTGGAAGATGATCCTTTGGAGACTTTCTAACGGCTATATTAGAAGTGGAGGAGAATAAAAAGAAACCAAGGTGCCAAGGAGCAAAAGTAAGAGACAAAGTCCATAATCTATGATTCCAAAGTCTTTTCGATCTTTGATCTATATACTTGTCTTTCATAAGCTGTGAAGTGTAATCAATTGAAAGGTGTAGATAATATCATAAGTGTATACTTAGGTGTGAGATAGTGTGATCTATAGGCTTGGGTATAAGCAACACCGGCTTTGGGTAGAAGCACTTGAATATAAACGACACAACTTAACTGTAATCTTTCATTGATCATCTAGTGAAATTCAGCCAGTAGGTTGTCAGCGTGGGTGAGTAGACTTAGGTTTGATCTAAACTGAACCACTATACGTCTTGTATGCATATTTTCTCATCCCTTAAAACTCCTTTTGCTTATTACATTCTATTGCACACTTACTTTTAAATTTTGTTGAAGATATGAAAGTTTCACTTTAAGTTTCAATTTTGTCCTTAATCTTTTGAATTCCACTTTAAATTTGTCAAAAATTGTTAAAATCAGCTATTCACCTCCCTTTAGACAATCCTTACTACCCACCTTAGCCACCACTTCCTCTACACCTTGTCATCGTTGTATGCCCAGCTCACTTTTCAAAGGTGTTGCAAACATCTTACATTCAGTCCAAAGGTTTTACACACATCTGAAGTAAATTTTATGTACCATTGTGATTACCCAATGTTCGTTCCAATTCCTTTTAATTTATTCTAAATATTTCATTCCTACTAACCAAACGAGGCATATATCCTCTTCGATTAGAGTCAGAAGTCCAATTTAACTAAAACACACACACTCTCTCACACACATACACACAAAAGGGCGGTGAAGTATGTTCGAGCCAACTAACCATATTTTTTTCAAAAACAAAACAAATACTAACCATAAGATTTGTAGATCCATGATGGACTATTTGATTTGAACCATGATTATTTGGCATTGCCAATACCCTAAAAAATATGAGATTCGGCAGCCTTATCTATGCAGTTCCATCGTGATGTTAAGGGTCCATAATAATTTGCAAAAACCTAGGTACGCATGTAGTTGTAGACGACTAAAAGCTATGTGCACAAAGCTAGATAAAGGTACTATTCCCCAAAATGGTTTTTCCCCATTAACCTTTCATTTTGTCCTCGTGCCAATAGTAACTGGCTTAAATGAAAAGGGAGTTTGCTTCTTTTTTTTGCTCTTGGGTATAAGTCTTGTTGAGAGCACTCTAACACTAAAATCTTAAATGCATTGGACCAATGTAGATAAGTATGCCTTTTAGATGGCTCGACGAGATGAAGTCGTCCAATTAGGCTAATATTAATTCGGACACCACTTGATCACTTAATTCAAAAAATAAAATGAAATAAATAAAAAAGCTATTTATTGATGATGGCAAGGAGCTCGTACGACTTCTAAGTGATGCCATCTCATCGGATAGCATTGATAGCATCCAAGTGCTTTCTTTCTCCAAGAATCCCAGAGATCAGTCTCGATGCTATTACCATCGCCCGAATGTTCGACCATTCTGGGGATGCGCAGACTCGGACAATGACGTCCCAGAAGAAAAAACTTTAGGCTCACGGATCATGGACATGGTCACATAGTCCCTCGCACTCTCACCTTTGACCATCTCGTCAAATTGCCTGCCTTTGCGTAAAGTTGAACCATCACCACCGCAACTTGTTGACCGAACTCTTCACTGTACAGAAGAAGGAGCCAATTGAAGCAGTTCAAACTGCGCGTAATCATTGTTGAATTGATTACATGGCCGAGTCAAGTTTAGAAAGTCAAACCCAGAATCATTTGACGTGTAAATCATTCTCTTTATGCCCCTCACCTTTTCAGTATAAAAAGACCAGACCGGACATCGGGCATTGGCATCAGAGAACCGAGCAAATTCCCAGTTTGCATTCTTTCTCATCCAGAAAACGATATCAGAAGCACGTAGATTTCGCCCCTGCGGCACTGCCTCCTTCTAACTTCGGCGATTTATTTCATTCTCTCTTATTTAAGGACGAGCAAATCTATCTTGTACTAAATGGAACATCTTTTGGGACTTTTGAGAATTCACGTCCACAGAGGAGTGAACCTCGCAATCCGAGATGTCCGAAGCAGTGATCCTTATGTTGTCATCAGAATGGGCAAGCATGTACGTCAATCAGCCCACTCTTCGATTTCTGCTTCTCTTAATTTAAGTAGTTTAAAGTCCAATGTTGCTTTCAGGTGAACTGACCCAATTACATTCTTGATGCTTCTTGCAGAAACTGAAAACTCGGGTGATCAAGAGGAACCTGAACCCGGAGTGGAACGACGAGCTGACTCTCTCGATTGCCGACCCGAATCTCTCCATAAAATTGATGGTGTACGACAAGGACAAATTCAAACTTGACGACAAGATGGGGGACGCCGAGATACACATCGGACCCTTTCTTGATGCGTTGAGGATGAGATTGGATGATGTCCAGAGTGGAACCGTGATCAGCAGAGTGAAGCCAGGCAGGGACAACTGCTTGGCAGAGGAGAGCTGTATCGTGTGGAGTGATGGCAAAGTGGTGCAGGACATGGTGCTCCGGCTCTGCAATGTGGAGCGTGGTGAGGTCGAGCTCCAACTTCAGTGGATCGACGTTCCCGGTTGCAGGGGCCTGCAGGAGGACTAGGTCTGTCAAATTTGATCATTTCGAGTTCACTTCAATGTACAGTGAAAGCTCTGAATGAGTCCTCAATCATTATTTGATTCTTTTTTTTAACTTTTTGGGCATGTAAGATGAGACACTTTTGAGTTTCAATGTATCAATCCCAGGTCACTACACCAGTTTGGTAGCGAGTGCGGGTTTTTTTTTATCTTCTTTCCATGAATTAACGTAAGTAATGATTCTCTCTCCATGGTAGAGCTTTCTCTGTCCCCTCCATGTCAGCTGATCTTAACAAGTGATTAAGCCTTTTCAAGCGACAGAGTCGCAGCCCTGTGTAAAAGAATTAGGGAAACCACGGTTAAATGAAGACATGGCAATAATGGATGGAGTGGTCACAACTCCGGGAATACCAACATATCCTATATAGCAGACTGTTGTCAAAACCTGGTATCAACATCAACGCCTTTCAGAGCACCATGAGGAAAGACTGAAAGGCTTTCCGCCTTTCTGTTACTCATGTGGGAAAATAGGTCATCACGTGGGATGCTGCAAAGAGATTGCCTATGATAAATCTAATGCAGGGAATGGAAATGAAAGTCGCTCTCAGCAGTGATTGAGAGTTGAGATTGCAGATTCAAGCCCATTTTTGGAAGATTTTTCACTCCAAGGAAGCTGTGGTAAATGAGGAAGAAGAGGTTATACCTGAATCCCCCTTTCATCCAATGCAAATTGTCCCTTATGGGAATCCAGAACCCATTCCTGATTGGGAAACAGACATGGGTCAGTGTGCTTTAGGTTATAAGATAAAGCAACCCGCCCCTTCTAGTTATATAAGAGGAAAACCAATTGTTTTGAGTGATGAGAACCTGAGCCAGTGTTTGGAAGTATCACCAAACCTGAAACATTCTGCAGGCAAAGCTAAGGTTCGAAAAAATCAAGTTCATAATAACCTTATGGAATGAAGAAGACTCCAAAGTTGTGCTTGGTTTGATGAATCTCAGCTGATGGAAACTCCAAAAGAGTTCACCTTTGAAAGATAGATTTCAGCGTTACAATTGGGAGGATCTCCACCAGTTCTTTCTCCACGTTACAATTGAGACGGAGATGTTATAGAAAACCATGTTTCCTTAACGCTACAACCGTAGGTCAAATTGTCTTGGTCAACAGGATCAATTTATCACAGCATGACAAAATGTAGGGAATGACGTAGTCGATTACCAAGAAAAAGGGCTGATGAGAATAAAATAGTGTTAAGGTCGAAATACTTTTTCTCCGAGCTGGAAAATCTTTTTTTTATACAAATTCTGGAAGACTTTCCAATTCCCAATTGTGGCGTCATATATTTTTGTTAACACTAACTGTAACAGAATACATCTACAACAAATATGGACATCTAGTCTGGATGTCGATTTGCCGGGTGAGTCTGCCCTCCTGTGAGTTTATGCGGGGAAAACCGACACCTTTGTCAGCCGTTGCATCTAAGCTCGTCAATGTCGACCGTAGGATCTTGTGTCTTGTCAATGGCCCAATCTAAAACTTGTCAGCATTGATTGTTAGATCGGAGCATGGCAAATTTGCCTTGATTTTGCTTACGCGAGAGGGTAGACTCACCCTACTTCCCTACCAACCGCATCATCGCTGCGAATTTGCTAGCGTAGTCAATGGCGACCCTTTGCCACTCCAGTACCCAGTGCTAGGGCCAATGAGGGGACCATCTTCAAGTTGTCTCTCTTTGGGTGGCGAAGCTCTCACCGCCGTCGAATTCGTTGCCCCTGATAGACGTCGTTGTTGTTGGATGATTCAATTGTCAAAGGACCGCGTTGTTCAGATAGGCCCATATCAATATGTATGGAACATATGACAAATATAAAGTCTTTTTGGAGATTTGGCCTACTTGGATTAAAACCAATCCAAAGAAATGCTTTGAATAATCACACGAAATGACAACTATTTGGGATAAATATTTTGGAATAAGTGCATTCATGAAAATGAATTGAGTCCTAAAACTTTCAAAAAGTGCAATTAAGTCTTAAAACTTATCAAGAAAGTGAAATTGAGTCCTAAAACTTCAAAAAGTGTAATCAAGTCATAAAACTTATCACAAAAATGCAATTGAGTCCTAAAAGTTTTAAAAAATGCAAGTCCTAAAACTTGTCAAATTAATCCAATCAAGTCATTCCGTTGATTGCATTTTTGAAAGTTTTAGAACTTGATTGCACTTTCATGACAAGTTTTAAAACTTGATTGCATTATTTAAAAGTTTTAGGATTCGGTTACATTTTCGTGACAAGTTTTAGGACTTTATTGCACTTTTTGAAAGTTTTAGGTTTTAATTATATTTTCGTGATATGTTTTAGGACTTGTAATGCACTTATCTCCAGATATTCACTTATAAATCACTTAACATGGCCTCTCTTATCAATGTACGATTTTGTAGGATTTTTGGACTATTACAGCCATAGGTAAATTGTAACATCTTTAATTTTAGTTCCTGGGAAATGGCTATGGGTTAAGTTTGGTGGTTTTCCAATCAAAACTAAATGGTTTTCTCTTGTTTTGGAAAATCCAGTTTTGGATCCTTTGTACCCCTTCGTATTTTTTTTTATTTTTGGGAAGACTTTTGTGATCCGAATTTCCAAACACTTTCTTCTTAAAAGTTTCTCCAAACATCTTGAAGTTTTACATACTTTAATTTCAGAATTTTTGGACTTGATATGAGTAGTATGATGGCTTGATTTTCAGACCGTGTAAAACTGCCCAGAATGGGTATTTTGATAATGTTCACCCTTTCTTTATTTTCTATAAGTTTTTCTGGGACGATTTTGGAAAAATTTCCTTCACAAAAGTTGTTGAGAACTTCCTTTTTTATAACATATATAAATTTGGGAATTTTTCGAGATGATTTGGATTCTGAAAAGAGCTTGTTTTGAGAAGCAAAGATTCTGTTTCAGTGAACTGTTTTTAGTCTGTCTTTAAGCTACTAAAAATGGTGTTTATAGTAAAGATTTTGTGTTCTTCATGAAAAATGTTTGTTAAGGACTTGATTATGACATATCCAAATTTGAGAATTTTCAGAGTCCGTTTACTATGTTTTCAAGTCCGATTTTGTGAACAGTGCAAAGCTGTCCGATTTTATTAGATTTTAAAGATTTATCAGTTTCTATATGAGAACGTCGGAATCTCAACTTGATATCTTTTGGTGATATTTGAGGTATATTTAGAGGATTTCCCACACCAAACCTCGGGTTGAATGGGATTAACGAGCATGTTATATTTTGGGAAAACCCTCGGAGAATAAGTTAGATGTTCATGATGAGGGTTGTGATTGTAGTGTCGATTAGTCTATTTCGTATGACCTGATTGGCCCGAGTTGTCACGTCCCGAACCCGTACGGGCACGCGACATCCGCCTCTGGTCTATTCAAGCGATGTCCCAGGAATGTCGCTGACCTCAAAATGTTATCAGAGATTTAACGCACGACGGAAACTATAAACACCCTGACAAAATAAACTGGGGAAAATAATCAGGGAGAATATACAACTACTTTATTCCATCTTATAAAATATTCACAGCTTAGAGCTTCCAGTTTAAAATTTTACAATCACCTTACTTAGCCACCATCACATACACATACACCCCGTCACACATCGCCGTACAACAAAAAAATTGGCAGCCCGACTTTTGATCCAAAAATGGTACTCATCCACATCCTATTCCTTATCCCTGGACTAGCCTTTACGTCCCTTACTTGGCGTCCATTCCGAGTCTGACTCCTCACCAGTCGAATCAGAACTCTCTGGATCTATATACTCCCCTGAGGATTCTGAGTCTGCCTCGATCTCAATCGGATGATTAATGTCACCCGACTCGGCTGGAGCTGCGTTCTGGTATTCCTCAGCCAGAAAGTCGAAAAAATTAAATTCAGGCACGTAATTGGGATCCATGTATTCCGCATACGGTTGTGCATAGCCAGCCTCCTCATCAGGCTCCTCGGGGTCCTCAGGTTCCTCCTTAGGTTCCTCCTCAGGTTCCACTTCAGGCTTCGCTTCAGGTTCAGCCTCGTCCTCCGCTTCCTCCGGATCTTCCTCTGGGATCGGTTCTAAATCTATGTCCATAGGATCGTCTTCAACTTGCAATGCCTCTGGCCCGGGTTTGTACTCGGCCTCTGATGATCCTTGAGGAGCAGCTGCTGGGTGCAACCCTGATTGAGCTATACTAACCTTCGTACTTGTCAGCTCACCATCTATCGGAGGAACAGCTGTCGGATCCCAGTCCCTTACTAAGTCAAATGGGACATCGAAACCTCTAACGGGTCCAAACTCAGCCCCGTCCTGATCCCGGAAAAACCAAGCGGTATATTTATGCTCCTCGTAAAGCGGTAAGCCTACTTCTATAAACACTGTGGTCGTGTGTCTAATCCAGGTAAAATTATCACCCATTGGAATTTCTTCAACATCCAGCTCGGAGTGTAGGGGTACCCCAAAACGTACTGGTGGCAATGGCAGAGGATTCATGGGTCTTGTCGGGGTTCTGAAATTGTTTGGTTGAAAACAACCGTGAGACACTTCTCAGTAAGTACACTCCTAAACCCAACCTAGGCTATCACGTACCTCCAGACAATTTTACAAAACACACAAACATACACACAAGCCACATAATCACATAGCAAGCAATTTAATACAAATCTAAGCATGCACAATTTCCATGTTGTGCACTCTTTCCATTCTCACACTATTCCATCCACATTCTTCGCCAGTGACCCGCGTACACGTACACGCCTTAGGTACACTGCGACCACTAATCACTTTCTACATCACTCGCCAGTGACCCGCGTAAACGTACACGCCTCAGGTACACTACGATCGTTCATCACCACTCTTCCGGCCCGCGTAAACGTACACGCCTCAGGCCATGTTTCTTGCCCGCGTAAACGTACACGCCTCAGGCTCAATATCTGCCACCTACTGCGCAATCCGCGTAGAAGTTCACGCCTCATACTAGCAGTCTTCCGAAAATACCGGGCATCGTCCCGCGTAAACGTACACGCCTCAGGACGGCACACTTCTCACAATCTCTCATGTCATGCCACACATCCTTTCTTACTCATGCACACACTCAGCACGCAATTACCACAACCAATTGACCCATTACCCGCAGTCCACACGCGCATTATTTAGCTCATAATTCAAGCTCACTCATCATAGGACATGGTAACATCATTAATTAAATTAATCAAACTCACGAGTACACCCAACAAGCACATATAATCACCCAATTGCACAACCACATGCTAAATTTGTTCACCACCATTTATTTATAATTAATTAAACATCAAACACGTAAATTCCCTTTTTTCTCCGACTAATTGGCGTCGGATTGATTCCGAGCCTTCACGGAACTTTCTCTCAATCATTTCTATGTTCCAAAATTTCAACTCGCGCCTCAATCGGACCCTCGTAGCCCGTGAACAGTAATTTACAGCTGGTGAACAGCGTTTTGAGGCATATGAACAGTAATTCGCAGTCCCAATTTTCTAAATTTCTAATAAATATTGTCCAAATTAATTCCTAATGCCCGCCATAAAATTTCCACTCCCTATTCATGCCATTCCGCACCTAATTCCATACTGATTTGTTCGAAAATTATCCGTTGATACCCGAAGTCCTAATTTAGGTTTAGACGCGACTTACCCGCGTTCTAGACTTTCGCGGCTAGAACGGAAAGCGGCGGCCCTTAATCGGGGATGACGGCGACAACGTACAACTCCCGTGTGGCGACGAGCGGCTTAGATGGCGATGGTGTGACTTGCGCGTGGCCGAAGGACTCACCTCTAAGAGAGAGTGAGGGAAACCGAGAGAGAGAGATGGTGGGAGGGTGATCGGCGTGAGGGCGGCGTGAGGCGGGGACGGCGGTGGCTCGGTGGCGGCTTGACCGGCGACGATCGGCAGTCCGACAAGGTGATCGGTCCGGCGTGGGGGAAAGGGAAGAGATGGCCGAAGGAGAGAGGAAGTGGGGGAGAGAGTGAGGAGAGAGAGAGAGGGTTGTCTTGACCTAAATAGTAGTATTTAGACCAAACCGCAAAATGACTGAAATACCCCTCTCTCACAATTTTAATCCGACGGTCCAGATTTGATCTTACCTTGATCCGACGGCCGAGATCGATTTTTGCGCAAAAATATCCAAGGGCAATCTTGTAATTTTCAAAATATCCAAGGGTAAAATTGCCCAATCAAAATTTTAGGGCAAAATTACCAAAATACCCTTTACCCTTAAAACATACCCTTTAATAATTCTCAAGGGTAAAATGGTCCAATTCTCCGTTTCTTGTCCAAATTGAATTTTTCCGAAGGAATTGAGCACACCAAAAATTCACACGTGACACGTGCAACGTCGTCGTAATGTTCCGGTGTGATTTCCAAATTTTCCGGTGTCCAATTTAGGCAAAAATTCCCATAATTAAATTCTATTAAACGCGACTCGAGCGTTTCTCGAGCTAACGGGCGGCTTGCTGGGGAAATTCGCGAAATCGACTCATGACTGATACTAAATCGAGGCACGTGCAAGTCCGTCCGATGCGTGACAACCTCGGTTGTCATTAAAATCGCGAAGATCAATCACTTGATCCGAGGGGTACGATCGTTCGGTATAATTTTGGAATCATTCGTCAAGTCGTTTTGTGGTCCAACGAAATCACCCGCGATCCACTACTAGGACAATGGCGAATTGACCCCTAACTATCTTTGGATCGGCCAACAGAGGCTCAAAATATCACTTGCGCGATTTAATGGTCGAAATCCATTCACGATCGAATTTTCTTTAGTCGCACGAATTTAATTCCTCTATTAGCCTTTCCCTAATGGTTAGTATTCTCAGGAATGATCAGTTCCGGGCGAGAAATTTACTACGAGCACATCTCATAAAACTCAATTATTTAATAAATTCCAATTGGCGGAAATTTCAGAATGTCACACGAGTCATTTGCGTGAGAAATCAGCAAAGTCAGAAGGTTCTAGGGAGTCTATGGTCGGGAAATTAGTAGAAGAATTTAGAGGATAAGGCATTGACCGAGTCAAAACTTATCCTCCAAGCTTCATTGTGGCTTTCATTTATTAAGTTAGACTTTGGTGGCCCTTCATGATGGCTTACATTAATGAATCAAGACTTTAGGGCCCCTCCATGATGATATGCATTAATGGCTTAGATATGTTAAGATCTTCCTCATTATGACTTTTGTTCAATGTCCATTAATGCAAAGATTTTCAGAATTTTTATAATCATGACATTTGACTTTGGAGGCATAGTATCATAATATTTTGGCTCTTATTCATTAATGTCAAGATTTTTAGAATCTTTATAATCATGACATTTGACTTTGGAGGCATTTCATCATGATATGTTGTCTTTTGTTCATTAATGTCAAGATTTTCATAATCGAGTCATTAATAGTATTTCATCATGACTTTTGGCTTATATTCATTAATGCTATGATTTTAGGAAAATTTTATAATGATGGCAAAATCTAGGAAGATTTTGTAATGATGCTATTTTGTCTCTTCTTTACTTGAGCCGCTATATATAGAGAAGCCCCCTCTCTCTCATGCCATTCTCACGTCTCTCTCTCATGCCCAAAGGCCCGGCCAACCTTCTCTCTTACTTCCTTGCTTCGTGTTCATGTCGAGAGAGAGAGAGAGAGAGAGAGAGAGAGAGAGAGAGAGAGAGAGAGAGAGAGAGAGAGAGAGAGAGAGAGAGCTTCACCAATTCATCCTTCTTCTTGTTGTTCGATCAAGTGAGGAAGCTACGTTTGAGGCCCAAGTATTCGTGGTCAAGCATCACGCCCAAGAATCGCCCAAGAGTCGCCGAAGCTCTCGTGTTCTTTACACGTCTCGTGTTCTCTAGTTCTTGTGTAGTTGTTGAGTAAGTGTATTCCCTAATATCGGCAAAAGATGTTGAGATGCATTGTGACGTGGTTTGCTTGGACCGTTTCTCGGTTGTTTGATTGGTCGTAGTTGGTTCATTCCTTTGATTTAATCAGGTTTCATGTTTGATGTTGTTTTGAGATAGAACCGAGTTTTAGTTGATAAAGTCTACATGATGTGGCCATGCGTGATGTTCTTGTTTAAACTTTGCTATTGATTTGCCATTGATGTGGGTGCGGTAAGGGTCGACTCATGTTAACGACGATCCATATATCCTCACTTGATATTAGTATTTTCACTTGCTGAGTTTCCCAACTCATTCTCTGTTTTTCCCTCTCAAGTCCATAGGATGGTCGAACGGATGGCAGCGACAGGGGGAGTTTGAGCCACGTTGGAGTTCGGGAAAAGTTAAGAGCTGTGAATCCGAAATAGTGGGCTTAGGACACTCAAGCCATAACGTTTGTTGTATAAATGGCTAAAATCGGCTAAGTTGGTTTGTAAAATATGTTTGCGTGTTCTGTAAATACAAGGTTTGCTCATGATGCTGTTTGTCTTGATTTCAGTATTGTTTTGAATGTGATTGTCTTGAAATTATGCTTCCGCTTGTATTTAAAGAAAGATAATAATGAACGGGACGTCACATGAATGACCCCGAGATGGGAGCGTTACACTCTATATTTGATATGTGGTCTAATCTATTCCTACCCCGCCTACTATCCTTGAATCCTGCTAGGAGCAACACCTTCTTCAACTCGTTTCACTCTAGCAATTACTCCTGTCTTTATCGAATGCCGATGCGTTTATAAGCTTAGCCATCCACAAATCACAAATCTATTGAAGGTTGTCCTGCTCTGACACCATTCATAATGACCCAATCCCCTCTCGCGATGACCAAGACCCCAAAATAAATACAATAAATAATCTAACAAAATGGTGACCGTTTAAGGGTAAGTGTTATCTTATCTATTACTCAACTGGTCTTCTGTCTCCCATTCGAAGTTGAATTTCTAAAAGTTGCACTCACTCCCTTGTAATTTATCACGAAATAACTATAGCGCTTATATCATATATTTCATAGACGAAAAATAGAGATGGAAGGATGGTAATTATTTCTGAACTTAAATATAATTGGCCAGGTTGTATAAAGTTTATCTGAAATCTTATAATATTGGTTGAAGTAGATTTCAAAAAATAAAAATAAAAATTAAAGGCCAGTAAGATATGGTCTTTATTAGTGTAGAGCGTAATCATTTTAACTTATTCCGGTTAGAGGTTGAGCCTTAGGCCAGATATATTTAATGAGAATCAAAAGAGTGGAACGGGAATTTAATCTTTCTTGTATTGGTTATGGTCTTTAGCCACGGGGAGAGGTGGGAATAAATAAGACTCAATATGTCTGACTTAAACAAAAAATGAAATTTCACAAATGAAGGTATATTTATGATAAGAAAACAACTTAATCAAGAAATATGACATAATATTGTCTCATTTATGATGGCCTAATTCCCTAAAATACCTCCAATTTTAGGTTTAGTCTTAATTCTGTCTCGAACTTTTTTTTGTCTCATAAAAAATCACAAGTTTTTACTTCAAACCTAAATCTGCCCTAAGTTGGGTGACTGCCTTAGTGGTTTTTTCGCATTCGTAAATATATGTTCATCGACACAATCAGAACTTTGGGCTATGTGGTTGGAAATCAACTTTGCAAAACAATTTGATTTTCATAAGATCATTATTAAGATTGATTCTAGAGCTATCATTGATGTTGTTAGGTCAAAGCTTATCATTGATAATTCTTGCTCTACTTTACTTAAAGATATTAGAATACTATTGTGCTCTCACTTTTAGTTAAAATTGCAACATAACTTTTGGGAAGGAAATCGCTTTGCTAATTGGCTTGCTAATCTTGGAATTGATAAACGCTTGATACTAATTTGTTTTCATTATCCCCTATGGAGTTACTTCATGTTTATTATTAGATGATAAAATAGAGATAGTAGATTTAAAACGTTAAATTTTTGCATTCGACTTTAGCCCTTTTTCATATAAAAAAAATATGTCGTAAGTTAATTTTCTATACAAATGTTGCCAATTTTGTCCAACGTGTCATTTTTGTCTCATCTCTTTCCACGTTGGCTTGGGTTGACATTTTTTTTTTCATTCTTCTTCTTTCTTTCACTTTACACTGTGGACAACCAGACCACCATCATGAACACAGTGGAAGCCAAGGGCCACCACATGCCGCAAAAGCTCACATGCGTGTTGCCATTGTTGAGAAAACGTCTTAATAGATTTGAAATTGACAAAACTATCCATGTGCGTCTTGAAAGAGAAGCACATGACAACCTTAATCACGTTTAGATTGTGAAATTACTTCAAGTAAAACAGGTTCATACTTTATATTGCAGATAAATAACTGAAGATGAAGAACTTCAGACTCAGAGAACTACTTATGTTCCTATCATGACACAAGTTCAGATTGTAACAAATGTTCATAACATAAGTCCAGATTGTAATAAAGTTCAAAACATGACACAAGTTCAGATTTAATATAATGGCTAGTGATCTGATTCGGATTTCACACTTATGAAGATTTAACTGATTCAATCTTGAAGATTGTCTTGTGATGGTTTAATATACAAAACATCTTAAATGATTAGCAAATCAATCTTGAGACAAGTTATTTTCCAAATAGATAAGCTCTACTTATAAAAACCAAGGCTTTGGTTGTATAGGCAATCGAAATCAATGGACATTCAGATTTTGTTCCTCAACAGCTACTCAATCTTCTTCATACAAATTTGTCCAGTGTGAAAATTGGAAGATGATTATCTGGAGACTTTCCTATAGCTAGATTGGAAGTGGAGGAGTATAAAAAGGAGATCAAGGTGCCAATGAGCAAAAGTAGGAGACAAAGTCTAAAATCTAGAATTCCAAAATCCGAGTGATCTTTAATCTATATACTTGTCTTTCATGAGCTGTAAAGTGTAATCAATTAAGAGATGTAGACAATGTCATAAGTGTGTGCTTAGATGTGAGATAGTGTGATCTATTGGCTTGGGTTTAAGCAGAACCAACTTTGGGTAGAAGCGCTTGGTTATAAGCGGCACAACTTGACTGTAATCTCTCATTGATCATCTAGTCGAATCCAGCCAGTAGGTTGTCAGCGTGGGGAGTGGATGTAGGCTTGATCTAAGCTATATCACCATATGTTTTGTGTGTTTTTCTCATCCCTTCAAATTCCTTCTGCTTATTACATTCTATTGCACACTTGCTTTTAAAGTTTGTTTAAAATCTGAACTTTACACTTTAAGTGTAGATTTTGTTCTTGATCTTTTTGAATTTTGCTTTAAATTTGTCAAGAATTTTTAAAATCGCCTATTCATCTCCCTTTAGGTGATCCGTGCTAGCCACCATAGCGACCACTTCCTTGTCACCTTGTCATCGTTGTATGCCTAGGTCACTTTTCAAAGTGTTACAAACATCTTACGTGCAATCCAAAGGTGTTACAAACATCTTAATTAAATTTTATGTACCATTTTGATTACCCAATGTCCGTTCCAATTTCTTTTAATTTCTTTTAATTGTTTCATTCCTACTAACCAAACGAGGCTTATATCCTCTTAGATTAGAATCAATAGTCTGATTTAACTAAAATACACACACTCTCTCTCTCGTCCACGCATACACACAAAAGGGCACTGAAGTATGTTCGGGGCAAACTAACCATAATTTTTTTCCAAAAAAAAAAAAAATACTAACTATGGGATTTGTAGATATGCGATGGAATGTTTGATTTGAATCATGATTATTTGGCATTGTCAATACCCTGAAAGTCTGAGATTTGTCAACCCTGTCTATGCAGTTCCACTAGGATGTTAAGGGTCCATAATAACTTGTACTAAACTAGATACGCATGTAGTTGTAGACGACTAAAACCTGTGTGCACAAAGCTAGATAAAGGTACTGCTGTTCCCCAAAATAGTTTTTCCCCATTGACCTTTCATTTTGTCCCTGTGACAATTGTAACTGGCGTCAATGACAAGCGACTTTGCTTCTCTTTTTGTATTCTTGGGTATAAGTCTTGTTGAGAGTATTCTAACATTAAAATCTTGAATGCGCTGGACCAATGTAGATAAATAAGCCTTTTAGGTCGCTCGGGAATATGAAGTCGTTTAATTAAGCCAGTATTAATTCGGACACCACTTGATCACTCAATTCAAAAAATAAAATAAAATAAATAAAAAGCCAATTATTGATGATGACAAGGAGCTCGTAGGACTCATAGGTGATGCCATCTCATCGGATAGCATCCAAGTGCTTTCTTTCTCCAAGAATCCCAGAGATCAGTCTCGATGCTATTACTATCGCCGGAATGTTCGACCTCTCTGGGGATGCGCTGACTCGGACAATGACGTCCCAGAAGAAAAAACTTTAGGCTCACGGATCATGGACATGGTCACAGAGTCCCTCTCACTCTCACCTTTGACCATTTCGTCAAATTGCCTGCCTTTGCGTAAAGTTGAACCATCACCACCGCAACTTGTTGACCGAACTCTTCACTGTACAGAAGAAGGAGCTAATTTAAACAGGTCAAACTGCGCGTAATCATTGTTGAATTGATTACATGGCCGAGTCAAGTTTAGAAAGTCAAACCCAGAATCATTTGACGTGTAAATCATTCTCTTTATGCCCCTCACCTTTTCAGTATAAAAAGACCAGACCGGACATCGGGCATTGGCATCAGAGAACCGAGCAAATTCCCAGTTTGCATTCTTTCTCATCCAGAAAACGATATCAGAAGCACGTAGATTTCGCCCCTGCGGCACTGCCTCCTTCTAACTTCGGCGATTTATTTCATTCTCTCTTATTTAAGGACAAGGGCAAATCTATCTTGTACTAAATGGAACATCTTTTGGGACTTTTGAGAATTCACGTCCACAGAGGAGTGAACCTCGCAATCCGAGATGTCCGAAGCAGTGATCCTTATGTTGTCATCAGAATGGGCAAGCATGTACGTCAATCAGCCCACTCTTCGATTTCTGCTTCTCTTAATTTAAGTAGTTTAAAGTCCAATGTTGCTTTCAGGTGAACTGACCCAATTACATTCTTGATGCTTCTTGCAGAAACTGAAAACTCGGGTGATCAAGAGGAACCTGAACCCGGAGTGGAACGACGAGCTGACTCTCTCGATTGCCGACCCGAACCTCTCCATAAAATTGATGGTGTACGACAAGGACAAATTCAAACTTGACGACAAGATGGGGGACGCCGAGATACACATCGGACCCTTTCTTGATGCGTTGAGGATGAGATTGGATGATGTCCAGAGTGGAACCGTGGTCAGCAGAGTGAAGCCAGGCAGGGACAACTGCTTGGCAGAGGAGAGCTGTATCGTGTGGAGTGATGGCAAAGTGGTGCAGGACATGGTGCTCCGGCTCTGCAATGTGGAGCGTGGTGAGGTCGAGCTCCAACTTCAGTGGATTGACGTTCCCGGTTCCAGGGGCTTGCAGGAGGACTAGGTCTGTCAAATTTGTTCATTGCGAGTTCACTTCAATGTACAGAGAAAGCTCTAAATGAGTTCTCAATCATTATTTGATTCTTTTTTAACTTTTCGGTACGTAAGATGAGACACTTTTGAGTTTCAATGAATTAACGAATCTGATGAGCTTCTCTTTAGTAGAGCTTTCTCTCTACCCTCCATCTGGGCTTGATCTAAATAACTGATGAAGCTTTTTCAAGCGACAAAGTCGCAGCCCTGTGTAAAAAAATCAGCGAAACGACGGTTAAATGTAGACATGGCAATAATGGATGGAGTGGTCACAACTCGGGGATTGCCAAAATATCCTATTGAGTAGACTGATGTCAAACCCCAGTATCAACATCGACGCCTTTCAGAGCACCATAAGGAAAGACGGAAAGGCTTTCTGCATTTCTATTACTCATGTGGGAAAATAGGTCATCACGTAGGATGCTGCTAAGAGATTGCCTTTGATGAATCTAAGGCAGGGAAGATAAATGCTTGGCAACGTCTTCTGGATCGGATAAGCTTGAATAAAATGTTGGATAAGAAATTCGGGTTAAGGGGTGGGATAGACCCGAATTGTAAAAAAGTAAAAATACAAAAAAAACCATAACAATTTCCTTCCAACAATGGAGTGATGGAGTCGGCTTTGCCGGCCACCACGCAAAGATCACCAACACAATAGCCTATCACTTCCGATTACTGTGCAATCGTCATTGTTTCTGAGCATCGCAGATCGTCATCGTCGTCCAACCAATTGCCCTCTGATGATTGTCGAACCGAATCAACTGTCATTGACGAATGACCCGAAATCGATTGATTGACCCAAAAAGTAGTCTTTGAAAAAGAAGAGCAGAAAAAAACCAAAACGCATTAAGTTTTTGGCATTCATATATTGGTCTTGAACGGTGGTCACTTGATTTTGTTGTGATGCTTTGACGTCCAATCCCATCCTCTATTTAGATTTGAGACTTTGTGCTGACAATAGGAAGATTTTAAAGAAGGAGGAGGAGGAAGAGGAAGAGGAGCTTTGGCGAAAACGGCAATCGCTCAAAATGGTGTTAGTCTCAACTGCGTGAGATTACATCAAGAAGATGCTGCCTTAGATATGGTAAGGACACTTATGTAAGCAAGTGAGATTTTCAAAGATTTTGACTCCTATTTTGAATTGTAACAAACATAGGAAATAATTTTTTACCATCCGGAGGATATTTTTAAAAGATGTCTAATCTCACCTTATTTTATCTTATCCTATCCCAATCCAATTTCGGGAAACCAAATGTAGCCTTAGTTCGTTCTCCAAGTTTCGATTGAGACGGAGATGTTCTAGAAAACCATGTTCCCTTGATAGCATGAATGGAGGTCAAATTGTTTTAGTCAACAGGATCAACTTGTCACAGCATAATAAAATGTAGGGAATGACGTAATCGCTTACCAAAAAAAAAAGGAGAATATAATAGTATTAAGGCTCCATTCATTTTGCAAAAAATATTACATTTCTGGAAAATATTTTTTAGGAAGCCATTTTCTAGGAAAATGGCACAATTTTTTAATGTTCGATTGAAATCTGAAAAAGACCTAGAAAATATTTTCCGCTATTCAGTATGGAAAATCTGATTTGATTTTCTTCATTGCACTCTTTTTATTAATTATTTTATTTTAAAAAAATTCAAAATTTTAAATTTTAATAATTCTTTTTTTTTCTTTTCTTCTTTCCCTATTGGTTGCTGGCCCTTGGGATGACCGACGACCAACCACAGGCGAGGTTTGGCCTAGCCTCACCTCGCCGGCCTCACCCTAGGTCGGCGAGCTTTGGCGTGGCCTAGCATCACCTGTGGCTGGTCGCCGGCCGTTGTCGTGGTTGGTGACCGGCCGAAGAAGAAGGTCCAAAAAAAGAAAAGAAAAGAGATAAATAAAATAAAAAAATTAAAAAGATAATTAAAAATTAGAATTAAAAAAATAAAATTAAAATAATCAAAATGAATGGTGCAAGAATGAGGAGGGAAAAGAGGAAAACATTTTCCACACTTTTGAAGGTGTTTTGTCCTTTGAAGAAAAATATTTTCCATGGATAGTTTATTTTTCCTGAAACGAACGGAGCCTAAGGTTGAAATGCTTTTTCTCGATGTTGGAAAACTTGTCAAATTGATCTAATCAAGTCATTTTGTTAATTGCACTTTTGAATGTTTTAGGATTTGATTACACTTTTGTGACAAGTTTTAGGATTTATTTTCATTTTTTGAAAATTTTATGATTTAATTATACTTTTGTGACGAGTTTTAGGATTTGATTGCATTTTTTGAAAATTTTAGGATTTAATTGCATTTTGGTAACAAGTTTTAGAACTTCTAGTGCACATCCGTCTAGATATTCACTTATAAATCACTTAACATGGCCTCTCTTATCCATGTAGGATTATTTAAGATTTTGGACTATTACAAACTCCCTCACTTAAAAGATTAATGTTGTCACATCACCTAAACATACCCTTTATATTCAATATATGGTCTAATCTATGCCTACCCCCTTTACTATCCTAGAATCCCGCTAGCAACAACACCTTCTTGAACTTGTTTCACTCTAGCAATCACTCCTATCTTTATCGGATGCCAATTAGCTCACACTACAAAAAAGCATGTTTTTTGCAACGAATTTTGAGACGAAAAAATTGCAAAAATCCGTCATAAATCGATTTTTGTGACGGAAAAAATTCTATCGCTACTAGGTCGTCGCAAAATTTTGCGACAGAAAAAAAAATTCGTTGCAAAATTCATCACAAAATTAGTCGCAAATAATTCGTCGCAAAATTCGTGGCAAAATTCGTTGCAAAATTCGTGGCAAAATTCATCGCAAAATTCGTGGTAAAATTCGTGACAAAATTCGTCGCAAAAGTCGTCGCAAAATTCATCGTAAAATTAGCCACGAATTTTATTCGTGGCCAAATTCGTTGCAAACTTAATAACGAACTTTATTCGTCGCAAAATTCGTTGCAAAATTCGTTGCAAAATTCGTCACAAAATGTATTGGACAGAAATTAGGCACGAACTTGATTCGTCGCTACTTATTCGTCGCAAATTAGCCACGAACTGTAATGGTCGCAAAATTTGTATGTAAATATTCGTCTCAAATTTTATAGCATTTCGGCCATCAAATCTTGTCCATCCATATCAATTGCTATGCATTAATGAACATCATATAATACATTGAAAATAATAAAACGACACGAGAAAACCGTAGATTTCGCTTTAGAAACAAGAAACAAACAAACCAGACACAAAGCCATATAATTGAAAAATGTAACTGAAGGAAAGATGCTAGTCCACAAAAAATAATGATATATGCCAAGTTGCAAAGCCTGACAGGATGATATTTGATATCCAATCTTATAATACATTCAAAACATTCATAGAAGGCGGGACAACCATAGAGATGCTTAGAAAACGAAAAATCGACAAACTAGATACAAGATTGGGTAGCTGTGGTACTCGGCAGGACACCAAAAGCAGTCACTTTTGTGGGTACCTGATGAAATGTGGATACATAAATAAAGATATTCAATCAGTACAGAATATAAAAGAAGTGTTTATGCATGGATGTGGAACTAGGTATAAAAAAACAAGTAAGAGGGTTACCAAAAAAACATTTCAGGACGAACATCAATATTCTTACATATGAGTATGAGTCAACTTTGACATCAACTGTAGTTTTTTCACTTTTGTAAACCGTATTTCTGTCACATAGGAAAAATTAGATCGTTGAACCTAGTTGTGAGAAAGTTGTGCACAAAAAGTAATTGTAGGGTATGAATAAATTGGGTGAAATTGCACTTATGTCATAAAAGAGTGTGAAACAAGCTTACCCCCGATTTTGGCAATTTTAACTAGAAAGGACCGAGAAAATCATTAGCATCATCATCAATGTCAACATTATTGTGCTCATCACCTATTGGATTGGCAGGAGGTACAAGAGGAACCTGACAGCGATTGATGTTGAGGTATTGCATAACGATTTGAATTTGCTGTTTCAAGTCATTTATTTTTTTGTCCCTCTCTACAATTATATTTTTCAGTTTGTTCACTTCTCGGGTCAATTGCTCGTCATGTTGTGTCCTCCTTCGACCAGTCGCATTGGATGATGAAGTTTCAGCTTGATTTGGCATGAACATCCTTGACAAGGATCCCATCCCAAATATTTTTTCTTTTCACCACACCCGTTGCCTCTACCTATTATGCCATATTGTCAACTGATGGCTCAGACGCACTTTCAGAACCATCACTACCACTAGCATTGCCCATTAAAAGTTCATCATATTTTTCCTATATTAACAATATAGATGCAAAATAAAATAACTTCATATATATATCTACCATAAATACTAAAAGCATTCATGGTTTTCATTCTAGTTTCCATAAGGCTCAAAGTATAACCTTACATACCTTAATAGCTTTTGCTCGATCGCCAATCCATGTCTTATCTTTCTTTTAAAATGTGCGTTCAAATGTAGCTGCAAATGTCAGTTCCGTCCCCAATTCTTATGCCTACAAAATATAAACATGAATAATTGAATTAAATTAACTTATAACTGATTTAACAGACTTACCAGTCGTTTGCGATGCTTCCCAATGTTGATACAGTCCCCAGCATATGTGGTAAACCCTTTACTAGAACTAGAAGATCGATTCTTTTTATTCTGCTTACTGATTTGCTTACTCTTCTCAATTTCCCAAATTTTGTTAATTTTGGCCCAATTGTCAGCTGTAATGAAAGCTGGCTTCACTTTCCTGCTCTTCGCTCTAACCATCACATTTCGTATATGATCACTGACTTTCTTTTGAAAAATTCTTCTCACTTCATTCTCGAGCTAGTTATCCCACCTGAACTTCCACTGTAATCAATACAAGCAAAACTGAAAGTTATTATGATGGTCACATATCCATTATCATGTACCAGACAATTCGGCAATAGACTTTGCTAAGTTCATCTTGGAGAAAATATCTGGTCCCTTTAGTACCGAAAACTAAAGAGCTATTTTGGTCAATCTATATCATCATTCTTGACCATCAATATACTACACCGAAATTGGTTGGTAAGAAAATAGAATATCTAAAACTTACCTTAAACTCATTCTACCACAAATCTTTCACCTCTTGTGAAACACTTCTGTAATTAACATACTCCCTTATCCAATAGTTTTTTACTATTTTATTCAGTTTCCTCACGACAAACGTAGAATCCGTGAATCTACAAACATACGGATATTGTGCAACATCGACAATTTAGTTAATATCCATATTTACAGCCATAAATATTACATATACTGAAAAAAATTGAAGTACTTATGAATCTCCAAATGGGCATATCAGGAATCGGTTATCTTCTTGACCTTCATTTCCGTCATTATGCGAATGTTGCGCTGAATAATAAGGTGGAACGGAAGGAGAGGGAGCCAAAGGAGATGGAACTGGAGGAGATTGAGTTGGCATGTGGCCAAGTTCCATAACATGATCTTGAGCGTTGGAGGAAGGACCAACGTATTCATATTGTCCATTAGCATATTGTGGTTGTGGATTAGATAAAAAGACAGGAGACGAGGAAAGGGCCGGGGACGAGGACATTGAAGAGGTTGGTCTTCTATGCATGTGACCTCTACGTTTATACTGACAAGTAAGAAAGTTAGACAAATATGTAAAAAAATATGAACACGTATTACGGACACATAATAACGTATATGACGAAGCTTATCATTTTAGTTGAGAAGCAGAAAATGTTCCCTCTTAATTAGCCAATGCCGAGTGTTTATGACATGCAATTTCATACAAACAAATATACTATGAATTGCATTCATTTTGATATCAAGCATCAATATATAAGCACGATATGCCATGCTAAGCCGATATTAGTCATAATTAACCACATGATCCACTTTTAAACCACACGATAATCAAATACAAGAACAACCATGAAACATCAATTTCAGCCACATGATCTTTGTTCTTGGCTACACGATCATCAATCATAGTGGCTGGGCACAGGCATTATAAGCCTTTAATTTTTTGGGCATCTAAAAAAATTTAAATTTCATTAAAAGTGGGTGGTCACAGGTATTCTAAGCCATAATGTAAAGTTATGAAATTTTGTTATTTCATTATTTTTTAATTTTTTTGGGCACCTAAAAAAATGTAAATTTCACTAAAAGTGGGTGGCCACATGTATTATAAGCCATTTTGTGAAGTTTTCAAATTTTTGATTTTTCATATTTTTTTGGGCACCTACAAAAATTTAAATTTCACTCAAAGTGGCTGTCTACAAGTATTCTAAGTCATTTTGTGAAGTTTTGTAATAAAATTAATTTTATTATTTTTGCGATTTTTTTGGCACCTAAAAAAATTTAAATGTCACTAAAAGTTGATGGCCACGGGTATTCTAAGCCATTCTGTAAAGTTTTGAAATATTTTTTTTGTATTTTTTATTTTTTTGGCCATGTAAAAAAAATTTAAATTTCACTCAAAGTGGGTGGCCACAAGTATTATAAGCAATTCTATGAAGTTTTCAAATTTTTTACATATTTAATTTTTTTTGGCCACCTAAAAAATTATTTTTCACTCAAAGTTGATGGCCATATGTATTCTAAGCCATTCCATGAAGTTTTGAAATTATTATTATTATTATTTTTACATTTGTCTTGCACCTAAAAAATTGTCAATTTCTCTTAAAATGGTTGGTCATAGGTATTTTAAGCCATTTTATATTATTTTAAAAATTTTGAATTTTTTATTATTATTCTTTTTTCAGGTACCTAAAAAAAATTAAATTTCACTCAAAGTGGGTGGCTACAGTTATTTTTTGCCATTTTGTGATATTTTAAAATTTTGATTTTTTATTTAAAAAAATTCACCAATTTTAATATTTTCCCAAAATATGACTTTTTTAAATTTTCACGAAATTTTTTGAAATTTTTCTAGAATTGTTCAATTTTAATGCATTTTCTAAATAAATGCTTAAATAATCACCCGATGATTATTAAATGGTTAATCGGCGATATAATGGATAAATTAACGAGTCGAACATCGATCAAAGCCACATGCAATCCTCAAATCGACCCCTAACTTAGCTAATCAATCAGACACTAAATAATCCCTAAACAAGTTCAATTAATACTCATTATAATAGGTACGATTTAGAGAGTTGCTTACTTGATTCAAGGTCAAGAAAAACCCAATAATAATTAGATTTTGGCCTGGTTAATAGTGGCTGGCTTAGCACGGGCGTCGGTCGACGGCTGAGTGGCAGCAGGGTGGTGGCGGCTGGACGACGGCGAGCTCGATGGCGGTGACGGTTGGGCCGCGGCGTTGGACAGCGGCGAGCTGGGCGGCGGCGACGGCGGCGGCAGGGCGGCGACGACTGGACTTCCGCAAGCTGGGTCGTGGCGACGGTGGCGACTGTTGGGCGACTGGGTGGTGGCTGGGTGGCGGTGGCTGGGTGGCAGCGGCTGGATAGTGGTGAGCTGGGTCGCGATGGCCTCGGGGACGGCGAGCTGGGCGGCGGCGGTTGGACGACGGCGAGTTGGGCGGCGACGGGGAGCTTGGTGAAGTTGGTCGATGACGGCTTCAGGTGGCTGGATGGCGGGTCGGCGAGGTGCGCGGGGGAGCGAGGAGGTGGCGAGCCGCGACCCCACGCGTGGTTAGACGATGACAGGGAAGGCGGCAATGGCGACGGGGGCGACGGCGACGGTAGCTACGGTTCAGTGCACTTGGCGAAGACCACAGCACGAAGAAGAAGAAGAAGAAGAAGAAGAAGAAGAAGAAGAAGAAGAAGAAGAGGACAACGTGGACAAGAACAACAAAAAATTGTTAGAGAGGAAAAGCTGATTGGCGCACGTGCGCGTGCAGGCGGGAGAGATAGATTGCCACGGACCACTCTTGTCCTTCGCAAATTTGTGACAGATGTTTTCCTTTGTTGCAAATTTACGACGGACATTTTTTTGTCTGTCGCAAATTTGCGACGGATGAAAATTCCCGATCGGTCCGTCGCAAATTTGCGACGGACCATAACATGTTCGTCACAAATTTGGGACGGGAAAAAATTTCCTCCCAAATTTGCGATGGACATTTTTTCGTTCGTCGCAAATTCGCGACAGTTGCAAATTTGCAACGGATCTTTTCGTCCATTGCAAATGTGCGACGGATCTTTCATTCATTGCAAACGTGCGACGGACGTGAATTTCTGGTCGGTTTGTCGTAAATTTGCTACGGATCAAAATAACGTCAGTCGTAAATTTGCGACGTACTTTTTTCCCATCCGCAATTTTGCGACAGACTATATTTTTCTATCGCAAATTTCCGACGGATTTATTGAGGATTCAAAAAATAAAGAACATTTTCGAATCCATCGCAAATTTTAACACTGTCTCGAACAAGTGTCGTGAATTTTTTAGTCCGTCAATAATTATTTGATGAACAGTAGCCATGAATAAGTTGTTGTCGTAAAATGAGAACGAAATTAGCGACGATCCAAATCCAATGGAAAATATAATATCGTAAATGTCATCGCACGAATAATATTTGACTTGTCGTCATTTAGCGATCAATTTTTCGACAATCAATTAAAGTAAGAAGAATAAGCGACAACAACAGTAATAACAACAACAATAATATTAATAACAATATCAATAATAACAAGAACAATAATAATAATTATGACAATCAAAATAACACTTGTCGCAATAATAATTACACATCATTAGTATTTTGTCACAAAAATTTTAATTTTAATTTTAATTTTAATTTTAATCTTTGTCTTTGTCTTCGTCTTTGTCTTGCAATTCGTCTTCGTCTTGCTCTTCATCTACATCATCTGTCTCAAAATCAGATTCTAAACAGTCTTGTACATTTAATTCGCAAATTTATGTTGGATCCACATCTATCATAGCTCCACATGAATCTCGTAAAGTTGGAATGTTATATTTCTCAGTTTCAACCGTGTTAGAAACTTCCTCTTATTGATAGGCTCTATCTTTCTAGTATTCCTCGATTTTTCTCCGTGCTTTGATTTTACATATAGCCCACCAATCAGCTTTATCACGTTTAAAACTAGGATATGATGTATAACATACATGAATTGCTTGTTGTGCCAAGATAAATGGTTCATATTTCATATACATTTTCTTGTGATTTATTTCAACCAAATTAAACTTCGTATGCACCTTCATTCTTTTGACCGGATTGAGCCATTTGCACTTAAATAACACAACCCGCATCATTAATGGTCCAGGGTACTTTATCTTTATGATTTCATCCAACAAGCCATAAAAATCATCTTTTGAACTGCCACCATTAGATAACCGAACAGACACACCACTATTCATTGTGGCTTTTCCCATTCTATATTCTTGAGTGTGAAAATTATATCCATTTATGAAATATGCTGGCCAACTCCGCACTCTTAACTGTGGATCCTATGATAGATAATATAGCAATTCTTGCTGTCCAAGTTCATCATGATTATTGTGAACCTAAGGTTATACACGCAAAATCAATAATATATATTTCAATAAATGATATATAAGGCAAGTGAACGGTCCATAAGCAACTTACATATGTTTTGAACCATAATGCAAATTGTTCGTTGCACATACAGTTAAACTCATTTTGTGGTAGTCCATACATTAAAGTTTAGAAAATCCTAGCAATAAATACCATTTATATATTAGCAAATATTTGACACACAATACATATATTTGCAAATTTACACTTACTCGAAGTATGACTCGACTTCTGGGCAGTTTAGTAAAATATATGTATGGGCTGCATGCAATTCGTCGCCTGTTAGGTAACGAGATTGACATGCGCCGCTTGGTCGACCCAGATAGTTGAAAATAGAGAATAGGCAGCGATTGGGATCAATGTGGTCCTCATCATTTCTGCCTGCTCTCTGTCTCTTGCACTGCACGTGTGGCTCAAAATAGTATGATGCAGATGTTGTCACTTCTTCTACAATATATGCATTACAAATTGAAGCTTCAACACATGCTTTATTCTTCATTTTTTTTTCAAATGATATAAGAATCTAGTTACAACAGAAAGAAGTTTATCGAAACATAATATATAATAAAGTAATTTGAACTTTATTTAAGAAAAAAAAATTTACCTCTCAACTGGATACATCCATCGAAATTGTACGGGATCTGCAACTTTGGCCTTATAAGACAAGTAACTAAGAGATGCTCCATCGAATCAAAAAATGATGGAGGAAATATCCTTTTTAAGTTACAAAGAATAATTGGAATACCTTTCTGTAGTTTGTCCATGTGCGATGCTTTTAATACTGTCGAGCAAATATCATGCAGAAAATTGCTTAACTCTGTAATGGAGCTCCGTACAAAGTTCGGTAGAACTTTCTTGAAAGCTATTGGAATTAGTCTTTCCATCAATATGTGACAATCATGATTTTTCAAACCTGTCAACTTGCATTCATTCAAATCAACACATCTTCCAAGGTTCGAAGCACATCCATTAGGAAACCGCACAGATTTCAACCATTGACAAACAACTTGCCTTTGCTCCTTATCCAATGTATAAACTGCTTTTGGTTTTGATCCCATGCTACTTGCATTGACATCTAGTGTTGGTTGATCACAAATATCTCTCATATCTTTTCTTGCGTTCAAGTTATCTTTTATTTTTTCGGTGACATCCATCACAGTATTTATGACATTATCGAAAGCATTCTTTTCTATGTGTATGACGTCAAAATTATGATGAATAAGATGGGCCTTCTAATATGGTAGATCTCAAAATATACTACGTTTTGTCCACTTATGTGTACTTCCGTACGCAAAAGTCGTGTCGTGAGGGTTCTAAACAACAGTTGGAAAGTCTTGTACTTGCTCCCAAATTTGATCGCCGGTTAACCTCACTGGTGGACATGTTTTTTCAGTCCTATTCTTCATAAACTCTTTTTTATTCCTTCTGAATGTATGATTTATCGGTAAAAATTATTTGTGACAATCAAAATAGCTGAGCTTCTTTCCATGTTTTAATCCAAATGACTTTAATCTCTCCAAACGTATTGGACATCCTAAGATCTCAGCTGTACTTCATCCAGATAACATTCCGTAAGCTGGAAAGTCATTTATCATCCATGGAAGAGCAGCCTTTGTTCAAATGTTTGATCGGTAGAAACATCATATGTAAGGACACCTTCCTCCAATAGCCGTTGTAACTTTTCAATCAATGATTGCATATAAACTTCTATTAACTTTTTTAGATTTTGCGGGCCAAGCATGATCAATGTCAAAAACATATAAGGTGTCTTTATGCACATACCAGGTGGAAGATTGTATGGCGTTAAGATAACTGGCTAACATGAATAACTTTTTTCTGATTTCCCAAATGGGGCAAATCCATCAGCACAGATACCTAACCTGATGTTTCGAGGCTTTATCACAAACTTATGGTACGTTCTATCAAAATGCTTCCATGTCTCTGCATTTGAAGGATGGCACATTAGATCCTCTTCTGTTTCATGATTTGCGCGCCAAGTCATGTGTTCAGTTGTGGCTTGAGACGCATAAAGGCTTTGCAATCTGGGGATTAAGCGCAGATAAAACATTTGCTTGCATGGTCTACGCTTCTAATTACGACCCTGCCTTTTGTTAATCTTGTACCTAGGTCGGCTACAGAATTTGCAAGATTCTGCATTTTCATCATTTCTCCAATATAACATACAACCCCTACTACATACATCAATCCTTACAACTGGAAGACCTAAGTTATCTACTAGCTTTTTCATATCGTAACAATCACTTGGCATGCTGTTATCATGAGGTATTGTTTCCCGCATTACTTCAACAAAAGAGTTAAAGCAATCTTACGACACATTATGCTCTGCCTTGATATTTAACAGTCTTGCTATCACTGATAACTTAGTGTGATTATTACAATCTGGCCATAAAGGTTTATCTGTTGCTTTCAACACTTCCCGGAACTAATTATATGAAAAAGCTCCATTACACACATTCTCATCAAAATCCGTTACTCCTATGTCTTTCAATTGTGATGCATGACTAGTGCCTACTTATTCATGTGTAGGGGTAAAACTAGTACTTGCATGGTTTGAATCTGAAATAAAATTCTGACCAACTGCATCAATCACTATCCTCTCGTATGGGTTCAATTGGTCATAATAGCTACATTCTTCCCTAACTAAAAATTGGTCACTTCTTCGATATCTTTCATAAAATATAAATGGTTTACCATGTCAAGTCCAATTATAATAATTCGAAGTAAACCCAAATCTATAAAGATGCTCTCTAACTGTATCACACACATGAAATTTACCATTACTGCACTTTCTACATGGACACTTTAACTTATTTCCATCAATGAACTCATATTTACTACTAGCAAAGTCTAAAAATAATTCCAACTCAGTCCGAAACTCATTGGTCAATCCTTGACGTCCAGGTAAGTTCTTATTATACATCTAAGCCCTGTTTCTTTGCATTGTGTCTGTATTAAAATAAAAAAATCTCGTAAAATATTTAAAATATCTTATCTACTGTTGTTAATTAAAAAAAATTTATGAAAATTAAAATTTGTTTTTCAAGCAACAATTACTAATGAAATTTTAAAAAAAGAAAAAATTACCATGTAAAGAAGACTTACCCAGATATTTGACGGAAATCTTGGTGGCAGAAAGTGGTCAATTTGAGGAGAATTATAAAGTCCACTTGGATTGCAAGACCTTCAACTGAACACGTACCTAAATAAAAACAAAATCACTTAACATTCATTTTTAAATTTTTTTAAATTTTTAATTTTTAAAATTTTCTTATAATTTTCTCCGGTTGTCGGTTCGGCAACTGGTGACCGGCTGATGCCGGCGAGGCTGTTGATCGACCTCGCCGTCGCCCTGCTGGGTGACGACGAGGTCGACCCGCGGCCATGGCCACCCCGCGCGGCCTCGCTGGCCATGGGTTGACGCCGATCGGCCTCACCCAGATCTGGGGGAGGCCGCGCGAACTTGCCATGGCCGCTGGTCGACCTCGCCGTCGCCTAGATTTGGGCGATGGCGAGGTTGATTGGCGGCCATGTCGAGGCCGGTCGGCTTCCCCCAAATCTTGGCGAGGTCGCCATGGCGGCGAGGTCGACCGGTGCAACGGACAAATAATGTCCGTTGCAAATTTGCGGTAGACCAATACCGTCCGTCGCAAATTGGTGGCTGGTCATTGGTTGGCGACCGGCAACTAATTTACATAAAAAACATACAATAATGTCAATAAAAAAAAATTCACATCCAACGAAGAATTAGAAGGACAGGACAATATTAGTTGCATGTTTAGTCACGAAATTAGCTACGATACTTACCAGTGAAAAAGCTTCACCGAGATTGATTTCTGGGCGCATAGATTATTGAGAGAAATGATAGAAGGAGAAAGTGAGAGAAAAGCGGGTGACCTGACAAATAACTACTGAAAGAGAGAGAGAGAGAGAGAGAGAGAGAAATTGATGGGTGGGTGGGGTGCATATCACAAAAGTAATTTTCAGTACAAATTAGCGACGAACCCATTTTCGTCTCAAAATTGCGACGGATAAAATATTCGTTGCTATTGCCGTCGTGACAGAAAATAAATTTCCGTCGCAAAATTCATCGCAAATTTGCGACGGAATTATTTTCCGACGCTAATTTGCGACGAATTTTGCGACGGAAAATAGTCCCGTCGTAAATTTACGACAAAATTATTTTCCATCGCAAATTTGAGACGGAATTATTTTCGTCGCTAATTTGCGACGGATTTCGAATTTAGAAATCCGTTGCAAAGTTTGTTGCAAATTTGTGATGAAAATAATTCCTCGCAAATTTCCATTGCAATAATCATGTTTTTTTGTAGTGTCATAAGCCTAGCCATCCACAAATCATGAATCTATTGAAGTTCGTCCCGCTCTGATACCATTCATAATGACCCGATCCCCTCTCACGGTGGCCAAGACCCCAAAATAAATACAATAAGTAATCTCACAGCGTTGTAACCATTTAAGGGTAAGTGTTCTTATCTATTACTGAACCGGGCCTCTGTCTCCCATTCGAAGGTGAATTTCTAAAAGTTGCACTCACTCCCTTGTAATTTACCACGAAATAACTATAGCACTTATATCATATATTTTGTAAATGAAAAATAGAGATGGAAGAATGGTAATTATTTCTGAACTTAAATATAACTGGCCAAGTTGTATAAAGTTTATCTGAAATCTTATAATATTGGTTGAAGTAGATTTCAAAAAAAAAAAAAAAATTAAAGGCCAATAAGATATGGTCTTAATTAGTGTAGAGCGTAGTCGTTTTAACTCATTCCGGTTAGGGCTTTAGTCTTAGGCCAGATATGTTTACTGAGAATGAAAAGAGTGGAACACGAATTTAACCTTTCTCGTATTGGTGATGTTGTTTACTAACTTGGAATAAAAAGCAATGGAAATGTATATGAAGAATGAAAAAGACTTGCAATTACCATATTTATTACCATGGGGAGAGCATGGGAATAAATAAGACTTAAGAAAAAAACGAAATTTCACAAGTGAAGGAATATTTATGATGAGAAAAAAAAGCTGAATCAAGAAATATGACGTACTATTTTCTCATTCCTGATGGCCTAATTTCTTAAAACACCTTAAACTTTAGGTTCAGTCCTAATTTTATCTCGAACTTTTGTTTATTTCATAAAAAATCACAAGCTTTTACTTTAAACCTAAATCTGCCCTAAAGTTGGACTGTCTTAGTGGTTTTGCCGCATTCGTAAGAATATGTTCCTTGATGTTGTTGGGAATCAACTTTGCAAAACAACTTGATTTTCATAAGATCATTTTAAAGATTGACTCTAAAGGTATCACCGATCTTGTTAGGCTAGAGCTTATCATTGATAATTAAGATTGACTCTAAAGAATATGTTCCTTAATATCTTACAGATATTACAAGACTATATTGCTCTCTCATTTTGAGTCAAAATTGCAACATAACTTTGGAAAGAAAATTGCTCTTCTAATCGGCTTGCTAATCCTGGAATTGATAAGCACTTGGATACTAATTTCTTTTCATTACCTTTTACAGAGTTACTTCATGTTCTATTGAGTGATATAACAGGAATAATAGATTTATGACATTAAATATTTGTATTCGGCCCCATTTTCATATAAAAAAATATGCCATAAGTTAATTTTCTATCCAAATGTTGCCAATTTTGTCCAATGTGTCATTTTTGTAGTCATCTTTTTCCACATCAGCTTGAGTTGACATTTTATTTATTTCTTTTTTTTTTCATTCTTCTTCTTCCTTTCACTTTCCACCATGGACAACCAGACCACCATCATGAACACAGCGAAAGCCCAGGGCCACTACATGCCGGTCAATGCCGCAACAGCTCGCGTACGCATTGCCAACACTTCGTCGTCACCTTGTCATGTTGTAGGTCCAGGTCACTTGTTAAAGGTGTTACAAACAGCATAATTAAAATTTATTTACAATCCTGATTACTCAATATTTGTTCCAATTTCTTTTAATTTATTCTAATTGTTTCATTTCTACTAACTAAATGAGGCCTATATTCCCTTAGATTAGAATCAATAGCCCGATTTAACTACAAAACACACACTCTCTCTCTTAAACACACAAAAAGGCGGTGCAGTATGTCCAGGCCAACTAATCATAAATAAAAAAAAAACCAAAAGAATTGTATATCCGTGACGGTATGTTTGATTTGAACCATGATTATTTGGCATTGTCAATACCCTGAAAGTTCAAGATTTGGCAACCCTATCTATAAAGTTCCATCAATATGTTAAGGCTCCATAATAGTTTGTACAAACCAAGATGCACATGTAGTTGTAGGGGACTAAAACCCGTGGGCACAAAGCGAGATAAAGGTACTATTCCCGGGAATAATTTTTTTCCATTGACATTTCATTTTGTCTTCGTGCCAACAGCAACCGGCTTAAATGACAAGTGAGTTTACTTATCTCTTTGTGTTCTTGGGTTCAAGTCTTGTTGAGAGCATTCTCATACTAAATTCTCGAATGCACTAGGCTGATATAAATAAGCATGCCTTTCTGATCGCTTGGAGAGATGAAGTCGTCTAATTAAACCGATATTAATTTGGACACCACTTGATCACTTAATTGAAAAAGCAAAATATAATTAAATAAAAAGCTATTTATTGATGATGACAAGGAGCCCGTATGACTTCTAAGTGATGCCATCTCATCGGATAGCATCCTAGCACTTTCTTCCTCCAAGCATCCCAGAGATAAGTCTCGATGTTATCGCCGGAATGTTCGACCTTTTCGGGGTTGCGCAGACTCGGACAATGCCGTCCCAGAACAAAAGACTTTGGGCCTCAAGGATCGTGGACATGGTCTGCTCACATCGCCCCTCTCACTCTTACCTTTAATTTTAGCATTACAAGCCGCCAGTTAGGCCACAAATGCGCATAGACAGCAGCCCACAATCGCCTGCCTTTGCGAATAGGCGAACCATCACCATCTCAATTTGTTGAGCCGGAAAATTATCAAAAAGATTTTAAACTTAAGGTGAGTGTGCTAATTTAGTTTTAAATTTTTTTTTTGCTATTTACGTCTTAAATCATTTGCATTTGTATTAGTTTAGTTTATCCGGCTGATTTTGGCAGGAAATCATTGACATTGATGCTAGTCGTCGCATGTGGAGTGGCTGTCCATGACGTGAACGTTTTAAAATGATATTTTAATAATTTTTAGAATTTAATTAATTTATTATTTATTTTTATTTTTTCCTTTCTTTCTCTTTTGTTTTTTGTCTTCCTTTCTTCCTCTTGTTGCTTGCCGGACCTTGGAGACCAGCTGGGCTGGCGAGGTCAAGCCTCACTAGTGGCCTACGAAGGCATGCCTTGCCAATGGCTGGGCGAGGTTGGCCTCGCCGTCGAATGCAGTTGAAGGAACGATTTTGACAAAGTTCAATGCTCAAATCGACGCAAAATCGAATGGATTCTAGGGTTTTTCTTTCGTGCTCGAGAGCATCAAGCGCAACGATTCCCTACTGTTTGAACACCGAAATTCAACGAGCATACCATGGCGATGAGCCTTGCCCTTGCCGGATCTGGCGAAGGAGAGCCTCCCCCAACAACGGTGAGGTCGACCTCGCCGGCCATTGTCTCTGGCCAATCATTGAGGTCCAACGACTAGTTAGAGGAAGTAGGAAGAAGAAAAAGAAAAAAGAGAAAGAAAAAAGGAAAAAATATCATTTTAAAAATGTCCCCGTTAGCTTTGATCGCGTCATGTAGAATGGCCAACTTCCATGTCAATAATTTTTGGTCAAAATTGGCTAGATGGATTGAATTGGTACAAATGCAAAAAGTTTAGGAATCAATTGGCAAAAACAAGAAAGTTCATGATTGAATTGACACGATTGTAATATGTTTAAGGTTTATGATTGAATTAGCATGATTGCAATACGTTTAGAACTTTTTTTTGTTATTTTTCCCTTGTTGAGTTCTTGCCCAATAGACCGAACTTTTCACCGTACAGAAAAAGGAGCCAATTGAAGCAGTCCAAACTGCGCGTTATCATAGATGAATTGATGACATGGCCGGGTCAAGTTTTCAAAGTCAAACCCAGAATACTTTGACGAGGTAATCCATCTCTTTTTGCCTTAAACCATTCGGTATAAAAAGACCAGACCAGATATTGGGAATTGGCATCAGACAACAGTACAAATTCCCAGTTTGCATTCTTTCTCATCCAGAAAAAGACACCAGAAGTACTAGTTTGCGCCCCCGCGGCACCGCCTCCTTCTTACTTCAGTGATTTATTTCATTCTCTCTTATATAAGGACGAGCAAATCTGTCTCATAAAAAATGGAAGATCCTTTGGGACTTCTGAAAATTCGCGTCCCACAAAGGAGTTAACCTCGTGATCCGAGATGTCCAAAGCAGTGATCCCTATGTTGTCATCAGAGTGGGCAAAGATGTACGTCAATCAGTCCACTCTCCAAATTTTGCTTCTCTGAATTTAAGTAGTTTAAAGTTTATAGTTGCTTTCAGCTGAACTGACCCACTTAAATTCTTGATGCTTCTTGCAGAAACGGAATACTCGGGTGATCAAGAGGAACCTGAACCCAGAGTGGAGCGAGGAATTGACTCTCTCAATCGCCGACCCGAGCCTTTCCATACATCTGATGGGGTACGAGAAGGACAAATTCAGCCTTGATGACAAGATGGGAGACGCTGAGATCCCCATCGTACCTGTTCTTGATGCGTTGAGGACGAGATTGGATAATATCCGGAACGGAATCGTGATCACCAAAGTGAAGCCTGGCAGGGACAACTGCTTGGCGGAGGAGAGCTGTATAGTGTGGAGCGACGGTAAATTGGTGCAAGACATGGTGCTCTGGCTCCGCAATGTGGAGCGCAGCAAGGTCAAGCTCCGACTTCAGTGGATAGACATTCCCGGTTCCAGGGGCCTGTAGGAAGACTAGGTCTCTCAAATTTGATCATTCTGAGTTCAATTCAATGTACGGAGAAAGCTCCGAATGAGTTCCTAATCATTATTTGATTCTTTTTGTAAATTTTTGGGCATGTAAGATGAAACCTTTCGAGTTTCACCACACCAGTTTGGTGGCGATTACTCGTTTTTAAATTTCTTTCCTTGAATCAACGAAAGTAGTGATTCTCTCTTCTATTAGAACTTTCTCTCTACCCTCCCTGTTGGCTGATCTTAACAAGTGACGAAGCCAGTTTCAAGTAACAACGTCGCAGCCATAATAAAAAAATAGGAAACTACGGTCAAATGAAGGCATGGCAATAATTGATGGAGTGCTTACGAAGTAACAACTCCAGGAATGCCAACATTTCCGATTTAGTAGACTGATGTCAAACCCCAGTATCAACATAAACGCCTTTCAAAACACCATGAGGAAAACCTGCAGGAAAATAGGTCATCACGTGGGATGCTGCAAAGAGACTGTCTTTGATAAATCTCATTTTGGAAGATTTTTACTCGAAGGAAGCCGTGTTAATTGAGGAAGAAGAGATTATACCTGAATCCCCCATTCATACTATGCAAATTGTCCCTTACGGAAACTCTGAACCCATCCCCAAGGGGATACATGAGTCAGTGCGCTTCTGGTGATAGATCAAGCAACCGCCCTACCTAGTGATATAAGAGGAAGATCAGTTCTTTCGCGTGATGAGAATCTGAACCAGTGTTTGGAAGAATCATCAAAACTGAAGCATTCTGCAAGCAAAGCTGAGGTTCAGAAAAAAGTAAGTTGATACGAACCTTATGGAATGAAGCCTCCACAGGTGCGCTTGGTTGACGAATCTTAACTGATGGAAACTCTAGTGAATCTGTTGGTTATGTCTTAAGGACCATTTTCGGTCATTTTTGTTCTGGTCTGTTAGCTGGTTGTTTTTGTTTTACTTAGTCAACAAGATAGTAGGAGTTTGTTGTTTTCAGTTCCTATTTTGTTGCTAATTAGTGGTGTAGTGATTTTTTGTCAGTTACTAAGTTAGTGCAATTCAGTTTTTGTTGTTTTTAAAAGAGCTATGTACTCTTCTTGTAATTTTTTTGAGAATGTGACAAGTGTATTTCCAGATCAATCTTCTCTTGTTCTTCTACATTTGAGAGCACATTCTCTGTAAAAACAGAGAGCACATTTTGTGCAACAAAAGTGGTATCTGAGCCCTATTAATCTTAAGGGACTTGTGAGAGAGTGCTAAATTCGAAGTAGAGCAAGAAAGATGGAACAAACTGGTGTACCTGTTGCCTCATTCTCAACCATCACAGCTCCAATCTTCAATGGAGACAACTACCAGGCATGGGCAGTGAAGATGCAAGCTTTCATGGAGGGTGCAAACCTATGGGAAGCTGTGGAAGAGGACTATGAGGTTGCTGATCTACCCAACAACCCAACTATCAATCAAATCAGGTACCATAAAGAGAGGGTAACCGAAAAGCAAAGGCAAAATCTTGCTTGTTTTCTGCTATCTCCTCGACCATATTTACTAGAATCATAAAAAAAGATTCAGTACATGATACATGGAATTATTTAAAGGAAGAATATGAAGGGGATGAGAGAGTGAAAGGAATGAAGGTGCTGAACTTGTTAAGGGAGTTTGAAAGGTAGTAGATGAAGGAGAATGAGTCTGTGAAAGAGTTTGTTGATAGGCTAGTTGATATAGCCAATAAGATAAGGGTGCTAGGGACGGATGTAGATGACAAAAGGCTGGTTCAGAAGGTTTTGGTTGCAGTGCCTGAAAGGTTTGAAGCAACCATTGCTTCCCTTGAGAACACTAAGGACATTTCAGATATCAAACTTGCTGAAGTCCTAAGTGCTCTAAAGGCTCAGGAGCAAAGAAGGCTTATGAGGAAAAATGAGCCTATCGAAAGTGCTCTGCAAGCCAAGCTGAAGTTGCATAGTGCAGAAAAGGGAAGAGGATGGAACCAAAATAGAAGACATGTTGAGGCCAGTCATAGTCATAGTCAGGGAGGTTTAAGCAGTGGTGGATATGACAGGAAGTGGAATGCAGTTCCATGCAAGCATTGCAGGAAGAAAAATCATCCTCATTTCAAGTGTTGGAAGAGACCAGATGTGAGGTGCAGGAGGTGTCACAAGATGGGCCATGTTGAGGCCATTTGCAGGGAGAAGTATCAGCAACAGCAAGTTGAAGGTCAAACTGCAGTAGCTAGTGAAGTGGAGCACTTGTTTGTTGCCTCTTGCTTCATCTCAAATGCATCTAAAGATGGATGGCTCGTGGACAGTGGATGCACCAACCATATGACAGGTAATGAAGGATTATTTAGCAATTTAGAATCTGTGAAGTCTAAAGTCAGAATTGGCAATGGAGAACGCATAGAAGTACAAGGCAAAGGTGATGTAGTGCTGAAGGTCCTAGTGGTGTTAAGCTTATCACAGAGGTTATGTTTGTGCCAAAGATAGATCAAAACCTGCTGAGTGTGGGTCAGTTAGTAGAGAAGGGGTTGAAGGTCGTGTTTGAGAAGAGTGAGTGTGCCATAGGAGATGAGAATGGTCACATCCTTTTCAAGATTCCTATGAGGAACAAGTGTTTTACATTTGATCCAGTCGATGAGAATTTTGAAGCCATGAAAAGTATACAAGATGAGGAGGAGTTATGGCATAGAAGACTGGGTCATTTCCATAGCAAGGGGCTACAATACTTGCAGCAAAATGAAATGGCAGTGGGGCTACCTATATTGCAGAAGGAAGTAACTGGCTATAAAGCATGTTTACAAGGCAAGTAAGTGAGGATTCCTTTCAAGAGGTCAAATTGGAGGGCCAGTGAAAAGCTGCAACTAATCCACACAGATGTGTGCGGTCCAATGCCAGAAGAATCACTGAACGGCAGTAAATACCTCATCACTTTCATAGATGACTGCACTAGAATGTGTTGGGTGTGCTTCATGAAGAATAAGGCTGAAGTTAATGAGATTTTTTTTTTTAGGTTCAAAAGAGAAGTAGAGAAGGAGAGTGGCTGTAATATCAAGACAATTAGGTCAGACAATGGAAGATAATACACCTCAGGCAGTTTCAGGGCTATATCTGATGATGCAGGGATCAAGCACCAGCTCACTGTGCCATACACTCCATAGAAAAATAGAGTGAGCGAAAGGAAGAATAGAAGTATCATGGAGATGGCTAGATGCATGCTACACGAGAAAGAACTTCCTAAGAAGTTCTAGGTTGAGGCTGCCAACACTATAGTCTTCCTTCTGAACAGACTGCCCACTAAAGCTCTCAACAAACAGACACCGTTTGAAGCATGGCATGGATATAAGCCTAAGGTGAGTAACCTGAAAGTGTTTGGCTGCATTTGCTATTCACTGGTTCCTTCTGTTAAAAGAGATAAGTTTGATCCAAGAGGAAAAGCATGTATCTTTATGGGGTATAGTTTGCAATCTAAGGCCTATAGAGTTTATCATCCTGCTAGCAACCAGGTTGTGGTGTGTAGAGATGTGAGTTTTATGGAAGATAAGAAGTGGGACTGGTCTGTGGAAGGTGGCAAGGCTGAAGAGGAGGTAGTGCCATTGCAGGTTGAACCAAATGAAGTGGAAGTCGAGGATCTAATTGATCATGTTCCTGCGAGAGGCGCTAGATCTCTTGCTGAAATCTATGAGAGATGCAATACAGCTATGCTTGAACCAGCTAGCTATAAGAAAGCAAGTGAAGATGTGAAATGGTGTGCTGCAATGGAAGAAGAAATCAGAATGATTAAAAAAAACCAAACATGGGATCTAGTTAAGAGGCCCAGAAGCAGAAAGGTGATTGGAATGAAGTGGGTATTTAGGACAAAGTTGAATCCTGATGGCTCAATACATAAGTACAAAGCAAGACTTGTTGTTAAAGGCTATGCGCAAGTATGGGGGGTAGACTACTCTGAAACCTTTGCTCCAGTGGCAAGGTTGGATATCATAAGAATGCTACTAGCAGTTGCTGCACAAAAGGGGCTGGCAAGTATTTCAGCTGGATGTGAAGTCAGCCTTCCTGAATGGAGAGCTAGTGGAGGAGATATATGTTGAGCAGCTTGATGGCTTTGTAGTTAGAGGCAAGGAAGATTACGTGTACAAGTTGAGGAAAGCCTTGTATGGCTTGGAGCAGTCTCCAAGAGCCTGGTATAGTAAAATTGATAAGCATCTGCAAGAACTTGGGTTTAAAAAAAGTTTGAGTGAAGTGACTCTATATGTGAAGAAGGGTGTGGAAGGTGTAACTATTGTCTCTCTTTATGTTGATGATCTTTTGGTTACTGGTGATTATGAAGAGCAGATTGCAAAACTAAAGAGAGGGCTGATGAAGCAGTTTGAAATGATTGATCTTGGACTAATGTCCTTCTTTTTGGGAATGGAGGTGCAGCAAAAGAAAGGCGAGGTATTCATCTGTCAAAGAAGATACCTAAGAGAGATCTTAAAGAGGTTTGAGATGGACGAATGTAGAAGTGTGAACACTCCTATGAATCTAAAGGAGAAGTTGCAGAAGACTGAAGGAGCTGAGCCTGTTGATGAAGGTTTTTACAAAAGTTTAGTCGGTTGCTTGATGTATCTAACTGCAACAAGACCAGATATCCTGTATGCAGTAGGTGTGCTTTTAATATTCCTAAGTTGTGCTGGTGAAGAACACTTGGTAGCTGCAAAAAGAGTGATTAGATACTTGAAAGGCACTCAGTCATTTGGTGTCAAGTTTACTAAAGTGGACAATTGCAAGTTGCAAGGCTTTGCTAACAGTGATTGGGCTGGTTTAGTCGAGGATATGAGGAGTACAAGTGGTTTTTGTTTTACTTTGGGGTCTGGATGTTTCACCTAGAGCTCAAAGAAACAAAAAGCGGTTGCTCAGTCCACTGTAGAAGCTGAGTTTCTAGCAGCTACTACAGCAGCCAATCATGCAATATGGCTGAGAAAGCTGATGCAGGATCTGGAAATGGAAGTTGAAGGACCAACCGAGATACTTGTGGACAACCAAGCTGCATTAGCCATATCTCAAAACCCTGTCTTTCACGAGAGAACCAAGCATTTCAAGATCAAGTTCTACTATTTGAGGGAAGTGCAACAAGAAGGTGAAGTGAAGCTACTTTATTGCAAGACAGAAGATCAGGTGGCTGATGTGTTTACTAAGCCACTGCAAGCAAGCAGACTTGAGTTACTGAAGAAGAAGGCTGGAATGTGTTCTGCTCCTTAAGCCAAAGAGGAGTATGTTGGTTATGTCTTAAGGACCATTTTCGGTCATTTTTGTTCTGGTTTGTTAGCTGGTTGTTTTTGTTTTACTTAGTCAACAAGATAGTAGGAGTTTGTTGTTTTCAGTTCCTATTTTGTTGCTAGTTAGTGGTGTAGTGGTTTTTTGTCAGTTACTAAGTTAGTGCAATTCAGTTTTCGTTGTTTTTAAAAGAGCTATGTACTCTTCTTGTAATTTTTTTGAGAATGTGACAAGTGTATTTCCAGATCAATCTTCTCCTGTTCTTCTACATTTGAGAGCACATTCTCTGTAAAAACAGAGAGCACATTCTATGCAACAGAATCTATCCACTGAGATGAAGGGATCGGTTTTGGTGGTTGGCCCTAATAAGCCACTGATGGACCAATGAATGTCGTGTTGGATTTGTTAGGATTTGGGCACTCCCCCAACAATTTAGACCCCTCAGCCTTAGTGACTCAAGAAAAACCCTCAATAATCTTTTTAATGGAGACTAAAAATCAAAGGTCCTTACCAAAAAAAAAAAATCAAAGGCATGTGTTAGATCCACTTAAATGTCGGCTTCAGTATCTGAACATGTTTATCAGAGATCCTGTGGGTTTGGCAGGTGGTTTGGCTGTCTTGTGGAATGATCTAGTATCTTTGTTGTTGACGTAATATGTTAATGGACTCAAACTAGAGAGGTGATTCAAATGACTTTTATGCATGCTACTGCTGCCTTTCGAGAAGGATTAAGGGTTTGGGATCAAGTCCAGCGCGTGAGCACAATGAACTTTTTGTCACGGGTTTGTTTGGTGGATTTCAATGACATACTCTAATCATTAGGAGAAGATTGGAGCTAGACAACATAAAAATAATAGAATGCTTGCTTTTCAAGATCAACTGAAGAAATGTTCACTGTTGGATAAAGAGTTAAGGGATGTGCACTTACCTAGTACTATAACAAGAGGGACTGGGATGATTTTGTAACAAAAAGGTTGGGTAGAGTTTTTGTGAACCATGATTGCAGCGTATCTTATCCAGATGCAGACCTTTACACTACCTACTACTAGCTCTGATCATAGCTCCATTATACAATCTTTCAGTGCTACTCGTCCTAAAAGAAAGAGAGAAATCAAATTCAAAGCTTTTTGGCTGAGGATGAGTGCTGGGAATTAGTGACAGAAAATTGGGTTTTTGGAGGAAGAACTGAAGAGGGTTTAAGGAAGAAGTTGGAATTTATTTCTAAGGCTTCGGCAGATAGGAGCAAACATAAACTTTCAAATGCCAGAAGACAGATAAGAAGCCCTGAAGAAGGAACTTCAGCAGAGAACAAATTCTACTGAGAATTCAATGACTGAGATGGGGTGACAGAAATACTAGGTTTTTCAACTGCTGAAAAATTTCTGAGAATGAATGGCGCCGAGATTAGAGTGCTTTGAAACTCATTGCAGCTCAGTTTTTCTAAATTCTGTGCAGCGCAGAATGGCAGAGGCTCTCAACCAGTCATTGAACATTGTCCTTGTTCTGTTGCGACAGAAATGAACATGGCTCTGACCCAGTACAAAATTTTAAAGAAGTACAAAGTTTCATGGAAACTGGTATGTTTGACCCTTCACTGAACAGAATGATCCCAAAATTCCCAAATCTAGAGAGCATGGATCAGTTTCCTCGTACAAGCTTGTGTAATTTTGCATACAAAATTATTGCAACAGTGCATGCGAACGGATTAAGGCCTTAGATTCCATAATTAACATTGGTTGCGAAAAATGAATGATCGGACACAATAATAAACAAAATAAGGAAATATATCGAACATTAAATGTATGTGGTTCATTTTGTGCGAGCTACTCTATGGGGAGAGCAGCACATGATTTCATTATAGATCAATTGATTTAACGTAAATTACAATTACACCGGAGGAACTTAAACACGTTCAAAGTATTTCCCAATCCGCAATTGCATCCAATAATTTCATTCTATAGTCTCACACAATTTCTCAAGAAACAATCACTTTGTCTCACAGAGAAGTACCCAAGTTTTAACAACAAAATTTAATCAGCTTCAGCAGTCTTGGATTGTTTGAGGAAACAATTCACGTTCATGTTTACTTTGAAGTCAACGCCAAGAAGCCCTACCTCATGAGTAATACAACTTATAAACCCCATGAAACCTACACTTGGCTTAGCCGCGAACTCACTTCACAAAGTTCTATGCAGAATGGGGAAACAAACCAATTTAGTGCTCAGTTTGTTTCGCGGAAAATATTTTTCAGAAAAACATTTTTATCTTTTTCCTATGTTTGGATTGCTTACAAAATTGAGTCAACAAAAAATGTTTTCCTATGAAAACTTAAATTAAGGAAAGTAAAATTATGGCTCTGCTTGTTTTATGAAAAATGAATGATTTGAAAAATATTTTCTTAAAAATGATTGTTTGTATTGCCTATTAATTAACCAATGAAAAATGTTTCCATTTAACAATTTATGTCTAAACATTTTCATGGACAACAAAAATATTTTTTGTTTATTTATCTTTATAAGCAATATAAGTGATTATTTTTCGAAAAGAGTTTGTCAAATCATTTATTTTCCACAAAACAAACATAGCCAAAAACTTAGAAGATATTCATGTTGGATTGAGACTAAAAGACACCGTGTTCTCTTTTCACATGCACTTGGCCGGGCTGCAGCATGCCACAACTCAGATTTCTTTTATGGATTAATCTTGAGAAATGTCTTAACAATATTTATCCTGACTCGACATTTAAGCTAAATCACATGCACGTCGCTACAATCTAAACCTCGCTACTGCTCTCTCATGATGCCTCAAGGACTCCGCAACCACACTAATTGGGGCAAAGGTGCAGCAAGATCAATCTTGACACCTACTTTTGCAAAAAGATGATGGGGAACCTTTATAAGTAGCCTTGTCAAGATGAGACCCATCAAACAAGTAAGTCGGATTTGGGTTGGGTTGAAAATGGTTCTATCCAAATAGACCTATTTAACCTGTTTTTGACACATTTTGCATGTAATGCAAATCTAATGATCCCTACTCGAATTGAACAATATTGCTAAAATACTTCCACATTTAATTCAATTTATGAAAATTCATACCTCAACTAAGGTGAGAATGTAGAAAGTGAGTATGAGATCAACTGAGGACGAGAGAAAATAAAGAGAGAGTCACAGAGATGGTTTGAATCTAAGTAAGCTATAAACACATTTACGACCCATTTAATATCTATATTATGTTTAAATCCATTTATAACCCATTTATTGAATATAATTAACCCATATAACAACTCAACCCATTATATATAGGTTAAGAAACGGATCTATGATTCTTTTTGACACGTCTAGTCAAGATTAAGGAATTTCCAACTCCACTTGCAACGTGGCTTAGCTCAACAAGAGTCATTAACTGCATAGGCACATTTGACAACTTAGTCCAAACCGGAGATTTTGACATTTCAACATCACTTTCCGATTGATTTGAATCCCCATGTGTGGTGAACGAAAGGGAAATTCGCAATATGCCAGGTGCCAGAAGACAAATACCCATTCCCAAATAGCAGGATTTCAGATTTGAAAAACGATAAATCGTTCCCCATTTTTTTTTTTCCCGACAATCTGTCCAATCTAAGGCATCACGCCCGAACAAATAATACATCTTCGAGCATACGCAGCTCATGAAAATTTCAACTTGGCAGCGCTTGTCGTTGAGCATGATGGACGGGGGTCCCGGCTCACGCGGCACATCCGTTAATGGCGTTGTGTGAAACTTACCGAAAGCGCTCCTAGAAAACTACGGCGGCCGTTTGGGTGAACACACACTGTCTGTTGTCTCCCGCGTGGCCGGACAGAGACACAAACACGAAACATCGTAGAAAATGAGGAAACAAGCAACTTTTTCGCAGGAAACATAAGTCAACTAACGTGCGGAGAGTCCAATGGGAGATGGCGGAACGTTCTTGGAAACTAGTTAGCTGTCATTTTTGGTTAAAAGTGCAGGATTTAATGTATTGTCCATATGATCATCGTATTCAAATACTTTCCGTGAAATAGAGTAAATGATGAGATTCTGAAAAAAGTCTTTTATGAAATGTGCTTCGTAGGCATACATTCAAGAGTCCAAAAAAACCCTGCTTGCTCGTGATGAACAGGACCACTAAAATCATTCTAAGGGCCAGCTCACTTGACGCGTCCCTGAAATTGAAGAAAAGATGACACACTTCTCTTCCGTGGGGTTATAAAAGAGCACGCTAATAAATCAAGACTTGCGTCTTAAGCTTGGCATCGTTGGCAGAGCATCGAAAGCAACACCGTCCTCCGCTGTCCGACGAGAACACCCCACTGATTTCAAGACCCATTTGACTCCAGAATCGTTTTGCGTTTGGGATCTAATGGATGATACGTTGGGCCTCCTCAGGATTCACATCCACAGAGGAATCAACCTCGCCGTGAGAGATGTCAGAAGCAGCGATCCTTATGTCATTGTGAGGATGGGCAAGCAGGTACTGATCTTGGGTTCTTTTCTTTCTTTTTTGTCCCCTGTTTCGGTGAATTCTCTTCTCTGGGTGTTCTTCAGCTTCTGGGGATGCTGATCTTCAGATGTTAATCAGATTGAGCGTGGGTACATGTTACAGTTGTTTTGAATCGAATCCGGAAATCTTGAATGATGGTAGATGTTGTCATGGATGCAACAATGTGTATTTGCCTAACAGGAATGAGAATAGTCAAAGGCAAGAAAGGTGAAACTTTTTCAATTCTTACTAGAGCCAGAGGAAATCTACTATCCTTCAATTAGTGCTTTGTTGCTGCTTTTCTTGTCGACATGAATGAAATCATGGTACCGTAACAAAGATAAAAAGCTGAGGCCCCTCGGTTTCAATTGCTTGAACTGATGATCCTGTTGTCTATAAATGTCTTGCAGAAACTGAAGACTCGTGTTGTGAGGAGGAATCTCAATCCTGAGTGGAACGAAAACTTGACTCTTTGTGTTGCTGATCCAGATCTTCCTGTGAAGCTTGTAAGTGACTACTGGGACCGCATCAAATTAGTAAAGTGACAGAGATGCATCTCGAAGGTTTTCGAGTCATCGTAATGACTGCTTGTTTCCATTTGTCGCAGGCCGTGTATGACAGGGACAGATTCAGCCTCGACGACAAAATGGGGGACGCGGAGTTTGATGTCAGGCCATTCCTGGAAGCCGTGACGATGGAGGCAGACTTGCGAGGCCTCGAAGATGGGACCGTGTTCAAGAGAATCCTGCCGAACCAGCAAAATTGCCTGGCTGAGGAGAGCTGCATCATGGTGAGCAACGGCGAAGTGGTGCAGAACATGTTCCTCAGGCTCCGCAATGTCGAATGCGGAGAGATCGAACTCCAGTTGCAGTGGGTTCACGTCCCCTCTTCCAGGGAATTGTGAAACCTCTCTCTCTCTCTCTTTCATATGTACATTAATGGGACTAGTTTCTTTAACTCGTGTTTTCTTTTCTTGTGCTCTTTTTTTCTGCCGAACGAAAGACTCAGGTCTCTCAATTGAGAAAAGCTAACATGTCATTAGTCATTTGAGAAGATTATTTCTCTCTCTCGGACAATTTTACAGAATTTGAAGCTGTTAATACAGAGATTTTAGACTGTAATAAGGAAGGCTTGACTTGTTAGAACGCTTGCTAACCCATTCAATGGCCGAATCACTCTAAAAGGACATTGTGGCCTTCTGGGGAGAGGGAGTAATATTGCCTTCAAGGTGGTCAACTGAAGCAGTTGCAATGCGGACAATACATAGCCTTAGGAGTTAATGAGATCATTTCTTCTTCTTGAGACAAGCATGCACTCTTCAATGCGGGCATTAGTGAGAATCATGCCTAATTATCAAAATGTAGCACTTTGCTAAACATATATCTACGGTAACCTAGCATGAAAATGTGGTGTCACAACCAACACTTGAGATGTACCACCTAGGTTTCGGCTAATGGATTACTAAGCCTAAATCTAATTCCGACTCTCCCAAGCCCATATCAATTTGCAAATCATTTTCACATAGGAGTTGCCACTAATCCTTTTTTGGTGGGTCGATTAAAAACCCAAATAAAATACGGGAGAATTACGTTACTTCTACGAACAAGAGATTAAATGAGTTTGGGAATTTGATTACGCTAGATTACTTTAACGCTATTTCGGTGCCATTTCATTTTCTTGAAAACATTTATGTAGGCAGGTTATATTAATTTCAAGCTAGATTACTAACATGCAGTGAGTGATCATGCGGGTGTGTAATCATTAAAAGAACAATCAATAAACAAAGCAAAGAAATTAACACACCAAGGCAATCAAGTATTTCTGGGGCTTTCTTTTATCTTAAAATTAAAACTAACCTATATAACATGCAATTTTAGTTAATTACATAACTTAATTCTAATAACATGTAATTTCTAATTGAATGAACTTAAGATGCGAACTATGTGACATGCACGTGACATAGCAATATGACATGACCTAAACTAAATGACAAGCGTATGATATTTTGGTATTTTTATATTAAAATTCGTAATTAATAAATACCCTAATTAAATCATGCAATCTATCCTATCGATTTATACTAAGATGACTCTTTTTATGTTTTTATATTTTAAAATTCGTAATTAAAATTGGCTAAAATTAATGAAAACTACCCTAAAAAAAGGTTATCCAATCTGCACTAGGAAATAATTTAAATTAAATCCTATTTCAATTAGGAAAGACCTTACTCTATAAACTAGATATTATCTAAACCACGCAATGGTATCTAAATTATCCTATCTATTTCTAACACGCAACCTTTTTGTATTTTCTGCAAATGAAGCAAGCAATCAAAGATAAACAAAACGTCACCCACCAAAGATAACAATAATTAGAAACGTTCTCACATCAACTTAGCAAAAATAGAATCAATATCCTAATTAATCTTAGGGCTTAAAGATCAAAATAAATTTTCTAACTGTGCAATCTAAAAATTCCATCTAAACGAATATAGATGGAATCAAAAGACCATATCACGTTGCGGATTATGAGATAAATCCTAATTGAAATTGTGCTTATTGCTCAAATATGCAAAGTTAGATAACAATAAGCATATAATAAGCAATAAAATATCCAAATTAATTCAGATAAGATCTTTACCTAAATGCGCAAATGACTTTCCAAATTTGAACTTCAACATAATAGCTCGGGCTAGAGGGACCGCGGTAGTGGCTAGATTGGAGTTGCAGCTGGATGGCTCACGATCTCACCGGAAGAACTGTCGAGTCAACCGGAGTAGGTGGCAGCGACGTTTTCACGATCAGGTCAGGAACGTCACACCTTGTAGCTGGGCTGAACAGATCAGTGAAGGCAGCAGCTCGTTGGTGTGGGACGGGAAACCACAACAGTTGGACTCAAGGAAAACAGAGCAAGTGTCCTGTTTAAAGATAGAGCAGGAACAACACTAGTCAATCTCGGCTGGTTCGTCGTCGGAGCAGCAAGGACTGGACGTCGTCGTTGGCTGGCCACGGTAGTGCAGAGGCGTCGTTGGACTGGATCAACAACAGCGACACGACAAGAAAGGCAACCAAGCCCGTTTCTGTCTATAGAGAGGTAGCTTTTATACGGTCGACCTATGCACTTTAAAAGAGGAAGTATGAATATATGAAAGAAAAGCCATCTACCGACTTCCTTTTTTATGAATAACAAATACTGTCAAAAAGATATATTGCTTAATAATATGATCAAACATACGTCCCACGTGCAATATTACCTCTTATTCAATATTTCTTACTGTGGATAATGCTAGACATATTTTCTTGCTTCTTTTTATTCCCTTTGTCCGCATGGCACCAACTTAGCCAAATATTTTCTTTTCTTCTTTGCATTATTCACCCACTGGTGTCCTTAAATTCAAAGATACGCGTGAAGATGATACTTGTCCTGCATGTTATTTCTTCCTTTCTTTAGAGAATACAGTCAGATGCAATTAATTTCCTTCCCTCTTAGTCTTATATTTGGCTGAAAATGCAACATTTCCCTGTTGCCTCTGATTTCAACAAGATAATGCAATATCCGCTCGATAACATTGGATCTTCAGCCACAGAGATTTAAGAAGAAAACTACAGAAATCCTGCACTCTTTCACGTGTATTTCTCTAAGGGAGTTGAACTTTCAGGAAAATATTTCAATATATTATGCCCTTTTCCATGTGAATATTGTTATCTTGCCCAAATCCTTCCTTCTTCATTTATCTGATCATGCCGTGGAGAAGAATTCTCTAAGTTCACCAAACTTTCGGCCATTGCATGGGCTTTTGGTCAATTTCTTTAGCTCACGCGGGCTTAGTTCAATTAACTTAATTAAGCACAGAACTATCCATTCAAGTTTATCCACCGCAGGCCAATTTTTATGCTCCTGATAACTCTATGCTATGTAATTTTAATATTTTTGTTAGGGGTTGAAGTTTAGTCCCTTTTTAAATGGTGAGCCAAAATTTAGGTGTCAACCCGTGTTTCCCCCTCCTGACCTCGGTGCATCAAGCTTTGTTCGCTTTTCTTTTGGTTCACGCATGTCACCATCCGATGTGCTGCTTCCATGGCTCGCCGGAGCAAGTGACGCTGGCGCTGCCGTATGCACGGGTTCACGGGCGACGCCATGGGATTGGGCCTTTCAAGACCAATGGGCCTATGTAGTATGGGTTGCATCCGATTTCCTTAAATTTTCACCTTGGACCGTGGTCCAGGCGTCGGGCGTCATGACCTAGATACCTAAAACTCATTTTTAAGGTCAAATCCAAAAGTAAAAAGACACCTTCTAGCAAAAAAAAAAAAAGTAAAAAGACACCAACATACACGAAAAAATTACCTTACCTTTCAAACTTACAAGGAAAAAAAGAACACAGAGTTATCATTTCAGAAGAAAAACAAGCACACTTAAAAAGGACCCAAAAAAAGTACCAACTATAACTCGAGGACAAAAGTATCACGGTTAACTTATATGTCCAAAGAAGCTTATGATATGACATCTAACTTTGGCTGACGACTAGGAAATGTACAATGGACATTGAAGTTGAGTTAAATGGACGCCATCTCTTTTGAAACAAACACGGCATTGTTTGAGTAAGATTGTAGCTCATTCTTACTTGATAATAGAGAGAGAAAGAGTTTAATATCAAATTGAATATTAAAATTGGATGGTCATGATTTCGAAACTCATGGAGTTCGAGCAAGTCACCGGACCATGCAAGATGACCTCAACCTTGTGTCATCACAATCGTCCACTTGGTCTCGTCGCGGATACACGATCTACTACCCTTCAAAAAAACATCTAGGGTTTCAAACTCGCAGACAAACCAAACATGATTTACTGTCAACTTGCTTTTACTTTTTTTTTGGTTTATTTCCTTCGGTTTTCCTTTTTTTATTTTATTTTTTCTAAAATGACTAACATGGCAGCCACATTAGCGCATCTCACTTCAAAAAAATAATAAAAAGTCATATCAACCTTTTCCGTTAGCCAAATTGAACGAAATTAACGAAGGGATTTGATTATGACTTAGTTGCATTTTTCAAAAGTTTTAGAATTTAATTGAATTTTCGCAATAAATTTTACGGCTTTCGGTGTACTTATCCGTTTATTTATTTAGTAAGGTTATCCATTGATTTTGTAACATTCGTTTAATTGTAAGGATGGGCTATAATTCTTTAGTAATGAATTTCTTTTATTGATCCTCTAATGTCATTTATTTATCAAATAGATGGTGTCTTGTTATATAACTTTTTTAATGATCCTATAACACAATATATTGATGATATATGCACTTTCATGTCATAGAAACCTTTTAAGTTTTCTTCAAAAAAATGCTTGTGTTAATTAGTAACTTTTTATTAATTTGCCAATGTTCATAGTATTAAATAGACGGAACCATGAAATATCACTTTCAGCCTATGTAGACATTTTCAAATAGTACATTTCTATAGACAAGTATTTCAAAACATTAATTACTAAGATATATGCAATCATAGACTATAACTTTTACATCTAACTATATATTGATATTGTGAAAGGGTCACGTTTTTTTTCACTCCTCATATATCTTAGACACTCTGTTTTTTATTGTTTTGACCATCCTAACCCTTGTGGGGCCTACCGCTTCCGGTACAATTTTATATGGTTCTTTTTTATTATTTGGTGAACTCGTTTTGTTCCTTCCAGTCTCACTTTCCTTTTTCTTCTTTGTTTTTATGCCTCCCACTTGTCTCTTTGTTCTCTCTTATAGGCCATTTTCTTTTTTCTATGCCTCCTAATCATTCTTCTTCTTCTTCTTCCACAAATCTCTATTGCATCTGCAATCCGAAAAAAAACTGCTTACTTCAACAGTCCGCTCCCTTCTCATTCGCTATTGGAGCTACGGTTCTAGCAAAAACTTGTTTTTTTCTTTTTTAGTTTTCTTGATCTTGAATCATGCTCATTCTGGTCGCTGTTGAGTATTTCTTGATACTTTTTTTTTTCTTAAAAGTGAATTTCAATTTTGGGTGATGGAAATGTTTGGTCTTATGTTTCACTCCTGCGTTTAGAGCGTAGAGCATAGTGTGCATCAAATAGTGTTTGTGAATAATTGTGCAGTTGCTTGAAATTTATTTTTCGTCACACGCAGCAGAGTGACTACAATTAGCTTTAGCTTTATGTTGTTCTTTTGGTATGTTCTTTCTCTTTATTCCAGGTGATTTTGATTTCCACGTTGGAGGTTTTGTTTTGTTGTCTATGAGTATATTGCTTTACTTTTCTGTAATTTCACCTGAAATTCAAAGCTTAAGCATGTGGCCTATTGCCCTCAACTTTTATGCCTAGACATGGTGAAGACACCTTTTTCTTGCTCTATTCTCTCACATGTGCAAGAAGAGGAGAAAAAAATATAAAAAAGGGAAGAGAGAGAAGCGATGCTTGTCAATATTACCTTCCATGGTGCAAAAAGAGCCTGCATATGGAGAAAAGGGGCTCGTAGGGGGAGGTCAACAGTGAGCCCAATCCGGTGCGAGCGGAAGTGTGGAAACGACGGAGTTGGCATCATAGATAATCAATAGAGGACAACGGGACAACGGGGTTTGCAGAAGAAAATGAAGGAAGATGAGGAATGGAAGGCGTAGAAAGAAGAGAATGACTTGCAAGAGAGAAAACAGAAAGACTAGTGAGAGGTGTGGAAAGAAAGAGTAGGAAGGAAAGTAGGAGGAGAAAAAGAAGAAACAAAATAAAAAGAGTTGACCAAATAATAAAAACAGACTCTTCATTTCAAAATTGAAAGACTTCATTTCAAGAGGAGAAAGTTTCTCCTTCACTATCATCTAGCGGACGTACGGCTACATCATCAAAATGGTAGGAAAAATTGGAAGAAGAAGGGTTTTCATCCTTTTTCCTTTGAATGATAAAATTTAATTACCACTCTGCCATTAGTTTAATCAACTTTGAGTGAGGGATCTGTCTCGAAACATGAATGCATGAAGTTGTCTGATTATTATCTACATAGATCAAAGAGCATCTTTTGCTCTTGAGGAGCTTGATTAGGGGCATGATTTTGAACTCTAAACACCATTTGGTAATGAAGGATTGCCACAACAGATTTGGGAGTTTATGGGGCTCCATAGATTTGTAACTGGACTTTCAAAGTAGCAAGTAAACAACAGTCTAAAAGAGCTAAATTAAAGTTAAACAAGTGTGTTAAGTAGTGTCATACGGGCCACTATCGAGAGACTTTTACGATCGTGGAAGGTAAGTGGGAGGTAAATAGCACCATAGTAGAAGTGTCTATACCCTTGTTGGAGCCACTAACGGAGAAATTTTTAGGAATCACATCTAGTTGCTCCAACTCGTGATCTTGTGCAATAACTAAGACAAGTAATACACGAATACAAATATGTCTTACATAGGATAAAAAACATTGTTGTAGCTAATGCCCTATTGTTAAGGATCCTTCTTTGCAATAAGTCTCGCCTTTTATCTCATTAATTTGACACCTAGAATTCCCTCCTTTCATTTGTAGACTCATTTGCACCTGACAATTTTTAGGCATTAGGTACTTTGATCAACTCCCATGTTCAATTCCAATGGAGGGATTCCATCCCTTTGCTTAAAGCTTCTAGCCACTATGATGACTCAGTACTGGCCATAGTCTCAGAGTTAGACAAAGGCTCATCTATCTCCACCTCATCACTAACATTCAATACATAGGCAATATAATAATAACTATAACATACCAATAGTTTGATTTGCCTTCTTTGTTTGCCCGTAGCTATTTTGTGTCGTGGCTCTGCTACTTTTTAAGTACCACCGATTTCAAGAACTGCTGTCTCATCTGCAATCTCAATCTCTATTACCTTTGAGGTCTCTCGAGGCTCCAGCTAAAGCTCCACCTCACTATTGATACCATGGTCCATTTGCTATGCTAGTTGAGTCTTAAGATTCCTCTTTCAAAGCATAGCAATCTCGTTTAAAATCATGTCTCTGTTGACTAGAAAATCGGATGATCTGGGATTTGTGCACCACAACTGGGAGCCTTTCATCCCTTGTGCATGACCCATAAATATGCACTTCTTCGCCATGCTCAAGCTTACCATCACTTGCATAAGCGAATGCATGACATCCAAATACTTGTAATTCAGTGCAGTCAATAGGTGTCCCTGTCCATACTACCTAAAGAGTCTTCCATTTGATAGCAGATGATGGAGATTGATAACCAAGTAACATGCAATGTTTACTGCTTTGACTCAAAATTCATTACCAGTCCTGCATACATGCACCAAGCTCACTCAAGTAGAATTTTGTTCTTCCGTTCTGCAATGACATTCTGCTATGGTGTCCTAAGAGCTGTGCGGTGTCTTACAATCTCTTCTTTTGACAGAACTCGATAAAATCCTTGCCATAAAACTTCATGCTGTTAATTAGGTACTTGATCTGTTTACATGAGTGCTTAACTTCTTGAACCGATTGAACGCCTCGCATTTATGCTTTAGGAAATGTACCCATACCTTTCTTGAATAAATGTCGATGACTGTTACCATATATCGGGCATCTCCTTAGAAAAAATAGAGATGGGCCTTAGACATTTGAATGAATATATTCAACTGATTATTTGGTTGAATGAATAGCTATATTGAATTTAATTTGGCGCTGCTTCTCAAAGATGCAATGCTCACATTTGTCTAGCTTTCCTATCTTCTAACCTTTCACTACCCCCTCTCACTCAGCATCATCATACCTACCTCACTCATCTGCCCCAACTACATTTGCTATAACTAAGTCAATTTTGAGTCTAGCTCACTTGATGAAACTACAGCAGCCCCTATCACGATTTTTTCTAGTAGATGATAGAGAAAATTCACCTTCTTCCCATTTATCACTGTCATGAAACCTTAGAGATTTCCAATACTCTACCTTAGCGGTGTACTTGCATTGATGTCATTGAGTGTCCCTAGAGAAGTGTGATTTTTCTTGAGCTCCACTACATGCCTCTTGTTTATTAGTGTGCACTCTACGTCATCATGCATCCGAATTTAGAATATCCCTATTCCCACAAACTTGCAAATTGCATTGTTCCCCATAAGAAATTTACCACAATTTATATTATGATAAGTTGTGAGCCTGTTTCTTATTATGAGTCATGTGATAGGAACACCCAAAATATAGTACCTATTCGTCTCTTGACGAACTGGTAGTCACACAAAGGATGGCCTCGACATCATTGGTGCTCTCCTTTTGTAACATTTGCCGCACTACTTAAGGCATTTTGCCCTCCACCTTTATTTCTTAGCTTTGGATAATGTGCCCCTCCTTGTGACACTCAAAATACTTCAAGTGACCCCTGCACTTCTTATGTCACAGCTTTGATATGCTTTTACCTCTACTGTTGGGCCTCCGATGCATATCTACCTTGAATGACCAATCCTCACACTACATCCAGTGCTAGACTATCATTACGTAACTTTTTCCGCCACTCCTTAGAGAATAGGGTGAATTTTACATCATTTGTGGTAATCATAATACGCCATTGTAATTGTGAATTAGTAAAGTGCTCCGATGACTCTAGTAGAGAGACCAATAATATCATGCCTAGGTTTCATCGGCTAAGACCTCAATGATGTTCTTCCAATCCATCATGAGTTTGTTAAATTCGTCTAGGTTGGTTCTAATAGATATACCTTCAGCATATCGGAACTCAAACATACTCTTTATCATGTATAGGCGATTATTCAAACCCTTTGTTAAATAGAGGCTTGAATTTTTCCCCATAAATCCACGACATCCTTCTCCTTGGCCACTTTTATTATCACATTAGCTGATAGGTTCAACACGATTATACTCTTCGCTCTCTCCACTAACTTGTCTTTATTAGTATCCTTCATCGTTTCCGGCAACTTAGCCTTGCCATTTAACACCTTGGCCAAAGTTGGGTTGTTATAAGCGCACACATATTAGCGCTTCACAACCCAAAGTTGTTCCTTTCGTTAAATTTCCCAATTTCTACTTTGTTTTAGACATAATTGTAAAGTCTCAACTCTGATATCAATTGTTGTAATATATTGACGTGGAAGTCACTCAACCCTTTGCAATTAAATCAGGATTGAGAGAAATTGAGAGAGAAATAAAATGAGGAACAATAAAAGACATGAGAAATATACATGGTTCGATCCAAGTGTCGATATCTCCGTCCATAGAGCTAGCTGTAAATAATACACTAATCAATTGGGGAAATACATGATTACAATCTCTTACACACTTGAGTGTTTCTAATTCTAAAATTACATATGATACCCATAATGTTTTTATCACAAATCTCACTGTACCCCAAGGAGGAAGTCCCTTCTGGTCGGATAAATAGAAGAAGGGATAATGACATAAATGATCATTGAATTTTGATCTAATGAGTAATTTAGTTCTTGAACTTTTAATTAGTTCAATGTGATCTATTAACTTTAGTCTAATTGCAATGTGGTCATTGAACTTTTAAATTTGTTCAATATGGTCTATGAACTTTTGGTACATGTTCAACTTAGTGCTTGAATTATAAGAAAATGTTAATTGCTTTTCATTAATTCAAGTTAAGAAATAATATTGAACATTTTCATATAGTTCAGGTACTCAATTGAATATATACCAAAAGTTCAGGAATCATATTGAATAACTTAAAAGTTCAGGTATCACATTACACATTAGGCTACAGTTTAAGGGTCACATTGAATAAATTAAAAATTCAGATATTATATTGTATATTAGATCAAAATTTAGAGATCATTTATGTCATTTTCCCTGTAAAACATAAATTAACAAAAGGACCAAGGACCATTCCAAAAACACAATGATTTGTTGTTTTTATTTTATTTGTGTTGTCTTTCCCCTACATGTCTTCTCTTGTGACGCTGCTTCCCCTTTTAAAATGTTTTTGGAACAGCACCAAACTATCATCAAACTAAAAGACTAAGAAAGCCATCCAATGTCCACGATTAGTCCAAGGAAAGCTGAAGCTCCATTTTAGCTTTGCACCAACTGGCAACCATTCTCTTGTGCATACGCTCCCGATTCATGAAACTCTACGAAGCAGAACACACTCAAACAAACTAGAAAGCTCACGGTATGCGTCCATTGTACTCACGTGTACTCCAACTTGTCCGCGGGTACGGAGCTCTGGCCTGCACTGTGATTGTTGAACTCGCACACCTCGACCCCACCAGCACCACCACTAGCGCCAGCTCCTCCGCCGAGGGCTTGCCAAAGGGGCTTCGGGAGGCAACTGCGGAGGCGTAGTTCGTCACAGACAGCCGAGCGGAGCCGTTTCTTGAGACAAAGAGAGAAGGGCAGAGGACGAATCGCCATTGGGGGGCTTTGGAGGTGACGGCGTAGGCGGAGGCGGCTGTGTGGTCGAGATCTGAGCCATCAATGGGCTCTGGGAGGCGATGGTGGAGGCAACTAGCGGAGGCGGAGGCGCGGTCCACAAAAAGAGCCACGCTTCGCGAAGGAAAGTGAGAGAAAGCAGATGGGTTTTTAGGAAGGGGATGGTGGAGGCAAATGGTGTAGGCAGGGCGTGTTGAATATATGTCTTGAGTTTAAGCCCGAAGTGAAAATCTAAATATTTTGAATTGGATATTTTGCGGACGTCCGAAATCGAGCAAAAGAAATATTGGAAATTTGCTTTCCTAATATGCAAGAGTTGGCAGCAAAACAAGAAGAAAAAAAAATACTGAAATTGACTTTCCTAATTGGCGTTGCATTCAAGACTTTGACTTTGTCTGGATATGGCTATTTCCTTGTTTACAAACTGGGGTCAGACTCCTTGGAGGTGCTATACAATATATAATTATTTAAGGGCTTGTTTTCGGAGAGTAGAGCTTGCATGTGTTTTGCAAGTGACACCGTGAACAGAGGGTGTGCTATTGTTGCCGCAAAAAGATTGCCCGAAGCGTCGCTCTACAAGCGAGTGCTTGGTTGTGGGTTCGTGATTTTGTTCGTGGAATTACATCTGAGTTCAAGTGTTTGTAGCGATTAAATCTTGTGTTAAGATTTGTGAACAATTCTTTTGCGAGATTGAGAGATTATTTCGCGAGAAATTGTGAGGCTAAACACTGCGTGAGTTATTGGGTGTAATTGGGGCTTGGGAAACACCGAGAGTGTATGAGTAACTCGAGTGTGGTTGTAATCTTCGTTGTATCGCTTGATCTATAGTAGAATTCCGTGCTACTCTCCCCGTGGACATAGGTCGCTACGACCGAATCACGTAAATCTGATGTCCGATTTATTTTCTTATTCTGTCAAATTTATTGTTCGATCGCTTGGCTTTCGCAACAATTGGTATCAGAGCTTGGCTTGGTTGAGTTGAAGTGAATTGATGGCGATAGAAGAAGGAAAAGTGAGAATCGACAGATTTGATGGGAAGGATTTTGATTTCTGGAAGATGCAGATTGAGGATCAACTATATCAGATGAAACTGCACGTGCCCCTGTTTGGGGAGAAGCTAGAGACGATGAAGCAAGCTGATTGGGAATTGCTGGATAGACGAGCTTTGGGTGTTATTCGGCTGACGTTGGCTCGTAACGTCGCGTTTAACATCGTGAATGAGAAGACCACTGCGGGTTTGATGAAAGCCTTGTCAGACATGTACGAGAAGCCCTCTGCAATCAACAAAGTCTACTTGATGCGACGTCTGTTTAATTTGAAGATGAGCGAAAGTGCATCAGTTGCTGATCATATTAATGAATTCAATGTGATCGTTAGTCAATTGAGTTCAGTTAATATTGACTTTGAAGATAAGGTACGTGCTTTGATTCTATTATCCTCATTGCCTGATAGTTGGAATACTACTGTTACTGCTGTTAGTAATTCCTCTGGGTCAATAAGTTTGACGTTTGATGGTGTTCGAGATTTAATTCTGAGCGAAGACATCCGTAGAAGAGAATCTGGCGAACATGTATCTGCTGCTTTAATAGGTAAAAATAAAGGAAGAACTGGTACACGTGTTAGCAGAAGTAGTATGAACTCGAATAGACGAAGTCAGTCTAGGACTGGTGGTATTGTCTGTTGGAGTTGTGGCAAGAGGGGGCATCTTAGAAGAGATTGCCTTAAGCTGAAGAACGACAAAGGTAAGGGAATTAGAGTTGATTCTGCGGATGATATTGCAGCTATAGCTGATGGTAATTTGGATGATGCTGATTATGTCTTGTCTGTCACTAATAATTCGTCGTTTGGCGAATGGATTATGGATTCTGGTTGTTCTTTTCATGCTACACCAAACAGGAATTGGTTTACTACTTATCAGTGCACGGATAATAGTAAAGTGCAGTTGGAGAACAATTATGAATGCGATGTTATTGGTGTTGGTGATGTCAGAATCAGAATGTATGATGGTATCGTGTGGACATTGATTGGACGAAGCATGTTCCTGAGTTGAAGAAAAATCTGATTTCCTTGAGTGCCCTAGATTCAGCTGGGTGTCGGTATTTTTCAGAATGTGGAGTTCTGAAAGTTGTTCGAGGTACCTTGGTGATAATGAAAGGAATCAAGTATAATGGCCTGTATGAGCTTCAAGGAGAGATAGTGACAGAATTCACTGCGGAGACGTCGAACGCATCGGTTTGAGAGTCTGAATTGTGGCATATGCGTTTGGGGCACATTAGTGAGAGAAGCCTGAAGGTTCTAAGGTGAAAGAAATTTGCTATGTGGTTATGTGGCTAACGAACTGAATGTATGCAGGTGTTGTGATTTAGATCAACGGCGGAAAGTGCAGTTTAGTACGATTGTCAGAGAAACCATGGATATTGCAGAATTAATTCACTTGGATGTTCGCAGGTTGTCGCGATTTCCTTCAAGGAAGAGTGCCAGATTTATACTAATAGTTGTTGATGACTACTCGAGGAAGACGTGGGTGTTTGTGCTAAGGCACAAGTTTGATGCTGTTGTCAGGATCAGACAGTTAAAAGCTTTGATCGAAAAGGAGATTAGTAAAACGATCAAGCAGGTGCGGACTGACAGTAGTATGAAATTTTAATCAGAGCTATTAAACAAATTCTACATGAAGGAAGGCATAGTGAGACACCGCACTAGTGTCAATGAATCATAGCAGGTTGCAGAGTTGATGAGCAAAATATTACTAGAGCTGATCCATAAAATGCTCTCTAGTGCTAGTATGGCTAGAAGGTTTCTAGCGGATGCACTTAGTACGGCGAGTTACCTGAAGAATAGATCCCCATCGACTGCGATTGAATGTCGAACTCCCGAAGAAGTGTGGTCAGGTAACGTTGCTGATTATTCTGTTCTTAGAATATTTGGTTGTCCATGTTATGTTCGAGTTAGTGATGGTAAGCTCGATGGAAGGACAAGAAAGTGCATGTTCCTAGGTTATGCACAAGGTGAGCGGGGCTATAAGTTGTGGTGCCTGGAATTAAATTCACTTGTTATCAGCAGAGAAGTTATATTTGACGAGTCTGCAGTACTTCTGGCTAGGAGTGTTAATAGCAGTGTTCATACGGATCTGAACGGTGTTCAGCTTGAGGTGGAGTTGCAGCCAAAGACTCCTGAGGTAGCGGGTGCTAATGAAGTAATCGACACGGATGGTATTTGTAGCGAGGTGGAGCCTATTGAGCCAACAGTTGCTATAACTGCTGATATTGATAAGGTGCGTATTCAATCTTTTGAACAGATATGGTTGTAATGATGGTTTTGCTTTATCTGCGATTGAGGAGCTTGTGTCGAAAAATCCTTGTGGAGCAGTTAAAGGTGCATGTGGAGTTGGTATTCTGATAAGGTCCACGGCTATGGCGAAGTTCAAGCGAGGCTTGGACTTGAAAGACGTATGTGGCGGTTGAGCCCATCGGGGGCTGTGGGAGAGTAGTAGCGAAATTCGGATTCTATTAAAGCGATTGTGATTTGGCTCAAACGTCGAGCCAAGGTGGAGATTGTTGAATATATGTCTCTAGTTTAAGCCCGAAGTGAAAATCTAAATATTTTGAATTGGATATTTTGCGGACGTCCGAAATCGAGCAAAAGAAATATTGGAAATTTGCATTCCTAATATGCAAGAGTTGGTAGCAAAACAAGAAGAAAAAAAAATACGGAAATTGGCTTTCCTAATTGGCGTTGCATTCAAGACTTTGACTTTGTCTGGATATGGCTATTTCCTTGTTTACGAACTGGGGTCAGACTCCTTGGAGGTGCTATACAATATATAATTGTTTAAGGGCTTGTTTTCGGAGAGTAGAGCTTGCATGTGTTTTGCAAGTGACACCGTGAACAGAGGGTGTGCTATTGTTGCCGCAAAAAGATTGTCTGAAGCGTCGCTCTACAAGCGAGTGCTTGGTTGTGGGTTCGTGATTTTGTTCGTGGAATTACATCTGAGTTCAAGTGTTTGTAGCGATTAAATCTTGTGTTAAGATTTGTGTACAATTTTTTTGCAAGATTGAGAGATTATTTCGTGAGAAATTGTGAGGCTAAACACTGCGTGAGTTATTGGGTGTAATTGGGGCTTGGAAAACACCGAGAGTGTTGGAGTAACTCGAGTGTGGTTGTAATCTCCGTTGTATCGCTTGATCTATAGTGGAATTCCGTGTTGCTCTCCCCGTGGACGTATGTCGCTACGATCGAACCACGTAAATCTGGTGTCCGATTTATTTTCTTATTCTGTCAAATTTATTGTTCGATCGCTTGGCTTTCGCAACAGGGCAATTTTACGACCGAAGGAGGCAAAGTCGCAGAGGAAGGAAGAGGAAGTCAGGAGTGGGAGAAAATTTGAGCGGGAGGAGTGAGGGAGAGAGAAACCAGGTGAAAAGTGAATATTTGAGCAGTAGCAGCGAAGCTACTGGAAGGTTAACGGAGGATGAGAGAGAAGGAAAAAAGTCAGATTTTTTAATAAATTTGATCTGTGCGCTCACTTGCTACGTGCCACGCGCTCAGTGAAGTCATGTATTGCCTAATTGGAGTATTTCACTCGGGCCAGTATTTTCTCCCAAAGGTGAGACAATGTGTCTCATCGTTGCTGGTTGGCGCCCTTCAATAAATGCCACGGTCTGGATGTCCACTGTGCGTGAAGGGGATAGATGTCTCCGTTGCGCCTTGTAAAAGTATACCATCTCATTTATTTTCAACAGAAAACAACAAATCTGTCACATGATACGTGGCTGAAGAACAAATCTATCTCCTATGGCCAAACTTAAATGAAACCCATTCGCAGTTTGTGAGAGTTAAAGAAATTAATGTTGGAACCCTTATACTGCTTCTTTCTTCTACGTATGCAGATAGAATTAAAGTTGGAAGAAAAAAAAATCGAAGACCTCATGAAAGTCCAAAATGGACTTAAATTATTCGCATGATTTGGACCTTGTCTATTCGATAGGCTCAAAGTTGAGATATAATTTTAACAAGCTGGAATGAGGTGTTGGTCAAAGCGGATTGACTTGATCTATTCTTCAATGTCCTTTGAAGGTGGATTGGTTTTCTAATGGATTTGATGGGAGAGAAGGAAGTAGGCTTAGGAAAGGCGGAGTAAAGATTTTCGAGAGGAAGTTGAGTAGTGGAGATCTCCCATCTTCATTGAGGTAGGAAACCTCATAAAAATAATCGATCTTAGAGGAATTAGATTTACGGAATGCGATTGGAGAGTCTAAAATAACAAGGGCATCGACATATATAGGAGTAGTATTTTCTATAGATTCGATCATGATGGAATGGATCCTCCTCTTAATGCTGACACATTATAAGGCATTGACTTATTATCTTAGCTCAATCTAGATGATGCTAGATCTGAAACAATGATGGGGCTATAGAATAAGCTAATGATTCCTGAGACAGTTATGCTATCCCACAATACACGGCCTTTCTCTCGGTTTTTCAAAGGAATTGTCTCTTAGCCTCTAGAAATCATTAATCTATATTATAAGGCTCTCAGTTTTGAAATATCCTACTTCATTGATCCAGTGGTAAGTAGAGAGCATATTTGCGGAATCAATTTTATTGTATTGAACTAATGTGTAATCTTAAGCTTCTTATTAACATCAAACTTCGAGGTTGAGGAGAAGGTGCTTAGAAGGCCAAGAGGGAATTGTATATAGAATTAGAGATTTTCAAAACACTAATCTTGTTCCAACTTCTTAAATAAGTTGCTCTTATATAAGTGGAGCCAAAGGTAATATTGTAACAATTCAAGCACGCTACTACAATAATACAATTGCGTTTAGGATCGCTAGACATAAAGGATCGCGTCATTATTTAAGATGCTTTTGCAGGCAAAAGGACACTATTAAGATACTTTGACCAAAAGCAATGGCCCTTGTAAATAAGCAAAAGAGGTTTGCCAAGTGACATCAAAGCAAATCATAGGTGATTCGGCCTCATGCGAACTTTATCCATTTTATATTTATGTAAAATGGCAAAACTTGATGGTTAGCGTTAACTAGCTCAAAGAATGTAAGTTAGGAAACAATCCATACAAAATGGTGGTCCACGGCAATGCTAGGACAATCAACCCGGGAGTACTATACGAGATATTTTTATATTTTTCTTTTCATTGCAAAAGGAATATGGTTTTTCTAAATCGTTCGAAGTCCCCTATGGATTTTCTAGCTCTTTAAAAAGATTTTCGTTCCAAGATTCGACCCTGCGGATTGAATGGACGCAACCACGTGAAAAGAATCGTATTGAAATGGAGATCCATTTGTACCATCGCAAATGATAATGATTGACAAAGAGAAGAGAACGGTTGCATTCTTTCCTCGGTATTAGAAACCGACGTACATCTGCCTTTTTGCGAAAAGCGAAGGGGCACGTGGCTCCTAAAAGAACGGATGGCAACGTTGGACTTCGAGTGTACTTAAAAACATGATCTGCAAACTGTTCAGCGATAGCTTCACAGAGAGAGAGAGAGAGAGAGAGAAAGAGAGAGAGAGAGAGAGAGAAGGATGCAGAAAGGTTCGTTGCTCGGAGTGAGGAAAGGATCGTGGACCGAAGAGGAAGATGTTCTCTTGAGGAGCTGTATCCAAAGGTGCGGAGAAGGAGAGTGGCATCGAGTTCCTCAGAGATCAGGTACTGTATCATTTAAGGGTGATTAGTTCCCGGTCCGGTTCGATTCCAAGGTGGAACTGAGAACCGGACCGAGAGAACCGATTCCCAATTTTGGGAACCGCGGACCGGATCGATTGGTTCTAGGACCGGGAACCGACTGGACTGCCAGTCCGGTCCGGTTCCGGTCCAGTCCAATGAAACTAGTCACTTAGAGTTTAGTTTTTTGTTTTTGGTTAAACACTTAAGATTTGGTTCACATTTTACAAATTTTTGTCAATGAGTTTATGTCAATGAAGTTCACTTAGGGTTTAATTCATATTTTACTAATTTTTATCAATGAATTTATGATAATTAAGTTCACTTAGAGTTTAGTTTACATTTTATTATTTTTTTAAAGAAACAAATAATAAAAATATATATTAAATAGTCGGTCCGGTCTGGTCGGTCCGATTCCCCCTTGGAACTGGGAATTGGACCGCCCGGAAATCAATTCCGCTTTTAGGAACCGGAAAACGGACCGATAGTCTCGAGAACCGGACCAAACCCGTCGGTCCGGTCCCGGTTTGGGTAGTGTAAGTTGTTCACCCCTAGTATCATTGTATTAGAAGATTATTCTTGCTTTTTATTTGCATATATGTGTGCACGCATAAGTTTGTATGAGGATGGAGACCATTATTTTCTTGTAGCATCGAATCCGTATAGCCCACTTGGATCTAAGATTGGCAATTCGTGTCGGGTCATTATATTTGATTTTTGTTGAATATTCGTGTTATCACAATTCTTACTGGAGTGCAAAGTTTTTCTTTCGTTAAAATGAGTGGATGTGTCATACGTCAGTTTCGAGATTAGTGAAACTTCTTGAGTTCCCCATTTGTATCAAGAAAAGTGATCCCTGCTTGCAAACAATATATTTTATTTTTGTGTTAATTCAGTCCTGCCTATTAATTTTAGCCGGATTTTACTAACGTGGAAGCCGGCCGGTCGCCGGCGCTGACGTGGACAACTTTTAATAATATTGTAATATTTTTTTGATTTTTTTTTGAATTTTTTTCTTTGTTTTTTTCTCTCCCACCCTCCCTCCTCCAGCCGGTCGCCGGACCGGCAATCGGCCAGAGGCCAGAGGTCAGTGAGGAGGTCAAACTCGCGTCTGGTGAGCCTCGTTGGCCATTGGCGAGGCTCGCCCTCACCAGCGACGGCGAAGGCGAGCCTCGCCATGGCTAGTTGCGGCTTGTGGTGAGGGCGAGGGTGAGGGCTTGAGCCTCACTAGCGGTTGGGTGTAGCACGATCTCACTGGATCTAGTGAGGAAAAAAAAGAAAAGAAAAGAATAAAAAATATTATTAAAAGTGGTCCACGTTAGCGTTGACGACTGGTGACCAGCCAGTCGACTTCCACGTCAGCAAAATCCGGCCAAAATTAGCCGGAAGGACTGAATTGGCATAAAGATAAAAGGTTTATGATTAAATTGACACCAAAAAAAGATTTATGACTCAGTTGGCATTAATGCAAAAGATTTACGACTTTTTTGACACTTTTCCCCAGTACTATGTATACACATCAGCAAAGAGAGAGAGAAAGAGATTACTGAGTTCACGTTCATTTTTCTTGAGCTTGTAGGTTTAAATAGGTGCAGGAAGAGCTGCAGATTGAGGTGGTTGAACTATCTGAAGCCTAACATCAAGAGAGGGAAATTCCAAGACGATGAGGTCGATATGATCATCAGGCTTCACAAACTTCTTGGGAACAGGCAAGTACACATGCTAAGAAAAGGTCACATGTGAAGTGCATTAGTCCGTTTTAATAAAGTTACTTATATGGTGTTGAGCCTACCTGCGTTATTCACGACAGCTTCACTATCTTCCCGCTCCAAAAATTGATTAAGGGTTGCATCCACGGAAACAAACGACAACAGCAAGTATAAACTGTGTTAAGGATTAGGTATCCGATTTTATGAATGACCCTACTTGAAAAGGGAGACGTGTCTCCAACTTTGGCCTATGTTTTGACAATGTTGAGTCTCTCATACATATGCAAAACCATTTAGAGTGCATCTTGTGTCTGATGACCACCACTAGATAGGACAAAGGCGGATACATGGCCAATAAAGTCTGAAAGAATTACTACCACAAACTATCTGATAGGATTCTCTATGTGGGAAGAGACAATTTCTCTATTTCAGAAATGTTCAAAGGATTAGGTACGTTCGATAATTGATCTTGCCAGTGAAATGTGACCCATTAGATCCAACCGTCTAGATACTGTTTAATAAATATCACACATTCACCGATCATTAACCGAGTACTAGCAGTGGTGCTCATTAATCGTCGACTTCGGGAGGGATCGCTTACTAGTTGCATGGTGGTTTATATATTGTTCTTAGATCTAGTCACTCCCGATCATGGTTACAGGTATAAGAAACTCGAGAGATTATTTGTCTATGTAGATTCTGCTTATGTAGGCCCAAAAACAGTAGATTGAGCTAAATTCAATTTCACTCTTCGGGTAGAAAACAAAAGCAGGAATTAACCTATCATTTTGCAATCCGCCAATTATTAGTTATACTATCATTTGACAGGAAAAGTTAGTTTTACCGCAGTAGATTGAGTTCACTCTTGCGTCTGAGACAAGGTGAGCATTATAATCATGAAAATTCTTACTTAGTGCCTCTTTGGTAACCGAATTATATGCTGAAAACTAACAATTTAGTACTTAATAAGATTAAACTTGTTTAATAATCTTAATTAGGACTTATTATAAATATTCAATTAAGTCACACATCTATTAATCTGGTAAGTAACGGAGAGATTGCTCAATTTTATTTTTTATCAGTCTTACTCTAATGCTATTCTTTCACTTAGACTTTTGTTCTATCTCCTTGCAGAATATGTGAGTCTATCTCTATATCTGTAACTAAATGTCTCGACTCCACTCAATTCCTTTACCATTGGGTCGCGTATAGATGATTACTTAGTTCATTCAATAGAAATTTAATTTATGGAAATTAGAATGTTCCTAAATATACTAATAAAACCTGCCAATAATCGACTTTTTGGTAAGAGCAATCCATTTTTAATTATTATCAAACAATTATTAATTCTATTTTCATCATTAAGATTATGAACACTTAAAATTCAGCGCTTAAAATTTTGGTTCACCCAACATACCCAAATCTTATTCATTTTATCAACTTCACTAACATGGTTGCATTTGATATGGAGTAAAATCAGGCACCAACATATTGATTAGTTATGGCTCTGAAAGGTCATTTTTTCCACATTTAAAAGTATAATAGGTGAATCGTATCCTAAATTTCATTTTTTTTGTGCTTGATTTTGGCACTTAGTTTCTGAAATTTAAAGAATTTAATATAAAGGTGTTAATGGTGTACTCCTGCTAACATATTAGAAGAGAAAGAAACTAATAGCGGCGCAACTCGTATATTGGAGAGAGCTTATGAAAATTCCCATTCCTTGTTTTAATGGAAACGCTCATTCTATCGGGATTGAACACTTATGGAAAGAAAAAGAAAGTACAGCTTTGGATTGGTTCATTAGACTTCGGGAATAAATTTAGTGGAAGAGATGGTGGAAAGGTGCTGAGTAACAAATTCTCATCCTTAGCTTCACTTATTATAGTAAGCATGCTTAAATATTAAAATAAAGTGAGGTATACACACAAGCACCTAACGAGAGCTTTTCATATCATTTGCCGAGATAAGCACATGAACCGGTATCCTTTATCGAACCAAACTTTCTTTCCTCCTAATGTAACATTTCGTTCAGTTGAAATTATTCATGTAGGTGGTCGCTAATAGCGGGGAGACTCCCAGGTCGAACTGCGAACGATGTGAAGAACTATTGGAACACCCATGCCCGGAAAATGATGACTTGCCAAGGGAAGCCAGAGAACGAGAAACCCCAAGATTTGGTGAAAGTTGAAGTCATAAAGCCTCGCCCACGGACCATCTCAAAGAAACTGTCTTCCCTGGGGGCGGAAGCCTGTAGGAAGCCAAACGAGTCCCGAGAGCCATGCGACCACGACGTGCCTCCAAACAGAAGCCTCTGGATCGATGACGACTTTGAACCGCGTTGGGAGACGATGGAGGCATCGTTGGATTGTTGGAGCGGACTCTCCTTTGACGTAGAAAGCATCTGGGACTGGGCTTACTGAAAGCTAGTGAGAAGAGATGGTTACCTAGTGGGGTTCGGTTTAGAAATAATATGACAGGCTCTTGCCGGGTGCTTGGATATTCCTTATGCAGGTGTTGCTTTCATACGCTTGTGGTTTGTATGACTTCGTACGTGCATGTGTTGCCTTCATATGCTTGTGGTTTGTATGACTGCGTATGTAGGAGAAGCAAGTGGTGTGTGTCCTGCACTTATGCACTTGTTCCCTTCATATGCTTGTGGTCTGTATAACTGCGTACATGGGAGAATAATGACTTCCAGAACATTAATGGTGAATTTTACATTGTTCGAAAACTTACTGTCTTTGGAGACGTTTTGAATAAAGCGTCCCATATGCATGCAATTACATGGTTTTCAGAATATCGACCCGTGATTTTTAACGTTTGAGAACATACTCTTGATATTCTTCTGGTAAGAGACTACCAAATTCCACCGTACCATAAGTAGAAACTTTTGGTTAAAACCCTTCATCTGCCTTTAACTTTCTGGTCTGTCTCGAATGGCGTTGAAGGACACAATTTCTCAAGAAAAAACGACGTGAAAGTTGGCTGAACAAAGAAGAGGAATTACAGCGACCAGATTTCTACCGCAACAGAAGAGAAAATGTTCATAAAGAATCTGGTTTTGGCTTTCGCGTTGGTACTCAAGGGTATAAATGATCTGAAGGCCGGCACTAAGCATGCAAACAAACAAAAAGAAGTGACAGACATAAGCTTGTTGAACTGATTTCATAGCTTGAGGAGAACATAGGATGGTCTGTCTTGATCTTATTTTGAATGAATGCTGATAAACAAAACATTTTGTGGAGAAAGTTGGAGAAACAATGTAGGATTTAAAGGGGACAGAAGGGAAAAAGAAGAACAGATGAATAGGAGGAAATAGTAGTAAAACTAGCAAAACGATTCTGTCGTCTTCATCATCTGTATATTTCCACAACTATAATCAGGGATGGCGCTTCAATTATGGAAAGTGGATGCAAGTGCCGCCACTGAATTTTCTAAATTTCATAAGTAGTATGTTGCTCTTTTGAGAAAAATTGGATTTTCTCCAATAATAATGTTCTTGGCCTTACTGGACAATTTAATAGACTGACTTTGAAACCTTGTTCTTGTTCCGAGTTAACAGTGTCAGATTACAGTGAGAAGAAAATCCAAACCTCGTACAACGATAATACCTCTCTCTCTCTCTCTCTCTCTCTCTCTCTCTCTCTCTCTCTCTCTCTCTCTCTCTCTCACACACACACACACACACACACACACATTGTTGGATGTTTGTTTGTAAAACAAACAAAATAATACTTTTTCCTTTGTCCCACATAAGAAAGTAATATCACGGCTCAAAATCCGACTTGATTGCTCTTTTGATTCGAAGCCTTTCAAATTTACAACAATCTTAAGGATTTATTTCGTTCAACAATGGAGTCGGAGACAATCAAAATCATGAACCAAGACATAGTCAAACTGGACCAGTTCGGTGGGAACAACTATGCTTGCTGGAGGGACAAGATGATGTTCCTTCTCATTGCCCTGAAGATATCCTACATTATGGATCCAAAACTGGTGCCTATTGAAGATCCAAAGCCTACTATTGAGGGAGAACAACCAAGTGTGGAAGCCGTTGAAAGAGTTAACAAGGAAAAGAGGAAACTTGAGAAGGACGAATTGCTGTGTTGTGGACACATTCTGAATACACTGTTTGATAGATTGTATGACTTATTCACTGAGATGAAGTCGGTCAGAGAAATTTGGAAGACACTGGAATTCACTGCAAGAGCATATCAAAGGACAAGAACATTCTAACGGTGAAGACAGATGCAAATTTGGTTGAAGAGAACTATGTGGCCATGATTTCAACCAAGTTTTCAAATATGAACATTGTTGAAATCAATGGTTCGATGGTTATGATTTCTGAGATCAATTCTGCCACTGTCCAATCCGATTGGTGGTTAGATTCTGGAGCGACAGTTCATGTGTGCAAGGACAAATATTTGTACAAGTAATTTGAAGAGACTGTCGACACAAATGCTCAAGAAGTCCTGATGGCAAATAATGCTCTTGTAAAGGTTGCTGGCAAAGGCACGGTGGAGATAGATTTCACTTCTGGAAAGAAAATAACTCTTCTTAATGTGTTGTTTTTACCTGAAATTAGGAAAAACCTAGTTTCTATTGATTTACTTTGTAAAAGGGGGTTTCGGGTTTTGTTTGAATTCGACAAGGTTATCTTGTCGAAGAATGAGCTATTTGTTGGAAAGGGCTATGCTAATGATGGCATGTATCAATTGAGTATCAATAATAATATCGCTACTTCTATTTATATTGTTGAGCCTCTATCTTTATGGCATAGTAGGTTGGCACATATCAATATTCGTTATTTAAATAATATGAAAAGGTTAGGCTTGATAAATTTCAATGACGAATTTGATAAATGTGAAATATGTGCTAAGTCTAAATTAATTAAGAAACCATTTCCAAGTGTAAAAAGAAATTCGAGTTTATTGGATTTAGTACATATTGATATATATGAATTCAATGGAATGATAACTCGTGGCGGTAGAAGGTATTTCATTACCTTTGTGGATGATTGCAGTAAGTATTTATATGTTTATCTCATGAGGTCGAAGGATGAAGCATTCACCATGTTCAAGAAATATAAAGTTGAAGTAGAAAATCAATTGGAAAGGAAAATCAAAGTTCTACGTTTAGACTGAGGTGGAGAATATTTCTTAAATGAATTTTCTTCATTCTGTGAAGAACATGGTATCATTCATCAGACCTTACCAAAAAAACAAAATGGTATCATTCATCAAGTTTCGACACCATACACTCCACAACAAAATGGTTTGGCCGAAAGGAAAAATCGATCTCTTAGAGAAATGATTAATTGCATGCTTTCGAATTCAAAGCTACCAATTAATATTTGGGGAGAAGCATTGCTTATTGCATGTTATATTCATAATAAAATACCATCTAAGAGAAATAACGTGGGCCCTTATGAATTATGGAAAGGTAGAAAACCAAACATGTCATATCTTAAAGTGTGGGGGTGCTTGGCATACTACTGAGTACTGGACCCTAAAAGAACTAAACTTGGTCCTAGAGCAATCAAAAGTGTCTTTATTGGATATGCTGAAAACAGTAAAGCTTATAGGCTTCTTGACTTAGAATCCAATGTCATTGTAGAATCGAGAGATGTTGAATTCTTTGAGAACAAATGTTCTACAGGTTTTGAAATTATTGAAAATAATTCAAGACCTATAGAAACTCATGTAGATTTTCAAGAGAAAGGAACAAATGATTCTAGAGACATGACTGAATTGAGGAGAAGCTCTAGAGCAAGAAAATCTAAGGATTTAGGTCCATATTATATTACTCATGTTTTCCTTGTTGAAGGAGACAGATATAATAACGTGGTAAATAAATACCCTTTAGTATTAAATTTAGAAGACGATCCTAAAAGCTTTGTTGATGCTATGTCTTCTAGAGATGCTTCTTTTTGAAAAGAAGCCATAAATGATGAAATGGACTCAATTATGTTCAATAATACTTGGGTATTAGTAGACTTACCTAAAGGATCCAAGCCTATTGGTTGCAAATGGGTTTTAGAAGAAAATATCATTCTGATGGTTTCATCCAAGCTTTTAAGGCTAGACTAGTGGCAAAGGGATATAGACTAAAGGAAGGAATAGATTATTTTGATATGTATGCTCCTGTTGCACGTATAACTTCTATTTGAATTCTTTTTGCTATAGCTTCCATTTTTGATCTTTGTGTTCATCAAATGGATGTCAAGACTGCTTTCTTGAATGGAGACTTAAATGAGAAAATTTACATGGAACAACCAGAGGGTTTCGTTCTTCCTGGAAATGAAAGGAAAGTATGTAAATTGACGAAGTCTCTTTATGGGCTTAAGCAAGCTCCTAAGCAGTGGTATGAAAAATTTGATTTGGTCATATTGTCAAATGGTTTCATCCACAATAGTGCTGATAAGTGTATATACTCTAAATTCACTAAAGACTATGGTGTCTTAATATGCTTGTATGTTGATGATATGCTTATCTTTGGAACAAATATGACTGGAATAGTTGAGACTAAGAAGTATCTAACCTCCATGTTTAAAATGAAGGATTCATGTGAAGTAGATACTATCTTAGGTATGGTGGGAGTTATTCTTTGAGCCAATGTGATTATGTTGAAAAAATGCTAAATAAATTTCAGCATCTTGGTTTCAAGGAAATAAGTACTCCATTTGATTCCAGTATTAAGTTAAATTATAATACTGGTAGAGCGGTAGTACAACTTGAATATGCGAGTGCTATAGGGTCTTTAATGTATGCGATGCATTGTACTAGACCTGATGTTGCTTATTCTATGTGCAAGTTGAGTAAGTACACTAGTAATCCAAATATGAAACATTGGAAAGCTATTAGTAGAATTTTTGGTTATCTTAAGAGAACTAAAAATTTAGGCTTGTTCTATGATAATTATCCAGTTGTATTAGAAGGATACACCGATGCTAGTTGAATTATAAGTGTGGGTGATAAATATTCTACTTCAGGATGGGTTTTCACTCTAGGTGGAGGTACTGTTTCTTAGGCGAGCAAGAAACAGACATGTATAACTCACTCAACTATGGAGTCAGAATTTGTTGCTTTAGCAGCAATTGGGAAAGAGGCTGAGTGGATTGGGAATTTGTTGTTGGATATCAAATTATAGCCTAGTCCTCTGCCTCCTATTTCTATCCATTGTGATAGTCAGGCTATTTTGGCAAGAGCTTATAGTAGTACCTATAATGGGAAGTCTAGACATATTAGCCTAAGGCATGAGTTTGTGAGACAATTGATTAAAGATGGTACCATAACAATTGTCTACGTGAGGTCAAGTAATAATTTGGCTGATCCTTTGACAAAGGCATTACCAAGAGATATAGTAAAAATGACCTCATAAGAAATGGGCTGAAATCCTTTAATTAAAATCACTAGTAATGGTAACCCAACCTTTTTCTAGAACATCACTAGTTAGAAGATTTAATGGGTAAGAGCAAGTTACTGAATGTGATTGGTTGATACTGACGCTAGCCCTAATATGAGAAGTTAGTATCGTCTGTTACGTTTTAGAGGATGAATTGAATTCTTAATGAAGTATAGTACAAACTTGTAATGTGTTAATAGTAACATAAACACATGGTAGATACTTCACCTATATGAGCTTAGGAGTGGTGCCGCTTCTTACGAAAGTTTGGGTTACTTTATAGAGAGCTCATGAAACGGGATCAAGCACAAGGCCATAATAGTGTGGAGTAATATAGAACTTCTCGCTGAAACAAGAGGTTAGTATATGTGTAGTATGTCCGATTCTATTATTTAAAAGTACAAGTTTAAAGCTGACCTACTTGTCACTTTGATAGAGTTTTGAGATAATTGCACTAAGTAAAGGTTTAACTCGAAAGAGACCTTTATGCATGTATATTAATCTCACTGAAATCTTGACTGTATGGTTTTTTTAAAATTTTTTAATATTTTTATTTATGAAATCTTTGTTTTACAAACAAAGTGTGGGATTGTTGGATGTTTGTTTGTAAAACAAACAAAATGATGCTTTTTTCCTTTGTCCCACGTAGGAAAGTGATATCGCACCTCAAAGTCCGGCTTGATTACTCTTTTGATTCGAAGCCTTTCAAATTTACAACACACACAAAAGTTAATTTACGTCCTTGTTGTTGATGGGAGTCTAGTTGTTTATGACTGTTTATAGGTGGGTTTGTTTCTGTTGAAACAAAAAATTGCCCAAGTTTCTAAACGTGGACTTGCTGAGCAAGACATGATTGAGGTAAAATTTACTAAATCCTCTAGGTCGGCAACTATAGATAATCAACAAAAGCAATGAAAAGTTGTTGATAAGTGATAAAAGAGAAAATTACTAAGTGGTGAGCCACGAGTATTGGTTAATGAGATTTGGTTCAGTTGACAAAGGAAACAAAGTTGAAATAAAGATCGATGGATGAAGAACAAGATAAGTGTTCAAGTCAGGATAACAATAATTTCAGCTACATTTATAATGACCCATTCAATCATGAAGCCAGCACACGATCATCAAATCGTGGGGTCATAAATATGAAAGCTACAAATGATAGCGGCCTACAAGTACAGGTTGTTACAAGCGTAAGGAAAAGGAGTTGCAAGCTACAAAAGAAATGGTCAACGTGGGACGGGTGATAAAGTCATGATTGTTGAGCGGTCGGTCTTTTGATAACCATTTGTACATACATATGGTTAAATTCTAGGAGTCACGCAAGAAGTTATTTATTTATTCATTTATTTTTAACTACTTATAACCATCGGTAGTAGATATAAGCATTGGAATTGTAATTTGATTTTTTTTTTCGGAAAAATTTCTGAGAATTTCTTTTCTTTAGAGCTATTTTTATTATTTGAATATTTTTTAACTTTGAAATGTAGAAAATATTTTATGGATTTTCGGATTTTCATTTTTTTTTACATTTTTGTAGATTTTCTGAAAATTTTGAATTTTTATGAATTTTTGAGAAATTTTCCAATTTTATTAATTTTTCTGAATTTCCGAAACATTTTGAATTTTCTGAAATTTTTACTGAATTTTCGAATTTTTTAGAAATTTTCTGAATTTTCTAGTTTTTATGAATTTCTGAATTTTTCTGAATCTTTTTAAAATTTTCTAGATTTTTTTATATTTTTCATTTCTTTTATTTTTTAAAATTTTCTTGCTGAGGATTAAACCGGACCAGCCGGCACTCCGACAAGCACAACGCCGAAACGGCGCCGTTTCCATGGTTTTTCATTTAGGCATTTCGTCAAATAGGTGATTAACGTGATTTTGGGTTTTGAGTTATGAAGGCCATCGGTTCGAACCAAATTTTGACAACCTTTTGATCATTTCCGACATCAATTCTTGATGATATACTAACTCCATATTATCCTCTAGCCATTCAACTCATTCAATTTGTTACCGGATCATCACCGACTGGCGAAAAACTGACCTAAAAATCTAAAACCTAAAAAAATGATCAACTCTGTTTTACAGGTATTCAGCTCACTGGATTTATCGCCCTGACCATTTAGTTCGACCCAAATCATTATCAAAACATCAATCAAAGTGAGAAAACTACTAACTTGGGTGATCTATGATCACAAGAGGCGCTCCGGCCAAGATCAGGAACTCCAGCGAGGTGGTTTCAATGTTGTATTAACTCGGTTTATCCCATTTAACAATCCAAATGCAATCAAATAACACAAAATGTGATCAGAAACATGTTTGAGCATTAAGAAACTCAAAATCATAGAAAAAATTACACGATCAAGCATGGTAAAGCTCAAATGCGTAATATGGAATTTTGTAAAAACCGTGATTATGATTGAACTTTACCTCTTTTGTTTGAGCTTAATTATGAATTTCTAAACCGAACGGCAACTGTAGAGTTCTTCCCTATCACCTGAACTTCAAGACGGTGGCTTTGGCTTCGCCGGAGTAGCTCTGGACACGCCAAACAAGCTTGATTTCAGGCATTGGCAACTAGCTCCGGTACAATTTTTCCAGGTGAGGAGGTTCACCATCAGAGCCGATTTGCCGACATTTTTCTCGCCGGAAAAAACTATTCACTTGGTCCTTGGAACCTCAACACAACTCCGTCGCTCAGACTCTCTCTTTCTCTCTCTAACTTTCTCTTTCTCTCTCTCTGGAATATCGTCGAACGTCTGGCCTCCACGGATAATATAATAGTCTGAATTTTCAATCATTTTCTCGGGATTTAAGAAATGAATTTTGGCCAATGCACTTATAGTGAGATCTCACTTGAAAATGGGCATTCATGAGATGCTAACCTTAGGGGTAAGGCCATTATGGGATTGAGTTCGCACAACTAAAGAATTTGGCCTGAGCTCGACCTTCGACCATAAGGATTGACGAAGGAATGTTTTGGGCCAACAGAGACCGATCTAACTGATTGATTGTGTTCGAAGAGAACTACCAACAGATCCTCGCAATTATATGACAATCGAGGTCGTCCCGGGTAGAGTAAACTTAAATGTGATTTGACTTGGTGTCGATCACGGGTCGAGAGCGCGTAATCCCAATGAGCCACCCGTTAGCTAAAGATAAGCTAAAGCCGCAATTGTTTAATTTTAGTCATTTTTTGGAATTCGGGCCCGGGAATCGAGAATTTTGAAAGTGACAATTTTGAGCGGCCGATGACGTTTTTGGCTTGGCCAACCTTGGGGCTACCCATTTCTGCAAAAAAATGGATTTCGGTTCGAGACAGGAAAAATTACGATTTTGTCCCTCAAGACCCCGACGTTGATTCTGAGGCCGTATAAGATTATTTTTCGAGGTCGATGTCATTTTAGGATGGCTACGCACATTTAGAGTTGTTACGGTCAAAAATTGAAATTTTGGCTCGGAAGTGAAAAATAATATTATTTTATTCTTAGGGCTTTGCAGTCGATTTTCGAGGGCTTAAGAAGCTATTTTCACGATTCCGATGCCATATTATGTTGGCCACACTCACACTCATTTGGGGCCGGAAAAATGATCATTTTGCCCCTGGGCTATTTTTGAATTCCGAATTTTAGGATATTTTTGGATTGATCAAGTCTGAAAAATCAGCTCAATTATTGGACAATTGACCTCTTTGCCCCTCAATTATTGGATTAGGTTGAATTTAGGCCATTGGATCAAGGGTAAAATGGGAAATCGCGTATGATCGCGACACGTGTCACCCCACCCGCCCATATATTTGACTAGATGGACTCTCTCTGTCTCTCTCCTCCTCCCTCATTTGGCCAGAACCCCTCACGATCATACCCTCCTCTCCCATTTTCTCCCTCTTTCTCTCTCAAAATTCTCTCTTTCTCTCTCGTTTTCTTGCCGTGATCATCGTTGCCGGAGGAGCACCGCCGGCCGCCATCGCTGCTGCTGCCTCGTCTAGCTACCACCCACCAGCAGCACCGCCCCACCTCGCCTCTCTTTTTCTCTTTTTCCCCGTTCGGCGCAAGGAACCGTCGTGTATCGTCGCTTGGAGGCCGACCGCTGCCGCACCGGAGCTCAAATGACCAAGTCGCTGCCATCGGGAAGCCTCAGTAGTCCATATGTCACCGTCCATACAGCGTCCGTACAGTGTCCGCACGGCCGTCCGTATGACGCCACCGACGATGCTACTACTGCTGCCGCTGCTAATCCGCTGTCCCCACCCCTATCCAGCCGAGTGTCCTGTTTTTATAGGGTAAGTGGCTCCTCCAAAAACTACATAGGACCTCAGGTATTTCTAGGCTCGTTTAGGATTCGATTTAGGTACAATTTGTGGCTGTTTTAGGGGCTGTTTTGGGATTGAATTAGGGGCTGGTGTTCGGGTTGTTGTGGACTAATTTGGCGATGAAATTTCGAGGTTTAGGAGGCTGAGTTAGGGCTGTGATGTTGAGGACTAATCGGGAATTAAATGTGTGATTGATTGGAATTATTGTGGCTTAATTGGGCTGAACTGAATGATTGCGCTGGTTGTGTTTGTGGACTGATTGTGGATTGGTATTGTGCCTTGTGTGTATGGCCGTGAAGTGTGGTGATGTGTCGGGGTGAATGTGCATTGGATTCACGTGTTAAATAGGTATGATCGTGTGGTGTTCGTGTGACAAGAACGTGTGTTTGTGAAGTGTACGTGAGATGTGAATTGGTGCGTGGCTAGGTATGTGTGTGAGGTGTGTATGTTTGGACGAGCGATCGTTGGCCGTGTGTAAGCGTGGTTTGAGTAGAACGAGGATATGGAAATGTGGAATTGATTGGAAAGGATCCGTCCTGAAGCGTGTACATTTATGCGGAACGATGCCGTCCCTAACGAGGTGACGATGCCCGGCCTAACGGGGTAACGATGCCTGACGTGGTCAAAAGACTATTGGCTTGATGCATTTTACGTGGGCACGGTAGAAGGAAAGTGTGTGTAAGATTCCGTCGTGAGGCGTGTTCGTTTACGCGGGATGATGCTGTCCCTGACGAGGTGACGATGCCCGGCTTGACGAGATGTCGATGCCTGACGAGGTCAGAAGACCGTTGGCTTGATGCATTTTACGTGGGCACAGTAGTGGCGGAAGAGTTGAGAATGAGCGGAAATTGACTTGAGGTGCGAGGTTTGAGAAAGTGACGCATGGTGTGAGTAGTGTGCGAGTGTGTTTGTATCGTGTGATGTGATACTTAATTATGGGGTAAAAACTGCTAGGCATGATATGGGACGTGCCTAAGTGGGTTTTATCTTATAATTGAGGCACGTGCGTGTTTGTGAATCATTGCTGCGATATGTTGACTGTGTTATTGTCTAACGTGCAGGGACGTGTATGATGAATTCCAGGTAGGGTTGTGTGTGATTGTTAGTTTGATTGATTGCCGTGTGTTATGCGTGTTTTTGTCTGGCGGTATGTGAGTGCCTACGTGGGATTTGGGGTTATACACTTGTTGAGATTCGTCTCATAGTTGTATAATCCACAATTTCAGACCTCCAGCTGTAAACCCGGGAAGTGCGCGTTTTCTTTTCGGAAGTTTGGGGAAATGCTTTTGGTGCTCGGTGGAACTGCAGGCGAGTGTCCGGAGGCTCAAGTCCAAAGAATCAGGAGTAAAACGGAAAGCGATCCTTAGGTTTTCCCTAAGGTATTTTAGGGGTTGTGTAAATCGAGTTGACCCCATATGGAAGTTAAGTTAACCAGACCCTGATCTTTTTGTTATAACGATGATTTCGAATGCTAGTTTGTTAATTATGCCTATAATATAATGTTTGTATATTTGGTGTAGTAATATTGTATGAAATGCTGTTGTTATTGTTTGTCTGTTCTGTTGTTCTACTCTGTTGTCGTCATCTTTCTGTCCGAGTTTTTTTATATTTGCTTTCGCATGTGGCTTGATGTTTGGGTTGGGTCGGCGATGTTCCTGGGACGTCGCATCATTTCGACTGGAGCGGGATGTCGCGAGCTTGATGGGATTCGGGGCGTGACAGATAATGATTTTTTCCTCTCTTTGTAGCCTAATTTCCTGCCCAAAGTTGGTTATCAATGACTCCAAATCGGTTAGATCGAATTTCCGATGCCAATTGGGGATTTTCTAACTGGAATCGGAGATTAACATGTGCTCATTTGGCTGGATTAAGTCGGCGAAGAGGAGGGCACGAGCTGATTTTTTTGAGTTTATAATGCCTTAAGTGAGTCGGGTGAGGAAGGAAACCGACTCGGGTTAAGTCGGGTCGACCCAGCTGGCCCGACAGACCCGGGTTGGTCTAAAATAACAAATTAAGCCTAATTTTGACCCAATTTTTCAGATTTAATCTCAAAATTGAATTCCTTGGAACATTTTGCATCAAAATATGAGATTTGCCCTAATTTTTGTCACAATTAAACCAAAATTCCCAAATTTTAAAATCTGGGTCACTTGGGTTTTATTCAATCCTGTACTTAAATGACCTGATTGAGCAAAATTGATACCAAAATTGGATTACCCATGATTGATTAAGCTTAGAAATGATGGTCTCATGGTTCGACAATTTCAAATTAATAATGATCCCCAATTTGGGCTAAAAATCCCTAATTTTCAATTGGATTTTGGGGCTTTTTGATTTCTTTGGTAAATTGTGCAATTGGATCGACCATTATATAATTCAAGGTTCTAGGATCATTTGTTGCGAGACATTATAGCCTAGAAATGACTCAATTGAATTTTTTTATTCAATTTGGGCTTAGTTTTACCCAATTTTGGGAAAAATACATTCCCAATTGAAATTTTCTAAAATTGACACTATATTAATGAAATTAGATTTAAAAGAAGACTAATGACTATTTTTATGGAATTTTTGTACTCCATTTGTTATTTTTCTTAATTTTCTCTCTTATTTTGACCAAAAGAAATCAAAGAAAAATTTCAAGAAAATTTAAAAAATTTATTTTGGGTTTAGAAATAGGTTCTTAACCTTGGCCAAGGTTCCTAATCCTAATTTTGTGATTTTTCGAAAATTTTGAAAAATGAGCTAAAAATCAAGTGTCAACAAAATCAACTTAAGTTGATGATGATTTAGCTAGACATTTCAGCAATCCATTTCTTCAACTTTTTCAAATATTTGTTGAGGCAGCTGATACTTGCAGGGTGATTGTGCCTTTTGCAATTAACAAGCAAAAACGAGAATCTTTGAGTTTTCACTCAATCTGATAAGACAAGTGTATCCATTGAATCAATGTAAATGTGGATAGGATACACTTGAACTATGTCTTCCGTTTCTCTTGTATATGTAAATTTGGATGTAAAGCTTACATCACAAATTTCCTATATGTAAGTTTGCCCATCTACTTTCTTTGATTGTACTTTCATTGTCCCTGAAATGTTTCATACATGATAATACAGGATCTCCTGTATGCATTGAAATATTGCTTGAAGTTTGATGATGCGATTCACTATGCACAATATGTGAGTACTTTTATATTTCTTTAGTTAGCATTAAGATATCATCAAAAGTTTGTGGACAATAACACAAACTCCAATGTTTAGTACCACTAATATTTGCACTAAAAACTTAACAATTCCTTGGTGTGATATCTCTGTAACACTAGGTTTCGAGGTGGGAAGAAATGCCTACTGTTGAATGTGCTCATTTGTCGAGGGAGAAACAGGCAATTTTTTAACTCTTCCTTTTATTGCCAAAGTTCAATATCCTTATCATTTCTCTAGTGAGAAATCCAAAATATAGGATGTATTTGCGAGCAATGTACTACAACTTATTTGGGCTACTCTGTTTATTAGTTGAGCTTATCTACAAACAATACACTCTCTTGAGTGGATGTACCGATGTACCAGTAGAGTTGCATCTTCGTGGAACTCAAAGCTTAGAAATAGTAGTCACAATGAATTTGTTAGATGTTAAATTGTAAATTGTGTTGTCTAGGTGGTTGGCTTTGCTATTTTGTCCAATTGAAAATCATTGGATATCTAATCTAATGAATCAATAGTTGATTGTTTTTGTTGGTTGGGGAGCACTTTTGCTATGGTTAGTGTGTTTAAAGTCAATATTCAATGTGATCGGAGGCTCATTCATGATTGAAGGTATGTCGACTTACCATTGTCTTAGCCAGTTCATAAAATGGGCAAAGTTGTTTTTGATATATAAGGTCATTGTCTTCTTTAGCTTTTGGAAAATATCCAATATGCAGCTTTAGTGATCAGATGCTCATTCATGATTAAAGGTATTTCGACTTACCATTTGTTTTGGGCTACTACTTATAATGAAATCATTGGTATTTTGACTTACCATTTAGTGACTGGAGGTTCATTCACCTATAATATTTGTTCAGTGATGTGTAGAACAAGAATGATCTGAAGTTGTCAACTGGTATGAAGTATTAGTGTGAAGTTTCAAGAATGATATGATGGAACAAGTTCGTATGGCCTTGTCTCACAATTTAGTATTTGGGTCCAAAATGCATGAACTCATGCGTTTATTGAACCTGATTGGTTTTGATTCAATCTAGCAAAATTACAAGCTCTACTATACAAGACTGAAAATGTATTTATGCATTATAGGTGGATTCTAAATTGATTCCCTTGTCTAATTGAATAGGGACCTAGCAAGAAGCCAGTAGCAGCACCACTAGCTACAGCACCTGCAGGCGAGTAAGTATATGCAACAAAACGGGCAGATTTCTCTTTATCCACAGTTGGATTTATATGAGAGAATTTTATTTGGCTTTTAGGGTACCGAAGAAGGCAAAGAAGCGAGACCCATGATGAAGAACACTGAAGAGAACACAAATTTTGGTGTTCCGTGTGTCTTTAGTAACTATGATAGATTATTTTTGGCTACTTGTTTCTGTTTGTTCTAGAACTTACTGTTTCATCTGGTAGAAAGATGGAGTCTGATGATTTTCAAAGTTCTATTTAGATTCTTGTCTTTCCAATTATTACCGTGGATTTAATTGTTTTAGTGTTGCACTTAATTTGAATACTTGGGTGTGACTGTTTTTCTTTGATTCATCCTTACTAACTTCGTTAGATCCATTTGTGTGCATTATCAATTTGTATGAATGAAGTTTCCCTTCTGAAAAAGAGAGAGTGGCAGCATTGGAAAGCTGGTACACCCATATGTCGTAGAAGAGTGCATTACCTATAGCAGTTACATTTGTCATGACCGGAGTCGAAAATGATCACAATTCGTGGTGTTCTATGACCATGTGGGGGTTTATCTTGTGTCAGAATAAGCAAAGCTAATATTATTCAGCATACTTCAGGTAAAAAGCGTTATGTTACTAAAAACAGGCAAGCACCGTGTGTTAATCTTGTCTATCAAGAAAATTGACCCAAAAAACGATTATGATTTGAATTAAGGTCCACTTCTAGAGTGGAAGATGGGAAATTCTTTGTTGGGACTTAACAAAATGACCAGCTGGATGAAAAATTTAGCATCCTATTAGGGATATAGAGTTCTGTTTCCACAAGTTAGAGCATTGTCTCGCCTAATCTCTGGCATAGGTGAAATCTTAGTTTTGAATAAGGTCACATGAACAAAGGTTGCACCAGTCTCAAATGCTTTCTTGAGTAAAAGAAAGCTACTGGCAGATGTCAAGTTGTGTTAATCAATCCAAATTTGTTGCAAAAAAACTCCAGACTTTGTCAAATTCATATTTTGCCAAGAAAATGGAGAGTTCCTCTAGACAAAGCTTCCATCGCATATAGATTGAATGAGGGGCTCTTGTGAAAAGCTTGAGAGATCATTCGCAAAAATTAGGCGAGTAATTCCAAGAGCTGCTTGTGCTGCCTTCAATCCTGTCGTCCTCCAACCCCCCTTCTGGAAAGAAAAGGGCAAAGAACAACAACAATAATAATAGTTATTGCTATTATAATACTAACAAATATGCAGAAGGAGAGTGATTTGGTAATACATTTTGCTAATAACTCTTAAAGCACATGTTAGTCATTGCTCCGCACATAGAAAATGTGAATTTCCATCATTGGGAATCATCCCAAACTATACAAGAGTGCATCAAGGACCTGGTTCTTAGGACTATGTAGGGCAAGTGCAGACGCAAGAAAAATGAGAGTGCAGGGATCAACGGTTATTCTACTGGAACAGTCAAAAGTTATACTCACAAGATTGCTTGGACACTTGTGTCGGGTCCCTCGTGTTCTAGCGAATTCATTCCAATCCTCCTATGTTAGTATATGACAATTACTAGATCATACAAAAACTTTTTTACTTACAAAAAAATAGAAGGGCCTCCCTGCACGACTTCTTACTCGCAACCTCGAGACCTCTCTAATCAAGACATAAAGTTGATGCCTTGAAGTATCACTCAAGTATCAGATGTGCAGGCCTCCAAGATGAAGAGAGATTACGCCGTTAGTACCCATTTTTCACTTGAACGATATCTTGGGAAAACCTCGTTGGGATACGCCAATTTGCATTCGAGACTTCAAAAACTTCTTTGATACTAGGAGTTGGAGGGGACCATTCTGTCAGTATCTCTGTGAGGTTTGTGCCGAGCAAAATTGGCACAAACCATGACTAGACTGAGCTCTAGGTGTGATCATGTGTGCTGCCGAGTCATTTGTATTGCTGCATGTCTATAGTTTGACAATAAAAGTGACGTTGGTGCCCTTGTCGTGGCATTCACTCTTGATAGATATGTGAGCTCCCATGAGATTTATAAATCTAAAATCATGAAAAGGAGAGTAGGCGAGATCTCATATCACAAAACCAAGATAATTGAATTTCATTTGGTGGCTTGCAAACTTTAGTAGACAAAAGGGTCAAGAAAATTATCTCTAAGATATCATAAGTATCCAAAAGGGGTCAGAAAACTCAAATAGTAACCACTGCAAATAAATCAATCCACAACCTCTATTTGATATTATGCTTCGAGATCCATAGATCTTTCCTGACTCAACTGAACTCATTTGAAGCCCTCCCAAGGTTGGACATTCTGACTCACAGTTCAATGTGCATGAGACAATAGGGCTTCATATGCTTGAGAAATTAGCAATCAGTAAAGCGTCTAAAGGACCATATATGCTTACACAAAAAAAGATAGTTGCAATTTGAGCAAAAGCATTAAGCAGTGTGCAATCTACCTTATGCAAATGGCAAGTCCAAGTGCTACACCGCCACTACCTCGATTAGATCCACTTCGAGGATGAATAAATCTAGTAAATATTTTAGAAATATGTTGTGGCTGTATGCCACAGCCAAAGTCCTTAACCTGTTATGAGAATCCAAGTGAGTTGCGTCATTAAGACAACGATAAGCCAGATCGATTTTCACAAAAGATAGCCATGTTTTCTGATATGATATGCGCTGTAATTCAAATTTATCAATGCAAGAGAACGTGAAGCAAAGCAATATATAGCAAGCCTAGAGAGAGAGAGAGAGAGAGAGAGAGAGAGAGAGAGAGAGAGAGAGAGAGAGCTGAAGATAAGGAGTTTTGCTCAAAAGGACAATCTATACATGCTAAAAGAAGCTAAACTGCAGAAGCCATCAACCTGCACTCTTAGGTAGAAGTAGGCATTGCTAAAGACTGGATGGAAATCGGGTGGTTGCCACTCCGCTAATGACTCTGGTTTTGCAATGGAAGCTACAACTGATACGTAGCCTTGCTTTGTGAACTTCACCGCATTCCCAATTATATTTAGCATAGTTTGCATAAGGCGTCATTAAGACAATGAATTCTTTCGTCATTTTAGAGTCATCCTTTCATCAAAAAGTTTGAAGACAAGGTCGATCTCGGGATTCTCTAACGTGCACAAATGCTTCAGAGAATGAATAAATGAGACCGGGAAATCATTCTAAGTATGGAAATACTCACCAGGGCTATTGTTAGGCAAGTCAGTCCAATAATACTGGACAAGCTTCATTTCTGGTACCTTGATCAGCTCGAGAAGAGCTTGATTAACCTGAACATGAGCATAGCTTCAATCCATCTTTTGCAGTTCAACAATCAAGCCCAGACAATTATATCAACTTATATGACCAAAATACCAAAACAGTTTGATGTGATTCCGTCATTTTTGAGAAACTCTGGACTGCAATAATATCTTCAAAAGCCGCATCTAAAAACCTCTCTAGTCTGAATAAACTTTACAAATTCCTTCTGATCTCAATTCATACACACAAGAAGTCAATTGAAAGAATTAAAGTATATCCATTTCATTGATAATTAGCACAAAACCTATAAGCACTAAGCTAACCGTCTAGAATGATTTCATCCAACTTATTCACTTGTTTGTCCAGTGCACTCCGAAAACCTAATTGGCCTCTATAAATTATCATGGAGCAAGCATGTAGTAGTGCTAGAAAAACTGCCCTCTAAAAAAACAATATCTAGCTTTCCAATTATTGTTCAAATAAAGTACCTCTTTAGTCCTCTCATGACTCACTAGGTGCCCTCCATCAAGCTCTATCACTCTAGCAACAGGCTTTAATTTCTTTGCCCGACTACTTGCATGGCATATTTGAGCAACAACGTCATGCTTGCATACAACAAGGTAAACATACAGCAAAATCGCCAACATTCTCCCAAATGACACTGATTGCAATCGAATATAATAGAGAAATCTTAATCATCTCTAAAGTAGAATTACACTGTTTGCAACAAGCATTTGTAACGGTCCGAGGAAATTTAGAGTTGAGAGAACGCCACTCAAACCATTCCACTAAATCAGGAACTAATACTTCTTTACAGTGATAACTGCTTCTTTCAAATCACCTATATATCTTGGTTGGTCCTTGTGAAAATGTGATGAATGAACAACCTGTCTGTAAAAGTACCGAACAGCGAACACCCACACAAATAAATAGTTCTTTTAATGATAAAAGAAATCGGGAAGAACATTCTTTCCCCTTTCAGTTTGCATGGAGAAAAATGTCAATCTCTATTCAAAGAAAGGACCATCTCATACTGAAATGGATGCAATACCTTTGGGAAACATTCATAACCTCCACCAGTCACATTGAGCAACCCTAAAGATAAAACTCTATTGGGCAACATGGCAGCCAACTTGCAAGCGATCATAGCTCCTGTTTTGACAGCCAAAGAGGGCAGGTAGTCACTCTGAAACAAACAAGAACCCGATTTGGACTCATAGGCAGACATGTCATGGATGCGATTTTTAGTTCGTTATTAAGTTTAAAAAATGGCCAGATAAATCCAGGCATCCAGAAATTGCAATCAGAATGGTTGTTTCAGTTTCTCATATGAACCATAGAGCCAAATAAGCAGCCATGAAATTTGGGTCATTCAAAACTCACTCATTGAATGGCCAATGACATGGGCTCTTTCCCATCCCAGGTGATCGAGTATAGCAATTGCATCATTCGCCATAATCTTCGTCCTGCTCCTGAAATCCCATCGAAAGTCAAAGTCAATTTTCGTTAAAATGTTTTTGGAACAGCACCAAACTATGATCAAACTAAAAGACTAAGAAAGCCATCCAATGTCCACGATTAGTCCAAGGAAAGCTGAAGCTCCATTTCCACTTTGCACCAACTGGCAACCATTCTCTTGTGAATACGCTCCGGATTCAAGAAACTCCATGAAGCAGAACACACTCAAACGAACTAGAAAGCTCACGATATGTGTCCATCGGAGTCACGTGTACTCCGACTTGTCGGTGGGCATGGAGCTCCAGTCCGTGCCGCGATTGTCAAACGCGCACACCTCGACCCCACTAGCACCACCACCAGCGCCAGCTCCTCCGCCGAGGGCTTGCCAAAGGGGCTTCAGGAGGCGACAACGGACGTGCGGTCCGTCATAGAGAGCCGTGGGAAGCCGTTTCTCGGTATAGAGAGAGAAGGGCAGAGGACGAATCGCCATTGGGGGGGCTTCGGAGGCGACAACGTAGGCGGAGGCAGCTGAGTGGTTGGGATTTGAGCCACCGATGGGCTCTGAGAGGTGACAGTGGAGGCAACTGGCGGAGGCGGAGGTGGAGGCGTGGTCCACAAAAAGAGGCGTGCTTCGCGAAGGAAAGTGAGAGAAAGCAGATGGGGTTTCTGGAAGGGGACGGCAGAAGCAACCGGCGTAGGCACGGTGGGTTCACGACAGAAAGAGGCGATGTCGCAGAGGAAGGAGGAGGAGGTCAGGAGCGGGAGAAAATTTGAGCGGGAGGAGTGAGGTAGAGATAAATCAGGTAAAAAGTGAATATTTGAGCAGTAGTGGCGAAGCTAACGGAAGGTTAACGGAGGATGAGAGAGAAGGAAAAAAGTCAGAATTTTTAATAAATTTGATCTATGGGCTCGTTTGCTACGTATCATGCGCTCGTTGAAGTTATGTATTGCCTAATTGGAGTGTTTCACTCGGGGCAATACTTTCTCCCAAAGGTGAGACAAAGTGTCTCATCATTACTGGTTGGCGCCGCGCCCTTCAATAAATGCCACGTTCTGGATGTCCACTGTGCATGAAGGGGATAGATGTCTCCGTTGCGCCTTGTAAAAGTGTACCATCTCATTTATTTTCAACAGAAAACAACAAATCTCCCACATGATACGTGGCTGAAGAACAAATCTATCTCCTATGGCCAAACTTAAATGAAACCCATTCGCAGTTTGTGAGAGTCAAAGAAAATAATGTTGGAACCCTTATACTGCTTCTTTCTTCTACGTATGCAGATAGAATTAAAGTTGGAAGAAAAGAAAAAATCGAAGGCTTCATGAAAGTCCAAAATGGACTTAAATTATTTGTATACTTTGGATCATGTCTATTCAATAGGCTCAAAGTTGAGATATAATTTTAACAAGCTAGAATGGGGTGTTGGTCAAAGTGGGTTGACTTGATGTATTCTACAATGTCCTTTGAAGGTGGATCGGTTTTCTAATGGATTTGATGGCAGAGAAGGAAGCAGGCTTAGGAAAGGCGGAGTATAGATTTACGAGAGGAAGTTGAGTAGTGGCGATCTTCCATCTTTGTTGAGGTAGGAAACCTCATAAAAATAATTGATCTTAGAGGAATTAGATTTACGGAATGGGATTGGAGAGTCTAAAATAACAAGGGCATTGACATATATAGGAGTAGTATTTTCTATAGATTCGGTCATGATGGAATGGATCTTCCTCTTAATACTGACACATTATAAGGCATTGACTTATTATCTTAGCTCAATCTAGATGATGCTATCTCTGAAACAATGATGGGGCTATAGAATAAGCTAATGATTCCTAAGACAGTTATGCTATCCCACAATATACGGCTTTTCTCTCGGTTTTTCAAATGAATCGTCTCTTAGTCTCTAGAAATCATCAATCTATATTACAAGGGTCTCAGTTTCGAAATATCCTACTTCACTGATCCAGTGGCAAGTAGAGAGCACACTTGCGGAACCATTTTTATTGTATTGAACTAATGTGTAACCTTAAGCTTCTTAATAACATCAAACTTCGAGGTTGAAGGGAAAGTGCTTAGAAGGCCAAGAGGGAATTGTATATAGAAGAGATTTTCAAATTACTAATCTTGTTCCAACTTCTTAAATAAGTTGCTCTTATATAGGCGAAGCCAAAGGTAATATTGTAACAATTCAAGCACGCTACTACAATAATACAAGTGCGTTTAGGATCGCTAGACATAAAGGATGGCGTCATTATTTAAGATGCTTTTACAGGCGAAAGGACACTATTAAGATACTTTGACCAAAAGAAATGGCCCTTGTAAATAAGCAAAAGAGGTTTGCCAAGTGACATCAAAGCAAATCATAGGTGATTCGGTCTCATGCGAACTTTATCCATTTTATATTTATGTAAAATGGGAAAACTTGATTGTTAGCGTTAACTAGCTCAAAGAATGTAAGTTAGGAAACAATCCGTACAAAATGGTGGTCTGCAGCAATGCTAGGACGATCAACCCGGGAGTACCATACGAAATATTTAATATTTTTCTTTTCATTGTAAAAGGAATATGATTTCTCTGAATCGTTCGAAGTCCCCTATGAATTTTCTAGCTCTTTAAAAAGATTTTCGTTCCAAGATGCGACCCTGCGGATTGAATGGACGCAGCCATGCGAAAAGAAGGGCTAATACCACGAAAAACCTTAAACTGATACACTTGTGATAATTTTACCCAAACTATTTTTTTGACCATAAAAAACCCTAAACTGATACACTTGTGACAAATCTACCCCGAACTATTTTTTTGACCACAAAAAACCCCAAACTAGTATACATGTGACAATTTTACCCCGAACTAATTTTTTAATAGTACTTTTTATTTTTCGAATTTTTTTATTAATTTTTTATATTTTCTTTACTTTTTTTTTTCTTTTCTCTTCAACCTCCAGCCGGTCGCCGGACCAGCGACCGACCGGAGGCCAAAGCCGGCGAGGTTGGCCGCTGGCGAGGCTCGACCTCGCCGGCGTTGGGCGAGGTCGGCCTCGCCCTGCAACGGCGAGGTCGAGCCTGGCCAAATCTGGCGATGGCCCGGCCCTGCCGTTGCAGGGTGAGGCCGACCTCGCCCAACGCCGGCGAGGTCGGCCTCGCCCAGCAACGGCGAGGTCGAGCCTCGCCGGATCGGGCGAGGGCCCGGCCCCGCCGGCTGCTGGCGAGGCTCGACCTCACCGGCGTTGGGCGAGGTCGACCTCGCCGTTGCAAGGCGAGGCCGACCTCGCCCAACGCCGGCGAGGTCGTGCCTCGCCAGCGGCCGGCGGGGCCAGGCCCTCGCTCAGATCCGGCGAGGCTCGACCTCGCCGTTGCAGGGCGAGGCTGACCTCGCCCAACGCCGGCGAGGTCGAGCCTCGCCAGCGGTTAGCGGGGCCGACCTCGCCGGCTTTGGCCTCCGGCCGTTCGTTGGTCCGACGACCAGTTGGAGGTTAAAGAGAAAAGAAAAAATAAAGTAAAGAAAAAATAAAAATTTAATAAAAAAATTCGAAAAATAAAAAATAATATTAAAAAATTAGTTCGGGGTAAAATTGTCATATGTATATCAGTTTGGGGTTTTTGGTGATAAAAAAAATAGTTCGGGGTAAAATTGTCACAAGTGTACCAGTTTGGGGTTTTTTATGGTCAAAAAAATAGTTTGGGATAAAATTATCATAAATGTACCAGTTTAGGATTTTTCGTAGTATTAACCCCGAAAAGAATCATATTGAAATGGAGATCCATTTGTACTATCGCAAATGATAATGATTGACAAAGAGAAGAGAACGGTTGCATTCTTTCCTCGGTATTAGACACCGACGTACATCTGCGTTTTCGTGAAAAGCAAAGGGGCACGTGGCTCCTAAAAGAACCGATGGCAACGTTGGCCTTAAAAACATGATCTGCTAAGAGCCGATGGCAACGTTGGACAGCTTCAGAGAGAGAGAGAGAGAGAGAGAGAGAGAGAGAGAGAGAGAGAGGGATGCAGAAAGGTTCGCTGTTCGGAGTGAGGAAAGGATCGTGGACGGAAGAGGAAGATGTTCTCTTGAGGAGCTGTATCCAAAGGTGCGGAGAAGGAGCGTGGCATAGAGTTCCTCATAGAGCAGGTACTGTATCATTGTATTTGAAGATTATTCTTGCCTTTTATTTGCATATATGTGTGCACGCAGAAGTTTGTATGAGGATGGAGACCATTATTTTCTTGTAGCATCCGAATCCGTATAGCCCACTTGGATCTATGCTTGGCAATTCATGTCGGGTCATTATATTTGATTTTTGTCAAATATTCGTGTTATCACCAAAATATTCTTACTGGAGTGCAAAGTTTTTCTTTCGTTAAAATGAGTGGATGTATCATACGATCAGTTTCAAGATGATAGCATCAGGTCAAATAAAGTTCGACTTCTCTATGTGAAACTTCTTGAATTCTCGATATGTATTAAGAAGAGCGATCCTTGCTTGCAAACGATATATTTTATCTTTATGTCAATTCAATCGTACCGGCTAATTTTGGCTTGATTTTGCTGACGTGAAAATCGGCCGGCGTTGACGTGGATAATTTTTAATTTTTTTTTTGCTTTTTTCTTTTCTTTTTTTCTTTTCCTCTCCCACCCTCCCTCCTCCAGTCGGTTGCTGGACCGGCGATCATTCAGAGGTCATTGAGCAGGTCGACCTCGCCTTTGGTGAGCCTCGTCGGCCACTGGCAAGGCTCGCCCTCGCTAGCGATAGCGACGGCGAGCCTCGCCATGGTTGGTCGCGGCCTCTAACGAGGGCGAGGGCGAGGGCGAGGGCTCGAGCCTCACCGGCAGTTAGGTGAGGCACAACCTCGCCGGATCTGGCGAGGTTGAGCCTCACCCAGCCATGGTGAGACTCGCCAGAGGCCAGTGACCGGCTGGAGGAGGGAGGGTGGGGAAAGAAAAAAAAAGGTAAAAATTCAAAAAAAATATATTAAAATATTATTAAAAGTTATCTACGTCAGCGCTGGCGATTGGGCGTCGGCCAGCCGGCTTCCACGTCAACAAAATCCAGCCAAAATTAGCCAGAAGGACTGAATTGGCACAAACAAAAGGTTTAAGACTCAATTGGCACAAAGACAAAAGGTTTAGGACTCAATTGACAACAAAAAAAGGTTTATGACTCAATTGGCATCAATGCAAAAGATTTAGGACTTTTTTGACACTTTTTCCTGGTACTATGTATACACATCACGCAAAGAGAGAGAGAGAAAGAGATTGCTGAGTTCACGTTCATTTTTCTTGAGCATGTAGGTTTGAATAGGTGCAGGAAGAGCTGCAGATTGAGATGGTTGAACTATCTGAAGCCTAACATCAAGAGGGGGAAATTCCAAGACGATGAGGTCGATATGATCATCAGGCTTCACAAACTTCTTGGGAACAGGCAAGTACACATGCTAAGAAAAGGTCACATGTGAAGTGCATTAGTCCGTTTTAATAAAGTTACTTATATGGTGTTGAGCCTACCTACCTTATTCACGAGAGCTTCACTCTCTTCCCGCTCCAAAAATTGATTAAGGGTTGCATCCACGTAAACAAACGACAACAGCAAGTATAAACTGTGTTAAGGATTAGGTATCCGATTTTATGAATGGCCCTACTTGAAAAGGGAGATGTGTCTCCAACTTTGGCCTATGTTTGGACAATGTTGAGTCTCTCATACATATGCAAAACCATTTAGAGTGCATCTTGTGTCTGATGACCACCGCTAGATAGGACAAAGGCGGATACTTGGCCAATAAAGTCCGAAAGAATTATGACCGCAAACTATCTGATAGGATTCTCTACGTGGGAAGAGACAATTTCTCTATTTCAGAAATGTTCAAAGGATTAGGTACGTTCAATAATTGATCTTCCCAGTGAAATGTGACCCATTAGATCCAACCGTCTAGATACTGTTTAATATATATCACACATTCACCGATCATTAACCGAGTACTAGCAATGGTGCTCATTAGTCGTCGACTTCGGGAGGGATTGCTTACTAGTTGCATTGTGGTTTATATATTGTTCTTAGATCTAGTCACTCCCGATCATGGTTACAGGTATAAGAAACTCGAGAGATTATTTGTCTATGTAGATTCTGCTTATGTAGACCCAAAAACAGTAGATTGAGCTAAAATGCATTTCACTCTTAGGGCAGAAAACAAAAGCAGGAATTAACCTATCATTTTGCAATCCGCCAATTATTAGTTATACTATCATATGACAGGAAAAGTTAGCTTTACCGCAGTAGATTGAGTTCACTCTTGCATCTGAGACAAGGTGAGCATTATAATCATGAAAATTCTTACTTAGTGCCTCTTTGGTAACCGAATTATGTGTTGAAAACTAACAATTTAGTACTTAATAAGATTAAACTTGTTTAATAATCTTAATTAGGACTTATTATAATTATTCAATTAAGTCACACATCTATTAATCTGGTAAGTAACAGAGAGATTACTTAATTTTATTTTTTATCTGTCCTACTCTAATTCTATTCTCTCATTTAGACTTTTGTTCTACCTCTTTGCAGAATATGTGAGTCTATCTTTATATCTGAAACTAAACGTCTCGACTCCACTCAATTCATTTACCATTGAATAGCGTATAGATGATTACTTAGTTCATTCAATAGAAATTTTATTTATGGAAATTAGAATGTTGCTAAATATACTAATAAAACCTACCAATAATCGACTTCTTTCTATGTTTGGTAAGAGCAATCAATTTTTAATTATCATCAAACAATTATTAATTCTATTTTCATCATTAAGATTATGAACACTTAAAATTCAGCGCATAAAATTTTGGTTCACCCAACATAACCAAATCTTATTCATTTTATCAACTTCACTAACATGGTTGCATTTGATATGGAGTAAAATCCGGCACCAACATATTCATTAGTTATGGCTCTGAAAGGTCATTTTTTCCACATTTAAAAGTATAATAGGTGAATCATATCCTAAATTTCATTTTTTTTGTGCTTGATTTTGGCACTTAGTTTCTGAAATTTAAAGAATTTAATATAAAGGTGTTAATGGTGTACCCCTGCTAACATATTAGAAGAGAAAGAAACTTATAGCTGCGCAACTCGTAGATTGGAGAGAGCTTATGAAAATTCCCATTCCTTGTTTTTATGGAAACGCTCATTCTATCGGGATTGAACACTTATGGAAAGAAAAAGAAAGTACTGCCTTGGATTGGTTCATTAGACTTCGGGAACCTTAATTCGAAGGAAGATAAATTTAGTGGAAGAGATGGTGGAAAGGTGCTGAGTAACAAATTCTCATCCTTAGCTTCACTTATTATAGTAAGCATGCTTAAATATTAAAATAAAGTGAGGTATACACACAAGCACCTAACGAGAGCTTTTCATATCATTTGCCGAGATAAGCACATGAACCGGTATCCTTTATCGAACCAAACTTTCTTTCCTCCTAATGTAACATTTCGTTCAGTCGAAATTATTCATGTAGGTGGTCGCTAATAGCGGGGAGACTCCCAGGTCGAACTGCGAACGATGTGAAGAACTATTGGAACACTTATGCCCGGAAAATGATGACTTGCCAAGGGAAGCCAGAGAACGAGAAACCCCAAGATTTGGTGAAAGTTGAAGTCATAAAGCCTCGCCCACGGACCATCTCAAAGAACCTGTCTTCCCTGGGGGAGGAAGCCTGTAGGAAGCCGAACGAGTCCCGAGAGCCATGCGACCACGACGTGCCTCCAAACAGAAGCCTCTGGATCGATGATGACTTTGAACCGCGTTGGGAGACGATGGAGGCATCGTTGGATTGTTGGAGCGGACTCTCCTTTGACGTAGAAAGCATCTGGGACTGGGCTTGCTGAAAGCTAGTAAGAAGAGATGGTGACCTAGTGGGGTTCGGTTTAGAAATAATATGACAGGCTCTTGCCGGGTGCTTGGATATTCCTTATGCATGTGTTGCCTTCATACGCTTGTGGTTTGTATGACTTCGTACGTGCATGTGTTGCCTTCATATGCTTGTGGTTTGTATGACTGCGTATGTAGGAGAAGCAAGTGGTGTGTGTCCTGCACTTATGCACTTGTTCCCTTCATATGCTTGTGGTCTGTATAACTGCGTACATGGGAGAATAATGACTTCCAGAACATTAATGGTGAATTTTACATCCTTCGAAAACTTACTATCTTTGGAGACGTTTCGAATAAATCGTCCCATATGCATGCAATTAGATGGTTTTCAGAATATCGACCTGTGATTTTTAACGTTTGAGAACATACTCTTGATATTCTTCTGGTAAGAGACTACCAAATTCCACCGTACCATAAGTAGAAACTTTTGGTTAAAACCCTTCATCTGCCTTTAACTTTCTGGTCTGTCTCGAATGGCGTTGAAGGACACAATTTCTCAAGAAAAAACGACGTGAAAGTTGGCTGAACAAAGAAGGGGAATTACAGAGACCAGATTTCTACCGCAACAGAAGAGAAAATGTTCATAAAGAATCTGGTTTCGGCTTTCGCGTTGGTGCTCAAGGGTATAAATGATCTGAAGGCCGGCACTAAGCATGCAAACAAACAAAAAGAAGTGACAGACATAAGCTTGTTGAACTGATTTCATAGCTTGAGAAGAACATAGGATGGTCTGTCTTGATCTTATTTTGAATGAATGCTGATAAACAAAACATTTCGTGCAGAAAGTTGGAGAAACAATGTAGGATTTAAAGGGGACAGAAGGGAAAAAGAAGAACAGATGAATAGGCGGAAATAGTAGTAAAACTAGCAAAACGATTTTGTCGTCTTCATCATCTGTATATTTCCACAACTATAATCAGGGATGGCGCTTCAATTATGGAAAGTGGATGCAAGTGCCGCCACTGAATTTTCTAAATTTCATAAGTAGTATGTTGCTCTTTTGAGAAAAATTGGATTTTCTCCAATAATCATGTTCTTGGCCTTACTGGACAATTTAATAGGCCGACTTTGAAACCTTGTTCTTGTTCCAAGTTAACAGTGTCAGATTACAGTGAGAAGAAAATCCAAACCTCGTACAACGATAATACCTCTCTCTCTCTCTCACACACACACACTGTTGGATGTTTGTTTGTAAAACAAACAAAATAATGCTTTTTCCTTTGTCCTACATAAGAAAGTGATATCACGCCTCAAAATCTGACTTAATTGTTCTTTTGATTCGAAGCCTTTCAAATTTACAACAATCTTAAGGATTTATTTCGTTCAACAATGGAGTTGGAGACAATCAAAATCATGAACCAAGACATAGTCAAAATGGACCGGTTCGATGGGAACAACTATGCTTGCTGGAGGGATAAGATGATGTTCCTTCTCACTGCCCTAAAGATATCCTACATTATGGATCCAAAATTGGCACCTATTGAAGATCCGAAGCCTACTGTTGAGGGAGAACAACCAAGTGTGGAAGCCATTGAAAGGATTAACAAGGAAAGAGGAAACGTGAGGAGGACAAATTGCTATGTCGTGGACACATTCTGAATACACTGTCTGATAGATTGTATGACTTATTCATGAGATGAAGTCGCCCAGAGAAATTTGGAACACACTGGAATTCAAGTACAAAGCGGAGAAGCAAGGTACCAATAAGTATTTAATCGCAAAGTATTTCGATTTCAAATTTATTGATACTAAGCGCTTGTTGGAACAAGTCCACAAATTACAAGTGCTCGTCAACAAAATCCGTGCCCTCGAAATTGAAATTCCAGAAACCTTTCAAGTTAGAGCAATTATTGCAAAATTGCCTTCAACTTGGAAAGACTACGGAAAAAGGTTGATGCATAAGTCGGAGGACTTCACCTTGGAGCAAATACAGAAACATCTTCGTATTGAGGAGGAGTCACGTATACGTGATAATTCTGTTTCGTATAATTCCAAGGTAAATGCTGTGGAAAGAAAAAGAAAATTCGGCTAGAGCTTTAAAGTAAAGAGTGGGCATACATTTAAGAAGACACACAAGAAGAAGAAGGGTTGTTGTTTTATTTGTGGCAAACAGGGACATTATGCCAAGGACTGCATTCACCGCAAGAGCATATCAAAGGACAAGAACATTCCAACGGTGAAGACAGATGCAAATTTGGTTGAAGAGAACTATGTGGCCATGATTTCAACCAAGTTTTCAAATATGAACATTGCTGAAATCAATGGTTCGATGGCTATGATTTCTGAGATCAATTCTGCCATTATACAATCCGGTTGGTGGTTAAATTCTGCAGCAACAGTTCATGTGTGCAAGGACAAATATTTGTTCAAGCAATTTGAAGAGACTGTCGACACAAATGCTCAAGAGGTCCTGATGACGAATAATGCTCTTGCAAAGGTTGATGGCAAAGGCACGGTGGAGATAGATTTCATTTTTGGAAAGAAAATAACTCTTCTTAATGTGTTGTTTTTACCTGAAATTAGGAAAAACCTAGTTTCTATTGATTTACTTTGTAAAAGGGGGTTTCGGGTTTTGTTTGAATTCGACAAGGTTATCCTATCGAAGAATGGGCTATTTGTTGGAAAGGGCTGTGCTAATGATGGCATGTATCAATTGAGTATCAATAATAATATCGCTACTTCTACTTATATTGTTGAGTCTCTATCCTTATGGCATAGTAGGTTGGCACATATCAATATTTGTTATTTAAATAATATGAAAAGCTTAGGCTTGATAAATTTCAATGGCGAATTTGATAAATGTGAAATATGTGCTAAGTCTAAATTAATTAAGAAACTATTTCCAAGTGTAAAAAGAAATCCGAGTTTATTGGATTTAGTACATACTGATATATATGACTTCAATGGAATGATAACTCGTGGCGGTAGAAGGTATTTCATTACCTTTGTGGATGATTGTAGTAAGTATTTATATGTTTATCTCATGAGGTCGAAGAATGAAGCATTCACCATGTTCAAGAAATATAAAGCTGAAGTAGAAAATCAATTGGAAAAGAAAATCAAAGTTCGTATGATCTGAAGTTGTCAATTGGTATGAAGTATAGTGTGAAGTTTCAAGAATGATATGAAGGAACAAGTTCATATGGCATTGTCTCACAATTTAGTATTTGGGTCCAAAATGCATGAACTCATGCGTTTATTGAACATGATTGGTTTTGATTCAATCTAGCAAAATTACAAGCTCTACTATACAAAACTGAAAATGTATTTATGTATCATAGGTGGATTCTAAATTGATTCCCTTGTCTAATTGAACAGGGACCTAGCGAGAAGCTAGTAGCAGCACCACTAGCTACAGCACCTGCAGCCGAGTAAGTATATGCAACAAAATGGGCAGATTTCTCTTTATCCACATTTGGATTTATCTGAGAGAATTTTATTTGGCTTTTAGGGTACCGAAGAAGGCAAAGAAGCGAGACCCATGATGCAGAACACTAAAGAGGACACAAATTTTGGTGTTGCTTGTGTCTTTAGTAACTATGTTAGATTATTTTTGGCTACTTGTTTCTATTTGTTCTGGAACTTACTGTTTCATCTGGTAGAAAGATGTAGTCTGATGATTTTCAAAGTTCTATTTAGATTCTTGTCTTTCCAATTATTAACGTGGATTTCATTCTTTTAGTGTTGCACTTAATTTGAATACTTGGGTGTGACTGTTTTTCTCTGATTCATCCTTACTCACTTCGTTAGATCCATCTGTGTGCATTATCAATTCGTATGAATGAAGTTTCTCTTCTTAAAAAGAGAGAGTGGCAGCATTGGAAGCTGGTACACCCATATGTCGTAGAAGAGTGCATTACCTATAGCAGTTACATTTGTCATGACCATAGTTGAAAATGATTACAATTCGTGGTGTTCTATGACCATGTGGGGGTTTATCTTGTGTCAGAATAAGCAAAGCTAATATTATTCGACATCCTTCAGGTAAAAAGCGTTATGTTACTTAAAACAGGCAAGCACCGTGTGTTAATCATGTCTATCAAGAAAATTGACCCAAAAAACGATTATGTTTTGAATTAAGGTCCGCTTCTAGAGTGGAAGATGGGAAATTCTTTGTTGGGACTTAACAAAATGACCAGCTGGATGAAAAATTTGGCATCCTATTTGGGATATAGAGTTCTGTTTCCACAAGTTAGAGCATCGTCTCGCCTAATCTCTGGCATAGGTGAAATCTTAGTTTTGAATAAGGTCACATGAACAAAGGTTGCACCAGTCTCAAATGCTTTCTTGAGTAAAAGAAAGCTACTAGCAGATGTCAAGTTGTGTTGATCAATCCAAATTTGTTGCAAAAAAAACTCCAAACTTTGTCAAATTCATATTTTGCCAAGAAAATGGAGAGTTCCTCTAGACAAAGCTTCCATCGCATATAGATTGAGTGAGGGGCTCTTGTGAAAAGCTTGAGATATCATTCGCAAAAATTAGGTGAGTAATTCCAAGAGCTGCTTGTGCTGCCTTCAATCCTGCTGTCCCCTAACCCCCCGTGCAGAAAGAAAAGGGCAAAAAACAACAATAATAACAAGAGTTATTGCTATTATAATACTAACAAATATGCAGAAGGAGAGTGAGTTGGTAATACATTTTGCTAATAACTCTTAAAGCACATGTTAGTCATTGCTCCGCACATAGAAAATGTGAATTTCCATCATTGGGAATCATCCCAAACTATACAAGAGTGCATCAAGGACCTGGTTCCTAGGACTATGTAGGGCAAGTGCAGACGCAAGAAAAATGAGAGTGCAGGGATCAACGGTTATTCTACTGGAATAGTCGAAAGTTATACTCACAAGATTGCTTGGACACTTACGTCGGGTCCCTCGCGTTCTAGCGTATTCATCCTAATCTCCTATGTTAGTATATGATAATTACTGGATCATACAAAAACTTTTTTACTTACAAAAAAATAGAAGGGTCTTCCTGCACGACTTCTCACTCACAACCTCGAGACCTCTCTAATCAAGACATAAAGTTGATGCTTTGAAGTATCACTCAAGTATCAAATGTGCAGGCCTCCAAGATGAAGAGAGATTACGCAGTTAGTCCCATTTTTCACTTGAATGATATCTTGGGAAAACCTTGTTGGGATACGCCAATTTGCATTTGAGACTTCAAAAACTTCTTTGATACTAGGAGTTGGAGGGGACCATTCTGTCAGTATCTCTGTGAGGTTTGTGCCGAGCAAAATTGGCACAAACCATGACTAGACTGAGCTCTAGGTGTGATCATGTGTGCTGCCGAGTCATTTGCATTGCAGCATGTCTGTAGTTTGACAATAAAAGTGACGTCGGTGCCCTTGTCGTGGCATTCACTCTCGATAGATATGTGACCTCCCATGAGATTTATAAATCTAAAATCATGAAAAGGAGAGTAGGCGAGATCTCATATCACAAAACCAAGATAATGCAATTTCATTTGGTGGCTTGCAAACTTTAGTAGATAAAAGGGTCGAGAAAATTATCTCTAAGATATCATGAGTGTTCAAAAGGGGTCAGAAAACTAAAATAGTAACCACTGCAAATAAATCAATCCACAACCTCGTAGGCTGCTATTTGATATTATGCTTCGTGAAGCATAAAATTTAAGGTTCAAAGATCCATAGATCTTTCCTGACTCAACTGAACTCATTTGAAGCCCTCCCAAGGTTGGACATTCTGACTCACGATTCAATGTGCATGAGACAATAGGGCTTCATATGCTTGAGGAACTAGCAATCAGTAAAGCGTCCAAAGGACCATATATGCTTACACAAGAAAAGAAAGTTGCAATTTGAGCAAAAGCATTAAGCAATGTGCAATCTACCTTTTGCAAATGGCAAGTCCAAGTCCTACACCGCCACTACCTCGATTAGATCCACTTCGAGGATGAATAAATCTAGTAAATATTTCAGAAATATGTTGTGGCTATATGCCACAGGCAGAGTCCTTAACCTGTTATGAGAATCCAAGTGAGTTGCGTCATTAAGACAATGATAAGCCAGATCGATTTTCACAAAAGATAGCCATGTTTTCTGATATGATATGTGCTGTAATTCAAATTTATCAATGCAAGAGAACGTGAAGCAAAGCAATAAATAACAAGCCTAGAGAGAGAGAGAGAGAGAGAGAGAGAGCTGAATATAAGGAGTTTTGCTCAAAAGGACAATCTATACATGCTAAAAGAAGCTAAACTGCAAAAGCCATCAACCTGCACTCTCAGGTAGAAGTGGGCATTGCTAAAGACTGGATGGAAATAGGGTGGTTGCCACTCCGCTAATGACTCTGGTTTTGCAATGGAAGCTACAACTGATACGTAGCCTTGCTTTGTGAACTTCACCGCATTCCCAATTATATTTAGCATAGTTTGCATAAGGCGTCATTAAGACAATGAATTCTTTCGTCATTTTAGAGTCATTCTTTCATCAAAAAGTTTGAAGACAAGGTCGATCTCGGGATTCTCTAACGTGCACAGATGCTTCAGAGAATGAATAAATGAGACCGGAAAATCATTCTAAGTATGGAAATGCTCACCAGGGCTATTGTTAGGCAAGTCAGTCCAATAATACTGGACAAGCTTCGTTTCTGATACCTTGATCAGCTCGAGAAGAGCTTGATTAACCTGAACATGAGCATAGCTTCAATCCATCTTTTGCAGTTCAACAATCAAGCCCAGACAATTATATCAACTTATATGACCAAAATACCAAAACAGTTTGATGTGATTCCGTCATTTTTGAGAAACTCTGGACTGCAATAATATCTTCAAAAGCCGCATCTAAAAACCTCTCAAGTCTGAATAAACTTTACAAATTCCTTCTTATCTCAATTCATACACACAAGAAGTCAATTGAAAGAATTAAAGTATATCCATTTCATTGATAATTAGCACAAAACCTATAAGCCCTAAGCTAACCGTATAGAATGATTTCATCCAACTTATTCACTTGTTTGTCCAGTGCACTCCGAAAACCTAATTGCCCTCTATAAATTATCATGGAGCAAGCATGTAGTAGTGCCAGAAAAACTGCCCTCTAAAAAACCAATATCTAGCTTTCCAATTATTGTTCAAATAAAGTACCTCTTTAGTCCTCTCATGACTCACTAGGTGCCCTCCATCAAGCTCTATCACTCTAGCAACAGGCTTTAATTTCTTTGCCCGACTCCTTGCATGGCATATTTGAGCAACAACGTCATGCCTGCATACAACAAGGTAAACATACAGCAAAATCGCCAACATTCTGCCAAATGACACTGATTGCAATCGAATATAATAGAGAAATCTTAATCATCTCTGAAGTAGAATTGCATTGTTTGCAACAAGCATTTGTAACGGTCCGAGGAAATTTAGAGTTGAGAGAACGCCACTCAAACCATTCCACTAAATCAGGAACTAATACTTCTTTACAGTGATAACTGCTTCTTTCAAATCACCTATATATCTTGGTTGGTCCTTGTGAAAATGTGATGAATGAACAACCTGTCTGTAAAGTACCGAACAGCAAACATCCACACAAACAAATAGTTCTTTTAATGATAAAAGAAACCGGGAAGAACATTCTTTCCCCTTTTAGTTTGCATGGAGAAAAATGTCAATCTCTATTCAAAGAAAGGACCATCTCATACTGAAATGGATGTACTACCTTTGGGAAACATTGATAACCTTTACCAGTCACATTGAGCAACCCTAAAGATAAAACTCTATTGGGCACCATGGCAGCCAACTTGCAAGCAATCATAGCTCCTGTTTTGACAGCCAAAGAGGGTAGGTAGTCACCCTGAAACAAACAGGAACCCGATTTGGACTCACAGGCAGACATGTCATGGATGCAATTTTTTTTGTTTGGTAAGGTAAGGATTGGTATAACTTTTCAACGCAATTTACAAAGGGGAGTCGAACACAAAAAAACCCCGCACATGAAGGGACACAAAAGGGTGTCCCAACCGGTGCCAGGTTGTATCGACTAGGCAACATAAAGCAGCAATACCAGGATTGCAAAAAAAGGCCAAACATTGGCCAATAGGAAGAAGAAAAAACCATAAAACTAAACCACCACAAAGGGGTTACACAAAAATAGAAGACGAGAGTCCCCAATTAGATTGAATCCTTCTATTGCGAGTGGAGTCTGGAACCGTCTTGTAGGATAACCCTCTGTCCCTAACAAGCTTTGAAAGGTGCGCACGAATGGCGGGCATAAACAGGGTTTTATTCCTAAAGAGGATATGGTTGCGTTCCGACCAGATGATATGGCAGAGCGCCCCAAGGGAGAATCGAGCAATACGCTGACGAAAGCTATTTCCACTTAAGGATCTGACAGCCCATTGTAAGTTTTCTTGCTAGGATCTATTACACCAAGAGAGATCACAGTTTCTTGCACAGAAGAGAGCTAGGGATCCCGTGATTGCACACCCAAAAAATAAATGATCGGTAGAATCTGGTCTAGATCTACAAAATGCACAGAGGCTTTCTGATATTCTGTGATAATTCAACAAGACAGTCTGCATTGGAAGCCTGTCTAGAGCCAAGAGCCAAAGTAGAAACCCATACCTTGGCGCAATATTATGATCCCATATGAACGAGCTCCATGGAACAGTTGGGTTTTTGCTCCTAATCAGTTCCCAAGCCGAGGCCGTCGAGAAATTACCTGAGGAATGTCCTTGCTAGATTAATTGATCCGGCCTCTCAACTTGCAGAATAGGGATGGGATCAGCCCAAGAGTTAAAAGATTGCAGTATATTATAAGACTGCCATTCAGAGGAAAAGAATTGCTGGACAGAGGCATTTCTGGGGATTCCAGAACAATAAATATCTCTATTAGAGAATAGCTCACATAAGGGGCCTTTAGGATGCCAATAATCGAACCAGAAAGAGGTCGACATTCCATCACCAATCCGCCATTTAAACTGTCAACGGTATTCCTTTCGGAGGTCGAGGATTTTCTTCCATGCCCAAGAACAAAAAGTCGGCTTGGGCGCAACTCAAAAATTCTTGTTCTTGAGAAAGGTAGAATGGATCCACTTATGCCACAAAGACTCTTTATCCATGAATAAGATCTAGATGTGTTTAAGCATGGCTGCTCTATTGCAATCAATGAGCCTGCGTAAACCCAGGCCACCTTCTTTTTTTGGTTGGCATACTACGGACCAAGAGACTTTAGCCCCGCCAACACCTAGGTCTGGGCCCTTCCATAGGAATTGTCTGAGAATTAATTTGATCCTTGCTAAGACAGAGAGGGGGATGGTGAAGACACTAGCCCAAAAAACATGAATAGAGTGGAGGACCAATTTAATAAGTTGTAACCGGCTGGCAAAAGAAAGAAAACGCTGAGACCAAGACCGAGCCCGAGCAGTAATGGAGTTCACCAGAGAGCTACAATCAGTCTTACTTAGCCTAGTTGCAGTAACAGGCACTCCTAAATACCTGAAGGGAAGCGTGCCTTCATTAAAGCCAAAGATAAGTCGAATCTGACTCCGGATTTCAGAGGATCCACCAGACATAAAAATCTCACTTTTATTGCACTTGGAATAAGCCCAAACCAACGAGAAAATAAGGCTAGGCCTTCCTTCAAAAGATTAGCAGAATTCACATTTGCCTCCACAAAGAGAAGGATGTCATCCGCGAAGAAGAGGTGAGTAAGGCTAATAGATTTACACCGCCAATAAAATTTGAAACCCGGGAGCCGAGCCTGAGCATTAAGAATCTCTGAGAGTATCTCCATAACCAGGGTAAAAAGATAAGGAGACAATGGGTCCCCTTGGCGAATCCCTCTTTCACTAGTAAAAAAACCATGGAGTTCCCCATTAATGGCAACAGAGAATTTTGGGGATGTAACACATTCCATAATAAGTTTAATGATCATCGGAGGAAACTGAAAAGTTTCCAGGACCAATTCCAGGAAAGCCCAATCAATAGTATTGTAGGCATTCTGAAATCCACTTTAATAACACACTTTGGCAAGTAAGGCTCATGGTAGAATCTAGCGAAAAGTTCTTGAGCAAGTAGGATATTATCACTTATCCTACGTCCTTTAGCAAAAGCATTCTGGGGCGGACTAACTATGGACGGTAGTACTGAGGCAACTCTATTCGCCAGAATCTTTGTTATGCATTTGTAAACTGTATTACAACAAGCGATGGGACGAAAATCGCTCATAGAAGAGGCATTAGGGACCTTCGGTACAAGAGTGAGGATAATGGTATTTACCTCCTTCAGTAAAGAGCTTGCTCAGAAGAAATCCTTGATTGCCGCAATAATAAAGGATCCCACAGTATCCCAAGATGAAGTAAAGAAATCCACATTGAACCCATCTGGGCCAGGAGCTTTTCCTTTAGCAAGGGAAAACATAGTGTTGCGGATCTCGACATCTGTGACTTCCCGAGAGAGGAAAAGAATCTGATCCTCAGTAAGGACTCGCTCCACTACGAGGTTGATTTCGGCAAATGAAGGCTGGACAGTCGTAGAGCTAGCCACAAAAAGATTCTCAAAATGGGAAACAATATGTCTGTTTACCATAGCCGGGTCATTGAGTACAACACCATTATTATCTGAAACCGAAAGGATACGATTATGCATTTGCCTCTTCTTGACAAAATGATGGAAATATTTCGTGTTTCTATCCCTATCTTTTAACCATCTAATTCTGGATTTTTGTTTTAGGAAAGCTTCCTCCTGAAGTCTGAGCGAGGAGAACACCTGAAGTTGTTCCCTTTCCAAGGTTGCCAGCCCTGAATTAAAAGGATCAGAGGAAAGAGCTCGTTGAGTAGTATTAAGGACTGACCTGGCCTGAACAACACGGGTAGAGATATCCGAATAGGAATCCCTATTTAGTTGTTTGAGGTGTCCTTTAAGAATCCGCAATTTCCGGCACAAGACAAACATGGGTGAGCCATCAATTTGAGAACTCCACACCCGGGATACAATAACCGAGAAAGAGGGGTGTGACATCCAAAAATTGAAGAATTTGAATGGCTTCCTGGAAGGGATGGGAGGAGCAATTCTGATTAACATAGGCATATGATCCGACACACCCGATGCTAGAAAACTTGCTTCCGAGAAGGAGAAGGAACTAGCCCACTGGTAATTGATTAGCACTCTATCTATTTTCCTTAGTTTGCGAGTGGCGCCTGACGATGTCGACCATGTGAATCTATGGCTAACATATCTCAAGTCCTCCAAACCGGACTGATCAAGGCAAATGCCAAATTCATCAAAAGCAGGAATCCAAATATTAGAACTACCTACCCTATCTGAGTTACACCGAATAGCATTAAAGTCCCTTGCCACCAACTAAGGATCAGACTAAAAAAGATCACTAGAATTTACAAGATCCTCCCAAAGGGGACGCCGGGCAATAAAGGTATGATCCCCATAGACTACCGAGAAAATACAGGTCATATTCAGAGCCAAGAGATGAGCACGGCAGTGAATCACTTGGGAGGACATAGAGAGAACTCCCAGCTCAACCTCATGAGGCTTCCAACCAATCCAAATCCTACCACGAGGAGAAAAGTTGTAATTGGCAATCCATGCCCAACCCGGTAAGAGACCCCGGGCTATATTTTCAAAAAGAGACGGCTTAACCTTCGTCTCCAAAATTCCAAGGCACGAGATATTGTGCGATCTAACAAACGATATGATTTCAGCCTGTTTAAGGGGGTCAACAAGACCCTTAATGTTCCATACCCCAAAAAACATAAGGAAGTGGGAAAGAAATTATCGCCTTTTTGTGCCTCCCTGTTTATATGGTTTCGGTTTGGCCAACTTAGCAACGGAAGAGCTGTTTATGAGGGCGGGATCCTTCACCACGGGAGCAAGTGGAGGGGATAAACCGTCCTCCTCAGGGGCACCAGAATGGGCCTAAATGTGCACTGTGGAAGGGCCATCAAGGCTTGGAATAGGTAGATCAGTAGTCCGTCCTAAAGCTTCAGGGATGCCCCTTCGAATCACAGGAACTCTTGGACGGGTGATGGGGGCATTAGGGGAGGCCAACTCCCCCTCCGAATCACTGCCTATCTCACTTGCTGAACCATCTATAGAGTCATCCGAGCCAGAAGAATTCAAATAGGTAGCTGAAGACGGTAAAGCAAGAGCAGTAAGGACATGGGGGCCATCCGTCCCTGCATCATGGAGAGGACTCTGAGGAATAGCAGTCAACTCAGGGTCTGCATTGCTCAACGGGGTCTCCGCACGACCAGAAGATAACAGGTTCTGAGCGCTCATTAAATCAGTCTTGGAATTAACAAGCTGCCTCGATTGCTTCCTGCGGACAGTTTCCCATTGAGCATTTCCCAAAAGAGTCTCATTCATAGCAGCATGCTCTGGTGCAGGGGCCTTCTTAATAGCAGCGGACATACCAACTATCGGGGCACATCTATGGACAAAAGTTCCACACTTATTACAAGACAACGGTCGCCATTCATAGTCAACCAAGACAGACCAATTATCACCATTTAAAAGGATATCAACATACTCTAACATGGTCTGTGTGGCCTTAATCTCAATGCATACCCTAGCATAAGAGATCATACACATTCTCTCGGTTTGGATGTCTACATGTAAAGGTCTACCAATGGCACTCGTTATAGCACTTATACCCGAAGCCGACCAAAGTGCAATAGGTATGTTTTTCAATCTAACCCAAACAGGAAGGGTATCATGCTAGTTTTTCTCCAATTTTAAAGTCGGATGCCATTGTTATAAAATCATAGGCACCCATAGTATGGTAATGGGGCCTCCATCCACAATCTTCCGACGAAAGGAATCATCGGGGATATGAAAGAAAAAGAAACCATCCCCATTAGCCAACACATCCACAATCTGAGATCCCCAAATAGTTTTGACAGCATTTTTCGTCAATTTGAAAGGCAATTTTTTGCCTACAAAATACGCCACAAGGCATTTCTTCCACTTCGGATCACAATTCTGCAGGATTTCATCCGAAATTTTAACTACAAGTTTCCCATCAATCAAAGAGGGGGGAATGTAGGAAAGAGAGTACCCTTTTTCTGCTGACTTTGCAATGGCAACCCAAGACCGCTGAGTTTGTTGATGAGTCAACTAATCAGAACCATCTCTTGGATTTTGGTTTTCCCGACTAAGAGAAGGATCACCTCGTGTCGAACTGGGAATAGACCTTCCCTCGCTACCTTCTCGGACCAGAGGACCAGCCTTAATGGTTGCCGTACCAGTAGGACCAGTATTGATTTTCGAGGGGTTCAAAACATTAGGATTACTCCCATCACCAGCATCAGATAGCCTAGTGTTGGCTGCATATCGAACCCTGCTTTGTCCACGACTTCGGGAACGTCGAGATTATCTAACCGTAGAAGCAGCAATGCCAGCTTCCAATGGAGCATTTGGGATAACATCACTTGCAATTTTCGCAAAGGGTCCCATTCTTTGAATGGCTTTGGAAGAGCCAGCCTTAGCACCAGAAGGATGCTTAGGGATCTTTAAATTGCAATAATTCCTCTTGCATGGCTTCAATCCAGCTTTCATCTTTCAAGACTTCTTTAACTTTCTTTGGTTCATGTGACATTCCGAATTTTGACCTATTTTTGGGATTAATAAAACATGTATTTCGTAAGTGCGCTTATAATAAAACTCGCCTGGAACTGATCACTCTTGGGTTATTTATTTTAAATTTGAGATTTCGTTAGAATCGCACTCGATCGAATTTGACCGTTATTTAGAGCTCGAATTTTGGTGTTGAATTTCTAGGAGTTTCGTGATGAATTTAATGGGACGGTGTTGATATTATTGTGGCTAGCGTCAATATTGCCCGGGATAAGTGCAAAATGAAATTTGGACGGGGTGCGAATTTGGATTAGTAGACCTCCCTTGTAGTGTGTTTTAGTTATTATCTTTTGGCCCTTTTTCCTAATTTTTAATTGGCATTTTTTAGACCGTTGGATCAAGCTTGCGAGATCGAATTGTGGCCGTTGGATCGCACTCAACGATAAAATTTGACTTCTCTCTCTCTCTCTCTCTCTCTCTCTCTCTCTCTCTCTCTCTCTCTCTCTCTCTCCTGTCCGCACACATTTCCCCCCGGTCATGTCCCTTCCCCTCTCTTTTCCCACACGTCCACCCATTCCTCTGTATGTCAAACCTTTCCCCCCTTTGCCCCATGCAGACTATCCTTCTCTCTCTCTCTCTTTCTTTTCGTTTCTTTCTTCTCTTCTTCTTCTTCATTTCTCCTTCCTTCTTGCCACTGCTCCTACTTCCCTGTTCTTGTTGCCCGACGCTGCTCACCTAGACCAGCCCAGCCACTGCCCACCGCCCACCGTTCGCCTTGCGTCACTACTCGCCCAGCCACTGCACCATCTATTCAACCACCTTTCCCTGACCCGACTGCACTTCTCCTTCGCGTTGCGCACAGCAGCAGGTCGCCACCACGATCCGGCGTTGCCCAGCCACCACCGGCCCGCCCTCTATCGCCCTGCCACCCACGATGCCGCCGTGTCACCTCCGATCGCCGCGCGACCTCCCTTCCCCATGTTTCTCTCTTCCTTAGCATTTCCCCTGTTTTGGTTTCCTGACTTCGCAGCTGCTGCTGCTCCACCTCTGCCACCTGGCCTCTCCCTTCAGCCACCTTCACTGCCCAGCTGCCCTCTTGGCCACCACCACCTCCATTTCCCTTGTTTTTCCTTTCCCCCGACGCCTTCCTTGTTTTGAGCTCTCCTCGGCTCTGCCTCATCTAGCCACTATGCGCCACCGTTCCAACCGCCACCGCTATTCCGTCCACCACCACCCAGCTCCCAGCAACCCTGCTCGGCCACTTGCAACTGCCGTGCTCACCTGGACAGCTCAGCGTTGCCCCAGCTCAGCCTTGACCGGACTGTCATGGCCATGGCCGAGCCTCCGCCGCCCAGCCACCGTCGTCATCACCATTGCCTGGCCGCCCTCCAGCCATGAATTGTCGCCGCCTTTGCCTTAGCCCCCTGTCTGCTTCCTCTCCCGTGTAGCAGTCGCTTGTCCGTCACCGCCGTAAGTCGCCATGAGTCCGCCGAAGTCGCGGCTGTGTCGAGGCTGCTGCCACTACTGTTCCGATCTCCCTCACTGCCCTTTCTCAGCTTATTCTCGCTTAGGCTTGAGGTAAGCAGCATACTAAATCTTGTCCAAGACTTCAGGTATTGTCGAACAGATTTAAGGGCTAAAGAGTGTGGATTATGGATTGTTTAGTGGCTGAGTTTTGTGGTTGTTTAGTGGCTGGAAATGTGATCGTTTATGATGATTTTTGTGACTTAATTAGTGATGGGGTTTGATGGGTTTGCTGACTGGTTCGTTGTGGTGTTTGTGGTGGAATTAGTGTCTGAATGTGGCCGGCTTGAACGTTGGATTGGTGGGCTAGTGCGGTAAGCTTGTGCCATGAATTTGATTGTTATGATGCGTGAATTTAGTGACTATCTAAGTGTGGCAAATTGCGTTGTGGTGTATGTGCTTGAGAAATGTTTTGAGGCATGGTTACGCGGGCTAAGCCCCGATTGATCGAAGGGCTGACCTGAGGCATGTTTACGCTGATCGTGGGAAAGTGTAAAATGTCCAGTGAGGGACAAAGCCCGGATTGATCGGAGGGCTGACCTGAGACGTGTTTACGCGGGTCATGAAAAAGTGTGAAATGTTCAGTGAGGGATAGAGCTCGGATTGATCGAAGGGCTGACCTAAGGTGTGTTTACGCGGGTCGTGAGAAAGTGTAAAATGTCCAGTGAGGAATGGAGCCCGGATTGATCGGAGGGCTGGCCTGAGGCGTGTTGACGTGAGTCGTGGAAAGTTGCTCGACCACATATGCGAAATGTGTATGATTGAATTGGGTGAATGTATGTGATTATAGTGATTGAGTGTTTATATTACGTTCTTGAGTAATTATCGCATTATAATTATTTGACTAATATGCAGAGCTGGCATGTGAATCGGGGCGAGGTAAGTGTGTATTGGCGAGTTTGTCATATGGGTGGTTAGATTGCATGTTAGACTCGTCTGGGTATGCATTGGCCTAGGTGGAGTATAGGTTGTTTGCTTATTAAGATTTATTCTCATTGCTGTAATGCAAATTATTTCAGACCCCCAACCTTGACCATGAGTGATCCGCTTGGACGTTTTGGGATCTCGAGGCATACTGAGCACTCGACGGTAGAAGCATACCACGGTGGTGTGGGTAGATATGGGTAACCCGGAGTTCCAGCCAATACATATCGGACATACTGTTATCGGGATTTATATGGAGTCTATGGATCGCTTCGGCATGCTAATGTCTCGTTTAATGGGGGAGGCGAGTGGGACCCCTCAGCTGTCGTTGCTCCTGATGGTGAGGTTTTGGACATCGGAGACACCCCGGTAAACCTTAGTCCCAAACCGGAGCTCATACCAGAACTCGTGGCCCCTATAGATCTCGGACTTGAAGAAGAATTTGAGGAGTCCAAATCCGAAGGAGAAACCAAGTCCAAACCCGAGGAGGAGCCTATGGAGTCCGAGCTTGAGCCCGAGTTCGAGGAGGAGCCTATGGAGTCCGAGCACGAGGATGAGCCGATTGAGATCAACTCGGACATGAAGTCGGAGTCCTCAGGGTCTAATTCAGACTAGGCACTGTGAGAGCATTTGGGTGCCGAGCATAGAAGTTTTTGGTAGAGCTCTTTTTGTGTAGCTAGTTATCTTACCCTACTACCTGTCCCTTTTTTATGATGATGGTAGATGTAACCCTAGCGGCCTAATGTCTGACTGATTTCCATTATTATGAGATTATTGTTTTATGCTGTCCCTTTGTCATTATTTATTGTCTGGGTTGTCTGATTTCTGCTTCCGCTTGCATTTGTCTTTGCGTGTTTCGTTTGGGTCGGCGATGCGTCCTGGGATGTCACGTTCAATACAACCATCGAGGGATATCGTGAGCCCGTTGGGGTTCAGGACGTGTCATGTCACGCCTCATACCCCACGAAGCGCGAGCATCCCACCTTCGGTCATTTGACTGCAACGTCCTAGGAATCGTCGCTGACCCACACCCATACAAAGATCAAACACAAGCAGAAGCATAAAATAAACAAACCCAGACAACTACAATATGAGCCAAGGATAGCCATACATCAAACACCATCATAGAAAATAATTACACATTTATATTACTATTAAAAATCATTTGTACAATATTTATAAGCATAGCAAGAGATACAAACGGTCAGCAGCCATAAGGTCAAAAGGGAAGTGGTTAAGGAGGTCAGACTACTCAAAGGAATGCTACAGTTAAAAAGTTACCAGCCTCCACTACTAACTATGGTTCAGGATAACCTAGAGTTCCCACTCGGGGTCGGAAGACTTCGTAGTGTCATCCGGCGACTCCTCTGAAGGATCCTTTGAAGGCTCGGACGGTTCGGAATCCATATCCTCAGCGACTTCTCCATCCTCGCTTGAATCTTGATCCATCGGCTTCGGCTCCGGCTCCGGCTCCGGCTCCGGCTCCTGTTCCTCTTCCATCGGCTCAGGATCTTCATACCACATCTCGGGTATAGGATTCATTTCGACCAGCTTGTCTATAACCTAGGGATCCACAACCTCGCCACCCGCAAATATGGGTTCCATCGATCCATTTTGACCAATTGACACATCAAAAGTTCTAAGGGGTCGCCCTAGGTTTCCATCAGCATCCCTCAGGCACCAAGCTACGTATTCTTGAGTTTGATGGAAATACTCTCCCACATTCACGAAAACCACTTATCTGAATCTCACATATAACTCTCCATTTCCTGCGGGGAATGAGGTAGCATACTGCTATATTTGTGTAGGTATTCCAAAAAGCGGCGGTTTCGGCATCTTTACGGCTAGAGGTCTGAAAAGTTTCGGTTTACACAACTATGAGACGAATCTCAGTGAGTTCAACCCTTAAACCTAGGCTAGACTAGCATGCAATCTCCTGATCGAAAACAAATATTTAAATCACAATACAACAATAATCAAACCATTTTCTGACCCTGCAGATTAGACAGATCAACATATAATAGTCACGGCATATACGTGGCTTGCATAATCACACGTACGCCAATCACATGCTCATGCACTGATTCTCACACTTCGCATGCCAGACCATGCATGTTCATGCATGCAAATGTCGTCAACATGTCACGTGCATTTCCCGGCCCACTGGCTCACACTAGCACACTGGCAATTGCCCAATTTATTATTTATTACGACTCGAGTCAACAATATTCACGGCCCGGTGCGTCTAGCCTACTTCAAAGTGCATGAGGCTCAACAATCGATCTGGCCCATTGTCTCTAGCCTGCTCCAAAGTGCATGAGGCGCAACACTGATCTCCTTACGAATCAGAGCTTGCTTCAAAGTGCATGAGGATGGTCGTCTTCCGGACGTACCGGGTATCTTTCTGCTTCAAAGTGCATGAGGACGGTATCAATTCGAAGGTCACGACCCGAAGGTCACGACCCGAAGGTCCTTAGGTGATCACATAACTCATTATTATCTGAACCCAGCGTATAACGCTTCAGGGTATTTTAGGTGATTGCATGCTCATGGCAGACACGCATTCTCGCACAATTTCATCATATGCCTCACTCTTGGCATACACAATGCGTGTCCATGTTATGCACTGCAACGCACCATGAGCACCAATGAAATTCAAACACTCAATATCACAACACGTGCTCAATTGGCCCAATTAATACCGTGTGGCCTAACATGCGATTCACAATTCAATAATTAATTTCAAGCCAAACAGTGTCCAATCGCACTCCATAAAAATCAGCCATACAACATACGATATGGTAGTACGCAATCAATCACAATTAAGCACGAATTACATACAATCAATCGACCTGGACATACCTAATAATTTTCCAATGGGCTCCTAAATGGGTCATTTAATCCAATTAATCTCCCCAAATAATTCTCATTAATCCACTAAATTTTCTCGATAATAATTTCTACCAATCAGTCTTCAACTCAGTCTGAAACATACACTGATACTACCTAAGCCAGTCCAAAATGCACCGATAATACCTAAACCAGTCCAAAAAAATGCACTATCAGTTTTAATCTGGGTTTAAGAATTTTACTCACTTAATTTCTGGACCATGACGATGAGAAATGGTGGTCGATCACTGATAAACAGTGAAACTGATGGTGGCGTTCCTGGCGACGGCACTGTTCACGGCGGTACGGTCGGCACTGTTCATGACGGTACGGACGGTACTATTCACAGTGGTACGGACATGTACGGACGGGTGGAAAAAATGGTGGCCGGCGGGGTGCCGGTGGCCAGCGCGACAGTCGTACGGATGGCGATCGTACGACGCTACAGTACCGTCCATACAGGACACTGTACGGACAGGTATGGTCGGCGTCATATAGCGTGGCTGGACGGCTAGGTGGCGGCGGAATGGCATTTCGAGCTCCGGCGAAGCTCCGACGCGGCGGCGGTGCTAACCCAAGAGAGAAAAAGAGAGGGAAAGGGAGAGAGAGAGAGGTCGGATAGAGGCGGGGCTGAGGTTGGGGACTGAGGTGGTCGACGGTGCGGTACGATGGCCGGCGGCGAGCTCCGGCAAAGCTCGGCCGAGAGAGAAAATGAGAGAAAGAGAGTGAAATTCTGAAGAGAGGCTGCTGTTTTGGGCTGATAAGGGCGTGAGGGTGAGTGAGGAGAGAGAGAAAGGTCAGACCTGATAAAAAAAATAGCCTAGGGGCGACACATGTCTCAAATTCGACGGTTTTAACCAAAATATTCCTAATCTAACGGTTTTAATTTAATCTTCTCCAAAAAGTGAAGCGTAAAATGGTCAATGAGTCCAATAATGCAGCTGATAACCTCTGGTAATTATCCTAAAAATATCCCAAAAAAAATTCGGACCAAAAATTAGCCCAGGGTGCAAAATCGTCATTTTTCCGGTTCCGAGACGAAATTCCAATTTTCGCACATACGTGTTCCATATGTGCGTGGCCAACATAATATGACGTCGGATTCGTAAAATTCACTTTTTAAGCTCTCGAAAATCGACTGCAAAGTTTCGGGAATAAAACAATATTAATTTTTCAATCTTTGTCGAAATTCCAATTTTTGTCCATAACGACTCTTGGTATGCGTGGTCACCCAAAAATAGTGTCGGCCTAAAAAAATAACCTCATTTGACCTCGAAAAGCAACATTGATGTCCCGAGGGGCAAAATCGTAATTTTTCACTTCCGAATCGAAATTCCAATTTTTACACGTACTAACTCCAAACATGTGTGGCCAGCGTAATATGACGTCAAATTCCCAAAAATAGTATCTTAAGCCTTCGAAAATCGATATCAAAATTCGGGCCCAATTCCGTGAACAAAACTCGCTAAACTTTCAATTTCAGGGTTTCTCACTAACGGGCGGCAGTTTAGAGATTACGCGTATCGACCTAGGGCTACCCGTATCATAATGGTCTCGATCATTGAGAGAATGAGAAATTATCACTAGTCCCAGAGGCCACGATCATTCGATTTAAGTTCAGGACTGGCTGGCCACGGGCACTTTTCGGTCATGCAGAATCACCTGCGATCCGAGTGTACAACATTGGCCTTGGCCAAACCAAATCCATTACCTTTCCTAAGATCGGCCCATATCAGTTCAAAATATTCCCTCAGTATCTCTCGCGATCAGTGTCCGTTCACGATAGGGTCCCCAGTCCATGTACCGTTTTCTAGTTAGCCATACCCCATTGGTTAGTATCCCGAGAGTGATCAGCTCTGGGCGAGACTTACTAAAATGAAATGCGAATTAATATCAGTTTTATTGATCTCGAAATTATATCGAAATTCGAGCTGTTACATGTCATCCCCGACTTCAGAGATGAGAGCCAACGTATTTATAACTTATTTTGCCTTTGCTCTGGTTTTGATTCCATCATCTAAATTTCCAATGATGAGGTCTTTGGGAGGACTGGATTAATGCTTCCATTTTTTGTTGAATCTTTCTTTGTTTTCATCATCGAGATTTGATGATTCTTCATTATTTTGTTGGTTTGATGATTCTTGAGCTTCATCAGATCTTTGATTCTGATCACTTTTACTTACCGTCAATTCATCAGATGCTTTATCAGATTCTTCATATACTAGATTTTCAATATCAGAGTCATCTTGTTGAGTCTAAATTGAATCTTCAAACTTGACATTGAATGATTCTTCCACTGTTTGAGTATTATTGTTGTATACTCTCCAAGCTTTGCTTGTAGTTGAGTATCCAAAAAAAATTCCTTCACTTGACTTTTCATCAAACTTACCAACACGATCATTAGGATTTCTAAGAATAAAACATTTACATGCAAATATATGAAAGTAAGAGATATTAGGAATTTTACCTTTGAACAATTCATAAGAGGTCTTTTCAAGAATTTGTCTTGAAAAAATTCAATTTGAAATACAACAAGCTATTAATACAACTTCAACCCAAAAAATGTGTTAGAGTTTTGTTTTCAAATATAAGAGTTCTAGCCATTTCTTGCAAAGTTCTATTCTTTTTTTCAACTACTCGATTTTGTTTAGGAGTATAGGGAGAGGAAAAAATACGTTGAATACCAATTTTATCACAAAAATTAGAAAAATTTTGATTTTCAAATTTTCTACCATGATCAAATTTAATGCTCGAAATAGTATAATCCTTTTCATTTTGTACCTTCTGGAAAATTTTGAAAAATATTAAAATTTTTTACTTTTATGAGCCAAAAAGAATACCCAAGTAAATCTTGAATAATCGTATACAATAACCAAACAGTATTTCTTACATCCAAGACTTAGAGTTTGAGTAGGTCTAAAAAATATCCATATGAAGCAACTACAAAGCTCAGTTAGTGCTAACATAGTTTATTGATTTAAACGAACTTCTTACCTGTTTACCTTTTTGAGCAAGTTGAACATAACTCAGTGCTCTTAAATTTTTGTTCTGGCAATCCTTTAACGAGTTTCTTTGAAGCTACTTTGGAAATCAAATTGACACTTATGCGTCCGAGCTTCCTATGCCACTAATCAGATTCTTCTTTTATGGAAACGAGACACTGCAAGTCGTTAGACTTCATGTCTAGTATGTAAATGTTCCTATGTCTTCAACTCGTAAATGATTGCTTGTTGTCTTTACATATCTCGGAATATTTGTTTTCTTTGAAAGTAATTCTATAACCAATATCACATAATTGACTAATGCTAATTAGATTGAAGTTCACACCATCAACTAGTGAGACTTCGTTGATAATGAGATTTTCGATTCTGACAGTTCTATTGCCAATTATTTTTCCTTTGTTGTTTCCTCCAAAGGATACGCATCCTCCTTTAATTCTTTCTAACTAAATGAATTTCAGAGGATCTCCGGTCACGTGTTTTGAGCAACCACCGTTACGGTACCACTTGTTCTTTCTTTTCTTTGGTACCTACAAAATATAAGTAACTCACTTTTTCTTTGATACCCATATTTTCTTGGGTCTATTTTGGTTAGGATCAATCATTCTTAGAATGTTTCTGTGAATAGGTCTCCAAACCTTAGGACAATCATTTTTAAAGTGATTTGTATCACTGCAATTTGAGCACTTAAGGGAAGTTTGACTATTCAATTTCACAAACTGCTTTTGAAAGTGATTTTGATATACAAGTCTGAGGAGTCTTTACTTTAGTCTTTCTTTGACATTGGGAAAAAAAATTTCAATTCAGTATTTTTCTTAAAACTGAAATCTGATTTATTATAATAAGGAACTTGAATTGACAAAATATGTTGAAGATTTTTTGAACCCATTGAGAATTTCTTGGTTATATTTGAAATTTCATTTTTCAGAAGTTCTTTTTCTTTAGAGATACGATCAAAACTTTCCTTATCTTGAGAAATGTTTTTCAAATTAGAAATTTCCTTTTTCAATAAATCATTTTTCTTTTTAAGGAATTCTTTATTCGCCTTGATAAGATTAAATTCTTTTTGCAAAAAATCAATCTTATCCTTTTGTGAAATGTTTTGCTATTTTAAGAGATTGTTTTCCTTTTTTAAACATTCATTTTCAAATGCAATTGACTCATCAATTTCCTTGTTTTAAGTTGCACTTTTTAAAGTCAAAATCTCCTTCTTCAATTTAGAAATCTTTTTGAAAACAGTTTTATTAACAAAGACTAACTCATCAATATAATTTGCAACCGCTTCAGGAATTTTGGAATTACTTACTTTGTCTTCTTCATCAAAACTTGATTTTGAGTCTGAATTTGCCATTAAGCAGATATTGGCATACTCTTGTTCGCATTCATCATCATCTGAGTCACTCCACGTTTCAGCTTTGAAAGCCTTCTTATATCGTTCATACTTTCCTTTGTTCTTTTTTAGAAGAGGACATTTGGGCTTTATGTGTCTATTTTTTTTGCAGTGGAAACATATCACATTCTTGTTTTCTTCATCTTCGGCACTCGATTTCTTCTGAAGGTTTAGCTTCTTGGCATTTGATGGCTCAGAATTCTTGAATTGTTTCTTTGACTTATTCATCTTCATCTTCTTGGCCATCTTTCTCAGTTTCTTAACCATTATAGCCAACTCTTCATCTTCATCATCATCTTCATCTAAATTTGTATCATCAGAATCAATGTTAGTTTTTAAAGCTATGGATTTTTAACCTTTGGGTTCTTAAGTTTCTAAAAACTTTTCAGTTTCATAAGATTGAAGAGTTCCGATAAGTTCGTCCACTGTGAGTGGTTTGATCCCCTGAGTTTCTTGAATAAAAACTTTGATGTTGTTCGACTCTTTTGAGAGAGCTCTCAGCAACTTGTTTACCTCCATAGGTTCTGAGATGAGATTGTTTTGAAATTCAAGCCCATTTATGATCTCAGTGAATTTGCTCTACATCTCGGAAATTATTTCATTTGGTTTCTGAGTGAAGGACTCGTACTACCTAAGGAGAATGTTGAGATTTGTCTCATTAACTCTCTCTGTTCCCTTATGAACAAGCTTGACACAATCCCAAATTTCCTTTTCAATTTTGAGATTTGCAATTCGTTTATATTCAACACGTGCTAGACCATTGTATATGGCCATTCTGATCTTTGCATCTAGATAGATGTCACGTTCCATACCCTAACAAAGCGCGACATCCCACCTCCGGTCGATAATGATGTGTGACGTCCCAGGAAGCGTCGCCGACCAACACCCAATCAGAGATCAAGCACACATGGAAGCAATATATAAACAAACCCTGACAGTTAATAAAGGAGACCAGGATAACCAAACAGCAATCAAACACTTCGGAAAATGTGTACTTCGGTATTGCTATAGAAAACTTTTTATAATATTCGTTTACACTGTACTAGCAGAGAAAACACACAGTTAGCAGCCACTCAGTCAAAAGGGGGATAGTGGCTAGGGTTACTGGACAGGGCTAAGACGGGTTTCAGTCAAAAAGGTGTATCCCGCTCTACCTAAGACCAATGCCAACCTAGGGAGCCCAATCCGGGTCGAACTCTAATGATTCTTCTGATGAACTCTCATGAGACTCGGACTCCTCAGCTCCTATTTCTTGATCGGATCCCAGCTCCGCAACCTCTCCATCCCACTCCGGATCTACCTCCATGGCTACTAGCTCTTCCTCGTCCTAATGGTCCAAGGGTTCCGGGTTAGCGTACAGCACTTCAGGCTCCTCAACCTCCTCGACCATGGCAGCAGGTCCATCCACGGTCTCGCTCTGGCTACTCCAATCAAGCGGAGTTGGAGGATCTGAGATCTCGCCACTTGCCATCTGCAGGATCATGACATCGTTCACATCCACCGGGACATCAAAGGTTCTAAGCGGGGGTCTGGTTACTTCGTCGATTCCTCTGTAACACCAAGCTACATACTCTTAGGTGTGGTCGTACGACTCTCCCACATTTACAAACAACACCGAGTAATATCTTATATAAGCTGCTCCGTCTCTATAGGGGTGCACACTCGATGACCGCCGGATAAAATGCGGTATTCCAAAAAGAGGTGGTGACCTCAGCATCCTACTGTTGGGGGTCTGAAAAGCTGGATTATTACAACCGTGAGACGAATCTCAGCAAGTATAACCCTCTAAACCTAGGCTAGGCTAACATGCAATATCCTGACCGACAACGTACAACAAATACTGCAATCTCAACTCATAACAACTTCTGATCTAGGCTCTCGGCCCCAAATCACTTACCTGGCGGACCCTGCAGGTTATTCTCAATAATAATAAAATCAAACCACATGCGAAAGCACTCGGTTCACATGTACGTCAAACGCATGTTCATACTCAATAGTGATAATATCACGTGCCATTCACCGAGTCCTGCACACTCGCACACCAGCCCATGCATTCTTATGCATGCAAATGTCCTCATTCTGTCTCGTACCACGCACTAGCCCAATTATGTTATCTCGTTTACCATGACCTGCTACAAAATGTATGAGGTCTCTTTACTTTAAAATCATAACACTCCGTGACTAGCATAAAATGCCCCCGGCCTAGTGTCTCTAGCCCGCGTCAAACATATGAGGCGCAACATTGCTCTCCTCACGAACCAGAGCCCACGTAAAACGCATCAGGTTGGTCATCTTTCGGACGTACCGGGCATCGTCCCACGTAACACGCATCAGGGCGAATTGTGATCACACATACACACGGCCAGTTATTATCTGAACCCCGCGTAACACGCATTAGGGTATTTTAGGTGATCATATGCTCATGATAGGCACGCAGTCTCGCACAATTTCATCACAAGCCTTATTCTCAGCATTCATAACGCGTGCCATGAAATGCAACATGAGCATCCACATAACATAGGCACAGGCACACAGTTCAATCATAGTCATTCCACAGTGCCTAATTCACAAGCCACGTGCTTACTTGGCCTATTAATACCGTGCGGCCCAAATTCACAATGTGTAAATCAATAACCCGCTCAAGACATCAAATGACCGATCACACTCCGCACGAGTCGACCACACGAGCACCCGACATAGCATTATTCAATTCCCCAATAAATGGGCATACAATCAATCATTCAATCAGCCCGAGCATACCCGACAGTCCAGTCACCTAATCCTCAACTAGCCCATGCTAGCCCAATAAATCACTAATATTATCCCGATCACAATTACCATTGTTCGACTCACTAGTTTCTCCCAATGTACACCGATCATACTCAACCCAGTCCAGAAAATGCACTATCAGTCCTAATCCGGATTTAGGAAATACACTCACCTAATTTCTAATCCACGACGATGAGAAACGAGGGGCCGATTGCCGATGAATGGCGAAATCAGCGGCGGCGTTTCGGAGGTTACGACGGCGACGGTGGTACGGTCGGTAACCGATGGCGTATGGACGGTGGACCTGTACGGACGCGGGGGATGATGGCCGGCGAGGTGGCGGTGGCTGGCGTAGCGGCCGTGCGGACTCCGTATAGACATCGTACGGACGTGTACAGGACGGCTGGAGAGGGAGAGGGAGAGAGAGAGAGAGAGAGAGAAATAGAGGTTGGGATGAGGGTGGTGAGGTGAGGTCAGGTGAAGCTGCGGCACCAGCGGATGACGACAACACGGTGGCGGTCCGGCGAGCTCTAGCGTACAGACGGCAAGGAAAACCGACGAAGAATGAGAGAAATCGGGAGAGGGGGAGCTGCTGGTGGGGGGTCTAGCCGAAATGAAGGAGGAGAGAGAGAGAGAGAGAGAGAGAGAGAGAGAGAGAAGGTTAGACCGGTCAAATATATGAGGCTAGAGGGCGCCACGTGTCGCCGATCCGGTTGATTTGACCAAAATACCCCTAATCCGACAGTTCTCGTTTAATCCTATCCAATAATTGAGGGCATTAAGGTCATTGAGTCCAATAATGCAGCTGAAAACTCTTAATAAATATCCCAAATACTTTCCCAAAAATTCGGACAAAAAAATAGCCCAGGGCAAAATGGTCATTTTTCCGATCCCGGGACGAAATTTCAATTTTTATCCAAATCAACTCTAAATATGTGTGGCCAACATAATATGGTGTTGGATTCATGAAAATAGTCTCTTAAGCACTCGAAAATCGACTGCAAAGTCCTGGGGATTAAAATAATATTATTTTTCACTTCCGAGCCAAAATTTCAATTTTTGATCGTAACCACTCCAGACATGCGTGGCCACCCAAAAATGACATCGGCCTCGAAAAATAACCTCAAACGACCTCAAAAACCAATGTCGATGCCCACTGGGGCAAAATCATAATTTTTGACTTTCGGGTCGAAATTCCATTTTTTGACCGTACTCACCCCAAATATGTGTGGCCAGCATAATATGATATCAGAATTGCAAAAATAGTCCTTTAAGCCCGTGAAAGTCGACACCGAAGTCCGGGTCTAATTCCGTGACCAAAACTCGCTAAATTTCAAATTTTAAAGCCTCTAACTAACAAGCGACTGTTTAGGGTTTACGCGTATCGACCTAGGAGTACTCGAGTCAAAACGGTCTCGATCGCTGAAAGAAAGAGAGGAATTATCGCTAGTTCCAAAGGTCGCGATCGTTCAGTTCAAGTTCGAGACTGGTTGGCCACGCGCACTTTCGGACTTGCAGAATAACCCACGATCCGATTGTACATCATTAGCTTTAGCCAAGCCAAATCTATCACTTTTTCTAAAATCGGCCCACGTTGGCCCAAAATATTCCCTCACCATTTCTTGATATCGATGCCCAATTCGCGATCGAGTCCCTGATCCACATACCATCTTCCTAGTTAGCCATACCCTTTCGGTTAGTATATCTAGAGTGATCAGCTTTGGGAAAGACTTACTAAAATGAAATACAAAATAGTGTCAGTTTTATTGATCTCGGAATTACATCAAAATTCAGGCTGTTACAATAGATCCTTTTGCAAATTTCCTTGGCCAAGAGAGGTGGAGCTTGAGGTTTGATTTGCTCTTTATTTCCTTCGTTAGATGGTGTCTCACTTTGCTCGTTTGAAGTTTCTTGAGGTTTTGTTTCGGTTGAAACATTTGGAATGATTTCATGTTCAATGATGTCCCATATATCCTGATCTATTCCCAAGATGAATGTATTCATCTTGTTTTCCCATACATTGTATTCAATTCCATTGAAATAAAGCGGTTTGTTGTTGTGACCTGACTCAGCATTACTAGCCATCAAGAATCGTTAGCTCAGAAGTAAAATAACACTTCAAAGAAAAATGAGCACTATGCTTTGGTACCAATTGTTACGGCTAGTTTTATCACTTAGAGGGGGGTGAATAAGTGATTTATCAAATTGGATAATTTAAACGTGTGGAATGAATATAGTCGAAATCAACAACTCGTATGATCAATATCAGATGGATGCGTATGACAAACTTATATATAAGTTGTCATTAGATAATTGCATCTGATGACTATGATGATGTTTTAACGAGCTTGTTTGACAAATATGTATGTAATATAATGTTAACAATAATAAATGAAAGTTTAAAGATAGAGAATACTACACATAAATCTTTATAATGGTTCGACTTTATTAAGCCTACGTTCACTTTCCATGTTGGCAATCTGTTGGCTGTGTTTCACTATTGAATCACCAAGAGATTACAAGAGCAATGCTTCTCAAATGATAGATTGCACTATCATGTACACTCTTCACTCAAGTAATTTTCTTTCTAAAGTAACAGCGTGAAATACAGTAATCACAAGTGTATAAGATCGAAGCTCTATTCAAACTTTGGAATTCTCGATTCTGATTTTTTTTCTTGTATGACATTTGCACTCTTTTTATACTCCTTTATTTCCAATCTATCCGTTGGACAGTCTTCAGAGGATTAATCTACAAATCAACCCATTGGAGAATCTTCCCAAAAGAAGATGCATAGCCGTTAGAATAAGAATCATTATCTCCAGGTGATTTGATCTCCCATACAATTAAATCAAGGTTTACATAAGTGTAATTCTTCGTGTTTAAGGAATGATCTTGTAATTCCCAATTAGAATCTCTTGAGATATTGATTATAAAATCAATTTGATTGTCCCGTATAAACTTGCCAAAAATAACACTTATTGAGTCTGACGAGGAATTTTGAATTTGATAATAAAGTCCTTTCATCAACTAAGTCTGATGACTCAGTATTTACCTGCATCAAATAACTTAAATGTAGTTGTGGTCGGAAAATGATTGTTTTATTTTTCTTCAAAACTAATTAGGGATTTTCCTCAACAAGTTTGCTCCGTCGAATATGGGGGGAAAAACAGCATTAGTGCCAAAACTTGTGTACGGAGGCCACTTTAGTGCCAAAAGTTTCACTTAGATCACTTAAGTGCTAAAAGTTATGAAAAACGATCACTTAAGTGTCACTTCGCCGGAAATCTGACGTGACATTTTTTTATTAATTTCTTAAGCTGATGGGACTCGCCAGAGGCTGATGTGGCATTTTTTTCTTTTCTTTCTTTTCTTTTTTTTTCCTTTTCTTTCTTCTTATTTCTGATGGCTGGCGTCCGGCCACCGGCCACCGGCCATGGACAGCCTCACCAGGTGTCGCCTTCCTCTAAGCGAGGCCGCCGTGGCCTCGGCCAGGGCTGGTTTCACCGGATCTGGTGACGCGAGCCCTCGCCGGGGCTCGCCCTGCCCAGGCGAGGGTCAAGGTCGCCTGGGCAAGGCGAGCCCCAGTGAGGGCTTGCCTCGCTAGATCCGGCGAGGTCGGCCCTCGCCAAGGCCACGGCTGTCTCGCGGGGCCTCACCCGGAGGAAGGTGACGCCTGGCGAGGCAGCTGTGGCCTCGACGAGGGTCGGCCTCACCGGATCTGGCAAGGCGAGCCCTCGCTGGGGCTTGCCCTGCCCAGGCGACCTCGACCCTCGCTTGGGCAGGGCAACCCCGGCGAGGGCTCGCCTTGCCAAAACCGGCGAGGCAGGCCCTCGCCGAGGCCGCAGCTGTCTCGCCAGGCCTCACCCGGAGGAAGGTGACGCCCGGCGAGGCCGGTCATGGCCGGTGGCTGGCCTCCGGCCACCGGCCATGGTAGAAGAAAAAGAAGAAGACAGAAATGAAAAAAGAAAAGAAAGAAAGAAAAGAATGAAAAAAATCAGAAAAAAAATATTTGAAAATTTGAATTATACACATGGAAATGCCATGTGTCATTAAAATTTAAACATAAAAGCCACGTATTAAATTTGGTTGGAATTTCTCGTTGTAGGCACTTAAGTTATCGTTTTTTCTCCGATTTGGCACTTAAGTGATCGCCGGCGTAAACTTTTGGCACTTAAGTGATCCAAATGAAACTTTGGCACCAATACAGTTCTTCTCCCATTGAATATGGTTTCTTCCTAAACAGGGGTAAGTGCGGATTCCTTTTTGCTACAGATAATCCTAAATCTGCATTTTCCATAAATGAAAATCTTTTCCATCAAATTTGTCGATGTTCACTTTTCCTTCTTCTAGCATTATTGATTCGCTTCTACTCAATCAATCATAACTCTAATATTAATTGTTGCGAAAAATAAGCGAGATAACTATATAGCAATCAGGACAAGGATATAACTCGAATGCCGAATTTATGTAGTTCTATTGGTGTCATTTACTCCACGGGAAGAGCAATATAGGATTCCACTATAAATCAAGAAAGGCAATGGAGATTATAGTCACACTCGAGTCACTTAAACATTTTTAGTATTTCTCAACCTCCATTACTCCAAACAACTCATACAATGTTTAAGCACTTACATTTCCTCATAAAATAATTTCTGTATTGTACAAAGGAATTCAAAAAAAATCTTAACAAAAGATTTTCATGACTTCAAACACTCTAGATGTAATTTATGAGCATGACATATAGTTGATCGTCACAGGCAGAAGCTCTCTTGGATATTAATTCTTCACAAAAAAAAACACTTCCTAAATTGGGTTTCCTTAATGGGTTCAAACTCAAGTTATATTCACAACAAAAATGGATAGAGATGAGCACATGGAATCTCCTCTAATTGGGGCCATATCACTTTAATAAATTTTTAATTTGAACCATGACTGCTCAATTCATATGCAAATATTTGAGCCTCTCACCGGAGTATTATCGATATATCAAAAAGCTGGGAAGTCTCTCCAAGTTCATACAATGTGGTATGTGGTATAAAGCTAAAAGCACAAATTGATCAGTAAAATTTGCTTACTAACTCAAAGTTGGTAATCTTGAAAAAGACAGTGTTGGTCCTAAGGTGTTTGGACTTTTAATTTGTTCAATGTGGCTCTTAAACTTTTGGTACATGTTTAATTTAGTCCATGAACTATATAAAAATATTCAATGTAGTCCCTGAACTTGAATTAATGGAACAACTACATTGAACATTTTCATATAGTTCAAGGATTAAATTGAACATGTACCAAAAGTCTAGAGACCATATTGGACAAATTAAAAATTCATGGATCATATTAAATATTACACTAAAGTTCAGGGACTATATTGAACAAATTAAAAGTTTATGGGTTAAATTGCATATTAAATCAAAGTTCAAAGACTGTTTATGTCATTTTTCTATGTAAGAAACAAGCTGCAATAATGGAAGAGATTGCAATGTCTAATATGTCTTTAGGTGAGAAGATAGCCTCCTCGAGTCGTTTAAAGCAAACCCTAGGACTTGTCGCTTCTTTTCTAAGCTTTTCGCACGCTACAGCGAATGGAGGCCAACCCACGTTGTGATTCCTTAAGAAGATTTGATGTTCGCAAGAAGTGAAGCGTACGATTTGTTGTTTATCATCACTACGACTTATGTTATTTGACAGCTCAAAAGTAGCCACATCAATCATCACTGAAGACCATCCATTCTGGATTTGATAGCAGTAGCTCTTCCGGTAGCTTTAGGGTCTGCATAGCAACGTTTCTGTTTTTAGGAACAATTTCTGATTAGAAATTGTTTTTTCTATTTCTATTTCTTGGGACAGTTTCTAAGCAAAAAATAGCGTTTATTAACTGCACAAAATTTCTATTTCTAGAATAGAAAAAGAATAGAAACGCGTTTAGAACGCGAATAATCTATTTCTATTCTATGGAAGAATTTCTCCCTTCTGGGTTGCCGGCGGAGGACAGCAGGTGGCGGTGGGGGGCGAAGGATGGTGATCGGAAGTGGGAGGCGGCCAGCCGATAGAGACGGAGGATGGCGGCCGGCGGCGAGAGGCGGGAGGCGGTTGGCGCCAAGCGGTGGCCAACAGCCACCTTCAGGCGGTGAAGCACAGTGGCGGATCATGGTGGCGTCAGGCGACAGTGACCGGCAGCGGGTGGCAGGAGGTGGTTGGCGGCGGAAGGTGGCTAGCGTCGATCGATGGAGCACGACGACCTGTGGTAGGTGATCGTCGACGTCGGGTGGCCAGGGGTGGGAGGTGGCCGGTGACGGAGGGCAGCCGGCGTCGGGAGGTGGAGTACGACCATCAGCAGCGGAGGAAGGCAGCCGATGATGGGTGGCCATCGGTGGCGGAGGACGGCGATCAGTGATGAGTGACCGTTGGTGTCGGGTGGCTGGCGACGGAAGGCGGCTAGTGGCTGAGGACAGCCGGCACCGGGTGGAGGCCGGCGTCGGGAGGTGGAGTACAACCACTGGCAGCGAAGGAAGGCAGCCGGTGGTGGGTGGCCGTCGGCAGCGAAGGACAGCGATCGGTGGTGGGTGACTGCCAGCATCGGGTGGCCGGTGGCGGGAGGCGGATGGTGACTGGCGTCGGGCGGTGGAGCACGGCGGCCAGTAACAGAGGATGGGGGACGGTAGTGGCAGGCATCGAGCGGCGAAGGACAGTGATCGATGGCAAGGTGGCTGGCGGGTGGGAGGCGGGCGGCGGCGAAAGGTAGTCGGTAGGTGGTGGCGAAGGACGGTGAGAGGCGGCAGTGGGTGAGTTATGGCCGACAGATTATTTCTTATTTTTGGAGGGTTCCAGAAAAAAATGTTTCTTATTTTTATTCCAAAAATAAAGAAGTGAATTTTTTTTGCTTATTGTTTCTGTTCCAAATCTATTCTAGGATCATTTTTTTGTTCCAGAAATAGAAAAGTAAATTTTTTATACTAAACAGATTTCTGTTCTTTTTCTGTTCCGAAGAAAAAAAAATAAAGAAATAGAAATGTTATCAAACAAACCCTTAGTGACCCCAGCTGCTCTTACGCTTTGGAAACTGTAGGTTCTCTAATTCTTTGAATGATGATTTCATTGGATTATGTATGACCCTAACCATGAAAGCACGCTACCTTCGTGGATTATAGCTTAGAGACAAGACAAATCTTAATGAGCGATCCCTTTCAAAGAGACCGTGCGCAATTCATAACACGAAAAGTCAAATCTGCACCGTGTGGCTGATAAATTTACCGCTAAGCTAACTCCGTTATCGAATTTTTAGCAAGAAACCAAAAAACCTACCGGGTGACGATTCGCTTCATTAAATAAAACACAAGGATCTGGCTAGGCGGTTTTGCTTGCTCGATCGGTTATTGCAATGCGCTTCAAAGCTGAATAATGGGTAGCCTATCTAGGTCTCGGGCTAGCGCACTCCCTTGGGGTGAACCGGTTGATTTTCGAAGTTCATTTGCAGTCTGTAGTTTCTCTAATCTTTTTTTTATGGTGGAAGCAAGTTGAATTTCAAGAGAGTTTGCTTGTGCAGATCTTCTGAGACAGTCCATCTGTCTGGGGAAGTCGTCATCCGTCATACATACAAGGAAGCCAGTGCAAGTGTGGACTGGCTATAAATTTCTCTTATAGAAGCGTCTCAAATTAATAATTTCGGAGCCTGTCCTCCTCAAGATTTAGCTCCATGGATGAGTATAGATTTGTAGCTTTGATTGGCTTTAAGACCGTTTGATTACCAACAGAGTAAGACCCAAAAGGATTAAATTGGTTCCTTAATCCTGTCTAATCTTGGCATTGCCTAGGAATATAACTTGAAAAACATTGATCTGGAGAGCGCTTAGCGTCCGCCACAATCTCCACATTTTTTCAATCAAGTCTATAAATGCAATCATCAAAGTTGTTTCCTAAAATATTGGATGTAATTCCTCTGTTTTTTTCATAGACATAATCACGGGATTTCTTTCGCCATATAATGCCCCATCACGACTCCATGTACCATGTATGCTTTGTGTTTTCAAAAGATTCGAATGTCATGCAAGTATATCAGTCCTCATTGCGATGTGCATGTAAGTGCAATTCACTCAGACATTCTGTTTGATGATACACGCTTAATTTTAGCCAACTTAGACATAATTAGATTTGTCGTTTCGACCGTATGATATTGGCTTAAAAAGTTGAAATTATCATTATAGAAAATAAGAATATTTATTTAAAAATCAATTTTTGGGAAAATTATAACGCGTGGAGCCCGGCTCAATATCTCGAGCCCCTTGGCCCTCCATCTTTAGCCCACCCGGGCAATGGTCTCAGTATTTCACCTAATGGGTCGGTTACATGCAATGGTTGTTTCTAGTGCCAGTATTTAAGCAAGCAGGATAATGATCTAGAAAAAAATTGTAAAATTCTCTAGATTTAATTCAGCAGAGGGATGACAATAAAGACATTTGTTATGTACTTTTCAAAGACAAATCTAAGCATTCGACAAAAAATTGTTATTCATGTAAAACCTCATGTGACGTCGCTCCGATTTTTTCAACCTCTACATGCCTCGGATCTCTTCGGAATTTTCCCTCGCCAAAAAAGATCACAAGAGTTCTCAACTCCAATTTCAGAGCATGAGAGAGAGAGAGAGAGAGAGAGAGAGAGAGAGAGAGAGAGAGAGAGAGAGAGAGAGAGAGAGAGTTTTCACAATGAAGGAGACCTTTGTATTCTGACCAAAAAAAAAGGAGACTTTTGTACAAGACCAAACTTATGCTGCACAATGAGGCCGTTTTCTAGTGCGGGCTGCACTCTGGGCAACGCGTGCCCATTGAAAATTCGATATTATCCACGTCTTCTTGTCCTTTTTTCAAAATCTTAAACAAAAATTTGATCAAATATAAGTTGTCACGCCCCGAACCCCATTGAGCTCGCTACATACCTCTTTGGTCGATTATCGCAACGTCCTAGGAGGTCCCTGACCCCACATATCCAGAGATAAAGCACTAGCGGATGCAACATACACCCAGACAATATTTTGAAAGGGATAATAGGGAGAATATACATTCCTTACCCAGTCAAACTTATACAATATACTCCACTTACAATTCACATAATATACACACACACCAGCTTCTAAAGTTTACACCACCGATATCAAAAGGATCAATAGTATAAGTATACTCTAACTCCAAAAATGGGACACTTCAAAAGGTTTACCCTACTCCTAAACTAACCCCTACACCCTTTAGACGGCGTCCACTCCGAGTCAGTCTCCCCAGAACCCGAATCTGATTCCCCCTAAGCGACCTGCTCCTTTGAAGAATTAGAATCTGCCTCGATCTCAATTGGATTGTTTCATCCCCCGACTCTAACGGAACCTCAATTCGCTCCTCTTCTTCAAACTCCTCCTCTGATTCCTCCTCTGGCTCTTCTTTTAGTTCCTCTTCTGATTCTTTCTCTGGCTCTTCTTTTGATTCCTCCTCAGGCTCTTCTTCGGGCTTTTCTTTTTCGGCTTTCTCCTCTGGCACTGCACCTAGATCCACATCCATCGAGTTGAACCCTACTTGTGACTCTTCCGGCTCCAGATCAAGCTCAGCCACTGAAGGTTCGAGTGCTGCAGATATAGGCTGATGTCCTGACTGTGCAAGGCTAGTGTCAAGGCTAGTCATCTCGCCATTAGGAGGGGGTATAGCCGACGGATCCCAATCTCCCACTCCGTAAAAAAGGGCATCAAAACCTCGAACAGGACCGAACGCGTCCATACCATCTCGAAACACCAAGCTGTATAAGTGTGAGCTTGTCGTAGGGGTTGTCCTATATCTACCCAGACTACTATAGTATGTGAAATCCAAGTCATATCATCTCCTACAGGATACTCTACAACTATATGGTCGGTGTGCATGGGTATGCCAAAACGTTGAGGCGATGGTGATGGCGGTGGCGGTGGGAGATTCATGGTCGAGGCTGGGGTTCTGAAATGGTTTGGTTAAACAACCATGAGACACATCTCAGCAAGTAAACACCCTAAATCCACCTAGGCTAGCAAGTACCTCCAGACAAGTCCAAGCACAATATCACTTAATAAACACACAACATGCACACAATTGCACTTACCTGAGCTCTTAATACACACAACCTGCTGGTTAGTCTCAATTCCACAAATTCCAACCACATGCACTTTCCAAATTAATTTCATGTCCAAAAACAAAGTCGAACATATGTCATTTCCAAATTCCATGTTTCACACACTCATTTAGGCACACCACACTATTTTCATTAAACTTGCCCACAACCCGCGTAATTATGCCTCAGGTCCACTTTCCATCTATAGTCCACATACGACCGTCTCATATTCACTACACTCCTTGGCCCGCGTTACAGTACACACCTCAGGCTATGTCTCTTGCCTGTATTGCAGTACACACCTTAGGCTTAACATCCTCCACCTACGGCACAACCCCCGTAAACGATCAAGCCTCAAGTTGGCGATCTTTCGGTAATACTGAGCATCATCCCGCGTTAAAGTACACGCCTCAAGACGGCTCAATTCCCCGCGTTACATAACACGCCTCAGGGACTTTCATGACCACGCGCAAGACATATCACATAAATTCTTCATCCATCCACATGCTCAAACATCATACGAACATGCTCATTTGGCATACAAACATGTCCAATTTCCAGTCAATTCAATTCAGCCCATGCACGCATATAAACGGGGCCACATTTCAACCAATTATTCCATAATCCGACGAGCATGCAAGGTCGCCACTAGATCCACAATCACAGCCACTAATATGAGCATAAAATCAATATATTCATGTATATTTCAAGCTACAATAATCACCACAAACCAGCCACAACACCACACATCAAACCGACACGTTTAGTCCCCAAATCGGACCTACACTCATCATTTCAAACCACGATTTCCAGCACTCAATTTAGCAACCAATCAGCCCCGAAACCATCACAATTTCACCCATAAATCAGCCAAGCTCAGCCCCTAATTCAGCCTACCACAATAACTCCTAAACATCCACTAATTAACTCAAATCAGTCCCTAATTAACTCGAATCAGCCCCTAGTCAAGTTCATTAGTACCCGATATCCTAATTAACGTGGGTGGATGGCGACGATGGTGGCTGAACAGCTTACGGTGGATGGACGAGCGGCTGGTCTTCCTCAGCTGGGCTGGACCGAATTGAAGGCTGGTGGTGGTGTTTCGGTGAAGGGAAAAACAAGAGAGAGAGAGAGAGAGAGAGAGAGAGAGAGAGAGAGAGAGAGAGAGACGGTGGTGGCGGTGGTGTGGCAAGACGGAGGGGCGAATAGTGGCTTGACGGAACGGCGGTGACGGCTGGCTTGGCTGGTCGGCCACGGTCACGGTGGGAGGGGGAGGCTTAGCCGAGAGGGAGTGAAGGGGAGAGAGAGATTGCAGAGAGAGAGAGAATGAGAGGGTGAGAGAGAGAAAATGCGAAGAAAAACTAATGACACCAATAATTAGTGTCTACCCCCTTGTAAAATGACCATCCTACCCTCCTCTCTATTTTCCAATCAACGGCCACGATTAAACATTATCTTGAGATCAACAGCCAAGATTAACTCTTACTAAAAATATCCAAGGGCAAAATTGAAATTTCACAAAAAGTCCAAGGGCAAAATTGTCCAAAAATTTTTATTTCTAAAGTTAGTGTAAAATGACCAAAATGCCCTTCTCACATAACATTTGGCCTTAACAAAGTTCTAGGGGCAAAACGGTCATTTTTTCATTTCTTGCTGAAATTCAAATTTTATGAAGAATTTGGACAAATCCAAGGCTGACCAAACTAATAACAATGTCGTCCAATTATCCTATCGTGACCTTCGAAATTTCCAATGCCCAAACTTGGTCTCTAATTAATGACTAAATTTAAATAACGTAACTTGAGCATATTTCAAACTAATGGTTGGCTTTTGGGAAATTCGCATATTCAACCCGTGGTCGATACTGAATCAAGCCACGTTTAAGTTCACTCGGGTCGTGACAACCTCGGTTGTCATGTAATCGCGAGGATCGATCGCTAGATCTGACGGGCGCGATTGTTTGGTATAAGTTTAGGGTCATTCGTCAACTCATCTCGTGGTCAAGCGGAATCACCCGCGATCCACTCGTATGACAACGGCGAATTGATCCCTGACTATCCTTGGATCGGTCTACATTGACTCATAATGTCACCTTGACAATTTTTATGGTCGAAAGTTAGTTCATGATCGAGTTTCTTTGGTCATGCGAATCTAAATTCCTAATTAGCCATTCCCTATTAGTTAGTATCCCAGGAGTGATTAGTTCTGGGCGAGATCTAACTGCAAGCACGTCCATAAAATCATCAATTCCATAAATCCCAAGTGGGTCTAATTTCAAAATGTCACATAAGTTTTGACTTAATTTTCATACCCATGGAAAGCTTGTGAACATAAATTTATGAAAGAAGCGGCTCGATCATCGGAAAATGTTGAGAACTCGAATTCTTGAAAATTATGCTGAACAGAGAATCGTGGTGAAAAGTCATAATATTGTCTTCGTAAAAAATTCAATCCTTGTGACGTTGGAAAGCTTATGACTTGATTTTCAAGTTGGAATTGATCGATTGGGTCAAATCATAAATTCCAAACAACTCTTGATTGGATGGTAAGTACTAAAAGATGGGAAAATTACCAATATAGTTCTAAACCTGTTGCAATTGTGTTAATGCAATTTTAAATGCTTTTTTATGCCAATTGAGTCCTAAACCTTTTTCATTTATACCAATTCATTATATCCTATCAATATTGGCCAACCGACATTGACGTAGTTATTTTTTTAATAATATATAATTTTTTCTAATTTTTAAAATCTTCCTTTTTTGTCTTTCTGTTTCTTTTTTTAATCCTTCCTCTAGCCAGTCGCCCAATCTAGTGAGGACTTGCCTCCCTCACTAGTGGTTGGGCGAGCTCCTCGCCAAGGGAGAACAAGGTCGACCTTGCCCAACCACAAGCGAGGAGAGCCCTCGCCAGATCTATTGAGGGCTCGCCTCACTAGTGGCTAGGTGAGCTTGTCCTTGCCCAGTGAGGGTGAGCTACCTCGCCCAGTGACAGTGAGGTACCTCGCCAGCCTAGCTCTCTGACCCTTGCCTTTGGTCGATCACCTCGATCCGACAATTGGCCAAAAGAAGAAGGAAGGAAAGAAAAAATAATAATGAAAAAATTAGAAAAAAATTAAAATATTATTAAAAACTATCCACATCAGTATCGGCTGGTCAAAATTGGCCAAATAAACTAAATTTGCACAAATGCAAAATGTTTATGAATGAATTGACACAAAAAAAGGTTTAAGATTGAATTATTACAATTGCAATAGATTTATGACTTTTTTGGTATTTTTCCCGTTAAAAGATACGATAGCTTAAGATCTAGGAATCTAATTTGGGGTTATTGGGGGCATTTTCATTTTCAAAGATCTTTATGAGCCCGACCCATTTGTATCATACGATCAAACTTTTAAGGAAGTAACATTCACGATCAATTTTTGTCACACCCTAAGTCAAAAGTAAGGTGTCTACACTAGTTGTTCTTCTACAAGATTGTCCAAGCTTCCAAGCTGTGTTTGCTCTAGAGAAGAGTGGTTCGGAATTGGTGGTGTTTTAGTCTGAACCTCTTGTATTCTTGATTGAAGTAGATTAATGGATTCGTCGTCCTGTGGTTCTTATATGTAGAGAAGGTTTTCATGTAAATCTTCTCTTATTGCTTATATGGTGTTATCGTGGTTGTTGTTGAGTGCTTTGGTTGGTAGATTTCCTATCTCGCTTAGCCTATGGAAGGTTATTGCTTCCTAACACTTTCATTCCTTACTTGCATGAAAGGTCAAATGAATTAGGATTGGAATCAATTTTTAGAGACCGCGGGTCCAACGCACCAACAAAATGATCAATATCATACGAGGCGAAGGCATTCTCACTTGGAAATTCGAAAATTAGGCAAAGGGAAATCGTGTATGTATAAGGGCAAAAGCTATCAAAAATTATAAATTATGCTAATTGTGACACATTTATCATAAATTTTTTTCTATGACACAAAAACTCCCAAACTTCTATCTGTATGACACATTTACCCTCTATCAAAGGTCTGTTAATGAGAACAGTTAAAAATCTGCTTACATGAATGCCAAAAAGCAAACAATGTTGACATGGCTCCCACGTGGCTTAAGTGAAGTACAAACGACGTTATTTTGGTTAAAGAATTATCTAACGGAACTTTGACGGAGAATGATTGTATCATATAGGTACAAGTTTGGGATTTTTAGCATCACAGAAAAAATATTAGGGTAAATTATGGCACGGTGGGCATACTGTGAAATTTTTTATATCACAAAAAAAAGTTCAGGGTATATATGTCACAGTGATATAGTTTAGGATTTTCTATGGCTTTTTCCCTATATGTAAAGAACTCGCGACTCTAATACCATATTAGAGTGTCTAACCCAAAAGTTTAAATCGATAGATACAGGGAGATCACATGTACAATTAACAGTATATAAACACCATAGATAAGCGATACTTTAACAGTTATAATTTGATAATATCATCAGCTAGAAAGGAAAACTTATTTTCTCACTCTAGAATGGGGTAAATGGCTTGATGAAAGCATTTGCAATTGTTGCTTGATTTTCTTCAATGACATAAATACATACACAACTACTTCTCAAATAAGTACGATTTTCTTCTTCTAGCAAAAAAAGTATGATTTTCTTCGACTACCTTTGTACTTTGCCGAGCTGAAGTAATCAAAGGTTCTAATCGATGACTCGTTATTGATATTTGAATAGTGAATGTAAAGGATGAAAATACAAAAAAAGATCTTGTAGTTATATCCACTTAAAAAATCCGACAATAAGCAAGTGGTCCGTGAAAATTCTTTGACAAAAAAAGTTTAAATTTTCATAAAAATAAAAAAAACACAAAAAACCAATTTAAAAAATTTACATTCTAAAATTTACAGGTCCACATTTATTGTTGCATATGTTTCAACTGTTATGCTTTGTTTGTTTCACGGAAAATGAATATTTAGAAAATATTTTATAAAAAATGATCGTTTGTATCGCTTATAAAAATAAATGAACTAAAAATACTTTTATCGTCTACGAAAATATCTAGACATAAATTTTTGTCGATAATGAAAATATTTTTCATTGACATACAATACAAGAGATTATCTCTTTAGCAAAATATTTTTTAAATTATCAATTTTTCTTGAAATAAACGGAGACTCAATATTGAAAAGAAGGGCCAAAATGTGTTCCTGCAAGAATTGGAAAAACAAAAGCAAAAAACTAAATGAAAGTTGTTCCAATCCTTATTCTCAAATCAGTACCAATATGAGGTCCGAGTTTTCTTTTTGAAACTCCTGAAGCTCTTTCGTAGTGGTTTCTTTACGTGCTTCATTTGATGGGCAACCTCAAAGTGGCTCTATTATCTCGGCAATAACGAGTTAAGCTTGTGCTAGCTACCAACAATTCGTGTTCCACAAGCTCGCTGCCTACATAGTATGAGCACGATTTGAAAATTAACAGCTGACACGTAACAACTTGTACAACATGAACACAACACGTAGTGCACACAAGATCGACCAGTAAACGATAGCCCCAACCAAGATCCTTCGACTTTAGTATTGTGTTCGTGTTACCCGTTCTCATGTCATTAAATTGTCCATTGTAGCAAATCCATTCTATAAAGTAGTCATTCGTTATGGTAACCCCCAATAGTCCAGCAAATACAACATTTCTTCGTATGAATTCACGGTAACATCCGAGTAATGATGCTCGCAAGTAACTTCTTATAGAATTTTCCATGCAATAGGCTCTTTTTGTTCGAATTTTGTTCTCACCTCTAATATTCGAAATAAGACATTGACAGGCCAAAATCGACAAGGCGGAGAAGGGTTTGGAGAAGTTATTTGGTGAACCGGTATGATGGGCTCAATGCATATTAACTATTGGATCATACGGAAGTCACATGCGGTGCCCGAGAGATCCAGGGGATCACATTTACTGCCGCCTTTGTGCTACGACGCAGCTAATAGTATTACCTGTGGGGAGGTTGAGCACATACGGCGTAACAAGGAATGGAGCGGCGCGATCTCCTTTAAAAAAGTCAAAGCGCTTCGCAGCCGTTGGATACGAATGAATCGGAGGGGTCACATCAGTTGATACCTAAATTTTTCCTAGTTATTTATGATTTAATTGCATAGAAAATTAGGGATTGATTTTTAACTCCTAAACATCAATAACTTTTATCTAATCACATGGCATATAGACATTAGGTGTATTGACATCAATAGGGTTCATTAGACATATTTTGCTAATCTTTAAAAAAAAATAATTAAAAAAAAATCCGAGCCGATCCGACCCGGTTCGAGTGGGCCGGATCATCCCGGCCCACTTCCTTTTCCCTCTTTTCTCCTTCCTGTGTGGGCCGGCCCAGTCTTCTTTCCTCTTCGACCCAGCCCAGCTTTCTTCTCCCTCCTTCTGTCACTCTCGGCAAGGACAGGGACCAGCGACAACGAAGCCAGAGAGCAGAGCGGTGTCAACGGGAGCAGAGGAATTTGCCCGGCAGCAGGGGAGCATCGCCGCGCGTCGAAGGAGGGCGCGGATCAGATGGCCAGTGGTCCCAAAAGGAGAGGAGATTCGGGGATAAAGAGGAGAGAAAAAGAAGAAAGAACGGGGGAACATTCGGGAGTTTGGAGAGGAGAGAAAGGAGAGGTTTTTGAGGGGCTGGAACGGAGAGAGTTTTTGGGGAAGTCTGAGAGAGGCACGAAGGGGAAGAAAGGAGGAAAAAGGAGAGAGTTTGAAGAGAGAAAGAGGAGACCGTGAGCGTGCTGAGGGGAGTCGGAGAGGTCCGAGTCTCACCCGCTCGCCGGAGGGCCGCCTGAACCGTCGCCGAACGCCCCCGATCGTCGCGCCTCGCTCCGGTTGGCCGTGAACCAGGTGGGTCTCCCTTTTTCTTCCCCTATTTCGCTTCTCCCTTCCCCTGCCGCTCGGGTGCCGGGCGCACCGAATCCATTCGATGGTCGCCCGGCCCCATCGACCGAGTCAAACATTTTTTTTGATACCCAGTGAGGATGGTATAGATGTTGTATGTCGAAAATTGACCATAAATTTTGTCCCAAATCAACTGTGCGAATCCACTTTTCGGCTGCATCATACCTGTTTGATCAAATGTCCGAACTGAGTTGCTTAAGCTTTATGATGTCGAACCTGGTTGTATATTTTTTCGGTATTCTGGTGCAAACCGAGATGAGTATGAGGAGAGTTGTGGCCGTTTAGAGCTTTATGTGGCATGTTTGAGGCAGAAATCACCTTAGATCTCGACCTTAAGCCCTTGTCCAAACTTGCCTACAACGTGTTTGATAAAATGCTTAAACAAGCATCGAGACTGTTGTTACCAAAATCCGTTCTTATCATCTTCATTCTATGCTTTGTTTATGTCGAATCGACGCTCCGACACTGACTTGATGTTTTCTCTTTTGGTTGTATGTCACTACGTTCACCACCGAGCCTATGCATGTCTTTCCCGTCGGAGATGTCTCTTGTACCAGCTGAGTTCAAGGTCCTACATCATTCTGAATTAGGCCATCGCTCGTCCCATTGGGGTGCCTTGGGGTCTGCTTGGATAGAGCTCATCAGGTCCCATGTTGAAGTTTTGTTCATTTTTTTCTCTGTGTAGGCTGAAAATTCTTCATCGGAATTAGTCCGGTGGGGCACAAAAAAAAAATGCCAGCCAGCTGGGTTGGTGTCGGCCCGAGCGGCGACGGGGAGTAGCTCGGCGATGATCTAGGCTCCGGGGCTTGAAAGGATGTTGTTTTGGTGAAAGCATGAAGAGGCAAGCCTTCGGTGAAGAGCATACGAAGGAGAAGGGGAGTTATGGGAAAAGCACGAAGGAGGGGATGAAGAATAGAAAAAGAAAAAGAAAAAAAGAGAAAAAGAAAAGGAAAAAAGAGAAAAAGAAAAGAATATAAAATCAAAATTTTGAAAGTTCGGGCGGGTCAGAAACCCGGGTCGGGCAGTCGGGCGGATCGGGCCAGGGGACCCGGTCCGGAATCTTTATTTTATTAATAAAAATTTTCAAAAATTTAAAAATTCAAAAAAATATAAAATATTAAAAATTCCAAAAAATATTAAAATTTTAAAAATTTTAAAATTTCCAAAAAATTCGAAAATGTTTAAAAACCCAAAAAAATTTAAAAAAATCTGGAAAAATTGAAAAATATTTAAAAAATTCAGAAAATTCAAAAATATTTAAAAAAATTCAGAATATTAAAAAATATTAAAAAAAAGTCATAAAAATTCGGAAAAATTCCAAAAAAATCAGGAAATTAGGAAGTGTTCGGAAATCAGTTTTGGGCTTAATTTCACTAGATTTTCGGTTAAAAAAACTCAAAAAAAAGTGAAAAATGAGAAAAATCCTCTAAAAAATTCCCAAAATTCGAATAAGCCATTAGGGCTTTACTTTAGGGCTTTTGATTGTCTTTTTCTTTTTAGAGACGATGCTAGGTCGCTGGTTATTTATTTTCTTTATGATTATCTGGTTGTGCACTTTTAATACATTGATTGTTGTCTTCTATTTTTAGAACGGTTAGGTAGAATATTAGCTTTTTCGATAAGCTGCCCGATACGTTATTTTGCAAACGCTCAAGTTTAGGTACCGAAAGGGCACTGGTTAGATAGCTGGTATAATCAAGTCCCCGAATTTTGGAATCTATGGTTTTCGCGTGTACCAAGACGATACTCCCGCGTCTCGATCAGGGTTTCTAGCCGTCCCTCGATCATGGCTAGTGGCGATTCCAATCAAATGCTTAAATTAAACAATTCTCGTCGTGCGAGGTGTAAGGCTTGGGAGTGCATCGGTCATTGGATTAATGAACCATTTGGTTTGCCATTCAAACGAACCAATCGTTGTTCGTATCCATCGACAAATACCTTTTAGGTCGCGACAACATCTCCGTTGGACTTTCAGAAATCCAAGTCTGGATGAGTTCGCTTCGCCAACCTATAAATACAGACTCCCTCCTCCCTATATTGCCACCTCAAGAAAGAGAGAGAAAAAGAGAAGCAGAATCACCAGAACGAATCTAGAGGAATCTGGGTATCTTGTTTGGCGAAAAGCGGCGTTTCCACGACGGATGCGAACTCCGACAGGAACTCTCCGAATTCACCGTGACAAGGACAAGAAACCGGAGCGAAACCGACCCTGATCCGGCAGCAGATCCCGGGGGACACCCTTTGTTTTCGCGGGTAGCTGTCGTGCTGCAACACACGCACGTTTGCATGTCTCGATACACCTTGGTTAGGACAACAAGAAGATGTTGACGATCAAGAGGGTCGCAACGGTGGTGTCGAATTATCAGGAGGAGGGTGGCGAGAATGATAATGCTGCTGTTGCTGTTGAAGGGGAAGAAGCCAAGGGATGTGGTCGCAATTGCCTGGGAACGTGCTGTTTGCCTTGTACGTTCCCCTGTGATCACACGCTTCTTTTTTCTTTTTCTTTTGATCTATAACGAGAACATTGTCTCTTACTGTTTCCGGTTTAGTCATATATTTGAACGTGACTAATTTGTTGTTGCGTTCGAATGATTTCCCTTTCTCATGATCTGCAGCTATCAATTAGTTGTTGCGTTCGAATGATTTCCCTTTCTCATGATCTGCAGCTATCAAACGTTTATCGTTTTGTGTGAATATTAGATGATTGAATTGGATGTTTCTTTTATGCCACAAAGAGTCTTCCATAGAGTTATGGGGTGCATTAGCTTTGATAAATTCACCCTCTTTTATTTTGTTACGTGTTTGGTGGTGTATTTCTTTGATGTTCTGATTGTTCTACTGTGAAGGTAGTTTTCTTGCCAGAAAAGATTTCCAGGTAAGCTCTTAGGCTTTGCAGACTGGGACCGGAAATTACACATTTTATTTGGCTTTCTTTGTTTCCCAGCGAACTTTATGACCATGAGGTTTTGAGCTTTTGTTTGCTGGTGTATAAAGCTAATTGTAAAATTGTGATAAACTGAAGTGGACTGTCTTCTTTTTCTTTTGTCCTCATATCGTATCCTGGAAGCTAAACTCTTGATTAAGCTTCAAGTCGTATGGAGGTTTTCTGATCCTTATTTTATTGGAGTGATTCATATTTTATATAGCAATGGCCAGCGGCTTTTTTTATTTTCAATCACTCCCCACTCCCTGGAGGAGGGACAATATAGAAATCAACAATCAAAGATTAGAGAAAAATAATGGCTGTCTCATACCCTAGAGGATCGAAAAGCAGTAGCATATTCAATTAAAGACATTTGTGTGTATATATCAGATGCATTATATGTGGTGAGAGAGAGAGAGAGAGGATGTGGATGTTGGGTTCATTACTTTCTCTATGTTGGAATTGGCTTGTACCTTATGTAATTGCCAATTGCAGCATCAGACCTTCCTCTGTACACATTCAAGGTAGCTGGAGAAGATTGCGTTGAAGAATCCATCCTTTCCCAAGCACCTGAGACATCTTTCCTGCGTAATCTCTTACTTGGACAGTGGGAGAATCGAATGAATCGAGGTCTATTTCACTACAATGTAACTACATGCAAGACAAAAGTTATTCCTGGCAACTATGGTTTCATTGCGCAGCTGAACGAGGGGCGCCACCTCAAAAAACGCCTGACTGAGTTCCGAGTAGATCGAGTTCTCCAGGATTTCAATGAGAAGAAGTTCAACTTCACCAAAGTTGGCCAAGAGGAAGTGCTTTTTATATTTGAACAAAGTGAAGACTGCTACAGTCACTTCTTCCTTAGTGCACCAGCCATTTTCAAGCCTAGTTCTCTTAATGTCGTTGCAATCAACGTAAGTTCATTGCTTCTTTAACACTAAACATTATGCACGGCTTAATTGATGTCCACTAATTGCTGACGAATAAGGTGGTTAAACTTCCTCAGGTAAGCCCCATTGAGTATGGGCACGTTCTCCTTGAACTCCGTGTTCTTGACTGCTTGCCTCAGAGGATCGACCACACAAGCTTCTTTCTGGCTCTGTCTTTGGCTAGAGCGGCAGCAGATCCTTTCTTCAGAGTGGGTTACAACAGTCTAGGTCCATTCGCCACCATTAATCATCTTCACTTCCAGGTAACCTTAATTGACCACACTTTAATCCATGATTTTGACTGGCTGGTTATTCTAATTTTATTTTCTATAGAAGGAAATTCTGACTTTTTATTCCACCCGGTAGGTGTTCCTTACCAGTTTCTCTTGTTATTTTTTTTTTTGGGTAAAGAACCAGTTTCTCTTGTTATTGCAGGCGTATTACTTGGATTCTCTGTTCCCAGTTGAAAAGGTTCCTTCTCTGAGAGTAATGACTTCCGCGAGTGTGCAGAGAAATGTAGTTGTTTCATGACTCCTGAAATTCCCAGTCCATTCACTTGTGTTTGAGGGTGGAGATACTTTACGGGATCTGTCCAATGCAGTTGCTAATTCCTGCATACGCCTTCAGCAAAACAACATCCCCTTCAATGTACTGATCTCTGATTGCGGCAAAAGAGTGTTTCTATTTCCACAGGTAAGTTTTCATTTTCTTCCTTCCAGACAGATTGACAGTTTAATGTCAATGAGCCATTTCGTTGTGCAATTTAGGAGTACTAGCGCTTTCAAGATGATCCTATTGTTGTAGGAGTTTGATTCATACACGGTCCAATTAGTCATGGTCCTTGGAGTCTCATCTTTGTTTACGAGGCTGATTATTCATAGGTGCAATTGCTTGTCTTCCAAGACATCACGTCTTATGATGCGCTCTGCTTGGTTTGTTATAGAGGTCTTTGAGCGTGATGTAGGATTTGTGCAGTTTTGGCTGTTCATGGGTGCCTCTTCCATTCCATCTGTATTAATTCTTATTTATTTTGACTTTCTTTGCCATGATCTCTCGATTTACCAATGAAGTTACACTGGTAAGGAACCGAACCTCACACTAGAAGGGAATTTTGAGTCGAAAGCTGTGTTTTAGGAGCTAGTTTGGATTCCAAGTATAAGGAAATGTTATTAATTCTCTATGAGGATACAATCGATGCTCTCTTTAGTTATTCTCAGTAAAGTCTGGTGGTCACCAAAGAACAATGTTGTTTATCTTCATCATAAGTGTCTAATGATCACGCATCTGATTGTGCTTTCTGTCAATGGTCAATGTTATGCAGAGAAGTAAGCTCAGGGAGAAGTGAGCCAAGAACTTTTGGAAACTCAAGCAAATCCCGCCGTCTGGGAGATCAGTGGACACGTAGTGCTGAAGAGACGCAAGGACTTTGAAAATGCATCAGAGGACTATGCATGGAGACTCCTTGCAGAGGTTTCCCCATCGGAAGAGAGTTTCCAAGAGGTGAAGGCTCATATCTCAGAAGCGGCAGGCTTGCATGAGATAGATACTGAGGCATATAGCTTGCATCAGAACGAAGAAGCTGTGCCGACTTCTTCTGCTCCTACAGCCACGTCGCATTTGCATCAAGATTGTCTAGTTGTGAAAGGTGGGGCATAGTTCTTGCGGTGGTATGCACCATGAAGCGCTCTTTACCAAAGTACAAGGAACTTAAGGCAGATAGTCCTGACAAACCGTCCGGGACAAGATTCTGCATCCTACGTTGCTTTGTTCGGATATTTTGTTGGTTCAGCTGTGAGGAATGTGGCTCGGTATTCATTGGACCACAGGGCATTTTATGTTCTTCGCTGGACAGTGTTGCTTGGACCGACCATCTGTCAGACTCAATTTTAACATAGAAATAGCTTCTGACTTTGCCATTACTATTCCGAGCAAAGCTTCTATGCATGTTGGTGGCTTTCATGTGTACCTGGCCTGAAATTGCCCTTGTAGTGCCCCTGTAGTTTATTGATTGATTTATGTTAGGTAACATATGCCACTGAGCTTGGCAGTTCTTGTAGGCGTTTTTGCAGCTGTGTTCTGAGCTGCTTCAATATGTATAGCATGTAAAAACCATGAAATTTGTTGGAGATGCGATTTGATACTATTGAAGATTTGGATGATGCTAATTGAGGACTCGATTGATTTAGTCAATCCGTGATTAGTTTAGTAAAATGGGAAATTGTAATCTTGTATATTATTTCCTGTTTTTTTCTTTCTAGCATTATAAATAGACCAATGTACATGTATTCGTTTCAGATCAATACAATATAAAATTTCCTCCATTTTCTTTGTTTTCTGTTTCTGTCATGGTATCAGAGCGATATTTCTTGACCTAGCTTCCGCAGAAAAGTCCTTCAAATTGCCTCCGTTTTTTTCTAATTTGCTGTTGCAAGTTTAGTCCCGCAAAACAGATCAGCAACCGGAAAGGAATTCATCAACAATACCATGCCCAAGAACCCTTCGATGGAAGACAGTTCAAACTCACCTCAAAATCAAGCCTTAGATCAAATTGATTTAACTGAAGAGGAACGATCTTCTGCCTTTCCTACTTCTGCTACAGCTGCTGACTCGGATCCTACTATCACTTCTGCTGCTCAGATTCCCGGCCCCGTCCAATGGCCACCAGTGCAATGGTTTTCGGTGCAATGCCCATGGGCCATCGGGCCAAATCAATCATGGGCCCAATACACGTCACCAGGAGCTCCAAATCTCGGAGCTTAGCCCAATGAAAGTGGGCCGATGCTGGGTTCAGGTCTAGGTCCAGGGGGAAATCCCTACCCGGTATTGGGACCTGGTTTCATGCTCTATGTTGTTCCGACTAGCGGCGGCCGCCCGAAGCCCGGCGACCTGCTCTATACATCACCGGCTGATGGACCCGAATTGCGACTCATCAATATGTAACTCGCCGAACCAGAAAATTATAGCTCCTGGGCTCGAGATTTCCGGCGAACCTTGGTCACGAAGGATAAAGATGGGTTCCTTGATGGAACCGTACCCTTCCCGTCCGACGATCGATTACAACGTCACTGGCGCAAATGCAACCAGCTCGTCCGCATATGGATCGAAAATTGTTTGACCCCCGACGTTGCAGCCGAACTACCACCGACTGAAGACTTGAAGACGATTTGGGATAATATTCGAGAAATGTATGGAAAACTTGACCGAGCCAAGATTTTCTCACTCACACAGGCTCTGTTGAAATTGAAGCAAGGGAACTTGTCGGTTACCGCTTGCTTCAATCGACTCTCGGCTCTGTGGAATGAACTCGAGGCGGCCGAAGAGCAACTTGAAGGACCAGAAGAAATGCTCTGACAGTACCGGGCCATAAAGGACAGAGAGAAGACGACTCGATTTTTGCTGATACTCAACGAAAGTTACTCACCTTTTCGCTCGCAAATCCTCGCCATGGAACTTGTACCGTCGCTTGGCCGAATCTTCCAATTGGCAGTCCAAGAGGAAAGCCAACGGTTGGCCGCGGTTGAACATGCACGGGTAGGTGAAGGCGTCGCCCTTGCTGCTTTCCCATCCGGCGCTGCTCCAACGGAACCAACGAATAGAAGCCGTGGAGATCTCGGCTTTTCTGGGTCTCAACGAGCAGATGAAAGCCGTGGAAGTCTCTGGTCTTCTCAACTTCAACGAAAGTCCTCTGCAGCTAAGGAAAATGATGGAAACCCTAAAAACATTGGGATGGACGGCTGGGATCAGCGGATGAAATCAGATGGCCGGGATTCGCGGACAAGATCAGATGGCCATTTTTTTCCCATCAGCTCAACCGAATCCAACGGTTCTCATCAGGCCACATTGATGCCTGCTTATAAGACAACCAGTGGTCCACGAATTAGGCAAAATTCCAAATCAAAAGGTAAATATTATGAATATTGTAAACGCCCACATCATACTATTGATACATGCTAGAAACTACATGAAAAATCGAATGATAGAGACAAAAAGAAAAAAGAATTTTCCGCTTACCAGGTTTCAGCACAAAAAATCAATGGGGCGCAACAGACAATTAATCAAGACCAGTACCAAAATATTATGAGAGCTCTCAGTCAGTTGAAGGCTAACGACAAGGATGCAAATTTCTCGAGTACTCTTATTTGCGAGACGAATTCTATTTCAATTGATGCGTGGATAATTGATTTGGGTGTTAGTGACCACATAATTTGCAATGAGCAATTATTTTCTCATGTTCACAAAGGACCAAAATCTTCCGTATCAGTACGTCTTCCAAATGGGAACATCACCTATGTTACCAAAATTGGCACGGTTCTTATTAGTCCAAATTTTGTCCTTAAAAATGTCCTATATATTCCTAATTTTGAATTCACCCTCCTATCTGTTTCAAAGACCTGCAAAGATAATTCTTGTCGTGCCATATTCAGTTCCGAAAATTGCTTCTTTCAGGACTATTCGACTGGCAAACTGATGAGCTTGGGTAATGTTGCACAAGGACTATATTTCTGGATTGATAGCTCAGGAGGTTTAGATTTATTGAACAAAAGCATTTCTTGTAATACATCCACTGGTAATAAAAATCTCCTTCTTCATAAACGTTTGGGCCATAGTGCACGTTTTCCCCATCCAAAGTGTCCAATATGTCATTTGGCCAAACAATCTCAAGCATCTTTCCCAATTAGTATGTCATGAGCTAAAAGTGCATTTTCTTTACTCCATATGGATATCTGGGGTCCCTATCATACTCCACATTGTGATGGATCTCGTTTTTTCCTCACAATCGTTGATGATTATACTCATGCCACTTGGGTTTTCCTTATGCAATCCAAGAATCAAACCTTTTCCAATTTGTCGAAATTCATTTCTTTAGTTAAAAATCAATTCGACAAATCTATACATTGAATTCGTACAGATAATGGGCAGGAATTCTTTACTACTAATTGCATATCTTTTCTATCCTCTCATGGGATACTGCATAAAGGTTCTTGCACTTACACTCCCCAAACATAGACATCTTTTGGAGGTAGCTCGAGCACTCAAATACCAAGCTTCAATTCCCAAAACTTATTAGGGAGATTGTGTGGTCACTGCAACCTATTTAATTAACCGCATGCCTACTCGAATTCTTGATGGACGGACTCCTTTTGAAATGCTTTATGGAAAACAGCCAGGAATTGATCACCTTAGAATATTTGGCTGTTTATGTTATGCAACAACTGTGGGCCCTCAGGATAAAATGGATCCCCATGCCACACAATGTATTTTCATGGGATATCCCCCTCTTCAAAAAGGGTACCGAGTTATGGAGATTTCTACAGGGAAGTTCTTTATAAGCAGAGATGTTATATTCCACAAGGATAGTTTTCCTTTTCAAGAGATGACGTCTTCATCATCTCTCTCATCCTCGAACAGCCGTCGTTTCTTATCCAACGAAGATTTATCTATGGCTTCCCAACATATTCTCATAGCACCGAACCCTTCTGTACCAGTTATAAGGGATAACTTGAATCACGTGGCTGATTCACCCGTGTTATAATCTGAAGACGTTCATTTGGCTAATTCATCAGTGGAATCTCCATCAAAATTTACTCATGTGCAGTCTTCATCAGTTCTTGAACAAAAATTAACTGAGCAACCTCGACGTTCTCAACGGCATGTTCGTCCTCTGACTTGGACAAAGGACTACATATGTTCTACCTTGAGTTCCCCGAGTACACAATATCCTGTTTTCTCATATATCTCATTTAGTCGACTATCAACAGAACATATGTGTTGTATTAGTCGTATTTCAGAGGAACAAGAACCATCTTCATACAACGAAGCAGCAAGTGATCCTCAATGGCAAAAAGCGATGGATGCAGAACTTACTACCCTCACAAAGAATCACACTTGGGATATTGTCTCATTACCACCTAATCGAAAACCCATTGGGTGTAAATGGGTATACAAGATTAAATTCAAGGCAAATGGCTCCGTCGAACGATACAAAGCTCGTTTAGTTGCTAAAGGATTCACGCAACAAGAAGGTTTTGATTATCATGAAACCTTCTCTCCAGTAGCCAAAGAGGTAACTGTTCATACCTTTATATCAATTGTTGCTATTCGTAATTGGCAACTGCATCAGATGGATATCCACAACACTTTTCTTCATGGCGATCTGGAAGAAGAATTTTATGTGGAACTTCCATAGGGTTTACGGAGCCAGGGGGAGTCTTGTGTATGTCGCCTCCGTAAATCCCTGTATGGGCTTAAACAAGCCTCCAGGCAATGGTATGCCAAATTCACTGCTGCACTAACAAATGCAGGTTTTCAACATTTCAAACATGATTACGCTCTATTCACATGGACTGTAGGCACTTCATCAATTTATTTGTTGATATATGTTGACGACATACTTATTAGGGGTAATAATGGCTCCCATATTAAGAAGTTCAAAGAATATCTGCACTCCACTTTCCATATTAAAGATTTGGGACCTCTCAAATATTTTCTTGGCATTAAAATCGCTCGATCCGACAAAGGAATCAGCCTTAGTCAGTGGAAATTCATCTTGGAAATTATTTCAGAAGCAGGAATGTCATGATGTAAACCAGCTGTTATACCAATTGAGCATAATACAAAATTGACGATACATGACTATGATGTGGGATCATCTTCATCCATCGAAGATCCATTGCTTAAGGATCCATCGGCATATCAGCGGCTCATTGGGAAATTAATATATCTCACCATGACAAGACCTGATATATGCTATTCAGTGCAGATACTTAGCCAATTCATGCACAGTCCAAAGCAGTCTCACATGAATGAAGTACTAAAAGTTGTGAAGTATTTAAAAGGATGCCCAGGACTTGGTATATTCTTGTCTCGTGATTGCAACATGAAGATGACAGCCTATTGCGACACAGACTATGCTACTTGCCCAATGACTAGAAAATCCATTACTGGATTTTGCATTAAGCTTGGAAAATCACTGATTTCATGGAAGACAAAGAAACAGACAACCGTTTCACTGTCATCAGCTGAATCTGAGTATCGAGCTATGGCAAAGACAGTTTGTGAAATAATTTGGATACGAGGTCTACTCTCGGATCTTGGGGTACAAATTGATGGACCAAGCGAACTATTTTGTGATAATGATGCCGCTCTCAAATTAGCAGTAAATCTGGTCTTTCATGAGAAAACGAAACATATAGAAGTGGATTGTCATTTCACTCGAGATAAGATTCGAGAAGGGATTATTCTAACAAGAGGAAGTGGAACTGTAAAACAACCTGCAAACATCTTCACCAAACCATTGTGTCAAAGACAACACACATACCTATTGAGCAAGCTAGGCATCCTTGATATATACAAGCCACCAACTTCAGGGGGAGTGTTGGAGATGCGATTTGATACTATTGAAGATTTGGATGATCCTAATTAAGGACTCGATTGATTTAGTCAATCCATGATTAGTTTAGTAAAATGGGAAATTGTAATCTTGTATATTATTTCCTGTTTTTTTCTTTCTAGCATTATAAATAGACCAATGTACATGTATTCTTTTCAGATCAATACAATACAAAATTTCCTCCATTTTCTTTGTTTTCTGTCAAAATTCGTTGTAGAATTTTTTTTCCCTCCTGCCATTGAAGTGAATCTATGATCTTTCCCGCATAATATCGTTTCATCTTTTCATAATTTGGAACCACGTTGAATAGTTTCAAGAATCAATATTTTACTATACTGAATTGGGAAGCTGGTTGTGATCAATGCACGTTTTTTATTCATTCAAGGACCAGGGACAACTGAAGTTTTTAGAAGGCAAAAATTGTTTTTACCAAATATATACATAGCTAATAAGTGCCGTAAACGTATTTAATGGAAGAAATTTTCGATCCAAAAGCGTTGGTTGTGAATATCACGATCACAGTCAATACATAGTAACTTCGGTATATTTCTTTATTGAAATGCTTAACAAATCTCCAGAGACCTAATCATTAATGTTCTTTATCGACAACCAATTTCGTATCTTCTCTAAGTAAACAAGCAAAAATGAAACTGTACTTTCCTGTGGCACGGCCTCTTTGGGAGATTTGCAAATTTGCTGGCTTATTCATCTAATAACTTAGATTTTTAAAATAATTAACAGTGATTCTACAAAATCTCACATAATATCAAAATAAGAGATCTTGAATTTAAACCTTTCGAGCCAGAAAGTGGTCTAGACATGAAAATTATGAACTTAAGTCAACTTGGATGTATAGGTACACTTGTTGTCCGTACAATTCGAAAGTCAAGAACAGCATTTCGATTCTCGTACTGCCTCGATTGGAAAGGATATTCACGGAATATACTCTTTTGCCACATAATAAACCTATTTGTAAATTTCTGGTGGTTGTGAGAATCCTTTAAGAAACCTCCACAATTGCTGGAGATTGTTACTCTAATTCTGAAGATCTCTCTCTGTCTCTCTCAAGACTCCAAAGAAGAAGAGAGTTGGCGCATCTCATTTCTCAACGCAAAGATCAATTTGGGAGGAATGAGTTTCTTCCTCCGATGGACAAACGTGTGGGGCTCAGCAACAAAGAGAAACGTGTTGCCTTAAGCACCCTACTTAGACGGAGCAAAGATGCACACTACAGCTTAGCGCATGTATATTGCTAGATTCGTCAAACGAGTGGATTGAATCGAAAATAGTCTCATCCAAATTGATCCATTTAACCCGTATTTACCCAATTTCACGTAATATAAATCTAATAACTCTTAAATGATCCAATCTATACCAAACTTGATCTATATTGCTAAAACGCTTTCATATTTAACATAATCTATAAAAACTCATACCCAAAATGAGGTGAAAGCATAGAGTGAGAGAGCGCAAGATCGAAAATTGCTCGACTCAAATTGACTCATTTAATGTGTTTTGACGCAATTACATATAATATAAACCTAGTGACTCGTACTTGACCCAGCTCATATCCAACTTGATCCATATTACCAAAACACTTTCGTATTAAACCAAATCTAGAAAACTTATGCCCAAAATGAGGTGAGAGCATGAAGCGAGCGAGTGCAAAATCGAGCTAGGATGAGAGAGAGTGAAGAAAGAGTTATAGAAATGGGTTGGGTCTATGAAAGTTGTTGACTCATTTAACACTCATATCCAACTCGACCAATATTGCTAAAACACTTTCGTATTTAACATAATTTATAAAAACTCATACCCAAAATGAAGTGAGAGCATAGAGTGAGAGAGCACAAGATCGAAAATGGTCCGACCCAAATTAACTCATTTAACCCGTTTTGACGTAATTACATGTAATATAAATCTACTAACTCATACTTGACCCAACCCAATCTATATTGCCAAACACTTTCGCATTAAACCAAATCTAGAAAACTTATGCCCAAAATGAGGTGAGAGCATAGAGCGGTAAGCGCAAGATTGAGTTAGGATGAGAGAGAGTGAAGAAAGAGTCGTAAATGTGGGTTGGGTCTATGAAAGTTGCTGACTCATTTAACACTCACATTATTTTGAGTTTTACCATTCTAATTCCATTTATGACAATTTACTGAATATAACTATCTTCACCCCATCAAATACAAGTGAGAAAATTCCAATTAAGGACCCCAAGTGGATCAAATTCTCAAAGAAGGGTCCAAAGTAAATACTATGTTAAATAAGGGCTTGAAGTGCTCAATCAGTCTCAAATAAGAACCCGAAGTACTCAAAAGGTCTCAAATAAGGACCTAGGTTCCCGGCCGGCCAAAAAACCTGCCGGCCGGCGAGAAAGTTACTATTCCGGCACCAGAACAGTAACTTTCAAATTTTTTTATTATTTTCTTTATGTTTTTCTTTATGTTTTTTTTTCCTTTTTCTTTTATTTTCTTCCTCCGCCAACCATAGCCGGGGTCGGCGGAGGTCGTCGACCTCAGGCGAGGCCTCCCTCGTCGGCATCGGGCGAGGACCGCCCTCACCTAGGCTAGGCGAGGCCGGCCCCGCCAGATCTGGCGAGGGCTCGACCTCGCCAGTGTCAGGCGAGGCCGGCGAGGTCGGGCCTCGCTTGCAACTAGCGAGGCCCAACCTCGCTGGCCTCACCCGACGCCGGTGAGGCTGAACCTCCCTTACAACTGGCGAGGCCCGACCTCATTGGCCTCGCCCAATGCCGTCGAGGTCGAGCCTCACTTTCAACTGGCGAGGCCCGACCTCATTGGCCTAACCCGACGCTGGCGAGGTCGAGCCCTTGCCAAATCTAGCAAAGCCGGCCTTGCCCAGCCTAGGCGAGGGCGGCCCTCGCCCCATGCCGGCGAGGGCGGCCCTCGCCCGAGGCCGGTGAAGGCATCCTCGCCCAGCCTAGGCGAGGCCAGCCCTCGCCGACGTCGGCAAGGGCAACCTCGCCCAAGGCCGATGACCTCTGCCTGCCCCGGCTATGGCCGGCGGAGGAAGAAAAGAAAACAAAAAGGAAAAGGAAAAAAAAGAAAAGGAAAAAGAAAAGGAAAATAATAAAAAAAATTGAAAAGTTACTGTTCCGATGCAGGAACAGTAACTTTCTCACCAGCCGGCAGGTATTTTGGCCGGCTGGGGACCAAAGTCCTTATTTGAGACTTTTTAGACACTTCGGGTCCTTATTTGAGACTGATTGAGCACTTCAAGCCCTTATTTGACACAATATTCACTTTGGACCATTTTTTGAGAATTTGACCCCACTTGGGGTCCTTAATTGGAATTTTCCCAATACGAGTTAAGAATGGGTCTATGCATTTTGCTATTTTTTTTCTTACTTACCAAGGGCTCAATTTGTTCGTGGAAAATAAATAATTTGGAAATTATTTTTCTAAAAATGATCGTTTGTATTTGCGTGAAATAATTAGTTAATGAAAAATATTTTTATCACTGAAAAAAATTTATTTTTAAATATTTCCATGGATGATAAAAATACTTTTCATTAATTCATTTTTGCAAGTGATATAAGCGATCATTTTTTAAAAAATGCTTTCCAAATTATTAATTTTCCACGAAACAAATGAAGTCTAAAAAAAAATTAAGCAAACCCATTGGTTGTTTTAATATCAAACTTTTACCTAAAGATCCCATGACAAACCCATGCATACATTTAAGGAGTTAATACTACAAAAAAAACCCCAAACTGGTACACCTGTAATAAATTTATCCAAAACTCATTTTTTGACCACCAAAAATCACAAACTATTACACATGCGATAAATTTATCCAAAACTAATTTTTTTACTACCAAAACCCCAAACTGGCACATTTCTTACAATTTTATCCTCTATTAATTTCTATTAAATTGGATTATTATTACGAAAAATTATAAATGGGCACACTTATGACAAACGGAAGGTAAAATCTCAAATTAATATATCTGTTACCTGCCGCGTGTCATCTAACTCAGTAAATTGATAGTAAAGATTTAACGAATACTAAATATTTGTCACGTGTTTACCAGTTTCGGATTTTTTATAGTAAAAAAATTAGTTTTTGGTAAATTTATCATATGTGTACCAATTTGGGATTTTCCGTGATATTAACTCTATAATTAAGTGCAGTATGAACACACATAGTCATGGATAGACAAGCTTGGGATTTACATTAATCAAGATGCTTGACAATTAATTGATGATCCTCTTCTCTTCTACATTTAAATTCAAAATGATTGTCAACTATTTCATAAACCACCCGTCTTATTTTTTACGACAATTTTAGATTATATCTAAAGATATGGATCAATATCTTTATACGGCATTTCTTATTTACCAATTTAGTTTTTCCTTATTTCTCTTCATACACAACGGTCATGCACTTTTTCTAGCAAAGAAAATAAATTAAAGCGTGATTTAATTTATTCTGAAAAAAGTTTTGTGGGATCACATTACAGTTTGTATATGTTGACCTTCCTAAATGATTGTTTGGTCTGTTATATAATAATATCGCATTACCATCTATATCTATATGAATTTATTATAAAAAAAATCTTAATATTGCCTCTAAGTGTGCCTGGATTTTATATTGCTAGTGTTAAAGTAATTAAATATTAAACTACGTTTGCATCTAACGGTTTAAGGTTTTGGGTTAGGCTTTCTAACAACTAGAATTAGACTCTCTTCATCCCGAGAAAAGATTTTGGTGCGTTTTGCATTTACCCACCATTATTTTTCTCTTTATTCTAACTCAATTGTATATAACAAATAATTTTTTTACCATAATAACATAAGATCAAGTTTTTTTTATATCAGTTGCTAGACAACAGTTTCTATTGTCCATAAGCATTTCAAAGATAGTCCAACTACATACCGTTTTATATTATGGTTGTGAATTTTTTTTTTCATACTTATTAGTTGCTTTGTACTTTGATAATGTAGTTTTATGTGAACCTTTCGCGGCTATAATAGGTTAAAATGATGTTGTCTTTACGCTAAAATGTTTCATGCTCCATTTTGATTATATTTTCGTAAGCCAATCCGTGCGATGCGCAGGCATGGATTTTATTGAAATAAAGGTTGAATGATGTTTTGGGGTTGGCATAAAATATGGAGAGATTAGACGCACTATACAAGTTTATTTCAACAAGCATTCTCCGTTTATTCAAAAAGTAATTTCCATTTATCCCAATTTTAGTACAAAAGAAACATAGCCTTGCTGTAAACCATTAAATTCTAGAGAGACTTGATCGCTAGAAATTGGCGTGGAAACCCTAAATCCCAAAACTAAAGCCTATTATAATTAACCTGGACAATTATGTTGTTCCGTTGATAAAAAAAAATGGATCTTTTTCCCTGTTGGTAGATTTCTGGCATAGTTGGTAAGTGTAAAAAATTGTTGGTGGAAATATAAAAATTAGCAATAATATGATTTCTCAGTTAGTTGTTGATATCTTATTGAAACTTTGACGAAATTACCAACTCTTTTTCAGAGGATGCAAATTACCAAATTTTCTCATATTTGAAATACTGCAAAAAAAAAAACACCTTAAGACGAAAAATATTAACTTTCATCGTCTTAAGTTACCCATAGGCGATAAAACACAATTTTTGTCGTCTTAGGGTCAACTAACTAGAAGCAATAAATTGTTAAGTTGGTCACCTCTGCATCGACCCAAGGCCACAAATTCTTAAGTTTGTCGTCCTAAATCATACCCTAAAACGACAGAATCAGAGTTGTTGTCCCCTTGAGTCAAACTTGGACGACAAAATTCGTGCTTTGCCACCATTGTTTCAATCAAAAGTGGGACAATTTTGAACTTTCGACGTCAAACATGAAATTTCGTCATCTCGTCACCGACCCATCACGTCTATTTCTAGAATTGGTTATTATGTGTGTGTATCGTGCTTGAGCCCAACTAGATCACGAGCTTGAGGTCTCTATGTCACGCTTGAGCACTAACTCACCGTGAGGACAGTGCTAGCTGTCAATGGAGGCAGAGCTTGACCGAACTGTCAAGCAACTGTTTCGATCAAAGCTGAAGAGCACAGAGAGAGAGAGAGAGAGAGAGAGAGACTGCGGCATCTTCGGGCCAAGGACATTGGTGACTGGCAAGCGATGAGATCGACAGCAACTTTGGGCGAGGTCACCAGTGACGACCACTGCTGTGGCCAACGTTGCCAAACGTTCGAAGTTGCACCCTCCAATGACGATTCGCCTTCCGCTTCATCTTGCTCTCCTGATGCTCTTCTCTTCCTCAGCCCCCTCCAGCGGAAACTCAGAAGGGAGAACTTTGCACATAACTACTAGAAGAAGAGGAGGGCCGTGAAGGACCTGGATGGTGTTCGTGAGAGTGGGTTGAGGTTCTTTTCAGACCCATAAAATCAATACCGGGTTTTCCTTTGTTAGACCCGTTCCGAATTATATTTTATTATTTCAAACAATATGTATACTACCGAACCCATCAAGTATGAGTTAAAATATGAGGAACACCAACAAACGAAAGGCTAAAGGGGAACGAGGCGGAATAAATTAAATAAACTTCTTGATTGACATGTCTCACAAGAAACAAGTACACGCGAAATGGATAAATGCTTGCTTGAACAGAAAGTAAACATTGAGAACTGGTATCCATATCCATCTCCATTGTTTTTTTTATGATTGGCAATGCTGAACATAAACTTCAGTGATAACTTGGACCATGTGCAGATCTATTCGAATTTGAGAGTGTAAAACTTTTCTCCACATTTTCTCTTATCATTAATTCTTTTCGAAAAGCTAAATAAAAATTTGAATATGACGAGATAGTTGATATCTTCTATTTTCTTGATCGTCGTACCTATCCGAAAAGCAAAATAAAGAGTTTAAATATGGAGATATTAGAAATCTTCTAAGATCTCTTGCCTAAATCATGCCCATGTAATTATTCTTTTTTTTTTTTGGTAAGGGCCCATGTAATTATTCTTTTATATCGCCAATGTACATAATAAGGGATAAGTGCATTAGAGATCCTAAAACTTATCATAAAAATACAATTTAATCCTAAAACTTCTAAAAAGTGTAATTAAGTCCTAAAATTTATTGCAAAAGCGCAATCGAGTAATAAAACTTTCAATTTCAGGACTCGATTGAACTTTCGTTTTAAAATTTAGGACTTAATTGCATTTTTTGAAAGTTTTAGGATGTAATTGTATTTTCGTAATAAGTTTTAAGATTTTTAATGCGTTTATTCTTACAAAATAAAAAGTCTAATATTCACACTACACTACGAACAATGAGACAAATTTTTGTACCCCCCCCCCCCACCAGAAACCTTAATCACAGTCAAAAACCAATCTAACACTGTTCATACCAAAGCCTACTTATCTACCACCTCTCTACTTGGATTTGCTGCTCGTCCCAATTCCACTCCAATAAAGCAAACAGCAAAAACGACAGAGAGAACAAATCAGCACCTAAACCCAAATCAATCACGAGGAGATTTGCGAATATTCTCTCCCACAAAATAGCTAATGACTAAAAAATAAGACTGAAGAAGAAATAGGACAGAAAGGGTTTGCTCCATGTCCATGCATTCGAGGTACGATTACTTGTTAGAATCAGGAGGGCTTGACCTTGTCATCATGGCCTTGAACTCGTTGAAATTGACCTCGCCGTCTCCGTCCCTGTCGACAGAGCTGATCATCCTCCGGCAATCGCTTAGCGAGCACTTCTCCCCAAGCTTCTTCATCACCGCGTGCAGCTCCTTCGCCGAGATCCGCCCGCTCTTGTCGAGGTCATATATGTCGAACGCCTCCTTGAGCTCCCGCTGCTCCTCGTCGCCACCACCGCTGCCCGGCCCCCGCGTGAAGAACTCGGCGAACTCATTGAGGTCGATGAAGCCATCCCCGTCCCTGTCGATCTCCAACAGCATGCGCCTAGCCTCCTCTGGGGTGGCTGCCGTTGGGCCAAGCGTGCACAGGGTTTGCCTCAGCTCGTCGCAGGAGATTTTGCCGTCACCGTTCACGTCATACTTGTTAAAGATCAGCCTCACCTCATCCATGGTGCCCAGAGAACACCTCGGCTTCGGAATTGAACTTGAGCTGCCACTTTCGGCCATTGTTGAGAATAGGGAGTGTTGCTTTCTTTTTGCAATTTTTTTTTGTTTCCTGTGTGCCGCGTTTTATATATAGGAGGAAGATTTCTTTTTGGGTAGAGGAGGAGACTTTTAAACCTACTAAAAGTCGTATTCTTTTCGATCTAATTTTGATCACAACAACAAAGAGTGATGGGATAAATATCTTTTGAAATCTTCGACAAGTCGTATTATCCTAATCTAAGTTGATCATAACAATAAATAGCGATGAGTTTTAAAGAAACTTCTGTTTTCGTCACTTTACTTTCAAGCATTTTTTCAAGTCTCTGTACTTTTGTTGATCTACTTTCACCTTTTAAATCAAATATTTGCACTTTCAATTTGTCTAATCAAATCTTTCTACTTTAACAAATCCATCCAATACCAAATCCAGCCAAATTCAACCGGAAGGGCCTTCAGAGACTTTGCAGGCGTGGACACAAAATTTTCTAGCGTGAATGACACATTGATTAAATTTTATTCATATCATATTCCGTTGTTGCCTGCATTTACTAAATTCTTTCACATAGATCGGCACGGGCATATGCATATTTTATCCATGTCATATTTGGACGTCGCTTGACGCCCATTAAACTTGATAGGATTTATTGTCGGAGGAACTTGATTAGAAAATTAATAAATGTAGAAAAATTTCATTAGACAAATTAACCGTATAAGGACTTGATTAGAAAAAAAACGTGAAAGGGCAAAAGAAAGAATGGCTTTTTTTTTCTTGGTCCATACGGTCAATGCTAAAATTATCGATACTTTCTAGTGTGTTTTTTTAACAAACATAGAATGGAGACCAAGATGTCACGTCCATTTATCGTGATCCAGGGGAGATTTGGATTTTTTTTATTTTATTTATACCACTGGCTTTTGAACGGTACATGTGATTGGATAATGTCCTCTAAGTTTTTGTTCTGCAATTGATTGATTTATTTATTTATTAATGTTGGAAGTTGGAAACGCACGAAGAATTCCAACATGAGACTCCTGATAGCGGCGATCATTCATTGGTCTACGCAAAGATTAAAACGCGTAAACCCTAAAGCCGAGCAACCGTGTCGAAAACGACACGGCCGTATTTGTCTTACCAGTCCTTTCTGTTCCTGTTCTCACTAGCTCTTGATTTCGATACATGTGTTGTTTGCGAGAGACTTGGCACGGTAGGGACGCAATCCACATTCGTTGGAGAGAAACTTCTGCATTTGGCAGCAGCCAATGGCGATCGACAACTTCAGTTCCCCATGACGAGGGCAATTTGAAAAATATACGTATCTAGTACCTACCTTGCAATTTGGATAGCAAGAAAGCGATCTAGTCATTACCCTCTGTGTTTTGAATTGCAATTGACTGTTATAAAATCGAACGTTCAAATGAGGATGGCGTGTAGTAGACTGGTTGGCCACACGAAAAATTCCTATCCGGGATCAGGAAGATGAAGGTAGATAGTCCCTATCTGAACGCGAGGTTGGATAGTTGTTATTAATTTGTTGACATAATGAAAGAAAATTACAAGTCGTGATGACTGATAATGTGGATGAACGTTGCTAGGTGTAGTAAGGCTAGTGTACTAAGTTCGTATATAAACAGCCTGGCTGGTTGTGAGGATGGAATAAGACTATAATATGCTATTAATTTATAATGTAATAAAGCTGTAACAACTATTATGCTATTTAGTTCAAGTAAGACGGTATGTATTTCACTGTTTGGTTTCTTGAATAGCATATGTAATAAGGGAGGATTAGCATATGAATCCCTAAAGTCAGATAAAAAATATATCATAATAATCTCTTTAATAGTCAATCATGAATTTAATACCCCATAAACATTATCACAAAATGTAATTTGTTACATCAAATATTTATTCACTTTTTATGTTTTAGATAATAATTAAATTATGCACATAACATGTGATTATCTTAAAATAAATATTAGTAATTGAGATAATTATTTTATTAAGTATAATATAATAGTCAATTACAAATATGTCGATTACTATACCTGATAATTAGCAACTAATCTTATGCTAACATCATATACGAATTTTTTTCAATAAAATAGTTAGTTATTATTAAGATAGCATAATTTGTGAAATGGAGCCAACCTAACTGACCGAGTGCTCTCCTACGATTATGACCAACTATATTATTAATCATATAATATGTGATCGAGTCAAAATAATTATAAATGCTGTCATTTTTATATAATAACATAATAAATTTAGTTATAATTAATATAGATTTCAATATAGCCTAAGATTGGTAGAGTGAGTTGGGAAAACAGGCGGCGATCTTTTAGGCTGGAATAGCTGTTGCAAAGGGATAATTTAATAAATATTCCAGCTGTGCATAGAGCAAGCATACATTATAACGGGCAATATAGAAAACGTGTAATGCAATAGTCATTATTGGAACCAAACATACTATAAGTAGTGGGAAAAGGTGCAGATAGGTCTTTAAACAAATGGATTACATTCGACATAAAAATAAATTTCATCTCTAATCTTGTTTAAGGTGTCGTTAAATTGCCAAATCGGTCTAGAAGCCGAGGTCCCACAAGTTACTAGGCATACCCTAATGCGTAGCAATAACAAAAAACGAGTAAGTCCCGCATAGATTAGCTCTTCTAGGTCAAGTCAATCATATTCCAAGAATCCGTGAAATCTATACTGGGCTCCACTAAAAAAACACAAATTCTCTTGAACGAGTCATTGATTACATCCTGTTCATCACCAATAGACAGCCTATACGAAACTTTTACAGGAAAATTAGAGTGAATAATGATTTAAGGCGGAGGCATATAATGAATCGATAAAAGAAGAGACTGCAAAAGCCCGCACTGCTTGGCGTGCGTCTCCAGGGTTATAGCCTGAAAATGACTCTCGATCCTGATGCATTTATCTTCTTTTTCAAAAAAATTTCCTTTTTGCTGTAAGGCATTTAACCAAATAGATCAGGTTTGATTTTCAAATATATTGCGATATGAATTCCGTGGTTTTTGTTATATCATAGAGAATTTAGTATTTAATGCCCATTTGATTGTATAATTCCAATTTCGTGCTCATGCTATCCTCGACTTAAAAATACTACTTTCTGCTGATTTGGTGTTCTTTACTTCCCTTCATTATTATTTGATATATATGGGCAAATTAGCCCCAACAGATGCACAAAAATCTTGATCTCAACCGCTATCTACATAAAAATAAACGGAAAACCTTGTGAGGTCATACAGCACTGAAATAGGTGATCACCTGACGTGATCATGGACACAAATCTTAATTTTAAGAGCCCTTGTGTGAAAAAAAGATTACACTGTCGCTATTTTCTTATGTAAATCCAAAAATAATAATATAATAAGGATCCGTTTATTTTGGCAAAAATAAAGTATAAATATGAGTTGTTGTCAATAATGAAAATGTTTTTTGTTGGCTAATTATTACAAGCAATATAACCAATCATTTTCAACAATGTTTTTTTTTAAATCGTTTATTTTTCGCAAAACAAACGGACCTCAAGTGATAACACAAATAAAAATCACAAGCAAACTTTTTGTTCTATCAATGATTTGTTTTGTTAGATTACCCAAAAACTCCTTAGATCACGACCTATGTACATTTATAAAGGTGATCAGTTGACATGGTATTGGTTGCCGATTCTAATTTTAAGAGTTCTTATGTGAAGAAAATATTTTTTTTTCATGTAAATCCAAAGAAATATAATAAGTGACACCACGGATGGAAAGCACAACAGTGTACGTAAGTACTAGGAAACACCCGTGAAAGTGTGAAAGCTGTAGTTACCTTTTTCTCATGGTCACGCAGAACATGCACCAACCAACAGTCCTTTTGGGTTATAATATACGAGGACCGTGGGTTTTGGCAACCTACACTAAAGTTTGGTTGCCTAATAAATGCACCAAATCATTGTACATTTATGAAAGTTCCAAATTTTTGTGAAAGTTCCAAATTTTAAGATTAAGCAACCGGATGGTTGAATTGGAAACCGAACCGTTTCTAAATTGTTTAAACAAAAAGATAGATATATTAGATATGAGTTACGAACCTGAAATGTCCAAGGAAAAATATTAGTGCCTTAAAATCTAAAACCTATGCATAGAACCAATCACCTCTACCAAATTCGTGGGGAGTTTGTGTCCATTATTCTTAGCGTAGTAATTCTTGTAGTGACAAAATATCGAGCTGGAATTGGATAATATGAGTGCAATGCATCAGGATGGTTTTTATTTTTATTTTTGTCAAAACAAATTATTTTCATTTAGTATAAGACTATAAAAACTATGACTATTAGTGTCTAGACATAACAAATCCCGATGGGGCTGGGATGGCTTAGAACGTCAATTAGAAGGAAGGGACTTAGCCTATTGACTTTTGCAATCCAATCAGCAGTATGATCTGCTTCCGCTGGACAATAGGTGATGGCGACTCCTCTTAACTGAGCCAAAAGGCCCAAGCATTCTTCAATTGAAAGGTGGATGGCCCACGGGCTTTGGTATTGGCCTGATAAGAGCTCTACAAGAGATAAGTCATCACTTTGCAACTCTAACTGCAAAATACTTACTTTCTCCCACCGCAGATCGTCGCGTTTCAGCAGCAGTTCTCATTTCTCAGTCAAAAGCAACAGGGCTTCCCGGACAACTAAGGCTTCATCAATCTCGACCGAAGCTGCTAGTGTCTTCTTCACGAACCGAGCAACCACCACGCCGTGGTTGTCTCGGCAAATACCTACTATTGATGCCTGTTGTAATATTAACTAATGCAGAAGCTAACTCGGATCTTACAAATTAAGTCTAATACAAAATTATCAGAGATATAACGAAGAACATAAAGGACACCTAAGATATACGTGATTCATTCCAACATATCAGTACCCACATCTACGGGGAGAGCTAGCAGCAAAAAATCTACTAATAATCGAAAAATCCAAGTTATAATCGCTCACTTATGCTCGAGTGTTTCCCGTACTCAGATTAAACCCAAGTGTTTACAAATAAACCACTTGAATGGATATAAAAGACTCACGGTATAAATTCACGTGTCCGAAAGTACGTCCGCAAGAGCTCCTCCTCGTGGCTTCATTCTTCGTGCGCCAACCACTCAAGGAGAGCTATTGTGCTCTCATTTTGAAACCCATGCTCTGCTCCAAGGGAAGAGCTATTGTGCGGCCACTATTTCCTCAGCCCCACTTACGGCTGGACTTGATGAATAGAGGGAAAAAGAGCCACGACTTTCCCCTTCTCTGTCATGTGCGGCTATATTTTCAAGGGAGAGGACAACCTAGGCTTTCCTACTCCTTTCTTTGTGTGGCTGCACCTTAAGAGAGAAGGCCCTAGGGCTCCCACAAAAGAAACCTATATTTTCTTTTTGATTTTCTTTTCTCTAAACCAAGAATACTAACCCCACACATAAAATATATTATAGAATAGTGGGCCATTCTCTGTCTTGTAGTGAGATGAGAGTTGTGCCTTTTCATGTTAAACATAGAAGACTATCCCTTTGCCTAAAGAAGACAAATGAGCAACAAATATAATAAACTAAGTATGCCCATCTCTTTTATCTTTTAGTGCATAAGTTCAGATTCCGCAAATAGTTTAAATTCGAGACATAATTCAATAATTCTTCACCTTGGTTCGATGTTTGAATCCAAGTCATAGTGCTCATCATCCATGCTGCTCTCCTCAACGCCCTAAAGGGCGCTTACTCTCTATAGACACCAAAGGAACAAGCTTAGTCATCATATCGGCTGGATTCTCCGTTGTCATGATCTTTTTAACAACAACATTACCTCTTGCTAAGACATCTCGAATGAAGTGATGCCTGATGTCGATATGCTTCAATCGTTCATGATGAACTGGATTATATGCCAGATGTATTGCACCTTGATTGTCACAATGTATATCAACACATTTAAGTTCCAATCCAAAGTTCGAGAGCAAACCCCGTAGCCATATCGCCTCTTTCGCTATAAAGGTTAATGCTATGTATTCTCTCTTAGTCAAAAATAAGGCAACGTGATCCTATAAGGGAGCCTTCCAACTAATTGCTCCATCTGCAAGTGTAAATATATAACCTGCCATCCAAGTTACCAGCGTGATCCGAGTCCATATAACTAGTTATCTCATTATCATCGTTGTCCCTCTTGTACACTATACTAACATCTATTGTCCCCTTTAAATATTTGAGGATCCACTTCACAGCTTCCTAATGAGTCTTACCAAGCCGCTTCATATAATGGCTAACCACGCTCACAGCCTATGAAATATCATGCCTAATGCATACCATATCATATATAATACTACCCACTGCACTACAATAAGGAACATGAGACATATGCTTCTCCTCATTCTTAGTCTATGGTGATAACTTATCTAAAAGTTTAAAGTGTTTCGCTAATAATGTATTCACTGATTTTGACAACTGCATATTAAAACGTGCCACAATCTTCTCAATATATTTCTTTTGAGATAGATGTAAAATTTTTACAGTCCTATCTCGTAAAATCTCCATACCTAATATTTTCTTTACAGCGTCTAAATCTTTCATCTCAAACTCAGCACTCAACTGCTTCTTCAGCACATCAATATTAGACATATTCTTAGCTGCTATCAACATATCATCAACATATAATAACAAATATATCAAAGACCTATTCTCCAATCTCCTGAAGTAAACACAGCTATCCGTATGACTTTTCAAATAGTTCTGACTAGCCATGAAAGCATTAAAACGCTTATACCACTGCCTAGGAGATTGTTTCAAACCATACAAATATTTCTTTAACAAGCAAACGTGATCTTCCTCACCTAGAATAGCAAATCGCTCAAGCTACCTTATGTAAATTTGCTCCTCCAACTCACCATGAAGAAATACCATTTTCACATCTAGCCGCTACAACTCGAGATCTTGTGCAGCAACCAAGGCAAGTAATACACGATTAGAAGCATGTCTTATCACAGGAGAGAGCACATCGTATAACATAACGTACCGGTAGTTTAATTTGCATTTTCTGTCTATCCGCGGCTATAGTGTGTTGCAGCTGTGCTGGTTGTTCACTATCACCAACTTTAGAAACTGTGGCCTCATCTATAGTCTCAGCCTATTTTACCGCCGATGTCTCCAGAGTCTCCACTTAAAGCTTCACCTCACTACTGACACCATGATCTGTCGGCTCTACTAGTAGTGTCTTAGAACTCCTCTGTTGAAGCATTGAAGTCTTGTCGAAGATTACATCTTTGCTGATCAGAAAATCGGGTGATATGAGATCGGTGCACTATAATCGGTAGCCTTTCACCCTATGTGTATAACCTAGAAATATGCACTTCTTCGCCCTTGGCTCAAGCTTACCATTACTCGCATAAGCATACGTAGGACATCCGAATACTCATAATCTAGAGTAATCAACAGATTTTCCTGACCATACTTTCTCAAGAGTCTTCCACTTGATAGCAGATGATGGAAATCGATTCACCAGGTGACATTCCATTTTCACTACTTTGGCCCTAAATTCCTTGCCTAATCTCGCATACGAAATCATGCATCGAGCTCTCTCAAGTAAAGTTCTGTTTTTATGTTTTACTACGCTATTTTGCTGTGGTGTCCCAAGTACTATGTGATGTCTCACAATCCCCTCTCTTGCAGAACTCGATAAAATCTTTACCACAAAACTTCATGCCATTATCGGTCCTCAGGCACTTGAATTGTTTATTTGACTGATTTTCAATCAATGCCTTAAATTTCTTGAACCAATCATACACATCATATTTGTGCTTCATAAAGCATACCCATAGCTTCCTCGAATAGTCGTCGATAAATATCAGCATATATCAGGCACCTCCTTTCGAAGGAACTGGAGACGGCCCTCAGACGTCAGAATGAATGTATTCAACAGGTCGCTTGATTGAATTAATAGCTGCACTAAACTTAGTTCGACGCTGCTTCCCAAAGATGCAATGATCACATTAGTCCAACTTCCCTATCTTCTGACCTTTCAACAACCCCCTCTCACTCACCATCGTTATACCAGGCTCACCCATGTGCCCTAACCCCATATGCCATAACTGAGTCAAGTCAGACTCTAACTCACCTGATGAAACTACAGTAGCTCTTATCATGATCTCTCCTAGTAGATGATAGAGCGTATTCACTTTCTTTCCTTTCATCACTATCATGACACCTCAAGAGATCTTTAGTACTTCACCTTCAATGGCATACTTACACCCAATGTCATCAAGTGTCCCAGAGAAATAAGGTTCTTCTTAAGCTCTTGTATATGCCTTACATCTGTCAATATGTGCACCACCCCATCATGCATCAGAATCCGAACTGTCCTTATCCCCACAACCTTGCAGGCTACATTATTCCCCATTAAAACTCTACCACTATCTGCAATCTAGTAAGTAGTAAATCAATTCCTATAAGTCGTCATATGATAAGAACACCCTAAATCTAGCACCCATTCATCTCCCAACGAACTAGTAGTCACACACAAAACAGAATCTGCATCACTAGTGCTCTCCTCGACTATCACACCTCAATCCCCCACGAGCACGCAACATCCCGCTGCAATCGTTAAGTATGTGACATCCCAGGACTTGTTGCCGACCTAATCGAATCACCAACGATAAAGCAAGCGGAAGCAAACTCGAACTCTCCATATAACATACAAAAAATCGGGATAGCAGAAAGACATTTGATTCACAACGATGAAACACTTTTATAAACATAACATTAAATACAAATGTACAATTACAAGTCTTACTAGAGGCCACTATACGAGAACCACGCACAACAAAAATGATTGGTGGTTGGTTAGCCTAGTTTCTCTACCAAAAAGGGGTATTCAAAAGACGAAGGACTAGACCTATCATCAATCATCATAGTACCCTGACAACGTCACTTGATCTTCCATATCATCATAAGGCTCGGGATCTGACGTCTCCCGGTCGGCATCAAGATTGATAACTTTGCCATCGGGAGGATCAATCTCCATGGGGTCCTACTCCACCACTTCATTACTACCATGATGGGGACCATGAAATCCTCAAATCAGGCTAGTGATCTCATCCCCATTGCGGTAAAACCAAGCCAAAAAGGTACGGGGCCTCCAATGATCTAAGCTCTCATCTACTCATATCGTTGTGTAATGTCTAATATACACCTTAACCTCACCAACCGAGTACTTCGTTTCCATGTGATCCACATCCATGTGTACCCTAAAATGCGTAGGAGGATTAGTTATGGTCGGGGGTCTAAAATGTTTATGATTTAACGACGAAAATAAATCTTAATAAGTAACTACCTAAGCCTTGTTTAAGCTAATGCGTATATCTGGACAAGCCTAAACATGCAATACCAACATCCAACATACCGTAACAATCACATGCATCCTTACCTCGTCTTGGCACATACATGAGCTCTGCATGTTAGAATAACCGCCACAACATGGAAATTGTACCTCGTGCATGCATAACACAAATCATTGCATAATCATGCATATCACGGTTAACAATCCAGACATGCCCAACATTAAACTCAAGCATAGCATTCCCCAATGCACAACACACATCATAAATGTCCAAATTATTAATGGCATCTCGGGCCCACTGAACTCTCGCCAGTCTTCTAGCGTAACCAGGCATCATCCCGTTACGTCGGCGACGGCAACATTAGGGATCGAACACCCCCCGACAAGCCGGGTACCCAACGGCATTCCACTTAGAAGCATTGATCCGGCCTCTATCACGATCGACAACGTCTAGAACCCCCGCCTAGACATTATCCGAACTCCCGTCGGGCATTATCTAGAACTCCCACCTAGACGAAACGTGTCATGATTATGCACACACCTCAACAATCAGTACCAATTCTTATCTTTACGCATTAGCCGAATGAAAACTAAATCTGCATTTATCCAACAATGTGTCACACCTTTCATAGGCAACAACGACATAGGATAGTCATTCGAGAGAAAGAAAACGAAGCACACCAGAATCGGGGTAAACCTAGGCAAACGCAGAGAGACCGAATTCCTTTTGAAATAAATAGTAAAACAACTCCAAAAATTTTGAATTTTTGATATGTCATAAAAAACATCTTGATAAACATTTTTCATGAGAACATGAAACCCAGTTCAGCCTGTAAACATGTCTTTTTGATACTAGAAGCCAAACAGAAATCAATTCGTTTGGACAGGTCGTCGAGCCTTCAAAATGCTCTCATTCAGTACCCAAATTTCTTTAGAAAGTTTTGAAATTTTTATATGTTATAGATACAAGTGTCCTTAACAATTTTTGTGGGGAAGTTTGTTGAAAAGAGATATGGAAAAATTTATAAAAATTCGGAAAGACAGCAAAGTTGGAGAATAGTATTCTCGGGCAATTTGAACACGGTCTAAAAATGAACTTTCGAATGACCCCAAATGACCTCCAAAAATTCCAGATTTAATTTATGTCGTACTTCAAGATGTTAGGAACAACTTGCATAAGGAACACCACCTCAGATTCGGCCCATCAAAGTCTCCACAAAAATAGCAAATCACAGAGGCATAGCAATAACAAATTCAAGAATTAACCAATCATGAACTATTAAGCAAACCAAGCTCATTCAACAACTAAACTACCTATAACAACACTTGATCAACCCCTACTTCAGTCCTTAATTTCCCCTAAACATGACATTAGTAACCCATTATCCTAACTAAGATTTAGGAAGCCATTTACTAGGAATCCTAAGCAAACAAGCCAAGCAAGAAAGCAGTAAGCAGTAACTCCAGCGGCTCCACAATAGTACAAATAGATGGACGATGGCGCTAGTGGCTGAGCAAAGCGAGTAGGTCACATTTGGGATGGTGGTTTCTCGGCTAGGATGATAGTAATCTTGATGATGAGGGTGGCTGGTCCGAAAATGAGAGAAGAGGGAGAGAGAAGATGGTGGTGGCGTGAGGCGGTTCTCCGACAATAGGACGGCATGGCGATGGTAGTGGCTGGCTGAGCTAATTACGGCAAGTTAGAGGGGGAAAGTCAACCGAATGAGAGCAAGGGAGGGGAGAGTGAGGGAGTAAGAGACTTGATCACAATGAGAGGTGAAAGACAATAGAGAGAAAAAGACAAGAGTGATAAGAGTGTCTACTAACCCCACCCACAAAGCCCCAATACCAATTCCACTATCTCACATCCAAAGGTCCACATTCCTTTCCCTTCCCCAAGCCAAGATCCTAGGACTATCAAATTTCCTCTCAACTAAATACATAAAATAACAAATGGCAAGCAAAATAAATAAGCAAGGAGATGAGGGGTAGAGTAGTCTAGAATTTTCGGCCGTGGAGGGAAAATGCCAATTTTCAAATTGCCCTTCAATCTTTCAAAAGAATTCAAATATCTTAGGGGTAAAATGATTTTTTTAATACCCAGTCCAAATTTCACTTTTTCGATAATTCCGAGCGATCTAATAGTTGGCCATGTTTAATGAGACGACGTCCGATAAATTTTTGTGGAATCTTGAAAGTTCGACATCCCATTCCGGATTCTAATTTACAGTTAAAATCAATCAATCGCGACTTTAGTGCATCTCAAACTAACGGACGGCTTTTAGGAGTTACACGTATCGACCCGTGGTCGATTCGATATCGAGCAACATTTAAGCTTACTTAAGCCATGGCAACCTTGGTTGTCATGTAATTGCAAGGGTCAATCACTAGTTTTGATGGACACGATTGTTCGGAATAAGTTTAAGATAGTTCGAAATTCATATAATGGTCAAGCGGAATCACCCGCGATCCAATTGTATAATATTTGCGAATCGTTCCATAACCATCCTTGGATCGACCTATAATGACCCAAAATATTCCCTCGTCAATCCTTATAGTCGAAGTGCCAATCTATGGCTAAGTTATTAGGTACATGTACTTGATTCCTAGCTAGCCATTCTGTAACGGTTAGTGTTCTTAAGAGTGATTAATTCCGAGTGAGATCTAACTAAAAGTGCATTGAAAATATGTATTCATTTCATAAATCTCAAAAATGGGTCGAAATTTAAAATGTCACATTGGCAATGTTTACTACACTACTTGTGACATTCTGCTTGTTACCTCGATTTCTCTACTTCAGACAATCTCTCTTGATATGCCCCTCCTCGTTACACTCAAAGCATTTCACGCGTCCCTTGAACTTTTTATAGTGTGACTTCGACCTGCTTTTACTTTTGCTGATACCGGACCCTGATGTCGATCTCTACCCCAAAACACTAGTCCCCGCACTATATTCTGCGCTAGGCTGTCATCTCGCAACTTTCTTTATCACTCTTTAGAAAAAAAAAAGGAGAATTTTACCTCTTCCAAGATAATCGTAGTATGCTCTCGTAGTAGTGAATCAATAAAATACTCCCATGACTCTGATTAAAGAAACCAACAACATCATGCCCTAGTCTTCATCATCTAGAATCTTCCCGACATTCTTTAAATCCATCATGAGTTTATTAAACTCATATAGGTGGGTCCTAATAGACATACCTTCAGTATATCTAAACTGAAACATCCTTTTTAACATGTACAAGCGATTGTTCAAACTGTACGTTACATAGAGTCCCTGAAGCTTTGCCCACAACACCTCGACTACCTCTATTAACACCTCATCTGATAAATTCAACAGGATTATACTCCTCACTTTCCTCATTAACACGTCCTTTTCAGCATCATTCATTGTTTCGGGCAACTTATCCTTGCCCCATAATCCTACAGCCAAACCTTGAGTTACTAATAATGCCTCCATCTTAACGCTCCATAATTCAAAGTTGTTCCTCCCATTAAACTTCTCAATTTCAACTTTCGCCCCAGATATAATTGCAACAACAGAATTTCCAGATAATAATCAGACAAGCAAAAGCCCCAAATCACAATCCAGAAAATCCTATCCTCAAGCTCCAATACCAATTGTTGTAATATTAACTAATGCAGAAACTAACTCAGATCTTGCAAATTAAGTCTAATGCGAAATTACCAAAGATATAACGAGGAACATAAAGGACATCCAAGATTTACGTGGTTCTGTTCGACGTATTGGTATCTACATCCATAGGGAGAGCCAACAGTAAATGATCTACTGATAATCGAAGAATCTAAGTTACAATCGCTCACTCACACGCTCGAGTGTTTCCTGTACCTAGATTAAACCCAAGTGTTTATAAATAAACAACTTGAATGGATATAAAAGACTCACGGCATAAATTCACGTGTCCAAAAGCACATTCGCAAGAACTCCTCCTTGTGGCTTCGTTCTTTGTGCGTCGGCTACTCAAGGAGAGTTACTGGGCTCTCATTTTGAAACCCACATTCTACTTCACAGGAAGAGATACTATGCGGCCACTATTCCCTTAACCCCACTTGCGGCTGAACTTGATGAACAGAGGGTAGAAGACCCACGACTTTCCCCTTCTCTATCTTGGGCGGCTACATTTTCAAGTGAGAGAACAACCTAGGCTTCCCTACTCCTCTCTTTGTGTGGTTGCACCTCAAGAGAGAAGGCCCTAGTGCTCCCACAAACGAAACCTATATTTTCCTTTTTGTTGTTTTTTTCTCTGAACCAAGAATACTAACCCCACACATAAAATATATTATAGAAGAGTGGACCCTTCTATGTCTTGTAGTGAGATGAGAGTTGTGACTTTTCACATTAAATAGAGAAGACTACCCATTTGCCTAAAAAAGACAAGTGAGCAACAAATATAATAAACTAAGTGTGCCAATCTCTTTTGTCTTTTAGTGCATAAGTTCGGATTCTGTAAATGGCTCAAACTTGAGACATAATTCAACAATGCCTCTAAGGAGCTATTGACCAACGAGTCATCAGCGTTTAGCTTTAGTGAACCTTGTGCGTCGGCTTCTAATCTTCCGGTAAGAGAGAACCCTTCTTCATAGATTTCTTTAGTGCTGGACTTCGAATTGCTCAACTCTTGTTCAGTACAAGGGCATCATTCACAATCGACTCTAGGAAGTAGATTCCTTTTTAAAATTTGGCTCAATAAAGATGAGTCCGATAGTCATAATCTCCACGCTTATTTACCTAGCATGGCCTTATTCTAAGCTACAAGGTCTTTGAAGCCGAGACCCCCATCGTCTGTTCTGGTTTTTAAAATTTCCCATCTCTTCCAATGAACTCCCAATTTGGAAGCATTCCGTTTTCACCAAAAGGAGGCAATTTTCTTTTCAATCACTTTACAAAAAGAGATCTGAATCTTAGAAATAAACATGACATATTGAGGTAGAGACTGTACCACTAATTTAATCAAGACCTCCTTGCCAACTTTTGACAACAAATTTTCTTTCCACCCCCTTTAACTTTATGTTGACTCTTGCAAGAATCCATGTTAACATTTGTTTCTTTGACTGGCCCTAGTCTGGTGGAATGCCTAAGTACTTCCCCTTCTTCTCAATGATTATCACTCTCAACTCATCAGCCATATTTCTTTAAAGGATCTCAGGGTAGCAATAACTAAAGTAGATGCCTAATTTGTTCAAATTAATGGCTTGACCGAATGCAAAACAATTTTGATTCAATGGATTAGCCAAATTCTGACATTTCCTAGCATCCCATCCAAGAAGAAAATCGCAACATCCACAAATAATAGATGAGACAATGTACGACAAATATATATTCAATTTAATCCCCGTGATACCTCCATCCTCAATCGCTTGATTCAATAGATAGGAAAGAACATTCACCATGATTATGAATAAGTAAAGGGGGACAAAGAGTCACCTTATCTAATGCCTCAAATTGGTTAGAAGTAAGGTAGTGGTTCCCATTGACATTTACACTGAAAGCATCTATGGAGATGCATTGCCTTACCAAAGTAATCCATTTCTCACAAAACCCCATCTTTAGCATGCATGTACACAAGAAATCCCATTCCACATGCTCGTACCCTTTATGGATATCCCATTGAAGCCACTCTATGCATGATCTCATACCTTAATGCAACTCTTTTTGCCTCCGCAATTTTTCGATATGTTCAATGATTCTTTGAGTGATCACTATACTCTCGGCATTCTCTGTTCTATTGGTGAGTTCAGTAAGCCTACCTTGAAGTTTCTCAATCTGTTTGGAAGAATTAGAGAACTTATTCCTATTCCATTTCGTCAAGGCTAGGGAAACTTTTATTGATTTACTCACAATATCTTTTCGACTAGTTTATTGATCATTCCATGCTTCCGGAACCGTCTCCCAACATTCAGGATCCTCCAATCAAAAGGTTTCGAATTTAAATTCCTTTTGTCTTCTAATCCAGGTTAGGGACATCAAAAGAAGTATTGGACTATGGTCATAACCAATAGCTAGCGATGCGTAGTTTTCCGCATTAGGAAATAAGACTCTCCAATCAAAATCGCATAAGACTATATCTAGTCTTTTTTTAACCAAAGCATCTTCCACTCTATTATTAACACAAGTAAAAGCATAGCATTTTCTTTCAATATCCGTAAGTGAACTATCATTCAAGAGATTACGAAATGTGACTAGCCTATAATGATACGCTTCCCTTTTCTCCACCTTTTCCCTATGGTATAGAACCTCATTAAAGTCCCCAACACAAATCGAAGGAAGTTGATTGATGGAGGAAATGAAGCGTAATTGTAGCCATAAAATGAAGACGATGAAGATGCAGATGAAGAGAAGGTAAATTGGTGAGTTAATTAGACCAATTGCCCCGTCATCTCGTCCTTTGTCCAAGTTGGACTTCAATTTTTGTTAAGAAAGCCATGGAGGAATTAAAATTTCATTAAAAAAAAAGCCATGTAGATTGCCAGAGGCACTTCAGTGATTGTGTTTCCACTTATGTGACACTTAAGTAATTGCTAAAATAATTTTGATACTAAAATGAACGTCGTATAAAAGTTAGACACTTATGGTGAGTTTTTTTTTTTTGGTAAGTGACACTTATGGTGAGTTTGTTTCACAAAGAACTCAAAATTTGTAAAATATTTTCTAAAAAATGATTGGATATATCGCTTAAAAATATTAGTCAACTAAAAATGTTTTCATTATCGATAATATTTTATGCCTAATTATTTTCGTGGGTAATGAAAATATTTTTCATTTATTCATTTTTATAACCAATACAAAAAATTATTTTTTGGAAAATATTTTCCAATCTTGATTCTCTGTGAAACAAATGCACCCTAGTATCATTTTTCCTCGTAAAATGATAGGCACTCCCCAGAAAAAAGTGATGACAATAACAGATAAATTATAGACACAAAATCGACACAACCAAAAGAAAAAAAAAACGAATGCAAAATTATCAAGGAACACCTAGCTAGTTAATTGACACAAAGATAAAAAAAAATGTATTATTAAAAATAATTGGATGTTTGGCATTTCCATCGAGGAAGTGGAAGTAAGTATTGCACATGAAAATTAGATAGAAAGCACGAAAGAAATTAAAATTATATTTGTGTGTTCCCATACAGTTGTCTGTGAGATGATTTTGTTGATAGACCCTTATGCAATGATATAACGAATAGAATTCGAATATAAAGAGAACAGACAGTATTACTAAAAAAAAATATTTTTGTCTCCATTTAAACCCATTTATGACTCATATCTCAATTTTAAGGTGACAAATGTAGGAACCACTTTTCATAAATGTGGGTTAAAGTATAGTTATGTGGCAAAATTTGATAGCCTTACACTTGTGCGAAATTCCAATATAATTGTTATGGTCAATTTACACCATATTGTGGCGACATGGTGATCCAATCATCATCAGCCGTCTTATGTCACATACTGCGACGTTAGAGATTTTCGGTAAAAATTAGTTGGAAGGATTATATTAGAATTTCACACAAAAGTTTGAGACTAAATTGAAAAAATTGAGAAGTTTAATATTTAATTGGCATCCGTATAATATATTCAAAATTGATTGGACAATTTCCCCAAAGAAAATTAGCCACAAATAACAAATTTTTTAAAGAGCTAATCTTGATACCACAAACTTTATAGGTAATTGATATTAGCAAATAAATAAACAAGTTAACTAACATCACCCATGCTTATAATTTTTCTATAAATTAATGACTTTATTGTCAAAGCCTCGGAGAAACGCTATAAGCGAATCAACCACAGAGGACATAATGTTTTTGTTTAAACACATTTTATTGAACAAATAGTTATTGGGTGACAAGGGAACCGTTTTATGTTTTGACTAAGTTTGTGTATCCAATAGTATTGATGAAATTTAAATCACAATGATGTAATAATACAACGAAGGAAAGGAACGACAGAATTAAAAATTTTAGGATTGTAGACGAACTATTGAAATGAAATAAAATTCTCAAATACATAAGATATAAGTACATTTGAAGTCTTAAAATTTGTCACGGAAGTGTAATGAAGTCCTAAAACTTTCAAAAAGTATAATCAAGTCCGAAAACTTATCACGAAAGTGCAATTGAGTCCTAAAATTTTCAAAAGGTGCAATCAACGGAATAACTTAATTTGATCAATTTGACAAGTTTTAAGATTTGATTGCACTTTTTTGATGTATTAGAACTCAATTTCATTTTTGTAATAAATTTGAAAACTTTCAATGTACTTATTCCAATACGTAACGAAGGAAGAAGAAGATGGAGAGTGGTAAAATCTACAGAAGGCAGTGTACAATAAAGCAAGAGCAGTAGATGTGAAGCAAGCCTCCATAGCTGAACATAGGATCCCAAAAGTGGAGAAACGTTTTGCCTCTCTTCTTCCCATGGCAGAAACTCCAACACGTCTCCGAATATTTAATGAGTATGGTTAGATGGTCTGTCGACACCATCATATGGGCTTTTGGTCCATCTCTTTGTTCATATTTTCAGATGGACACTGGACTAACCCAATTCACAGAAAGCTGCCCATCTTACAAAGAGTCGCATGCCTTTCAAAGAGATATCCATCCATGGATCAAAGGGACAGGAAACCCGCATGAACTTTGCATTATGTCAGGATCATCCCTGAAACAATTCAAAATTTAAGAAGTTTCAGGGTACCGTTCGCCAAACCGGAGGACCATGCAATGTACTTTTTCGAAGCGAAAAGAAAGAAGGCCAACTCAATTGCTCTGATTGAGAATGAGAATCCATTTTACACTGCCCTCGCGGAAAAGAGGGAAAGGATCGGGATATATACACAAGAAATTGATCCCCAAACTCGGCTTCTATAGCCATCCAAGGTTTCTACCGACAGTCTTTCTCAGTTCCGTTCTCCAAGCAGGAGTTGCTTCGGATGATCAAAGATGAAAATCCAGGAGGAAAATGTCGGGTTTCTTTTATTCGCAAGTCTCAACGACAGAAGAAGTTATCGTCGTCTTCAAATTCAGGAACTCCTAGCATTGCCAGGGCTAGGTGCCCGTTCATGTCGGTTTTTGATGGTTGTAGTTGACTGTAAAAGTCGATGATGCATCCGTTTCCCGCAAAGGCAGAGCCCTTCCTACTTAATGAGGAAGGCTCCTCCTCACCTCTTAGAATGGCGATGACGCGATCCATGGGTGGCCTCTGAGATTCTTCGCTATTTATGCACACATGTGCTGCTTGAATCAGCCTCAGAACTTGGCTAGAACTTATGTGGTTGTGTCTAAGCTGTGGATCAAGCAGTTCTTGGATGGCTCCAACTCCTTTCTGCAAAAGGAGTTTCGCCTGCAAACCAGTAAAGTCCCGTTATTACTCATCTTAGTAATATCGTGCCTTACGCTATGGCTTGTGTACAAAGAAATCCCAAACCAGAAGAGGGCTTACACATTGGAGGTAGACATTTAATCAGTAGTAGCAAATTTTCAGTTTCTGATCCTCTGAACGACAATACAGCATCTACATGCAGAGCGTTTTAAAAGGACCGGAGGGATTACATTTTCAGATCAGGATAAGTTATGTTGTATGTATTTTTGCAACATATGCATATGACTAACGTCATTCAATATTCTGATTCCCTAACACTAAACCCAATATTTCCTGACATGAGATCTTTCAAAAGACTAACCACTGAACCCTTGTCATAATATTTTGCTCAACTTCTAAATTAATGAGGAAAGAAAGAAAACATTAGTTTATGGTGTTTGCCGGGACAAATCCGGTTCTATCATGGTATCAAGCAGCTTCTTCTTAAATTATAAAAATAAACTCGATATGAAGTATGGACAGTGCAATTAAGTGCTCCGAGCTTCCTTACGGGGCAAGTGAGACAATGACATGACAGATTATTTTTCAGGATATCTTTAGTGATTTAACTTCCCACAATTCTGTCAAAAAGGCGAAAGAGTATGGTAATTTCACCGTGGGAACGGGTCAAGAAGGTTCAACGCTGAAACCAAGTTTTGCCCCGGTGAAAGTTCAGTAACCTCAGGGCCAGCTACATCCGGTTCTGAAAGCACATGAATTTGATGCTTTGCAACATCATGGGATGCATACTATTTTCTTCTTTTTGCAAAAAGAAATGAAATGAACTTTACAATCAGAACCTCATGGAATCAGACGAATTAATAGAGCTTAAAAGCACTTCAATTAAGGCAGTTTCTTAGCTAATTAAAGGCGTACTTGTAGAGTAAACGAGCTTTCTAAAGACTAGTTGAATTGCCATTGTCAACACAATATCTTCTTTGTTGACCTCTTTTCCGCACATAAGTTGCTTATGAGGAGTATGCAAATACACATTAATATAAGCAGTGAACAGCAACAAAAAATTGAAGCTAGAAAATGAACCTACCCATAGGACCAAATTCTCCTCCCCTGCAGGCTTATTTGCTTCAATTGGTTTTCGGCCAGTTATTAGCTCCAATAAAACCACCCCAAAAGCATAAACGTCGGTCTTATCAGACACTTTCCCGTGCTGGAAATATTCAGGTGCCAAATATCTGCACCAGGTTAAGTGTTAGGAGCACATCAGTGGAAGAAACGTCTTAAACATGCACCTAAACAACAAATAGCCCCAATTCAATGTTTTCCCTTCTTTTTCCCTATTTTGCCAATTTTTCCTTCAATTTCAGCACATACCCAAATGTTCCTTTGACAGTTTTGCACAGGAAAGGGACTGATGGCCCAGAAGTCCATGTAGCTAACCCAAAATCACACAACTGCAAGTGCAAACACGTCCAAGGGGTAGGTACATCAGAATGAATCTTCTTGACCGGTATGACTCATTGTGAACTCGGAAAAAAAAGGATAATGGAACAGCAAAAGAAAAAAGATCGACTTTTGACCTTGGGCTTTTTCTTAGAGGAGAGGAGAATGTTGGAGGGCTTGATGTCTCTGTGAACAACACATTTCTCAGTCCCATTGTGCATATACATTATTGCCTCGGCCACACCGACAGCGACCTTGTACCTCGCCAACCATGGAAGTTTTGGGCAAACCTTACCTCCCTTTTTCCTATCTGCAAGAAGGAAGACCGATTTTCAAGAAACCACCCAGAATTGAAAGTTACTCCACGACAAGTTCCGAACCAGAACTCACTGTGCAAATGCTGCTCTAAGCTTCCACCGGACACGTATTTGTACACCAAGAACAGGCCCTCCTCCGGATCAATGCAAAAGCCTAACAAAGGGACTATGTTTGGGTTGTGAAGTGAGTTTGCAATCATCAGCTCCCTGAAGAATGCCTTTGGGGACTCCTTGTCTTCTCTGTCCAAACGCTTTATAGCCACTGCTGTTCTCAAGTACCCAACCCTTCCTTTGAATACACAGCTCAATGCCCCTCTTCCCAGCACTCTGCCTACAAGATAAAAGTCGGTAAATACTCTCACTCGAAGTCTCAAAATCAATACCGGAAACCAAAACGCGATCTGGGTAAGCACTCAAAAGAACAGAGACTGTGCCGTGAAAGTGCAAAAAAGCTCATTATTTGGCGAATTAATGCGATTTGACTCGTGCCTTACCTCTCCTTACAACTCCAATGGTCGGGTTTATCTACCTACATGAGCGCCTTCCTAAATTTAAAAAGTACAAAAAGACAAACAGAAGCCAACTGAACTGTATTCACCTTTGGAGAAATTGCGAGTTGCAGAGAGAATTTCACTGTAGCCGAATCTGATCAAAGTATTGGCCGCTGGGGCAATGTTCTTCTCCAGCGACTGAACCCGTCGCCATTTGAACTCCTGGGCATCAGACTCATCCAAGCCATTTTCCAAATTGAGCATGAGAATCGTCGTGCCGACAGCGGAAGCGTTGACGCTGAAGGGCTCGAGCTCACCCCGCGAGCAGAAGGTGAACCTGAAAGACGAGTGCACGCTTTGCGGGTCGGCGTTGGCCAGCTCCGGACCACGCCCGCCGCCACTCGACTCCGCGAGCAACCACGCCTTCTTGTGCTCCAAGTGGCCGTCTCTATCGTCGCTCCCGGCCTCCTCCCGGCCCTGCTTCTTCAGAGGAGGACGAAAACAGGACAAGCCCAAGTCCACCACCATCTTTCTGAGGAGTGTCTTGGTCTGTGACCCTTGTTGGCGGTCGGTGTAACGACGAGAAATTGGTGTCGGAGCATTTGATTCGTTGCGTGGCTCCTCAGTATCTGTGCAAGTTTCTTGGGACAACCTCATTTCCTTAACTTTTCTCTTTTCTGGAAGTGGAGGCAAATGTAGAGACAGAAGTGTTTTTGAGCAAGGAGGAAGATGAAGCAAAAAGAGTTGGGTGGGAATATTATAAAGTGAGGAGCTGCTTTGCTTGAGGAAGGAGAGAGAACATGTGAGAGAGGAAGAGGGCCAAATGCAAGTGAAAGGGCTCTTCTTGACAATAACCAGGGGAATATGGGGATGTGCCTGAACATGCTGAGATAACAGATTAAAGAAATGTAGTTAAGGCAAAAAACAAAAAAGTTATATGGATGACTAAGGGCAAACAGTGATCTAAATTCAGTTGACAATTGCAACTGGTACATGTTCGATCAGCGGTACATGCGTTTAGTATGGATGATATTTGCAAGAACGCAAAACGGATTACGCTTTCTTCCATCCGTAGGTGGAGGAAGCCAATGGCTTAATTAATGAATTATAGATATCGATAATACCCCAAATTTTCTGTTGATGGGATTATAATTTGTAATTTATCAATCAAAGGCACGATCGGAAAAAAAATTATGGAAAATAATATACTTTAGTAAATAATGAGCGAGTATACAGAATAATATGGAGGGAGAAGGTGCATGTAAACGCCCCCCAAAGGCCCAAAGGCATCATGAATAGGAACAATGGAGCAGGTTCTTGTGGGCTCCCACAAGTGGAAGGGACGATTTTTTTAAAAGGCAAAAGAAGAGGGGGGGATGAGTTCTGAGGTCAGAGGGGGCTGCTGGGAAAGCAGAGATTCCGTCTGCCGTGACCGAAGAAGCGTGCAAGCTCCAGTCACCAGGACAGTAGAGAAAGAGACAGAGACAGAGACAGAGTATGTTGAGTAAAGCTCACGTGGTTCAGTAGACATGGCGGAGGGGAAGCCGAACCACTTCCCTTGTCAGAGCCTCATGGGGACTGTGGATCTGTACCCGTTGACCAAAAGAGGGCCTGTGTACTGTGAGAGGGTCGTGGATGAAAATGGCAAGAAAAAGCTAAGAAACAAAAGAAGTGCGCTTGATCGAGCGGGTTAAGGGCTTTCTTTGAATCCACTGGATTCTATAATCAACATCCGCCCATGTTAATGACCTTCCAAGTGGACTCGTTTGAACGGGTCTTACAAAAATTTCTTAATAGATGCATGATAGGCTGAGTGGTTATATGGGGTAGTTATATTCAATAAATTGGGTTTAAACATAACATGAGTGTTAAATGTGTCATAATTAGGTTTACAACTTACTTAAGGTGCGCGTAGTAACATTTCTATTCCAGAAATCAATTTCTGGCCAGAAATAGAATTTTCTATTTCTATTTCATGGATTAGTTTTTTAGCGAAAATGTGTATTTGATAACGACATAAAATTTCTGTTTCCGAAATAGAAATTCGTTTGATAACAATACAAATTTCTATTTTTCGGAACAAAAATCTATTCTTTTAGAAATGCAATAAAAAATTAGAAAATCTAGAAAATTCCTAAAAATCTAAAAAAAATTCAGAAAATCCATAAATATTGAAAAATTCCACAAAAATTCATAAAATTTCCAGAAAATAAAAAAAATTCAGATTTTGGGAAAATAGGAAGTTTGTTGATTTGATTCCAAAAAAAATAAAAAAAATTTCAAAACTTCACAGGATGGCTTAAAATACCTGTGACTACTCACTTTGAGTGAAATTTAAATTTTTTGAGATGCCCAAAAAAATCAAAAATTAAAAAAATTAAATTTCACTCAAAGTGGGTAGCCACAGGTATTCTAAACTATTCTGTAAAGTTTTGAAATTTTTTAATTTTTTTGGGCACCTCAAAAAATTTAGATTTCACTCAAAGTGGGTGGCCATATGTATTCTAAGCCGTTCTGTGAAGTTTTGAAGTTTTTGATTTTTTAATTTTTTTGGGGCGCCTCAAAAAATTTAAATTTCACTCAAAGTGGGTGGCCACAAATATTCTAAGCCATTCTATGAAGTTTTGAATTTTTGAATTTTTTATTTTTTTAGGCACATCAAAAAATTTAAATTTCACTCAAAGTGGGTGGCCATAGGTATTCTAAGCCATTCTGTGAAGTTTTGAAATTTTTTATTTTTTTGGAAAAATATAACAAATTTTCCATTTTCCCGAAATCTGACTTTTTTTATTTTCTGAAAATTTTTATGAATTTTTCTGAAAATTTTCAATTTTTATGGATTTTTCGGAATTTTTTTTGGGCTGTGGCCAGCAGACAGTGGCGAGAGGCGGATGGCGGTGGCAAGAGGAGGCCGGCGGCAATAGCGAGCGACGATAGGGATGGCCAGCTAGTAGCGAGGGCGAGTGATGAGAAGAGTTGCCAATTTCTAATGTCTGTTTTAGAAATAGAAAAGTAGATTTTTTTAACTTCTGATTTCTATTTCAAACCTATTTCTAGAATATAAATTTGTTTCGAAAATAGAAAAATGAAATTTCGTTACCAAACGGATTTCTGTTCCAAACCTATTTCTGGGAACAGAAAAATAGAAATTATCACTATTTGGCAAGTTATCATGCGCGCCCTTAAACACAACTCGTCCTCATTTGATCTCGCGCTCGTTCACTCTGCACTCTCACCTCAATTTGGGTACTAATTTTCCTAAATTGGATTTATTAGGAAAGTGTTTTATCAATATAAGTCGGGTCAAATATGAATCACTAGATTTGTATTGCATGGAATTTAGTAAAAAATGAGTTAAATGGGCCTATTTAACTTCGACAGTTTTCGACCCGATTCACCAATTTGATAGCTCTACTTCCAAGCATAGTCTTACTCATTACAAGTAGATGGGAAATTTGCGCGTGTATTTACGAGATTATCGAACTTTTCTATCAGGGATAATAACACAAACAGTCCCTGAACTTTTGGTCTAATATGCAATATGGTCTTTGAACTTTCAATTTATTCAATACAGTTCCTGAATTTTAGTCTAATGTTCAATATGGTCCCTAAATTTTTAATTTGTTCAATATAGTTTCTGAATTTTATGAAATGTTCAATGTAGTTCAGGGACTACATTGAACATGTACCAAAAGTCCATGAATCACATTAAACAAATTAAAATTTTAAAAACTACATTGAATGTTAAGCTAAAGTTCAGATATTCTATTGAATAAATTAAAAGTTTAGAGATCAAATTGCACATTGAGTCAAAGTTCAGAGACTGTTTATACTATTTTTCCTTTCTATCGCCCAGCTCGAACTCAAGACGAACAAGGATAGGCTTTTTGGGTTCGGATGTCTCGTGTTATTAAAGAAAAATTAGGCTTGAGGTTTGCATGGTGTGAGCGAAATACCGTCCCCGTCAAATTATTTTGTGTTCGAGATATAAAAATCGATGAATGAGATTATCATACGAAAAAATATGGACACGTGGTAACTTTCAGTGGGCATCTAAATCAGTGGATCACTTTCGATTACCTATAAGATTGACCACGATATATTTTTGCAAATGAAAATGTTATTTTCTTATGATAATCGGTTAAAAAAAGAAAAGAATTATTGTTGGTCGATGCCGAAACTCAAACAGAACAGATTACATTGCACTTTGGGTGACCCTCCAACGACCTCAAAGTTGACATTGACAGCCTTGCTTTTCTAGGTCTGTGCAACACTATTCTTACTTGCTGTCAAGTCTTATTCAAACCTAACTATCATTTGTACAATAAACAATCTTAGACATATTCTCAAACCTAGATATAGCTTTTGTTATTTAGGGAAAAAGACGATAAAAAAATATTTATTTGGACCAAGCTTTTTCTCGAGAATCTTTTAAAGTACGCCTGATATCTCGTATCTAAATACGGTCATTTTTAATTTACAATTAAGCGAAAGTAACGTTACACTTATTTCAACACTCGATTACAACTCACTACATCATTTGATAAAAGAAGTTCTTAATAAAGATTTCTCATTACTGTCTCACAGTTGTCGAAGGGGAATGTGTTCATTATGCAATATAGTGCGAACGGCCGCAAATGATCATAAAGTGTTGTGACCACATACGTGTCGTCGCGAAAACTTCATGATGTGCAAATTGCGAAGATTTCGTTGCTCTACAATTGGACAAACAAGCTTATCATGATCGTAAGAAGCATCGTACGATAGTCATTGGCATTTACCCCTTTTTCAAGCAGTTTTTCAAAGAAAATTGCTAGATGATAGGAGAAAATTTCAGTCATTTTCACTGAGGTTGAGTACTTTTAAGCGAGCTTTTCCCGTGTGGTTGCTGTCGGGATAGAGACATTATTGTATTTTCAGGTTTATATGCACGATCACTTTCTGTTTGTAGCATTCGTTTAGCTTGGAATAGGGGGTCCTATGGACAATTCAGAATCAAAGCAAGTCTAGTCGGATCTTTTATTTTTTACCATAGTATCAATCACCAACATGTGTCTTTTCATTACATTAATAACTGATATGAACATTGCTCTATCATTTGTAGTTGCTCTTCGTGGTGATATTGTTGAGAGTCTACTTTAATTAATGAGTCCCTTCGATTCTCAATTCGTTCTCAAACTTTTACCTCACCTCTTCGCAGAGCGTGGGAGTCGAAATCTACATTTGAAACTAAACATTCCCACCTTTAACTCTCCTTGAAAAAGTGAGAAATCAAACTCCGCACCTTTCTTTTTTCAAATAGGAAAGATGGCAAACCCTAGTGGTTCACTTTGATTTGATTAGCGCTGTGTGTGTATGAAAAAAAAAAGCTATGAGATGTAGATCCGTTTATGCGGGAAGAAATGACACGAATGATCCTTCAATTAAAATCCAATATGTAATGTCGTCTGTGTACTTTTAATTTATCTAATGTGGTCGTTGAATTATTGATGAATTATTCGATTCAATCCTTAAACTATATGAAAATGTCCAAAGTCGTATTTTGTTGATTCAAGTTAACGGAGTCTGTTGATGTGGGTTATAATTCATTAAATTTGAACGGTAAACGGCAAAAAAAGTTACATGTGGATTATCCAAGTAAGATATTTATCTAAAATCAATTTATTATAATACACGTTATCAAATAACAACAAACATCTTAACACCTTTTTTTTTTTACTTTTCTAAAGTAGATGGATATGTAAATTTATCATTTTTAATAGTCCAACTCGACATAGAATAATCCACATCATCAAATAAAGTCTAATATGTCGTTTGAGCAAACATAATAACTACATTGAACATTTAGCAATAGTTTATAGATCACATCGAACAAATTAAAAGTTCATGAACGACACTGCACATTCGATCAAACTATATGGACCATTTGTTTCATTAACACTTTATGTGATATCAAATGTATGAAAGCGATTGAACTAAAGCATTGGGTACCGTTTTGGGAAGGATTTCCTCAAACCTCATCATCCACTTAGGGTGCGTTTGGCAACGTGTCAAATAGTAAAAATTTCTGTTCTTTTGTTCCTAGAAATAGTTTGGGAACAGAAATGCGTTTAGTAAATTTTTTATTCCCCGGCACATTTTTACAAAAATTTATGCCCAGAAACAACTTTGGAGGAGAAATGAGAAACAAAAAAAACTAGCTTCTTGTTTCTCGGCACAGAAATAAGAAACGATTTTGGAAGCGTTGAGCTTCCAAAATAAGAAACAATTTGGGAATCACTTTTTACTCCTCTGCTCAAAGATCGTTCTCCTCTGCTCCTTCACCGCTGCTGCTCCTTCACCCACGACGCTGCTCCTTCACCAACACCGACGAGGCTGCTCCTTCTCGTTCAGGGTAAGTTCTTGCCGATGAGTTGCTCCTTCTGCTCCTTCTCGTTCGACGGCGCTCGCTCGAGCCTCGCCATCGCCGATCTGGGCAAGGGCTCACTCGAGCGAGCACCGCCCTCGCCGATCTGGGCGACGGCGAGCTCGAGTGAGCGCGGCTGCTCCTTCTCGTTCGATGGCGCTCGCTTGCCGCGCTCACTCGAGCTCGCCGTCGCCCAGATAGGCGAGAGCGGCGCTCGCTCGAGTGAGCCCTTGCCCAGATCGGCGACGGCGAGGCTCGAGCGAGCGCTGGCCTCGCCCATCTGGGCTCGCTCTCGCTAGAGTGACCGCCGCCCTCGCGAATCTGGGCGAGGACGCGGTCACTCAAGCGAGGCTGCGCTCACTCAAGCCTCGCCGTCGCCCAGATCGACGACGGTTGCCCAAGCGAGCGCGTCCGCGGCCCTCACCGATCTGGACGACGGCGAGGCTCGAGCAGGCGCTACCCTCGCCCATTTGGGTACCGACCCGTCGGTCGTCGCCTCGTGTCTTTGGCTCCTGCGCAATGCTGTCTTGCTAGTGGTCGTGGAAGGGGGGTTTTTTTTTTGTTGCACTCGATTTTTCCCTGTCTATTTTCTTCTGGGCCATTTTGACTTCTGGGTTTCTCGAAATGCTGCTCTAGTTTCGCTCTGGGTCGGAGCTCTCTTGTGCTCCTCTAGTTGGCTCTTTCGATCAGTTTTCTTTGGCGTACCCCCCCCCTTTTCCCCGTTCTTTTGGGTTCCTTTCGAGCTCATTTTGGTCTTTGTCAGTTCGCTGATGGTCTGTGGTTTCGCTCTCTACTGACATGCGAAGACGGGAGAGCTGTATCATTTCTGTTGTTCAAGATTGTTCTCTTTTTTTTCGCGTCCGTTCTCTTCGTGTGGCTTTCTTTCGTCTTTTAGCATTTTAAAGCGCAATTTCGTGGAATGTTGTTAGCTGCATGCGTACCTGAACTGGGCTTAAGTGCCGGGGATGCCGAGTTTCTAAGATAGGGTTGCTTATTTTCTCTGTTCTGTCTTTCGCTGTTGTAGGATTCTGCCAAGATTCGACTTTTGGCTGAAGCTTCTCGTTTGGTGAGGTAATATTTTCTATAATGTGGTTTATCTCTTACTTGTGTGTGGCTTCAATGGACCGATGCAGCGTTTGACTCTTTTCCATGTATATTTTGTCGGAGTAGATCGTTGGTAAGTGGGTTTTGTCATTTTTCTTATTTCGTGGTCGAAGTTCCTGCTAAGCTTTATTGATCAGTTTCCAACGAACTGTTGGAACATCATCTAACTAGTGATATGCTTGGATGTTCAGCGGGGTGTGATTTTTTTCTCTTCTCTTATCTTTACATGATTGTTATTGATTTAATGCATGACTCATATGATTCTCAATCTATCAAGGTTATATGGCATCTCAAAAAGAGATATTCAATGCAAAGTGGACTGAGCCTTTAACCAACATGTTTGTAAGTTTGTTGGTTGATGAGGTCAAAAAGGGAAATCGCATATCTTCTACTTACAACAAAGTTGGGTGGAATAATATACGGACTGAATTCATTAAACAGTCAAGATACCAATATACCCTAGTTCAGTTGAAGAACAAGGTGAACAAACTAAGGAAACAGTATAGTAGTTTTAAGAAGCTTCTTTCGCAATCCGGATTTGGCTGGGATAATGTGAATAGAACTGTTGTTGTCGACGATCCAAGTATTTGGGAATCTCACATCAAGGTATCGTTTAACTTTTGATTACTTTGATTTCATTGTACATGTAAGTTTTAAACTGTTTCATTATGTTTTTGACATGTCATTATTGTGAAAATTGTAGGATAATAATGAGTGGACAAAATTCAAGAAGGATGGATTTTCCCAGTATCCTGAGCTGTGTATTGTATTTGGTGGTACATATGCTACTGGGGAGCATGCCATAGGAAATGCCGAAGATTTGACAGTGTCAGAGGAAGGTGACAATGGTGGTGGCGATGCAGACGGTGATCTAAAGGACTTGAGTGATCACCACATTGATGAGACAGTCTTTACATTCGGCAATAGTGCTGATCTAGTTCATGTGAAGCACCGTTTGGATAGAACTCCAAATGCCAAAAGGAGAAGAAAGAATATCTCATCTTGCATTGCTGACACTTGCAAAGCTATATAGGAGCTGATCAAAACTAAAACAAGTCAATCTGTGAGTGGCTCTACCACCTCACGGGTCACAGAACCACCTGTGGACCCTTACTCCGTATCCATCGTCATTGATAGCCTACTTAGTATGCCTGACTTGGGACCGGATCGTTGTAGCAAAGCTATTGAACGAGCATGTGTTAGTGCCACATGGAGGGAAGCTTTCATCAAAACCCCAGCTGAATGGAAAAATGCATTGAATCTCTTTACTAGATGTTGGGAAATGTTCTGTGGATTGTGTGAGGTTTCATTCGATTGTATGACTTATGTTAGTACTTGATATTTGGTTTTTAGAGATGTTGATCTTGAGACTCTTGTACTTTTGTGGTGCCATGGGTACACCAAACTGTTTAGGTGCTATTTATATATTTGGTTTGCTTTCACTTTATGACTTATGTTATTGGTTGTGATTGGATTTTTTTTTACATATCTATATTGATGTTCTTGTATTTGTGTGATAATATAGGTACTATGGAATGGGGATCAAATAGTGTGTCTAATGGGCAGGTAGATCCAGATGAACAATTATTGGATGATGATGATGTATATATATTGATAGGATGGTTGTGCATTATTGCGGAGGACATGTCCATGCATACAAGAGAACCTATTAGGGACAGCAAACTATCAGGATCTGAATGGATAAGGGAGATTGTTTATGGACATTCAGATAGATGCTATGAAGCCTTCAGGATGGAGAGACACGTTTTTCTGAACCTATGTGAATTAATGAGGACAAAAGGTTGGTTGAAAGATAGTCGGTTTATTAGGATAGATGAACAAGTTGGGATATTCTTATCTATGGTTTGTCACAATAGCTCCAACAGAGATTTATGTGAGAGATCCCAACGTTCAGGAGAAACAATTATCAATTATTTCAATATAGTGTTGAAAGCAATTATCAAACTCTCAAAGGAAGTTATCAAACCACCGTCCTTTGATGTTGTCCCACAGGAAATTCTTATGAATCCTACTCATGAACGATACTTCAAGGTATGGTTTTTATTTTTTGAGTTTATATCATCAAATACATGTAGTTGATAATCTTGTATAACATTAGATTTTTATAAATGCACAGGGCTGCGTAGGTGCTATTGATGGCACCCATATCAATGCTTCTGTCCCTGTGTTTGAGCAGGTCCCATATAGAGGTAGGAAAGGGAATACTACCAAAAATGTGCTGTGTGTTTGTTCATTTGATATGAAGTTTACTTTCGTGTACTCTGGGTGGGAAGGATCTGCCAACGATTGTTGGGTGCTTTCGGCAGCACTCAAGACTCCTCAACTGCAATTTCCTCAACCACCACAAGGTATTTGCTTTGTCTATAAGAAAAACTTTCTTTATGATTGTTATGATTGCATATTATAACAAATTTATATATACCATGTTATAGGCAAATACTACGTGGTAGATTCTGGATATGCATCACTTCCGAGATTTTTAACTCCGTTTAAAGGTGAACGGTATCATTTGAATGATTATAGAGGGCGTGAAAGACGACCAAGCACAGCAAGAGAATTGTTTAACCATAGGCACTCTTCACTAAGAAATGTCATTGAGAGGTCATTTGGGGCATTAAGGAATCGCTTCACAGTTTTGAGACACATGCCCCCATTTACAATAAAAAAGCAAGCACTTATTGTAATTGCATGTTGTGTTCTCCATAATTACATTCGTGAAGAGGACAAGATGGACAAAAACTTTTCCCATTATGGAGATCCAGACTACCCATTTGGAGCTAGAGAAGTGGAGGTTGCGGATGATACACCACTTGAGCAAGCAACTGAGATAAACATGCTTAGGAAAAGTATTGCAAAGAAAATGGCAAGGGATTACAATCTGCTCGAGATTCCATGATTTGTGTTTTCGACTTTTGTAATATTATTTTTAAATACTACATGACGATGGGAGAGGATCCTTACATGTACTTTTGTCATTTCCTTTGGTTTTATTACATGTACTTTACTGATGGTATGACATGAGTCGATCAACAAAAAATCTAGTAACTCAAGGTGTAATTTTAGTCTAGTCAAAATTGTTTATACAAGATTGCTTAGGTAGTTGCTTAGGGGGAAGTTGGACTTACATAAGTTCCTGCCAGCACTTCCTTGTGATACCTAAAGTTTTAACTAATAAAACATCCACAAAAATTTTCTCCTTAATGAAAAAAAGGAAAAGGATTTAGATGAGATTCATCTTAAAGTCTTCAATACAAGCACTCACCTAATATTTGGATTTAGAGTAATGTTTCCATTCTAATTCCAGGTTCTTCGATAGGAGCAAAAATACAGTAAAGTCAAAATACGGTATACACTGCTAGGAGTGATAGAGGGAAGAGTTTTTTTTGGTAAGGATGATAGAGGGAAGAGTTTGTATTAACTATATACCATGTTTATACATATCACCATGTTTCCTTCACTTACAAGAAAAAAATAAAATTGATAAGTGCTCCATGAGAATTAATACCAAGTTTTAAGAAGAACTTCAAAAAAATTTAGAATAGAAATTTTTTGCAGTTACCAAACGCATTTTTGTTCTTTTTTTATTTCAGGAATAGAAATTTTCTGTAGTTACCAAACGCATTTCTGTTCTTTTTCTATTCTAGGAATAGAAATTTTGGACAGTTACCAAACGCCTTCAAATGCTCAGAAATTGTTTCCGGGCACAGAATAAAAAAAATCATTTCTGTTCAGAAATAGTTTCCGGGCACAGAATAGTTGTCATGCGCACCCTTAATCATCTTTAACAACGACATTAGGGTTTTTTATATCAAAAAAATCCGTACAAAGATTGAGAAAAAAATAACTAAAGTAGCACTCACATCTTAATCAGTAACAAGCATGGAGAACTTTCTTTTTTCTATTTTTATTTTCTTTCAATGCATAGTGTCTAATCATCCGTTCATTCTTGGTTAATTTCCCCGATCTCTTGAAAACTTAAGAAGATTATTTAATTTGGAATCAATCTTTGATGTAAGGATGACAATTAAACAAAAAAATAGTTCAAAGACTTAAATAAATCAAATTGAAAGTTGAAAGAAAACATTACATATTGAAAAAAAAAATCAAAGATCTAATTAAGCGAACCAAAGTTTAGGGACATCACACATTAAACAAAATCAGCTCCGTCCTTGTATGTTCCTCTATGTTGGTAAATGCCCCATTTGGTAACATCATGATACGAACATATAAGAAACAAGTATCAAGAAGGCTAATTATATTAATTTGGATCCATACGGCACTCTTTAGGGAGACAATATTCAAAATTTGCCAAGCGCCTCATCTATTGATGAGGTGGGATGCGTTTTTTATTCATGTCTAATAATTGGTTGATATGTGCTTGCCAAGTTGGATTAAAAAAATAAAAAGTCCAATTTTTCTCTTCTTCCTCGTCCATCCACTTTTTTTTTCTCCGGATCTAACCATCGTCCATGGCCATTGACACCACGTTTAGTTGTCTTTTTGGTTGGCTCTTGAGATCTAGCCGTCCATGGTCGCCCGCACCAAACAAGCCGTAGTTGCTCACAGCCATGGCTCCAGATCCCAAGCTCGTGGCCATGAGCTCCAGATTTGGAGCCGTGGCTGCGAGCACGATGGCTCCAGATGTAAAAGTTAGGCTAAGCCTAGATCTAAAGACTACTCATGAAGTTCCCGTGCCGCTTGCTTCCGACAATGCAACTTGAAAACAAAAAAGGAAGAAGGGAGATTGAATCGAAACTTTTCTTCGTCTTCTTCTTCTCTGAGCACGGGAATGTCTCGTCCATGACAACGATGGGCGAGGTTGAGATCCCGATGGCGAACTTCCACATCTAAATGTCGATATCTGACATTGAACTTACAGATGCCTTCAGATCCGGAACGCCTCACCACGGCTGCCATCGCCACTATTGCGCTTCCTGATTTGAGCAAACTTCCCTTCAAAATTGGCCATACTAGCTCGTCCATGGCCGCAACGGGACTTCTAGATATGTAACCATGACTCCAGCGATAGCAGCGCGTCCATGGGCATAGCGACGATGGTCGACTTCTAGATGTGCAAGTCTGTCACCATGACTCCAGATCTAATCTTCGGCAATAAAGTTAAGGGAAGGAGCGCTGACCACAAAGACGACGAACAGAGTTCGACGCCCGACAGTGGTCATCTTGGATTAGACGTTGGCAACTCCACCGTTGGCGATGGAGGCGGGAGGTTGGGCTTCAATGGCGAGAGATGGAGGCAGAAGTGTAGATGGAGGAGGAAAAGTGAGGTGGATTGAGGTTTTTTATTTCGTTTAACTAAACCAACAACAATATATGTGTGCCAATTTGTAATTTGTTCTAGGTGAAAAAATGCATGCGCTCACAAACTACCAAATATTTTCTTACTTTGAGAGCCCGTCAATATATTTAGTTGAACCTTTCTTTATTAGAAAGGTAAAGCTGCCCACTGCCCAAAAATCAATACCTTTTTTTTTTGGTCAACTTTGGAGATTGTCTAGAAGAAACTCAAATCTGAATCGGTCAATATATCCAGTTGAACTCATATTTACTAAAAAACTTAAGCTAATGAGTTACGAGCCAAGTATGATATATTAACAACTCAAAATCACACAAATTTTGACATGTGAAACTTTACGAACACAACTCACACGTGCATATGTGAGTATTGTTAAACGGGCCTTGCATGTGTGGCTGTTGTTGGGATAGAGACGTCATCGCATTTTCCGGTTTATATGCTCGATCACTTTCTGCTTGTGGCATTCGATTTGCTCGGATAAAGGGGGGGTCCTAAGGACAATTCAGGATCAAAGCAAGTCCAGTCGGATCTTTTATTTTTACCATGTGACCTAACACCAACACGGGTCCTTTCAATTCCCTTGATGTAAACATTGCTCCACCATTCGCAGTTTACTTCATGATGATATTAACGAGATTCCTTTTAATTGACAAGTCCCATCGGTTTGATAAGCCCCATTAATACATGAGAAAAGCTAGAGATGCTGATGCGTTTGATTGGATTTAGTGTACGAAAGTGATTGAACTAAAGCATTGTGTAGGTACTCAAAAGAAATAAATTCCGTACAAATTTAAAGAAACATCTATCAAAGTAGAAGATTTCTTTACTAGCATCAAGTATAGACAACTTTTTTCTATTTTCAATTAAGACACATAGTGCCTAATCATCCATTCATTCTCTGTCAGTTTCATCAATCTCTTAAAAACCCGAGAAAAAGATAAAGTTATTCATATTGAGTGCGACGCTATACATTGATTGATGTTGGATTTCCTCTTTAAAGTAAGGATGGCAATTGTCCATTTGGGATTAGTTCAAAGATTTAAAATAAACCAAATTGATAGTTCAAAGTCGACATTACGTGTTGCAAAAATGTTCAAAGATCTAATTGAACTAGCCGAACTTTAGGGACAATGCACGTTAAACAAAATTAGTTCTGTCCTCGAAAACCTTACATGTCGATATACGTTAAACAAAATTAGTTCCGTCCTCGAAAACCCTACATGTCGATATGCTCCTCTAAGTTGGCGAATGCACGATTATGTAAAACAAGAATCAATAAGCCCGATTATATTAATGTAGCCCCGGTTTACCAGCTGACAAGACAGTTGCATTGCACGCTTTGCATTATTGCTAACATGTCCAACTTTCGTGTTCCCCCTCATCATCAACATCAAAATCATTATAAGTGTTCATCTCTGAATAAATCGCATTAGGTATAGGGAGTTTTCCATAGTATATATATGTATGTATATATATATATATATATATATATATATATATATATATATGTGTGTGTGTGTGTGTGTGTGTGTGTGTGTGTGTGTGTGTGTGTGTGTGTGTGTCCATCGATACATGATACACGCGGGTCCATCAAACACGAAAGTGTATTCTGTACACGTATCATACAAACCATAGTTTAAAATATTTGCATAACATGATCTCTCCTAATCACTTGTCTATTTGTGGGTTGCTGCCCTGATTCAACCATTTGCAACCATCCCAGTTAACATCATAATACTCCATTTACCGTCTCCTTCGCGGATCTTTGCATACACCACTCCATTTGTCTTTCTGTTGTGCTGTAAAAGCGGTATTATTGGGCATACTGGGTGATGAGACTAGCAAATATCACCTAGAGGGGGGTGAATATGTGATTTGAATGCTAATTAATTAATTTTATTGTGGAATTAATTGATCTAAGGTAAAGTTTGAACAACGTTCAGATTTTGATCAATCTTTGAATGGCAAACAAATAAATGTGCAAATAAATAAATAAAAGGAGATTCAGGGAAGAGAAAATATGCACACAAATGTATAGTGGTTCGGTTTAAATCAAGCCAACGTCTACTTTCCCACGCTAACGACCTACTGGTTAGATTTCACTAAATGATCAATTAAGAGATTACAAGTTCTAAGTGATATTTTTCTGTGAAAAATGGATCACTCTGTCTCACTCAATCACTGTTTCAACAAGTCTCTCAATATCACAAATATTAGCTCAAGATGGACAAGTTATATTGGTCGAAGTGTGTTCAAACTTTGAAATGGATGATTCTAGATATCGTCTCTTTACTTCTGCTTCTTGACAATTTGTTTCCTTTTATACTCCTCTTCTTCTGAACTAGCCATTGGACAGCCTTCAGAAGATCATCTTCCGATCTTCACCTTGGATAGATTTGTACAAAAGAATTGAGTAGCCGTTGAGTGACAAAATCTGAATCCCGTTAAATCTGATCGTCCATGCCACTAGAACTTTGGTTTCCATAAGCAGAACTTATTCATTTAGAAATAAACTTGTCATAGGGTTGATTGTCAATCAATCAAGGATATTTCAAGATGTAAATATTCTTTGCAAAATAGTATTTTAAGATTGAATCAATCAACACTTTCCAAAGGTGAAATCCAAGTCAGATTACTAGCCCTTTTTTTGAGGTTGCGATAGCGTCTGAATAAAGTCTTATCCTTGTCTCGTACTTCAAAACTTGAGTTAGAAAGATTTGTTCTTTAATTTCTGAATCTTTTGTTTTCAATATAAACTGAAATTCTTTAATTGCCGTATACAAAGTTTGAATTTTGTCTTTTGTTGCGCAGAACTTAGACTTTCTTTATGATCCTTGTAAAGTCTGGACTTTCAGAAAATGACTTCCTCGACTTAGAAATTCTTCAAAAGTATTTGTCCGACTTATAATAACTATTGGACAATTTTGTCAACTTCAAAATATATTAGAAGGTTTTCTCAACACTGGGCAATCCTATTCTGCTGATCTTGCTCTGCACCATGAAGATGCTATCTCTGCTCCCTCCATGCTTTGATGGGGGGGTTTTATAATTAAGTAACTCGGTACCAGATTCTTCCCAAGGTTCCTGATGTATACCCTCCTTTCATAAAGAAAACTCCTCTAACACACTTGTCCACATACTTCCTTTCATGAAGAAAATTCAAGAGATATTTTGTAGGAAAATTTGTCAAATAAGTCCTAAACCTAGTGCACTTTTGCTAATTCATTCATAAACCTTTCAATTTTACCAATTGAGTCTTAAACCGTTTCACATTTCATCAATTGTGTCCATTCAAACAAATTTTGGCCGAAAATTACTGATGTAGACGCCAACTGTCCTACGTGGTACGGCCGGCAATGACGTTTATAAATTTTAATATTTTTTTAAAAAAAATTAAAAATTTTACAATTTCCTTTTTTTCTTTTCTTCGCTTTTTCTTCTCTTTTCCTCTTCACTTTTTTTTTCTTTTCTTCCATCTTTTTTCCTTCATGGCCATTGCCAACAACTAGCCAATGGTCGGCCATCAAAGAGGCCTAGTGATTGCCAGCAAAGGCAACCCTCGCCCAATCCGGTGATAGTTGATGGAGGGAAAAAGGAAAACAAAGAAAAGAAGAGAAAAGGAAAAAAGAAGGAAAAGAAAAGAAAAAAAAAATTGAAAAATATTAAAATATTATAAAAAATTGTCAACGTCGTTACCGGCATGTCATGTCAGATGACCAGCGTCAACATCAACGATTTCTTATTAAAATTGACTAGATAGACTTAATAGGAAAAATGTGAAAAAGGTTTAATACTCAATTGGCATAATTAAGAATTTTAGGACTAAATTGACAATAGTACAATGGGTTTATGACTTTTTAGATAATTTTCCCTATATTATATGGATGTGAATATAAAATCATATCATTATTGCGTGAAATGGTGCAATGAAAAATTTTATTTCCAATGGTACAATGCTTAGGAACAATTTTGTATTAGAAGGTATGATGGATCGAATAGCTTTTACTTGTGAACTTTTGAGACATGTAATAGTTTAAGCTATATTATTTACTATAACCGCTATTTGCCTTATTTTTTAAAAAAATGAAGCAAAAATAAAAAGGAGAAACTAGTTCTCGAGTAATTTGAGAATCGGATCGAATGAACATGGTAGGTTCTAGGTCGCTTCCAAGACAAATATGATAAGTTTCAAGTTCCAAAAACTAGAAATCGATTTTAATTGGATAAGTTTCAAGTTTCAGGTCTAGAACCTACTCACCTTGACCCGATCACCACTAAAAAGAACATTAGTTTTCTATGTTTTAATATTGCAAAATAGCAATTATAGAAAATTAAATGTTTTTTTTAACTCTTCCTATTAACCAGTTCTTTAATGTTATCAAGTCACTATTAAGTAGTTCTTTAAAAGTTCACATTTATTTTGTTCAAAAAAGGAAGATTCATGTGAAATGTGATACAATTTAACAAGTAATTTGTGTCAAAATACATATTCCAATTTTAAACAAATGAAAAAAATTCACGTGCTACTAGTAACAATTAAATTGTCTAATATTAGTATTCTTTGACTAACCGATTATCTATATTTACCGTGGAAATCTCAAATTTTGAGCAAAGCTCTTTATGTATTATCTTTCTTATATTAAATGACATCTTAAAAATGTCACTATTATCTACCATGACAGCTTCATATTTAAAGATATTAGTGAGCACAACTCATCTGTGTATCATGTATTTCTATTAGTGAAATCGCCTTATGGTTTGTGTTGCATCTAAAACTCATATGGCCATGTGAAGTCATTTCAAAGGCATCTCTTGCCCTGTTAAATTGTGAAGGGCAAATATGCAAGGAAAAAAAGTTAGGTGGGTCCAAACCTATCCAATTCTACATAGACCATCTATTGAAATTATGTCAAGCGGCAGTTTACCTAGTATAAAATAAAAGACTTACTCTTTCCTCCCCCTTTCTCTCCCTCTCTCTATCTTCTGCACAATCCTCCGCCCCCGCTCAGCTTCGTGCGCCATCCCGGCCACCTTGGCTGTCGAACTGTCATCCCCGCCGCGCCACCACTGCGGTAGTAGCTGCCGCCCATTTCACTCCACTCACCCTCAGTCCCCTACTCCTCGTCTCGCTCGGATTGACCACCACCCGTTCTCTCTCTCTCTCTCTCTCTGAAGCACTCGCAAGGATCACCACAGCTGCTGCTGAGCCCTCAGTACCTTGGATCGAGATCGATCTGTGCTGGTCAACCTCTAATTAGCCTTGACCCCGGCCTCGGTTCGAGGATGCGGAGGCGCCAACACGGGCTCCGTGTAATTGAATAATTCTAATGAACAATTAGAACTTGGCTAATGACTAATTCTCCAGTAGCAATCCTACCAATTCGTGGGAAAAACAAGCACAGAAAATGGCTCACAAGAAGTTTATCACAGGATCTTGAGAGGATTTTCAATACACAAGGAAAATTGCTGCCCAAGAGAACTACAGACTATTGATAGAACAACGTCATCCGCGATCAGTGCATCCTGCTCATGACTACTGACTTCACAAGGCACTTCAAGACTCAAGTGAACTGGGTTAGACATCTCTCTTCATTGGCAATGTCCGAATACGTATAGCTAAGCAGGCACATCTCATCCTTTTGGTTTTCCAGGCAAAAGGCATCTGGTGCATAAAATTTGTTAACAGCATCCAAAGATGATAATTCACCACAGTTTTTGTGTCTGAACGATTTGAGTGACACCAGAAAATAGATGATGCGTATAGCAAGGGCAACATAAAAATGTCATCGACACCTTAAAGTTTTGCATTCAGCATTCCTCACATCACAGACCATTTGATCAATGCAACTGAGCTTCTTGGCAACTAGTAGCTTCTTAATGATTGTCAAATCATGATAATTCCAACAACCAACAAACATGCAGCCACCCGAAACATGAAGCCACTTCTTACTCTGTACAAAATGAAGAGTACATTACAACCAAGAATAACTACAATCTTCCGATAAACAAGGGCCATGTGATATTATCACCTTCGTGTGAAATAAAAGAAGCTAAGACTACCAGAAAAGGACGACTAAATGAACATCCATACAAATACAAAGCCTTGACTAAAATAATTCTTCTAATTGCAGGTACTAATATTGGACTAACAATGATAACCAAAAAGCCGTTTACAAAAGACCATCCAAAACAATACAGCTCCAAGAATACAAGCTCAACATTAAAGTGCTCTAACATAAACAGATGGTTGCAATGCAACATTCATAGATAGAGGACAAAGGCTGCTGAATCTACTCACCAAGAAATAAGCCCCACTGCAAACACTGATATCCATTCATTGTCCAAAACTGCCGGAATATTCAACCTCACAATTAGCTTAGCGAGAAAACTCTCTTCTCCAAAAGAGGAGAAATTGGAACGAAACAGTCTACTACTCAAAAAGCAGGGTTTTTTTGTTAAAACAGATATCCAGATTAACATTGTCCATACAACCAAGGAGGATGGTTCGTGCAACCAAGATGGTTCAACGATTCACACTTCATTCTTAGTAAGGACGGAAGTATTGCAGGCACAGAATATACAGTTGACTAGATTCAAAATATGGCCAATCTGAAAATGCCACCTCTAAAGACAAAGACTTGAATGAATTTTTAAGCTACATGAGGACTTCTCCACTTCCTCAAAAGTTCATCATACACATGTAACTTTCTGGCCTTGGAAAGGCTCTGTTTCAATTTCGACAATGTGGAAGAGGACAATTCAATTCCTCTTTCAACGATATCCTCGGCATATTTGACAGCTTCAGGGAGCCTGTCAATATCAAGAAGCCCCAAAATCAAAATATTTCCAGTCTTATCCAAATCGGACCTGTAGTAATCGACCATCCACTTCCAAACCTTTGTAGCCGAGTGATGGTCTCGTATATCTAAAAATATCCTGGCAGCTGCATTGCAATTGGCCAGGCTTGGCACGCATTCATTTTTCACCATCTCTGTAAACACTATCGAGGCCTCCTTTAGTTTCCTGCATTTGATCAAGAACTGAAGCAAAATATTGTAAGTTCTATCATTGGGAAATGCCCCATTGTAGACCATTTCATCCAACAGCTTCTCGGCTACATCGATGCGGTCAGTGTAACAATGTAAAGCTATCATTGAATTATACATTTCTGTATCCGGTCTACACCCAACTCGGCCTACCATAGCTTCCCAGAGAAAGTCGGCTCCTTTAGAATCGGTATGCTTTATACACTCCTCCAATGCATTCCGAAAGAACTTCATCCCTGGATAACACCGTTGATTGCTCATCGTTCCGAAATATTTCAATGCTTCAGACATCCCACTAGGACCCTTTAACAAAGTACACAAAAAGGAGCTATAGGCAGGCACGTTGGCAGGGTCCCAACCGATTTCTACCACCATCTCGGCGAAAGTCCGCCTAGCACCAGTCACATTCCCTTCATTCTCCCAACCCTCCAACAATATTGCATACGTATCTGCATCCGGCCTAATCCTCTCCTTCACGATTCGTAAGAAGTCCACTGCATCCAAAGTCTTACCGTCCCTGCAAATCGCGCTAATCAGCGAATTCAATGCTACCACATCAGGTGGCATGCCGTATTGGTCCATAACTTCAAAAGTCATAACAGCTTCTTGCAAGCTACCGGCAATCACGTAGCTACTGAAAACCGAAGCGAAAGTGGCGAGCGAAAGCAACCCTTTTTTCCGCATCGACTTCACGGCATCCCACATCGCATCAAACAGAGAGTTCTTACCCAACATGTCGACCACCAAGTTCCAAGCGTACGGGCTGTGGTCGTCCTTGAGCTGGTGCCCGGACCACCGGAAGAACTTGACGGCGGAGCCCGGGAAGCCGTAGGACAGCTTAAGCACCTCCTCCACATCTTCTTGCCCGACCCCGATGCCGGAATCTTCGAGGACCTTCTCGACGGCGAGGGAGGGGGTTCTGGCGACGATTTCGCACAGAACCCTGATCGTGGGCGGCAAATCGGGGACGTCGAGGTACGAACTGAAAGTCTGCTGCTTACCCACTTCTTGTTTCGGGGCGACGCGGTGGGCTTGAGGATGAGGACGTGGGTACGCGGGGGATTTCGATCTTGACCCCGGCATATTCAGAGAGAAACGGCGCTTCTTGTCGAAGGGCGAACTGGGTGGCGGGGAACGGGAGCGGGCGCGGCGGAAATCGCGGAACGGCCGCTTCCGGCCGCCGGCCATTGATCCTCCTCTTGGGTAAAGCTATGCAAGATTTGCAGAGGGTTTATGGTAACGGCAAGGAAAAGCCCCGATCGAGAAGAAGAAGAAGAAGAAATCAGAAGGTATGGTGTGGGGCGAGACGAACAATCTGATTTTCTCCTGGGAAAACGCTAAAGCGTGCCGACCGTCTGGGCCGAAACATGGTGCCGACCAGGGGAATTTACGAACATGCCCCCCGGGTGTGTTTCTCTCGGAAGCTGCCATCGATAAAAAAAAAAAAACAAAACTAGTTTAACAATAAAAAAACCCCAAACTAATAAAGATAAATTGACCTCGAAGTAAATTTTTAACTATTAAAATCTTTAAATTGGTACATTTATGACAAATTTACCCTTTTATTTACTCTTTGTGAAGAAACTCTCTTATTGACTTTTAAGCAAGATTTATATGCATCAAAATATATAAAAATTCTTAATTTCGATTAATGACATTCAATTCATAAGTAGATTGGGATTTCCTTTTTCACGGCTGCTTACATAACAGGTGGTAGATCTTGGAAAGTTTCTTACAATGGATACAAAATCACTTCCTTCCACCTTTTTGTTTTTGTTCTGGTCACACTTTCCTCCCTTAAAGTGATGACGTTCATCTCCTTCGCCGTCCCCATTTTCTCCATAAATCTATTTTTTTTGGGGGGAATAAATTTCACGTTCTTGAAGTTGGCCGGTCCAGTGTCACGGGAGCGAGTGCGCACGTGCGCGGCTGAAAAGCGATATTTGTGCCGTTCCGGCTCGTTTTTGCTGAGCCCACCCCGACGGTTCAGCTTCCCGAAAGGCCTCTCGCCCTCAATTTTGCACTAGCCTCGCCGGACCCGGAGCTCCTCCTCCGATCCCGTCCGCCGTCCGCCGTCCGGATCCACCGAGCGAGCCAGAGGAAGGGAGGCGAAATGAGCGATCTCTGCCAGTTCCCTGGTCTGGACCTTCAGGCTCCGGCGCCGGCGCCGGCTCCGGCTCCGGCTCCGGCTCCGGCTCCGGCTCCGGCTCCGGCTCCTGCACCAGCTCTGGCTCGGGCTTCGGCTTCTACTCTGGCTGCTGCTCTGTTTCGGGCTCCCTCGGCTTCTTCAAGTGAGTCTCTCTCTCTCTCTCTCACTGAAATTTACGTGCTTTGCTTGAAAAGACACCCGTGGAATCTGGGGAGGAAGTGTGAAGTTTCGGTCTCGAGAAATGCATCGTTAATTGGATGACGAAATGACTCTGTGCTTGACAAATGCCGCGAAATCCGTTTGGTTGGATGACGTGAGACGAGAAAGTTTTGACGGAAAAGAAAAACCTAGATAAGTACTAGCTTGCTAGGATGACTGGTACTATTTTGAGTCCCTTTTTTTTTTTTTTTTTTTTTTTTCTAATGAACATCGGTCCATGATGAAGATTGATTAGCTTCTGCATTACCTTTAGTGGGTGCTGATCAGGGTATGTGATAAGTCGGCGTTGATAAATTGATTGACCAATTTCTTCAGGCGAAGGTGCTTAAAAGTCGGTTTGCCTCTATGCTGGAATTTTAAATTGGTTGAGGTATATAACCGGGTATCTAAGTCGACTATGACGTTAGCAGAAACAAGGGAGTGCGCAATTCTCAAGTTTTTTCTGATAATAGCTGTTGGTTGAAGGCGTGGGAGTTTCTTTGCGAAATACTCTTTAATTACCATTGCAAAAACAGACGAGATAAGATGTCGTTTATTATGGAGATGAATTTGGAGACTAGATATGGTTACTACAGTTCCTCTGTTCGTCCCCCCTGGGGAAACGCCGCTCCTCACATGCTATGATTCCTTTTTCTCATGACCTGTAATGGAAAGCTGTAAAGAGTGCGGCACAGGCATCGTTCTTCACTATGACAGTTGCCTATCTCGTTTTATCAGCTGTGCCTGTCAGAAAGGGCAATCTCAGCCAATTTCCTCAACCGGAACTTTCTCCTGCTGAGCCTGCTCTGGCTTTGGCTCTGGCTCTAGCTCCACCTTCATCTCAGGCTCCCATGGAAGCTCAGGCATTTGACCCTTCTTTGCGTAAGTCTTGCTGATGAACATTGATTTATAATGAGATTTGTGACAGCATAACGTAAACAAGATTGATTAGCTTCGGCATACACTTAAGTGGGAGTAATAAACGTTGTCCTGATTGAAAGTATATATTACTATATATGTGGACATTGAACAACTAGATTCTCCAATGGTTTATAATATGATCAGATTATATGAGAAATTGGCATTCATAAATTGATTGACCAATTTCTTTAGGCGAAGGTGCCTAAAAGCTGGTTTGCCTCTTTTCAGGATCGCAAATATGGTTGCGGTATTTATTTAAAACCTAATATTGAAGTTCATTATGGTGTCAGCGGAAACAAGGATAGTGCACTTCTAATGTTTTGATCATAGCTGTTGGTTGATGGATGTGGAGTTTCTTTGCTAAATACGTCTTACTTAACCATTTCAAAAACAAACAAGATAGAGTGTCTTTTGTTGCGGAGATGAAACAGGAGGCTGGATACAGTTCACGACAGTTCCCTCAGTTCATCCCCTAATAGGAAAGGCCCATCCTCACGTGCTATGATTCCTTTTTCCCATAATTTGAAATGGAAAGCTGTAGAAAATGCTGTAGAGGCATCGTCTTTCAATATGACAGTCACCTGTCTCATTTTTTCAGGTGTGCCCGTCAGAATGGAGAATCTTAGTCAATTTCCTCAACCGGAACTTCCTCTTGATGAACCTGCTCAGGCTTCAGCTCCGGCTCCGGTTCTGCCTTCATCTCAGACTTCCAAGCAAGCTCAGGCATTTGACCCTTCTTTGCGTAAGTCTTGCTGATGAACGTTGATTTATAATGAGATTTGCGACAGCATAACATAAACAAGAGTGATTAGCTTCGGCATACACTTAAGTGGGACTAACAATCTTTGTCCTGATTGAAAGGATATATTACTATATATGTGGACTTTGAAGAACTTGATTCTCCAATGGTTTATAATATGATCAGATTATATGAGAAATTGGCATTCATAAATTGATTGACCAATTTCTTTAGGCGAAGGTGCCTAAAAGCCGGTTTGCCTCTTTTCAGGAATCACAAATATGGTTGCGGTATTTATTTATAACCTAATATTGAAGTTCATTATGTTGTCAGCGGAAACAAGGATAGTTCAGGACAGTTCCCTCAGTTCATCCCCCAATAGGAAAGGCCGATCCTCACGCGCTATGATTCCTTTTTCCCATAATTTGAAATGGAAAGCTGTAGAAAATGCTGTAGAGGCATCGCCTTTCAATATGACAGTCACCTGTCTCGTTTTTTCAGGTGTGCCCGTCAGAATGGAGAGTCTTAGTCAATTTCCTCAACCGGAACTTCCTCTTGCTGAACCTGCTCAGGCTCCGGCTCCGGCTCCGGCTCCGCCTTCATCTCAGGCTCCCAAGCAAGCTCAGGCATTTGACCCTTCTTTTTGTAAGTCTTGCTGATGAACATTGATTCATAATGAGATTTGCGACAGCATAACGTAATTAAGAACAATTAGCTTCGGCATACACTTAAGAGGGACTAACATTCATTGTCCTGATTGAAAGGATATATTACTATATATGTGGACTTTGAACAACTAGATTATCAAATGGTTTCTTATGTGATCAGATTATATGAGAAATTGGCATTCATAAATTGATTGACCAATTTCTTTAGGCGAAGGTGCCTAAAAGCTGGTTTGCCTCTTTTCAGGAATCACAAATATGGTTGCGGTATTTATTTATAACCTAATATTGAAGTTCATTATGGTGTCAGCGGAAACAAGGATAATGCACTTCTAATCTTTTGATCATAGCTGTTGGTTGATAGATGTGGAGTCTGTTTGCTAAATACTTCTTACTTAACCATTCCAAAAACAAGCAGGATAGAGTGTCTTTTGTTTGGAGATAAAATAGGAGGCTGAATACAGTTCAGGACAGTTCCCTCAGTTCGTCCCCCAATAGGAAAGGCCGATCCTCACATGCTATGATTCCTTTTTCCCTCAATTTGAAATGGAAAGCTGTAGAAAATGCTGTAGAGGCATCGTCCTTTAATATGACTGTCACCTGTCTCGTTTTTTCAGGTGTGCCCGTCAGAATGGAGAGTCTTAGTCAATTTCCTCAACCGGAACTTCCTCTTGCTGAACCTACTCAGGCTCCGGCTCCGGCTCCGGCTCCGGCTCCGGCTCCGGCTCCGGCTCCGGCTCCGGCTCTGCCTTCATCTCAGGCTTCCAAGCAAGCTGAGGCATTTGACCCTTCTTTATGTAAGTCTTGCTGATGAACATTGATATATAATGAGATTTGTGACAGCATAACGTAATTAAGAACAATTAGCTTCGGCGTACACTTAAGAGGGACTAACATTCGTTGTCCTGATTGAAAGGATATATTACTGTATATGTGGACTTTGAACAACTAGATTATCCAATGGTTTATAATTTGATCAGATTATATGAGAAATTGGCATTCATAAATTGATTGACCAATTTCTTTAAGCGAAGGTGCTTAAACTTTGATTTACCTGTATTCTGGAATCTCTGATGTGGTTGAGGAATTTGTTTAAAACCTAATATCTAAGTTGATTACAATGTCAGCAGAAACAAGGATAGTGCACTTCTAATGTTTTGATCATAGCTGTTGGTTGATAGATGCGGAATTTCTTTGCTAAATACTTCTTACTTAACCATCCCTATATCAAACAAGATAGTGTGTCTTTTGTTGTGGAGATGATATAGGAGGCGGGATATAGTTCACGACAGTTCCTCAGTTCATCCCCCAATAAAAAAGGCCGCTCCTCACATGCTAGATTCCTTTTTACCATGATCTGAAATGGAAAGCTGTAGAAAATGCGGTAGAGGCATCGTCTTTCAATATGACAGTCACCTGTCTCGTTTTTTCAGCTGTTCCTGTCAGAATGGATAATCAGAGTCAATTTCATCAACTGGAACTACCTCTTGCTATCCCAGCTCAGGCTCTGGCTCCATCTTCATCTCAGGCTCCCATGCAAGCTCAGGTGTTCGACCCTTCTTTGCGTAAGTCTTGCTGACGAATATTGGTTTATAATGAGATTTGCTATCATAACTTAATGAAGAATGATTAGCTTCTGCGCATGCTAAGCAGGACAAATTATTGTCATCCTGATTGAAAGGATATATTAATATTTATGTTGACTTTAAACAACTAGATTTTCCAATGGGTTATCATCTGAATGGATTATATGAGAAATTGGCATTCATAACTTGATTGACCAAATTTTTTGTTTTTGGGCTAAAATGCTTAAGTTAGTTTTTCTCTATACTGGATTATCAAATCTTTTAAGATGTAAATGGAGAATCTGGTGATAAAGCTAAAAGTTGTACATTATGTTTCCTTCTTCTAATTTTTTTTGCATTGAGATTACACTCTTTATGGCATACCTGTTATTTAGCCATGTAGGTTGGCTATGATTGCAGCAGAAATAAAGGATAGTGAATATTTTATTTTTATTTTTCAAAATGATTTCCTAATCATTTGGTCAAAAGATGTGGAATCTCTTTGCTAAGTATTTCTTACTTTATCATTCCAAAAGCAAGCAAGACAAGTGTTTTGTTTTATTTATTTATTGTGGAGGCTTACTATCAATTCTATCAATGAAGAACTGGGAGGCTGGACACTCTGCAGTAACCAATTCATTCCCCCATGCTAATGACTGTTCGACTCATGTTATGATTTTTTACTCATGATCTCATATCAAATGTTGTAAAAAAAGTGCTGGAGAGGTTTTGTCTTTCAATATGACAGTCATTGTCTGTTTCATTTTTTTCAGTTGCACCAGCCAGAATAAATGATCTCGGTGAATTTTCTCAACCAGAACTTCCTTTAGCTATTCCTGCTCAGGCTGTAGCTCCACCTTCAACTCGAGCTTCAGAGCAAGCTCAGGTTTCCTGCCCTCCTTCATGTAAGTCTTGCTGTTTTGGTCTCTCATCTGATGTTACGTGTTCTTGGTGAAAAATTCAAATGTTAATAATCTTGTATAGCTTAAACATTTACCTAACTTTGGGGTTTGTCTCACTTTGCTCTCCATTGTTTCATTTTTTATAATTTACCCTATGTATGCTAATTTCTATAGACCATTTTAAAATGGCCCAAGTTTTTTCCATATTATAATGCATGGCCCACTGTGCTCACGTAGGGTCAAAACTGTCTTTTTTGACACTTGATCTGTTCGAATAGTTGATGTTTGGCTTATGACTTTGTATACTTTGTTTTCAAGAACTTTCTTACTAACTATTGGCTATGAATCGTCTTGACTAGAAGGATGATTAGAGGAAAAATTCGAGTAATTTTGAGGACAAATGTGACTATATGGGAATAAATAGATATATGACGTGTTGTGACAAACTTTAGCAACTTTGCTGTTGATGGTGGATATTTGAGAAAAAAATGAAACGATTTTGTTAAATCTAAAAGGTGAATCCTGAAAAATGATATAACAATGAGTAAAAAGAGACCAATCCATAGCTTCATATGTATAATATAGTCAGGGAAAGGGTGCTTTGCTTTTTGTAATGTGTTTCAGATTCTTTCATCTACTCTGGAACGATAAAATCTGACTTACTCCCAGAAAAAACCAAAAAATAAAAAATCTGCTTCTATTGACATTTAGAGGTGGTAACATGCTTTTCCAGGAATTTGCTACCCTGCTTGATGTTTCATATCCTAGTATCCTCATATATGTCAGAAATGACTTCTAATTTGGCATTTACTTTAGTATTCCCTTCCTGTGAAGTGAAAAGGTTTGTGATTTATGGTTATTGTTTGTTGTTGAGTATAGAACAACAAATATATTCTCTTTTTTTCATGTTTCTAAATGGTCAAAAGAGACCTTCAAATTCCAGAAAATGGCTGATGCTACTATAAAGTGGGCAAAAGACTAATGACGCGTGCATCGTTGATAACCAAAATGTAGACCTTATATATCATATATGTAATTTATTCAGGTGTTCCAGAGCAAGTGATGTACAAAAATCGGTTACAGGAGTATACGCAGAAAATAATGGTGCATTTTCCTATTTATAAGACAATAAATGAGGGATCTCAACATGCACCAAGATATAGGTCAACGGTATTCGTCGATGGGAAAAGCTTCACATCTCCCAACACATTTTCCCAAAAAAAGGAAGCTGAGCAAAATGTTGCTCAAATTGCATTGGACCTTTTGTCACAAAAGATGAAGGATGAAGGCTGTCCTCTTATCCATGAGGTTTGATAATTCTTTACCCATTGCGATCGATTCACTTGAATTGTTCTAGCATATGTTATATAGCTGAACATACTGGAAATCATTATCTTGATGCCATGTTCTTATCATGCAAGTGGATGTCTTGAAGAAACCTTGAACTGAACTGACTAATTTATTTGAGACCTTCCAACTATGAGCGTACATCAGGTGGATATTTCTGCAATTTCTCCTAATTAATATTGTCTTATATAAGCTGATTGCAAGAACGTGCCTTTCTAAGGTTGTCGATAAAATACATCCATTTGTATGTGCACGTCCAAAGGAGGTCAACATTTAATTCTAATTATCTAAATGTGCTTGTCATATGGTTAACTGGACCTTTTTGATTTCTCCACATGCTCCTGGTGTCATCTGGTCTTTAGATGAATTTTCCTGGTATTGTGTCTATCGAATGACTGATAGTTATTCTCGACTATATGGAACCACTAAATCGAATGATTAATATGAAGATGGGGGGTATAACTTAGGTAATAAGACATAGGGAGTAGTCTTTAATATTTTGCATTTTGTTTCATCCAATAGCAACTGGAAAGCAAGATGTTTGCTTCACACTCTCATTGCTATATTTTGATTCTTGATTCGTCCTTCTGTTTTTTAACTAATGTGCTGGTTATTTCATTACTGCATAGGATGCAATTTTTTGCAAGTCTATTCTTAATGAATATGCAGCCAAGATGAACTTGGAAATGCCCAATTACACAACCATTCAGCCACAAGGGGCAGTTCCTGTTTTTGTGTCTTATTTGGTATTCAATGGTGTAACTTATACTGGCGATGTTGGTAAAAGCAAAAAGGAGGCTGAACAATTGGCAGCGCGTGCTGCCATTCAATCCCTATATGGTATGCCATTTTTTATACGTTCTCTTGAAGTTATGCACATTTCTATCCATTCAACTAAGAAAGGATGTAATGCAGATGATAGCCAGTCGAAAATTGTTCTTTTGAAGACAATCAAGTCTAAGTGGAAACTTTATGCTACACACCGTGAGACTAAGTATTCAGGTCCTCTTGGAGAGAATGTAACAGAGAATGTGGGAGGCAATTCTGAAATCTCAAATACCAATCATAGAGAAGCTTCTAGGCCAGCTAATAATGTTCTTGGTCGTGCTATTCCCCAGGCATGCTCAGAAGTACCTACACCACATCATTTGTTCCAAATACCAAGAGCAGTGGCTGAAGCATCCTCTACAGTAGAGAATTCGTCGATCTCCTTTGTTCCTTCGAGAACCGAACAGCAGCCTATTGCTGCTGCGAATTCAAGTAAAAAGCGACGCAAGAACAAGAAAAAGGCCAATAAAAAACCGCGTGTTGATCCTGAGCAGGTTCTACTCTTTACTTCTAAGTTCTTTTTTTAAACCAGTTTAACTGAGTTCTTGTCATCGTATAGGGTGGCTACTTGTCTTTGAACTTTGTTTCTTAGATGTGTGCTATGTAAGTGTTAATTAGTATGCAAACTGATGATTTTCAGAAGAAAATCTTTAAAGACACCTTTACTCCTGTTGCCATTTCCTCCTTAATCGATCTCTGAAAAATCTCGGAGCATCTTTAACTGCTTTCCGATAGAACCTTTCTCTATAAAATAGTCAACCACCTTGTTGGACTGTTGTGCAGTGATTGTGAACGATGGATTTGTTGCTGGACAAAATGTTAATGTTTGCTTTTGCAGTTTTTGAGTTGATGTCTCTATATATGTCAGTCAAAATGCATGTCATGCATGCTTGTCTCCTACATTCTTCGTGTTTTAGAAGTTGGATCATTCACTCTGTTACCTAATATTCCTAATCTTTGCAGGTTACCCAATGCTGTGATGCCTTTTGACCAAGCCCCGCCTTGTTCTGTTTCACAGGAGAGGGAACATATGTATAAGCATTCGAGGCTTGGCACCATGGCTCTCTTTTGAGCGGTATACAAACTTCTCTGTGTTATAGCCTTGACAATTAGGATTTGTAATGTCGGATTGGATGTTAGGTCCATGTATATTATGGTGAGTAGTAAACACCGATCCTCCGATACCTGTTCAGTTAAAAGGAATTTGTGCTTCTTAAATTTGTTGGTTCCATGGCTGTTTATCTAATTTCTTTGTGTTCTTGTGGGATTATGATATTGCGAAGGTGTATCCCAAAACTGGCACACTTTATTGTGGCTAGATTTTGAATTAGGAACGAGAAATGATCCGTTCAATATCACCAAGGCTGAATGGCTTTGTGCGGATCGAAGTTGAACACAAAATTTGCATACCCAGCTGTTACAGGGAGCTCATATCCAACTTTCTGACGCCGTCCCGGACGTCGAAAGCTGTTGTCCAACAAAGGTGATCAGGAAATTCATGAGAGCTACTGTCTTTTCATCCATTCCAATGCCGATCGAAACCGTCTTTCTTAACTATCATGTACGGAGGCTCTTCAACGAATTAAGAAACAACCATATTATAGGTTTAATGCCCTAAATCAATATATTTAATATAAATTACTTTCAACTTAATTGTTTGATCACAAAAAATTTTTAATTGGTATATTTATGTCAAACTGATACATTTGTGATAAATTTACTTTTCATTAAATTGGATTTATAAAAAAAAATCACAAAGTAGTACACGCATAACAAATGGAGGGTAAAACTATAAACTAATAAATTCATTAACTGTCGCGTGCTATTCAGCATAGCAATTTGACAGTGAAATTTAACGAAAATTAATTAAGAGTAAATTTATCACATGTGTACTAATTTGTTGGAGTTGGCGAATACTTCGAGGACCTTTGTTTTTTACATCGGGTACGCCCACGTAAGCTTAGAGAAACTGAAATGTTGTCCGAGAACATATGACCCATGCATGCGAAATGCGGGGGTTTGGGGGCAGCGCCCCCCGACACGGGTGCCCCGTTGCCCGATTAGCGGGCAGGGGTTCGGGGGCAGCGCCTCCTGACGGGGGTTCCGCTGACCAGTCAATGGACGGCTGTCCCGCTCATCGGTGAGAAAGTTGGGGCTCGAGGGCAGCGCTCCCGAAACCTTAATGGGTTTGGACTGACCCGTATGGTGGGAGATTAAGAGATTTTATATAGATTTAGGTTTTGGGCCCGTTTGGGACATATATATATTTTGCTCATTTTTCTGATCATTGTAATGAGTCGAGTGGCTGTAAATCGAAAAAACATAGTGAAATCTCTTTGCAGGATGTAACCCTAATCGAAGGTGAATCTGGGTAAATTCGTGCATCGTCTTTTTCTCTATTTTCTGTGTGATCGTTTTGTTTCAGTTCTCGATACGTCCCTTCAATTGGTATCAGAGCCGGAGTTGTTCGAGGAATTAGGGTTTATTCGAGATGTCAAGAGGATCACGAATTGAGATAGAAAAATTCGATGGGACGCGATTTGATCTATGGAAGATGAAGATGGAAGATCTTCCTTGTGATCGAGATTTCTGGTTGGCAATCGAAACGGAAAGGCCTGTTGTTGCACAACCTGGTGTCGTGATAGGCAAGGAAGCGGTGAAGGAAGGGGATTCAACTTCCAAACCGGCAAATCCGAAGGAGATTGAAGACTGGAATCGGATTGATCGGAGAGCAAAGGGGTTGATTCGGCTTTGTCTCGCGAACTCAATTCTAACGAATGTGATGAGCAAACCTACAACTAGAGATTTGTGGCAGAAATTAAAGCCGTTGTATCAAAGTAAGTTGTTGGTTAATAATCTATTCTTGAGAAAAAAGCTGTATAATCTTCTGATGTATGAGGGTGACTCGTTTTCTGCACATATGTATAACTTTAACACATGATTAGTCAACTCGTATCAATCGGTGTTAAGTTCCAAGATGATGATAAGGCAATAACACTACTCTATTCATTGCCGGATTCATGGGATAACCTAATTGTGGTGATTGGTGGTGGGGATAAGGAATTATCATATGAAAGTATGTGTTCTGCCTTGTTATCGGAAGAGACACGAAGAAAGGGATCGGGAAATTCCTGCAAAGAGGCATTGGCGGCAAGAGGAAGGCCAGCAAAGAAGACTCAGAATTAGAGAGGGTCCAGATCGAAATCTCATGGGCGATCGAAGAGTAGTGAGAGGAGGGTACAGTGTTGGAAATGTCAAGAGTGAGGCCATGTGAAGCGGGACTGTAAAAACAAGCCAGTTTTTATGAAAGAAGCTGAATCATCCTCGGGTAAAAAAGAGGTTGATGCAGGAAATATTTATTTGGTTGCTGCGTGTATGGTGTAGTCAGACAAGGATATATGGTTGATTGATACCGGTGCTTCATACCACATGACGCCTTATAGACATTGGTTTTGTGAATATGAGCAATATAATGGTGGGGATGTCATGTTCGGAGATGATACTGCAGTTCAAATTGTCGGGCGTGGCAGGGCGAAGCTGAGGATGAGTAATGGCATGGTGAAGACTATTCCAGACGCGATGCACTTACCCTTAATGAGCAAAAATTTGTTATCAGTCGGTACGATAACTGATTCGGGGGTTATTTTTAGCTGTGATAAGGATTCGTGCGAGATGACTTGAGATTCTATTGTGATTGCACGAGGAGTACGTTACGGGACATTATACAAGTTGCTCGGGAAAACAGTGACTGTTGGTAACGGGTTCGTTTCTGAAGAGGCCAAGGAAGATGGACATGAAACATCCATGCTGTGACATCAGAGGTTAGGGCATATCGGTGAAAATGGACTATCTACCTTAACTTCAAGTCAGATGGTAGAAGGAATTCCAAAATGCTCTATGGGTTCCGGGTTCTGTGAACATTGTCTTCATGGAAAACAGAACTGAGTTAGCTTTCAACACATTGGTACAAGAGCAATTGAGGTTCTTGAGCTGATTCACAGTGATGTCTTTGGACCTACTCTGACTCCATCTATTGGAGGATCAAGGTAATATGTATCGTTCATAGATGATTTTTCGAGATATAGTTTGATTTATTTTATTAAAAGTAAATTAGATATATTCGAGAAATTTCGAGAATTTAAGGTTTTGGTTGAAAACCAATTGGGCAGGAAAATCAAGGTCCTTTGTACAGATAATGGAGGTAAATTCTATTTGGATAAGTTCGAGTAATTTTATGTAGATAATGGTATTGCAAGGCAGAAGACGACTCCATATACGCCTCAACAGAATGGGGTAGCCGAAAGATTAAATCGGTCACTCATAGAAAAGGCAAGATGCATGTTGAGTTGGGCAGGTTTGGGAACAGAATTTTGGGCAAAAGCTGTAGCCACAGCCAGTTATTTGAAAAACTGATCACCGATCTCATCAGTGAAGGATCGTACACCATTGAAGACCTAGATACAGATAGCATGCAGGCTTTCAGGAGATCGACATGGGAAAGAAAGGTACCACTTCGATAGTCATTTAGTGCTTTGAGTACGTTTCATGCTTTGAGCATTACCGGAGATGATTCTAGTTCTATAAAATAGGCGAGATTTATGGATGATGCGAATCAGTGGGAGCTCGCAATGATAGATGAGATGCAGTCGCTTGATAAAAATGAAACATGGAGCTTATGTAAATTACCTAAGGATAGTTAGCAATTGGGTGTACATGGGTGTTCAAGCGAAAGCTAAAACCGGATAGGACTGTAGAAAAGTACAAAGCTAGACTTGTAGCCAAGGGGTACTCTCAGATTGAGGGAGTTGACTATGACGAGATTTTCTCTCTCGTGGTGAAGTTGACATCGATACGGCTTGTTCTGTCTATAGCAGCTGCATATGATCTTGAGGTCGAACAGATGGATGTAGAGACGGCATTCCTTCATGGGGACTTGGAAGAGGAAATATATATGAGGCAACCAGAAGGCTTTGAAGTAAGAGGAAAGGAGAATTTGGTGTGCAAATTGAAAGTCTTTATATGGGGTAAAGTAATCACCGAGGATGTAGTACCAGAAGTTTGACACGTACATACTCCAGCTTAATTTTGTGCATTCAAAGTCTGACCATTGCGTTTATGTAAAGAGAACGGGCGATCAGTTTGTCATTCTCACGCTATATGTGGATGATATGTTGTTGATTGGGAATAGTGTGAAGATGGTGATTTCCGTGAAGAGTTTTCTAGCCAAAAAGTTCGAAATGAAAGACTTGAGGCCTGCAAATTTTATTTTGGGCATGCAGATTAGGAGAGACCATGAGAAATGGAAGTTGTGGCTAGGGTAGGAGAAATACATAAAAGAAATATTGAAGAAATTCAATATGATAGACTGCAAGCCTATTGGTACTCTTATACCTTTAGGGACCAAGCTATCTGCGGAACAATGTCCAAAAACGGATGAAGAAGCTGAAGAGATGGCCCAAATTTCATATGCAAGTGCAGTGGGTAGCTTGATGTATGCTATGGTGTGCATGCGTCTAGATATAGCCCAAGCAGTGAGAGTCTTGAGTTGATATATGTCTAACCCTGGTAGAGAACACTGGGATGCGATCAAAAAAGTTTTTAGGTATCTTCGTGGAACTTTGAATTTTTCGTTATGTTTTGAAGGTACAGGGAATGGAAACATGCTTGATATCGTAGGCCATGTAGATGCTAATTGGGGTGGAAATATTGATGGTAGATGGTCCACTAGCGGATATGTTTGATATAGCCCAAGCAGTGTATGCTATGGTGTGCATGCGTCTAGATATAGCCCAAGCAGTGAGAGTCTTGAGTTGATATATGTCTAACCTTGGTAGAGAACACTGGGATGCGATCAAAAAAGTTTTTAGGTATTTTCGTGGAACTTTGAATTTTTCGTTATGTTTTGAAGGTACAGGGAATGGAAACATGCTTGATATCGTAGGCCATGTAGATGCTAATTGGGGTGGAAATATTGATGGTAGATGGTCCACTAGCGGATATGTTTTCATATTGTTTGGTGCTGCATTGAGTTGGATGAGCAGGAGGCAAAGCGTGGTAGCGCTTTCTTCTACTGAGGTTGAGTATATGGCTTTTACTCATGCTGGAAAAGAGGCCATATGGTTACGGCGGTTGTGCTTGGAGCTCAGTATTGAGCAAGGTGCCATAGAGGTGAGATGTGATAATCAAGGGGCTATTTATTTAGCTAAGAATCCAGCATTTCACTCACGCACAAAGCACATTGATATACAATATCATTTCATCCGAGAAAAGATAAAGAAGAAAGAGGTTCAGCTTGCAAAGGTCGACATGGTAGAAAATAGTTCTGACTTCCTTACTAAAGCTGTCACAGGTGTGAAGTTTGAATGGTGCTCTATTGCAATTGGATTGAAGAAGAACGATATTGGAAAGGCACTTATTTGTGCGAAGTATCCACCAAGTGGGAGAATGTTGGAGTTGGCGAATACTTCGAGGACCCTTGTTTCTCATACCGGGTACGCCCACGTGAATTTAGGGAAACTAAAGTGTTGTTCGACGACATGTGACCCATGCGTGCGGAATGCGGGGGTTTGGGGGTAGCGCCCCCAACACGAGTGCCTCGCTGCCCGGTTAGCGGGCAGGGGTTCGAGGGCAGCGCCCCCCGACAGGGGTTCCGCTGATCGGTCAGCGGACGGCTGTCCCACTCGCCGGTGAGCGAGCAGGGGCTCGGGGGCAACGCCCCCGAAACCTCAACAGGTTTGGGCTGACTCGTATAATGCGAGATTAAGAGATTTCATATAGGTTTAGGTTTTGGGCTCGTTTGGAGCATATATATATTTTGCTCGTTTTTCTGATCATTGTAACGAGTCGTGTGGCTGTAAACCGAAAAAACATAGCGAAATCTCTATGCAGGACGTAGCCCTAATCGAAGGTGAACCTAGATAAATTCGTGCATCATCTTTTTCTCTATTTTCTGCGTGATCGTTCTGTTTCGGTTCTCGATACGTCTCTTCATAGTTTTAAATTTTTATTGGCCAAAAAATTAGTTTGAGGTAAATTTATCATATATGTATTAATTTGAAGTTTTTCGTGATATTAACCCTATATTATATTAAAGGACGCTCACATGGATCCTTTTAAAAATTTTAATGTCCTAGTGAGGAGGTTCTCAGAATATCTCGTTTGACACCCTAGACGAGAATTTCTTTGCGTTGATTTTCATTTGTATTGCGGGGTTACGTTATATGCATCATCGTCGTCTCCTCAAGATCAGAGGACTAGGGTTATCGAGCAATTGGGCCAAATTACATAAATGTGCGAACACGGGTGCGAATCCTAGTTTCTCCGTGGAATCGATAATAATTTGGTGTCCCGCGTAGGAAGAGATGTCCGGGTCTCTTAATACACCTCACTGACGCTCGAATCTTGATCGCCGGCGCTTCTTCACAGTTCACAGTTCACATCAACATACAAGCAGCGGCAGGAGTCATCCGACACGCCTCAGGATCGGTTTCATCCAACAAAATGCTACCACAGGACATCGAGTCTATGGTCCATGAATTTTTTTCCAACTCCCAACTTTTGATGAACTCGTTGTCATCGGATGACATTAGGAGATCTCAGAAGTCAGAAGGAAGTGATTACGCATGAGATAAGAATCTCCCACCTATTTCGTCTGCTTGCACTTTGCTTTCTTATAACGTAAGCTAACCACCGAGTATTGGTGATAATGAATGCGGTTGGTATGTTGATGTCATGGCCTGGTTCACCCCCAAAAGTTGACCTGGATTCTCTCATCTGTTACATAAGTTGTTTGGCAATTGAATCTACTCCAGAGTTTGGTCTTTTGGCTGGGTAGAGTATTTTATTTGTGAAGAGAAGACAACCGGAAGAAGTTCAGAGAACCGGGAAAGCAGACAATAGCAGATTGAACTATTAAGATGAAGAAGAACGAGAAACCAGTTCTGCTGACATTTCAAGAAGGCCAAGGCATTAATTTGATTTGAACCTCTTCTTCTGCTTTTGCTCGAAAGGCCCCTGTTTTTGCTTTCCCTTGCATTGCAATCTTTTCAAATTTCTTTTTTTTTTCTTAATTAAAAGGATTAAATGCCTCTTCTTCACATAATGCAGCTAAGAAAGGTTACCAAGTTCTCTTTCCTGATAGTTTGCAGCAAGAATTAATCCCAAAGAACTAAAGAAGGTCCGTAATTCGCAACAAAACACAATATTTGGTAACTTTGAAATTATATAAAAATTTAAAAATTTGAGGGCCGGAATCATATTACTTTCTGGGCATCCTGTCACATTGCTACACAGGATGAATAGCAACAACTTCTAGGGAAAAAGCGCAGCATTGTCATTAGAACTAGGTAGAGACCTTAATGTAACTGCAAAAACTACTCACCCAAAGAGAGCAAAACTCACGATCATCAGCATAAGAGACAGAATTGTGACCCAGGATCGCCTGAGGCGAGTTTCCGACGAAGAGTTTGGCACCAGTGGTTGCTTGTAGTACCATGGAAAATAAGGTAAGATGGGATCAGGAGGGGGAGGTGCATTGCCCAAGTACCATGGCGGTGGAAAATAGTACGGAAAGTACCCGCCAGGCGGCGGATAGACCATGGAAGGCGGTGGATAGACCCCAGAAGGCGGCAATGGCAGAGATGGCGGCAGCGGTGGCGGGTAGATTGCGGGTGTTGTTGGAGGCGGGAGACAAGGATAGGGACAGTCGCTGGGTGGCGGCTGCGAAATCGTCACTACAGCTTGTCCATGCACCGTGGCTTGTGGGAATGCAGCGAATAGAACCACAATCAAGACATTGGCACATACACCATGACCATTCTTGACGGTGCTTGCCATCTCTGTGCAACTACAGACTTCACTGAGAGGGAGAGAAACCAAAGGGCCAAACACAAACACCTTAAGTAGATGGAAAATGTGGGAGTTTCGGAGGAGGTGCATTAAATAAAAGGCTCAACTCTCTCTCTCTCTCTCTCTCTCTCTCCTAACAACCTTTGTCTTCTACATAAACAAATAAAACAAATGAAGGGTCACACTGTATTATATTCCTCTATGTGGGTTTCGAAGGCATGAGAATGTCCACTACATTCAATAATCGAGACGTAATTGGAGCTTTTCACAAAAGCCTTTTTTGACAAAGGAACCCCCTAACGTCTCTAGGTGCAACCCCATTTGCCTAAAAGGTCATCTATATACAGGTTGCAAGCATCGGCCAACTTCACTTTCGCAGCCACAGCCCTAAATATGGACAAACCTTACACTATGCTAATAACTAAGGAAGTAAGACCTGCCCTAACAAAGCTGTCAATTATTTCACAGAAGTTGGAGTGAACTCCCATTTTTTATTCATTCTTCCGGTCCTTTGAAGGGATTAACATTAAAGCTACTTGGTTGGGATAAGAGTCAGTAAGTCATTGAATTAGGACAACACTTCAATTACTACCCTTTGGGATCAAATGGATCATTTTCCTTATTTTTTCCTCAAATTTAGACCAAATCCTAGAGTATCTGAGGTTAAAGAATTGTATGAATGTAATCTGGTGATAGCAACAACTTTGAAAAATCTATTAGTGGGATAAGAGATCATTAGATATGAGTCCAAATATTGTCTCGAGGTTTGTCTTTGAAAAAATTATTTCTCCTTGATGGCGACCAGTACTTAAGTAATCTTTCTCATAAATCGTTGTGAGAAATTATAGCATATATTCGCACCCTATACGATATGACTTAACTCGAATTTGGCACAAATTTACACATTTTCACTCATTTTTAATATATAAATATTTATAATCACGTTGAAATATTGTTGTATTGACATGTTATGACACGAATAATCAATACAAATATGACACGCTGTTGCGACCTCCTAGCGGCACGGCCTTCGGGGGAGGTGTCAACACACACAAGCTCGAATTTCTAAGAAAGAAATAATTATTTAAACAGTTCTTGATTTTTTTTTAAATGCTAGCGATCCGCATGCCAAATTGCATAAGTTGACGAACAAGCAAAAAGCTGACAACCCTTGAACTATTCACCTTCTTAGGTACACCATATGGATATTTTTGAATGTAACATCAAGCAAATTTAATGTCGTGATTACGAGAATTGGCAAACCAAAAAATTGTTGTAATTGACACGGCATATCACCACGTGAGCGATTTCCGGCGATAATTTGCCGAAAGGACCACAGTGAAATTTCATACGAAGATTTAGAACTACATTAGTAAAATTGAAAAGTTTAAAATTGAATTGAAATCTACACAATATATTAACTACTGATCAGACAATTTCTCCCAAATTTAAAGGGGTAAATGTTCTTAGGTTCATCTCCAATGCAATTTATAAGCAGGCTTCGTAGTTGACTTCCATGTGATGAATTAATTGATTGATCATCTAGGAATATGCCACGATGCTTTTTCATATTATTTATGTACATAATGATAATGTTTCACTTACTCCAAGTCGGTGCCTTCACTAGTAAAAGTTGGGAAGGTTTGGTGTAAAAATCTGGATGACCTAAACTTGCAATTTCCTTGGACCTCATCGTACCAGCTCTGGCGATAAGATATGCTAAAAAAAGATATGATCGTGACCTAATTTAAGCCGGAGCCTCAAGTCAGCAACAGCTAGAATTGCAAAAATAATACATGTTTGTTTAGCATACAAATGTGTACAGTTGGCTATTGGTGAACGAAGCTTCCTAATATGTCTGAAACTTTGTCCCGGGTTTGGTTCTCGCTCTTCGTAACTTATTGAGCTAGTCCATGAGGAGGTCACCGTTTCTGACTCCCTTGATCTATCGGTGGATGGTCTTCCCTCCTCTGAATTGAAGAAAGAAATCGTCCGAAGGAACCCGGCCTTAATGTTGACATTCAAGATTGCCCTCGCGAAATGCGCTAATGTTGGTGATTTATAAGTAAAATTTGTAGGATACGTTAGTGTCAAATTGGGGTAACACATGAACAAAATTAATCAATACTATGCATGGAATTCTTAACCATGGATGCTCCTAGGATCATCGGTATTTGCTTAAAAGGTAACCTCATCAAGAAAAGGGAGTTGAAACTCCGACTTCAGGGTAACTACACACCTTATTTAACATCCCGACAGCCAGACACACAAAATCCCCTAAATTCCTTTAAAATTTTTTTCTTTCATGGAGAGAGGGAATACTGGATAGGTTTTATAGAAGTAAGCTTCGTACTATCCGTTAAGCCTTTTGAGGGCATGCGTCTTAGCATCAAGTAGGATAAACTAGCGTCAAATTGTGGTAACACACGAACGAAATTCACCGATGCCATGGACGGATTAGGGGGCCTTGGGTTGGGCCCCTTCAGTGAACATCATCCGAACACTTCAGATAATGGTCTAAAGAATGGGCCCGATCATGGCGTTTGCTCAGCAAAAAGCATTTCGAGACAAACCAGTGATATCTCCAAGACCCGAATCCATGATTTTGTACGAAATCTAGGTATGGTCTTATTTCGCCGAAAATTTCATGAAAGAAAATATTTTTATATGAATTACTTTTAAGGAAAATATTTAGATTTCATTTTGTTCGGTGGTTTAAGAAAAGTGATTTCCATCTTATCAAAAAAAGAAGTCGTTTTCCCCGATTTGAACTTATTATTTTCAATTCATGAAAAACGTTTTCATGGAAGCTGATTGGTTTTCTGTTATCTAAATACTAAAAAATCAAAAAAAGATATCCCAAAAACAAATTTCCCTGCAAACAAACCGACCCCAAATAAAACATGAGGCAATACCCAATAAAACTTTAGTGGGTAGAATAAACTGAAGATTTAAAGTAGGTAATCTATAATGTAAATGCATAATCTCCCCTACCATCAGCTGCGGTACTAGGGACGTGTGTTTGGACTTCCATCCGACACGTGGCGCCACGTGTCTATCGCAGTCCCTAAAGCCGGCACGTGGTGTCGGTCGTGCCCACCTCCCCAAGTCAAAAGCTGAGATATAGGGTTGAAACGAGGACGGAGAAGGATTCAATTCAGGAGGTCGGCGCAAGGCAGCAAACGAGCAGAGACGCAGAGAGAGATCACGATGCTGAACTTGGTCAGTGTCCTGGACTTCGAGGCGCAAGCCGTGGTCATCGTCTTCTGCTCCCCGTGGATCCTCAACCTCGCCATCACCCCGACGTTCCTTCGGGTTCTCTACTTATCTCGGTGCGGCGCGAGGTTCCGTCGGTCCAACACGTCGTTAGCACTTGGTACTTTGACTGGGGCCAAAATCGTGCTCTGAATCGTAAGCCTCAGTCGTATGACTGCTGATGTCGCTGTTGATATTGCCAGTTTTGGTGCACGCATTGCTCATTGACGTTTTGGTCCTACGTTAAATCGGTGTTACCCGAGTATTGTATACATACTTGTTTACATTCGATCTACGATTATACCTAGTTTTCTCTTGTCTGTTCTTCGACTATCCCGTCGATGTGATCGTCTTTCATATTCCTTACATGAATTGGACGTGCAACTTAGAGAATGGTGTTACAAGCAATGTTTTGGTGCATGCAGTGCTAATTGATGTTTTGGTCCCACGTTAAATTGACACTATCCGAATTTTGTATGCATGCTCGGTAACATTCGGTCTATGATTGTACCTATTTTTCTCTTGTCTGTTCTTCGATTGTCCCGTCGATGATGCGATCGTCTTTCATATTACTTCTATAAATTGAACTTGCGACTTAGAGAATAGTGTTACAACCATTTTTTGTTTATTCTTTTTTCTTTGGGTATAATAGAACTGGAAAAAAAAGGGCTTCATGTGAACTAAGTCGCAAATATCGGCGTACGGAACCTAATTACAAGATTGTTGCCGCCATATCCGCCAGGATCTGCGATGTGACTCCTTGCATCACGGAGTCACCTTTTTGACTAACAACATCTAAGCTACCAAAAGAAGAATACTCAACGCCTAATAGTGAAAGGGGAGAAAAGTACTTAGACACGGGGTTGAGAATTTGCGGAACGGGCCGTTAAGGAGCTTGCTCAACCGCCGCCGTGAACATGTGCTCTCGGAACACGACGTCTCCATCCACGAGATCCTCGCACCAGATTGCGCCTCAAATCGATCTTACGATGACTCGGATTGAATTTCCGGGCGGATCTCTCCTCCTTCCGTCGCATTAAACCTCACCCTTTTCTGCAAAAGTTTCACAAGAAATGTTAAGGCCACTTGCAAGCATGAAGATTCTCGATGGAATGAGTGTCCATACACGCTTGTCCGCAGTTGGTGTGAACATGCATGAAATGAACCGTGGGAAAAGAAGTTGTGTCTGTCCTTATCGCTTTGTCTTACTTTACTCAAATAGAGGATTTGATTGCATCGAATTCAAATTGATTGCACTTTTTGCATTCGTTTAGGACTTTGATTACAAATTGGCAAAACTTAGGTGCCAGTTCTCTAAAAAATTAGCCAAGTTGTTGATTTGAATCATCCATATGATTTGAGGTAAGATTCACCATTCTATTACTGTTTACACTTAACGATGATTCTACTAATTACAAGAAAGCTACATGCATCAAAACTGAAGATGTCACAAATTGGAACTAATTTGAGAAGGGATTTACCTCGGGCAACTTGATGCTGCTGCTCTTTTCTCTAGTGCCACCACGACCAGGCGTCCAATTCGGACCTCCTTGTTGCGACGCATTCTCCTCACCGTAACACAGGCTCATGATCCTCTCCGCCACCTCCTTCTCATCCCTGCTCTCCGCCACCAACTTCGCCATCTCTGCCCTCGTCAGCCTCATCTTCACCGTCAGCGGCCCCTCACCCCGCCGCGGCCGCCCGTCCCCGCCCTCTGACCCCAGGCTCGGTGGCGGTGGCCTGGCGAGCGAGAGGTCGGATGCTGCCCTCCGCGACAGCATCAAGCACTCGAGCCGGTCCTTGGCGCTCATCCGGATGCCCGTGGACCGGACCCGCCTCGGGAACTTGTTGTCCTCCTCCTGGAACTTGGGCAGCTCGACGAGGAAGTACACCTTCTTGGGCTTGAGCTCTTGCTGGGGCTCGAGCGGCTTCGCCCGGATGCCGAAATGCTTGACAGCCTCGGAGTCCATCAGGACGTGCCCCGGGTAGTCCTTCACGACGTCCCCGACTCTAACCGGGGTCTTCAATTTGAAGGTGTCGCCGTTTATCTTCATCACTTTGGCTCGCCTCTTCCCTCCCATACTGTTTCCCATCTCTCCTGTCCCTCACGCTCTGTCTCCGAGACAATTCGAAGTGTAATCTAACCCGAGATCACGTGATGAGATATTGGGGTTAATACAGAGTGTGAATCCGAAAGATTATCACGGGGATTCCAATGGATCATCATCAGTAACAATTTGCGACTTTAAAGCTGGATTTGTTCACATGGTAAGTACTGTTATGAAGAAAAGTCTAAACGAGGATAGGGACCATGGCAATCCGGACCAATCTCCTTTTTTTAATGCATTTCCCACTAGGAGGAAAAGGGGCTGTGGGATGATTATGTGCCCCTTTCCTTTTCACACACTATTTTTAGCGTGTACAGCTCGTGCGAGGAAATTAGGAAAACAAGCTTGTGACGCAATGATGACGAAATTGAAAGGTAATTAAGAATTGCATGTTGTGTGGCGTTCTCACTCCTTATTAGTGGTCCCGTAGTATCATGTCATGGGCTGACGTGGTATGTGTTTTTTAATTAAAAATCAATGGTAAATTGCCACGTGTTCATGACGTGGGCATGCATTAAAAAATTAAAGATCTCATTCTCTTTTTTTTTTCTCTCTCTTTTACTCTGTTCCCGGCATTTTGCCGGTGCCCATGGATCTCAGATGTCTAGACTTTTGCAAACGCCGACAACTCCGCAAGTGGCCATTGCTGAGCCACTCCCTCTGTCATCATGGCGGCTTTCAGTGGTGCCAACCACAAGCACACATCGCATGCAGCGGCTCGTCCGTTGCTAGATCTAGAGCGACGAGCACATGAAGCAAGAACACGGGCAAGACGAGGACTAGAGGATTCCCCTTTGAAGCCCAAACATCTTATGGGAGGGGATTCTCACTCGACGGAGCAAAAAGAACAAATCTCCCTCGTTTCTTATTCTCCAAGCATACATGATGCCTGGGAGGCAAGCAGAGGAAATTTGGGTTCGTCTTTTTTCTTTTAGGAAAAATATCAAAAAAGTTCGAAACTTTTTGCATTGATGCCAATTTAGTCATAAACCTTTTCTTATACTAATTCAATTCAATTCAAAACATTTTCTCTTTATGCCAATTCAATCATTCTGGCTAATTTTGGCAGAATATTTCTAATGTGAATGCTTGCCGGCCTACGTAGTACCGCCGGCGATGACATTAACAACTTTTAATAATATTTTAATATTTTTTGAATTCTTTTTCTTTCCCTTTTTTCTTCCTCTAGCTAGTCGCTGGTCCGGCAAGTAGCTAGAGGCCAAGGCCGGCAAGCCTTGTCGGCCAACGGCGAGGCTTGCTCTGCCAGCAACTGGCGAAGTTCAACCTTTCCAACAACGTCGAAGGCAAGTCTTGCCGGATATAACGAGGTTGTGCCTTGCCCAGTCCAGCTTAAGGCCACCCTTGTGGCCATCTAGCGAGGGCTTGAGTCTCGCGCTAGGCTAGGTGAGGCTCGCCCTCGCCAAATCTAGCAAGGGTCGAGCCTCGCCGACCATGGGGAGGCCTGACTTCGCTAGATCTAGCGAGGGTGAGCCTAGCCGATCATGGGGGAGCCCTGACCTCGCCAAATCTGGCGAGGTTGTGCCTTGCCCTGCCCAGCTCGAGATCGCCCTCACGGCCATCCAGCAAGGGCTTGAGCCTTGCGCTGGGCTAGGCGAGGCTCACCTTCGCCGTCACTGGCAAGGGCGAGCCTTGCTAGTGGCTGGTGGGGATCGTTGACCCTGGCCTCCAACCTCTTGCCGGACCGACGATTGGCTGGAGGAAGAAGAAAGGAAAATAAAAAAAAAGAAAGAAAAGAAAAAAATATATATACTAAAAAAATCGAAAAATATTAAAATATTATTAAAAGTTATTCACATCATCACCGGCGATGCTACGTAGGCCGGCCGGCGTCTATGTCAGCAATATTCGGCCAAAATTAGCCAGAAGAACTGAATTGACACAAATATAAAATGTTTAAAACTGAATTGGTACCAAAAAAATGTTTGTAATTAAATTGGTATCAATGTAAAAGGTTTTGGACTTTTTTCACACTTTTCCTTTTTTTTTTTTGCTGTTCCAGCCAATTGTTGCAACAATGCGAGGAGGGGATAGCCGGACAGTGAGAAGGGTTCGAGCACAATGTTGTTTGGGGCTCCAATCGAGATCTGGAAATATAGGTACTTGCGGTCAAGGCTCCGTCGTCGGTGTCATCTAAACCCCTCTATCATCGCTCGCGTCCAAGGCTCCAGAGATTTGGAAAACTGGGTGCTCACAGCCAATGCTTCGTCGTCGGCGTCATCTAAACCCCTCCATCGGGCCTTGGTCGTGAGCGACGTACATGAAGAGGTTGCTTTACTCCATAGGTTTGGAAATGTGGATGAATCTGACGAGAATAACAAGATGGCAGGAGCCTGAACGTATGGCTGAGGATGGAGGACAGCTCGCTGGTGGTCGTCGTTGGCTGTAAATGGAGGAGATGGGGGAGCTTGCTGCCGGTGGTCGTCGGTGCTTGTGAATGAAGGAGACGGGGGAAGAGAGAAAAATTCCAGCTAGATTTTTAATTTTGTATATTTGTCCGGGTTGATATGACTAGCACGGGTCACCTAGAGGGGGGGTGAATAGGTGATCCTAAACAAATCTTTCAATTTTCGCGGAAATGAAATGAAGAATAAAAAAGGTCTGAATAAAATTCAGATTAAAGTACGAAATACTGAAATACAGAAAGTAAAATGAGAGATGAGGAAAAGGGAATCTGCACACAGATGTATAGTGGTTCGGCTTATGGCAAGCCTAAGTCCACTCTCCAACGCTTACAGCCTACTGACTGGATTTCACTATGTAATCAAGAGGAATTTATAGACTTTGAGTCTCAGAACTATTGTGTATGATAAGACTCTCTATCTTCACACAAATACTCTTTACAACGTAATCCTCAAGATCTTGATCTTAAGTTCAGAATGACAAGAGAACAGATTGGAGTAAACTCAGACTTTGGACTTGTTGATACTCTACCTTCTGCTGCTCATGTTCTCCTTAAATACTCCTCTTCATCCATACTAGCCGTTGGACAACTCACAGAGGATCATCTTCCAATCTTCACCTTGGACAGATTTGTAAACTAAGGATTGAGTAGCCGTTAGTTAATAGATTCTGAATCCCACTGATTCTGGTCGCCCATACAATCAGAATCTTGATTTCCAAAAGTAGAGTTTTTGTCCGTTGTAGATCATTCTTGTCTTGGTATTTGATTGTCAATCAATTTGATTACGATTGAACAAACCAATACTTTCCTTCTGTGAAATCCATGCCAGATCACTAGCTGTTATTCTTCGTTCTGAGTTTTGCTTCTGAAGAATTGCTGCATCTTCGTCAGCTTCGGAAAAGTTTCAGCTTCTGCGTCTGCTTCTGAAAAATTTCAGCTTCTGCGTCTGCTTCTGAATCTTTCTGAATCTCAGAACTTTAGCTTTTGTGGGTCTTCAAGAACTTATAGAGTCTGAATTATTTCTGCGTCTGGAGAAATATCTCAGAACTTAAATAATTCTTCATAACTTGTAAAATCTGAAAAACTTCATTCTTAGCTTCCTGAACATATATTCCTGAAATGAGAAGGTTCAGAATAAGTATCAGATTTACAAACATTATGGAAGGTTTTGTCAACTTCAAAATTAGTAGGAGTTTTCCTCAACAATCTCCCCCTTTTTTATGGTGACAAAACTTTCCTGCAGATTGAATCAACATGAAATAAATTGGAAGTAAGCAATCATATTCAGCGCATTAATTCACAGATTGAAAGATCAAACTCTGTTGTTGAAATCTGTGCTTCTTTTCTTCCTTTGTCTATAACCTGTATTGAATCTGCATAACCTGTATTGAATCTACATATAAATTCTCCCCCTTTTTGTCAACAGCAAAAAGATAAATATATTTGAGCAATATAGAGAATATAAGGCATTTATATTTGAGCAATCAAATAGGCTAACGATAAATGTTAGTGAAAATTACAGACCAAAAGAACAAAATAGGAATTTGGAGAGAAATTGTTTGTAAAAAACAGGCTAATGTTTTGAAGGAGTACGAATGAGTTGAAAATTTTCCAGAATAGAGACAGCCTCTTCAATCTTCGAACTACATTGACCCACTGCTTTCTCCATGTTGGATGAGCATTGAGCAATGGCCTCCTCCAGTTCTGCTTTGTCTGCAGCTGCTTGAAGTTGTTGAGAGTGAGAGTTTTCCTCAACCAGTTTCTGCAGATTCTTGACTTATTGATCCAGTGATGCTTGTTTGTCTTTAATTTCAAGCAGAAGTGTGAGGTGTTCTGATCAGTAGAAGGCTGTCCTTGGACATTTTCTCGCTCAGTCTGTTCGAACCCCTGTGTTTCTTCTAGAGAAATCTCCCCCTGAACAGGTGCTTGTTCATCAGAGACATGATCTGGGAAAGATGGTTCTGAGGCATTTGGAACTGGGTCTGCATCATGTTCTGGAATATTAGCATGTTCTGCAGTAAGGTGTTCTTCTTCTGCTTCATCACTTTCATCTTGCAGAAAGATTTTCCTTTTCTTGTATACCTTCAGTGGGGCTGGAGATTCCTTCCTGCTTGCTGACCCTGCATCTTTTCTCTGCACTGACCTTTTGAAACTTGACTTGTCAGAAGCTTTTGATTCAGACTGACTAGCCTCTGTTCCCTTTATTCTTTCCCTTACATCACCAAATTGCTTCATTTTGGAGAGCATTTTCTCCCCAACAAACATACAGGGAATAGAGTTTTGGCGTAATTCAACAGAAATTGATATATTAAGGAACATGAAAATTCTAGTGATGAGAGCCCCATAGGGCAATTGTCCCTTGTCTTTCTGTAATGCCCTGTACATGTGAAAGATGATGATGTGGGGGAGAGAGAAAGGCTGACCTTTCAAGATAGCCCAGATGAGCTTAATTTCGGATTTGGAGAGGTCAGTTTTTTAGGCAGCCTTGGGTTTCAAATAGTTTATGATAATCTTGTGCAGAATAATTGATTTTCGAGACAGATCAGAGTAGGAGAGATGCTTGTTTGAATCTGGAGCGAAATTTGGATTTTCAGATGCAACCTTAGAGGCATCTGCAAAACTTACGTCCAATGGTGTGAACTTGGAGTATTTTGCCCCAATTATTTTTCCCAACATATCAGCCTTCAAGTCAAATTTCTTGTCACCCACAGAGAACTGTATCCAGTTTGGTGACAGAATGGAGAGATTGGAATAGAAGTATACAGTCAAATCAGTATAAACATCTGCAGACTGAAGGCAAAACTCGAAAATGCCTATCCTTTCAAAAAGATGTCTAACAGGAAAACCAGCCTTGGCTAGACAGGTGAAGTCCACAGTCCTGTGATTTATAACACCTCGAGCAAGTAAAAGCCGATAACATGTATGGTGCTCAGGACTTCTAAACAATTCTCCTGTCCCTGGCACTCTAGATGCTACCCCCAGTTTCTTTTCAAAAAGCTCGAACAACCGAGCGTTATCTTCAGGAACGACAAACTTTGAGGAGGATTTAGGGCTTACCACAGACTTTGTTACAGACGAAGTGAATGGTTCTCCGACTTTTTCTTTCCCTTTTCTAGAGCGATGCAAAATAGGGGTTGTGGTAGCAGGGGTGCGATCAGTCCCTGCAGAAAGCATAGAATACTCTTGAACGAGATGAGTTTCCGATCGAAAATGGTTGTCTTTGAGACATTTTAGAAGCGTCTCAGCAGCAGCATTACCCCTCTTCAACCTTTGATAATTTTTCCATAAGAGCTTGATGTTTTTAAAGCTAAAATCTTTGTCACCTTCTGGTCTGGATGAAGACGATCGAGGCGGTGGTGTAGCATGAGCAGTTTCTTCTGGTATCATAGTTTCTTCGAGATGATCCGACTCTGTGTCTGATAACTCCATAAACTCTGGCGGATCAGAAGATTTAGATTCTTGATTCAAGATTCGTGAGGATCTTCTCTTGAAAGGCATTTTGATGTCTTCTTGATCAAAAAGTTTTGATCTTTGGAGAAGGAAGACGAGGAAGGTCTCTGAGAGTCGAAAAAGGTTTGAGCAGAAGAGTGTACTGACGAGGGTTTTGGAAAAAGACGAAAAGGTATATAAACGTAAAAGAAGGATTTTTGGAAATAAAAGGTTATTTTAGAAAGTGAGAAATAAGCCAAAGTAAATAGAAGGGATATATATTTTGTGAAGCATAAAATATCAGAATATTATCAGATAATATTTTAATAAACAGATAAGTTTGAATACATACCTGATTTGCTTCCAAATATAACAAATATGAACATATTCTTCCAAAAATATTCCCGCTAAAATTTAAACTGTTTACGTACCGTTCATGAGAGTCTGGAAAATGTTCAGACCGAGATCACTTGAGTCTGAAGAATATTCCTGTCTGTCAAACACTTCGAGAAGGATTAGTAATGCACAATTTGTATCTAATAAATTCGAAAGACGATTTATCAAGGGTTTTGTGAATATATCAGCTAGTTGATTCTTAGAATCAATAAATTGAATATTTACATCACCATTTTGCACATGATCTCTAATAAAATGATGTTTGATCTCAATATGCTTGGCTCGAGAATGAAGAATTTGATTCTTAGTGAGATTGATGGCACTGGTATTGTCACATCTGATTGCAACATTTGAGTCTTCAACGGCAAAATCTCGCAACTGCTGCTTCATCCACAGAATCTGTGCACAGCAACTTCCTAAGGCTACGTATTCTGCTTCTGCTGTTGATAGTGCAACTGTATTCTGCTTCTTTGAATACCAGGATACTAACATATTTCCAAGTAGTTGACATGTACCTGTCGTACTTTTCCTGTCCACTTTACATCCAGCCAAGTCAGCATCTGAATAACCAGTAAGAGTAAAATCTGAATCTTTGGAATACCAACGACCTAGCATTGAATAAGTTCCAATGTATTTGATTATCCTTTTTACTGCAGAAAGATGCGATTCCTTTGGATCTGACTGAAATCTCGCACACATACAGATGCTAAAAAGTATGTCAGGTCTAGATGCAGTAAGATATAATAGAGAACCTATCATGCTTCTATATACCTTTTGATCAACCTTTTTACCATTTACATCTTTGTCTAGCTTGGATGATTGAGGCATTGGAGTGTCTGTTTTCTTGCAATTCTGCAGACCAAACTTCTTGACAATCTCCTTGGCATATTTTTCTTGGCAAATGAAAGTACCATCTTTCATTTGTTTCACTTGTAATCCAAGAAAGAATGTTAGTTCTCCCATCATGCTCATCTCGAACTCGTTCTGCATATTTTTAGAGAATTCCTTGCAAAGCAATTCATTAGAAGATCCAAAGATTATATCATTAACGTATATTTGAACAAGTAGAAAATCCTTACCCTTTCTCTTAATAAATAGAGTTGTATTTACCTTACTTTTTGTGAAACCTTTTTGCAGAAGGAAATTACTCAACCTTTCGTACCAAGCTCTGGGTGCCTGTTTCAGACCGTAAAGGGCCTTTTTGAGTCTGTAAACATAACCAGTCTTTCTTGGTTCTTCAAAACCAGGTGGTTGTTCCACATATACTTCTTCCTTAATGAATCCATTCAGGAAAGCACTTTTCACGTCCATCTGAAAAAGTTTAAAGTTATGGAAACAAGCATATGCTAATAATAGCCGTATGGCCTCTAACCTTGCAACTGGTGCATATGTTTCATCATAATCAATGCCTTCTTCTTGATAGTAGCCTTTTGCGACCAGTCTTGCCTTATTTCTTGTGACCTTTCCTTTGTCGTCCAGTTTGTTTCTGAATACCCATTTTGTTCCAATTACTGGATGGTTCTTGGGTCTTGGCACAAGCTCCCATACTTCATTGATTCTGAACTGCTGAAGTTCCTCTTGCATAGCTTCTATCCAGCTTTCATCTGATAAAGCTTCTTCAACATCTTTTGGTTCTATTTCAGATATCAATGCCAAGTTACTGATGTTTTCCTTCTGTTTGGATCTGGTTTTGATACCATCTTCTATTTCTCCAATGATGAGGTTTTTCGGATGACTGGACTTATGTTTTCAGTTCTTATCAAATCTATCCTTCTGAATATCTGCAGACTCTGAATTTTCTGGTTGTTTTTGAATATTGTCTTCTTTTCCATCTTCTATAGAATCTTCAATCTTTTGAGATTCTAAATGATCTTCAGAAGATACATGAATGTTGGGAGGTGATTCAGATTCATCTTTGTGAGTCTGAATGTTTTCTTCAAATCTTACATTCATTATTTCTTCCACAGTCTGAGAATTTTTGTTGAATACCCTGTACGCTTTGCTTGTGGTGGAATATCCAAGTAAGAAACCTTCATCTGCTCTATCATCAAACTTACCAGGGCAATCATTTGAGTTTTTGAGAATAAAGCATTTACAACCAAACACTCGAAAATATGAAATACTAGGCTTTCTACCTTTAAAAAGCTCATAGGGGGTTTTCTCAAGAATGGGTCTGAGAAAGACTCTATTAATAATGTAACATGCTGTAAAAACTGCATCTGCCCAAAAATGAAAAGGAATCCTGCTTTCAATCAACAAAGTTCTTGCCATTTCTTGTAAGGAACGATTTTTCCTTTCCACAATACCATTTTGTTCTGGTGTGTATGGAGTAGAAAAATTATGTTGAAAGCCATTTTCCTCACAGAAGTCTGAAAAACTTTGATTTTCAAATTCTCCCCCATGATCAGTTTTAATGCATGAAATGGTATAGCCCTTTTCATTTTGAACTCTTTTTGCAAATTTCGTAAAGTATGAAAATGCCTCATTTTTATGTACAAGAAAGAACACCCATGTAAATCTTGTGAAGTCATCAACAATAACTAAACAATATCTCTTACCACCAATACTTTGTGTTCTGCTTGGTCCAAACAAGTCCATATGAAGAAGCTGCAAAGCACGATCAGTTGAAACATGATGTATTGATTTGAAATAGCTTCTTACTTGTTTTCCTAGCATACAGGCATTGCATAAGTCTGTCTTTCTGTATTTCAAATCTGGCAAACCTCGAACTAGTTTTTTGTTTGAGATTTTTTAGATTTGTTTCATACTGATATGTCCCAACTTTCTATGCCAAAGATCTTCATCCTCTTTGATTGAGATCAAGCAGTGATTGGAGTTTGGATTAACATCCAAAAGATAAATATTGCCATGTCTTCTTCCTGTGAATGTTTGAGAAGAATCTTTGCTTGTTCTTGAGCATGTATCTTCTTGAAAGTTGATTCTGAATCCTGTATCACAAAGCTGGCTTATACTGATCAAATTGTAGTTGAGTCCTTTTACCAACGACACGTCATTGATTCTTAGTCCTCCAATATCAACTGTTCCTTTGCCGATGATTTGTCCTTTAGTATTTCCTCCAAAAGAAACTTTTCCACCCTTCAGATTTTGAAGATCAGCGAAAATGCTTGGATCTCCTGTCATATGTCTGAGCATCCACTGTCTAGATACCACTTCCTTTTTCTCTTTGTGGTAATCTGCAAGAAATACAACATTTCAAGTTTTCTTTGGTACCCAAATTTGTTTGGGTCCTTGAGTATTAGTATAGGCTGTCTTAACAAAATCTCTTCGAACAGGTCTCCAGACCTTAGGACATTCATTCTCAAAATGTTGCGGATCTCCACATTTTGAGCATCTGAGTACACTCCGGCCAACAGGTTTTACAAAATTCCTTTTGAAATGATTTTTGTAAGCTTGTCTAGGAGGTCTTTGTCTTAATCTCTCCTTGACTTTTGAAAAATCGATTAAGCTATCACTTTCCTTTACAAATCCAAGACCAGATTTGTTATAGTAAGGAATTTGAATGGAAAGGATATGCTTCAAAGTTTCTGAACCCTTTGAAAAATTTAAAATAATTTTTGAAATTTCCTTTTTCAAAACATCATTCTCTTTGGAAAGAAAATCTCGACTTTCCTTGATTTGGTGAAACTCTTTTTGAAGAAAATCGATCCTTTCTTTTTGAGAGACATCCTATTGCTGTAGTGAAGAATTTTCCTTTTTCAAAGAAGAGATTCTTTTAAAAGCAGTCTTGAATTCAAAGCACAATTCATCAATATAGTTTGACACTTCGATAGACATTTCAGAATGTTTTACCTCAATTTTCACTCTAGGATCAGAATCAGAATCTGAGTCTGAATCTGACTTTGCCATCAGACAGACATCTTCATCACTATCTTCACATTCTGTGTCACTCCAGGTTTCTGCCTTTAAAGCCTTCTTTGCTTTCTCGAATTTGGTCTTCTTTTTCAGAAGTGGACAGTTTGGCTTGATGTGTCCACGTTTCCTACAATGAAAGCAAATTATATCCTTTGATCTCTCTGTTTCATCGAGAGACTTCTTGTTCTCAAAAGGCTTCTTCCCTTTGAGGTTTCTTCCTCTGATTATCATTTTCTTGTATTTCTTTATGAAGAGAGCTAGTTCTTCATCATCAACATCTACATCTTCAGTGTCTGCATCAGAATCATCGTTAGTTTTCAAAGCAATTGACTTATTACCTCTGGATTCATTTTGCTCATTCCTTTTCTCAGTTTCATATGATTGAAGAGTTCCAATCAATTCATTCACTGATAGAGGCTTGATCTTTTGTGTCTCGCGAAGAGATGTTTTGATGTTGTCCCACTGTTCTGTCAGTCCTCTCAGAAGTTTGTTTACTTTCAATGCATCTGGGACAGGCTGTTCTTGATAAGCAAGACCGTTTACTATGTCAGTAAACCTGTCATAAAAATCAGCAATTAGTTCTCCAGGCTTCATTTTGAAAGATTCATATTGGCCAAGCAAAATATTGATCTGAGTTTCCTTGGCTTGATTTGTTCCTTCGTACGTAACATAAAGAGTATCCCAGATTTCTTTTGCAGAATCACAAGCAACAATTTTGTTATACTCAATAGGAGATAATGCACAATAAAGAGAATAAATTGCTTTTGAATCTAAAGTCTCTCTTTTAGCTATCTCAGTTTGAGATAGAGGAGGATCTGCTGGCTTGCTTGCATCTGCCTTTTCTTATGAGTCTGAAGACTTTGGGTTGACTCCTCTGATAATAACATCCCATTGCATGTGATCGATTGATTTGATGAATGCCTTCATCTTGTTTTTCCAGATGCTATATTCTTTGCCATCGAAGAATGGTGGTCTGTTGTTACTCTGTCCTTCAATGAGCCCTGGAGCACCATAGCTAGCCATATAGATCGTTAGCTCAGAAGTAAAACACTTCAGTAAAGTGAGCAACCTGCTCTGATACCAATTGATATGACTAGCACGGGTCACCTAGAGGGGGGTGAATAGGTGATCCTAAACAAATCTTTCAAATTTCGCGGAAATGAAATGAAGAATAAAAAAGGTCTGAATAAAATTCAGATTAAAGTACGAAATACTGAAATGCAGAAAGTAAAATGAGAGATGAGGAAAAGGGAATCTGCACATAGATGTATAGTGGTTCGGCTTATGACAAGCATACGTCCACTCTCCCACGCTTACAGCCTACTGGCTGGATTTCACTATGTAAGCAAGAGGAATTTACAGACTTTGAGTCTCAGAACTATTGTGTATGATAGGACTCTCTATCTTCACACAAATACTCTTTACAATGTAATCCTCAAGATCTTGATCTTAAGTTCAGAATGACAAGAGAACAGATTGGAGTAAACTCAGACTTTGGACTTGTTGATACTTGAATCTCTCTACCTTCTGCTGCTCATGTTCTCCTTAAATACTCCTTTTCATCCACACTAGCCGTTGGACAACTCACAGAGAGTCATCTTCCAATCTTCACCTTGGACAGATTTGTAAACTAAGGATTGAGTAGCCGTTAGTTGATAGATTCTGAATCCCACTAATTCTGGTCGCCCATACAATCAGAATCTTGATTTCCAAAAGTAGAGTTTTTGTCCGTTGTAGATCATTCTTGTCTTGGTATTTGATTGTCAATCAATTTGATTACGATTGAACAAACCAATACTTTCCTTTTGTGAAATCCATGCCAGATCACTAGCTGTTATTCTTCGTTCTGAGTTTTGCTTCTGAAGAATTGCTGCATCTTCGTCAGCTTCTGAAAAGTTTCAGCTTCTGCATCTGCTTCTGAAAAATTTCAGCTTCTTTGTCTGTTTCTGAATTTTTTTGAATCTCAGAACTTTAGCTTTTGTGGGTCTTCAAGAACTTATAGAGTCTGAATTATTTCTGCGTCTGAAGAAATATCTCAGAACTTAAATAATTCTTCATAACTTGTAAAATCTGAAAAACTTCATTCTTAGCTTCCTGAACATATATTCCTAAAATGAGAAGGTTCAGAATAAGTATCAGATTTACAAACATTATGGAAGGTTTTGTCAACTTCAAAATTAGTAGGAGTTTTCCTCAACACGGGTCACTCACAAGTGTCAAGTTGTGATTGGGTTTCAGTAAAAAAATAGGTACCACGTCTCCCTATGACGTAATACTAAATGAGCACTGAATACTTTTTCCCTTTCCGATGATATGGATGGCTAAATAGCATATTTTATTACGTGTTAATATTGGTGTATTCTAAAAGTATGTTTACGTATGTGAGAGTTGTAAATTTTACAAAACTAAATAAAATCACTTTACCTGAGCTGAATCATGAATAGTCTCCAAGTGGAGAAGAGCCCGTGTTCGGCGTACAACCATCAAAAAATGGTCAAATGTTCGAACGTCGCAGTCACTTTAGCGGCCGTCCAATCTCCGACCCGAATTCAACAGTGCAGTCGCTGTCTAAAAATTCAAACCCATTTAATTGACAACCACTGTCTTCTGTCTTCTTATCCTTTCGAAAAGAAATCAACCCACTTTAGATTTCTCTTCGAGTTGTTGATAGGTGGGGGCTTACAGCACCTGCGTAATGAACGAATGTCAACTATTCTCGGATAACTTTTGATTAAGTCGATCGAAAGTATCACCACTTTCTTCTGCTAATCAGTTTATTAGCACACGAGCATGACAGTCGAAACATTTTCTACTGTCGAATCTCTTGAACGAGGAACCGTTTGTCAGGTTAGAGACCAGATCCATGCATATCACGTGTTTCGGGCATTCGCTGAAACCTAAAATGAGCTTGATTTGTGGCATCGCCTGACAATAATTTACCGCTTTTTCTGGTTGCAGACATCATTTGAATTATTTACATTTGAGGTGGTACAGCAATGGACTGTGAAGAAGATGGAGCTTCGTCGTGTCCTCCTTTGAAGAGCAGACGTGCATCGATTTCCTTAGATACAGGTGAAGTCTTCACTCTCTTGCGGGCGTCAATCCATCCGTCAATCAAGGATTCTGTCGGGACGCTGCAGTTCGCAAGCAAAATCTTTCCAAATTCTGCCAACAACTTGTGGTGCTCGAGAGGTCAACAAGCGGTTGGCAAGTGTGGATTTTATGCTTTGCTTTGACTTTTGCCTTGCTCTTTTCGTCTTGCTGATGATTTTCGGGATGATGGGATTATCATTGCGTTCAACAAATCTGTTCCTTGTGCAAGACGTTTGAGAAGGTCTGTCACTTTGATTTACTTAATCATGTGGTGGGGTTCATATTGGCATTCGGACAATTATGTTTGGCGTCTTGAAATTTGTGGCAACGACTCTTAAAAGCTTTTACTTTATTCATTTGACATAGGAGTCAAAGTACACGATTTGAACAAGTTTTATGACATCTGGTGGGATTGTCCTACATATTTAAACAAGTTCGCCACCTCATATTATGTTGAATTCATTTCTCTAGATATACGTTTAAGTTGTGTCACATTGTTTCATAAGTTAAATTATGAAAATAGACTTAAGTAGTTTTAAAAAGAAGAAAAAATTTGTCCAAAAATCTTAAATATGTTACACTTTTACCAATTCAGTCCTAAATCTTTTCACTTCTTGCGAATTGAGTGCATGTAACTAATTTTGACTGGAAATCGCTGATGTCGGCCGGCCATGTGGCTCTGACATGGACATTTTAAAATAATATTTTAATAATTTTCGGAATTTTTTTATGGTTTTCTTCTTCTTTTTTTTGGTAAGGGGTTTTTTTCTTCTTCTTTTTTCCTTTTCTTTGCTTTTTTTTTTTTGGTTTTGGACTTAGGGCCGCCAGGGTTGCGGGCTGACCCTCGCCGGCCAACCCTCGCTAGCCTTTAGTCCACCTAAAATTGATTTTTCTGAAAATTAAAAAATTATTAGAATGGTAATGGGAGCTAAAATCACCTTTCATTTCACCTTCATTTCTTTCTTTGAAACATGGCACTTAAACAACATGTTAACCTCATCGATCGAAAATTATCACTCCTCAGCTTCTTGCTCTCAAATATGTTATTTCCCTTTTACGAATGATCGCTTTTCATTTGCTTTATCTCATAATTGCGATTGACACCACTCTTTTGAAAAGCTGATTTCCTTATTATATTGAGGAATCCATTTAATTAGGTAAATTATAAGCCCACAAAAAAATACTTATTGACTTAATAAATCAGATAAGACGCGAGTGAAAACCTAAATAAGTATCCCAGAATATGAAATTACTTGCACCTAGTGATGCAGGCAAGTCAAGCTAGCAGCGTTCTCCTAAACCACACGCATCTCATTTCTCGAAAGAAACCTGAAAAGAGAGAGAAGATGAACATGTTTTTTTTTTTGGCTACACCAAGTTGTACGCTCGAGCCAGTCCTCCTCCACTGCACTGGTCTTGCCACAATGCACAATGCACTTTTGGGAGGGCATTCCCCTTCACTTGCTTGCGGCATCATTAGTAATGATTCATTACGCACTGATTTGCGCAAACGCGCTTATAACAACTTATATGGTCGACAGCGGCATGATTAATCTCGACGAACGCCATTATTTCTGAACACACCATCTCAGTTGAGTGGTAATCAATAACCAAAGATGGTGCAAGACTTACAAGATAAGTCTTTGGGCAATCTACTGTTTGTCACTGCTTGAGATTCGATCTAAATGCTTGGCCTTCGATCCGCATTGAAAGAAAAGATCGAGAAAAATAGTCAATCAGAGCAAGTTTGACTATATATTAGTTGGTACCCATCTAATCAAACATATTATACTAAAAGTAATATTTGCACATCAAATGCATTACACAGGGAGTCTTTTTCTTTTTTCCAAGTGAAAAATCAAAAGTCTTTGCAAAAAAAAGTAAAAGTTTTGAGAAAAATCTCTTGACAATAAGTAGTAAAAATGACCTATGAGAATGAAAAAATATCTTTAGAAAGAATCAAGAGAAATTTTTTTAAAAATATTACATGGATATAGATATTACGTCTATTTAGTAATATCTAAAGTAACAAAGAGTAAAAGTAACTCTACAAGAATGATAAAGTATTACATATAACTTCACGTAAAATTGACTCTATTATGCATGATATGTGATATGATCTATTTACAGAAAAAATAACTCACAAATCTATAGAATAAGGTGGAGCAAAAGATTGACTTTGTGCTTATAATAGAATGCACCAAACAAACAAAGTAAAGGTCCATTATTCTTAATTCTTTCCCTAAGCTCCATTCTATTTTGCTTAGTCTCCTTGTATTTCCTAGTTATCTATTAAGTAATCCTCACAAATTAAGCTACTATCATATTCGTTATCACTTTCATCCACAGGTTTGTAATAAGAGTCATCTTCTCAATTGTAATCTTCTACCTCGACGGTAGTCTCCAACTAGACTAGTTAAATGGGTGAATTGGGTCGAATTTGGACGGGTTAAAAATGGCTCCGATCAAAATTAACCCATATTGATCCCATTTCTATATAATATAATTTTAGCGACCCATACTCTATCCAAATCTAATAGAGGTTCAATTCTTAACATTTTTTCCTCTTATATTTGGAAAATAAAATACTAAAAAAAGTAATTGAAAACAAATTAGACTTGAAAAAAATTAGCAATATAAATTACTAAAAAATTTGACGAATCGACCTAACGGAACAAATCATTGTTATTTCTCGTAATGCTAGAAATTTGATCTAATTTAACAGAAGATACCATATTTGAAAAGATATATATGACGTAATTTCTACTCTCATAAAAACTAAAAGATCATAATATACTCAAGGATTTGAAAATACTCAGACCAATCATAACGTTAAGAGGAAAAGTAAGGAAATGTACCAAATAACAACAAAGGATTAGGTTTTACATATTCAGCCCAATTATTTTTTAAAGCATGTAAATGTTGATAATTTAGATTATCATGTTCACGTGAAATTTTGTCATCGAGATGAAATGTGCTTATAATTTAAGGAGACGGTTAAACTTGACAAAAAAGAGTCTTTTGTTAGACATTATTAAGTCTTTACTACTTGCTAAGTGTACGGATGACTAAAGCCTGCTGCATCATTCAATAGGATTGCGGATATATTAACTACATAGGTTTGAACTTGCATACATCGTGTGGTTCTATTTTCTAATTTCCTCCAAAAGAAAAAGAAAACCAAGTAGTAAAAGTGTCCAATACCCGATTGTAACTCTATGGACGGATGGGTTTTTGCCTCTTCAAGGGGGTCTAACGAATAGTTTTGAATCTTCACCCGTGCTACTCAATATTGACCAAGTTCATTGATTGACATTTTTAGGCTAGAAGTGATACTGTCTGGGACCTGCTCCCAGAACCCTTTTGCTTAAATGGGCTGATGAAACTACAAAAGCGAAACAGGTAATTTCCCTACGAGGAAGACAGAGCAGTCTTAGTAGTGCAAAGTGAACGGACAGAGATTGGTGAGTTTGGTTTGAAAGCTGCGAACGCGATGGACCAAGTCCAAAAGGGCAAAACACTTTTTCGTATCTGATGTTGTGGTTGCATCTGCACATGTTGATTGTGTTATCAGCACCTATTATTTCTCCATTTTCTTTTCTACTTTCAAAAAGGAAAAGCAATGCCAACATCGGACAGGTTTTGTGACAACAGCCGCCAGAATGATTGCCTCGGAGGGGATGAGATCTTCTGTTTTCGTCCCTATTTCACTTCGGTATCTCACTCATCCAAACTATTAATCCAAGTTTTATTTTTTTTGGCCAGAAAACTATTAATCCAAGTTGAGAAGTACTTTTATGAAGCTTTCAACCAATGTACTGCCTTAGCGACTCACTGGCCCAACTTAAGCCCCAAGTGCTATAGACTTTCTGGGCAGACTTCAATAAAGGCATTTAGTGAGAAAGATCGGCTAGGCCCGAGCCAAGTTCAGCTCGAACCAACCCAAAGGTTTGTCAAATAAAAATTTTATGATGAGCAAACTTGGCCAATAGGCTCAACTTTAAGGTGTGGCCTGACCGCCATTGATCACTTCTAAGGTCTAGCTCCAATTACAAGATTTGTGAGCCAAAAGGATTTTTAGAAAGTGTATGCAAGTTCAAGAACTTGATGAGACAAATTATAAGTTCAGAGACTTGATTAAACGGATTAAAAGTTCAAAGATTTGATTAAATATATACAAATTAAAATACCAAATTTACATGCACCCATGAGAAAAGGGCTTCAGCAGTGTGATAAGTTTGTGTATTTGTATATATTTATCAAAATATAGACAAATTCAAATATGTAATATAATTGTTGAGATGCATGAGTAAGTTATGTTAGAAAAGTCCCAAATTAGAGAATTTGTGTAATGTGGAGCAGCCGATATCCTAATTGATCCATAACTCATTAATTAGTTTAAGCTTTTTAGTGAAAGTTGGTCTAACAGGATATGTGGAGGGCCTTAGATTTGGACTCTCTTTAGGCGATTTCCATAGGCAAAGGTATCTGGTTTCTGCTACACACTCCCAATATAAGGTCTCAAAGCCGATGGTAGATTGTTAGGCCCCAACCTGTTTTGGTGTTTGGTGAATATTTTAAGGAAGGAATTTGGTGATGAACGCGGTTTCCGGGCAGTTGGGTATTGTGGCATAATAATGTGGTCCCAACGACAGCTTATAAGGATACTTGAATTAAGAGAGAGCAAACCCAACACTGAGCTCACACGTGAAAGAGAAATTGTTGAAATGCACTAGTGAGTTGTATTAAAGAAAAAATCTCATATCAGTAAATTGGTGTGGTATGGAGTAGTTAATATATTCTATTTGGCTCATGACTCATTGATTCGAGCTTTGGAGTGAAAGTGAGTTCAATTAGATATGTTGATAAGCTCAGACTTGGGCTCTCCCTTAGTGATTTCCCCAAGCGAATTTATTGAGCTTCTGCTGTGTGCTCTTAGCATTTACTATGACAATATTCTTCTTCAATTTTCTCATACTTATTTTGATATTCCAAGAATATGAAAACTAGGGGTGTCAATGGGTTGGGTAGGGTTAGGTTTTGATGATACCCTACTTGACCCAAAATCTACAGGGTAATGCTTGACCTGCCCAGACCCATACCAAGATCCTGTTCAGCATACAACCCAAGGGTCAAGTCAAGTCGAACCGGGTCGGACGGTTTTTTTTTTTTTTGCAGATAGATTGCAACCTCAATCAAGAGGACCTCGGCATCATAATTCTTGTAAAGCTTATGTTTTCTCCCCCTACAGGTTTAAGACCTTCCTCAACAAACTATAACAATACTTGAGAAAATCATCTGATTGGAAGGGGAACAAGAAAGCACAAAAAATTCATAAACAAAGACTAAGTTACACGAATGAAGAATATGACAGGATCATGCCATGCTCCGAATATCTATACTTGTACGGTCATATCGGTATCAACACACACCATGCAAGATCTCGTTTCTCCAACCCCCAAAAGAGTTAGGACGAATGTTTCTCTTCAAGACTTCCTCTGTGCTTGAATCGACTAGCTCTATTCAACAATCGACTGATTTGGATCCCTCAAAACTAGCGTCGTCACTCTTGTTCTGTCCATACAAGCCTTTCTTCGGTTCAATTCTCGAGCTCCAAACAACCAAAAGAAACCACCAGCTTCAATAATGGAGACGCTCAATTCACGCCTCAGTTTAGGAACAATTGACACCCAAAAACAGCAACTTCAGTTTTCAGCCACCAGACAAAAAAAAAGGGAAAAAGAAGAAAGAAAAGGAAAGGGATTGCAACGTCAGGCAAATTTTTTTTTGTTTTTTTAATAACCAAGGTGTCCGCGCGGCCGGCGAGCTTGCGTTCAAACCAGCGGTGAAGCCCGACTAGTCCTCGGGGGGGCTAGCGCAGCATCCCACCGCCACGACCCTCCACTTAAATCACCGGCACCTACGAGTTTTGAACCCAGGACCTCTCGTGAAAGGAAATAAACGCAAACCATCACGGCCACCGATGGGTGGGGCAGCTTACATGAGCCGAAAGAAGCATCGATTGGATGGGGGGAAGCACCAGGTCTGGAAATCGTTCAAAAACCCAAGAGAAGAAGAGAGGCAAAGGAAGATAGTCGAAAAAGCTTCCAATTAGGAGTTGAACGAACTCAGAAAGAGAGACCGGAAGTGAAGAGGAGAAGGAGCTCGAATTGAATATGTGCTCTTTGGGAGATCAAACTGGATTTTTGCAAAAGATAGAAGAGGGAGTGATTCAACTGAGAACACAACAAAGTTCAAGTATACACAAGCAAGAGCGAGCTTAGAGAGAGAGAGAGAGAGAGAGAGAGAGAGAGAGAGAGAGAGAGAGAGAGAGAGAGAGAAATTACTGGCAGCACTGTGGGCGACGGCCAGCAGTGATGGACTAACAGCTGAGCTATAGGTGAGTCCAGGGAGGGAGCGAGCAAGCGAGCGTTGCAGGGAAGGTAGGATTTCGTCAGGCTCTGCAGTTGTGTAGAAAGAGAGAGAGAGAGGAGAGAGAAGGGGAGAGATGAAAGAGAGAGAGGGAGATGTGTGGACTGTGGCCCATGGATACTCTCGCAGTGTCGATAGGTCGGACCGGTCCCTACCCTAATCCAGTAATACTCACACCTAAAAGCCCTACCCAAAGATGATAAGGCCCAACTCCAAAATAACCTAAATTTTAGGGTTCAATTGGGCCAGCATGAGTCGGGCCGAGCTGATTATAAGTAAATCAAGAAAGAGATTCTTCTACTTGTATCATCTCTTTCTCGCCTCTCTTCAAAATGCTATCAAAATTTTACGTTTAAAATGTGGGTTATGTTAACGATTGTCCTTCAGGCATCTGCCTGAGATATTTATTAATAAATGTTTTGATCTCTAAAGTTGTGGTTCTATTGAACACGAGAAAAATAGTGGATGGAAAACTATGAAGTTACTTTTAAATGGTTTCTTAAATCAATGGAGGTATCTTTACAAAATCCTTAAAATATGTGGATGAGAGGAAACGCATGTAGATTAATCAATTCTATATGGGTAAGAATAAGCATAATTTATACATCAAACTTCGTTCATCTACATAGTATATCTATTGATGGAATAATTATCAAATCAATCATAAACATATTGAATGAATTAAGGGTGATCATAGTTCCGGGGTATAGCCTAGAACTGGATCGGTGGGAACCTATCTGGTTCCAGGTACCACGGTATGTAAGGCAGGTTCCATGTTCTAAAAATTGAGGAACCTGTATCAACGGGTAAGTTTCAGATTCTAGGTAGATGGAATCTGGAACCTGGAACCTGAAATAAGTTTTTGTGTTTTTCTTAGTTTATGTCTTCGCACAATCCTATGGTATTACATGGCATTCGACAGTGAGTGTATATTATGGAACCACTAATTTGAGCTTCCATTTTATGACTAAGACTGTGACAGTCCGGATTTTAGCCCATTTTTGGGGTTTATAAAAACGCGCGATTTCTCAGTGTGCTTATAGTAGAATCTCGCCCGAGAACTGATCAGTCTCGGTTATTATTTTAAACTAGAGATTTCGCTAGAATTGCACTCGATCGAATTTGGCCATTAATTAGACCCCGAACTTGGCAATCGATTTCCGGGAGTTTCGGGACGAAATAAATTGGACGGTGTCGATATTATTGTGGCCAGCATCGAGATTGTCAGGAATAGTGGAAAAGTGGATTTTTGGATCGGGTGTGGATTTGGACTGGTAGACCTCCCTCGTAGTGTGGTTTGGGTTGTTTTATTTTGACCGTGTGCCTTAGAATTTTGTCGGGATTTATTATGGATTATTAGGCCTTTTTCTGGATTTGAATCGGGACCGATAGGTCGATTTTTAGTTTGGACCGTGTCCGTTAGTTCGCGCTTAAATTCAAAATTTTAAGCTTTCCCCTCTCTTTCTCTCTTCTCTCTCTCTCTCTCTCTCTGCGAAACACCCCTCCCGCGCGTGACCTTCTCTCTCTCTCTCTCTTCCCCTCTGCCACACGCTACACCCATGCGCACGTCCCGTCTCCCCCTCTGCCCATGCAGACCTAGCCCACTCCCCTCTGTCTCTCTCTTCTCTCTCCTCTCTCCTTCTTTCTCTTTCTCTTCTCTTTATTCTCTCTCCTCCCTCTTCCTTCTCGGCCGACTGTCTCTGCCGTTCTGGTTCTGCTCGCCGACGCCGCCTAAGCCCGTCGCCTCGCCATGCCGCCTCACCGTCCGTCCCGCCGCCGTACCGTCAGCCGGTCGTCGCCCTAACCGGCTGCTCTCTCTTTCTCCCTGTCCTCCGCCCTTACTCGCGGCGCGAGCTTGCCGTTTGTCCCACCGCCGCGAGCTCCGCTCGCCGGACCGCCAGCAGCTCGCCGCCGCCTGCTGCTCCGGCGACGGTGCAGCCGCCCTGCCCCAGGGCGAGCCCCGCTGCCCCCCAGCCCTCCTCTCGGCTGACCTCTCTCCCTCACCCCTCGGCTGACCTCTCTCCCCCCCTCTTTGGTCCGCCGCCGCCACGCCTGTCACGGCCCGGCGCCACCCAGTCGTTCGGCCTGCCCGTTGCTCGCCGGCCCCGTCGCCCTCTGCCGTTCCCCCTCAGCCAGCAGCCTTCCTCTCCCGCTCGCCCTCACCACCCTCCCGGTTGTCTCTCCCTCCCCTCAGAGCCTCGCCCGGACCAGCTCGCCGCCGCTCGCCATCCTTCCGCCGTCGCCGACCAGCCAGTCGGCCAGCCAACCAGCTCGCCGGCCAGCTCGCCCAAGCTCGCCCAGCCCCCCCTCGACCAGCCGCTGCCCGTCGCCGTGGCGTCGCCGTTGCTGTCGCCGGCCAGCCAGCTCGTCGGCCGGCCGGCCAGCCGACCGGCTAACCAACCGGTCAGCCAGCCAGCTTGGCTCACGGCCAAGTCACCTCGGGCCGTGGCCGAGCCCGTTGCCCGCGCGCAAGCCGCGCGCCCGTCGCCGTGCCCATGCCCGCGCCCGAAGCCCAGGCGCATTGCCCGTTCAGCCGGTCCGTTGCCCGGGCACATTGCCCATCCGCCCATCCGTGCGCCCGGGGCACGCCGCGCGTTCGCCGCGCCCGCGCACCGGGCACACCGATCGGCCATTGTGCCCACTTTGGCCGGTCAGCGCGCCCGTGTGGCCCACGCCCGCGCCCAGTCAGAACTTCTCACCCCGGCAATTTTGAGCCCGAGCCGACTTTTCCTGGGCCAAAATTTGGTAAGTGACTCCCTAAACCTTACTTAGTACATTGGGTATTATTAGACTTGTCCAGGGGATAATTAGTACCGGTTTAGGAGCTTAATGCGGAGTGTGGACAATTTTAGTACGTGCTTTATTAATAGATTAAATTGGGAAAATTGTTGGGCTAATTGATATTGTTGTTGTGACTTTCGTGGGTGGACTTGAGGCTAGTATGTGGTAGGCGTGAATGACGAGTTTGTGGGCAAGTGAGATGGGCTGTGATGTGAAGTGGGTGTTTATTGACTTTTCTCGGGTTAGACGGCTAGGGCGTGATTTTAATTTATTTATATTGTGATTTAATTAGATTATATTATACTTTAATTGTGCTAATTAAATCGGATAGTAATCTACTTGATTTGGGGAAAATAATGTGTGACCGACTTGAACGTCGGGTTTGTGGTTGAAGTGGTGAATTGTGGATTGGACCGAGTTTGTGCATTTGAGCTGTTTGATGCAATTTGACATGATGAATTGATATGGCGAACTGTGTTGTGGTGCATGTGCATGTGAAAAAGCCCGGATCGATCGGAGGGCTGCCAACCTGAGGCGTAGGTTACGCGGGTGTGGCAAATGAGGCATGACTAGACCTGAGGCGTAGGTTACGCGGGTCATTGGAAAGGAAAAGTGTCCTGAGGCGTGGTTACGCGGGACCGAGCCCGGCTTGATCTGAGGGCTGAGCCTGAGGCGCAGAGGCGCGGGCTGTGAGATGGGGCCTGAGGCGTAGTGGCGCGGGCTGTGAGAAAGGACCTGAGGCGCAGTGGCGCGGGTCGTGAGAAAGATGTTCGACCATGCATGCGATTTAAGTGTGATTGAAATGGCTGGTTGAGCGTGATTGAATTGGCTGGTTGAGGGTGACTGATTTGGCTGGTTGAACGTGTGATTAAAACGGCTGGTTGAGCGTGTGATTGAAATGGCTGGATAAGCATGACTGAATTGTCTGGTTGAGCGTGCGATTGAATTGGCTGGTGGAATGTGTGATCGAATTAGTAAGTTGAATGGTGTGCAAGTGTGGTTGGCATTTGAGCAGTCGCAATGTGCTATTTAGTTACTATTACTGCATTACTATGTTATGACTAACATGCAAAGTCGGCATGGGTTGATGGCAAGGTGAGTATAATGATGCAAATTTTGTATGTTATGGGGTAGATTACATGGATAACTTGTCTGGGTACGCATTGGCCTATGTGGGGTATAGGGGGTTGCTTATTGAGACTCGTTCTCACAGTTATTATATAACCATTTCAGAGCCGCGACCATGAGTGATGGGAGACACTGCAAGAGTATTTCGAAGTTCGAGGACGGGTCAAGCACCCGGCATTTGAGTCCCCTATTTGTAGAGGAGTTAAGTTTGCTGCTATTGTCCCTTTTTGAGAATTGTGGTTCTGCTGTTGTGGCTTAGCTTGGAAACTGTCCTTTGTGGACGTAGTATGTATTTGTCAAGTGTAGAAATTCTAGTTATTGTTTTGTGCTTTGCTACCCATCGTCATTATTAATTGTCCGGGTAGTTTCTATTTGTTTCCGCATATGCTTAATCTCTGATATTTTGGGTTGGGTCGGCGACGTATCTGGGACGTCGCATTCAATGTTCGACCATCGAGGGATGATTGCGCGCTCGTAGGGTGCGGGGCGTGACATCCCTGTTGAATTGGTATCAGAGCAAGGTTAGCTCGAACCAAGTCGGTCGAAGCCTGGAGTGATAAGGAGCGATGACTTTGGGGTAGACAGTTAAGGTGACTCGCCTGCTATGCGTACCCCAGACAGTGTGATTGTGATTTCTAAGTGATTGTTGTGCAATATATGTGAGGTGCAGGTGCGTCGGGACTTGAGGTAAGTGCACGAACTTGTTGGCTATGATTGGGTGTTATTTGTGATTGGCTGCCTGTTGAATGATTTGTGTTGTGATTCATTGCCTAAGGCTTAGACTGGTATAGTTGGCCTAGGTCTTTAATTCCCGAGGGGAATTATAGCAGGTAAGTGGGTGGTGTGACCCTGTGAGTATGAGAGGTCGAGGTCGAGGTCGAGGTCGAGGTTGTGTAGGTCCGCAAGTTGGAGTTTTGAGGGATCCAAGATGGGATGAGACTTCGAGGGCAAGCGAGGAAGTTGGAATTTTAAGGGAAAAGCAGATTGAGGAGCGAAATGCGACCGTTTCTTCTGATGCTGAGGCCACTATTGTCGTTGTCAATGAGAATGACGGGAATTATAGGTATAATAGAAATGTTGGGAATCAAGGTCAATGGCAAGTTATTGCAGTCAGACGGATGCATTAGTTGAGTGGAAAATTCTTGAAATTTAAACTTGCAAGATTCGATGGGAAGAGATGACCCTAAGGCTACAGTACTTTGAGTAGAGGAGAGGCTTTTGAGGTATTCGGGTGCACTGATGAGGAAAAAGTGACCCTGACTATGCATCAACTCTAGGGAAATGCAAGTGATTGGTAAGAGGACCCCCGAAGTAGGCTATTTTGAAAGGCATAATTTCAAGCTGGATGTCGTTATCGAGGCCTTCAATGGGAGGTACTTTCAGAGAGTGCGTGAGGACAGAAAATGACAAAGTCTCTTGGGCTTTGTTAAAATTGAATGTCAATGGAGCAGTACGAGGTCAAATTGTGAGATTGCCTAAGTACGCACTAAAGATGGTCAAGGACCATGTGGATGGGACAAGGCGGTTTCAAGATGGATTGGAATCGGAATTTCACAATCAGTTGGTACTTTTGGGGTCTCAAGGAATTACAACGAGTGGTATGAGAGAGTTTGATGGGTGACACGGATAAGAGTGAAAGGACGGCTGCTTCTGGATCGCGGTTCGCGCCGGCTAGGGACAATGGAAACTGTGGAAGGAAGCCTATGACAAAGAAACAGAAATTGTCCCTCTAGTAAGAAAGAACTTTGGAAAACCGAGCTGCTACTTCAACGCTGCATGTCGGTCTTATGGAAAGAGACATAGGAATGGCCACTGCCAAGGTAGAAGTGGAGCTTGTTGTTGATGTGGACAGTAAAGTTATCAGATGAGAAATTGTTGAACCGAATGGTTAGGTCACTAATGCAATCGCGGTGACCGCAGGTAGGACGTTAAGCGGAAACTGCCCCGCAGAATAATTAGAATCGATTTAAGGATTTATAGATTACTGATGCAATCGTAGTAACCGTGGGTAGGTCATCAACCGGGAGCTGTCCCGCAGATTAATCGGAATCGACTACGGACGTAAGGAAATGTGTAGGTTGTGGTTGGGAAGGAAGCGGAGGATGCGCCTTGAGGATCTAGATGCACTATGTGATGGTGTTTGGTACAATAGGAGATGATTTTGAAATTATTACTTGGATGATTACGTACGGCGTGTTATCACTTATGGTGAACAGGCGCAATTAATTTATGGATTTCTGATTCACTAATGATTTTCTTGGACGAATTCGAAAGGATGAGTTATGCTTGGAAATTTTGGATATTATAAAGAACCGGGGTGATTTGTTTTGGGAGACTGTTAAATTGAAATTGGATGGATTGAACTTATCCTTGAGGTGTATGATGATAATTATTTTGTGGCTGACTTATTGGTTGAGGAATCAAGGCCAAAGGACATAGCTGAAGTGTGAAATCTTCCCGATGTCTTTCCTCAGGAATTGCCGGGACTACCACCTGATCGAGAAGTGGAAATTGTAATCGAGTTAGCCTTGGAATGGAACCAATCTAAAGAGCACTCTTTTTGAATGTCGTGGTCGGAGTTGAAAGGATTGAAGGTTCAAATGCAAGGGTTGTTAAACAAAGGTTTTATTCGTCTGAGTGGGTCTCCATGGGGAGCGCCAGTTTTATTTGCGAGGAAGAAGAACGGATCGTTAAGGTTATGTATTGGCTATAGACCGATGAAACAGGTGACTACTAAGGATAAACGCCCTGTGCCAAGAGTAAATGACCGGTTCGACTAGTTACAAGGGACATCAATGTTTTGTAAGATAGACTTGAGGACTGGTTATCACCAATTGAGGATCAAGAAGGAGGATGTATCGGAGTCGGCAATTAGGACGAGAAATGGACACCACGAGTTCATGGTGATGCCTGTTTGAACTGACAAACGTCCCTGCAGCTTCTACGGACGTAATGAGTTGGGCATTTGAGGAATTTCAGGATCGGTTTGTAAATGTGGTTATAGATGGTATTCGGGTATGCTCAAGGATTCCTGCTAAGCATGAGTTACATTTAGAAAAAGGGTTCTACGGACTATAAGGAAATACGCACTCTACGCTAAGTTTTATAAATACGAATTCTGGCTTCATTGAGTGGAGTTCTTAGGACATATGATACTCGGGGAAGGAATTGTGGTGGATCCAGCAAAGACTGAAGCTGTTAGGAATTGGCTAAGATCGACAGTGGTAATCGAGGTTCGGAGGTTCTTGGGTCTGGCAAGTCATTACAAACGCCTCATGGAAGGGGTTTTTAACGTCAGTAACACTGTGGACACGTTTGCAAAAGAAAGAAACGAAAATTGAATGGGCGGATAACTACAAAATGAGTTTTCAGGATTGAAACAGAGTTCGACAATCACGCCAGTGTTGACGGCCTGGTTAAGTCAGGGAGAATATGAAATCTACAGTGATGCAGCATTAAGAGGACTCAAATGTGCGTTGACACAAAGTGGAAGAGCAGTGCCATGCGCATCGCGACAAATGAGACCGCATAAGCCGAAGTGTCTGACTCATGGTTTGGAATTAGCTGCAATTATTTTCGCTCTTAAGATTTGGGGGTATAACCTGTGTGGGGAGGAATTGCAAATTTATACAGATCATCGAAGTTTAAAGGTATCGGCTTTTCCAAAAAAAAAAAAGAGCTTAGCATGAGACAACACCATTGGATGGAACTCCTTAAGGACTATGACTGTAATATTTTATATCGTCCCGAAAAGGCTAATGACGTAGCGGATGCATGGAGTTGGAAATCGAGCATCACGCCTGTGACAGTCAAAGAATGGACCCTGCTGGAGGGAATTCGGGATTTGGAATTTAAGTGTGAAGCGAGTTATATTTAGAGTCTGTTTACCGTATTGGGGATTAAACTGGAAATCCAGACTAAGATTAAGGCTCTACAATCAACGGACCTGGAGATTTAGAAGATTTGAGTATGGATACCACGGAAAGGAAATTGAACTTTTAGGTATTCGAGGATGAGATTATGAAGTTCCGTGATCGGATATGCGTACCCAATGATGCAGAATTAAAAGAAAAGATTTTGTCGGAAGTACATCGTAGCAACTACAGTATTCACCCGGGTAGTACGAAATGTATCAGAACTTGTGACGATATTATTGGTGGAATAATATGAAAGTGGACGTGGCTAAATGTATGGCTAAGTGTTTCACATGCCAACAGGTGAAGGTGCAATATTGCAAGCCGGGTGGATTGTTGCAACCATTGGAAGTTCTCGAGGGGTAATGGGATTACTGAGAAATCAAAGGGGTCATGATTCAATTTGAATAGTAGTCGACTAATCGACAAAGTGAGCGCATTTTGTGCCAGTATGAAAGAACTACGCCTTGGAGAAGTATGCCGAGATTCACGTGCGACAAATAGTCCGTCTGCACGAAGTGCCAGTGACGATCACCTCGGACCGTGATCCTAAGTTTACTACCGCTTTTTGGAAAAGTCTTCATACGGCATTAGGAACGAGGTTACAGTTTAGAACGGCCTATCATTCGCAGACGGATGACCAATCTGAGAGGACGATTCAGACTTTGGAAAATATGCCACGAGCACGTGTACTGGATTTTGGGGAAATTGAAAAGAATGATTGCTCTTGGTGGAATTTGCTTGTAACAATAACTATCAGCAGAGTTTTATAATGGCACCGTTTAAGGCATTATATGGCAGGATTTGCAGAACGCCGGTTTGTTGGGATGAAGTGGGTGAGATGGGCATCATGGGTCCCAAGTTGGTTTATTAGTCAATTGAAACAGCCAAGGCGCGATGTGGAAAGGTGAAAAGTTGATGCGACACCAGTACCCCATTTGTTTGAGTAGTCGGGTTGGATTGTAAATTTCGAGGACGAAATTTTTGTAAGGGGGGAAGAATTGTGACAGTCCGGATTTTAGCCCATTTTTGGGGTTTATAAAAATGCGCGATTTGTCAGTGTGCTTATAGTAGAATCTCGCCCGAGAACTGATCAGTCTCGGTTATTATTTTAAACTAGAGATTTCGCTAGAATCGCACTCGATCGAATTTGGCCGTTAATTAGACCCCGAACTTGGCAGTCGATTTCCGGGAGTTTCGGGACGAAATAAATTGGACGGTGTCGATATTATTGTGGTCAGCATCGAGATTGTCAGGAATAGTGGAAAAGTGGATTTTTGGATCGGGTGTGGATTTGGACTGGTAGACCTCCCTCGTAGTGTGGTTTGGGTTGTTTTATTTTGACCGTGTGCCTTAGAATTTTGTCGGGATTTATTATGGATTATTAGGCCTTTTTCTGGATTTGAATCGGGACCGATAGATCGATTTTTAGTTTGGACCGTGTCCGTTAATTCGCGCTTAAATTCAAAATTTTAAGCTTTCCCTTCTCTTTCTCTCTTCTCTCTCTCTCTCTCTCTGCGAAACACCCCTCCCGCGCGTGACCTTCTCTCTCTCTCTCTCTCTCTCTCTCTTCCCCTCTGCCACACGCTACACCCATGCGCACGTCCCGTCTCCCCCTCTGCCCATGCAGACCTAGCCCACTCCCCTCTGTCTCTCTCTTCTCTCTCCTCTCTCCTTCTTTCTCTTTCTCTTCTCTTTATTCTCTCTCCTCCCTCTTCCTTCTCGGCCGACTGTCTCTGCCGTTCTGGTTCTGCTCGCCGACGCCGCCTGAGCCCGTCGCCTCGCCATGCCGCCTCACCGTCCGTCCCGCCGCCGTAACGTCCGCCGGTTGTCGCCCCAACTGGCTGCTCTCTCTTTCTCCCTGTCCTCCGCCCTTACTCGCGGCGCGACCTTGCCGTTTGTCCCACCGCAGCGAGCTCCGCTCGCCGGACCGCCAGCAGCTCGCCGCCGCCTGCTGCTCCGGCGACGGTGCAGCCGCCCTGCCCCAGGGCGAGCCCCGCTGCCCCCCAGCCCTCCTCTCGGCTGACCTCTCTCCCTCACCCCTCGGCTGACCTCTCTCCCCCCCTCTTTGGTCCGCCGCCGCCACGCCTGTCACGGCCCGGCGCCACCCAGTCGTTCGGCCTGCCCGTTGCTCGCCGGCCCCGTCGCCCTCTGCCGTTCCCCCTCAGCCAGCAGCCTTCCTCTCCCGCTCGCCCTCACCACCCTCCCGGTTGTCTCTCCCTCCCCTCAGAGCCTCGCCCGGACCAGCTCGCCGCCGCTCGCCATCCTTCCGCCGTCGCCGACCAGCCAGTCGGCCAGCCAACCAGCTCGCCGGCCAGCTCGCCCAAGCTCGCCCAGCCCCCCCTCGACCAGCCGCTGCCCGTCGCCGTGGCGTCGCCGTCGCCGTTGCTGTCGCCGGCCAGCCAGCTCGTCGGCCGGCCGGCCAGCCGACCGGCCAACCAGCCGGTCAGCCAGCCAGCTTGGCTCACGGCCAAGTCACCCCGGGCCGTGGCCGAGCCCGTTGCCCGCGCGCAAGCCGCGCGCCCGTCGCCGTGCCCATGCCCGCGCCCGAAGCCCAGGCGCATTGCCCGTTCAGCCGGTCCGTTGCCCGGGCACATTGCCCATCCGCCCACCCGTGCGCCCCGGGCACGCCGCGCGTTCGCCGCGCCCGCGCACCGGGCACGCCGATCGGCCATTGTGCCCACTTTGGCCGGTCAGCGCGCCCGTGTGGCCCACGCCCGCTCCCAGTCAGAACTTCTCACCCGGGCAATTTTGAGCCCGAGCCGACTTTTCCTGGGCCAAAATTTGGTAAGTGACTCCCTAAACCTTACTTAGTACATTGGGTATTATTAGACTTGTCCAGGGGATAATTAGTACCGGTTTATGAGCTTAATGCGGAGTGTGGACAATTTTAGTACGTGCTTTATTAATAGATTAAATTGGGAAAATTGTTGGGCTAATTGATATTGTTGTTGTGACTTTCGTGGGTGGACTTGAGGTTAGTATGTGGTAGGCGTGAATGACGAGTTTGTGGGCAAGTGAGATGGGCTGTGATGTGAAGTGGGTGTTTATTGACTTTTCTCGGGTTAGACGGCTAGGGCGTGATTTTAATTTATTTATATTGTGATTTAATTAGATTATATTATACTTTAATTGTGCTAATTAAATCGGATAGTAATCTGCTTGATTTGGGGAAAATAATGTGTGACCGACTTGAACGTCGGGTTTGTGGTTGAAGTGGTGAATTGTGGATTGGACCGAGTTTGTGCATTTGAGCTGTTTGATGCAATTTGACATGATGAATTGATATGGCGAACTGTGTTGTGGTGCATGTGCATGTGAAAAAGCCCGGATCGATCGGAGGGCTGCCAACCTGAGGCGTAGGTTACGCGGGTGTGGCAAATGAGGCATGACTAGACCTGAGGCGTAGGTTACGCGGGTCATTGGAAAGGAAAAGTGTCCTGAGGCGTGGTTACGCGGGACCGAGCCCGGCTTGATCTGAGGGCTGAGCCTGAGGCGCAGAGGCGCGGGCTGTGAGATGGGGCCTGAGGCGTAGTGGCGCGGGCTGTGAGAAAGGACCTGAGGCGCAGTGGCGCGGGTCGTGAGAAAGATGTTCGACCATGCATGCGATTTAAGTGTGATTGAAATGGCTGGTTGAGCGTGATTGAATTGGCTGGTTGAGCTTGACTGATTTGGCTGGTTGAACGTGTGATTGAAACGGCTGGTTGAGCGTGTGATTGAAATGGCTGGATAAGCATGACTGAATTGTCTGGTTGAGCGTGCGATTGAATTGGCTGGTGGAATGTGTGATCGAATTAGTAAGTTGAATGGTGTGCAAGTGTGGTTGGCATTTGAGCAGTCGCAATGTGCTATTTAGTTACTATTACTGCATTACTATGTTATGACTAACATGCAAAGTCGGCATGGGTTGATGGCAAGGTGAGTATAATGATGCAAATTTTGTATGTTATGGGGTAGATTACATGGATAACTTGTCTGGGTACGCATTGGCCTATGTGGGGTATAGGGGGTTGCTTATTGAGACTCGTTCTCACGGTTATTATATAACCATTTCAGAGCCGCGACCATGAGTGATGGGAGACACTGCAAGAGTATTTCGAAGTTCGAGGACGGGTCAAGCACCCGGCATTTGAGTCCCCTATTTGTAGAGGAGTTAAGTTTGCTGCTATTGTCCCTTTTTGAGAATTGTGGTTCTGCTGTTGTGGCTTAGCTTGGGGACTGTCCTTTGTGGACGTAGTATGTATTTGTCAAGTGTAGAAATTCTAGTTATTGTTTTGTGCTTTGCTACCCATCGTCATTATTAATTGTCCGGGTAGTTTCTATTTGTTTCCGCATATGCTTAATCTCTGATATTTTGGGTTGGGTCGGCGACGTATCTGGGACGTCGCATTCAATGTTCGACCATCGAGGGATGATTGCGCGCTCGTAGGGTGCGGGGCGTGACAAAGACTTTTACTTTATTAATATTCCATATTCATCGTATGTCTAAATATAAATTGTGGTTAATGAATTGTAACAATAAGTTGTGGTCATTAAAGGTGATGATTCATTACAATTGTTCAATAAATAATACAAATAGAACATGGGTAAACCATGGAATCAAACCTGAAACCTATGAAAGAATAGGTTTCATGTTCCAAGATATGCAGAATAGGTTCCATGTTCCAGAAAAAGAGAAATCTATTTCAACAGGTAGGTTCTAGGTGGAACTTGTATGGAATATGAAACTACTCATCCCTACAACGAATGACAATTTAGTCCAAAACCTTTCAATGTTTCCAATGTATTTCTAAAACTCCGTGTGATTTTCCTATGTAGTCTTTCCGGTTGAATTTTGCCTAAAGATACTGATGTGACGGTACAATTGTCGCCAGTAGATTTACGTAACACGATTGGCATCTCAAGTGGAAGAACTTAAACAAAATGATGTGGGATGGTTGGTCTGGGTTCCAGGTACCTAGAATTTGTGACAGGGTAGGTTCTACGTTCCAAGATATGTAGAGTATGTTCCAGGTTCCAAAAAAGGGGAATCTATTCCAACATGAAGGTTCCAAGTTTCCAAGTAAAACCTATACGGAATTTGAAATTGCTTACCCCTAGAACGAATGACAATTAAGTCTAAAACCTTTTAATGTTTCCAATGTATTTCTAAAACTTTGCGTGATTTTCCTATGTAGTTTTTCCGGCTAATTTTTGTCTAAAAAAACTGATGTGACGGTTTAGTTGTTGCCAGTAGTTTTATGTAGCACGATTGGCATCTGAAGTGGAAGAACTTAAACGGAATGATGTGGGATGGTTGGTCATTCCATCTGAAAAATCTGTTCATTGTGCAGGGCGCTAAAGAACGTCTATTAACTTTGCTTTACTTACTCATGTAGTGGGGTCATATTGGCATTAGGACAATTCTGATTGGAGTCTTAAAATTTTTGGTAACCAATATTGCACTTAAATCTCAAAATTTCAATTCATTCACCTGAGTTAGAACTCAGATTACGTTTACTCTATTGGTTTTTCTTTGGATAGAAGGTCTTACATGTGGATAATTTACAATCATAGGTTTCACCATTATTTACGTTCAGGTAATTTTACATGTATGTAATATTCGCAACTTATAACCCACAAACAAAAGGGATGGGGGTCAATTGACAGAATTAACAAAATTCCTTATTTGCATTTTCGATGGAAGTTTTGAAATTTAAATGAACGAAACGAAAATTTTAGAAGTCAAGTGTACTATTGCACAAGTTTTAGGGCTCCCGATAGGATTGTCCCCCTGCATTTAAACAAGTTCGCCACTTCGTATGTGTTTCCAATTCAATTTCCTACAGAGTCATTTAGATTATGTCACCTCGATTAATTATTTTAATTATTAAAAGAGACTGGACCTCTAAATCCTTAAAATGTTTAAAAATTACTGTAGTTTAGAATTTAGTTGACAATATTCTCGCCTTTCGCAATCGTCTTCTCTAGGATTGTAAGCTATCAAAAAACCAGTGCAGTTTGAATTTTACATCTCATCACTTGCTTGGTACACCTAAAAGTTGCCTTTTCTGAGAATTAAATCAAATATCAGAATGGTAATGGGAGCTAAAATCACGATTCGTTTGACCTCCATTTCTTTCCGCGAGACATGGTACTTCAACATGCTTAGTCTCTTTGACCAAAACAAGAAAAAAAAACATGTTAGCCTCGAAAAAACGTCTGAAAATTTTCGCTCCTTAGCTTCTTCTCTCAAATATGTAATTTCCCTTTTCTAGTGATCCCTTTTTGTTTGCTTTATGTTGCAATTGCAATTGACACCGCTCTTTTCGGCAAGTTGCACTTCTCATTACAACAAGGAAGCCCATTTAAACAGGTTAATCACAAGCCCCCGAAAAAATACCCTACTAATCTCATGGTACGGATAACATGCGAGCCAAAACTTAAATATATAATCTAAAACAAGAAATTATTGCACCTAATGATGTGAGGAAGTCAAATCGCTCCCCCTCTCCAAATCCACACGCATATCTCACTTGCACACATCTCGTTTGTTGAAAACAAAACGAGAAAAGAAATGAGAATATGGTTTTTCACTCTACCTAGTTGTTCGCTTGAACCAGTCCTCCATTGCACCTTTTTTGGGCCTCAGTTGGATGGCATTACCTTTCACTTCCTTGCGGCATTATTAGTAATGATTCACTTGCGCACTAATCTGCGAAAACGCACTTGGAACAACCGAAAGAAATATGGTCGTCAGAGGCTTGATTAATCTCGAAGAATGCCATTATTCTGAAGATACCATCTCAGTTGAGTAGTAACCAGTAATCAAAGACGGTGCTAGACTTACAAGACGAGTCTTTGGGCAATCTACTGGTTGTCACTGCTTGAGATCGATCTAAATGTTGGTACCCATCTATCGATTTTGGCACAAAAAATGCAATCAGTCTTAATGCATTCAAGTTTGACTAATAGTCGATCTTCTAGTTCGGTTATTTAAATGAAAATGGTTCGTTTTGACCAAAGAAAAATGAGGGGTGTCTTTTTTTTTTTTCCGAATGAAAATTCAAGAGTTTAAGGGTGAAAGTTTATAGGAATATCTCTTGACAATTAAGCTCCATTTGTTTTATGAAAAATAAATGATTTGAAAAATATTTTCCTAAAAATGTTTGCTTATATAGTTTACAAAAATTAATAAACGAAAGAAAATTTCATCATTCACGAAAATACTTAGACATAAATTATTATTGATAATAAAAATATCTTTAATTGACTGATTATTTCAAGCGATATGAGTAATCACTTTTAGAAAAATATTTTTCAAATTATTCATTTTTTCGCGAAATAAACGGAACGTAAGTAGTAAAAATGACCTATGAGAATGTAAAAAATGTTTTTTTAGAAATGATTAAGAGAAAAAAAATTAAAACACTAACATAGATATAGACATTACATTTATTTAATAATATCTAAAGATATAAGTTGTAATAACTCCACAAGAACGAGAAACTGTTATATTTATAATTTCCCGTAAAATTGACTCTATTATGCATGATATATGCTATGATATATTTACAGAAAAAGATTACTTATACATGTATAGTTCAATGTGGAGATATAAATTAACTTTGTCACTTATAAATGGATAATACAATGCACCAAACTCCCTTCTATATTGCCTAGTCTCATTGTATATTTGACAAGTATTCCTCACTAAATAAGCTTCTATTAGTCTTGCTGTCACTTTCATCCCCAAGTATATTTACAGAATCATCGTCCGAATTGTAATCTTCTACCTCAACGATAGTCTCTACCTAGATGAGTCAAACGACTGAATTGGGTCAAATTTGGATTCCAAAATGGGTTGGACTCAAATTAACCCATTTTTATATAAATACAATTTTAGCAACTCATGCCCGACCCGATTTGGATTCAAATCAAGCACCGATTCTTAGCAAATTTTCCCCTTATATGTGGAAATAGCATATTGAAAACAAAACTAACTAATTAAAAACAAATTGAACATGAAAGCAATTAGCAAATAAGAAATTACTAAAAAATCTGACGAATCAAGCTACTAGAACACATATCCTGTTATTTCCCCTAGTTCTAGAAATTTGATCTAATTTAACAAAAGAGACCATACCTAGGAAGATATATATATGACGAAAACTTCTACTCTAATAAGCCCTTAAAGATTTGAAAATACTCAAAGATATGAAATACTCAGATCAATCAAGATTTAAAAAGGAAATGTAACCAAATACCAACAAAGAATCAATTTTGTGCATCCACCCCAATTTTTTTTAAACATGTAAATGCTGGTAATTTAGACTATTATATGCAAACGAAATCTCGTCATTGGAATGAAATGTGCTGATGATTTGAGTAGACAGTTAGACTTGACAAAATAGAGTTTTTTGTTAGACATTATTAAGTCTTTACTACTTGCTTCGTGTATGAACGATGATTAAAGTTCCTGCTATATCATGCAACAGGATTGCAGATAGATCTATATTTGTCTGGATTTTCGTTCTTGACTAATTTTCTAATTTCCTCCACACAAAAAAATAATAAAAGTGTCTAATACCTGATTGTAAATTTGTAGACGGATGGGATTTTTCCAGTTATGGATAACTCTCTTCCGGGAGTTTAATGAATGGTTTTCAAATTTCACACATGCTACTGCCTATCAGCGGAGTGATTCTCAGAATTCTCAATAAAATATATTTTATTCAACTATGATGCAACTGCGAGTTGCTTGATATATTCATTCCAAATTTTAAAATGGCGACTGGCTTATTGTAAAATTTTAACTAAAATTTTAAAAGTGGGTAATGAGAGTTGGCGATGAGTACTCATACTTAAACTAATCCCGATTGGTTAATTATCTGGAAAGCACACAAAGAACAAATCATGGTTCTTAGCAATCTTCTTCATTGCATGAGGGGAGGGAAGGCAAGCAAAAGTCTTCCACCATCTTGCTTGCTTATTCATAAACCATGGATTGCACAGATTTTCTTGTTTTTTTTTTTATCTGTCCTACTCTAATTCTTAACTCATTCTTGAACTTTTACCTTGTTAGACTTTTGCCATGTCCCTTTGTAGAGCATGGGAGTTGAAATATAAATTTTGTTCAATCAGAAAACTTTTGGAGTCTAAATTGACCATTTAATGGGTTAAAGATGGGTCTATCACATATCCATTAAAAGCCCAAATTTTAGTTGGGCTTTGTTGTGATAAACCCATTACATCCTTTCATTAAAGTTTCTAGCAACCCGCATTCCACTTGGTTCATTTAATATAGGAATAATGACACAATTTGTCTCTAAATTTTGGCCTAATGTGCAATGTCGTCAATGAACTTTTAATTTGTTCAATGTGATCCTTGAACTTTACCTCAATATTTAATGTGGTATTTGAATTTTTAGTTTGTTTAATGTGGTTCACGAACCTTTACTACATCTTCAATTTAGTCATTAAATTATACGAAAATATTCAATATTGTCCTTTCATTAGTTCAAGTTTAGAGATAATATTGAACATTTTCATATAGTTTTAGAGATTAATTTGAACATATACCAAAAGTCTAGGGATTATCACATTGAACAATTTAAAAGTTTATGAAATACATTGCACATTGTCTAAAGTTCAGGAATCACATTAAATAAATTATAAGTTCAAGTACTAGATTGCATATTAGATCAAAGTTGATGAACCATTTGTGTCATTTTCCCTTAAATGTAAGTAAAAACATAATCATTAACTAATTTTTGCCATCTCTATCTCCACCTTTGCATGAACCTCATCTTGCCTCACTTTTGGTATTATTGAACCTCAAATTTATTTCACCCTATACATAGAAGTGAATTACACCTCGTGATGATGCCAGTGGAAGTGTTTCCCTTTACTATCTCATCACCAGTGACCGAGTCTTGCCGGCCACTTTACACCATAAATTTACTTATGTTGTAGCCTAACTTTTCAGTGGCTACTAGGGGTGAGCGGTTTAAGGTTCCATATGGGTTCCATGTTGAACCTGAAACGTACCCGTTGAAACAAGTTCCTCATTTTTTGGAGCCTGGAATCTATCCTGTCATAGGTTTTAGGGTTGATTCCAAGGTCTACTCAGGTTTCGCTTGTATTATTAATTGAACGATTACAGTTAAATATCACATTTTATGACCACCACTTGCTGTTATAATTCACTGATCGCAACTTATATTTAGACACACAAAAAAATGAAATATTAACAAAGTAAAAGTCTTAGTCATAAAATGGAAGTTCAGATGTGTGATTTCAGATTATATACTCATCATCGGACTTATGGAATACCACGGGATTGTACGAAAACATAGATTAAGAAAAACACAAATTTTTTTTCCGGTTTTTAGGTTCGAGATTCGAGGTTCTAGATTCCACATATCTAGAACCTAAAACTTACCTGTTGAAATAAGTTCCCCAATTTTTGAAACCTGGAACCTACCCTGCATATCTGAAAACTTAGAACCAGATAGGTTGCGGATTCTATCTTGAAACCATGCTCACCCCTAGTAGCCATTACCAATTTCGCATACGTTAAGTCACTAGGGTCTACATTTGTGCTAAAGTCTCCTCCTTTTCCGCTTCGAAAACTACCTTGTTGAACTCCATCACTCCACTAAGATGAAATATGACTCTGAAAACGTGGGCCATCTATAAAGGTAAGATACATAAGAAAATGCAAGTTGCGCGACCGAGACTTCAGAATCTTCCCCTACACAATCGCAAAAATTGGCCCATGATGGATTTAGTAGAGAAGAACTGCTAGGTGCTAAACATAGATAAATGACCACTGAAATGGGTTTTAGGTTGCTGAACCTGCTGTTCTAGTCCTTATAAATGAATGGACTTTCAGACACCACTTATACGGGCTTTAATTAGTCATCTCAGTTCTCTATTCGCCTTTGGAAAATTGTTGCTTACAACACAACTTAAGCAGATTGCTAGACATAAATACGGCGCAAAAAATCAAGGCCAATACCGGTACGATAATCATTGATCTTCTGTTATTTAGAATCTAGAAACTAGAGAGCCATTGCGCCATTCATGTGGTCATCGCAATCATGGAGTAAAGTGAATTGAGGGTTGCATCCCACAAAGCCAAGAGAGATACGAACTATAGTCACTCGGGCCCTCCTTCATCATTAGGTTGTTGGGGTCATAGACGTGCATTATCTCAGGAGCTGAAAATTGGTATGGGCGAGCCCAAATCGACATCGGTGGAAGATGGGGAACAGTGGGAAGATTCTGATGGTCAATTTGAGGGCCTCCGAAGCCAGCATAACCGAGGCCATTTCTTTGGGGATAGATACCGGGATTCATGTCTCCCTTCCAGTGGACAGCATCAACCCTCCTGCCCATCAAGGTCCTCTCTCCGATGTTTGGGTTAAGATAGTTTCCGAGGGTCCTATCTCCTTCGAAGAAAGGGGAGGGCATTGAATCCGCAGGACGTAGGATCTGTAAATCATTGTCTGAGTATGTCTTTGAGCCATCTTCTTCTTGTTTCGGATTTGCTTTGAAGTCTGGAAGAAAAATCTCAGCGTGTTTACCAGAACCTGCCAACTTCTTAATCAAAACATCGGAGTCCACCGTGCCGGAAACAGTTACCAACTCTTGTTCTGGATCAATGTGTACTGTGTAAACACCTGGACTCATATAAAAATTAACAATTTAAGCAGATAAGACACCAACAAACGCACGAGATATTGAAGAAATATGTCAAGAGGAAACTAACTACGGAATGGGAACTTGATCGGGCACCATTAAGCCATCTTTAGTTCTATGATGCATCGATTTTGCAATGCTGACTCGATATTCATGATTTTATAATGCTGACTCGATATTCATTACGCACTCGCTTGCATACTGTAATTGATACTTGACTTGAAATGCAGAAAACATGTCAGCTAATTTAGTAATCTTTAGAACATGGAAGCAAGAGACTCTCCTAATAAGTTTTTTTTTTTTTTTGGTTAAGAGACTCTCCTTATAAGTTCACTTATGGATTGTCTGAAAATACAGAAGAAACAGACTCTCATCAACTGAAGTCTAAAACATGCAAACCCTACTGGGCAAAATCTAGACGAGATGAGTACCATCAATCTTCCGGAGGAGTTTCTTCACTGTCTGCCGGCATCCTAGACAGTTAATGTGCACTTTGAGCAAATGTGTCTGCGAAGCAGAGAAAATTCGTTTTCAATGAGTCAGGCAACATGGACTAGATAACAAAATACAGGTCACCAAAGGGGAAGAGCAAAAAATGGGAGGCTAAGATTAGAAAGAAGAACCTTTATCATTTGATGTTGACCAAGTTCATTGATTGATGACATTCTTAGCATAGAAGTGATACTGTCTCGGATCTGCTACACGAACCCTTTTGCTTCAATTGACGGATGAAACTCCAAAAAGTGAGACAAAGTAATTCCTTTATGAGGAAGACGGAGACAGAGAGTGTTGGTGCACAACATATGAACCGAGGCTGGTGAGTTTGGTTTGGAAGGTGTGAATGCGATTGACCAAGTCCAAAGGGCATGACACATTTTCGGATTTGCGTGAATCGCAGATTCGCACCTCCACTGCCTCGTGAAGGTGTGGTTGCATCTGCACATGGTTATTTTGTTATCAGGACTGACCGTTTCTCCATTGTCTTTTCTACTTTCAAGAAGAAAAGCAACATCGACTTATGGAGCGTGGTCATTTCGCTTTTCAACGGTCAAGAATAAGATATATAATCAAATAAATGGATGGATACCGTCATATCAGGAAGCATGGACAGAGAAACTGCAATTGCACCCATAAAAATGGTGGTCTCATTTGAGACTATCTTGGGCAATTCTCTACACGAACTGCACTAGAACATTCCATGTGAAACCACCCACCAAATACATTACCTCCGATTAGACCGTATCACGGGCTGCCAACCTGAGCCACAACGACCTGTAGACTTTTCGAGTGGTCTCGGACGAAGGCATTTAGTGAGAAAACCCGGTCGCCCTAACTTGACCCGACCCCGAGGGTTTGTAAGTACCAATTTGATGATAGCAAGCTTGGGCAATAGGCCTGACCTTAATGTCCAGCTCGACCGCCCATTGACTAGATTTGTGAGGCGATTAAGATTTAACTAGAAAATTTCAGCAAGTTCATGGGCTTAGTTAGATAAATTAAAAATTTAAAGACTTGTCTAGACAAATTAAAAGGTCACGTTTACTGTATATTCCTTTTAATTTTTATCATGTTTATTTTTAGTTTCATACTCCAAGAATATGAATATTTAATTTACAAATCAATTAATAAAAAGACCCTTCTACTTTTAAGCAGTTCTTTCCTTTCTCTTTTAAAGATGCTATCTGCAGTTTTTGATTAAAATTTGAGTTATGTTAATGACTGTCCTCGGGCATTTGTAGGACATATAAATTAAGCAATATTTCGATTTCTAAAGCAGTGGTTACACATAATACGAGAAAAATAGTATGGAAAACTATAAAGTTACTTTTAAATGGCTTCTTAACAAGTACAATCGAGGCATCTTTAGCAAAATCCTTAAAATATAGGGATGAGAGGACAAGTATATAGATTAATAAATTTTAGAAATAAGAATAAATATCCATTATACATGAAACTTCACTCATCTACATAGTACTTTTTGTTATTACAACGCATCTACTTAATTTATGAATCTCAATCTCTTACCATTCACTTCTCATCGTATATTCTTGCGCTAAGTCTAAACATCTAATATCTCTAAACTTTGCCTTTTCTCATTAATGAGGTCACTTAATTGTAATTACAAAAAATGATTAAATTACAGCTTCTACGTTTTACAAATATTTAAATTTAATTTAATTACAAATTGGTTATTAAGTAGGCGTATTAATTAACCAATAAAAAAGTAAATAATTGATGTCAATTGCTTATATAAGCTAATTCTATTCATGCCAGAAGTAGCTTTTTGTCAATTATTCATTCTTACGTCTTTCGAATAACATTAACATATCGAACATTACGACGATAAGGCCAATGAAGAACACAACTTGCAAAATCACAAGCGCATTGAAAAGCAGGGCCAATTCCATTCAATTTGACCATCACATGTAAACTTGAGTCCTCCTCTTCAATGAGGCCAATTAATTGCAATATTTTCATTTGTTAAATCATTACCTAGTTGTTTTTTACCAATATATAAATTTGATAAAATTACACATGGCTATTAATTAGGGAAAATGCCAAAAATCCTGGGAAGTCAGCTAATTTCTCGAAGTTTTCGGCAAAAGGATGTTTCAAAATACCCTAGGAAGCTCTTACCAAAAAAAAAAAAAATACCCTAGGAAGCCGGCAACTTTGACTCAATGGACACCGCCTCCGCATCACTGGGGAAACAATTGGCCCCGAAAACAAATTAAGTAGTTATTCGGAAAGTGTGTGGACTTTTTCAATAACAAAAATTGTTTCCCGTTTTCTTTTGTTATTGCCGTGCAAAAGAGAAAAAAAAAATTGATTCGGCAATTTGAAGCAAATTCAAGTGTCCAAAAGGCTCTTTCTATAAGCTAGATTAGCATGAATTAAGTTCTACCCACTTAAATTATATTTGATTAATTATGGAAAATTATGTTTGAGTATTTTCATCCTTCTCGATTTTCTTGCTCTTCCTCCAATTAGTCTTTAAATCCATCACCTAACCTAAATCCATGAAGTTATTACTACAATAGTTTTAGTTCTATTACTTCTTCAGCATTATATACTCTTCAGCCATGTCCTAAAATCCATTGTTTCTATATGGTATCATCACACTCACATTGTTTCATGCTCATATTACTAAGTTACTATTCAACTTACGTTTTGTTGACTCTTTTAAGTCATTTCTCAACTTTAGGCTCCGTTTTTTTCGCGAACAATGAATGCTTTGAAAAATATTTATCTAAAAACAATCATTTATATCGCTTATAGAAATGAATGAGTGAAAAATATTTTCATTGTCCACGGAATGATTAGACATAAATTGTTCTCGATAATCAAATCATTTTCTATTGACTAATTATTTCAAGCGATATAAGTTATCGTTTTTAGGAAATTCTTTTTCAAATTATTCATTTTTCGTGAAACAAATGGAGCCTTAGTAATATGAAAAATTCTAAATAATTACTACAGCAAATGAAGTGGTGGCCAATCGTAATAGGTTCTACATCTAAAGTTCAAAAAAGCAAGTAATCAACTAAATTTTAAAGTATATATGGTTGATGTTTCTTCCTGACAACTTTACACCTATTTTAACACATATATACTTTAACTTTTTGTTTGACATGCTTTTGAGCATTCCTTAAAAATTGTATATGCTTATAATACCAGTAGAAGAGCAAACACATAAGTTTTGGTCAATCTTGTTGACATAGCTGAAAGAGCACCCAAAATATATCAATGTTTTCGAATAACTTAAAAATGTAATTTATTTTGGGATAAATCATGTATGTTTAGTGCAAAAACACAATTCATAGGCAAACAGAGAATTTGAACAATTCAAATCCGACGGTACATAATTTGGATGGCTCTATGAATAACTAACTGAAAAAGCATTATGTTATCACTAACATAAATGATAAATGAAAAAGATCATATAAATTTTCATTAGCGAATCTACCTTATTTGTTGTCTCTGGTGCCGAGTCAATATCCAAATAAACAAATTAATAAGACAACTTTGGGTAATTGTTTGAGTTTCGCTAATTTAGAAAAAGTGTCCTAATAAAGGTTTTTCTTTTTTAACGTCCTAACGAGCTGTTGGCATGCATAGGGATCAATCCTGTCCTTTCCTATTAAGGATGATAATAGATAAGATTTCAACAAGTGGTACAATCAAGGAAGGTTATATAACTCAAATTTCTTATTATATATAGATAGATATTGATGGATCAAAGTATAAATACAGAATAGATGATAATGGTTAGGATAAGATAGTCATCTTTCAATTTTTTTGATTAAATTGTATCTTCTTTGGAAGTCAATATTAAATACATCACCGATGGAATGAATTTATTGTTACAAATTAATCTAAGAATCACATTTAATTTCTTACTATAGAATATTTCCATACGAGTTTGCCATTTGAAATGAAATGACTTTGATTAGATCACTAAATTTTACGAGTTTCAAAACGTTAATTTCGCAATCAATATTCTTCATATTGTTTGATTCTAATCCCGAATCCAATTGCAAATTTTCAATTTTTTTTTTCAACACCCTCTTCTAACTTTTAATCGAACGTGATAATAAATATACTTCTCTCCTTTTTACAAAAAGGATTAGTTACTCTGAAAAAAAAATGAAAATATCTAGATTATGCAGTTACAAGAGAGATTCACTCAATCTTATAGATTTTTCAATTTTTCCTGACAGGGTTATATCTTTTATTTTTTTGGATAAGAATAAATGTTTTCCAAAACAGCTAGTCTCCCTTCTCTATATATGGAGTTATCCTTTTCCTTGCTACGTATGTGAAAGCATCCAATGTCTCCAATAGTCATGAGAGGCTCGTTTATATTGCTGGTGGAAGTTCTCTTCCTCCTTGTTGTTTTGTGCATGCGCAGTGGCAATGTAGAAGCACTTCATTCTTCAGAAGTGCAGCTTGACATGGGAGGTCTCAGCAGAGCGAGCTTTCCCAAAGGGTTCGTATTTGGTACTGCCACATCTGCTTATCAGGTTGAAGGAATGGCCAGTGGAGATGGCAGAGGTCCTAGCATTTGGGATGCCTTCGTTCAAGTTCCAGGTGTGTTGTCTTATTACAGGGTCCATTTGTTTAGTGAATTTTTCTAAAAATGATTACTTGTATGTTTGCAAAAATGAACTTTTCATCATTTACGAAAATATTTGAATATAAATTGTTATCCATAATGAAAATAATTGTTTTAAGTGATGCAAACGATCACTTTTAGGAAAAAGTTTTTCAATTCATTCATTTTCCGTGAAACTGAGCCTAATTATTATTATTTATTTGTTTATCCATTTATTCATTCATTGGACAGGGAATATTGCTAGAATGGATTCTGGAGAGATGGCGGTTGATCAATATCATAAATACGAGGTATTCTTTCTTGAGATCAAAGAAGATTGGCCATTTTCTCTTATGATTCTAGTTATAATGGAATCGCTTTAAAATCATTCAATTGCAATTTGATGAAATTTTGTCTACATGAATTTATGGAATGTTGTCTCTTCTTATCAATGCAGGATGATATTGATTTGATGCAGAAGTTGAATTTCGATGCATATCGATTTTCAATCTCATGGTCAAGGATATTTCCGAGTAATTAATCATTTTACCTTGCAGTGAATATTATCTAGTGCGACCATATGCTCACTTATTTGATTTTGTCATGTAGATGGCACAGGGTATGTAAATTGGAGAGGAGTGAGATATTATAACAGGTTAATCGATGCCTTGATAGCAAAAGGTGGATTATCTAGTCTTATAATTTAAACAAATAAATATCTTTTTAGTTTTTACTTATTGAATAACAACTTTTACATTTTATTATTGTAGGAATAACTCCTTATGCAAATCTATATCACTATGATCTGCCTCTAGCACTTCAGCAAAGATATAAGGGGTTGCTTAGCATCAATGTTGTGTAAGTTTTGTATCACAATTGTTTGGATTTATTAGCTTTGGTGTATCATTTTTTTTAGTCAGATTGTGCGTGACATTTAGAAGTATTACTCATAATTACTTAATTTGCACTATAGATTCCTTTGATGTGCTTTTCCATTGAGGCAAGTATCAAATTTCACCAATTATATATTTTAATAAAAATAATTCGATTAACAATGGTTAAACAAGAGATTTTAAATTTAAAAAAGTAACTATAATTACTGTAATCCGTAATTTTGTCATGAATGAGCATATAACTAAGTCAAATTAAGCTGACATCAACATTTGAATCACTACCAAACTGGTGACTGAATCTTATTTAGCACTTTTTGAATAGTAATTAAATAAAATGTCCAACAAGAAATAAGTATGAGGGCCTTGTCTTGTGCTTCTTCTTATAGTTTAAAGAGGATGAATTTTAACTTATTAATTATGTTGGTTATTCACAGCCCAAAAAATTTAATTATAAGATTGCGTGATGAGCTTAACATTTGATAATTCATATTTTCTAGGGCAAGTTCCAAATTCGTCAAGTGATGAGAGGTAAAGTATGTATCGGTTTAAAATTGATTTATAAGATACTATTGGCTTAATTGCCTTGTTTTCCACGCTTGCAGGAAGGATTTTGCTGATTATGCTGAGTTTTGTTTCAAGATATTTGGTGACAGAGTGAAAAATTGGATGACCTTTAATGAACCAAGGGTCATTGCAGCGCTCGGGTTCGATAGCGGCTTGAATCCACCTTGTAGGTGCTCCCAGCCGTATGGGAACTGTACAGCAGGCAATTCAGCCACTGAACCGTATATTGCAGCACATCATATGATACTGTCTCATGCTGCAGCAGTCAAAAGATATCGCAAAAGATACCAAGTAAGAATCAATATCAATTCTTTTTCAATTTTCTTTTGAATAAAGTTGATATCCCTGTACTCTTCCATCTACTCTTAGGCGAAGCAACAGGGAAGAATCGGAATTTTGTTGGATTTCGTCTGGTACGAACCTTTGACAAGTTCACTGGAGGACAATTATGCTGCTCAAAGAGCAAGAGATTTCCATATTGGCTGGTAAGAAAATACACTTAACATGGAGGACATGATAATTGTGTCCCTTCTCTAATGTGGATTTCATTTGACAGGTTTCTACACCCTTTAGTCTACGGAGAATATCCGAAAACGATGCAGAAGATAGTTCATGATAGGCTTCCGAAGTTTACTAAAAGAGAGGTCAAGATTGTGAAAGGCGGTTTTGATTTCATAGGCGTTAACCACTATACATCTTACTACATGTTTAATCCGAACTGGACTGAAACCTCTCCACCAGGCTATCAGGCAGATTGGAATGTTGGATTTGCTTGTAAGACCTAGCTTTTAAACTAAAAAAGCCCGTCATTAATTCACATAAATGATTTTTCTTTTGATTGATTTGCAGTTGAAAAGGATGGAGTTCCGATCGGGCCAAGGGTAAATCTTCTGAATTCCTAGAAGAATAGCTGAGAACTGCATTTTGGGCCAAACCTCTTAGTATTTCTGTCCTTAAAGCTGTAGACATTCTTTGACATACTCATAAAAAAAACACTATGCTTCCAAGTCTGTTCTTATTTCCATCTGTCCATTCTGTAAATTGCTTGATTTGTGTATATGCTGGTTGGTTTAATTTTACTTGGAATGTCAAACATATGCAGGCAAATTCGGGTTGGCTTTATATAGTGCCATGGGGTATCAACAAGGCCGTTACATACGTAAAAGAGAACTATGGAAACCCATATATGTTTCTCTCCGAAAATGGTATTGAAATCCTATTACTACTAATCATATCTAGGGTATTTTTTTGTTTAGGCATCTCATGACTTTGCTTGTACTTAGGTATGGACGACCCAGGTAATGTCACTTATACGGAGGGATTGCATGACAGTACGAGGATAAACTACTACAGGAGCTATCTGCAGGAATTGAAGGCAGCCATCGATAATGGAGCGAACGTAAATGGCTACTTCGCTTGGTCGCTGCTCGACAACTTTGAGTGGCTGTTGGGCTATACCGCTCGGTTCGGCATCGTCTACATGGACTTCAATGACCTCTCTAGACACCCGAAGATGTCAGCCTACTGGTTCAAGCAATTGCTAGAAAAAAGCTAAGCATTTGCTAGTTATCTAGAGTCTAGTTTTCGTCTCATTTCTTGGCTAGATGTTTCCATTTTCCATTAGTAGCTTTGTCAATAGCTTTTCTGAATTATTTTTGCTTCGAAGCAGGTTGAACCAGGCAAGATCTTTTTTTAGCCTAAACTCTTCAATAAATGAAGTTCTTTCTCCCTATTCTAATCAATAAAATAAAGTTCATTCTTCCTAATTTAAGAGGTAATTATAGGTTTATAAATTGTCTTTGTTTTGCATCATTCTATTCATTTCCAGGACAGCTTATGACACCTTGTGAAAGTGATTACATTTCTTCCAATCCACCATTCTTGAGTGAGATCCACCATAGAGAGAAACAAAAATCATCTGAGAATTTCATAATTTTTCAACTTAAAAGCTTAAACTTTTAAGATAGTCAGCTGTTCATTTTAATCGGTGTTAAATTCGTATTTGATGCTTTTTTCCTTCTCGTGAATCTCTTCGCTGATCACTCTAATATGGACATTGCATCGCCAAGTCTGGATGCAATATATCACCCTAATATGGACTAATTTAAACCTTCCTTGTTAATAGAGATATTCAAATATCCCTCTTTGGATTGGATTTGATCGTGTGAGATCCCAGAGATTTAACAAATCTATAGTTTGTTGAGTTTAGAAATGGTGATGCCAATTGAAAAAGACAAATTTAAAATGCGAATAATTAATAAATAAACATGAAAAATGTAAAAAAATATCAAGATTGCCCTCTTTCCTTTTTCTTTGTTTCTTCTCCTGATTCCGTGACCGAGTCCAATTTTGCACACTGGGTATTCTCGGAAACCGAAAATGAAACGAATGTCCGAACTTTTCCCTTAAATATAGGCCAAGTCTCAGAAAAAATGCATCAACTTATGCGACTGAACAAAAATTTTATCACTTTTCAAATGACCCCGTAAAATGCAAGAACTTTAAAAATATTATCACTTTTCGAATGACCCCGTAAAATACAAGAACTTTGACTTGCGAAATAATAATACCCACCGCTAAATTTTCATCTAAACATGTGACATTCCGGTTTTCGACCCATTTTTGGGGTTTATAAAACGTGTAATTCGTCAGTGTGATTATAGTAAAATCTCGCCCGGGAACTGATCACTCTCGGTTATTTTAAATTTTTAAATTAGAGATTTCGCTAGAAACGCACTCGATCGAATTTGACCGTTATTTAGAACCCGAACTTTGGTGTCGAATTTCTCGGAATTCCGGAACGAATTTAATTGGACGGTGTCGATATTGTTGTGGCCAATCCCGAAATTGACAAGGTTAATGTGAAAAGTGAATTTTGACTGGGTACGAATTTGGACTGGTAGACCACCCTCGCAGTGTGTTTTTTTTAACACAATTTTACCCAAATCCTAAAATTATTAATTAGGATTTTTTGGGACAGTCGGATCGTTTTTGGGTTTAAACCGTGTCCGTTGAATCGCAATTATTGCGATTTGATTTTGCTTCTCTCTCTCTCCTCCCTCTCTTTTCCCCCTTTCCCGCTGACCCCTCCCCCTACGTCTGACCTCCCCCTCACCTACCCCACCAACTCCTTCTCTCTCCTCTCCCTCTTTCTTTTCTTTTTTTTCTTTTTCTTCCTTCCTTTCTTCTTCTCCCTTGCTGCTTTCGCTCGTGCACCTTCCGCTTCTGGCTTCTGTTTTTGCTGGTCACCGCCGACGCCCCTCGCCGGACCAGCTCCACTCGACGCCGTGCGTCGCCGCCCTCAGCCACCGCGCGCGCCGTTCGGCCGCCGCGCCTCGCCCCCAGCAGCTCGTTCGCCGCGAACCGGCTTCGCCAGCCGTTTTCCCCTCCCCCGGCGCCGACTGCTCTTGGTTTCTACTTGCTGTTGCCCGACGCCGACCACTCCTCGTCGAGACCAGCCCAGCCACCGCCCGCCGTCGCCTCGCGCCGCCGCCATCCCGGCTCCCTTCTGGCCGAGCAACGCCGCCACCGTCGCCCCCACAGCCCCGTCGCTGGCCTGTTCCGGCCAAGCGCGAGCTCGCCACCGCTCGCCGCCCGTCACCGCCACCCACCGCCGCCGTCCAGCTGTCGCCATTATCGCCGTTGCTGTCTTGGCTGCCCGGAACAGCCCCGACCAGCCACCACAGCAGCCACCCTTCGCCGTTCGTCGTCGTTCGCCGGTCGCCGTGTCCGAATCGGAGCCACCGCGGACCGCCCTCGCTGCCGCCGCCGTTCTCGCGCCCTCGCCGTCGTTAGTGGAGTAAGTTAACTCCTAATCCCGCGTTTAGGATGTTAAACTTGCTTAGGGTAGATTAATTAGTGTTTAGGTTAATATTAGATTTGTTTAGTTAGGTTTATGTGTTGATTATGGATTAGGGTTTAATTAATGGTGTTTAGGATATGAATGGTTGATTAGTTTATTGTTATTGATTATTATTATTATTAAATTATTTATTTTCGGAATTTTAAATATTATTTTATTAGTTAATATATTAATTCCGAATTAAATATCATTTTATTATTTTCGGAATTAAATATTATTATTTTATTATTAAATAATTAATTTCCGAAAATTAAATATTATTATTTTCGGAAAATTTTCTAGCGTCAATTATGATGCCGATGTTGGATTTTTCCATATAAATTGACGTATTTAGAAAATGATTTGAATTACTTCGATTCGAGAAAATATTTTGAATTTTGGAAAATTAAATTATTCTCGGATATTATTAAATAATTAAATTCCGAATTTATTTAGCTATTATTTCGGAAAATTTATAACTTCAAATTATGAGTTTTAGTTTGAATGTGGGTGTTTGCGCCGTGATTTGTCGTATAAAATTATTTTTACGACAAAATGTTTTGATCGGGAATTTTCGAGAAGGTCTACGCGATTTTTGGCATTTAATTATTTTTATTGTTATGCCAAGTAATGATTATGACACTTTGTGATTGATATTCGGGTTTGACATCGAATCTTAGAAAATTGATTGACTGTTGCATGTGTGACCCTGTGATATTGTTGCATGGCATTAATATGAGCACTATTCATGAACGTATGGGCTAATTGAGAAGATAATAATTGGCCGGAGTGCTTGTGTGCTCGTGTGGTCACACGTCGGAGCCGTCTTGCTGTAGATCGCTTGACGATGCCTGATTTATCGGGGTCTTGCTGTAGATCGCTTGACAATACTCGATTTATCGGATGCCTGGGGATAATCTGGAGTGCCGATACCCCGGATGCCTTGTCGCGGCTCGAGGCCGGACTTGATGCTCCTTACGGGATACCATCTTACTGTAGATCGTTTGATGTTGCCGTATTGGAATGCCGTCTTACTGTAGATCGTTTGACGTAGCCGTGCCCGACGGGGCGGGACGGAGCCGGTTATACCGGTAGACTGCCATCTTGCTGCAGATCGCTTGATGTGTAGTGGCCCCGAGGGGGCGTAACAATGTGAATACGTGTGATGCATAGTGCTTGATTATGGGGTAAAAACTATTAGGCATGGTATGGGACGTGCCCAAGCGGGTTTTACCTTATAATCGAGACACACGCGACTGTGATGCATTAATGCATGGAAAATCTCTTTAAATGCTTCGAGTATGTGACATATGCATTTCATCAACGTGTGTACCAAGGCGAGGTAAGGATGCCTGTGGTTGTTTAATAATGTGTTGTTGATGCTCTGTTGCCTGATTAGGGACCCCCGTGCGAGTAGGCCTCCTAAGCGGGGTTTAGGCCGTTAACTTATTGAGACATTCGTCTCATTGTTGTTGTTAACCCCTTTTTCAGGCCCTTAGCGTGTTGGCGCGCCCAGTTTGGTTCGGGGTGTTTGGAAGCTATCTTTTTGGAGTTTGACCGGTTGATGAAGTAGATTAACCCTGGCCTTTGTCTTTTGCTGGCTTTCTGTGAAAATGCCCGGAGTGGGCTTGTAAACTTGTTTCCAGGGATTAATTAAGTGAATATTAAAAATGGCTTCTGTTATGTCTGGTTTTCATTTGCTATCCCTATTTGTTGTTTGTCCGGGGATCCTTGTATTCGTTTTCGCATGTGTAATTAAAAGATAAAATAAAGGGTCGGCGACGAGTCCTGGGACGTCGCATCTCAACGACCATAGTGGGGTGTCGTGCACCCTTGGGGTTCGGGGCGTGACATCGCCCTACCGAATTGGTATCAGAGCAAGGTCAGCTCGATTCAAGTTTGGTCGAGACCTGGAGTGATAAGGTGCGATGGGTTTTAGGATAGTGAGTTAGGAAGACACTAAATGCCTTTGCTTCATTGTTAGCTTTCTTGTTTTTCAGTAGGTTGTTCAAAAATTCTAATTCATTGTTGGAATTGGAAAGCAGGTTTCTGTAAAGATCCTACAAGATGGATAATCCTGAACCAAGGGCCCCTAGAAGGAGGGCCGAGCCAAGTCAGGCTGGTGCCAGAAGGAGAGCATCAGGGGATCCTAGATTGGACCGGATCCTGCAGGCCTTAGAAACTTTAATAGGGCAGCAGGCTCAGAATCAAGCCGCTGTCGCCGCTGTGCTTGCACTTGTGCCTGTAGATGTTCCGTTAGCTGGTAATGGAAATGGGAATCAGCCCATGCATAAGTTGGTGGAGCAATTTCTGAAGCTCAAGCTACCCAAGTTCACTGGCGCGGGTGATCCTGAGGCTGCAACCCTTTGGATCAGGGAGTTGGAGAAAGTTTTCGCCTTACTGAGATGTACAGATGAAGATAAGGTGACACTGGCAGTCTATCAGTTGCAAGGTAATGCCAGTACTTGGTGGGAAACTACCCAAAGGAGGGTGTTTCCTGAAGGTACGGCCCGGGTGTGGGGTGCCTTCGTGGAAGCCTTTTTCAATAAGTATTTTTCGGACTGCGCTCGAGAGCAGAAAATGAATCAGTTTCAGCATCTCCGGCAGAACCAGTTGTCAGTAGACCAATATGAGGCAAGGTTTGCTGAGCTGTCCCAGTATGCCCCAAGGTTGATTGAGGACCCGGTAGATAAGGCAAGGAGGTTTAGGGATGGGCTAAAACCGGAGATTAAGGACCAACTGGTGCCCTTGAATCTGAAGAACTACGATGAGCTATATGAGGGGGCACAACTGATAGAGAGGAACTTGGCCGAGAAGACAGCCGCATCTGGATCGCGGTTTGTGCCAATCAAGGATAACCATCGGTTTGGAAAGAAACCGATGGCGGGAGGTAAATTTTCCATTCCTCCTAACAAGAAAGGTGGAGTGAGGAAGCCGGTGTACAACAACAACAATGGCCCCTGTCGCTTTTGTGGAAGGCGCCATGGATCAATCCCGTGTTCTGCTAGGACGGGTGCTTGCTTTGGTTGTGGCCAGCATGGCCATCATATCAGAGACTGTCCACGCCAAGCAGCGGGAGCGCAGAGACCGATGCAGCAGGTAGGACAACCTGCAAGTAGTGCCCCGCCGAACCAGTTCAACCGACCCCAAATGCAAGAAAGGGTCTATGCTGTCACAAGGAAGGAGGCGGAGGACTCGCCTGCCGTCATTACAGGTACGGTCTCATTACACGACCATGCTGCCTATACTTTGTTTGATCCTGGAGCTACGCATTCGTTTGTGGCTAAGCAATTTGTAGAATTAGCGGAGTTAAGTCCGAGACCACTGGGAGTAGTCTATAGTATTTCTACACCTTTAAAGGATAGCATAATGTCTGCAGTAGGCTGTACTGGTTGCAAGTTATCTGTTGGTGGTCGCGAGGACAGTATAGACTTGATTGTCTTGGCGATGTTCGATTTTGACGTGATTATTGGGATGGATTGGCTCACCAAGTAACGAGCCACGGTAAACTGCTATCGTAAGACGATACAGTTCGAGCCAGTAGGGAGTGTCGGTTTTGAGTTTGTCGGGAATCGAGGAGGACCTTCGATCCCTTTAATCTCATCACTGGAAGTTACTCGGTTATTGGATGAGGGTTGCCAAGGCTATTTGGCGACTGTAGTTGACACATTGGTAGAGGAACCAATGATGCAAGACATTGCTGTGGTGCGAGAATTTTTGGATGTTTTCCCTGAAGAATTGCCTGGATTGCCCCCAGAAAGGGAAATAGAATTTATGATTGAGCTAGCCCCTGGAACGGAACCGATTTCTAAGGCACCTTACAGAATGGCATTATCGGAATTGAAGGAGTTAAAAGTTCAAATGCAGGAATTGTTGGACAAAGGATTTATTCGTCCTAGTGTATCACCTTGGGGAGCGCCAGTTCTATTTGTAAGGAAGAAGGATGGGTCGTTACGCCTTTGCATCGACTATTGGCAACTCAATCAGGTGACGGCTAAGAATAAGTATCCGTTGTCTAGGATAGATGATTGTTCGACCAACTTCAAGGAGCTTCGGTATTCTCGAAGATAGACCTGAGGACAGGTTATCACCAGTTGAGGATTCGAAAAGATGATATACCGAAGACGGCATTTAGAACTTGCTATGGACACTATGAATTTACCGTGATGCCATTTGGTCTAACAAATGCACCTGCAGCTTTTATGGACTTGATGAACAGGGTGTTCAAGGAGTATTTGGACAAGTTTGTGATCGTGTTCATTGATGACATTTTAGTGTATTCGAGGAGTTTAGAGGAACACCAACAGCATTTGAGGATAGTGCTACAGACTCTTCGAGATCATAAATTGTATGCTAAGTTTAGTAAATGCGAGTTTTGGTTAACTCGAGTGGCTTTTCTTGGACATGTGATTTCTGGGGAAGGAATTTCAGTAGACCCGGCTAAAATTGAGGCGGTTACGAATTGGCCTAGACCAACAACGGTAACTGAAGTTCGGAGTTTCTTGGGATTGGCTGGCTATTATAGGAGGTTTGTGGAAAAGTTTTCTGCTATAGCCATGCCCTTGACGCGATTACTGAAAAAGGACACGAAGTTCGAATGGACAGATAAGTGCGAGCGTAGTTTCCAAGAGCTTAAGCAGAAGCTAACTACTGCACCTGTTCTAACCTTACCGTCTGGTTCAGGAGGATATGAGGTCTATAGCGACGCGTCATACAAAGGATTGGGATGTGTTTTAATGCAGCATGGAAGAGTTGTGGCATATGCGTCCCGACAATTAAGGCCACATGAAGTGAATTACCCGATGCACGACTTAGAATTGGCTGCTATCATATTCGCGCTTAAGATTTGGAGGCACTATCTGTGCGGAGAAAGGTTTCATATCTATACGGATCATCAGAGTCTAAAGTATCTATTTTCGCAGAAAGAATTGAATATGAGACAGCGTAGATGGATGGAGTTGCTTAAGGATTATGATTGTGACATTTTGTATCATCCGGGTAAGGCTAATAAGGTAGCTGACGCGTTGAGTCGAAAGTCCTCGATTGCACATATGATGATTCGAGAATGGATTTTGCTTGAAGGAATTCGGGACTCAGATTTCAAGTTCGAAGTGAGTCACCTCTCGAGTTTAATGGCTACTCTCAGGATTGAGCCTGAAATGCAAACCAGGATTAAAGCAGCGCAACCCTCGGATCCTGAATTGCAAAAGATTCTGCAAATAGACGCAAGTAAGAGAAAACCTGACTTTCAAGTATCCGAGGATGGGATCTTGAAGTTTCGTGGACGATTGTGTGTGCCCAATGATGGAAGACTGAAGGAAAAAAATTTTAGCGGAAGCTCATCGCAGTAACTACAGTATTCACCGGGGCAGCACAAAAATGTATCAGAATCTTCGCCAGTATTATTGGTGAAATGGCATGAAAGGAGATATTGCCAAGCATGTGGCTAGATGTTTAACGTGTCAACAAGTGAAGGCTCAACACTGTAAACCTGGTGGACTATTGCAACCGTTGGAAATACCAGAATGGAAATGGGAGCATATCACGATGGACTTCGTGATGGGTTTACCAAGGAGTCAAAGAGGTAATGATTCCATTTGGGTCGTGGTAGATAGACTCACAAAGTCTGCTCATTTTATTCCGGTGCTAAAGGATTTTGCCATGGACAAGTATGCTGAGTTGTACGTAAGGCACATAGTTCGTCTTCATGGTGTGCCGGTGACAATCACGTCAGATCGAGACCCCAAGTTCACTGCCATGTTCTGGAAGAGACTTCAAGGTGCCATGGGAACAAAGCTGCAGTACAGCACTGCTTTTCATCCGCAGACAGATGGACAATCCGAGAGAACGATTCAAACTCTCGAGGATATGCTGCGAGCCTGTGTCCTGGATTTCAAAGGGAGTTGGGAAGAACAGTTACATCTTGTTGAATTTGCGTACAACAACAGTTATCAGCAGAGTATTAAAATGGCACCTTTCGAAGCACTTTATGGCAGACCTTGTAGGACTCCAGTTTGTTGGAACGAAGTTGGAGAACGAAGGATTTCGGGATCCGAGTTGGTGCAACAGTCGTCGGATGCTGTTAAAGTCATTAGGGATAGGCTAAGAACTGCTCAAAGTCGCCAAAAGAATTATGCAGACCGGAGACGTAGGCCCTTGAAATTTCAAGTGGGAGACCACGTTTTCCTCAAAGTGTCACCGATGAGAGGAATATCGCGGTTTGGCAAGAAAGGAAAGTTGAGCCCGAGGTACGTAGGTCCATTCGAGGTTTTAGAGAGAATCGGTACTTTGGCCTACCGTCTCGCACTGCCACCGAATTTATCTCAGGTGCACAATGTGTTCCATGTGTCTATGCTAAGGAAGTACGAATCGGATCCGACTCACGTGCTGAATCATGATGTAATAGAAGTGGATGACAGAGTGTCGTACGTGGAAAGGCCGGTCAAGATTGATGACAGAATGGAACGAGTGTTACGGAACAAGACAATTCCGATGGTCAAGGTGATTTGGGAGCACCATGGAACCGAAGGTGCAACATGGGAAAGCGAGGAGTTGATGCGACACCAATACCCCCATTTGTTTCAGTAATTGGGTTATATTGTAAATTTCGAGGACGAAATTTTTATAAGGGGTGAAGAGTTGTGACATTCCGATTTTCGACCCATTTTTGGGGTTTTTAAACGTGTAATTCGTCAGTGTGATTATAGTAAAATCTCGCCCGGGAACTGATCACTCTCGGTTATTTTAAATTTTTAAATTAGAGATTTCGCTAGAAACGCACTCGATCGAATTTGGCCGTTATTTAGAACCCGAACTTTGGTGTCGAATTTCTCGGAATTTCGGAACGAATTTAATTGGACGGTGTCGATATTGTTGTGGCCAATCCCGAAATTGACAAGGTTAATGTGAAAAGTGAATTTTGACTGGGTACGAATTTGGACTGGTAGACCACCCTCGCAGTGTGTTTTTATTAACACAATTTTACCCAAATCCTAAAATTATTAATTAGGATTTTTTGGGACAGTCGGATCGTTTTTGGGTTTAAACCGTGTCCGTTGAATCGCAATTATTGCGATTTGATTTTGCTTCTCTCTCTCTCCTCCCTCTCTTTTCCCCCTTTCCCGCTGACCCCTCCCCCTACGTCTGACCTCCCCCTCACCTACCCCACCAACTCCTTCTCTCTCCTCTCCCTCTTTCTTTTCTTTTTTTTCTTTCTTCCTTCCTTTCTTCTTCTCCCTTGCTGCTTTCGCTCGTGCACCTTCCGCTTCTAGCTTCTGTTTTTGCTGGTCACCGCCGACGCCCCTCGCCGGACCAGCTCCGCTCGACGCCGTGCGTCGCCGCCCTCAGCCACCGCGCGCGCCGTTCGGCCGCCGCGCCTCGCCCCCAGCAGCTCGTTCGCCGCGAACCGGCTTCGCCAGCCGTTTTCCCCTCCCCCGGCGCCGACTGCTCTTGGTTTCTACTTGCTGTTGCCCGACGCCGACCACTCCTCGTCGAGACCAGCCCAGCCACCGCCCGCCGTCGCCTCGCGCCGCCGCCATCCCGGCTCCCTTCTGGCCGAGCAACGCCGCCACCGTCGCCCCCACAGCCCCGTCGCTGGCCTGTTCCGGCCAAGCGCGAGCTCGCCACCGCTCGCCGCCCGTCACCGCCACCCACCGCCGCCGTCCAGCTGTCGCCATTATCGCCGTTGCTGTCTTGGCTGCCCGGAACAGCCCCGACCAGCCACCACAGCAGCCACCCTTCGCCGTTCGTCGTCGTTCGCCGGTCGCCGTGTCCGAATCGGAGCCACCGCGGACCGCCCTCGCTGCCGCCGCCGTTCTCGCGCCCTCGCCATCGTTAGTGGAGTAAGTTAACTCCTAATCCCGCGTTTAGGATGTTAAACTTGCTTAGGGTAGATTAATTAGTGTTTAGGTTAATATTAGATTTGTTTAGTTAGGTTTATGTGTTGATTATGGATTAGGGTTTAATTAATAGTGTTTAGGATATGAATGGTTGATTAGTTTATTGTTATTGATTATTATTATTATTAAATTATTTATTTTCGGAATTTTAAATATTATTTTATTAGTTAATATATTAATTCCGAATTAAATATCATTTTATTATTTTCGGAATTAAATATTATTATTTTATTATTAAATAATTAATTTCCGAAAATTAAATATTATTATTTTCGGAAAATTTTCTAGCGTCAATTATGATGCCGATGTTGGATTTTGCCGTATAAATTGACGTATTTAGAAAATGATTTGAATTACTTCGATTCGAGAAAATATTTTGAATTTTGGAAAATTAAATTATTCTCGGATATTATTAAATAATTAAATTCCGAATTTATTTAGCTATTATTTCGGAAAATTTATAACTTCAAATTATGAGTTTTAGTTTGAATGTGAGTGTTTGCGCCGTGATTTGTCGTATAAAATTATTTTTACGACAAAATGTTTTGATCGGGAATTTTCGAGAAGGTCTACGCGATTTTTGGCATTTAATTATTTTTATTGTTATGCCAAGTAATGATTATGACACTTTGTGATTGATATTCGGGTTTGACATCGAAGCTTAGAAAATTGATTGACTGTTGCATGTGTGACCCTGTGATATTGTTGCATGGCATTAATATGAGCACTATTCATGAACGTATGGGCTAATTGAGAAGATAATAATTGGCCGGAATGCTTGTGTGCTCGTGTGGTCACACGTCGGAGCCGTCTTGCTGTAGATCGCTTGACGATGCCTGATTTATCGGGGTCTTGCTGTAGATCGCTTGACAATACTCGATTTATCGGATGCCTGGGGATAATCTGGAGTGCCGATACCCCGAATGCCTTGTCGTGGCTCGAGGCCGGACTTGATGCTCCTTACGAGATACCATCTTACTGTAGATCGTTTGATGTTGCCGTATTGGAATGCCGTCTTACTGTAGATCGTTTGACGTAGCCGTGCCCGACGGGGCGGGACGGAGCCAGTTATACCGGTAGACTGCCATCTTGCTGCAGATCGCTTGATGTGTAATGGCCCCGAGGCGGCGTAATAATTGGAATACGTGTGATGCATAGTGCTTGATTATGGGGTAAAAACTACTAGGCATGGTATGGGACGTGCCCAAGCGGGTTTTACCTTATAATCGAGACACGCGCGACTGTGATGCATTAATGCATGGAAAATCTCTTTAAATGCTTCGAGTATGTGACATATGCATTTCATCAACGTGTGTACCAAGGCGAGGTAAGGATGCCTGTGGTTGTTTAATAATGTGTTGTTGATGCTCTGTTGCCTGATTAGGGACCCCCGTGCGAGTAGGCCTCCTAAGCGGGGCTTAGGCCGTTAACTTATTGAGACATTCGTCTCATTGTTGTTGTTAACCCCTTTTTCAGGCCCTTAGCGTGTTGGCGCGCCCAGTTTGGTTCGGGGTGTTTGGAAGCTATCTTTTTGGAGTTCGACCTGTTGATGAAGTAGATTAACCCTGGCCCTTGTCTTTTGCTGGCTTTTTGTGAAAATGCCCGGAGTTGGCTTGTAAACTTGTTTCCAGGGATTAATCAAGTGAATATTAAAAATGGCTTCTGTTATGTCTGGTTTTCCTTTGCTATCCCTATTTGTTGTTTGTCCGGGGATCCTTGTATTCGTTTCCGCATGCGTAATTAAAAGATAAAATAAAGGGTCGGCGACGAGTCCTGGGACGTCGCATCTCAACGACCATAGTGGGGTGTCGTGCACCCTTGGGGTTCGGGGCGTGACAAAACAAGTTAACGTGGCATTTGACGGAACTAAATAGTTACTATTATTATTGTTGTGGTTGTTGTTATTTGCTTATTTATTTATTTATTTTTGGGGCTAATTCTTTCTCATGTTCGAAAGAGGTGGAAAACCAGCGTCAATTTTGGTACTCTTACTAAAAAAGTAAAAGTAGTACACCTTTTGTCTAATTAAGTAGATAAAATTGGCGCACGGTGAATATGATTATTTATGTAAAATTAATTGAGGCATTGTGTCTTATTAAGGGGGGGATAAATGGAAAAGAAACAAAACAAAGTGACAAAAGTGAAACAAACTCCAAACCTTTGCCATCATATTATGAACCGTTCATTAGAAATGTCGAGCATTGCCTTAACAAGTTCAATCGCAGAACACCCCAGTAACATTAGATCCGCCAGGTCAAATGAAGGCACTGTAGCTTGCATTGTTCACAACACCGCCGGGTCTTTGGTTGATGGATTTGCTAGATCAGTGAGGACTGTATTAGCGAATCAGGAGGAAACCCTAGCACTTGTCCATGCATTGCGCTTTCTCTCTCCTTGTAGAAGTCTTAAGCTGGAACTCAACTCTGATTGCTTGAGTTTAATGTCCTCTTTGAAGTCAGCTGATCAGCAAGGAGGGAAGAGCGAACACTAATCACCAAAGCTTCTGATATGTTGTCTTGCTTTTCAAATATTAAAATCGAGTTTTGTAATAGGAAGCAAAATAGAGTTATGGATTGGGTCATCAAAGCCCAACACACGAATAGAGTTTTGTTTAGATGCCCTTGCTATGGGCTTTGTTTCTTGAGTTCTAAATAATATAACTTAGAGTTTCTAGACACCCCCCACCCAAAAAAAAAAAAAACACGAGATCCGACTTTGACACTTTTGTTCCTGCCAAGAATATGGCTGCAATGTCATTTCTCTCATTTGCCAATTCATATCAATCACCAGATGTCAGAGGGTGGTGCACTTGAGAATACTTGGTCGCAGGAGTTGTTTAGACACCCATAAATCTCTCTTGCGGATTACACCAAACAGCCGACCTAATTCAGCTGATCCTTCATCTCAATACTGTTCATCTGTTCATCAAACAATGTCTTGTAGGTGAAGGATTTGAAGCAAAATAACAATAATTCAGTTGATTGTTTACGATGAAAGTTCCTTCCGAGAAAAAAGAACAAGAAAGAAAATGTCTGGCATTAATCTCTTGCTCGGCGACGCCAAATACACACTTCGAGCTTGAGGCCCAAGATATCGTCGAAGGACCTTCTTGGCACCAAAAGGCAAGGCTCCTGATTCGGATCAGATTCAAATTCTGGAACGCTCTTGGTGCAAGTGTGAAGCTTGAGAGAGCTTTCCCGGTAATTCGCTTCTATGTCATACGAAAAATCCGCCTTTGGCAAGGGGCCAATGCAACTGACCTTAATCTTGCTGCCCAGGTCTATAGTTTCGTTTTTCAAGACAAAGAAAACATCTTCTCTCCCTTCTTTAAGCAGACGGACCTCCGTCTTGACGTTTATCAAGAGGGAGGTATTGGAGTTGAAACGAAAGTACGTCGGAGAAGCCCCATGCTTGGATCTCAAGTGCTGCACCAACTTCCTAAACGAGCCAACATAGCTGCAACTCGGAAAGGGACACAAACACGGAGCGAACTGACGTCTTCTCGTGGTCGTTTCTCATGTGGTAACCAAACTTCTGATTGCAGCCGAACTTTGCATTTTGACATGCCATCCTGACAGACTCCAGGACCTTCTCGATGGGGCGGCATCTGTCGTAGCCAATAGGCATAGAGCAGGACGGGCATCCGTTGCTTATCATTTCACAGCAGGAGGAGCAAGCTATGTGCCCATTTTCACACTATTTCCCGAAGACAAAGGACTATCAGTTCAGACATATAACAGCAACTATCACAAAGAATGTCACTTTGTTCGGTATATTCAAAATCTTATCCTGAAAATGTCGTACATGTAAATGAATTTACTCATCACAATAAGAACATGAGGTTAAGTTGTACTCACTAAAATAAGAGCTAAGATGAAAAAAAAAATTAAAATCTACGACTGCAGTGATTGACACGACATCAGATTCACTCAACCTTAACATCTAACAAACCCAGGGGGAAGAACAGCATTGGTGCCAAAACTTGTGTACGGAGGCCACTTTGGTGCCAAAAGTTTCAATCGGATCACTTAAGTGCTAAAAGTTATGAAAAACGATCACTTAAGTGCCATTTCGCCGGAAATCCGACATGGCATTTTTTTATTAATTTCTTAAGCTGATGTGGCTCGCCAGAGACTGATGTGGCTTGCTGGAGGCTGATGTGGCATTTTTTTCCTTTTCTTTCTTTTTTCCTTTCCTTTATTTTCTTTCTTCTTATTTCCGATGGTTGGCGTCCGGCCACCGGCCACCGGCCATGGACAGCCTCGCCGAGCGTCGCCTCCCTTCAAGCAAGGCCTAGCGAGGCCGGCCCTCGCCGAGGCCACGACTGCCTCGCTCGGAGGAAGGCGATGCCCGACGAGGCAACCGTGGCCTCGGTGAGGCCGGCCCTCACCGAGGCCACGGCTGCCTCGCCGGGCCTCACCTGGAGGAAGGTAACGCCCAGTGAGGTCGGCCATGGCCGGTGGCTGGCCTCCGGGCACCGGCCATGATAGAAGAAGAAGAAAACAGAAATGAAAAAAGAAAATAAAAAATAAAAAATAAAAATAAAAGAAAGAAAAAAATCAGAAAAAATATTTTAAAAATTGAATTATACACATGGAAATGCCATGTGTCATTAAAATTTAAATATAAAAGCCACGTATTAAATTTGATCGGAATTTCTCGCCTTTGGCACTTAAGTAATCGTTTTTTCTATGATTTGGCACTTAAGTGATTGCCGGCGTAAACTTTTGGCACTTAAGTAATCTAAATGAAATTTTTTGCACCAAAATGACATCCGTACATAAGTTTTGGCACTAATGCTGTTCTTCCCCCAACAAACCCAGAACATCATAAATACTCCAAACAAAGAGACACTATTTTCAGTCGAGTTAATACCATGAAAAATCTCAAATTGGTACACATATGACAAATTTATTCAAAATTAATTTTTTGACAGCTAAAAATCTCAAACTGGTACATTTGTGACAAATTTACCCTACGTTAATTTCCGTTAAATTGAATTAATATAACAAAAAATTACAAACTGATACACCTGTGACAAATGGAGGGTAAAACATAAAACTGGTATATCAGTTAACTGTCGCGTGTCATTTAACAAAAAAATTTGACAGTAAAATTTAAAGAAAACAAAATGAGGGTAAAGTTGTCACAGGCGTATCAATTTGGGGTTTTTTGTGGTCAAAAAATTATTTTGGGGTAATATTGTCATAGATGTATTAGTTTAGGATTTTTCGTGGTATTAACCCTTTTCAGTCTAATGCTGAAATAATCGCAGCTAATAAGATTTTGCTTGAAAAGGAGATAGCTATCCATACAACAAGGCTAGTGTACCTTCTAGACACCCAATAATGAAACCCTGTTATCTTTCTGAAACACTGAGGTCAGTGAGAGTAGCACACCCTTCTTTAATTCTCTTGGATTAAAAATCAAACTTCTTGTGAAACTTAATGATATCAGAAAAATAAAATATGTAGGCAGAAATATAATCCCGGAGCTAAACTAGACCCTGTGTTGAGACTTGAGAGTCTTTGGCCGATGGGGATCAATATGTCTATTTCCTTTATTATTTTTAGTATGGCGGCAATAAGGATGATATTGTAATTTTGATCTTTTGACTTTACATAAAAAAATAGTTTTGGGTCATATTGACCTAACTAAACATTTAGTTTAGTTTTTTGTCCTTTAACATGATATCAAAGCAAGGGCTAAACTGAAAGTGACGCTGGACCATTCCTTGAAGACATCGAGTTGTCAATTTCATTAATCAACTAACAAGTTGTCGATTTGCAAGTCGATTGTCGATTCCAAGTCAACTCATTGATCATGACGTGTCGAAGGCTATTCGGTAACTTGAAAAAACATGAAAGCCATTAATTCAGTCTTTGGAACTAGTAATGCATGGAGACCCACAACCGATTAAACTTAATTCTCATATTTTCGAAGTCTAATAAGCGTTGTTCAAGTTTCTGGAGTCCTTATTTATTTATGGTTGTTTTCTAATAAATGTTATTTGTCTTTCCTATGAGTCTTTTGTCTTTCCAAAGAGTCTTGATAATTACTCATGCTTGGAGGGTTGTTCTATGCGCATCTATATAAGCATGCGCATGCTATGATAAATAACAGAAACAAAGACTTATTTGATTCAAACTAATTGAGCTTTTGGCTTAAGAACAAGAATGATTTCTTGTTTACTCTTATCCTTTAGGTGGATTTCTACAGATGGCGAGTATTGCTCTTATCTCTTAAGTTAATTACCAACGAGTGGCGAGCAACCTATCCATTAAAGTTTTCACTTGTGTTACCTCTTACTTCTCTACACTTTCTCCGGCATCAAAAAGTCAAACCCAATTTCTTCTTTGTGTAACTTTTCTTTTCTCCCTCTCTTCTTGTCTTTGTCCTCTCCCACCGTAATTTCTTCTCACCTTCTCCTTTGCTTTCTTTCACATCATAGGGCATCACTAATAAAATGATTCTTTGAATCTAGTCGGCCCTAAATCTCACCTCAATGAGATATACTAAAACTTCTTTGCAGTCTGTGATAGGCGTTTCAACCTCTTTTGCGATTTTTTTGGATCTTCTTGTTTGAGATTGTTTCTGTCTTGCCACTAGTTTACAATTCTCTCGTATATGAAGACCAAAGTACCACGATTTATGGACGACCATAATTTTTTTTTAGAATCTTTGGGAAAAATCAAAATTATCAATTTTTTTTTTAGGTTTTTAAAACCCTGCAAAAATCGATTTTTGCCTTCCCTTGATCTAATTTGGTGATCTTTTGGAGGACAACTTCATGTACTACTGAGGACAAGTGGATCTCGAATGACTTTTTGGCAATGTATTTTTCGCTTACCTTGATGCAGCCACATATTGCAAAACGATATTTGCTTCTTGATACTATGACATAGATTTGGTCGGCTACTAGGGATACTTATGGTCACTTGGTAATAATGCACATATATATGAACTTCAAAAAATGGTTGCTAATTTGTCTTTCCCTTTGCTTCAAACCTAGGTACTTCAGGTATATTCTTTAGGGGGTTTAATACATATATTGTTTCTAGCCCATAGATCATTGATACATAGGTTACAGATCACATGACAGGTTTTTCTAGTCTTTCATCAATACACTCCTACTTCTAGTAAAGACAAAGTTCGTGTAGCTGATGGAACCGTCTCTTCCATTGTTGGAAAAGTATCTATCAATTGTTCCTCCATTCTTCCTTGTCTTTTGTTTTACATATTCTGTCATTCTTTATTAATCTTCTTTCTATTAGTAGTTTGACTCAAAACTTAAATGTAAAGTAATTTTTGTTTCCTTCATATTGTGTTTTCCAGGATTTGGTAACAAAGAAGGAGATTAGACATGGTAGATTGGATGTTGGTCTTTATATGCTCAAGGGTAGTGTGAGTTTTACTTTTACTTTGTCATCTATGCATCATCAAGTTAATTCGGCTTTGACATATCTCTATCAGTGACACTGCAGATTAGATCATCCCCCTTTAAGAACTTTAGAAATAGTTTTTCCTAGTCTCATTTCAGCTTGTAAGGTCCTTTCCGACGTACTTCTATTTCCGATCTTAGATGGTTTGTCATTTTTATTTATTGTTTTTCTCTTACAACTTGGTTTTTTTTTATTGAAACATAAGAGTAACGTTTTTCACTGTTTTCAAATCTTTCACAAAAAGATTCCAACTCTACTCAGCGCCACTGTGAAAATTCTTCATGGTGACAATGGCACTAAGTACACTGATGGTCAATTTCAATAGTATCTCTCTAATCATGGCATTATTTATCAAACTAATTGTGTTGATATCCCAACACAAATGGTGTTGCCAAAAGAAAGAACTGACATTTGTTAGATGTCGCTAGGTTTCTTATATTTGCTCTTCATGTCTCAGCTTAGTATTTAAGTGATGCTATCTTAATCATTGCCTATTTAACTAATTGGATGCCTACTAGAATTCTTGATTCCTGTACACCTATTGATGTTTTACAAGGATCATTGACTTTTATTCTTCTTGCAAAAAACTTTGGTTATGTTTCTTATGCTCGTAACATCATCTCTAAGAGCAAGTTTGAACCCCATGGTCTCCGCTACATTTTTCTTGGGTATTCAGCTACTCAAAATGGTATAAGTGTCATCATCCTCTTTCTAGGAACATTATTATATCTATGGATGTGATTTTTCATGAGTCTAATTCCTATTATTATGCTCCATCACTTCGGGGGGAGTGTTGTAGTGTGGAGGTGTTTCCCATTCTAGAGGGAGAAGAACAGCATTGGTGCTAAAACTTGTGTACGGAGGCCACTTTGGTGCCAAAAGTTTCATTTGGATCACTTAAGTGCCAAAAGTTTACGCCGACGATCACTTAAGTGCCAAATTGGAGAAAAAACGATCACTGAAGTGACAACGGCGAAAAATTCCGACCAAATTTAATACATGGCTTTTATATTTAAATTTTAATGACACATGGCATTTCCATGTGTATAATTCAATTTTTTAAATATTTTTTTCTGATTTTTTTCTTTCTTTTCTTTTTTCTTTTTTCGTTTCTTTCTTTTTTTTTTCATTTCTGTCTTCTTCTTCTTTTACCATGGTCGGTGGTCGGAGGCCAGCCACCGGCCATGGCCGGCCTCACCGGGTGTCGCCTTCCTCCGGGTAAGGCCCAGCGAGACAACCGTGGCCTTGGCGAGGGCTTGCCTCGCTGGATCTGGCGAGGCGAGCCCCAGCGAGGCCACGGCGGCCTAGCCGGGCCTCGCTCGGAGGAAGGCGACGCCCGGCGAGCCTATCCATGGTCAGTGGCCAGACGCCGGCCATCGGAAATAAGAAGAAAGAAAAGAACAAAAAAAGAAAAGAAAGGAAAAAAGAAAAAAAAGGAAAAAAAAAAGAAAAGAAAGGAAAAAAGAAAGAAAAGAAAAGAAAAATGCCACATTAGCCTCCAGCGAGCCACATCAGCTTAAGAAATTAATAAAAAAAATGCCACGTCGGATTTCTAGCGAAGTGACATTTAATTGATCGTTTTCCACAACTTTTAGCATTTAAGTGATCCGATTGAAACTTTTAGCACCAAAGTGGCCTCCGTACACAAGTTTTGGTACCAATGCTGTTCTTCTAGATGATCTTGAGGATATTATTTACTGTCCTCCTCCGATAGACTCTCATGGTTCTCCTCCTTCCCAAGAAAAGAACAATGCAACGCAAGAAGAGGATAGTACAATACCTCAAGGGGAGATAACAGAACAACCACTTCAGGAGAAGACCACACTTGTTAGGCAAAACAATGATATCTTTCAAAGGCAGATTAATTGTAGTGAAACATTAAAAACATATCATCATAGGGATTCCACTATCAATATGTAGGTTGAGACCACTAATACATTGCATGTTTAATCATTATATATTCGGATCGAGACTCTACTACTGCTTCTGGTGAGATTTCTCCTTTCGATCTTCCAATTGCACTTCGAAAGGATACTAAAACTTGGACTCAACACCCTATATCCCATGTTGTCTCATATGACTCTTTGTCTTGCTCTTATCATACTTTTGTGTCTTCTCCCTCATCTGTCCCTATTCTATAGAATTAGCATGAAGTTTTTAATGAAAAGTGGAAGGCAGCAATGGTAGGAGAGATGCATGCTTTGAAAAGAAAATGGCACGTGGCATCTTGTTGTTCTTCCTCTTGGCAAATAACTAGCAAGATGCAAGTGGATATCTGTAGTCAAACAGAAAATAGATGATACTGTGGACAAATATAAAGCACGATTGATGGCCAAGGGATTTACTCAAATTTATGGAATTAACTATCAAGAGACCTTTGCTCTAGTTGTCTAATTGGATATTGTTCGAGAGCTACTTTCGTGTGCTGTTAATCAGATGGGATCTTTAGCAATTAGACGTAAATAATGCCTCTTATCATGGAGAGTTAGAAGAGGAGGTGTATATGAACATTCCTCTAGGTTTTTCTTGTGATGAATTCAAGGTAAAGTGTGTAAGTTGAAACATGCACTTTATGGTTTGAAGCAGTCGCCTCAAGCCTGGTTTGGTAGGTTCTAGAAAACTATAGTCTCCGTGGGTATAAATAGAGTAATGTTGATAATACTTTGTTTGTGAAGAGATCATGTGCTAAAGTCATTATTCTCAATGTTTATGTACACGGCATTGTTGTCATAGGGAATGATAGTGATGATATTAGCTGGTTGAAGAAGTTTCTTAGACAAGAGTTCGAGATAAAGGATTTTGGAAGGCTCCAATACTTTCTTGGAATTGAAGTTGTCATATCTTTAAAAGGTATCTTTCTATTCCAAAAGAAGTATGTCATTGATGTTTTGATAGAAGTTGGATTATTGGCATGTCATCCCTCTGATATACTTATTCAAGCCAATACTATTATGATGGTGATGTAGTGGATAAGGATTGTTATCACTGTTTAGTGGATAAGTTGATTTATTTGTCTTACACCCGACCTAATATTGCTTTTGCTGTGAGCCTGGTAAGTTAGTTTATGCATGATCCATACTCTAATCATATGGATGCTGTTCTTTGAATCCTTTGGAATTTGAATTCTGCTCCTGGGAAAGGGATTATTTTGTCTCTTCATGATGGCTTGAAAGTTGAAGCCTATACAAATGCTGATTGGACTAGATCTTCTGACCGGAAGTCTATTTCTAGGTATTGTATTTTCTTAGGAGAGAATCTTGCGACTTGGCACAGCAAAAAGCAAAATGTGGTTACTGAGTCTAGTGCTAAAGCACAATTTCGTGCAATGGCATAGGGAGGTTGTGAGCTGTTATAGCTTAAAATGATTAATTGAAGATTTTGGTGTATATGATCCTGTTCCTACTATGCTATATTGTGATAACAAGGCTGTCATTAGTATTGCTCACAATTCTGCACAGCTTGACCGTATAAAATGTGTAAATTGATAGGCACTTTATCAAGGAGAAGTTGGAGAGTGATTTAACTTGTATACCCTTTGTTCAGTCCATTGATCAACTAGCTAATTTGTTCACAAAAGGATTAGGGAGTAAATCCTTTCATATTATAGTCAAGTTGGGCATGTGTGATAACTATGTTTCAACTTGAGGAGAGTGTTGAGAGTATTTTCCCAATGAGGGCATATTTGTCTATTTTCTTTATTAATTTATGTATGGCAAAAATAAGTGTGATATTGTAATTTTGGTCTCTTGGTTTTATAAATAAATTAGTTTGTGATGACATTAACCTAACCAAGCATTCAATTTAGTTTTTTTGTCTTTCAACACCCTGAACGTCCCCACCTAGCGAGATTTTTATGCTTTGAACCCTAACTTCATGAACATAAATTACAGGAGCTCAACTGCTCCAAACAAAGCCATACAAAACTAAAAGACCCTTCCAATACATCAAAACTTCCTTGTCATGAGTAATTTCATATCAAGAGAAGGGTCAAAAGAGTTAACAAGAAGAGGAAGCTATAGCATGGCTAGTAGGTGGATCACTGACATAGATATTTCCTAGTTGGTGATTGTAAAGGATGCAGTTCATGATCGGTGATGCTAAATGTGTTTCACCTTTTACATGAACCAAGTTTCCTCCACTTCCCAGGTGGAAGGGTTCAAAAGATGGCACCAAAAGAGAAATATGTTTCATTTGACATAAATCTAAGTTAGCCAGCTCTAAACGACATATGGGTCAAAGAACCACCACTCTGTCCATTTAGACCCTAAAGATAGATTGCCTATTTTCATCCAAAAAACTAGCTTTCATCTAACTCTGGGATCCCTTGAGTGCACCAAAAAGCACTTACCATTCCCACAATTCAAACATGAACCATGACCAATAATATTTAACACTGATTTAACGATGCTCAATAAAATTAGCCACTTTCAACACACCCCAGAGGTGCTAGTACAATTTTGTAAAGTCTCAAGCCAAGCACATGGCTTTTGCCAGCATCAAGTTACTAAAGTCGAATTGATTGAGGTTAAGAAGGAAACGTAATTCGACAAAGAATGCCGTCAAAATGGGCATTCCGACAGAGACTTTACTTTGCCTTCACTTCACATTGCAGAGCCTAATATTAATCGAGGAGCTCAATGTTCCTTACAAGCCCAACAAGGTATAAAAGAATTGAATGGAAAATTTTCCAAAAAGTCTTAAACATATTGCACTTTTGTCAATTCATTCATAAATCTTTCAATTTTGCCAATGAGTCTTTAACATTTTCACCTTTTGTCAATTGAGTCCATCCGACCAATTTTGATCGGAAATCATTAATGTAGATGTTGCACAAGCGATGCTAACATAGATAATTTTTAATAATACTTTTTAGATTTTTTTTCCTTTCTTCTTTCTTTTGCCAGTAATCGGCCACTAACCATGGCCGGACGGGTTAGCCTTGCCAGGGCAAGGGTGGCCATTGCCCGCCATAGGTAAGGCCCGGCTAAGTGAGGGCCTCACCGGGTCTCACCTTCGCTCGGGCGACACCTAGTGAGGTCACCCTGGCCGAGGCTCACCCTCCCCTAGGCGAGAGTCGATGAGGGTTGGCCTCACCCAAGCCAGATATGGAGAGAAGAGCCCTCACTCAGCTGAGCGTCGCCTGTGGCAAGCAAGAGCGATTGTCCAGGTGAGGCCAGCTTGCCTGGCCACTGGCAAAAGGAAGAAAAAAGCCAAAAAAGCGAAAAAAGAATCATTAAGATATTATTAAAAACTGTCCACGTTAGCACTAATCGTGATATATAGGACGGTGGTGTTTACGTTAGCGAATTCTGACCAAAATTAGCCAGATAAACTCAATTAGCAAAATTGAAAGGTCTATGACTCAAGTGGCAAAACTGCAATAAATTTACAACTTTTTAGAGAATTTTAGCAAGACTTGAAAGTCATTAGAAACATTCGAGCTTCTCATCTAGATTTTGCAACTCTGCTCTCACTCATTCAATTCATTCCCGGCAACAACCACAATCGAATCACCAACAAGCAATCAACAGAAAATGAAAACCCGATTAAAAGAAAATTGAACCTGAAAAATAGGGATTGTCAAGGGCTCGAGACAAACGGTGCAGTCAAACACATCTGGGTCCATGAGAGTGAACTCGAATGACCCAATCTTCCGGCCAAATGGAGGGGACCAACCGCGACCATACGAGTACTCATCTCCGAACCAAGCCATGGACACTGATCGGTCTTCATCCTGTTCTTTTGATTCTTCTTCGCTTAGGATCAATTCATCTCCCCAATCGTTGTCTAAACGTTGGTCTTCCTCTTCTTCTCTACCTCCCTCTTCTTCTTCAACGGGCTGGCTTCGGCTCCGGCTACGTCTACGCTCTTCTTGTTCCGAATGATAGCCAGAAGGAAGAAAGCGGTGCCTCTTGCCAAGATTGTGGCTGCTGGGTACAGCGTTGCCATCGTCTTCTCGGTCCACCGAAAATTTCACCATTATCGTCTTGATTTACTATATGAATGTGTTTCTCTTACCCTCCAATTTGTGAGCATATTTATATATCCGTGGGTACATCGCTATGGCCTTATTCGTTCACTAAATCATTCGCAATTATTTTCCCAATTGAAAATGACAATGCGTAGTACATCTCCATCTCCAATTTGTTGACATGTTTATATATATGAGAGTACATCGCCATCATCTTCTTCGTCCTTTGAAAATTTCGCCATTGTCGTCCCGATTCAAACTATCTATGCATATTTCTTGCTCTCCAATTCGTGAACATATAATGCCAAGTGATATCCCATCATGGTCCAACAATGTCATATCAATTTCCGGGGACCTCCCGCCAAGTTACCCTCATTCCTCAACTAAGAGACAACGTCCATCATAATCTTGGAATGTTCCAAAATATTCCAACGACGCCACCAAGAGAGAAAAACATTGAAGAAACTATTGAATAAATGGAAATGGACCGCCACTTTCGCTGAATAGTAAAGGACAAAATGGTACACATGCGATAAATTTATTCAAAATTAATTTTTGACCAATAAAAATCTCAAATTGATACTAATGTGACAAATTTACCTCAAACTAATTTTTTTTACCACTAAAAACCCAAAATCAATACGTTTGTGATAAATTTTATCTCCGCTAGTTTCCGTTAAATTAGATTAATATTACGGAAAACCCCAAACTGGTACACCTATCAACTGTCACGTGTCGTTCAACTCAGTATTTTGATGGTAAATTTTAACGAAAACTAATGGCTGATAAATTTGTTACAGGTGTACGAGTTTGGAGTTTTTCGCGGTATTAACCCTTGTAATTATTATGTTCGCAAGTGTGGTACTATATATTATGTTCACGGTGTGGCATTGTCTGCTTTAATTATTGTATGGCATTAACTATCATGCCCCGAACCCCATCGAGCTCACGACATCCCGCTACAGGTCGAATTTGTTGCGACGTCCCAAGAACATCGCCAACCCAACCCAAACATCAGAGCCACATGTGGAAGCGAAATATATAAAACAAAATCCCGGACAAAAAGATGACGACAACGGGGTAGAACAATAGAAAAGACAAACAACAATAACAGCATTTCATACAATATTACTGCACCACAAAAACTAACATTATATTACAAACATATGCAGCAAACTAGCATCCGAAATCACTGTCATAACAAAATATCAGGGGTTTGGTTATCTTAACTTCACTATCAGATAACTCAAGTTAAACAACCCCTAAAATAGCCTAGGAAATGCCTACTGATCGCCTTCCTTGCTGCTTCCGATTCTTTGGGCTTGAGCCTCCGGACACTCACCTGCAATTCCACCGTGCACCAAAGGTGGTTCCTCGAACTTCCAAAAAGAGGAGGCGGACTTTCCGGGTCTAAGGTTGGGGGTCTGAAATTATGGATTATACAACTATGAGACGAATCTCAATTAATGTACAACCCCAAACCTCACATAGGCACTCACGTACCACCAAACAGAATACGCATCTCACACAATGATCAATCAATCTAACAATCACGCACGAACCTACCCGGAACCATCATGCACGTTCCTGCACGTTAGACCATAATACAGCCAGCACCTCACAGTAATACATCACAAACGCGAGCGTGCCTTAATTATAAGACAGAAATCACTTGGGCACGTCCCATACCATGCCTAGCAGTTTCTACCTCATCATTAAGCATCACATCACGCGATACAAACACACTCGCACACTAACTCACACCATTCATCATTTTCTCAAACCTCGCATCTCAAGCCAACTCCTGCTCATTCTCAACTCTTCCACCACTACCGCGCTCCGCGTAAAACGCATCAGGCCAACGGTCTTCTGACCTCGTCAAGTATTGACACCCCGTCGGGCCAGATATCGTCACCTCGTCAGAGACGGCATCATTCCGCGTAAACGTACACGCCTCAAGACGGAATCCTACACACACTTTTCTTCTACCACGCCCGCGTAAAACGCATCAGGCCAACGATCTTCTGACCACGTCAGGCATCGTCACCCCATCGGGCCGGGTATCGTCACCTCATCAGGGACGGCATCGTCCCGCGTAAACATACGCGCCTCAGGACGGATCCTTTCCAACCAATCCTACATTCCCATATCCTCGTTCCACTCATCCCACATCTATCACACGGTCACACATGGCCTCCTTTACACACGGCCACACATACGCACGGCCAAATATTCACACCTTACACACATGCCACAATTTCGCATTCTCGTCACACGAACACACACCACTTAACCACACGCTCTTGGCACGTGAATTCAATGCATATTCACACGACCACGTCACTACACCTTATGGCCATACACACACGGCACACCACCTCATCACATTTAGCCCATGGACAAACCAGAACCAGCCAACCACAGCAAACAATGCAATTAATCTAATAAACCCAATCAAGCCAACACAATTCCAATCAATCACTCATTTAATTCCTGATCAGTCCTCAACATCACAGCCCTAACTCAGCATTCCTAAACCTCGAATTTCATCGCCCAATCGGCCCACAACCACTAAACAACTAGCCCCTAACTCAGTCCCAAAAATAGCCACAATTTTACCTAAATCGAGTCCTAAACGAGCCTAAAAACACCAGAGATCCTAAGTGGCGATTGGGGAAGTCACTTACCCTAAAAAGCGAGACAAACCAGGGCTAGAACAGTGCAGAATAGCGGCGGCGGCGGCGGAGACGTACGATCGGCGATGCACGGACACCGTACGGACACCGTATGGACATGTACGGGGACGGCGATGAACGGTGGTCGGCAAGGCAGACGGTGCCTGGTGCGGGCGGTCGTACGGACACTGTATGGATGGCGTACGGACGGCCGGAGAGGGAGAGAGAAAGAGAGAAAAATTGAGGACGGGATGAGGGTGGTGAGGCGAGGTCAGGTGGAGCAGTGGCACCAGCGGACGGCGGCGACACAGTGGTGGTCTAGCGAGCTCCGGCGTACGGACGGCAAGGAAAACCGGCGGAGGAAGAGAGAAATCGGGAGAGGGGGAGCTGCTGGTGGGTGGCCTGGCCGAATGAGGGAGAGAGGAGAGAGAGAATGGTCCAAGTTGGTCAAATATAGTGGCCTAGGGGTAACACGTGTCGCCGATCTGGGAAATTTGACCAAAATACTCCTAATCCGACGGTCGACGTTTATCTCTATCCAATAATTGAGGGGCAAAAGTGTCTAAAGTCCAATAATTGAGCTGAAATTTTAGACCTGATTATTTCAAAAATATCCCAAAATTCGGAATCCAAAAATAGCCCAAGGGCAAAATGATCAATTTTCCGATCCTGGATCGAAATTTCAATTTTCGCCCGTACCAACCCCAAGTGTGTGTGGTCAACATAATATGACATCGGAATCGCGAAAATAGCTTCTTAAGCCCTCGAAAATCGACCGCAAAATCCTAGGGAATAAAATAATATTATTTTTCACTTCCGAGCCAAAATTTCAATTTTGACCGTAACAATTCTAATGTGCATGGCCACCTTAAAATGACATCGGCCTCGAAAAATAATCTCATACGGGCACAAAATCAACGTTGGTGTCCTGAGGGGCAAAATCGTAATTTTCTCGATCCCGAACCGAAATTCATTTTTTTGCAGAAATGGGTGGCGCCAAGATTGGCCAAGCCAAAAACGTCATCGGCCGCTCAAAATTGTCATTTTTAAAATTCTCGATTCTTGGGCCCGAATTCCAAGAAATGACTAAAATCGAACAATCGCGACTTTAGCTTATTTTTTGCTAACAAGTGGCTCATTGGGATTACGCGCTCTCGATCCGTGACCGACACCAAGTCAAATCACGTTTAAGTATACTCTACCTGGGACGACCTCGGTTGTCATATAATTGCGAGGGTCTGTCACTATTTCCCTTCGGACACAATCAATCAAATAAACCGGTCTCGGTTGGCTCAAAACATTCTCTTGTCAATCCATATGGTCGAAGATCGAACCCAGGTCGAGTTCTTTGGTCGTGCGAACTCAATCCCGTAATAGCCCTACCCCTAAGGTTAGCATCTCGTGAATGCGCTGTTCCGGGTGAGATCTCACTATAGTGCATTGATCAATTTCATTTCTTAAATCCCGGGAAAAGGATAAAAAATTCAGACTATTACATTAACTCATGCCAGGGGTTGTAAATTTTCTCCTATTTTGCCTATATAAGGCATCACTTGTAAACGTCTAAGGCAGAACGAGTAGTAGAAATACTCCTCTTAACAAAAGCAGTGTGTTAGTGAGCAAAATCATGAATGGCTAAACACTTCCTTCACCTCTCAAAGCCCGTAGATATTGGGAATCTTAGAATGTATCGTAACATAGTCTTGATTACTCCCTTGTAGTTTGTGTTGCCCTCGCCTGTACGAGGATCTTGTGCATCTGAAAATCCGAGGCTAGAGAGCCTTATGTCCTGAATAGGCGTGAAAAGCTAAAAAAATCAGATAAGGCGCAAGAGAGGCACGACAAGGAATAGAATACTTGCATTAGTTCATTCTTATTCTTGTCATGGTCTTGTACGTCCACTGAAAATTTAGCCATCATTGTCCTGGTTTATTTTGTGAATGTGTCTTTCTCACTCTCCAATTTGAGAGCATAATTATATTTATGTGGAAATATTTCAAATAAGGGTATGAAATGAAGCTGTTTTCTAAAAAAAAAAATGGTTCCTAGTGGATCCTATCTTAATCTCTAATAAGGCTCCAAGTTGATTGGCTCACCAATTTTTGTGAGGTTTGCATTAGATACGATTACTTCCAATTTTCCAGGCTAATTTGTGAGGCTTGTATCGGATATAGTCACTTATTAAATTTTTGTATAGTTGGATCCACGATAAATTGAGCGATCCAAACCTAAGACATTGACTTATACGATGCGAGAGAAAATTATTTCCAAGATTTTGATTTCATTTTATATATCTTTAATTTTAGGATATTATCTTAGAATTGATTAGCTTAAGACGTAGATATTAGTCTATCTCAGTTACTTGTTTTGATTTTGCACTAGAAAGTTTTAAATATTTTAAGTGATTTTTATTAGCATTTATATAGTAGTAATATTGATACTTATGTTCAGGGCTGATTTCGGATTACGGATCATGTACTTGTTATGTCGTTTATTTTCTGTTGCATCAGTTTGTCATAAAAAAAAATGAAGGACGAAAAAATATCAAACTAACGCAGCAAGAACGCTAAATGACGTGAATAAAACTATTTGCAAACACGTCCATCCGCGCATAATAGGTCAAAGATGAAATTCTAGCTAAAAAAATTCCTCAGAATAGCTCAAAAGTGAAATTTTAGAGAAAAGCCTTGTAATGTATTTGCAATAGCAAAAAGGTGAAAATCCAGTTAAAAACCGTTGTTTGTTTTGCGAAAAGCTATTTAATGGAGGGAAATATTTTCCGTGTGATTTTTACAGAAAATTATTAGTTTTTACTTGTTTTGATGGTGTACTTGAAAGTGAGACGGTAAATTTTTTTGAAGTTTAGATTTTACTTTCAAAAGTTATCCTCTCAATTATAAAGATATTTTTTTCCTAATGGAAGATGATAGGATGATATCCAAATCAACTTGTAATTGTCTTCATTTTGATTCTATTAATACTTGGGAAAGTTTAGAGCACAAATTAAAGATATGCTTTATGTAAAGTGAAGAACTTCACATTCTAAGAAAATCTTACTCCTTTTGGGTCAAATGCTTGATCTTGTAATTTTTGGAGCATCCAAATCATCTAATTTACTTAAAATTGTGTTTATTTTGATTCCATTAGTACCAGGAAACGTTCAGAGCACTAGCTGAGGGCATAATTCTTTGAAAATCGAAGAACTCCCTGATTCAAGAAGGATTGGTTCCTTTTGGATCAAACGCGTGATATCTTGATTTTTGGAGACAACAAGCTGTCGGCCGTGCGGGGGTTTCCTGGGTTATCAAAAAAAAAAAAAAACAACATAAGAATGTGAGAATGTTTCTTCATGATGCGTAAGCATGTATGTTTGATACTTTTGTTCCTGCCAAGAACACCGACTGCAATGTTACATCTCTCATTCGCCAATTTAAATCAATCATCGAATGCCAAGTGTGGTGTACTTAATAACACTCTGCAAGCGGCAATTATTTTGTGTCCCAGGAATTGTTTAAACACCCGTAAGTCTCTCTTACGAAATACACCAAACAGCCTACCTAATTAAGCTGATCATTCATCTGATTTCAGTTCATCCGTTCATCAAAAAATGTCTCGCGGGTGAATTATTTGAAGCAAAATAACAATAATCAAGTCGATACGATGAAAGTTCCTACCGACGATAATAAAGTTCCTACTAACAAATCAACGACACTTTTTGCAAAAAAAAAAAAAATTGAAAGAACTAAAAAGAAAATATCGACGACATTAATCTCTTGATTCATTACGCCAAATACGAACTTCAAGCTTGAGGCCCAAAGAATCATCGAAGAAACTTCTTGGCACCAAAAGGCAAGGCTCCTGATTCGGATCATATTCAAAGTCTAGAACGCTCTTGGTGCAGGTGTGAAGCTTGAGAGAGCTTTCCCGGTAAATCGTTTCTATGTCGTAGGCATAATCTGCCTTTGCCAAGGGGCCAATGCAACTGATTTTAATCTTGCTGCCCAGGTCTATAGTTTCGTTTTTGAAGACAAAGAGAACATCTTCTCCCTCTTCTTTAAGCAGACAGACCTCCGTCTTGACGTTTATCGAGAGAGAGGCGTTGGAGTTGAAACGAAAGGATGTCGGAGAAGCCTCGTGCTTGGAACTCAAGTGCTTCACTAACTGCCCAAACAAGCCGACATAGCTGCAACTCGAAAAGGGACACGAACACGGAGCAAACGGGCATGTCTTCTCGTGGTCATTTTTCATGTGGTAACCAAACTTCTGATTGCAGCCAAACTTTGCATTTTGACATGCCATCCTGACAGACTCCAGGATCTTCTCGACTGCGCAGCATCTGTGGCCAACAGGCATAGAGCAGGACGCGCATCCGTTGCTTATCATTTTGCAGGAGGAGGAGCAAGCTATGTGACCATTTTCGCACTGTTTCACCACACGAAGACAATGGATTATCAGTTCAGACATACAACAGCAACTATCACAAAGTGCGCCACCTTTGTTCAGGATATACGAAATCTTAACCTGAGCAAGTCGGACATGGACATGGAATTTACTCATCACAATAAGAACATGAGGTTAAAATAAGAGCTGAGGTGAAAACAATTAAAACCAACCACTGCGGTAATTGACACAACATTAGGTTCAGTCACCCTTAACAACTGACAAAGCCAGAACATCACATATACTCCCAACCAAGAGACACAATTTTCAGTCTAATCCTGAAATGATCGCAGCTAACAAGAGTTAGCTCGAAAAGGAGCTAGTTATCCACACAACAAAAGACTTCATGATTTAAAGACAAAAGACTTTTCAGAAAACAAAATTTATATATCGGCAGAAAAATGAACCCGGGGCTAAACTAAACCATGAAAGTCCCCATGTAGCGAGATGTTCATGCCTTGAAGATGAATCTCAGGAGCTCGACTGCTCTAAACAAAAGCATACAAAACTAAATGTCCCTTCCAATACGTCAACACTTCCTTGTCAGGAGTAATTTCACATCAAGAGAAAGGTCAAAAGAGTCAACGAAAAGAGGAGTGAAAATTATCCAAAAAGTCTTAAACCTATTGAATTATTGCTAACTCATTCTTAAACATTTCAATTTTCTCAATCGAGTCCTAAATCTTTTGTCAATTGAGTCCATCTGGACAGTTTTGGCTGGAAATCAATGACATGGACGCTGGCCGTGCCACATAGGACGATCGACACTAATATGGATAATTTTTAATAATATTTTAATTTTTTTTTATTATTTCCTTTTTCCTTTTTCTTTTTTTTTCTTCCCTTCTTCCACCTCTAGCCGGTTGCCACAATTGACAATGGTCGACAACTGGCCAGAGGCGAAGGCCGATGAGGCTTGACCTCACCCAGCCATGATGAGAGCGAGGTCGAGCCTCACCTGGAGCAGGCGAGGCTTGTTGTTGCTAGTGGCCAGCGGGAGCGAGCTTCGTCAAAGGCCGTTGAGGTCATCTCTAGCCAATTGCCGGGCCTCAAGGACTGGCTAGAGAAGGAAGAGGGAAAGAAAAAAAAAGAAAGAAAGAGAAAGAAAATAAAAAAAATAAAAATTGAAAAAATTAAATTATTATTAAAAATGATCTACGTCAACACTAGCCGAACTATGTAGGATTGCTAGCATCCACATCAAGAATTTCTACCTAAAATTGGCCGAATGGATTCAATGGGCAATTTATGAAAATATTTATAATTCAATTGGCAAAATTGAAATATTTAAGATTGAATTAGCAAAAATGCAATAGGTGTTGGACTTTTTAGATAATTTTCCCAGAAGAGGAAGCAATAGCATGGCTAGTGGTGGATTCTAGTCAGGATACCATCCTCAAAATATCGCTGATGCAGACATTTCATGGCTGGTGATCGTAAAATATGCAATTCATGATCAGTATTCCTAAATGTGTTTTACCTATTATGTGAATTAAGTTTCCTCCACTTCCCAGGTGGAAGGGTTCAAAAGATGGCACCGTAAGAGAAGTGCGTTTCATACGGCATAAATCTAAGTCAACCAGCTCTTAGCTACATATCAGTCAAAGAACATCCACTCTGTTTCAATGAAACCCTAAAGATGGATTGCCTGCTTTCATCCAAATCACTAGCTTCTTGTCATTTGCGCCCTGAATTCTATATAAATCCCAACACCAACTTCCAACTTTGGGATCCCTTAAGTGCACCATAAAGCACTCCCCATCCCCGATAGTTCAAACAGGAATCATGACCAATAAAATTTAACTACAATTCAACTTTGCTCGATAAGGTTAACCACTTCCGGCACACCCCAGAAGGTGCCGGTACAATTTTGTATTGTATCAGGCCAAGCACACGGGTTTCGCCACCATCAAGTTACTGAAATCGAATTGATTGAGGCCGATAAGAAAACGGTGTTTTGACCAAAAAAAAATGGGCATCCTTACAGAGACTTTAATCTGCCTTCACTTCATATTGCATCGACTAATATTGGGAAAAGTGTCAAAAAAGTCATAAACCTTTGCCATAAGTGCCAATTCAATCCTAAACCTTTTGCATTGGTGTCAATTCAATTATTCCGATCAATTTTGGCCGGATTTTGCTAACGTGGATGCCAACTGGCCACTGGCGCTGACGTGGACAACTTTTAATCATACTTTAATATTTTTTGAATTTTGGTACAAAGACAAAAGGTTTATGACTGAATTGGTACCAATACAAAAGGTTTAGGACTAAATTGGCATCAAAAAAGGGTTTATGACTAAATTGACACAAATGCAAAAGGTCTAAGACTGAATTGGTATCAAAAAAAGGTTTAAGACTAAATTGGTACCAATACAAAAGATTTATGACTTTTTTGACATTTTTCCCGACTAATATTTAATCGAGGAGCTCAATTTCACTCAACCCCAACAAGGCACAAAACACTCGAAATTCATCAGCAAGATGCGAGCTTCTCGTTCAAATGGTGCAATTCTACTCCATCTCATTCGATATATGGCCAGCAAAAACCACAATCGAATCACCACCAACAAGCAATCAACAAAAAAAAAAGAAAACACGGTCAAAAGAAAGTTGAACCTGAAAAACGGGGCTTGTCAAGGGCTCGAGACAGATGGCGCAGTCCAACACATCTGGGTCCTCGAGAGTGAACTCCAATGACCCAACCTTCGAGTGCTCGACTTCATCCTGTTCTTCTAGTTCTTCTACGCTCGGGTTCAATTTGTCTCTCCGATCGCCATCTGAACGTTGGTCTTCCCCTCCTTCTTTGCTACCCTCTTCTTCTTCAACGGGTTGGCTTCGGCTTCGGCCAGAAGAAATAAAGCGGCGTTTAAGGCGGCACCTCTTGCCAAGCCAGGAGCTGCTGGGCACAAGTTCAACGCCGTCTTCTTCTCCTTCCGGTCGTTTAAGGCGGCGTTTAAGGCGGCGCCTCTTGCCAAGCCAGGAGCTGCTGGGTACACGTACAGCGCCATCTTCTTCTCCTTCCGTTCGTTTAAGGTGGCGCCTCTTGCCAAGCCACGAGCTGCTGGGTACACGTACAGCGCCGTCTTCTTCTCTATGGGGTCGTTTAGAGTGACGTTTAAGGCGGCGCCTCTTGCCAAGCCAAGAGCTATTGGGTACACATACAACGCTGTCTTCTTCTCCTTCCGGTCGTTTAAGGCGGCGTTTGAGGCGTCGCCTCTTGCCAAGCCAGGAGCTGCTGGTTACACGTACAACGCCATCTTCTTCTCCTTCTGGTCGTTTAAGGCAGCGTTTAAGGCGGCGCCTTTTGCCAAGCCAGGAGTTGCCAGGTACTCGTACATCGCCATCTTCTTCTCCGTCCACCGGAAATTTCGCTATCATTGTCCTGGTTTACTTCATGAACTTGTATTTATTTCTTACTCTCCAATTTGTGTGCATATTCAGATTTATAAGGGGTAAATGGTCACCGGCCGTGTTTCAAAACACGTTTGCAAAGCCCTTTGGATGCATTTGGTCGGTTGTGCAAATTTTTTTGTTGAATAGGATAAGGTCGAATAGGATATGAATAATATAGGATAACGACTGAATGTATATTATCGTTTACCATATTTGGTAGATAACAAATATAACACGGATATAAATGCGTCTGAATTAAATCTCAATTTTTTCTCTACTCCTTCACTCAGTTTCTTAGTTTGAAATACAACTTCTCCCTTCTTGCGATTCTTCTTAAAAAAAATTAGCTCGGTTTCTTTATCATTTTCTCAGACCTTGTTGCTATCCGTAACTTTAGCTCTATGCTAACCGGGGGAACATTCTTAATGTTTCTTAGTCAAGTGTGTTGGTATTTACGGAACATGCACAATTAAAATAAAATATAAATGCAACGGAAGAAAAAATAAAATTAATCCATACATGTATCTCCAAGGCATTGTTTGTGCGTTTAAATAAAAAATTAGAAGAACGGGTTAAACAGATTGCCTCTCATAGTGTGTCCAAAAACGACTCAGCTTAGATGTTCTTTCATTCGAACCCCACGAATGTCAAACTTTTAGTTCAAACACACTACCAGCAAAATGAGGGAAAAACTTTTTACCTCTCAGGTACAGAAATTGCACACTCTTTCTTAGCAACTGTTACTGATCACGCTTTTATAGGCGATCAGCAACAGTTGCTGATCGCATGACAAACGATCAGCGTGCACCGGATCAGCAAACAGTTGCTGATCGTGGTGCATATAGCACACGATCAGCAACAGTTGCAGACCGTGGCGTGCACCGTTTTATCTTTTTTATTTTAATAATGAAATAAAATAGTGTACGACCAGCATGTGTGAATTTTGGGCACCTTAATGTGTGTCCTATTTAAACAGGCTATAGGCATGCAAAATTCACTGAGCCTAATCGCTCCCGAGAGCTTCCATCTCCCTTTTTGAGGGTCTTCCTCTCCCTCAACGGGAGTCTTCCTCTCCACTTGTTCTGGAGTTTTTCTCTTTCTTCATCACATCAATTTCACTTCCCTTCTTCATCCATTTCTCACCCAAGATCGCTGACTTCCCCCCGACCGAGACGAGGATGATCTGCTCCGTCCGTGCTGTAATATTCTATGCTGGTTGTGAGCCAGTGAAGCATTAAATCCTTCAGCAGCGATTTGGTGGTTTTTGGTGATGCTGATGCTCAAGTGGCTTCCCATTTGTACTTAAATCGCTGAGGCGTCAGTGAGTGCACATCACGTGTTTGTTTTAATGCCTGCTAGAAAGTTGTCAGAGAAGTGAGCTTTTTTCTTTGGCGATGGTTGGTGATTGAGGAGTAAATCTTTTTTCTGTGCTTGTTCGCCATGGATGAAGCAGAAGACTCAGAGCAAAGATTAGCATCCCTATGCAAACGATTAGGGAGTATGTGGTCAGCCAACATCATCAAGCCAATGGAGAATATGGCCTCCATGGAAAAACTGAAGGAATGTGAGCGTGCTCTTCTCGGACAGCTACATACAAACCCAAAGATTAACTTCCAGGCATTTCAAAATACAATGAGGAAAGCATGGAGGTTAGAAAGTGTGGAAATCACCCAGCTATGACCTGGTATCTTCTGTTTCACTTTTGATACTGAGATTGCCAAGAACAAGGTACTGGAATCTGGTCCCTGGTCCTTTGCAAACCATCTACTTGTCTTAAAACCATGAGAGCCGAATATTCCTCCCCAGTGCTATGATTTTAGTTCGTGTGATTTTTGGGTTCATATCCATGGGTTGCTATGTGAATGGATTATGGAAGATGCGGTTCGCCGGATAGCAAATGAGATTGGAGAGGTCTTGGCTGTTAAAATCGAAATGAAAGGAAATGCATCTGTCAAAACAGGAAAAGCTAAAGTGAAACTTAACCTGTCGTCTCCTCTACAGTCGGGATTTATTATCAGCAACGAAGGGAAGAAAGTATGGCTTGACTTTAAGTATGAGAGACTCCCACACTATTGTTACTCTTGCGGCAAGATAGGTCACTATGCTACCAACTGTGAGAAGGTGCCATACAATGAAAAAAATTTCACTTCAGAGAATGGTAGAATTTTTGGCTCATGGTTAAAGACCAAAGATCAAGAAAATAGCCCATTCTGGAAGATTTTTTTATGGGAGAAAGGATAAAGCTAGCAGTGAAGAAGAAGAGGTCCCAGGTACTCCAGCAAACCCAGGATAGATGGTGCTATATGTACCAGGGACCTCCAGCCAACCAAAGTAACCAAACAGCAACAAGGTGAGGAAGGGAAAGGAGGCACTTACTGGAGATTTCAATTTTGAAGTGCAGGACAGCCAAATGACTGAAATCCCACCTTCTGTCACGAATCTTGCACAAACAAAGGCAATTAAGACCATAGTCCTAGTCTATAAGAAGAAAAAGCTTTGCGAAAAGAAAAGTCCAATTAGCAAGAAAGCGAGGAGTTACAAACCCTACAATACTCAACAATCTAACATGTCGGTACTTGATGAAACCCAGTTACTTGATACCCCTGTCCAATTGGCATCAGGGAATGAACAATGGGCTCGGTGGCTAGCCCGAACTAGCCACCGGGTTACACATGAAATTTCTGTGTTGGAATTGTCAGGGGTTGGGCACACCCTTGACAATTCAAGCCATCCAAGCCCTAGTGGCTGAGGAGAGGCCTAGTTTGCTATTCTTAATGGAAACAAAAAATCAAGAAGAAGTGGTATTTCGTTTAAAGCAACGTTTGCAATATCAGAACTTTTTTGTGGTGAATCCAGTAGGGATCGCAGGGGGGTTGGCACTCATTTGGGACGATAAAATCTCGGTTAAAGTGGAGTCTCACTCTCCACATTTTGTGGATGTGGTTGGGGAGCTGATAGAAAGTAGGCGAAGAATGCGTATCACCTTTGTTTATGCACCAAATGACTTTCAAGCAAGACTTCACCTTTGGGGAGAATTGTACCAGATAAGTTACTCCAACAACCTTCCATGGGTTTGTGCTGGGGATTTCAATGAAGTTCTTTACCTATGGGAAAAAGTTGGAAAGCGGATGGCGGAGAACTATAGAATGAAGGCTTTTCAGGATTTCTTAGATTCTTGCTGCCTCATGGACCTAGAGAGCAAAGGATATGCATATACATGGGCTAACAATAGGGAAGGGGATGCATATGTGAAGGAAAGACTAGATCGAGCGGTATGTTCTATGGAGTGAAGAGTCACTTTTCCAGAAGCAGAGGTTTATGCATTACCGGCTATTGGGTTCGACCATAGCCCGCTATTAATTTCTCTATCCCCAGGACACGCAAAAAGGAGAAAGGAATTTAAGTTTGAAGCTTTCTAGCTGGAAGAGTCTGAATGTGGAGAAATAGTAAGGGATGCTTGGCTGAAGGCAGAAGATACGAACCAGAATTTGTTGACAAAGATACAAAAAGTTTCTGGTGAACTAGAAGCCTGGAGTAAACGCAAGTTCACAAATGCTCATAAACGAATCAAGAGCCTGAAGAAGGAAATCCAGCAACTTACAAACCATTCAAGTGGAGGACAAGCTTGACAAAGAGTTCAATCGCTGACGGAAGAAATTGAAAAATTGTGGAGGCAGGAAGAAATGTACTGGGGATTAAGATCGAGAATAAATTGGTTAAAGTGGGGAGACAAAAATACAAGGTATTTTCATGCTACCACCATACAAAGACGGCAGAGAAACAGAATTACAATGCTGAAATTTGAAAATGAGGAATGGATACAAGATGTTGATCAATTAAAGCAATCAACGGAGAATTTCTTTAAGAACCTTTATACTTCAGAGGGCTCTCGCAATTTTCAACCAGTGTTAGAAAATTGTCACAACTTGGTTGGAGAAGAAATAAACTGCCGTCTAACAACTGAAGTGACACTAGAGGAAGTAAAGGCAGCAATTTTCCAGTTGGGATCCACTAAGGCACCGGGCCGAATGGACTAAATGGGCATTTTGTCAACACTTTTGGGAAGAGGTTCAGCATGATGTATTCAAGGAGGTGCAAAATTTCTTTACGTCCGGAATGTTAAATCCAATTTTAAACAAGACTCATATCATCCTTATTCCCAAAGTACCTAACCCGGAGACACTGGAACAATATCGTCCTATAAGTTTGTGCAATTTTATTTATAAAATCATCTCAAAAGTCCTGGCTAACATACTAAAGCCTTGGCTACTAGATTTGATATGCGAAGAGCAAAGTGCTTTTGTTAGTGGATGACAAATCCAAGACAATATCCTAATTGTCCAAGAGGTGCTTCATCAACTAAGGGTGAGAAAGAGAAAGAGAAAGTTCCAGGTGGTGCTGAAACTAGATATGAAAAAAAGCGTACGATCGAATAGAGTGGGATTTCCTGGAAGCTTGCTTGCTGAAATTTGGATTTTGCACAAAATGGGTACACTGGATAATGCAATGTGTTTCCACGGTGACTTTCAGTGTTAAAATAAATGGAGAGCCATTGCCCTACTTTCAACCTTCGAGGGGTATCCGACAAGGTGATCCGTTATCCCCCTATCTGTTTATATTGGTTGCCAATGTATTGTCTGTGCTAATGAACAAAGCTGTGGGGGATGAACACATCAAAGGAATTCGTTTCAACAATTATTGCCCCACTTTATCCCACTTATTATTCGCAACTGACTCAATATTCTTTCTAGATGGGACAATCACTGAATGCCAAAATATTGCTTCAGTTCTGAACCAATACTGCTTTGCTTCATGCCAAGCAATCAATTTAAACAAGTCGGAAATCTTTTTCAGTAAGGAGTGCCCACAAAATTTAAGAAGAAATATGGCAGAACAACTGAGAGTCTTTGAGATAGAAAAAATGGGCAAATATTTAGGCATTCCATCTGATTGGGGGGAATCGAAAAAACAGATGTTTGCTTGGATTACCGCGAGAATAAATAAGAAGCTTGAAGGTTGGAAGGAAAATCTGATATCGAAAACGGGAAAGGAAGTCCTCATTAAATCAGTAGTACAAGCACTACCTCAGTTCGCGATGTCCATTTTCAAAATTCCAGTCTCCATTTGCCGAGCCATCGAGAAAAAGATAGCTACGTTTTGGTGGTAAAACAACATAAAGCAAATGGGTTTGCATTGGAAAAGGTGGGAAACCTTGAAGCATAGAAAGGATGCCGGAGGCCTTGGGTTTCGAGATCTGTTGACTTTCAACAAAGCTATGTTGGGAAAACAAGCGTGGTAGATATCACAAGATCCTTCATCTTTGTGGAGTCGTTTTCTAAAAGGAATATATTTCCCAAAGGAGAATTTTTGGTGCGCTAGGAAAGGAAGTAGACCTTCTTGGGGATGGCAAAGCCTTGTTATTGGAAGATACAACCATGGATCATATGGGTAGTCGGTAATGGGGAAAAGATTAATATTAGAGAAGACAAATGGCTTAAACGAGGTTTGATTGGAGGACCCTCGAACATAAACGACCCTAGATTGGTGTCAGATCTATTTATAAAAGAAGAGGAATGCTGGAATGAGCAACTGGTACAAGAACTTTTTGATCCAGATACCAGCAATGAAATCTTAGCTACTACCTTAGGGTGCCAGGAAATGGAAGATAGAATGGCGTGGACACCTTCAAAATCAGGATGTTTTACAGTAAAGAGTGCATATAACAGTAGTAGAGAGGAAACAACCAACCAAGCTTCAGAAAAGGCATCTTCCTCTTATCAAATCCCCAAATCACTGTGGATGAAGATATGTCAATCTTGCACATACCCCAAAATAAAATTTTTTCTATGGAGTGCTTGCCAAAATGCCCTTGCTACCAAGGATAACCTTTTCAGAAGGAAGATCTTACCTCACCCCCTCTGTAATCTCTGTAATCAATGCCCTGAAATGGTAGAACACTCTCTCCTTCTTTGTCCATGGACGAGGAAAATCTGGAAAAATACAGCTCTGAACATCAATGTCTCCGCTCAAGGTTTGACGCGATTCGAAGTGTGGTTAGCTGACTTTAAACATACCTCGGTAACTTTTGAGCTCCTAACGTTTGTTCTTTGGCAAATTTGGAAAACTTGAAACCACTCTGTTTTTCAAGGGCAAAAGCTAACCCCAGAGGAAGTAATGGTTGAAGCAACTGTAATGAAACGAAATCATGATCAGTGGCTCCCTGGGAAGAAGAAAACTACAACAGCAGCAAGCTTCTGCCACCACCAATGGCGGCCACCAAAACCGGAAGAACTAAAAATTAATATCAATGGAGCCTACTTGCCTGGAACGAATGAAGGTGCAATGGCCGGTGTCTGCCGTGATAACTCTGGGAAACTAATTGATGGCTTCGCAAGATCTATTAGGGCATCTTCAGCAGCTCAGGCAGAGGCGCAAGCCATGGTGGAAACTCTCATGTATTTCTCCACGCGAACTGAAGTCTCACTTACAATGGAGTCAGACCATTTTGATCTGATAAGCGCACTCACTAGCGGAGCGCAAATCAGCTGGGAAGTACAAGGCCTTATCACAAAAGCCCATTCGCTCCTCAAGCCTTTCAAGGATTTAAAGTTAGCCCATGTTAATAGAGAATCCAATAGAGTTGCTGATTGGGTGGTTAAAGCTCAGTGTAAAAATAGATTACCACAAAATTGGCTTTTGAACCCCCCCCCCCTCACCCCTCTTAGAGCTTCTTTGTTCTGAAGCAAACGCAGTGTATCCACGTACTTAATTCCAGTAATGAAAGTCGATTCCTTTTCTGACCAAAAAAAAAGATGTGTGTCCTATTTGGGCGTGCGTATGCATCATATGCACGCACGGTCATGACCTAAAAAATTAAATTAAATTAAATGAGCTTTAATTTAATTTCAGCCCAACTTAATTCAATTGCTGTGATTGCGAACATATTTTCAATATTATTTCTCTAGTTCAACGTCATCTTGAATTGGTTATCTTATGTAACATCCATAGGTTCATCACTGAGCTAGTAGTAAGACTTGAACTAAAGCATTAATACTCTCAAGAGAATTGAATGTCTCAATCATCCTTTAGGTCTTACAAGACATGATTGACATCTAGCAATATGTCATGGCTATCCAAATAGTGTAAATTCTATAAGAACATAATGAATTTGTCAGCTTTGGATATAGTGTAGTTCAATCCATTTGCCTAATTATGTTCCAATCGAACAAAGACCATGAAATATTTGTCAAGCCACCAATTCGATTATATGCACAAACCTAATTGACATGCATTTTATACGAGACATATATCATTCGTTCTCGATTACAACATCGGGGGAGGATTTCAATGCAGTGTCATGATTAGATTGCATAGGATATCATTATTGAACCTTGCATGTAATAAGGAGGCATATTCCATTTTGCGCACACGTGTAACTTTGTATGTGAACAAATTATGACCATCAAGTATATAGATGGATCAACAAATCGGCAATATACACACCTGTGAACCATATCCATCCAACAAACAAATCAACATTGTGCCTCTGTTCTAAGGATTATTTACACAAGACCAAAGCATAAACAATTATACATTGACTACGCTAAAAGCTTCCATGTTGCTAATTATTATGCATGTCATATTTAGTGAACTTGTTTGGAACAAGCACCCATATTCTAACTCGGGCATCATAATACCCAATGACTCGTGTCTCATCATTCCTTTAAGTATCTAATACTTAAGAGTGAAGTTAAGAACACATTGGTCTCAACAGGAAATATCCACTCAATGATCCGTCAACCGAGAACAATTTAAAAATTTAGTCTAACTGCAGTCTAACTGTGAATCATCACACATATTCTTAACATCTCAAGAATAGGTATAGTTACAACTAATTTTGTGGAATCATTCATATAAATAATTAAATAAAAAAATGAATACGTCTTTCTCGTTAATTAAATAATAATATCGATAGTACAATTGAAATCCCTAACATGTATTTATTACATGATTACTTTGGGGGCATACATCCAACAAGGTGGTCACCGTTAAGGACACCAGCTACAACACAAAGGCCATGATTGATGCAAGGAGGAGGCTTAGCCTTAGGCAACCTCCAAGCGTTACTGCCCTCGGGCTACCCTAGCTGTAGCCTTCCTAAGGTCGGCAACCTTGGATCCAAGGTCACAAGTCTCATATAAGAGGTTTGAAGCATCAAACCACGCCAATTCGACGAATCTAGAAAAGAGAGAGCAAGACATGGGGACGATGGCTAGGCGGCACTCCGATGTCGAGCTTGTGGGCTGGTTTTTAACTATGGAGCTTGACAATATGATAGCATCGCTTGATGCACTCTCGCACTTTCTCTTCTATGGATGGATCTCTTGTGATTTCAGCAAAAAGTGCCTCCTCCTCCTCCTCCATCATCTCTCTATTTTCTTTTCTTTTCATTTTAATATGATAGCATCGCCTGATGCACTCTTGCACTTTTTCTCTTCCATGGATGGATCTCTCGTGATTTCAGCAAAAAGTGCTTCCTCCTCCTCCTCCTCCATCATCTCTCTATTTTCTTTTCCTTTCATTTTTTTATGATCTTGTCATATTCGGATATATCCCATCTTCTAGGTGGGAGTTTTTTATTTGGATTAAATTTGAGTCGTAAATCCGAAATTTCACTCACCCAAATGCCGAATGTGATAATTTTATATCCAATCCAGAGTTATACCTGGTCTACACAACGTAGCCAAAAGGCCTTGGCCAAATGTAAATGTTTTTGCCAAGTATTTTGGAAGCTCATTTGAGAAATGCTAGCATTTTCAAGTATCCTCCGAAACAGCCTTACCAAGGGCGTTTCGGCTTTGTGGGTTTTCCTGAATACTAAGGTCTGAATTAATGAAAGTTTTCAATCGGCCATCTTACCCTCACTTACAAATTGCAAACCCAAATTTTCTGTTTTTTTTTAATTCAGACCTTAGTATTCAGGAAAACACAATAGATCGTCGTTCTCTCCCTTCACTCATGGGATTGCCTCTCTTTTTCCTCGCGCTTCAAGCTCTTCTGATTGCTTCTCTCAACTTCGGCACTCCTTGCTGAAGTTCGTTTCCGCTCGCCTCTCTCCTCGCTCACCTCTCTTCCTTCCTGACAAACGCAGCTCACTTGCCGCTCTCCTCAGCTGGTGACGGGTGCCGCGATTTCCCAGTTGGTGCAGACCCCTTATGCCCTATCTTCTGAGGTTCGTGTAATTCCAATAACTTATCCAAGTTTCCTTTTCGCCTTTTGATGATGAATATGAGTGTCTGTTGCTTGCTCTTCGAATCTGGAGTGGGTCCCATCGTTGGAGTCCAAACCTGCCCAGGTACTTCACATTCATCTGATAGTTTATTTGTAGTTTCGTAAATTAGAATTAATGCGACAGTGTTGGGTGTGAAACTGCGATTTGGGTTGACGTGGTCATCGCTCAATTGGTTTTTGTCTGTGATTTGTTGCCTTTTCTGCTCGCTAGGGGGAAACACATTCTTCTGAAATAATCTACAAGTTGCCCAAGCTGCAGTAGCTAGATTTCTTTCTTCAGTTCTGGCATTTTGTATGACATTATAAGCCTTTGACTGCACTGTGTAATTTACTCGTGAGACTTAATTAGGGGATGAGTAATGAATTACTTCAGTTCTGGAATTGCACTCTAATTACGAGTAATGAATTTCCGGCTTATATCGCTCTGGTTGTGCTAGTGAACATGTTTGCCCTGTCCGAGAAGAAAGCCAATATTTTGAAGCATGGTTTGAACTTCAAATTTGTGTGGTCACACTGGCAGCATATTGTGAATTAGTCTTCCTTGCTACTGGATGTCCACCCCCGAACATCTGAATTTGCAATTTTATCAAGTTAGGCTATATGAATGCCGTCCATCTCATTGGATCTCGATTATGGGTATACGGTTGATCCTTATGATGTAAATACTGGGGCTAGTGCTTCAAATGATAATGCATCTTTTGACATGGCACGTTTACGTGATCAATAATCCGTTGTTGTTTTGATCCATTTGATTTTTTTTTTTAGCCAGAAAAGAAATGTGGTTTTTTTTATTTATAAGTTTGTTAAAGCGTTTTTGACATTGTTCTTGACATTCAAATTGTAAAAGTTGCAATGATTATTTTTTACAATTTTAAACAGATTAAAAATTTAAAAAAATTAAATTGATCATAGTAAAGGACTTTTCAAATGACCCCATAAAATGCACGAACTTTTAGTTGTGGAACAAAAATTCCAACCGCCTAGTTTTCATCGAAACAGGCCGATGAGGCGTTTAACGCGACTAATGGTGCTGACGTGTGCGGCATATTAACAACGCAAAATGACACTATTTCTTGCGACTTAAAAATTGCGTTGTTCTTTGGTCTTTTAAATCAAGAATTCGTTTGTTTCAGATATAAAAAAAAAGACAGAAAAATAAATAATGAGCGGCCCCAAATAATCAAGAATTTCGTGCGTCTTGGGGTATTTGAAAAGTGCAAATATTTTTGTCCCGCAAACGTAGATTCGTGGATTTTTTGGGATTTAGCCCCTAAATTCATAGATTCACACGATTTTTGGGTCCATGAATCTTCTAAACCCCCCATAAAATAAATCCGTTAGCAAAAATTTTGGTCTTGACGCTTTGAATTTTGGCCCTCAAGGCATTGAAATTTGTCTATTTATCGACAAAATTTACATTTTCTCTTATTTTTGGACATATGTATATTTTTTAAAAATTTATTTGAAAAATATTTTCTTGAAAATGATCACTTGTATCGCTTACAGAAATGAACAAACGAAAAATCTTTTCATCGTCCATGAATATGTTTAGACATGAATTGTTGTCAATGACAAAAATATTTTAATCATCTTTAGGAAAATATTTTTCAAATCATATATTTTATGCAAAATAAACGGAGCCTGAGTAAATATTCACTTTAAGATCATAGAGTGCCCTTGAGAAGAAGCTGGATGAATGTCCAGGAACAGAATTTGCATTTGCAACAGTGCCTAAAATGCATCTAGTTTATTGAAAATGATGATCTCATGTGAGTCCCATTAAATCCAGCGATTTAGATGTATTTTGGCACACGTGTCACGCGCGTATGATAATTCGTATTTGCCAACTCGACATAATTAAGGACGATTTTTAAACTTTTCACCAAATGAGAAGTTAACGCAAAGAATTTTATTAAAAATGCGGTCACTAGACATAATAATTATCAATTTTATGGTATATAATGTCATGTTCGAAGATCAGATTTGTTGTGACTAGAGGTGAGCAGGATGGACCGCCCAAACCGTGACTGTATTAGACCAGACTGGACCGACCGGTTTGGTCCAGTTCTCGGGAATATTTGTCCGGTTCCCGATTCCTAAAAGTAGAACCGATTTCCAGGCTGTCCGATTCCCGATTCTAGAGTGAGAACCGGACTAGACCGAACTGATAAATATATATTTTCTAATTTTTTCATATATATATTTATTTATTTACTTTTTAAAATTCTTGAAAAAAATAGAAAGCCTAATCTAATTTTCCCAATTCCCACTTGCCTTCACCAATAAGTGATTGGTCCCATTGGAACCAGAACAGACCAATGGTCCCATCTGGTCCACGGTCCCAAGACTAGTCGGTCCGATCCTTGATCCTAGAAATTGGGAACCGGTCCTCCCGATCGGGTTCTCGATTCTTGAGTTGAAGCGGACTGGACTGAGAACTACTCACCCCTAGTTGTGACTTTAAAAAAAAAAAATAGTTACTTGACTTGAAGCACACCAAATATTGCAAAAATACCCAGCTAGTATTCTCATTCGATAGCACACCAAATATCGCAAAAATACCCAGCTAGTATTCTCATTCGATTTGATAAAAATTATCCGGCGTTGATCCATCAAACTTATGTTTCGGCCGAGCAAGGGGGAAGACTTGGAATTCTGTTGAACTTAATTTAGTATGAACAACAAAATTAAGGTTGGTGACCATTATAATTCAGCTTTTTAATTTGACCAAGAGAATTATTAACATAATAAATCTGCAAAAATAAGCGGGTTTAATAGATTTATTTGGCTAACCCTCATTTACCTTAGGTTCCTAACCCGGTTTTTATATGCACGTACATAGATAGATATAGTTAGATTGACAAAATAGATGTACGTACTTATCGATCCGAGCAATATTAGGGGTGCAAAAGATGATTTAAGTTTTATTCTTCTTTTTTACAAATTGATGTGACAAATTATAAATGATAGTAAAAACAATTGGATCACAAGTAAGCACTCAGCCAAAGTTATAATATAGTTTATTAATTCTAATGGACCCATAAAAAAGACTCATAAATATAGCATGAGGCATTGGGAGTGGGAAGAATTAAATTATTTCTCAAATTGATGAAGAAAAATTAATTGATATTTTTTAAGGCAACAAGAACAACGATAAGAAAATGCTAGAAGACTATAATGCCTTTCGGGCCAAGAAGAAAAATAAAAAATGCTTGATGATGGAATTTCCGTGGAGATGAATATTATGAATTAATTTACCATTTATAATTGAAGTGAGCAAGTATTCATGAGTCTAGTACGTATACTAAACTCAATTTGAATCGTCAAATTTGATGGGACTCGCATGAACTCTCCATTTAGGGTTTTTATTTAGGGTTTAAGTGATGACGTCGTCCATGAATAGTGATCATCTCTCATAGTCAGTCTCTCTGTGAAGCAGCAGCGGGGAGGAGGAAGAAGACGAAGCTCAAGCGCCAGGGCCATAGTTCATCATTGATCAACAATTTAAATCATCGAAGAACCCTCTTGGCATCAATAAAGGTAGGGATCCAGAATGGGATTATATTCAAAGTCTGAAACGCTCTTGGTGCAAAAGTGTGAAGCTTGAGAGAGCTTTTCCAAGAATTCGCGACTACGTCGGACGAAATAATCCGACTTTGGAAAGTGGGGCCAATGCAACTGATCTCAATCTTGATGCCCAGGTTTGTGCTTTCGATTTCAAGATAAAGAGAACGTCTTCTATCTCTCTTCTTTAAGCAGACAGACCTCCATCGAGCGGGGTGTTGAAGTCGAAACGAAAGGATGTCGGAGAAGCCTTATGTTTGGTTGGTGCTGAAGTGCTTCACTAACTTCCTAAATTAGCCAATGTAATCGCGACTCGAAAAGGGGCACAAACATGGATCAAATAGACATGTCTTCTCATGGCCATTTTTCGCGACGCAGCCAAACTTTTTGCATTTCAACATGCAGCCCAACAGACTCCAGGACCTTCTCGACGGCATGGCATCTGCTGTGACCGATGGCCATAGAGCAGGACGGGCATCCGTTGCTGAGTTTTCTGCAGCAGGAGTAGCAAGCTATGTCCCCATTTTCACATATTTCACCGAACGAAGACAAAGGACTACCATCCGTTCAGACATATGACAGCAACTCCCACAAAGATTGCCACTTTGTCCAGATATACAAAGTCTCATCCCGAAAATGCTGTACATGTACATGGAAATATACTCATGACAATAGGAATCCGACTCTATGCCCTCCAAAAGTCAAAAGAATCACATGTTGAGTGACAATCGAGCCATTTTTAACATTTTAGCGATTGTGGTTAAATACATTTTGAGTTGAGAGCGATCCCACATGTATTAGCACATCAGCCCATAGGCTGTAAAAGGCATAAAATTTGAGGGCGACCTTCAGGTTGCGTTTGGTCGACCGTATAAAAGCCAGGATATGATATGTTTTATCCTATCCTGTGTTTGGTGGTGGTCTAGGATAGGATAAGATCGGATATAGACCTGATAAAAAAATCTGGGAGGAGGGAGTAGAATAGATCCGGATAGGATTTCTAATGCCTATTTTTCCAAAAACCCTACACTCCACTCGCCGTCATCTTCATCCCCACACCTTGTGCGCTTTCACCAAAAAACTTTCTCGACTTTTTTTTCTTCACCGACTCCTCCGGACCCGTGAATAGCAAAAAAAAATAATAAAAATTATCCTATCCAACTTTAAATCCGTAGTTCACCAAACAGTGGATAGGATATGAAGAAATCCCAAGATTTCTTATCTTATCATATCCAATCCTATCCTGTTTAGAAATCCGAACGACCAAATGCAATATCAATATATGTATTTTGTACATGTATTTGCTCTAAGATTAACTTTTCCCAAATATTTCATACGAATATTTCCCAAGTACATGTTCAGTTACTAAAATACTGCTTTCAGATTAACTATGTTAATTAAACATTAGGGAGTGTTGAACAAATATAAAATTAAAATTAAACACTAGGCAAAGCTTGTTACAGAATTAGGGATTTTTTTTATTAAAAATGGCGTATTATTTTGCAAAATATCTCATAAATGAGTGAGACATAAATTTAATTACAGAAAGTAAGATATTAGCGAGATTAGTTGACGGTTATCTTTACTATTAGAATAACGAATGTGTCCATTTTATCATCTCACATTATACTACTAAATCTTAATTTGAGAAGAAGGGTCTTCTTATTGAATTTTGTGATGAAAACTTTGAAAGTGAAACTTTTAATTGAATTTGCCTTCAAAGTGATTCTTCTAAACTAGGAAACCGTTGGGTCACCAAATTTTCACAGAGGCAAGAAAGGACAAAAATAAAAGGGAGCGATCATTTGCTTGGCTTCATCATCCCACTCACCCGGTCAATTACTTTTGGGATAATGACACAAATAGTTTTTAAATTTTGATCCAATATATAATGTGATATTTAAATTTTTAATTTATTTAATATGGTCCTTGAAATTTGACACAATGTGTAATACGGTCACTAAACTTTTACTTTGTTCAATGTGGTCTATGAACTTTTGGCAAATACTCAAACTAATTCCTAAATGTTCGATGTTATACTCAAACACTCTAGGGATCAATTTGAACATGTACCAAAAGTTCAAGAATCATATTGAATAAATTAAAAGTTTAGTGACCACATTACATATCGGTCTAAAGTTTAAAGACCACATTAAATAAATTAAAAGTTCATTGATCACATTGCATATTGAGTCAAATTTCAAGGATCACAATGGATATTAGACCAAAATTCAAGGATTATTTGTGTCAGTGCCACGCTTTTTCCACTCATTTTACCACTAATCCACTCCCTTTAAAGTGTTTGATCATTTTATCCTTTGTGTTCTCACGTTTTTGGCATCCAAATGTTACTTCTCCTTGGTCATATGCGGTGTACTTTATTTTATTTGGTTTCTTCGTTTTCTTACCCTAGAGATCCCACTTCTTATATTGCCTTTGTGCACAGCAGAGGCCCTTATTTTGGCAATTCTCAAGGCAACGATAATGGCGATGATAAACAACCATGACGATGACGAGGAAGATAATATCGCCGCACCAAACCAACCGAAGGATCACCACCTTCAATCAATCAACGCCGCCATCGCCATCCGCAAACTTCTTTTCTATGAGCTCTCCTTCCAGCACTAGCCTGCCGCTATCACTCTCCTGCACCTCCTTGACTCCCGCTTTTTTGGCCTTGCAACGAGCCTCCTCTCCCAGTTCCCCATCGAACACCCCCGCCCCTGCCATCAGTAGCTCAGCATCCCCAAGTTCAGCTTCAGCATCGGCCTCATTGGGATTGTGGCCGCATTCGTGCTCGGCTCCTACGTCACCATCACCGACCTTCCACACTCGGCCTTGGCTGTGAGCGCCAAAAATCATTCGTTCCCTCCACCTTTCACCGTCATTTTGAATCTATGGCTTTAGAGTTGTAAATCGCTAATTCCCCTTCAAAGAGAGGCCAATTGCAGTGTCTTGAAGAAGGTAAAACAACCAAAGAGGGGAGAAAACTAAACAGAGACTCTTCTGGAGGCGTTTTCTCAAAACCCAGAGGGCAAAATCGATACGAGAGAGAGAACTAAGAAAGTGATGTGAGTGAGGACCGGAGGATAAACGAAGAGAGAGTGGGATTTTTTCTTTAAAGCAGTGCGTAATTATTGAGGAGCGGGACCATCAAGGAAAGAAAAACCAAATGGAAGGAGGGGCACCACATTGGACCTAGGGAGAAGTTACCTTCAGATGAGAAAACGTACGAATCACAAAAGAAAAAAATATGGTCAAAAACACTGTGAAAGAGAGTGGATGAGCAATAGAGGAAGCGGAAAAAGCGCCACGTCATTATCCCATTACTTTTTGCTTTGAGAGAGAGAGCAGCAGACGCTCCCAGAGAGAAAGAGAGAGAATTGAAGAAAAAGACGGAAAAGCAAAAGAGAGAGACCCCCCCACCGGTCCAACCGGTCACCCTTTTCCCTTCTTCATACACTCCCTCGCCTCATTCTCTTCTCCAATTTAAATTTATCTCTCCCCCCTAAGGGTGAGCGCGGGTCCAGAGTAGAATCGGGAATCGGAGAACTGGACCTGATAGATTCAGTTCGGTTTCAGATTCCATGGACAGAGGGTCCGATTCCCGATTCCATATTTTTAGGAACCAGCTGTTTCGGTTCCCGGTTCCTATAGGAACCGGAACCTGGAACTGGAACCGGAACCCAGAACTGGAACCTGGAACTGATACCGAAACGAAAAATATAAACTTATTTAGAAACCCTAATTCCCAAATGCTCCCTTCTCCTCCTGAATCACACTCGATCCTCCATCATCGTTCCTCCCCCTCCCGTTTTCGCTTCTGCCTTGCTCCTTGCTACCACTTCCGCTTCTGCCTCGCCCTCACTCTCGCTTCCGCTTCCACGGTTCTCTCCCACTTCCGCCTCACTCTGCCTTCTTCGCCGCAGGTCCCGTGATCTACCCACGCGGATTCGCTCCAATTATTCGGGCCCGCCACCGTCTTCCTCCTCTGAAGCTCCGTCGCTCTGCAACTCTGGTTTGTAACGCCTTCGAACAACCCCTCGCCATTCATGCGTGTATCTATGTTGTTTGTATGGAATGGAATTGTATGTTTGATTTAGATTTTTCCTTTTCCATTTTGGACCAATTTGGCTGAACCATACTCTCTAGCTTCGACCCTGCTTTCAAGAACCATGCTTTCTCGCCTATAGATTCGAAAGGAAGCACTTTCGCTCTCAGTGGCCTCTCCGTCTTGGTTTCGAGCCATCGGAACAAGCTTCCGCAAGACCGTAGAAGAAAGATCCGAAGCTCTGGGAGCCGAAGACTTGCCTTTTCTCTTGCTCCAAGGACTGTTCTGTTTCGGATTTTACCCATCTTCTTGCTGATTCTTAAGGTGACCCAAGTGTTTTTAAGTGTTCGGTGTCACTGATTTAAGTCGAGGTACGGAATGTAGATCTTTTCGGTTGCTCAACTGCAGATTTTGGTGCTTGTCTATGATTTTGTGGGTCTGTTTGTTTTGATTTGAGATTTGCTTCTGAGAGTTTTGGGCTTGCTGTTCTTGGTGATTCTAGCTGGTTTAATAGGTTTGTTAAAGCTCAAAACTTCCTAGTCCTTAATTGAGAGTTGCAACTCCGAAGTGAAGTGGGTTTGAAAGAATTTTTGCTTGAGATGTGAGTGAATGGAAACTCAAGAATGCGGAGGCAATTATATGTTGGTTTCAATTGGCAATTCACGAATTGTATGAGCACAATTGGCCCGGGATGTCGTTTGCTCCATAAACATTGTGCTCTTCATTCTAACCATAATGATTGCAATATTTTAAGTAGTTACTACAGTAATTTAGTCGTACTTTCTCTAGATGATTACGTGTTTGATCTGTAGGTTGTGCGAGTGTGGCAAGGTTCTGAAGATGGGAGCTATAACTATCGGCATGTATTGAAAGATCATACTGCTGAGGTACTCTTGGTGGCTTGTTTTTCTTAACGTTGCTTTCAACTATGAAAAGGAAAATCACATTCCATGTCACATGTCTATTTGTAGATGAAAAATGTTTCCTTGGTGTAAACTTTATGTCTCTTGCTTGTATGAAATCCTTTTGCCTGTTTTCTTACTTCAATTGGTTTAGTCAACTATCTCGATGATTTTTCCTGTTATCTAAAGCATGGATGTCGGTCTCCTATTAGTATTGTTTAGTCATGTATTGAGTCAAAATAGCTATAGATACAGTGATGAGGCTTAAAAACACAGGGATTCTAGAGAAGTACCCGAATCTAGTCTTTCATTAGGAACCAAAGACATTTCTTAATCTCGCTTTCTTTAATTCTCCCTCATATGACCTGGTATTCTTGTCTTTAGGTGTTGGAGGTAGCAAAACGTCTTCATTTGAAGGAACATGCTGTATGTGATGGTTCTGGAAACATTTTCAAATTAGCTGCACCAGTGGAATGCAAGGGTATTATAGGTAGTGATGACAAGTTATCCTTTTGGGACAGCTTATCTTACCTCTTTTTTGTTTGCTGGTTGATATGTGATCATTTCAAGTCTAACATCACCTTCTACTCACAATTTGTTCGAACAATGTGCTTTCATTATTCATGCCATTTTGGATATTTTCATTATCTTGCTGCTTTCCTCCTCAATAATTGTTGCAATTATAGTTTGGTTCTATCCAGGCATTTGTAAACTTGGCATTATATCCCTTGAATATCACATTAGGGTATTGTGTATATATCATTCAGATGATCTAATATTGCGTTTGTTTTTGTTTTGTTTAATTCAAAATGAAATTAAAAAAAAGAACCTGTTGGAACCTGGAACCGACCCTAGAACCTGTGATAGGGTAAGTTCCACGTTCTACGTTCCGACGGGTAAGATATAGGTTCCTCATTTTGAGGAACTTGTACCCGATGGTAGGTTCCAGGTTCCAGGAGGAACCTACCCGGAACCTAGAACCGCTCACCCCTACTCCCCCCCACCCAAAATCCACCTTCTTCTTCTGCTTCTTCTTCTTCACTGAAAGAAGTCCCTAATTCCCAAGCCATAATGGCCAAAAAAGGAACAACCTGGAACCTTGTTGGTAAGAAGTGGATTCGATCGATGGTCCGCGGAGCCCCAAGAAAGACGAGGCCCTCCGGAGGGTGGTCCAGAAGCATGGAACCATGAACTGGCTACGAGTCAGCAAGTCCATCCCCGGCCAGTTCAGGTTATCATGCTGCCTCCGTTGGTGCCACTAGCTCTCCCCATAGGTTGGGATCGTTGCTTCAAGGAAAGAAGTGGGTCAGTGGAGCCTCGAGGAAGACGATGCCCTCCGGAGGCTGGTCTAGAAGCACAGAACCATAAAGTGGTCGCACATCAGCAAGTCCATCCCTGGCCGGTCCGGGTTGTTGTGCCGCGTCCGGTGGTGCTACCAACTCGCCCCGCAGGTCGAGCACCGGGCCTCCATGCCTGAGTAGGTCACGAGATCATTGCCCGGGCCACACCCGTTTCACACTAACATATATACTAGAATTAGTACCGTTAGAGCATGTATGACTATCTCCTGGTAGACCATGTTAAGATATGAAATCTTTTTAATATCTTTTTGAATTTCAAATTAGCTTACCAACTATAGATGAGTTGGCATTTCTTGATTTTTACTCTACCGAAGATTGTATTTTTTCTTCTCTTTATAAAAGTGTACAATCTGTAACTGTATAGCAATGAAAATCATTCTCAAACGTTGAGCTTCTATATGGTATCAGAGCATTCTGCTCCTAAGAGCCTTTTTGATCCTGCCATTCTGCATTTTTTTGGCAACCTTCTGCATCCTCTAGCCATGGAAGTCACTTCAAAATCAGCTCACACCACCTCAAATTCTGGCTCCAATTCTATTGGGACAACCACACCTAATGGTTTCATTTCAATCTCGGCGGCCGTCCAATTGCCATTCAAGCTCTCCGCTGCCAATTATCCCTCTTGGCGCACTCAATTTCAAGCGTTGCTTATTGGTTATGATTTAATGGAATTTGTTGACGAGACTTTCGTCCGTCCACCTCTCACCATTTCAGCTGAAAATCAAACGGTGCCAAATCCAACTGCAACAACCTAGATTTGCCAGGATCAGCTCTTACTTCATGCAATTTTTGCATCCATATCGGAAGCCGTGATTCCTCTCATATCCACAAAATAATCGTCTCTATATCTCGCGTCATGTTGTGTGCGAAGAAAACACATTCCCGTACCAAACACTTCTCAATCTAAGAATGTCTTGTCATCCTCTCAAAGTTCACCTCTTCAAACTACTCTTTCTCTCTTGCTCTTACTGGCAAACACCGGACCACTTGCACAAGCACCCCCTCAAAGTAGCATTCCAACCCGTGCTGTATACCTGTTGGCTTCCCAAACTTCTAATCAATCCCAACAAATGCCACCTCTTGAAAACCTACCCCTTGCATCCACATCTATTGCCCCAAATCAACCTGCAACAAACATCCAAAATTTTACTCCTTCCAACTCACCCGAAACCCGACTTGCCACTATCAACAATGACCAAAAATTAGAACCCATAAATCCACCTACACGAACTCACAAAATGACCACTAGATTCCAAAATAATATTTTCAAGGCCAAACAAATCAACCACATCTCCACCAAACATCCACTTCCACCGACTATAGAACCAACGAGAATTACACAAGTTATGTGCGATCCTTAATGGCGCGAAGCAATGTCGGCTGAGATCAATGCCCTTATTCGTAATGGGACTTGGGAACTAATACTTTTTGATTCATCTTTAAATATTGTAGGTTGCAAATGGGTTTATCGGATAAAAAGACATGCGGACGGCAATATTGAGAGGTACAAGGCACGTCTTGTGGCCAAAGGTTTTCACCAATGACCAGGCCTTGATTACACCAATACATTTAGCCCGGTCATCAAACCAAATACCATTCGGGTGGTCTTATCATTGGCTCTAATGCGTGGATGGACATTGAGACAAATGGACATCAACAATGCCTTCCTCCAAGGAACTCTCTAAGATGAGGTCCACATGTCGCAACCGCCTAGTTTTAAAGACCCAGAAAAACCAACACACAATTGGAAACTTCAGAAAGCCATATACGGGTTAAAGCAGGCTCCGTGGGCTTGGTACAATGAGCTAAGTTAATTCCTTCTCGCAAATTCATTTGTAAATTCAAAGAATGACTGTTCACTATTCATTTCCTCTCATGGTGGCATTCAAACCTATTTTCTAGTGTACGTAGATGACCTCATTATCACAGGAAGTGACTAGAATTTTGTTTCGGACTTCATCACCACTCTCTCTAATCAGTTCTCAATTAAAGACTTAGAGCCACTGAATTTCTTTTTGGGAATTGAAGTCATTCCAACAAAGACCGACTTACTTCTTTCTCAACATAAATATATCAGAGGGCTACTTGAACGCTTCAAAATGGGAGACGCAAAAGATGTCGGGACACCATTAGCCATGGGTTAGTCTCTTTCAGTCCATGACAAAGAACCACTAGCTGATGCTACAAAATTTCGAAGCCTCATTGGCGCACTTCAATACCTCAACATTGCTCGCCGGGACATTGGTTTTGCGGTAAACAAGCTATCTCAATTCATGCATAAGCTGACCACAACCCACTGGATAGCTGCGAAACGGCTCTTATGCTATCTTAAGGGAACATTATTCCATGGGTTGCACTTGAGACGCAACACAAAACCTGTACTTCATGCTTACATTGACGCAGATTGGGCAAGAAACATTGATGATCGCACATCTACCTCGGGTTTGTCATTTATAGTAGGGCCAATCCTATCTCCTGGAGTTCTCAAAAGCAACGATCGGTTGCACTGTCATCTACTGAAGTAGAATACCGAGCCATTACCACAGCTTTGGTTGAACTCATTTGGGTAAAATCTTTGCTTCATGAACTTGGCATTCACATGGACATCGCACCAAGCTTGTATTGCGACAATATAGGCGCTACTTATGTTTGTGCAAATCCCGTCTTCCATTCCCGAATGAAACACATTGAGATCGATTACCATTTCGTTCGGGAAATTGTTAAAGCCGGCAAGATGCGAGTCTCCCATATTTCCACCCATGATCAACTTGCCGACATTCTCACAAAACCATTATCAAGGCTGCAGACAATAAAATTACGAGACAAGATGGCCATTTCCGATGGAACGTCCATCTTGTGGGGGCATGTTAAGATATGAAATCTTTTTGATATCTTTTTGAATTTCAAATTAGCTTACCAACTATAGATGAGTTGGCATTCCTTGATTTTTGCTTTGCCGAAGATTGTATTTTTTCTTCTCTTTATAAACGTGTACAATCTGTAAATGTATAGCAATGAAAATCATTCTCAAACATTGAGCCTCTATAGACCATTGATGACATAGGCCACGGACAAGTCTAGATAGCCTATGAATTCAAGATCCTCAGTGAAAATGGCCTCTATGTCTCTCGCGTACCATTCAGTTGCATGCCAAATTATAATTTTCGTAAGAAAAATAATGCAAACTGTTATTTGTGTGCATGTGTTTGATCGAGTGAAAAACTTATTTCTATCGTTTAAGTTAGTTGCAAGTAGTATACAGATCATGATTGTGTGTTGTTCATCAAACTTGTAAAGGTAGTTGGCGTCATTGCTAGACAAAATGATTATAGGGTTGTGTATAGTGCCATGTGTCCAGTTGCCGTGAGCGTGCCACGTGTTAGAATAGTATAAAATTGATTGTTGAATAAGCACGTTGGCTGCTGAGTTCTAGATTTGGTTTGATGTCTTGATTGATGTTTGAGTGTCAAAAGGAGTGAAGACTGCACAGTTATCGGCTCATTTAATGAGTGAATTTTTACTTTGTTGACATTTTGTCCTAAGGATAATAAGTGTGTGGGATGTTTGTCTTCATCATTAAATGTATTGTACGTGTTTTGCTACTACATTAGAACGTGAGGGTGAGTGTTGTATTTTGATCGAAGCCATCAGAAAACATTTGAAGAACAATTTCTCTCTTCAATTTTCTGACCTTATTTCAATTTCCAAAGTTATTGTTATTCTTTGGTTCCATATTCACCATAGCGCATGCCTTTTTCTGCTGTGAGTACGATTTTCTGAAGGAAGCTTGAGTTCTTAGTGATTAGGCATTGCGTGATGTACTCCGACTCCGAAGAACTCATATGACGCTTCTCATTCACCACACTGTGCATAAAATTAAGTTTGATGACACTCCTCATATACATTTATCTATAGGCAAGAAAATGATCCTGGGGGGAAACTAAACCCTAAAAGTCCCCATCTAACGAGATATTCATGCAATGAACTTGAGTTTCAGGAGCTCTATACTACTCCAAACAAAGACGTACAAAACTGAAAGACCCTTCCAAGTTCCAATACGTCCAGGCTTCCTTGTCAGGACTAATTTTCATATCAAGAGAAGAGCCGAAGGTGTTTCTCTCTTCTAAGAAGAGCAAGCTTTAGCATCCTAATAAGTGGATGCTGATCAGGCTATCATATCCTCGGTGTATCACTGACGCAGGAATTTCATGATTCTTAAGGTGTTTTACCTTTTACGGGGACCAACTTTCCTCCATTTCCCAGGTGGAAGGAGGGTTCAAAAGATGGCACCAGTAGAGAAATGCGTTTCATGTAACATTGATCTAAGTCAACCAGCTCTTAGCTGCATATGGCTCGCTCGAAGAACATCCACTCTGTTCCATTGAGACCGGAAAGATGGATTGCAACCTTTCATCCAAATCACTAGCTTGTTACCGTTTGTGCCCAAAATCGTACATTGATCACGACATCAATTTCCAACTTTGGGATACCCTGAGTGCACCGAAAGCACTTCCGATCGTGACAATTTAAATGTGACTCGTGTCCGATCAATTTAACACCAATGCAAGATTGCTTGATAAGGTTAACCACTTCCAGCACACACCAGAAGTGCTGCTACAATTCGGTCCTGTCTCAGGCCAAGCGCACATCTTCGGCCAACAGTCAAGTTGCTAACATCAAATCGATGAGGCCAAGAAGACAATGTACTTTGACCAAAAATGGCGGGAAAAAGGGCATCCCTGCAGAAATCTTGCTCCGCTTTCGCTTTACATTGCAAAGACCAATATCAATTGAACCTGAAGAATGGGGCTCGTATCGATGATTGAATTAAGTAGACAATATTGGCGGGTAGTGAATATGATTGTTTGTATGACCACCTTTCTGATGTTTCAATATCATCTTTGGGAACTCATTATAAGGAATGGAGATCACTGCCTTAAATAATTCGATCACAGAACATCCGACATGACAGAATACTGACCGCGACGTTACTTCCGTCACTAATCACCAAACGCCAAACATGACGTATTTGATAACACTTTGCAAGCGACAATTAATATGCGCCACGTGGATGGTCTAGATACTCATAAATCTTTCCTAAGAAAGTGACCAAACAATCTACCCAATTCAACTGATCATTCTTCTTAAAACAATTCATCTATTCATCAAGAAATGTCTTCTGGGTGAAGGATTTGAAGCAAGATGACACTTATTCAGTCGATTATTCAAAGTGAAGTTCCTACATTTGAATCAACAGCATATTTGGCAAGAAAAAGATAAAAGAGAATGAAAGAACGAAAGAGAAAATATCAACGGCTTTAGTCTATTGCCCCGCTACGCCAAATGCACACTTCAAACTTGAGGCCCGAGAAATCATCGTAGAACCATCTCGGCACCAAAAGGTAGGGTCCCAGATTCGGATTATATTCGAAGTCTGGAAGGCTCTTGGTGCAAGTGTGCAGCTTGAGAGAGCTTTCCCGAGAATTTGCGACTATGTCGTACGTATAAGCCACCCTTGGCAAGGGGCCAATGCAACTGATCTTGATCTTGCTGCCCAGGTCTACGGTTTCATTTTTCAAGACAAAGAGAGCACCTTCTCTCTCTTCTTTAAGCAAACGGACCTCCGTCTCAGCATTCATCAAGAGAGAGGTATTGAAGTTGAAACGGAAGGATGTCGGAGAAGCCCTGTGCTTGGTGCTGAAGTGCTTCACCAACATCCTAAACGAGCCCACGTAGTTGCAACTTGAAAAGGGACACAAACAAGGAGCGAACGGACACGTCTTCTCATGGTCACTTTTCATGTGGTAAGGAAACTTCTGATTGCAGCCAAACTCTGCATTTCGACATGCCATCTTTAAAGACTCCAGGATCTTCTCCATGGCGCGGCATCTGATGTAGCCGATAGGCATAGAGCAGGACGGGCATTTGTTCCTGATCTTTCTGCAGCAGGTAGAGCAAGCTACATGCCCATTATCACACTGTTTCACCATGCGAAGACAGTATTATCAATTCATACATAAAACAGCAACTATCACAAAGAACGCCACTTTGTTCAGTATATACATCTTATCCTGAAAAACGTTGTGCATGTACATGGAATTTAGTCATGAAAATAAAAACATGAGATTAAGTGGCACAAGCTAAAATAAGAGCCAAGGTGAAAAAAAAAATTAACACCTACCACTGCGATAATTAACACAAGAGTAGGTTCAGTCAACCTTAACATCTGACAAAGCCAGAACATCGTATGTACTCCCAACAAAGAGACGCAATTTCTAGTTTAATCCTGAAAAGAGATATCATCCACACAACAAGGCTAGTGTACTAACCAGACAATCCAATAATGAAACCCTGTTTTTTTTCTGAAAACACTGAGGTCAGTGAGAGTAGGACACTCTTCTTCAATTCTCTTTGATCAAGAACCGAGCTTCCTGTGAGGCTCAGTGATTAGAGACAACAGACCAAGACCTTTCAGAAAAAATTATCTGTTGGCAGATAGATGATCGAGGCTAAACTAAACCCTGAAAGTCCCCATCTAGCGAGATATTCCTGATTTGAACATGAATTTCAGGAATACTCCCACTCCAAACAAAAACATACAAAACTAAAAGACATTTCCAATACGTCCAGACTTCCTTGTCAGGACTAATTACATAATAAAAGAAGCGCCAAAATGGTCAACCAGAAGAGCAAGCATTAGCATGGCTAATTGGTGGATTCTGATTAGGCTACCATCCTCAGTTTATCACTGACGCAGACATTTCATGGTCCGTGATTTTAAAAGATGCAAACATTTCAAAATCGGTGATCCTAAATGTGTTTTACCTTTTATGTGAACCAATTTTCCTCAACTTCCCAGGTGGAAAGGTTCAAAAGATGGCACCAAAAGAGGAAGACGTTTCGTATGACAAATCTAAGCCAACCGACTCTCATATACATATCGGTCAAAGAATATCCACTCGGTTTCATTAAGACCCTAAAGATTGATTATCTACTTCCATCCGAATCACTAGCTTGTTACCATTTGCACCCAGAATTCTACATTAATCATGACACTGACTTCCAACTTTGGGATCCCCTGAGGGCGCCAAAAAGCACTTCCAATCCCGACAATTCTAACATGACTCAACCAATAAAGTCAACACTGATTCAACATTGCTCAATAAGGTTAACTACTACCAGCACAACCCAGAGATGCCGGCACAATCTGGTCATGTCTCGTGCCAACCACACGGCTTTTGTCAACAATCAAGTTACTGAAATCGAATTGATTGAGGCTGCCAAGAAAAACGTATATCGACCAGAAAGGAAGCAAAAAAAAAAGGGCATCCCAACAGAGGCCTTACTCTGCCTTCAATTAACATGCAGAGACTTATATTGATTGAGCAGCTCAATTTCACAAACAATTTGACCCATAACAAAAAACTTCACTCACAACCCCCGAATAGCCACGAAGGACTCGAAATTCACCAGCAAAAACCTGCAATTCTACTCTCCCTCATTCAATTCATGCATGCCCAGCAACAACCCACAATCGAATCACCAACAAGCAGTCGACAGAGAAACGAAAAAACCCGGTCAAAAGAAAATTGGAACCTGAAAAACCGGGATCGACAGGGGCTCGAGACAGACGGCGCAGTCAAGCACATCTGGGTCCTCGAGAGTGACCTCCAGCGGCCCAACCGTCCGGCCATACGAAGGGGACCGACCACGACCGTACGAGGCCCCGTCCCGGTGCCGTTCCGTGGACACCGATCGGTCTCCATCCCGCTCTTCCGATCCTCCCTCGCTCGGGTTCGACTCGTCCCTCCCTTCACTGTCCGAATCCCGGTCGTCCTCCCCCTCTTCTTCTCCGCCACCCTCTTCTTCCTTGACGGGCCGGCGCCGGCGCCGGCTCCGGCTCCGGCTCCGGCTGCCTTCTCCTTCCTCCGACGGGTGGCCGGAGGAAGGTGGGCGGCGCCGCCTGCCGAGCACGGAGCCGCCGCCGCCGGGTAGCCCCTCCTCCTCCGCCTCCTCATCGTCCTCTCCCTCCACCGAGAATCTCGCCATCACTGCCTTCTGGTGTTGTAGTATCTCCCCCTTCCGATTTGTTAGGCCAACGTGCGAGGCTCGTATTTATACGCGTACGGCTGTGCAGGATACATCAGTATGGTCTACGTACATTGGCTTATACGATGCGAGGGAAAATAATTTCCCAAAGATTTTTTTTATTTCATTTCATTTCATCTTTAATTTCAGGACATTATGTTGAAAATTGACTTGCTCAAGAGATAAAAATTAATCTATTTTTCGAAAGGTTTCCATAATTTTTATCAACGTTCGATAATAATCTCAATGCTTGTAATTAATGCTAGTTTTGGATCGTAAACTTTTCATCATTAAGTTTCTAAATATGGGAGTATTTCGTTTTGACTTTGAGCGGTGATGCTCTTGTGCATATGTTTAGATACTGATTTATTCTTGCCGCTTATTTTCCCACCGTATTGAAACATCGTAAAAAACATAAGGGACAAGAAATATCGAACTATCGCGGTAGAAACCCTCTTAATGTATTTGAAAGTTTATGCTACTAGTTATTATTACCTATTAACATTGTAATTTATTAAATGGTGAATCGGGAATAGGCAATTTTCAAAAAGGAGGATCGGTCGGATGCCTCGATTCATATACACCATGGAAAATGTTTTCAATCATGGAAAAGACTTCTTCTAAAATAGAGGAAAATGATTTCTGCTAAAACGTCATCATCCATGCACTCCTTTTAATTATTATTTTTTCTTTTTTTATTTTTTCTTTCTTTGAAAAAACAATATTTTTCTGTTCTTTTTCCTTTTTTTTTATCTTTTTCTTACTTTCTTTCTTTTCCATCATTTTCTTTTTCGTTCTTCCTTGGCCAGTTGCATACCAGAGTGATGGCGACATCCGGTTCGCAATGGGCCACAGAGTCGCATCAAGCTCGCTCGAGACCAGCGAATTCGAGGCCTCGCAATTCGCAATTTGGAGAGCTCGACCTCGCCGAATTTGGCAAGGTGGACTAGCGAGGCTCGACTTGGCTTGGCTCACCAGAATCTAGCAAGCTTAGGCCTCATCGGCCTATGGCGAGACTCAAGCTCGCTTGTGGCTGGTCGTTGGCGATGAAGAAGGAAACAGAGAAAGAAAAAAATAATAATTAAAAATGATTAAAAAAACCAATACATGAGGAAAATGAAATCAAAATTTTCATACCAAATAGTGAAAAATATTTTTCAGGTCTTCTTCATATTTCAGCCAATCACCAAAAAATTGTCACTTTCCTGTAAAATAGCTTATTGGAAAACATTTTCTAGAAATATCACATCTTCCATGAAACGAATAAAGTCTTAAAAAACACTCGCAAAAAAAAAAACTAGGCAAGAGGCTGAGGCCAAGCCTCCCACCTGTAGCTGCCACCCCATCACTGGGGAGGCATCGGCCATGGCCAGAGGGGTTGCTAACGCGTCAACAAGGGCCAGTGACCATAGCCCAATCCTATCCCAAATCAGCCCTTACCCATGTTTAGCCACAGCCCTCCCCTAGATGGGGATAAGAGTCGATGTCCCTCACCCAAATCGAGGAGAGGGTCGCGGCCCTTTCCCGGTTCTAACAATGGCATGCTGGCCCTTGCCTCTGGTTGGCGAAGTTCATCGGTCCTCAATGGCCATGACCAATGCCCCATTGGCAATGGGGCAGTGGTCATAGGTGAGAGGGCTCACTTGCATTTTTTTTTCTTTTTAAAAATATAGATTTCTTAAGTTTTAATCAAATTTAATTAAATTTAGGTTGAAATTATCTTTGTACGAAAATACCCTTCACTAGCTAAAATATTTACTTGGACTACGAGTTTAGGCACTTATTTGAAATTACCATGATTACTTCAAGCCCTTATTTGCTCAATAAGGATACTAATTTTAGCACATACCAGAGTTAATGTCAGGCCAAGCACATTGCTTTCAAATGGTCAAGTTGCTAACATCGAATTGATGAGGGCAAGAAGAAAACATACTTTGATTAGAAATGACGAGAAAAAGGGCATCCCCTTTCACTTTACATTACAAAGACTAATATCAATTGAAGAGCTCGATTTCATTCGCAAACCCCCAATTAGGTACGAAAGACTTCATCATAAACATGAGATCTTCTTATACTGTTTCATCGAAAATGTTCTCGCAATGAAATATAATTTACCTAACGTCGTTCTTCAGCTCTTAATGAAAGAAAGCTGGGTTCTAGATCCAATTATGGACAAGAGCAATCTAGGCGTGAATAAAGAACTTGATTTTTACAGAATATTAAAACGAAACCGTCCAATTACTGGCGGCATCCAAAGTTCATTGACATGATATAATAAAGCTATTAACTAAGGACCTAAACAACTACAGCTATGGAAACTGAAAGTGAAAAATTGGAAAGTAAGGATAAAAGACATCGTTTGTTTTTCTTGTGTGCGGGGGAGGGGGGGCTTTCTGTTGATAATTAGACATTATTTATAACGCAGACTTGGTAACTATTCCTGGCGTTGTATTCGATGTCCATCGTTGATTTCATCTTTACCGTTCATTTAATGACACATGTTTATCAACTGCTATCGATGTTATCTTTTGTACGAAGTGATAACCACTCTTGAACTTTCTCTGTGCTGATATCTATCCTTAGTATGATAACTGTCACCAAACCCCTTCTATATTCTAAATTGATAACCATCATTGAGCCTATTTGTTCTCTAAAACGACAACCATCATTGAGCCCATTTATTTTCTAAGGCGACAACCGTCATCAAACTTTTCTTTACTTGTCATACGTCCTTTGGGATAGTAACCATTATTGAGCTTTTCTCCGTTTGATACCTGTCCTCTAGGATGATAACCATCATCGAGCTTTTCTCCATCTGACACCTATCTTTTGGGATGGTAACCGTCATCGAGCTTTTCTCTATTCAGCATCTGTCTTTTGGAATGATAACCGTCATCGAGTTTTTCTCCATTTGACACCTGTCCTTCGGGACAGTAACCGTCATCGAGTTTTCCTCTATTTGACACCTATTCTCTAGGATGGTAACCATCATTGAGTTTTTCTCTGTCTGACACCTGTCTTTCGGGACGATAACCATTATTCAGCTTTCCTCCATTTGACACCTGTCCTCCTGGAGCACGGGCCTTCATCAAGTCCTTCCTAGCTTGGTATTCACTCTTCTCCTTGTTGATGTCCTCAATGAAAATACCTTCAGCACCTTTAGTCTAGTTTTCCTTGGTTTAACACCTGCTCTTCTGGAACAAAGGTCTTCATCGAGTCCTTCCTAGCTTGGCATTCACTATTCTCCTTTTCGATGTCCTTAATGAAAATACCCTCAGCACCTTTAGTCTAGTTTTTCTTGGTTTAACACCTGCTCTTCTAAAACAAAGGTCTTCATCGAGTCCTTCCTAACTTGGCATTCACTTCTTCTACTTGTCGACGTCCTCGATGAAAATACCTTCGGCACTTTTGGTCCCCATTAATCTGAATTTCAAATTTCCCACTTATGACTACTAGTACTTACCAGTTGTCTTATATGAATCATCTTAGTACGGACGACGCCATCTCTTGTCATTTTATTCATCTATCCTAAGCGTCGACAACCCTAATTAATTTCAGGTGTCAACATATGTCCCCTTTTTAAAAGAATAAATTCTTTTTACTTAATTCTTTAAAACAAATTTGACTTGAATAATCTTAATCTTAATGTCTCGTAACTTGTTTTGCTCATCCTTCTTGAAATGCTTCGCTTTACGCTGACACGTCATCTCGATCATTTATGACCTAGCAGATCTTCACGATAGCAAATCACTTGAAACGTCGTATCCTAGCGAAAAATCGTAACTTTTGACCTTCCACCTTCTTTTTCAATTCTATGTTTTCTTCTCAATTTTACACTCCTTCGTTTCCTTTCAGATTTCTCACCCAGTCCACATTCATGGCCCGCAAATATTCTCCCAAATCATATATTGAGAAATTCGATCAACTAAATCATGATCAAGAGTCTTCGAAGTGTGACTTTCGACTATTATACTTGATCAATGAATCCTCCAACCAACTTATTCTGGGTCCTTGTTTTCATATTCATCACTAGATTCCCACTTCTCTTCGTCCCTGTTTTCCAAAGAGAAAAAGAGAACTTCTTCCTGTTCAGAAGTCATTGGTTGCAGACATCTGGTTTCCAGAAACCTCACGATTTCGAGGGTTTCCTTCTCTTGAAATGGGTTTTCACCGCTGGTACGTGAGATTAAAGGGAGACATAACCACTCACCTGGCTTGGATAAGAGCTGGCATTGATACCGCTCTAGAGGTCAGCATGCTGTCATATGATTTAAATCTAGGGCTTTTGGATTCTGCCATCAGTTTATGATCCCTTTCGCCCAATTATTTCTTTTTTCCCTAGGGCCCTATGTTTGTTACTATTTTGGACATATACGCCATGACTAATTTTTCTCCGATTGGGACCCCCATCAGTGACATGGCTTCGATATCAATACTCTTTATCCTTGATGAACATATTGCTTACGGTAGATTTCTAGAAACATATTCTCTTAGTGTCAAGCCAATAACCCCTGATGAACGTACTTGTTTCCTCCTCTTCTAGTTGTCTAAATACGTTTTCTTTGCTCCCACACTGAAAGTTTCCAAAAACTTGTTATCACTCGCAACCAATCTTACTACTGGTAAGGACTCGCTTTGGCACCATTAATTCTAGCTACTCTGTATAGAGGAATAACTCATATATCTTTGTCAATAACGTCCAAAGATGAAGGTATTTTATTTGGGCCATTTTGGATACTCCAATGTTGGATGGTGCATTATTTTCCTTTTCTTTCCAATCACAACCTTCGCATCTTTCGTCATCATTCCTTTCCAGAATTTCAGCCACCAACACCTCCTCTCTTTGGATGTCGTTTACTTAGTTATTTCTCGTTAAGTATCTCGAAGGATCTTTCTCCTTTTGCCTTTTACCTCCATAAACTCTTGACAGTTCACCCGGATGAAATTGAATTTTTTGCTTATAATGTAAATGAATTCTATTACTTGTTTGATTCGATAGCTCGCCCTAATTTGACTGACTTTTGACTATGCATCCTTACTCCTGTGGACCTTCCTTTAATGCTGTCCCAGAAAGATAAATTTTATCATGGCTTTGAAATTTACTCTCATCAGTACTGCGCTAGGTAATTTGGGTTAGGTCAGGTTATTCCTATGCCAATTCCTTATTCCCTTGAATTTCCAAACATGGCCAAACAAAAATATCCTTTTAAAAATGATGCCCCCTTCACAGGCTGTGCTGAAATCACTCGACTTGTGTATGCCAAATTCACTCCTGATGTTGATGATTTCGAACCTAAGCCTGGATGCACTTCTGCATGGACTTCTTGGCGGCTCTCCTTCTATCTTGAAAGCCCTTATGAGGAGGCTACTCAAATCATATTGACTCAAATAGCAGGAGGTGTATTTAAGCTAAGGAGTAAAGGAAGGAAAGGTAAAAAAACTCTTTCCATAGGACCAGATGCTTCAAATTCTGAATCAGGACAATTGCAGATAACTCAGGGGATACAAATCAAAATTCTTAAGGCCAAGTTGACAATTTCTTCCAAGAAAGTAGTTTCTTTAACAGGTGTTCCTGTCCGGACCCGATTGTACTACGCTACAATAATGGATCAACCGCCAGTTGATGATAACACACCTCTTCTCAAGAGAAAATTTGATTTGGTGCAAGGTATCCATTTATTGCAGTTTTTTCTTTTTCATATAATTTTCACATTACTTTTTAACCCTGATACTTGTTCTTACAGGGTCTTCATCATCTTGTCATTTTATCGAGAATGCAGATGAAGAACCACTTGCTGCGTTGATCAAAAGAAAATGTCTCAACCCTTCAACTACATTAGCCTCTTCTTCTATGGCCACTACCAATCCTGTGGAGGCTTCAGGTTCTCAGATCAATCTCACTCAACCTGAAGACAATTCAAATGGTATATCTTTGTTGTACCTTTCTTTATTTGTTCTTTCTATTCAACGCAAAGTGATTAATTTTTGGGCAATTCATTGCTGGTAACATATAGCAGGGCTCTCTGTTGACCCTGATATCGAGGTTGCTACTGTTGATCTGCCCATATTACTCCTTACAGCACCAGAACAAGGTATTTTGTGTTATAATGGTATGTTATGATTCACTATATGTCTCAACTACTGATTTCCTTCTATTTTCAGGATCTTCAAACGATTTGGTACCACCAATCTTAGTAACTTCAGACCTTGGGACAACTGCCGATACTCAACCCATCGATAGCCACATCGCACCTGGTTCCCTTGTCCACTTTACTGAAGTTAGTCCTTCTAGTTCAACTTTATCCTCGGCCACTGCTTTTATCTTAATATAGAGTGTTGTTGTTCCTTCGACACAACCTTCTTCAAGCCATTCACTTCCTTATGCCAAGGAAAGGAATTATCCACAATATCTCTTGAAAACTAAGCGCATGCTAGACGAGGCTTCTCACATACTAAGTTTCACTTCAAATGTAGCTTCCCTAAGGCAGATGGCCATTGAAAAGGTCACAGATAACTATTGCGACTTCTAGACCTTTCTAGTGGAGGTTTTCCTATGCTTTTGTGCAATTAGACAGCTTTTGATCGATTGAAATTTTTGCTTGATGAGCTGTGTAATGCTGAACCTAGTGAAGTACTGCCCCCTGAGCTAAAGGCTAAACTTGATGATTTCTCAAAAGCTTTTGTCAGTAGGATCGAGTCTTATTAACGTAATTATGACCTAATTATGTCTTTAACTCTTTCTGATCAACCTTATACTGAGAATAATCAAGCCATAAACGAGCTTAGTCATATTGTAAAGGAAAGGTAGACTAACCTTCACACCTTGGTCGAAGAAATATCTGGACTCAATGAGGAAGAAATTCTTCTTGAGAAGTAGAAAGCGGAGATTGAACAAAAGGTGGCCTTTCTTTGAGATACTCGAAAATTCAAACACACACAGAGGCTTCAACTGGAGATGGACTTTGACAAAGATATTACCATTTTCAAAGAACTCAAGCAAACTATGCATCAACGTCGACTAGCAACCAAAGCTGAAAATCGGTGTACCAAAAACAAATGTATAACTGAGAATGGTCAATTTGACCATAGTATGTTATCCCTCTAGAGTGATGTAAAGAAACTGTTGTTTCCCAAGAAAAAATCTAATCAATAAAATCACCTCCATTTCTTTTGAATTTATTTTCTTTATTTTGATATTTCCTTTCAATAAATTATTTTCAGCGGCAACTATTTCATTCAAATTTCTTCATGTTCCTCATCGTGGGTGAAGTTGTTTACCATGCTGGGTCTATTTATATCCTTCTACCTCAATTTTTCGCTTCATTTGCCCTAAACATGGCATCTAACTTTCATTTCTTTTCTCATGTTTCACCTTCTATGTTTTTGAATCGTCTTGATGACCTTCAATCCTACGAGACAAGAGGCCATATTTCTTTGTCCTTTATGGACTATGATACTAATAACGATCACATTATACTGGGTTCTTATCTTAAATCCATTCTAGCCCCTCCTGTGTTCACTGAATGTTTTCCTCGCCATTATCAACAGATTCTTCTCATTAACAATGGCCGCATTCATGTTCATGCTTAGCTGACCTCCAATCATAGGTTTAATTCTTATCCCAGTTTTGACAGGAAATTTTTCCAATGGTATAAACGCTTGCATAATGTGATGAAGTCCAAATGGCAATCAACTCGAATTGACACAGCTTTGATGTTCTGTTGCATGTCTATCAATCCAATGGAGTATGGTCTCATTGGCAGTCTCTGCACCTTTTGGTCACCTTCTTCGCATTCTTTATTTATTTTCTAGCATTCTTTATGCAAATGGCATTGTACTAATTTCAAAAATTCAAAATCAACTTCTTACGTCAAAAATGCTCAAATTTATAGCTAGTCATAATTACCCAACTTCTTGGCGGATGAAGCATATAATAGCAACCCTTCATATTCATGTACTTGGTAAGCATGGATCTTAAATATCCATTAATTCTGATAAGCTACATCTATCCTTTCCTTGTAAAAGCTGCCGAGGGGTTTGCTACACACGATTTCTCATACTTCCATTATGCCGTTTTATTCTTTCGATATCAATAATGTCCTGACATATCTTTATTTTCGTCTGTTCAAAGAACCTATCAGCTACGTCTATTCCCTCTTCACTTGATTTTCGCACGACCCTTTTTATGTCTCTAGGTCTTGATTCACTATACCTACATTTTCTTGTAAAGATTGCCGACAGACACGATCCCCTATATGAACCTATCTTGTCGTTCCATTTCTACCAGCATTAATAACTTCTTGCGACTTGTCCTTGCTATCCAATTAGTTCAAAGCACCTATCAGCTACATTACTACTCACGTTGCTTAAGTTCTTTACGGTTTCTATTGTGCCTATCTGCTTCGGCTCTCTATTTAAACAATCCTTGTAGTCTTACTATCATAACATCCTCATCCAATCATCTCATATTCCAGACTAACTTTACCATAGCTAAATATTCCTCTTCCTCATCTTCACATGCTTCACCTTTCACCGAGGAGTTTATCTCCTTGTGGAATGACATATTATGCCACCTGTCCCTCACCTATACTTATCTATCTATCGAATCCAGGGCTATAGATGAAATCTTCACTTTCCTCAAGAAGCCAAACCTAAGTTCCTTCCATCTGACCATCCTTTCAAAATTGATTTTAATGAGTTTTGCAGCATTTTTCCCCACGGTCTTCAAGCCTTTTCTGAAAACAAACTGGCAATCGAATAGCATGCAATCGTTGAGGGCGAATATTTCAACAAGTTGACCTTGTCACTCAGGCTGAGAAAGTATACTTTGACCATCTCAAAGTTCTGGAATCCGCTCGTGCAGGACTAAGTAGTTTGACCCGAACAAGAGAAGCGAAAGTTGAACTGCTAGACATCACCACTCGTCGTCTCCAAAGCAAGTTGACATCCAAAGAAAGAGCATCGGAAGAGATAGAAAAGAAAGGGCTAATCGAACTGCTAGCCCAGATTGACGAGGACATCAACTCCTACAGGTTGCTAGTGGATTACTTGGACAAGCAGGCCAACGCATGCTTCGCCACTCTCATAGCACTAGAAGTAGAGTGTAACCAGGCTTATTCGGCCAGGAGCACCAGCTCTTCTGCCTATTTCCATGCTGAAGACGAGAATCATCATCTAGAGAGTCATCTATCCAGCTTTGTGAACAAGTTTAGGCGTCATATCGGTTTAAACTGATCATGTAATGATGCCTAAACTATTTCTGTAAATCTAACCGTCTAGTTTGGCTAGCTCGACCCTTTTAGCCATTCAGTTAATTGGTTTGTTTTATGGACTCTCTTGTCAAATGACTATCAGTTTCTTCATTTTCATTTATCTCCCACATAGTAAGGTAATATTTCTTTAAGTATTTTCCGTTGACATAGTAAGAGAAGCGAAAGTTGAATTGCTGGACATCACCACTCATCATCTCCAAAGCAAGTTGACATCCAAAGAAAGAGTAGCGGAAGAGATAGAAAAGAAGGGGCTGATTGAACTGTTAGCCCAGATTGACGAGGACATCAACTCCTACAGGTTGCTGGTGGATTACTTGGACAAGCAGGCCAACGCATGCTTCGCCACTCTCATAGCACTAGAAGTAGAGTGTAACCAGGCTTATTCGGCCAGGAGCACCAGTTCTTCTGCCTGCTTCCATGCTGAAGACGAGAATCATTATCTAGAGAGTCGTCTATCCAGTTTTGTAAACAAGTTTAGGTGTCATATCGGTTTAAACTGATCATGTAATGATGCCTAAACTATTTCTGTAAATCTAACCCTCTAGTTTGACTAGCTCGACCCTTTTAACCATTCAGTTAATTGGTTTGTTTCATGGACTCTCTTGTCAAATGACTATCAGTTTCTTCATTTTCATTCATCTCCCACATAGTAAGGTAATATTTCTTTAAGTATTTTCCGTTGACATAGTAAGAGAAGCGAAAGTTGAACTGCTGGACATCACCACTCGTCGTCTCCAAAGCAAGTTGACATCCAAAGAAAGAGCAGCGGAAGAGATAGAAAAGAAGTGGCTGATCGAACTGCTAGCCCAGATTGACAAGGACATCAACTCCTACGAGTTGCTGGTGGATTACTTGGACAAGCAGGCCAACGCATGCTTCGCCACTCTCATAGCACTAGAAGTAGAGTGTAACCAGGCTTATTTGGCCAGGAGCACCAGCTCTTCTACCTACTTTCATGCTGAAGACGAGAATCATCATCTAGAGAGTCGTCTATCTAGCTTTGCAAACAAGTTTAGGTGTCATATCGGTTTAAACTGATCATATAATGATGCCTAAACTATTTTTGTAAATCTAACCATCTAGTTTGGCTAGCTCGACCCTTTTAACCATTCAGTTAACTGGTTTGTTTCATGGACTCTCTTATCAAATGACTATCAGTTTCTTCATTTTCATTCATCTCCCACATAGTAAGGTAATATTTCTTTAAGTATTTTCCGTTGACATAGTAAGAGAAGCGAAAGTTGAACTGCTGGACATCACCACTCGTCATCTCCAAAGCAAGTTGACATCCAAAGAAAGAGCAGCAGAAGAGATAGAAAAGAAGGGGCTAATCGAACTGCTAGCCCAGATTGACGAGGACATCAACTCCTCCAGGTTGCTGGTGGATTACTTGGACAAGCAGGCCAACGCATGCTTCGCCACTCTCATAGCACTAGAAGTAGAGTGTAACCAGGCTTATTCGGCCAGGAGCACTAGCTCTTCAGCCTGCTTCCATGCTAAAGACGAGAATCATCATCTAGAGAGTCGTCTATCCAGCTTTGTAAACACGTTTAGGCGTCATATCGGTTTAAACTGATCATGTAATGATGCCTAAACTATTTTTGTAAATCTAACCCTCTAGTTTGGCTAGCTCGACCCTTTTAACCATTCAATTAATTGGTTTGTTTCATGGACTCTCTTGTTAAATGACTATCAGTTTCTTCATTTTCATTCATCTCCCACATAGTAAGGTAATATTTCTTTAAGTATTTTCCGTTGACATAGTAATAGAAGCGAAAGTTGAACTGCTAGACATCACCACTCGTCGTCTCCAAAGCAAGTTGACATCCAAAGAAAGAGTAGCGGAAGAGATAGAAAAGAAAGGGCTGATCGAACTGCTAGCCCAGATTGACGAGGACATCAACTCCTACAGGTTGCTAGTGGATTACTTGGACAAGCAGGCCAACGCATGCTTCGCCACTCTCATAGCACTAGAAGTAGAGTGTAACCAGGCTTATTCGGCCAGGAGCACCAGCTCTTCTGCCTACTTCCATGCTGAAGACGAGAATCATCATCTAGAGAGTCGTCTATCCAGCTTTGTGAACAAGTTTAGGCGTCATATCGGTTTAAACTGATCATGTAATGATGCCTAAACTATTTCTGTAAATCTAGCCGTCTAGTTTGGCTAGCTCGACCCTTTTAGCCATTCAGTTAATTGGTTTGTTTTATGGACTCTCTTGTCAAATGACTATCAGTTTCTTCATTTTCATTTATCTCCCACATAGTAAGGTAATATTTCTTTAAGTATTTTCCGTTGACATAGTAAGAGAAGCGAAAGTTGAATTGCTGGACATCACCACTCATCATCTCCAAAGCAAGTTGACATCCAAAGAAAGAGCAGCGGAAGAGATAGAAAAGAAGGGGCTGATTGAACTGTTAGCCCAGATTGACGAGGACATCAACTCCTACAGGTTGCTGGTGGATTACTTGGACAAGCAGGCCAACGCATGCTTCGCCACTCTCATAGCACTAGAAGTAGAGTGTAACCAGGCTTATTCGGCCAGGAGCACCAGTTCTTCTGCCTGCTTCCATGCTGAAGACGAGAATCATTATCTAGAGAGTCGTCTATCTAGCTTTGTAAACAAGTTTAGGTGTCATATCGGTTTAAACTGATCATGTAATGATGCTTAAACTATTTCTGTAAATCTAACCCTCTAGTTTGGCTAGCTCGACCCTTTTAACCATTCAGTTAATTGGTTTGTTTCATGGACTCTCTTGTCAAATGACTATCAGTTTCTTCATTTTCATTCATCTCCCACATAGTAAGGTAATATTTCTTTAAGTATTTTCCGTTGACATAGTAAGAGAAGCGAAAGTTGAACTGCTGGACATCACCACTCGTCATCTCCAAAGCAAGTTGACATCCAAAGAAAGAGGAGCGGAAGAGATAGAAAAGAAGTGGCTGATCGAACTGCTAGCCCAGATTGACAAGGACATCAACTCCTAGGAGTTGCTGGTGGATTACTTGGACAAGCAGGCCAACACATGCTTCGTCACTCTCATAGCACTAGAAGTAGAGTGTAACCAGGCTTATTCGGCCAGGAGCACCAGCTCTTCTACCTACTTTCATGCTGAAGACGAGAATCATCATCTAGAGAGTCGTCTATCTAGCTTTGTAAACATGTTTAGGTGTCATATCGGTTTAAACTGATCATGTAATGATGCCTAAACTATTTTTGTAAATCTAACCATCTAGTTTGGCTAGCTCGACCCTTTTAACCATTCAGTTAACTGGTTTGTTTCATGGACTCTCTTATCAAATGACTATCAGTTTCTTCATTTTCATTCATCTCCCACATAGTAAGGTAATATTTCTTTAAGTATTTTCCGTTGACATAGTAATAGAAGCGAAAGTTGAACTGCTAGACATCACCACTCGTCGTCTCCAAAGCAAGTTGACATCCAAAGAAAGAGCAGCGGAAGAGATAGAAAAGAAAGGGCTGATCGAACTGCTAGCCCAGATTGACGAGGACATCAACTCCTACAGGTTGCTAGTGGATTACTTGGACAAGCAGGCCAACGCATGCTTCGCCACTCTCATAGCACTAGAAGTAGAGTGTAACCAGGCTTATTCGGCCAGGAGCACCAGCTCTTCTGCCTGCTTCCATGCTGAAGACGAGAATCATCATCTAGAGAGTCGTTTATCCAGCTTTGTAAACAAGTTTAGGCGTCATATCTATTTAAACTAATCATATAATGATGCCTAAACTATTTCTGTAAATCTAACCGTCTAGTTTGGCTAGCTCGACCCTTTTAACCATTCAGTTAACTGGTTTGTTTCATGGACTCTCTTGTCAAATGACTGTCAGTTTCTTCATTTTCATTCATCTCCTACATAGTAAGGTAATATTTCTTTAAGTATTTTCCGTTGACTGTTTTAGGCATTTCTCCAAGCCCGTCAATATCCATCGAATGATAAGCATTTCCACTTAAAACTGCTGTAACTAAATATGGACCTTCCTAATTTGGTGACCATTTTCCAAACTTTTCATTATTTAAACTCACTGGCAAAATAGTTTTCCAAACTAAGTCACCAATGTCGAAGTGTTTTTTCTTCACATGTTTGTTATATACTTTAGCAACTCTATTCTTCTGGCCAATTAATTTCTCTAAAGTTATAACTATGTTTTCTCTCAATTCATCAATGTTTCCATACATCAATTCGTCATATTCTTCCTTGGACATATCTCCTTTTAATTTTACCCTTAATGATTATACTGTAATTTCTACAAGCAACATTGCTTCTTGGCTATAAGTTAACATATATGGACTAACTCCCGTACTCGACCTCTTTGATGTTCTATAGGCCCATAATACAGTCGACAAGAGTGAATCCCATTCTCTAGGGTTTTCTTCTAAATGCCTCTTAATAAGGTTAATAATAACCTTATTAGATGCCTCCGCTTGTCCATTCGCCTGAGCGTAGTAAGGAGTTAAATGAAGCATCTTGATCCCTCTAGATCTAGTAAACCCCAAAACTTCATGACAAGTAAATACAGTACCCTGATCCGCCATTATTGTCTCTGGTATTCCATATCGATGAATAATTCTTTCCTCTATAAACTCCTTTACTATTTTCCAAGTTATGTTCTTATACAAGGCAGTTTCGACCCACTTGGTGAAATAATCTGTAGCAACCAATATGAAACTATGTTTTTTAGATGATAGAGAATATATTTTTCCAATTATGTCTATTGCTCATCCTCGAAATGGCAACGGTTTGATAATGGGTTGCATAATTGCCGCAGGCACATGTTGCAATGGTCCATGTTTTTGGCATGTCTCACACCATTAGCATAATCAATACAATCTTGAGTCATTGCTGGCCAAAAGTAACCATGGCGCCTTAACAACCATTTCATTTTTATGCCCGCTTGATGCGCACCGCATATTCCTTCATGTACCTCCGCCATTGTTATAACCAACTCTCTTTTACTTAAACATCTAAGCAAAACATCATCGACTATTTTTCGATATAATTCCCCATCCAACAGCAGGTATTTCAACACTTGCTTTTTAAATGATTTATCATTAGAAACTGGGTTCTCTAGATACTGAATGAAAGGTTTTCTCCAATCTTCTTCATCGACATCGATATGCTCCTTATTGGACTGTATCATCATAATTCGATCGTCTATCGATGGCAAAATTTTTATTTGTGTAACAATAAATCTCGCTAATTCTTTTGATATTTTATATCCAGATGCCATTTGAACTAGCTCATTGGCTTCCGCATTATCATTGCTTTTTATATGCTCCAGTTCATAATCAAAGAATTTGTTCAATAAAACTTTCACCATATAGAAGTATCAAATAACATTCTCATTAAGGCATTGGTAATTTCTTGATAACTGATTGATCACTAATTGGGAATCCCCTTTTATTTTTACAAACTTAACGTTCATGTCAGCCAATATATTAAGGCCAACAATTAACGCTTTATATTCTTCTTGATTATTAGAACAATCAAAATCAAGTCGACACATAAGTTTTGTTCGATGTCCCTGAGGAGATACGATTAAGACCCCAATGCCAGACGTTGTTGTCGTACCTGATCCATCAAAATACAATGTCCATGGTACCACCTGTATCGATTTCTCGACATTATCCTCTTCCAAATGTATACATGGATATTCTGCAATGAAGTCAGCAATCGCTTGACCTTTAACTGCTTTAAGCGGCACACATATCAAATATATTTCGGAAAAAGCGAAAGCCCACTTGGCAATTCTTCCTCTGATAATTGGGTGAGTTAACATATGTTTAATAATATTTGTCTTACAAATTACCTGAACTGTTGACGGCAACATATAATGACGTAATTTTGTACAAGCAAAGTACAATGACAGGCATAATTTCTCCACCGGAGTATATCTTTTTTCTGCATTATTTAACATCCGGCTAAGATAATATATTGCTTGCTCTTTTCCATTATCATTTTCCTGCACCAACATACTTTTAATAGTATTGTTAGTTGCTGCCAAATAAAGCTGCAACGATCTACCTGGTTTAGGAGGCATCAAAACTAGTGGACTGATAAAATATTTTTTAATTTGCTCAAAAGCATGATGATGCTCTTTCCTCCAAACGAATTGATCTTGATTCTTAAGCTTAAGAAATGGAGAGAATATCTCTATCTTAACTGACAGATTAGCAATAAATCGACGCAAGAAATTTGTCTTACCTATGATCATTTGCAATTGTTTCTTACTTACAGGTGGTGGCAATTCTAGAATAGCTTTAGTTTTATTCCTATCTATTTCTATTCCCCTATGATTAACCGCAAACCCTAGAAAATTGCTAGCCCTTATCCTGAAAGCATATTTGAAAGGATTCATTTTCAATATAAATTTCTGCATCCTTATAAAAGCACGCTCAAGATAAGTTAGATGACTTACCTAATCTAATTTGATGATGATGTCGTCGATGTAAACTTCTATGAAATCCCCAATCATATCGTGGAAGACAAAATTCATAGCCCTCTGATAAGTTGCTCCAACATTTTTAATCCGAATGGCATCACCAACCATTCGAACATCACAATAGCTCATGGACATCGAAATGCTATTTTATGAACATCTTCCTTTGATATAAATATCTGATTATAACCCGAATGACCGTCCATTAACGACATAATCTCATTGCTAGATGCGAAGTCGATTAACATAGCTGCCATTGCCATTTGATATTCATCTTTTGGGGTTACTGCATTTAAATCACGAAAATCTATACACACCCTTAAGTTCCCATTCTTCTTTGAAACTAGCACGATATTTGATAATCACTTGACATATCTTGCAGTCCTAATAAAGCTTGCTGCCAATAAGCATTCAACTTTGTCTTTGATCTTCTGCACAACTTTTGGTGCAAACCTTCTTGGTGGTTGTTTGTGTGGTCGAAATCCTTTCATAATTGACAATCTATGTTCAACCATGTCTCGTCCTAATCCTGGCATTTCATGATAATTCCATGCGAAGAAATCTCTATGCTTTCTTAATAACTCAATTAACTGGGATTTTGTAACCTCATCTAATAATGCACTGATGAAAATTGGTCGATGGTGTTGGGAATCTCCAATATCAACTCTATTAGCGGGTCCTGAGCTTCAATGAGTTTATTGTCCTCTCTAAGGGGTAATTCTTCAAATTCCATAATGCAGTCGTCAACATCTTGACTACATACTTTGACCTTATAGGCCGTATACCTCCTACTGAGGTCGCCTAATAATGTAAGGTTCTCCATGAACGACCTTATCCAAACACCCCGCTAGGTCAATTTTGGGAATCCAATGGACATTTTTCTTGTCAAACTAGCAGAATGCAATATCCCTTGAATCAATTCTAGGTGGTTCGATAACGCATGAATTATCATCTGGCATATTCCTTAACTCTCGATCAATCCTTAAAGCATGTGCTCCTGACACATGAGCCTTACTATTAGCTTTAACATACTCAACTTTGCTTCCGTTCTAGAAAGCTAACATATGATGAAGGGTCGATGGTACACACTGATTTCCATGGATCCAATCTCTCCCCAACAACAAGTTATATGAACTATCTGCCTCGATAACACAAAAAGTTGTTCTAGAAGTTTTCAATCCTATAGTCAAGTCAGCCACGAATATTCCTTTGACCTCTGTTACTTGTCCTGTAAAATCCGACAATTGTATATTCGATGGGATACTTTTTCGTCCTTTTTTCCCATCTTTTTGAAGAATCTATATGGAATCAAATTTAGAGTAGATCCTCCGTTGACCAGAACCTTGGAAATCGGATGGCCATCTATCCTAGCATTTATATTAAGTGCTCTTAGATGTTTGGATCCTTCGTAAGACTATTTTTCAAACTTCATTAATTCCTTTTTATCTTCAAATTGAAATTCTACCTTGTCTTCTTCATCAATGATTGAACCTCCATTGGTTGTCGAGTCTACAAATGTCACTCTATACTGCAATGGAAGTCTAGCTTGCACGAACTGAAAGGCGAAACAGATCTCGATAATACGGCAGGTCTAAATACAATCTTGTCATCAGTCTTAACTTTTTTCTGATCATTACTGTGCTTATCCTGACTAGAATCACCAGGATTCCTTCTCCATACTAAATTCCTAGCTCAGAATTTTTTAGGTTTATAAGGTATTGATAGAATTTGAGTAATATGAATCTGATTAACCTGTCATTGTAGTTCATACGTCTTCTTCTTTCTCTGCAACCTCCTTTTTTGAGTTCTTGTTATATTGCCCCTTAGCGCTTGAACTTCTCCCGATTCAAACCACTCATCTTCTAGTGGATTGTTTGGTATTTTCAAAATCCTAGTTCGGTGAGGTGTTACAATCGTCTTGGTCTCTTTTTCAAGTGGATTATCAAATTCCTCACCCCATCCGATTGCAACCACTTCCTCTGAATTTCTAGGAGGTGGACCATAGTCAACATAGTAATCAAATTTACCACTAGGTTCTCCTCATGTTCCAATTCTAGGGTCACCCTCTTTGTAACGTTGCTTGAAAGACTTCCATTTTGTTGGGTATTATCTCGAACTATCGACAACCTGAGCATTTCACTCTTGATTCCAACGTTTATTCCCATTTTGAACATTTTGGGATCGACTCCGATATTCAGTCTTTTTATTATAATTTTGGTATTCAAAATGATCCCAAAAAGTCTTTTCTAGTGAAACATCCGGTGCCGAAAAATGCTCTCCTCTTAAATCATAGTTGATTTCTTCTTTACACCTAGCACATAGGTATGGCTACATTATTTTACCTTTAGGCTTTAATGACACCATTCCTATCATCACATGGAATGTATCAACATCCACCTCCATAGGAGCCTTTTCTTTGCCATCCGCGAATTTGATTTTGCCTTGTCGAATCGCTTCTTGAATGTTCTTTGTTAACACAATACAATCAACTGTATTATGACTCCATGAATGATGCCACTTATAGTATTTCTTTCCTCTCAAATCTTCTGAGCTTGGTATAATTTGGCGCTCAGTAAGCTTGATTTGCCCATCGACCAAAAGAAAATCAAATATTTCATCGACCTTATTTATGTCAAAGGAATAATACTGAACGCCATTTGATTTGACCATGACAATTTCCTTTTCTTTCGTTTTAGCTGGCTTCAAAGTAGGGCAAGTGTATGGCATTTCTATTATCATCTTGGCAACTACCACCTTAGCGTATTCTGATTTATTTTCATCGACCAATGTTTCATCGACAAAGTTTACTTCATGTCTAGTATGCTTTCGATCCTTCTCTTTCAAAAAATTTTCATGCTTCACAGTAATGGTAGTCAATGAAAACAAATCATAATAGGCTTATCCTACCATTCTTTCACTAATGGCAAACTTTAAACCGTTAAAGGCAAATTCAGCAAACGTTCTTTCAGGTAATGGTACAAGACATCTATTTCTTACCTTTCTAAATCGAAACATAAACTGATCAACTAATTCATTATTACATTATTTCATTGCTAATAAATTTGCACAGACATGTCTGGCACTATCCGTTGGAATTGACTATGAAACATCATTTCCATTTGATCCCAATAGACTATAGAATGAGACGGTAGAGATGTGTACTGGGTAAAAGTACTTTGGGACAATTATAATGGGAACAAACGCAACTTTCAATGATTTCCATACGTAGCATCTCCACATAAAGCAGTGAATCGATTGATATGCTCCTGTGTTGACTGATCATCTTCGCTGGTAAATAAACTAAATTCTGGCATCTTGAACCCCTTTAGGTACGGAACTGCGTCCATCTATTCTGGGCATAGCTTCCTGTATACTTGCCTAAAAGCTCCTGATTCACCACCGTATTACCGTAACATTGGATCAACTGTGTATTGATTTTGTCTAGTTGGGATCACAACTGGTGGTACGTTTTGTTGCAGAAGCTGATGTATATGATATTGAGGTATTGGTGGTTGTGGGATTGGTTGTAGTATACTGTGCTGCTGACTATGGATGCTATAAAGCTAGATTTTGTAGTGGTGACGGTAGATATTGTGGAAATGTGTTTTGCAATGGTGGTTGTGGATATTGTGGAATTGTGTTTTGTAATAGCGTTTATGGATATTATGAAATCGGGTTTTGTGGTAAGGGCTTTAGCGGTTGTGGCACTTGATAATGTGGTATTGGCTGTGGTGGTGTTACATTCCACTTTGGACTATCTGTATTAACATTTGGCCTAAACAACATTTGAGGAATGCTAGGTTGAGCAGCAAAACCACCAAACAACACACTGTCGTGTAATTAGTATGGAGCAATATGGTGAGGAACCATATATGTAGTAGTCACATTTGTTTGAACTGGACCAGACAAATTTATTCCATTGACTGCTAGTTGACCCGTATTGATACTCTCGTTCCGATGTGACAAATTAACCACATTACCTTCACTTGTCGCCAATTGGCCATGTGCTTGACTTGCCAATGTGTTTTCTCCTCTCTGAAGAATTCTTACTGGTGTAAGATGCATAAGCTGCCCTACTGTTATACTGCCAGAATTTGTAACTATAGGCTACCCAGGACCTCCAACTGAACCTAGAGGTACAATGGAGATCATTTGTGGCTAAGAAGAACTCATTGATGAATTCGGCCTTCCAGTGATCTCTTGAACCGTATTGATAAACAATGACCTAATAGTATCAGCCACGCATCTAATGACTAGATTAGCCAAATTATTATGTTGTTCTTTCATGATTCTTCTCATAGTAGCCAGTGTAATTGGATTTGATTTCGCTTGCCTTCTTTGCTCTTCAGTAAGGTGTCTGGGAGTCTCCATCTCCCCTACCTGACCTTGTTCTATAATTGTTCGCCCGTTTGACGAATCTGCACGTGTCACCTGTTCCACAGTAGGATTCGAGGGTGCACTGCTATATGGAACATTGTTATTTTGATCTAATTGGCTCTGACTTCTCGTTTGTGCCATTATTACTCCACCAATTAATCTAAGGGTCCCATCGGGTGTGCCAAAATTTTGTTTTGTTGGAAATGTTCTTGCGACGAAATACAACTTACCGAACGTCGTTCTTCGACTCTTAATGAAAGGAAGCTGGGTTCTAGATCCATTTTCGGACAAGAGCAATCCAAGCGTGAATAAAGAACTTGATTTTTATAGAATATTCAGACGAAATCGTCTAATTACTGGCTGCGTCCAAAGTTTAGTGACATGATATAATAAAGCTATTAACTAAGGACCTAAGCAACTACGGCTATGGAAATTGAAAATGCGAAACTGGAAAGTAAGGATAAAATACATCATTTATTTTTCTTGTGTGCGGGGGAGGGGGGGCTTCTGTTGATAATCAGACGCTATTTATAACGTAGATTTGGTAACCATTCTTGGCATTGTATCCGATATTCATCGTTAATTTCATCTTCACCGTTCATTTAAGAACACCTGTTTATCAACTACTATTGATGTTATCTTTTGTACGAAGTGATAACCGCTCTTAAGCTTTCTCTATGCTGATATTTGTCCTTGGTATGATAACTGTCACCGAATCCCTTTTATCTTCTAAATTGATAACCATCATCGAGCCTATTTGTTCTCTAAAATGATAACCGTCATCGAACTCATTTATTTTCTAAGGCGACAACCGTCATCGAACTTTTCTTTACTTGTCATACGTCCTTTGGGATGGTAACCGTGATCGAGCTTTTCTCCGTTTGACACTTGTCCTTCGGGATGACAACTTTTATCGAGCTTTTCTCCGTTTGACACCTGTCCTCTAGGATGGTAACCATCATCGAGCTTTTCTCCGTTTGATACCTGTCTTTCGGGATGGTAACCGTCATCGAGCTTTTCTCCATTCGACACATATCTTTCAGGATGATAACCATCATCGAGCTTTTCTCCTATTTGACACCTGTCCTTCGGAATGACAACTTTCATCGAGCTTTTCTCCGTTTGACACCTGTCCTCTAGAATGGTAATCATCATCAAGCTTTTCTCCATTCGACACCTATCTTTCGGAATGATAACCGTCGTCGAGTTTTTCTCCGTTTGACACCTGTCCTTCGGGACAGTAACCGTCATCGAGTTTTCCTCCATTTGACACCTATTCTCTAGGATGGTAACCATCATTGAGTTTTTCTCTGTCGGACACCTGTCTTTCGGGACGATAACCATCATTGAGCTTTCCTCCGTTTGACACCTGTCTTCCTAGAGCACAGGCCTTCATCAAGTCCTTCCTAACTTGGCATTCACTCTTCTCCTTGTCGATGTCCTCGATGAAAATACCTTCAACACCTTTAGTCCAGTTTTCCCTGGTTTAACACCTACTCTTCTGGAACAAAGGTCTTCATCGAGTCCTTCCTAGCTTGGCATTCACTCTTTTCCTTGTTGATGTCCTCAATGAAAATACCTTCAGCACCTTTAGTCTAGTTTTTCCTGATTTAACACTTGCTCTTCTAGAACAAAGGTCTTCATCGAGTCCTTCCTAGCTTGGCATTCACTTCTTCTACTTGTCGACGTCCTCGATGAAAATACCTTTGGCACTTTTGGTCCCCATTCATCTCCCGCTTATGACTACCAATACTTACCAGCTGTCTTACATGAATCATCTTAGTACGGATGATGCCATCTCTTGTCGTTTTATTCATTTATCCTAAGCATCAACAACCCTAATTAATTTCAGGTGTCAACACATACAAAATGTGTAGTTCTACTCTCACTCATTCAATTCATGCCTAGCAACAATCGCAATTGAATTGCCAACATGCAATCAGCCAAGACTGAAAAACCTATTGAAAGAAGATTGAACCTGAAGAACAGGGCTTGTATTGAGGGAAATAAACTCTATTTTTCTTTACTTCAATGTGAAGCATAGGTATGCAACAATTATCTCTTTTTCTACTTTTACGTGGAATTGCATAAGTGTTCTATTTCCTTATATTACTTACAGTAGACTCTGCTAATTTCAGTTCTACTTGTTCTATTATTATTATTATTATTATTATTATTATTATTATTATTATTATTATTATTATTATTATTATTATTATTATTATACCCCTAACTCATCAAGAATAAGAAATGTCACGTTCGTCCTTTCACCAAAGGGCGCATCCTAAACATAACCCAAACTCATCCTGATATCAATATATATATATATATATATATATATATATATATATATATTTGTGCATGATAAAAAAGTTATTTGATTATAATAGCAAAGTTCACTGTAAACCATCAAAAGACTATATACACATCTCCAACAAAAAAAAACTAACTCAAAAGCTCCACAACTATGCACAACTCATACGAAAAGTTCTCACCATCAAAAGTCTTCCCAAGATACCGAAATGCCAATGCCTTGCTTACAGCTCACTGATGAACCCGAAAAGCAAGTAAAATGAGAGGAATGAGCACAGCTCAGTGAGTAATACATTTCTTCTAGGTAGATCGAGCATCCACTATACACAATTACAAAACCAAACCATAACTCATTTAACCCAACTCCAGCATATAATAAACTTCAATGTCAAAATACTTTGTACACTACTTTAACATAACATTTTCACAATAGAAACATTCATTTCAATCAATAATATCGAAGGAAAAACCAATAGTTCGGTCCATTGATCAATATCATCGAAAACACATGCCAATGGTCCATTTCATTGGCCGATTTCGTGTTCAAAAATTTAACCATGTCCATGGATAGCGCCCCGTGAAAAGGCGATCAAGATTCCCTAATTGACAAGGTCTCCATCTATTATAAACCGGTGGCTCTGCCCACAATAATATTCTAGACTAGTATGTGTATACCTATAACCCCCAATGAGTTGAGAGAGACACTAAGAATGAGTACTTACCACAACAATATTTTCCACAATCCATAAAGCCAAATCCAGAGACCATTTCATTTATTGCAAAACATTTCTCAAACTAGTTTAGAATCCATTTCATAAACCATTTCACAAATCAGTATATAACCATTAAAAAAATTATATTCAAAGTCATGGACTTCTCATGAGTCTTTTCCAAAAAGTTTCTTAAACTCATTTACATTTAATAAGCTCAAACCGTAATTAAAAGATAACTTTCCATATCAAATAGACAAAACAGTAGTAAATGCTCGATCCATTTTTATACAACCAAAATACTCTCATCTCACAACATATTTATAACATATTATTTTCGAAACATGAGTTTACAAAATTAAAGAAAAAATAATACCACTTACCTAAAAAAGCTGAAAAATATAGAGGTGGTTACTCAAGCCAATGTGCTCCAATACCTAACAATTAATCGAAAGACGGTATAAAAAATTGAGTAAACCTATATTCTAGCGGACGACTAGACAAAACAACGTTTATTTGTTGGTAAAACGACACCTACATGCTAATGGCAAGCTCGCTCACAGTGGATAATCATTGTTGTCCGCTATGCGTAGCTCACGTGACGATTTTGTTCAAGCCATAATTTCATCTACTGAACTTTATTTCAAATAAATTTATAGTCCATAGAACGCTCTTTTTACGTAGTACAAAATCCTTAACTAGGTAGACCCAAAAACTAGCCGAACACCAAAGAAATTCGCAATTTGTCCAGCATACACAGCAAATTTCAAAATTTTGTTATGGGCAAACCGCAAGCTTAAATCGAGATACGTAAAAAGCTATAGATTCACAATACCCAATACTTTCATTTATATATAAATAAACTAAAAAAGTGTTCAATTAATTTATAGATTATTGGTTTATAAGTGATTTTAATCTAGACATCTACGTTTGTAATTATTAAAATAGGTATGAAAAAGTTTAGTTACGTAAATATCTAAAATGTAATCAAAGTAAACTATGAATCTTGTTGTATTTCCTATGGTTAAAATAATACATTGTATACTTACAAATAGTATAAAGCTAATTAAAATCACAAGCATGAAATATTATATGTAATGCAAAGGTAATATATAGAATGAAAAGTAATATAACGCAGAAGGTTAAAACCATCTATAAGAGCGGTAATCTAAAGATAATGTGACATTCCAAAAGGGCGGTATTTGGCTCGCGAGGGAAGTCCCAATGCAAGTAAATAAACACAATTAATTAAAATGTGATCATTCACAAAGGTGGTGGTCCGCTCATGAGTGAGATCTTACTTAATAAAGAAAATAAATTACAATTTGATCATCCACGGGGGTGGTAGTCCGCTTCGCGTGGGAAATCCTACTGATATTCAAGACAAGTAACAGAAATTATAAAGTAATTACAATGTGATCATCCACAAGGGCAGTAGTCAACTTCATGAGGGAAATATATTCAAGAAAAATAACTAAAATTATAAAATGATCAAGCCAACCATGGATTGGTAGGTAATCTCTTCATTAGATGAAGAACTCACAAGTGATCGGATGATACAAATCGAAGTGATATTGCGATACAAGTAGGTGATTTCGAAGTGATCATGTGATACAAAGCAGGTGATTGAAGTGATACGAGTGATGTAGCTATGATGGGGAGTTACAAGTGAAGAGGTAATAACAAGAAGAAGAAAATGGGGAAGATAAGAGATGGAGGTTTTCGGAAGAGGTGAGCAAAGGGGGAGGAAGAGAGGAAACAAAGCTAGAGAGCTAGAGAACAAGAGAGGGAAGAGCTAGGGTGTCGGGGAATCTGAAGGGTAGAAATAAGCCTGCTGATTTCCTTCCTTATGCCTCTTTTTATAGACTCCTTGTGTGTAGCCCAACAACCCTCAATCGGACGCAACAACACAGAATTGACAAAACTTCGAATTTCAAATCTTAACTTTGATGATTGTCCGATTAGACGAATAACATGTTCAACCACTTACCCAACATTGCAAAACGGTTTCTTGTTTTGTCCGCTGCTCAACGTGCTGATGAAGAAGAAAACAAATGAAATGGGATGGACTTGACTTTAAGAGAAATAGACTAGTTGAGACCTATTTACTACAATTATTTCCTGGAGTTCTCGCGACTCGCGGCATATTTTCTTTTATCGGAGAGTTCTCACAATGTTTGCCAAGTCAGTTTTGGCACTCTTAATAAATGAGCAGAAGTAGAACGCCTTTTGTCTACTTTGTCTTATTAAGTAGACAAAATTGGTGGGTGACGAATATGGTTATTTTTGTGACAAACTTTCGGATGTTTCAAGATCCTTATTAAAGATGCGAACTCATTATAAGGAATGGAGATCACTATGGTTCGATCACAGAACATCCAATATGACGGAACACGGACCGCAATGTTATGTCCATCACTGCCAATTTAAAACACCAAATGCCAAACGTGACGTATTTGATAACACTTCGCAAGCAACAATTTATTTGCATCGTGTGGACGGTCTAGATACCCATAAATCTCTCTTAAGAAAGTGACCAAACAATGTCCAATTCAACTGATCATTCTTCTTAATACAATTCATAAGTTCATCAAGAAATGTCTTGGGGGTGAAGGATTTGAAGCAAAATGACACTTGTTCAGTTGATTATTGACAGTAAAAGGTCCAACTAATGAATCAACGACATCGGTAAAAGGAAAAAAACATGAAAGAACAAAAGAGTTTGACCAAAAAAGAAGAAAAAAAAAGAACGAAAGTGAAAGTATCATCGGCATTAACGTATTGCTCCGCTACGCCAAATGCACACTTCAAACTTGAGGCCCAAGAAATCATCAACGTACCCTCTTGGCACCAAAAGGTAGGGCTCCAGATTAGGATTAAATTCGAAGTCTGGAACGCTCTTGGTGCAAGTGCGAAGCCTGAGAAAGCTTTCCCGAGAATTTGCGACTATGTCGTACAAATAAGCCGCCTTTGGCAAGGGGCCAATGCAACTGATCTTGATCTTGCTGCCCAGGTTCACAGTTTCCTTTTTCAAGACAAAGAGGACACCTTCTCTCTCTTCTTTAAGCAAACAGACCTCCATCTCGGCGTTAATCAGGAGAGAGGTGTTGAAGTTGAAACGGAATGATGTTGGAGAAGCCCCATGCTTGGTGCTGAAGTGCTTCACTAACATCCTAAACGAGCCAACATAGTTGCAGCTTGAAAAGGGACACAAACAAGGAGCGAACGGACATGTCTTCTCATGGTCATTTTTCATGTGGTAAGCAAACTTCTGATTGCAGCCAAACTCTGCATTTGGACATGCCATCTGGATAGACTCCAGGATCTTCTCCATGGCGCGGCATCTGATGTAGCCAATAGGCACAGTGCAGGATGGGCATTTGTTCCTGATCTTTCTGCAGCAGGTAGAGCAAGCTATGTGCCCATTATTACACTGTTTCACCATATGAAGACAGTATTATCAGTTCATACATATAACAGCAGCTATCACAAAGAACGCCATTTTGTTCAGTGTATACAAAATCTTATCCAGAAAAAACGTTGTACGTGTACATGGAATTTACTCGTGACAATAAAAACATGAGATTAAGTGGCACAAGCTAAAATAAGAGCCAAGGTGAAATAAAAATTAACACCTACCACTGCGATAATTAACACGACAGTAGGTTCGGTCAACCTTAACATCTGAAAAAGCCAGAACATCATATATACTCCCAACAAAGAGATGCAATTTTTAGTTTAATCCTGAAAAGAGATATTATGCATACAACAAAGCTAGTGTACTAACCAGACAACCCAATAATGAAACCCTGTTATTTTTCCGAAAACACTGAGGCTAGCGAGGGTAGCGCACCCTTCTTCAATTCTCTTTGAACAAGAACCAAGCTTCCTGCGAGGCTTAGTGATTAGAGACAAAAGAGTTTTCAGGAAAAATTATCTGTTGGCAGATAGATGATCCAGGCTAAACTAAACCCTAAAACTCCCCATCTAGCGAGATATTCATGCTTTAAACATGAATTTCAGGAATACTCCCAGTCCAAACAAAAACATACAAAACTAAAAGACACTTCCAATTTGTCCAGACTTCCTTGTCAGGACTAATTACTTATTAAAAGAAGGGCCAAAAGAGTCGATGAGAAGAGCAAGCTTTAGCATTGCTAATTGGTGGATTCTGATTAACCTACCATCCTTGGTTTATCACTGACGCAGACATTTCATGGTCGGTGATTTTAAAAGATGCAGACATTTCAAAATCGTCGATCCTAAATGTGTTTTACCTTTTATGTGAATCAACTTTACTCAACGTCCGAGGTGGAAAGGTTCAAAAGACGGCACCAAAAGAGGAATACGTTTCATATGACATAAATCTACGCCAACCGACTCTCAGATACATATCGGTCAAAGAATATACACTCTGTTTCATTAAGACCCTAAAGAGTGATTGCCTACTTCCATCCGAATCACTAGCTTGTTACCATTTGCGCCCAGAATTCTACATTAATCATGACACTGACTTCCAACTTTGGGATCCCCTGAGGGCACCAAAAAGCACTTCCGATCGCGATAATTCTAACATGACTCAGCGAATAAAGTCAACACTGATTCAACATTGCTCAATAAGGTTAACTACTACCAGCACAACCCAGAGATGGCAGCACAATCTGGTCATGTCTTGGCCAACCATACGGCTTTTGTCAACGATCAAGTTACTGAAATCGAATTGATTGATGCCGCCAAGAAAAGCGTATATCAATCAGAAATGAAGCAAAAAAGGGCATCCCAACAGAGGCCTTACTCTGCCTTCAATTAACATGCAGAGACTAATACTAATCGAGCAGCTCAATAAAAAAAAGTTGACTCACGACCCCCCACCAACTAGGCACGTAAGACTCGAAATTCATCAGCAAGTTGCGAGCTTTTCGTCCAAACCCTGCAACTCTACTCTCCCTTATTCAATCCATGCATGCCCAGCAACAACCCACAATCGAATCACCAACAAGCAATCCACAAAGAAATGGAAAAACCCGGGTCGAAAGGAAAATGGAACCTGAAAAACCGGGAGCGACAAGGGCTCGAGACAGACGGGGCAGTCAAGCACATCCGGGTCCTCGAGAGTGAACTCCAGCGGCCCGCCCGTCCGGCCGTACGGAGGGGAGGACCCGCCACGACCGTACGAGGCGTCGTCCCCGCACCCTTCCGTGGACACCGATCGGTCCCCACGCTGCTCTTCCGATTCTTCCTCGCTCAGGTTCAGCTCGTCTCCCCCATCGCTGTCCGACTCCCCGTCGTCGTCGTCGTCGTCGTCGTCCTCCTCCTCCTCCTCCTCCTCCTCTTCTCCTTCTCCGCCACCCTCTTCATCCTTGACGGGCAGGCACCGGCGCCGGCTCCGGCTGCCTTCTCCCTGCTCCGACGGGTGGCCAGAGGAAGGTGGGCGGCGCCGCCTGCCGAGCACGGAGCCGCCGGGCACCTCCTGCTCGTCCTCTCCCTCCACTGAGAAGCTCGCCATCACTGCCCCCTGGTGTAGTAGTAGTAGTACCTCCCGTTCCGACTTGTTAGGCCTACGTGCGAGGCTCGTATTTATATACGTACGACTACTCAGGATACATCAGTATAGAGTCTAGGTCAATTGGCTTATACGATGCGAGGGAAAATAATACCCCCAAAAGCTTTTCATTTCATTTCATTTTCATCTTCAATTTTAGGGCATTATCCTAAAATTTGGATTTGCTCGAGAGTTGGACATCGGTCTATTTTTTGAAAGGTTTCCATGATTATTAGTAGGAAGTCTGGTAATAACCTCGGTACTTGTAATTAATGCCTATTCTGAATTGTACGAATAATCTATTTGTCTCGCTCAAGACGGCCTTTTCCGTCATTAATTTTCCAAGCATGGGCGAATATCATCGTAAAAAAACACATGATGGATAAGAAATATCAAACTACCAAGGCGAACACCCTCTTAATGTATTGGAAAGCTTATCCTTATCCTACCCATTATTACCACCAATTACCTGGTAACTAATTAAATGGCAAATCGGGGATTCGAAAAGTGGCATCGGCTGATTGACGCGATCCCAATGCATTGTGAAGCAACAAAATGTCGAACCCGCTTGAGCCAAAAATACCCTTTTGATGTATTGGAAAGATTATATTTATCCTACTAGTTATTACCACCAATTAACCAGTAACTAATTAAATGGCGAATCGGGAATAGGAAAATGATTTTTGGAAAGTGAGATTGGTCGGTTGACCCAATTCAAATGTACTGTGGAGCAATAAAATGCCAAACTCGCCCAAGCCAAAAACCCTTTTAATGTATTGGAAAGCTTATCTTCATCTTACTAATTATTACCATCAATTAACCGGTAACTAATTAAATGACAAATCAAGAATAGGCACATGATTTTCGAAAAGTGGGATCGGTCAGTCGACCCGGTCTAGATGAATCGCGGAGCAATAAAATGTTGAACCTGCCCGAGCCAAATACCCTTTTGCTATATTGGAAAGCTTATCCTTGTCCCGCCTGTTATTACCACAAATTTTTTTTTTGGTCAAATTACTACCAATTAACTGGTAACTAATTAAATGGCGAATCGGGAATAGGCAAATGATTTTCGAGAAAGTGTGATCGGTCACTCGACCCGGTCCAGATGCACCGTGGAGCAGCAAAATGCCGAACCCGCCCGAGCAGAATCGAACCGCGCCATCCGGCTCGGTTCGAACGGACCGGTTCGTGGGTTGAACCGGCTCGCATCGTCTTCTTTGTCGAACGGGAAGCCCATCTGAAGCTTTTCACGATTGACGAAGAGCCCCGGTCGAGAGAGAGAGCAGGGCAATTCGTGCGGCGAAGCGGATCGATGGAGGGGGCTTTCGCGTGCTCCGTCGCGCAGACGAGGCTTCAGGTCCCGATCTCTGGCTCCGGCGGCCACCGCGGTTGCGCCGGCGGCGGCTGCCGGAGGAGGAGCGGGAGGTGTGCGGTCAGAGCAGTGAAGAGCGGCGGCCCCTCCTTGTCGGCGGCAGGGCCGACGCTGTCGAGCAATTGGGACGTCGGCGGCGGCGGCGGCGGCGGCTTGTCCATCTCTTCCGTTGCTCCGACGGCCCCGTGGTTGCCCAAGTTCGAGGAGCTCGACACCACCAACATGCTTCTCCGCCAGAGGATCATCTTCTTGGGTTCCCAGGTCTCTCTCTCTCTCTCTCTCTCTCTCTCTCTCTCTCTCTCTCTCTCTCTCTCTCGTTGTCGAATTGATTGGTGCCTGTAATTTCTGCATGCTGGAACCTTAGGTTCTCTGGTTTCGATGTGAGTACGAGCTTCGAGCTTTCGGGTTATGGAGGACTTGATTGATAGGTTGGGAATGGCGACACCGTGTGGTGAAAGTGTGAAATGTTTGAAACTAGCGATTGGGGAAGAAGCTTAAGAGCTACTTGAATTAAAACATCTTGAGAGCTCCCAAGCAAGGCGGTCGGAAAGGTTACTTTTTGAGTGCATTTGGAGATGGAAATCTGAATTTGCTGTGAATGTCTTTTTTGACAGGTTGATGATGTGACGGCAGATTTCATAATAAGCCAGCTCTTGTTTCTAGATGCCGAGGATCCCACCAAGGACATCAAATTATTTATCAATTCTCCTGGTGGCTCTGTTACCGCCGGTGAGTTTGAGATTTATAGTCTGGAGCTTAATACTGTTAAAAGAAGTATCTTTCTTGTTCGAATTTGCCGGTGCTTACTGCTTATAGAGTAGTAGTTTCTTCAATGGGGATATTAAAAGGTTTTCCATGTGATGGTAGGAGTACAGTTTGGAGGTTGCTCATCTGCGTTGTAGGCTTGTAATGTGATGGTTTACAGGTGGTTTTGCAGGATGGAGTGGCTATTCTGAAGGATTACAATAGACTGTAGAGTAGGAGTAAGAATGGAAAAGTTGCGACATACTTTGGTTCAGGAAATGGATAGCTGACATGTAATTGTACTCCTCTCAGTGGTCTAATATTAATAGATTGTGGAATGATCTAGGAAGAATTAACGAAAATTGCCATTGCAGTTCTAGCATGCTAGAGTGGGTACAATATTTGTGTCGAAACTTATTTTAAAAAGGCGTTGTGCAATGGATTTTACTGCCATTTGCATTCACTTGTCCATGCAGTAGTCATTATCACCATAGTAGCGTGAAATCGCAAAAATTACATGTTAACAAAGGACCTTTGAAATGCTATGAACAGGAGTCTCCAGTTTGAATGCCCAAAAAGTGCAACAAAACCTGAATTATTGCTCCAGTGAACTGTGTCAATGGCATCTTCCTCTGGCTGTTCTTTGAAGTTGTTTGGGTGCTCTACAAGGGTAAAATTGAGTTAACCAGGAAGAAAGTAGGATAAGGTGTTGATGTCAATGTCGGTTGGAGCTGGAAGTGTGAAGTGAGTTGAGCGCTTGGACGGGCAGAAAGAAGCATCAGTGCTGTGTAGCTTCAGTGGCAGAGTGGATTGAGCTCAGTTGACAGCTGGATTAAGGCGTAATTAGTAGTGGAGTTGCATCATTGATGCAATTCAAGTGCTGGATGGTTGCTAAAGCAGAAGAAAACAAAACACATAAAAAAATTTCAAGTGCCGGATGGATATATAGATATTTCATGAATAATGGAGTTGCAGGGGGTAGCTGTTGTGCTAGATGGGTGGGCAAAGACACAAACTTATATATGATGCCTTGAGGAACTATATTCATGCTGTGAATAATTGAGGACATTCAAGGACAGAAGTGGTTTAGCTATTTTCGTCTGGGCTGGAATAGCTGTGCCCTTCAGAGTTGTATGAATAAAATACCTTCTGAAATTACAAGCAGAGTTGTAGGAATAAAATACATTCTGAAATTACTAGCCTGCCTCCTTTTTGAGACAAACATTGAAATAGCTATTCCATCACTGGACTTTAATAGCCATGACCCTTAATTTTTATTTATTTTTTGTAAACCATGACTCTTCATTAAGCAAGCTGTTAGTGCACGTTGACAGAGAAAGTGCCTTTTCAGAGTTGCAGTACGATCACTTTTATCTGGTGTCATTGAGTAGAAAACATGTTTTCCTAGTAAAATGTACTGCTGCAGTTGTCATTAGAAAGGTGAGAACTCATTTTCTTCTAAAAGTTAAACTGCAACATAGAAGTTGTTATTAGTATTTTATATATGAAGGGGTCAGATTAATCATCATAGGGGAGCTTGATGCTTGCCAAAGAAATAAAGGAGTTAGATGACAGTACGATTTAAGCAGGATTGTCCCTTGTAGAAGACAAGAACAACATTGAAATATGATTCGGACAAATCAAAAGAAACAGGGGCAGTAGATGTTGTAGAATAGATGTGCTTGTGTCATTTTTCAATAACAAATGGAGATATTGCCATGTTATGTGTTTCAATTGGTTGTGCGTAATATGCTCTATAATCTAGTTGAAAACATTCTCAATGCTTAACCTTGTACTTCAACTTCACTGTCAATGTAGGAATGGGAATATATGATGCAATGAAGTTGTGCAAAGCTGATGTTTCAACTATTTGCCTGGGGCTTGCTGCATCTATGGGTGCCTTTCTCCTGGCTTCTGGTTCAAAAGGCAAGAGATTCTGCATGCCAAATGCCCGAGTGATGATCCATCAACCACTTGGAACTGCTGGAGGCAAAGTATGTTTGATTTTGTACCTGTCTTTTATCATCCCATATAAGCTAAAGCCATTGTTCGTGTCTTTCAAGGCTTGCTTTCGTTGTTGTAGTTCATTTTACTTGACCTCATTTGTAAGAAGTTCTTGTATATCTAAATGTATTGGAGGGACTTGCTGTTTAGGACCTTGATTCAATATCCTAGATCTTCCCATCTCTCCTCTGCATGGTTAGAATTTGGATTTTACTTTTCAAGTTCAGAGATGCAGATTATTTGCACAGTTTGACGCCTAAAGTGGAATCTCTTTCCCCTAATTAGGAGTTTAAGCTTTCTTTGTGATGACAGGCCACAGACATGGGCATTCGGATAAGAGAGATGGTGTACCACAAGATTAAGCTTAACAAAATACTATCAAGAGTCACGGGGAAGCCTGAAGAGCAGGTTGGACATGAAAAAGATCTATGGACTCACATTTTCTTTGTATCTGCCACCTGTGATATCGGTCAAGAGTCCATTATCATGTTCTTTTTCCTTTTTCTATGTGCAGGTTGAATTGGATACAGACCGGGACAATTTTATGAATGCTTGGGAAGCTAAGGAATATGGGTTGGTTGATGGAGTCATTGATGATGGGAAGCCAGGTCTGGTTGCTCCATTTGGAGATTCGGTGCCTCCGCCAAAAACACGGGTATGGGATCTATGGAAAATTGAAGGCAGCAGGAAAGCCAGGAAAAATTTACCCTCAGAGCACAAGATTTTAGAGAATGGATTTACCGGCAGACGAGGAAATGATGATGATAGGGGTACGGTACAAGAGAATGAATCACCCACACCTGTGTAGGGGTTAAGCTGCTATGTTAGACACAAGCTGTGATATTTTCTTTTGGAAGAAACTCTAAAATCAGATTTCTCTCAAATTGTGAGGTTCATGATGAGAAGAAGAATAGTTGATTTAGAAAATAATTTCCTTTTTTTGAGTTCTCTAACAGGATAGGTGCCATCATCAATCTACTCTGTATGTGCAGCTAAGAAGGATGCTTTTCAGGTTTGCATACGGCCTGCGAAAAAATTCATTTACACAGATTGGTGTGGATGAGTGATGTGTTTTCTGAAGTCCATTTCGGAAGCATGATCAACTTATTTTTGACTCTGATATATACAGCATTTATCTAGACTTGTGGCTGCTCAGCCTCGGCCTTCAGGTGTCATTCATCTAGACTTGTTGATATGGTTTGGATGCGGCTGAGGAAATGGCAAGGGCTTCGGAAGATTACAACTTTTTTACATGGCAAGTTGCTCGTGGAGTCCTTCACAAGCTTGGCAAGAGCTAGGCATAATTTAACCAATGATAGTTCCGGTTCCTCCGTGTCTTACATAAGTTGTCGGATTGTGAATTGAAATTCTGGTCACTTTTGTCTGGCAAACCCAGTGGAGGACGAGCTTCTCTCTCTTGAGTTATGCTGGTGGCTAGTTCGGCATGTATCTCGGCATTGTCCAACTTGGCCAGAGGAACGGCGCATTGCGGGGCTTTCCTTGTTCGCATTGCGTGTTGGATGTGGAGATAGAGTTCTTCTGTGTTCGAGTCTCGTTTGCTTGCTTACCGGACTTCGGCTACTTATGTTATGCTGCAAAATTGTGTGAATCAATTGCTGTTGCAAATTGCGGTCCCTAACTTCCAGGATATTCAAAAAGAAAATCCTGGAATTCTAATTTCATCCAGAATGTCTTAGCAAGTCACATACCTCTGGCTCCTCAGGATACGAGGATAGCAGTAACATCGTCTTTTTAACTTTGATCATAACTTTTGAGAATGAGACCAACAGTTATTTCATGATACGCCAACCATGCAGCGGAAGGACTTGTTAGAAATTCAACACAATGGAATTGGGGAACTTTTATCCATATGTAAGCCCTGACGGGCTTGTCTAAAATGAGCCGGAGTTATGACTGTAGTCAAATATTTTGGCATGGTGTAGAACTCCTTTGGTAATACTTAAAGAGGGTCACTATGCTAGTCATCCATTTCCATCCTTTTTATTTATAAAAAAAATTATACACAGAATCCAACATTTATTATGTTTGATCCTCAGTGTTTAGCTTGTGTAAGAGTTTTTTTTTATTGCAGTAAGAGTTGACTATCCTAGAATAATTTTTTTTTCTAAAGGTGCATTTGTTTCTCGAAAAGTGAATTATTTGAAAAAAAAATCATTTGTATCGATTACAAAAATTGAAGAACGAAAAAAAATTTCACCTTCCACGAAAATGCTCAGACATATATTATTTTCTAATTATTTCAGACGATATAAATGATTATTTTTAGGAAAATATTTTCCAAATCGTTTATTTTCTATGAAATAAACAAAGCCTTAAAGTGTATTTGTTTCAATCAAAATATCAATGATTTGGAAAATATTTTCTCAAAAATAATTGTTTGTATTGTTTAAAAAAATTAGTCAATGAAAAACATTTTCGTGATTATCAGTTTATGGCTAAACTATTTCTTTATGACGAAAATATTCTTTGCTGGTTCATTTTTTAAGTGACACTACTGATCATTCTTTTTTAAAAATGTCAATATTTTTTGTTGACTCATATGTGTAAACGATACAAGAAATGCATGGATATTAACCTATTACAGTTGGGGAAAAATCAAGCAAGCAAGAAGAAGAATAGATTCAAATTATGAGGCATGATAATACTCTCTTAAAAGAATTATTTGCCCCACAACGTCGTTAATAGTTACTGACAAAAAATACAACAAAATCTCGATGAGAATACCAGATGTCAATTCTGGTATTTCTTCAAGAACTCTCAAAGGGAAACAATCGGAAACAATTGCTGTATTTCTCTTTTGGAAAGAAACGAAAATGGAACAAGAACTTTACCCAAAAAAAAATGGAAGAAGAAGATCGGTATTAAACAGACACATTAGGGAATCAATAGTAAAAGACAAGAAGATATATCCAAACAGACACAATCTTCCAAAAGTTAAGAAGTTATGTTTGAATAGATACGATATTTGAAACAACTACAGCCAAAGAAAGAAAATTCAGAATTAAATAAATAATAAAAATACCATAACTCCTTTATGAACATTTGCACTATTTCAATAGGACATTATGGTTAATTTTTATAATTATAAATCCGAATTTAAATAAATAATAATAATAATAATAATAATAATAATAATAATAATAATAATAATAATAATAATTGTTGATTAGTGCCAAATCTAGTCCATGTGCCCACTCACATCTTTTTAATGTCGCCAAAGCACCTCTTAGCTTGTTAACTAAAATTTTCTGCAAACAAGAATCACATTATAAGATCCGACTCTTATGAATAGAACGTGCTTTGATGAAAAGAATTGATTGATAGCCTATATAAATAGAATTTGATTCTCTCTCCACCCAAGACAACGAACAGTTATATTCTATCCTCCATCTATTAAAATACGTTAAGAAAAAGTGAGTTAAATGAGAGAAATCGATTTTTCTTCATTTCTTCTATTTTTTGCAATAATCATTTTCAAAGTAATTGCTATGGATATAGCTTCATACATAGCAATAACCTTGAAAATGATTGTTGTAGAAAGAGAAGAAATGAAGAAAATCCAATTTCATAAACAGTAAGGGATAATGTAATTCAATAATGCAGAAATTTATTATCGATGAATCTTAGATTTTCATGATTTTTCACCATAAGAAGGATGAAGACATACATCTATCTTAACAATAACTTTGAAAATGATTGTCGCAAAAACAGAAGAAATGAAGGAAATCCGATTTCCCTCTAGGATAATTTGTTGTATCCAGAAGGACTTTTGTTAGTAACTATTAGCAATGATGTGTAGCAAATAATTTCTTAAAGAAAGTGTTATCATACCTCAAAATTTGATTTCATTTTTTTTTCTCGATTGCTTGATTTTTCCCCAACAATTACTACTAGAATTTGATGATGATTGAGAGACACGGTATGTAATCGATTCCATTCCAATGTGAATACATGTGAACTATCAAAAAACGGGAACTATAAAAAATGATGCGAATACATTGTAACTTCTCATAAAGCTCTTCTGAAAGTAAATGCTTGTAATCAATTGCATAGTTGTGTTTTTGGGCTCAACACGGAGGAATGAACAAGTGTGGTCGAATGAATTCATCGATAGCAAATAAGTGTTGCGAGGAAAGGGCCGAACAAAAGTTAGACATTGCATGAAAATTGAAATTTAATGGAGTGGTTAGTAGGTGGACAAATACTATCGAATAAAAAGTGATACATCGAGCTCAGTAGCTCATAAGACAGTACCATAGTAGCTCAATCATGCGACTTTTATAAACTTAATCATTAAATAAAAAACCAATGATACTGAGGCACATAATGATGTGTCCCTTTCTCATAATTGTTGTAATGAAGCACATTTTTCCTTTAAATAATATAATTATAGATCAGGGTTACATATTTTATTTATTTTCGTTTTTTCCCTCCAATCATTACTTACTAAAAAATAGATTTATTTTTCTCCTATCCAATCATTAGGCATATAAAAACTCCTGTAGGAGATCATTGTAGCATTAAGTGCATCATTTGGATCTAGAAGTTCCGGTGAGTTTAATTATTCTTTACGGACAATCGCATGGATCTATAGGATTCCAAGACAAATTATGTTGCAATCAAAGCGCGAGATACGCCCGAAATAGACGGACGTGTTGCGTGAGTAAATGATTAGTGCAGTTACCATCCTGAAATATATAGTGAAATTGCAATTAGATTTTAATTTTTTTTTCAAAAGAAAATTGTATTCATTATTGCAAATGATACATGAGAAGTACGTAAACATTCGTGATAAAGCAAATCAAAGCAAAGCAAAGCCAATAATATAACAAAACAAAAGGAGGATCACCAGAATACTAATAAGGTTAAACACACACACTCCATAAAAGCAGATCTGTCAAGCAAAATAATTGACAGCTAATCACTGGATCTTGTATCAACGTCAGTGATGAGCACATATCGGAAATTTCTTCTCCAATAACTACGATATTGCTAGTTGGCGGTTCACGCCTAGGTTCAACTTCCTCTATACCATCACCGTACGGAGACTACCAAAACGGATTGAAAAAACACATCTAACTTTCGGAAGACCAAATCTTCGTAGTTCCGCGAGACGCCAAAACTCCTACGATCATCATTAAAATTAGAAGCATATGACTTGTACACAAACAGAGCATGTACGTATTGAATTCCTGAAAACATTATTTAACTCTCAGATTTAAATTGGGAGAGAAAAGCTCCAAGATCTAGAACTAAATTGAGAGATTTCAAACTTTTAGATCTAAAATTAGACCAGAAGAAGAGAACTCCCAAATTTAGATTAGGAGAGAAGAAAATACAATAAAAGAACAAAATCACTCAAACAAAATCAATAGGAGGGGAGGATGAGACTAGCTCTAACCCTCTCCCATTAGTAGATTATATGAAAATGTTTAATGATCTCTTTATGTTAATTGAAAAAAAAAATTAAACATGTATTATTCACGTAAAATATTCATATTAATTTAAAATATAATAATCAATGTCATCAAATACTTGTCATGTTAACGCTCTAATTCGTTTTTCTTTTTTCAAAGTATATGGATAAAAAGATGGATATACTAAATTATCATTTACAAATCAAACTCAGCATATAATAATAACCCACGTCATTAAATAACATCTGGTTTGATGTTTATATTTGATGTTTAAGTAAACGCATTGACTACATTGATTATTTACTAATAGTTTGACGACTATATTGAATAAATTAAAAATAAAACAGTTGCACTGCACTTTAAATCAAAGTTTAGGGATTATTTGTATCATTTTTCCTTGCCCAAAAAGAATTTAGTACCAATTTTCATATTGTCATTAGACAATATTATTATTATTATTATTAAAAATGAATTGCCTCATAAAAATGTAAGTGTGGCCTCTTGGGTTGATTTTATAGAGTCCAACTAACTCAATTCTTAACCAGTCGATGAGGGATAAGGTGAAAATGAAACACATAAAAAACAATTGTCCCAAGTTACTTACCTAGAGAATTTTGCAAGCACGAATCTCTTACAAAAGTCAGGATGTACATGCAAATTATCTCTCTAAAAACAAAAGGTTATCTGTTAGGTTTCTGTCTTTCATATTTTATTGCAAATATGTAGACTTACTATTTTTTTGACTAAAAATGTAGATTAATTGAAAGTACTATTTTCTTAAGAAAATATACCTGAGGTAGATTCGTAGGGTCGAGGCTAACACTCGCCCCGCATATGCCCTGCGGGGCACGAAGAATCTGTGGCCTGTGCCCTGTGATTGCTGCTAGTAGAGTCGTGCCGCCCCCGCCGCAATCACAAGGGTTGCTCCGTCCAATCGTCGACAGCACACTTCCAACTACCACCACCGATACAGCGGTAACTCGCCCTATGTGAGTGTATTTCTTTCTGTTAACCCTAAATCGAGCAATATCTTTGGAGGATTTTGAAATTCACGAGTCACCAACATCCTTTAATTTTTGTAGTCGCCTGATCTCAACATCTTCCAAATTGACTTCATATTTAAAAGAGTGTTTGATTGCACCTGCTAGAGTTCTTAATTGCGTTTTCTGAAAAATTTTGAGATCGAACTGATCAGGATAGGGTGACCTGTGAGGTTCAACATCCTCAGGGGAAATTGCTCAGGATAGGGTTAATACACACAAATACACCCACATAGAGAGAGTCGGCAAGAGGGGAGGCGCCGGCAGATGGAGACGCAACATTGACAATTGGCGGGAGTGACGATGCATGATGCCGGGAGTGGCGGCATGGCTCTGCTTAAGCTCATCCAATAATTTCATGAATAATCCATAATAATAAGTTTTAGGGTTAATACCACGAAAAACTCTAAACTGGTACACTTGTGACAATTTTATCTCGAATTATTTTTTTGACCATAAAAAACTCTAAACTGGTACACCTGTGATAAATTTACCCAAAATTATTTTTTTGACCACCAAAAATCCAAAATTGATACACTTGTGACAATTTTACCTCGACCTAATTTTTTGATTACAAAAAACTCCAAATTGATACATCTGTGACAATTTTGCTCGGAACTAATTTTTTGACCACTAAAAATCCCAAACTAGTACATTTGTGACAAATTTACCCTTCGTTAGTATCTGTTAAATTAGATTAATATCACGAAAAATCACAAATTGGTAAACTTGTGATAAACAAAGGACTAAAACGCAAAATCGGTACACCTATCAATTATCACATGTCATTAAACTTGGAAATTTGATAGTAAAATTTAATGAAAACTAACGGAGGATAAATTTGTCACAGGTGTACCAGTTTAGGGTTTTTTGTGATCAAAAAATTAGTTCGAGAGTAAAATTGTTACATGTGTACCAATGTTGGGTTTTTTGTGATCAAAGAAATAGTTCGAGGTAAAATTATTACAGATATATCAGTTTGTGGTTTTTTGTGATCAAAAAAATAATTTAGGGTAAATTCGTCACAAATGTACCAGTTTGAGATTTTTCGTGGTATTAACCCTAAGTTTTAAGACAAAGAAATTTTATCTTATGGTTACAAATGCAATTTTGAAACTCTCCAAATAATGGTCGTGTAACCTCATAAATTGCTCTTATATCGAATTTATTCAAATTTCTCGAAATATTTTAATTTCGTAAATGATTAGCTTTGTTTTACGACCAATTCTGAACTTCAATTTTTCCTTTTTGTCATATACGTAAATGTTGTGTGCTTTTGCTCATGCCGTCGACACCCTGCCACTAAATAAAGGAAGTTCGTATCTGTGGTATCATAGAGACAAACTAGCAAATTCATACTCTCAAGAATGAGTTGTCCATAGATCAAGCAAGGTATGGAGAATTCTTCTATTGTCACTGATGGAAGGAGCTTTCCTTTTAATTAAAAGAAAAGCTCACATGATTTAGGAATAGTGAAGTTTTTATTTAAGTTCGTTATAAGTAGCTTGTCACTTACAATGCAAATATTAGGGCAGTCTAACAAGGATGACAAGTGAAAGTTCCTCGTACGTGTCATTAGCTTGCATAGTTTATAATAATTACAAAGTTCGGAAATTATAGTTCAATCGTCCTGCAAGTAAGTTCTTCTTTTCAACCCAGGGGCACACATCAATTAGCCGGCTATCCAGAGAGGAACTAGCACAACAATTCACAATCATAGCCCCCCACTTAAATATGAGTTTGTGAAGACCGGATTCGAATCTAGAACCATCGATTCATGAGCCATCAATCCCTATTTAGTTTGTAAGAGATAACACACCTATCTTACATATTACTTTGCAGATCGACTCTAAAATCAAAGGACTAGAATATCGATGTGAATTTGGTGAAACTCGAGGGTGTCTATATTTATAAAGACATCCAACGTCATCCATAATCAACTAAACCATGAACATGAGCCGGTGTACTTTTCTTCAGCAAAACCACATGAACATGCACATGCTGAGAATGCGAATCAAGCATGAGCCGGTGTACTTTTTCTTCACTAAAACCACATGAACATGCACATGCTGAGAATGCGAATCAAGCATGTTTCACGTACTTTGGTTTAATTTAATCTCATGGATCTAATCCGAGGATCGGGCTAGGCTCGTAGGAGAAACTGGAAAAGAAAAATGATAGAGAAATCGAATGGATCTCGGCACGTTCGGTTGTGTTATTCTATTCAACGCGGGTTTGCTCGGTTGTGGAGTCAACGCGGTCCAACATAACTGTTGGAAATTTGGGACAAATTGATGGGTGAATGAATGAGAAATTGATGCTCAAAGAACACCCTTGAGTTGGAAGTGGGAAGTGAAAAGCACTAGTCCCACATTGAAAAGAAAGAAGGCTATGGAGTGCTTTATACACGGTTACACTTATTTGAAGTGGTAACTATTGTAACACAAACTCTCTGCCTCGCGCGCAGGCGCTGGGGGGGTGCAAATCCGACGCCCGACAAGCTGAAACTTGGGCGCGAGCGCGCATCCTGCGTACACGATTGCAAGACCGACCAATTTTGCTAGCCTTCTAATTAAATTTTCTTTTTCCAACTCAAACTGTTACGGAATTGATTTTGTAACGGCAGATTTAATTAGCCGTTATTTCTGACGCGTATTGATTTTGTAACGGCTGATTTAATTGGCCGTTATTATTTCCGAACGGCTCTCCCCTCAGTTCTATTGTATCGAAATCATTCTTTCATTTTCTTGAATCAACAGCTTTTGAAAAACGCTTTCTGCTTTTTCCTTCTGAAAACCAGCTCGCTGCTTTCCTTCTGAAAAACAGTTCGCTGCTTTCCTTCTGGAAAACGTTATCTGCATTTGCATAGTTTTCGATAGTGTTAATTTCCGAGTTTGTTCAAGTTCGTCGGAAGCTTGGAAGTGCCGCGATCTCTTCTTCGCTGTCAACCGTTGTATCCTGGGAGACAGACGTTCGTAAAACCTTAATCGCGTACCAGAGGGGACGAATCTGTTTTAAGGAAACTGTGTCGAACACAGGCCTCGGTATTTGATTGTATCGATTCCATCTTTGTTATTGCAATTTCATTTCTTTGTAATTCCGTATTATTTGTAATATTTAAGCTAATGCCATTTGAATTTTGTCAACAATAACTTCGGTACTCAGGTCTGCCCAATCTAAAAAGTACTGCACCATTTTAGCAAAAAAAATAAAACAAAATAAAAAGTACTGCACTTGTGATTTACGGGTTCGGGCGGGCCGTCATCGGATCAATTTTGGCCGGATCGGACTGCTAATGTCAAACCCTTTTTGCGCTCTTTCAAAGCATGATCTATCGGACTAATAAGCTGGTCTACTTTGATGTCGAGCCTTTTTTCATTTTCCAAGTTTCTTGATCATGGGACAAAAGCAGGAAAATTATTCAAAAAGTCCTAAATCTATTGCATTTAGCTTCAAACCTTTTAATTCTGTCAATTGAATTCTAAACATTTTAACTTTTTGCTAACCAAGTCCATCCAGCCAAATTTGAATGGAAATTGCTGACGCGGATGCAATAGTGCAATGTAGGATAGCCGACATTGATGTGGCCAATTAAATTTTTTTTTTGAATAATTTTTCTGATTTTTCTTTATTTTTGTCCTTTCCTTTTGCTGGGGTCTGACGAATGGCCATTGGCCACGGGCAGTGGGTGTCGAGGACTAGCCTCGCCAGATCTAGGGAGGTCGACCCTTGCCGCCCATTGCCCGTGGCCGGTGGATCAGCCACCAGCAAAAGTAAAGGGAAAAAAATAAAAAAATTTATTAAAAAATCATTTGAAAATGTCAATGTCGGCGAAAGCCATCATATGTAGCACTATTGGTGTCCATGAAATCACAGAATTGGTCGGATAGACTCAATTAACAAAAGATTAAAATGTTTAGAATCTAATCGGTAAAATTAAAAAAATTTAGAATTGAATTGAGAAAAGTACAATAAGTTTAAAATTTTTTCAATAATTTTTTCAAGAAAAGCTGCAATCTACGAGCGGAACATCATCAAACGCGTACGAATCTTCCATGGCGTTGCATGGAAGGTTAGATGAGAGATAATAAGTGAAGAGATATTTGTTGGGCTATTGTAGAAATTTATGTGAGGGATGATGCATCTCATCTTAGGATTCTATCCCCACATTTAATATTATATCAGTGCATGTCTGAGAACCGTATAATATACATATATATATGTATGTATATATTATAGGCGGGACCCACCATGCTTCCCACCCTTGGATCCATCCACGTGGGCCAATGCAGATTTCAATTAAAATTCGAAAACTATGATGAACGGTTTGATAAGGTCAAGTTCATATCTCATCAATCGGACTTGCCTCATGTGTAATGGGGTCCTCTTAGGTCATAGATGTCTGGTTTGTTCACATTTTTTTTCTTCACATGTCAGTACAACCAACTCCAAAAATCATAAAAATTTACAAAAGGTTCTTATATCTCTACACCCGATGGGCGTTCTCAATTTTCTATTTCTTCAACCCCCCTTTTTTGTTCTAGAAAATGACTTTAGGTCTTCTTAAATCTTGTATCTTATCCTAGGCAAGATCTTGAGACTAACCTGGATTTAAAAGGCGAAATAACTCTAAATGGGAATTATATATCGATATTTGATGTAGGTAATGTCAGAATTTCTCTTTGTGAGCTTGAGACAGTTTATCTTAATTTCGGTGAATTGCGATTTCCAGTTACAAAAACTCCATGTAAATGTCGCAGACTCGCACTTTTTAATTAAAAATTAAGGGCGTGAACATAATTAGCTAGCTTCCAAGAGGAGAACTCGCATAGCAATCCACCGCCTCGACTCCCATTTGAATTTAAGCTCTTCAAGGTAGGAATTGAAGGCAATTTCATCGATTTCTAAATTGAAAACATGTGAATGCCCTTAGTACTAAGTCAATTCCGGGTAGCAGTGGCCAAGGGTTTGTGCTAGCCCCGAGAATGTCATGCCCATGCCTATTTTTATTTATTTATTTAGAAATTCTCAACAAATCAATAATAACTGAAAAAATTCGCAGGATGTATTATAATAAATCGACAAAAAATTAATAAAAATTCATGGGAATTTTAATTTTATTTATGCTTAATTCTTTATAATTATTTTTAAATAAATATTTGTATATTGCAAGCTTTATTAAAATTACACATAGAGAAATGCAGACGGGTTCAAGATTCGAAATTACACCAAAAATTTACCTGGATGAAATATGAATATATTACCGACCCCCCCCCCCCACAAAAAAAAATATAAAAAAAATATGAGTACATACACTAGAGAGAATAGTAAAATGTAAAAGGAGACAAGTCAAACAACATTTATACTTGACGATACCGATTATGTTTCACACTTTTTTTTTTTTGGTAAAGTTTTATGTTTCACACTTTTATCTTCAATTGACATAACAATTCAAAGCATTCCCAAATAACAAAACATAATTGAGAATTTACGTCCTATCAAGCACGGGAAACAGCATGAGCTATTTAACGAATTATCTAAGGAGTTAGTCACGGAAAAGTTTCATCTTTTTTCAGAAATTTCCTGATCTAGATTGAAATGGCTAGCCTATGAGCGAACCGAAGAGACAAACTTACTCTTATGCCTGACCAAAAAAGATGTTTTCGTACTTTATCTATTTTGGCCATGAGTTGCAAAAACTAGCCCTTTTTTTCTTTTCAAGAGATGACACAAATGGTCTCAATGTGCAACATGGTCCCTAAACTTTCAATTTGTTCAATATGATCCTTGAACTGTAACCTAATGTGTAATGTCATTCATGAACTTTTAATTTGATCCAGGAACTTTTAGTACATATTTAATAGAGTCAATGAAATATATGACAATGTTCAATATTATCCTTAAACTTGAATTAATAGAAGGATATAGCTTTCAATCTTTTCATAGAGTTCGGGAATTAACTTGAATGTGTACCCAAAGTCAGATTGAACAAATTAAAAATTCAAGCGTGACATTGTACATTTGATTAAAATTCAGGAATCAATTTTAGGGACCACATTACATTTTGGATCAAAGTGTAGGGATTATTTGTGTCATTATCTATTCTTTTACTTCTTTTGGCCAGAAGATCGGAAGATGGAAAAGATACCACGTTAGTTGCAACATGGAACATCTGACAGAACACAGCAACATAGAATAGAGACAAGAACAACATAATTTCGTTGGTGTCTTGCAAAGTCAGGGTTAGAAAATCCCTGAGGAAGGAGAGTAGTTTCACGTGCCGCCAAGGAAGCCAAGCCGGTGGAAAGCCAGAAAAGACCCAACGGCAATTCATGAGCTGAACGCTCCAAATCAAATTAATATAGAGAGAGAACGGATTTTTACACAAGGCACCTGAGATCTTCCAACTATATTGTAAAATGTTCAATCGGATCTTTCAACTATTTTTTATTGTATAACGAGTCTTTAAATTATATGTTTTCTTCGTTCGAATTGGTCCTTCTGATTAAAGAGAAATAAACATGCTGGCGCGACAATGAATTACCATTAAATCTTCGATTTGATTCCGAGATGGAGATTGATATGTAGGATTTTTGGTTTCCGTCTGCAAATTGGACGGAAGGACCAGCTCCGACGAAAAGGCTATAGCTTTAAGGACCCAATTGCACAAAAAAAAAATAATTGAGGGACCTGATTAGATATTACATTAATAATTCAGGACCTTCTGTGCCTTGGACTTTGGATGGTCTTGAAGCACACGACAGATATCGTCAGCTTATCTGCATCAGATTGGTAACTGAAGAGACTTTGTCTTTAAATCTGTTATTGCGAGTCCCTCGTCTCATCATCTTCTTCATTGAAGCCTTCAAATAGCGCTCTCCAGTTCGTCGCCATCACTAAGTACCTCTGTCTCTGTCTCTGTTCTTGCCAACAGTGTCACGACTGGACCTCCATTTCTTGCTTTCTGAAATCCCAGGTCGAGTTCTTCTGAACTTTTCGATCCCGCTCTGTTCTTCCTCCTGCTCCTTGACCTGCCACAAGTGAAGAGCCAGTGGCGTTTTCTGAATGTCAGACTCGTGAGACTCCACATTTTGAGGAAGTTTCCTTACTGAAATGGCCAGTCTGTTGGCCTCACTGCGCGGGACCATGAATTCTGGATCGCACGACGTGCTCAATGCAGTGTTGCCGTTGTTGAAGCTCCTCACCATAACGCTAATCGGTCTCCTGCTCGCCCACCCGAGATTCAAAATCGCCCCTAAGTCCACTTTCAGGCTGCTCAGCAAGCTCGTGTTCGGTCTGTTCTTGCCCTGCTTGATCTTCACCCACCTTGGCCCCTGCATTTCGTATAAGAGCATTGTCCGGTGGTGGTTCATTCCCGTGAACATCGTAATCAGCACTGGCATCGGGTGCGTCCTGGGGTTCGCGGTTGCGCTGATATGCCAACCCCCGCCTGAATTCTTCCGGTTCACTGTGATCATGACCGCGTTTGGGAACACGGGCAATCTTCCTCTAGCAGTCGTTTCGTCGGTGTGTCACAATGTGGAGAACCCGTTCGGTCCCGATTGCTATGGCCCTGGTGTGGCCTATGTCTCCTTCTCGCAGTGGGTCTCGGTCCTATTGGTCTACACTCTCGTGTACCACATGATGGAGCCACCACTGGAGTTCTACGAGGTCATTGATGATAGAGTCGAGATACAGGAGATAACCGAAGAAGATTTGGATAGACAGTCAATCCATGGGGATGCACGGGCCAACGATCTAAGCAGGCCGCTCCTAGTCGAAGCCGAATGGCCTGGAATTGAAGATAAAGAGACCGAGCATTGCAAGACACCCTTAATTGCAAGGCTGTTCAATAGCATGTCTGGCTTTTCGCATACCGCACTTCCAGAACTCGATCCGCAGGAGTTTGGCAGTGAAAACAGCCCAAAGTCCATGAGGTGCTTAGCTGAGGCGAAGGTGATTAGGAAGATCAGAATCGTCGCCGAGAAGACCCCGATTCACCACATCCTTCAACCCGCAATCATAGCATCTCTCTTAGCAATATTTGTAGGGATGATTCCTAAACTCAAGGACTTATGCTTCGGAGACGATGCGGTGCTTGGCTTCCTTACGGACAGTTTGGACATCATGGCGGGTGCGATGGTGCCCTCGGTGATGCTCGTCCTTGGGGGAATGCTCACCGAGGGCCCCAATGAGTCGAGGCTCGGTCTCCGCACCTCGATCGGAATCATGGTCGCCCGGCTGCTGGTGCTTCCCCTGCTGGGCATTGGTGTAGTACTCTTGGCCGATAGATGGGGCTTGCTGATGGCCGGGGATGAGCTCTACAAGTTCGTGCTCCTGCTGCAGTACACGACGCCGAGCGCTATCTTGCTCGGGGCGATCGCGAGCCTGAGGGGCTACGGCGTGAGCGAGGCCTCATCGCTTCTCTTCTGGCAGCATGTGTTGGCTTTGGTCTCTCTGTCCGTGTACCTGACCGTCTACTTCAAGTGGCTTCTGTCTTCCAGTTGAGATTTGTGCGAAAGGGTCCTTTTGAGGTGTTGGCCTTGAGCTCATTTTTGTTTGTTCATCTCGCGATCCAGTTGATGTAATTTCACAGGCATGTGGTGCCAATATTCTTTGTTTGGGTTTGGAAGATTAGACCTCTTAGTTTCTATAAAATTTTCCAATTCTCAATTGGAAAAACGTAAATAATAGTTAGAGGTGTAATCGAATTGGATTGAGTCGAACATATAAGGTGCCAAGCTCGAGTTCGTCGACTAGTATACTTAGTGCTTAATTCGACTCGACTCAACTCAACTCAACTCAATTACATAATATGAAGATACTTTAGCTCAAGCTCGAACTCCATCTTCGGGCAGAGTTTGTGAAGAGAAAAATGATAATTTATGCAATATCGAAAAAATTATTGTGTGGGATTGAGTATGCAAGTGCACGCGATGGGAAACACCAATAGACGAGCTGACACTATGGGTGTGCCTTTTCAATTTACAAGGATCAAAATCAAATGAATCATTCAAGAACGGACCCACACGGCGTAGGTTCAGGGCAATTGCCGCCGCCGATTGTAAATTCATAAATTAAAATTATTGTTTCAGAGGAATTTCCAAAAATGTCCCCCACGAATTTGATCTAAAATCACTTGAACTAGTTATACACGACAGGATAGTATCGGGCCTATCGCATCCTTGGTCTTTTAACCCATATGTGGGTGGTAATATGAAGTGCCTGGGCCTCATCTGTTTGTGGCAAAGTTGTTTTTCTTTCTTTCTTTCTTTTTGTACAGCAATGTAAATTTGTATTTTAAATTGTTTTATCCTTATTTCATCACTTTTTCAGGGTTCCATCCGTAATATTTGCCTCTTCTTTTGACCAGGTTAAAAGACTTAGGTTGAAGGAGAAAAAAAAAAGGTCAAAAAGTGAAGATAAAAGGAAGGAAGCAAAAGCTGGTCAGGGAAGACAGAAAAAAAACAGAGGAGAAGAAAAGGAAAAGGGAGAGGAGAAAAGGAAGAAAAGAAAGGGAGTGTTTGTGCGCGCGGGTCCCCAACGAGCCATTCTGACTACGTAACGCAACGACTAGTAAGTACTCGCAACTCTCGTTAGTCCTATCGAAGTAATTTTTCGATTAGGGCTCGGAAATAAGAGTTATGTGGATTTGAGCTGCGTAGTCTAAGTTTTTGGATTGTCAAGTCTTAAATATCCATGAAAATGAAAGATTATAGTGTTGTGGGGCTGTGCGCTTTGATAGATATCGGTTCGGAGTTACGGATTGTCCGGAATCAAATTTTCAAATTGAGAGCATAATCTGGAATTTCGTGAACAGTATTTTCCAGGGCTTTTATTGTCGTTTTTAGGCTGTTGTTTGGGTTGGCTATGTTGGGACATCCATAGTATGCTAGATGAGCTTCGTTTTGACAATAAGAGCGCGCAAAACGGAGTCCGGTGGAGGAAGTTATGGTGTGTGGAAATTTGGCGAGCGAGTTGTTCGTTGTGGTTGGCATTATATTTTTCCATTGAGCAAGCCGTCCCAGGCACATGGGTGTCGGATTATTGGCTAGTTAGCCTTAGCTTATTCGAGTCGCGCGTTAAGAGGAAATATTACTTGGTTTTGATTCGTTTTTCCGTATGTTTGATAGGATTTTGGAACCGTCGGCTCAAGTAACATATATGGGTTAGTTGTGGATTACCGGGTGAGGGACATTATATCTTCTATGAATTTACAAATTCATATTTTGACAATGAGATATAATTTTTAATATAGTCAAGCATGTTTTCTGCATAAATTGGATTGATCATTTACTACCTCTTGTCAATTGTGAAATGAGTTGAAAAATCTTATGACATTATTGAAATGAAGCTTTTGTGAATGTTTATATTAAATGTTTTGTGAAGAGAGGATTAGCCAAGGGCTATTCTTGTTGCGAAATGTTTTGTGAAATGAATTTATTGGTGTTAATTATGGATTTCTGGATTGAGTTATAAGTTGCTGCTGCTCGTATTACTATGTTGAGAACCCGTTAAATGGGAAGTATGCATACTGTCAGGATATCCTTCTAGGCCGAATCACCGGCTTATAATAGGTGATAGACCTTGCCAAGAGGGGTAAACTTGGTCGCCTTTGTCACGGTGTTAAACTTGACCATAGTTTGATGACTAGCATGAGATTGGTTGATGGATAAACCATCGCCGTGTTATGTAATGAGATTAGTCAATGGATAAACCATTGATAATTGGCTATTGTTGTTAAGCAAGTTTTCATTGTGTAATCTGATACGGATGACTTTTATTGAAAAGTTATTATACATTTGAGATATTTTTGGCTATATTGTACATTGAGTTTGAGTTATGGGTTGTGATATTTTTGATACTATTGCATAGTGATTGTTCAATCCATTTACAAGAAATATGTTATTCACTAAGCCGTGGTAGCTCACCCCTTATCTTATATACCTTTTAGGTTTATCTGCTGGCCGCAAGTAGGACGTGAGCAGGCGCTAGTCGGAGGATTTCTTTTTGATTGTGGGATTTTGGGTACGTTGTACATAGTGTCGTGGAGCTATTGGAATAGTTTTTTTGTTGGATTTGTATATATTCTTTTGATGGTTTTAGAAAGCTTTGATGTTTTTGGGACTTGTTTAAGTTTAGGCTGCGTCCTTTGGGTGAAAGGACGGCCATGTTACGATCCCGTTTTGGTTGTGTTCGGGGGGTGACATTTGTTGGTATCAGAGCGTAGGTTATGATTTTTGGGTGGGACGTTGTGAGATTGTGTGATAGACTTTAATGCATTAGTTTTAGATACTAAGGTGTATTCTTGATTTTGGATTTAGGTAATCATGAGTTCCAACTCGGAGCCACTCATCTCTTTTCGTAAGAATAAGGGAAAGACAGCCATTACCTTCGACTCAAGAGATGTGCCTCGAGATCCAAGAGTAAGGTCTTCGACAAGAAGGTGAGATGACATAGGAGCAGACTCGCAAGAAATAAGAGGGAAAAGTCAACAGCCGAGGGCCCAAGACGTTGCAGTTGAAGCTGGTGAACCTAGGAGTGGCAGAGGCTACACCTTTGCCCAGTTTAGAAAGTCAAAGCCGCCCACTTATGATGGGAAAACTGATCCTCTTGCAACTGAGCGATGGATTAGGAAGATAGAGGGAATATTCAGAGTTGAAGAAGTTTTGAACAATAAGAAGGTGGACTTTGCCACCCAATATTTGGAAGGTGAAGCTGAGTATTGGTGGGAAGGAAAGAGGCCCACTCTTGGAGATGAAGATGCTACTATTTCTTAGAAGTACTTCAAAGAAGCGTTCAACCCCCAGTTCTTCCCACAATCCTTCCAAGCAAAGATGAAGGGTGATTTTCTGCATATATCGCAAGGTGATTCTTTTATTTTAGACTATGCAGGTCGCTTCAATCAAATGAGCAGGTTTGCAAGGCATTTTATGGCAAATGAGAAGGAGAAAGCTGAACATTTTTTTAGAGGACTTCGACCTGAGATTCGTTTACACTCACATCCCTTTTACTCACCACTTATGAGGATGTCTTGAAGCGAGAAATTAAGATTGAACAAGAGATCATGGAGAGTGGCACCCAGGGTATTCCTCAACCCAAGAGGCCAAAGTTCACTAATTTCCAAGAGATTTGTATTCGTGACAACAATAAACAAAGAAGCACTAGTAGGTTTGAAAGGGGGAAGAGTCAAACTGGTCAGGGTGCTTGTGTTACTTGTGGGAAATATCATAGTGGCCAATTCTATTGGAAGCGGGAAGCTTGTTTTCTATGTGGGAAAATGGGACACATGCGACAGAATTGTCCAATGCAGAGAGATACTCCAGCAAGTAGTAGATTATGCTTCGTATGTGGATAGCCTGGTCATATAGCCCGCTTTTGTTCCATGAGGAAGGATGTTCCCTCAGTTGGTAGGCCCTAGGAGAACCAACCAAGACAGAGGGCGACAGGGAAGGTTTATGCGATGACGGAAGAGGATGTGGCAGTGTCTAACACAGTAGTTATGGGTAATATCTCAATTACCTCGCAATATGCTTATGCATTGTTAGTGCTACGCATTCTTTCATTTCTACTGAATTCGCAAAGAAACTTGATGTGCTACCTGATCCTCTTGAGTATGAATTGCGTATTGAGACCCCTACGGGTGACTTTGTTATAGTGGACCGTGTATTTAAGCGATGTATGCTTCTGGTCAACAATATTCAAATGCCTGGGAGATTTGATGTTGATGAATATCCGAGATTTTGATGTTATTTTAGGGATGGATTGGCTATCAACATATCATGCTACTGTTGATTGTCATTCAAAGAAAGTTACCTTTCGACTCCCAAATGAGCTCAAATTCTCTTTTTCGGGAAGTTGTAAGGGTGTTTTTCCAAGATTAATATCGGCAATGCAAGCGAGGAAGCTTCTAAGGAAAGGTGGTTATGGATATCTAGCTTGTGTAAAAGACACCAGTAAAGAAGTTATGAAGCTAGAAAATGTTCCAGTTGTTAGAGAATTTCTTGATGTGTTTCATGAGTATTTGCTCCGCTCGTCACCCGATAGAGAGATTGAGTTCTCATTGATATGATGCCTGGTTAGGACCTATCTCGAAGGCACTATATCGGATGACACCATCCGAATTGAAAGAATTGAAAACACAGCTACAGGAATTATTGGATAAGGGCTTTATTAGACCCAGTGTCTCGCCTTGGAGAGCTCCAGTCTTATTTGTGAAAAAGAAGGACGGTAGCATGCGACTTTGTATAGATTATTGTGAACTCAACAAGGTAACGATCAAGAATAAATATCCTTTGCCACGGATTGATGATTTGTTTGATCAACTTGAGGGAGCTCGGGTATTTTCTAAGATTGACCTTTATTCTGGATATCATCAATTGAAGATTAAAGCAGATGATGTATCTAAAATTGCTTTCAAAACGAGATATGGGCATTACGAATTTCTTGTCATGCCTTTTGAATTGACAAATGCGCCTACTGTTTTTATGGATTTGATGAACAGGGTATTCAAACATTACCTCGACCAATTCATTGTAGTGTTTATTGATGATATCCTGGTGTACTCGAGAAGTTTGGAGGAGCACGAACAACACTTGAAGCTTGTCTTGTAGACCTTGCGTGAGAAAAAATTGTTTGCTAAATTCAGTAAGTGCGCTTTTTGGCTTGATCATATTGAGTTCTTGGGTCATGTTATCTCGAAGAATGGCATCGCAGTTGACCCAAAGAAAGTTGAAGTGGTTGTTCAGTGGAATCGCCCTACCAATGTAACGGAAGTGAAAAGTTTTCTTAGGCTAGCTGGCTATTACAGGAGATTTGTGGAGGGGTTCTCCAAAATAGCTGGTCCACTTACTCGCCTAACTCAAAATGGAGTTAAGTTTGTATGGTCTGATCAGTGTGAGCGCAGTCTTCAAGAATTGAAAAAGCGGTTAGTGATGACTCTCGTATTAACTTTACCTTCAGGAACCAGTGGCTTCACAATTTATTGTGACGCATCTAAAGAAGGTTTGGGGTGCATTCTTATGCAAGATGATAAAGGGGTGGCCTATGCTTCTAGACAGTTGAAGACACATGAAAAGAACTACCCGACTCATGATCTTGAATTAGCAGCAGTTATATTTGCTTTGAAAATATGGCGACACTACTTGTATGGTGAGAAATGTGAGGTTTTTACTGATCACAAGAGTTTGAAGTACATCTTTACTCAGAAAGAATAAAACATAAGGTAGAGGAAATAGTTAGAACTCTTGAAGGATTATGACTTATCCATCAATTATCACCCAACTAAGGCAAATGTAGTAGCGGATGCCTTAAGTTGTAAATTTTCTGGAAATATGGCAATGTTGCTCACTTCTCAGCAGCCTATCCTTGAGGATATGAGGAAGCTAGATTTGGAGGTGTCTGTGCATCAATTGGGTGCTCAGATAGCTAATCTTTGAGTACAACCGACATCGATTGACAAAATTAAGGCTAAACAGAATGATGATTCTCAGTTGGAAAAGATTAGAGAAGGCGTAGAAGCTGGGAGACAGTTGGATTTTAGTATTCATGTAGATCGGTCATTGAGGTTTTGTGGTCGGCTATGTGTTCCTGATGATCATGAGTTGAAAAAGGAAATATTGCAAGAAGCTCACAGCACCAAATACTCGATTCATCCATGAAGTACTAAGATGTATAAAGATTTGAGAGGACACTTCTGGTGGGTCAACATGAAGAAAGACATTGTAAAGTTTGTCGATCAATGCCTGGTTTGTCAGCAAGTAAAGATTGTACATTAGAAACCAGGTGGACAACTACATCCACTTGAGATACCTAAATGGAAATGGGAGCATCTTACCATGGACTTCATCGTCGGTCTATCGAGAACGCCAAGCGGTAAGAATGCTATATGGGTGATTCTCGACCGGTTGACTAAATCAACACACTTTTTGTCATATCGATTTGGCCTTTCACTTGAAGACATGGCTAAGCGGTTTGTCCATGAGATAGTGTGACTTCATGGGATTCCAGTGAGCATAGTTTCTGATCGAGATCCTAGGTTTATATCTAACTTATGGAAGAGCTTACAAGGGGCATTGGGTACTAAACTCAACTTCAGTACAGCTTTTCATCCACAAATAGACGGGTAATCGGAGAGGACGATTCAGACGTTAGAGGATATGCTACGATCCTGTGCTACTAACTTTGGTGGTTTATGGGATGACCATCTTCACTTGGCAGAATTCTCCTATAATAACAATTACCATTCCAATATTAAGATGGTACCTTTTGAAGCACTGTATGGTAAAAAATGCAGAAGTTCGGTTTGTTGGGACGATGTTGGTGAGAAAAGGTTGACTGGCCCTGAGTTTATACAACAATCAGAAGAAAAAGTTAAGTTGATTCAAGAGCGACTGAAAATAGCTTAAAGCCGTTAGAAAAGCTATGTAGACCTTAAAAGGCGCAAGATAGAATTTGATATGGGGGATCACGTGTTCTTAAAGGTTTCACCTATGAAGGGTATTATGAGACTTGGCACTTGCGGGAAACTAAGTCCAAGATATGTGGGACCGTTCTTGATATTGGAGAAGATTAGTGAAGTTGCTTATAAATTGGCTTTGCCACCAGCATTATCTAGAGTTCATAATGTGTTCCATGTATCTTTATTACGAAAATATGTGCCAAATCCTGAACACGTATTGGATTTCACTCCTTTGAGGTTAAGGAAAAACCTGACATATGAAGAACGACCTATTTACATTGTGGATAAGAAGGAGCAAGTGCTGCGGCGATGCACAATCCCTTATGTGAAAATTCAATGGCAAAACCATACCGAGAGAGAGGCCACATGGGAGCTTGAGGAGGAAGCAAGAAACAAATACCCTCATTTGTTTGAAAGTTAAGGTAAGGTTAAATTTTGAGGATAAAATTTTTTTAAAGAGGATAGAATGTAATGTTTGCCTCTTCTTTTGACCAGGTCAAAAGACTTAGGCTGAAGGAGAAAAACAAAAAAAAAAAAGAAAAGTCAAAAAGTGAAGATAAAAGGAAGGAAGCAGAAGCTGATCGGGGAAGACAAAGAAAAAAACAGAGGAGAAGACAGAAAAAACAGAGGAGAAGAAAAGGAAAAAGGAGAGGTGAAAGGGAAGAAGAGAAAGGGAGGGTTTGTGCGCGCGGGTTCTTGCCGAGCCATTCCAACTACGTAACGCAACGACTAGTAAGTACTCGTAACCCTCGTTAGTCCTATCGGAGTAATTTTTCGATTAGGGCTCAGAAATAAGAGTTATGTGGATTTGAGCTGTGTAGTCTAAGTTTTTGGATTGTCAAGTCTTAAATATCCATGAAAATGAAAGATTATAGTGTTGTGGGGCTGTACGCTTTGATAGATATCGATTCGGAGTTACGGTTTGTCCGGAATCAAATTTTCAAGTTGAGAGCATAATTTGGAATTTCGTGAATAGTACTTTCCAGGGCTTTTATTGTCATTTTTGGGCCGTTGTTTGAGTTAGCTATGTTGGGACATCCATAGTATGCTAGATGAGCTTCGTTTTGACAATAAGAGCGCGCAAAACGAAGTCCGGTGAAGGAAGTTATGGCGTGTGGAAATTTGGCACGCGAGTTGCTCGTTGTGGTTGACATTAGATTTTTCCATTGAGCAAGCCGTTGCATGCACGTGGGTGTCGGATTATTGGTTAGTTAGCCTTAGCTTATTCGAGTCGCACGTTAGGGGGAAATATTACTCGGTTTTGATTCGTTTTTCCGTATGTTTGATAGGATTTTGGAACCGTCGGCTCAAGTAACACATATGGGTTAGTTGTGGATTACCGGGTGAGGGACATTATATCTTCTATGAATTTACAAATTCATATTTTGATAATGAGATATAATTTTTAATATAGTCGAGCATGTTTTCTGCATAAATTGGATCGATTATTTACTACCTCTTGTCGATTGTGAAATGAGTTGAAAAGTTTTATGGCGTTATTGAAATGAAGCTTTTGTGAATGTTTATATTAAATGTTTTGTGAAGAGGATTGGCCGAGAGCCATTCTTGTTGCGAAATGTTTTGTGAAATGGATTTATTGGTATTGATTATGGATTTTTGGATTAAGTTATAAGTTGCTGCTGCTCGTATTACTATGTTAAGAACCCGTTGAGGGGAGAGTATGCATACTGTCAGGATATCCTTCTGGGCCGAACCGCCGGCTTATAATAGGTGGTAGGCCTTGCCAAGATGGGTAAACTTGGTCGCCTTTGTCACGGTGTAAAACTTGACCATAGTTTGATGACGAGCATGAGATTGGTTGATGGATAAACCATCGACGTTTTATGTAATGAGATTAGTCAATGGATAAACCATTGATGATTGGCTATTGTTGTTAAGTGAGTTTTTATTGCATAATCTGATACGGATGACTTTTATTGAAAAGTTATTATACATTTGAGATATTTTTGGCTATATTGTATATTGAGTTTGAGTTATGGGTTGTGATATTTTTGATACTATTGCATAGTGATTGTTCGATCCACTTAGAAAAAGTATGTTACTCACTGAGCCGTGGTAGCTCACCCCTTATCTTATATACCTTTTAGGTTTATCTGCTGGCCGTAAGTAGGACGTGAGCAGGCGCTAGTCGGAGGATTTCTTTTTGATTGTGGGATTTTGGGTACGTTTACATAGTGTCGTGGAGCTATTGGAATAGTTTTTTTGTTGGATTTGTATATATCCTTTTGATGGTTTTAGAAAGCTCTGATGTTTTCGGGTCTTGTTTAAGTTTAGGTTGCGTCCTTTGGACGAAAGGACGGCCGTGTTACGATCCTGTTTTGGTTGTGTTCGGGGTGTGACACCATGAGAGCTATGGCCTGTTAATTATGTGGTCAATCTTTAATTGACATTTGTGTTGTTCTTCAATATCTACCTATAGGAGAGAATTCAACTTGAAACTGCTCGATTGTATGAGCTAGCTGGAATAAATCCACTAGCACTAGCTGGTGAATTACCGTAGCAAATGCTGGTAATCTGTTCGTGGCTGATAATGTTGTGAAGAGAAGGTAGATCTTTCGTGCTGGTCGTCCGTTACGATTTGTTATTTGAAGAAACAAAGAATATGGCTCTCTCTAGCTTCAGATAGATTACTCGTGCTATATGATTTTGACCTTAGTTATTAGCGAGGGAGGCGAATTTATTTAATTTAGGGTTAATACCACGAAAAACCCCAAACTGGTATATTTATAACAAATTTACCTTTCGTTAGTTTCCGTCAAGTGTGATAAGTACTATGAAAACCCCCAAACTAGTATATCTGTCAATTGTCACATGTCATCCAACTCGGCAATTGAGCATGCCATAGAGAAATCAAATTCAATACCTAAGTTGGGAGGAACAATCACCGACCGAGCAAAGGTTTCCACAGTTCCTCCACTGGTAAGTCCTCACAAAGTGTGTTTATCGGGATTTGCTTGTTGATGCCATGAAATAACAAACAAGACCATGCAAAGAAGTGGAAAAGTCATTCCGTTATGGAGATTCCAGACAATTTTAGAAATGAAACCGCTGATGTTTGTCATGAGAGAGGATCATTGCCTTAGTCGGGTCCTTTGATTAAATTGATCTCATGCAATCTGTTGGTTGCGGTATGGCCAAACATCCAGTTTGCGTACTGATCATGCTACGGTGGAGAATTGCCTGACACCAACGATTGAACCGCTCCATAGCCAAACATCTAGTTCACAAGACAAAAATGCAATGTTGGAGACTCGGCGAACACGAACAATTGAACTACCCCATGGACGTGGGCATGTGCCTCGGGAGAAAAAGAAAAGCTTTGTCGACCGAGTTCAACAGCTCAATGTCTTGCCCCCCAAACGTACGGAGCCTCTGGAAAAGCCGGCAACTGTAAGAATTAGCAAGGATGAAGAGCCAAGGTTCGGAAAGGTCAAAAAGCAATTGAGAAAATAGAACCCCAATTAAGTGAATATCAAGATTATAGTTTGATGATATTCATTTACACAGAAGGAAGAATATGCAACACTGGTTATTCCATACTCTTAATCTTGTATGTGAAAACCAAGTTAACAAAATTGCGTAATACCCCGGAATTATGGCAAAGTCCTGTTTCAGGCAAGCACAGAACCGCCCAGAACCGCATCATCTCCTGTCAATGAGGGATATCTGATTTATGAGGTTAACGTAGAAGGTAGATGAAGAACTGATACTACAAATTTGAAGGTCACAGGATAGGGCCAATTTAAGTCCTCCTAATGCTACTCCCTCTATAACAGCAAACGTAGGAAACGGAGAATCCTAAATTCCGCAATGAAACATAGGTAGCATTATAGCTTTACGCACTAAAACAGAGGGATCTTTAAGGAACATCTAAAGGAATCAGAAAGGCCAACAAGATACTAGAAGCCCATCCAAAAGTGTCAAGTGGCTATAACATAGCGTTGTAGGTTAGAAGGTAAAAAGGAATTAATGCAAAAGTGTACAAGAGTAGGTTAATGAAATGTTCTTCTGCGTAACGATATCCATAGCTGATAGCATAAAAACTTGTCTAAGCTCTCAGCTCTTTAGTCTGTTTAAGAAAAGGCACGACTCAAACTAGAATGCTGATCTACAATGCAATCCATGGATTTACGGAGGCAAGATTCATCAGAGTCATTTATAACGTCTTACAGACAAACTATTGCAAGTATATATCACTAACACAAAAAATGCCTTGGGGTCGTCATTGATAGTTCTTTAAAAATGGCAAGTATCTCTGTCCCTGACTCTGTTCTTGCTAACAGGGTCGAAGGCCTGACGAGTGGACCTCCATTTCTTGATCAGTCCCGGAAATTTCCTGGAATATTCTGAATTCCCATTCTTCTGAATTTTTCGATCCCACTCTGTTCTTTCTCCTCCTTGATCTACCACAGGTGAAAAGCCAGTGGCGTTTTCTGAATGTCAGACTCGTGAGACTCCACATTTCGAGGAAGTTTCCTTCTGAAACTACAAGTCTTCCCATACAGAAGAAGATTTGAGAAATGGCGAATCTCTTGGCCTCACTGCGCGAGACCATGAATTCTGGATCGCACGGCTTCCTTAATGCAGTGTTGCCATTGTTGAAGCTCCTCACTATAACGCTAATCGGTCTCCTCCTCGCCCACCCGAGATTCAAAATTGTCCCTAAGTCCACTTTCAGGCTGCTCAGCAAGCTCGTGTTCGCTGTGTTCTTGCCTTGCTTAATATTCACCCGCCTTGGCCCCTGCATTTCGTACAAGAGCATCCTACGGTGGTGGTTCATTCCCGTGAACATCGTACTCAGCACTGGCATCGGGTGCGTCCTGGGATTCGTGGTAGCACTGATATGCCAACCGCCACCCGAATTCTTCCGGTTCACTGTGATCATGACCGCGTTTGGGAACACGGGCAATCTTCCTCTTGCGATCGTTTCGTCCGTGTGTCACAATGTGGAGAACCCGTTTGGTCCGGAATGCTATGGCCCCGCTGTGGCCTATGTCTCCTTCTCGCAGTGGGTGTCGGTCCTGTTGGTCTACACTCTGGTGTACCACATGATGGAGCCACCTCTGGGGTTTTACGAGGTTGTCGATGATGGAGTCGAGATCCAGGACATAACCGAAGTAGATGTGGATAGACCATCATTCAACGGGGATGCACACACAAACGATCTAAGCAGGCCGCTCCTAGTCGAAGCCGAATGGCCTGGAATTGAAGATAAAGAGACCGAGCATTGCAAGACACCCCTCATTGCAAGGCTTTTCAATAGCTTATCGGGCTTTTCGCACACCGCACTTCCAGAATCCTATCCGTCAGAGGTCAGTGGTGAAAGCAGTCCGAAGTCTGTGAGGTGCTTAGCTGAGTTGAAGGTGATTAGGAAGATCAGAATCGTTGCCAAGAAGACCCCGATTCACCACATCCTTCAACCCGCAATCATAGCATCTATCTTAGCTATACTTGTAGGGATGATTCCTAAACTCAAGGACTTATGCTTTGGAGATGACGCGGCGCTTGGCTTCCTCACGTACAGTTTGGACATCATGGCGGGCGCGATGGTTCCCTCAGCGATGCTCGTCCTCGGGGGAATGCTAGCTGAGGGTCCCAACGAGTCGGGACTCGGCCTCTGCACCACTATTGGGATCATGGTCGCCCGGCTGCTGGTGCTTCCCCTGCTGGGCATTGGTGTAGTACTCTTGGCCGATAGATGGGGCTTGTTGATGCCAGGGGATGGGCTCTACAAGTTCGTTCTCCTACTGCAGTACACAACGCCGACCGCCATGTTGCTTGGGGCGATCGCGAGCCTGAGGGGCTACGCCGTGAGCGAGGCCTCGGCGCTTCTGTTCTGGCAGCATGTGTTTTGTTTGGTCTCTCTGTTCGTGTACCTGACCGTCTACTTCAAGTGGCTTCTGTCTTCCGGTTGAGACTTGTGCAGAAGGGGTCCCATTGAGATGTTCGTTCATCTCTGCTTTCTGAAATTGCCCGATTGAGCATGTGGTGCCAATATTCTTTGTTTGGGTTTGGAAGATTAAAGCCTTGTTAGTTTCTATAAATTTAAAATGCATTTGGTAGCTAGAGGTGTAATTGAGTTGAGTCGAGTGGAACATATAAGATGCCAAGTTCGAGTTCCTCAACTAGTATATTCGGTACTTGAAACTCGACTCGAAGTAAATCCGGTGACCAAATCTTTGCTTGAGCTCGACTCAATTAGGAAAACGAAATACTCGAGCTCAACTTGACTTGACTCTATTACAAAGTATGAAGAAAATGCAGCTTGAACTCAAAGTATGAAGAGAGAAATGATTATATGGGTATTATTTATAATAATATTGTGTGGGATTGTGCGCGCAAGTGCATTATGGAAAGCACCATCAACAGACGAACGCTAGGGATCAGCAGCTAATTCTAGTCCAACTTTAAAATCCGCATAACCGTTCTCTCTTTTGCTTGAAAGATATAGACAATAGCATTTACCATGGAGATTCGATCGGTTCCTCTCCAAATTCAAGCCCAACCAATCTTTTACTAAGATCAAGCCATCAATGAATTTTATAAGGGAATATGTAGGATTGGGGCAAATCCTGTGGAGTCCTTTTTCAACTTACTAGGATCAAGATCAAATGTATCAACCTAGGCTGGGGTAATTGCCTCCATTGATTGTAAAAAGCATATACTAATGTATGTTTTCAGAAAAATTCGCACCACCACGACCCCCCCCCCCTCACAACAACAAATTTGATGAAGAAACAATTTTTAATTTGGTCATAGACGAAGAAGCATTTTGTTTTGGTCTATGATGAAGAAGCACTTGCATTTTTTTTTGGTCGTAAGAAGCACTTGAATTTTTTTTTGGTCAAGAACGATAATACTTTCATTTAACACGACAATACAAAGGCCCCATTAAATGGGCTTCCGAACATAAAAGATCCAAAAGAGGAAGAGGAGGAGATACAATCCAATTAGATGGAAGAAACTTGCATCTGTGAGCTTTTGCGATCCAGTCCGCAACAAAATTAGCCTCCCTTCTACAGTGCTGGATCCGGAGCTTCGAGAATGATTGGATCATAGCAGTACAGTCAGCAAGGAAAGGACGGATCTCCCAAGGAGCAGACCTCGGATTGAGTATCGCATTTACTACCAACAGGCTATCTGACTCAACTATTATATTCTCAGTTTCTTTCCTTTTCTGAATCAAAAAGTTGAGGGTTTGATAAAGTTCCAGCACCTCAACCTGTAGAGACGACGAAGCGTGGACATCCCAGGTGTGGCCATCTATCAATTGAATTGAATTGGTTGTTTTCTCACAAATTTATTGGAGTTGTACTCTTCATTCTATTTTATCAATTACACAAATGTTGCATTGGCTGTTTTTAATCGATAAAATTTTTGGATTTGCCCCAACTAACAAACAATGTCTTGGCCCGATACCGAATTGGACCAAGCCGAAACGGGCCGGGATGGGCTAATCACGAGAGATAGCATTCTCGACTCAAGGAAGAAAGAGCGAGTGGGGCCGTCCTCTTCTTGGCTCGCAAATGGTACGCTCAAAAAGAACATTGATGGGTCTTTTGTTGAAGAAACATTTGAAGGAGCAATTGTGTATGTTTGTAGAGTCTACACTGGCCGCCTCGTTGATGCATTCGCCAAATCTGTGCATGTGGCCTCGGCCACGCAGGCGGAGTCATTGGCGTTGGTTGAAACCATGAAATTTCTTCTTGCACGAAGTGGAGAAAGCCTAATTTTGAAATCTGATTGTCGTGAACTGATTTATGCTTTCTTAGGAATGACTCAACCGAAGCGGGAGGTTAGAGCTCTTATCAATGAATCAAGGGATCTGCGGACGTGCTTTTCAAATCTCCAACTGACCCTTTGCCTTAGGGAGTCCAATGAAGTTGCGGACTGAGTTGTAAAAGCCAAAGGAGAAAAAACAAATCTAGAAATTGGATTACTTATCCACCTCAAGCTTTAGCCATGTATCCTTCCATTTTATCTAAACGAATGAGAAAGGTTATTTCTCACAAACAAAAAAATGATACGTGGGAACGTAATGCACCCTATGGGAATATAATCTGTATCGCCTTTCCCTCCCTTTGCTTTCTCTCGTTGGCTCGCGAATTAACCCGAAACACGCGCACAAAAGAGAGACATTCAGACGCATTCAACAAAGACGTAGCGCCAAGTACCTGAGCACGAGCATAGTGACGTTGTTTCAGAAGATGGGTATGTGATAATGGGGGAGGGAACACTCCATCTCTTTCTTTGGGCGAGACAAAGACAGTGCATCGAAGGAAAGGAAGGAAGGGAAAGAGAGAATGCAACGTTGCTTGCGTCCTTCTTCTTGCGGGCACCCCATTTCCTTTCCCTGCAAGATGCCTCTCTTTCTTGCGCATTCGACCTTCCTCGCATGTTGATCAAAACCATTCCTATATCGGTTTAGCTTTTCGCAAGCTGCTTCTCTCTCGCTGACTCTCTCTCCCGTACATTCATTGGAGTACAGAGCATGGGAATATGAGGATGAAATGGTGGGTTCTTTTGCAGCTTTCTTGTTATCTTTTCCGTCACTTTCGATTTTCTTTTCTAGATTCAGCCTCATTTCTTGCTTTTACTATCTGCCCTTTGTTGCTTTTTTTCCTTTCATTTCTTTCCCTCCTACCTTCGTCTTATTTGGATTCCTTTTTTTTTGCTCCTTCTTCCATAAAGGTTTAAGCAAAATGAAGATGGGTCGCCATTCCAGAATTCAGATGTGTGAGGTAAATCCACTTTTGATCTTCTCTAAACATCATGTTATGCGTAAGGTTTCTGCAGTCCTCGTTCATTTTTGCTTTGATGGTGATTTTTCCAACTTTAATGCGGCATCAATACTAAGATAGATTGCTGTATGTTTAAGGCGACCATACCTGTCGATGTCCCGGTAGCACATTCTCTGCGGTCCTTGTAGTCTTTTGGTGCTTGACCATTGCTCAATGCTTTTATGTGATGCTGTTTTGTTTTGGCTTAACAATGGAAAACGTGTTGGTGGTTGTTTTGTTCTGGCTTAATTATCAGAAACGCGTTGGTGGTTGTGTTCATTCGTATAATATGCCTTACTGTGTAGGGCTTGTTCCACAACATTTAACTTCTGAATAACCATCAAAACAGATTGTCAAACTTGCATTGTTTTGCTCTTTATTGGTTTGTATATAATTCAGCTTCCTTAAATGCCTTGCAAATTTCACGTCAAATTGTAATGATCCAGCTCACTCTACAGAATTGATTGTGGAAACAGAAACAGTAGTAGTCGATGAAAAGATACCCAACAGAAACTTCTCTTCATTTTTCTGAGATCTTTTTCTATTCAGATTAATTGTCCTTCCATGCCATGGCAAAAATGAGAATGTCACAGCAATGTGGTCATTTCCATGATGGATCGGTGTCCTCCAGACATGGTGCCGACTTACTAATAATAATTAATAAGCTGTTCCTCTTTTGCACTTCATAATGATACTGAAGTTTTGATATTCTGATGCAGGGAACTCATTAAGGTTTTATCTCTGTCAAGTTGGTTTAGAAGGTTCTGCTTGAATCTAGAAGATCTGTTTGTGGGAAACAGCCTTTTAGGGATGGGGGACCATTTCGTGTTGCTCATGAATCGGTTAACTACTGACGCTACCTTAGAAGCTGCTATTGAGAGTGAGGACAGGATTCGGCAGGTGTTGATGTCTCCAAATAAAGAATCTACAGCCAATATGAACATGACGATCCTCTCCACTCCGAGGGAGTTGGTGCAGTGTAGGATTTGCCATGATGAGGATGAAAACTCAAATATGGAAACACCGTGTGCGTGCTGCGGTAGCTTAAAGGTCAGATGCAGTTCAATTTGCAGATTGCAGAGAGGTCCCCCTTTTTGGATGTTTCAGTACATTTTCAAGTGATCTGGTGGTTAGGTTCTCTGGTAAATTTGTTAGGAGCGAAAACTTAAAAATTCTGTTCAGTTGATCACTAAAGCCATAGTTCACTGATTGAGCTTTGCAATATCACTTTGTAGTGGTTGTGTGTGCCGGCCATGGTTTAGATTGGAGACTGAATGCATTTGGATTGAAAGAAAAGGCACAGAACAATAACATAGTGAAGTATAGGACAGTTTTGACAATGTAGACCACAGATAAGAAGGAAGGGACTTAGGTTTTGTGGATGTTCTACTCTTCTTTCTTTTTTGCTTGGCAAATGTTCTACGCAACTAGATGCTCATCCATAGCTGCATTGATCGTTTACTCTTGGCTCATTGAGATTATTTCTTGAGATTCAGTCCTGCAATAATATCCAACACTTGGTATATGCATTACATCCATCGCTTCATACTTGTTGTGATCATGCGTTCTTTTTTCCATGGTGTGAATGGTTAAGAGAGAGTAACTTTGTGAAGTTGTACTTTTTTCTCCTCCTGTGCTCCACAAGTCAGCATCTGTGGCTAACCAGAGCAGCAGGAATCTTGTGATTTCCCTTTTTCTTATTAAATTTCTTGCTGCAATACTCTGGCTTTGATTAAACTGTGCCTTTTCTGGTTAAATTCAGTATGCTCACCGCAACTGTGTCCAGAGATGGTGCAGCGCGAAGGGTGACACCACCTGTGAGATTTGCCGCCAGGTTCGCTAATTCTTATCAGAACTTGCGATTTATCTAAAGAAAAGTCTCAAGAGTTTATCTAATTAAAGAAAGTGATTACAAATTCCATGAGACTGTAGCAATTCACACCTAACTATACAGCACCACCTCCTCTATTCCCGCATCGAAGTCTTCCGTTGAGCTTCAGGTATGATATTTAAATGTTTCTATGCCTGACTAAAATTTTATGTTTCCTCCAATTGTTGTTCTTAAGTCTAGCAAAATAGGAATTCCCCTATTACTGGTAGATTATTTAGTATATGTTAAGCGTACCTTTTCAGGGATACTTGGGGAATTACCAGAAGGGATCTGCTCGACCCACGATCCATAGCAATGGTTTCTTCTGATAATGATTTTTCAGATACTGACTTTGAGGATTACTCAACTACATCTCCTGGGGGGTTGATGTGCTTCCGCATAGTTACTATAATTGTACTCTCTCTCTCTCTCTCTCTCTACACACACGTCACACATACCATATAATGTAGTCCATTATACATAGAAACATATACTTGAATAGAATTAGCAGGAATTAATAATGCCGATATTTCTGTCAGAAAACATGGACCTTATTGACCTTATTGAATTTGTATTGAAGAACTCATCACAATTTCAGGGGCATCTTGGCTTTTATTATACTACTTACAACTCAGATGGATTTATTTTCTTTCTTTCATCCACGGTGAAATAGACTAAAAGGAACATAGATAGCAGACAAGCTGTTAACATTTAAAAAATATGGCGTATGATTAAGCAGAGTAATCACGATTTCTCTCTAAGGGCTCTTCAGGGTGCAGAAATTTTTTTTCCTGAAACACAGTGACATTAATTGAAAGAAATTGATTATTATTCTTTTCGAACGAAAGACATGGAGGAAAAACGACATATGCTCAAGATTTCTGTGTGGAGATTTTGTTGTCGAGTGGCTAGTAGACGTATTCTGGGCCCGACCTCAATTGGTTCATGAGCCGTACCCAAATCTTGAGTAGTTTTGTTCAAGCCGTGCGCAGGTGGTGTCTTTCAATGTCTCTCATAGAACTTCTGTTTCCGGTTAAGGAACAAAAAACTGTTTCAGCAGACTATTTGCCCATCCAGCTCTTTGGCTGTCCTCTCTTGTCTCTTCTTCAAGCTTCTCATTGACATGTCCATCTATTCCCTTATTTATTACTCCCTCAATCATATTCCAACAGTTGTCTACCCCTCTTTTGAGGAGGTATTCAAGCTGAAGCTTTACACTAGAAACCGTTTATGCTTCAATTAATATCGCTATGTGTTTATTGGAGGTGAACGTGCCTATCCCACAAGAACTCTAGTTGGGCTTAAATTACACGCTTCTTTGAAGTTGTTCACGTTAGATAGTCACATTTGCTCTTATTTCTTATTCAATTGTTTCTTCTTTCTCATTCAGAAGATGCTACACAATGAAATTTGCAGTAGTTTGAGTCAAGTATAGTAATAGTTCAACAGATAATTCCCCCCTTACTTGATCTTACCAACATTTACATTGGTGCAAGTCATGCAAGTTACTGTTACACATCTACAATATCTAGTTATTCTATTTCAAGAATTTATATGCTTATATGAATTCATTTTATGAAAAAAAAAGGCTGGGCACATCAATCTACAATCTTTCTTCTATTCTATCCCATTTAAGCTAGGATAAGGGGATTGAAACATCTCCTGGCTTGGATGAAACAACGGTGTTGAGCCAAAGAAATTACTTTTTGCTGTTTGACAGTTTATGGTTCTTCTAGTCCTGAAGCACACTTTACCAATTGTGCTAATTGGAGCCGGAGATTACTCGCTGACATTGTTCACGGTGAGGCTTGTCAGAAGAACTGTTTCTTCTAACTTAAAATTGCTGACATTAAAAGGGTGCTGAAAAGTTACTTTGATCGCAGTTACTTGTGTTCATTATGGTCAAAGCATTTTCTGCCATCCAGCGGCACCATGAACAGGTCACTAGATGATTTATTCTTCGATTTCTCATAGCTGTTATTCCATCATAGTATGGCTCTATGCGTCAAGTTCTAAAGAAAAAATTGGAGTAGTATGTCACTGTTTGATTTCCTTGCTGCTTCTTATGATTTTGAAATAAAACTGCCTTAAACAGAGGCACCATGCGACTGACTCACGCGAAGTAATGCTCTGCTTCTCTTTACAATCACCAGTCACCACATAAATTTATCCAACAGTTTTCTTCTTTAGGTTCCTCACTTGTTGCTGGAGACGATTGATCAAGAAAACGAGTTGCCACAGATGCAGCCTCTCCCATGATTCATCCACGTCCAATGATAACAGCGGCTACCTCTCTCAGTTGAAATGAGGAGAAGGAACTGCTGGTAATAGCGCGGCTGTCGAATATTACCGTTGAGATTCTGAAGATACCCTGTCACGGCCGCAGAATCCTTGGATTCGAGAGTGAGAGCAGTGGAGGTTCGGATAAAAACATACTGGGGAAATCATCTCCATTACAGAAGAATGTAAATATTATGTCCCTCTCCCTGCTGTCTACTCTACAGTTGAATGTGCTAATGAACTCAATGCTGACATTAAGCAGGAAACTCAATCAAGAACACTAAATTTGCAAACTAGACGAAACAAGAATGTCGAGATTAAATGAAGTAGAATTCAACCTATCTTAACACAAATATATTTAGACTATAGTGATTGTACATACTTGAAGCTAGTATTGGGAAAAAAAACTTCTAGTTAATGCTCCATTTGTTTCACGGAAAATAAATAATTTGAAAAATATTTTCTTAAAAATGATCATTCGTCTCACTTACAAAACTATATATATGTAAAATGTTTTGTTGTATACAAAAATATTTAAATATAAATTATTGTCGATAATTAAAATATTATCCATTGATTAATTATTTCAAGCAATACAAACAATCGATTTTAGAAAAATGTTTTCCAAATCATTCATTTTTTGCGAAACAAATGGAGTTCAAATCTTAGAAAAGTTTCAATCAGAGCGTGGACGCTTCGAAATGGCAATGTTTCAATCTATACGTATGCATGTGTATTTCTTGCAACCATCAAAACCCTTAACGAAAATTTCAAATAAAGGTTTGAAATGCCTTTATAATTTCAAATGGGGGTCTCAAGTGGAGCTTGTTTCAAATATGGGCCTGAAGTGCCATCATTTTTTCAAATAAGGGCATGATGTGACTATAATTAGGGGTAAGCATGGTCCGTGTTGGGCCGGTCTAGCATCTAACCTAAGGATCAACCTGCATAGTGTTGGTTCCCAATTTTTGTGACCGGGGACCAACCCTATAAAGCTTGGGATCAAGGACCAAATTGACCCTATGGGTTCGGTTCGGTTCTAGGATCAACACAGAACCAATCGATTCTTTTTTTTGTTGCATTTTTTGTATTTCTTGAAAGGACAAACACACTATTTGAGATTACATATACATCTATAATGTGATAATGAGCAACTAAACCATGAACACCGATATAAATCAAATAGAAATCTAAGATAAGGCAATAATAGAAATCTCAATTTGCCAAAAATAAAAAAGATTTTTCTAATGAGCATAAAGCTCTTTGATCAAGCATAAACCGGGAAGCGAAAGGGGCAATATAGATACACAGCACAAACTGGGAAATCACATGAGCTTGAAGCTCTCAGATCAGCCACAAGTTGAGATGCAAAAGTGGAAAACTAAATACACGTCATAAACCGAGAACTCACTCGAGCTTGAAGCTCTAAAAGTCACCACTAGGAACTCACCCGCCAAGCTACGCTCATGGGGCGAGGGAAGAGAGGTGAGCAAGCTACGTTCGTGATGCGCCAAGAGATGCGAGTGATGTCACCGGCTCAGTTGCTGAGCTGTGTCCTTGAAGAAAGCGAGGAGAGGCAAGAGAATTGGTGAAGAGAGGTGAGTGAACTTAGCTCGGCAAAGAGGGCGGCAACATTTGACCAAAAAAAGAGAGGCAATAGGGTTTTTAACTTTCTATCTTAAAAGGGAAAAAAAAAAAGAAGAGGGGGAGAGGGGGGGATAAAATATATTTTATACATATAGGTTTGGTATAGGTTGGATCAACCTTAAAGTTTCATGATCGAGGACCAACCCACAAAGTGTAGGTTCCGGGGGTCATAGGACCAATGACCGGTTGGGTTGGGTCGATTTAGGGTTGGTCCGGGGTTAACCTTGGATTGCTGCTTACCTTTATTTATAACAGTTTCAAATAAGGGCTTAACCTCGCCAGCTAGCCAAATTTTCTGGTCGATCAAGAGTATTTTTGTCCAAAAATAATTTTAACATAAATTTTAGTTAAATTAGATTAAAATTAAAAAAGATCAAACTTTTTTCTTTTTTGAGTTTGTTTTTTAATGAAAAGAAAAAAAATAGAACAGGAAAAAAGAAAGAAGAAAATGAAAAAAATCAAGGAATCACGAATGAGTTGCAAGCATTAAGATAAATCTCATACTTGGATTAGTTGAATTGCCTCATGGAAAGTATGCTATCGATTGTAAATGAGTGTATAAATCAAAACTAAGGTAGATTGTATGGTGGGACATTATAAGCTCGACTGGTAGTGAAAGGGTTTTACTTAGCAGTATGGCACTAACTATGACATGACATTGTTTCAATTGCACATCTTACTTCTATTCAAAGTGTGACATCCAGAATTTTCTATGTTTAGTAATAATATTTAAAACGATTATCCACAATGTAATCGCCTAGAGTTTAATGCATTAGGATTATGATGATAGACTTTGCTGTGTATGTTTGTGGCGTAGAAAGACGGTAATTAATTTATCGCCATATTAGTTGTAGACAAAGGCTACGATACTCCGAATTACTTGATGATTTTCAAGTTTTAAGTTTACGGAATTGAGATTTCCAAGCTTTCGATATTGTTCACTAATAATTCTAGTGAGTTTAAAATACTTTCCGGATTTATCAGTATTTAGAACGGGTACTGATTTTTATGTTTGCGTAATGATCTATTAAATATTTTGATGATTTAACAGAATAGTTACTTTGGAAACCACATAGATGAACTATTTGCTATTCTTTAACTTGCACCATCTCTCTTCAAGCTCAACCAAATTGTAAATCATATGCTCCTAGAGACATTGAACTAGGCCAACCATGATGTCGTGCATTACATCATCTAGGATAACCTTAGCTCATTAATGCATTGATGCTTGATTCCCTCTTTGCTCGGCCGCGAAGGAGTTATCTTCATTTGAATCAATGTATCTCCTTGAAGTTCATCTTATTAGAACACTTATAACCCTAGCTACTCATTTAGGGCCACCTAAAGCATTTTTATTAGAACACACGTTCTTCTATCTCTTAGACCTAATGATTTAACCCAAAGACATTTATTATCTTAACCTTGGTTAATCTTCTCATTCTTACAATCTTTATCTTGGCCAAGTGTATTAATCTTGGCGAGCTTTCACCTTCTCAAAAACAAAAGTCTTCTCATCGTTGACTTCCATTTACCAACTTCCTTTTCCTACTTTCATTTTCAAGTCTTGAGAACAAAAGCAAAGACATCACTTCCTTAACTTCCAACTTCTCCTCAACTTTCATTTTTCAAATTCCGTGAGTAAAAGTGGAGCTCCCACACTTGCGTTATTAAAGTTTATGTCTCAAATCTTTCTAGTAGGACGAGGTGAGTTGTTAAGCCATACTACTTTTAATCATGGGTTTCATCATTTAAAAATAAGAATTTGTTGAGTTTTGGTTTTATTTATGTGAAGGTGACAAAGGTTTGAGTTATCAAGTCATTTTTAAGTTAAGTGAAAACTCTAAAGACTAAGCTAGAATGATTTATTTAGTACTTTTGACCTCGGTTGATTGATTGTTTGTTTATTTAGTTTGAATCTTATTTTATGTGTGAGCAAGTTTCAATAGTTGTATGTTAATCTATGGTGATTGTTGAGCTTGAAGTAAAAAGCTTTTCACATGCTTAGATGGTCCTTGAGAGATTACTATAAGGTTTTGTTGCATTTTGAGTAGGAAAAGTGTGAAAATGGTAAAACTAGGCATAAAAGGGGTAGTTTGGTAATTTTTCTTGTCAAGGTAAGGGATAATTTCGAATTTATAGAAATGAAGAGGGGATGTGAACAATGTTATTTTATGATTTTTAGTGTCATTTAGTTGGTTTTTAAGTAATATTAATTAAAGGAAATCAAAGCAGTTAAAAAAAATCAGTTTATAAGCTTTAGGGGCAAATTTGTAATTTCACCAAGTTGAGAGGCGAATCTGTAAAAACTGGAAGCTCTGGGGACTGTTCACAGCATGTGAAATCTCATTTTGATAAGTGGTTAAGTTATTTTTTTTAGAAATAATTGCTTAATTAGGACATGTGTCCAACTATGTAAAATTGGAGCAATTTGTAATGATTAATTAAAAGTGGACAATTTTGAAAATTTTTTTAAAATTTGTGGTGTCTGTAGTGTAAATAAAATGTTTGTGTGTTTTAAGGAAAAAAATAATATCCTTTAGTTTTTAATTTAATTATTATGGCTTGGTTGGTTGAAAATCGAAAGTTTGGGGTAAAATTACAAAATTTTACTAGGAAAATATTCCATATCTAAGAATTTGGAACTATAGAAATAACCTCTAATATATATGGTAAAAGTGAGCTTAATCAAGGGTGGTTTAAAAATAAATAACTAAATGAATATTAGATGAGTTACTAAATTATGGAGTAGTAGTGTTTAATGTTATAGAACTTGTAAAAGTTCTCTTCTTAATGATGTTGGCTTGGTGAAAAGAAAAGAAAAGTTTTTATATTGAAAGGTGTATAATTAATCAATTGTCTTGTACATTATGTGAAATGCTAAGATATTAATGTGTAATTATTTTCATTCGTAATTATGAAAATATGTGGCATTTATAGTGATGTAATTAACTATGTATATCTTTAATACTACATTAAGACCTTTGCCACAGCCTATTCACCATCAAGCGAATTCCCTTGTACAAGTATGTATATGAGACTCTTGAGTTAGCCAAATATTCTATCGTATGAGACGGTTCTCTACAAGATTGAGATGACATGAAATTATATGATGGCATGACTCGTGTAGTCATGGATGACATGGCTTTTGTAGTCATGGTATGATGCTAAGAAATGACCAACATCATGCGAATGTACGGTAGTGTATTTATCCTCGCTAATGTAGAAGACACCCGTGATGGATAAGTTAAGAGGCGTGGTAAATTGGTATGTATGTTGCTATCACCCATGAGTTGGTGGTGACAATACCTTGTAAATTGAGATGGTCCTTGCTAGTGACAAATATGAAGTCGTATGTGTAAATTGAGGATATGTTATGTGATATTTGTGATATATAATAGGGTTAATACCACGAAAAACCCTAAATTGGTATACTTGTGACAAATTTACCTTCAGTTTATTTTCGTTAAATTTTACTATCAAATACCTACGTTTAAATGACACAAGACAGTTAACTGATGTGCAAGTTTTATGTTTTATCCTCTATTTATCACATGTATAACAGATTGTGATTTTTTTTGTAGTAATTCAATTTAATGAAACCTAATAGATGGCAAATTTGTCACAAATATACCAATTTGAGATTTTTAGTGATCAAAATATTAGTTTGCAGTAAATTTGTCATAGGTGTACCGGTTTGGGGTTTTCGATGGTTAAAAAATTAGTTTGTGATAAATTTGTCATAGATGTATCAGTTTTGGGTTTTTTATGATATTAACCATATATAATATGTCATCCACATGCACATGAGTGATTGATTTTATATAATATTTTTGTTGTTTCATCGACATTTCATAATTGGAAGGATAGAATCTCTATTCATGTATTATCATGCATGATTGTTTTGTACTACCTTCAACTCACAATTATTGTTGATACCAGATTGAGTGGTCAGTAAATCTTCTATCTTAAACTTAAAGATTTCAATTATTGAGTCTCAGCTCACTCCTTATTTTTCAAATATGTAGGAAGAATGTCCCACCGCCACCACTTTTTGGAGTTCCCATGCATTTTGATTATGTTTATGAAGATGCACTTGTACCTAGATCACCAGTAGTATATACTAAGTATACTTCCATTGTATGGGTCGACGTAGGACTTTTAAAGTGGATTCCCCATCATTTTGTCGCTTGGTATATGAACATCGAGGACGAGTTGGTTGGACCACGTAGAGGCTTTGATGGTCCTTCAGGGTTCGACGATGATGAGCTTATCAATGGGTGAAGTTATCAACCTTTAGTTGATGCTTCGATAGCGTACAGGTAGACTTTTGGGTTAGAAGTATAATGTTGTATTGTAAAACTGGTGTTAATGTATTAAAAGATGCATATGTATTTTATTAAACTTGTACTGGATTTTTATGAGTTCTTTAATATGCTTCTACGTGCTTTAATATTTATAAGTAATAATTGAAAAAGACACGTATCGTGCATGACTTTCTAAAACGTCACACAAAGTCTTCTTGTTGATGCTGCTATTAAATGATGGCCTCTATTCCAAATAGATATAAAAATTGCTTTCCTATATGGCGTTCTTCTTGAGGTAGTATATATGGAACTTCCTTAGCTTCAACTTTTGAATTAGACTTTCTAATATAGGAAAAATTATCAAAAAAGTCATAAACCTATTGCACTTGTGCCAATTTAATTATAAACTTTTAAATTTGGCCAATTCAGTCCTAAACCATTTTGCAATTTGCCAATTCAATCATTCCTGCTAATTTTAGCCATAAAATCACTAACGTGGACGAAATTGTTCTACATGGCATGGCCAGTGTTGACGTGTACAAGTTTTTATAATTTTTTTAAAAAAATTGAAATTTGAATTAATTTTTTAATTTTTGAATTTCTTCTTTCTTACTTTTCTTTCCTTGTGCTGACAAGGGTCAAGTGACCTTCTCGTGAAGGCCTTGCTCTCAACTGGCGGGACCGCGAAGACCTTGGGTGAGGCCATCACGCCCTTACCTGCGGCCTTGTGTTGTGGCCTTATTAGTCGTGAGTGAGAATCGCCGGTGACCCTCATAGGCATAATGAAAAAAAAAAGAGAAAAAAAAGAGAAAAGATTAAAAAAATCAATTTTTTTTTTAAATTGCAAAATTTGTTTGCTGTGATTTCTCGCTAAAATTGGTCGGAAGGACTAAATTGGCAAATTGTCTAAATGTTAATGACTGAATTGGCCAAATGAAAATGTTTATGATTGAATTTGCATAAGTATAATAAATTTAGGACTTTCTTGGTAATTTCCCTTCTAACACAGTTTGTGGGATTTGAACTTGTGACTCATGCACGGGAATACCCTTAAGCCCCAATTAATTTTCCTAACCCTAGGTGTTAATAATTTTTAAAAGTACTTTTAAATCGAACCAAATTAGTAAAAATGATTCGATTCGATTTAACGGATTGAATCGTTCTTTTTGTGTCACCCCTAATGATTCATTACTTGCAAGTCTTGTTGAAGAAGCTAAGCACGCAGCATGTCGCTTGCGACAATCATATAATCATGGAAGATAAAGCAATCATGTTCACATGCAAGAAAGTGAGGGTTTGGTATTGCCAAAAATAAAGAACGTGGGTTTGGGGAGTTGATACAAACTCGCACCTAACTTTAAAGAAAAAAATTGATGAATTCGAATTTGAAAATTGAATTAATAGGCTGATTTAAGGTTTTTGCGCTGCATTATACTACAATTATGACAATTCATATATATTTACCTTTTCAAATCTATCTATTCATTCCCAAACGAGGAAATACAAATGGTAATCTTGGTACTTACAATACAAATAGCTTTAGTTGGGCTGCTACTCTACGATCAAAACTAATTCTTTTCGAAACGATTTTGAGGATATCATTCTTTTTTCTAGGTCACGTCTCTAATCGTCTTTGCATATTTCATCATCTTACTTTTTGAAAACACAAGATGTTCTCATTATTTCGTCCTTTCAAATCCAGTCCAAATATTCGTATATTTACGAATCTTTCAGTAGATCTAATCCTGAAGTTTGAATCTTCCTCATTGGAGTTATCTTCATCTAATCTTGATGCGGGCACCTCCAGCAAACCCACTTCAGCAGCTCCTAACATGTTTGCGCCATCCGCAGATTCTCCACCCTTGGTCATTTCTTCTTCTCCTATTCATTATTCCACCCATGTAAGTCAACCTTCTATTTGGCTTTGTGATTTCCATTGGCATTGTACTATTGCTTCTTTTCACGAGCCTTGCACATATAGAGAAGCTCGTATTAATCATCTTTAGCAACAAGTAATGACATATGAGTTGCAAGCGTTAGACAAATCTCATACCTTGGGATTTGGTTAATTTGCTTCATGGAAAGTATAATATAGGTTGTAAATGGATGTATAAGATCAAAACTAAGGTAGATTATATGGTGGGATGTTATAAGCTCAACTGGTAGCAGAAGGCTATACTCAAGAGAATGTCATTGACTTTGACGAGACCTTTGTTTTAGTTGCATGTCTTACTTCTATTCGAAGTTTTCTTGTTATTGCTGCTATTAAGCGATGACCTTTGTTTGTAATAGATACAAAAAAATGCCTTTCTCAATGGCATTCTTCTTGAGGATGTACATGTCGTGACCTGCCATTCTCATGGTTTGAATGGCGTACGTCTAAATACGTTAAGTCTAGGTTGAAGACTTAACTTGAGCTCTCCCAAGCGTATACAATATCGCGACTTGTGGTTTAGGTTTTTAACCTACAAGTGATTTTTATCTAGGAGTCGTTACAAATCAATTTACGGTGGATTAATTAAACACCCAAGTAAAGCAATGAGAGAATTACCTTACTTTTACGAATGAGAGATTAAATAAGTTCAGAAATTTGGTTACACTATTTAAATAACTAGTGCCCTTTTGGTACCTTTTATCCTGCTCATTTCAGAAAAATATTTTATCAGGTAATTTGAATTGATTTTAGAACCTATCTCCTAACAAGCAAATTGATTAAGCAAGTGCACAATCATTAAAGATTAGCAGTCAACTAAATATGAAGCCGAGGGTTTTAACCCTAACTAGGGAGATTCGACACATGATAATTTATGCAATCATATACTAATTAGAAATAACATGTATAATGATCATACAACAGTAGTAAAAATAACATCCAAAATCCTACTGTATAGTCTTATAGGATTCTTCGATTTAGACATAATTATTAATAAAATAATTTGCATAGTTTAGAAAAATATTCAAAAATACTAATTTCTAAACTATTTCCTAATTTTAAAGAAAAAATGAATATTTTAAAAAATTATTTTCTTAATAAAATAATATAATATTAATATAATATTAAACTGAGTCAGGTCGGTGAATTCACATTGGGTTGGAATCGATCCATATGCGTTGACCTAGGTTGGATCTCCATATCTAAACCGGGTTAGGGTCAACCCAAGGCATTAACCCAGGTCTTGAACTAGATCTGGCTTGGTCCATTGGAAAAAGACAAAATAGGGTTGGTCGGATTAGTCTACAGGCTAGACTTGGGTCGACTCTAGCGTGTCTCAGGCACGCAAGGCCTATTGAAGGCCGAGGGTCAGCGTCTAGTTGGTCTCGCTTGGCCACTAGCTGCCCTCGCTTGGCCATTGGCTGGCTCGTTCTTTGGCACACCAGGCCGAAGAGGAGTCCATCTTACTAGCTACTAACTAGTCAGCCACAGTGGTCACCGATCGAGCCCCAATCGAGGCCTCTTGGGCCTAAGCATTGGTCGGGGCTTCGCCGGCTGCCCAGGCCAAATTTGGCCTAGTTTCTGCATTAAGAGGTCACCATAAAGCCGTCTCACGCCACCCAACTCCCCAGTTGACCACCAACTCACTAGCCGAGGACAAAAGCAAACGAATCTCATTCAGGCATTTTGTCGAATAATTAGTGTGCGCGACTGGAATAAGAAGAGGTTTCAGACCTCTTTCGGGGGTCAAACTTGCTTTAGCGGCCACAACTTGCTTCCGACGGCGAGTATGGACCAGAGGCAAGATCGGTATGGGTTGGGATTTGTACGAAATGGCCAGCATGAGTCCTAGCCAACTGGTGAACCAAAACAAGGGAAAATAGAGGTCCAAAGACTTACTGGTTGAGGACTCCGGCTCTGTCAATCGTTGATGGCGTAGGCTCAACGGGAAAGCTCCTGTGGCTTCGTCCTTCCACCTGCAAGCTAAATTCTCAATCTTTCTTGCTCAATCTCTCTTTTTCTTCTCTCTCTCTCTCTATTATGTTTTCTCTCTCTCTACGACCCGAGACTCTCTCTCTTCTTCTTTGGTCATTTTATGGCCAAGGGCCACTTGCTTATGCTCCATTAACTCTCCCTGTGATGGCCTGCACCGACCTACTTTGCGTCCTTGACTTTTGTGGCCATTTTAGGCCAGTGTAGGAAGGCCAGTTTTGCTCCTCTGCATCTCGATTTCCATGGCAACTGGGATAGGACGAGGAGAGAAGGAGAGCCCGGGAAAGGCGGAGGGGTGGGACTGGGCATCAAGGCCCTTAGCTGTGCTTCCCTACCCATCCACTTTGCTTGTTGAGGATAGCCAAGTAGCTCCACCATCCATGGATTCCATGGTTAGAAACCGGGGAAGATAGAGGAAGGAGGGAGGAAAGAGAGAGAGAGGGGTTGTGGTGGCTCCTACATAGGAGAAAGGAAAAGCTGGGCCGAGTTGGGCTAGACTTAGTCCAGCACGGAAGGGAAAAAAGGAAGAAGGCCGAATCGGGCGGATTCGATTTGATTTTTTAAAATTTTATAAAATTATATATATGTGTTCGAATAAACCCTAATAATGCGCAAAAATATCTAATGTCTATATGCAATGCTGATAAATATTAAATATTTTTGTTTTAGGAATTAAGGACATTAACCCCTAACTTTTTGCATAGTTAATTGGGCAGTTAAAAATAAATGTCAACAGATGCCTCTATTTGAATGTGAGCTCGCAAAAATTTCATTTAAAGATAAAATGACACCCAAATTTGGCCCGTGCATGTTCAATGAACGTTATTTTTGGTAGGACCATGGGTCTCATTTTTTTATGATGCGATATAAGATGATGCATACTAAAGCAAATAAAAACATACCTGAAGTTACTTACCTTGCCAGGAGGGTAGACTAATTTCAAATAGTTGGTATTATGTGTCGAGGACCCGCTAAGAACCGAACCTATCTTCGGTCACCTTGACGGAGGAAATCGTCTATCTAAGACCCGAACCTATCTTCGGTCGCATTGACAAGATTTCTTCTGCCTAGGACCCGAATCTATCTTTGGTCGTCTTGACAAGATTTCGTTTGTCTAGGACCCAAACTTATCTTCAGTCACCTTAACAGGATTTACTTTGTCAAAGTACCATAATCTTGTTAGAGGTACTTGAAAAAGCTTGACCTGAACAGAATGAGTAATCCCTTATATGGTGATTACTTGACAAAGTACTTGGATCTTGCTTGGGGAACTTGAAATGACTTGACCGACAAATGTCTGGGTCGGTCCAAAGCGTCTAAGAGCTTGGTGAACAAAGGGAATTAACTCGAACGTTCGATTTTGTCTGTTTAGTACCTGAATCTTTATTCGGGAGCACCATAGGGCAATGAAAATACCTGCTTAGTCCCCAAAACTTTCTTCGAGCGCACCACAAGGCAATTAAAGTGTTGCTTAGTCCCCAAAGCCTTTCTTCGGGTGCACCACAGGGCGATTAAAATGCCTGCTTAGTATTTGAAACTTTTCTTCATACACACTGCAAGGCGATTAAAATGGCATGCTTAGTCCTTGAAACTTTCTTTGAGCCCACCACAGGGTGATTAAAGTGCTTGCTTAGTTCCCGAAGCCTTTCTTCAGGCGCACCACAGGGCTATTAAAGTGCCTGTTTAGTAGCCAAAACGTTTCTTCAGACATACCACATGGCGATTAAAGTGCATGTTTAGTATTTGAAGCTTTTCTTCAGATGCACCATAGGGAAATGAAAGTGTCTATTTAGTATAAGAAATTTTTCTTCAGATGCACCACATGATGAATAAAGTGCCTGTTTAGGCCCCTAAACTTTCTTTGGGCGCACCACTGGGCGATGAAATTACTCAAAGGAAATACCTGGCTTGTATCTCTAATCCTTGAGGGCATGTCTTATGTTGGACATGTTTATGGGGTTTCTTACTCGAAGGTTTAATGGTTTGCCTGGTAGGTCCTCGCTAGCAAGTTTTGAAGAGACTCAAATAATGAGCATATAGGGGTCCTCGCCTGAGGATTTGATGATTTGCCTAGTGGGTCTTCACTAGTAGGTTTTGGGGTCCTCACATAAGGATTTGATGGTTTGCTTGATGGATCCTCGCCAAATAGTCTTGGAAAGACTCAAATAATGAGCATCTGTGGGTCCTCGCTCGAGATTTGATGAATCATTTGTTGAATAATCGACCTTTCTCGGTACACATCATTGGGGATAGTAAAAATGGCTCTTCCAATGCCCCAATTTTCGCATTGTACCACTGGGAGTAAGAAAGACTCTGAGATACAAACAAATGTTGTGACAACACTTGGGGAACAAAAGCGCCAATTTGGTATTTGAACTTCTTCTAGGGTACCCTACTAGAGAATAAGAAGGGACTCTGAGTCATTAAAGGATGTCAGGTCAATAAGGGGACACTGGCTATAGAAATAGTCATGTCGACCCTGTTGGGGGCACTCTAGGCTGCGGAAGTCGTGTCCATGAGAGGAGGACTCCAGGCTACCAGGGCACACTGTGTCCGTTGAAGGGGAAGAATATTTGAGGGTTTTTGGGACATCTTTGAAGACACTCAAAGGTCAGACACTCTTTGAGTCTTTGAGGATATTTTACCTATTAGAGACAATTAGAGCAAATATATATGCATTCATCAACGATATAGGCAAACTAAGCTATTCTAGATTGTGCATTTTGAAAGCTCATGCATGATGATTTTGCCATATTTACATCACCAAATATCCGCCGAGGGTAATTATCAATTGAGATAATTTTTGCTCACAAGATAGATTTCTCAATATGTTGAACGATGGACTTTCAGTTAGAACGAACTTTCCACTCGCTCTCATTGAACAAGGTTGTTTGTCTCGATATCAATGCGGGAGCATTGAAAACACTCAATTTGATTGTCATTACATCAGTAAGGGTCTGAATTTTCTCGCAAGCGGTACAATCCTACTAATCACAGAGGTCTTTATCAGGATCGTAATGTAGGCTTGATCAATGGCTTAAGAAAGGAGACTGTTCGAGTCAAGGCCATGAAAGAAAATACTTCGCAATCATCTTTGGATTTACAAGTCAAGAACCCTGCAAAATGAGATAGAACTAGTCTTGCTCACACTTCCTTGAGCGATGTTTGTAAAGATTTGAAACTCTACGTTAATTTAGGTGCCATAGTGAAAAGAGACTTCATGAGGGACGTAATGCAGGCTTGGTTCGTAGGTTCAGAAACGAAAGGATAGTTAGACTAAAAAATATGTGTATAATGGGCGAGAGTTGGTGATCAGTTTGGCATAGTCACCAGTCTTCCTCTTCACCATCGAGATCTTCTTTACTAAAAAATATGTGTATTGGGGATGACTTTTGCCTTGCCTTGGTTTGGGAGATGATCGCCAACTAAGTTTGTACGAAACGAAACTATAGGCTTAATTGGGTTAGCAAGGGATATAAGTGTGTGGGATAGAAGAAAATCTGCTATTCATCATCCTATGGCACTTAAATCATCATGAGAGTTCACCTGTAGTAATAACACTTGAAGATTGATGCAAGTGAAAGCTAGAAAACTTCTATCCATTTTTCTTACCTCATGTTGTTGACTTACCTCGTGTTGCCCCAATGTGAGGTAGTTTTTGACAAAGGTAATTTGAAAGGAACCTTCAGGTATATATTCTCAAAATGGTTAAGCAAAGGATCACCGGTAGTGTATAGAGCAGAGAAATGAACTGCCTCTTATCACTTTGGCTACCGTACTTTATGCAAGAAATCTATTTACCTTGCAGACAAGGAATCTTTTCACTCGTCTCGCTGGGGATCACTACATGAGGATGTGTATGGACCAAGGATTGCCTTTCATCATCCTGACACATCTCATTTAGCATACCCGATTAGTTTGACACAATTTGTCAAATTTTCATCTCGATAAATTTTCACATGGAATTGAAGAATTAAACAGGTAAAATTATTGTGTAAAATTCTTTTCCAAAAGACATGCGATGCATTTGAGGGGAGGATTAAGCATATATTTGTTTTAAATTGCTTTCTCTTTCTTTGATTCTTTTTACTCTTATGAAAAGAGTTTAAAGGGAATAGAGATACTTACCTGTGCTACAATGGCGAGGTAAACTTACAAGGTAATAAGATAGACCATGTTAATGAACGGCTCTTTGAGGGACAATACAACATTACCCTTTGTATCTTCCTTCATTTGTTTAAGCTATTGACTCCTTGAGCTTTTATCGAATGTTGACAATTCCTGTTGAGAATAGCATGAGCTTATGTTAGCAATGAAAAGATTGAGGGTACATTGAGAACGATACCAAATTACCCTTTATCCATTTTGCCTTCAAATCTAGCAGAGTCTTTTCTTTTGAAACTCCTTCCTAGTTGGTCTTAAAGCTTGAATAAAATCCTTTGTAGCTAAGGGTTCTCCCAACTAGAGAGTCTTATTCTCGACGCATGTTGTGGCAATGGAGTTCCGGTATGTTGAAGAACTTCTTGAGAGTCATATGATTCCTAACTGCGCAATGCATATGCAATTTGCTTGCGTGGAGATCTTCGCAACAAAGCTAATATTGACTTTAAATGTTTTCAACTGATATGAGCGTCATAATCTTTTCTGATGACTACTGTCGAGACTTCCATAACTGCTAGGATTAGGATCGGTGCTATCATGTTATATGCAAAGTCCTTTCCAGCTACTTGTGCTGGACCTTTACTTAAATTCGTCTTATATAAAAGGAAATAATATGTTATTTATACTCTAAAGTGGATGAACTTTAGGAATGAAACACACCATTTTTTAAGGATGAGAGGATTCTGACATTCCCTGTCCCCTAGTCTACTCTTACAATTAAGTGCTCCATTTCATCTTGAAGGTTGGATGATCTTCCCCTCGATTGCCCTAATTGGATTAGTCAATCCGTTATCACTACTATGATCTGATGTGCTCTTCAGTTTGTCACCATCCTTGGGACTTGATGTGTCATTTCCAAATGTCCCTTTGTAATAACAAATCAAAGCGAGTGAGTTAGAAAAACAAATCGGGCTATGAGCATGCACGTCTTTCTACCACCATTCTTTCTCCAGTTCTTTTGAAAATCAATAAAACGTTTGTTTTATTTTCAAAAGTTTAGAAACAAGAAAGCATGAGAAAGCTCGGGCCTCAGAATACTTTCCTTTACATTGCTGGATATCATCAACGGGCCGGTTTGGGATACGTCCTCATGCCCTCAAAACACTGTCATTATTAACTTTTTACAACAAGTGGATTTACAATCTCAGAAGAGAGGGAGTTTCTAGAAGATATTTCTTCCAACAGAAATGACGCTAAGAAAAAACAAGATACAAGAATGGCCCCTTTTCAAGGGCCCATGCAAAAAAGGGGCAAAAGGAGTTCTACTTAAGTGGGCTTGCACCCATTCCCTTAGCCGATTTGAAATGAGAAAGCTTTATTATCTAGCAAACTCTAGATTTGGCACTTAAGAGTGTAGCACTCATCAGTCAAATGCCCCACCTCACCTATATGATAGTCACACTTCTTTGACGGATCGTAGTTCAAAAATTCTTCAGGATTATGACGCTTCGGCTTGGTAAAGAGTAAGTTCTTTTTTTGGAGAATTGCCAGAACCTGAGATGGGGATTCGAGAAGTGGAGTGAACTACCTTTTGTTACTTCGCCTTTAGGGCAACTGGCAGCTTGAAGCCGGCTGTTGTCCACCACTCATATGAATTGTCAGGGGAGGACAAGTGTTCTAGGTGTATGTGAAATCCACGTCTGCCAAAAGGTCATTCTCCTTTTTTGCGCCAAGTCTCTTACTTGTGGAGGTGGAGTTAGTGAACCACCCTTTGCGTAATCCCATCTCGATGCATTTGTCTACCGAAACGAGTTGATTAAGTGACTCAACAATGACACCAGTCAATCGGTGTCTATATTCATAGGGAAGAGACTAGGAAGCTCTGGGATAGTCTAAATGGCATACTCCTTGAATGATTCATTCTTCTTTTTTTAGTACATTCAAGATTGTCACGAGAGCAGGTGATGTCGAGGTTGAATTGGTATTGCTTGGTGAATGCATGAGCGACTTCATCCCAAGATTCAAGGGCATTTATAGTCTTTGACATATACTATGTCAACGTTGGCAATGTCAAGCTTGCTTGCAAAGACTGGATTATGATGGGCTCATTATCAACATACTGGGTTATTTTCACATGGTACATGTGTAAGTGGGACTTAGGGCAAGAGATGCAATTATATTTCTCGAATTTTGGTATTTTGAACTTTTTTGGCACTTTGTTCCTTTTGTACACAGACGGATCAACTGGGAGAGAATTATGTGGGCCCTGTAACTGCTTTAACATCTCCTCAACTTTCGTGAGGCTTTGTCATGTTCCATCATTGGCGCACTCATGGGCTTAGCCTTCTCGATCACAAGCAGCAGTGGATCCTCTTCTAGCACGGGCATCTTGCAGTTACTGGCCGTGGCTTGGTCATTGCCAGTGGAAGAATGCAATAGCTCCACCTCAATTGATGTAGGTGTGGGAGTGAGTTTTCCTCATATGGACTCCACCTGCTTCGTGAGATTTTAGATTGTGTTAAGGACTAGCTTCATTTCATTTTATATGTTAGTGAGAAGGTCGAGCGCTGTCCTTAGCTATTTTTTCTTGGCGAATAGGTATAGTTCATAACTACCTAGTCAAGAAGTAGCAATGAATGAGTATAAGACCTCATTAAGTGTCAATCCATGATTTAGTCTAGTACTATATTTTCATACTCCGTTTAGTCAAGTACTTTTCCCCTTCTTGCAAAATTAAGAGATGCAAAAAGTTTTGTTTTTTAACAATGAGAAATCGCGTGGAAAACAATAATTTATAATGTGCTTATGAAAAAAAGGCATAAATTAAAAGTAAATATTCTAAAAAAGTTTTAGTGATTCTTTCTTCCAAAATGACCATGGTATTAATCCATAACTAACATAGACTAATCATGGACTGATTAGGACATACAAAAATAAGTAAATTGCAAAGTGCAGGAATAGAAAACTTACTTTATCGGGAATCATGGCAATCACAGAAACATACCCATGGAATGTGAGGATTAGTTTCTGTCTAGACAACTTTAGCAAAGTGAAGTTAAAAGGATGTCTGACCGTCACAATCTTGCATTGGTGTTAGGTCCTTCCAACCTTGGCCAAAAAACAAAAATACTTATAAATTCAATTTTTTAAAAAATAAAAATAAAATAAAAATAAAAATAAAAATAAAGAAAAGAAAAAAGAAAAAGAAAAATTATTAAAAGGAGTTCACCGAGAAAAATCAAATTAGATTTTTCATATCAAACAGTGGAAAATGTTTTCAAGTTTCAGCCAAGTATCATAAAATATTTTCATTTTCCAGAAAAGTAATTACTGGAAAACATTTTTCGCAAAACAAATGGAGTGTCATTTATTTTGAAAAAAAGTATAAAAGTTGTCAACTAAATTTGAATTGCATGGAAGTATTTTAGCAATATAATTTTTTGTTAAATCATAAGAAATAAATTTTCTTAGATTGATTAAATATGAAAGCATTTTAGTAATATGGGTTGGGTATGAGTTGAGAAACTTACATTACAAATAAATAATTCATAAACGGATTAATGGGTCAATTTGGATAGGATAATTTATGGTCCGACCCATCCATTTGACAGGCCTAATTTCTAGCAAGTCTTCCATTGAAAAAGCCAAGGACTCAGCATGTGGCTTGCGACAATCATCTAAGCATGGAAGATAAAGCACGAATGTTCACATGCAAGAAAGTGAGGGTTTGGTACTGCAAAAAATAAAGAACGTGGGGATGGGGAGTTGGGACAAACTCGCACCTAACTTTAAAGAAAAATAAAAAATATATAATTATGAATTTGAAGTAAGGTTTTCGCACTGCATAACTCTACAATTATGGCAATCCATATCTATCTATTCATTTCGAAACAAGAATACTAAAAACTATTCTTCTGTGCAAAAGCAGATGGCTGTTCGTCTTCCTTCTTTTCGTGCCGCAGTCACACCATCTCTCAAGCGGAGTGTGTCGCAGCCTTCACCGATTAGAGCTCACAGATTCAAAGAAGAAGAAGGTAAACGTTCGCGCTAGAGTCTTTGCTCTGCTACACATCAATATAGTCGAAATTCAAATAACTTTTCACGATATTTATCGTCTTGTTTTGTTGAAATATACAATCTATCATATAGTCTTTGCTTGCCGAAACACATTAAAAAAGATCATTAAGTGCGCAACTGCAAGTGCTTGTACATGATGATGTCTTGGCATGGATCCAGGAAGATCATCATCCAGCAATCTAGTCGATGCGAAGTTGAGCGTCTTGAGAAAGAGGATCGATGAAGCGAAGACAAAGGAGAGACTGAAGAGGTGTTGCAGAAGCAAGATTGGGTGGAACTACGCCAAGTCCGGATGCTATTCCATATATAGGCGGAGAAATGACGCAGAGAGGTCGGAGTTCTTTGAACTCGCACTCTTAGTTTGCGGAAATATCGGCCTAACAAACATTGCTTGTGCATTCTTCCTTTGCTTAGCTTCCGTATTTATACATCTGAGTCAACTTCATGACCATTTCTTTTAGATCTCTCTGTGTCTCTATCTCTCTCTTCTAGCAATTTCTCAGTGTTCAGTTTCTTTGGTGCTAAACTTGATATCCATGTAGCGTTCTTAGTATATCTGTAAAAGCCCTATTTGATTTAAATTATATGCACTTCAAATCCAAACATATATTATTTAGTGAGACACTTATGAAAAAAGTCATAATGTGCCAATTCAGTCATAAACATTTCAATTGTGCAAATTTATTCCTAAACATTTTCACATTTTGCCAATTGAGTTCATCTGACTAATTTTGACTGAAAATCGCTAACATGGATGTCGGTCGTACTACATGTCACGACCAACGTTAACGTCGACATTTTAAATAATAGTTTGATAATTTTTTAATTTTTATAATTTTTTGGTTTCTTCTTCTTTTTTGCTTTGGACTGAGGGTTGGCCGACCCTTGCTGGCCACAGGCGAGGGCCAACAACTCTTGCCAACAATGGATGAGGGCATTGCGGTCCTCGTCGGCTAAAGGAAGGGCTCACCACCCCCCCCCCCTCGCTAGATTTGGGCTAGATGAGGGTGCTGTTAGTGATTTTCGGCAAAATTAACTGGGAGAACTATATTCGAATTTTGTGTAAATGTTTGAGATTAAATTTAAAATATCGCAAAATTTTAGTATTAATTTGGCATCCATACAATATGTTAAGAATTGATTAGATAATTTTCCCTTGTATATGATAAATACTAGAAATGGAAACAAATCATCTAATATCCAAAAATAAAAATTTTCTAAAATAAAGTAAGATACGGAAATAAACAATAAATATAATCTTTTGAAATATAAGCAATGCGGCGAGCAATAGATAAATACGGATTCAAAGATCTGCAAAGATGCACTCGAGCGCACACGCTCACATGCCTAACTCTAGGGAGAAATCTCTTTTTCCGTATGCTGTAAAATATGACGAAAGTTATCTGATATATAGAAAAGGATCAAATAAATACCTTGCTAACCCTTGATGACACTAGAAAATCCGAAAATAACCTTAAGCAGTAAAGAATTGTAAAATAAAAAAAAGTCTAAAATAATGCAGAAAAATTACATAAAAATAGAAAAGTGCCCCGAAAAACACCTCAAGATGGATTTTGAGGTCCGAAACCACTACAAATCGGCAACCGAATTTGGCCCCAGCATAGTTCTACATGCTTTTCGAATTGATATTATGGGCCGTGTAATCTTTTCTAGATGGAAAGTAACGTCGAAAACTAGTCCTCAAGTTATTTGGAGGATCCCGAGTATAATGGCTCAATATCTAAAATAATACTGATAGACATCATCAACTGAAGATATACTCATAGAACCTGGAAGATCAATGACGTAGACATTATCGTTCATTCGCTTCTTGATGTTTTACGTCGTGTACTTCTTCGGTGGCAGCTTGCCATACTAACCAACCGAAAACCATTCTTTCCGCAAGAAAACCATCATGTCTTTCTCCTTCAGCAAAAAGTTCTAAACATATTGCTCTTTTACTAATTCAGTTCAAAACCTTTTAATTGTACCAATTGAGTTAATCCGGCCAATTTTGATTGTAAATCATTGACGTGGACACCGGCCGTCCTACGTGGCATCATAGGTGCTGACATGGATAATTTTTTTATATAATATTTTAATATTTTTTTGAATTTATTATTTATTTCCTTTTTCTTTTCTTTTTCTTTTTTTTTTCTTTCTTCCTCTAGCCAGTGAGGTTAATCTTGCTAACCTTTGGTGAAGCTCGCCTAGTGACAACAAGGTTGGCCTTGCCGTGGCTGGGCGAGGCCAGGCTGGGCAAGGCTCGCCCTACCTAGTGGCCAGCAGGGATGAGCTTCGCTAGAGGCTGGTAAGGTCGACCTCGCCGACCCTTGCCTTTGGCCAGTCCAGCGACCACCCAGAGGAAGAAAGGAAGAAAGAGAAAGGAAAAAAAAGGGAAAAAAATTTAAAAAAATATTATTAAAAATTATTCACGTTAACACTATCGATGCCATGTAGGATGGCTAGTATCCACATCGGTAATTTTCGGCCAAAATTGGGCAGATGGACTCAATTGGCAAAAACTAAAAAGGTTTAGAACTTAATTGGCACAACTAAAAAGTTTAAGACTGAATTGATAAAAGTGCAAAAATTTTAGGAGTTAGACAATTTTCTCTACTTTCTTCTGACGGTGATGATGGTGCAGCTTATGCTTAGCGGTAGCTCTGTCTAGTCTTTGCTTAACAGCCTCTTGAGTCGACTGTACTGTGTTGCCAAAATTTGAGTTTCTAGCCTTTTCTCAATTGACATATGACGCATATGCAAGTAAAGCACATGACGGGGACATTTCCCATGGACAACACAGAAAGGAGACTTCTCTCTGGGTGAATCAGCCGTACTGTTATATACAAACTCCGCCAGAGCTAATGCCAAGTCCCACTGTTTTGCCCACTGTTTCCATCTCTCCCCACAAATACCAGGGATTAATTTTCCTAGAAACCGGTTAACGGCTTGTGTCTGATTTTTGTCAATTGATTTAGTATGGAAGCATAATATCGTGCTCTTACTAATATGACATCACGATGATTACTAAAAGACATGAGAGTCCGTTGTAATAGCGAGACGGTTATTTAGCGTGACAAGTGCTATTCAAATAGAATATAATGTTGTTTTTCAGAGCACACCAAACACATCAAAATAAATTGTTATTTCAACGATAATCACATCCTTCATGGTATTGTTTGTCTTGTCTCAACTTCATTGGTTGAATAGACAACTGATGTCTTCATTAAAGGCATGTCTACTCGGGCGGTTTTTGAATCTTTTCTCCAAAGTTTAGTTGAATTGTACAATGTCAACTTGAGTATGAAAGGATGTTAGAGACAATTAGAAGATAATTAGGAGATTTTTTAGTATCTTAATTGATTCTCAATATCTCTAAAGATTGTATATTATTTCCCTTGATTATCCATATCTTTAGTTGATTGCGATTGATTTTGTAATATCTTGTTATAATAGACAGTAATCTTGTAAAACCTATAAATACCTATTCTTCATTATAGAATAGACAGAAATTATAGAATCCTCATTTCAGCAAATTCTTATCTAAACGAATCATAAAAAGTGGTTTGGATCGGTCTGTGAATCATTTTTTGTTTTGGTTTGCGAAAAAAGTTATTTTTTTTTCAAATAATCTAAGAGTACGAGCGTAGAGTCTTGACTACATGGAGAAACATAAAACACATTACAAACTCCTTGAACTTGTGGAGTCCCAAAGCAGTTTTACAAGTAGTTAATGGATTTGAGCTAATGGCGCCCCAAACAATTGTCCCAACCCTGGTTTAAAACTAGTTTAAGAAAAGTACTTTTAAATCGAACCGAACCACCAAAAATGGTTTGATTCAATTTGGGGTAACAGTTTGAACCCTTTTTATTAGTCACCCCTAATTATTTTTTACTAGCAAGTCTTTTGTGGAGGAAGCTAAGCACGCGACATGGTGCTTGTGGCAATTATATAAGCAAAAGACATGATCTCACAAATTTTTTTTTGGGTATGAAAAACAGCTAAAACCGAATACAAAAATTTAACATCATAAATCTACCACCTCTATTTTATCACCTAATAAAACGTGAAGTAACTCTCTAGGAGGTAGTAAAAAGAATCTAGTATCAAAGCACTTATTAATTCTGAGATTAGCAAGATAGTCAGCGGAGCAATTTCTTTCCCAAAAGTTATGCTGCACGTTAAATTTAAAGTGAGAGCACAATAGTCTTTTGATATCTTTAAGCAAAGTAGGGCAACATTATCAATCTAAGCTTTGGACTAAAAAGATTAGTGATGGCTTTGGGGTCAATCTCAATGACGATCTCATGAAAACCAAGTTGTTTTGAGAAGTTGGGTTCCAACCACAAAGCCCAAGGTTCTGCTTGTGTCGTGAAACATCTTCCTATGAATGTGGCAAAAGCACCAAGCCAGTCACCCCCTTCATTTCTAAATAAGCCCCACGCACTAGCAACTCTTGGGTTGCCTTTACAGACTAGTATTCAGTTTAATCCACTCGGAAGGTGGAGGACTCCTTCTTACCAAAATCGGAGAAGTGCATGATTCACTTATCGTCGAGTTATTCACAAACGAAACTTTAATGATTTTCTTTGTGTATGATTAGATTACTTATATCAGATTCGAAGAGAAAACAAAGTTGTCATGGAAAAATGACTTGTTTCTCCATTGCCAAAAATCCATGTACTCCAAAAATTATGCTCCAATCATGATGAAAATTCGATTGCCCTTTTCTAGTGAGATTTCAATTCAACCATTGCGACAAATTCATTTAGAATAATTCTTCCAAATATTGTTGTGGGGAAAACTCAAGTCATATCCTCGGATAATTGGATAATCCTTTAAAATATGTAAAGTTGTTTCCACATGAGACTCACATCTCAAGCAATACGGATTTCCTCCCAAGTTGGGAGAGGTCTTCAATTCAATAGTTAATAGTCTCTTATAAGCGGCCAGCCAGAAGAAAGTTCTATCTCGTTGAGGTCCCTTCCACTTTCAAATAGTGAACCATTACCATCAAAATCATGATTTTTGCCCCATTCATTACCTCACACGTTGACTTAACATAGAAAGACCTGCTTCAAGTACCCTCCCACAAGATTATCTTCCCCATTAGAGGTTAAAAGAGATTTGATAGCTCTAGTGCGAAAGACTATATATTTTGGTATGATTCCCTGAAATATCCGAAAATTACAATTTCCGTTCAGCACATAATCGCAAATTTTATGTCCATCTCAGAAGGAGATAGTTGGGTACTAACAATATTATAGAGCGACTCCATACCTGGAATTCATCCATATGTCCAAAACCTAACACATTTTCCATTTCCCAAACTCTACAAAGCTCATTCCTGTTAGGCCGACGATACATTCTCAATCACCTGCCGCAAGATCGAGTCACCGGGTGGTTTAGCATAAAATAGTTCTCTGTGAACAATATTTAGCCGTCAGAATGTGTGCCCAGAGATTATTGAGTTGCGTCTTGAGGCCCCAGGCTAGCTTCATCATAAACCCTTGATTGGTCAGTTTAAGAGATCGAAAACCAAGACCACGATATTTCTTAGGTTTGTAGATGGACTGCCAATTAAGGAGGTCAATTGGACGTTTGTCCCTTGTGTCTCCCCATATGAAAGCATGGCAATTCTTTTCAATCTCTTTATAAACTTGAGTTGGAACTTTATTGCACTGCATGTAATACATAGGGATAGAGATAACTTCAGACTAGACTAATGTAATTCGACCCGCCATTAATAAGCTTTCAAATCTCCATCCACTAAGCCTTTTATTCATCATTGCTAATAAATATCGAAAAGCCTTAAAGAAGTTCTTCCATGAATCAAAGGCACTTCCAGATATTTGCCTAGCTCTGCACATACACAAAACCAGAAATCTCGTTGAAATTACATTTCAACCCCAGAGAAGTATTCTTTGAACAGAAAATTTTAATTTTAGCTTTGTTCACAATCTGGCCTGATCTATTGCAAAAATCACGTAAATATTCCATGATGACATTCATTTGATCCCTTGAAACTCTGCCATTAACAGGAGATCATCCGAAACACATTAGATAAGAAATTCATGGTCCACTCCTTCGAAAGCAAAAATGTTTCCATCATTTTGAAATTACTACATCATTAATAAGGTGAGATAACCTTTCATTGCATAACACAAAGATGTATGTAATGTTGCAATTATGATTATGCCTCCGCACTCCTTAGTCTTGCCGTAACGCATGGAAGATAAAGCAAGCACAAGTTTACTTTACATGCATCAAAGTCAGGGTTGGGTTTCGGCCAAAAAAAAAAAGTCGGGGTTGGGTATTGCCAAAGATAAAGAACATGAGGGTGGGGATTGTTAGTGGTCTGCCCTAGGAATCAATCAATGTTGATACTCTAATATTAGTTGTGGATTAGGTTGTGTCGGAAAAATTGACCTTCACTATATACTTAGGTAGTCATAATGTCTTACTAGAGACCGCTTATGACTTGTAGGCCAAAAGGGTTTTGAGCACATTGTTAATGTTTAGTGAATCTACAGGGTCGCACACAATAGCAAATGGACTTAATATTTTCTATGCGCCTTAATCTACTTAAGAAGTAGATTTCAATTTATTCTTTTATTTAAATTATCTATACGGTCGTGTGCGTTATGAGATAACGATTAAACGTACGATTAAAGGTGGATGATTTAGTGGGCCCAAATTGCCCGACCCACTTCTTTTAATTCCGCTGGATAATGAGGTTGTATAAATAAATAGAGAATTGTTCTCTGTCTAAGGTTTTTTCGACAGAGTATTGAAAATCAAAAGGCATTCAAGAAAAAGGAACTTCAAGATCTTTCGCTAGCTTGTGGATCGTTGGAGAATTCCGTTCATGTGTGTGGATATCGGTAGAAACGCAATACTTGGGGCGCTAATCCAGACACAATCAGTTGCCGATTTATCTTCAATTTGCAAAAGGTACGTTTCGAAATTCCTTTTCGATTTCAATATACACATGGATCCTCTCTAGGGTTTTATATTCCGCTGCGTTGTTTTTTGTTGATGAATCCTACAGTGGTATCGGAGCAACTTGTGATATATTGAAGTTGAATCGGAAACCCTAATTGTTGATACAAATGATGTATGCTTGAAGAGTCTAAATTAGGGTTAGATGAATTTGAAATATAAATTGATGTGATCAATTGAGAAGGAACAAAGCAGGGATGGGTCGATCATGTTCCGATCGTGCCTGGGCTATTGCCCGAGATGGGGCCGGCGTTGCGCTTGGGCCCATTGCCCGAGGCGAAGGTGGCGTCGCGCCTGGGCTTGTTGCCCAAGGCTAAGATGGCGGGCGGAGATGGCGGCACACCAAGTCAGCCAGTGCGTCGCGGCGCTCGGCCGGATGGGCACGGCGAGGGCACAGGAGGTGGCAGCGACGGATAGTCTCCCGAGAACACAGAATTGAGAATTCTGTCTAGCTTTGAGAATTGAGAATTCTGACAGCGAGACCACCGCAAGGGGCTCTGCCCCTTGACCCCGCGAGGGGTGCTGCCCTCGACCCTGTAAGGGGGCACAGCCCCCTTAACCCGTGCATGGAATTGGTCGTTCCCATATGATTGATGTACCTTTATTATTACAAGTGATGTTTCGTTTATGTTTATCACATGCATACATTCATCGCTAAATAAACATTAAGAGTCCCTAATAAAATTAAGTAATAATATGATGCCTTTCCAATCATACACCTATTAAGACTTGAATCGTCAATAGATGGGCCTGCCAAAGCAGGTTGTCTTTAACTATTTGAGTAAAATAGGATGAATAATGGTTATCCATAAGTCAAGATTGGTTTACTTAACAAGGCTATCAAAACGGTTTTGGGTCTTGAGGCATAGTGTTGGGGGATAAGATATGATATGTCAACCCTAACAACCAAGAGTTGTATTCGATACAATTGACAAAGAGTTGTCTACCTAAATAACTTAGTTTTGAGCAGTAAGCCAAAGTTTACTCGAGTCTTGGTAAAATATGGATCTTGGTTCACTATACTTATTGGGACACATATTATAAAAGTATACTGAGAGTTTATTATAAATAATATTAATGAATAATTCACTTTGCATATTTGTTGTAGATAATGGCAAATAGCTATGCATCATACTTTTCATTGCGATCTGTCCTTGAGAAAGACAAATTGAATGGTTCAAACTTTTTGGATTGGTATAGAAGCTTGAGAATTGTTCTCAAGCAGGAGAAAAAGGATTATGTCCTGGAGAAACCACTGCCGGGAAGGGCCGGCGGTGGTGGACGCAATGGTCGGCGAGGGTCGCTGCCCCTGGTCGGGGCCCGACGACCCTCGCCTCGCTAGGATCCGGTGAGGTGCGACCTTGCCCAGTGAAGGCGAGGCGAGACCTCGCTGTCGCCTGGGTCAAGACGGCGAGGCACGACCTCACCCAGCGAAGGCGAGGCCGCGCCTCACCGTCGCGACCCAGGCGACGGCGAGGCGAGGGTCGCCGAGCCCCAGCCAAGGGCCGGCGACCCTCGCCGGCCACTGCGCCCACCACTGCCAGCCCTTCCCAGCGATGGTGGCGACCCAGGTAGTAGCGGCGAGGGCTCCCTCACCGCTGCTGCAAGATTTTTTTAAAAGTTTTTAATTTTTAATATAATATAATATATTTTTTTTAAAAAAAAGTACACGTCAGTAGGCTAAACGGCGTCGTTTTTTTGTTTTTAATGCTAACTGGACCTCTCCGGCAAGCCGTGGATCCCTCCGGCGAGCCGTGTCAGCGCCATATTGGATTTCTGGCTAGCCACGTCAGTATTGGCACTAAAATGATAGTTTTTTTTTAAAAGTTGACACCAAAGTGATCTGAAAAAAAGTTATGACACCAAAGTGATCGTCGTACACAAGTTATGGCACTTGTGGTGTACTTTTGCCACCTTTATTCATGCAGAATTCATTTAACAGTTTCGAGCAAAACTCCATACTACTATCAGTCCACACCTGCTTGATCGTTTTATCAGTCTCCTTTTCTATCAAAGCTTTTAAGTGCCTAATCTTGACAACAGCATCAAATTTGTGCCTTAGCACAAACACCTAAGTCTTCCTCGATTAGTCATCAATAACTGTTAGCATAAATTTAGCACTCTTCCTTGAAGGAAACCGCTACAACCTGCAAACATCCAAGTGAATTAATTCTGCGATATCCATGGTTTCTCTGACAACCGTACTAAACTGCACTTTCCGCCGTTGATCTAAATCACAACACCTGCATAACAAATTTCTTTCACTTAGAACCTTTAGGCTTCTCTTGCTAATGTGCCCCAAATGCATATGCCACAATTCAAACTCTCGAACCGATGCATCCGACGTCTCCGCAGCGAATTCCGTCACTGTCTCACCTTGAAGCTCATATAGGCCATTATGCTTGATTCTTTTCATTATCACCAGGGCACCTTTAACAACTTTTAGAACTACATATTTTGAAGAATACCGACACCCAGCTGAATCTAAGACACTCAAGGAAATTAGATTTTTCTTCAACCCTGGAACATGCCTCACTCCAGTCAATGTCCACACAATACCATCATGCATTCTGATTCTAACATCACCAACACCTATAACATTGCATTCAGCGTTGTTCCCCAACTACACTTTACTACTATCCATGCACTGATAAGTAGTAAACCAATTCATGTTTGGTGTAGCGTGAAAAAAACAATCAGAATCCATAATCCATCCATCAAATGATGAATCATTCGTGACAGACAAGACATAATCAGCATTATCCGAATTACTGTCTGCTATAGCAGCAACATCATCCGCAGATTCAACTCTAATTCCCTTACCCTTGTCTTTTTCAGCTTAAGGCAATCCCTTCTAAAATGCACTCTCTTACCACAGCTCCAACAGACTATACCACCAGTCCTAGACTGACTTTATCTATTTGAGTTCATACTACTCCTGCTAATATGTGTACCAGTTCTGCCTCTATTTTCACCTACTAAAGCAGCATATACATGTTTGTCAGATTCTCCTTTACGGATGTCCTCATTCAGAATTAAATCTCAAACATCATCAAACGTCAAACTTGTCGACTCAAAGGAATTACTAACAGCAATAACAGTAGTATTCCAACTATCAGGCAATGAGAATAATAGAATCAATGGTTAATATCTTGAAAAACCCCAAACTGGTACACTTGTGATAATTTTACCCCGAACTATTTTTTTGACCACAAAAAACCCCCAAACTGGTACACTTGTGATAAATTTACCCCGAACTATTTTTTTAACCACCAAAAACTTGAAACTGGTACGCTTATGATAATTTTACCCAGAACTATTTTTTACCACTAAAAACTCCATACTAGTACACATGTGATAATTTTACCCTCGAACTAATTTTTTAACCACTAAAAATCCCAAACTGGTATATTTATGACAAATTTACCCTCTGTTAATGTCCGTTAAATTATATTAATATCACAAAAAATCACAAATTGATAAACTTGTGACAAACAGAGGGGTAAAACCCAAAATCGGTACACATGTCAACTACCACATGTCATTAAACTTAGCAATTTGATAGTAAAATTTAACGAAAACTAATGAAGGGTGAATTTATCACAGATGTACCAATTTGGGATTTTTTGTGGCTAAAAAATTAGTTTGAGGGTAAAATTGTCACAGGTATACAAGTGTAGGGTTTTTGATGGTCAAAAAATAGTTCGAGGTAAATTTGTCACAAGTATATCAGTTTGAGGTTTTTCGTGGTACTAACCTAGAATCAACGCACATACCTCATCTTCAAAGTCAATGCCAATTGAACTCAATTGAGTAACAATCAAATTGAATTCATTAATATGATCAGCAACGGATGCATCTTTGCTCATCTTCAAATTAAATAGACGTCGCATCAGATAGACCTTATTGATTGTAGAAGGCTTCTCGGACATGTCCGACAGCGCTTTCATCAAACCCGTAGTGATTGTCTCTTTCACGATGTTAAACGCGACATTACGTGCCAACGTCAGTCGAATAACACCCAAAGCTCATCTATCCAGCAATTTTCAATCAGCTTGCTTCATTGTCTCTGACTTCTCCCCAGACAGGGGCAAGTGCAGTTTCATCTAATATAGATTATCCTCAATCTGCATTTTCCAGAAACCAAAGTCCTTCCCATCAAATCTATCGATTTTCACTTTTCCTTCTTCTGTCATCATCGATTCGCTTCAACTTAGGCAAGCCTGGCTTTGATACCAATTATTGCGAAAGTCAAGCAATCGAAAAATAAAATTGATAGAATAAGAAAATAAATTAGACATCAGATTTACGTGATTCGGTCGTAGTGACCTATATCCATGGGGAGAGAGCAACACGGAATTTTATTGTAGATCAAGCGGTACAAAGGAGATTGCAACTATACTCAAGTCACTCAAACACTCTTAATGTTTCTCAAGCTCCAATTACACCCAATAACGCACGCAGTGTTTAGCTCCACAATTCCTCACGAATAATCTCTCAATCTCACGGAAGAATTATACACAAATCTTATCACAAGGTTTACACTTGAACACTAATTCTTCTTGGATGTAATTCACGAACGAAATTAATTGCCAAGCACTCGCAAGCAGCGGGGCTTCAAGAAGTCTTCGCTCTTGCTCTGGACATAGGCTTCACGAAAATCACTCTACTTTTTTATCAACAATCGTTCATCAGGGCTCCTCTATCCGAATATTTATATGCATATAAATGTGAGCCCCTTCTTCTTTGCTGACTTCATAAAGGAAGGATAATTCTTATTCTTTTATTTCTTTCTTGTCTCTGACCAATCAGCAAACCCAGAAGTCCACACAGAAATTGATTTCCGTATATTCCCAACGGAGTCCAAGTTGGACTTTCCTGTTTCACGCCCAAACTCAGGCGAATATTCGGAAAGCTAATTTCCAAAACTTGGCTTGGATTCTTCTTTTCTGTCCTTTTATTTCACGATTCGGACTCTAACGTGAGAATAGCAAAATTGATGTGTCCGTATATTTCCTTTTTACTCGATTTCGGAAATCCGCAAAATATCCAATTCGAAATATTTAGATTTTACCTCGGGCTCAAACTCGAGACATATTTTAACTGTTTTTATCTTGACCCAACTGTCCGGTCAGTCCGCCCCAACGAAGGTGTCCACTAACATATATTCTATTGATGATAATCATTTGGGTTAATACCACAAAAAAATCTCTAATTGATACATATGTGATAAATTTATTCTCAACTAATTTTTGATCATAAAAAATCCAAAACTAGTACACCTGTGACAAATTTACCTGTCGTCAGTTTCTATTAAATTTCACCGATAAATTGCTGAGTTTGATTATACGTGGTAATTGATAGGCATACCAGTTTGGGGTTTTAGCCCTCCGTTTGTCACGGGTTTATTAGTTTGTGATTTTTCGTAGTATTAATCTAATTTAATGGAGGGTAAATTTTTTACATTGGGATTTTTGTGGTAAAAAAATTAGCAAAATCTAATGGAAACTAATGAAAAGTAAATTTATCACAAATATATTAATTTAAAGTTTTACCCCTTCATTTATCACGGGTTTAATAGTTTGTGATTTTTCGTAGTATTAATTCAATTTAATAGAAGATAAATTTATCACGGATGTATCAATTTGGGATTTTTCATAATATTAATCCTAACCATCTTACAACTCGAGTTAAAAACTTTCAGGCAGAATATACAGTAAAATTAAAGAAAAAAAAGTTGATTAAGGTTTTGAAGCACGGGCAATAACAAAAGGAGGAGGTCGGGGAGAGGACCAAACTGGCACAGGTGCGCGTGTTCCTTATGAGTGGGCCCCTGCTCTTGCAAGACAAGGGAGACATAGATTAAGGTTCACCAGATTGTCCACCTAATGATACATGGACATCTACCTCTAATCCCTACAAATCCACACTCCCACACGCCCCAAACCAAATCGTCGTCACCCTACCAAACCAACTTGATGCCCCCACTTGGGTCACAAGCCCCCGTTACCGAGCTCAGCGGTCCCAATGCCTATCTGCAGACTCATATATAGCGTTGGTAGCATGCAAATCCCTCCGATGTGGGACTTTTGGCAAATCTACATAGGTTTCCAGAAATAAGTCAGACGACATGTATCCGCTATTTATTTTGAACACCGCAAGAGCCATCTGACGCTACAGCAAAGCCGTAGTTTAGGGAAAACAATTACGGGAGTGGATAGTCTTTTCCGGAGAGACGCAGACTGTGGCCAGGCGTGTTGGATATTGGTGGATATGATTACGATAATCTGATCCCGCCATGGTGTTCTTTGATTTCAACACGAGGCATGTCATTAGTACCATTTATGATCGGCTGTTTAATCCATTGAATATAGTTCGATGTGAGCAAAGATGATTAAGGCATCTAAATCGGGGATCTCTGCATGCATCGTCGTCCATCGTTGTTTCTATTTCAAGCGATGGACCACCTCTTCTTTGGCCATGGTTCTTCTGTTTCTTGTTCATCTTGGGTACTCTTAATTGCACGCGAACAAGGAAACTTGACTTTTATCAAAATATGTAGAGAACAAACAACGTTGTCGGTTGTTTCAATGAAGTATTTAGGCAATTCTTATGATGGAATTTCACGTCTTTGTTTGCCGCAAGCAATCGGAATAGCTTAATAAGGTAAGCAAGAGGACGTTGAATATATACATGCTACGGCATCTAGTCCACGCCCAGCCCTCTCTTTTGAGACTAGCAGTCGTATAATCTCCGAAAGTTTAGTCCTTAAAATTATAGAATTTCGCCAATCATGTCCCTCAATTTGCAATTCCAACAAATTGAAGCTGTAGTGATGATTTACAGCGGACGAAAATCTAATGTCAACGTAATTAGTGCCATTGCTTCATTGTATCTAAAATTAATGTAGCTGTAACTTAATCGGTGCATATTGATTGTCATTTGCAGTGCTGATTTTTCCAGATATGACTGCACTGCTGATCAAGTGCCTCTGTAATAAATGTCCATCCTCGCAGAGAAACTGCCATTGAAAGTTTTGCAATTGCGCAGTGTGCTCCATTGCATCAGCAAGTCAAAAGGCTGAGCCATGTATTGCTGATCCTGTTTCAACTACAACCAAACGACATTAAAAAACAACTCAAGATAAGACACGAGAGAGAATAAAAAAAATACAAGCGAATTGCGGAGGATGAGGAGGCTACATATCAATGGTTTCTGGGGAAAAAGCTTGGCATAGATCATGGAAGCCCAAGCACATGCCTAAAGGAGTGGATCAAGCCATTCAAAAGACTCTTCAGGCTAATAAATGCTGCAACATAATAAGATATGAAAAACAGAGAACGAGAAAGATAGAATCGTAATGGTGAGTCCATCCATGCGATGTAGGATTACTCAAACTCTGCTTTGATGATGGTGCCTACTCTATTTCAGTCTTATAAATTATCGGTAGTCAACATTGCAATCACCAACCATACATTCAAAAATCAATTATTGCGCCAAAGCTAATGAATGAAAGGGTCAGAAATCCTGAATGGAGGAAGTGAAAGTTAAGTCTTCGTCAAGGACCTGGTGTTAATAATTTAGGCAAACTCCTTGTCCTGAATGCTTACCCCAGCTTAGCAAGCTCCTGAAGAAGCAAACCATTGCCTGTTCCTATGTCAACTACACTCCAGCCACATATATGTTTATCACCATTTTCGGCGGATTCATTGACATGGTCAGCGTCTGTTGGCAAGTGAACTTGGGCAAGTTGAATGCAGAGATTTCTGGTCCTAAGGAACTACTACATCCATAACATCAGCACCAACCTCCAATATACTCAGCTAGTCAGACAAATTAATTTGGAAAAGAAGGAAGTTTTTACGTCATAAAATTCTTCAATTACCTACCTCATCGCTTCTTCGCCACTTAGCGTAATAAAGGAACTGGTGGAGCATTTGCAATTTGAGGATTGGTTATCATACATAAGGGCTTTGACTTAGAATATAAGATTCTAGGAAAACAATGAAGAACTGCCAAAATAGAAAACAGTGGAGTTTCAGGCGATGGTCACATTGAAAACAAATTATGATACAAGGGGAAAAAGATAACGAGCCCAATGACAATTTCCCTCGGGCGTACAAAGAAATAAGCCATCGTCAGATTAAAATTCTGTCTTCAAAGAGATAAGTGGGGTTAATCGATTTTCTCCATCCAAGTTTACAATATGGAGGTTAAGTATGTGTTGGTACAAACATTAAGTAAACGCAAACAATTGTTCTCTTAATATACGCATGCAAAGAAAAGAGAATGTGTTCAGCACTTTTAAGTAGAAGAAAAGCTCAACAAGCTTCACCCTCAAGGCCTGCTGACGAAAGTTCATCAATACATCTGCATATGTAGTATCCAAAAAGCTTTAAGTGTCAGCATCCAGTTCTTCGTTGTGCGAACTGTTAGCACACATCCAATGAAGTTAGCCTTCCGCATTCGAAAATTCCGTCTCTCTTTTGCTGAATGGAGTGCAAATTAGTACAAGCAAAAGGGCAAAACTAATTCACAGTAAGGCTATCAGTTAACTCATTGTAATAAAATAGGACAGAGAAAAGAGTGAGAACTTTTAGTCACAGTAGAACTATCAGCTTGCTCATCTTCTAACTTTTCAAGAAGCAGTCAAACAATCCTTTCTTCTTCAAGAATCTATATCGGGAACCCTACACTGCCAAGCAACTATTCTTTGGGTGAAGGCCAGTCATTTACCTCGAGCTCAAAACTGCAGAGCAGAGCTGCAGACAAACAATCAACTAAAAGGATATTGGTGGTACCAAGGAAAGAATTAATTGAAACAGATATTAACTAGAGAAGGCACAGCCCTCCAGCCATTACCCTCTTTCGAACCAAGAGAAGGTACAGCCCTCCGGCCAGTGATTTCCATGCATATATTTCATACTCAATCAGCATTACGTTTGTCCATTGGCTCTACAAATTTTGTACCTGGCTATTTCTAAGCTGCTGGTGGACCAGACTTTTGCCCTCCCTCGCATGCCTTCACAATCTTCTTATACACAACACAGAAGGTGACTTCGCAGCTGAATGAATTGTACTGTCATACACAAACTCCACCTCAGCCAACGTGAAATCATACTGCTTCGGTCTCTCCCCAAAAATACAGGGGTAGGTTTCCCGAAATATAATAAACATCTTTGTCCTGACCGTCTATATGTGGATGAGCTGTGCTGCTGTAATTTAGGGACGAGCCAAACAAATACCACAAACTCTACCAAAAACAGCTGAGAAAGCTGGTATCTTGATTGACAATTAATGGTTTTCCCAGTACCGTGCAATCCCACAACTTCAAAGGAGAACGGCCTCGCAATGTGCAACTAATCAAATGTTTTCTTACATGGAAAGAAAGGCGCCATCTTGGAGAAGTAGTCCACCACCAGAAAAGGAGAATCAGAACCACACTGAGTACGCAGTAAACCAAGCGTGATATCTATAGACAGATTTTTGCAAATATCTTCTGGAACTAGCAAAGGAGTGTACAAACCTATTTCTCGCGTCACGCCTTTGCTATTTGATAGGCATACAATGCTGCACCATTTTGGGACATGATGCTTCAGCTGGGGCTACAAGTACCGCTCCCCGTGAAGTTCGCCAATAACTTTATGAAGAATGCATCGGTTACCATCTGCTCTTACAATCCACATATTGCGAATGACCAGCAGTACACTTCGCCCTCCTAAGTCTCCAAGTCTAGATCCTTCCCTAAACATCCATTTGTACATTGCTTTATTTTATGAATCCGCCTTTCGATCATGCGCATTGATCTTCCGCCCAGCTAAAAAGAGAAATATGAAACCAATCGTACGAGTACATGACCAGCAGCAATCGCCATGTATCCGACCCGGTCGGGAGCGCGGTGAAAAAAACAACAAATGTTTCTTAATTCAAGCAACATTTTCAATGATGTATTTACTAAACGTATATTGTAATGACTTTTGATTAAGCGAAAAACAAAAGGTGGGTGTCGGGAATAGGGTGGGAGCTCATTTACCCGAGGTTCGGATCCGGCGTGAGCCTCCTGCTCTTGCAAGACAGGATGGGAAATCGGTCCCGGGGCGGGTCCAATGTCCCGGAACTCACGCCTACATCTGACTAACAGGGGTTCGCTCCTTCTTTCTGCCCCCCGCTCCCTCCTTAGACCATCTTTAATGCCCCCACATGGGCCACAAGCCCCCGCAACTGAGCTCGGCGCCGCCACGCGCGCACCCGCGCAGACCATACATAAACTTGCGGTGGTACAGACGTTCTTCCGATGTGGGATTAACATGTAAGAGGACATACTGCCCCATATATGCAATCATCCCGTGTCATCTCCTTTTGGCTCTGTTCATCTGTGTCCTTCCCCGCTCTCGGTCTCACTTCCTTGCTGTTGCTCTTTCGGTCCTTGCCGTCCTACGTCCTCATCGCCGCGCTTCCTGTGGCTCTTCTTGCTATTCCCCCCGAAGCTCCATCTTTGCTCTCCATCGACTTGGTGGAGTTCTCCACATGGTCTTGGTTCTCCACCGTCTTTTCCAAATACCCGTCCCGGTCCAAGTCCATTCATCAGACTGAGCCGAGCCGGAGATTGAACCCTAGGCCTTCCGCAATGATGATGGTGACAAGAAAGGGGGAACTCGGTTTCGAGGCTTTTTTCCCGAGAGCGAAAACCCAGAAACTGCCCGGTGGTTCGGTTCGATTATTTGGTGGCCTCAATCTCTCAGTTTGGCAATAATATAGCATCTCAACGAGCTTGTCTCGCCTCCATTCAGTCTTGAAGTTAAAGTAGGAGGACAAGAAAAGATTGAACGTCGGTGCTCACCATCATTTACAATTCACAATGAAAGAAAATTCGCAGCAACTTTTGACGGAGAATTTTAGATGTTCCCGGTTGCTCTATAGTCACTATAATTCCGCCGATATATACATTTCCGGATCAGATGAACCGGTAGGGACTACGCCCTGCTACAAGAATTGAAAGGGCTTTAAATCTTGAAAATCAAAATCCCCTTTTCTTTTTTAAGCATCTCTAATCGAGAAAAAAAAATCAAAAATTTCTCACAAATTCAGAAACACAAGACCCTTTTCCGAATTTCGAATACGATAGTAAAAAATCATCCGCCCCAAGAAAAATACAGATTTTTCTTGCCAATTCAGAAACAAAACCCAAAAAGGAAGAAGCTCGAGTCGCGCCCTCCCCTAAACTCCACAAGGAAAACAAATCCAATTCATAGCGACAGTGACAAGCCTACACTGGATACGCTGCAAATTAGGGGAACGATTTGTGCGTGAAATACTAACTTTAACACAAGACAACTCTTTAATACCATTTATGATAAGCTATTTGATCATGTTAATGGATCATAAAGGATTTGAAATATAATCAATTCAAAGTTGGCGCAATTAGTTTGGGTGTCAGATGATCTTGAGTTCAAGAATTAGAGATCATTCATTCAAATCCCAATGATTAAATAGGTGGGAACTGTTATGGGTTAAGGCCGCTTGCTTGAACTTAACTGGTTTATGAATTTTACAGGGTGAGCTATAAATAACCAAATCTTTATGCTCATGCCCTAAACTAAAAACATGCCACCAGCCCTGCCCTCGCATCCATGGTGGTTATGAACAAAGGCAGGAACTCATCCACGGTGGTCGTGAGTCGTGACCACCGCAAAAACTGGCAGCCCCAACTTGGGCGACAGCAAATTCTGCCTGAGGTAGATTGCACTGAAATTCCCCCTTTCGGCTTGATCGTTATTTGTCAACTAGATTGGGCTATAAGATCCACTCGTGTTTCATGCATTTTCCTCTTGTCAGACGTGGCCGTTGTACATAATAAAGTATCGTTTTCAATTCAATCATTCCTGGCCCACTACCCACGGGAGTCCAACCAGGCCACAAACCGAATTGCCAAAGCCCAAAGAATGAAGGCCATTTCGCAAAATTGTTTGCTAACACCACATTTACCTCCATGCGATCTCTTATGTTTAAAAACCCATATCTATGTTATCCTTATAACGTTAATGAATGAAATGCTTGGTTCTCGACCAAAAAAAATCAGTCATTCAAAAGATCGAATTGCAACATTTCTCACATTTTAGGGCCTTTATGCAATTATGTTAAAAGTTTGGTGCCTTTGGGCCTTCCTGCAATTATTGTTATCCACTTATAGCCATAATTTGAATAAATCCAGACTTGTCCTCGAGTCATCACTATGTGCAAATTTGAGGACATTATCTAGGTTCTACAACATCGAACTTAATCCTTTTCACATTCAACCTCGTGACCATCCACTTTTTGTCATGATTCATATGGATCCTGAACTGTTCTGAATTCGGTATTTACAACAAAATTTAAAACATTATCCCTTTGATGCTAATCTCTGGCAGTGGAGAATGCTAAGTGGCGTTAATTATTTTTTTTCAACCCAAAAAAGGAAATACAAGATCAATTTTATATTAGTCCTTCACGTGTATGGATACGTCAAGATAAGATAGACTCTATCTTGCTAAATTATTCAACACGATTATAATTTGTTGACACCTATTTTTAATTGCCCAAAATTAATTACACATAAATTTAGGAATTAATGTCCTTAATTCCTAAGCAAAAAATTATTTAGTTTCTAATTGCATTGCATATAGATATTAGGCATATTTGCATTAATAGGACCTACTAGAGCATATTTTATTAATTAATTTTCAAAAAAAATTTCAAAAAAATATATTTAAAAAAAAACAGATCAAGCCAGGACTGGGCCCAGCCCAGCCCAGCCCAGTCTAGCTTTCCTCCCCCCAGCGCAAAAAGCAAGCCCAGCCCTCTCTCCTCTTCTCCTCCCTACTGCCGTGGACGCCGAGAAGCAGAGGAGCAGCACCCTCTCTGCACGAGATTCTCTCTGCACCGGCCTAAGATGGCCACAAAAGTCTCGAATAGGAGCATAGGCCGGTGGAGAGCATTAAGTTGACGACTTTTGGGGCAAAAGCAAGTGGCCGACGGCCATAGAAGACCTCAGAAGAGAGAGGAGGGGGGTAGGGGTTTGGTCCTGGTGAGCAGAGAAGAGAAAGAGAGCGTGAGAGGAGACAAGTCGGAGAAAGGGAGCTTCTGGGGGCACCACTGTGCCTCTGCCTCAGCCACCAATCCTAGCCGCTGAGTCGGGGGCGGCGACACACAGAGAGAGGACAGCCCCGGCCATAGAGAGAAAAAAAAAACAAGAGCAAATAAGGAGAGAGAGTTCGAGAGAAAAGAGAGAGAAAGAAGGGAGCCCCGGAGTTGTTTTGCAGGTCCCAGTAGCCTCGCCATCACCCACGGAGCAGCCGACAAGCCACCCAGACGCGCCGCCGACGGACGAGCATTCCCGGCCTGTTCTTCCCCTGTTTTGGTCTACCTGTTGGTCGGGATTCGCGCCAGCCGTTAGGCGCATCCCGATCCATACCGACGCTCCTACCGGTCCATAGTCACCGTCGGGAGCTAGCCCTGGTCGCCGAAGTTGGCCGGAGGCCCGAGAGAAGTCGGAGACCCCTTATTCCGGCCGCGTACTCCAGCTGTTCGATGAAATGCCCAAGTAAGATCCAGTTTTGATTTGTCTGTTTTGGCAGGTGTCAAGCTACCCGTGCGCGTTGCATCCCTTTTTGGCGTCCCCATGGTGTTTTAAGGTTCTGGGAGTCGGCTGCCAAGCCGTCTGACGCAGCTCAGCCACCGCCGTTGCTTTGCTTGGATTTTGACCGGAGGTACCTCCGGCCAGCAGTGTCAAAGCTGGCCAAAAACCGGAGGCCCAGGTGGAAGTCCAGCCTCGGTCGGGGCTGGCCGAAACAACACCGGAGCAGGGCGTCGCCAAGCCGTGACGAGCGGCGTCTCGGCTGCCTCCAGCGAGTCTCCGTGGTGCAGGGGAAAATAGAGTAAGAGGAGCCGGGTCTGTGAAGGGGGAGAATCGGGTCGAGCGAAGAAACCGATCCGGTCAACTAACTGGGTTGACTTCGACCGGGGTTGGATCCAATAGCCCGGATCCGCCGACCCGACCCGATTTTTAATATTATATTATATTAATATTTTATTTTATTTTAAGAAAAATTTTAAAAAATTCTTCAGTATTATTATTTTTTTGTGAGATTTTTTAAAATTAAATTTTTTTCTTCTGTATTATTATTATTATTTTTTCTTTTTTCGAAAAAAAATAAATTAAAAAATTAAAAAAAAATGAATGAAAAGACCTTTTTTATGTATGTGGTATATGTAAATATTTTAATTTATTGTTGTGTTATTATGAATATTATTGTCTTATTTAAATTCGACAAGACTAAAGTTAGGCAGTAGTATTTTGCATGTTTTCTATTACCGTTATATTATTATTCATGTTTTTAATACAATTGTATGATTTGTTGTATTTTGAATGTCATCTGACTTAGTTAGGATAAGAACCTAGGCTGCATATCTATTTTGATTACTAATCATTTATTATTATGCACTCGTTTGATCATATCACATGTTGAGAAAAGTCCTAAAATCAATCCAAATTGCCTGACAAACATTTTCAAAAATGAAATGGGTAAAAAGGTACCAAGAGAACATTAGTTATTTAACTAGTGTAATCAAGTCTCCGAACTCAGTTAATCTTTGGTTTGCAGGAATAGGGTGATTCTTCCATCACCTTATTTGGGTTTTTAATCGACCCACCCAAAACTGATTAGTGGCGACTCCTTGGTATAAACCATTTGCATATTAAAAATTTAAACTCTAAGTCGTAATATGGTATGGGCTTGAGAGAGCCCGAGTTAAGTCATGAACCTAGACTTAGCACGTATCAGGCGAGCCTCTCTTCTTTTTTTGCATGTTCGAACAAAAAAGAAGCCTCGGGAGGTCGGTTGCGACATAATTATAGGTCTAATTTCCCAAAAAAGCACCAACTTTATCTTAAGCACAATTATGATTCAAACTTTTCTTTGTCTTATAAAAAATCAAATTTCATTTTTATTCCAAATCTAGCCCAAGCAATTTGAAAATTTCACATCACGGGGGACAAATTTGGGACTACATAAGATGGACTCTATCTTGCTAAATTACTTAATATGATTATAATTACATCATATTTGGTACGGGCTGACGAACATAATTAATACCAGTGAAATCCTAGCAAGGCAACCAAGAGGGCAGGGGTGAATTGGCGGACAGACAATAAGATTTTAGTGAATATTTGCAAACTAATTGAAGAATAAGACTGAACTAAATAGACAAACCATGATGACTTGGAATGCGTGAAGTGATGCCCTTTAGAGAATAAGATAAGAGAAGATGAGCGAAGCATGTAGAGAGGTTTGGCCATCCACTCCTAGTCGACTCACTAATAGAAGCCCGGGAGGATCCACTAATGAAGATATTCAAGCAGTCAAGGGGAAAATTGAAGAACTATGGAGACAAGAGGAGATGTATTGGGGTTTAAGATCCCGTGTAAATTGGCTAAAATGGGGAGATAGAAATACAAAGTTTTTCCATGCAACCACAGTGCAAAGGAGGCAACGAAACAAAATCTCCATGCTGAAATTTGACCAGTCTACTTGGTGTCGCGAGGAAGAGACGATCAAAACTCATATAACCGAGTTCTACAAGTCCCTCTATTCTACTACGGGCCAGAGAAACTTCCAACCTGTTCTGGACCAATGCCCATGTATAGTCCAGGGGAGGACAAATGACGCCTTACTGGCACCGATCACGATGGAGGAAGTTAAAAAGGCTGTATTTCACATAGCCCCAGCAAAAGCACCGGGACCCGATGGACTAAACAGCCAGTTCTACCAGCATCATTGGGAGCTTCTTCAACATGATATTTTGAAAATGGTCCAGGATTTCTTTGACTCAGGAACACTTGACCCAGAGCTTAACAAAACTCTCATTACCCTGATCCCCAAAGTCCCAAACCCAGAAGATATAAGCCAATACAGACCCATAAGCCTATGCAATGTCAGTTACAAAATCATCTCAAAGGTGTTGGCAAACCGGTTAAAGCCTTGGCTCCCTGGGATTATTACAATGGAGCAAAGCGCATTCATCAGTGGACGTCAAATTCAAGATAATATAATGATTGTACAGGAGGTGCTGCACCAACTGAGAATCAGGAGGAGAAAGCGAAAATTCCAGGCGATTTTGAAACTTGACATGCAGAAAGCTTATGATAGAGTGGAGTGGGATTTCTTGGGGGCGTGTATGCAGAAAATGGGGTTCAGTGAGAGATGGGTGAAATTGATCATGGAGTGTGTACAGTCTGTCACCTTTAGTGTAAAAGTCAACGGGGAATCACAACAATACTTCCAGCCATCTCGAGGCATCAGACAAGGTGACCCTCTGTCCCCATACCTCTTCATACTCATGGCTAATGTCTTATCCTATCTTCTGCACAAAGCCATAGATGATGGCAGCATAAAAGGGATAAAACTGAATAATTCCTGCCCGACACTCTCTCATTTGCTCTTTGCGGATGATGCCATCTTTTTCCTAGACGGGAAAATAACTGAATGCCAGAATCTAGCAGGCGTGCTGCATCAATATTGCTTTGCCACAGGTCAAGCCATAAACTTGAACAAATCATGAATTTATTTTAGTAATGGCTGCCCACCTAGCTTGAAGGAAAACATGGCTATGGAATTGAGAGTTCCTGTAATTGACAGAACAGGGAAGTACCTTGGCATTCCTTCAGATTGGGGGTCATCAAAGAAACAGATGTTTTCTTGGCTACTCGCTCGGGTCAACATGAAACTAGAAGGTTGGAAGGAAAATCTTATTTCAAGGGCAGGAAAGGAAATTCTCATCAAAGCTGTTGTGCAAGCTATACCTCAGTATGCGATGTCAATTTTTAAGATTCCCATATCGATATGCACAGCGATTGAGAAAAGAGTAGCGTCCTTTTGGTGGAAACAGCATGGATCACACAAGGGCATTCATTGGAAGAAGTGGGAGGCACTCAAGCTAAAGAAAACAGAGGGTGGCCTTGGATTCAAGGATCTCATAACTTTCAACAAAGCCATGCTGGGTAAGCAGGCATGGAGATTAATTCAATCCCCCTCAGCCTTATGGAGTCAACTCATCAAAGGACTCTACTTCCCCAATGGCAATTTCTGGGCTGCCGACAAAGGGCTTAGACCCTCCTGGGGATGGCAAAGCCTACTAATGGGGAGAGACACCATCCAACCATCCATTAGGTGGGCGGTGGGCAATGGAAAATCAATCAGAATACGTGAAGACAGATGGCTATCTCAGGGCTTATTAAGTGGGCCTCCTAATCTAAGGGACCCTCAAAGAGTGGAGGAGTTATTTGTACAGAACAAGCAATGCTGGGATGAGGAGAAACTGAACTCCCTCTTCAACGAGCAATTAGTGGAGGAGATCACTGCTATACCACTGAGTTCTATCCCGAAAGAAGACGTTCTAGTGTGGACAGGGAACAAAACAGGCAAATACACTGTCAAAGCAGCCTATACAGACATGCACCCAAGAGTTATCCAAATACCTCCCAACCAGGCTTCATCATCATACAACACCCCCCAATCCCTATGGCAAAAAATCTGGAACCTCAACACTCAGCCAAAAATTAAACTTTTCACTTGGAGTGTGTGCCAGAATACCTTACCAACACGAGAGAACCTGTGCAAGCGAAAGATTGTGCCTGATCCTCTCTGCCCAGTCTGTAAGCAAGCCCCTGAGTCTACGGAACACCTCTTTCTGCTGTGCGACTGGACCAAAACAATATGGTCAGACGTCCAACTCAACATCCACATATCTAGTTACGAAATTACGCGAATTGAAAAGTGGCTGTTGGACACCTTCAACCAAAACACTCACCTGCCTTCATCTGAGTTGGTCTCTGGGGTCTTGTGGAAAATATGGCTCGCCCGAAACAGAGTCGTCTTCCAAAATCGCCGTCCAGATCCGAGCTCAATAGTCGACGAAGCATGCACCACAGATAAAAACTTTCAGCGATGGAACCCCCGCGTGAACAATCGACAACAGGACCGACTGAAGAACTCACCCAACTCGTGGATCCCCCCAGAGAGCGGCAGCGTGAAACTGAATATCGATGGTTCGCTCGTCGAAGGAGAAAGGGAAGGATCGGTTGCTGGAGTTTGCCGCGACTCACTGGGGAAGATCGTTGGAGGCTTCGCCGAACGTGCGGTGGCTTCTTCGGCACTGGAGATCGAAACCCTAGCACTGCGAGCTGCTCTACTGTACTTGCAAGATCGAACTCAGCTTTGGCGAAGACAATACGAACAGGGGAAGACTTCTGATCTGCACGTGGAGTTATGCACGGATAGCTTATCACTTGTGCACTATGTTGTGGGCCACATTGCAGGCCCATGGGAATTGCAGGCCATCCTCGACGAATGCAAAGAACTGCTTGCACGGGCCCAGCATGTCCAACTAACCTATAGCCCACGCGAATCCAACCGAGTGGCGGACTGGGTAGCAAAGTCTCACCGCAAAAAACTCCTACCGCATGACTGGCTTGTCGTACCACCTTTACCGTTATGTGATCTTTTATGTTCGGAAACCCATTACCTATGTCATCCTCCTTTGGTTAATGAATGAAACATTTCGATTTTCGACCAAAAAAAAAAAAAAAAAAACACTAGCAATCTGTTTTGTCAAGAATGGTTCCATGCGACAAAATACTTTTCATCAAAGGTTGGATCTTCTACTTTTCATTTGAATTGGATTTCGTAGCAATTCGGACAGGGAATATTAAGCGTAATTAAAACAAGAACTAGTGCTAATTACTAAGGGAAACTAAGTACAGGTACTGGAAAGTTAAATTGATAAATTGAAAGATAAATTGTTTGCGTAGATGATCAGGGCTTACAACAATTCAACACAATTTATATAGATTATTACACAATGAAATTGCTTCTGAGCGGTTAATATTCAAATTAGAAGCTAAATCCGCGTATCGGTGATTTTCGACTCGATGATCACTCTTTATAACTGTATATTCATCTTATCTATAAGCAGTTACAAATCTTCACGTATCGTTGGGCTCAACTTTAGGCTCCACAATTGTTTTTCGTGATTACACGTCAATCTTCTCTAAGAATTGCTGATAACTCCTCAATCGACGTCTTCATTTTGATTTTCTCCTTTAATACTTACCTAAGCATCAATCATCAACTTAATAGTTGTCGTACGTCGATATTTGGTCACCGATACTCACAATCATTGATGAGCTCATTTGCCCTTAATATCCTATCGATAGTCCAATCGCTCAATACCTAACTATATATCTATTTTGATCGATGGACCGATTCCCCTTTGACCACGGATCTCCACTTTCTTGTTCATCATCTTGGGTACTCTTAGTTGCACACGAACAAGAAAACTTGTTATGAAGAACAACAAACAATGTTGTTAGTTGTTTCAGTGAACTATTTAGGCGATTCTTATGACAGAATATGACGCCTTTGTTTTCCATAAGCAATGAGATTAGATGAATAAGGCAAACAAAACCACGTCGGAGATATATATGCTACAATGTAGATTTTGACGAATTCATCTTATTTTCCAGCGAGTTGTGTCTCGATTTTTTAACACGACATGTCCTTAATACAACTTATGACCAAGTATTGAATAATGTGATTAGATCTAGGAGATTAGCTTCATAATCATGTCCATGGATCACAAAGGATTTGAAATATAACCCCTCAATATTAGCACAGTTTATTGAGGCGTTAGGAGAACTCTGGTTAGTGATTGGAGGTCATTTTTCAAATCTCACTGCCTAATTGCGCACAAACTTGTATGGATCAAAACTATTGCATAGGTCAAAGGCCCGATGCAATTGTGCTCCTGAGTTATCACACGGAAAGGAAAGATTTTAAATACCGAAAGAGAGACGTCCATGATTGGTATATAATAGTAACAATGATTTATTTAATAATTTTGAGCTAAGACAAATTGGCCCAATAAGAATATTTCCACTTCACTGTGTTATAACTACATAATAAGAAGTTCCACTATCTTATTAGATGATACATATACAAAAGGGTATTTATCATCTAATAAGATCCCCTCGAAGCCAAGAAGAACGATGTGGTTGTACTTGAATATGACCGTTTAGCTTTGGTTACCTCAGTCAACTAATCATATCAACTCCCGAGGGAAATCAGTGCTCTTACCTTAAAGGCCCGTGAGATTGTGGGCTGATTTAAGAACTTCTTTCTGGTCCATTGCTCAAGGGAGTCTAATCAAGTGGCTAATTGGATTTGTAAGGCTTATAGATTAAATAGTCTATCTCCCAATTGGATAGTCGATCCCCCCAATCCTTGTGGTATTTGATTTGTCTTGATGCCCTGGATATGGGCTTTACTGTTTAAGCTTTTTCAATTCAATAAAGTTGTTTTAGACCAAAAAAAAAAACAAGTACGTCCTAATTATATGTATGAAGAAAACTAGGATGAGTGAAACGCACTTGATCTCCTAGGTATACGAAAACAACAATTGAAAGATGATATGGAGAACAAAATTTCCATATGGAATGATCCTATTGATCCCTATTGATACCAAAAGGATTGAGATCCTTTGACTTTTTTTTTTGGTCAGAAAAGGAATCGACTTTCGTTACTGGAATTAAGTACGTGGATACACTTCGTTTGCTTCAGAACAAAGAAGCTCTAAGAGGGGTGAGGGGGGGTTCAAAAGCCAATTTTGTGGTAATCTATTTTTACACTGAGCTTTAACCACCCAATCAACAACTCTATTGGACTCTCTATTAACATGGGCTAACTTTAAATCCTTGAAAGGCTTGAGGAGCGAATGGGCTTTTTTGATAAGGCCTTGTACTTCCCAGCTGATTTGCGATCCGTCAGTAAGTGCGCTTATCGGATCAAAGTGGTCTGACTCCACTATAAGTGAGACTTCAGTTCATGTGGAGAAGATCCCTTGACTTTAAGAGGTTAGTTTATCCGATAAACTTGCTCTCCAAATGCCCCTATGATTTAAGATAATTTCCCCTCATCACCCAAAGAAAGCCTTAATAGACATCCTGTTCGGCACCACAACTGTGTATAACAAAGTAGCATTTTCAATTTAGTCTTTCAAAAGATCAAATTGCAATATTTCTCACGTTTTAGGGCCTTTATGCAATTTTGCTAATAGTTTGGGGCCTTTGGGATGCTTTTCAAAGATTCGGAATCAATTGATCAGGTTTGACAAAAGTCCATTTAATCCTTATCAAATTATCATATCAATCACCTTATTATCCACTTATTGTCATAATTTCAATAAATCCGGGCTCGTCCTCGACACATCGTCTTTTTCAAATTTTAGGACGTTATCTAGGTCCTAGGAAAATCGAACTTAATCCTCATCACATACAAATTGTCAAAAAACAAATTAATTTTGACGCATGCCCCACATATCATTAGTGGCTAACTTTAGGATATTACACCCATAACTGTTCTGAATTCAGTCTTGCGAATGAAATTTAGAACATTATCCTTCCCCAAACATCTATTTGTATATGAACCCGCCCTTCAGTTATGCGCAATGATCTTAAGCTTAGCTAAAAAAAATGTGAAATCAATTGTACGAGTTCGTCTTACGTGTATGACCAGTAGCAATAGCCACATATCCGACTTGGTCGGGAGCGTGGCGAAAAGAATAACAAAATTTCTTAAGCCAAGCAACATTTTCAATGATGTATTGGGATTATTTACACATAAAAGGCTGATCAAGCAAAGATCTGGACAGGTACGCGGGAAGGAGAGTACACGGTTAAGAGCGGATACAACACCCTACGCACAAAAGAAACAACGGAAGCACAAACTGCCTCTTCCTCTCATCAACTCCCAACTCAGCTTTGGAACAGAATCTGGAATTTAAAAACCCCCCACAAAATCAAACACTTCATCTGGTCTGTTTGTCAAAATGCTCTCCCGACTAAGGAGAATCTATACAAAAGGAAAATGGTACCTGACCCTCTTTGCCCAATCTGCGGAGTGCATGTGGAGACCCCGGAACACCTACTGCTGCTTTGTAAATGGACGCGAGAAGTCTGGAAGGCCCCGGTACTCAACATCCAGATCTCTAAATTCCAAATATCAAGAATAGATGAATGGCTGAGTCACCATATCCACAGACGAAATAGCTCACTTGATGTAGAATTAATCTCGGTAGTCCTCTGGGAAATCTGGAAAGCAAGAAACAGCTTCGTCTTCAAAAGACACCTCCCAGACCCGGAGCCACTGGTTGAAAGAGGACATAATTTGATCAGGAATTTCTGCAGGTGGAATAACCTCGCCAGAGAACGCCCAGCCCAGATAAGCGAAGACGACGAAGCCTGGATACCTCCGGCATGGGGCGAAATGAAAATCAACATAGATGCAGCTCACCAACCTGGATCACTCGAAGGCTCAATCGCCTGTGTTTGCCGCGACGCAGCCGGAACTCTGGTTGATGGATTTGCAAAGGACGTCCCTACCTCCTCAGCCGAGCAAGCCGAATGTCTAGCAATGGTGGAATCCCTTAGATTTCTCTCCTCACGCGCGGAAGAAAGATTGATTGTCCAGTCAGATTGTCTAAATCTGGTCAACACATTGAAGACTACACAAGCTATGCCGTGGGAACATAAGGTAATTATTGAAGAAGCACGTGAACTGTTGACTTTATTTACAAAGTTAGACCTGCAATACTGTAATAGAAACTCTAATAGAGTTGCGGACTGGGTAGCTAAGTCCCGCAGGAACAAAACACTCACTGAACACTGGCTAATATGTCCTCCACAGGCACTTAGAGACTTGCTCTGTTTTGAGACCCCCAAAAGGGATTCTGGTTCTACTAAATAGCAATGAAAGCAGTTTATTCTGACCAAAAAAAAAAAAAAAAGAACAAGTTTCATTGAGAGTGTAATGCAGCTCTCCCTGATCCTTCAGGGGATCGTCAAAAAGGTGGAGGTTGGAGAGCGGATCCAGCCCTCACTTGTCCTGAAGGACAGGATAGTTGTCCTGGCCTTCCCGTCGTTCAGGAGAAGTGCAGCCGGAGCATTGTGGATCGAGCACGCTTGTCTTGAAGGACAGGCAGGCCAGGACAACGTTCGCCTAGCTGTCCCCCACTCCAAGTTCAGACCGAGCATGAGCCCCGCTCTTGCAAGACAGGACGGCAATCATTCCGCGGCATGATCGCCAACTCGCGCCGAGTCCGAAGGCTCGCTCCTTCTCAGGAAGCCAACTCTCTTCCTAGCCACCTTTAATGCCCCCACTTGGGTTACAAGCCCTCGCTACTGAGCTCGGCAGTTTTCCAAACCTGTATAGGCTGAATATAAAGTGTTGGTGGTACACACAATCTTTCGATGTGGGATTTTCAGCAAATTTATTGTTTGTTATTCATGACAAAGGAACCTCCGTATAAGCACACGTCCTGCCCATGTTGTACGTTGATATGGTATTTATTAACTCTCTCGTGGTCTCTTCCAGAGCTGTTCTCTTCTTCACCATTTCTGAACTATTTGCTCTTTGGTCCTTGCTGTTTACATACCCATCCTCATCGCGCTTCCTACAACTTTTCTTGCTTTTCTCCAAAGCTCCATCTTTGCTCTCCTTTGACTTGGAGGAGTGCTCTTCATGGTCTTGGTCGTTGCGGGACTTAGCCCAACATCTTACTGCACGAGCTGACGACAGTCATGCGCCACCTGTGTCCGCTTTCCCAAAGGCACACCTCTCTTTCAAGAGGATTTGCGGCATGTCAAGCCCTGGTAAAGTTCTTCACTTTGCATCGAATAAAACCACATACTCCACCTCTTGTGCAGGCCCTCATCAATTCCTTCGAGTTTCATTCCAGTGAACGTACTCCCCAGGCAAGATACTTAATGCATTACCTCCACTCTATTCTCCAAATAGTCGTACTATTAGACTGAGCTGAGCAAGGTTCTCCTAGGACATTAAACCCTGGGCCTTCCGTGATTATTGTGGTGACAATAAAGGGGAATCTCGGTTTCGCGGGTTTTTTCGCGAGAGCAAAAACCAAGAAAATGCTGGGTTGTTTGGTTTGATTTTTTCGGTCCGGCCTCGATGTCTCGGTTTGGCAATAATATAGCATCTCAATGAGCTCGTCTCGCCTCCATTCAGAATCCATGGATGCATTGCGTAATTGCAAAAGAACAAACGCTCGAGTTTAAAGTAGGAGGACAAGAAAAGTTTGAACATCATATGCACAATATCGCTAACAATCCACAATGAAAGAAAATTCGCAGCATCTTTGAAAAAGAACTTTAGATGTTCCCAGTTGCTCTACAGTCGTCATTATAATTCCGCTGATAGTTTACAATTTCCGATCAGATGAACCAGTAGCAAACATTCAAAATCAAAATCCCCTTTTCTTCTTCAAGCATCTGATTTAGAGAAAAATCCGGAAAAACAAGACTCTTTTCCAAACTTCGAAAACGAAAGTGAAAAATCATCTTAAACCCCCAAGAAAATTCAGATTTTTCTTTACCAATTCAGAACTAAAACCCAAACAGGAAGAAATTCAAGACGTCCCCTTCCCTAACTCCTCAACAGAAACAAAAAACAAATCTGATCCATAGTGACGGATCACCACCTAGCGATCCAATCTATTTAGAATTTTTTTTTTGTTAATTTCCTTATTCGACTTGAGTGGGAGCGGAGCAATTTCTGATTGTACATCATTAATTGACGAAAGAAAAAAGATATGAGATAAATTCATAATCGAAATATTCATATCCAAGTATAATTTAATTCACTCTAAAAGAATGAGTATGTTTCCACATAATTGAGTAAACATCCGAGAGATGGAAGTGTTTTTGAAACTCGGTAGATACGTGTACCTCACAAAAAAGTACAAGTATTATACTACTAGAGATTCCTCTTTAACAATGGTTGGCCTGATGTGCATCAAATCAATAATCCACATGTGACCATATTTAATTCATGATCGTCGACATTTTATCACTGAATCACACTAACTTTTTCAATGCAATCTTCGAACTTCTTGCTGTCATAAGGGAGTCCTTAAAATTATAGCACTTCCCCAATCAAGTCTCTTAATTTGCAGTTCCAACTAATTGAAGCTGATCTGATGGTTTATATCTGACAAACATCCAATGTCCACATGATTAGTGCCAAAAATCTAATGTCCGCATAACTTTGGTCGGTGCAAATTAATTGATGTCGCAACGCTGATTTTTCCAATTTTCCTTTTTTTTTGTTTTTCTACATCTATGTAGAATGTACTTACCATAATTAAGAATATGTTTGGTTTTTGTTCATTGTAGATTTTCCATGTATAATAAAGGCACTATGTTTTTTTTTATTGTTAGATATTACTTCTATAAAAATTTGTTTTGTCCAAAAGAGAACTTCCTAGCAATGTCAATCAAATTTATGGATAAACTATTAAGTAGATGAAATTTAATTAAATAAAAGCATTGCATAAAGTAAGAAATTGTTTATGAAAAAGCTAATGAAATATCATTATTTTGGATTGACAAAAATTAATATTATCTACGAACTATTTACGAAAAGATATTGAGATACCTCATTGCGCATAATGTTTTTAGTGTACTCCTAGACATTCCTCTAACGTGTTACATGCTTTGTATAAAAATATATCGCCAAAATAATAAGCTAAAAGATAAATTCTTTGATTTCGTATATGAAGAGACTCGATATATATTTTTGACTAACTAAATTAATAAAGAGTTCACCAGGAATATCTTTTGATATGAAAGGGACAAAAAATCGATAAGTTGTCTTTCTATACCACATCAAAGAATATCTTTTTTTCTTATTAATAGCAAGATAATTTTACATGGAGCATGTACAACAACTATAGGAATATTGGGAATACACTTTTCTTTAATATAATAAAAAAAAAGCATCCGAAATACTTAATTATGGTAGCTATCCTAAAAAGAGAAAGAAAAAATAGAAAAAAGGAGTGGGCCATCACTTCAAACTGCAATTGAAAGATTGAGGACAGTTTTTTTCTTTTCCGTGTAATGGGGGTTGATTTAACCATTTAGAAAGTGAAAATAGTGCAGCCCTAAATAAAAGCGTAAAATAATGTGCGAACTTGAGATAAAACAAAAAGAAAAGTGCCTCGAAACACACATAAAAGATGAATTTTGATGTCCAAAACAACTGCAAACGAGCGAGCTAATTGGCGGCAGCATCGTTCTACAAGCTTTCTGAATTAATATTAGGGGCTTGTAACTCTTCTAATAACATACATTATCGGCGGCAGGAAATTTTAACTTACGCTTGTTATAAGGAGCATTTTAATGACAATGAATGTTAAAAACCGTTATCATTATAGAATTATCAAAAAAAAAAAAAGCGATCATTCACTAAACTATACCATATGCTATGGCAATCTAAATACGCTGAATGACCATTAGTATAATTTGTCCCCCTAACTCTAGATCAGTCCCTAGGCATCTATTTCTATGTTGCTTTATAATCTGAATCTGCCCTTCAATTATGCACGTGGATCTTCTGCCTAGCTGCAAAATTGTGAGGGCAATTGCAAGTGTATCACACGTATAAGAGACATCTTTATAACAAAGAAACGAACATATAAGGACATCGCACCGACATATACATAAACAAGTGGATTAACGCACATCTGCTATCGAACTTTGAACATAGCAAGAGTCATCTAACTGTGACAACCCGGTCCGATGAGGGCGGGCAGTGATCGTCGGGGTTCGAGGACCTGGACAAGGAGCGGCTTCTGGCAAGCTTCTAGGATGGCGAAGGGGGCACGTCTCTTCTGTCCCATATCACTTGAAGGGGAGAGTCATTGACAACTTATAAAGGCTTGGAAAGTCTTAACTTGCAAGAGGCCTTTTCTGAGGTAGTATGGGCTGCCCTCGGAGGAACAAAACCGTAAGGACTTAATGTCCAAAGCGGACAATATCTTGTGAGTAGACCCAGGTCATTACTCTAACACAACAACAACCCTGTGTTTTAGGGAAAACAATTAGAAGAGTGGAATTTCAGCTTCGGAGAAACGCAAACCATAGCAAGGGGTGAGCCGATTGATCAATCCACCGAATATAGGTCAGACACAGATGGACACGATGAAGGTGTCCAAATCGGGGATCTCTGCACGCATCCTCATCCTTCGTTGTATCTATTTCAATCGATGTACCAACTCCCCTTCTACCACGGTTCTTGACTTGCTTGTTCATCTTGGTACAACTCTAAATTGCACGCCAACAAGAAAACATAGACTTCTTTAAAAATGTGTAGACAACAAACAATGTTGTAAGTTGTTTCGATGAAGTATTTGGGCAATGTTTATGACAGAATCTCACGTCATTATTTGATATAAGTAACGGGATTAGCTGAATAAGGTAAACAAAAGAACGTTGGACAGATATACACGCCACGGTGTCTAGTCCATGCCTAATCCTCTCTTTCAACACTAGCAGTCTTATAATCTTCGAAGGCTGAACTGCATAGATCGCGAGTTACAAATTCTTCACGAGAGCAGCAATTGCTGCCTCTCTTTCATTCACATCACTTTCCCCCTCAGTCCCAATCAGTTTGATTCATCCACGTGGCTTCAATCAATTTTAGTGGTTGCGAACGTTTGACTTCTTATTCGTAGGTACGATGAATAAGACGACACTTCTTCATTAGATCGATCGCTAAACACCAGAGACAACTTTCCATGCAGAACTTATTCTTTGTATTGGTTGCTGATTCCGTGACATCGATATACGCATGCTTCTTTCCAAATAAGATCAATGACTCGTCAGATTCCTTAATCTCGAAAATCCTTTTCTCGGGATAGGTTAAACGAAAGTTCTTAAACTTGATTATGAAGTTTCCTAGTGGCGAGTCTTCTTTTCCATGAATAATTACACCTTGACTTTCCATGACCCGACACTTATGACCAACGTCTAGCGCACTTGTATTTTATGTTTCCTTGCATCTAATTAGAACGCGTTAGGAATTATATATGTAGCTTCATTATCATCAAAATCATCCCTTCAGAGAGCTTCTCCATTGCTCCCCCAATGCCATTAGTCACCTTCGCCGCTGGTCCTCGCTGTTCCAGAGCCGCGCCTTTCCTGTTCTGTTATCCCCGGATTCCAGAAAGAGAACTGGGAATCGCAGCTTCGTCTCGCACCATTACCATAATCAGCACCTTCATTTCCATTCGGTAGCCAAGACTTCCTCTCGACCAGTAATCACGATCGGGATTCCTCCTCCGGTAAGGTAGGATTCGAAAATTTCTGTCTCAGCTGTCTATGATTAAAAATAGTAGCTAGTGTCATGCTGCTTTTCGTGTGATCATTGTGTTCTTGATGTTTTTATGCGTGGTACCTTCGATGATGTCCCGCTTGTGGTGATCATTGGCGAGGAAAATGAGCAAGAGTCACCGATATGCATATTATTGAGTCTCCGGGTAATGTACTTCGGCGCCTGAACTTGCCTCGGTGATTATTTGCGCTCTGTGCATGTTCTACAATGTTGAGGCTCCTTCGTCAGAAAGTCGATGAATGGGAATGTCATTTTGACGGCGGTCGTCGGAGGTTCGTACAGTTCTCCGGCGATATTGTTGGCGGTGAAGTAAATATCACCCGGTGCTATTACCAACGTTTACAGCACTTATATTTTATATTTCCATGCATCCAATTAGGCAAACGCGTGAGGAATAAATTATGTAGCTTTGATAACATCAAAATCATCGAGTAAGAGATTTAGCAACAAGAATCTCCATTGTTTGATAAAACTCACAACGTAAACAAAGTATGATAAGGAAATAAACAGAAGTTATAATCTTTACAAATATATCGCGGTGCAGCAAGCGATAGACAACCACGAATTCAACGATCCGCAAACGCACACTCAAGCACACATGCCCACGCACCTAACAATAGAAAAAAAAAAATCTCTATTGTATTCTGTCAAATATGACGAAAGTTGTATGATGCATCGAAAAAATCAAATAAATGCCTTGTTGAGTGAGTTGAAATCTCTTTTTTTTTTTTTAAGAAGTCTAAGCTTGACTTAGGCTCCGTTTAGTTCAGGGTTCTCAATGGGCTTTCGGCCTCCAAAGCCCCTTAGGGAAATGTTGGGTATTTGGCAAGCCTTCACAAGGGGCTTTCAAGTGAAAGCCAGCATTGGGTCATGCGACCCTAGGCCGGCGCCATATCCGGCTCACCGGTGGCCCTAGCCCTTCATCGGCTTCGGTAAAGGGTTTTCTTTTTTTTAATAAAAGAAGTCCCAAAAGCCCTTTTAAAAAAACATGTTAAACATTATTTGAGACAAAATAGCTTTACAAAAGATTTTTTTATCAAACATAATTTACATTTTCCTAAAGGGCTTTAAGTTAAAGGCACTTTCATTTCTCCAAGGCCCATTTGCAACTTTATACTTATGCAGAAGGGACATCTCAACTTTGGACTTGTGCAGCCATATGTCCACGCTTTAATTCAGACCACGTCCATTTAACGGGCTCAAATTCAAGACATATTTGAACAATTCCGTCCTAACTTAATTTGCTGCAACAAAATACAGGAATCTAGGCATTCGTTCGATCTCATATTCTTTTGTCTCCTGTCAATCCTTTTCTTTACCCATTCCATGAAATCTTACTGCATAATATAATATAGATTGGTTTTTTCATCTTTTTCTTTTCTTCTGGAAAAAAAAAATTAGTATAGTTCTCCGAAGGATGTTTTTGTCCCAACACAAGCTGCCAACGGTCTCGTGAGTCTCGTGTCATACGTGCACTGACCATGCTGATCAACCGATCTTTGAGGAGACAATGATTATTCAAAGGCAATTTGGAGAAAAACTCTAGAATAACTAGTAATTGCAAAATGTTGCATTCAGGAGCAGTCCCAAAACGGACGCAAAGAGCCATGGAAGAGGTGCCGGAGAGCGAGCAAATGAGATGGCGATTAACAAGAGAAGAACACGCACAAGAACTGAAGAAGGCCACTCGCCTAGCAGCTCCAATGGTGGCAGTTTCAGTGTTGCAGTACCTCGTGCAAGTCGCATCGGTTGTCGCGGTCGGACACCTTGGCCAACTCTCACTATCCAGCGTTGCCATCGCCGCTTCTCTGGCTAATGTCACCGGCTTCAGTATCCATGTAAGCCAATGCCGTTGCTTAGTAACTCGGTCACATTCTTGAAAAACAGAAATCTAAGTCATATTGGATATTCCTAGCAGTCAGGATTGGCCGGCGGACTCGAAACTCTATGCGGGCAAGCTTATGGCGCTGGGCAATTCAAGAAACTCGGAGTTTATTTTTTCAGCGCCACCATATCTCTCTTTCTTGTTTGTCCTCCAGTTTGCATCCTCTGGATTTTCACGGACAAGTTCTTGGAACGAATGGGCCAAGATCCTGCAATCTCGCTTGAAGCCCGTAAATACTTGATGTGGCTCATCCCTGCGCTGCTTGGGAGCGCCATCCTCAAGCCGCTTGTTCGATTTCTCCAAACTCAAAGCCTGATACTACCCATGCTCCTCAGCTCCTTCTTGGTCCTCTGTTTCCACATACCCCTTTGCTGGATTCTTGTGTACAAGTTGGAGCTAGAAAGCACGGGGGCAGCCGTGGCCTTTGGCATCACGACTTGGTTGAATGCGATGCTGCTTGGGTTCTACGTGGTGTTCTCTTCAGCAAATCGGGGAACCCGTGCACGATTCACTAAGGAAGCCTTTCCTGGAATCCTCGAGTTCTTCAGAAACGGAGTTCCTTCTGCTGCGATGATCTGGTCAGACTGTTTAGTTTTAGCAACGAGAGACTTTCTTGCTGTTTCGTACTATCTTCAATTGTTTCTCAATGCCTGTGGTTGCAGCCTAAAGTGGTGGTCATGTGAGGTTCTCCTTTTGTTATCTGGCCGTTTACCAAATCCAAAGCTCGAGACATCAGTTCTCTCCATATGGTATGATATAAAGCAGTTCAACAATCATTCTTACATAAATCGGCAGTCTTTCTGACTGTTATAATGTTAATGCTTCAGTCTTACGATCTCTACATTGCACTTCACTGTACCGTACGGTTTTGAAGCAGCCGCCAGGTAAAACTCTTGTTTCCCTTGTTCCCTTGTAATGTGCGGTCACAAGAATGTAACGCAAGCTATGTTTCAAGTTTTGAATGGACATGGTTTTTTGAGCTTTTGCAGTACTCGGGTATCAAACGAACTTGGAGCAGGGAACCCGAACCAGGCTAAGGTGGTAGTGCTGGTAATATCATCTCTCGCTATTATTGAAGCGGTCATCGTGGGAATAGTGCTCTTCTGCTGCCGTTATGTCCTGGGATATGCTTACAGCAGTGAGAAGCAAGTGGTGCATTACATTGGAGTCATGACTCCTCTTATTTGTCTCTCCATCTTCATGGACAGTTTACAGGCCGTCCTATCAGGTCAGCTCTTCTAATTCTTTCCATTTTCCTCCTTTTCTTTACTTAAAGTTTGAGAAATCATACTTTTTACATCTCTGGGACATTCTTCGGAAAATTATTGTCCCTGAATGTGGTTCGACACTTGCTGCAGATTAAGAACTTCAGTTTTTGGACCACTAGTTGAAATGATGTGATCATGTTTGATGAATCAGGAGTTGCCAGGGGAAGTGGATGGCAGAGAATCGGAGCATACATCAATATCGGGGCTTTCTATTTGGTAGGACTCCCAATTGGACTGATACTTGGTTTTGTCCTGCATCTACGAGCCAAGGGATTTTGGATCGGCATCGTATCTGGAACCGCGGTGCAATTGGCTCTCCTATCTGTCATTACTAGAGCCACAAATTGGCAAAAGCAGGTAGTTGCTCAAAAAAGCTCTTGTGCCTTATCAGATGCAAATTGTTAGATTTTGAAGTCCTGCAAACGAGCTTCACAGAAACATGACATTTAATTGAAAAGCCCACTTCCACTTCCACTTTTGGAAATACCTGCCTGAATCTGCTGTGGCTCATAACGTCTCTCGATCTAAAGATCAATCGGGAAGTAGAAATTGCACACCTACACATGTTTAATATGTCCTTGTTTAACATGTGGTGAACTTATCCTTGCAGGCAAATGAGACCAGGACGAGGATATTTGCACGAAATCCTCACGAAGAGCAAAGTGACCAGAGGACTAGGAGTACATCTACATGATAAAATGTGAATTTCGCTTGGTGCTTTTCACATCACTTGTTAACTGGAAATAGTTAGTATTATTAATCAGATGCGCTTAGTGTTAGCAGAATACATGCAGTTGGTGTTACTTGGAGTTGATTCCCGGTATATGTGCAATATACGATAGATATGTTGTCATTAAATGTGACACTACTTATACAGCTGTGAGTACTGGATGTACTTGATTCTGATTGTGTCCTTATACGTATGAGTACATGATTAAAACTGATCAGAAAATAGATTTGCAAGAGCAGGGGGAGGATTAGATCAGGGCCATGAAAGTGTTGGGGCAAGCACATGCGATGCGAGCGTAACTTCATGGAGTTCAAATTGGGAAAGTAAAGATCACAAAGTATTTGAACAATCAAGAGGGACCACACCCGATGATGCTTGCTCAGGAAGGTGTAAACGATCGTCCAAGCTCCAATGCAACTTCGACCATCTCAACCTCAACTTCCGACTCGTCAAGGACTAGTTCACCATCACAAGCCACCACAAACTACATGAAAAGAAGACGTGAAGGTGCCTAGGTCGCATGCTGATAAGGAGCGAAATGAGGGTGAAGCTGTGGATGGACTGCAAGCACCCACAGGATTCTGCCTCTTCCAAGCTAACGAGGACGGTCCCTCCATGTTTAAGATTCACGCCTGGTTTGAACCCAATGTTTGATAAAATGTTCATTAGGACGTTTCCTGATTCGGAGTTAGCTATGGTGCTCGAGTCATTAGGGAATTTGACTTGGTAAATGACTTCATTTGTGGAAATTTCTAACTAGTGAAGTGTGGATGACATCCATAGCTTCGTTTTGATAGGTTGTGGTTAAATTTGACCATTGTTTGCTAAAAAAAACCCATCCCCGAGGCCCAGACAGGTCTCGGGAAATTGACGATTAGGGGCCTTTAATATAAAAATATGGAAAAGTGATCAACTACAAAGTTTTAAAGGACTACCTAAGCTTTCCAACGAGGAATGATTCATAATTTTCTGGGTTGTTTTGCTAGGTTAAAGTGGTCTTCAAAGTACCATTTTTCGCACTATACGGGTCTCAGCCTCTCAGGTCAGTTCCGACTAGTTGGATTATTTGTGTGATATCATAAAGATGCATGCCTAATCTGGAAAAAAATAGTAAATTAGCGAGTTTTAGAAGACTTCAAGGGCTTTCCAAATATATAAATTTCATATATTTCTAGGTTGGTTTGATAGGTTGAATGATGTACAAAGTATCGGTATGGATTCGGGGGTCAAATTGACAATTGAGGCACTTTGGTAATATCGAATTTTTGTGGAGCTAATCGTGAAAAGTTGTCAACTAATGAAGTGAAGTAGACTCTTAAGGTTTCTAACTTGGGGTGAATCATTAAAATTGAACATCGGGTTGGGCTAATATTGACAGACTGAACCAGCAGATTCAGGGTATAAGACCTTGAGTCCGAAGTTTTGGTTAAGTATTGATTGGTGTGAGTCTCTTTCGAGTTCTTGATAGGTTTTGCTTGATCCACGTTCTGTAGGTTTGTTGATGGTGAACATGATGTGTTCTTAGTTCCAATCAAGAGTTCACTTAATCAATAACAATGTCATCACAATTCCATAGCTCATGGGAGTCCTGTTCCCAGGCTTAACAACATGGTGTAATATTCTTTGTTCGACTAATATAAGGTTTTACTTATTGCACTTTACTTATTTGATATTGTCGTACTTTGATCTTTTGTGCTTAAATTTTGATTATTTATGTCACATCCCAAAACCTACCAAGATGGGGAATGACACGGCTGTCTTTTCGCCCAAAGGACGCAGCCTCAAACCACCCAAGAGTCACAATGACATCGCCTCGTTCTAATGGTTGCTAATTAAACAAAGAACCTAAAAATTTGGGAAAAAGGGGGGTGAGCAACTACAGCTCAGCAAATAGTACATCTCTGAATCGAGCAATCACTATGCATGTGTACAAAGCAATACCAAAACTTCATAAACCAAACCCAAGGTTTAAAATACATATTAAAACACATAAGAGTTATTTCGTTCATCAAAACTTTGTACAAATCACAAATACACATTTAAATCCACCATCACAATTCAAATTATCAATGGTCAAATCTATTGATCAATCTCTATAAACACCATGTCAATGGTCCATTCCATTGACTAATATCAAATCATGCATCAATGGTCTATTCCATTAATGAATCTCATATCATATCAAACGCTGATGGTCCATTCCATCGATCAATCTATTGCTCAATATCTAACTATGGTCACGACATAAAGCCTTGTGACAAGGCTACCAAGATTCCCCCTATGGCAAGGTCTCCACCTACAAAGCCGGTGGCTCGGCCCAGAAGGATATCCTAAACCCGGTATGCATACCCCAAAACCCCTAAATGGGCTCACAGTCATATTAAGCATCAAACAATCATCATCCAATATTAGAATTTCAATCCATAATACATTTCACAAACCAAACAAATAACTTTTTCACAATAAGGCTCATCCGCCATAAATACATTTCGTAGAGCATTTCTCAAATCATTTCCAAACTCATTTCATAAACTAGTTCATAATGCAATACACATATGTATCCTTTCACAATATATTTCCAAAACAATTTCCAAATCATTCTCAACTATTAAAAAGTAGTAAATGCCCGATCCATACTTTTATGCAATAAATATGTTCTTTCCCAACTCGTACGATTACTCAAATCCTTACTACTTTCAAAATATGAGTTTATAAATTCAAAGAAGAGATGATACCACTCACCCGAAATGCCCCAAAATCAAATAACGTGGCTAAACGCTCCGATAATCTCGTGATCTTATCAATTGAATGAGAATCGACATAAAAACCAAGTAAAATACTGAGATAATTACTAAACGGCTAAACGACACTTAAACGTTAACAAGACAACTCAAAGACGCCCACAAATTGCTCATCCAAAGCCATTATCCAAATCGTCCGCGACGCGGAACTTGAGCGCAAAACTTGATCGCATCATAACTTTCTCCATCGAAGTTCGATCCTAGCAAACTTATAGTCAAAAGAAAGCCACTTCCGATTATTACAAAAGCCCCAACTCGGCTGTCCCAAAATCAAGCCGAAAACCGATGAAAATTGACCTAAAAGCCGCTGGCTGCGTACTGTTCGTTACGTGCGCTTAACTTCAAAAATTCATTTTGGGCAAACGGTAAGTCCAAATCAAGATCTATAAAATCCCATAGCTCCATAACACCATAAACTATCAATTCTATAAAAATAGGTAGCTCTACGACTCAAAAATCAGACTTCACCGCTCGAATTCTCCAATATTCTGAATTTAAACCTTAAATCGGAAAACTTCTCCGATCGAACGTACGAGGGGCGCGAGTGCTTACCGAGCGTTGCGATATGAAGTCAAATCGGCTAGGCGAGGTTTGCGCGGCCCAAAACCCTCATTTTCTTCTTCTTCTTCTTTTTCTTCTTCCTTCTCTCTTCCTCTCTGTCTTTCTTTTCCTTTTTCTTTCTCGGCCGTGCACGCCCTTGGCTAAATAAGCTGAAGTGCCCACTATTCTACTTTTTGACTTTTCAACTCCTTTTTTTTTTCAAATATTACATTCTTCCCTCCTTAAAAGAAATTTCGTCCTCGAAATTTGCACTTACCTCAATCAACAAACAAATAACGATATTTGCATCTCGCCTTCTCTTCAGGCGCCTCTCTTTCCATGTGGTTCTAACATTGAATTTTCCAAATAGAAATAGTTTGCCGCTGCAACACCTAATCTTTCGTATCAACAATGCGAATAGGTTGCTCCTCATACATTAAGTTACCCTTAACCTCAATGGTGTAAAATATAGAACATGTTGAGGATTTGACACATATCTCCGCAATTAAGATGAATGGAACCCATCTTGTACGCCGAATCTTATAACACCTTTCATAGTACAAAACCTTTAAGAATACATGATCTCTCGGACCAAACTCCACCTTGTGCCTTTTAAGGTTTGTGTAACTTTCTAACGACTTTGAGCCGTTTTGAGACGTTCCGAACCAACCTGATTTTTTTTTTCCTTTGATTGCTGAATGAACTCGGGCTTAGTTAGGCCTTTCTCACCAATATCATCACAACATATAGGAGTTATGCATTTTCGACCATACAGAACTTGAAAAGGCGTCATCTTAATGCTCAAATGATAACTATTATTATAAGAGGACTCTGCCAAATGTAGATGTTCATCCCAAGAACCACCAAAGTCAATGACGTAGGATCTCAACATGTCCTCTTGTGTCTAGATCATTCTCTCTAACTGTCCATTTATCTGTGAGTGAAAAGTTGTACTGAAGTTGAGTTTAGTACCCAATGCTTCTTAGAAATTCTTCCAAAATTAAACACGAATCTGGATGCCTATCAAAATCGACACTTACCAAAACTCCATGAAGCCTCACTGTCTCATTGACATATCACCTTGTCATAATTTCCGGTCAAAGGCCAAATTGATATGAGAAAAAGTGCGTGAACTTGGTCAATCGATCAACAATCACTCATGTAGCATTCAAGTCCAATTTGCTCATATCCTCGAGAATAAACTTCCAAGTAACAAGTAAAGTTGTAACTTCCAGAAGACTTACGAGGGATTTGCTACTACGTTTGCCTTGCTTGTATTAATGGATAAACAAATCAAAATCTTTCAGAAGCTCCAACCATCTCCTCTGCCTCATGTTCAATTCTACTTGAGTAAAAATATACTTTAAGCTCTTGTGATCCATAAAAACTTCGTGTTTTTCTTCATACAAGTAATGCCGCCATGTGATTTCAACTGTCTACAAGCATAAGCCCAACTTTACCATTTTTTTTTTGGTAAAGGTAAGATTTGTATAACTAATCATAACACCAAAAACAACCTAAGCTCAAACCAACACCTGACCATATTAGGACACAGAATGTCCAGACAAGGTCAAGAATGGTTCAGCAGGAAAGAGAAGAAAAAGGCCAACAGCCAGCTAAAAAACAAGGGACACAAAAACCGAAAGGCAAAGGAAAAAGACAATCCCATCCAGAACTAGGGATAAAAACCAAACTACTGGAGCAACACACGGACTACAAAGAACGCCGGAGCCCAGCCACGAGAACCAACTGAAGCAGCCCGAAGAAGCAAAACCCTGGTGAGGAGAGGAGCAATCACGAGTCATGTCCAAACCGCCAAAACAGCCGCTGAAACCACCCGGAGAAGAAATCCAACAATGCATCAAGAAGCGGCGAGGAGAGGAGGGTCTCTCGGAAAACACGCCAGCTGGGAGGATCACCACATCAAGTGCGCCAGAGTGACCATAACTAAGAAACACGAAGGCAAGCCGAAGAGGGCTAAAGCAAAACCAGGCCCATACCAAACCTAGGATACTAGTCCTAGGGGGTAGTCACACGATTGACCGGGGAAAGACCCCAGTTTGCTTGCAATCTTCTATTTTGAGGAGTGTCTGACACTGCACCCATAGAAATAATTTTGTCCTTGACCACCTTAACAAGATGATTAACAATCCCCGGTACAAAGAAGATCTTATCTCTGAAGAGTATATTATTCCTTTCCATCCAAATAAGGTGACAAAGGGCTCCAAGCGAGAAGCGTGAAATACGCTGAGAGAAGGAAGAACCTCCAAACTGTTGCATAGCCCATCGAATGAATACTGTCCAAGGCTGGTTCGTCCACTGCAGCCCACACTTTGAAGCCCAAATCGACGCGATTCTGGCCGTTTGAGGGCAAGAAAAGAAGAGGTGGTCGATGGAATCTGGGCAGCCGCGGCAGAACGCACAAGAACCATCAGCAATCCTCTGAAACCGGAGCAACAGGGTTTGGGTAGGTAAGCGGCGTCGGGAGATGAGCCATAAAAGAAAAGCATGCCGAGGGGCCAAATCGCGATCCCAAACAAAGGAATGCCATGGTGAGGGCTGGCCTTTAGGTCTGATATGGTCCCAAGCCGAGGCGACTGAAAACACTCCAGAGGAGTGGGCCGTCCAAGAAAGGAGGTCCGTAGAATCCATAAAAACAGGGGCTGGTTCCGCCCAACTTAGGAAGGATTCCAAAGTTGCGGAAGTTTGCCATATTGAATCATAAAAACTCCGAACAGAGGTATGCCGGGGTATACGCGAACGGTAAATGTCCATGTCGCTGAAGATCTTGACGAGCGGACCTCTCTCATGCCACCAATCAAACCAAAATGAAGTCCTACGACCATCTCTAATTTCCCATCTAAAAAGATTTGAGAAAGAAGACCGGAGATCAAGGATCTTCTTCCAGGCCCACGAACAGACAGTGGGCTTCGAGACAATCCAAAAATTGGAGCTCTTCAGAAAATTAGAATGGATCCACTTGCACCAAAGGGATTCCTTATCAGTGAAAAGAATCCAAATATGCTTAAGAGTTAGCGCTATATTATAGTCTTCGAGCCTGCGAATCCCAAGTCCACCCTCTTCCTTGGGTAGGCACACATCCGCCCAAGAGACCTTGGCACCACCTATTCTAAGGTTTGGGCCTTTCCAAAGGAATTGTCTCAGAACAGTCTCAATGTCGTGGAGGACAGACTTGGGGAGAGAAAAAATGCTGGCCCAGTACACATGCATAGAGTGCAAGACAGATTTGATGAGTTGAAGACGGCCTCCATGAGAAAGAAACCGCTGGGTCCAAGATCTAGCCCTTGCAGTAATCGAATCCACCAAAGCCTTACAATCCTCTTTGGCTAACCTGGAGGATATAACTGGGACCCCTAAGTATCGAAACGGAAGAGATCCACGTTGAAAACCAAGGCAATCACAAATCTGGTTTTGAAGTTCAGGAGACCCACCGGAGATGAAGATACTACTTTTGTTTGCATTCGGTCTAAGGCCTGACCAACCAGAGAAAAGGTCAAGAGCATCCTTGATCAAATGGACAGTACTCACATTTGCTTCAGAGAATAAAAGGACATCATCCGCGAAGAACAAATGCGATAAACGAGTCTTCTTGCAACGCCAGAAGAACTTAAATTCCGGCCTATTAGACTTAGTTTGGATTATTCCGGAGAGGACTTCCATGACGATAGTAAATAGGTAAGGGGATATAGGGTCCCCCTGTCTAACTCCCCTCGAGCTCGGAAAGAAGCCATGTAGCTCACCATTGATAGAAACCGAGAATCTTGCTGAGGATACACATTCCATGATGAGCTGAACAAAGCTGGTCGGGAACTGGAAAGCAAGGAGAACCCTCTCAAGAAAGATCCAGTCGACCGAGTCATACGCTTTTTGGAAGTCCACCTTAATGGCGCATTTGGGAAGGTACGGCACGTGGTGAAATCCTGCAAAAAGCTCCTGAGCAAGCAAGATATTGTCACTAATTCTTCTACCCTGAACAAAAGCCATTTGAGATTGACTGATGATAGAGGGAAGAACTAGGGGAATACGATTAGCTAAAATTTTCGATATACATTTGTACAAAGTGTTACAGCAGGCTATCGGCCGAAAATCAGTCATAGCAGTAGCATTAGGAACTTTCGGGATGAGTGCCAGAATAGTAGCATTCAACTCTTTAAGTAACCTCCCCGATGAGAAAAAGTTCTTTATAGCAAGGGTAATGGAGGGCCCTATAGTATCCCAACAAGCTATGAAGAAATCCACATTAAAACCATCAGGGCCTGGAGCCTTCCCTTTAGCCAAGCTGAAAAGAGTCCTCTGTATTTCACCATCCGAGACCGGAGCAGATAAGAGGGCCTGTTGGTCCAAGTCCAAAGAGCGGTTAGTAAAATCAGAGATATCAGCAATGGAGGGCCTGTTAGAGAGAGAGGACCCATTAAGGATATTCTGAAAGAAATCGACGATGTGGTTTTGAATCATAACCGGATCCGTCACAAGAGCATCATGATCATCCAAGACCGAAAGAATACGGTTCTGCAATCTTCTTTTGTTAACGAAATGATGAAAGTATTTAGTATTGTGGTCTCCTTCCTTAAGCCAGCGGATCCTGGACTTTTGTCTGAAGAAAGACTCCTCCTGTCTCCTAAGAGCTGAGAAGGTTCGGATCTGGTTCGTCTCTCTATCGGCTAGCAACTGGTTGAAAGGATCTTCTTCTAGTGCATCTTGAGTTAGAAGGAGAGCTGATCTGGCTTGCTCCGTACGGTTGGAAATGTCGGAGAAAGCGTTTCTATTGAGGAGCTTAAGACGCGCTTTCAACATCTTAAGCTTGCTGCACACAATGAACATATGCGATCCGGTCAAAGGAGTGGACCAAACCTGTGAGACGATCTCCATAAAAGAGGGGTGAGATATCCAGAAATTGAAGAATTTAAACGGTTTCCTGGAAGGGGAAGGAGGGACTATTTTAACCACCATAGGAGAGTGGTCAGAAATGCCCGGAGCCAGGAAGGAAGCCTCAGAAAACGAGAAGACCTGTTGCCAAATATCATTAATAAGAACTCGGTCAATCTTCCTTAGTTTCCTAGAGGAACCCGAGGAAGTGGACCAAGTGAAACGGTGCCCGACATATCTTAGATCATCTAATCCAATCAGATTCAAACATTGATCCAACTCATCAAAAACCGGTAGCCACTGAGTATCACTGCCCACTCTATCAGAACTATTACGAATGGCATTGAAATCCCCGGCCACCAACCAAGGTAGATCACAAGAACTCAGATGGGTAAGTTCCGCCCAGAGTTGTCTACGTTTAATAAAGGTGTGTTCACCATATACCACAGACAGGAGAAAAGCTTTCTGCATATCTAGCATACTAATATGAAGATGAATCAGTTGAGCCGATAAGGATAAAACCTGTAGTTCAATCTTATGAGGATCCCAACCAATCCAAATTCTACCAAGAAGGGAGTGTTCATAATTTGCCAACCAACGCCAGCCAGGAATAAGATTACTCGAAATGGCATTAAAGCCAGCCACCTTGACTTTTGTTTCTATAATACCAACACAAGACAGTTTATGTTGTCTAACAAAAGAACGAAATTCAGCTTGTCGAAGGGGGTCAACAAGACCCCTAACATTCCAAATACCAATAAACATATGTACAAGAGAAAAAGAAAGCAAAAACCGTCACTTCTTTGAAGACCTTCTCCTAGACTTCTGTTTGGAAGCCTTGGGGGAAGACGGCATGCTCGGTTCTGAAGTAATAGCCTTCGGTATTTCCAAAACAGCAGGAGACTGGGCTGGCTCACCAGGAAGATCAATGACTAGAGCTCGAGATCTTGTAAAGGGTGGGGAATGGAGAGGGGAAGGTAGCTCACCGGCAACTCTGAGAATACTTGCACCATCCTCTGCTAGATCAGAATCATAAGAGGAAACAGACAAGGATCCAGAAGCAACAGCAGAAAGATCAGAGGCAGCAGATTGAGCAAGAAGCTGGGGAGGAGGGGCCATCCCCTGTTCCAACTTTACCATTTGCATCACCAAAATTCTGAAATTTTATTTTCCGTCCACTACTACTAAATAATTTCTAATTTCACATCTATTGCTTAGTCTTCCCATTTCGCATTATTATCCTCAAATAAATCCACCGAAAATTATTACTTACAATTTGTCATGCCTAAAAGATCACGCTATCCAAATAGTCTAGCATCGAAACACCTCTTCTTCTTTTTATCAATTCCTACATAGTCTCTAATATCTCCAAAGTATCATCAATTAATAAAATACCGTTACGACAATTTTCTCCAATACCATAAAGTTCATTATCATTCGCCATCACTTGAAGTATAATTCGCAAAATATCCAAATAATCAAACATATCACAACCTGAATTTTCACACATTGTTGATTCTCCTTTCAACATTTTATTCACTTCTATTACGTACATAGTCCAAGAATATCACATCATCCACTTGAAGATTCGTGCAAATCAATTCTTATTTATTGCACAAAAACTTTTGAATACTTTTCCTGTCATTACTAACACCTCAAGAAGAGATTATAGTAACACCCTCCACGCCAACCTTTCTCCATGGCCTTAGCAATCAATTCACCAATTTCTCTCTCACCATTAATCGATATTGTTCCAACCCATGCAATCTCCTCTTATGTATGTGCTCTGCTTTCTAAATTTGTTACCATTACACCAACTACTGGTGAGGCCATATCTCAGGTCTATTACATTCATCCAGCTACAATTGACGTGCATCACGTAGTGAATATTGCTCGTATGAGGATTGTAGCGCATGTAGATCATTGGTTGCATTTGCAATCTGTTTTATAAGGCTAGGACTTGTCCTTGTACTCTAACATAGTTGTCATAGTAACACTGTCCTTTGTTACCTTGAGAGCATCAAAGCTTTCCTCAGTCACCACATCATGACTCCTCAAGCCCAAAGTGACCTTCATATCAGATTCAAGGTCTTCTACACCCTTAAACATCACAGAACAAGCCTCTATTCCAAATTTAAAATCTTTTATAGTATAATTCCTTGTCCAACTTGTTCTACTTCTTGCGAGTTAGGATTTAGATCATAATAGCCCTCTTTATCTCCTCGTCAAAATCGCTCCTAAAAATCTTAGTATATATTCTCGGTATCAAAGGCAACAATTCTCTTGCTTTTGTTATCCCTTATAAGGCAAAGCATGCTTCTAGTGCTTTCTCTGCATTGTTCTCTTGCCAAATTCCAACAATGGCATTCGCAATCAAGGTCAAGAAAATCGCAAGGGGTTTCACAACTGCAGTTATTTGTATCTCTCCACCTTCTTCACCATCCAACCAAGCCAAAATGAAAGACACAACGACAGTAACTAGTAAACTCCCAACTAGGTTTCACTAAATTGATCTAAAATCAGTATAAAAATCGACACACCCTCGTGCTTCTCCAACTCTTTAAGCCCTTAAATATGTTGCCTCTTTTCTACTTCTTAATTCAAAGACTGAAGCACTCACCTCTTGTTACCATTTTACTGAAAACCGCAATTGAAATTGATAGCCTCCACTAGTTCCACAAAAATTCTTTAAAGTGAGATCATAACCTGCTATTTAGAAGTTCACAAGCTGATCGCACTTATTTACCATAAGTAAATTTCCGTCTCAAATTTCAATTGAAGCTTATAACTTCTAAGATCAATTCTTATCATACCAAATATCGACACGTATCAAGACTTCCAATATAAATTCTCCTTTTCTAACCAAGAAATAATAATCAGAAATAATAATTTATCTCAACCAGTTACAATGTAATTCTCAAAATCCCAACTTACTATCTAGAGATCACAACTTATCAGAACAATGATCATGATTTATCACTTCTATAACATTAGTAGAGTGATTCTGCTGACTAACTGCTTCAAATCCTCAAATGTTATTTGTCTTTTTGCAGGCTCTTCTAGTACATGAATATGTCTTTGATGAACACCACTATAGATCTATTTGTACACTCTATGAATACTCAGTTCATCAAAAACATGAAAGCAAAAGGCACAATCATTAATCCAAGACCCATGATAAGAAATTCTTAATGGCCATATCTTGTTCCAAAAACAATTCTAAGCACATTGTCTCCTTTTCTTTTTCAAGTTCAGAAAGTGTCATGCAATGCGGTGTCCTAAAGAAACTGATGCACCCAATATCCATTCGATATCAGCAGATAAACCCGGTAGATTCTCAAGAAACACATCTGATAACAACAATACTTTCCAACTTCACAACATTCTTTCTTATGTCTTTCATATTGGCCAGGTAATCACATCAGTATCATAATGTGAGGATAACCAATTAATCACCTGAAATAATATCAAAATCATGTATATTCAACTCCACCAGATTTCCATGCAACTCTTTATCATCCATTCGAAACACATTTCTTGAACACATAATTCACAATTAAGAAATCACTACTTTACATAGTGAAGTATGCTTCTCTAAATCAGAACCAACGGTCACCTAGACCTTAAAAGAAACATACACCCAACGCACTACCTCACAACGTCCCATAGACTCCGTACCCCAAAAATCATATCCTAAGCTCTGATTCCAATAAATGTCACACCCCGAAACCTACCAAGATGGGGAATGACACGGTCGTCCTTTCGCCCAAAGGACGCAGTCTCAAACCACCCAAGAGTCCTAATGACATCACTCTCGTTCTAATGGCTGCTAAACAAAGAACTTGAAAAATTGGGAAAAAGGGAGGTGAGCAACCACAGCTTAGTAAATAGTACATCTCTGAATCGAGCAATCACTATGCATGTGTACAAAGCAATACCAAAACTTCATAAGCCAAACCCAAAGTTTAAAATACATATAGAATCATATAAGAGTTATTTCGTTCATCAAAACTTTGCACAAATCATAAATACACATTTAAATCCACCATCACAATTCAAATTATCAATGGTTAAATCCATTAATCAATCTCTATAAACACCATGTCAATGGTCTATTCCATTGACTAATATCAAATCACGCATCAATGGTCTATTCCATTAATGAATCTCATATCATATCAAACGCCGATGGTCCATTCCATCAATCAATCTATTGCTCAATATCTAACTATGGTCACGACATAAAGCCTTGTGACAAAGCTACCAAGATTCCCCCCATGGCAAGATCTCCACCTACAAAGCCGGTGGCTCAGCCTAGAAGGATATCCTAAACCCGGTATGCATACCCCAAAACCCCTCAATGGGCTCACAGTCATATTAAGCATCAAACAATCATCATCCAATATTAGAATTCCAATCCATAATACATTTCACAAACCAAACAAATAACTTTTTCACAATACGGCTCATCCGCCATAAATACATTTCGTAGAGCATTTCTCAAATCATTTCCAAACTCATTTCATAAACTAGTTCATAATGCAATACACATATGTATCCTTTCACAATATATTTCCAAAACAATTTCCAAATCATTCTCAACTATTAAAAAGTAGTAAATGCCCGATCTATACTTTTATGCAATAAATATGTTCTTTCCCAACTTGTACGATTACTCAAATCCTTACTACTTTCAAAATATGAGTTTATAAATTCAAAGAAGAGATGACACCACTCACCCGGAATGCCCCAAAATCAAATAACGTGGCTAAACGCTCCGATAATCTCGTGATCCTATCAATTGAACGAGAATCGACATAAAAACCAAGTAAAATGCTGAGATAATTACTAAACGGCTAAACGACACTTAAACGTTAACAAGACAACTCAAAGACGCCCACAAATTGCTCATCCAAAGCCATTATCCAAATCGTCCGCGACGCGGAACTTGAGCGCAAAACTTGATCGCGTCATAACTTTCTCCATCGAAGTTCGATCCTAGCAAACTTATAGTCAAAAGAAAGCCACTTCCGATTATTAGAAAGCCCTAACTCGGCTGTCCCAAAATCAAGCCGAAAACCGACGAAAATTGGCCTAAAAGCCGCTGGTCGCGTACTATTCGTTACGTGCGCTTAACTTCAAAAATTCATTTTGGGCAAACGGTAAGTCCAAATCAAGATCCGTAAAATCCCATAGCTCCATAAGACTATAAACTATCAATTCTATAAAAATACGCAGCTCTACGACTCAAAAATCAGACTTCGCCGCTCGAATTCCCCAATATTCCGAATTTAAATCTTAAATCGGAAAACTTGTCCGATCCAACGTACGAGGAGCGCGAGTGCTTACCGAGCATTGCGATATGAAGTCGAATCGGCTAGGCGAGGTTTGCGCGACACAAAACCCTCATTTTCTTCTTCTTCTTCTTCTTCTTCTTCTTCTTCTTCCTTCTCTCTTCCTCTCTGTCTTTCTTTTCCTTTTTCTTTCTCGGCCGTGCACGCCCTTGGCTAAATAAGCTGAAGCGCCCACTATTCTACTTTTTGACTTTTTAACTCCCTTTTTTTTTTCAAATATTACAATTTAGGCGTGGATATATGTCTTTATGATTAGCTATGTTGAGCTTAATTGCATATGGACATGTAGATGAACACGCATAGGGAAATGAAAAGAACGCATGATACATGCTCCCACTCATCTAAACAAGTTTAGGTATTAAAAGGGCATTAATTACATCATTAGTGTAATCAAGTCCCCAAATCCGAATCTATAGTTCGTGGAAGTAAAGTGACCTCCCATAGTTTTACTTGGCTCCTAACTGGCCTCCAAATGGTTAGTGCCAACTCCTAAAATAAGAACAATTTTCATAAATGATCGAGGAAACCAAGTTAGGATCAGAAGAGTTTGGAAGAGCTATTGGGAGGGTCGTGACACCCATGACATTCTCCCTCATCTAATCTGGCAATGCCCTCGTTGCATCTTCGGCATGGAAAGCATCAATTTGCTTCTTGAACTACCAACTCGCTTCTACAGGTTCTCAACTCGCTTCACTCTCTGGTAGACCCTTCCATCGGATCAAATATTTGCGCTTCGGCGCACAATACTGGTTCTACATGACTCAATGGGCCATGATGAAATCAACATCATGATCATTTGAGGTTTTTGCCCTCGACAGGTGCCCAATGTGACTCTCCTCAATCCGAGTTTTCCTTATCTACACGAAAAGGTTTAAGTGGGAGCTCCAGCTTGTATGCCACCTTCTCAACTCACTGCAACACTTGGACATACCCTTCATAGAGATGAATCAACCCCTTGTGTATGTCCCGATATTGAAGAACCAAGTGTAGCTTGGCCAATACTAGATCCCCGACTTGGTACTCCATGTGCCGTCGCTTCTAGTCGACCCATTTCTTCATGCGTTTTGAGGCCTTGTGTAGACAAGTTTGCACCAAGTCTGCATGTTCTTACCACTCCTTAGCAAACTTGGAAGGGGATGGGCTACTCCCTTGATACCCCTTTGCAATTATACTCCAACCATACTCAGAGTGAGTAGTTGTTGCGCTGTCACAATCTCAAAAGGACTCTAGTTCGTAGACTCTCTCCACTGCAAGTTATAAGAGAATTGGGCTACATCAATCAATTTCATCCAATCTTTTTGATTTGTGATCACATAGTGTCAGAGGTACAACTTCAAGAGTGCATTCACCTTCTCTGTCTATCCTTCGATTTGGAGATGTAGACTTGCGAAGAAGTTGAGGTTCGACCATAGCAGCTTGAAGAGCTAGGTCCAGCTAGTGAATTGAGGATCGCGATCGCTCACAATCATTTGTGGCACACCCCAGTACTTGACAAGTGTACTTTAGAAGTAGCCAAGCCGCCTCCTTAGCTTGGCAGTCCTTCATGACTAGTGCGAACATTGCATACTTGAAGAACCGATCCACCACAATCATGAGAGTTTGACACCGTTCGATCTTGGGCAAGTTCACAATGAAGTCCATGGAAAGACTCTCCCATGGATGCTTCAGAACTGAAAGTGGCTCAAGGAGCCATGCCAGCGATCACTGCTTGAGCTTATCTTGTTGGCACACAAGATACGTCCTCACATAAGCTTCAACATCATCACGCAGGTGCTACCGAAAGTATTGATCCTCCACTAGTACCATTATGCAGTGGATCCTCAGATGACCCACCCACTTATAATCGTGGCACTAACGTTGCACCTCATTTCGTAACCTCCCATAAAGAGGCACGTATAGCTGTTGCCCCTCAGTGTAGAGTGGGTCACCCTAACACCAGAATTGTCGAGTCTTGCCCTCTTGTGCATGCTCAAGAAGGGCCTTGGCAGTTGGATCATGTCGTAGCCCCTCCTTGATTTGCTCGGTCCATGGGCACTCGAGTTAACTGATGCTTGCCAAATCAATCTTTTGCTAAGTGCATCGGCACAGAGTTAGCCTTCTCAGGCTTGTACTCTAGCATGTAGTCGAATTATGCAAGGAAGTCTTGCCAACAAGCTTGCTTCGGACTAAGCTTCTTCTATGTTTGGAAGTAGCATGTGACCACGTTATCTGTCCTCACCACGAACCATGATCCCAAAAGATGGTGTCGCCATGTGCGAAGGCAATGTATCGCCGTTGTCATCTCCTTCTCTTAGATCGTGGATCGTCATTCGGTCTTCTTCAACTTCCTTGACTCAATGTCACTAGGTGCCCTTCCTACTTTGACCACCACCAAAAGCATACTCAGAGGCATTAGTCTCTACCTTGTATGGTTTGGAGTGATTGGGTAGCAAGAGCACCAGTTCCTCAGTCATCATTTACTTTAAATAATCAAATGCCTCTTGACATCAATCCGTCCATTCCCATGACTTCTACTTCTTCATAATGTCCATGAGTGGCACGAGATGCTCAAATAGCTCTAGATGAACCACTAATAGTAATAGGTGAAGCCGAGGAACAACCGTAGTTCCGTCGCCTTGGTTGGTGGCTCCCACTCCGTAATGGCTCGGATCTTGGCCGAATCCATGCACACTTGTCCACCCCCAATAATGTGGCCTAGGAACAGCACTTCAAGTTGTGCAAAGCGCACTTCTCACGCTTGACGTACAAGTCATTCTCCTGCTGTTCTTGGAAGACCTGCTTGAGATGCTTGATGTGCTCCTCGAATATCCGGCTATATGCCATAATATCATCTAGGTAAACCACAACAAATCAATCAAGCAATGGGAGGAGTACCTTGGTCATTAGGATGCAGAATGTGGCCAGAGCATTAGTCAAACCAAAAGGCATAACGAGAAACTCGTATGAACTGTATCGCGTCATACATGTAGTCTTCGGCTCATCTCCCTCAACAATTCGCACTTGATAGAATCTCGATCACAAATCAAGCTTTGTGAACCACTGCACACCACTCGGTCGATAAATGGGTGATGAGAGGGATTAGGCAATTGTTCTTTATTGTTAGCTTGTTCATGTCTGGTAGTCAATGCATACACGGAGCAATCCGTCATGTTTCTTTTGGAATAGGACTAGGGCACTAAAACGGAGCCTTATGGTTAGATGTAGCTGACATTAAGCAACTCCTTGAGTTTGATAGAATTCGACATCTTTGTTTGCTATGAGCAATGGGATTAGCTGAATAAGGTATCAAAAGAACTACGGCGTCTAGTCAGTTCTAGTCCTCTCTTTCAACACTAGCAATCTTATAATCTCCGAAGGTTGAACTATATAGATCACGATTAGAAATTCTTCACGGATGCTGCAATTAGTACCTCTCATTTAAATAACATCACATTCCCCCTCAGTACCAATCAGTTTGATTCTTTCACATAGTGGCTTCAATCAATTTTAGTGGTTGCGAATCTTTGACTTCTCATTCATAGATACGCTGAACACGATGACAATTCTTCGTTAGATCGATTGCCAAACACCAAAGACAACTTTCCATGCAGAACTTAATCTTTATATGGTTGCTAATTCTGTGACATCAATCTTTGCAGTTTCATGATTCTTTCCAAGTAAGATCAGCATTCATTCAATTGCTTAATCACGAAAATTCATTCTTTGACGTAAGTTGAACGAAAGTTCTTAAACTTGATTAAGAAGTTTCCTAGTGCCGAGTCTTCTTTTCCATGCATAAAGTTCGTACACCATCACTTTCCATATCGTCTACAGCACTTTATATTTTATATTTATTGAAAATATGGGATAAATTAATGGGTGGATGAATGAGAAATTGATGGTCAAAGAATACCATTGAGTTGGAAGCGGGAAGTGGAAAAACACAGGTCTCATATTGGAGAAAAAAGAAGGCTATAAAGTGTTTTATATACAGTTATATTCATTTGAAGTGGTAACTATCATAGAACAAATACTATGTCTCGCACGCAAGCGTAGGGGAGTGCAAATCTGACTCCCGACAAGCTGAAACTTGGGCGTGAGCACATGTCCCATGTACACGATTGCAGGGCCGAAAAGTAGGCCTCGCGACGAGCCCAATTTTGCCTTCTTATTTATTTATTTTTCAACTCAAGCTGTTATAAATTTAAATTTAAAATTTGTAATGTATGATTAATAGCAGGTTAATGGCGTTAAATTGTGCTATTACAGAATTAATTTTATAATGGCATATTTAATTGGCCGTTATTCCCGATGCGTATTAATTTTATAACGGCAGATTCAATCGGCCGTTATTATTCTTGAAACACTTCCCTCCGACCTTGTAAATAGATGCCTTCCCATTCTATTTTAAAAAAATTATCGAATTATTCCTCTCTTTCAATTCTCTGCATTTTTGCACTGTTTTTTGATAGTGTTCGGTTCCGGTTTGAAAAGTTCACCGAAATCTTTGAAGTGCCAATTTATTCTTAGCTGTCAACTGTTGTATTCTGGGAGACAGACGTTTGCGAAACCTCATACGGGTGCAGGAGGGAACGAATCTGTTTTAATAAACTGTGTTGAACACAGGCCTTGGTATCTAATTGTATCAATTCCATTTCTGTTATTGTAATTTTATTTCTTTACAATTCTATATTGTTCATAATATTTTACTAATGCAAATTTGAATTTCGCAACAATCTTAAAACAGATTCGTTTTGTGCTTAATTCAAATGGCTACTGGAAACGAAACGAAGTTGTGGACGTGGCCGTTGACAACATTGCCAAAGACTCTGCCTATGCCTCAACTATCCAACTACCTGGCTCATCCTCTATTCCTTCTGCGGTTTCTGTCCACCATGGTGAGAAACCTGAAAAGTTCAACGGATCAAACTTTAAAAGATGGTAGCAAAAGATGTTGTTTTATTTAACAACTTTGAATCTTGCGAGATTCTTGACTGAGGAAGCACCTAAGCTATCCGATGGAGAGACGGATAAGCAAGCCTTCAACGCTATTAAAGCCTGGAAGCACTCTAACTTCCTATGTAGGAACTATGTCATGAATGGTTTACATGACTCATTGTACAATGTCTATCATGCAATAAAGACGTCAAAGGAGTTATGGGAAGCCCTGGACCGGAAATATGTAACAGAGGATGTCAGAGCAAAGAAATTTGTTGTCGGTCAATTCCTTGATTATAAAATGGTGGATTTTAAGACCGTGATAAGTCAAGTGCAAGAAATTCAAGTGATCTTGCATGAAATTCAAGCTAAAAGAATGAACTTGAGTGAAACATTCTAAGTGGCTGCCATTATTGAAAAGTTACCTCTTGGGTGGAAAGATTTCAAGAACTATCTCAAGCATAAGCGAAAGGAAATGAACCTGGAAGAGCTGATTGTTAGACTTCGAATTGAAGAAGACAATAGAGAATCTGAATGCAAAGGGTTCAGTCCTACTATAGCTAAGGCAAATGTTGTGGAGTTTAGGCAAGGCCACAAGAACAAGAAGATTGCCAAGCCAAAGTTGGGACCAAAAGGAGGAGTTCCCGATAACAAGTTTCAAGGAAAATACTTCAACTGTGGCAAAATGGGGCATAAATCTATGGATTGTAGACTTCCGTAGAAGAAGAATTATGAGACAAATATAGTGAGTGGCATCGCTCAAGACGTGTCAAACATAAACCTTTCTGCAATGATTTCTGAAGCAAACTTTGTTGGGTCCAATACGAAGAAATGGTGGATTGACACTAGTGCCACTAGGCACATATGCTCTAATAAAGATCTATTCATAAATCTTGAAATAATTAATAGGGAAAAGGTTTTTATGGGAAACTTTGCCTCTTCTGCTGTCGAAGGCCAAGGGAAGGTACTACTGAAGATAACATCCGGAAAAGAACTAACTCGGAACAATGTCCTATATGTGCCAGAAATTTGAAAGAATCGGGTCTCTGGGTCTCTGTTGAATAAGCATGGATTTCGTATGGTGTTTGAGTCAGACAAAGTTATTTTGTCTAAATCTGGAATGTATGTGGGGAAGGGATATGTATCTGATGGTTTTTTTAAGCTCAATGTAATGATAATTATCAATAAAGATAACAAGTCTTCCGTTTATTTGCTTGAGTCTTCCAATTTATGGCATGGTAGACTAGGACACGTTAATTATGATACATTTCGTAGATTAATTAACTTGGAACATATACCTTCATTCCAAATTGATTCAAAACATAAATATGAAATTTTTGTTGAGGCAAAATTAACGAGATCATTTCAAACAATTGAAAGAAACACCGAGCCCCTTGAATTAATTCATAGTGATGTTTGCGATTTGAAATTCATACAAACGAGAAGAGGTAATAAATATTTTATTATCTTTATCGATGATAACACTAAATACTACTATGTGTATTTGCTTAAAAGCAAAGATGAAGCCTTAGAGAAATTTATTCTCTATAAGAATGAAGTTGAAAATCAACTTAATAAGAAAATCAAAAGATTGAGAAGTGATAGAGGTGGCGAATATGAAGTACCAATTGGTGAATTCTGTGCACAACACGAAATTATACATCAAATAACCGCGCCTTACTCTCCACAATCAAATGGTGTTGCTGAACATAAAATCGCACATTGAAGGAAATGATGAATGTGATATTATTAAATTCAGGTTTGCCTCAAAATATGTGGGAAGAAGCTGTATTGTCAAGCAATTACCTTTTAAATAAGGTACCTCGAAAGAAAGAGGATAAAACCCCTTATGAGTTATGGAAAGATAGGAGACCATCCTATAAACACTTACGAGTGTGGGGATGTCTTACAAAAATGGCAGTTCCAACACCATAGAAGACAAAGATAGGTCCTAAAACAGTGGATTGTATCTTTATAGGCTATGCACATAACAGTAATACATATCGATTTCTTGTACATAAATCTAAAATTCTAGATATACACAAAAATACGATCATGGAATCTAGGAACGCATCATTCTTTGAAAATGTATTTCCTTGTAAATCCAATGATGGATCAAGTTCATCTAAAAGAAAGAATGAAACTATGAATGAAGAAAGTCATGATTCGGCTCATGAAATTCATGACTCGGATCATGAACTAGAACCGAGACGTAGCAAAAGAGCAAGAGTGGAAAAATCTTTTGGAAATGATTTTCTAACTTATTTGTTAGAAAAGGAACCATTAATTATTCAGAAGTCGTGAATTCTTCTGAGGGACCTCTATGGAAAGAAGCAATAAAAAATGAAGTTGATTCTATTTTGCATGATCATACTTGGGAGCTAGTGAATCTTTCTCCTGGTTGTAAGCCTTTAAGTCCAAATGGATTTTTAAAAAGAAAATGAAAGTAGATGGCTCCATTGATAAGTATAAAGCCAAACTTGTGATCAAAGAATACAAACAACGAGAAGGCTTAGATTACTTTGATACTTATTCTCCTGCGACGATAATAACTTCCATTAGGATGATACTTGCAATTGCAGCATTGCGAAATCTAGAAGTTCATAAAATGGACGTAAAAACAACTTTCCTAAATGGTGATTTGGATGAAGAAATCTACATGGAACAACATGAGGGTTTTTTAGTTCTAGGACAAGAAAGGAAAGTCTGTAAATTGGTGAAATCATTATATGGCCTAAAACAAGCACCAAAGCAGTAGCATGAAAAGTCTGATAATGCAATGATTACCAATGAATTTAAGATTAATGAATGTGATAAATGTGTCCACATTAAAGAGACAACAAATGGCTATGTCATTTTGTGTCTTTACGTAGATGACATACTAATTGTTAGTAGCGATGATAAAATGATCAAATCTACCAAATATATGTTGAATTCAAGATTTGACATGAAAGATATGGGACCTACTGACTTGATTTTAGAAATTAAAATCACAAGAACGTCAAAAGGTCTTATTTTAAACCAATCACACTATGTGAACAAGATTCTTGAAAAATTCAACATGAATAATTCTGGCATTGCTAGAACACCATTAGACAATAGTCTTCATCTGTCCAAGAATAGAGGAGAGGGTATTTCTCAAGTAGAGTACCCTAGAGTTGTTGGAAGTCTAATGTACTTAATGAGTTGTACTAGACCAGACATTGCCTATACGATTAGTAAATTGAGTAAATATACTAGCAATTTGAGTGCTGATCATTAGAAAGCAATAGTGAGAGTATTTAGGTACTTACGATATACTTAGAATTATGGTCTGCATTATACCAGATACCCAGCTGTTTTAGAAAGATATAGTGATGCAAACTGGATATCTAATATAACAGACTCAAAATCTACTAGTGGGTATGTATTCACACTAGCAGGAGTAGTCGTATCTTGGAAATCCTGTAAACAAATTATTATAGCCAAATCCACAATGGAATATGAATTTATAGCTTTAGATAAATGTGGTGAAGAGGTTGAATGGCTACGCCATTTCTTAGAGGATATTCCAAAATGGCAAAAACCTGTGCCACCAATAAGTAAACATTATGATAGTCAATCTGCTATTGGAAGAGCACAGAGTAATGTGTATAATTGTAAGTCTAGACATATGCGTCATAGACATAATACCATTAGATAACTACTCTCAACAGGAATTATCTTTATTGACTATGTAAAGTCAAGGGATAATATTGCAGATCCGTTAACCAAGGGGTTAAATAAAGAATTAGTTGAGAAATCGACAAGAGGAATGGGACTGAAGCTCATGAAAGAATAAGTTGGTATAAAGGAAACCCAACCTAATTGACTGGAGATCCCAAGATCTAGATTCAGAGGGACAATCTAATTATATAAACTTAGTGATGTCATTGTGGGGGTTATCCCTAAAAACATTCTTATATAAAATATCAATGATATTATAAAGAAAATGATAGCAATTTTGCTTTAATGATTCTTAAGTGGAGTAAACAAATTACTCATAATATAAGTAATCACCTATGTGAGAGAGAAGTTGGGCCGTTTCAAAGGAAAATTATTTAAGGGCTAAATTCTTTAGAAACTCTTGCAAAACCAGGTTGACGTTCGTGGCCAAAACGAACATAACTATGAGAACTGAACAAACGTCTAGATGATTCCTATGTGAAGTGTATGGTTCATTTACATAAGAAAGCTGGACAGTTCAAGGACATCATGTCTACTGGACAACAAGTAAAGTAAATATACTTTCACAAGGGAATATTCAAAGGGTAACACCTACCTATCCTATGCAGGTTTCAATTATTGAACACTATTGCAGAGTCAAAACTAAAACAATTTTCATTCATGTGGTGGATTGTTGAAAATATGGGATAAACTGATGGGTGGATGAATGAGAAATTGATGCTCAAAGAACACCCTTGAGTTGGAAGTGGGAAGTGGGAAGTGGAAAAACACCGGTCCCACATTGGAAAAGAAGAAGGCTATGAAGTGATTTATATACAGTTACATTCATTTGAAATGGTAATTATCATAGCACAAATACTATGCCTCACGCATAGGCGCAGAGGGGTGCAAATTCGACGCCCGACAAACTGAAACTTGGGAGCGAGCGCACGTCCCGTGTACAGGAAAAGTGGGCCTCGCGGCGAACCCAATTTTGCCTTCTTATTTATTTATTTTTCAACTCAAGCTGTTACAAATTTAAAATTTGTAACGTATGATTAATAGCAGGTTAATGGCATTAAATTGTGCTGTTACGGAATTAATTTTATAACGGCATATTTAATCGGCCGTTATTCCTGATGCGTATTAATTTTATAACGGCAAATTCAATCGGCCGTTATTATTCCCGAAACGCTTCCCCCTGACCCTGTAAATAAATGCCTTCCCATTCTATTTTAAAAAAATTATCGAATTATTCTTCTCTTTCAATTCTCTGCATTTTTGCACTGTTTTTCGATAGTGTTCGGTTCCGGTTTGAAAAGTTTGCCGAAAGCTTTGAAGTACCGATTTCTTCTTAGCTGTCAACCGTTGTATCCTAGGAGACAGACGTTCGCGAAGCCTCATACGGGTGCAGGAGGGAACGAATCTATTTTAAGGTAACTATGTCGAACACAGGCCTCGGTATCTAATTGTATCGATTCCATTTTTGTTATTATAATTTTATTTCTTTACAATTCTGTATTGTTTGTAATATCTATACTAATGGCAATATGAATTTCGCAACAATATTTCCTTGCATCCAATCAGACAAACACGACAGGACTTAAATATGTAGCTTTGTTATCGTCAAAATCATCGAGTAAGAGATTTAGCAACAAGAATTTCCATTGTTTGATGAAACTCACAACGTAAAGAAAATAAGACAAGGAAATAAACACAAATATACAGCAGTGCAGCGAGCGATAGACAACCACAAATTCAACTTAAAAGCTCACACGTCGAACTATAGAGAAAAATCTCTAATTTTGTATTCTGTAAAATATGACGAAAGTCGTATGATACATCGAAAAGATCAAATAAATACCTTTTTAACCTGTGTGACACTGAAATATCATAAGCTAGCCATAATCATGATAAGAATTCGGAAAACAAACAAAAGCCTGATATAAAGAGGAAAAATAGACATACAATTGGAGCAGTGGCCCGAAACACTGTTAGATGATGGATTTTGAGGTCCAAAACGACTACAAATGGGCAACCCAATTTGGCTGCAAAATAATGCTACGAGCCTTTCGGACGATACTATGGGCTCCGTAACTCTTCCTAAATAAAAAAAAGTTATGGTCGTTTTCTCGGGCGCTACTCAAAATTCTGTCCTAACCTCACCTGTTAAATTTATATCTGTCTGAATGCTGTCGAAAGTCATCGACAACCGCATCGGCATCATTCCTCTCCACTTGGGAAAAACTCGTCCTCTAGTTTCAAGCAGCAAGTTCGATTTAGGATGCAAACGCAGGGTCGCAGTTCTCCCTGGTCCTTTAGAGGACAAAAGGTGGATATTGGGGATGATCGAGCTCAAGTGTCCTTCAAGACAGGAAAGACTGGGCAAGACAGATCCAGACTAGGTTTCCTTGTTTGTTATTTATAACAAAGAAACAAATACATGAATAAGTTGACAACATATATCTACTATATATTTTGAACATAGTAAGAGTCATATAGCACTACAAAAACCCCATGATTTAGGTGAAAATTACCAAAAAAATTCTAAACCTATTTCAATTGTACCAATTCAGTTTTAAATATTTTTTGTGCCAATTGAGTCCTAAACATTTTGCATTTGTATCAATTCAATCCATACGGCCATTTTGGGTCGACTCGCCAATGGCCGGCGAGGTCGACTTGGCCAGCCATTGCCTTTGGTCGGTTGCCTCTGCCAGACCAAGGAAGAAGTAAGGAAAAAAAAGGTCAAAGAAAAAATTAATTTAAAATTCAAAAAATATTAAAATATCATTAAATGTCGTCCACATTAGCGCCGGCAGTGTCACATTAGTGTCGGTTGGCCAAAATTGGCCGGATGGACTAAATCGACACAAATGCAAAAAGTTTAGGATTGAATTGGCAAAATTACAATAGATTTAAGATTTTTTTGGTAATTTTCCCCATGTTTTAGGGAAAACAATTAGAGAGTGGATTTTCAACTCCGGATAAACACAAATCGTGACAAGGCGTGAGCCAATAAGTTAAACCTTCAAATATAGGTCAGAGACGAGCGTACATGATTGAGGTATCAGAAATCTCTGCACGTCGTCCTTCGTTGTATCTATTTCGAGCAATAGACCAACTCCTCTTCAACCATGGTCCTCCGGTTTCTTGTTCATCTTGGGTACTCTTAATTGCACAAGAACAAGAAAACGTAGCTTTTATTAAAATATGTAGAGGACAAACAATGTTGCTAGTTGTGTGGATGAAGTGTTTAGGCGATTCTTATGACAGAACATCGTACCTTCGTCTAGTCTTAGTGTACAAGGCATATAATTTTGTCGAATTGCCACATGACGGAATCAATCGGGAAAGGGCTATATGAATAGTTGCCAAGTACTGCTCGAAATTTTAAACATCTAGTGTCAATTGGAGTTTGCAATCCTTTGAGTATGCATGCTTGGTTTGTTTATTGAAAATTTACAATAAACAAGACTTTCGATTCATTGAAATTTGGCCAATTACATCTTTTTGTGTTTTGTATTTGTAACAAGCTTCTTCTTAATATTTCTAATAAATTCAGATGCAGAATTTCTTTGTTATTTAAGAAAATTGAACCTGAGTCTCAATAAAAGGTGAAGGTCGGGAAAGCGGAGGGTGAAGGTCGGGAAAGCGGAGAGCGATCCCAAACTGCCCCAATTTCTGAGGGAAGTTTCCGCTCTTCCAAGCCAGGCACAGGACTGCGCGGCCCCAGGGTTGGTTCGATTCAAGTGAAGGACAACGACACATTCCGCACCCGACCGCACCGATTCCTCATGTAACAGGTTGATCCCCATCTCCAGACCCCTCTGGAACCGACTTATTGTCCCCACCCGGGTCACAAGCTCCACTTACGGAGCTCGGCAATTTTTGATCTATCTATAGACTATAATAAAGCGTCCGCTGAAGACACGTTCTGTCGGTATAGGACTTTGGACAAGCATGCACCAAAGCCAAAAAGCGAGTGCTCTTCTTCTCACCCATGCCCAATTTGTTGCGTTTGTAACCCCAGTCCTTGTTCGTTTACATCAAAGAAAGAATCCCACACACCCACACAAAAAAATAAGTGGAAGACAGCACAAAAAATTACCAGCTTTACATGAAATTCTGTATTCTTCCGGCATCTTCAAGTCAAGTAAATGCAGCAAAAACTTCTAGCCTTTCACTAGATCGTTCGGGTTTTCAAGAAACATGAGTTGTTTTGACGATGCTATAATGGACAAAGAAAGATATCTTGGGGGAAACAATTGCAAGAGTGGATTCCTAGTTCCGGAGAAACGCAACTGTGGCGATGCGTGACCCGACTGACCCACCAAACATGAAGGTCGGATACGAGCGAACATGGTTGATGTATCTAAAGGGAGGATCTCTACATGTGTCATTGTCCTTTGCCTCTAGTTCCAACAGTTGACGACCTCCCCTTTGATTATAGTTCTCCACTTCTCGGACCAGTTCATCGTTGGTGCTGTTACACGAGGTGATGACCTATCATCACCAGGCATGGGGACAAAAAAGATAAGTTAACTTTCATCATAAGTAAAATTAGCTATATGGCAGAGAAAACCTAAGTAATGATCAGCATGAACAGAAACCATGGTGTTCTAAGTGGAACTGTTAACTTGAAGATCCCTGTTTACAAAGGATAGGGATAACAGGACCTTTTAGTTGAAAAATATTTAATGAAACTAGAAGTACAGAACTACATAGGTAACAGATTCAGGACATTACCAGCAACCCACCAGGAGCCACCAATCTTGAAACAGAATCCCAGTACATAATCCTGAAAACGAAGCATGTATTCAGATCTTAATAGGGAATCAACATACAAGTATATGTCAACTCTACATGAAACACAAAGGAAAGTCAAAATATTTAGCTGCTTACCTTTTAATATTGCCATCAGGATGCAATCCAATGGCATCTAGTGTGCCTTTGTCCACGACAAGCTGAAACTGCTGATCCAGCTTTGTTTCAAGAATATCATCAACCTAAAACCAAAAGAGAGGAAAATGAATACAAAAATGACACAATGCTAATTAAATGCCTCAGTAATGCTCCATGCCCATCCTATTAGAGAAACCACCTTTAAAAATTTCTGCAACTTGTTGCATAAATAAGTCACAGACTGAGCCATGTATTGCTGTACCCGTTTCAAGTACAACCAGACAACATAAAAAACAACTCAACATTAAGACAAAGAATAGAGAATAAAAGAAACATAAGCAAATTGCAGAGCATTATGAGGCTATGGAGTAATGGTTTCTTGGGAAAGAGCTTGGCATAGTCCTGGAAGCCCAAGCACATACCAGGGCCCCTCATGCAAAATAACCCAGGTAATTCGAAGAAGAGTTGATCAAACCATTCAAAAGACTCTTCAGGCTAAATAGTTTGCTGCCACATGAAAGGATATGGAAAACAGAGAACAGAGAACAACAAAGATATAATTATAATGGGGAGTCAATCCATGTGATGTAGTATTACTCAACTGTCTTCTTGCTTTGATAGTAGTACCTACTTAGTTCCTCTTTATCAATTATAGGCAACATTGCAATCACCACCCATACATTTGAAAATCAACTATTGCACCAAAACTAATGAATAAATGGATTAGAGATCTTCAAAAAGGGGATCCAAAAATATGAACCTCAGTATATACAAATTAACCCATCAAGTAGTCAACATCTACAAGAAGCAGGATACCATCCATTTCACTTGGGCAAGGAAAGGAGAAAAAGAAACTACAGCGGGAACTCAAATTGTATGTCCAAAGAGTTTTGTGACTGTCATACCAAAAATTTAATATTGGGAAATCCATCCCGAACAGCCAACCTCCGAGCTAGGTCAATTGCCCCGTCACTATAATCAACTCCAGTCAAGTCAGAAAACCTGAAAAGGAGGAAGACAGATTAAGTCTTGGTCAAGGATCTAGGGTTAATAATCCAGGCAAACTCCCTGTCCTGAATGCATACCCCTGCTTAGCAAGCTCCTGAAGAAGCAAACCGTTGCCTGTTCCTATGTCAAGTACGCTCCAGCCACATAAATGTTTATCTCCTTCTTCAGCGGATTCATATTTGACATCATCAGCATCAGTTGGCAAGTGACCTTGGGCAATTTGAATGCAGAGATTTGTGGTCCAAGTAACTACTACATCCATAACATCTGCACCAAACCTTCAACATACCCAGCTAGTCAAACAAATTAATTTGGAAGAAAAAAAGGAGGATTTTATGTCATAAAAATCTTCAATTACCTACCTCATCATTTGTTCACTACTTAGCATTATAAATGAACTTGTGAAGCACTTGCAATTATAGGATTGGTTGTTATATATAAACATTAAATTCTAGGAATACAATCAAGAACTGCCTAAATACAACACCATGTAGTTCCAGGCATTGCCACCATTACAACAAACTACAACGCAAGGGGAAAAAGATACATGAGCCCAATTACAGTTTCTCTCTGACATACTAAGAAATATGCCATCATTAAACTTTCTTCTGAGTTCAAAGTTATGAGTAAGCACCAATATAACATCAATCCCCCTAATAGATAATGTTTGGGGTTAATCAATTTTCTCCATCCAAGTTTACCATATAAGGTTAATGTCAGTACATATATTAAGTAAATACAAATGACTATTCGCTCAAAGTATGAAAGAAAAGAGAATGTGTTCTGCACTTTTAAGTACAAGAAATGCTCACCAAACTTCACCCACATGACCATGCTCACGGAAGTTCGTCAATTCATCTGCATACGCAGCATCCCAATAGCTCTGAAGACCAAGCATTGAGCTTACCCCATCAGCATCAGGTTCTTCCTTGTCCGAACTGTTAGCACACGTCCAAGATAGTTAGCGTTCCACATTCGAAGATTTTCATATATGTTGCTGCTGAATAGAGTATAAACTAGTAGAAACAAAAAAAAAAAGGCAAAACTAATTCAAGTAAAGCTACCAATTAGCTCATTTCTGTACAATAGTACCAAGAAAACGGAAAACTTTTAGTCAAAGTAGAGCTATCAATTAGCTCATTTTGCAACTTTTCAAGAAGCAGTCAAACAATCCTCTCTTCTTCAAGAAACAATATTGGGAGACCTACACTGCCAAGCATCTACTCCTTGGGTGAACACCAGTCATTTACCTCCAGTTTATAACTGCAGAGCCGCATTCAAACAAGATATTGATCGTACCAAGAAAAGAATTCATTCAAACTGACATTAACCAGAGAAGGTACAGCCCTCCGGCCAGTAATTCCCATGGAAAGATTTCAAACTAAGTCAGCATTGCGTTTATAAAAAGGCTCCACAAATCTCACACCTTGCAAATTCTGAGTAGCCGGTGGACCAGATGTTGGCCCTCCCTCGCATGCCCTTACAATTTTTTTTTTCGTATTCACCTCCGAGGAAGCATCTCAGAGGTTTTTCCTTTTGGGTGCATATCTCAGTTTAGTCTCACACCAATTCATAGAGGAAACTCGCATACATGAGAAATGCATAAATTTCGCAAATTTAAGCATCATACAGACATTAACGCGGTACTCATAAAACTATCTACCCCAAATTGACAACTGAGGTTAGGTTAAAGAGAAAAGGAGTTTGTGCAGAGTGCCATCATAAAAAACTACGAACCCATCTCCAACAGCCGCAAATCCACCCGAAATCGTCAGTTTCGCGTCAACACAGTCCGATTCACTAGCTCAACGCTAATTCAACAAGTCAAGAACCACTTCGATCATCAACACGTAGAGCAGCCAACATTTCCACAGAACATCCGATAGCACCCAAAACGAAACGGGAAGAAAAAGGAGCAGCGAAAAAGCCCGGAAACGAAACACGGAGAGCGAAGAGGGGAAGGAGGAAGAGCGCGAGACCTGTAATCGGAGGCGGCGGCGCGGAAGTTGCCGGAGATGAGGAGGGCCTCGGCGGCGTCGGCGTGGCGCTGGTCGTCGTCGAGGGTGCTGCCGTACTCGCTCTTGATCGACCAGGAGTCCGCCGCCACCGAGCGGTCGTCGTCGGACACGAGATCGACCGACGCCGGGCCGGGCCGGGCCGGCTGGGGCGGCGGCGGCTCGGGGTCCTCCGGCGGCGATCTGATGCCGGCCATCCGATGCTCTCTCTCTCTCTTCCTCGGACTGTTGTATTACTCGTGGGGGTTTTGGACATTTTTGAACCTGCGAGTACGAGATTTGGATCCACGTTCTCGGAGATCCGGTCCGGTCCGATCCGATCCGGCGGTGCCGACTCAGCGGACCGGACCGGACCGGCCGGTTCGGGCCGGAGTCTGGTTTAAGCTTGGACCCGCACGGCCATCTCGAGGGCGTAATTGAACCGAGCCGAGGCGTAGAAGAAAAAATAATCACTTTAATAATCGAGTCAAAATCTCGAGCTTTATCAAGTAGTTTTGTCACGTCCATTGCTGATCTGATAGATCAAAGTAAAAAAGCGCATATTCAAATTTATTTGAGTTGTGGCGGCAAAGAAAATCTTCTTTGATGACCCATGTTCTTAGGGTTAGGCGATAATAAGCACATTGAACCATCATGTGGTTTTGACCAAAGGAAAAAACTATCATGTGGTTGAGAGCACTCACAAATTAGGCACAGCAGACCAGACTATCAGGGGACCACTTGGCTAACAGTGGATCACATTGGCCTCCTCTTCAGGCTCTGTAATAATATGGTTCAATGAAAGCAAGGAGTGGTCGTCGGGCCTAAGAGCCTAAATAAGGAGCTGCTCCTGATAGGCTTTTAGAATAGCGAAAGGGGTAGGAATGAACCGAATTATGTACCAAACACGAGGAGAATAATTCTGATATATGTGTGTTTATGTGTAAAAAAACTGGAATTAACTCACGGAAGCGTTTTTTAGCGTAACAACAAATTTTACTTTGAAATTCCAAAGCTGAGCAAGCCCAAGCTAGGGCACAACCAAAATGAGTAACTTTTTGGGAAAGTGCACGCATATACACTGAAGGACAAACCTGTAAGGTTTGGTATGAGACTGGCCAAAGTAAGCAATATCTCAAATGAGTTAATTCAAGGATGTCGTAAGCTCGCTATGTCAAAAGCAAGAGAAATCCCATCTCCCTCGAACCCTTTTTCGCCCCATGTCGCCACGAGCATAGGACATCAAAAAAAGGATCCTATCAACTCATCTTGACCCCGGAACAAATCATGTCGGTCCATGCAATTGTACACATGGAGGAAAATTTTAGACATTAGATTGGTCCATGCTTGCTAAAGAAAAGCTCGTTTATAACAGTATTTCGAGATTTCCTCATTGAGAAAATCACTTTCCATTTCCAAGATAATAGTATTTTTGCTTGGAGATGCGTATACGCATGTATAAGTACAATGAAAGATGTAACCAAAGTGTCCCCCAATAAAAGGGAGCAATGATGCAGATGAGAACCATTATATTTTTTTTTGTCTTAGCAAGCGAAGGATGGCGTGTCATTTTCCAGCAATGCCAAGCCATGAAAATGGACATGATAAACTTTATTCATTGCTTGATCATGGGTTAATCGTCTCCCTTCTGTCCATGAAATGTCTTGTCTTATATCATCCACATTCATTATTCACATCGCCATCAACCTCAAAAAAGGGAGATCTTATATATGAAGTTGGGGGACAAGCTCATTAAAAGCCCTAAAAATGTCACGAAAGTATAATCAAGTCCTTAAAATTATCACAAAAGTGCAATCAAGTCTTAAAATTTATTTAGTCGCTGCAATCAAATCCTAAAACTTGTTAACATTTTACCTTTTGTGAAGTTAGAATGACTTGATTGCACTAACTTGATAGGTTTTAAAACTTGATTGCACTAACTTAACAAGTTTTAGGAATTAATTGCAATTTTTGAAAGTTTTAGAACTCGATTATACTTTCGTAACAAATTTTAGGACTTCGTTACACTTTTTTAATATTTTAGAACTCTATTGCACTTTTATGATAAATTTTAAGACTTTCAATACACTTATCATTGGTGGGTTTGTAGCATGTTTAACCAAGAAGTTAAGGGAACATGGCTAAAAGTCAAAAGCCTTTTGTTAACGTTAGTTGTGGCAATGTACTTGCATGAAATTGAGATTCCCATCCCTAGATAGTATTAAATATTGGGATAAGTGCATTAAAAGTCCTTAAACTTATCATAAAAGTGCAATTGAATTCAGAACTTTCGAAAAGTGCAATCAAATATTAAAACTCATCACGAAAGTGTGATCGAGTCCTGAAATTTTTGAAAAGTGTAATTAAGTCCTAAAACTTATCAAGAAAGTTCAATTGAGTCATAAAATTTTCGAAAATTGCAATCAACATAATAACTTGATTGGATTAATTTAATAAATTTTAGGACTTAATTGCACTTTTTGAAGTTTTAAAACTTATCGCACTTTCATTATAAGTTATATAACTTAATTGTACCTTTTAAAAGTTTGAGGGCACAACTACACTTTCACGACAAGCTTAACAACTTCTTATTCACTTGTCCCTTAAATCTTTATGAATTGCTTTTAGTGACTATGCGAGAAGCCAAGGGAACATGGCTAAAAGTCAAAAGCCTTTTGCTAAACATTACTTGTGGCGACGGACTCGCTCGAAATTGAGATCCCCGTCCGACAGTATTAAATCTTTTATGAATTGGTTTTAGCGACGAGGCCAAGGCCATTCCTAGACGTCCACCAGCCCATTCTTAAAGTAAAAGGGCTCTAGGGACAATCGACCGTAATGCAGCCTCTATTATTGGGGTATTCACCTTGGTCTCTCCGCGTTGGTCTCTCTTCCGAGACGTGCTCTATTCAGCGGCCTTCTTTGAGAGGACTTGGTATATGCTATTCCACTTGTGGACTAACTAATCATATTTTAGTAGGGTAATGATACAAATGGTCCCTGAACTTTGGTCCAATATACAATATGATCTATGAACTTTTATCCTGTTTAGGATGATTCCTTAACTTTAACCTAATATCTAATGTTGTCCCTAAACTTTTTATTTATTCAATGTAGTCTCTCGACTTTTGATACATATCCAATATAGTTCCTAAACTATATGAAAATATTCAATGGAATCCCTGATCTTGAATTAAGAAAATGACTCCATTGAACTATTTTCATATAATTCGGATACTAAATCAAACATGTATCATAAGTTTAGGGAACAAATTAAATATTCAGGGATCACATTACAAATTGGACCAAAATTCAAGGATCACATTGAATAAATTAAAAAAACGAGGAACTATATTATATATTGAGTTAAAGTTCATGCACTATTTGTTTTGTTTTCCTTATTTGAGCTGAGAGTGAGATGCCTGTGCACAAGGATGATAGCTTCTGTTAGACCGTCCAATGGACAACGCAAACAAACAGATGGACTTGTCATATAATAAGAGTTATCTGTTCACATCAAACGCAGTACACTCCGGAATCAAGCGACTTTGCACTTCAAGAGGATGAACAGTTCGCCGGGCGACTTGTACCCGGCGTCCGATAGCATGGAAGACTCTTCGATCTTCTTCTTGAACCGGTCAAATAACCCGTCCACTATCTTGGCCCTGAAATGCTCCTTGATGAGCCCCTCCAGGAGCGCCCTGAAGTATGAGGTGACCATGGACAGCGGCACTCTGATGTTCCCTCTGTTGATCTTGGACCGATCAAGCAGCTCGATCCTCTCAATGCTGAACGAACCGTTTCTCTTTATGACTGCTTCCAGCTCTTGCTGACTAGCATAGTATCTGGGGAGGTTGAAAGAGTCCACATCGTTTTCACTTAGCAACCCCTAAAGCCAAGAAAACAAGATTGATCATTGAATACAAATTCGAAATGAACTCGAGACATTCCATACAAATGGCCTCAATGTACTCAACTTTCTGACCAATGTCAATGAAAGGCGCAAACTTGGAAGCAGATTTAGTACCTCGATGGCCATGTCGATGAGGCAGGCACCTAGGACTCCACGCATTGCTATGAGCGTGCATTGCTGGGCAATTGTCCCGTACAAGAGGCATGGAACGACAAGGGCCATAAGCCCTCCGCACATGAGCTCTTGCTCTCTGGCTCCGAGGAAACGCTCCTAGTCTCTTGCAAATTGAGCTGCGTACGCCTCATGGACCTCTGGAGCGCCGTATGCATAGTCGATCTTTCCCTTTTTCCATGCAGGCGAGTCCTTGTCCACCACTTCTTTCGGCACTTCTGTGAGCCAGTGCAGGGGCGTAGGAGTAGTGGATAATGTGAATCGAAGCCTTGGGAAATAGGCGGCCATGAAATCCCCCGGGGACGCTGGCCACAAAGTAGTGCCGGTCACAGGGGATCAATCTGAAGAGGGTGTTGAAGTCGTTGGAAGTGAAGTCGTTGAAGAACATTTGGAACTCGATGGCCTCAGAACTGAGGCCATCAGAACTGAACTTAACTTCAAAGGATTCAATAATGTTCTGCACCGCAATGAAAGTGTTGGGCCCGACAGAGAAGCCTAAATCTGCGATGCAGAATGTGGTTGAGGCTACCAAAGGAGAAACAAATCGTTTGGTATCGAGCGTCTCGGCAATGGACTCTTTGATCAAGGCCTTGGCGGCTTCGACTCCCCATTTCTGTAAAATTTCTACTCTGGATCATAATCCTGGTCAGTAAACACTCTAATCAAAAAGAATTATTCATTAATAAGACATCAGGAACTTTGATGATTGAACATAAAGAAGACACATAAGATGATTATTAGCCTGATAAAGGATGTCATCCAGAGAAAACAAAGCTGGAAAACATTGCCATAAAGGTGAAGAAACACATAAAGCTGCAGGTGAAATATGTTGGCCAAAATGCACTGCCTGAAAGGTGGAGTTGCGGGTGTAATTGTACAAGCCATCTCCTCCATTCGCCGGAAGTGATCGAGTTGGTACACAGGCCATCTCTCTCTCTCTCTCTCTCTCTCTCTCTCTCTCTCTCTCTCTCTCTCTCTCTCTCTCACGTGTGGACACACACAAGGGCACTTTCCAATGGACCTGCTACATTAGGTCTGTCATGATATATAAGCCAAACTGCATTTTAGGCTCCGAAGTAACCGAGGCTGATTGCTCAAGTTGAGTGAAAAAGATCGTTAAAAGTGATGCGGAATTTATTAGTGGTGCATTTTTGGATCGATTGGATAGGCAAAAGTCCAGACGGAGGGCGAAATAGTGATGTGACTAGACCTGGTGGACTCGGTCGACGACATCGGATATTTTTTATGAATTAATTTAAAAAGGCAGTTTCATAATTTTAATGTTTTATGCTTTCCAATTTAGATTAGGTAACTTTCCTATTTGATTGAGTTTTCAATTCAGATTAGGTAACTTTTCTATTTGATTAAGTTTCCAATTCAGATTAGGTAACTTTCCTATTTGATTAGGTTTCTTATTGTAATTAGGTTTAACCCCTATAAAAGAGTGTTTATGGTTTGTTTTGAAGACAGAACATTATTATCATCAATATTAAATTTCAAGATTTTTCTCTCTAAGCAAGGTTTTGCTTGAATTATTCGTGGAACGCTGCGTCAGGTGGTATCAGAGCCTATGGCGATTGGCGGTGGTCTTCGTGACAATGCTCAGGAGACTGGAGCCCCAACCCTTGGGGACGACACGTTACAACGTTTGGAGCAGCGTTTAATGGAGCGCTTGGATCAACGATTCGATCAAATTTTTTTGTCGTTTCGAAGAACGATTTGACGAGTTAACAGAACGATTCGAAGGTCTCGGCGTTGATGTGAACCGGAATCGGCGAAACGACAGAAGGCCGAGTGCAGATCTTGCTCGCGGTGATCCTATTGATAGGCCTGTTCTTGTCCGCAGGCAGAATAACCCTCTGTTTTCAAAGAGTTCGGAAGAAGAAGAAACTGAAATTTTTGATGAGGAACGTGCTGATTATGGCGGCAGACGTCGTCATGGACGATTTCAAAGAGGATATGATCGAAGAGATGGAAGACGACGTTACGACAATCGTGAAGGTAACGACTTTAAATTGAAAGTCGATATTCCTTATTTTAATGGAAGTCTGGGCATAGAAGACTTTCTGGATTGGCTTGCTGATATAGATAGATTTTTCGACTATATGGAGACCCTTGGTGAGAAAAGGGTGCGATTAGTAGCCTGTAAATTAAAAGGAGGTGCGTCTGCATGGTGGGAGAGATTGCAGAATAAGAGAGAACGAGAAGGGAAAGAGAGAGTTCGAACTTGGACTAGAATGAGAAGGCTGTTGAAGCAAGAATTCCTTCCACCTGATTATGAACAGATTATGTTCCAACAGTATCAACATTGCCAGCAGGGCAATCGGACTGTGCACGAGTATACGGCCGAATTTATGAGATTGGCAGAGCGGAATAATTTATCAGAGACGGAGGGACAGCAAGTGGCCAGATACCTCGATGGCTTAAAACCCTTCATTCGAGATAAAATTGGAGTGCAGTTTCTGCAAAATTTAACTGAAGCCAAGAATATGGCAATGAAGGCAGAATTGATGCAGCAAGATAAGGGAAGAAGAGGCTACGAAAATTATCGAGGTAGCAGTTCGAGCAGTTCGGTAGAGAAGAACAGTTTCAATAATCGCTTTAACACAGGGCGTAATCAAGAAGATAAGGCGGTAGAAAAGCGCCCTATGAATGAGCCGAGGGAAAAGGGAACAAAAGCACAGAAAACTGTGAACCCTAATCCTTATACTAAACCAACTGCGATAAAGTGTTACAGGTGTAATCAACTTGGGCACCGTTCTAATGAATGCCCTCAGAGAAAGTCCGTAAACGTAGCAACGAGAGAAGAGGAGGAAGATGGATATTGCTGTGCGCCAGATGGTGAGGACGATGATTTTGAAGATGAAGAAGAGGAACAAGCAAACTGTGTGGTGCGCAGGATGATGTTGGCCCCAAAACAGGAAGATGATTCGCAGCACCATCAGTTATTCCGAACCAGGTGCACCATTCTGGGAAAGATCTTTGCTGTGGTTATTGATAGTGGAAGTATGGAGAATATCATTGGGAAGGAGGCAGTGAAGAAGCTAGGGATACCCGTGGAGAAGCATCCTAATCCCTATACATTAGGATGGATTAAATCTGGAGCGGAAAGCATTCAGGTGACTGAACGATGCAAAATTCCATTCTCCATTGGAAAATATCATGATGAGCTATATTGTGATGTAGTAGACATGGATGTATGTCATGTGTTATTTGGGAGGCCGTGGCAATTTGACGTAGATGCTCAGCATTCCGGAAGAAGCAATCAGTATAACCTTGTGAAGGATGGAGTGAAGTATACGTTGCTGCCACTAAAGAACAAAGGAAAACAATCTTCTGAAAATAATTTCCTTACCCTTACAAGGAAATTTGAAGCTGAGGTTAAGGAGACCCGACAGATTCACGTACTGGTCGTGAAACAAACAATTGAAGCTGAGACTGAATTACAAGTGGAGGAGCAACCTGAAATAGTCAAGCCTTTATTGAAGGAATTTAGCGAATTGATGCCTGAAGAGATTCCAGATGGGTTGCCGCCTATGCATGATATTCAGCACCATATAAACTTAATTCATGGTGCTAGTCTGCCAAATTTACTGCACTATAGGATGAGTCCAAAAGAGAGCGAGATTCTAAAAGAGAAAGTGGAGGAGTTGTTGCAAAAAGGACACATTCAGAATAGCATGAGCCCATGCGCTGTTCCGGCCTTCTTGACTCCTAAGAAAGATGGGAGTTGGCGAATGAGTGTAGATAGCAGGGCCATTAATAAGATAACCGTGGATTACAAGTTTCTAATTCCGAGATTGGATGACATGTTAGATAGGTTGCACGATACTAAGTGGTTCTCGAAGCTGGATTTGAAGAATGGATACCATCATATTCGGATTCGACCCGGAGATGAGTGGAAGACAGCTTTCAAAACAAAGGAGGGGTTGTATGAATGGTTGGTGATGCCTTTCGGACTTTCCAATGCTCCAAGCACTTTCATGAGGCTTATGAATCAGGTTCTGAAATCTTTTATTGGCAAATTTATTGTAGTTTATTTTGATGATATCCTAATTTATAGTAAGACTAAAGAGGATCATCAATTGCACTTAAGGGAGGTGTTGACAGCCTTACAGATTAATAAGCTGTATATTAATCTTAAGAAGTGCAGTTTTTTAACTAATAAACTGTTATTCTTGGGATTTATTATTGCTGCTGAAGGAATAGAGGTAGATGAGGCGAAGGTAAGAGCAATCAGAGAGTGGCCGACTCCTAAAACAGTTTCTGACGTTAGGAGTTTTCATGGGTTGGCTACTTTTTATCGGCGATTTATTAAGAATTTTAGTACTATCGCAGCCCCAATTACTGAATGTATGAAGAAAGGCAAGTTTCTATGGGGAGAGGACGCTGAGAATAGTTTTTCTATTTTGAAGGAGAAGTTATGTACTGCACCTATTCTTGCTTTACCTGATTTTGATAAACTGTTTGAAGTGGACTGTGATGCTAGTGGAGTAGGTATAGGAGCTGTTTTATCTCAAGAGCGCAGACCAGTTTGCTATTTTAGTGAGAAGCTCAGTGACGCAAGGCAGAAGTGGAGCACTTATGATAAAGAATTCTATTCTGTCGTAAGGGCTTTAAAGACTTGGGAGCATTATCTGATTGGAAAAGAATTCTTCCTTTATTCTGATCATGAAGCTTTGAAGTATCTGAATAGTCAGAAGAGGATTAGCAAGGATATGCATGCACGATGGTGTCAATTTTTGCAAAAATTTCCTTTCAGGTTACAGCACAAGTCAGGTGTGCATAACGTCGTAGCAGATGCATTGAGTAGGAGAGCTGGCTTGTTGATTACATTAAGCCAAGACATCTTGGGGTTTGAGCAGTTGAAAGACTGTTATGCAGATGATGATGACTTTGGAAAAATTTGGGAGTCATGTGCTGCTGGTCAACCTGTACAAGAATTTTTTGTGCAGGATGGTTATCTGATGCGTGGCAATCAGCTTTGCCTTCCTCGGACATCATTACGAGAGAAGGTAATTCGCGATTTACATGATGGTGGATTAGCTACACATCTGGGTCGTAATAAAACTATTGCTGCAGTCCGAGAGCGATTTTACTGGCCCCAGTTGCGTAGAGATGTCAGTAGGTACGTACAAAAGTGTTATGTTTGCCAGACTGCTAAGGGGAAATCTAATAATACAGGTTTATATATGCCATTACCTGTTCCTAACAATATATGGGAAGATCTATCCATGGATTTTGTGCTTGGTTTACCACGAACACAAAGAGGCGTGGATTCTGTTTTCGTTGTGGTTGACAGATTTTCCAAGATGGCGCACTTCATTCCTTGTAGGAAGACTTCTGATGCAGTAAGTGTGGCCAGATTATTCTTTAAAGAAGTGATTCGTTTGCATGGTGTGCCAAAATCTATTACCTCAGATAGGGATAGTAAATTTATGGGGCATTTTTGGCGGACTTTGTGGAAGTTGTTTGATTCATCTTTGAATTTCAGTAGTATTGCTCATCCGCAGACTGATGGACAAACAGAGGTGGTTAATAGAACTCTGGGAAACTTGATTCGAAGTATTTATGGAGATAAGCCGAAACAATGGGATGTTGCTTTATCACAAGCAGAGTTTGCTTATAATAATGCAGTTCATAGTTCTATTGGCAGGTCGCCTTTTTCTGTTGTTTATACAAAGGCACCTCAGCATACTCTAGATTTGGTACAGTTGCCTAAGCAAGCGGATAAAAGTGTAGCAGCTGATCATATGGCTAAACAGATTGTGGAAGTACATCATGAAGTCAAACAGAAGCTAGAGAAAGCTAATCAGAAGTATAAAGCTACAGCAGATAAGCATAGGCGGAAGCAGATGTTTGCGGTAAGTAATCAAGTCATGGTTTTTCTTCGTAAAGAGCGATTTCCAGCTAGATCTTACAGTAAATTACAGCCAAAGAAGTATGGACCTTATGCTGTCAGCAAGAAGATCAACGATAATGCTTATGTTATAGACCTTCCACATAGCATGGGCATATCCAACACTTTTAATGTTGCTGATTTGTCACCGTTTTATGAGTTCACTGAGCCGTTATATCCAGATCCTGATTTTAACTCGAGGACGAGTTCTTTTCAAGTGGAGGAGAATGATGCGGAATTTATTAGTGGTGCATTTTTTGACCGATTGGATAGGCAAAAGTCCAAACGGAGGGCGAAATAGTGATGTGACTAGACCCGATGGACTCGGTCAACGACATCGGATATTTTTTATGAGTTAATTTAAAAAGGCAGTTTCATAATTTTAATGTTTTATGCTTTCCAATTTAGATTAGGTAACTTTCCTATTTGATTGAGTTTCCAATTCAGATTAGGTAACTTTTCTATTTGATTAGGTTTCCAATTCAGATTAGGTAACTTTCCTATTTGATTAGGTTTCTTATTGTAATTAGGTTTAACCCCTATAAAAGGGTGTTTATGGTTTGTTTTGAAGACAGAACATTATTATCATCAATATTGAATTTCGAGATTTTTCTCTCTAAGCAAGGTTTTGCTTGAATTATTCGCGGAACGCTGCGTCAAAAAGATACTTGTTAATTGATTTAAAAAAATGAGCAGAGGTAGTTAATTCCTAAGGCCGGCCAACAATCCTTCAGTACAACTCACACTTCCTTGGCTGATAGTAACCTATGTCCGGACACTTGCATTCACCTTCTCCTTCTGATTATAAAAATGGGGTGAAATATACCAAACCATTGAACTATTTAGGCATTCCTGTCTTTTAGTTGGTGAGAATCAAGATCATGAGATTCCAGACCTAGACCAGGTGAGCAAAAGTGATGTACCTTCTGATATTGCTGCACATTCCAAATCCCACATACCTTCTGATGGATCTTACATGTTTCTGAACTAAAAAATACATAGAAACTCTGCTTCAAACTCCGCTTCTGAATTTGGCAGATTGACTAGTTTTTCGCAGTTTTAGTTTCTTTCTTAAGATAAACAACTGTACATTCCTCATTTGATCTGTATAAAAAGAGAGATGGGGATGATAATTGTTTGCAGAATGGTCGTCCGAATATTAGAGCCCACTTTTCAGTAAATCCCTTCCTCCAGAACCAAAAAAATTATCAGGAACTTTGGCCCTATACAAATTTCTATGCTACCAGAATAAATGAGCATTTGCATCTCTAATTAGACCTATTTCTTCTTTTCGTTTTCATCAGTTTCCTCAATAGACTGCAAAGCACATTACTTGAAAATAATTCTAAATGCTTGGATCATAATTCAACTCCTAATTACACTGGCCAAAAGAAATCTTAATTAGATATATACTCCCTTTTCCGCAATTAGATTGGGATTTTCCCACCAAATCTGGTTGGAGACTCAATCCTCGCTGGCTCTTAACTCGAGTTATGGACTGTACTGGACTATGAATATGGCCTTTAAAGCTCACAACAGTCTTACAAATAGTACCATTACTCATCCTCTTGTCCTAGGAGCTCAAAGAAACTCAATAAAGTTCAACAGTAGATGAATAATTCTGAAAGTTGGCATTAATTGAAAACAGACAAGAACAAGGGAATTGACCGTTAAGCCCTATACTTCTTTCATAGGTGTAACCGCTGGTTTCCGCTTTGTCATTTAAGTAACAGCTATCCATTCGGCAGACTACTATTACTAGGCCAAACTTCTTCGCTGATGTGCTCAGAAATTAGATTCTTACCAACAGGGTAAGGCTAAGTGGCACATTGTTGCTCACACATGAATCACAGGATAGCAAAAGACCAAGAAGGAATTTTAAATGCAGTTTCTCTCTTCCTTTCACATGATAGTTAATTTCTATGTTCTTGCTGGACGCACCTAAACAAGGGAAATTCTCATGCTATACAGGGAAGCTGTGAAGTTTTGTTGAGATCAAGATGATGGGTCAGTTGCAGCGTGAAGAATCTACTGATGACTTTGACATGCAACTTATTGGAAACTTTCTGAGCTTTGCTTCGAGGGGTGATAGAGTAGGCTTGAACCAGATGCTCAGGAAAGGCATATCTCCTAACGTCCAAGACTATGATAAGAGGACTGCTTTACATCTCGCAGCGAGTGAGGGCCACGCTCCTATCGTTGAGCTTCTTCTTCTTTACAAGGCTGATGTTAACCTTCAAGATCGATGGAGCCGCACTGTAAGCTTCTATCTAGCGCATCATCTCTTGTTGATAACTGATTTGTTTGTTGTTTTCTTTTTCTGAAGATATCGTGCTTGAAGTTAAAAACCATCATGTGTCTGTTTTATGTTCTTTATCAGACTAAAACTCTATGATTTTCTTACCTGAAGCCCTTGACTGATGCGAGAAGTTATGGACACCAAGATATTTGCAGGATCCTGGAAGTGAATGGCGGCATAAATTTCAAAAACGATCAACCAATGGTAACTAGCTTAATCTCTACAGTGAAGTTAGTTCATAAAAAATATTTTCAATGTGGACTTTATTACTTTGTTGAGCCAAGTCCTCTAAGCAATGTGCCCGAACATGGTTGATATCTCCAAAGAGCACCCTGTTAGCTTTTATTAGAGAAAATGGATGCAATGAATGCATCTAATTCCGTAATTTCCATTTTGCAGATGGTTCGACATGAATCTGATTTGAATGAAGTGAATATCGATATCACAGAACTTAATTTTCTGCATCCTTCTATTGTCAAACAGGTAGGAGCCTCTATGAACAGATGTAAGAGGTATCTAAAGAGGCCATGTTCAGTACTTTATCAAGCATATAAATCAAGTCTGAGATTAGCTAAATCACATTAACTATATTACATGGCATAACTACCGACAGAGTGTGAGTAAATGACTGCAAATATTCAGGTATTAATTGGTCATTAGCATTGTTTCTGCTGCAGGGTCTATTTGGCAAGTCTGAAAAGGTCAAGTGGCGAGGAACAATGGTCGTCAAAACCATAGTTGAGAACCAAATCTGCCATCCTGTCAAAATGTGCATAAAAGCTTCAGTTTTTCTCATCTTCCTTGGACAGTTTCGTGAATTTATCTCTCTGAGGATGGAATTATGCAAGGGGACTGAATTTTCCTATTTCAAGAATGATACAGGAAATTATCAGCAAAGGACAACACTCTCTTACGAGAACTCAGGCACCCCAACATATTGCAGTTTCTTGGTTCAATTGTGCATGGAGAGGAAATGATTTTGATCACTGAATATTTACCAAAGGTATCATCAAACTTTGTCACTCTACTTCTCAAATGACCCTCCCTCTGTGTTAAACTAATTTTCTTTTTTTGTGCATGAATCTTCATTTACTACTTAAAATTGCGATATCCCATCTCATTATCTGTTAGAATTCTGTTGTTTTCAATGTCTAGGAGGCTCAATGAACAAAATATTAAGCAGACAGTTATAACAACTGAAGAATCTTTAAGATCAAATATAGAACTCTCCTTTTAATTAGGGTTTGCATTGTACAGTGAAGATACTTTTGAGCAGACCAAGGCTTGAGCTCTTAGGAAGCTACTTCACTCATAAATCTTTCTTTCAACTGTCCACTCACCTTGCTGTTCCAAATGTGTTTCAGGGGAATCTTGAGGACATTGTGGAGGGGAAAGTAAGATTAGAACTGCACACTGCTTTGCAATATGCGCTGGACATAGCTAGGTGAATGAAGCTTTTCTCTCTCTCAATCTTTTTTCTCACTGGAAAATAAAATTCATTATTCTGATATTATTTCAGGTGCCCAAACCTTTTGGTACATTAGATATCTTAGGATTCCACTCTTATTTACCCTTCTAAGTGGCTAGACTATTCAAATTCATGATGTTCAGTGAAAGCAAATGGTCTGCAACTAGTACTGTGAAGCTTTGGAATTTTAGCTGTCTTTTTGTTTGCGGTCGAATCTGATGGCCAACTTGTAATGTTTCTGTTTAGAAACTTTATCTTCTCTACGCAGCATCATAACCATGCTTATTTCTGAAACACAAAGCTTAAAAACTTACATCATGTGCTCAAGAGTTCAAGACTTGCTTGATTGAGGACTCAGTTGAAGCAGCATAAGCATATATAGCTAGTAATTATGCTGATAAAACTGCAATTCAAGTGTGCTGCAAATTCACCGACTTAAGTTGCATCATTTAAAAAGTAAATTACACAACCACCATAATACATTTATCAATTTCCAAAGTAATTTGCAGGGGAATGAATTATCTCCACCAGCATAAACCCTTTCCTATAGTGCACAATCATCTCCATCCCAGGTAAGTTTGTTTCTGGGCCATGCACTGCATTTGCTGAAGTGATATCAGGTATTGAAACTTAGGACACAGTTAAGATCAAGTCGATTCCTATACTTTTTTTTCTATTACAACACTTATAGAGTGATGGTGGAGAACTTCTTTAAGAATAATTAGACAGAGCACAAGCTAAAGTGAAGTCTTAGCAGAAGTAATACAATCTGTAGCATCACCGAATGCCCTGGCTTCGTACCTCATCAATTTTTAGAACCAAGAATTGTTTTGAAGTCATGGCCTGACCCTGTGTCAGTGTGTCTCACCTATGCTTCCTCCCTTTGTATATAGAAACCTGTTACAGGACGAAGGGGGACACTTAAAGATTGGTGAATATTGGGTCCCAATGTTATATGAGAAAATACAACCTAATCAAGAGACCGGTATGTGACCAAGTATTTTTAGTTAAGTCACTATTAACTTTACCACTCCTCTTATCAAGTCTTCTGCTTCACAGGTACAAGAAAGGATGGCTCCGGCCACAAAAGAAACCCATCAGGCGACATTAAGAAAGATATCCTTTTATTTGGTATCATAATTTATCAGGTAAGCAAACTGGATATGACAAGCGCAAATAGCTTGTTGCATAAGCAGAAAAAGTAGCTTTTCTTCCATAAATTTATCACCGGCTACTTGTATGCATCGGTGACTGACAAACATCATTTTGTTGTGTTTTCATAAATCTTGCCGCTCCTTTTTTTCTCTTCTATTTCCCGCTAAGTCTGTCGCATTGTCTAAGCTTACAAGAGTTATTTCTTGTTGGGGATTATACGATTGGAGAGCAGATGTTAGAAGGAAGGCCCCTGCCAAATAGTAAGAACTCTGATGCCATGCATATCGAGTCTGCTGATTTCGAAGTGAAGTTCCAGATGAGCAAGTGTCCGAAAAGAATTCAACAGTAAGTGAAGCCAGTTATATATCGAGTTCTATACTGTCCAAGTACTTCATTTCGCTTTATGAGTTGCATATCAAGAAAACTCATATTTTGCAAATCAGAGTTAAGCACTTACATCTCTTGCTTCCGTGGTTAGACAGTGATTTTGACTGATTAGCGAGTCAATAGCATATAAAATATCCCAAAGAAGTTGCCGAAATAAAGTATCTTTGATTTTTCATTGCATCTCTCAAGATGTAGTATGCTTTCAGAGTATTTCATGATTAGGTCCAGCAAAGGCAAGTACACATTGAATGCAATGCAAACAGGCTGGTTCACGAAAAGTAAAGCAACTTTGACCTCTAGGATAATCCGCATGCTTATACATCAAGGTGTTCTGCAACATCAATGTGGCCTACAAGCTGAGCCTACAAGCTGAGACGTTCATTATACTCATTTTCTTTAGTTTCGATTGCAGATTAATCGAGGGGTGCATAAGTAAGGACCCACATCAAACGCCTGACTTCGTAGCTGTGATCCAAACACTTGAAGAAGTTTCCTCTAGCATCACGTGGCCCGCATGCGTCTGCTGAATTTGCAGATACACACCTAACATGTGGATGGTGGACATAGTAAGGGAAATGTTGTTTTCTGTTACTCTACCACGGCAGCGTGAACAAACGCAATGACTTGGGTAAAAAATGATTGCAGAAATAAAACCTGAATACAGCAAATTTTGGTGGTGTGCCTAATTCACGGTGAGAGATCAATGAAATAGTTCTACTATGATTGGCGAGATGAAATTACAATCGTTCAATCACACTATTTCAGCCATAGATTAAAACCAAATTCACTAGAACCAATCACAAGAAAGGAGTTTTCTCACTCTTAACCCTCTTGGGTGACCGGTAATGGTTCTCAGTGCTCTCCGTCTCTTGCAAGGTTTTACTCATAGTAAGCACTCACTGCGCACACCGGACATTTATGTGCAAAAAATGACGAGTTCGCTGACCTGGACATAGACTTCATCTTGAATAAGGAAAAGAAGTACGGTGGGAAATCAATTTCCCTTTTTGCATCACCCACGATTTTGCAAACCAGAGTCCAATTTAGACTTTCCTAATACGGGTCGGGTCTTCTTGCAATTCAATTGCGGATCGAATTTTCAAGTCAATGGAGATTAATTTCGAGCCACAATCAGTACTTTCTTTAACTAACAACTTAGCATGCTTTATAGACAATGATCCAGGCCGTCCTTTATCTGACTCTAGCTGAGGATTGCCTGATTCGAATGGTTAAGAAAAGAAAACTAAGTTTGTCACGAAGGTTGGCAAGTCTTTGCCTGAAAGGTTCTTGTTGCCACATGCTAGACGATCATAAGTATCTATTACGTGGATCAACCATCCCAAATCTTAGCCAAACAAAGGTAAATAGGAATGGGATGCCAATTCCTTTTAGAACCACACATGATATAAACAGTTCAGGAAACGCGAGGTTCGACTGTCCAATCAACGTGAAAGAGGATCCTCATCAAATACATCAGCAGATCCTCCAACCTATAAGAAGTTACTGCAGACAATGACTTAACAATCACAAACATTTGGTCCAGAAACGAACACAATCAGATATTCTCCTGGATTGAAGGCACTTTCGAACGAGCATTGCCGGGTGCATTTGTGGAGCCAGGTTACTGCACAATCTGTATGCCATGTCCTAATGAAAGGCACCCTCCCTTTCACGCAACTTGGATGACATTAGAGGCGCATAGGGATCTTCGGTTGGATCCACACGTGGAATGCGTGATCCTTCAGCTATGGGGCGACATATTAGATTATATCTAGAGTTTGAACCGTGAACGAAGTTCAATCCAAAGCCCGGCCATGTGTAATTTAAATTAGGAAAGTTCTGATTGGACTTATGGTTGACCTGACATTTGAAGTGACAATAAATCCTTGTTGGCGCTGGATGATTGAGTCGGCAAAAAAGTATGGAAATTGATTTTCACTTTGAGGCTCCGTTCGTTCGGAGAAAAATATTCTCCTTTTGGAAAATATTTTTCCGGAAGTCATTTTCCTGGAAAATGTTTTCCCGGAACATAATTTTCCGGTGTTCGGCGATCAATATGAAAAAGTTTCGGAAAATATATTTCGCCGGTGATCGGCGGCGGCGGCAGCGGGCGGCGGCGGCGGCGGAGGGCGGCCGGCGACCGGCGGGCGGCCGACCGGCGACCGGCGGCGGCCGGCGACCGGCGGCGGCCGGCGACCGGCGGCGGCGGCCGGCGACCGGCGGCGGCGGCCGGCGACCGGCGGCGGCGGCCGGCGACCGGCGGCGGCGGCCGGCGACCGGCGGCGGCGGCCGGCGGCGGAGGCGGCGGCCGGCGACCGGCGGCGGCCGGCGACCGGCGGCGGCCGGCGACCGGCGGCGGCGGCCGGCGACCGGCGGCGGCCGGCGACCGGCGGCGGCCGGCGACCGGCGGCGGCGGCCGGCGACCGGCGGCGGCGGCGGCCGGCGACCGGCGGCGGCGGCCGGCGACCGGCGACCGGCGGCGGCGGGCGACCGGCGGCCGGCGACCGGCGGCGGCGGCCGGCGACCGGCGGCGGAGGCGGCGGCCGGCGACCGGCGGCGGAGGTGGTGGCCGGCCACCTTAGTGAAGAAGAAGAAGAAGAAGTTCTGGAAAATGATTTCCACTTTTGAAGAAGTGGAAATCATTTTCCAGAAACTTAGGCTATTTTGTAAGGGGGAAGGAAAATATTTTCCTACGGAAAACATTTTCCGCCCCCGAACACCGGAAAACCCGGAAAATATTTTCCGGGAGAATATTTTTCCCCAAACGAACGGAGCGAAATCGATGAACAAAGAGTTTCCTAGTTTAATATAGGGTTAATACCATAAAAAATCATAAACTGGAATACCTGTAATAAATTTACCCCAAACCGGTACACCCATAACTAATTTTTTGATCATAAAAAACCCAAAAATGGTACATCCATGATAAATTTATCAAAAAACTAATTTTTTGACCACAAAAAACCCCAAACTTGTATATTTATGATAAATTTACCCTATTTTAAATTAGATAATACCACGAAAAATCACAAACTTACACATAAACGGAAGGTAAAACCTCGAATAGGTACACCCGCAACAGCTATGTATCATTTAACTCAAAATTTGATGGTAAAATTTAACAGAAACTGACGAAGGGTAAATTTGTCACGGATGTACCACTTTAGGGTTTTTAGTGGTCAAAAAATTAGTTTGGGGTAAATTTATCAAAGGTGTATCATTTTGAGGTTTTTCGTGGTATTAACTCTTTTGTATATACAAGCTTGTTTTGGTGCCGAACATCCCATTGAGATCCCTTGTCTTATTGAAGGTAAGAGTTTGGAAGCTAAGAAGTAATTCTCCGTGATTTGTTTTTTTGAGAAGTTATGTTAAGCTAAACACCATGAATTTTGGTGTAATAGACTTGTAAGCACTTGAGTAAATGATTGTAACTCTGTTACTCTTTGATTGATTAGTGAATTATTTGCGGCTAGCTCTTTTCGTGGAACAGCTATGATACCCGGATCGAACCATGTAAATCTTTTGCATTCCTTATCACCTCTTTTTAATTTCTCTGATAATTTTGATATCTTTTGTTAGAGTTGAGTTACATAGCTTCTTCGTTATTTAACAACATATTCATTTTAGTTGATTTTGCAATATGAAGGCACATTTCATTGAAATCCCATCGTACAATATAATAGATTTGGTTTTGAATTTGGCTAACGCCGAAAAAGTCCTCTTCTTTCAGACAAAATAACGGGTGCTGAGTTGCTTTTCTTTACTTCCGAAGAGAAAAGAATAGTTTAGTGCTTTGAACGTTGTTTTTGTCCCAACACAAGCTGCCATCGGTCTCGTCATACGTGCACTGACCATGTTGATCATATAATCTCTCAGGGGACGATGATTAGTCAAAAGCAACTTGGAGACAAATTCAGGAATAACGTAGTAGTTGCAGATTGCCTCTTCACTCACCCTTTTTTAAAACTGTTGCATCCAGGAGCAGACCTGAAACTGACCCGAAGAGCCATGGAAGAGGCGCCGGAGAGCAAGCACATAAAATGGGTGTTAATAAGAGACCTGTATGTGCAAGAACTGAAGAAGGCTACTCGCATAGCAGCTCCAATGGTGGTGGTTTCGATGTTGCCATACCTCGTGCAACTCATGTCAGTGGTTGCGGTCGGACACCTTGGCCAACTCTTGCTATCCAGCGTTGCCATCGCCACTTCTCTGGCCAATGTGACCGGCTTCAGTCTCCTTGTAAGCCAATGCCATTGCTTAGTAACTTGGTCACATTCTTAAACAATAGAAATCTAAGTCGTATTGGATATTCCTAACAGTCAGGATTGGCTGGCGGACTCGAAACTCTATGCAGGCAAGCTTTCGGTGCCAGGCAATTCCAGAAACTCGGAGATTATTTTTTCAGCGCCACCATGTCTCTCATTCTCGTTTGTCCTCCGGTTTGCATCCTCTGGATTTTCACGGACAAGTTCCTGGAACGAATGGGGCAAGATCCTGTAATCTCACTCGAAGCCCGTAAATACTTGATGTGGCTCATTCCTGCACTGCTCGGGGGCGTGATCCTTTAGCCACTCGTTCGGTTTCTCCAAACTCAAAGCCTGATACTTCCATTGCTCCTCAGCTCCTTCTCGGTCCTCTGTTTACACATACCCCTTTGCTGGATTCTTGTGTACAAACTGGAGCTAGGAAGCACGGGCGCAGCCTTGGCCTTCAGCATATCGACTTGGCTGAATGCAATGCTGCTCGGGTTCTACGTCGTGCTCTCTTCAGCATGTGAGACAAACCGTGCATGGTTCACTAAAAACGCCTTTCATGGAATCCTCGAGTTCTTCAGATACGGAATTCCTTCTGCTGTAATGATATGGTCAGTCTCTCCATGTCCCAGAGAAAAGAAACTTTCTTGCTGTTTCATCCTGTCTTCAATTTTTTCTCGATGCCTGTTCTTGCAGCCTAAAGTGGTGGTCGTGCGAGCTGCACCTGTTGTCATGTGGCTTTTTACCAAATCCAAAGCTCGGGACCTCGGTTCTATCCATATGGTATGGTATAAAACAGTTCAGCAATCATTTTTACACAAATCAGCAATCTTTCTGACTGCAATAATCTTAATGGTTCAGTCTTACGATCTCTACATTGCACTTCACTGTGCCATATGGTTTTGGAGCTGCTGCAAGGTAAAACTCACGTTTCTCTCCATCCCTAGTAAGGTGCAGTCACAAGAATGTTAGGTAAATTATGTTTCAAGTTTTCAAAGGATTTGGTTTTCTGAGTTTTTGCAGTACTCGGGTCTCAAATGAACTTGGAGCAGGGAACCCGAACCGGGCAAGGGCGGTAGTTCTGGTAATATTGTCTCTAACTATTATTGAAGCGGTCATTGTGGGAATTGTGCTCTTCTGCTGCCGTTATGTCCTGGGATATGCTTACAGCAATGAGAAGCAAGTGGTGCATTACATTGGAGTCATGACTCCTCTTATTTGTCTCTCCATTTTCATGGACAGTATACAGGCAGTCCTATCTGGTCAGCTCTTACATGCCTCTATTCTTTCCATTTTCCTCCTTTCCTCCTTTGAGAAACTGTACTCGTTACATCTCAGGTACATTCTCTCAGATATTTGTCCTCCTTGAATGTGGTTTGACCTTCGCTACAGATTAAGAACTTCAATTTTTTGACCACCAGTTGAAATGATTTGATCATGTTCGATGAATCAGGAGTAGCCAGGGGAAGTGGATGGCAGCGCATAGGAGCATACGTAAACATCGGGGGGTTCTATTTGATAGGACTCCCAATTGGACTAATTCTCGGTTTTGTCCTGCATCTACAAGCCAGGGGCTTTGGATCGGTGTCATATCCGGAACCGCCATGCAATCGGCCCTCCTCTCTCTCATTACTGCAGCCACAAATTGGCAAAAGCAGGTGCTTGCTCAAAAAGCTCCTGTAGATGGCACGTTTTTAGATTTTGAAGTCTGCACATCGACATGACATATAAATGAAAAACCCACTGCCACTTTCGACAACACCTGTTGAGCACTCCCTTTTATGAACAGCCCACCTGAATCCGATCGGGGATCATAATGTCTCTCGATCTAAAGTTCAATTGGAAGGAAGAAATTGCGCAGCAACACAAGTTTAATATGTCCTCGTTTAACATGCCATGAACTTATGTTGCAGGCGAACGAGGTCAGGAAGAGGATATTTGCACAAAATCCTCACCAAGAGCAATGTGACCAGACGACTAGGATTATATCTGCAAGATGAAGTGCGAATTTCACTTGCTGCTTTTCCCATCAATTGTTAACAGGGAATAGTTAGTATTATTAATCAGATGCGCTTACTTTCCATGGAATTCGTACAGTTGGTGTAATTTTGAATTGATTCCGTGTGTATGTGCAGTAATACCATGGATAGTGTTGTCATTACATGTGACCCTACTTGTACAGTTGTGACTACTGTATCTCTATGTACTTGATTCTGATTGTGTCCTTATAGGTATGAGTACACGATAAATGGATGAATGATCAGAAAATCGATTTGCAAGAGCAGGGGAGATTTAGATCAGGGTCATGAACACGTGGGGGCAAGCTAGCACATGCAATGCCATCCTAATTTCATGGAGTTCACATTGACAAAGGAAAGATCGCGAAGTATTTGAACTATCACGAGGGACAACACCAGATGATCCTCGATCATGAATCATAGAATTATCACGATGGTCCATAGTTCTTTAAATTGGAGGATGGTTTTGATTAGAAGCAAGACCTAACAAGAGATCCATGCATAGATGAAAGACCACGACGACTGTAATAAGAATTTTTTGTTTCCATATTATCAAAGACGATGAACATAGTGATAGAGGACAACATGCCTTACTAATAACACATCCAAATATGAGGCGAGGCTCTTGTAGGCCATCCTACACAGTTTTGAGTTCTCTCTCCCCCACACCATTCTCCTCCATATGCGTCATACCATACAGAAAAAATCTGGGATTTTGCCTACAGTGCCTTGGTCATGAAGATTTTGCGAGAAAAGGGCATTGCAATTCCAGTGAGCTCAAGACTGACATGATGCAGACTTTGGAGATAGGGAAATGGACCTGAGGAAGATGAATCTTAGGCCAACCCCTGCAGGTTGGATAGATCTAAAAGGTGAAGCTGTGAAGATTGCAGAGGAGGATGATCTTGAACATGTGTGCAACATACGTGCAATCTACATGCAAACCATGTCCTTTCAAAACTTGATTGCATGCATATTGCATGTGCATTCAAGATCATCACAAACATCATTTTAGGTCTGGGCCCAGTCCGGGGTTCCCTGCTCCGAGCTCGTTTGATACCCGAGTACTGCAAAAGCGCAAAACACCATGTCCTCTCAAAACTTGAAACATAACTTGCATTACATTCTTGTGACAGCACATTAGAAGGGAACAAGGGAAACACGAGTTTTACCTGGCAGCGGCTCCTAAACCGTATGGTACATTGAACTGCAATGTAGAGATTGTAAGACTGAAGCATTAATGTTGTAACAGTCCGATTAATGTAAGAATGATTGCTGAACTGCTTTATATCATACCATATGGAGACAGCTGATGTTTTGAGATTTGGATTCGGTAAACGGCCATATAGCAAAATGAGCATCTTGCACGACCACCATTTTAGGCTGCAACACAGCCATTGAGAAACAATTGAAGAGAGAACGAAACAGCAAGAAAGTCTCTCTTTTCTAAAACTAAAGTGTCTGACCACAGCAGAAGGAACTCCGTGTCTGAAGAACTCGAGGATTCCATGAAAGGCGTCATTAGTGAACCATGCGCGGGTTCCCAAACATGCTGTAGAGAACACCATGCAGAACCCGAGCAGAATTGCATTCCACCAAGTCGAGATGCCAAAGGCCAAGGCTGCGCCCATGCTTCCTAGCTCCAATTTGTACACAAGAATCCAGCAAAGGGGTATGTGGAAAAAAGAGGAACAAGAAGGAGCTAAAGAGCACGGGTAGTATCAGGCTTTGAGTTTGGAGAAACTGAACAAGCGGCTTGAGGATCGCGCCCCCAAGCAGCTCAGGGATGAGCCACATCAGGTATTTATGGGCTTCAAGCAAGATTACAGGATCTTGCCCCATTCTTTCCAGGAACTTGTCCGTGAAAATTTAGAGGATGCAAACTGGAGGACCAACGAGAATGAAACATATGGCGGCGCTGAAAAAATGAACTCCGAGTTTCCGGAATTGCCCCGCGCCATAAGCTTGCCTGTATAGAGTTTCCATTCTGCCAGCCAATTGACCGCTAGGAATATCCAGTATGACTTAGATTTCTGTTGTTTAAGAATGCAACCAAGTTACCAAGCAATGATATCGGCTTTGGGAAAAGTACTAAAAAAGTTATAAACCTATTTACCAATTCAATCATAAATATTTAGGCGGAAAATCGCTGACGTGGACGCCGACGGTTCTACGCGGCACTACTAATGTTGACGTGGACAAATATTATAATTTTTTAAATAATTTTTTCATATTTTTTAATGTTTTTTTTCTTTTTTTTTCTTTTCCCAAAACTAGTTGGCTAGCAAGGTCGTCAGCCGACCATCACCGGTCACAGGTTGGTCTAGACAAGGACCCCTGCACCCTCGTCGGCCACAAGCGAGGGCCGAAACCCTCGTTTGTTGGCTGGTGAGGGCAACAATGCCCTCTCCTGGTCTGGGCAAGAGCTTCGCCGCCCTCGCCTAGATCTAGGCGTGTAACAGTCAGAATTTTCAATCCTTTTTCCGGGATTTAAGAAATGAATATTTTGGCCAATGCACTTATAGTGAGATCTCACCCGGAAATGTGCATTCACAGGATGCTAACCTTAGGGTAAGGCCATTACTGAATTGAGTTCGCACGACCGAAGAACTCGACCTGAGTTTGACCTTCGACCATAAGGATTAACAAGGAAATGTTTTGAGCCAATCAAGACCGGTCTATCTGATTGATCGTGTCCAAAGGGAACTAGTAACAGACCCTCGCAATTACATGACAATCGAGGTCGCCTTGACTCGAGCAAACTTAAACATGATTTGACTTAGTGTCTGTCACGAGTCGAGAGCGCGTAATCCCAATGAGCCACCCGTTAACTAGAGATAAACTAAAGTCACGATTGCTCGATTTTAGTCATTTCTTGAAATTCGGGCCTGGGAATCGAAAATTTTGAAAGTGACAATTTTGAGCGGCCGATGACGTTTTTGGCTTGGCCAACCTTGGGGCCACCCATTTCTGCAAAAAAAATGGATTTTAGTTCGGGACTAGAAAAAAAAATGGATTTTGCCCCTCGGGACCCCGACGTTGATTTTGATGCCGTATGAGATTATTTTTTGCGGCCGATGTCATTTTGGTGTGGCCATGCACATTTAGAGTTGTTTTGGTCGAAAATTGGAATTTTCACTCGGAAGTGAAAAATAATATTATTTTATTTCCAGGATTTTGCAGTCGATTTTTGAGGGCTTAAGAAGCTATTTCACGATTCCGATGCCATATTATGTTGGCCACACACATTTGGAGTTGGTGCGATCGAAAAATGGAATTTCGACCTAGGATCGGAAAATGACCATTTTGCCCCTAGGCCTAATTTTGGGGATTCCGAATTTTTGGAAAATTATTTTGGGGATATTTTATGGATAATATCAGCTCAATAATGCAGCCTAGTGAATTACCAAAATACCCCTCAATTATTGGATAAGGATTAATGTGGGCCAAGTGTTCAAGGGCATTTTGAAAATGTTGATCCAACTTAGTCAAACCTCTCTCTCTCTCCTCCCATTCTTGTTCCAGTCGGTCACTCTCTCCCCCTCACTCCCTCATGTTCTCTCTCTCTCTCTCTCTCTCTCTCTCTCTCTCTCTCTCTCTCTCTCTCTCTCTCTCTCTCTCTCTCTCTCTCTTCATCTTCGTTTCCTCACATCATCGCCGACGCTGCTGCTGCTGCTGCTGTTCCGCCCGTTTCAACCACCCATCCAGCCCGTTCGTCTCGCCTTTCTTAGGTAAGTGATTTCCCCAATCGATACCTAGGACCTCGGGTATTGCTAGGCTTATTTAGGGTTCAATTTAGGTGATTTTCGTGGCTGTTTGGGACTGATATAGTGGTTGGTTGTTCGAGTTGTTGTAGACTAATTTGGAGACTAAAAATATGAGGTTTGGGAGGTTCGGATAGGGCCGTGAGGATACGGAACAATTACGGTTTGAATTCGTGTGATTTGGTGTAATTTTTGGATTTGTGACTACTGTACCCGTTCGATTTGAATTCTTCATGAAAGTTGTTCCCAACTTCTTGAAGTATAACATATTTTAATTTGGGAATTTGAATATGCATTGAATTCGCGTGCCAAGAATGTGTGATTAGATGGCGTGTTCATGTGACAAGAATGTGAAATTGTGAAACGTGTGTGTGAGGTGTGTATGTTTGGCCGTGCATTTGTTGGTCGTGTGTAAGCATGGTTTGAGTGGAACGAGGATATGGAAATGTGGAATTGGTTGGAAAGGATTTGTCCTGAGGCGTGTACGTTTACACGGGACGATGCCGTTCCTGATGAGATGACGATGCTCGGCCCGACGGGGTGACGATGCCTAACGTGGTCAGAAGACCGTTGCCTTGATGCGTTTTACGCGGGCGCAGTAGAAGGGAAGTGTGTGTAGGATTCCGTCCTGAGAGTTGTTCATTTACGCGGGACTATGCCGTCCCTAAAGAGGTGACGATGCCCGGCCCGACAGGGTGTCGATGCCTGACGAGGTCAGAAGACCGTTGGCATGATACGTTTTACGCGGGCGCGATAGTGGTGGAAGAGTTGAGAATGAGCGAGAATTAGCTTGAGGTGCGAGGTTTGAGAAAGTAACGCATAGTGTGAGTAGTGTACGAGTGTGTTTGTATCGCGTGATGTGATGCTTAATTATGAGGTAAAAACTGCTAGGCACGGTATAGGATGTGCCCAAGTGGGTTTTATATTATAATTGAGGCACGTGCGCATCTGTGAATTATTGCTACAATATGTTGGCGGTGTTATTGTCTAACGTGCAAGGACGTGTATGATGGATTCTAGGTAGGGTTGTGTGTGGTTGTTAGTTTGATTGATTGTCGTGTGTTATGCGTGTTTTCGTTTGGCAGTACGTGAGTGCCTACGTAGTGTTTGGGGTTGTATACTTATTAAGATTCGTCTCATAATTGTATAATCCACAATTTCAAACCCCCAGCTGTAAGCCCGGGAAGTGTGCCTTTTCTTTTTGGAAGTTCGGGGAAACGCTTTTGGTGCTCGGTGGAACTGCAGGGAAGTGTCCAGAGGCTGAAGCCCAAAGAATCAGGAGCAGAACGGAAGGTGATCTTTAGGTTTTCCCTAGGGTGTTTTAGGGGTTGTGTAAATCAGGTTGACCCATAAGGAAGTTAAGTTAACCAGACCTTGATCTTTTGTTATAACGGTGATTTCGGATGCTAGTTTGCTGCATATGTTCGTAATATAATGTTAGTTTTTGCAGTGCAGTAATATTGTATGAAATACTGTTATTGTTGTTTGTCTGTTCTGTTGTTCTACCTCGTTGTTGTCATATTTTTGTCCAGGGTTTTGTTTTATATATTTCGCTACTACATGTGGCTCTGATGCTTGGGTTGGGTAGGCGATATTCTTGGGACGTCGCAACAAATTCGACTTGTAGCGGGATGTCGCGAGCTCGATAGGGTTTGGGGCGTGACAAGACGAGGGTGTCAGGCATCTGTGGTGAGCGAGGGTTTAGGCCCTCGCCTATGGTCGGTTGGAAACCTCGCTGGCCAACTAGTTCTTGGAAAAGAAACAAGAAAAAAATAAAGAAAAGAGAAAAAAATAAAAAAAATTGAAAAAATTATTTAAAAAGTTATAAAATTTGTCCACGTCAATGTTGGCAGTGTAACGTAGGACCGCTGGAGTCCACGTTAGCGATTCCGGTCTAAATTGGTCGAATGGACTGAATTGGTACAAATGTAAAAAGGTTTATGACTAAATTGATCCAATTAAAAGGTTTAGAATTGAATTGGTACTAATACAATAGGTTTAGAATTTTTTTGATACTTTTTCCCATCGACTTACAAGGAGACTAAAGCCGGTGACATTGGCCAGAGAAGTGGTGATGGCAGTATACATGCAAACCATGTCCTTTCAAAACTTGATTGCAATTCAAGATTATGATAGACATCATTTTAGATCTATCAAACAAACTCGGAGGAAGGAACCCGAACAGGGCTAGGGTGGTAGTTCTGGTAATATCGTCTCTCGTCATGGGAATCAGGCTCTTCTGCTACCATAATGTCTTGGGATAGCGGCAATATATGCGCAAAAACATTCATATTTGTTCCAACATCCAAATAAACATGATAAAATCATGAGAAGCATGATATAGTAATATCAAAGTCAAATGCGATAAATAAAATCCAATACAAGTTGAGTAAAGAATATTACACTGCCTTATAAAGCCTCGGGACAGGTCCAAGAAAAGTGTCAAAAAGTCCTAAACCTATTGCATTTGTACCAATTGAGTCATAAACCTTTTTTTTTGCGCCAATTCAATCATAAACCTTTTAATATAGTGTCAATTAAGTCATTCCGACTAATTACACTGTCTTATGTGGTACCGTTGACGTTGACGTAGACAACTTTTAATAATATTACAATATTTATTTATTTTTCTTTATTTATTTTTTATTTTATTTTCTTTCTTCTTCTTTTTTCCTTCTCCTCTAGCCAGTCACCAAGCCTAGACGATTGGCCAGAGGCTAGGGCTGGTGAGGTCAACCTTGCTTACCATAGGCAAGCCTCGCCAAATCCGACAAGCCGTGGCCCTCGACTTCACTGGATGGCCACGAGGGTGACCCTGCCCAGCCGCTAGCAAGGCTCAAGCCCTTGCCAGAGGCCATGAGGTTGCGACCTTCGACCTCACTTGATGGCCGCAAGGGCAGCCTCATGCTGGGCTAGCGAGGGTCAAGCCTCGCCGATCATGGGTGAGGCTCGACCTCGCCAAATTCAGTGAGGTCATGCCTCGCCCAGCCATGGCGAGGCTCGCCTTCGTCGTTGCTGGTGAGGGCAAGCCTCACCAGTGGCCATTGAGGTTGACCTCGTCAGCTCTGGCCTCCAACCAGTCACCTGTCCAACGATCGGCTAGAGAAAGAATAAAGGGATGGAAAAAAAGAAAAAGAAGGAAAAAAAGAAAAGAAAAAAATATTAATATTAATATTACTATATATAAAAGTTGTCCACATCAACTCCAGCAGTGCCACGTAAGCTGTCTGGCGTTCACGTCAGTAATATCCAACAAAAATTAGTTGAAATGACTAAATTAGCACAAAGACAAAAGGTTTGAAACTAAATTGGCATGAATGCAATAGATTTATAACTTTTCTAACACTTTTCCCAAATAGCTCCCCATGAGCTATGCCCAAAATGAAACATGCACGCACTTTAAATTAAATGATGTATGCTCCCTTAAACTAGGTGATGATCATGAAACATTTAACAAGAATGAGCTACGATTAGGCATAGATCAAACTAACCCTAAACATTAAACATTCAAACACCTTGAACTAGGATGCGTACATCCTAAAACTAAACAATGGTGGAATATCTAATAACATGGTACCCGATTAAACATGATTTAGACTATTCCTAAAAAAAAATTTACCCCTAAATGCAAGTTCCATCTTTTTTACGCTTTGTTGATTACCATTTTTTTTGTGATTTTTCATTTATACTGAAGATAACATGATTAAATATGTAAACCACACTAAAATGCACCAACAAGTCATAAATCGATCACGATAGAACAAATTCAACAACGATAAGACCTAAACATGCAAATTTGACCCCGAAACCCTATACCAATATAAAAGGGATGCTCTACGAAACATAGAAGGACCAAATAGGCCTCAAGTGGACATTCGACACTCATTTGCAGTCCAAACGACTACGGAAGTATCACGAAACAACATCGGACCATTGCGACCCCTAAGGCCACCGCAGAACACCACGAACGAGTTGCCACCATCCCTCAACACACCAAACCCGCCATGGTCCGCTGTGGATGGAGGCGGGATTAGAGGTCCATTCGAGAATCGGTTCACCAAGTGATTCGACCGTGGTTGCACGACGTGATCTTCATAATAATGCTCCTAACATGCATCTACAATATAATAGGATCGATCATGATCCCCACAAATGAGCAAAATGAGCAAAGCTAATATTATCATGAAATTTTTTAGCTATCTAGGACCGGTTCACACGATGGCAAGTATTAAGCAATCATGAAGATTCAACTTAAAATAACAATGCTAAACTTTAACTTATCACGAAATATGGCTTTATCACAACAAACAAGGACGGAATGGACTCCTAAAGGCCCTTGAAGCTCTCGCGTCAAGGGGAATCGTCGACCGATTTGAGCACAAACTACACGTAATATGCTCTAAAGCGTAAAGAAACATGGTCCATGCATTTTTCCGGGCCAAAGAATCGTAGATCGAGATTACAGGCTCGCAATACCCACGAAGGTGAAGTGAGCCGCGTTATCTCAACTTTTGAACACGGTTGGGGTCCGGGGTCCTCGGCAAACGACGTAAAGTGAGAATAAATGAAGTTCCTACCTTCAACGGGCAGGACGAGGCGACACCAGCCCGGGAACAAACCTAATACTAATTGCCACACAATTTTCCAATTAGTACTGTCATTAGCGATCATTAATTCGATGGTATTATTATATGCCAGAGGAGAAAGTTAAGTAGAAGCTAGCTTTGTCATTTTTTAAGTAGAACAATTAATGAGTTTTCTAATTATTTTTGCTTTTTAGGTTACCTAGGGAATACTAAGATTCATTGCTAGCTTCGCGCCCAACCTTTCCAACTGGTTCATTTGTCGTATCCTCATGAAGCACATAAGCATGTGCCCAGTTTTAGATGATGCGAGACATTGGGTTTTCGGTGGATGTCTTTGAGAATTAGGCTGAATGAAGAGAAACAGGAAAGCAACCTCCAGCAAAATTGCAACACATAAGAGTGAAATTGCTACTTCAATAGAAAGTGGGAGTCACGACTCCTCAGGAAAAAAAATTCTAGGAGGCATATATCCTTCTAACCATATGAAGTTGGTGCAGACAATGACTTGATAATGACAGTCCTTGGTCCAGAAACGAACCAGATCTGATATATTCCTGCCGAATCTGCATGCCAGGCTCTGCTGAAAGTGCTCATCCCTCTCATGCAACTTTGCTCCCTTTCGACCAGCATAGGGCAACTTGTTTACATCCGAACGGCAAATGCGTGATCCTTCAGCCATGGAGCATATATTCATTGCTCTTGCAAAGTCAAAACATATTTCACGTGTGACCTCACTTGCCCTCTCTCACGATTCGTTAGAAGGTCTGCAACGACGAGCCTTTATCATTCCGTTCTCACTTTGCTACCACCACATACAGGAATCTAAGCATTCATTCGATCTCAGAGAGTTTCCTAGTTTCGTATGTTTATAATAGGTTTGTTTTGGTTCCACTATTGATGTAATCAGACAGAGTTGTCTTCATCGTAGGATTTGATATTACACCCATGTGGTGCAGCGCTTCTCATCATTAGCGTTTCTGTGGCCGCACAAAAGAAGTCCACAGGCTGTTTGAATATTTAGAACTTCTTCTTCATGGATTTCACTCGATGATTTGTGCAATACATCCAATTGAGATCGCTTGTCTTGCTGAAGGCGTGATTGTTTGGAGCTGAAGGTAATTCTTCGTGATTAATTTTCTTTCCTTCGGATAAAAAGAGTAGTTTACTACTTTGGACGTTGTTTTTGTCCCAACAAAAGCTGCCATCAATCTTGTCTTAGTGCACTTGGCCTACGCCGGATCGCAGAGAGAAATTTGGAGAGAGGAGTGATGGGGAGATGCTTCTAATGCAAATGATCGGAAGAGGGCCCTTATTTTATATATAAAAACTTGAAATTACAATCATAGATCTTTAGATACGGTGGAGGTTCAAACTCCTTACCTGCTATCTACCCCATTATTATAAAAAATCCCATAAAATGCAAGTGTGCATTTCGAATATTACCCCTAGGAATGTTCAAGAGTACTCAAGATAATCCTATTCTCTTAGAAGCTTTAGGCATGTCCGGTCAGCCTGTTGCGTCTTGAAAACCACCAGTCCATCACAGACCAACAATGATGTTGATCAACTACATCTTTCAGGAGGCAACGATGAGTCAAATGCAACTTCGAGACATACTCAAGAATAAAATAGTAATTGCAAATTGCCTCTTCGCTCATTCTTTTCTCAACTGTTGCATCCATGAGCAGTCCTAAAACTGACCCAAGGAGCCATGGAAGAGGTGCCGGAGAGCGAGCACATGAAATGGGCGTTAACAAGAGATGAATTCGTGCAAGAACTGAAGAAGGCCACTCGCATAGCAGCTCCAATGGTGGCGGTTTCGGTGTTGCAGTACCTCGTGCAACTCGTGTCGATGGTTGCGGTTGGACACCTTGGCCAACTCTCACTCTCCAGTGTCGCCATCGCCACTTCTCTCGCCAATGTCACCGGCTTCAGTCTCCATGTAAGCCAATGCCATTGCTATGTAACTTGGTCAAATTCTTACACAACTGAAATCTAAGTAATATTTGATATTCCTAGCAGTCAGGATTGGCTGGCGGACTTGAAACTCTATGCGGGCAAGCTTATGGTGCGGGGCAATACCAGAAACTCGGAGTTTACGTTTACAGCGCCGTCATTTCCCTCATTCTAGTTTGTCTTCCAGTTTGCATCCTCTGGATTTTCATGGACAAGTTCCTGGAACTAATGGGCCAAGATCATGTAATCTCACAAGAAGCCCGAGAATACTTGATGTGGCTCATTCCTGCGCTGCTCGGGGGTGCAATCCTCAAGCCACTTTTTCGGTTTCTCCAAACTCAAAGCCTGATACTACCCATGCTCCTCAGCAGCTTCTTGGTCCTCTGTTTCCACATACCCCTTTGCTGGATTCTTGTGTACAAATTGGAGTTCGGGAGCCCAGGTGCAGCGTTGGCCTGCGGCATGTCAGTTTGGTTGAATGTGACATTGCTTGGGTTCTACGTGCTGTTCTCTTCAGCATGTGAGAGATCCCGTGTGCGGTTCACTAAGAATGCCTTTCTTGGAATCCTCGAGTTCTTCAGATATGGAGTACCTTCTGCTTTCATGATCTGGTCAGTCTCTCTACTCCTAGAAAAGAGAAACTTTCTTGTTGTTTTGTCCTCTCTTAAATTTTTTCTTGATGCCCATGGTTGCAGCCTAAAATGGTGGTCGTGCGAGCTGCTCACGCTGTTATCTGGCCTTTCACCGAATCCAAAGCTCGAGACCTCGGTTCTCTCCATATGGTATGATATAAAACACTTCAGCAATCATTATCACACAAATCAGCTATCTTTCTGACTGTTATAATGGTTAATGCTTCAGCTTTACAATCTCTACATTGCACTTCACTGTATCATATGGTTTCGGAGCCACTGCCAGGTAAAACTCACGTTTCCCTCAGTTCCCTTAATGTGCAGTCACAAGAATGTGATGCCAGTATGTTTTGAGTGTTAAAAAACATGGTTTTTTGAGTTTTTGCAGTACTCGGGTCTCGAACGAACTCGGAGCAGGAAACCCTAACCGGGCTAGGGTTGCAGTTCTGGCAATATTATCTCTTGCTATTATTGAAGCGGTCATCTTGGGAACCTCACTCTTCTGCTGTCGTCATGTCTTGGGATATGCTTATAGCAATGAGGAGCAAGTGGTGCATTACATTGGAGTCATGACTCCTCTTATTTGTCTCTCCATTTTCATGGACAGTTTACAGGCAGTCCTATCTGGTCATCTCTTATACTTCTCTATTTCTTCCATTTCCCTCCTCATCTCTACTTGAAGTTTGAGAAATCGTCCTCATTACATCTCGGGGACATTCTTTGAGGAAAAATTTTCTCCTTGAATGTGGTTCAGCACTCGCTACAGATCAGGAACTTCAGTTTTTTTATCACCATTTGAAATGATCTGATCAAGTTCAATGAATCAGGAGTTGCCACGGGGAGTGGATGGCAGCACATAGGAGCGTACATAAATCTCGGGGCGTTCTATCTGATAGGACTCCCAATGGGAGTGATTTCCGGTTTTGTCCTGCATCTACGAGCCAAGGGGCTTTGGATTGGTGTCGTATCCGGAACCACTGTGCAATCAGCTCTCCTCTCTCTCGTTGCTGGAGCCACAAATTGGCAAAAGCAGGTGCTTGCTCAAAAAGTTCCTCTGCCTTAGCAGATGCACGTTTTTAAATTTTGAAGCCCGAACACGTTAGACGGAGACATGATATTTAAACGGAAAATCCCGCTTACACATTGAACAGCACCTTTTGAATGCCCTTTTGGAAGGAAATCCGGGTATCCTAATGTCTCTCAATCTAAAGATCAATCAGGAAGTAGAAATTGCACTCCTACACAAGTTTAATATGTCCTCGTTTAACATGTCGTGAACTGATCGTTGCAGGCAAACAGGGTCAGGAATAGGATATTTGCACAAAATCCTCACCAAGAGCAATGAGACCAGAGGACTAGGAGTATTTTACATGACAAAATGCGAATTTCGCTTGCTGCTTTTCCCATCAATTGTAAACAGGAAATAGTTAGTATTACTGATCAGATGCCCTAACTTTTAGGGGATTACGTACGGTTGGTGTTATGTGAGTTGATTCCCAACATATGTGCAATAAGACCATGGATAGTGTTGTTATTACGTGTGTTAAAATATGTCTCAAATTTGAGAACGTGAACGAAACCCGACCCGTGATGAGTTAGTATTTGCGGATGTCCAAATATAAGCCATGAAAATCCAGAGTTTTCTTTTCGGTGTAAAAGTTTCGCTGATCAAGGAATCCAAACAAAACAAGAAAAGGAAAGTCTCGTTGAAAGAAGAGGAAATAAAATAAAATAAAAAAGGAGGGGCGCATATTTGTTTCAGTTTGTGAAGTCGGCCAAGGCAAATAGAAAAGGAAAGTTGACCATGGCCTTTGTTGATTGAATTGACCGAATTTTAGTGGATGCTATGCGAGGAGGAGGTGGTGGTGGTGGACGGCCCATTTTGGTGATGCATGATAGCGAAATGGGATTGGAATGGTAGAGAGAGAGAGAAACTTTCTTATGTGTGGACTATATGACAGCGCATGCATCTCTTTATATAATTTGAAACCTTGTGATTGTTATTTAGCTATGAAAACAACTAATTTGGATTTTTCCAATTTGGTGCTATTGCTTCATTCCTATCCTATAGTCCACTTACATTTCTTGTAGAGTTAGAATTACTCGGATGACTAGCAAATGAATGATGCATTATGATTCGGCGCCGCGAGCAGATCACTTAGCGATGAACACAAGCGTTCTGAATGTCTCCAGTTATGCCCATGCGATAGTTACACTTGTTCAATACCCTATAAAATTGCAATACCTAGAATTACTTGGCCAAGAAGTTGCAAATTTGAAGGGTACGGGAGTTTTCGTGGGATTCGGCGGCTAATTGAATCTGGCCGCTGGAAAATGTACCAAAGATAATCAATTTAGAGATTGAAAGAGAGAAAATTAAGACAAATGAGAGATCGCACGTTGCTGATTATAGTCCAACCGACCATGTTCTTTGCCAATTGAGTTTGTTACATGAAATAAATTCAGAGATGACGTTGAAAGAATCCGTATAGTCCATGGACCGGCGATTGGGCGGAGACGGGAAGAGAGTTGAAGGACATTCAGATCCATATAAATGTAAGGACATTCGATTTTTTCTTTTTTCTTATAGAGATTGAAAGCTCCATTGCAAACCAACAATTATGTAGTACAAAATTAAAGGGAACTAAACATAGGCCCCAAGGCTAAAAAAGGAGGGAGAATAGCAGAACTAGAAAGTACTTGTACTAATGTGAGTTTATATGAAACTCTCAGTGCCATTGTTGCTATCGTAGGAATGAAGACAATAGCTAGTGATTGATGTCACAATCTTGGGCCGTTCACCCTAATTTGTTCAATTTTATAGCGAAAATTCAATATTTTTTTAGCATGGACGGGCTAAGCAAGGACACCTTGGCTCAATAGTAGGGCCATATCCTGTCTAGATCCGCCCATTGATCGCACCTAGTGCAAGGTAATTGTGTCGCAATCGAGTGTACATGTACAATGTTAGAAAGACTGGCTGTCTTCTCCACTCTTGAGTTCGGCCCATCCAATTCAAAAGTTCAGACACAATCTAGATATTTACACAGATGAGTGTGGCAAAATTTGTTCTCCATGGATCATTGGATTTTAAGTAGGTCGAGGCATGTGGTGTGTGTATCACTAATGCAATATACTCTAGAAATAATTGAAACGATACATATATTTTACCCAACAGAGAACAAAATTTACGGTACCCATTTTGTAATTCTTATAGTAGTGATTAGCAATCGAAACGTATGTGAGAACATGTCGATCAGTCATCAATTCAAACAAATAACATGTTTGAATCATGGTAAATCTAGCAAGAATTTCACCCAACTATGCCTTCTTTATATCACAATAATAATAACCCGATACTTATACTTAGCATCGCAAAGAAACTATAGACTTACAAACTAATACATATGTTTACACTGTTACAAGAAAAAAAAAATACAAATCTCTCCCTTGTTTCTTAGTCGAATAGAGCAAACCTTGAGCTACATGATCAGCAAGGGAAACTCACCCGCAGCAAGATCAAGACTCTCAAGTGATCCCAACCGAATACGCGAGCTCAGTAGGGTGGTGGAGGGCGGTGCCACGGCGGAGGCGGTGGTCTATAGGGGTCGAAATAAGGCGGTGGAGGAGGGCCAGGAGGATAGTGATGCAGCGGCGGCGGCGGCGGGGGGTGGTGATGGTGGTAGTGGTGCTGAGGGGGAGGAGGAGGAGGGGGATAATACAAGTCGGGGCGCGGGGGCAGAGGCGGCGGCGGGGGGCCGTGCCAGTAAGGATCGGGCGGCGGGAGCGGCGGGGCAGAAGGAGGAGGGGGCGGCGGAGGGTGCGGGTGCCAACGGTGGTCCATGTTGGGGATTGAACGACGGGAAATGAAATTGGGATACGGTCAAGAGAGAGATCAATATATATGTGCGGACCGTCCACGGGGAGTTCCGAGAAATGAATATACCATGGACTGTTAGTTGGGTTTAAACACATGGAAGACTAGCAGATGTGTGTTTGTCATTTGGGACCGCGTATGATTTAGTTAGCTATGTAGATATAAGATTCGAATATTTCTAGTCATGTGCTGTTTGCTTTATTCATGCATCGTGAGCCACGACACCGTTAAAATATCTCGCGTTATTTGTCTGTGAAATTTTCAACGGGTCTTATATTCGCTTATTGTCGCTTCGTTTATCGACTTAAGTTTTCGATTTGAACCCTTTTGATATGATATCAAAGTCGGTTCCTTTCCCTCCCCCCTCCCCCTCCCCCTCCCCCGCAGGAGGCTCCTCCTCGTTTGTCACTTTCCTGTGTTAATTCTCAGCCCAATTTGCAAGTGAGATAGGGATATCCCGCATCACTCACTTATGAGGTTTTATAGGACCTTGTATTCGTTTCATGTCTTTTTACCTGTCAGTTTACCCTTTTAAGGGGTATGAGTAATGGCTAATATAACCGAGTGACTTGGACATACAAAGGATCAATAGGATAATTATCCAAAAAGTCTTAAACTTATTGTAAGGCAGGTCAATTCAGTCCTAAATTGAATTAATTCAGTTCTAAATTTTTCAATGATTTATCAATTTTGTTATAAACCTTTCGATTTATCAATTTAGTCATAAATTTTTTGAAAATTTATCAATTTAACTATAAACATTTTAAAATTTTGATAATTCAATCATAAATCTTTTGATAATTTGTTAATGCATCCTAAACCTATTAAATTGACAAATCGTCAAAAGGTTTAAGAGTACTTTGATAAATCGTTAAAAAGTTTACAATTAAATTAATAAAATTTAAAAGTTTTGAATTGAATTGATTATCATATAATAAATTTATGACCTTTTGGATAATTTTTACGGAAAATGAGTAATTTCTCCTTCTCATAGTTGTCATCTTGGTCCGCGTGTAGTCAAATTTCATCGCATGTAATGAATTGAGGAGGTGCGGATCACACGAAATTGACATCCTCGGGTCCCAAACATGGTGGCCTCCACAGCTCAATTCCCCTGGCGCACCGCCGACGGAATTGAACCACGTCGAATGGTCTAAGGACAAGTGGATCCAAGGAAAACCAGGCACGACGACCCGTGCTACTTCATCTTTCCTTAATCCGCTTTTACCCACCACATCCATGGAAAATAAAGAATAATAATAACAATACTGAATAAATAAAATTAAAGTAGGAGTCGTCCCTGACGTGGAGATACCTCGTGTGGCCTTGACCATAGAGTTCACATGCTCCTTATATATTTACGTGATTTATCTTTACCTATCGATTTAAATTTTTATGTTAGACTTTCTTATACTTCATGTACGTCAATCCCGTCCGTCAAATTTCATGTGTCATAAATTTCCGGCTTACACGTGAAATGGGTATTAAAATACCCAATCTGCTCATCTATTGGTTTAAGCAATTAAGCCGGAATTTCTAACAATTTGGTATACACGTTTTGGATTTTCACGTATTTTTTTAAAATTTTCCTTTTTGAGACCACATCTCTTTCCTTTGATCTTCTTGGGAAGTACCCGGTACTACATTCTCACCCGAACCTCCATGGACGTACGCGGTACTACACGATCGATAGATGTTGGCACAGAACTTCCCACTTCCAAAAAATTATAAATAAATAAAATATTGATTACGCGAAATTAGCAAAGACTTCACCTAAGCAACAATTGAACTTCATGAAAAGTTTAGATCAACAGGAGTATAGCCAATTTTCGTAATATGTTTTTTAATAATAGGGATAATTTTTTTTTAACATATGTGAATTGTCCGCATTATTTTTAAAGAGCTTGAGCCACTAAATTCTTTATAACAACAAATTCGACTGTAAAAAAGAAATAGAAAGGCAAAGATTGGAAAGAGAGGACGAACGAGCAGAAGATCGATACCAAGATTCATCCGTGGTGGATAGAGAAAAGATACAAACGATCTCTACCGAACAGAGGCACGAGCGGCTATGCTCGCTTATTCAGTTCCAGTCTCAGTACATAAAATATTTGACTGAACAAGAACTAGTGCATCAGTAAGGTGGACGGGGATGAGGGTGGTGAGGTCCCGGCGGCGGCGGATGACCCGGCGGTCCTGGCGGCGGCGGGTGAGCGAACGGCGGGGGAGGCGGACCGTGAGGGTGAGGCCCCGGCGGCGGGGGCATGGGCTGGTCAGCGAACGGCGGGGGAGGCGGACTGTGAGGGTGAGGGCCCGGCGGAGGGGGCGGGTGGTGGAAAACCGGGGGAGGTGGCCCCGGCGGTCCTCGCCGCGGCGGCGGCGCGAAGGGATCGGGAGGCGGCGGGCCTGGCGGCGGGGGATGATGGTGGCCGTGAGGAGGAGGCATTCTGAACTGGAGCACCGGCGCGAGACTCTCGTGAGTTGAGTGAGAAGTTTGATCCGGTGGTGCGGGGATTTAGATGGAGAACATCGAGTATAAATGATGGTACGAGACTAGAAGCTCGTGGAAAACTAGGATTTGTTCGAGGACTGGTGGTTGGAAGTTGAATTACCGTTGGTTTGGTGCGAGAGAGGATTGTCTTGTAAGTTTATTCCATCGTTGACACGAAAACCAATCAAACTTTCATCTCAAGGAAACTTCGTAATTTTGGTGGTTTAATAGGGAAATTTCAAAAATGGTCTCCATTTTTTTTTTGGCGCCTATGCCAATTTGTTCTCATTTTTTTTTAAATTAACGATCTGTGTCCGAAATTTCAATATTAGATTTCAAATTGGAAAAAATTACCAAAAAATCCTAAGCCTATTTCAATTGTATCAATTCAATCATAAACCTTATTTTTAGCCAATTCAGTCATAAATCTTGTGCAGTTATGTTAATTCGGTCTTCCCGGCCAATTTTAACTAGTCGGCGCTGACGTGAAAGCTGATCGGCACCAGCCGACGCAAACACAACAATTTTTTAACAATTTTTTTTATTTTTTCGAATTTTTTAATACTCTTTTTCTTTTTTCTTTTTTTTTTCTTTTCATTCTCTTTCTCTCTTTTTTTTTCCTTCCTTCTTCCTTTGGCCGGTTGTTGGACCGAGGCAACGAGCCAAAGGCCTCGCCGCCACTGGCGAGGCCAACCTCATCGACCCCTGATGAGGCGTGCCCTTGCCGAATCTGGCGAGGTCCTAATGAGGCGTGCCCTTGCCGAATCTGGCGAGGTCGACCTCACCCCTGCCAAAACTCATCTCTAGCCGATCGCCTTGGTCCGGCAACTAGCCAGAGGAAGAAGGAAGGAAAAAATATAATTAAAATATTCAAAAAAAAAGTTAAAAGTTACCACGTCAGTGTCGGCCGAACAGCCGGCGCCGGTCAGCATCCATGTCAATATCGATCACCCGAAATTTGCCAAATTGACTGAATTGGCACATTTGCATTCAATTTTAGACTGAATTGGCTAAAAAAGGGTTTACGACTGAATTAGCATAGGTTTATGACTTTCTTTATAATTTTCCCTTTCAAATTGTGTCTTTCATCTATCACTGTGCTTCTTCTTCCAATTTAACGATTTGTTGTTTTAACCGTTGCAAGCGTTACAGATCTTAAAGCAAAGGTTAGTGACAGTTGCCATTTCAATCTAGATGCTACGAGCTCAATCAAAGCTAGAGAGAGAGAGAGAGAGAAGGGTTCAAGGGGTTGGTTGAGGCGGTGGTGAGGGCCAAGGGGTTCGTCGAGGCGGTGGTGAGGGCCAACGTGTCAGTCAATAGCGGCAGCGGCGGCTGGTGGTGGGGCTTGGGTGAGGTTGTTTTGTAGTTTAAGCTTAGTGTCTTCTGGGATTCCTATTGAAGGATGGGTAAATGGGTCTTTTCAGTCGCATGTTTTGTTTGGGATACAAATTGTAGATTTTAGAAGTTAGAGGATGCAAATTACAAAAGATTTGGGTGAAAATTGACTATTAGATTTTTGAAAATTTTCCCCATTTACTAATTAATCGAAGAACGCTCGTCCAACATATGTGTACCATGTCTACATGTATCCTTGGTTGAAGGAAGTTTCCTCTTAGCTTTTTGATCGGTGAGTTACAAATTTAGACACCACCTTCATTCATATTCAAATTAAATTCGAATGTAAGTAATGTTTATAATGTATAATTGCCAAACCAGAGACACGGAAAGTTACGTCTCTCTGAACAGACGTGTTTTCGTGATGAGTGATGTGTCGAAGGAAGAGGAATACTTGCATGAACCAGATTATGAAGATGTACCTCTTAAAATGGTAACTCTGATTTTTCACATGTGAATTTTCTGTTAAAATTAATGGAACAGGATGAATTGTTCAAGCAACAGCACGACATTCACATGACAATCTAGGCCCACTGTATAAGAGCAGATAAACACAGCCATTCTCTGTAGCAGCCCATCGGGCAAGCTCATGTGCGACCCGACCACGACCCAATCCAACCAGTCCGCTACTCCATTGGCCTCTCTCTACCCTAATGGGACTAGGTGAAAATCCGAAAACTGGATCGACAGATCACCGCCCTCCGTGATGAGCACTCTCTCTTCCCATGCAAATTTTTCTGCACACTCCAAGGCTTCTACCAAAAACTAAACTATCTGACTCTCTAACACCAAGCGTTCGTGCTTCCTAGATAGGGGAATGCTTTAGGGTTTTCATTTCCGCGTCGATTCGAAGTTCACTAATCAAATTGATTACGTCGAGACAGTAATGAATCTCGCAATGAGTCAAACATAAATTGGGAAAATATCATTCGTTCGAAAAGGGAATTGAATTACCATCCATAAGTGGGCATCTAATCTAAAGCCCAGACCGTCCAAGTTTCTTTGCATCTCTATTCTGTCCGTCTTGTATTGTAGACTCTCTCTCTACCTGCCCTAGAGAAGCCCAACAGTAATTTTCACTCACCATTTTGTTCTTCAGCTCTCATCCTTGGCTTCCCTTCACTCGCTCAGACACGCTCCCGCACATCGACGCACCATGAGCTCAAGACCCAAGAGCAGCAACATCACCCCCGAGTCTCTGTGGACGTGGACGACGACCACCCCGAACGGCAAGCCCCGGAGGAAGAGGGGCGACAAGCGTTCCCCCATCATCGAGTTCCTCCAGGACAAGCACCAGCAGCTCCAGGAGCTGGTCCCGGGTCCAGGGGCCGGCTTCGGGGTCGGTTGCGGAGCCGGGCTGGGCCTCGGCTTGGTCGGCGGGCTCGGCTTCGACGGCTCGCCGTGGAGCCACCTGAAGCTGGTGTTCGGGGTCGGCATGGGCTGCGGCGTCGGGGTCGGCTTCGGGTACGGGCAAGGATTTGGACACGGCGCTAGCTTGGAGTCCCTGTCCAGAGACTCCAAACGGAGCTCTAAGTCTGAGAGAAGGATTATCAGTTTGTAGCCTGAGATTGAACCCTTTTTTTATGGCAATTTTGTTTTTTTTGCTGGCATTCCGATTCTGTGTGCTTATTGAGTGTTTGGTGGTTTGTGAAGAACATCTGCAGATCGATGTTTCATTGAGATAATCGCATTAGCCATTGACTTTGTCAGAAGATTAAGCTGATGGCAAAGGAGACATGAAAGTGAGTTGCTTTTCCTGATAAGAATGCGACTGTGATGTTAGGAGCCAAGTTAAACAAAGCCTAGAACATTCGAATTCTGGGTTCCTAATGTGACTGCCTGAATTTGGGTCCTTGATACATGTAGATGTTAGATCTTCTATAACTCGCAATTCGATTAACAGTCTTTCAACACTCGAGCTTCCTTTTTCTGATAAGCAAGTTTTGTGAATTGACATCAAAAGGTTAATAGAGAGAAAGAGACCCATGAAACTTCTACGAGTCTATGTTTTGTTTTTGAGGGAGAAGGATCCCTCTCCTGGTTGTAGCAATCCAATTGCCATTGACCCACTCCAGGTGCATCCTTAGGTCAGAATCAGAGAAAGCTAGCCTCTCTCCACTACTCTCGAAATGCACGACGTACGTTGACCCTTCTCTGCCGGTTATCCTCCCTGTCCACCACCCGTCATTGTAAAGTGCATCGACCCTGTCGAGCATCGCGAATCTGGCGGAGGCAGTCGGTAACAACTTAGCGGGCGGCGTGGGGCGGATATCCTCACCTCGGATGACCTCTCTCAGAGGACCTGACTCGTCTTCCTTCAACAGCTCCCTGTACTGAACTAGGTAGAACTCATTCTGGATGTAAGTTACTATAGTTGCCTTGTAGTAGGAACCTATGAACCCCTCTTCTTTGCTGGCGATCTCTACTTCTTGCCCTGGAAGAAACCTCATTCTCGCTCCAGGTAGCGAATTACAGAGAGCGGGCATGTAGAATCTACATTTGTTGAATGTTTGTGGTGCCCTTTTGGCATGGTAAGAAATAAGAGAAGAGCTCTGCAGAATATCTTTTTGTTGCCCAGAAAGTGCATGCAAGGTGCGTGTTGATTCTAGTACAATCTGAAACAGAGGACCTTCCTTCCTTTGAGTGGACAAGATTTTACCACATCAATGTTTGGTTGCAAGAGTCATGCTTTAGAGACGTTCGCATCTGGAGCAATAGATGAAGAACGTTGTCTGTGATTATCAAAAGGACCATCAGAAGAACCTACTTGGAGATATCCGTATTGCAACTGGCGATAGTACTCGTCTATTCGCGTTTGCATTCTCTCTAGTCTCGCCAAAATGACCGTAGAAGCTACAAAAAACTGGATCCAACAGAGGATCCGTAAAAAAGAAAGAATTAATGACATCCTGATCGTGCGAGATCAAGGGTGGAAAAGGACCAAATTGGGCTATTTGATGTCCATTCAGAACACGCTACATTCGCTCGCGAAACGTAAAAAAAAGTTCCTCCACAGATTAAAGGGCAACTAACCAAACAGAATCACCTTCCCCCTGATTCCATGTCTGCCAGTGATCGACCGGCAGTAGGTGATATGCATCCAATGCCGCTCCTCTCATCCAGACGGCTCTCGTTTTGAGTCTCCGTGGCCTGCGTTTTGGGAACATCCTCTGCAATCACGGCCTGTGTATTCGTACACGACTCCAATTCTTCAAAGGAAACATAAGGCCTCCAACCTGCAAACATACGGATTTGTGAAACTTCCTCTGAAAAAAATGGTTATTCCTTCCCCATGTTCTCATCCATCAAGGTCTAAAGAAAGATTACGTAGTTAACTTTCAATGATCTTGCTCTCTTTTATCTTGTTCCATTATGAGGCACGACTATAACCCTGCCAATTTAGGGAGTTGGAGTACCAGTAATCTTATTATCGGAATAAGATAACTACAAGATATCGACAACGAATTTTCATGATGACTGGGAGGTCATAACATATTGACTCAAAATATACCTTCAGCGTGATATGGAGGTGGAAAGAACTGCATATAGCAAAACACTGCTACCGTAATCCCTGCAAAATTGCTTCTGCACGTTAAGCCAAAGAATCAAACTTGCTGCCGCTAACTCCCACAAATTGTGGAAAACAGCAGCACAAACCTAGGAGACCTCCAATAATGACATCCTGCCAGTGATGCCTGTGGTCATCTAGCCTTGAAATGCCCACAAGAGACGCAACAAGAAGCGGGGCAAAGATGATGCACAATTTTGCAACATGACCTTTGTGATCAAATGCTTTAATTTTCCCAGCTAAATAAAGAGATAAGAAGCCAAGACCCGCAAAGGACCCTGCACAATAAAATCCAAGCTATTCACATACTCACAAGATTTGCTTGTGTAATAGTTTGGCACAATCATTCTTTTTCTCATTCGCATTGAGCATTTGGACAATACTTTTTAAGATAACAGAGGGAAATCCTTACATGAAGTATGCCCGCTAGGAAAACTCTTGTGCCCATCATCTATGACACTTCTTTTACCATGACAAATGACATTTCCCAATTGATCATACACCTACGAATCAATCCAAGTTTTAGATGCTGCAATCAGACTTGCCCTAGGATAGTCAGTATATTCTGCTTGATTCATATTCACCTACATCTTTCCCATCTGGAAAACAACGCCAAAAGAAGTCTGGCCGAGGCCGGCCAGCTGCAAGTTTTATGGCATCTGTTATCACTGCAGTGAATGTAGCAGAATACAAGAGCCCTGCCTAAACAGCTTTTGTTTAGCATATTCTTTGAACTAACACCCACCACCATTGAACGATGAGCAGAGGATACATGAGAATGGCACAAAAAGAAACTTTCACCTAGTACAGCGTGATGAAGATCATAGATATCTCTCCTCCGAAGATACACGACAATGAATATCACCATTGGCAACAGAAGGGCATACATCTAATTTTTGTTGGGAAGCAACAAAAGGAAAGTGTAAACCACCACCAGTAAAAATTCTTAAACTTACAGACTGACTATTAAGGGGACAAGAGTAGTGCAAAGCATGCCTACCGGAACAGCCCAGAAAGGCACTGTGTCTCTCTCCAGTGGATACTTGAGATCAGTCATCATACCCTTCCCGACAAAGCAATAAAACGGCTGTATGAGACGCAGGAGGGACCAAATGACCACAAGAAGCATAAGGATCAGCCAATCATATATGTATGTCCTTGTGACTATCATTCCATTGGACCTCGTCATATTTGAAGCAATCTGGCTCAGCATACAATGACTGCACATGCCAGATATCCAAAACTATTAGTATAATCTTATCAAAATTGAAATGTCCTAAAATAAAAAAAAGAAAAACGAAAACATCGATGCCGTCACGTAAGTGCTTTGGTTGATGAACTCATTTCAGTTTCCCTCTTCCAGAAAGAACAGTAACATCATTGAAGATTTACCCAGTATGCAGGCACGTATACTAGAAACTTGAGTCCTCTGTCAGATATAAATGAAATCAAACAGGAAAAGTACTATCAAAGAAAGGAATAAACCTGTTGGTTTTTCTGCTCTATCAAAGGAATCTTGATTATTGGAAAAGAACTGCTGCTTATTGCAAAAGAGTCTAATCTTGAGCTTTGCACCTCCTCCTAGAAAACCACACAAAAAAATAATTTCCAGATCTAATAAATTTAGCCAAGCAACTTCGATTGTTTCTGATAATAAAAGGGTCCTCCCACTTCATTCACTCTGATACACTTCTGGGAAACTGAATCTGCGAACCATTTAATGCAAACCACGCTATCTATGAACACTGCACTATTTGCAAGCTCGAAGGACACAAACCCTTAGACAAGCACAAAAAGGTCAGTTTTCCAGGGTTTTGATGAAGAAGAAGGTTTACATATTTACAAGGTGTATTAATGGACTTTGATATGTGTGTATTCTACTCATGGAGTTCCTTTACAAGTGTGAAAAATAACTGGCAGGACTCTTATAGTAACTGCATAACGATCAAAGTGAATTTCTCTTATTGCCCTGAGTCTGATAATGAATGCAAAAAACTATTTCAATAGGAACAGAATTTGAACATCTCTTGAAATAATAATATAGCAGTTTCTCGATGTAATAGCCAATAGCCAGAAAAGCTTTCCAGGGAAGGGGGGATATTCACGTTTGTGCCACTTATTTCAACTAACGCATTTGGTTGAAGGAAATGGGCAAGGACATGTCTATTCCCTTTCTGTTGTTTGGTTTGGCAAAGGAAAGGAGTGCCCCTTCGTTTCTCATGCAGATGCAATTTCTGTCGTGATCCATTTCAGGAAGTATTTTCGATCTTTTGTTACTACTTCCCTTACCTTTCAACGTTGTTTCCTCTTCGCCACTAACAGAAAAAAAAAAAAAAGAGAATGCAATCCCATTAGCTCGTTTTATTCCCTCTTCAATTCCATTTGCTCACTGATTCCACTTATTGCAAAGCCAGGAATTTCAAATCACCATCAGTAGGACATCTCTCTCTCACTCTCACCCACACTTTCCACTTTCCCTTCCATTCAATTAAGCATGAAGCCACGAAAATTTGATTCTGAAACCATCTATTTATTCTCTTCTTTTTTTCTCAATGAAAAGTTTCTCTCTTTTGTAATGTAAGCCAAAACCGATTCGCGAATTGTCTACACCGAATCGCTAAAGCTAATACATCAAGAACACCAACGAGTCAAGGTCGTATAATTCCCCTCTTCTCACCATTACAACTACCTCACAAGCAACTTCAATAGCAAGAGAATCTAAAGTGAAGAGAAGACCCACCAATCTGAGAAACCCCCAAAAAGAAGATGCCATTCAGAAAAGAAAGAAACCCAAAATTCCTCCGATGCATGGTTTCAATTCAATGTGACGCAACCACCCAACGAAGGGCCAACCGCTGATGGCGGTTCACTTGCTCATCAAGCATTTAGGCGAACGAGAGAATGATGCATCCATTTTCTTAATTCTACTCTCTTTCAGCGGTGACCCACAAATATTGGAGTGGGATTCTGACAGGAAGCTTCCCATTTTGTTGGGATCAGCCCAATCTTAGAGAATTGAAGAGAGCGACTACATAGAATCTACATATGTTGATTGTTTGTGGTGCCCTTTTGGCAGGTTAAGAAAAAAGAGGACTTCTGCAGACAAGCAATACTTTCTTTATGCTCAGAAAGGGCATGCAAATTGCATGCTGATCCTAGTACAATTTGAGACAGAGGACCTTCCTTCCTTTGACTGGACAAGGTTTTACCAAATAAATATTTGGCTGCAAGAGTAATGCTTTACAGACGTTTACATCTGGAGTAATAGATGAAGAACATTGTCTGATTATCAAACAGAGCATCCGAAGAAGCTATATGGATATATCAGTTATGCAACTGGCAACCATATTTGTCTATTAGCGTTTGCATTCTCTTTAGTTTCACCAAATTGACTGTCGAAGCTACAAAAACTGGATTCAACAAAGGATTAGTAAAGAAAAAAATTAATGACATCCTGATCTTGAGATCAAGGGTGGGAAAGGACCAACTGTGCAATTTGATGTCCATGCAGAGCACGCTACATTCATTCATACAAAAAAAAAAGGTCCTCGATAATACTTGTCAGAGGCTTGCCCAAAAAAAGGACAAAAAACAAATTGGAGATACTAAAACTCTACTCTGTACAAAAGGCTTTAGAGATTGAAGGGCCAGTAGACAAACAAAATCACCTTCCCCCCGATTCCACGTCTTGCGGTGATCGACCGGAAGTAGGTGATAGGGTCAGGCCCATGCATCCGATGCCACTCCGCTCATCCACACGGCTCTCGCTTTGAGTCTCTGCAGTCTGCGCGTCAGCCGCACCCACTGCATTCGCGGCCTGTTCATTCGTACACAACTCCAGTTCTTCAAAGTAAGCATAAGGCCCCCAACCTGCAAAAAAAAAGAGATTGTGAAACTTCTTTTGAGAAAATGGTTAATGCTATTCCCATGTTCTCATCCATCAATGTCTAAAGAAAGATTACATAATCAACTTTCAATGATCTCGTTCTCTTTAATTATCTCATTACATTAAAGGGAGCACAACTATAGCCATGCCAAATTAGGGAGTCGCGGTGCAAGTAATCTTACAATCACAATACGACAACTACAAGATAATGTAGAGAAAATGGTTAGTGCTATCCCCATGTTCTCATCCATCAATGTCCCAAGAAAGATTACGTATTTAATTTTCAATTATCTTGCTCTCTTCAATCATCTTGTTACATTATGAGGCAGCACGACTATACCCCTGCCAATTTAGGGAGCTTTAGTGCAAGGAATCATATGATGACAATAAGACAACTATAAGATAGCGTCAAGGATTTTTTATGACTACTAGAGGCCATAACAAATTGCTTCAAAACATACCTTGAGCGCAATATGGAGGTGGAAAGAACTGCAGATAGCAAAACCCTGCTACAGCAATCCCTGCAAAATTTCTTCTGCATGTTAAGCCAAAGAATCAAACTCACCACCGCTATGACTCCCACAAATTGCAGAAAACAGACAAACCTAGAAGGCCTCCAGCAAAGACATCCTGCCAGTGATGCCAGTGGTCATCTACTCTTGAAATGCCAACAAGAGATGTGACAAGAAGCGGGAGAAAGATGATGCATAATTTTGCAACATGACCTTTGCGATCAAATGCTTTAATCTTCCCAGCTAAATAAAGCGATAAGAAACCAAGACCCGCAAAGGACCCTGCACAATAAAAACCAAGCTACTCACATAACAAAGTTTGCCTGTGTAATAGTCCAATACATTAGATCATTCTTTCATATTTCGCATTGAGCATTTGGATAATACTATTAAAGATGACAAAGAGAAATGCTTACATGAAGTATGCCCGCTAGGAAAACTCTTGTGCCCTTCATCTATGACACTTCTTTTACCATGACAAATGACATTTCCCAATTGATCATACACCTAGGAATCAATTCAAGTATTAAGTGCTGCAAGCAGACTTGCGTGTGAATCGTCAGTTTATTCTGCAAAATTTATATGCACCTACATCTTTCCCATCTGGAAAACAACGCCAAAAGAAGTCTGGCCTAGGGCGGCCAACTGCAAGTTTTATGGCAATTGTTATAACTGCAGTGACTGAAGCAGAATACAAGAGCCCTGCCTAAACAGCTTCCAATTAGCATAATCTCGGGAAAAAAAACAACCACCATTGAATGATGAGCAGAGAATCTATGAGAATGGCACAAAAAGAAAATTTCACCTAGTACAGCATGATGGAGATCATAGAAGTCTCTCTTCCGAACGTACACGACCACAAATATCACCATTGGCAACAGAAGGGCATACATCTAATATTTGTCGGGAAGAAACAAAAGAAAAATGAAATCCCCCACCAGTCAAAATTCTTAAACTTACAAACTGACTATTAAGGGAAAAAGAGTTGTGCAAAGAATGCCTACTGGAACAGCCCAGAAAGGCACTGTGTTGCTCTTCAGTGGATACTTGAGATTAGTCATCATATCCTTCCCGACGAAGCGATAAAATGGATGTATGCGATGGAGGAGGGACCCAATGATCACAAGAACTATAAGGATCAGCCAGTCATATAAGTGAGTCCTTGCGACCATCATTCCACTGGACCTCATCATATTTGAGGCAATCTGGTTCCTCATTCTATGCTGTAGGATGAATGCACATATTAGATGACAAACTGCTAGTATTACCTCCATCAAAATTGATGTTTCTTAAAAATACCAAAAAACAAAAACATCAATGCTGTTACAAAAGCAATTTGGTTGACGAGAAATCATTTCAGTTTCCCTCCTCCGGAAAGAATAGTAAAAACTATTGAAGGTTTACCCAGTATGCAGGCACATACGCTAGAAACATGTGTCCTCTGTCAGATATGAATAAAATCAAAAACAGCAAAGGTACTACCAAAGAACGGGATAAACCTGTTGGTTTTTCTGTTCTATCAACGGAATCTTGATAAGCGGAAAAGAAGTGCTGTTTATTGCAGAAGAGTCCAATCTTGAGCTTTGCACCTCCTAGAAAGCCATGCAAAAAAATTATTTCCAAATCTGATAAAACAAGCCAAACAACTTCTTTATTCCTGAATAAAAGGGTCATCCAACCGAAACTTCCATTTCCTACAGTAAATTCAAGATGGTGCATAAATAAGGAACCCATAGAACATCCCACATCGTTCATCTGTGATAAACTAGCAGGAAATTGAATCTGCAAACCATGCTATTTAAGCAAACTGCAAATATTGCAAGCTCCAAGTACTCGAATCCTTAGACGAGCACAAAAGGGCAGTTTTACAGGATCTTGATGAAAAAGGAGGCTTGCAAATTAACAAGGTGCATTAGTGCACTTTCAGTTTCCAACTTCAACCAACTCCATTTTCCCTTCCATTCAATTCAGCATGAAGCCACAAAACTTTGATGCTGAAACCCTCCAATTTATTCTTTTTCTCCTTTTCTCAATGAAAGCTTCTCTCTGCTTCCTAACGTAAGCCAAAACCGATTCGCGAATTGTCCACACCTAATCACTGATGCTAAATACATCAAGAACATCAAATAACTCAAGGACGTATAATTCCCCTCTTTTCACCATTACAACGACCTCACAAGCAACTTCAATGGCAAGAGAATCTAAAGTGAAGAGAAAAGCCACCGACCTGAGAAACCCCCAAGAAGAAGATGGCCTTAAAGAAAAGAAAGAAACCCAGAATCCCTCCGACCCATCGTTTCAACTCAACGTGAAGAAACCCCCCACCGAACCCACCCACCCCGTCCCCCAACGAAGGGCCGCAAGCGCGAATTTTGGTCGATTGCCCATCGACCATTCATGCGTATGAAAGAACGATGCTCCCATTTTCTTTACCCTACTCTCTTTCACGGGTGTGCCACAAATAATGGGGAGCAAGGACTCCGACAGGAAGCTTCCCACTTTGTCGTGATCAGCTCCATACACGAGAGCCACACAAAGCGGTCGACTCGCTCGCGGAAAAGCAAAGAAAAAGGAGTAACCGTAGTAAAGCGCAAGAAAGATTAAGAAGACTAAACTGATCATTAGGAAAAGGTTATGCTAACAGTACCACAGTGCGTACAGGGAACAAGGGTGACGGCTTTAGCACCTTGAAAACTGAAGCTAGTTGACATGATTTGCGCGAAAGGGCGCTTTTGTCGGCCCAAGTTTCTTGCCCAAGATTCAACACGAGCGAGTGAAGAGAGAGAGAGAGAGAGAGCAGAGTTGTACGTTCAAACGCCGGGCTTAGCGGCCGTAGTGGAGGACAAGAGCACAACTCCAGGAGAAGCAGCGACGGATTGTATAAAATAAGACCTGGTCGCGTCTGGATAGCCTTCTTATTTTTCGAAAACCCCAAACGGGGTATCGTACCATGAATTTATTACAAATTAATTTTTAATCATCAAAAACTCTTCAAATAGGTATACATATAATAAATTTATTCTAAATTAATTTTTGATTACTAAAAATCCCGAATTGATTCATTTATGACAATTTTACCTTCCGTTAAATTGAATTAATATCATGAAAAACTACAAATTGGTACATCTGTGACAAACGGAGAGTAAAATCCCATACTGATACACTCGTCAACTACCATACGTCATCCAACTCAGAAATTTGACTGTAAAATTTAATGAAAGTAACATATGATAAAATTATCATAAGTATACTGGCTTGAAAGTAGTTTGGGCTAAATTTGTTGTATATGTTTAGGGTTTTTTGTGGTATTATTCATTTGTTCAATCTAAATTTGATGTAATTCGATTTTTTCCTTATTTCGTAAATTTGTAGCTTTCGTACTGTACAAATTTCGGCACGAAAGTTCACATATAATATAATCGCGATTTTCTAAAACTTCCATCTGGGTATTTTCGATGATGTCCCTGCAAGGTGGGACACGAGCACACTTATTTCTAAATTATTTTAATCCGACTAGTGGTGATGAGCTTCTCAATATAGTAGTTATCTTGATGAAATGTTGTGTAATGTAGTTTGAGCTGGAGAACGCCTGCTGTGAACCTTCTCAGCATAGTAGTTTTTCCTCGGTTAGGGGATTCCACATTATAATCCTGTGTGTGCCCATGTGTACTTTTGTCTGCTTGTTAATTAGATTATGGCAGTACTTATAATCCTGCAGTACTTTTGTCTGCTAGTCACAAGAGGATAGAAGAAATCTCCTGGTGTCATGATGTTACGTGGTCGCACCATCGGTCTTTTCTGACAAAGTAGTACCAAAGCATTGGTTGTTAATATATGTGCCCAACCCAACCCATGTTCATAAGCCCAGCTTACCATTTCATTTCCTCTTCAACAGGGGAAGCCGAATTCGGCGGAGACGACAAGAAGAAGAAGACGCTCGTCGTGGAAAAGGAAAAGAAAATAGTAAAAAAAAGGGGGAAAAGAGAAAAAAAATTTATGTGGTGATGATCATGCTAATCTCGCTAGCCAGGACGCTACATGGGAGTTGATTCGACCACCTCATTCCATGTTACTTCAAGAGGAGATATCTTCACATCCAACACTGTCGGTGATTATGGTAACGTTAGGATGGAGAATGACGGGGAAGCCAAGATCGTTGGCATTGGCGGCATCTATTCGGAAACCAATATGCAAAGCAAGCTGGTACTAAGAAATGTCAGACATGTTCCAAACATTTGTCTTCAATTGAACTCCACTAGTGTACTTGACGATGAGGGCTGTCATAGTCACTTCGGTGAAGGTAAATGGAAGCTCGCCAAAGGTTCTCTTGTGGTGGCGAGAGGTGTCAAGTCAAGCACTCTGCATACTACAGAAGCTTGGTTGTGCCCATGAGAGGTGAACACAGTTGGGGATGCCTCAGTAGAGTTATGGCACAGGCAGCTTAGTCACAAATGCAAGAACGGACGGCAAATTCTAGCTGGAAAGAAATTGATTCCTTTGAAAGGTGTGCCTTTAGAAACTTGTGCTCATTGTCTAGCTGGAAAACAACATAGAGATGCATTTCATAGTTGTTATCCCTCTAGAAGATCGCAGGTTTTACAGCTTGTTCACGATGACGTATGTATGCCTGATGCCAGAACTCTTGGCAGTGCCCTGTATTTTGTTACATTTATGGACCATTAATCTCAAAAGTCTCAGCATTTGCTTTGAAAACCAACACTGAGGTACTTGATGTATTCGAGCAGCTTCATTTCAGTGTCGAGAGGGCAATGGAAAGGAAGTTGAAATGTGTTTGTACAGATAATGGTGGTGAATATCAAGGTCCCTTTGAGAAGTATTGCAGAGATTGCAACGTCAGGCTGGAGAAGACCGTTGCAAAGACTCCATAGCAGAACGGAGTTGTAGAGAGATTGAACTCCACCATTCTCGAGAGAATATTGTGCATGCTCTCTCATGCAAAACTCCCTAAATCCTTTTGGGGTATGGCAATGATAACTGTAGTGGATTGATCAACCTTTCTGCCTTAGCTCCTTTGGATGGTGACATGTCAGAATGAGTTTGGACAGCGAATGATATCTCTTACAAGCACTTGAGATTGTTTGGCCCCAGGCTCTGTGCACATCCCGTGGGATGAGGTCGAAGCTTGATGTGAAGTCTCAACTATGTATCCTACTGGGTTTTGCTCATGAAGAGTATAGTTACAGGTCGTCAGTTCCGATGGAAAAGAAAATTGTCAGGAGTAATTTTGGAGTATATGTAAAGGATGAAAAAAAAAAATGAAACCATTGAGCATTTCCAGAAAAACGAGAAGCCGAACTCAGATTCCAGAACTTGTGTTGATCTGCAAAAAGCACCTCCTAACACTACCCTGATGGTGGGGAATTTGAACAGCATGATGGTCCTCCTACAACAGAAGTACCTGCACCTCATAATGATGCAGCAGATGAGCAAGTTGCGGAAGTTCCTCCAGAAGCAGCAGCTCAGCCTCAGTTGAGACCTTCCACTCAAGAGCACCATCCCATGTAAATCCTCCCTGTTTGTATGTCATGCTAACTGACGGGGAAGAGCCAGAGAGTCACCAAGAGGTTATGTCGCATAAGCTCAAGGTAGATTGGTTAAAATCCATTCAAGAAGAGATGAAATCCTTGCATGAGAAGCACACGTTTGAGTTGGTGAAACTGCCCAAAGGAAGAGAGCACTCGAGAATAAATGGGTCTTTAGATTGAAAGCTGAAGAGAAGAGCTAACAGCCGAGGTACAAGGACTGGTTGTGAAGGCATTTGGCCAGAAGAAGGTATCTGACTTTGAACAAATTTACTCACCCGTGGGTAAGATGCTCTGTGTTTTGTTGGGCATGGCTGCCAGCATGAATCTAGAGACTGAACAGGTCTACGTGAAGACTGCTATCCTTCGTGGTGATATGGAGGAGGATGTCTATATGGAGCAACCCGAGGGATTCGCAGTGAGGTGAGAAGAGCACTTCGTGTGTAAATTGAAGAAGAGCTTGCATGGGCATAAACAAGCTCCAAGACAGTGTTGTAGAAAATTTGATTTGTTCATGGTAGATCATGGATATGGAAAAACGAATGCAGATCCTTGCGTGTTCATGAAGACATTTGCAGATGGTGAATTTGTTATCCTTCATCCTTCTACTCTACATGGATAATATGTTGATTATCAGCCGGGATGCAGAGAAGATTCACAGTTTGAAAGGAGAGTTGAGAAAGTCGTTTGCTATGAAGGACTTGGGACCAACTAAGCAGATCCTTGGCGTAAGAATCACTCTTACAAGAAGAACAGAAAACTCTGATTATCACAGGAGAGATATATATCCAGAAGGTGCTGGAGAGATTCAACATGAGCAAGTCAAAGCCAGTTAGCACTCCACTTGTATGGCTTTTTAAGCTGAGTTGGTGACCTACAAATGAGACAGACAGAGAAGAAATGAAGAAAGTGCCATATGCATTGGCGGTTGGTAGCTTAATTGTACGCCATGGTATGTAACAGCCAGACACTTCTCATGCAGTAAGCGTGTTATTGCTTCCTCTCCAATCCTGGGTGAGAACATTGGGCAGTTTTGTGAAATGGATTTTCGGGTATCTCAGCGGCACCTCTATGTCTTGTTTGTGTTTTGACAATGGCAAACTATGGTAGAAGGATAAAAAGATGCAGACAGGGTTGGTGACATTGATTCCGGACAATTGATGTCGAGATATCTGGTTTTATGCAGGGGAATTGATGTCTTGGTAGTCAAAGTTGCAGAAATGCGTTCCTCAGTCAACGACTGAAGCAGAGTGTATCATTATCACAAAATCCTGCAAGGAAAACTTGTGGATGAAGAGGTTCCCACAAGAGTCAGGCCGTGAGCAAAAGAATTTTACTGTAACCTGCAGCCATCAGAGTGTGATCCATCTAAGCAAGAACTCGATCTTTCATTCATACATGAAGCATATAGAAGTAAGGTATCACAAGATTAAAAAAAAAAAAGGTATCACAAGATTCAAGATTCGCTCTGAGATGAAGGAATTGCTTTTAGAGAAGATTCATATTGGCAGCAGCGGATCAAATATGATGACAAAAGCTTTGCCTCAAGAAAAACTAACTTGCAGGTGACGGCGGGCATGGAGAGCGTCCCTCCAATTGAGTTGAGGAGGGAGATTTGTTGTGTGTGTGTGGGTTCTTCCAGGCATTCATCAACTTGGACAAACTGTGGCCTTGACTCACTCGGCCAAAAATGGAAAAAAGAGGAGAGTCAACTCAGTGAGCAGAAGCATCTGAGAGAAAAGGGAGAGCTCGTCCGAGGAAAACACCAAGAGGAAGAGAAGAGGAAAAAAAGACCCTGTTTGGGGCTGTGTTTATCAAGAATCAGATGGCGATTTCAGTCTTGATTTTGATGGAAATTCTAGTATGTTGTTCATGGCGATGTACGCTACCTATGGACTGGCGTTAGTTGTTGGAAAGCCTATTCTACTCATGAATTTCCGCATTCTCGCTGGGTGAAATTCGATTTCACCTTTCTCTGTGTAGTGAGGATGAGCGTGTTGTTGTGATCCAAGACAGTTATCTCGATGAAATATTGTGTAACCTCTACTTGGACTAGGGAAGGCTTGTTGTAGCGCTGCTTTGCATAGTGGCAGTTTTGGGCGAGAGCTTGCTCTGTGATTTTTCCCCCCATTGGGGTGTTCATGTTGAAATCCTGTGTGTCCCAGCTTTGCATTTCCTGCTTTTATATTGAAGTATGGCAGTGTTTAGTGTGGCCATTTAATCACACAAAGAGAGGAGAAGAAATTTCAAAGCTAAATAATTTCAGCTGTGGAGTGTGCTGTGGTCGCGCCACGGTCTTTCCCCAACAGCCTTCTTATCAGTCCAAGACAGATTCTCACAGATTTTTTGTTAGCTCCGAAAGACCGTCCTGAGGTCCTGCAACTATTTCATCTATTTCTGAATGGAGAGTTGGACGGTACATGTTTCGTTGAATCAAGTACTGCGATTGATGAAAAGAAAAAAGAGCTCCATAACTATCATAATTAGATGACCTTTACAGCTAGATATGGAGGTACAACAATATCATATATATATGTCGAATTCAATGAACGGTGTTTATTGTCTAAACTGTATAAGCAAAGATGAGAAATGGGAGAGAATTGCCATCAAGCAACCTCTCAGGCGCATATATAAGCATGAGACCAAAGAAAATCGTGCCATGGGAGATAAAGAGACGAAGACCATCCTCAGTAGATTCTCTGAACCTGAAGTGATTGTATCAGCCCGGGCCTTTCTACTCCCAAACCTGTTTCTGCAGTAGTAAACTCTGAAGAGGCACAACTTTGTTTAACAACTGGCTTCCAAGTAAAGGACGATGAATGCTTGTCACTGTTGTATTAAGAACTGTGACGTCTGACTTAAGGATTGGTGAAGATGGCCAATTTGTCCAAGTTGTTCAAGACATGCCTCATGGAAGGTCTCCTTTCAGGGCTCTTGTTAACACAAGCAAGAGCCATCTGAAGCACTTCGGCCATCTCTTCTTCTTTGTCGACATCATGAAGCAAGACGGGATCTATAATGTTAGGAATTGGAATTCTCTCATCGATGCTCATCTGCACCCATCGGACTAGATCGAATCTAAGAGACCCCACTTCAACTATGGGCATCTTCCCGGTGATCATCTCGAGTAAAATCATCCCGAACGAGTAGACATCCCACTTCTGAGATGGCTTCGTGGGTTTGGATGCTTCAGGCGCTTGATAGTAGGATCTCAAATTCTCGCTGGAGTTTATTGCCGTGAACTCGTAGGGAGAGCTCTGCTCCGGCGTCCCTACCACCACTTGTTCGAGGTGAAACTTTGAAGATTCGCCGGTGAAGTTAGCGAGCCGACTGATGCCAAAGTCAGAGATGAAGGGCTCCATATTCTTCCCGAGCAGTACATTGCTCGGTTTCAAGTCTCCATGGACGTACCTCTTTGGACTGAACTCATGAAGATAGGCTATGCCTTTGGCAACTCCTTTCATGATCCTGAGACGCGCGCTCCATGAAAGCGGCATTAAATTTGTCGTCCCAGCCTTCCCTGCCAAACAAAAGAAATTTGTCATTCACAGATCAGATCGACTTGCATGATCATTCTTCGACATTTTGGTGAATTCTTTTCCATGGACTAGAGAACGTACCATCTAATTTCAAAATTCTTTCATTTATGATAAAAGGGAAATGCAAATTTACCATGTACTGCAGCAGAAAGGTCACCATTGGGTATGAAATCATATATGAGAAGCTTCTCTTCGCCAGACCAGCAATAAGCTCGGAGAGGCACAATGTTCGAGTGCTTGATCTTCGCTATTGCTTCGACCTCGGTTTGGAATTCCTTCAGCCTCTGAGAATCTCCGCCCAGTCTCCTGACTGCTAAGGTCGATCCATCCTCAAGAACAACTTTGTATACTATTCCGGTCCCCGTCTTGCCCAAAAGGAAAGCAGATGCTTTCAGGAGTTTATCAAGATCGAAATTAACCCACGAGTCCAGCGCCACGAAGTTGTGCTGCTCCATCCTTTGCGAGAGAGTCTCGATGGCCTCCTTTCCAAAGCAGAAGAGCTCCTTCCTAAACATCACTTTCTCTTCATTAACAGCGTTAGTGATACTGTCACATACCCTGCTATCACGGTACTTTCGACATACGTGGGACAATAACCACCCGAGAAAGCAGCTTCCGACCATGGAGCTCACAATTATTGAGATCAAGATCCCTTTACTCATGGCACTTCCTCCTTTAGGAGCATCAGGCGAAGGCTGGGATGGAAAATGAGGCCTTGGTGAGGAATTTGGGTTGGGAATGTCGGGAGGACACAACGACTTGAGTGGCGCTCCACAGAGCAGAGGATTACCGATGAAAGCGGTCGGCCCTGCTTCAATTAGAGCGCCATTTTGCGGTATTGGTCCGCTGAGATTGTTGTGGCTGAGATCAATGTAGACAGTCTCGGGGAGGTTTCCTAGGCTTGCTGGGATCGGGCCACTGAACGAGTTATTTGACAAATCTAGAGTTCCTTGCAAGCTCGACAAGTTTCCCATATCACTGGGGATGGAACCAGTGAACTTGTTAAATGAAAGATTGAGTCGTTTGAGCGGAGTTAAGTTAGTCCCAAACCCATCAGGTAGGGATCCTGAGATACCATTGCAACTCAAATCGAGCACTTCAAGTCGCCCACACCGAAGTAACGATGCGGGGATCGAACCGTTGAATGAATTCCTGGAAAAATCCAAGTTCTTAAGTGAACCGAGTTTTCCGAGTTCCTCAGGAATTGTCCCGGAGAACGAGTTCCCTGAGAGCAGTAGGCTTTGTAACCCATCTGCAGCGAAGAGCGTGACAGGCAAGCTTCCCGAGAGGTTGTTGTTCCTGAGACTGATATGCCGGAGTGCAGATAGGTTTCCAAAGATAGGAGGAAGGAAGCCGGTGAGATTCTTATACGAAAGGCTGAGAGAAACAACTCGGTCTCCTTCGCATTTGACTCCATACCACGCGCACGGAGTTTCGTCGGACGATCTCCAGTTATCGAGGAACCTGCCGGGGACTTCACGGATGGACCGTTTCAAGGACAGGAGGGCAACGCCCTCATTGTTCAGAGACTGCACAGGCATGTGAAAGAGGTTGGACATGAGAAGAATAACCAGGCTACAGAAGAGCACCATCTTGTGCAGGAGGACTTCCGAGAGATGATGTTTGGTTATCCAAAAACTGGAAAGGGGGATTCACGAGTTGGAAAATGGCAATGAAACTTATGAATTTGGGACTTTTGCCGAACTTACAAAATCTCTATAAGCGTGGAGGACCATCGACAAGAAAAATGTGTCCAAAGACTCGAGACCCAAGGAACTTGCAGTCTCTTTCTTTGCCGTGTCATGGGTTTAACCTAAGAGACGTCGCTTTCAGTGTTCATTTCTAAGGACAAAAGTGGATGAATAAAGGAAGAGATTCGTATCATAATGCCATAAAAGTTAACTACATGAACCCACGAAACACCCTTCCAATGAACGCAAACTCGAGTGCTCCAGTTAAATCACATCTCGAGAACCGACAAGTAGAGGCATGTTATGCTTCCACTTCTACTTCCCAATGGTCAATTCGTCCCCACCAGTTAATCGTTAGCTTCTTCTCTAACAAGGGAACTGAACTCTCACGGCATGACTTTGCCATCAACACCCATCTTCATTGGATTTCCAATCGTACATAGAGAAGTCTGTCGAGAATTCTTGTACACACTGGGGTCGTAACATCAAAGGAGAAATCCATATTCAAAACTTTTAGGGACAGTAGTCAAGATTCCATATATTGGCCTGTCGTATCGAGGGGTCCTCCGTCAATCTGCAGGCGTGATTGGAGGCGCTATTTGTGGCCCAAGTAGGTGAAGTTGAACTATTCAAGAAGAGGTTGGCAATGACTGTTTGACTATCATTCGGCCTGCACTTGCAATCAGACAAGTCAAGTCTGCCTTCTATGCTTTCTTGCATTGAAGTCCGAAATCGAAACGGCACGTGGGCGATTTTGCAAAGTCGTCTTTCGTGCAACCGCGGTCGACTCTGAGTCAGCGGAAGTCTTTGAGAATACGCAAAATAGTAGGGTTTTCATTCGGACTAACAAGGGATAGCAAGAAATCGTAGGGCCAAGAAATGGATGATTCGACCTTTATTTTGGTAAGAATAATATTAGATATATAAAAGTTCAGTTCAGTTGACGAATAGAGAGAAATGTATCTTTAGTATATCGGACAATGAAGGAGTACATGGCTATATACAGGCTGTACAGAAACCTATCTATGGTTAGGATATCCGGTGTATCATATACAATAGTAATATAAAATTATTATCCTAAGTTGATATAGATAGTATTGATCAGAGATATTGCACAATCTGGAGAGATTACGGATTCTCTAACATCTCTCCCTGAAGCTCAAGGTGGGAGGGAAGATGTCAACTTAAGTTGGAGAAAAAGATCAAGGAAATGCTCCGGTGGATTTGCCTTTGTGAAAATATCAAGGGTGCAATTAACGGATGGAGTAGAGACACCATGGACGGTTTTATAGAGGGAATTTTGTCAAGAAAATCCTAAATATATTATACGGTAGCCAATTCAATCCTAAACGTTTTTTTATCTGGCCAATTTAATCATGAAATTTTTACGATTATCCAATGTAGTCCTTTCAACTGATTTTGGCTGAAAATTACTAACACGGCGATCTGACGATCTTCGTAACTATTTAAATTTTCTAAATTTTTTTATATATTTTTTATGTCTTTTCTTTTCTTTCGTTTCTTGATATTTCCGAAAGGATCGGCGAGGGTCACAAAGGCCTTGGCAATGGTCGACCACAAGCGAGGGCCTACATGCCCTTGCCAGCCGCAGGTGTGGGCTAAGAAAGGCCTTCGCGGCCCTTGCCTGTGCCCAACACCTGTGGCCAACAAGGGTTGCTGGCCATTGCTGAAGCCTTGGCGAGGTAAGATGATTATGATCACAAGGTGGGTAAGGGATTTTGGTTATGATCGTCATGCTTCTGAAAGTCTTTGTAGTAAAGCAAGATGTAAATTTTATGATGTGTTGTTGCAAGCACAATCCTTTATATACGCATTTAAGCGTGTTGTAGGTAGTAAATACTTCGATTATATGAGATTAAGAAAATTCCTTAGAATCATCTAAGAAGTAGAGCAAGTAATCTGGCTTTAATAACTCTCCATAAGATAGGAGGATACTAGCTTTAATGAGATAGGAGGATACCGGCTTAAATGACTCTCCTCAAGATAGGAAGATTACGATGATTCTATTATCAAAAAAGCAAAACATTGTTAATTAACGTATGGTAGTCCATATGTATCTTATGTCCTCGGAATCGTTAGATTCAATTAGATACAACACTTTTAATGTTGCACGTGGTTCAATGGTGTGTGCCCCCAACTTTACGGAATTGTTATTTCAGTCCTAAACTTATTGCACAGATTTCAATTAGAACCTAATATTTTGTATTTGGCGCGGCTGTTCCCATGATGCCTATGTGATGTTGACGCTCGGATTGAACTAGAGCAAACGATACACATGCTTAGCTGGGATTAATCATCTGTTTTCTTTTTTCCTCCCCTTCTCTTTTAGGCCATGCTTTAGAGTTTGGGTTTCGATTCGAGACTCGAAGGAAAAACAGACGTATTTTGTAGAGCATGACCAGCTTCGCAATGAGATCGCCAAACCATGCACCAATCATCTCGCGAATGGGGGTCACGTTGATTGACGGCGGTGATGAATTGGATCGAAATAAAGAGGGATGGACTCCAAGGAGGACATAATGGATGGATTAGGAGTTTGTGTGAGGTGTTGGCAAATTTTGGATTTGCTCTTTCTTCGATCGAGTTTCAGAGATGGTCAAAGCAAGTCACTTGCCGGGGGTGGGCTACTAGCTTGTAGGTTTGGGCTTTGCCAGTCCTTTTATTTTCCTTTCTTCTTTTTCTTTTGCCTTGGTTTCGTCAAAATTTCTCTTGCGACGAAATATCTTTCACCAAATATCGCTCTTCGGTTTTTATTTAAGGAAACCAGGGTTTTGTGCCAGATAGGAGATATCACAAGTAAAAGGAACCGACAGCTTTGATTAGAGCGGGACTGTACAGATGCAAATCATGCCGGCTAATGAAGTAATTAGATGTAAACAAACTACGCCGAAATTTAATTGATGACACGCCTTAAAACATTAAGATACTATACCGGAATTTAATCGACAACACGGCACCTAGATATATAAGCATGCCGGAATTTCAACAATTATTCCATTTTTTGGAGGACGTAACATCCCACATAAATGATTGTTGATTCAATATGCTTGATGTGTTCATGGAAAAAATCATAGTGTACTATTTAAATAACCTCTTGGTTGTCATAAAAATGGTCTATCCCACCATGTTGACAAACTCCTAAGTAACCACCGCAACCATAATAATTCAAAGTCATATGGCTGACGGCATGAAACTCCACATTTGTATTATCAAGCGCGATGGTCTGCTCTTTACTCTGCTGGGAGATAAATGAGTTGACTTGGAAGAACCAATAGCCTGTGGAGCAACAATTTGAAAGATCACGTGCGCGATTTGTGTCAAAATAAGCTTGGAGCTCTACGGTGGATTGAGCAAAAAAGTGAAAGCCATGAAACAAGGTACCCTTGACATAGCGAAGGATAAGGAGGATTGCCACAAATTGAGTCGGGCATGGCGTAGACGTGAACTGGCTAAAAATGTGAACAATAGAGGTGATATCCAAACACGAGTGACAGTAACATATAGAAGGCTACCGACTAGTTGTCAATAGACTGCAATTTTCTCAATATGAGTCTCACCCATGTCACTAAATTTGGCATTTGTCTCAATTGAAGTGGCAGTAACTTGCTATTACTAACTCTTACTTGTGAAAGAATATCATTGTTGTACTTGGATTGCAAAGATAATTTCCATAATCATAAGCAACTTCCAAGCCTACAAAATAACTAAGTTTCTCGAGATCCTTAATTTCAAACCGTAGGTCAAGATACTATTTGTGTGTTGCAATGCAAATCCACGAGATGTTTGCCAAACAAAGGAAGCATCGTCACAAGGACTAGACGTGAACTGAAGGCGCTCCACAATAGAACTAAACTTGGCATACCACGCATGAGTGGCCTGCCCAAACCTATATAATGTTCAATGTAAATGGCACACTTTGTTAGATGAATAGGTGGGCCCAGGAGGAGGCTCTATGCAGATTTCCTTGAGAAGGTAATCAATGAGGAACGCAATTTTGGCATCCATCTAAAATAGAGCTCCTACTCAACAGCTGCAAAAACAAGAATACTCCAAACAGCGGTAAGAAATGCAGCAAGAGCAAAGGTCTCAAAATAATCGCTTTCGTACTCAAGAGTGAAGCTTTTTGCTACAAGTCAAGCTTTGTAGTGTTTCACGGTGCCAACGGCCTTCATCTTGATGTTACATGCCCATTTGCAATCAACATCATTTTATAAGAGGCAAATCAACGAAATCTAAAACATGATTTCTCTCGTAAGGCTATAACACGTTTACAACAACTTACTGCCAAAAAGGGTTAGTACTGGCTTCTTTGTATGTGCAAGGCTCATGGAGAAGCGAGGGAAGAGATGGAAATCATGAAGACGAAACAATTGGTTGACTTGCACTGGCGAAACGGCGAACAGTGGAAGGAGGGACGAGCTGTGAGAAATCCTCAATTGGTCGAGATAGCTTGGGGGCATTTGGAGTGGAAACACTAGAGCTATCTGCATCATGGTTAGTACAAGACAACTCTAAAGATAGACCTGGTAATGGTACTGTCGAATGTATCCTTATCAGGAAGGATTTGTGACTCAAAAGTAGCTAAAGAGAAAAACATCTAGTGTCTTGAGAAGTTATCATCACAAGACAAGATGTTTGGAGACATAATCCCAATGTCAATACCCTTTGTGCTCAACATCATAATCCCGAAAATACAGTTTAATCCACTTAAAACGGTATTGCAGTGCCTTGAATCTTGCAACCTGGGGCCGCTGGATCCAAGCACCCCAAATCCTAGGTTCAAGTTGGCTACTATACGAAATACATAAATTAAAAAGTAGAAAAGAGTCACCACCAATAGATTTATCTAATATAAGTCAATTGGACACGTAAAATGCCTAAGCAATTATAATTAAAATAAGTTACATATGTGGAATGTGCCAGGTGACTAGCCTAAGTGCAGTAACCAAAGGTTGAGGCCTGGGGTTTCGGTTCATTTAGGGACATATTAGTATCCGGCAACGGCCATTAAGGATGACAACCTGTTGATTAAGCCCTAATTCCCTTATCATCGTGCATTTTCCTTAAAAGAGTTTGAAAAATATTTGGGCGATGTGCAATCAGACAAAAAGATCACATCATTTAACATATTGGATAACCCCCATTATGTATGAGTTTGTATGTTGGAAATATGCGACGCATGACATATGACCTAGAAATAGACATTGAATGAAACATGATTGAATGACTTAAAAGTCGCAATTGAATTTGCCAGTACAATTTTTGAAATCCATGTGGATCACCTTTTGGAAAATGAACTCTTTAAAATGATGTGTTTCATGCAATTTTAGGCAATTTCGGTACAACCAGCATCCTAGCCGCCTAATTCAGATCCAAACAATTGTCGTTACAATGGCCTAGAAACATGCATCACTTTTAAAATTATCTCGGCAACATAAGGAAATATTTCGAGACTAGAAATTTTATTCCAGCATTACGACGGCCTAGGTACATCCGGTTTATGTTTACTCAAGCAAGCAGCATAACAATGTACTTTCGATTCCAAACGAACATTACCACGTCCTAACATGCATTTCCACTCGGGATTCCAATCGAGGGGATTGGGACCTATCTGGAAAGTGCGAGAAATTATTAAATCAAGAATTTGAACGCGGGACATCGTTTTGGCGTGGGTAATGGAACTTACAATTTCGAAAACCACTCGGTCAGAGTTGGCCATGGACCGTAACTTTGCCACTTTCCAAGAAAGCACATGTTTCGCGCCTCCCCTTCATCGGTTACTTCACCTCTTCCCCGATTTCCCTCCTTGTTCCAAGGTCCCGCGCCACATGACCCACGCACTCTCTCTTGGACTTTTGGTGTGACCCTCGGAGGCTCCATCTCGTGACCCCCCCAATCTCCAACCCCTCTATATATACCTCCCTCGCTTCTAATTCCCAATGCACCATCTTCTTACTCCTTATCTTAAGCTCGCTCGCTCAATAATGGCTATGACGAGGAAGGGACCTTCTCCTTTTGTCGCCTCGTTTCTCGTGACGGCGCTCGTCGTGTGTAGCCAACTGGTGCCGAGAGCGGAGGCAGAGTGCGACGTGACGCAGCTCAAACCCTGCGCGCCTGCGATCATGCCCCCGAAGCCGCCGCCAACATCAGAGTGCTGCGCCAAGCTGAAAGAGCAGCAGCCGTGCTTCTGCGACTACAGGAAGGACCCGCGCTACAGCAGTATCGCGAAGTCTCCCAGGTCCAAGGAAATCTTGCAGGCCTGTCAAATTCCCAACCCTCAATGTTGATTGGACAGGCCCAAAGAAAGAAGAAATGCTACAACGTAGCACAGGAGTACTGAATATGGGAATGCATCTAGGTGAAGATTGAGTGATGTAATGAGACATTTGGAGATGAATAAGATATATATGCTGAATAACTTGCTGCTTAGCTTGTGTGATTGTGTGCATGAGAACTTTGACGTTGATGCTTTGTTTGACTTGGGTGATACATGTCCCAGAAATTTTTAGATGCTCCTCGAGCCGCACTGACCGTCCGCCCAAATGATTATGGAGCATTAAGTTTGTTATGAGATTGATGGGCAATTTTGCGATAAATAAGTGGCAAATAAGGGAAATCTAACACTAAGACGTGATTTGATCAGTATGAAATATATTCATAGGGAGAGTTAGCAGCGATAAGAAAAGTAAAATCCACAGAGAAAGAAGCCTCATTTGGTGCCTTTTAAACCAGCCTCCAATTACGTCCATAGCTCAGTAAATGTTTTTCAGTCTCTCGTATTGTTTCCTCACAGAAGCTCATAATAAAGTGAACCCTAACGTACTCTCAAAAGCTCTGAAGTATGTGACACAGCAAAACCCTCGAAAATGCACTAAGCTCTGGAAACCCGAGAAAATGACGCGTTTAGACGCTCGGCCTGCCTACTGCCTGGCCATACCAGATGGAGGTTCTAAGCACACTGCGAGATTCTACGGCATGGTCGAGCACCAGATGATTGAGTGCCACAGTAGCTACCAGGCAATCCTCGGGGTCGAGGATTGGTTCTTCAAACGCTCAGTATCGAACTCGGACTATTCCAAATCAATTGCCTTGCTCTGGTGTGCACCTCACATCAGTTTGAGTCGCATCTTTATCAAAAAATTACTGAAGCACCTTGAAAATTCCAACCTTAAGAGTTCAGTCTGTAACACCTAAGGATCCTAAACTTCACAATTTTAGGTTATGATAATCTACGAGAAACGATCAGCCTCTTAGTTGTTATGTTCGTTTTAGAGTCACCACTGATCTATCTTTCGTGGGTTGATCAAAAACCTCAATTTTATCTGAGTGAAGTCATATAACCACCGAGATCAAGCGAAGCAACCAGCTGTGTTTGTCTGATAACTAAATAATCTTAGATTCAGAGTATCTACTATGTGTTCTTGGCATCGTTGCCCTTCTAATAGTTAAGCGAAGCAACCAGCTGTGTCTCTCTTCCTCTGAAGAGCTTTTTCCCTATCCATGGAGATAGTTTGCCCTAAAACCTCTTTCCTCCAAAACCCTAATCCCATACAAATTCCACCCCGCCCACTTTGACCCGTACCCTCCACCATGTAAGCCCTACACATCACATTCTTCCTTGCCCTACCACTACATACCCAAACCCTAATCTCATTCGCATCTTCTCCACAGTCCACACCAAAATGTAGGCTAGAGCTCCCTTCACTCCATCCTCGATTTTATCATCTTCCTCCAAATACACATTCAATTCCTCCAATCCCTTCATTATCTGACTGAGGCAACAGAAGGAGCACCAGCCCGACTTTCCACATCTCAACGAAAATTTGTTGTCGCCCAGCCTTGAGGTAAAGCTTCTTCCCGATTTCCCCTCATCCACAGCACACGCATCAAAGCTTTTGGGCTGTGTTGCTCGACCCAGTTGCTTCAAGTAATCTGCCGCATCTGCGCGAGTCTCACAGGGCTCAGATACTAGGACACTAAGCTTACTACTTGTTTCATATCCCTTTCTGGGCCCTTGCAAAATGGAAGAAAAATCTGAGAACGAGCTTAGGGTGGCAGCTCTTATTAAGAAACTGGAAGATCTTTGGTCAGAAAATGATTTCGTAGAGGCAAAAGAAGAAATTCCTGAGGAAAAACTGAAGAAATGTCGACTTACATTATATGGAAAACTCTATTCCAAGGCCAATGTCAATTTCCAAGCCTTCCATGGCACAATGAAGAGGGCATGGAAAACTGATTCGGTAGCCTGTGCCCAAATCAAGCCGGGCCTCTTCTCCTTTGTCTTTAGCACAGAAGCAGACAAAAATAGGGTATTGGAGGAGGGACCTTGGTCCTTTTCCAGTCACTTATTGATTCTCAAATAGTGGAAATCTGATACACCGGCACATTGCTATGATTTTTCCCGTTGCACCTTTTGGGTCCATGTCTTCGGGCTACCTGAAGAAAGAGCAACAGTAGACGTCATCAACAGTTTAGCGTCAAAAGTGGGGACTGTACAGGAGGTTAGGCTGGATACGAAAGCAAATGGGAATATCATTCCGGGGAAAGCAAGGGTGGAAATAGAGTTGGCTGCCCCTTTGAAGTCAGGAACATTCTTCAATATGGGGGGGGGGGGGGAAAGGATTTGGGTGGACTTCAAATACGAACATCTACCTCACTTTTGTTATTCTTGCGGAAGGATTGGTCATTATGCTACTCACTGCAAAATAGTGCCCTATCAATAGTTGAGATTGGAGGAAAACACTAACGGCAAATTTGGGCATTGGCTAAAGGCAGAAGTCAGCGAACATAGCCCGTACTGGGAATTGTTTTATGGGGACCGGATCCCTATAACAGAGGAGGAGGAAGTGATACCTGAAACCCCACGCCACGACTACCCTCCCAAAGAGATTACAGCAAAGAGAAAATGCAGAGTGGATATACCCCTGGAGAATGCCTGTTGTCATGGTCCTACCTTGGAGTTTAGTCATCACTCAGGGAAGTAGACTCAGTTACTTGTATTGGATTCTGCTGTCATAGAAACTGGTCTGGAAATGGAACACGGGCTACGAAAGAAAGGAAAAGCGGGGAAAAAAACCCCTGTTACTAAGAAACCGAGGAGACAGAACCCTTATGAGACGGGAGGAACAAGCTCAAATTCTCTAGATGCATCCTTCTTACTGGACACTCCTGTTCATATGGCTGAAGAAGGACATGAATGGGCTATGGTGGCTAGCCCTAATAAGCCACCGGGGATTAAATGAAGCTTTTGAGCTGGAATTGTCAGGGGTTGGGCACTCCCCTGACATTCCAGTCACTAAGAGCCATAGTGGCTCAAGAAAAGCCCGTTATGGTGTTTTTGATGGAAACAAAAAATAAAGAGGTGATGGTGGACCGTGTTCGTAGGCGACTCCAGTTCCAGCATCTTCTGGTCGTGAATCCAGTGGGCATTGCTGGGGGCTTAGCGCTCTTATTGAATGATGAGATTTCCCCAAATGTGGAAGCTAGTTCGACTGAGTTCATTGATGTTATATGTAAAGATCCAAGAAGCAGGACTACTATGACAGTCACTTTCCTGCATGCTCCCACAAATTTTCAGGAGAGATTGCAACTATGGCAAAAACTAAGAGCTATTCACTACTCCAATCATCTCACTTGGGTGTGCATGGGTGATTTTAACGAAATCTTATATAATTGGGAAAAACTGGGGAAGAGAGATGCAGACCACTACAGGTTAGTAGCCTTCCGAGATTTTTTGTATGATTGTTCACTTATGGATATAGAAAGCAAGGGGTGTGCATTTACTTGGTCCAACAATAGAGAGGGGGACGAGCTGGTGAAAGAAAGGCTTGACCGAGTACTGAGCAACTTAGACTGGAGAGTGTCATTCCCAAATGCGGAAGCCTTTGTTTTACCGGCTATTGGCTCCGATCATTGTCCTATTCTTCTTTCGCTCTACCCTAACCATAAAGCATGGAAAAAAGAGTTTAAATTCGAAGCTTATTGGGTGGAAAACACGGACTACGACAAGATTGTCTCTAAAGCCTGGCTAGACCCAAAGTCCAAACAAGGGGGTATTGTGAACAGATTGGCAAAGGTTACCAAGGCCTTGTCTACATGGAGCTGCCACAAGTTCTCCAATGCATTTCGCCAAATCGAAGGGCTTAAGGAACAGCTAGTGGAACTCACTAATAGAAGCCTGGGAGGATCCACTAAAGAGGATATTCAAGAAGTCAAAGGGAAAATTGAAAAACTATGGAGGCAAGAGGAGATGTATTGGGGTTTAAGATCTCGTGTAAATTGGCTAAAATGGGGAGATAGAAACACAAAGTTTTTTCACGCCACCACAGTGCAAAGGAGGCAACGCAACAAAATCTCCATGCTGAAAATTGAGGAGTCTACTTGGTGCCGAGAGGAGGAGACAATAAAAAATCATATCACCAAATTCTACCAGTCCCTCTATACTACCACGGGACCGAGAAACTTCCAACCTATTCTGGACCAATGCCCATGTATAATTCAGGGGAGTACAAATGACGCCTTATCGAAACCGATAACAATGGAGGAAGTAAGAAATGTTGTCTTTCAAATAGCCCCAACAAAAGCCCCGGGACCTGATGGACTCAACGGCCAGTTTTACCAGCATCATTGGGAGCTTCTCCAACATGATATTTTGCAAATGGTCCAGGATTTCTTTGATTCAGGAACACTTGACCCAGAGCTTAACAAAACTCTCATTACACTGATTCCCAAAGTCCCAAACCCAGAAGATATAAGCCAATATAGGCCCATAAGCCTATGCAATGTCAGTTACAAAATTATTTCAAAAGTGCTGGCAAACCGCTTAAAGCCTTGGCTCCCTGGGATTATTACAATGGAGCAAAGCGCTTTCATTAGTGGACGTCAAATTCAAGATAATATACTGATTGTATAGGAGGTGCTGCACCAATTGCGATTCAGGAGGAGAAAGAGAAAATTTCAGGCGATTTTGAAACTTGACATGCAAAAAGCTTATGATAGAGTGGAGTGGGATTTCTTGGGGGCGTGTATGCTAAAAATGGGGTTCAGTGAGAAATGGGTGAATTTGATTATGAATTGCGTATCTTCTGTCGCCTTTAGTGTAAAATTTAATGGGGAATCCCAACAATATTTCCAGCCATCTCGAGGTATCAGACAAGGTGACCCTCTTTCCCCATATCTCTTCATTATCATGGCTAATGTCTTGTCATATCTTTTGCACAAAGCCATAGATGATGGCAGCATAAAAGGGATTAAACTGAACAACTTTTGCCCGACACTCTCACACTTGCTCTTTGCTGATGATGCCATTTTTTTCCTAGACGGGAAAATCTCTGAATGCCAGAATCTAGCAGGGGTTTTGAATCAATATTGCTTTGCAACAGGTCAAGCCATAAACTTGAACAAATCAGGAATTTATTTTAGTAATGGCTGCCCACCTAGCTTGAGGGAAAACATGGCCAAGGAATTGAGAGTTTCTGTGATTGACAGGACAGGGAAGTACCTAGGCATTCCTTCAGATTGGGGGACATCAAAGAAGCAAATGTTTTCTTGGATACTAGCTCGGGTCAACATGAAATTAGAAGGATGGAAGGAAAATCTTATTTCTAGGGCGGGAAAGGAAATTCTCATAAAAGCTGTTGTGCAAGCTATACCCCAGTATGCGATGTTAATCTTCAAGATTCCCATATCGATATGTAAAGCAATTGAGAAAAGAATAGCGTCCTTTTGGTGGAAACAGAATGGATCAAAAATGGGCATTCATTGGAAGAAGTGGGAGGTACTCAAGCTAAAGAAAACAGAGGGTGGCCTTGGATTTAAGGATCTCATAACTCTCAACAAAGCCATGCTGGGTAAGCAGGCTTGGAGATTAATCCAATCCCCCTCAGCCTTATGAGTCAACTTATCAAAGGACTCTACTTCCCTAATGGTAATTTCTGGACTGCCGACAAAGGGCTTAGACCCTCTTGGTGATGGCAAAGTCTATTAATGGGGAGAGATACTATTCAACCATCAATTAGGTGGGCGGTGGGCAATGGAAAATCAATCAGAATCCGTGAAGATAGATGGTTATCTCAGGGTTTGATCAATGGGCCAGCTAATTTAGGAGACCCCCAAAGAGTTGAGGAGCTATTTGTACAGAACAAGCAATATTGGGATGAAAAGAAACTGAACTCCCTCTTTAACGAGCAATTAGTGGAGGAGATCACTGCTATACCACTGAGTTCCATCCTGAAAGAAGATGTACTTGTGTGGGCAGGGAATAAAACAGGCAAATATACTGTGAAAGATGCCTATACCGATATGCACCCAATAGAAATCCAGCAATCTCACAACCAGGCTTCTTCCTCATACCAAATCCCCAAATCCCTATGGCAAAAAATCTGGAACCTCAACACTATGCCAAAAATCAAGTTTTTCATTTGGAGCGTGTGTCAGAATAGCTTACCAACACGAGAGAACCTGTGTAAGAAAACGATTACGCCTGATCCTCTTTGCCCAGTCTGTCAGCAAGCCCCCGAGTCTATGGAACACCTCTTCCTGCTTTGCGACTAGACAAAAACAATATGGCCAGACTACCGACTCAACATTCATATATCTAGCTACGAAATTACTAGAATTGACAAGTGGATGTTGGAGATCTTTACACAGAACACTAACTTGCCTTCATCAGAGCTGGTCACTAGGGTATTGTGGAAAATCTGGCTGGCCCGAAACAGAGTCGTCTTTCAAAATCGCCATCCAAACCCAAGCTCAATAGTAGACGAAGCATGCACCATAAACAAAAACTTTAAGCGATGGAGCCCTCTAGTGAACAATCGACAAACGCGACTGGGGAACTCACTGAACTCGTGGATCCCCCCAGAGAGAGGCAGCGTTAAACTGAACATCGATGGGTCGATCGTTGATGGAGAAAGGGAAGGAGTGGTTGTTGGAATTTGGCGAGACTTAATGGGGAGGATAGTTGGAGGCTTTGCCGAACGTGCAGTTGCTTCTTCGGCGCTGGAAATCAAAACCCTAGCACTGCGAGCTGCTTTACTGTACTTGCAAGATGGAACTGATCTATGGAGAAGAGAACACGAACTGTGGAAGACATCAGATCTGCACGTGGTATTATGTTCTGATAGCTTATCACTTGTGCATCACGTTGCGGGCCAAACCACAGGCCCATGGGAATTGCAGGCCATTTTGGAGGAATGCAAAGAGATGCTAGCTCGGGCCAGGAATGTTCAACTAATCTATAGTCCACGCGAATCCAATCGAGTGGCGGACTGGTTAGCTAAGTCTCACCGCAAAAAAACTCTACCGCATGACTGGCTTGTAGTACCACCTTTACCGTTATGTGATCTTTTATGTTCGGAAGCCCTATCCTTTTTCGGTTAATGAATGAAACATTTCGCTTTTCAACCAAAAAAAAAAAGTTCTAAACTAATTTGGCATTAAATTCCCTAAATGTGAAATGCATCACAGCTTTTGTTTTGGGACGAAGTCCACATGCTCTCTTCAAGTTGTATAGAAATCAAATTTGATTAAGCGTGGTTTGAGGATTTGTTTTTCGATTTTGAGTGTTATTAAATAGACGATATCTTTTTAAAATAAAGAAAATCAAAAGATAAACTGCCATTTTCATATGATAATCATAAAAAAAAATTGGCAAATGGTTATCTAACAAATCTTTCGCGTAATCATTCCCCTTTTTCAGCATGAAATGAGAAACACTTATTAGAGAAATTATAACAATAACAAAAAAAATATCGACGAAGTATCGCCTTAATAAAAACCAAAATGGTTAATGCAATAATGTTAAGCATCAGCTAGCTAACTAAGGGGCTAGAGTTTTTTAGTACAAGAAAGGTGAGATATTTATGTTGATCGACTCTTATCAAGTGAATAAGTAATTTAATAGAAGGAATTCAAAAATATAAAAAAATATAAAAAGATGAAATAGTATTATTAAAATAAGTGGATGTTTATTTTATTTTTTATTTTTTTTTTGTTCCATAAAGATAATTCTCATTCATAGTGGTTAAATTCGAGCAAACGTACTAGAAGCTTCAGAACAAATAAGAGCTCAAAGGGCTTAAGGAGGGCAAGAAACCTAACTTGAAAGGAGGATATTTCATCTTTAGGCTTTGGCGACCCGGTCCACCACTTAATTTGCTTCAAGAGTACAATGGGCCAAACTAAGATCATAGAAAAGCTTTATTCGGGCACGGGCCTAGTTGATAAGCACACCAACATCGGGAAAAATACAAAAAAAAGTCTTAAATATATTGCATTGATACAAATTCAGTCCTAAACTTTTCAATTTGACCAATTTAGTCCTAAACATTTTCATATTAGTACCAATTTAGGTCGAAAATTGCTTGTGTGGATGCCGGCGGTCCTATATGACATGACTGGTGCTGACGTGAATAAATTTTATAATTTTTTAATATTTTTTCAGATTTTCTTAAAATATTTTTTTCTATTTTTTCTCTTTTCTTTTCTTCTTTTTATTCTTTATTGTACATTGTTGGCCGATGAGGTTGTTGGCCAAACATCATCAGCCACAGGCGAGGGCTGACAACCCTCGCCTAGTCTAGGTGAGGGCCTCTGCACCCTCACCCAGACCTAGGTGCCTATTGTCTGGTGAGGGCCTTTATGCCCTTGTCGCCCATAGGCGAGAGCGCGAAGAACCTCACCTATGGCTGGCGAGGATGCGATGGCCCTCACCCGCGGCCGACGAGGCCACAGAGGCCCCTGCCCAAACCCTCGCCTATGGCTAGCAACCTCGTCAGCCAACAGTGTACAGTAAAAGAAAAAACAAAGAAAAGAAAAGAGAAAAAAAATTACTAAAAAAATCTAAAAAATATTATAAAATTTGTCAACATCAACACCGGTCGTGCCACATAAGACTATCGGCGTTCACGCCAGAGATTTTCAATCTAAATTAGCCAGATGGACTAAATTGGTACCTATATCAAAAGGTTTAGGACTAAATTGATCCAATTAAAAAGTTTATGACCGAATTTGTACCAACACAATAAGTTTATGACTTTTTTGGTACTTTTCCCCACCATCATCCCAACTAACTTGATCTGTGCAAAGCACCGCACTTATCAAATCAAAGTTATCAGACTCCAACTCCAAACACTCTCCAATTCTTACTTACAAGGGCTGTAAGGTTTCAAGAAGGGATATAGCTTCAGTTTGAATTGCAAATGAGGCCCTCATGTACTTCACGAATCCATCGATCAAGAAACTTGATTTGGCAACCCAGTCCGCCACTTAATTTGCTTCAATGAGTACAATGGGCCAGACAAAGATTAGAGAAAAGCCTTATTCGTGCACGGGCCTCATTGATAAGCACACTAACATCCCATCTAGCTTGATCTGTGCAACGCACCGCAATAATCATATCAAAGTTATCAGACTCCCAACTCCAAACACTCTTCAATTCGTACTCGCATCAAACTCCAACTCCAAACACTCTTCAATTCGTACTCGCAATTGCTGTAAGATTTCAAGAAGGGCTATAGCTTCAATTTGAATTGCAGATGATGCCCTCATGTTCTTCCCGAATCCATCGATGATGAAACTTGAGCAATCTTGAATAACATAGGCTATGGCACCTTCATTCGTCCCTTCAAGGTAAGATCTGTCTATGTTTATCTTCGAAGTTCCTTGTTTCGATGACCTCCACTATTGAGAAGAGTCGATCCAATACACTCCTTTTTGTTTTGCTGTTAATACCCGCCAAGTGATGTTGTCGTCATGGCTCTTACTGATTCTACAAGCTGGCTTGGTTCTGGGGCTAATGCTCTGAAAACACAGTTGTCACTCGCCTTCCAAATTTGCCATAGAACCACGAAAACCAATTCAAATGAAACCGAGGTATGCTTAAACTCGACAAACCATTTCTCTCTATTCTTGAAAGTCCATAGTTTGAGATGTCGATTTTCAATGCAAGGTCGGACCAGACTTTCTTCGTCCAGGGACAAAGCAACAGGACATGTTAGTCTTGGGTTGCTGATGACAATAAGTCGCACATAGGATCATGTACAATTCTCCTTTGAACAAATTTTCTTTGGTAGAGAGTGGATTTTGACCCGAAGCATAGTAACACCGGTTGAGGATCGCGGAAACATTCTAGCACTCACTAATTTTTCCACCTAGGAAGAATATCGAATCATCTGCAAACAATAAATGAGACAGTGGGGACATGAATAATTCAACTTGACCTTTAATGCTCCCATTTTTCACAGCTTTCTTCATAAAAAAAAAACAATAGTACATTAGATATCATGATATACAATTAAGGGGAAAGAGGATCACATTGTCTTATTCCTCGCAAGGGGCGAAACGAGGGCAATGGCTCTCCATTGGATTTGACACCAAAAGTGACCGTTGACACACACTGCAACACCCAATTGACCCATTTAGCATAGAAACCTATTTTAAGCATAGTAGCTTCCAAGGTATCCCACATGGTCATAGTCTTTCTTCATGTCTAGCTTAAAAACAGCCTTAAATATCCTCTTCCTTTTATGAATCTTCAATTGATGCAACGCTTCCTGAACAATCAAGATGTTGTCTTGGATTTGCCATCCTCTACCAAGTGCACCCTGCTCCACAGCAATCAGTTCTTGCAACCATTAGTTTGCCATATTTTTTAGATAATTGTATAGGCAAAGTTGCATAGGCTTATAGGACGAAAGCATTCCACTTGTTTTAAACGTTCTCAACGCTTCTTGTAATGAAGAAATTATCAAAAAAGTCATAAAGTTATTGCACTTCTGCCAATTAAGTCATAAACCTTTTGACGATTTATCAATTGAATCGTAAACATTTCAATTATGCCAATTTAGTCCTACACTTTTTGACAATTCGTCAATTTAGTCCTTCCGACCAATTTTTACTGGAAAACGGTGACGTGGCAGTCTAGTCAGTGCCGATTGTTCTATGTGGCACGGTTGGCGCTAACATGGATAACTTTTTGAATTTGTTAATTTTTCTTTTCCTTTTTTTCCAACTCTTGGCCAATGACCCTCACCTAGTCTGGGGAGGGCCTCACGATCCTTGATGGCCAAAGGCAAAGGCGTCGACCCTCACCCAGATCCAAGCAAGGGTCGTGACCCTCACCTATTGGCCCGTAAGGATTGCAACACCCTCCCCTAATCTAGGTGAGGGCCATAATGTCCTCGCCCAGACTAGGTGAGGGTCATTGGCCCTCGCCTATGGTCAGCGACCTCTACACCCTTACTAGCCAAGAGTTGGAAAAAAAAGGGAAAATAAAAAAGAAAAGAATAAAAAAAAAATAAAAAATTGTCCACGTTAGCGCTGGCCTTGTCACGTGGAACAGTCGGTGCTAACTAGACCACCAAGTCAACGTTTTTTGGCCTAAATTGGCCAGATTGACTAAATTGGTAAATCGTCAAAAGGTTTAAGACTAAATTGCCAAATTGTCAAAAAGTTTAAGACTAAATTGCCAAATTGTCAAAAGGTTTAAGACTAAATTGGCTAAATTGGAAAGTCGGGGACTAAATTGGCACAAGTGTAATGGGTTTAGGACTTTTTTGATAATTTTCCCTATTGCAATTGACATGCAATTTCCCTTACAACTGCTCCCACTTCCATGTTTTTATTCCTTTCCACGATCCTAGTAACTTTTGTGTCGATCGTGCATCTTGCACATGTGATGTGTCTTCATTTCCATGATCCTAGTAGAAAAATTTAGGATAATTGTTGACGAACTTGGCATGTGAGTTAGTAGTAATAAAAATTGTTTTTCCTCTATCATGAATCCACTCGCTTATTGACAGTAAAATGTTATATGTGCTTTTTATTTGAGCTTTATGTGATTTTTTTTGGGGGGGCAAAACCTATTGGGGTGTGGTTCATACTCTCCATCGACAGAAAGGCACGAGGTCGCAGGAGGCAGTGCCCCCAAGGCACCAGAAGGCTTTTATAGTTTGGGGCCTGTATTATATTGGTAGCTTGGGTTTAAGCCCATGAATAGCTAATGAGTGACCTAAGACTTTCTTGACTCTTAGGGTTTTCTTGTGTGGCCTATATATAAAACCTTGTGTCTCAATTTCTCTTTCTCGACTTTACTTTTTATTTCGTTGTGTTTGTGCGGCTAATTCTAATATTATTGAGTTTCACATGTGAATTATGTTAGAGAAGCCCCTTATTAGAGAATCGATATAGTATGGAACAGTCAATATATCCAAGTTGGCCCATAACTCATTAGCTTAATCTTTTAAATATAGGTAAGTTCAACTGGATATCATGACAGACAAATCCCTCTTGGCCATCTCCCTGGGTTGAGGTATCGAACTTCTGCTACGTGTTCTCATCAAAACCTAGGGAAAAGTACCAAAAAAGTCATACATCTATTAGGTTTGTGCCATTTCAATCCTAAACCTTTCAATTAGACCAATTTAGTCATAAACATTTTCACATTGTACCAAGTGAGTCCATTCGACCAATTTAGGCTGGAAATTGCTAACATTGACGTCTATCGTCCAACGATTTTTTTTAAAAATATTTTTTCAATTTATTTATTTATTTTTCTTCCATGGCTGACAAGGGCTGGCCTCGCCTAAGCGAGGGTCACCCATGCCACCACAAGCGAGGGTCAACCTTGTCTGGGCGAGGGCAAGCGCCAATAAAGCCGACCCTCACCTGGCATTGGAGTTTGCTTGGGTGCTAGCATTTTCAAAGTTGTAGCTTGCCACTATTTTCTCTCTGTTAGTTCATAATCTCTCGATGGATTGTTGTTTTGGTCGATTCCTTTGGTTTAACTCTGAATCTGGGTTTTCTTTTCAAGGATTTTGTTTGTCAGTTTTTTACCTAATTGCATGTATGAAGTTGCAATCTGTTTCCCGTCAATTGCAATCGCATGACACAGACCTTAAGACTGTATCTGGCCCACAAGTTAATTTTTTTGCAAGTTCTGTCTAAGTTATGATATGAGCTAAAATGGCAGCCAAGTCAAAAGCTGCGATGGAAGAGGTGACGATGGATTTGTTCAAACACGACGATGAGTTTAAAGAGTTTGAAATCAACGAATGTACTACTTATTTGGCGAACCTCTGCATTGTTGAACCTAGACAAGCCCATGGTTCAAGGGCAACCCTCGCTCAAGCGAGGCCAACCCTCACCGGCCATGGCCTATGCTAGTGCATGCCATGGAAGAAAAAGATAGAAAACAAAAAAGGAAACTAAGAAATTAAAAAAATTATCCACGTCAACACCAACCGTGCCACGTAAAACGGTCGAAACCCACATCAACAATTTATGGCCTAAATTGGCCTAATGGACTCAATTTGTACCAATGTGAAAGGTTTATAACTGAATTGGTCCAATTGAAAGGTTTTAGACTAAATTGGTACCAATACAATAAGTTTATGATTTTTTTGATAACCTATTTCCAATTTCTTTATATTTAAACTCATAATTCTTCATCAAAAAACTTACTCAACCATATTAAATTATATTAAATTATAGTTTAATCATGAACAGTATTAATGACTTTCTCCATGGTCAAACTATAAAAAAGTTCAGTCTTGATCTTCCCTTTTGCAAATCATTGGGGTTTGCCCTAGTGGCCACCCTTCCTACTTAAAAATGAGAAAATGAGAAGTTCGATTCCCCACTTTTTAATGGGGATTAGGAATTGGGAAGTTTGAAAGTCAATTGAAAGTTAAAGTATGACAAACAAAAAAAAAACCTTCCTTTTGTTTTTTGCTTTTTAATCTTGTTTAGTCTTTATGATTTTAAGATTGGAAAGAAAAAAGCAAAATAAATCCCAAGTTGAGTTTTTAAGTCAAAACAAATTATATGGTTTTTTTTTCCTTTCCGAAGGAGAAAGTAAATTATTCTCTTCAAAAGAAAGACTTTTCAAGTAAACCGAGATAAGAAAGTAGCGATTCATGGATCATAATTGCATAGAAAATGTGTCATACCCAAGTTGAAGGTTAATTTGGTCAGTCAACTTAAATAGAGTGTGCTTTAGCCACACACACAAAAAAAGAGGTGTGGAAATAGCCTCACCCATATGCTTATTGCAAAACATGTAAGCGGCAAACAAAACCCAAAATTTAAAATCTTCAAAAAAAAAGAAAGAAAGAAAGAAAGAAAGGGAAAGAAAGAGCAAAGAAAAAGAAGAAAAGGAAAGAAGTCACAAAGTTTTCGCCCAACTAACTTGGCTAGCTGTAGCAGTAGCAAGGAATCTTCATAATTATGACATTAATTGGTGATGGAGAAGCGGTTGAATTAACCGGCCATTGAATTGATCTTCAACCACCTTCTCCATTGAACCTTTGTAATGAGTCCATTCCACCAGAAACTAGAAAGAAAGCAGCTTCATCTTATCCCCATTTTTTTTTAAATGCCGAATCGAATTATTGTTTGGTTTGACTTCCATCCTTATTGGCAAACTATGCCAACTCACAGATTTGGTTCAATCCCAAACACTCATTTCTAATTCAACCACTTCCAAAACTTATTTTTCGAGGCACACACACCCATCGTATTTTTTTGCTTCAATCGGGTATTGAAATCTTCGTCGAACGTGACAATCTCCCTGTACTATCTTGCCACTAATATATGAATGAGATCTCTAACAACATCAAGATATCACAGTAATTTGACATTCTTCTATCTCGAACGAGAAAGACAAACGGCCCGATCGCTCGCTTGATAATTTCCAACATTCCGGTGGTTAGCACATAGCAATCAAAGCATGGAAGTGTGCGATCGTGGACGAACCCTGAATTGTTCAATTAGGTGGGGCAGTTGGGTGGGGAACGAGCGGTCCTCGTCCTATAGTTTAATGAGCCGATCAATCGTGATCTCACCACTCGCAAAGCTTCCCGTCTTCTCTCCAACCTCGCTCAGGACAAAAACCCCATAAAAAATCCAACGTTCTTGTTCAACGTGTGACACTCATTAGTGCTCAGCCCAGGTCAAGTGGACGTACTCTTTTTCTGGTTTCCTCTCTCTTTCTTTGACTATTTCTCCTAAAACCCAAGTGATGTCACCCCCTCGTTCCGCCTTCCATTTCGTCTCTCAAGCGTCCGCATTCCCATTTCGTGGTGTGCCACGATGTCGTCTCTCTCTTGGGCTCCTCCTCCTCCCGCGTCCTCGTCTCTTGTTTTGCACTTGCTGTTTCCACTGTTCTTGATCTTGATCAAGACTCCTCGCTTCCAGGGCGAGGATTACTACTCGAACTGCACCGATACGTTCAGCTGTGGGGACGTTGTTGGCGTTGGCTATCCTTTCTGGGGAGGCAGCAGAGCTAGCTTTTGTGGGTATCCCGAGCTGGAGGTCAAGTGCGAGAACGGAAGCGCCGCGACCATCGTGATACAGGAAGTGAAGTACCGTGTTCTGGGGGTGTATCCTAATCCTATTCAGGTGCTGAGAATCGCGAGGGACGACTATATGCAGGGACTCTGTTCCACGAATTTCCTCAACACGACTCTCGACTCGTCGCTGTTCCAAATCGCCGACGGCTACACCGACTTCACTTTACTCTACGGCTGCCAACCGGTTGTCCCACCTTTCTTCACGTGTCCTGTTCAAGGGGCTCCGTACACGGGGGGCTATTATCTGTTTTCAGGGTTGGGTATTCCCTTTGGATCGTGCTTCAAGAGCGTGGTAGTCCCGCTTCCTTTGGATTTTGAGAGTACCTTGGGGAATAGCTCGTCCAATTTAGTTGAGGTGCTGCAGCATGGTTTTGAGGTTCAGCTGAAGGTGGATGGTGAAGCGTGTGGCGAGTGCACTCAATCGAATGGAGTGTGCGGTTACGATCTCGCTGCGAATAAGACCACTTGCTATTGTCCTGGCCAGTCCTTTGGTTCCAAAACCTGTGGTTCATCAATATCTGCTGCGCCCCCAGAGGCAACAACTGCTAAATCTACACAAGGTAGTTCATCTCAACTTGACTTTATCACTTATTCACTTTGCGGAGCAATTTGGGATTGAGGATATAGTATGGACAGAGAAGGGTAGAGGAAAATATGGGGGAAAAATGAATATGCCATTGTTTGGAAGAAGAAAGAAAATGCAGAGAGAATAACGCGGAGAAAACTAGAAAGTTTTCAGTTCGATCCCACAAGAAACAATCTCAAACGAAGGTAACTTGAAGTATAAAACTTATACTTTACTTGTAAATTTAGATGTTCCTGTTTACTTCCATTCCTCCAATTTCCTCTTCATCCGGACAAGGTCAAGAGCAGATATGTTTTCTCTGCTTCCAATCTCTATGTCTTCGTATTCCCCTCATCATTTTCTTTCCTTCCTTGCTCTTTTTTCCAAACGTAGGGTTAGCCTCTTAAAAATAGGAGGAAAAAAGAGACCCATTTGTACTTTTTGACTAGAGTTTGGCTGGCCCTGCTAACTGCTAAGCTTCCATAAGTTTTCTTTCGACTAAAGCAAAGTTGTTGGAAGACTCACCCACACTTCAGTAATTTTAATGAACCATCACTTTCCCAATGACATCAGTAAGTGATATTTTATCTGCCAGCCACATCTAAAATGATGCTCTAATAGATGTCCCTTAGAGTCTGCCAATCAATGCTCAATAGAGCATTATATTTTTTTTTTCTACACGGAGAGTTGGTGAAGGTTGATATCTCTGTACTTAGTCAAACCCATCCATCACATCCACCCTTTTAAAAACAAGAACCTTGTAGGTTATGAGTCACAATACTGAGTAGATGACATTGAGTAATTCATTGATAAAATTCGGAGAGACATTTACCATCATATGATATACTATCATGCTGGATCAAGATTTATTATGTTCGCTAAATTGTGCTTGGATTTTCTGCTAAGACTGCGCATTGCTTCAGATGAGACTGGTTCTTTCTAATGATTATCACTGTTGATTCTCTTGAATAAACTTGAAAATCTAGGAAAAGTTGGATTTGGTGAGATATTTACCATAGAACCACTGCAATCTCTTTGGCTGGAGAGCTACTTAAAGACAGATACATGACTAATTTTTTTCCCTTGTCCCGTCTGATCGCTCTCATTTTTTTAAGTATAGTTCGAGCGCGCTTTCTTATTCTCTAGAATGATTATCAGGACAAGTTTAGGGCAACAAAGCCACTTGATTTGTTTTTAAGAACAGAAGGATTTGGCACACTCTAGTTTCAAGATAATGTTCACCAATTGATGCCATTATAACTTTTTTCTATTCTCCTTCAATGTTAAGCAATTGAAAAGTTTAGTTTGGCCAATTCGGTAAACAGTTTTTTCTCATGGGTGATTTTATCGAACATAAGTTCTTGAGATTTGAAGATAACATTATCTTTAGAACACTTCAAGTTGGACTTTTAAAGTATTTGCCTGATTTTGAAGCTACTGTTTTTCATTATGGGCTGTCGTTGTGGATGTGGATATGAATTTTCCTTGTAAACTAATTCCATTCTTAAATAGTTAAGAGTAGGATTAAAGAACTCACATATTACTTGTCTTTTTCTCGCTTTTTTAGCAATTATCGCTTGATTATTAATTCTCAGTCTTATCTCTGATGCAGGGAAGAAGGATTCTCAATCACTCAGTATAGGTAATATACTCTCTGACAATGAGCAAATTCATGATGTCCAATAAGTGATGAAAAGTGAATGTTCATTCATATTGTGCAGGCCTTGGCATTGGCGGAGCTGCTTTTGTGGGGATTTTGCTAGGTTTCTTGTTCGTCTGTTTAGTGTGGAGAAAGAAAAAGAAAGCTGCTTTCCAAATTCAAACCAAAGATCTTCGCAGTACTCCTTCAAACAAAAGCCTGCTCATATCAAGTAATTTCACTAGAAGTATACCGTCTTATCCTTCTTTGAGATCCGACCTTGAGAAGGGAAGCACCTACTTTGGAGTTAAAGTCTTTGAGTACGTAGAACTTGAAGAGGCAACTCAAAATTTCGATCCTTCTCGAGAACTTGGAGAAGGAGGTTTTGGGACGGTTTATTATGGTAGGGGATGCACTGTTAGTCATTTAATGTAATGAACCATGGGAACTACTAGCCCATTAATCAAAGTAGTAATGATTTGCTGCAGGTGAGCTTCGTGATGGGCGAGTAGTTGCAGTCAAGCGCCTGTACGAGAACAATTTGAGACGTGTTGAGCAGTTCATGAATGAAGTAGAGATCCTAACACGCCTGCACCACCAGAACCTAGTGAAGCTGTATGGATGCACCTCAAGACGGAGCCGGGAGCTGCTTCTTGTCTATGAATATATTCCCAATGGAACAGTGGCTGATCATCTCTATGGAACGCGAGCGAGTTCTAATTTGCTTCCTTGGCGTGTTAGGTTGAAAATAGCCATTGAGACTGCAGATGCACTCACTTACCTTCACGCGTCCGATGTCATTCACCGTGATGTTAAGAGTAATAACATTCTCTTAGAGAACAATTTCCGTGTAAAGGTGGCCGATTTTGGTCTTTCACGGTTATTCCCCACAGATGTCAGCCATATATCTACTGCTCCACAAGGAACTCCTGGTTATGTGGATCCAGAGTATTATCAGTGCTACCAACTTACAGACAAGAGTGATGTATATAGTTTCGGTGTTGTCTTATGTGAACTCTTATCATCAAAACCTGCAGTCGACACTAATAGGCATCGTCATGACATTAATTTGGCCAACATGGCTGTCAACAGAATTCAAAATCGTACATTGCATGAACTGATTGATACTTCTTTGGGGTTTGAAACAGATTATGCAGTTAGGAGGATGATGACCTTGGTGGCAGAGTTAGCTTTTCGGTGTTTGCAGGAGGAAAGGGATATGAGGCCAACTATGGAAGAAGTTTTGGACACTCTGAAAAGAATTGGGACTGAGCAGATCGAAGAGCAGAAAGCCGTGGTTATGGACGAAGTTCTAGACACCTTGAGAGGATTCCAGTATGAGAATGCAAGAGTGAAGAAAGCTGAGGTGATTGACATCAGGTCAGATGAAGTTGGGCTTCTGAAGAATATGCCTCCCTTGCTTTCCCCTGACTCGGTGGTCTCACCTAATTGGGGAAGCAACTCTACCACACCTAATTCCATTTAGCAATTGAGATTTCCTGTTCTGTTTATTTCATAAATCTTGAAGCAGGGATAGTGATTTCATGTATGATGACCATAAGCTCTGTGGCCTTCTAGTCTGATGTTGTTTAAGCAGGTGGACAGGAGTTACTGAGAGCAATGTACATAGTAAAAGTGATCTGCAGTATTTATCTGTTTCTATGATATTTTGTGATGAATATACTTGCTGGCTGTTCTCTCTTGGAAATGTTAAGGAAACCAGTGCGTGCAGCGCACTTATCGTAAGTGGTAATCATCTGGTGTCACAGGAGCAATTCATTCCGAGATTGTCCAAAATGACGTCATTTTACAAGTTACTACTAGTGTTAATGGATCTACCATGCAAGTATTTGGTGTTGCTGATGTATTAGGAAAAGTGTGATGGCGCAGTCTACACATGCGGAAGCCAAAACATCCTCATTTGTTCAGTTTTCCGGTTGTTGTCGTTGTGTATGCATTTTAGACTGAAAAAGCAGAAGTAGCAGGAGAAAAAACTTAGTGGTTTCGTTCTGTATATCAACTCAAGTTGATATTCATTGGCAGGGCACATCTCTGGTCCCTCCCTCGTGGTATGGTAACCTGGATTATAATTCGTCATAAGCACGGATATTTTTCCAATTTAGTTGCAGCAAAGCCAGACTAGCAGCTCGAACTTGGTTATATTCTGCTAATCCTATCAATCTGGAAAAATAGGATTGCCCAAGCGACATTTGCTTGCCTGCCAAATTGTGACTTGGTCGCCGGAAGTGACTCTACTAAATGGGAATGTGGCTGCGGCAGAACATGATTCATAGGCTTCTCGTTTAGCTATACTTAGAGTTTTATCGATTATTCGGTGATCAGTATTTTGTCCTCCGGAATCTCATCTAGGAATGTAACTACATTGGAAAACTTGCATTATCTTGCTAGGGGAACGATGTCGCTGTTCCTAGAACGAGTTTTCATTTGATTCCCAGATGTTTATCAATAGGATGGATAATTTTGGTAAAACAACATTCATAACTTCTGATGTATGCTCTAAACTGTTATTAACTATACATTATATTTTTTGAATTCCACGTTTGCTTTTCTTGCTTTAGGAATAATAGTAAGAATTTAAGAGTTTAATATAAGGTATCATCTCACCCACGAATTAAAACAACCCCATTAATGAATAATAGTAAGTCTATTATCATATAAAATTTGTGGTTTGTTACTTGAACAGTCTAAACTTATAAAATTTAATATTGATGACTTTTCGGGCAAATTTAGATATATATTTCAACACTCCTAGAATTATCCATATCAAACTTTTGAACCACATATATACTATAATTAAACAAATCTAATGGCCACTTCAACCTCAAGTTTCTCCAAAAAAAAAAATCAATGAAAAACATGGACAAATTTTAAACTATCTTATGACCACACATAATCATAAATGGACCACTATCCAAAAAAAAAAAAGAGGAATTATAGAAGGATGAAAGATAATCAAGGTAATTGGCAAGTAATCAATAAATTTCATATTGTTTAAAGGGCAAAAGCCACAAAAAAAAACCTTAAATTATGTTCATCGTGACACATTTCCCATAAATTTTTTTATGTTACACCAAAAATCTCAAACTTATACCTATGTGACACATTTACTCTCTTTCAAATTTCTATTAATGATAACTGTTAAAAATCTGCCTACATAAATGCTAAAAAGCATTTGACGAAAGGTAAATGTATCGCATAGGTACAAGTTTTAGGTTTTTTATCTCACAAGAAAAAAATTTAGGGTAAATGTGTGGGGTCTAGGGTTTTTTATATCACAAAAAAAAATTCAAGGTAAATATGTCACAAATGACATAATTTGAGGTTTTTTGTGGCTTTTTCTCTTGTTCAAATTTACATTCACAAAAATTGCTAAGTACTCTACAAATCTCTCCTCTTTCGTTTTATAGACAATGAAAATCATATTTGAAAAATTGATCAAAAATCTATAAATACCATTTATGATTTATTAAATTCGTTTTTGTTTAACTATTTCCCTTTAATGCAATAAATTCCATGTAAATGACTTCTTGCCATTGGCTTTCATGCAAAATTGTTTGACAGCTACATAGTATTATTTTTTTTGTCTGTCCTATATTTAGTTTTCCTCACTTTTTGACTTTTACTTTGCCTCTTGCAGAGTCCGAGAGTCGAACCCCGCATCTGTGATATTAGCATCCCAACCCTTTCATTCCCTCTACTAACAGGACCGCATGCTTATTGACAACAACATAGTATTGACTAAACATTGATTAATGGGCGATTAGACCGTGGGCCGTCCACCTGCTTCCCTGATCCCGCGTCCAGTCTTGAACGGAATTGTCTGAAGACTTGCATTTCGGACCCACGGTAGCGTCTAGCCTGTGGTGCTTCATTCCGAACATTTGCCAAATGATTTAGGATGTTTGAAATCTCTCTTCGTGCATTCTAGACCAATTTCACTCGCTTCAAATATTTACGGATCCAATTCATGTGGGAAAATTGTCCTAACAAGTTCTAAATGTATTGTACGACAACTAATTCAGTCCTAAATTTTTTCAATTTAGTTAATTTAGTCCTTATCTTTTTGACAATTTTCCACTGTTATCCCTTCAACCAATTTTGACCAAAAATTGCTAATTGGCGGTCCAGTCAATGCCAACTTTTCAATATGGCACAATCGGCACTAGCGTTGTCAATTTTTTGCAATTTTTTTTCTTTTCCTTTTCTTTCTTTCCTTTTTCTTTCCATTTCTTTTCCTTTTCGCCTATGGTCAGTCTCGGCATAACCAGCAACCGGCCACAGGCGAGGGCCGGGCTCGCCAATTTTGGGCAAAGGTGACCCTCCCCCATATCAAGCGAGTTCAATGCCGTTCTTTCACCGCAAGAAAGCCTCCAATTTGGCAACGGCTCGCACACCAAGTGAGGACGACGGGGGTGGCGATACGAAGGAGAGAAGCGAATTCCTAGAGGAAGCAAGATCAAAGAGGGAGTGAGAGGCCGAGGAAGTGGACGATTGTCGATAGATGCTGTTGGTTCGTGGGGTGCATATGCTCGATGTGGCAGTTCATGCTAATCCTGTTAAACACGATGCTTGCTTCGTTCCCTCAATACATGACAACGGCGATCATCGGTGTATTGCCGGACGGGCCCCGAGGTCACGGAAGGAGGGCTTGACGGCGAGGCATCCTGTGGTTTTGGTCACCATCACCCAAATCTAGGCAAGCGTGGCCCTCGCTAGTGGCCGATCATCAATCAGCGTCAAGACCTACCACTGGCGAAAGGAAAAGAAAAAGGAAAGAAGGAAAAAAAAAAAGAAAATATTTAATATTTGAAAAAATCATCCATGTCAGTGCGAACCATCGCCGATCATGCCGCATAGCAGGCTAGCGCTGACTAGATTACTACATTAGCAATTTCCAGCCTAAATTTTCCATAATAATTCAATTAGTAAATCATCAAAAGATTCAGAATTAAAATAACTAAATTAAAAAGTTTAAGATAAAATTTCCGTTATACCATAGGTTTAAGACTTTTTGGACTATTATCTCCAGTTCAACTCACTTTCAGAGCACAGACGAAAACCTTAATCTCTCTATCGCCAACACTCTCTCTCCCAAAAAGCCCTCCCTTGAAGAAACTTCACCTGCAGGCTCTAAGCTTCAATTCTGAAGCTAACAGCCTGCTTTGCGCTACTTTTCTTTTCCAGGCTTTGATTTCCCTTTCTTTTCCTCAGAAGATCTAATCTGGTAGTCTCTTTTTCATCTTGTTTGGTGTCTTTTTTTTACTCATTGTTGCTGCTTTTCTTCGCTCATCATAGTGAATAAATCAGCTTGCCGCTGTAGACTTTGTGAGAGCGTCATCACCGGTCCAGCCAGCTGAGACATCTGAAAATTCCTACATTAATTAATTGTATGTATAGGAAATGTATGCAATAAATGTCACATGTGGAAATTCAAGTCAGATTCTAACTCTAACGTGGTAATAGCAGAAGGCTCGAATTATATTTTCTGTGTCCGTAGTTTTCCGAAAGTGACTCCATTAAGGTTAAATTAATGATTTTTTTTTTTGGGATTTGTTATCTAGAGTGGCAATGAAGCATGTAACGCCACATTGATTGTTAACGGAGACTGATACGCTTTGAGTTTACGTATCAAATGAGCGGTAGGTTGGAAAATTACTGAGCTGAGTCCATCCTAGCGTCCCATAATTTTTGCTGACATCTTAATGGGTTCAAAATGTTTTTTTTTGTCTTATCAATGTTTAAATCGAACGTTGATTTGCTTGTTTACATACTGATTTACTAAATATCTTGGCAAGTCATCAAAATATTTACTTTGAAGCCGTAGAGTTAAGCCAAATGCCACCCTCTAATTCGTACCCCTCTCTTATCCACCACCAAGTATTTTTAACCCAAGTCATCGTTACTTTCAACCCATGCTTATTTGATCTTATCCTTTTGTAACTCATAAAATTCTTCCAGATATGTTCCTCTCTTGATCGCAAGAAGCCACTTCAAGCATCCAAGTTCTAAATGCAAAGCTTCAACTCATTCTTGGAGAGAGAGAGAGAGCGAGAGCTTTTCATGTCACTTTCCCATCTCTTTCAGTTTCCACTCCTTTGAAGCAAAGACGAACGTTCAAGTATTTACAAGGTAAATTTTTCGGCCTCCTCTTCATCTTATGAAATTGGTTTTGTTGTTTAAAATGTTGGGAGTTATTGATTTATGTTTTCGATTATCTTGCTATGAAATGCCGGACTTCATTGCGTATTTTTTTTTTTCAAATGTACAAGATTCAGATGAGGAAATTAAAAATATTAAGAGCTCAATCAATCAAAGTAAAACGCTAACGACTCAATTGGCCAATGATTAAAATGCTTAATCTGACCAAGCTAAACTATTAAATACTCAATTGGCAAACAGCCAAAATGGTTAAAGAACGATTCTTCTCTTGTCCCCTGAATCTACCATCATGACTTCTATTCTTTTTTTCCCCTTTTGCTTCATGTAAGCAACATTGTTAGACTCCAGTGTGGCAATTACAAGGCCATTTTCTTGCAAATTCTTACTTTTATTTTCGATTTTCGCTCCTTTATTTTTTAGGGGGGAAAAATCTCTTGAAACTAATTAAGAAAAACCTCATACATAATTTTTACATATAAATAATCATGTACTTTGGTATAAGTAACAAATACATACCTTTCAAGTGATTCGTGTTAAATGACAGTGAAATTGTGAAGGTTTCGAAATTATAAAAAGATAAAAATTAAATAAAGATACAAAGAAACTAGATTTCACCCCCAAATAAATCTGTGTGGGCATGTTTTTTCAAGTAGATTGATTGGGATATAATCGTAAGGCGATCATGGGGAAACACGATTTGAAGCGAATCGAGAATGGAACGGACGCTTCGTATCGAACGAAAACGTGGTATCGAGAGATTCGAACCATCTGCGCAGACAGACCGAGTTAGATGCATTCCGAGAAATTCAATTTCTTGTTAGGCAATAATCATCTTTTTCTAGGACAGAATGATACCATATTTATGGACCAATTCTGCAAGTTTCTTTATGCACGTTTTTCTTCTTTTTACAGTATCGAACAGTACATGAACAGTATTTTTTCCAAAAATTGAGCGTAATGTTTAGGACCGAATTGACCGGACAGAAGAAGTTCATGACTGGATCGGCACGATTGCAATAACTTTTTCCTATGGTTTTCCCCGTCTGTGCGGATCGAGCTCGATCGGATCCGTCAACATCCAACCGGCCCAAAACCTGGGCGATTCCCTGCAGAATCCAATGGAATCGCCCCGCCCCACAATCAAAAGCATTGAAGACGAGTGAGGAGGAAGCTTAACACAAGAGTTTCCCTGACGCCCCCAAAAGAGAACACTTTTGGGGCTCCTTCCTCTTGCATGTTAGCCAGGGAAGGCATCAGAAGGAATCGCTCCGGATCCAAAACGCACCGCTTTTGGGCAATCGCCATCGGCAGCAAGCATCTTCCTCGCGCGCGGGCCCCCCGAGAGAAAAGGAAAAAAAGAAAAGTGAAAAAGAAGAAAAAAGGTTGGGACATAAATTCCCCGAAAATCCCCACGGCCCGCCACGTGTCACCGGAAAGAGCATGTGGAGAAAAACTCGCTAAAAGCTCCGCCCGTCCGTTCCATCGTCGCTTCGCTTTCTTTCCCTCTTCCTTCGTGGGAGCAAAAACGCCGATCAGCTTCTGTACTGCGACGGCGGCGGAGCATCTCCGAAGTGCCCGTCGGAACGGCGCGGCTCGCTCTCTTGCAATTCGGGATCGCGGCCATCTCCCCGCCGGGGCGTCGGTTCGGGTCGGGTTCGGATCTTTCTGGGCTTTCCGGAGCTAGGGGGCGGAGGGAGAGGGGGGAGAGGGGGAGATGACGACGCTGCAGAAGTTCAAGCTGCTGGCGACGCAGTGCGCCGTCGTCGGGAGCCCGTCGCGCAGCCCCACCACGAGCCCGGTCGTCCACCTCCGCCGCCGCCGGACCCTCCGCATGCTCCTCAACCGGGCGGATCGCCGCCGGTTCCCCCGCCGCGAGGGCTCCCCGGAGCAGGACCCCGGCCGCCAGAGCCCCCCGGAGAACCCCGCCAGGTTCAGGGCCCGGCACAAGCTGCGGGACCTCTTCGTGTCGTCGTCCCCGCCGCCGCCGCCGCCGCTCCCGCCGATCGACGGCGCCGCGAGGCCCGAGAGGAGGCTCGAAGCCCGCGAGCGGTTGCTAGCCGAAGCGGGGACCGGGACGGACGTCGGCGGCGGCGGCGGGGCTCGGCGCGGCGGCGTGGGCGGCTCAATCAGGCCGTTGTCGGCGGCTTTCAGGTACAGATTGCTCAGGAGACCTTGGCGGCCGGTGCTGGTAGCGATTCCCGAGTAGCAGCAATGTGATGTCAAAATTCAAAATTTTTCTCTCGATAAATAATATTAAAATTTAATTTTACGAAGTATATTTTTGCTCCATTGTATTATCCTCTGCCTTTCCTTCATACATCTATGGTTATGGGCATTGGGCACCATGTGTGAGCTTAGAAGAAAAGCTAGGGCGCAGCTCCGGCGGCGCAACCCGGTAGGAAACCGCCGTCGAGACGCCGGAGGGGAGCGTGACGTTCACGAGCGCAGATAGCGCGCGGCGGCGCCAACGGAACGGGGAAAAAACCGCAATCGGCGCATTGAATTTGCTAACGGAAAGCAAAGTTAGGGACAGCTTTTGGTCAACTCCGACACTGTTCTTGCTTGTTGTTGTTCTTGAGTGGGTGGGGACAGGGGAAGAAGGGGAGTGGGGGGTCCTCTTTGAAGGCGCCCCATGGATCGTGCAAGACAAAAAGTCCAAGACTGGGACGGGGGGTTAGGATGATGATGGCTCCTTCATAAGCAAATGTCTTGCCGACGAAGATGACTACTGTCTCCTCGCCCTCATCTTGCAGCCCGCCATGCGTGACTGGGTTTTGATTAATTTGAGACTGCTTGGCTACTTTCGTGTCTCCTCCACTGGATGCGCGGAATGATGTGGGTTTTGCTTAGCACTTAGGAGGGGACGACCCAGTTGCGAAATTGGGGGAGGCGAAGTTGTTTGCTTCAATGGGGGTTGTGCTGCGAAATTGTCATTCTGGTTTGCAAATTAGCCTGAGAAGCTTCAATGCCGGCGGTCGAGCTCTGTGAATTGTGGTCGAATGTTCTCGAATGGGGGCCGGTCGAGTCAATGGAGGGACCAGCCGGGTTTTTGGACGGGGTCGAATTGACTCGAGAGGAGGGAGCAAAATCTTGCGACGGGTGAACTTAGCTTGTGCATTTTGAATCGGTGCAGAGGGAAGAGATGCAGGGGTCACATGAGAAAGATCTGTTGTGTAATGTGCTCTGCGGTTTGGTCCAGTCGTTCCAGGCATGATTAGTCGGGAAGCAAAGTGGGCATCATGGCCCTGGATGTGCGGCGATTTAGGCAATGATTCTTGATCAAGGCATGGGACTGCGGTTGGTGACCACGCTTTCTTGAGACTTTGGAGTTGGGGGGTCAGTGTTCCTCGGAATGATTATCGCATGAGTGGTGCAAATTTCAGTGTTTTCGAGCATGCTTCTTCTTGTGCCAACAACGTGCGAGAGAGGCTCTCATGGCTGATTCATGACTGAGAAGAGTGGATGAGATGGGAGGAGGACTAGTGAGAAAGCCCAGTCGAGTCGTGTCGGGTTGAGGATTGAGCATTAGGCCGTCTGCAGATGTGGATTTCCGGTTTCCTCGGTCCGCTTTCTTTGCCTCTCCAAGGTTGAGGGTCGACACAGGTCGACTGTTGGGGCACTCGAGAGTCGTTCGCAAGGACGCTTCTCCGTTCCTCCTCGCTCCATTGGGGTGTTTCCGAGATCCTGGATTACCGATCCGGTTGCAAAAGAGTCAAGGGACGGATTAGGGTGTGTTTGTTTGAGTGAAAGAATTTTTCATGAATTAATTTTCCGAGACTTTCTCGCATTTGGTTCGTTGAAAATGATCAGTTAACGAAAAATCATTTACGGTTAAAAAAATATGCATACTTCATCGTTAGAAAGAATGAATTGCCTAACTTGAAAATGGGAAAAAAATTCTTGAAAAGTGATTTTCCATTTTCTTTTGTCATGAGTTATCTTCGAAACAAACACATCCTTGAATACAGAAAAATATTCCAATTCAATCAAGTCCAATTCGGTCCAGCTCTAGTTGGTTTACTAGGGTCTAGGTCCGGGATAATGACTACAAAATAAGCCTATGTTTAGAGTTGTCGAATGTGTGGGTGAAGTCGGGTTTGGATGGATTAGAAATGGGTTTAGCACAAATTGACCCGTTTCACCCGTGTTGACCCATTTTCATAGTCTATAAGTCTAATAATTCATGTCCTACCCGATTTATATATTTCATTCTACTCAATTATCCGTGTTTTAAAGGCATTAATTAAACCTACATTTTTTCCTTTTTATAATTTTGCCATTTTGAGGAACACCAGCCACACTCTTTTCCACTTGCTCTCGGACTCTCACTATTTTATTGGGCCACGTGGTCACACATTGCAAGGAAAGTAGCCGTTTCTTTTGCGTGTGGTGGGGGGAACACATCTTTTGGATTATCAGTTTCTTTTGCTCTTCCACTACCAAAATTAGAAATTTAAAAAAAAAAAAGAGAAAATCATTCAATCAGTTGTAAAATTATTATACTGATATTAATATAATCCTAAACTTTACAATTTGACAATTTAATTGTAAATTTTTATGCAAAATTCCGATGTGGATTGAATTACCACATCAGTAATTTCCAACGAAAATCGATCGAAAGGATTAAATTTAAATTTCGCATGAAATTTTAGGACTGAATTAGTAAAATTTTATGACTGAATTGACGTCCGCATAATAAATTTAACACTGATTAGATAAATATTTTAAAAAAAAAACTTAGAAAAGGAAAGGATACCATGAAAAACTTGAAACCGGTACACCTATAACAAGTTTACTCTAAACTAATATTTTAACCTCCAAAAACCCCGAACTAGTATACTTATAACAAATTTACCCTCTTTTAAATTGGATTAATATCACGAAAAACTACAAATTAGCAAGTATGTAACAAACGTAGGGATAAAACCCCAAACTAGTACACCCGTTAATAAACATGTTAAGATGGGTCATAAACCCATTTCTCAACCCATATATTAGAAAATGGATGATAAATGGGTTAGTTATATTTAGTAAATTGGTGTTAAATGGATCGTAAATGAGTCATAAATGGGTTTACAACTTATTTAAACTCAACTCATTTCTCTCATCATCACTCAATCTCGTGCTATCAGTTTAGGCATGAGTTGTCCTAGATTTAGTTAAATATAAAAATGTTTTAGCAATATGAGTCGGGTCGGTATGAGTTGAAAAAATTGCATTGCACATAAATAGGTCATAAACGAGTTGATGGGTCAATTTGGATTGGACCATTTGTAACCCGACCCACTCATTTGACAGGTCTACCCGTCAACTGTCACATGTGATCCAGCTCAGAAATTTAACGGTAAAATTTAATGGAAACTAACGGAGGATAAATTTATCATAGGTGTACCAATGTGGGGTTTTTCGTGGTATTAATCCAAAATAAAAATCATGAGAAGAACAGTCACTCCGGTTTTGTTTATTTGTTGTCAATTCCTTTTATTCTTTTCTCTTCCATCTCCACACCAAAAGCTAGAGATGGAAAAAACATAAAATTTAAAAAAAAAAAAAGAGAGAAGGAAAACAAAAGAACGACAGTCTCTCGAATCGGATGGTTTTTTGTATGGACTTGAGAAATGAAGAGGAATCATCGCTCTCTTCCCTCTGACTCTGGCTTTTGTTTTTGGTTGTTCCTTTGGTTTCAGCTTAGACAGAAGATCTGGTAGAAAGGTGGCGCGTCCCTGCCTTCAACGGACAAGGGTCGCATCGCCCTCGCCATCGCCGCCTGTGCCATCGATGGAAGAGGGTTGCCCCACCCGTACCGCACACGTGAGGCCCCGGCTCTTGGGCCGGCATGTACAGGGTCACGCAAACTAGATCCGGGACGCTCGCTCTCTTCATTGTCGACGACAATGCGAGGTAGATCTGTTTGCACAATCATCACCGGCGCCACCATCGACTTTGGCCGGCGAAGTTTGTCGTTTCACTCTTCACATTTGCAATTTTATGCTTTTTTTTTTAAAGAAATTTTCAGACTCCAAAAGCTCTAGAAGTTGGTCTTATGTTGACCACAGCAATTGGCCACGTGGCCATTCGAGGAAAAAGTGTCCAAAAAATCTTATATTTATTACACTTTTATCAATCCGGGCTTAAAATTTTTAATTTTATCAATTGAGTTCTAAATATTTTCACGTTTTATCAATTGAATCCATCTGTCAATTTTAATCGGAAATCATTGATGTGGATACCAGTAAAGCCACACAAAACGACTAGCGCTAACGTAGATTAAAAGAAATGAAATTTTTAAAAATTTTTATTTTTTTCTATTTCTTTCTTTCTTTTCCTTTTTTTTTTCTATCAATCTGGTGAGGATCGCTGACCGACCCTCACCAACCACAGGCAAGAGCCTACGAGAATCACCAACCCATGGGCGAAGGCTGCAACCGGTGAGGGCCTCAGGGCCCTCACTTAGTGGCTGACAAGGGTCGGCCGGGCCTTGTCGAGCTTGGAAGAAGAAAAAGAAAAAGAAAGAAAGTAAAAAAAAAAAAGGAAAGAAAAAATAACTTGTGAAAATTGAATAACATTAAAATATTATTAGAATTATCCACATCACCGTCAGCTATATCACGTAGAATGTCCGATATCCACTTCAGCGATTTTTAACTATATTGGCCGAATTGACTTAATTGATAAAATGTGAAAAATTTTAAATCTCAATTGATATAATTAAAAGATTTAAAATCAAATTGATAAAAACTAATATATTTAAAATTTTTTGAACAATTTTCCCAGCCTTTTGAAGTGGAGGGTGTCTATAAGAGAGCATGAGAGTAGAGTTCCCCTAGCGCTGCTTTTTTATTAACTAAATTGAAAGTGGGTTCTTTCTAGACCCACTAAACCCCATCATTAATTGAACTTTTTCTTTGTTAGACCCATTTCAACCTATTTTTTAAATTTCAGTTAATCTATATATTACTCAACCCATTAAATATAAATTAATATATAAATCTGTGATCGATTTTATCATGCCTACCTTTATTATAGGCCCATTTGGGTAAATGGGCTTATGTTAGGGGAGTCAAGTTCTCCCTGATTTGCATTTTCCCTCCCCTCTCTAGGGTTTTCTCCTCTCCCTCGTATCTTCACACAACCTTCTTCTTCAATCTTCATGGAGAGGTCCCAAATCTTCACACAACCTTCTTCTTCAATCTCCATGGAGAGGTCCCGTCTTTTTCTTTGGCTGATTTGGTTCTTTGTTATCTTTTCCTTGCTTTCCTTCCGTTTTGAGGAGTTTTTACATTCTAATCTAGTTTTTGCATATATGATTTTGAGGTTTCGTTTTCCTCGGGTTTCGTTGGTTTATAGGTCCAGTTTCGAAGGAGATCAGAAAAGTTTCGTAAAGGTCTCGCTCTCATAATTGTTAGATCTGTGCGTGTTTAACCTTGTTGCTCTGCGCGGCGATGGTGTCGGGACGCTAAACCTAGACACACACACCACCGAAAGGCAAAACGGTAGCAACGGATGAAGATCTTGCTTGTGCTCATTACTAAAGATGAATTTGATGATCAACCACCGACTTTGATTGGAAGAAGTCCCAGATTTGCTCTTTGAGCATGTGACTCATAACCTTATTTTGATGATTCGTCTTCTTACCCATAACTTATTTTGTTGCATTGGTTTATGTAAACTTGTTTTGTTGTCTTGGTTTGCAGTTGAATTGCGTATCTCTATTGTACATCTGTGGGAATGAACAAAATATTTCTTTTGACAAAAAAAAAGTTCTCCCTAATTTCTCTTGAAGTAAGGGTAGCCATAACATATTATGGCCGAGTGAAAAGAATTTATGCGAGCGGCTATATGCATCATATATCTCAAAAAGTTGGTAGTTATAATCCTCATATAAAAAGCAAAAGAAATTGCTCATGTAAAATATGCTTCACCGGTATACACTATTTTTTAAAAAATGATACTACAAGTGTCATAACTTTTATATGACGCTTGCTTTAGTGCTAAAACTTTTTAAGCGATCACTTGAGTGTCGTTCCGGCGATTTTTCCTACGTGACTTTTTAAATTAAATTTGGACTTCGACGTGGCTTTTTAAAATGAAATTGAAGTCTAACACAGAAAATTCTTCATCCGATGTGACATAAGTAACCAAAACGACGATATTTAATCTAAAGCCCGGGGGGGGGGGAACTCTCTCTCACTCATATTATATTCATCATCTACACTCATTACTTCAATCTTTGACCATGGCGATGCGTTCGCATCAATTGTTGCACTTCCCATGGCTGTTACTAAAGCCCTAATTTTATTCATATCATATTTTAATATATTTTTAATTTCTTATCTATTAAACTTTTATTGGGTTGATATCACAAAAAAAATTCAAACCGGTACAATTATGATAAATTTATCCCGAACTATCTTAAACCGGTACAATTGTGATAAATTTATCTTAAATTAATTTTTTAATCATTAAAAACTCCAAATCAGTATATTTTGTGGTCAATGTAGTGCTAAAATGACAAGCTTTTGGAGAAAAGAAGGTGGTGATGCAGGTCGGTCGCGTGGGTACCACTTACGGAGGGCTTGAAGTGCTGAAGCAAATGCCAATGATGCCATTTGTTAATAATGGTTCCTTTGCCACGAATCTAAGGGCCAAGCCTGCAATCATGCTATATTGACCTTCCTCTTAGGCTTTACCGGCACAAATCGTGAACCGCTTCCCCTGTTTCCGCTCTCCATTGCGAATTTGCTGTAGTGATTTTGTCTCGATTTGAGAATTGTGGGCTAGGGTTCCTTGAGAATGCACTGAATTTTACCCCTACTCATTAATTTGGGGCGAATGGATTTCTAAATGATGTCCGTAAAGAGGCTCACTTGCTCACTTTATCTCGCCGACCAGCCTCGTCGGACGTCATGCAATAAATTAACAGCGCGTCGGATCTTTCGGCCATTCAAATCACCGATGACACTGGAGCGATTCGATTTTATTTTTACTCAACCGGCACTGAAGTAAGCGATTGCACGAAAATTACGGCACTTACGACATCCTTCTCTTTTTTTTTTCCGTTGTTCCATCATAGATAAACCCTAATCACTCGGCCCTTGTGTTTGATCATCCCAGCCATTTCCCAATTTAGATGCAAGCGAAGTGGGACCAAATTCCACTAAGCACCAATTTGACCAAGCGGTGAGGCCCTGGCCCTCTTTCTCGATGGGGTTGGACGTGGTGCCCTTTTTGCGCTTCAAGATAAGAGGCTCTCGATTTAAATTTTTTTTTCCCCATCTCGGCTTTTCGAAAAAAGGAGAAGATACTTCTCAATTATGGAGGGGTTAGTGTGCTTTCCCTTTCTTTCCTTCTCTTTTGTTTTTTTTCCCTCCCCTTCGTGCCCGTGGACCTTCCGGGCTCCACTCCCAATTTCTCGCGTATCTTTAGACCTGTCAAATGGGTGGGTCGGGTTGAGTTTGGGTCGGGTCATAAATGGTCCGACCCAAATTGACTCATTAACCTGTTTATGACCCATTTATGCGCAATGCAATTTTGTTGACCCATACCCGACCCGACCCATACCCGATCCATACCCGATTAGACCCATATTGCTAAAATACTTTCATATTTAATTAAATATAGGAAAATTCATACCCAAGCTGAAATGAGAGTGCAGAATGAGTGAGTGCAAGATTGAGTGAGGGTGAGAGAAATGCGTTGAGTTTAAATCAGTTGTAAACTCATTTATGACCCATTTGCGACCCATTCATGATCCATTTAACACTAATATAAGACTTCTACCCATTTATGACCCATTTATTAAATATAACTAACCCATTTACGACCCATTTACTAATAAATGGATTTATGACCTATTTTGACAGGTCTACGTATCTTTACCATCTGCTCCCCTAGAAGGTCTATATCTCGATAATTCAAAATTTGGATAATGACCAAGGCAAAGGCCCTTTTGAGGACTCACTTGGAATGCGACGGAAGGAGCTAGTGCGCTTCTCTTTCTTTCTCTCTTTTTGTGTGCGCGCTTTTTCTCTCGTGGGACGGGCTCCCTGGTCCTGAACACTCACAGTGACTTTTCACTCCCCCATGTGGACTGCAGCTTTGGCCATGACGCCTGCAAATGCCGTGCTCTTGCCAGTGTCGCGGCCCCTGGCATTGCGCCTATCGTTTGGACTTTGGAGGATGCATCCCATGGATGGACGATACCAAAACCCGTCGGAATTATGTTTTTTCTTGACCGTGATTGTTGTGAACACATGATATGTGTATGTATGAATACCGATTTATTCATTTCGATCCGTTTTCTCTAATTGTAAATGGTGTGAATCTTGTGGCCAAGCCTTATCACGAGGCATTAGCTTAGACGGTGGAAGGATTTGCTCCTATCCACGGTCATAGATTCACGTCTTGTTGCTTCGGGTGTAAAATCTTTAAGTGCTCCAGGCAGATGAAGGAAAGTGCATCCTTAAAGTCGCATAGGGAGACGGGCTGGTTGAGGTGCACGAAAACTGATCGAGACACCGCTTGATCGCTGTACGATAAAAAAAATAAGTAGTGTACAACTTTTAATAACTCCGACAAATGACTGAACGATAGGCGGTTATGTAGGAGAAATATGAATTCGTCACCAACGTAGTGTTACAATTAACGAAAAAGTTAACAATTTCTAAAATTCTTTCCAATCAGGTTTTTTTGGTTTTTTACTTAATCTAGTGGTACTTATTAGAGCTTAAGTCATGTTATAAATGCAACATATTGAGAATCATCATTCACATAAAACTTGATGACATAATATATGAATGGCCATAATACATTCTTCTATCCCTTTTCAGTAAGTGATACGAGAGTTTACCGGAATATATACCGGCCGAAGATTCAAGAGTTGCCAAAGCCGCAAAGCGAGACACGGATGGCTTCAAGACACGGCGAACCAAAAAAGGGGATCCCGATCCACCGGACCGCGGAGCTAGACCGACATTTCACCCCGGCCGCCTCGCTTCCCTTCGATCCGAGATCTCGTCCCTCGGCTCGGGCACTAACCGCGCGCGCGGCCGCATCGAACTCGCTCGCGCCCACCCGCCCTCGCGCAAGCGCCGCTGTCTTTCGCCTTCGATTCGAAACCCGAAATTTGCACTGAAACGAAGCCAATCACACCAGCCTTCCTCCCCCCCGGCAAAGTCCCCAATCTTTCCGTGGGAAGCCCTCCCTTTTTCCATTGCTTTCCCCCCCACCAGCAGTATTAGCCGTGACGTGCCTCGGCATGTCGAGACAAAGAGAAAGCGAATGCGCAAGCACGTCTTTTCTTTACATAAAGCGGACGTTTAACTACCGAGAAGCACTCTTTTGACAATCGCGTCCCCTCTGCCCAATCCCCTTCGCTTCGTCTTGGTCTCCCGAGAACGATGATGATGGCCATACGTCTCCGTTGTTGAAAACGGACGGGGGTAGGGGGAGCGGATCACGCGCGCGCGGGGCCGGCCAACAACGAGTGCTCTCGTCGTTTCTTTCTTTCGTCCTTTCGAATATACCTAACTTGCGCAGGTGACGCTAAGATCCATCCATAAAATTGATGTGTGCGGCGGATCCCGAATCTGCTCGGCCGAAAAATTACCGTTTTTACTTGCGATGTAACCAAATGTGACCGAAACAAAATTCATTCCCCCCCCCCCTTTTTTTCTTTTTCCGGTTAATGGGCATCGATCGGAATTCGTGGTGATGAGGAGGATACGGACGGTGGGGTGGTGTCTATATAACCAGTAATGTACACGAGTTCACCGGAAAATTGGTCGATTGCATAATAATAATAGTAATAATAATAAATTTAAGGAATAAAAGGTTAAATGCATGGCAATTGAAATCACAAATCGGTGTGTAACTTTCAAATCTACCGAAAGGGTTGAGATATATTTAATTAAACTTAAGTAAAAGTTAGATATATAGTCCCCCGGATATTTTGTTCCCATGTCAAATCCCTTTGGTTTGTTTCGTGGAAACTAAATGATTAAAAATATATATATTTTTTAAATACGATTGCTTGAAATAATTAGTCAATAAAAGATTTTTTCGTTATAGATAAGATTTTATTTCGACAACAGAAAAGATAAATACTTATTTTAAAAACATGATACTTTTTCGTGAAATAAATAAATACGTCAATTTATCAATATACCTAGTCTTTTTTTTTGGATTAATATCACCAAAAATCTCAAACTGGTACGCATGTGACAATTTTACCCCGAACTTTTTTTTTTACCACCAAAAATCCCAAATTAGTACACTTGTGACAATTTTACCTCGAACGTGTCACAAAAAACCCCAAATCAATACACTTGTAACAACTTTACCCTAAACATATTACAAAAAATTTCAAACTGATACACATGTGATAATTTTACCATAAACTAAAATTCTAATATTATTTTTTATTTTTTCAAATTTTTATTAATTTTTTCTTTTTTTTTTCATCATAGGTCAGCCTCGCCGATTGCTAGCGAAGCTCAACCTCGCCGAGGCAGGCGAGGGCCGCCCTCGCTCGATGCAGGCGAGGGCTATCCTCGCCTGGCCTTGGCGAGGGCGACCCTCGCCTAACTTAGGTGAGGGTTGCTCTAGCTAGATTTGGCAAGGGTAACCTTCACCTGAGTCAGGCGAGGGCTAACCTCGCCTGGGTGGGAGAGAACAGCCTTTGCCCGACACCAGCGAGGCCCACCCTCGCTAGATCTGATGAGGGCAGCCCTCGCTTGAGTCGAGCAAGGGCGGCCCTTGTCGGCTTTCGCCTTTGGCTGGTCGCTGGTCCGACGACCGGTCAGAGGTTGAAGATGAAGAAAAAAAAAAGAAAATAAAAGAATAAATAAAAAAATTTGAAAAAATAAAAAATAATATTAAAAAATTATTAGTTCAAGGTAAAATTGTCACATGTGTATCAGTTTAAGGTTTTTCGTAATCAAAAAAATAGTTTATGGTAAATTTGTCACGGATTTATCAGTTTGGAGTAAAATTGTCACAGGTGTATTAATTTAGGGTTTTTGGTAGTAAAAAATGTTTTGGGTAAAATTATCACAGATGTACTAATTTGGAGTTTTTGATGATAAAAAAAAGTTCGGGATAAAATTGTCATATGCCTACTAATTTGAGGTTTTTGATGTTATTAACTTTTTTTTTTCGGGGGAGATGTTAAATTGGAATATACTGGAACCTGAAATCCGCCGTCACGCGCCCACTCCAAAACACCTCTCTCTCTCTCTCTCTCTCTCTCTCCTAACGTTCGACAAAACCTTCGCACTTCGTCGGCCCTCCGTACTTGACCTCACGCGCCGCCCCTCTCCTCCGCCGCCGCCGTCCCCGGAGAAACGGGAAAGTTCAACCGAAAGGTTTCGACCCCGACGCGCCGCCCGTCCCCGCCCCGACGCGCCGCCGGCGTCCTATCCACGCGCCGCCTCCTCGCGCTCTCCGCCGATCTAGCTGAGAGATTCTCCTCTCGAGATCTGCTGCAGAGGGCGTCTCCTTGGGGTTGCATGAATCGGTCGCCTTCTCTGATGAGAAGGAGATGGGCGGGGTCACGTCGTCCATTGCAGCCAAGTTCGCCTTCTTCCCCCCGCAGCCGCCGTCCTACACCGTCGTCGCCGCCGAGGAGGACGACGGCCGGCGGGGGACGCTGCGGATACCGGAGCTGGCCGTCGGGGACGCCACCGCCGCCTTCGACGTGATGAGGCTGAGGACGCGGCGGGGGAACGAGATCGTGGCCGTGCACGTGGCGCACCCCAGGGCTTCCTCCACCGTGCTGTACTCCCACGGGAATGCTGCGGATTTGGGGCAAATGATGGAGCTTTTCGTCGAACTGAGTAAGCGCTTGAGGGTCAATATCATGGGGTGAGTTCAAGTTGGACGGGATTCAGTTCTCTGTAGAGAATTTGGAGCGTTCGGAGCTCACTCACTGATCTTTGCTTAGCTTGATGCTTAGCTCATAGAAGAAGCTGTGTGGTTTTGTCACTTCTTGTTGTTAGAATTTGCTATTTTCCCTGCTGATCAAGTTAATTTAATGGCCTTTCCAATTAACCTTGTTTGATTTTTGAATTCATTCTGAATTCTGAATTATAAAGACCAAGGTTCCCAGTTTTTTTTGTTTTTGCGGTGCACTGGATCTTTTGGTTCTTAATGTGATGAAAAACCAATGGCAAACTTCCTATTGTGGGGTCATTTGTTGGTGTAGCTGTTTGCTTCTTGAACTAGTGCTCCAGTAAGTTTCTGTAAGGAAAGTCTCTTTGCATTATCTTTTCCCCTGAGGCACAAGAAAACCAATTTTGGGTTTGGGTATTACTGTGGAGAACGTTATTCCTAAACTGAAGATGGAGGGCTGGATGGATTGGAGGATGCTGATTCTCTCCTGCCTGACCCACGTGAATGATCTGAGGGATTGCTCCAATATTGATGTCCCCAGATCATTGGGAGGGGAAAATCTAATTTGTGACCCTTATTCATTGTGGCGTGTTGGCGTGGTGTCATCCATCATAACAAGTGAGGGCATTTGATTGGATGGCTAGCATCACGTCAGCATGCCACACAGTCTTAGTATCACATCCTAGTCTTTCTCCGTTGAGACCATACTCAATAAGGATAGTATTTCTTCCTTAATTAGTGACACCACAGGATAAATTAAAAACTCCTTTACTTATGTACTGGTCTTTGCTCTCAATGTATTATCCACTGTGATCAGCCAATGATAGATATAAAGGGTTGCTCACTGTTCCTCTGTTGCACGTTTCAGGTACGATTATTCTGGTTATGGGCAATCTACCGGAAAGGTTGGTGCGTGGTCTCTTTGTAGCTTTAAGTAATTACAGAAGAGTATTTTGTTTTAGTAATTCTTCAATTTCTACTTATTCAAGAAACTTATGCTTGAGCTTCCTGCACGACTCCTTTAAGATCAGGTGTAGTCGCAATTCTGAATATACACTCTGTATTTCAAGTCATTTGGTGAGCTCCATGTTTCATAGTAACTGCCATAGCATCACCATGTTCCTCAAAAGTAACAAAAATGCTGTCAAACACAAACACTTGTAATATATTTAGCATTATCATTGAGACAGATATCCAAATATTACAAGATAAATGTAGAGTTTGGTTGCTGTATGACAAAAGATCTGTGGAAAGATTTACCTGCTAAACATCCATATTGTATTGATGACATTAGCTAACCTGGCATTTATTGATGGCACAAGATGGGATTATTGTGCTACAAAACAATTTTCATTAAATGCATAACAAATCTGCAGTTGTTTCATAGCAGCTCACAATGCATCCTACGCCCTCAATGAACACCCCCCCTTCCTAAAACCGAAATGATGCCTAAGCAAATGTTATCTCATTTGGTAGGATCGAGTATATTAATCTTTTTTCATCACTGCACCTGATTCCGAATCATGTTTAGTATAACAATGATGTGCTCCGTGTCTTTCCTTTTTATCTCCTTCAAAATTTGTTTTGGGTCTATCCGCAGTTGTTTTCACTTATGATGTCCAATTTTCATTTTGATAAACCTTAGTTATCTTGGCTACGCCCAACTTCGTTAAAATAGATTCGATTATATTTTCATCTCTTGTCAAGTGCCGACACATCCAAAGATGCATTGTCCTTTATAATGCTCATCTGTGCTTGTCTTAGTGTTTGACCATCTAATATTCCATAACATAAAGTGTCACTGATCTTATTACAGCCCTATAGAGTTTTCCCTTTAGTTTTGGTGAAATTCTGTGGTCGCACATGGGACCACATGAACAATCTAGCTTAAACTATGAGAGGAGAAGCTCCATCAACTTCCCAATCCTTTTTCAAAATGGTTCCAAGATATGAAAGAGTGCACTCTTCTATACTCCCTGATCTCCGATTCTAACCGTTATCTTGTTTGAACCTCTCCTTCCCCCTGACCAAAAATGATCCCAGCCAGCACGGCTGCCATAAGAGACCCATTCACGAAAAAAACTAGAGAGCAACAATTTTTTCTAACAAGAAAAACAGCAACTTTAGAAGGGAGGGAGAATGAACGAGATAGACCTTGGAATAGCTGGGTCCAAAATTGCAGACTACACTGTGATAAATCTCATAATCACTGTGACTTTTACTGCCTCATAGGTATAATTTGCATCTAAATTTTTCTTTTACTCTAAGTGCATTACTTTATCGATAATAATGTTCTGAGCTTACTGACAAAAAATTTTGAGCACATGCTACTCTAATTTTTGTAATGTGCTGTTAGTCATCACTTGTTTTGCAAAATAGAATCTCTCTCTGCAGAGAGTAAACGTGCTATTAGAGCAAGCAGATAATATTCTTCAAATATAGTTAACTCTGTTCCATGATTTACATAAAAAGCTATCAGGCCACAAAATAATGGAAGTCCAATTCCGTGTTTTTCCTTATCAGCCAACTGAATATAACACGTACGCCGACATCGATGCGGCATATAAGTGCCTTAAGGAACAGTATGGAGTTCAAGACGAAAAGTTAATCTTATATGGCCAGTCTGTTGGCAGCGGACCTACTGTCGACCTCGCATCACGTGTTCCAAATTTGAGGGGTGTTGTATTACATAGTCCTATTCTTTCAGGACTCAGAGTGTTGTACCCTGTCAAGAGGACGTACTGGTTTGATATCTACAAGGTAATGTTTCTATACTGATAGTTTTCAATTTGTTTTTCTTCCCCGATACAGGTTACTGAACTTTGTTTTTCACAGAATCTTGACAAAATAGGACTGGTGAATTGTCCGGTTTTTGTAATTCATGTAAGTCAACTTCCCTTTAAATACTGCAATCTTGTTGTCACCTCTCTCTCTCTCTCTCTCTCTCTCTCTCTCTCTCTCTGCATGCCTGTGGAGAGAAAAAGGTTTTGGTTTGTAAACAAGGAAAATGCAAACTTAGGAATAATTCAATATCTAAATTATAGTACAAAAACCAACTTTTTGATTATCATGAGTAAGAGATTACACCAACTGAATAATGATCCAGGGACAGATACCTGAATATTTGTTTGACATTACTTTTTATAAGTTATGACCACACAATTTTAGACACCTGAAATTTGGCCATTTAGAATTTGAAAGAGCCCAAATTCCAATAGAGAATGTATCCGAAGATCACAATTTAAACAAGTGTGGGCACTTGAAATTGGTTGAAGATCCTCTATCTATCATGTACCCATTCTAACAATTTTAACTGCTAATTACTTAATCATAAATGTCAAAAGATATATATTGTATTCACGTGGTAATAGTGTGGTAATGACAATAGGAACACCATACTGAGAGATGGATTTGAAATCAATCAATTAGAAACAAAATAAAAAAATGCTACCCACCATAGTATTTCTTCCAAGCTGAAAATAAGGTTGACAAAAATGTGTGTTTTTGTGTCATGTTTGTGTTGGTTATTTGTGTCATTTCATGTTGTTACGTAAATGTCCCAATTTGACTACAATGTGCTTTTCGAAGAAAATGGATTAAAACATGTGAACGTATCAATATTGAGTGAAGTCGTGTTGAGTTTGGATTTCTCTATAGTAAATATGTGTCATGTTCGATATGTTCTCATGTTGTTTCAGAAGTTGCCACTACTTAAAAGCTAAGGAATTAAAAGGGAATTTAAAAGAATCACTAAGTAACGTTCATTTGGGAAAACATTACTTTCTTTTCTTTTTCAATGTGTAACTCCTATGAAAATGTTAGCACTATCAAGTGATTATAAAATGCTTTGATGCAATGAGAACTTATCAATGACAATCTCCTTCTACAATGACATGAAAATCCCTATTTGATTAATGATATATCACTTGTCAGTAAAGTTAAATCTGATCGATATAACATCATTTAAGATGATTGCAAACAAATTACAACAAGGTAATTTGCTTTTATATTGTTGACACCACTGGTGAAAACTCCAGGCTCCGTCCCTGTGATTATCTTTAGTTTAATTCTTATAGGAACAACACTGTTTTCTCCACTCAGAAAAGATTGTTAAGCAAACTAAATTCTAGAGGAAAGAATCCACAAAAAATTCTTGAGATTTGGGAGAAACAGTTAGAAGTAACAACTTCACACTGGTAGTTTCTTTCCATCCCCTGACAAGCATTGCAATAATTCAACCTACGAACTGGTTGGGGGAACTCTTCAGCGTACTTTGTTTGGAATTTGTTCTTACTATTGCATGAAAAAATGGGAACTTTGCTTCGCGGGATTATAATTCTTGGGCCTTGTTACATGTGAAATGTTCTGGGTTGTTATTTCACTCTTTCTGGTTTTTCTTGTGTTTCTCTTTAGCCATGATGATGGTGTTGCTTCAAGCCACAACTCCGCCATGATTGGGGGCTATTTTTGAAGAGTAATTTTCTGACGATCTCTTTCTTCTTCTTCTTCTCCTTCAGGGAACTGCAGATGAAGTAGTTGACTGTTCGCACGGGAAACAGCTATCGGAGCTTTGTAAGATTAAGTATGAACCTCTGTGGATAAGTGGGGGTGGACATTGCAATCTCGAGCTTTACCCGGAATACATTAAGCATCTAAAAATGTTTGTACTGAGCTTGAACAAAGCAAAGGTCACGACAAGCAATACAAAGGAGAGCAATGGAGAGTCTGAAGCCCAAAAGAAATCATCAGATACTGGAGTTTCGGATACTTTTGAGTTGGCTCCAGATCTTCCTGAAGTTTCCAGGAACAGCTTAGATAGTCGGCTGGAGAAGTCTAAGAAATCAGTAAAGCCTGAACAATCTCGTATGAGCACTGATCGTCTTGACTGGTTTAGGAGAAAAAGGGGCTTAATTTGGTGAAAATACAGCCAGCCATTTAACTCCCACCAGAACAGGTTTTCGGTTTTCATATTTACTCACCCAAGAAGGTATATATTCTTTATTTGCTCTGTAACAGTGTATCAATCTTAGATGGAAACAAAACACTGAAGTGTGATTTGAGCTAAACTGTAATTTGTATGTGTGCATTGTAGAAGTTCAATTGAACATAATAAATCCTTTGTACTCCTGTGGAGGTAGTGCATAGTTGAAACTCAAAGGGAATGATTTCATAATTAGATGGATCATCTTCTTCTATATACACTTGCCCATCTTTGTTCTTGTTTGTTTAAATGCACTCCTGTCTCAGAATCTTATCAGTTAATGCAGATTTTGTGCAGAGCAACCACTCTGGGAGGTAAGTCTCTCTTTATCTACTTTTGAAGCAATACCTGTCCTTAGAGATCCCACCATGTTTACTTAACTTTTTGGGTCAGAATGGAAGGACGCACATACTTGACCATTGGCAATATCTCGATGAGGATAGGGTATTTTATGCATCTGTGATACGGGTGATGGAGCAATCTCTTTTCAATAAAATGATTCTGCATCCCCCACTTGTGCTTGGATTATGAGATAGTTTCTGGGTTAATTGGCTTGTCCAGCCATGTCTAATTAGATACATAAGGTTCTCTCTCCTTTGAGAAAATACAGGGAGGATCTATCTGAAATGCAACTGTGTTGACACCTAAATATTTGCCCGGAGGTCCTTTTCATTTTTTTTTTTCAAAAAAAAGTTGGAATTTATTTTCCTTTAAAAAAATATTTTATTCATTACCTGTTGCATTCTTGCATTTTGCATTACTAGGGTTTTTAGTAAAAGTTTCAAAATTTTGGTTGGATGGTTTAAAATTTAATCCCAGCAAGAAAAGGAAAAGCAAAAAAGTAAATATTGTCTTTCATTTGGCACATCACATGTGCATTTTTGCATTTAGAGATTCTTTAGGTCATTTTTTAGATCCTTTTAATTGAGTGGAGTTGATATTGAGATTTGCTTGTTGGAGCTTTACAGTCAGGAGAGAATTTTTGATCAATTTGGTCTTTGGATAATGTTTATGCTAGTTCCACATGTGCATAGAATTAAATTCAGCATTTACATATGGCGTTACTATTTTCATTTCGCATTTAGCTCGGGTTTAAGCACTCATAATAGTTCATGCATATTGTCGTTCACGGGTCCTGCCCCAGGCCAAAATAAGAAGGCAATGCCGGCTATCTACTCTAAGTACTGTTTACTCTATGTTGTTTGAATTTGTCGCAACCCGCCAGATTTTCCAATGGGAAGGGGGAAGATGAAAATAGGTGTCGACAGAATTGGTTTAGCATGTATGCACTTTAGATTTGGGCATATTTATATATTGAGAATCACAACGAAGTTGAAAACACCAAAATTTGTAGAGGGGAAGTGGGAGTCGAGGCTCTCCCCATGTCATATTAGGCCAAACGTACGCCGCTTTGTCTTTTGAGTTATCACATATTCATGTATCAATAAATGATACACATTAATATGTACACAGAAGTACAAGTGCTTACATACTTCCTACATTGTGATCAATTCTTTGGGTCACACTACCAGTAAAATGAGTGCAACTCGTATTATTTTTCAAAACAAAATGACAGAAAAGGATAGAATGTAAGAAAGATGCGCATGGGAAGGTTTCAATATGTTCCATGCTTGAACAAGTCGTCTGTTTAAGATGGGAAAGAAACCTTTCTGGTTTTGGAATTTGGTAGATTCGCTCCTTTGGTTATTAGCATTTTGTCCTCGTTGTGATTCGCATTCGCGACGTTCATCTTTTTTGCTGAAAAGGGCAGGTAGGATTGTAAGCACCGGTTTCTGTGGAAGGTGGAAACTTTCTACAATCTGAACCGGTCCTTACTCAAGAGGGCATATACTCGAAACAGCTAATTCCTTGTCCTTTGAAGATATTCTGGCCCAGATTACTTCTGAGCCAGAGTACTTTTTGTCTGACATCGACCATTGTAGTTTTCTGAGTTGGTTAATTTTACTAGTAGTGAGATTCACAATGGGGTCTATTTAAGAAAACATCGACCCCGAGTGATGCGATTGGTTTTTCCCCCACCACCACAATGGTCGAACGAGTCTCCCTTCGTTCCATTTTGCCCCGTCCTAGGCCCGACTTCGGCCTTAGAAGGATTTACATACTCCGTCCTATCATTTATCAGCATGCTCGAGAGAACTCCCTCGAAGCAATCATGCCAGCGTAATCTCCGGAAGTCACCTCCTCGAGCACGGACCTATGTGCCTGGATGATCGTACCGCACGCATGCAAAATGACAGGATCACTGCATTCGATTGGATTAGCTTCGCGATCGAATGCTCAAAGAGTGGGAACAGTCAGAAAGAAAGGACGAAAAGGAGGACTTGGCACATAGCAATGGATGACGCTGGCCCCGGTCCTTTCGGTTGCGCTGTTTGGTTGAGAGTCGAGCAAACAAATTTGACTCCCTTTGATCACGTTAATGACAAATGGCGTGAGGACGGCGTTGAGCATTAGAAGCATTAGAAGCATTCCTTGACAGTCCAAGTGGGTGGCTCTTGCTGCGGAAGGTTTTCTTGGCCCCATTTTGCTTGTGACTGTTGATACGAAGAAGATGCTCGCTTCCATTGAAGACGGTACACGGCTTCGCCTCCCCGACACGGCTTAATCGGTTGAAGAATCAACTCAACTACCCCCGATTACCAATAGAAGACTCCCAACAAGGAGATCCATTTCTTTCCAAGTTAACCATTAAGTCTTCTCTCTCGAAAGTCGGTTGAGTCCTCCAAGGCTTAAGTCAACTGACAAACTCAGCAATGCTTAACCCTTATCTTCTCGTCGTTGCCGCCGCCTTCTTCTTCTTAACATTTCCTGCATCTTCTGCTCCCGTCGATCAGCAGTATGTCGACTGTGGGCGCCAGTTCAGCTGCGGGAACATCCAGAACGCGAGCTATCCTTTCTGGGGTAGTCCTCTGCCCTTCTACTGCGGGCTACCGGAATTCAAGCTCCTCTGCGAGGACGAAGTCACGACCATAGAAATCGCGTCGCAGAAGTATCGGGTCCTCGAGATCGACCACGACAATCACGTCCTGAAGCTCTCGAGATCGGATTTTTATGATAATATATGCCCCCCGAAGATCGTCAACGCCACCATGAATTACCTTTTCATATATACTAGCCAATTTGGTAACCTCACGCTGTTCTACAACTGCTCGTCCACGAACACATCTATTGCCTCCGGTAAATTCAGTTGTCATGGAAACGATGCATACAATGAGAGCAACTATTACACAATCGGTCCTGCTCTGAGTGGTGGAGGATTCGGTTCTTGCCATGCCAGTGTGACTATTCCGGTTCTTCCGACAGCATCAGAAATCCTGATGGAGAATAAGACATCCTCGCTTGGTGAAGTGATCAGAGAAGGATTCAAGGTCCAGTGGGTTGTGGATCACACGGCGTGCACTGAATGCCGGAGCTCCGGCGGACGATGTGGATACAACACGAGCTTTTTCCATCCCATCTGCTTCTGTCCCGATCGGCCTTATCTATTAAGATGTCCCTCTGGATCAGGTAACAGCTGCATTTCCTTGACGACATAAATCATCGTTGTCTGCGCTAAGACGCAGTTCAGACATGGTTTTTTCTGGGATGCGAAATGACAACTTCCCACAATGTTTATTGTTCAGGATCCAAGTCGAGCTTGGAAGCTGGGGTTCTCATAGGTAATGCCTCGATTGAACTGAATTATTTCTTTGTTTTGGTATTAAACTGAACTGATCTGTCTATGGCTTTCTGATATACCTTTTCACCTAATCCACGAAAGCTGAGCTTTTATAGCCTCATATTGGAAATATTCATGTTGTCTACTTTTCGACCCCGAACTTATGGATTCTCCATTTTAAGGTGCTATAATGCTTGGACTCGGAAGTATAGTCGGGACGATATTCCTCGTCCATCGCTTGATGAGAAAATCGATGTCGAATAGTGTAATTTTCTTCTGGAAGAAGAAATCATCGGGCACCAACAGAGTGGAGGCGTTCCTGGAGAAATGTGGAGGCTTCGCCCCGAGAAGGTACAGTTACAAAGATGTCCAGAAAATGACCAACTCCCTCAGAGATAAGCTAGGTCAGGGAGGCTATGGCAGTGTGTACAGAGGAGAACTACCCGATGGCTCTCTAGTGGCAGTGAAGATATTGTCCGAGTCTAAAGGCGATGGGGAAGAATTTCTCAATGAAGTAGCCAGCATCAGCCGAACTTCGCACGTAAACATCGTTACTCTACTCGGGTTCTGTTCCGAGGGGTCAAAACGGGCTCTTGTTTACGAGTTCATGCCTAACGGATCACTGGAAAAGTATATATTTGCAGAGGGTCAGGCAATGGATGTTGATAGACTAGAGTGGGAGAAAATCTACCAAATTGCCATTGGTGTCGCCCATGGCCTGGAGTACCTACACAGAGGATGCAACTCGAGAATACTTCATCTTGACATCAAGCCGCAAAACATCCTTCTTGACCAAGATTACTGCCCTAAAATCTCTGATTTTGGTCTTTCAAAGCTCAGCAACAGGAAAGAGAGCGCTATGTCTATGATGGGCGCCCGAGGAACCGTAGGGTACATCGCCCCAGAAGTCTTCTCGAGAAATTTTGGAGTAGTTTCGGACAAGTCCGACGTCTACAGCTTTGGGATGATGATCCTCGAAATGGTGGGTGGAAGAAGAAACATCGAGGCTGGACTTACAAACAGCAGTGAAGTTTATTTTCCGCACTGGGTGCACAGCCGAATGATGTTGGAGGAGGATCTGAAACTGGAATGGAATGTGAATGAAACAGGAAAAGAAGCAGCGAAAAAGATGATCCAGGTAGGCCTATGGTGTATCCAGACGCATCCAGGGAACCGGCCATCGATGGATAGGGTGGTCGATATGTTAGAGAGAAGGCATGAAGCTCTCCAAGTGCCACCGAAACCCTTTCCTTCTTCTCCTCCTGCACCGCACATCAATCCTGCAACATCTGCTTCTCTTCATTCATCGCAAGGCAGTACAAACCTTCCTTCATATTATTCACAAGACTAGGAAGGCAATCAATTGCAGATAAGCTAACCATTGTTCAAAACTTCTGTTTCAGTGATATACATAAAGTGGCCGGTTCAGCTAGAAGATAATCATATTCTTCCTTCTTTGGCAGATTCAGAATACTTGATGTTAAAGGTTGGCACCTTATTGATGATTCAAGTGCTGGTGCGTAAGAAGACTGCAATATTATTATACCACATAAAACTGCATATGCAGCTTCAGTCCGCGCTCTCTTTGTGAATTCATTTAAGAGAGATTTTGACAGCTTAAGTAGAGTCCCAATTACGTTGCGTACATTTACAAAGAAGCATTGCTTCTGAGCCAGAATAACGGACCAACCCCACTTTATCAAAAGAAGCTTTGCTTTATTGATTCATCCCCATCACATCTAAATTCGACCGTTAAATACTTGATACGAGTTTAAGGCCCCTTTTGAGACAGAAGTCAAAATACCTGAACATAAAGGCAAGCCAGTATTGCTCACTAGAACTCAAGCCACTCAAGATCTACTTTCTCTACATTTCTGTCATTCGCTCTGACGATGGACATTGAGTCTATAACCCATTGATGACTATTGAGAGCGAGATAATTTGTAGTATAAATCTTCTCTTCTACTTTAAAAGTTTTTCCTAGTCCAGGATGCCGGACCATCTTGACAGGCAACATCATTTACAAGCAAGTGCCACAATTAGGAAGCAACGCGAATGAAAATTCAAGTACCCAAGTCAAACAAGAATTTAGACAACAATTGGCACAAAGCCCTTCATAATTCACATCACTTTCTTGGATCCATCATCTTTGGGGTCTTGAAGTGTTCCAAACATCCAGTCCATCCAGATGGTGTAGTGGCCATAATTATGGCGATATGTGGTATGGTGGATAGTGTGATAACCAGCACCCATTACAGGCCAAATCTTACCATGGATGCAGTCATGGATATTTGCTGTCCATATCGCCTCTAGAAATAGAAGAGCGATGTGCGTTGTAAAATGCGTTGGCACAAGGAATAGTGCCATAACATGTGGCACTGCCTGCAGTATCCCATCTAGAGGATGAAATGCCAAGCCTAAAATAAAGAAACAACTTTTGATTAGTCTTGTACTTTATGCATACATGAAAATACGAACAAAAGAGAGAGGGATTGTATTATACGCAGGGTGAGGGCATGGAGAAAAACATACCATAAGCATCATTCAAGGTGAGACAAGGAACAAGAAAAATGCAGTACAAGAAGAAATGGGAAGAGAAGGCGAACTAGCAGTAACTGGTAACACATTTAATTGCCACTAACAGATAAGTAAACAATATTGGGGAAATATAACACGAAACAGCTCTGATAAATAAGCCGTCAATAAAATCATTTTTTCAGATTGCCAACAAAATCATGTCCATGATCTGCAGATGCCTTACTGTGCCTAACTTGATACCTTGAGAAATATGGCTGCTAAGTAGGAATTACGCTGGGAAGAATAATTGCACGGGTGTAATTTTTGTTTGCAGCTAGATTTTATGTGAAACTCACCATAATTCATACATCATGGGTAGCTCCTTAAATGTCATCTGACTTTGTTTCAGCAAACTAAAGGCCTAGATAGGAGGTTTATGGCCCAACTTCTGTTTCTACCGGCTAATTGTGATCTGACTTATTTTCAGCATCAAAAACCAACTAGTGAAAGTCAACATAGAAGTTAAAAGAAACACCAGGGCCAGCAGCTTGGGCTGGGGTTGTCTTTCGAGCAAACACGAAAATGGAAAGTATTAGAATTATCATTCCGAATGGTGTAATACAAGAACATATAGTTATAACAATTCTTAAAGCTACAGATTCGAAACATATGCAGATCGCTCCTTACCAAAAAAAAAAAAAAACATATGCAGATCACAGCTAACAAAATGTCAAACCGAAATAAAACCGGAAAACTACACCTAGAACTCAAGAGTCATCGCAAGCAACTTGACCCAACATTCGAAACATATGCAGATCATAGCTAATGCAAATGTCAAACCAAAATTAAACCAGGAAACTACACCTAAAACTCAAGAGTCATCGCAAGCAACTTGACCCCCTCTCTCTAACAAGATCGTAGGTCCTATGAGCTCAAAGCAATGCTTTTGTCTTGTGATATCATTACAAAAACCAGGGTGATGATATCCATTTGCTCAACTTATCACCCTATCCTGCTTTCAAAGTGTATTGCATAGCAGGAAAAGTCTGCAACTTGTCCTTTAATAGCAAGAGCTACGGAAGGAGAAGGATTTAGCAACATTTATCTAGAGAGCATTTCAATTAAATAAGAGTGGCAAGAAGGGGCCACATGCTGACACAAACAAGGAGTGAGTAGAATATACAATATAACGTACCCATGAAAGAAAAGGAGATCTTCGATAACATCTTCTAAACATCTCTCTACCCAAACCTTATAACACTTGTTTTATAGGTTCAGTTACATTGTAGAATCTAACAATCCAAGGACAACGTATGCTAAGTTTTCAGATTGCATCAATCAATACAAATTAACGGAGCACGGGTACAAAACCAAATACTGTTACAAGATCATGCAGTAGCCAGGTGCAGCACTCAAATTAAACAGCAGCAGAACATAATCGAAACACTTGCATTTGGACTTCCAGCAATAAAAGTAAGCAAATGTACAATAATTTGCATGATTCTATTGATTAAACAAAAATAAAATCTACCAACAAAGGGCGTGTTACTGCACTTAGCAGACTGAGAACTCACCAGCAAAAGGAGAAAGTGTGTTCTGCTTGTTGTAGATGTGATGTGTTGCGTGGAGATGCTTGTAAAGAGGTTTAATGTCATGCAGCTCCCTGTGCATCCAATATATCCCAAACTCCACCAGTACAAGATAAATTGACATGTACACAAGGTATGCAAGCCAACCAACATCACTTATTCTTGAATAGCATTTCGTCCATCCATTTTCAACCATGTATTCAGAAAGTGATGGAAGAGCAGAGTACCATGGCATTGCCTTCATCGCAACATATATTTGCAACAGCATTGCCTTCTTCGTAGGAATCTCATCTGCAGCAAGAGAATTTGACAGATTGAAAAAAAATACACAACAGTCTAGCACCCAGATATCATTACTGAGTTTAAATAGACAAGAAATATCGTGGGCTAGCCCAACTACAAGTGCATATAACATAATCTCGCACTGGAAATAATGTATAACATTCTCTCCGAGAAAAATCTTATCAGCAAGGAAGCAGTCACATAGTATTTTAAGCCCTACAGAGAATGTTGATGATTGCCATTTGCTTGACAAAAAATAGCCGATAGGGATCCAACTAGCAGACTTCTTTGATGAACAGCTGAACATAATCACAGCTTTTAAAGCATGAAACAAGTCAAAGTGTCTTCTCCATGAATAAAAGCATGCATTAATAAGCTGATTTCATAACCTGTTAAATGCGACCCAGTTAAGCTGAGCCTAAGAATGGTTTAACGTCAAGATCCAGAGGGCACAAAATTATAGATACCGATGCTTGCTGAATTAACAGCACTCCCCATTTGAATTGATGATGTAGATGACCTAGAAGTTACTTGGATGGTTTATAGCAGCCAGGGAATTCCAAAAGGAAAAAAAATATCAAATATCTGCAGGACACATCCCACAGATCATGAAGGAAGGAAGAAACTGCATTGCACAACATCTAAAAACTAAACGAAATATTCTGAAGAAAATGCATCAAAGCACAGAATTTGTTAAACAACGATCCAGCCATCTAAATATCTGGTGAAAAGAGAAAACCTTTCAAGGCGATGGAAGTAAGTGAAAAATCAAAACGTTTAGAAAGCATGAAGCGGCTGTCAACAGCACTTCCAGCAGATTAGATTCTAAGATGTTCTGCATCAACCATTTAACATGGAACAAATTAAATCATCGAGCCACTTCGAAGGAAACACATAACCCAATCTACAAGATAAATTGAGATCGAAGAAATTAATCTAAATCAAATCCAAAATAGAGAAAGGGAACAGTGTTTCTAGGAATCAGCAAATGGAAGGAAAAACAAAAACAAATTATTTGAGTTATACTGCGTCACTCACAGAATAACACGCATCAACATCACATCTCTGTAGCAAATTCAATCCATCGATCTAACAATCACACCCACCCTCTTTATGTTTATGAATACTGACTATAAAAATAGTAGAGGCCCATCATGCCGTGAGGAGAATCAGGAAAAGAAGCAAACTCTAAAGAGAAACCCAGAGAGAGAAAAAAGAAGAGGATAAACCAAGAAGAGAAAAGAGAAGCTACCCTTAGGGACGTAAACATTGCGCTTGAGGTAATAGATGTAGGCGCACCACAAGAAGCCGGAGAGGAAGTAAACAAGGGATCCGCCGATGAAGTTACGGATCCAGGTCTGGAGGAAGCGGGGCATCGGCTCCCACGCCGACGCCGGCAGGAGGCTGCCCAGGACAATGCGGTTGTACAGGGAGGTCTCCGCCGTGAACAGCCCCAGGTAATCGGCGTCCATCGCGCCGGCGACGCGGGTCGGGCGGGGGACCGGAGGGGAACGTCGCCGGAGATCCGGAGCCGGAAGCGCGGCGCGTCAGTCGTGGGGGCGGGGGTGGGGGGGTGGGGAGAGGAGGGGAGCGGCGACCCAGGTCTGGAATCGCGGTGAGGAATAGCGGGTGGGCAGTGAACTTGACTTGTAAGGCACGATGGCGAAGTAAAAGCTCGGTTTGATCAGATGGAAAAAGCGACGAAGACGGCGAGACAGAGACACACGGACACGGGGGACAGACAGAGAGAGACAGAGACGGGGAGGGAATATATTGGGGTCGGCTTGACCAGGACGTTCGACAAATGGAGTTTGCCTGTGGCCACACACAGCTCCAAAAGATCTCCTCTCTTCTCTCTCTCTCGTCTCTGGAAGTTGCTTCTCTCCTCGGAGCCGGCGCAGATACTTGTCTGGCTTCCGTTATTGAAAAAAAGAAGGGCGGATCGAGCCGTCTGGCCTGCACCACCGGTTCGCGGAGACCCGATCCGGTTCCCGACAACTGAAAAATAAGGGTGACCAGGGTTCGGTTCCGAAAACTGGAAACCGGCCTTTATTGTGAATCGGTTTCGATATTTATCTCTGACGATCGGTTTTGTTTGAAAACCCAGAACCTGCAATGGTGAATTGCTAATCAAGAGAAAGGGCTCGAACTATCTTTCGTTTTTTTCAAATAAAGGCTTGGAGTTAACGTTATTTCAAATAAGGATTTGATGTGCCATCATTTTCTCAAATAAAGATTTAAAGTGAATCTTATTTAAGAAAAGAGTTTGAAGTGGCCAAGTCGGTCTCAGAAAAGGATCTAACCTCAGTGGCTAGTACGGGCATTTTCATCTTTTATTTTTTTTTCCTTTCTTCCTTTCTTTTTTCCCTTTTCTGGTTTTTTTCTTTCCATAAAGTAACAAGCTTAAAAAAGAAGAAAAAGGCTAAATTTTTTTTTAAAAAAAAGAAACACACGGGCTCCGTCTATGGCCGCTGCCCCATTGTCGGTGGGGCAGCGCTCGTCGGTGCCTTAGCGAAGGCTAGCAATGGCTTACGAGGTCGCTGAGGCATGGGCGACCCCTCCGACCATCACCCCCGCCCCACTGGGAATGGGGCGGCGGCCACAATATGTAGGGCTACAACAAGCCCTCCCACTTGTATTATTTTTATTTTTAAAAATTTTTAATTTAATTTAAGTTAAATTTAGGTTAAAATTGTCTTTGGATGAAAATGCCTTGACCGGCTGGAAAATTTAGCCGGCCGACAAGCCGACGAGATTAGGCCCTTATTTGAAATTGTTATAGCCGCTTCAAATCCTTATCTGATAAAAATGAGGACACTTCAAGTCTTTATTTGTAATTTTCCCACTAATCCATTGGACATTGGTAAATTCACATATGTATCATTTAGTAGGTGAGATTTTAAAATAAGAACGGTACCGTAACAATGGAGAGCATGTCAAATATCTTATAAAAACTACAACATGCTTTTTCGCGGCTATAACTTTTAGGGAAAAACTTCACACAACAAGCTCATTGTTAACTTTCAATGTGTTTACTAACTTTGGCGGATATTTATATGTCGACAATCTTGATAAATTTTGATAAACCGCTAACATAATTCAAACATGAATTGCTAACATACAAATCAATACAATTTGGTAAAATTTGAATGTACATTTCTAACTAAAGAAATGGGAATCGACAAAAGTAATTTTCGAAATGACAGATTGACATCATGACAACATGAATAGAAGAGAGAAGAGGACCCATAATTTTTAAGAATATCTGCAACTAAAGAAAGATAAAAAAAAAGGAAAAAAAAATAATCAACCTAAACTAATCAACTATAGAAATAGAAACCGAATCGAAAGAAATTTTCATATAGTTTCATATGTATTTTCAAGTAGAATCTTTTGAAACAGATCAATGTTCTAAAAGCAAAACGGGATCGAAACAAAAGAAATTGCATTTATGTCATGGTAACCTTTATAGTTTGAAATTACAAAAGAAAAATTAAAACTATAACCATATGTACGTCAATAAAAAAACTTCCTACGAAATAAAATGAAACTATATTCGATGGAATTAAAATTAGAGTTAATACCACGAAAAACTTTAAACTGTTATAAGTGTGACAAATTTACCTTCTGTTAGCTTTCATTAAATATTATTATTAAATTGTTGAGCTGGACAACATGTGAGAGTTGACGGGTGTACTGATTTGAGGTTTAATCCTCCGTTTGTCACATGTGTACCGGTTTGTGATTTTTCGTGGTATTAATTCAATTTAACAGAAACTAAATGAAGGTAAATTTATCATAAATATACCAGTTTAGAGTTTTTTGTGGTCAAAATATTAGTTTTTGATAAATTTTTCACATCTGTAACGGTTTTGGGATAAATTTGTCATAATTATATCAATTTAAGATTTTTCGTGATATTAACCCTTAAAATTACCATGAGAATAAAATTATACTTTTCAAGCAATTTGCATTGGTAACACAGAGTACAATAAACTCTATCTCCAACGACTTACATCAATAACTTTGTTGCGCTGCAACCTAAGTCATCCCGAAAAGGAACTAATGGAATAGTAACACGTACTGGCACTATTTCGGTAATACGATATGCATGTTTTTAATGGTAAGAAAGAGACGTCATATTTAATTGTATTGATAGGATTCAAACATTGAAATGATAAAAAAGTATACCTATTACTTAAACGATGGTTGCGCGATAACCTTAACATTTTCTTTCTCTAACTCTTAAGCTAGCAAATCAATATATTATTTTTTATATTTAAAATATTTCCGTGCAAAGCATGGGTCTTCATATTAGTATGACCTTACTTTAGAGTAAATATAAAGGAATAAGTGTACTTGAAGTCCTAAAACTAATCAAATTGGTGTAATCAAGTCATTCTGTTAACTTCGTCCAACTTAACTAAGGAAAAATACTAATGTGATTCTTTTTACTATTTTATATCTCCCATGTGGCATTGAACTTACTAAAACATTAAATATAAGACTAAAATGACATTATTTTGATCCAAATCTTAATTTTTTTAGCCAAAATATTAATTAAATTAAATTAATAAAAATAAAAAGGCTAATTTTCTTTAGAAAAGGGGAAAAGGAAAGCCAAGGGCGAAAAGCCCTCGCCGTCGCCGCCACATCATCGCTGTAACTGGCTGGCAAGGTCGTCCAGCTCTCGCCAGCCATCGCTGAGCCTCGCTAGCCCTTCCCAGCGATAGTGGGGCAACGGTGAGGGACCACCACTTTGGTTTTTTTTTCTTTTAAAAAAATAGCTTTTATTTTTAATCTAATTTAATTAAGATTTTGGTTTATAAAATTAGGATTTTGATCGAAAAGACATTATTTTAGTATTATGATTCATGTTTAAATGAGATCAATGCCACGTGGGAGGGTGAAAATAATAAAAATGGCAATTGCATCGGGATGTGGGTGACTTTTGACTGACTCTTGGCATTTTTGCCTTTCTAGCCCACAGAATCGAAATTTTGCCCGACTCAATAACAGCAGCTTCTGCATGTAAAACAAAGTTTGGAACGTGAACTTGCAGTGACTTGTTCATATGGCCCACGGATTTTCTTTAGGAAAATAATAAAAATGACATTGAACTTCGACCCAATATATAATTACTTCCATGATCTTTTAATTTGTTTAGCACAGCATATAATATCATCCTTGAACTTTTAAGTTGTTTAATGTGGTCCATGAATCTTTTTTACATGTTCAATCTAGTCCATAAACTCTATAAAAATATATAGTGTAGTCACTCCATTACTTCAAGTTAATGGAATTTGCTCATTTGACTTTTAATTCGGTACATTTGACAACGTTACATGTGAATTATTCACATAAGATTGTAATAATCCATGTTGTCAAATTATGGATAATCATTTTTTCAAATTGAACGTAGTAAAATGATTATTATATCCTAATTTGAATTAAATATCTTACGTGAATAATCCATATGTAATGTTATTTTTTTGTCCACCTTTCAGACTTACTGGATTGGAAGTCAAATGAGCAAATTCCATTAACTTAAATTAATGGAATGATCACATTATATATCTAAAGACTAGATTAAATATGTACCAAAAGTTTATAGACCACATTGAACAAATTAAAAGTTCATGGATGACAATTTATATCGAGCTAAAATTTATGGATCATTTGTATAATTATCACATCTTTTTTCACAAGTAAAAAGGACAAAGAGATACGATTGACCTAGCGCCTTGAGTGTCCCCATAAGCGACTCGCGCTTATTGAGGAATGCTCGAATTCAATTACAAGCACCCGACACCGTCTGATACACCAATGTGTCCCATTTTGTCGAGGCGATCTCGCTGGCAATTCGATCGACGTGCCCATAAGATCAAAGGGACCAAATGGAGATTTGCTCACGATGTAATTTGAATTTGCAATCACCGCTGGACCGAGCACGTGCGGAGGCGTAGCCCATAGAGTTCAAGGGAACACAAACCTGGTGCCCAGGTCAGGTGTGAACTGGTCACGAGTGTCAGTTGGCGAAACCGTGGACAGCTAGTTGTGCGGGGCTCGGATGACTTAAATTGCAATTTCTGATCCTGATGCAACACGACGACTGCACTTTCCGCAAGCTCAAGAATCTCGCTCACATGATCTCAGATGGGACTCGAACTGCATTGTTTCTCGATCACATGATCACAAGTTAGACTTTACACGCCAGTTGACAATAAATTCCAGATTAATCATCAGTTTTGCAAAGCAAGTTATGATTTCATGAGATGATTAATATGTGAAAGCTCGTCACAGCACACGAGATCGTGTTTAGTTTTTACTGGGCTTTTGTTTTTTGTTCATGCTAATTTGTGAGTAAGACGTAGTAAGATGGCTCGTTGTGTATTGAATGCAAAGAGTGCAAATAGTAATGGGAGAGTCCGTCCAAGCACCCCAACCCAAATAATTCTCGACGAGATTAGGGATGGAAGGACCTTTGGGGGCCTGCACCATGTACAATCCCACCTCCATTTTATAACCATTTTATAACCGTTGGATTCACGTCACGTGACGATCTAGACCAATTAGGAAAAAGATGCCTCAACAGCATTCAATGTTGTTTCTCCCCTTTTTCTTAACCGTGAGACCACCAGACCCTGCCATCTCCAGGGAACCAATCGCCGGACTTTACGCATGACCGCTAATGAGCCAATCGAGCTACTTCGTCCTTATCTCTCTCTTTCCAAAAAAAAAAAACCCCTTGAATACACTTTTTTTAGGTGTCATTCATTAGTATCCGCTCGTAGTTGGTGCAATGCATGTGAATGAAAAGTAATGTTTAATGATAAAATTCAACTAGTAATAAGGAATTAATTCATGAATTCTTCCTAAGATAAAAGGAAGAGTTAGCATATAGCCGTCACATCTCCATCTAATTTCTTTTGTAACGGTAAGAATGTGGTGTTGTTCGCCACCTCTCTATATATTTTTTACAATACAAGGCATTCGAATCATTGTACATCAAGTAAGAGTCCACTCACGAGATGTTGGGTGTGACAACTGAGGACAAAACTAGAGTATTTTGTCATTGGGTTCAGTGATGAATAACTCCAATATGGTTTGTTGGCATTCCCAGTCAGCATTTATAGTCCATAATACGCCGTCTACATGTTTTGCCCCAAATATAAATCCTAATTAGACAATCAAGCCTTTTCCCAATTTCTTCAAACTCTAATCGGTTTCCCCCAAAATTAAGAGCTGATTCTTGCAAATGGAGAGCAAGAGCAGGATAAACGGCTCAAATTCGTTTCAATGAAGCAAAGAAGAAGATGATTATTGCTATTATTGTGGGCTCAGATATCCAAGAAGAACATCTTGGACTTGGTTGAATACCGGGAGAAGATTCCATCTTGAAGTATAAATATTTCAAATGAATTGATGCGAAATTTTCAGATCAAGCAACAGAGGTGATCTTAGAACTACTTGATAGACGACATCAACCTTCACCTACATCAGCGGATGAGTTGGACAATGCGGACTTAGTGCAAGAAATATGAAGGCTTTAGCACTTCTGGTCAACCATTTGAAGAATTCAAAGATGAAAAGTGAAAGAAAGTTCTATTGAGTGTTGATGGTGTTGTTGTTGTCTTGTTTAACATATTTTATGCTCATATGTAAACTAAGTGATAGGAAGAGGTTTCTCGAACTATCATAGTTGATCAACGGAATATATACTTGTATTGGGTAATGAAATCTAGTTATTGCCTCGTTTTGTACAGGAAATGTTGCAATTTCAGCTACAGTGATTGGTTTAGTTCTCGAGTGGTAACAAGTTTACGAGTGATCATTTGTGTGCCTGATTTTAAAAAGTAATCATATGAGTGCCAAAGTTTTTTAAAGTGATCACTTGAGTACTATCATTGTTCAAAAGTGAATGCTTGTGGTTTTCAACCTTTTAAAAAGTGATATGTTGTTTTCACTTTGTGAAACACGTCCATTACCAGCATGCGAAGCATACAAACTTAGGCCCTGGAGTTGCATACAAACTTTGAAACACAAAAAAAAAATCAACACTGTACCGGTAAGGATTGATTTCAAATAGTTTAACGCAATCTTGTGCTTGCATCAGCTGCACAAATAAGTGATGGTGCAAGCACAAGACTGCGCCAAGTTGCTTGCACCAGAAGCACAAGCAAGTGCCGGTGTAGTCTTGTGCTTGCCCTAGCAGCACAAGACCTGCAAAACTTATATTCAAATGATCATTCTAGTATTAAAGTCCGTAAACATCCCATAATCATATTGTCTTATTCTTTTGCTAAGAGCCTCTCTTATTTGTTGTGGTGCCTCACTTTCAAAAACATATCCATATGGTCTTCTTCTAACCTAAGAAAGACATAGCAAGCTTAAATTTTGCCAACATAAGGACATATAACACCACTAACACAAATTGTACAACTTATTCGAGATTTTCTCCTCGTTTGTGCACCTGACGCAGCACTTGGTCCTACAGCTAGCCCTATATTAGACCCTTTAGCTAGCCCTGCATTAGGCCCTGGAGTTGTTGCAGTTGCACCTGTAACTGGTATTAGGGATGAACTTTCCCTGCATTATTGCATTTTGTGATAGGTTGTTGCTATTACTTCTACAATTGACAACTATCTTTATTGTGCCCTTCCTTGTACCAATACGAGCACTTAATTTTTCCACCGGTCCTGCTCATCCTCCTGTTACTTGTCATCTCAAACTACTGCACTCTCCTTTTTCTTTTTGGCATGCTTACTTGCTTCTTTAGTCGCAAAGGGTGAGGGATATCATGATTTGTTGGGTTTCAAAATTTGCTATTTCTAACGGGAAGTAAAATATGTGCTTCTTTTGCACCAATCTTTCAGGTAATCATTAGGATTTTGTTGTCAGGCTCGACATGAATACTTTCTCCTCTCCATGGACAACATACTTATCAACATTATTCATGATCTCATATCTATCCTTCCCATTCCAAATTGGATGACAGAACCTACTAGCAGCTAAATTGTCATCCAATCTTTTGGTGATCTTACGACCACACTATCTAGTCCACTTTCTAGTCTTATATATTTGTCTTTGCAATCTGGTCATGACTATCACTCTTATGTCTTCAAGAATGCCGATGATTGGTTTGCACCTGACTTCTATGATTCTATCATTAAATGCTTCATTAAGGTTGTTGTTAATAATATTACGCTTGAATTCTTCACTGTATAAGGCTCGACACCAATGCTTTGGTTTCAGTCTGGAATAGTGCGTTAAAACCTTCCCTTATCAACTCAAACAACCATCATTTGTGAATTCTGAAATAAGGCATGTTGGTGCTCATTGCTATGAGCCAAAATTGTTTCTACAGTTTATCCCCTTTATACTTCTTTGGCCAATTTGCATATACGTGCCTCCCACACATTATATATTTAGCATATTGTATCAACTCAATTAATGCAAGAACAAGTCTCTGCAATAATTCAAACCAACAAATACTTATAAGCTATAATATGTAATTAATATTAAAAAGCCAACAGTTGACAATGGCATTACCTTTTATTAGTCACTCATGAATGCCCAACCTACCCCATTAGTTATCTCAAGGTCAGTCATTATATTTTTAAGGAACTAGGACCAAGTGTCATTATTCTCTACCTTCACATCAGCCTAAGCTATTGAATATATTTGGTTAGTAACTCTCGTTTTCATAAACCATTTAATAAACATCCATCCAACTCTATCACTCATCTATAGCTAGCCAAAAATCCCATTTTGCCTGCATCAAAGCAAACATACATCCTATCAAACTTAGTTTCACAATCAGGCAGTGGCTTCTCTACAACCTCTATATATACTTTACTGGATGGGTTTCGAAGCCTACATTCCCTAGCATAACCCAAATCTTGCATATTCTTCCTTGTACCTACTCATTAGTGTACTCATCACATTGTATTGGCTCTTTTGCATTGATTTCCATACATAATAATCCCTACATGCTCCTTCATTAATTGTTTCAACTAAGGACTTTGATCTCAGGCATGACCTTAATAGTGTTGAGAAAGTGCTTGGCTAACCATATTAGCTACCCTTTTGTTATCAAATACAATGACACAAGTATGTTTCTCCTAGAAGGATCTTATTCGGGATGTGCCGCTTTTCCTACTCAGTGCGTCATATGTCTTCAATGAAGAATTTTGTTGTTAATAATCTCACAAATTTCTTGATATTTCTAATGAATTCACAATCATTTGTTAAGCAATTGAGTACTTAACAATAACTTCTTTTGATTGTTTTGCATTATCAAATTTCGTGGATATGCACAACACATACATGCAATAGTCGAATCATTAGAAGGATACTTATTTTACCTTCTCTGCACAGCTACTTCTTCTTCATTCTCATTCTCATTATCTGAACTATCACTCTCATCATCACCGTCATTTTCTTCATATTCAATTTCATTACCATAAGCAATTAGAGCTCCTTGGTCCTTATTTATTGGTTAAGATTCATGCGATTCCCCAAGTGCTACAAATTTATTTTTCTAAAGTTCCCTCTAGTTTTGCCTTTACTGTCCAAGTTCATCATCACTTGGGCAATTTGCATTTGGCAAAGCTTCATCATCTCATTCATTTGATGGAGTAACTTTCCAATCTAACCTAGTCAATTCTTCATCACCTATGTCTTCACCAAAGACTTTGGGACATATCCCTATCTGTTGAACTCTCTCTAACACACGAGTTGTATGCCTTACTTCCCTCTCCTATTCTACTTCATCTAAAATAGATCCATCCCCAGCTCGAGTACTCAGTTCAATACCATCTCCTACTTCTTTTACTTGAGCGTTCTCATCATCTTCATCATCTCTGTAATACCCAATATACACTTAAGCTTCCTCACCATGAAGATAATAGTAAAAAATGTCCATAATACCATTATCATCATGGAAGTATCTCAAATCATCCTTCAAGCTTTTACTAGGAACTCTATAATGCAATTTTTCTATTTTGCATCATAACTGTTACACCAGATCCCTCACAAAATCAATATATGATAGCCTACTTACATTGACAAATAGTACCAATATTTCCATATTCCCACTCGTCATTGTCAATAACAAATTCCCCACCAAGTGTCGCCCATGCCGATGTTGCACCCAAGATAAAAAATAAATAAATTTAGGTTTTGTGACCATAGAGCATAAAAGATGACAACTTCACATAAGGTCCCTACAATCTCACCAAATTGAATAATTAATGATTCAGCAGTTTTTGCTTAGTGGACAGAAAACAACAACACATCTCACCAAACACAATAAATCACTCATCTTTACCTCTTGCGAGATTCCTCCTCTAGCATCGAGCCCCAATTTTTTCCCTCTAAGAACTGCCCCTAATTTTTCCCTCCAACCACTAAACCCTAGTTTTTTCCCACACCAATTGAGTGAGTGAGAGAGGATGACGATGTTCGAGTGAGTGACTGTGTGAGAGCAAGAGAGACAGCGAGCGAGCAATGGCAACCAATGACTTCGATTTGTCAACAATAGTGAGAGGGAGAGAACAAAACACAAGTGTTGAACAAATGAAACAAATTTGTCTATATTGAGAGAAGGTCCATGCAATGTGATTTAGGCAAGCCAGCCACCTTGGACTCGTTTTTAATATAAAAAAACTATGTCAGATTAAACATTTTATGATAAAAGCCCCATGAATTTTTTGGCCAAAGGCACTAAGCAATTGTTTTTTTCTTTAGATTTAACACTTAAGTAATTCAGCAAAAAGTTTTGGCGCTAAAGTGAACGCTATACGAAAGTTATGATACTTGTAGTGCCATTTTTCCCATTTACATAGATTGCCATTTGTCGGAAGAGGCTCTCTTTTGTTATTCTTTACTAAAAAAGTTTCTAAGTTATAAAGGCTTCGGAGTTCTTTTTTTGGCCAAGAGGCTTGGGAGCTAAGAAATCTGAAATTTATTGAGCAAGAAAAAAAAAAGACAAAAAACCTTCTCCAAATGAATAAGCACATCAATAGGCTATTGGATCTAAGCCCAATCACTACAAAAAAATATGATTTTTGCGACAGAAATTTGCGACGGAAACTTTGCGATAGATTTATAAATCCGTCGCAAATTAGCGACGAAAATAATTCGTCGCAAAAAAATAATTCCATCGCAAATTTGCGACGGAATTTGCGATGGAATTAGTTTCCGTCGCAAATTTGCGATGGAATTATTTTCCGTCACAAATTCCGTCGCAAATTTGCAACGAAATTATTTTCCGTCATAAAATTCGTCACAAAATTGCGACAGAAAGTTGATCATCTCTAGTTCCATCGCAAATTAGCAACGACGACTTTTGCGTCGCATGTTTGCGATAAATTTTGCGACGGATTTATTTTCTGTCGTAATTTTGTGCAACGAAATGTTCATTGTGTGACGAAAGTAGCGACGAATATTTTATCCGTCGCAAATTGCGATGAAAATGGATTCGTCGCTAATTTGTGACGAAAAATTAATTTCGTGATATGTACCCCACACGTCCATTTCTCTCTCTATTCGTCAAGTGGCCCGCTTTTCTCCCGCCTTCTCTCTCTTTTGTTTCTCTCAATAATCCGTGCACGCAAAAATCAATCTCGGTAAAGCTTTTCCACCGGTAAGTATCGTAGATAATTTCGTGACTAAACATGCGACTAATACGGTCCTGGCCTTTCTATGCATCGCTGGATGCTAATTTTTTTTTATCGACTTTTTTTTTCTGTTTTTGTTGTAAATTGGTGGCCGGTCGTCGAACCAGCGATCAACGTCGCAAATTTGCAACGAACCAATGTCCATCGCAAATTTGCGACGAACGGTGACCGTCCATCGCAAATTTGCGACGGACACACCTGGGTGAGGCGCCGGTCGACCTCGTTAGAGGGGTCGACTGGCGGCCTCCCCTAGATCTGGGCGAGGCCGATCGGCATTGACCCATGGCCGGTGAGGTCGCGTGGCCTGGCCATGGCCGCTGGTCGACCCCGCCATCACCTAGCTAGGCGACGGCGAGGTCGACCGGCGGCCATGGCTAGGTCGCTCAGCCTCGCCCAGATCAGCCGGCTGCCGGACCAGCAGCCATGGCGAGGCCGCTCGGCCTCACCAGCTAGGTGATGGCGAGGTCGACCGGCGGCCATGGCTGGGTCGCTCGGCCTTGCTCAGATCAGCCGGTTGCCGGACTGGCAGCCATGGCGAGGTCGCTCGGCCTCGCCAGCTAGGTGACGGCGAGGTCGACCGGTGACCATGGCTAGGTCGCTCGGCCTCGCCAGCATTAGTCAGTCGTCGAACCGGCGACCGTGGCCAGGCTGCTCGACCTTGTTGGCGACCGAAGAAAAATATAAAAAAAAAATTCAAAAAAAATAAAAAATTATTTAAAAATGAATGTTAAGTGATTTTGCTTTTATTTAGGTATGTGTCCAATTGAAGATTTCGCAATCTAAGTGAACGTTGCAATTCTCTTCAAATTGACCACTTTCTGCTATCAAGATTTCATTCAAATATCTGGGTAAGTCTTCTTTATATGGTAATTTTTTCAATTTTTTAAATTTCAAAGTAATTGTTGTGTGAAAAAAAAATTTTAATTTTCATAATTATATGGTTTTAATTAACAACAGTAGATATGATATTTTAAATATTTTACGAGATTTTTTTATTTTAATACAGACACAATGCAAAGAGACAGGACTTGGATGTATAATAAGAACTTACCTGAATGTCGAGGATTGACCGATGAGTTTCGTACTTGGTTGGAACTATTTTTAGACTTTGCTGGTAGTAAATATGAGTTCATGGATGAAATTAAGTTAAGGTGTCTATGTAGAAAGTGCGGTAATGGTAAATTCATGTGTGTGATATAATTAGAGAACATCTTTGTAGATTTGGATTTACTCCGAATTATTATAATTGGACTTGCCATGGTGAACCATTTATATCTGATGAAGGATATCGAAGAAGCGATCAATTTTTAGTTAGGGAAGAATGTAGCTATTATGACAAATTGAACCCATAAGAGAGGATGGTGATTGATACAACTAGTCAGAATTTTATTTTAGATTCGAACCATGCAAGTACTAGTTTTACTCCTACACCTGAACAAGTGGGTACTAGTCATGCATCACAATTAGAAGACATAGGAGTAACGAGTTTTGATGAGAATGTGTGTAATGGAGCTTTTTCATCTAATCAGTTCTGGGAAGTATTAAAAGCAACAGATGAACCTTTATGACCAGATTGTGACAACTATACTAAGTTATCAGTGACAATAAGACTGTTAAATATCAAGACATAGCATAATGTGTCACAAGATTGCTTCAACTCTTTCATTGAAGTAATGCGGGAAACAAGCCCTCGTGATAATAACATGCAAAGTGATTTTTACGATATGAAAAAACTAATGGATAACTTAAATCTTCCGGTTGTAAGGATTGATGTATATAGTAGGGGTTGTATGTTATATTGGAAAGATAATGAAAATGCAGAATATTGCAAATTCTGTAACCAACCTAGGTACAAGATCATGTGGCCAGCCACTTTGATTGATGCTCATGTGGCCGAGAACGAAGATCATGTGGCTGAAATTGATGTTTCACGATTATTCTTGTACTTGATGAATTATTGTGTGGCTTGAAAATGGATCGTGTAGTTAATTATGGCTAATGTCGGCTTAGTATGACATATCGTGCTCATATATTGATGTTTGATATCAAAATGAGTGCGATTTATAGTATATTTATTCGTAAGAAATTGCATATCATAAACACTCGGCATATTGGCTAATTAAGAGGGAACATTTTCTGCTTTTGAACCAAAATGGTAAGTTTCGTCATATACGTCATTATGTGTCCGTAATATGTGTTCATATTTTTTTACATATTTGTCTAACCTTCCTATTTGTTAGTATAAACGTAAAGGTCACATGCATTAAAAACCAGCCTCTCTAACGTCCTCGTCCCCGTCCCTTTCCTCGTCTCCTGTCCTTGCATCTAACCCTCAACCACAATATGCTGATGGACAATATGGACACGTTGGTCCTTCTTCCAACGCTAAAGAACATGTTATGGGATTTGGCCACATGCCAACTGAATGTCCTCCAGTTCCATCTCATTTGGCTCTCTCTCCTTCCGTTCCACCTTATTATTCAGCGCAACATTCACATAATGACGGAAACGAAGGTGAAGAAGATAACCGATTCCTGATGTACCCATTTGTAGATTCGTATATACTTTATTTTTTTTAGTATATGTAATATTTATGGCTTAAGATATGGATGTCAACTGAATTGTTGATGTTGCGCAATATCCATATGTTTGCAAATTCACGGATACTTCATTTGTTGTGAGGGAACTGAATAAAATAGTCAAAAACTATTGAATGGGGTAGTATGTTAATTACATAAGTGTTCCACAAGAGGTGAAAGATTTATGGTGAAATGAGTTCAAGGTAAGTTTTAGATATTCTATTTTCTCACCAACTAAGTTCAGTGTAGTATATTGATAGTAAATGGACTAGAACAACGCTTTAGTTTTCGGTACTAAAGGGACCAGATATTTTTCCCGAGATGAACGTAACAAAGTCTATCGCCGAATTGTCTGGTGCATGATAATGGACATGTGACCATCATAATAACTTTCAGTTTTTCTTGTATTAATTGCAGTGGAAGCTCAGGTGGGATGATCAGGAAGAGAATGAAGTGAGAAGAATTTTTCAGAAGAAAGTTAGTGATCATATACGAAATATGATGAATAGAGCGAAGATAAAAAAAAGTGAAGCCAACTTTCATTACAGTTGAGAATTGGGCAGAAATTAACAGAATTTGAGAAACTGAAAAGAGTCAGTAAATTAGTGAGCAGAATAAAAAGAATCGATCTTCTAGTTCTAGTGAAGGGTTTGCCACATATACTGGGGGCTGTATCAACATTGGGGAGTATCGCAAACGACTGGTAAGTCTGTTAAATAAGTTATAAGTTAATTTAATTCAACTACTCATGTTTACATTTTGTAAGCACAAGAATTGGGGACGGAACCGACATTTGCAGCTACATTTGAACGCACATTTCAAAAGAAAGATAAGACATGGATTGGCAATCGAGTAAAATCTATTAAGGTATGTAAGGTTATGCTTTGGGTTTTATGGAAACTAGAATAAAAACCGTAAATGCTTTTAATATTTATGGTAGATATATATATGAAGTTATTTTATTTTCATCTATATTGTTAATGTAGGAAAAATATGATGAACTTTTAATAGGCAATGCTAGTGGTAGTGATGGTTGTGCTGCGTCTCAGCCATCAGTTGACACTATGGCATTATGGGTGGAGGCAACGGGTGGGATGAAAAAAGGAAAAATATTTGGGATGAGATCCTTGTCAAGGATGTTCATGCCGAATCATGCTGGAACTTCATCATCCAATGCAACTAGTCGAAGGAGGACACGACATAACAAGCAATTGACCCAAGAAGTGAACCAACTAAAAAATATAATTGTAGAGAGGAACGAAGAAATAAATGACTTGAAACAGCAAAAGCAAATCGTTATGCGACACCTCAACATCAATCGTAGTGAGGTTCCTCCTGTACCTCCTGCCAATCTAATAGGTGATGGGCACAATGATGAGCGACACAATGATGCTGACATTGATGATGATGCTGATGATTTTCTTGGTCCTTTCTAGTTAAAATTGCCAAAATCGGGGATAAGCTTGCTTCATAATATTTTATGACATAAGTGCAGTTTCACCCAATTTGTTCCTGCCCTACAATTACTTTTTGTGCACAACTTTCTTACGACTAGGTTCAAGGATCTAATTTTTCCTAGGTGACAGAAATACGATTTACAATGGTGAAAAAACTACAGTGGATGTCAAAGTTGACTCATATCCATATGTAAGAACATTGATGTTCGTCCCGAAACGTTTTTTTGTTAACCCTCTTGCTTATTTTTTCATACCTAGTTCCACATCCATGCATAAACACTTCTTTTATATTCTAGACTAATTGAATATTTTTATTTATGTACCCACATTTTATCAGGTGTCGACAAAAGTGACTGCTTTTGGTGTCCTGCCGAGTACCACAGTTATCCAATCTTGTGTCTAGCTTGTCGATTTTTTGATTTCTAAGCAGAATCTATGGTTGTCCCGCCTCCTATGAATGTTTTGAATATATTATAAGATTGGATATCAAATATCATCGTGTCAGACTTTGCAACTTTGCATATATCATTATTTTTTGCGAACTAGCATCTTTCCTTTAGTTACATTTTTCAATTATATGGTATTGTGTCTGGTTTGTTCGTTTTCTGTTTCTAAAGCAGAATCTATGGTTTTCTCGTATCCTTTGATTGTTTTTAATGTATTACATGATCTTCATTAATGCATAGCTATTGATATGGACTAGATTTGATGGCCGAAATGCTCTAAAATTTGCGATGAATATTTAAAGACAAATTTTGCGACCATTACAATTCGTGGCTAATTCGCGACGAATAAGTAGCGACGAATCAAGTTCGTGCCTAATTTCCGTCCAATACATTTTGCGATGAATTTTGCAATGAATTTTGTGACAAATTTTGCGATGAATAAAGTTCGTGACTAATTTTACAACGAATTTTGCGACGAATAAAGTTCGTGGCTAATTTGCCACGAATTTTGCACCAAAATTTGCAATGAATTTTGCGACGAATAAAGTTCGTGGCTAATTTTGCAACGAATTTTGCAACGAATTTTGCGACGGATTTTGCGACAAATTTTGCAACGAATTTTGTCATGAATTTTACGATGAATTTTATAATGAATAAAGTTCGTGGCTAATTTGCGACGAATTTTGCGATGGATAGTGTTCATGGCTAATTTTCGACGAAATATTTGCGACGAACTTTGCGACAGATATTGTTCGTAGCTAATTTGTGACGAATTTTGCGACAAATTTTTTTTCGTCGCAAATTTGTGACGAATTTTTTTTCCGTCGCAAATTAATTTTCCATCACAAAATTTTGCGACGACCTAGTAGCGACGGAAGTTTTTCCATCGCTAAATTCGTCGCAAATTCGATTTGCGACGGATTTTTGCAAATTTTTCGTCGCAAAAAACATGTTTTTTTTGTAGTGAATGCTTAATCACTCAGCCTTGGATTTCCTTTCCCTTTTTATGTCAAAGCGTGGTGGATGGTCCAATTTAGTTTTAATCAAATGAAGTTCTGCTTTTTCATTAGAAATACAACCGAGACGGGTTTGGAACGCTTGGCGTCATCTTGAACTCGTCTCTTTAACTTTCAAACGCATTCCATCCAGGCTTGTATTTGAATATCTCCAATTAGAATCTCTACAGAGCCACGACACACGAAACTGTGGAAACTTGAGATTAAACAACTGTGAAAATTTATGACTTGACTGCAATCCCAAAGAAAATGGTGGTTGTCGCAAAAAAAATTATTATAATTACTTTTAGATTTTTGAATTTTTTAATAAATTGAACGGATGACTTTCCATCCTTTTGAAGCAGTTTTATAAGTGACCTATCTGATTTGAGTTTCGAGTTATCCATCGGATGAATTCCCAAGCAATGCCAAAACCTCATGAGTTTTTCAAATGTGATTTCAAGCATACCAATTAGTAGGGGTATGTAAAAAAATCGGGAACCGAATGGCCCAGATTGCCTGGGACCGTCCAGAACCGGTGGTTCTTAAGGGAATCAATCCAATTCCCAGTTTCAATTTTTTGGAACTAGTAGGTATCGGTCCGGTTCCAAGTGTGGAACCGCTCGCCCGCCCGCCCAGACCAGACTGATAATATAATAATAAATATAATATATTTATTTAATTTTTATTTTTTTCCAAAAACGAAAAATCTTAAATACATAAATTAAACTTAACTCGCTCGACATTTATAGCCTCACATTGAGTCGAAAAATACCTTGTTTCGCTTTCGTCTCGCTCTCACTCGCACGCTCTTACTCTTCTTAATTGATGCTCACCTCACCGTCTCTAGCTCTCCATCTCCGTTTCCATCTCCATCTCTGTCCTTAGCTAGTGGGACCAATTTCATGGAACCACTCAGGAACCGAACTGGACTGGCTGTTCGATTTCTGGGTGGATCCATGGAACCGACGGGCGGTTTCTTGTTTTAATTTTTTGGAGCCGGTCCTTAGTGAGCGGTTCCCGATTCTAGGGTGAGAACCGTCCATCCGAATCATGCTCACCCTTACCAGTTATCCTATGCTCTTTCTCCTGCTCGGCCAACTCAATCAATCGGTGCTGCATTTTCTTTTTTGGTCGGCAAAAGCACTTCCATTCATGAGACTTCAAAAGAACAACATAGATTTCTAATTTCCCATAAAGGACGGGGCGGATTTGAAATCCAATCTTCGGATGGTGTCTTCTTGCGCTGGGCTTTCGTTAGCCAATCTGCTACTTGATTTGTCTCGCGTGGGCTGAATGTTTTACTTGAATGTTTGTGGACCGGAGAAGTCTCTCTCTGCAGTCTTCTATAACGAGCCCCGCAACCCACAGGCCCAGATTGGAGCTCGTGATTAGGGAGAGAAACTGATACGCTATCGGTCTCGATGGTTAGGCGCAGATCCGAGTTCAAGCATAGATCCTCTCTGGCCTACTGCAAAAGGCTTTAGCTTCAAGCGGTGATGAGGCGTGAACAAGATGTGCAAAGATTACTCGGCCAAAGGAGTCACGGCGTACACCCGCCACTGCGCCCTCTCTTTCCCCTTCCAATAATGGTCCGGGACCATTGGTCCCTATCTCCGGCAGGCGCCAGGCAAAGTTTGCTGCTCTGAAGAGAGCGAGAAATCGGCGCTACTTTCAGGGGTCCCCATTGTACAGATACCTCGACGGTTCGCACTCGTTCGCAACTCGAATCTTAGGAACTAGTGTATGATTGATTTGTGAAGGTTGGGAAGGAAAGGGACGAGAACCCGATCAAACCTTTCTTGCTTCCATCCCTACTTTCAAAGCGAATTACTCGAGCTGCATGACGCGGGACACTCCCTCCCTTTCGGGGTGTGCTAAAGAGCCGGGAATCGCTTGAACTACCCAAAACCACCGGTAGTTCCTAAGGGAACCAGTCTGGTTCCCGATTTTAGGTGTAGAACCGCCCGTCCGCCCTCCTGGACCAGACTAGTAATATAATAATAAATATAATATATTTATTTAATATTTATTTAAAAAGAAAAAAGAAAAATTTTAAATTTCTAAATTAAACCTAACTCGCTCGATGCACACAGCTTCACATTGAGCCTAGAAACACCTTCTTTCGCTTTCGCCTCACGCTCACTCTCACTCACTCACTCACTCTTTTCAGTTGATGCTCACCTCACCATCTCTTTTTTTTTTGGTCGAAACCTCACCATCTTTGACTCTCTTATCTTTATCTCCGTCTCCATCTCTGTCCTTGGCTAGTGAGACCAATTCCATGTATCCACCCGAGAACCGGACTGGACTGGCAGTCTGGTTCCCAAGTAGATCTGTGGAATCAATGGCCGATTCTTGGTTCCAATTTTTCAAAATCGGTCCTTAGTGGACAGTTTCCGATTTTATGATGGAAACTGCCCACCCAAATCATACACACCCTTTACTCCCACCGCTTTGCGGGTAAGTTGACCTGGATCCATGGATCCCGACATAACGTGGCTATTGTTGGATTCATATAACGAATCGCCGCGATGGATCCGGGTCCAGGCAAGAATTTTTTGCTCGCCGCTTCTCTCTAGAGGCGGGGGCATTGGACTACGACGCCCGCCAGTCAAGCTTAACTGAACAGTACTTAAGGCCCAAGCCCGATCCAAACATGGGCTGAATTGTGACCGTGGGCATTGCGGAACTTCCACAAACATCTACGGGCGCGGCGCGCAGAGAGAGAGAGAGAGGGACGGAGGGGAGGGAGATGGAGGAAGAAGACGTGCGAAGAGAAGCGGCGATAGCGTCAAGTCCCTCTCTACGACCCAATTTCAAGTCCCCTGGGGTCACCAAGGACCAGCTCTCCAAGTTCCAAGTATGCCCACGATCCCTTTTTCTCAATCGATACCAATCGGTCGAGTCGCGTTCGTTCTCATTCATACCTCTTTCTGGGTTCTGGGTAATCGTCTCAGAATTGATGTTTTCATTAAGGAAAGGAGTTTGTATCTATCTGGGTTGTATGGATTGCTTGTTCTCGTTCATGTTTTCGTTCTTGATCGATTTTTTTTTCGCACCTTAGGCTTGTATAGACTGGGAAATTGTTTCACACCATTGTCTAGTATCTATGCGTTTGGCTGAAGTTCCTAAGTTGCCTGAATGACATGACTTCACCTTCAGACTCTGCTATCTGATCCTTCAAACGTGTATGTCAAGGAAAGTGCCTGCTTGGTTTGTTAATGGCTTCTCTGTTTTAGACAAAGGTTAGTTAAGGGTGGCGTTAGAGCTGATGTTCACGGTCTCCATTCGTGAGCCAGTTTCTTGCTGACGAACATGTATGATGTCCATCCTGAGATTGTCTCTTCATGGCATAGTTTGTTTGGGACAAACAGTCGGCATAACAAGCTGATTGTTCCAACAAGTCTGAATTAACTTCTGTGGATATCCATTGGATGCTGGCCGAAAGTCTAGCAGCACTGCGAACTGACCATGTGTTTTCGTTTGTTATTTAACTGTTTACTGTTTTAAAAGAATAAGATGGAAAAATCTTTATAATTAATGAATTAGAAATGGTTTTTGTGTCTTGAGTCGCTAACTTGTAAAAGAGGCTGCAGACCTTGTTGGCTATCAAATTACGTCTCTTAGTGGCCTTAAATTTACTATATCAGGCGAGAATCAGGAAAGACAACTTTAGGATATCGGTGCCTTTATGTCGCACTGATCAGTCAATCACACAGTAATATTTCTGAGATTTGGCTCTTATGGTCTTATAGTTCATTAGTAGTTCTTGAGATACCATTGGCCTTCCTTTCTTTGGTGTATTAGTTGGTATTATGGTCTGATTGATGTGGCTTTGTTAAGCACCTAAAATCACTCCGCCTCTGGAATTCATGTTCTGACGATAAATGGCTGACAAAGGAAGTTCTGATATATGATGTAATTAACTTCGCATTAATTTACTAGAGAGGAATGTGAGAAGACTGATAACTGTGATGAAGGTCCAGCTGTGTCAATTAAAACAAGTTTCTCGTTGATAGGAGATCTTCTGGTGTCTTTCAATCATTTCATTTAAATCTCTTTCTTCCGTAAGTTTTTTAGTCCAACTCTTTTATTGAGGTCATGCGCGTACTACCTATGTCAATATCAATGGATACGACACGGGTCTGTTGTGCGCTTTGTGCTGTTCATTAGAAGAAAACTGGAACAACTTGATCCTTATCAAAACTCCCCTAAGAAGTAGTAAAGGATGATTTTTGGGGTTGAGCCTTCAGTCATACATTGGTTTACAACTCTCTTACATCTGAATTAAGATGTTTATACCTACTACAGGCCATGTCTATTTCCTTTACTTCTCAATAGTTCACATTTTGCTTCATCAAATTGGGTGCTCTGTACATGCCTCCACGCCTGGAGGCTCAATGTTCTAATGCTAATAATTATTATGACGTAGCCCCAATTGTGTCAGTAAATTTTCCAAGTATTCAAGTGATGGCATTTGACTGAACTTTATTTGTATGTCACTACTGTCATGTGGGAATTAGGACGTGACAAAATCTATTAAACATATGAAGCTAAACCTGAAAGATAAAGTTAACAGTTAAAGTCACCACGGATATTACTTAGTTATGACATTCTTTTTTGGTTCCATGTTCTAGCCTACCAGTTTGTATATTCTTGATAACTCAAGACCAATGTGACATAAGCATTCCATACCACCATACCCATGTCCAAGTCTAGTAACATAGCATTGTAATCTTTTGCTTCCCTCTTTCTTCTGCTAAACTTAATAGATGATTTTTCCCTAGTATCATTCCCTTTATAAATTCACCAGTTACCTTTCCATATTATTTGGCCAAAGAAAAGGCACCTTATTCTCTTTTCAACTGGCAGGAGCTGCATAAGAAGCGCATGCAAATAAAGAAAAAGTCAGAGCAAAAGAGATGGAAAGGTCTCCTTTGTGGCTTTAGTAACTTTAATCCATATTGCAGAGCTTATTATTTACCTAACATTTGTGGTATCGCAGATGAGATCCGGAAATTCCAGAGAAAGCCAAATAGCAAAAATAGGATTGACGAAGATACATCCATTGAAGATTCCAGTCTGTCCAACTCTAGTCTCAATAGTAAAGAAGATTCTTCAGTAGAGCAGCAAGATATGCAACAGCAGATTACATTGATGAAACCGCAGAAGTTACATTGGGGGTACTACCCACTTTCTTGCATATTATTCGTTGAATTAACGCTGCTTTGATACTGAAATTTGGGAAATTGAGTTATTTTTGTCTGCGAAAAGAGCAGTTGGTTATGCTCAGCTGATTTGGAAATGAAATTACTACTCCTGTGAAACGAGTACTTGCAATTATCTTGACATTTCATGTGGCTTCTCTTTTCGATTTTTCTGTTAATGCGTCATTTTAAAACACATGCGCGTCACGAATCTATGGCCTTAATAATTTTTTAGATCTTGCCTCTGCAATGTGATCTATATAGTAAATGTACATTTACCATGTTTGCTGAATACCCATGTTATTAAGGTGTTCTTTGTTTCCAAGAGTTGATCTCAGCTTTTCTGCTCTTGATAGGCTTGACGTGAAGGAGAGATGGGAAAGGAAATCCAACATGTAGAGTTATTCTTCAGGCAGAATGCAGATGGAAGCGAGCATCTGCCAAAGCATTAAAGTCGTTCGCACGGTCGATCGAGTGCAAGGCCATTCAAAATCGGTCAAGTCGCCCTTCTTTACATGTCGTGAGGACATCGGGATCACCAACTGACTGCCGTGAGATCTCTCTCGCGAGTGTCCAAGTACTTGTATGCGCTGAGCTTGAGAAAGTTTAGTCCGAGTATTTCTCAAGCAATTCTCCGATCCGGGACTTGAAAAGGATAGCTATTTACAAACTGTACATTGCTGGCATTTAATTGTTGTCACCGTTCTAAGTTTGCTAATGTCTATTTCTTACCAAAATTTGACTAGTAATGTGAGTCATATCCTCGTAGGAAAATGGATGAAATGGAAGAAGGCACGGAATTTCTGTTTCCTCTTTCAATCGCCAATGCTATTTTGTTGCTTGATTTTTGCATATTTATAATGTAATTTTTATGTAAAATAGTTCATTGTAATTTTCTGTTTGATGGATATTCAAAGTCTGAGTTTACTTTCACTGTTTCATAACCAACATGACTAATAATTGAAATACAAACGAGCTTTAAGCAAATGATGCACATAATATCAAAATTAATATAAAATTTTATTGGTTAATTATTTAAAAAATTGGAAATCCAAAATAATAAGTAAATTGCTCCATAATAAATCAATCATACTCAATATATCAAATACAAGTCAAATAATTATAAAACTAGCATTAATTTATGAATAAGAAGGCTTTAGGAGAAGATGGTAGCTTGCCCTGTAGAATTTGCTTTGCACGTTGGCTGACATGCTCAAATGGTTTTAAATGGGATTGCACTCGCCCAGTTTGGCAATATTGAAGAAAAGTTAGGGACATAATGGTCCATGTGAAAATACAATTAAACTCATCAAATTATCGAGCCTGTTTAATCGTTTTTTTGCAATGGGGAAAGTCTTTGGAAAATATAAAGGACTTTAGGTTAAAAGGATTTTTCGAAATGCAAATAGTATTTAGTAAATTATAATTTAAAAGTATATAAACAACTTTGATTTAAATGGTGTTTAGAAAAATAACACTTTGTAAAGCACTTTTGCTATTTTTTTTCGCTAATGATTATTTGTTTTTTTTGCCAAAAAAAATCAGCAAAAGTGTTAATGATTTTCTAAGTGATAGTCGCCTAAGTCACGTGACCTAAGGCAAGGTTGGACGGTGCCAGTCCGACTCGCCGACAACTAGATCTAGCTTCACTGGCCCCTCGCCAACTGGTGTCACACAACTCTCAAACGAGTTATCTATGTAGAGAAGATGACCAATTCTTACAAGGGCAAAACTGAAAAACAAAAGTATTGGTAAGGGTAGTTGCGGAAGAAAAAAAAATTATTTAACCTTAGGAAATGGCCTTTCGAAAATACTGAAAGCCCGTGAGAGCATGCTTTGGACTTTTCAGCTTTGCCAAGGCAAACATTTGGCCGGAAGGATCCCATACAAAGAATTTGCCAAGCACCCTAGGTTTTTCCCAAGGGTTTTAGAAGACCAAATCCCATTGGGAAAACTAAACCAAACGCAGTGAAAGTAAGCCGAGCCTACTTATGGTTTTTTTAACATTAAACTATTAATATTCTATTGCTTAGAAGTGCCGTTGATTTGTGGTAGATGAATTTAATCAATTAAGTTGTTGCATAAATCGATTTAGTGGCCAAGATGCACAAATTAATTTTAATTTTTCTTCATAAAAAAATTACCAAAATCATTTTTCTTTATATTATCCCTGCGTTACGTGAAAAAGAAAAGGATGTCTCACTGCTCAAATCTCTGTTCCTTAGCAGTAGCAGCGCAACCAAAGCTACTCCAGAAAAGGCTCGAACACCTTCAATCCAATCCTCAAACCGTCGTCACCGGCTCGCCTGCGCGTCGTCGAGTCTCCACTTTCAGCAAAAGGTCTGTCTTTTTTTCCCTTTTCGTTTTGCAGTCTTCTCTTCTAAGCACGTGTACCTGCGTTCCTTCAATGGCCTCCGCGCCTTGGAATGCAGATTTTCGACTTGAATTGGACAGGGGTAGGGAACCCAGTATGTCAAAACGAGGGGGTTCTCGTTTACTTTTCGAACTGTTTATAGAAAGTTTCCGTCTTGCTCAGCCTAGTTACTTTTGTGGTCGACGAGAATTGTGGGATTAGTAGCAAAATGTTCTTGGGTTCTTGCTTAATCATATTGGGGAATGATGACTGAGCTCTAGGGGCGAAAAAATTCTGAATTTTGGGCGGCTGGGAATGGTTTTGTTTTAAATTTTTCCAACACACGAACTTAATCAAGTAATCGGTTGCTGTTCTTTGAATATAGGTCGATGGTATGTGCATCGTCTGCCTCCAGTACGAGCATTTGCTTTCGAAAGGAGCCTCGCTCTGGTCGCCTTCGGAGAAAACATTTTGTTTCGATAAGGGCCTGCGCATCTGCTTCGTCGCCGGATAATATCAATGGGTTGAAAGTCGAGTATACACCTTGGCTCGTAGCTGGTTTGGGGAATCCGGGGAATAAGTACTATGGTACTAGGCACAATGTACGAGTTGGCATCAGATTTTCCTCGAGTTTTAATGTCGTTATATCCATTCTACTTGGTTATTTACATGCAAGGTTCTCGCTTAGGTCGGTTTTGAAATGATCGATCGGATATCTGAAGAAGAGGGTGTCGCAATGAACATTATTCAGTCAAAATGTTTGATTGGCATAGGTACTCTTCGACTGTGTTAACGCACTGTTTTTTCCTAGCTTCTTGTTTCATTATTTGAAAAAAGTGATAGTTTATCTTCTTGCGTGATAAATGCAGGTTCCATTGGAGAGGTACCAGTTCTGTTAGCAAAGCCTCAGACTTACATGAACTTCTGTGGAGAATCAGTTAGTTTTCCCATTCTGTTCTTTCAATCACTGAAGTAGCTGTTCTGTTGGATCGATATATAATCACGTGAACAATTTTATGAACATTTGAATGAAGAAGCCAAGGTTTTAATAGAGAAGAGTCATTATCTCCATGTGAGACTTGTTGAATTTTGATCAAAAGGCTGCTGAAGTTTTCTTTTCATAATTGTAGGATGATGAGCCAAAAACTTTAAGTAATGAGATTGCTCATGGCCTTTGAATTGTAGTTACGAAACTTCATGTATATGGATCTCCTCTTTTGTCTGACCTTTTTATCTTGTTGGGAGATTTATTCCTGTGGTACCAATAGTTAGGTCATAAGAAATGACCTACAGATGTACTGAGTTAACCATTGCTGCTTTTCTGCAAGTTAGTTACTAATTTCAAGGTTAAGGAAAAGATGTCCTCGTGCTATAACCATATCTACATCTGGTTCTCGTCTCTAAATCTCGTTTTGAGGTCAGTGCTCCTCATATTGAAGAATTTTTAACAGAGAAATGTCGCTTCTTTTTGGTTCGGAGAGAAATGCCAGTTAAGTGCCTGGGAATTTGAAGTTTGTGTGAACAGGATGTGGTCAGTTTGGCAGTGTCTCCTAGAAGCACTGGTTTTTGTTTCTTTGAGTGAATGAGGCAAACCAGTAGTACAATTTGTCAGCAGTGTGAAAAAGCATTATGGGTTGAGGGATTTTTGTTTATAGAAATTTCTCTACCCATATACCACCGTGTAACATCTTAAGCTGAAAATCACGTAAAAAGCCCAGGAGGAGTATTGAGTGTTTAAGAGTAGCTTTCTTCTTATTAATAGTTGAAAATCTTTTTACCACCTCACATAAGACTTGCGATATTACAGATCTTCCACTTTCTCATCCTCAATGCACTTGTTGAAACATATGACCTCTGTATGCTGGAGATCATGGACTCACCAGTCACCCCAATAGCTAGCAAAATCCTCAGCCATCACCTTGTTAGACTGAAAGTTGTCCTGGTTATGCTACATGGTCTCGGGATGCTCTGTAGCCTACAATCCGAGAGCTTGTGGCTTGATATCATTTAACCATTGTAGATTAAAATGACATACATTAAGCTTCAAAAAGAGTACTCGAGTGTTCATTACCTTTCATATGATTGTCCGTAGTTACTTGTCTTTGGATCAGTAGACTTTCTCCCCTTTTTTATCATCTTTCAATTTCTTCTGGAATTTTCTTTCGGAAGGGAACAGAAACACAGGAGGGGGAAAGCGGGTGCCACATGATTTCTTCTCTTTCTTTCCACTTGGCTTATTCCCCCAATTCAAGTCACTGTTGATGGTGTACTCTTCCCCGATGGCGATTGATGTTTGCAAGCAATTTTTGTAGATATATGCTTAGTGTTTATATTTCTAACTCTTTTCTCCTTTATCATTGTTAATCCGGAAGGTTGGCGCACTGGCGGCATATTATCAAGTTCCCTTGCGGCATATCTTATTGGTATGTACATGTATATGCCTTCTCTTATGCAGGTCTGGATGAACTAAGGTGCATCTTTTCCATGTTTTCTTATGTAGGTATACGATGAGATGAGCTTGCCGAATGGTGTCTTAAGGCTACAACCAAAAGCAGGGCATGGCTATCATAGCGGGTATACAGTTTGCCTACCCTGATATTCAAAATGCTCTACAGTCCTGATATTCCCCAGCCTGCATTTTCAGAGTTCTGTCAAGCTGCTCAACTTTTTGATTCTCTAATCTTGCAGAGTAAAAAGTGTGATGGCCCACTTGGATGGCTGCCGCGAATTTCCTAGGTTGTGCATAGGTTGGTTTAGTGCAGCGTGTTTAGATTCATCTCTCGACTCTTCTCTTCAGTCTTCTTTTGTTTATCATACAGTGCCATTACATGTTGGGAGTTTGCAGGCATCGGAAATCCACCTGGCGCCATGGACATGAAAGCTTTTCTTTTGCAGAAATTCAGTTCCCTCGAGCGACAACAGGTATGCATCTTCTTTCTGACAGCCAGTGTGCTCGGATAGGAGAACTTCTATTCCTGAGGCGAGGTTGGGCAATCACTAGTGGTTTCGTGACTGTTATTGGTTATCTACACAGATCAATGTAGCACTTGAGCAGGGAGTCGAGGCCGTGCGGAACCTGGCGCTTAACGGGTTTGATCAAAGCATCGAAAGATTTAACTTAGGACAGAAATACAAGTTCCACAAGGTTTAAATGGTTGTACGTGCACTTATTTTTGCCCCCTTAGTTGATTACGTACTTATGTGTCAATTACTTGGGATGGATCTAAAATGGAAATTCAGAGGGTCTTCATCCTTCATTTCATCCCATCCGATCGAAATGCGCTAATGACCAAGCGTAATCAAAAGAGGGTCCAAAGAGCTCTCTCGATTGATACGGCTCAACCTACTCGAACACGCTGTTTTCCGAGCGGTAGAAATTGGATAGGATCATGACGGATGCTAATTTTTGTCGAACGGACCAAAATTTGTGACTCCATCTGGTAATTTTGAAAGGCCGTGCCTTTTTTATTTTTTATTTTTTGGGTCACGCGAGCCATGGTTCGTGGCTTTTTTTCGTGGTGTTTGGCCCTAATTTGGAATTGGCACTAATTCCGAGGACCCCTGCGAAACTACATTACGAGAATTTTCTAAATCTCTCTGTATCGAGCACGCTTGACCATCATGCCATGCCATATGTAAAGGAACAAATTCAAGCCGGCTTCTCATCCCTCAAAACCACCAAAAAAAAAGAAACCCCACTTCTCAGGTTTTTTTCCTCCTTAGCTCTTTTTATTTTATTTTTTTTATTTTATTTTATAAATTAAGCATATAATTTCTCCTGAGCTAGTGATTATTATACATGGGGGTACAGGAACAGTTCCGTACATCATAAGAAGGAGACCACCTTAAACTTTCCAAACAATATTCAACCTAGTCAACCCCATGGCACGTAGGACAGAAAAGAAGGCACTCCACAGTAGTGATGGCCACGGGCCGGTTTCGGCCCGGAACCGGACCGGAACCGGCCCGGTCAAACCCGGGCCCGGCCCGTTGACCGAGCCCGCGGTTCGGAACCGGAACCGGCCCGTGCCCTACGGGCCCGGTTCCGGTTCCTGAAATTTTGGAACCGGCCCGGAACCGCCGGTTCCGGGCCCGGTTCCAAAAAAAAAAAAGCTGCGCAGGCAGCGCAGCAGACCGGCGAGGGCTCGACCTCGCCGGCCTCAGGCGAGGGCAAGCCTCGCCGGCCTCGGGCGAGGCTCGCGCCTCGCCCAGGCGACGGCGAGCCTCGCCCGACGCCGGCGAGGCTGGCCCTCGCCAGATCCAGGCGAGGGCGAGCCTCGCCGGCGTCGGGCGAGGCTCGCCCTCGCTCGCCCTCGCTCGCCCAGGCGAGGGCGAGCCTCGCCCGACGCCGGCGAGGCTTGCCCTCGCCTGAGGCCGGCGACCTCCGCCGGAGGAGAAAGAACCAGACGGTCCAGACCGAAGAAACGAAAAAAAAAAAAATATCATGTTCCTGTTCCGAACCGGAACCGGACGGTTCCGATTCATTCTTGGCCACGAACCGGAACCGCCGGTTCCGAACCGGAACCGCCGGTTCCGAACCGGAACCGGTCGGTTCCGAACCGTGGCCATCTCTACTCCACAGACACGTGGGCTCACAAGAAAAATCGAACGAGTGGAGCATGACACGTAGGACAAAGAGTTTGAGAAGAAAAAAAGTTTAGTACCACAAAAAAAACTCTGATCCGATATGCTTATGATGAATTTACCTGAGACTAATTTTTTGACTAGCAAAAACCCCAGACTGGTATATCCGTGACAATTTCACCCTCGATTAGTTTTCGTTAAAATTTACCATCAAATTTCTGAATTGGATGACACGTGGCAGTTGACGGGTATACTATTTTGAGATTTTACCCTCTGTTTGTCACAGGTCTATCGGCTTGTGATTTTTCATGATATTAATTCAATTTAACAGAGATTAAATTTGTTACGGGTGCATCAATTTGAGATTCTGGTAATCAAAAAGTCAGTAGGGTGTATCAATTTGAAGTTCTAATTAGTAAAAAATTTAATTCGAGATGAATTTATCGACCGATGTACCGATTCGAAGCGTCTTTTTTTTTTTTTGGAAGATATTAGAAAAAAGAGGAAACCCTCGTCACAGGCACCATCATGGGAACGAAACCCCCACCGAGATCGGACGGTCGGCAGAGGATCCGATGAGATGCGGGGGCCCCCCCGATGATCCGATCCGACCGAGCGGGGGCCCCCACTCTGGGAAATACGAACGTTGGGAGGGGGGGGATTTGGAAAACAGGAAAGAAGAAAAAGGGATGAGTCGGTAAAAAAAAAAACAAAAGCGGAAGACTTTCCCTCTCCTCTCCTCTCCTCTCCTCTCTCTCTCTCTCTCTACCATCATCAATTAGACCGTTGCTTCGCTTCCTCCTCCTCATCCTCCTCGCGATCATCATCACCTCCTCCTCTTCTTCTTCTTCTACAGCAGCAGCAGAAGCAAACCCGAGAACCCAACCTACAAAAACCCTCCCCGTCTCCCTTCATCGATCACGAAAACAGACCAGCCCAAAAGATAGAAAGGAAACGGAAGCAGGAGGAGAAGGAAACAGAGAGCAAAAAGCAAAAAACACAATGGCGGACACCGCTCAAGCCCTCCAAGCTCTCTTCCACGCCCTCGACCCCGTGTCCCTGCTCCGCGCGCAGAGCTCCAGGAAAGTGGAAGGACGAACGGAGCGGCGGCCTTCGATCTCGCCGCCGGCGACGGGGGAGAGCGGCGGCGGCGGCGCGGCCCCGCACCGGGCGAGCACCGCCCCGGCAGTCCAGCCTCCCGTCCGCACCCTCGACCCGGTGTCGCTGCTCCTGTCCCAGAACTCCGCCACCGACGACATCGTCCCGCTGAGGCTCGCCACCGACCACTACTTCGTGGAGAGAGGGCCCCGGTACGACGCCTACGCTCGGCTGAGGGAATCCAGATTGAGGATGAAGCACGCGAGGCAGGAAGAGCCTGAGGAGAGGGATCTCAAGCTCACCCCGCCGCCCAAGAAACAAGTCAGGTTCCAGGGGAATTTGGGCGGCGGCGGCGGCGGCGGCAGGCGAAGAGGGTCGCCTTCCATTTTGGCCCAGTCCGTCCCGGACTTCTCGTCCGCTCTGAGGAAAGAGAACCGGAAGCCCGCGCCGCTCCCCTCGCTGGCCGAGATCACCCCGCCATCGAAGAACTGGTCGAAGGCGGGCGGCGGCGGCGGCGGCTCGAACGCTAGGGGGAGCAAGTCCGTCGGTGCGGCTGCCGGGGAGAAGAAGGGCGGGCTGATGGCGAGGAAGAGCTACGCGAGCATGGAAGAGCTGAAGGGGCTGTCCTGTGCCGCCGCGAGCGCCATCAACGGAGACGACAGAGGGAGGATCGGGAGAGGGAATGGGATTGGGAGGACTATCTTGGGGTACAGGAAGTTCTGAAAAGGTCATGCTGATTTGATTCAGGGTTTTGGGGGTCGACGGTTAGTTCTGTTTGTTTTCAAACAAGTTTGATCGAGGTTTTACAAACTTGTTCACACGTTCTGGCGAGGTGTTTGATCATCATCATCATCATCACCGTCAGGGCATAATGAATTCTTTGTATTCTTTTTCCTTCTTTCTTCATAAAGAAGCTCTAGAGCTTACTTTCAATGTTTCTGGGGTTTGTTTCTGATGTAATGATGGGAACTTTGGCCTTCCAGTTCCAGTTTAGCGATTGTGGAAGCATAAAAACAGCCATGTCTATAGTTGTGGGTGAATCAATTTTAGCGCGACATACATTTACATTCATAAATGGAATGTGCTCAAATGCGGATGCAAGAGATTTTGAGGCCATATTAAATAATTGCAGTTATCATTCACTCAAATCTTACAACAAAAGCACGTCTGGTTAAAGAAACGGTAACTTACGAAACCGACATAAAAAACGTCCTAAGACCAAGAAACATCAGACAGTTCATAAATTGACCTAAGGGGGATTTTATCTGACCTAGAAATTCAGTTAGCGTCTTTGCATAGAATGCTCATTTACAAATAATATTAGCCTCCATCGCTAGCCGTTTCGGCATTTTTGTACAATAGTACTGACTTCCTAAATAAGAAGTTTGCACCATTTGTTGCGACAGCATCATAAACACAAAAAGAGTAGGCCGGTCTAAAACCCAGGAACGACAATTCATCCTCAAAGATCTATCACAATTTCCTCCACCAGATTAGAGAGTATATCCTCACCCAGTTCAGCACCATTCTCAAATGCCTCGATGTCGAAATCTGTCCATTTCCCCAGGGCGTTACTCATCTCGTAGTCAATTATCTCATCAGGAATCATCCCAGCTAAACAGGCCCACTTTCTCACCTCCCCTCCAACATCTTTGATCAACTTCTCTACATTCAAGAACATCGATTGTCTCGCCCACCCTTGATATCCAAAGTTACAGTATCTCCAGTACTTTGAATCCAAGCACTCCAACAAACAGTCGAAAAGAAACCGCCTCAGCTGATTCCCCTCTTTGGCTTCCTCTGATCCAAACAAAGATTTTATATCTGTCCAGGCAGTGGCAGCAGCACATTCGAGTTCATCGAGGAGAAAGAGGGTAATGATGAAATCTTTCATCCCACCGGAATGACGTCGAGTCAAATCCGCAAAGAGCAGTTCAGCATGCAACATCACATCCTTTGCACGTGTGAGCCCGCTCCCGGCCAATTTCAACACCACAGGATCTAGGCCCCCTATCAGTCTAGTTATCCGGTCCATAAGATCGATCAACATGTTGCGGTAGCTACTTCCATTTTCGAGTGATGTAGTAGAGTCCAAAAGGTCAGCTTCCAGATTGAGCAGTTGCAGAGTATCAGGGTAGTCCATGAAGTCAGGATGCAACTTCAATCCTGCAAACACAATATAATTTGTTTAGTCAAGGGAAGCCGATATTCAGAGAGGAGTACATGAAGATTCCGGTAAGGTGGTTTATGAGTGATAAAAAAGCACAGGAATTCTAGCATGTTACCCGTGCTATCACCCAAGCTACTGGAGATGCAGCTATCATTGGAAAAGGATGCATCAAGGACTGAACCTGGGCTCAAATGATTCACATCACTCGAAAATCCAATCAATGTCCCTTCCGTCATTGCCTTTTTCTGATAGGAAAGGACAACACTTATTAGTCTAGCATGTTATAAGGCATCATTAGAAGATGATGCATCAGTCTGGAAAAGCAGCATATGGCATATAGCAGAACTTCAATCAAAGAAATTAAAATACAATGAAGAAGAAGTATTTATTCCTAAGTACAAATCCCCGAAGATACATTAAATCAGCTATACTAATCATTTCACGTAAAATTTGCCGTATTAGATTGTCCTCCAGTCACAAAAACCACATTTGATTACCCAAATGATAGCATATTCTTATTGCACCATTGACCGAGAAAACCGACCTTAAAAGCATTTCCAGCATCAAGCATATCACAATCTTGTGATATAGGTGGTGCAGCAGTTAAAGCGGCAATCAGTTCTTGGAGAATCATAGCAGTAGATCGCTTGGGCATAGCACATGCCGTGCTCAGCTCGTCTTCTTCTTGAGAAATCAATTCCTTCAATTTACATTCCAAAATGGCACCTAGAGCATCTCCGTTCCAGGGTAACTGCTTTTGAAATGCTGCTTTATCATCACTTCTGTTGAACACTGGCTCTCTGGAATCAGATGCCTTTCCACCACGAAGGCCCTTTTCGGATCTCTTGTCATCAATGCCCGCAGGAAAACCACTCTTGTGCTTCAGCGGAGAGTTGAATGTAAACGAAACAACACTATCATTGTTAGTGCCAGCAGCTTTAATTCTATCGGCTTCACCTACCAATTTACTCCTTGCACAACTTCTGTCGCTGGAGGAAGCACGAAAGTTGACCTTCGTCCTGGGAATTGCATTATGCTGAGCATCATTTTGTTTACTGACTTCAGAACTGACAAAACTTGGACTCTCGACTGGTCCATCAACATTAGGAGACCTTATCTTCCATGCTGGAGATCTGAATTGAGACAAAGAATCAGCTCGTCTAACACGAGTCTTTCTGGCTGCATCAGAACCAGAGTTTTCAGCTTTGACAGACACCCTGGATCGCGTTCGACCACTCAGGCTGCGATTCAGAGCTACAAAATCCTTAGCCCCAGTAGCAGAATTTCCACTTGACAAGGCTTTCCTGCTATTGGAATTGCTGCATTTGGCATTTGGAGGAGTCCTAACAGTCTCTAGCATCTTGTTCTGGGTAGTGGGACTATTCTTCAAAGCACTGGACGGTGATTCTTCGTGGTGAGGATTGCACTTATGGCTTGGTATACACCGCTGCTCGTGGCATTCTTTAGGAAGCGGCTTTGCATCCTTAAGGGGTACATTAAAGGCTTGAAAGTGGCAATTTGGCGTGGAAGATGAAGCAACAGATTCTCGTTGCCTTCTCCTATGAGTTGGGTCACTTTCTCGCATCAGAGCTGCTGGTGGTGGTCTTGGTTTATTGATTCCAGAGTCTAGATAAGAAGCATGAAAAGGATTCAAGGTTATGTTCGCATGATCTAGCATCTGTTGCGATGTTTCTTGTATGAGGTCTATATCCACCAAATTACCACAGTTAATGAACGAAGTTTGTCCTGCAGCCTCGGCTTCGCTACATATGGCCCGTGTAAAGACATTTTGTGACTCAGATGGAGACCTTTCTGCTATACCCACCTCACCGGAAGGATACGGGGAGGTGGAGTACGGAAGGGCACATTTAACCCTGTTTCTGGCTTGCAATCCAGGTTCCAGTATCCTAGCGGCCGCATCAATCAACCGAGAACTCCGTGATGTATTCCTTACGGAAGAAATTCTTGGGCTCTTCATAGGGGCGAGAAGCTTGGGGTGATGCTGCTTCCTCGATTTAGTCAAGACACCTTTAATTTGGAAAGCCTCCGCTCCAAAGCGAGTAACAACCCGTCTCTCCAATGGACCAGTCTTCTGAAGTTTCTGAGGCCTCAGTTCATGCTTTAGCTGAGCCTTTTCAATATTCAAGTCGTCTTCCTTTGTGGACCCTTTGCTACCAAGGAGAAACTTCTCCACTTTACCATGGCGAGTGTCGCATGACAGAGGTCCGGTAGCCTTCTTCTGCGCAGTAGGCATGGATTCAAGACCCATGAGCCTGGCAACCAACCCAGGAGCTTGAGTTTCATGCTTTTGCCTCTGTTCCAGATCAAGATTCTTATTCCCATTTCTCCTCGAATTAGGGAAACCCCCTTTGTTCTCATCGGCAATCTAAAATTCAAGAAATGTCGTGTTCAAGAAAATAGTGAGCACAACAACCGGTCATTCCAAACAGCAAACCAACAGAAAGAAACGAGGGATGAAGTTTCAGAAAGGCCTACCAAATGTAGCTTAGCAACGGGCATCTTCTCGTCCCGGCGGAAGTTCCTGGACACTTGCTTCGTGCGAGCTGACACATCGAACCAAAAGAAGAACGTGTGAACATTGCAGTGGTTCACCATGACGTGCAAGATGCAGGACCAGAGATTTGTCCACCACCGAGGGGACGAGCGAGCAAAACCAAGCACAATAAAGAAATGTATGGGCAGAGCGAGGACATTACCAGGAGCAAGCAACTTTCTGGAGAAGAGCCTCTTCTTGGCGAACCTGCGGTGCCAGTCAAAGAGCTGAAAGAAGATGCCGACACAACCTCCGGGCCTCGCCGGAGCTTGCCGCTTCTCCGCAATCGCCAGACCCGACGGCGCTTTCCCTGCGCTCTCGTTGTTCATCATCATCGTCTTCTCCCGAGAAGACGAAAAAGGGACGGACTCCTAACCCGGTGGAAGACCCCTGAACAAACAACTCCAGCTAGCCTCGAATCCGATCCTAAAGATCTAACACAACGCCACTCGAGCAAAGAAGGACAGACGAGATTGATACAGATCAGTAGCGCCAGACCAAAACGTGCTTCGTCTTCGCCTCTCCACAACCTTCTCGCGCGCGCTTCGCTGAATCAACTCACATTTCTCCGAATCACAAAGCCCACCTTCCAAAACTGAAATGGCCATCGCCGAGCGGCATCATCATCTCCGCAGAAGCTGACGTGTTCCCCGGAATCAAGGCCACGCTCTCTTCAAAGCTCCGAGAAACGGAGCAAGTCAAAAGCAGAGAGAGACCCTGAAATCGGAAAGCGACGGATCAGAGAAAAAGCCGAGCCAGCCAAGAACACAGACCAACGAGAACGAGACCATACGATCTCTGCACAGCGCATCGCACACTGCACCACTTACCTCACCTTTTTTGTACTTCTCTCCACGCAAGGCCCAGACGCGCAGAGGCAGCAGCGAGGCAAAAACCGGGGTAAAGCTACACAATGTCGCGGGTGAAAAAGGGAAAAGGAGGGGCGGGGAAGAAGCGACCGGCTGATGGCGACTGGCGACCGGAAGGGGCGACGACGATCGAATCTCAACCGCACCGAGCGAAGCGAAGAGGGCGGCGAGGCGCGGCGGCGCGGCGGTCCTGCAGCGAGGGCGGCGAACCGGACGGCTCCGACGGCTCCCTACGCGAGCGCAATGGCGGGGCGGCGGCGGCGGCAGCGCGGCTGGCGGCAGCTGCTTCAGGCCGTGCCATTCGCAGCCTATCTCTCTCTCTGTCTCTGTCTCTCTCTCTCTCCCTCTGTCTCTCTCTCTCGCTCTGTGTCAGTGGCTGGTCGAGCTAGAGAGAGAAAGTAGTGAGGGGGGGTGGGGCGATGCGTAGGATAAGCAGCGGATAGAGAGAGAGAGAGAGAGAGGGGGGGGAGTGATGCAAGGCCCACGCGCGGTCGGAGGAAGACAGATTTCACGAGGTTTCCAATGGAGACAAATTCGCGGGGAGAGGGATTTTTTTTTCCTTCTTTTTGGTCCGATCTTGGCTCCTCCGCACGTGCGAAACGGGGGTTTTTGCATAATTGGCGTTGAAATTTGAATTCCGTCGGTTTGGGACTACGATTGGTTGCTCAATCGAGCCGAGTGACTCGCTCGTGCCCACGTTGTTGTTTTTTTTTTTGGCGGTTCGTGTATTCGGATAAAAGAGGTGGGTCGCGGACTGCTTGATGGGGACTTTCTCTCCGAGTGTTTGGGGTTAAAATTGGGTTTAATCGGAGACGGACGGGGATGCATTTAGTAAATCCCGTGGACCGAAATATCTTAAATTACTTGATTCGTTATGTGCCGTTAAGATCACGGCGCGACACTTTTAACACGTGCGTTTTCGAATGTTTCGCTACTTTTTGAGGTGGTATGCGATGATTTTCGGAATGGTAATTCAACTTAATTCACCTTTTGGATGGAATGTTGAATTTTGTAAGGTAATGTAATTCGGGGGAAATTCGGAGGGGAAAAACTTAGGGTAACGCCCAAATCACGAATTGAAAAAAAAAAATCTATCATGTTCTGATGTAAAAGAGTCATTTAATTCCTCGAATTCGCTCGAAATCATCAAAAACTGTAAACTTCTTCGCCATTTGTTTCTTTCTGAAGGGATGTATCGAGAACCGGAACAGAACGATCACGCAGATATTAGAGAAAGTAGGCGATGCACGAATTTACCCAGATTCACCCTCAAATAGGGCTACGTCCTACAAAGAGACTTCATTATGTTTTCTGTTTACAGCCACTCAACTCGTTACAATGATCAGAAAAACGAATAAAAAATATATATGCCCCAAACGGATCCAAAACCTAAACTTATATGAAATCTCTTAATCTCGCACCATACGGGCCAGTCCAAATCCGTTGAGGTTTCGGGGGTGCTTCCTCCGAGCCCCCGCCCGCTCACAGGCGAGCGGGGCAGTCGTCCGCTGACCGGGCAGCGGAACTCCTGTCGAGGGGCGCTGCACCCGAACCCCCGCCTGCTGATCGGGCAGCGGGGCACCCGTGTCAGGGGTGTTACCCCCGAACCCCCACACTCCGCACGCAAGGGTCACATGTCATTGGATAACGCTTCAGTTTTCCTAAGTTCACGTGGGCATACTCGGTGTGAGAAACAAGGGTTCCCGAAGTATTCGTCAACTCCAACACTTTCCATATATATGTGTGTAAAATAATTTTTCAAAAAATATTTTCCTTTATCATAAAATTTTCTTCTATATAAATGGTCCTCATTTAATATTGACATAAATTTACATCGTTCCGTGGATTTTTTTTTTGTATATAAAGTTGGATCTGGTTAAAAAAATAAAAAAAATTGTAAAATTAAAAAAACGAGGATGGAATTGGAACGGTGGCGGTTACTGGTCACACCGCCGTCACTTCACCGCATGGCGACCGTGCGGTGGTTGTCGAGGGACCGCCATCGCCAACCACCATGAGACGGTGGTTGTGTCTCTACAAGTCAACATGTCCTCAAACTAAAAAGTTCCTTTACAATAATTGCGTCACGAATTGTAGGGGCCCGTTTAATTTTTCTAATAAGCTCCGTATTTAGGGCTTAATATAATTAAGCACATTCGATAATCAAGACTACTTCCACTTAATTCGATTAATAGAAATTTGGCAAGTGATATTTTTGCCCACTGCGTTGCTTCCTGAGAACCTCAAACCTGCCAATAATATTTTCGCAATTTCATATTTGATAACAAACTACTATTATCCAATATTCAACTATATTAAAATGATATATTTTTTCTCATTTTAAGCACTTAGCATGGTCGATATTTGAAATTCATCATTAGAACTTTTCAATGATTATTTTTCCAGCTTCATCCAAACGAGCACGTATTTGCAGCTTGTTTTTCACGGACGAATTAAGATTTGCCTCGATAGAAGTCGAGTCGAGTTGAAAGTCAAGCTATAGTACATAAGGTTTGAATTGAAGTGTCTCGTGCAATCGTATACTTTTAAGCCAGCCATCATAGTGCTAAGCTGAATATATTTTAGATCTCAACAATTTATTTGGTTTTGACTCCTAGCTTTTTTTTTCTTAACGGGTGAGCTCAATTTAGATACGTAAATTCGTAAATCAACAAATTCTAGACTAATGTAAAGGATCGGGCACGACACGAGTCCTCAAATACGGAACAATCTACAATTACAAATGCGAAAAATCGAACATGTGCCGTGGGCCTCAGTAATAATGTAAATGTATCATCACGATCGAAACTCTTGTTTCACATGAATCGCTTGAAAAGATTGGAGAACATGTAAAATACCGTCGCATAGATAATTACACAATTCTTGTCCAATTTAACTTAAAATCTATGTATATGTATATTTTTAAAAAAATTTGAAATGTTAAATTTTTTTTTCCTTTTTATTTTGAGAAAGAGGCCAAAATAGGGGAGCCACCTTAGCTACCGTCGAGTCCCGCGTCTGTCTGGCCGTATGGCGCTGTCGAGGAGCGTTTGCCGTGTTCCCCGTCTCTCCCTTCCCCCTCTGTTTTCAAAAAAGCCGAAAAGGGCCAAAAAATCGCTCCGAAAGTCCGTCTGACGACCCCCAACCCCACGCGCCTCGGTTGGCGGGGCAGACACCGGAACTCGCGCGGTCCGCGCGCCACGTGGGCTCGGTGGGGGGGGGGCGGGGGGCGGGGAGGGGGCAATTCGGTACATTCCCCAGCTGCCGGAGATATGTCCTCGGGAGGCGTGGGGCGGACACGTGGCCGTCGGTTCCGGAGCCGCTGACCGCCGCCGTGGCGGTCAAAGCGAAGCGCCGGCGGCGGAGGAGGGGGAGGAGGCGGAGGAGCGACGTTTTCTCGGGCTAAAATGCGCCCGAGCGGGAGCGCGTGGATCCGCGTGAAGGGACAGCTGAGCAGAGTCCCCGAGGCAAGTGTCTAACACTGTTTTTTCCTTTTTCATTTTTTTTCCGTGGGATAAATAAATATAATTACGGAATAATAAGCCAATTGGTAAGAAAAAAAAAGCGTATTAAATTTTCGGGAGGGAATAAAGAAATAGTAAGAGTTTAAAGAAAAGGATGGAATGTTTATGTGGATGAGACGGGTGTGATTAGGGGTGATCGGTTTCCGATCCAGTCCGGTTTCAAGGTAAAACCAAGAATCGGACCGAGAGAACCAGTTCTCATTTTTTAGAATCACGGACCGGACCGGTTGGTTCTAAGACCGGGAACCGGTCACTTAGAGTTTTGTTTTTTTTGTCAAATACTTAAGGTTTTGTTCACATTTTACTAATTTTTATCAATAAAGTTCATTTAGGGTTTAATTCACATTTTACTGATTTTTATCAATAAATTTATGATAATGAAGTTCGCTTAGAGTTTAGTTCACATTTTATTAATTTTTTTAAAGAAAAAATGATAAAAATATATATTAAATAGTCGGTTCGATCCGGTCCGATTCCGCCTTGGAACCGAGAAACGAACTGCCCGGAAACTGATTCCGCTTTTAGGAACCGGGAGTCGGACCGATAGTCCCAAGAACCAGACCAAACCCGTCGGTCCAGTCCCGATTTGAGCGGTCCAAGTTGCTCACGCATAGGTGTGATGATACCTTTGCCAATACGACAGACAATGCTTTTAATTTAATCACGAGTTATGTTGAAAGAGTGTCGTCGAGGTATTTGTTAAGCATGGTGCTTAAATAGGAACAATCCAATCTGCAAAATGGCGATTATCCATGACACGAGAATGGTCGGTGTATTAAGGAACCGTGGAGAAATTACACAAAAACTCCCCCACGAACTTCTTGGGCAGTACATGTTTGTCCCGAATTTTCAATCATTGTAAGGGGTAACCCCTGTTGCACTTGACTTTAAGGGATAAAAGTATATATATATTTTTTTGGTAAGGGGATAAAAGTATTTTTTTTTTGGGTAAGGATAAAAGTATATTTTTATCTCTTTTTTTTGGATAATCTCTTTTAAACCCTTAATGGCTGTAGAAATCGAACAATTATATAAAATGAGAGAAAACTAAGTTAACTAACTATTAATATAGGACAAAAATAGTATTAATTACATATAAAACTATAAAAGTTCGATTTTTTTGCTAAATAACAATAAAAGTTTGTTAAAATTTGAAAACTGTAGCCACTTTAATATAACTAAATAATATATTTTAAAAACTAAGTGTGAATTAGTAAAGTGGGAAAAGGCATCGACAACAAAAAGGTGAAATGACAAAAATTGGTTACTCAAATCTATATGCAAAGAATTAATTAATTGAAAAAAAAATTGACCGAAACAACCCAACTCATAAAATTATCAACGGAAATAAGGTGATTTTTTTAAATAATTTTTTATTGATCGATCATTTTTTTCATCAATATACCATGTAGAAATACATATTGAGTATTCAATTTTTGTATTTGAATTTTTCGTTATTGAGGTAGTTTCTTTTTACGTAATTGTGATCCTTTTATAATACATAATAAATTTTGGTAATATATTCACCAAATGTTAAATATTATGTTTATTAGTATTGTTATATATTGATAATCATGTTTCTCATACTAATATCTTAGTTAATTTATTTTTCCATTTTCTTTTTATTGTTTTTATACAAAAACCAATGGTAAAAGATGGATTTTCTTGTAAAAGACGAGATAAAAGAACATTTTACCCATTCAAAGTCATGTGCATCATACATACCAAAGGAGAACGTATCGGGTGTGACACAATAAAAATTTAGTGGGATACCAGATGTGTTTGGGAAAGCTTTCCCCGAGGCTTTTGGCCCAACGCAAATGGTGTTTGATGAATTTTTTGGAGAGCTTTGATGAGATACAATTATATTGTCAAAGACCTGAAAAAGGCCTTTAACCCAAGGCGGGTCCGGTGTCAATTACAAAATGTTAATACGTTTTTTCTTCCAATTTTTCCATAACAGCCCCACCTCGCGTGACGCTGCCAACAAAGGGCTTAGGCCATCGGTGCCTGATCTGGCTCGCCGGCCACTGAGCCTTTGCTGATTTTGAGGTTTTATTTATTATAAAAAATAATAACAAAACTCCTTTTATAGAGCGTGATTTTTCTGGTTGCTTTTCAATGCATTTTGAAATTACAATTCATCAAACATCGTTTGTATTTAGAAAAAGAAAAAAACCCTTTAACATGAAGTCCTTTGCGAGAAAGACCTTCTCTCTAAAGCTACAACAAACGAACTCACCGTGAGGCGGTCAAAAGTTTAGGAGCAAACGTGTACCACAGCTAAAGGACGAGAGCCCCGGTAATTTCCCCCTTAGTTCTCAAAACAAGTCAAGAGCGCCGTCGCGATGCTTGGGATGTCCAAATTTTGCATTTTGAATCCATCTTTTGTCCCATGGCTTACCACCGCCAACATTGTTTATTTATTCATTATTTCATAGAATAATGCTGAAATGGGAGAGAGAGAGAGAGAGAGAGAGAGAGAGGAGGAGGTCATAGATTTGAGTGTTGACCTGCTACTGCCACTTCTAGCATGGCTCTCGTTTTGTCCCCGCTCCATTAGCGCGTTGTCTTGTCCTGGCTTGCTGGTACTTCGTGGGAGGGAGGCGGGGCGGTGGCAAAGAAACAAGGGGCAATAATTCCAAAACTGTTGATTTCGCGGGAGGGTGAATTCCCTAAAAAATCTCGACTTTAGATCAAGTTTTAAATTTGTCATAAAACTTTTTTTATCTTGAAAAAAATCTCAAACTTTAAGTTTATTCCTAAATTTACCCCGAACTTTTTTTATCTCAGAAAAAATCTCAAACTTTAAGTTCGGTCCCAAATCTGTCCCGAATTTTGTTTTGTGTAAAAAAATCAATAAATTTCAATTTATTTTAAAAAACATACCTCGTAATCCAGTCTCAACTGGACGTGGCAGTTCCACATTGATAAAAAAATCCACATCAACAAAGTAAAAGAGCAATAGGTATAGACCGACGTCGCATTTCCACTTCGATAACAAATCCAACACATTAGAATGGTTGAAATTCTCCAAAATAAAACCATTTTAGGATATGAAAATTGGACACGATAACAAATCAACCAAAAAATTTAATTTTAAAAAAAACCTAACTTTTAGGTTTAGTCCAAATTTGCTCCGAACTTTTTTTATCTAAAAAAAACTCCATTACTTTGTTGATATGGATTTGTTATCAATATGAAAGTGCTACGTCAAGTTGAGACTGAATCTCGAGAGTATATTTTTGAAAATAAATTGAATTTTCGTGATTTTTTTAACACAAGACAAAATTCGGGGCATATTTGGGATCGGATTTAAAATTTGAAACTTTTTTCGAGACAAAAATAAAGTTCGGGGCAGATTTAGAGCTGAACTTAAAGTTTGGAGCTTTCTCTGAGATAAAAAAAAAATTTGAGGTAAATTTAAAATTTGATCTAACGTTTTTTTTACGGAATCAAGCCTTTCTGGCGAGGTAAAAGGATAGGAAAGGAAAGGCTTTGTCTGCTTCTGCTTGTGGGTGGGACGAACGAATGATGAAGCAATTTTGCAAATGCGCTCCCCCTCCGCACGTGCCATCATCATCATCATTTTCATATTTAGCTGCCCCCCCCAAAAAAAAAGAGATAATAAAAAAAGTAGAGGACTTTTTACGCTATCTTTTCGGTGAACTGATGTTTGCTTCATCATGAAGCCTTTTTGTCTGTGACTTTTCACATTTTGCAGTGATCTTCCGGGCCATGGTTTTACATTTTTTTTATTTTTTTTCCCAAAAATTAATGCTTTGGGGGGGGCATTATCTAAGCATCTCGATATAAGAAAGAGTTTATTTTATTTTATTTTATTTTTCAATACGCGATTTACGCGTATCAAGAGTAGGTCCCACGTAATTTAATTACCGTTCATGTCGGGCTTTGTTTTTCGTTTAATTTGGGATTAGTTTTTTCTTTCCACTTCTTTCTTGGTGTCGTGTCGTTCTTCGTTCGGCAAGCTGTTGATCGAGGGGCATGGACGTGAGCTATCGTGGAAAGCCGGTCACACCATTTAGCTAATATCACTTGAAACTGAATGAAGCAAAGCTGGCGTGAATGCTTGGTGCGTTGGAAATTCTTACTAACGTGGGCTAGTATCAATCGCGTGATATTCTAATTTGTCCGAAACACGTTGTTACCGAGTAAATATAGTATGAGGGACGATGCACGGTTGGCTAATACAGGACTAGGTGATCCTCTCCTTCTATTGATTCGAAACAGTGACATGTTTAACTGGGTATCGGATTTTGATTTTGTTCGAACTTAGGTATTCTAAATACCATATGTGTGTGTGTGTGTGTGTGGGTTTTAGATTTTTTATTTTCTTGCATGTGGCATCAGAGCCACCGTAAATATGAGTTTAAAATATCCAATTGATGCTTAGTCTCGACGCAATTCCATGTAGATTTTTCGAGGTTTACGGGTGAACTCGGAAATTTGATTCTTCTGGTTCGCTTCTTTGTCGAAATTGACTTTGGGCTTCGGTTACCCATTACAATGGAAAATGCCCTCTGCAACTTTCGTTCTATAGCTTGCTCAATGCTCTGAGAATTTCGTAAAATTGAAGGGCAAACGAGCCGAAAATGATATTGTGCATTTTCACTTTTGTGCTTGTTATTTCGCACAATTGATTGAGGGTTTTGCTACCCATGCAGTGATATTTATAGTCTCGAAATTTTGCGTCCTGATTCAATTTGTACATGGAGAATTTCGAACTTGAAGTTTCAGTTAAAGCCGAGATAAGTACGTGGACAGTCATTTTCGAGCTTCGAAATTCAGTTTCTCTGGCTGTTAATATAGACAAAATTAGCTCGGGGCAATTTGTCTTTCGTGATAACATACTTTCGTTCGTGAAGATCCATGGCATATCGTGATCTACATTGTGAGAAATTCGAGCGTGAAAAATTCTGATCTTACCTTGAGACCGAACGACCATCTTCTAATTGAGCACAAATCTTGGATCACACTGTCATTTTGATCTATTTTGATGTTCAATTTCACATGGAAAATCATTTAGGGCGTGCGATTTGAGTTTTTCTAATGTATGGGCCCTTAGATTTCGGAGAACCATAGGGGATATTATGAGTTTGTACTTGAATACTAATTATTGGAATCCAAATGCATCGGTTTTGCTAGTAGTAGCATTTTTGGTCTAAACAACATGAGTTCAAGACAATACAAAATAACTATGTATAACAAATGCACAAGCAAAAATACTATCTTTATTATCATGATATGCGAATGGGATCCATCAACAATATTATAAGTTTATTCACTCAATTGCAAGCAAGGCCATATTATTTCTCGATGCCCCACTACCACCTAGCAATATCTATTATGTACTTATCATGTGTCGCACCACGCCTTTTCGGGCACGCTAAGAAGGTACTTTCATTTATCACGAATGGAGGAACTGTCCGCGAATGGGCTACTAAAGTCCGATACGGATATTTCGCCCAGATATCCCACAGACATCCCATCACTATACAAATGGGGGTCTCTCTCAGATCATACCTCACATGACAACGGGTTGAAATTTTTATCATTCTATTCAATCTAAGTTTTTTATTTGAAGTTACTACTAGTCATTATTAATAGGTCAACTAAAAACCTAATCGGGGTACAGGAGAAATATCACGAATCTGTGAACTAGAGATTCTGAATAAGAGGATTTGATTACGCTAATGATCCCAAGTCAAGATCCCTAATGCCCTTTCGGTATCTAAAATGATATGATGTGTCTAAATGTTACACAAGTTTTCAAAGTCTATCCACTAATTCTAACCATTCTAATCATTGGAACTCAATCAATCAATATAAGCGGCATAATCAATTGCAATCAAACAAAACAATCCTAATTTGGGTTTCTAAAATGAAAGCCAATTCAAAACACTCAAACCCTAGTAAAGCCCTAAAGGCTTATTCATTCAATGATTCATGTCATTTTAGGGTTTTAATTTTTAATTTTTTAGTTTTTTAGGGGTACGAACCCCTTTTTTTCTCTAAACTAAGGATTTTGTAAAAATGCCACTTGACACTTCCAAAAATTGTAATTTCACTTTCAAAGGTTGGCCATAATGTTTTTGAGTCATTCTGTGAATTTTTGAAACTTTTTGATTTTTTTTTCTGGAATTTCCAAAATTTTAAGATTTTTTTATGGATTTTTTATTTTTTTGTATTTTGTATTTTTTTAACATTTTTATGGATTTTTTGAATTTTTTGAATTTTTATGATTTTTTGGAATTTTTCCTATTTTTTTAAATTTTTAATTATTTTTATGAAAATTTATTTTTTATTTTCTGAATTTCTAATTTTTTTAGATTTTTGTATTTATAATTTTTCTGATTTTCTACATTTTTATTTGATTTTTTTTCTAAATTTCTAAATTTTTTTAATTTTTTACTTTTTTTAAAATTTTCCCGTTGAGGGGTTGAATTGGACCGGACCAGTTTGGACCGGTCCGACCAAGTTGAACCACCCGCCACCGGCAATGGCCATCGCCTCGGTGAGTACGACATCAAAATGGCGCCGTTTAGCCTATCTTATTTTCGGCATTTCGCCGAGCATTTAGTGTGCATGATTCTGAGTTTATTGTTATCAAGGTTGCCAGTTCAAGCTCACCACCGACGACCTTCCAACAGGATTTTAACCATTCCATTTGATGTAATGTTGAGACTATGTTACCTTTTATCAGTCTAACCTAACTAGTTCGCCGTCGAACCATCATCGGCCCACGAAAAACCAATCTAAAAACCCTAACCTGAAAATTGATCAACTGCTCCTCAAGTATTTAGATCACTATATTTATTACCTTAACCATCTAAATCAATCCAAATCATCATCGGAACATCAATCAAGGCGAGAGACTACTAACTTGAGTGGCTTATAGCCACGGGAGGCACTCCGACGATGATCGGGAGTTTCGGTGAGGGTTTCCATGGACGGTCAACTCGGTTCAAATGCAAATTCAAGCCGAATTTTGCAATCAATCAATGAAACTTATGATTAGAAACTCATCATAGACAGCTTCAAGCTTAAAATTGCAAGAAAAATTGCACGAACAATAAGATTAAACCCAAACATGTTTTCTGGAATTTCATTCAAACCGTGACAGGGATCGAGGTTTACCTACTTCAACGGAGGGAAAATTGGAGTTTCTGAAGCAACTGGCGATCGTGGAACTCTTCCTCGATACTTGGACTCCAAGCTGGTGGTCTTAGCTTTGCCGAAACACCTCTGGATCAATCGACCGAGGTCGATTTTTAGAACTTCGCAACCGGATTTATGCTGCTCGCTTGAGGAGGAGATCTTCCTTGGATGATCGATTTGTTGGCACCGATCACTCAATCAGGGGATCTCCACTCCTCTCTCTCTCTCTCTCTCTCTCTTTGGATTTCCCTCTCTTTCTCTCTCTATCTCTCTCTTCTCTCTCTGGAATATCGTCGAACGTCTGGTTTCCATTTGATAATGTTTTTCTCCCCTTTTCTAGCTTGACTTTCCCGCCCAAAGTTGGTTATTATCGACTTCGAATTGGTTATATCAAATCTCCAATGCCAGCTAGAATCAAAGTTTAACATGTGCTCATTTGATTGGATTAAGTTGGTAAATTCATGGGCACGAGATATTTTCTGGGTTTATAACGTTATGGGCAAGTCGGGTGAGGAAGAAGGCCAACTTGGGTTGGGTCGGGTCGGGTCGGGTCGGGTCAAGTCAATCCAACTGACTTGGTAGACCCGAGTTGGTATAAATTCGCAAATTCAATCGATTTTGACCCTATTTTTCAATTTTAATCCCAAAATTGGATTCCTTATCACATTTTACACCTAAATATGAGATTTGCCCTAATTTTTGTCACAATTAAACCCAAAATTCTCAAATTGTAAGTTCGGATCATTAGGGTTTTTGTTCAATTTAACATCTAGCTGACCTGATTGGGCAAAATGGATGCCAAAATTGGATTGCCCATGACTGATTAACCCTAGAAATGATGGTCTCAAGGTTCGACGATTTCAAATTGATCATGATCCCTAATTTGGGCTTAAAATCCCTAATTTTCAATTGAATTTTGGGGCTTTTCGATTTTTTTGATAAATTGTGTAATTGGACCGACTGTTATATAATTCAAGGTTCCAGAATATTTTTTTTGAAGACACTATAGCCTAGAAATGACTAGAAATGACTCAATTGAATTTTTTATTCAATTTGGGTTTGATTTTACCCAATTTTGGGAAAAGCACATTCCCAATTGAAATTTTCTAAAATTGATGTTGTATTGATGAAATTGGATTCAAAAGAAGACTAATGGATATTTTTATGGAATTTTTGAATTCCATTTGCTATTTTTCTTGATTTTCTCTATTATTTTGACTAAAAGAAATTAAGGAATAATTTAGGAAAATTATAAAAAATTTATTTTTGTTTTAGAAATAGGTTCCTAAGTTTGGCCAAGGTTCATAATCCTAATTTTGTCATTTTTGGAAAAATTAAAAAAATGAACTAAAAATTAGGTGTCAAGATCATGAAACTCACCAACATACACAAGTGAATTCATACTTGTCACTAGCATCTTGATTAATGCGACACTGTCACTACCAACTCATGGGAACAAAATCATACATACCCTTTGCCACACTTCTGCCCATTCATCATGCGTATCCTCTACAAAAGTGATGATAAATACACTACCGTACATCTGCATGATAATGGTTACCATACCATGACTATAAGAGCCATATTATACCATGACTATACAAGCCATGTCATATCATAACTACAAAAGTCAAGTCATACCACGATTACAAAAGCCATGTCATACCATGACTACGAAAGCGGTGTCATCATAGAATTTTATTTAATCTCAATATTGTAGAGAACCGTCATATACGGTTAAAACATCTAGCTAACTTTAGAGTTTCATCCGCATACTCATACAAGGGAATTCGCTCGGAGGCGAATAGGTTGCGGCAAAGGTCCCAATCAAGTTTTATCATTCCCATGTAATAACAATCACTATGTACAACTTAATGTTTTCCATTTCTCATGCAATCAATGAGATAAATAATTAATTACATGCATTTTAATACATATTCCCACCTTATTACTTCATCATATATTCTTCAATGTAATAAAATGTATTAGTTAGACAATGGAGTAAGAAGCAACATGACAACTAAACCGTAAGTTATGATACTCGACGGGTGAGTCTAAACAGTAAGTAATGATACTTAATGGGTAAATCTATATAGTAAGTTATCAGTAAGAAAATTAGGATGCGTTTGTTTTACGGAAAATGTACCGTTTTCTAGAAAATGTTTTCCGGAAAATCATTTTCGAGGAAAATGAGTTTATTTTTCGTCGTTTGGCTAAGACATAAAAAAGACTTGGAAAGTATTTTGAGTTGTTTGGTGAGGAAAATTTGATGGTGAAAATTATCAAAATTTTGATAAGATTTAGAAAGCGATTCAGAGTTAAAGAGCAAATTAGACTCAAACAACGATTTAGACTCAAAGAGCACTTCAGACTCATCCTTTATACATGCATCATGTTACCCCATCCCGAGGGAATCTCAAACACTTGTTAGGCGTATAAACACTCATCAAAACATTATCAAAACATCATACTATTGAACAAAGTTGCACTTATCATAAAATTTAATTTCAACTAAAGTCACATACCAACCAACCAAGTCCAAAGTATTAAGTAGATCAAGCTAACTCAACACCTAGAGTTTTACTTACCTCGAAAACGATTTTGGACTCAAAGCTTTAGATCACTTGTAAGCAAAATAAACAAAACTGAAAATCAACAATGCTTAATTTTATAAGGACAAAATCCGTTGGAAGAAAGTAGTGAACAAAAATGATTTACCTCATTCACACTCAAAAGATTAGGACAAAAACTTATGATTAATTCAAGTGTGGGAACTCCATTTCTATTTGTGGGTTTTTGAAAATGAAAGCTTGAAGAAGTGAGTTGATAGTTGAAAATTAATGAAGTTGTATCTCTACTTTTGAAAAGCAAAAGCTTGCCATGGTTTTCTTCGTATGATCAAGGCAAGATGATTTTTAAAAAGTTCTCAATAGTTATCGTGAAGAGCAATCATTAATCAAGGTTAAAAGAAATTTTAAACTTTGATTAAAAGGCAAGTGCTCTAATGAATGAGCTTCAAATGGCTCTTACAATGCTAGCTACGATACACTTGGCCTAAAAGAATTAGCCACAAAAAGATATTTTGATGGGAATGAAGATGAGCTCCTCTTCTTTGGCCAAGTGTGTGCATGAATCACCAAAGCATTAATGAACTATAGGCATGTGTCTCACATGTATTAATAGAATATGGTTAAAATTGATGGTGTATGCATGATGTCAAAATCAACCAATTCAATGTCTCAACTAAAGCGTGGGTTTAAAAATGTTGGTAGAGAAAAGAGAAGTGATGTGTCAATTGGAGAGAAATAGAGATTTAGGAAACTGATATTGATTATGAACATCGGTGAGTTTGATAATATTTTGAATCCACTAAAATTATCAATGAAAGATATTAAAAGTTAGAAAAATCTAAATTCAATAAATTCAGAACTGGAATATCATCAAATATGAATTTCAAAACATACTGGCCCTATTCCTACACCACCAACATACAGTTAAAATCTACGAGCTTAAGTTTAACGTCTTAGACTGTCGGCTATTCGATCGTGGAAATTAATCTTAAATATTATTATCGAATCGTAAGAATTTTTGGATGTCACACTTGGCTCCATAAAGGCGCTCTCTCTTGTAGCAAGGAGCTTTGTAATGGCGTGCCCACCACCAAGTCAGCCTCGCATTTCCCCAAATTTCTCAAATTTCTTGGTCGTAATCAGAAATGGGGTGATGGGTTTTCTTTTTCCCAGTTTGATATGCACTACATATCACGAAAGAAGGAAAACATTTTCTCGTCAATCTGTTTAGAGTTCACCCTAAAAACAAAAAAGAATAACTTTGTTTTTTGGTATGTGGATTTTGTGAAATTCAAGGGAAGAGAAAATGAAAGAAATTTAAGGCTTCGTATTTGATCTGAGTGATTGTTTTGATCGGTCTTAGCATTTATAGAGAAAGTAGTATAAATTGGTTGTTCTTAATTCATTGGTGACTTGTCTCACTTGCTTTTCTTGCCTGATGATATTGATGGTCAAAAGTGCAGTGGTTGGTAATTAGGTGTCGTAAGAAAGTGAAATTCTTGAATCTGAAATTGGAAGATCGCCAATTGGCGAATTTTCCCGTTTCAACTTTATGCTTGAGCAACAATGCTCAGTGCATCGTGAAATCAGCTGGGAGAGTTATGGTCGAGCTAGGAAGTGGTTTTATTTAGTTATGCTCACAATAAACACGCACAGTGCTATAATGCCGAAATGGTTTAGTTCTTCTATTATGAGATGTTCTACTTCAGGTTGAGTCACGCTGCTATGGTGTTTGATTCTCAAGCACATCGAGTACTACAAGCATAGAGTGAATTTGCTTCGGTGTTATGTAGTTAAACCAGTTCATGTTTTCGATGAAGGTCTCCTATTAATGAAGATTGTATAGGAAAACGAGTGTGCAAAGTATGTGTTTTCAGCTCTTCAGTAGAATCACTTACTATTGAACTCAAACCCAAAATTTTCAATTGTTTTTGCCGAATCTTTAGCGTGTTCACTTGTCTACTTATCTTATTGGTTTTGAGCAAATCTTAAACAATAAAGAGTTGTGCATCTTTCCCTATGTACATGATTGGAACATTTTCCTTTTTCTAGTGATAGAGCCTATCTAAATAAAATTAAAATTCTATTTGTCTAGGAATCCCCTCTTCACTTTTTTAGGTGTCATAAGTTACTAAATATCCAAACTGGAAGGGCTTAATCGATTCTACGAGACTTCTATTATCTTAGGGAGGCTCCAGATGTTTCAAAGTTTTGCAATCATGTGTAGAGTCACTGAAGGACTATGACTATCTTGCTTACATAGGTCCGGGAAGGAAAATCTTGCTCTTGCTATCGAGCACGAGTCAAATGGAAATGGTGCTGTTGCTTATAGGCTATCAAAAAGCAATAGACATCACACATTCCATGGCACATTAGCTAATTCAAGTGTGAAAATACTCCTGGTCATGCAATTTCTGGTTAAAGTAAGTTAAATTGTCATTCCTTATTAATTTATCCCTTTATCATAAGTTTTGAATTTTTTGAAGAATGCGCGGGCTGTTTTCATACCTATGCCAGCGAGTGATTGCAAATAGTCACAACAACTGAATATACACATCTTAAAGAACCATTTGGCATCTGCTTAGTGAATTCAACTGAGTCCCTTGTTCTCTTGTCGCTTGGAATACTAGAACTCAACATCTTGCCCAAACTTGTCCATTTTGAAGATTATCCGAAAAATTAAACACATACAACCACATAAAACACTGCAAAAAGTGGGTCAGAAAGGCTATAATTTGCTTAGCGATTGCGTGTTGTCATGGATTTAGCAAGAAGCAGCTATTGGATAACTCACTTTGAGACAACCAAATGATATAAGATTTGAGTCCTCTGTACAACATTGACTTGTTTACTAACTACCAAGAAAGTCAATTGAGCATTTGTCTCAGAAGGGGCAACAACATAAGAAATGTTTTCCTTCTTTAGAACCTTCCACATGCAATAATGCCAATGAAGATGCGATAAACTAATTAGGAATGACAATTTAACTTACTTTAACCACACATTGTATAACTATGAGTATTTTTATACTTGAATTAGCTCATGTGCCATGGAAGGTGTAGTGTTTACTGCTTTTTGATAGGACTCATAAGCAGCAACACCATTTCCATTTGACTCATGCTCTAGCAATAGAAAGATTTTCCTTCCTGGACCTACATAAGCAAGGTAGTCATAGTCCTTTGGTGACTCTACACATGATTGCAAAACTTTGAAACATCCGGACCATCCCTAAGATAATAGAAATCTCGTAGAATCAATCTAGCCCTTTCAGTTTTGATATTTAGGAACTTATGACACCTAAAGAAGTGAAGAGGGGATTCCTAGACAAATAGAAGTTTAATTTTATTTAGATAGGCTCTAACACTTGAGAAAGGAAAATGCTCCGCTCATGTACATAGGGAAAGATGCACAACTCTTTATTGTTTAAGATTTGTTCAAAACCAATAAGATAAGTAGATAAATGAACACACTAAAGATTCAGAAAAAAACAAATGAAAATTTTGAGTTTGAGTTCAATAGTAAGTGATTCTGCTGAAGAGCTTAAAAATACATTTTGCACTCTCGTTCTCCTGTACAATCTTCATCAATAGGAGACCTCCATCGAAAACAAACATTGGTTTAACTCCATAATGCTAGAGCAAATTCACTCTGTGCATGCAGTAATTGATGTGCCTGAGAATCAAACACATAGAAGCGTGACTCAACCTTAAGAAGGACATCTCATAACATAAGAACTAAACCATTTCGACATTATAGCACTTCGTGTGTTTATTGTGAGCATAACTATATAAAAACACTTCCTAGCTCGACCATAACTCTCCCAGCTGATTTCACGATGCATTGAACATTCTTGCTCAAGCATAAAGTTGAAATGGGAAAAGTCGCTGATTGGCGATCTTCCAATTTCAGATTCAAGAATTTCACTTTCTCGCGACACCTAATTATCAACTACTGCACTTTTGACGATCAATATCATCGGGCAGGAAAAGCAGATGAGACAAATTACCAAGGAATTGAGAAGAGCCCATTCATACTACTTTCTCTATAAATGCTGACACTGATCGAAACAATCACCCTGATCAAATAGGAAGCCTTAAATTTCTCTCATTTTCTCTCCTCTCGAATTTCACTAAATCCATATACCAAAAAAAGTTATTCTTTTTTGTTTTTAGGGTGAACTCCAAACAAACTGATAAGAAAATGTTTTCTTGTTTTTGTGATATGTAGTGCATATCAAACCAGAAAAAAGAAAACCTATCACCCCATTTCCAATTACAATCAAGAAATTTGAGAAACTTGGGAAATGCGAGGCTGACTTGGTGGCGGGCACACCATTATAGAGCTCCTTACTACAAGAGAGAGCGCCTTTGTGGAGCCAAGAATAGGTGTCGACGGCGACGGAGTAGCCCTCCAGCTCCTTTATGTGGATGGGCACCATGATTGACTTTAATACTGGCAAAAGACCCTTGTGTACCCAACTCTTGTTCTCTCCTAGCTTCTCTCTTCCTCCTCTCAGAGAGAGAGAGAGAGAGAGAGAGAGAGAGAGAGAGAGAATGCCCTAATCCACAGCCAGTTCAGTGTGATGCGACGGTGAAGAAGGAAGGCGGGACCAATTCAGTGTGATGCGACAGTGAAGAAGGAAGGCGGGAAATTTTTTAGCTTTTGATAGTTGGTGTATTTAATATCTATGGCCCTTTTTTTCCCTCTTAATATGTTTTTGTGCATGATTTTTTTATGTTCTTTTGTGATTGGTTGAGCGAAACAAAATATATTAATGTCATGAAATTATGTAAAAACTAATTTTTTTATTTATTACTAACTTTTAAAACCTAAAAAAAAATTGGATCCATGGCATTTTCACTTGAATACAAATAAATATCTGAGCATCGTGAGATTAAAAAAAAATCATGTTTTGCGACATTTTATAAAACTTAAGCTTTCTCATTAAATTCAAAGGGTAAAGTGTCAAAAAATGTATTTCTATTTATTTTAAGATATCGTACAGAATTAGCACATTCCTTTACTTAATTCCCTAGGTTGATTTTTAACTTATTCTAGTCAACACAGTCGAAGTTTATTTGTTTTTATCAATCACACTCAATCTCACTAAATTCTTTTTTTATTTTCGGCATTTAATGGCATTAAAAAATAAGGACTTGTTTGATAAAACTAAACAACAAGTGTTGAAAATTTGAGCACCAAATATTAAGCACGGACAATAAGTGTTGAAAATAAGTATGATGAATTTCTTATTGGGCATTTGCAGATATTATTAAAGGTGTTAGTAACATAATTAATAAGATTTTAATATCTCTTGAATGAATCAAAGGATTAAACCTTTCCTTTCAACTAAGATGTGCATGGTTAAAAGGCACCGACCGCACTTATTGATCTTTAAGTGTTGAAAATAGGCCCAATTCCAAAAAAAAAGCACGAACTTTAGGTTTTGTCCCACATCTGGCCCGAACTTTATTTTGTCCAAGAAAAAATCACCAACTTTCAACTGTGTCCCAAATCTGGCCCCCATTAACTCTCCATCCACTCTCACCGTTAGTCATCCAACGTGGCTTTTCCACGTTAGCAATAATATCCACGTCAGCAATCAAGGCACAAATACACCACGGTAGCAATAAAAGCAGATTTACACCTGGGCTGCACTTTCTCTTCTTCATCTCCTTCACACGATTTTCTCTTAGGGTTTTGTTTCTTCTTTCTTATTTCTTCATTCGATAAACGAGCGAGAGGCTTCGATTCGTCCGAAGATCTCGCGCGCTCATCCTCTCACACGAAGTTGCTCGCTCGCTCGCTCTCACGCATGGCCGTTTGGTCGCTCAGATATATGAATTCGTCTGAAGAGCAAGCGAGCGGTCTCTCAAAGATATCAATTCATCTGAAGAGCGAGCAAGCAAAATCTCGCATGCGCTCAAGTGATGATCAATTCAAACATCAATTCGTTTGAAGAGTGAGCACTCGCTCACTCATCCTCCACACGAAGACGCTCAATCTCGGACATACTGGCTCTTGGTCGCTCGAAGGATGCTCGTTTAAGCGTTGAAGTGGACAGAGTGTTTAAGGCATTAAACAGAAGGTATTATTCTTCTTCCTCCTCCTATGCATTTGGACATATTAAATTACGATCACCATATGCTCGATAATTTGTCTAGAAGTGATTTATCTCATGGAATTTGAAGTCAGTTGATTTATCTCACAGAACAATGCTCCATCCAAGTGTTTGGAGGAAGTGTTAAATTTAAGTCTTCCCTCCAATGATGAAAAATAATTCAGCACCTTCAGTTCTGTAGATAGGGGCATTAGATCAATTAACAATTGGCAAGCTGTTCACGATGTCAGAAGCTAAGTTGGAAGCAGAAGACCACATTGCCTTCAAGCGAGATATTGAAAGCGTATGCATCTTGCAGTTGAACAGAGATGTGAAGCCTATTTGTGATAGACTTAATGCATTCATTTGAAAGAGAGGATGTGTTAGATTAAACTCAGCTGCTGGAGTTTCCATCTGATAATGTTTATGTCGGGAAGAACCAGCATCCCCAGTTGCTAATGATGCACCAAAGTGAACATAATGGTTGTTATTGGGTTGCTGATTGGTAAGAGCTGTTGCCAACATCAGATCAAGGCCTCATACTACTGGCATTAAGCTAATTGTCTGAGTAGAGTAGAGGATTTAGAAGTGTTTAAATTGAAATAGTGACCCATTTAATGTAACAAAGCTGCCACCTTGATCAGGTTAAGATGTTTGTAAATTCTCTAATTTAGGTTATGTTCCTGACAGTTTGGAGAATATGCTAGGTGATTCATTTTACATTGGCGAATAATATTTGTTTATTGGGCTTATGTGGAGGGGTGAGCCGAGATATGTCACAGCTTGAACAAAGTCGTTAAATGGATCACAGCATTTCTGCAGGAGTTGCATCGTTGTCTCTGTTTGAGTTTGTTCTTGCATAAAGGGCTCTGAATCTCCTGGCTGGTTCTTTATTGCCTTTGTTGCTTTGACATTTTGGTCATTGGATTATGTTATTAAGTTAGAAGCGAACAGGTATGTCTCGCAAACTGGGCTTGTATTTTGCACCAAAAGAAAGGGGAAAAGGTGAAAAAAAAATTAATTGGGTTTCAACAAGTTCTAAACTTGAAGACAATAGAGTCGCAGCAAGAGTTTGAGTTTTTTTTTCCTCAAATGTGGTACCATCTGCAATAGTTTATGCAGTACATGGCTAAGATATGTGACTCGCAGGCATACAAAAACAGACCCTATCAACCAAAATTCAGGCCAGAGTTACAAATGCATGGATAGAACCACTTCGGATACTTGATATTGTCAATTACCTGTAAACGGACCGATCTTGTTTTACATCTACATCAAAACCTTGTATCGCGGAGTCTTGCTAAGACGTAGAAAATTCATAGGAAAATAAATCGTTTTAGCATTACACAACATCTTTTGCTTAGAAATATCAAATGACTAAAAAATAAGCTGGCATTGTCTGCATACGAGGACGGAGTAATTGTAGGCAATAGGCATTGGTCTTACAAAGCTCGGTTCACTAATTTGAAACTGCATCCACCACCTCAAGACTTTATATGACCCATCTCTCTCTCTCTCTCTCTCTCTCTCTCTCTCTCTCTCTAGGGTCAGGATTAGGAAGGCGAATGCTATCCCATTTCATTTTTATTTTAAAGTGATAAGGATTATGCAGATTTGGAAGAAAGCAAATGCTGCTGTTTTGTGAAAGGACGTTCTTCTTTAATGCCACCATCTTTTATGGAATCTACCTGTGAACAAAATATATATCCCAAAATATCATGCTATAATCTTTTACAAGTTCCTGAAAATAAACTCTTTCTATATACGCTACCAACATGTTGCAAAATCTAAATTTGCAAAATCCAAACATTCCAAGTTTTGTCTCATTTCTTGGCAAGCTTTCGAAACCAACCGAACACATACTGCGTAGCCAAAACATCACATATACAAAATGACATTGCTAAATCCCCAAACACATAATGCATAGCCAAATCTACTTACAAACAACAAAAAACTAGCATTTTCAGTCTACAACTCAACATCTAGTAAAAGGCACTGCACAAGCATTTTTGGGTCCATAATTTCACAGTTAACCACTAATTCTAGATTCTTGAGTACATGGAGGTTTTGAGATATCAGTAGAAGATTGGCGTAGTGAAACTTCAACAACATTCCTTGCTCTTGTTTGTCCCTTGGAAATGGATGGACCTCCAATGTCCATAACTCTATCACTATCCGGCATCTACAATAAAAAAAATAAACATACGAACTTAGCTTTTCTTTTTGACACACATATAAAACATTAGACATAGATTACCCTTAAATAGGAATTCCCAGTAGCTTCAGATATAAAAAGTCCATATCCTTGTCTTGCCTAAAGAAACAAAATGAGTATCAAACATTAATCACAATATACACGTGTTATGAAAATAAAATTATGTCTAATAAAGCACTAGCCTGTGCTCTCTCCTTCCTAATGATAGTGGAGTCCCCATTAGATGATCTATTAGCTTGTGAACTAGCTTGCGCACCACTAGCCCCATCAGTTTTCTTTGGTCTTCCTCTTCTTGCCTACATGTGAAAAAACACAAGAAATACCAATGATATCATTTGTGATAACCCAATAAAAATCTTATCAACAATTACAAAATTGTCCAATAAGACATACTTTGGGTGGCCTGGATGTCCTGGGATTCTTGCATGTCTTCTTGTTATGCCCATATTGAAGGCAATTTGAGCATCGCATTTGAACTCCAACTTTCGTCAATTTCTTGCCGTCTCTACTTCGCTCATCCTTATCCTTGATTCTATTTTTCTTCTCTCTACCCCTTTTCCTTCTGTAAGGTGGGGGTTTGATTGGCTCACCATTGACTTTGAGCCACATTTTTTCCCCATTCATGACCGGGAAGGGAAATTGATAACATTTTTCATAAGCTTCTTTCTTAAAGCAATCATCAACATAATCATTGATGTCTAATTTCATGAAAGCAATGCAACATATGGCATGTCTACATGGTATACCAGAGATATCCCATTCCCTATAAGCACAGGTCTTCCTCGCCAAGTCAACCACAAATTTGTTGCCATTCCCTTCAACCTCAAATTTATTTCCCAAAGACGCTCTAGCAAAATAATACGTGGACTCAAGTTTAGTCTTCTCCAACTTCATTCTAATCCTTGGACAAATTGGATCTATTTGATCAACCATTAACTGGCTTCTCTCTGTCATTCTTTCCATCAACATAGCTCGTTTTTCTTCAAGCATCTCAAGAATGGGTTTTGCTCTCGGTATGCAAATGTATCCATTAAAGGTCTCACTTAAATTATTTTCAACCGCATCACACTTGGTACCTGTCTTAATGAAAGCTCTGCAGAAGTGCTTAGGGCCCTGTCTCATAAAGTCTTCATAACCTTTAGGACACTCCATCTTCAAATCTGCCATTACCAGGTCAAAATCAGCTTCAAATGTACACGTCACAGCCCTCCAGAAGAGATTCTTCAAAGCATCCCCTTTGTGTAATTTTTTCCAATTAGCATATATATGTCTTGCACAATTTCGATGCTTTGCTTGTGGAGATAGCCATGAAACTGCATTCATTAGTCCCTACAACCAAAATAAACCAATGAAAAACAAACAGATCACAATAATGATTGTACCAATATAATGTAATAGCCAATGAAGACAAATGTGACATATTACCTTTTGTTGATCACTGATAAAAGTCCAGCCTTTGCCTGTGTCCACATTCAAGTCAATAAATAATTGAGCGAGAAACCAAGTCCACGATGCCTCAGACTCAACTTCCATAACTGCCCAAGCTATTGGAAACATTTGATTGTTTCCATCTCGTCCGACGGCACATAACAACATACCTTTCAATCTAGTCTTAAGGAAGCACCCATCCAAGCCTATCACACGCCTACATCCTGCTAAAAAGCCCATTTTCAACTCATCAAAGCCCACATAAAACCTCTCAAATACTTTTGTTTCTGGGTTAACCTCCATCTCAAATCTTCCATTTTTACTAACTCTCTTGAGCTCCTCCAAATAAGATCTTAGCATATCATATTGCTTCCCTATCGGCCCCCTTATACAACTAAGTGCTCTCCATATGGCTCGGTAACATTTTTTTTTATCAAGGGTCAGGGCAAATCTTTCTCTTGCATCTGTTTGCATTTCGGTAGCCGAATAAGTGAGTCTAGCTCTAATCTTAGGCATGTACTCACGAGCAAGCCATGTAGAAGTGGCTTGCCTATTTGTAAGGCTTCTATTGCAGTTATGTGGATTTCCAACTCTCTTTATTACAAAAGTTTTCTCATTTTGAACCCAACTGCCATACAACCTCCAATCACAACCACTCACGCACTTTGCTTCCATTCTTTTCTTTTGACTCCTTTGCCAAAAAATGTTAAATCCATTAATTACCGCATATTTTTGCACAGCTATCTTGAACTGTTCATGAGATTCAAATCTCATACCTAGACTAAACACATTCTCGTTATGGTCACACATACGATCATACCTATTAACAATTCGTCCAGTTGTGCCACTAACTTCTTCGAAATTATCAATATCGGGACCACTTAGAGGTTCATCTTCCGATATTGCATCTTCATCATCATCGCCACCTTCATGTAGAACAACACCAAACTCCTCCTCCATTCTTATATCGATGGAACCTTTAGCCAGGTCTTCACCATCATCTGCCTCCTCAATTATTGCTTTCCTAAAATCTTTCCTCATCTCCCTCGTTCGAATCTCTTCATCATCTGATATATTTATTTCATCATCACACAAGTCTAATGAACCATTGTCACTGTCACTTTCATTCTGTGAAAAAACACACTAAGTCATACACTGGAAACTAAAAACAATATTTAAAAATGAATGGCCAACAATTGAATGAACTCACCATTGTTACTTATTCAATCGACAACACTTCAATTTTCCACTAGCAAAACGATTGTGACCTGGAACCCCAACCAGCCCAATCCTATAAACAAAATAGAATAAAAAATTGGACATTTGAAGTTCAATGTTGAACTCATCGCACTAATTAAATACCTAGTAAGACAACAATAGCTTTAGTAATTATATGGCATGATAAGCAGTTATGACACACTTCACATTAGGAAAAGAGTTTCACATAACAACAGCTTATTGATCAAAAACTATAAAGGAAAAATAAGTTTTGGCTCCTAATATCTAAACACTTGACAACCCACAGCTAGAAAACACATTTGAAATACATAACCTTCTGAACTAATCCTTCAATTCAATGCCTTCCAATAGATTAGGAGGAAAAACAAGAAGAATTCCTTTTCTGTACTCAAATTCTCTTTAAAAATGAATGTAGTAAGGTTATCACAAATAGGCTTCACATCTCTATTTAACTACAAGATGCACACGCTTTCAATATCTCGTTTGAACGCAGTCTTTCAACTCAACTTCTGACATTGTAAACAGTTTATTAATTGATCTAATGGCCCTATCTATAGAACTAAAGCTACTGAATTTTCCCATGAGAATCATCTCACCTCACTAGAGGGAAGACTTAAATTTAACACTTCCTCTAAACACTGACTTCAGTTTTTTTGAGATAAATCACTACTAGACCAACCATTAAGCACATGATGATCGTAACTTAATATGTCCAAATGCATGTCCAAATGCATGGGAGAAAGAAGAAGAAGAATACCTTCTGTTTAATGACTTCAACACTCTGTCCTCTTTGACCCTTAAGCGAGCATCCTTCGAGCGAACAAGCGTGAGCATGTGCGAGAGTGAGCGTCTCCGTGTGAGAGGATGAGCGAGCGAGCGAGCACGCGAGATCTTCGCTCGATCGCTCTTCAGATGAGTTGATGTATCTAAGCAACCAAGCGCGCGAGATTTTGGTCACTTGATCTTGACCAAATGTGCACGAAATCTTCAAAGTTCCATATGGAAACAAGTCTCTAAACGGCCGAGCATGAGAGCGAGCGACTCCGTGTGAGAGGATGAGCAAGCGAGCGAGATCTTCACTCGCTCGCTCGCTCTTCAGACAAGTTGATGTCTTTGAGCGACCAAGAGCGTGAGATTTTGCTCGTTTGATCTTGACCGAGAGATTTTGCTCGTTTGATATTGACCGAACGCGTGCGAGATCTTCAAAATTCCAGATGGAAACAAGTCTCTAAATGGTCGAGCGTGAGAGTGAGCGACTTCCTGTGAGAGGATGAGCGTGCGAGATCTTCAGATGAATCAAAGCCTCTCGCTCGTGCATCGGATGAAGAAAGAAGAAAGAAAACCCTAAAGAGAAAATCAAGTGAAGCAGATGAAGTAGAGAAAGTGCATCCCAGGTGTACATCTGCTTTTATTGCTGCAGTGGTGCCTTAATCGCTGACATGGATATTATTGTAGACGTGGAAAAGCCATGTCGGATGACTAACGGTGAGAGTGGATGGAGAGTTAACGGGGGCCAGATTTGGGACACGATTGAAAGTTGATGATTTTTTTTTAGACAAAATAAAGTTTGGGCCAGATTTAGGACAATACCTAAAGTTCGTGCTTTTTTTTGGAATTGGGCCATTGAAAATAGCAATGTTCCACAGTTAATGTTATTACCCAACACACCTTAGTCCTTGGTGAGTTGTGATGTTGGATTAGAACTTAATTCTCAGCCAATCATATGAATTTAATACATGACTGACGAAATTGTTGCTTGACAGATTAAACTTGACCCCATAATTCCATTTTATCGAATTAATTCCTTGACAAATCTTGACAAGAACACACATCTAGATGGCCACATAGTTGCATAGCATGTGAGACCTTTATGTTCATGATCACAATGCATGGAATTGACTGACTTTTGATGGTCAAAATATTTTCAAGATTTGACCCATTTGGTCTTTTTAATGACTCATTTAGGCTTTGTTTATTTCGCGAAAAATGAATGATTTGGAAAGCATTCCTTAAAATGACCGTTTGTATTTCTTACAAAAATGAATAAGTAAATATGTTTACACATAATCTGTTGTCGATAATGAAAATATTTTCTATTGACTAATTATTTCAAGTAATACAAGAGATTATTTTTTAGGAAAATGCTTTCTGAATCATTCATTTTTCGCAAAACAAATGGAACCTTAATGTTAAGATGCTCTTATGTCAGTTTTTAGTTTGTTCAAATTGTCTTAGTCATCAACAAGGGTGTGAATAATAACCATTATGTTCCAGAAATTAATTTTTTGGCTAGAAATAATTTTTTTATTTGTATTCCCCGAATGTTTTTGAGAAAAAAATATTTGATAACGACACAAAATTTCTCTCTCATGGGTGAGTGGACAACAAGTGGTGGAGGACAGCAAACGGCGGGTGGTGGCGGCGGACAGCAACAGGAGGCGGTTAGCATCGGGGGGCAACTGGCCGACAATGGGAGGCGGGTAGACAGTCGGCTAGTAGCGAGGGCAAGCGATGAGAAGAGATTTTGTTTCTCATTTCTCTTCTAGAATTAGAAAAGTATAAAATTTTTACTTATAATTTCTGTTCCAAACCTATTTCTGAAATCAAATTTGTTCGAGAAATAGAAAAATAAAAATGCGTTATCAAATAAATTTATATTCCAAACCTGTTCTATAAAAACATAATGGTTATCACATGTGCCGTAAATGTCTTTACACACTTTTTTATTCTGCTTGAATAGAATTTTTGCCACACCGAGATCATATTTTAGGTTAGATTTTTCTCCATCTTGTCTGTCTTGACCGAGCACACATTTCTATAATAGAATATTCGTTTTTAATCATATTTTTGTGCTTTAGTCAACGGTCTATTTTCATGTGATGGCTTTTTTCCGTAAAGGACGTAAGTTTGCCCCAATTGTGTTTTTCTCCTTGAATCTCAATAACTATGCGAGCAAAAATATGAAACGGTTAAATGCGTTGGAGTTACTTGTCACTGCACCAGCTCATTAAATTGTCAAGCTCCGTCCCTAATGCAAAGTATCATTTTTTCTGTATGATTGCGGAGAAGTCATCTGTACTTGGGTCGAATGCGCCGAGTAAACTCCTCGTGATAGTGCAGACTGCATCGAGCAAGTCCGAGGTGAGTTCCGAGGTGAGTATGCGAGGACGGGCACTCAAAGGTGGGATTGAAACAGCACCATTGCTCGCAGATCACTCCGTAGGGGAAGAGCCCAAGAGGTGAAGTAGCGCCAAATTGACTTTTAACTCTCCCAAATTGAGTTAGATAAATGGAGATTTCATGTAGATTCTAATCGCTGTACCAGTTACCAAGCTAGGATGGTCTAGTGTAACTAAATCTTCGACCGAATCGAAGAGTATCTAGTTCATGCAAATAAGTAGTCTTGGTCTAGGGTACCTTTAGACTATAGACTTCATTCAAATACATTCTCACATTACCAAATTGAGACAGGACCTGGGAGAGTCCAATTGAAGCTGCACCTCTATATTGCAGTAACGCTCCCCATTCAATCGAGCATGATGATAGGTTCTGTAATTTTAGCTATCCACGCTGCCTCGACTGAAAGGTCGCGAAACTCCTTGCGGTTTAGGATTTCATCATACTCAATCGACTTATCACATGATCCACAAAACTGATTGGATCTTCGCAGGCGCGAATAGCGGTATCGAATTCCTTCAAACCATACTTGATGGGTTCAAGATATGAACTTTGATTCATCCCCAACAGCTGGAGCATCAACACGAGGGAGTACATCTGCCATTGCTGTTGTTGATTGAAAGATAATTTAAGATGGATTCTGTGCTGCAAGAGACACATGAGCTCCTCCGTCAAAATGCATCATCCCAGAGTCGAGGGATTGCATAGAACGCTGAGTTCTCCCATGCTTCACAGGACATCCTGGCAGCAGCAATCAGAGGAACAACCGTGTCTTACACGAAAGCAAATCATCCGGTTTATAGGCCGTGTAGACTACTACGTCTATTTCAACCATCGATCGTGTGGGCTATGGTGAGATCCACGAGATGATATTGGTCCACACGATCTACAAATCATGCAATATCTTCTCGTCTTACGCCTATGCTATAAGGCCATAACCTCAGACGCTTAAAAAAAGCAAAAATAAAGATGAAATTCATGGATCTGACGTATCCTAGACCTTTTTAACGACATAAACTTCTAAAATAAATGTTGTTCGGAGAAAGTCTGATTAAGCCATAGTATATACGATTTTCACTTGCAGTTCTGTTCATGCAAGACTTATCCTGAAAAGGATAGACACAATTCGAGGATCATATTTGATTGTTCTTGGTCTTCCTACTCGCAAATAACGAGCTCAGCCCAAACATATCCCCTGTAGGAACGTTGAGAACAACAGGACTACCTTGAAGAGCTCTCTGTCGGTAATGAGACCCAAAACACTTGGACGAAGAAGCCTTCTGATTGTTCTTTGTCGCCCAACACTGCGGTGGAGGGAGTCTTTGCTGATGCTGCTTCGTGTTCGGGCAAGATGACCCGGTCGAATAGCTCCGCGGCATAAGCGGCAAGAAACACAAGCGCGTTCCATACGAATTTGCAGATCCCAAACTGCTACTTCGTCCGAACCTCCAGAATGACCTCGATGGCTTGTCGTCAGCCCGTTCTCCTCTGAACCTCGCATCCTTTATGTTCCGGCCATGTGGCATGTTGCCATCACAAATGGCTTCCGGATCCATTGATATCGTTTTAGCATGCCTCGTCGGATTAGAAGACACACCCTCTTTAGGAGAAGGCCGCGATGGCAGCGGACGGTCAGAGTGCCTCTGTCTCTCAGAAACATTCTTCTTCTTGACGGGGACTGCGAGAATCTTGCCATCGGAGAAGAGCTCTTCTGCGGAGGACGACTCGGGTTTGAAGCTCTCCGAGAGACAGAACTCAAAGTCATTCCCCGAATCTAATGCTTGAAGACAGGTGGTAGTAGTGTTTGATGGAGGAGAGTGTATCGCTTTCTGTGCTGCATCCAAGTCGCAGAGATTGAAAGAGAACGAAATCCTCGGGCTCAAAACAGAGAAGTTCTCGGGTTTCAGCTGATCAACGGCCATGTTTGTTTGGCTAACTTCGAATCGATGGGAAGATTCTTGTCATGCCACGAAGTGTGTTTTATAGACCACAATTTGATGATAGTCCATTTGAAATCAGGAACCAACAAGAGGGGAGACTGAAAAAAGCAAGTCGTGGAGTCACAGGATCTCTTTTAGCTTCATTTCTAGAAGGACTGAGAAAGGTAATTTCTGAATACAGGAGTCACGAGAGCCGCCAACACTTTGGATTGGATGTTCTCTCTCTCTTTTCCTGGTGTTTCCTGGAAAGTTGAAAGTGAGAGACGTGAACCGAATCATCTGACCGGGCTCATTTTAGTGGAGCCAAAGTCCATCGGTTTTGGTTATTTGGTCTGAGTCTTCGTGGAGGTTGGCGAGTCGCTCTCACTACAAGGCAGCCATGTCTAGCAGATATTGCTGCTTTTCAAGGAACAAGAAAATCTCTAACTTTTCTTTCGAAAACCCAAATTTGTGACAGTGACAATGACAATGAGGCCGTCACTTGGTCATTCAAGCCAAGCCCGACGTGCAAAGCATTACTCTTTGAATACATGGAATAACAACCAAAATATCTAATTTCGCAATTCGTCCTCCCACAGCTGCAAGAATATAATTGCTTGTCGCCTTGACCAGAACATCTTCCATGTCCAACCGAGTATTTCCACCTCTAATTTCGGGTAAGGGGTCTAGGATGATGCGATTGAATTACGTTCGAGCTGCTTATTCATTGAGATTTACTCTACGAAAAGGGCCAGAAAGAACGTGCGCATTGCCATAAGCACGGCGTATAATCTTCTGTATTCATATATTTTCTGAAGGCACAGTAAGCATTTTGTAGCTTGTGCCAATGAATGATCTCATGTGTTTCTATGTAGAATATTAGGAAGAGAGATGTCACATTGGGAGCTAAAGATGGCCGGCTTGAACATCAATAGGAAATTAGAAAGTGCCTGTTGGGAGATTCTTGCTCCGCAGAACCAGGAGTAGACAAAATTCGAGCCAAAGATTTCTCGTCTTGCATCGGGCCTTGCCGTCCCATTAAGAATGTTCAGGGGCTTTTAAAATTTAGAGGAAAAATGAGGTGGTGCTCCTCAAACTGTTTGACTATTTCTAGGAGGAAGAAGCCACTCGAGATATGTTTCTTGCGACGATTGCCGAAAGCGTCTCTCGCTGCCGCTTCATCTTCTGCAATTGAAACGGTGTAAGAGCTCCCCTTTTGTTCCTCCTGAGAAGGACAAGAGAAGCGCTCTCGCACGCCGACTTGGTACTTTACCCGATGGCATGTTCATAGCTATTCGACTGTCACATCAGCAAGAGGGATTTGTTTATCGCACGTATCGATCAGATGTGGCCTTAATCATACCATTTGGCATAGGAAATCGGCCTTCGAAGACGATGAACTTCGGCCTATCTTCCCCAAAAAAGTTAGCTGTGTGCCTTGACTACTCAAAAAACAAGACTTAACCCGCGGGAAACGATAACGTCCTCGACAGGCTGAACCATTGCCCGTCGTATTTGCAGCAAATTGTACTGAATCCCGACATTATTGCGTGTGATGAACAGAAATATGTAAGAATTCACATGGAGAGTTGTACGCTATTGGAAGCTCTTGATAGCAACTTTCCAGTCTTGAATTGCATCAATAAGAGGGCATGTGTAGTGAAACTTACGTCTAATAGAATCCCAAGGGGACGATCCGAGCGTAGCACAGTTGATCAAAGCCAGAATCAGTTTTATTCTCTCAATTACACAGAGATATTTAGATAGCTCTTTAAGTACAAACCACCAGGTTAGGTGACTAAGAGCTTACTCCCAGGTAGTTTTCCTTCAGAGGGTCCATAGGTTCGAATCCTAGGAGGACATCTCTGAAGATTATCTGCAACTCTGGTGCACGGTAGTCGGGTTTGAACAGCGTAATGTCGGACTCGGTGAGCCGGCAAACTGTACGAAGGGAAATTTTTAAATCTATAGATGTTTTCAATCCCCTTTCTCCTATTTTCCCGTCTCCTGAGTTCCCAATCAAAGCCTCCAGAGGCACTGCCTCTCGTATCCCTGAATTTTTGTCTAATGTGCAATGTTATTCCTAAAATTTTAACTTGTTTAATGTGGTTGATGAACTATTAGTAAATATTCAATTTAGTCCATTGATTGTATGCGAATGTTCAATGTTGACCTTTCATCTATTCAAGCTAACAAAATTTGTTGATGCGGTTTCCAATCCATTAAGTTTGAATGATAGACAATAAAAAATAAGTTAAATGTAGATTATCAAAATAAAATATTTATATAATAATCGATGTTATCAAATAATGATGGTCATGTTGACGTCCTAATTTCTTTTTTCTTGTCTAAAATAAATGGATTAATATATGGACAAGTTGGCTCATCTTTTTTTAAAAATCCAACTTACTGAATCAAAGTTTAAGAACCATTTGTGTTACTTTTCTTTAATTTTATCTTTTATCAACCTTTTGTTTTGTTGGTGTGGCACCACATCTAGCACCACTCCATGGATATGAAATTATTGGATAAGTGGAGTCATGTGGGCAAATATGAAAAAATCTTATTCTGTCAAACCATATATAGTTTCAAGAGACCTATCTCTTCTGTCAAAAATCCTCCGACATGATGTAAAAGTTTTGTTGCATAAGTCGAGCAAGTTTGTAAGGCTCGTTTCCCCAAAAAAATAAATAATAGAGGATGAAATGTACGGATGACATTAGCATGAGGTAAGGATGAGCATCAGTCCGGTTCTCAGGTGAACCAAATAGGTTCATGCGTAAAAATTGTCAATATCAATTTGATTCCCGGTTTTTAACCGGTTTTTTCTTATTTCTAAAGAATATATATATATAAAGTTCAGTGAAGGAGATTCGACCTAAGTGGCCTACAAAGCTTTGACGTGCTTCAACCCCTTTGTAAAAACAAGCTAATGCACCAATTGTGTTATAAATACATTTAACATGTCCTTTCTAAAGAAAAAAGAACTTGCAATCAGGTTCTCGAGTCTATCTTAAAACCGGCTAATTCCAAAAATCTATAATCGGTTTTAACTGAGTAGGTTCTAAGTTCTCTATCGGGAACTAACCCATCATGAAACACGTCACTCTTAACATGAGGCCAGAAACCCAATGATTAAAGACATAAAAAAAACGGGGAGGAAACCTACATCGTCCATAGTTTCTCGGCAAATGAGCTGCGACAAGCCGAGCAGTCATGCACTATGTTAATGATATTTAGCATAATTATAATGGTATTTTTATCTGTCAAGATTATGTGAATATCTCTTTTTGATATGCTATCTTATTTAGTTATTTTATAAAACCTATAAATAGGCTTATGTAATCTTCATTATAATATATTGAATTATACACAAATTACCCGATTCTATCTTTTGCATTATTATTTTCAACTTGGTATGCTAGTCAATCCCGAATTGCACCTCGTGCGAGTGCACTGGTGCACACCCAAGCACCCATCCAGAGCTAATTTAGCTTCTTCTTCTTTTTCAATAAGTCCTAATATCCTCCATTAATTTCAATATTATTCATCTTTTCCGATGGCCAATGCATTTTTTGTCACATAGTCTGCAGAGCCCTCTCATATGAGGAAGTGCTTAGTCGAGTCGATGATTGTGTTTTGATGCCAACCGCAATGGCCGCATCACCCAGTCGAGCTTTTCATAGAGGTGGCTTTTCTTTCGATGCCAATCGAATAGACTGCATTGCTTAGTAAACTATTTTCCCAAGCCAGCCGTATAGGTCGCTTGATGCTACAGCGTTTGATCATATAGGCAGCATTACTTAGTTACTGTTTCACAAGTCAGACGCATCAACCGTAATTCTCAACGTTTCGCATGTCGTTTCAAGAAGCCACGCCACCACTTGACTTGTCGCTCTCATACTAGCAAGATCTAGAAATTTTGCCATGAATAGCTGCCAGACACCTCTTCATTCACCACATATTAGCTGTTGGACACTATTCGGACTTGTATTCAAACTCAAGTAACATCTTCAATTTAGCTTGAGTTTGAAAGGCATTTAGAGATATTTAGGATAATTTTGATGGTATTTTGTATCTCTTAAGATTGTGCGAATATCTCTCTTTGATTGTGCGTATCTTAATTGATATGTTATTTTATTTAGTTATTTCATAAAACCTATAAATAGACTGATGTAATTTTCATTATAATATATCGAATTATACACAAATTACCCAATTCTATCTTCTGCATTATTATTTTCAACTAACTATATTAATATGCATGACATCCAAAATCAGTAATTTGAAATTAAAATCTCATTCCCACAATTCCAATCATAGATGTTTTTTTTTTATCATTGTGTAATTAACGAGAGAAAATTAATATCGATAACTAAATCAAATACGATTACCTAGTCATTTAGAGAGAGAGAGAGAGAGAGAGAGAGAGAGAGATGGATGATGATATATGTGAAAAAGTTGCAAAAAAACTCCAAATTATGCCGCATTTATCATGGACTTTTATTTGTAACATTAAAAATTTCAAACTATATCCACTATGACAATTTACCCTTGTTTTACCAAAATTGCTTTCGCAACAAATTATCTTTCACCAAAAGTTGTTTTTCGGCTTTTAATGAAACGAGAAGAGTTCTGTGGCTATTCCAGATAGGAAATATCCAAGCAGACATGGAATAATCACAAACTTTTACTTGGAACTTAGAACCGGACACCACATACAAACCGTGCCGAAATTTAACTGACGACGAAGCTTGAAAGTATAGCCACTTTCATAGCAACAAATGCATACAAATTATGTTGGAATTCAATCGACGACAAAACTTGAGGACGTGCAAAGATGTAATGACGGAATTTAATCGACGATGCAACACTTATGATAGAGATACACGTGGAATTTAATCGACGATGTGGCACCTATGACAAAGATACATACTAGAATATAATCGACAATACGAATCGGAAAGTTACAACTAAGGAAAAATAAAGTGCGGTACATGAAAGTAAAGATAATTATAAGATAATATTTTGATTGATTTGTCGGGAGTCTCTTTGAAGAGTAGAATGTGGCTATTTAAAGCCTACAATCAACAATTGTCAACGGAAGTTACAAATGGTTACTAAAAAATAAATAACTTCCTAGTGGTTACGAGAAATTACAAAAAGAGGTTACAAATGGAAGTTAAAATCAGAGATTATGAATGGTTACCGAATGGCTGTCGATAGTTATGTAGACTCCACTACATCGACGGTTTCTACGATTCCACTACATTGATAGTTGCATCCGATATTATCGACTTCACTTTTTGTCAATTCTTTCAAGTTGGCAATTCTTTACTGAAGTTCCTATCCTTTTTCCGCATCTTGACTATTCATAACAATCCACTTCCTTAAAAAATTGACAAATCTACAATGTTTTTTTGAGAAAACTCAAATCATAAAAGTTGTAGATCCAGGAGTCTTCATTTTTTTGGCTTTGAAATCAGGTCAATTCGACCTATATCAACAAAGTTATGACTATTTTTCCGAACTGGCATAGAACTGGAATTTCTGCTTGTTTTGTGATGGAGTCTCTGTGTGTGCAAGTCACTCTCCCAATTTTATTGCTCGAGTAGTCAATACATTGGGCTACATAAAAAGGACCACGAAATTATGCTTTTATTGACTAAACTCATCACTTGTCGATAATAACAAAAAATTGGTCAATTTTGGGTGTAACAACCCTAAATTTTTTCTTGTAACATAAAAAACCTCAAACTTGTACCCATATGACACATTTACCCTTCATCAATATTCCATCAAATAATTTTTCTGTCAAAACAATATCATTTTCATTTCACTTAAGTTACGCAACAATGTTTACTTTCCAGCATCAATATAGGTAAATTTTTAATGGTCCTCATTGACAAGACTTTAACGGAGGATAAATGTATTACACAAATATAAGTTTGAGATTTTTGATGTCATGGAAAAAAATTTAGGGTAAATGTGTTACGGATGGCATGTTTTGAGATCTTTGGTCACTTTTGCCATTTTTTCGATAGAATACATCTGATATCTAAAAATTGAAACTCAAGGGTTGTGAACTCTAGGCATGAGTTGTCATTACGAAGCAATTAATTATGTTCATGTTACTCATATGGCCTTTGTCTGGAGACTGGTTCATGGGTTGACCGATGACTCATCTAACTTTGGGAAATTCTCACATGGACCTTGGTCCATCATGGATCACGCGATTTCAGCCTTGTTGGATGATGTGAGATCCACATGTGGCCCATGTCAAGAGTTCTACATCCAATTATGGATCCTAAAGGTGCAGGGAGAGATCCAAAGTAATTTGATCGAGACATCGGAAGCCCATTCCAGGTACTTCCATCTACATAGGATCGAGGCAAGAAATTTCTGTCTACTTTGTTCATTACTTTTAACTACAAGGACTTTGTTTTAGACATTCTCTGGCAACTTTTCCTCATTGACAAATGTTTATTTTACATAGCGTCTTCCGGCAGGCTTAATCTCTCTCTCTCTCTCTCTCTCTCTCTCTCTCTCTCTCTCTCTCTCTCTCTCAATTTGTGCCTCAAACTCTCTTTCTGGGTACGCGGGCTGTGTTACAAGTTAAGTTGGTGTTGAGAGTAGTCGAGCTGCAAGCCTGCACCATTTCAGCCGCAAAAGTTTTGAAGCTGGGCGTGCTTTCTCTGGCGAAATCCGTCGATAATTGCCTTTAGTGCCAAAGAAGTTGTTGTATCTGGAGTTACTAGGGGTGTAGCCTATTCGAGCCCCATACGATGCAGTACTTAACTACACGCGAATGTTCAAGGCTTGATGCTCAGATTTGCACTCAAAAAGCAGCCGTCGCGCTAAGTACTCAATTTCAGTTCAAGATGTCTTAAAATTCAAGCTTGAACTCTACTTCCTAACTCTTAAAGCAAATGGAAGAATGAAACTCCACATAATGCTTTATTTATAAGTGAAAAGGCTTTAAAAGCAGCTGATGTTGCTTGATTCGATTGTTTTCAAGCTCAAACCGACTCTTTTCAAGCTCAACAAGATCCGACAATTGACCTACTCGCGCTCAGTTGGAATGAGGTGAGTTCTAGTTTTCAATTAAGTAATGGCTTCTACTTTTACGTATGACTCTGAAGATTCTTCAAGGTACTCTACCGTCTCCCTGATGCATCCCTTCTTTCTCTCCATTTGAGGTTTGGCTCAATCACACCATTATGTCAACCCACGAGTGGCTGGCATGTATGTAATTCCTTCAACCTCTACCTTGGAATGACGACGTTATCTTTCTATAACCGAAAGGTGTAGTACTTTTCGTTGACACACCCATAATCAAGCAATTGGTGCTCGGTCGACGATATCAACGAACAAGGTAAGCAAGCAACTAAAATCATTCATAAATCGGTTCTTAATCCAACGCATCAGCAAACTCAAAAGCAAACGAAATATCACAGGACTTGGGTAAAAAGGGAAAAATGGATCATTCGACATCTAGCTACAATTGAAAGGTTTGGAACGATGTCGCTTCGAGGTAACCCGACGATCCACCATGACATAACTTGCTTAGAATCCCTTGGGCTTGTAGGCGATGAAACTGATGCACTGCACTTGACGCTTGTTGTCGAAGCCGATGATTCTGACGAAAGCATTGGGGTAAGCCTTCTTGACCTCCTCGAGCTCCTTCAACACTTGGGACGAGTCAGTGCACCCGTACATGGGCAGCTTCCACATGGTCCAGTACCTGCCATCATAGTACCCCGGGGAGGCGTGGTACTTGCGGTGAACGAAGCCTTCCTGCATAAACAAAAGGCGAAATCCCACCATTCCATCACAACATGTACTGTAAGTTAAAGGTTGCCTAGCTAGAGAAAGAAGTCAGCGTAATCGCATTGCGACTTGTGTTAATAACTTAAAATCGAATAAGCCTGTCGAAGAGGAGGACCTCCAACTCGAATTCCAAGCAAGGAACCCAGCCCTTGCGGAGCAGGTAGTCGACTTCCTTCCCCAACTGTGTGGGAGACATAGGAGGAAGGTAGGACAGCGTCTCGAACTTCTTCTTCCCAGTTGGTGGCCACACCTGCCCACACGCATCATTCGACATAAGTCTCAACTTATTCAGGTTACTGTTCCTGCTAATAACCTCACTGACTAGGATCGTCGTTAGGAAATTCTCCTAAGATGTTCATTTTCTATAAACACAACGAAAATGGAGTTAACATCTGGTTGATTCTAATGAAGAACGAGTCTGACAACTCGCGCTCACGACGGCGAGATTTATTCCCGCTTTTTATAGGCACACCAGCGAAGAATGTTCTTACATGTCAGTTGGAACAAAGGCTACTTATGAGAACTTCTTCCACCAGTGCCGTACATATCCTTAAAAACCCTTATGTAAAAAGATAAGGTACGTGTTATAGTAATCGATCTAAGCCTAAATTGTCTCAAGTATCCAGAAACAATTGTATAAACTAAAGCTAGACATATGTACCTGCATGCATTGCACTCTTCCACCATTGCTGGGGAGAGAGGTGATGTCATTGCTCTTGCGGGTGACCGGGAAGGCCGAGGCGGACTTGAGGCCAGCGAACGGAGCCACCATGGTGGCCTGAGCCGGGGTGGTGCTCTTGACGGCGGCGACAGTGGCCGAGGAGAGCATTGAGGAGGCCATCTCTCTCCCTCTTTCTTCTTCTTCTTCTGCCTTGAGTTGTAGTGTGGTAGAACTACTATGCTCACTGCGGGATTCATTCTATATATAAACACAAGCTCCCCCCTTCACACATCCTACGGCCGCAGATCCCCGGTCTGGATAGGCCGCGGATCCTGGCCATCGGTTCCGATAGGGGATGACATTACCACTTGCTGGCCACATAAGCGGATGAAGGTTTTTGATCTAGCCTTATCGTTACCCAGCACAATGACAGCGCCACGTGGCGGCCTCTCGGCGATCTTATCTCATCCTAGGGAGGACAATGAATGTGTGATGGTGGTGACTGGTGAGAGTTTGCTCTTTCAAAATGTGGTCATTCTAGCTGATGCCCCTCTTTGCAAGCACTGGTGCTGAGGAAATGAGAGATCTAAGCCATTCCTTGATGCCCCACCACCTGTCATATTCAATCACTTGTGATCACCAACCCTAAAATTATAATAATTCAATCATGTATCCAATGGGGTTTTTTTCAAAAAAAAAATTGGACCTTTAATTTGAGCAAATATCTAAGGAGTTCCTCTCATGTCTCGAAACTCATTTGAAAAAATTGGTGTAAAAGCTCAAATAGGCAAAAAAAAAATTGATTTTTTTCCTTGTCAAACATAAGGTATGGCATTAAAATTAGGAAAAGAAAATATAATTACATTATAGAAATATGTTCACTAGAAGTCCTAAAACTTATTACGAAAATGCAATTAAGCCTAAAACTTGCAAAAAGTGCAATCAAGTTTTAAAACTTGTCAAATTGGTTCAATTGAGTCCTAAAGTTAGCACCGTATAATTTACAAGTGAAAAATACTGACGTGGTGTTGATGTGTCTTATTTTGATACTTTCTCTCTTCTATGTGGCAATGACATGGCTAAATTATGAAACAAAGATTAAAACGACGTCGTTTTGACCCACATTTGATTTTTAATACTAATTTTATTTAAATTTGATTTAAAATTAAAAACAAGGCCACGTGATTGCCTTGGAGGATAAAAAATAAAAAAGTCCTGTCAACATTTTCAGATAGCTAAATTGGAAGGTGTTAACTTTATGACTCGATTGAACCAATTAAACAAGTTTTTGAACTTGATTATACCTTTTGCAAGTTTTAGGACTTAATTATAATTTCGTGATAAATTTTAGAATTTCAAGTAAACATATTCCAACATTATATATACAAATTATACAGGCAGTGAGGAAGGGAGGGGGCAAGAAATTAGCTGGGCCTTTTGCATTTGATTGTAATGGAGTTGGGTAAGGGATAGGCCCAAAGCCCAAGCCTACGACCATCCTCAAGAAAAAGGAAAAATAACAAGACAATGGTACCTGTTTTTCTATTAATAAAAACATTTAAGTTAGTTTTTTGTGAGCAGTTTTTAGATAATCTAGATATAGTTTAATTTTTTTATGTTAATTGAAAATATTTTTCTTGAGATTTAATTGTTCTATGTTAATTGAAAATACTAATTATATTGATCGACTTTGATTATGTATCCTCTTCTTTTGCTTTATTAAGAAAAAGAAGATGTATGCAATTTTCATATAAAATCACGTCTTAGAATGGTACTTTTCGAATCCTTTGTACCATTCAAAAACCATAGTCGACTTTAGTCCTTCCAATTGTTCGACGTGATCGATCAAGTGCGATGCAAGTTTCTTATATCTCGTTTTTCAGCTCGAATTAGTAATGAAAACGGCTAACCCGATAGTAGATTTATTAGTGGCTGCCCCCATCGGAACCGATGATGCTTCCTCAGATGGTTGGAAAAAGGGGTTCATGCTACCTATGGCTGGCTGTCCGACTTATGAATAGTGGCTTTGTTAAGGAAACCCACCGGAGCGAGCCGCATATTTTTTTTCCAGAAAAGTTCACTATCTTTGTTCTCTAGCATACTTGCTCATGCTTATCATGAGATTACTTTGTCAAAATTTATATAAAAACATATGTTTATTAAAAGTGCCTATTGTCGATCGCCTCTTGCACATATACGGCTTATATGAAAATATACTACTTTTAGAGAATGACAACAATTATGAAATTTTATCAGAGGGAAGGGAGTATCACTTGAAAATATTACATATATATATATATAAAACTTGGTTGGTAATTCAATATTATGAAGTCATTTGCAATTTAAATTCACTTTATATATATTAAATATCTCTTAAGTCATATTTTATTAAAACTAGATATTTTTTATTTTTTTTAAGTAACATTTCTTTAATATTGCATTTTTTACTACGTATTTTTCATTATGAAACCAAAAGTGTATTGTATTAAATAGGTTACAAAGGCAACTTTGCTCTCTCTACATATTATTCTGCAGATACATAAATAGATATTCCTGTATCTAATGCCAAATCGCCTTACAAAGTCAATTTTGTGTGAAGTCATAGATATAATTAATTTCACCATTTACGTAGAGTCGATTTTATACGTATCACTTTAGATATTACCGAAAAGATTGTAATACTTTTAGCTCTGTTAATACCTTAAAATAATTTCTCGGAATAAAAACCCTCGGTCTCATAAAGTGAAGTTTACTACTTATCATCGTAATATTTCCCTCCAAACTTTTTAGTTTTTCTTGGTAAAACTCTTACATTTTTTTTATAAGAGAAAAGACTCATTTCATCAAACCTGAGGACACATAGTGTCTAAAGTCACTTTTAGCATATTGCATGAAATTTGCATTTCAGATCGATTTAGTAATTAAACTGGTTGTGTTTATTACACTTGTTAATTGCTAAAAGCTAATTAATCTACCATAGCCAATTGCATCAAAAATTTCTTTCTCCAAGATTGCATTTTTGCCTTCATCATCGAGTATAATGCGATTTCACTTTGCACCGTATATTATCTAACCTAATAATAATTATTACACCTTATTACTTTTTTGATCATTTTGAGGTTAAAATGTAGAGTCATACTTCAACACTGCTAAGCAATTGAGTCGTTAACATTTTATCTTAGTCAATTAAGTCTACAGCGTTTGTCTAATTGTATAATTGAGTCCTAAATTTGTCACCCATGATATTTTCATATAACTGGAAAGACTTATTTGCCATTGCTAACGTGTTGGCTGAATGTTCACCCTATAATTGGAGCAATTTTCTTTTATGGTCTTTTTATAATCCAGGTTAACGGCGTGAAGATCCAATTAGTTGGATCTCATGAACTGGTCAAATCTAAACTTTTGATTTGTGTAAGTGGCCCTGACCTGGAATTGTTTGCATGCAATCGGTAACATTCCAATGGATAACCTTTAGTTTCTGAGCTGGAAATCCCTAAATACCTTACCAAATACTAGGCTTAATTCCCTAAACAAGCCCTAATTTTAAGTCAAGTCCCAAATCTATCCCGAACTTTTTTTTGTTTAAGAAAAAGCCCCAAACTTTAGGTCTAGTTTCAAATCTACCTCTAACATTTTTTTATCTCAGAAAAAATCCCAAATTTTAAGTCCAGTCCTAAATCTAATCCAAATTTTATTTTGCGTTAAAAAAATCAACAAAATTCAATTTATTTTCAAAAATATATCCCCATGATCCAGTCCCAACTTGATGTGGTATTTCCACATCGATAACAAATTCACATCAAACAAAGTAAGGAGGCTTGTTTTTGAACAAAGAAAGGTTTGGGGTGAATTTGAATTGAACCTAAAAATTGGGTTTTTTTTAAATTAAAAAAAAGTTTTTAGGATGGATTTGTTATCATCCCAAACTTTCATATCCTAGAACGGTTTTATTTTAGAGAATTTCAATAATTTTTATTGGGTTGGATTTGTTATCGAAGTGGAATACAACACCGGCCTATACCTATCACCCCATTACTTTGCTAATGTGGATTTGTTATCGACGTGGAAGTGCCACGTCAAGTTGAGACTGGATTACAAGAATATATTTTCGAAATTAAATTGAAATTTGCTGATTTTTTTACACAAAACAAAATTCGGGGCAAGTTTGGGACTGAAGTTAAAGTTTGGGGTTTTTCTGAAACAAAAAAAATTCGGGGCAAATTTAGGACTGTACCTAAAGTTTGAGAGTTTTTCCAAGACAAAAAAAAAAGTTCGTGGCAGATTCGGCATTCGACTTAAAATTGACGGTTTTTCAGGAAATTCACCCCAAAATACTGTCAGAGTCCCTAAATGGTTTCTTTGCTCATTGGGCATTTATTTCATCGAGAAACTTCACGATAACGAAAAGCATTTTCCGCGGAAATCATTTTAAAGGAAAATAGTTAGTTTCCCTTCAATCTAAACTTATTATTTCCGGTCCATGGAAAACGTTGACCCGATCGGTCTTCCGTTATCCAAACACCGAAAAGTCGGAAAATGATATTTAAAAAAAATACTTTTTTCCTTCGAGCGGACGGACCCCAAACCTCCAAAATTTCAACAACCGTGAAAACAAAAGGCAAGATATTCACCCTCTTTCTATTCAAATTCCCGAGGGCCATCGCACTGTTTGGAGCACGTTAAATCAACTTGGAGACAATAAAAAAAATAAAAAACCACTTGATTACAATCAGGGAAAAGATAAGCATGATTGCGCAGCGAGTGTGGATTAGATTAAGCGACAAGTTGCGGGAGCCCGCTTAGATTACGAGACGATTAATCAAATAAACTAAGAGCGAAAGGCCAAAAAAGGGGAGAAAATCAGCGGTGCTGGTGTCGCGCTGTGGTGTCGCCGCCCACGGTTCTTGGAGGAAACCCAAAACCAGCGAATGGTTTTGGAAGGGCCAAGGAAAAGAAGAGAAGAGAAAAGAAAGGGGGGAGAAGAAAGAGGAAGTTTCGCTTCCGATTTCATTTCCTGTAAGTCAGGAGTCAATGATCGATGTGGACCACGATGATGCGTGAATTATTCCTTTTCCTTTTTCGCAAGGTGTTGCGCTACTAATTTGGCCAGGAATATTCCTCACTTATTTCTCTAGGCTCTTAAGTTAATGACCCTTTGATTTCAACCCCACAAAAAAAAAAAGAAAAAACGACTCGGCTTATTGCGGTCGGATTCGAACGATTTCATCGGATTCTGGCTCGGCCGATCTGTCGAATTACTCGGAAGGATGCGCCCCTAAAGTAAGGGGGGGTGCCGGGAGTTGCGTCCCTTCGATCCCCCGCCCCGCTATCATTAGAGACGCCCCATGCCCCCGTCTTGTGGCCCTAAAGTTGGGAGGCTGCTGGGGTGGGGGGGGGGGTCCCGGGCCGCGGATCACGGTTGCCCCCCACTTGCCTCGCTCCCTAATAACTCGCTTAGCTCCAATAAGATGGCAGCGGGATACGCTCCGGCCAATCACGCCAAAACCCATGTCACGGGAGACCCGACGAAGAGGGCAGCATCCGTTTGTCGTGGCCCGAGAGTCACATTAATCACCAGTTGTCGATTTACCCGGAATCTCTCGTGCTCCAATCGAACAAAATCCTCGACGGAAATTATAATGTGAAAGGAAAGATCAATCAAAAATTGAATGAGCCGATGCCCTCGCTTTGACAGGAGTGCGATTTTGCGGTTCACGTGAATCTGATGGCGGAGATTAGGTCCATCGCCAAAACCGTGGATGGCCGCAACGGGCGGCTTGGCCCACCAGGGGGCGATATTGATTTTTAGTTTCTTTCGTACAGCTCGCTGCTAAACTTGTGGAGTGGAGGAGGGAGGGAGGAGGGGGGATGAACCTAAAGCCAGGCATGTGTAGTTCGGTCAAACGATGACAACATGTACGTGGGATTCCGAGATTAGTTTTGTGGAATACGATATCGGAATCCATTCGATTGGTTCCAAAACAGTGGGCGCGCTCCACATCCCCCATCACGGCCTTCCACGAGTTGCCCAAGAATTGCACGCCCCCCCCCCCCTCCCTCCCTTTTTATTTAATCGAAAATCGGGGACGATTGGCGAGTATTTTCTCGATTTTTAGCTCGGAAAAATGAGTTAACGAAAGTGTATTTTAATCTTTATTCGTTAGATTTTACTCTCTAGTCAATATTTTGTATCGGGCGATTTTACCGGGCAATCGAGATTGCAAAGATTTTCGAAAATTATTTTTCGGTGTTGATTTTTTCACGGAAACATATGGAGCTGAAATGACCGTTTTTTTTGCGACCGCTCTAACCGATAGGAACATCGGCTATGTCGAGTTGTGAAAGGAACTATCACGTCACCGTGTGAAATCCCACCCACAAAGGAACCCTAATCGGGTTATCTTCCGAAACAGGAACTCCTGTTGTTTTTTTTGAGCCGGAAAGATTTGAATTCGAAACTTCCTGCTCTAATATCACATGAACACTAACACAAGGTTACGTTTGGTCGTCCAGATTCAGATTGTGATAGGATAAGATAAAGAAGATTTGAAATTCTCCAAATATCTTTCGGATTGTAGGAATATCCCATCAAATATTTGGTGCAACCTAATATAAGATTTGAAATCTTTGAAAATTTGCAAGCTAAGACAGAATTGAAAATCTTTTAAAATCCATCTTGTTGAAAATCTTTGAATATCCCATCTCCAATGGGTTCCTCATGTACTTGACAACTCAAACTCTTTCAACCATTGTCGTGAACAAGCAGACTCTGGGAAATTGGCCTTGGGGGCTTGACAACATTCAATAGATATGATTTTTTCCCATTAAACAAAATTTCAAATAGAAGTCGAGGAGAGTCTTTCTAGCGTTTCATCAAACACTTGATGTTCAGAGTCGACCAAGAGAGAGATCATGGAACAATGGAAGCCTAGAATGAGTAATCAAAGATGAAGTAGAGAGAGGAACCGAGAGATGATTCGGTGATAGTGGAAAAGTTGGAAAACCGACTAAGAAAGAGAGGAAGCCACGAATGAGGTGGTAAGCCCTAGCCTTCCAAGTGAGACTCGAGTAAGGATGATGTCGGGGCGAGGGACCCTCATAGTGGACAGTCGTAGCAGGACTGGTGGTGGGGTGCCGCCGATGAGAAACGCCAAGGATGGTGAGTATGCTTGAGGTGGGTTTTACTGGTGCGTGGGAATTGTTGAGTTAATTTTCAAAATTCTATATCCAATCCGGGTCTATCTGCCGGATTTCTCATCCGGCATTTTATCCAGATGTATCAAGATTTATTCGATCCGAAGAACGTCACCAAATACCGGATATGACAATTTAATTTCCCATCCGGACACAAATCCGGACCACCAAACATAACTTAAAAATATAAATCATCAGGTAAATGCGTGATTTAACATCTATATACTAAACACCACCTTGATTTCTCAATCACCTAGTGGCAATGATTAAAATATCATGATCAGGATGAAGATTACCTTTTCCTTTCCTTCTTATCATTGGCCGTGTATACAATATGGGTTTCTCGAGCGTGTGGGGCGCAAGGATTGGATCTCTCCGTTCAGGAGAGGATAGACATTATCCTTCTATCTATCCCCTCCTCCTTTGACCAGAGAAGTTCACCCACATCCGATACTGTGACACGTCCACAGGTAAATTTTTTAGAATTTGGGTTCCGCCACGTCAGCAATAGGAACCCACCTTGCCTTTGTGGTGGCGATGGCACCACGGAGGAGCGGCGCCGACGACGTGCTCATCTAATTCTCTCCCTCCGCCTATCAGATATAAGCTCGTCCTTACTCTTATGCTCCCTTCCCGCTCTTGTATCAAAGGCTCCCGCAAGCTTTCTTTTTCATTTGTTCAAGATGCGAGGAAATAAATATAATTAAGTCGCAAAACGAAAAAGGACAAAAGATGGTTGGAAGAAATTTGTAAGGAAAGATATCAATAAACCCTTTTGAAATCCGCGTCTAATTGCGCTTCATTTTATATATTTTCAAAAGCACGAGTGTTGGACAGCAAATAGCAACTAACATCGATCATTGTTGTGCCTTTCATTCACAAATTGCCCCTCTTCCTCGAACATAGCAAAACATCCCATAATAATTTGTTCTAGCAGATGTAAAATATATCAAATAAGAAAGAATTGTCCGAAAAAATTATAAACCTATTATACTACGTCCAATGCAGTATTAAATTTTTCAATTTGACCAATGTAATTCTAAACCTTTTGACGATTTGCTAATTCGGCCCTTCCGTCCGAATTTGACCGAAAATCGATGACGCGGTTGTCGGCTGTCTTACGTGGTATGGCCAGTGTTGGCATTGACAATATTTACAAATTTTTTTGTTTAAAATTTTTGTGAATTTTTTTTCCATTTTCTTTTCTTTCCTTTATCATTTTTTCTTTTTTTTTTCCTTACTTCCCTTTGTCGGTTTGGGCACTCGACGACGACCAGTGGAGGTTGCCAACCACGGGTGAGGGCACTGCGGATCTCACCTAGATCTGGAAAGTTGTAAATGGTTGTCGCAACGTCACTGCCAGTGGCCGGATTATCACGAATTGCTCTTTAGGAATTTCAGTGGTGACATTTTGATATGTAGCTTTTGTCCCTAAATATAAAATTGTATTTGCAGAAATAATTAGAGGAGGTAAAATTAAATCAGGATGAAGAGGATGAGGATAATAGATATTTTCACAATCCATCATGCAAGAAGATGAGGAGAAACGTGTGCAAATTGTGAAGTTCAAGAAGGAAATAGGATTACCGGCATAGATAATAAGTATCTCCACACTATAATTTAAGGCTTAAGAGACGGGCAGCGATTCCTGTTTTCAAAGCTTCTTCATGAAATTTAATCTTACTCTTTTCGAAGAAACTACCCTCTCATCACTCTCTCTCTCTCTCGCCTGTCTCGATCACTCGATGATTTTCCATCAACCTTTGCGAAGCCACTAACCGAAATTCCTTCTTCTACACCTCGTAACAACAGCGGCGACGGCAACAAAAATGTAGAAGATCAAGACAAATCGATTAGTTACGAAATCTAATTTCTTGATCAGTGGCTCTTAAATTCGGGATTTTTTTTTTATGGCGCAAGAAAAAGTTTAAGGTGTTTATGTGACAATGAGTAAGTCTAGGGTTTTCAATAATTTTACGTAGTATTTTAAATAAGTAAATAAATAAAAAAGAAGGGAGTGGCCGTGGCCGGGGAGCGAATTCCCAAGGAATAAAGAGAAAAAGCACCTCGAGGCAGGCGAGGAAGTAACAGCGCCACGCGGTCGGCTTCCTATAACTTGCATGCGCTTTTCGTGGAACCCTCGCGCCCAAATGTCACTTTGAATTCCCCGCAGGTTGTCTTTTTCTCCTTTTCCCTAATTTTTTTTAGTTTTTATTTCCCAATCCTCACGAGGAATTAATTTAATAACTGTCATTTATTATTATTATTATTATTCGTTCCCCAAATTAATCTGGGTTTTTGTCGCCACTTCACAATTTTCAGGACGGGACCCCGAAGATCGTCCGATTTTTGTCGAAAGAGAACACAAAGCTTCACGTGGTGGCGGGGTTTGGTTCAACAGAAACGACGACGTCGTTTTGCGTTCCGGAGCTCAAAAGTCCAACCTTCTCGGATAAGCTGGACCCGCCCGGCAGCCGCCAACGCTACCGCCCGCCAGCGTTCTGGGAATTAAAAAAAACAAAGGGGAAAATTCACGGAAATCAAAAACAGTAAATCTCATAATTACAAAGATAAGCTCGTGCCGAGCTTCGAAGTTAGGCTCGAGGACGGCGTTTCACTTTTTTTTTTTTAACTCAATCACTCGATTTTTCCACCACCCAACTCCACAATTAACTCACCCTTTTTTCTTGGGATAATACCACGAAAAATCATAAACTGGTGCACCTATGACAATTTTATCTCGAATTATTTTTTTGATAAAAAAAACTCTAAACTAGTACACTTGTGACAAATTTACCCTGAACTATTTTTTTGATCACCAAAAACCCCAAACTGATATACTTGTGACAATTTTACCCCGAACTATTTTTTTGACCACTAAAAACCCTACACTGGTACACATGTGACAATTTTACCCTCAAACTAATTTTTTGACCACTAAAAACCCCAAATTAGTACATTTGTAACAAATTTACCCTTTGTTAGTATCCGTTAAATTATATTAATATCACAAAAAATCATAAATTGATAAACTTGTGACAAACAGACGGGTAAAACCCAAAATCGGTACACATGTCAATTATCACGTGTCATTAAACTTCGCAATTTAACAGTAAAAATTAACGGAAACTAACGGAGGGTAAATTTATTATAGGTGTACCAATTTAGGATTTTTGGTGGCCAAAAAATTAGTTCTGGGGTAAAATTATCACAGGTATACCAGTGTGGGGTTTTTGATGGTCAAAAAATAGTTTGGGGTAAAATTGTCAAAGGTATACCAGTTTAGGATTTTTTATGGTCAAAAAAATAGTTTGGGGTAAATTTGTCACAAGTGTACAAGTTTGGGATTTTTTATGGTATTAACTCTTTTTTCTTTCCTCCCCTAAATCTCATTAAAGCGTCGGATCATTTAAACCAGCCGTTTTTAATCTAAGGGCACGAGCGCGGAGCAGAGATGCGACCCATCTCGATTAGGCCTATGCCCTTATCAAGAGCGGACAAAGAACGGGACAGGATATCGGCACGCAAGCTTCCTGATTTTCCCGAGCCAGGCTGGCTAGACCACGTCGACCTTCGGGTAGAGTTAAGGAAATTTGATGAAACCGGCGAAGGTGTTATTTTTTTTTGTTTTTTAAAAGGGAAAAGCAGAATGATTCGATACAAATTATTTAATAATAATAATAGTAATAATAAGGGTTAATACCACGAAAAATTCCAAACTGGTATATTTGTGATGATTTTACCCCGAGCTAATTTTTTGACCACCAAAAACCCCAAATTGATACACCTGTGATAAATTTATCCATAATTATTTTTTTGACCATAAAAAACCCTAAATTGGTACATCTGTAATAAATATACCCGTAACTATTTTTTTTACCACCAAAAATCCAAAATTGGTATATCCGTAATAATTTTATCTCGAACTAATTTTTTAACCACTAAAAACCCCAAACTAGTGCATTTGTGACAAATTGACTCTCCGTTAGCGTCCGTCAAATTGGATTAATATCACGAAAAATCATAAATTAGTAAACTTATGACAGACAGAGGGGTAAAACCCAAAACCGGTATGTCCGCCAACCACCCCGTGCCATCAAAGTTATCAATTTAACAGGTAAAATTTAATGGAAACCAACGGACGGTAAATTCGTCACAGATGTCCCGGTTTGGGAGGGGTTTTCGGCGGTCAAAAAAATCAGTCCGGGGCAAAATCGTCACGGGCATACCGGTACGGGGGTTTTTTCGATCGTCGAAAAAATAATTCGGGATCAAACTACCGCGGGCGCACAAGTTCGAGATTCCTTACGGTAAAAAAAAAAAAGGTCCGGGGTAAATTTACCACGGACATATTGATTCAGAGCTCTCGCGATATTAATCCCGAATAACAATTAATAAACAACTAAAGAACCCACGAGACGGAGCATTGGAAAAACGAGAGAGAGAGAGTAGAGAGATGCCAAGGGGGGGGAGGAGGGGGACTATTCGGAGGATGATGACCCCCGACGAACGTTGTTGCTGTTGCTGGGAGGAGAGGCTCCAAAACCGCTGGCGAGGGGTGGGAGAGGGGCGGTCATGATGTGCGCCCACAGTTCCCGCGAAAGCCAAAACCAGCTCCTGGTTTCTCTCTCTCTCTCTCTCCCCCACGAACTTCGCTTCGATAGACTTCCCGAAAACCGGGAGCTCCTCCTCCTCCCCCACCATTTCTTTACACCCTCTTTTGTAAAATAAAATATAAAATAAGCTCCCTTCTTTCTTTCTTTCTTCTTTTTCTTTTGGGATTATTCTGTTCGCGTAACAGATGTGGCGATTCGACCGCACCCTGACACCCCCTCCCCCCCGGCAACGCGCTCGCCACGCGCTTCCCCCCCTTCTCACCTCTGTGTGGACCGACATTTTACCGACAGAAGATAGCGGGAACGGCTCGCGAGCTTTTAATATGTTCGACGGAGTTTTTGAATTTTTGATGTATGTTTTCATATGTTGAACTTGAATTAATAGAAAGATGATACTGTATATTTTCATATAGGAAGAATGACGCGAATGGTCTCCGGCTCCGGCACAGCGTGTAATGTGGTCCCCACGCTTTTAAATTTGTTCGATGTGATTTCTAAAAATTTTGATATATGTTCAATCTGGTCCTTTTACTGTATGGATATGTTAGATATCGTCCTTACCAAAAGCTTAGGGACCACGGTAAATAAAAATTGAGCTAAAGTTCAGGTATCGCATCGTATGTTGCGTCAAAGTTCAGGAATTATTTATGTTATTTTCCATTTCATATAATAAAATGATTACATTGAATATTTATCAAAAACTCATGGGTCACTTCAGGAACGACATCGGGTTAAAGTTCAGAAATCATATCGAATAAAAGGACGATACTGCACGGTAAGTTCAAGGTTCACGGACCATTCGTGTTATGGTATCTTTCTATATAGTTTCGACCGCGGTAACAACACCCTTTGTCCAAAGGAGGCTCCTTCCACGCGCGAGTGGGCTGCAAGGGGAGAATGTACGATCACTTGGCTATTATTATAATGTATGATAAAGGTGGGTGTTACTTCCCAATCCCAACCCCAAAAAAAAAAAAAAACCTCCCCCTTTTTTTAAAATACTTTTTTAATTACGGGAAACGTGGAAAAACAGCTTGCTGCTCGCTCAAGAGTCCCCTGTATAATCCAACCCGGCCAGCACCCAGGAATACCAGTACCCAGTCTTTCCTCCTCCTCCTTCTCTTCCCTTCCTTGCTGCCTTCCTTCCCTCGTTTATAAACCCCCCACCCCCGAATCTCTCTCTCTCCCAAATCCCTCATCCCTCCCACCATCTCAAACCCTCTCCCAAACTCTCTCTCTCTCTCTCTCTAACTCTAGAAGAGACGCAAGACCCACCTCGTCTTCCTTCCTTCCTCCTTCTTCTTCTTGTTCTTGAATTCCTCTCTGTTTTGACGCTTGCGATCCGAGGAAAAGGAGGGCCGAAGAATGCGGATGAGCTGTAACGGATGCCGGGTGCTCCGCAAGGGCTGCAGCGACAACTGCAGCATCCGACCCTGCCTCCAGTGGATCAAGAGCCCCGAGTCCCAAGCCCACGCCACCGTCTTCCTCGCCAAGTTCTACGGCCGCGCCGGCCTCCTCAACCTCCTCAACGCCGGCCCCGACCACCTCCGCCCTGGTCCGTCCTCCCACCCCCACGCGCCCCCGCATGCATTTCCTCCCATTTACTCGTTTTCCTTTAAGCGAGGCGAAAGAGAGTGTTTCCTTCTTGGCTGACGCTTCTTGGGTCGGTTCTTGTTTCTTCTGTATCTGCAGCGATCTTTAGGTCCTTGCTCTACGAAGCTTGCGGTCGGATCGTGAACCCGATATACGGCTCCGTCGGCCTCCTCTGGTCCGGGAGCTGGCAGCTCTGCCAGGCCGCCGTGGAGGCCGTCCTCAAGGGCCTGCCCATCACCCCGATCGCCTCCGAGGCGGCGGCCAACAGCCACGCCCCGCCCTCCAAGGTCTACGACATCCGCCACGTCTCCAAGGATGAGACCGCCGCCGCCGCCGCCGCCGATCTCCGCCGCGTCCGGGCTCGCTGCCGGTTCAAGCGATCCGGAGCCAAGGCCAGGTCGCCGTCGTCGGCGGGGGATGCGGTGGCTTCGGGCATGGAGCCGGCGCCGGCTCATGACGACCCGGCGGCGAAGTGCTCCGACGACGAGCCCAACCGGTCGACTAGCCACGAGTCGTCGCTGAGCCACCAGTCCGAGGTGGTCGCGGCGGCGGCCAACGCGGAGGGCGACAGCAAGGACAGCGCGGTGTCCGAGGATACGACGGCCGAGCCGCCGCTGCTGTTCCGAGCCGCCGAGCCGGAGCCGGACGACCGCCGGCTGGGCGGCGGGGGCGAGGAGATCGGGCTGGAGCTGACGCTGGGGTTCGAGCCGGTGGCACGTGCCAACCACGTGGTCCCGGTGAAGAAGCGCAGGTTCGAGGATCGCGGGTCGGGTTGCAAGATGGACTTGGGCCTGGAGTGCTCGGCCCATTTACGCGGAAGCCCAAAATCGACCCTTTGAATGCATGCAAACAGCGGCGTGTAGTTTTGACTCTGGGCGGCTCTGTTAATTTGGTCGAGTTTCCTTCTTTTCTTTTTTTTTTTTATAAAAAAAACCCTTAATTTTGTTTTTCTTTTTGTTTCCCTTTTGTTTTCCTTTCTTTTTTGGGGGGGGAATTTTAGCTGTTGAGAAGTGAGGTGTACAAAAAGCAAAATCTCTTTAGATGAGTAAAAAGAAGATGGGGACATACCTTTTGCCATGGTTGTGCAAATTGCAAACCAGATAAATTATAACGTGGGGGCGAATATGGAGAATCGGACCTGTGTCTTGCGCTCATGCACTTAACCCTAACGAGCGAATGCATCTTTTCTCGATCATGTCCGATACCCAATGGAGTGGATTCGAACCATCAACATATGTTGTAATGTTATTCCGAGGAGATCATTTGTGTTCTCGAATGAATTGGTCCTTTTCCCTTCTATAATGAAACCTAGGTTAGGAACCGAATGTTTATTTCCTAGAGAATGTTTACACGATGCATATAACTAGACGTTTGCATTGGGCGGGCGGGGATTTTATATTCATCGGGAAAATTCGGAAAGAAAAAAAATTTATAATAAAGAGTCCATAAAATTAAAGTAAATGAAAAAAAATTAAGATATTTGTATATAGGTCGTCTTTCCAATAAGTAAATATGTAAAAGGAAGAATCTATTTTTTTTACGACCAAAACACAACAATAAGAGTGTGCTCCTCAATAGAAGGAACTTAAGGAGCTGTGATTGCCCAAAATTATGCTGGTATGCAATTTTTGTCCTCGTTCCATAACACAATTAAAATTTGACAATATTATTAAAAAATGAATAAAATAAAATTTCGAATCTCTATGGTACTTCTCTTAATGTCTAAATCGATTTGAAAAAGATTGAGATTTCGTTCGTACTAATTGGCCCGCCAATGCTTAGATAATTGTAACGAAATCACTAGAGCGTACTGATCGAAACAGATATGATGTGTTTAGCGATGGCTAAATCAACTTGAAAACGATTGAGATTTCATTCGTAGGACTCCGCCGACCAATGCTTAAATAATTGAATCAAAATCACCAGGGCGCACTGATCGAAACAGATTGATGTAGGGGAATATAATAAGGGTAGCTACCAATATGAAAAAAAAAATAGTGGAAAAAAAATAGGATTTTGGCTCATTCTAAGGTGAAGTCAAAATAATATTGCAAGAGAAATAAACGATGGTGTAAAACAAAATAAAAGGGAATATCGAAGACCTTGGACATTGAAGAACAAAGCCCAGCAGGGCTAGCTTGTGAGATCGATACGCTCATTCACCTTTTTGGGCTGGCAAATGTTGAACATTGGAAGAACAAAGTGGCCTAAAAGAAGGGCCAAAGCCCACTAACAATTCAAGAACAACCTTTGTCGCTACAAAAAATGGAGCAGCCTTTTTTCTTTCCTTTTTTCTGGGTAAAATAGCTTTGATCCTCTTCTTCCAAGATATGCTCCGCCATCGGATAGTGTTTACTCCAAAAAATGATTGGGTTGTCGACATGAGTAAGCACATGCTTGAGCATGGGCAGTCGCATGAGTATCACATGAATATTACCACACGTGTATTGTCGATGACTATAGAGGTTGGTATTTTGTTGATCGGTATCGATACACATGTTATCGACGCATGATGACGAGCTACCAATAACAATCGACATAGATATTGGCAATGGGCGAGAATGCCATGTGAACTCTTTGAAACCACGAGAAGTATAGGGCTACAGGTAATAGGTAATGGATGTGCATGTTTGGAGGGAACAGTTACCATTTAAATATAAGATTATGGGATGTGTCATGATTTAGAGGACAGGATCATGGGGCGGCAGGAAGATCGTGCGACAGTTACCGATGAATAATGGTTACTAGCCATCGTTCAAGGACAAGTGCATGGGATGGTTAAGGGATCGTGGAATAGCTAGTGCAAAGAAATAATCGTTTAGAAATGGCATTAGGCACTGGATTTTGAAGCTAAGAGACGCAGCAGAAACCGCTGGAAACCACATGAAAGCAGATCATTATAAACACCACCGGTCTACTAGATGACCGCCCTTACAAATCAAACAAATTCACTGTCTTTCACTACTTTAGTTTCCTGCACTGCACTTCATTTTCGTAGCTGTTGTTTTCTGATTCGTGTCGTCGATTAAAATTCCAGCGTGTAATCACTATCTCGGATTCTGTGTCGTCGATTAAAATTCCGGGCAATGTTGTCGATTAAATTTCAACATGATTTGCTTACATTTGGTTACTTTCCTAAGTCTGTATTTTTCGGGTTGTGTTGTCAATTGAATTTCGGCACTTTGCATCGATACAGTACCGTTCTGTAAAGTTTCGATTCCCTCATTTGCCCATTCACAACAAGTTGGCCGATTTTCAAATTCTAATGCTTACTCTAGTCAAGCCGTAAGCTGACACATGTAGTTATTACATGGATTGGGTCTTCTAGTTCTCCTGCATTCGACCTATCACAATATTTGGATTAAGTAGTAAATTTAAGAGATAATGACACACGCGGTTCTTGAACTTTGTCTCAATATACAATGTGAGCCATGAAATTTAAATTTGTTCAATGTGATCCCCTAAACTTTTGATTTTTGTTTAAACTGGTCCCTAGATTGTCTGAAAATATCAAATGTTATACTTCAATTAATTTAAGTTTATGGACAACATTAAACATTTTTATATAGTTCATGATTAGTTTGAATATGTTACCAAAAGTTTAGGGATCACATTGAACAAATTAAAAGTTCATTAATGATGTTCCATATTGGGTTAAAGTTCACGGACCACATCGAACGTAATAAAAGTTCAGGGATTACATTGTACATTATGTCAAAGTTCAATGATCATTTGTGTCATTTTCCCTAGAATTAACGCACGATTCACTTAATTTAAAAAGACCAATTTATATAGGGATAATGACACAAACGGTCCCTGAACTTTGGTTTAATATACAATTTGATCCATGAAATTTTTAATTTGTTCAATGTAATTCCTAAACTTTAACCCAATGTTCAATGTGGTCTCTGAACTTTTTGTACGTGTTCAGTTTAATTCTTGAACTATATGAAAATATACAATATAATCCCTAAACTTGAATTACTTGAAGGACTATATTGAACATTTTTATAAAGTTTAAGGACTATATTGAACATGTACCAAAAGTTCAAGGACCATATTGAGCAAATTAAAAGTTCAAAGACGACATTGCACATTAGGCTAAAATTCATAGACCACATCGAACAGATTAAAAATTCAGGGATCACATTGCATATTATGTCAAAGTTTAATGATCATTTGTATCATTTTTCCTAGAATTAACGTGTGATTCACTTAATTTGAAAAAGACCCAATTTATATACAAATCCAATTCACGCAAACCAAACGTGGAGCGAGAAATGTACCCTCGCATGCGGTATTTCGATTCTCTTGCTATCCCTAGAAAGTCAATACGTGCTGGTCGATGCGTCGGCTGGAAAGTCGATTAGGACAACTTAGGAGTATCGTGCTTAACCACGCAACGATGTGCATGCACTCACCACCAAATTGACAACAGATCGTGGGACTCTCTTCTGGGTCTTCGTCTACTGTGTCCCCATCTCGCGGAAATCACTGAGGAACAAAGGGCTTTCGTTTTACTGGAGAAAGTGGGCAGTGTCCGTTGACTTGCTGTTCCTTTGTTTTTTGTTTGGTAAAAAACTTTGCGTTTCCTTTGTTGACCGAGCTGCTTCATAGGGTGATCGGTCCAAAGCGCGTGCTGACCCGGAAAGAAAAACACATAAAAGAATGTGTTGACCACCCCCCCACCAATGTTGCTTTTTTCTAGGTGGAACAAAGAAGAATAAAGGAAATGACATTACGACCACGGACTAACCAATGTCTCAGAGAAAATAATAGGTGGTCCGGGACCACCACATTAGCGTGATAAATTCCACTTCGAATGAGTTGGCCTAATATCTTCTCAATGTCTTGACTCCGATCCACTTTTAAGTGATGGGGAGTTTGAACTCTCTAGAACCAATTACATGAAAGTCGTTAAAATTACAAAAAAAAAAGTTATAAACTTATTGTATAGATATCAATTTAGTCATAGATTTTTTAATTTGGCCAAATTTAGCCCTAAGCCCTTTTGACGACTTGATATTGTAGTTATTCCGGCCGATTTTGATCAGCAATAATGATATGGACATCCATGGTACACGGTCGGCGCTAATGTGGACAATTTTTTGTAATTTTTCTGAATTTTTTATTTTTTCTTTCCTTTTTTCTTTTATTTTCTTTCTTCCTCTTCCATCACACAGCGACCGGCAAAAGAAAAAGAAAATAAGAAAATAAAAAAATCTATAAAAAAAATTTAAAAAAAATGTGTAAACTTATCCACATCAGTACCGTTCTTGTCACCTGAGACGACTAGTGTTTACGTCACTAAAATTGGCCAGAAGGAATATATTGACAAATCGTGAAAATATTTATGACTAAATTGGCATAACTGAAGGGTTTAAGACTAAATAGGCCATCATACAATATGTTTATGACTTTTTTGATAATTATCCCCACAAAAGTCCACATCTCCACCACCGCCTGCAGCGGCTGCGTTGGCTTGCGCTCTTGTCCCCCCACGAAGGGATCAAAGTTTGGATCCCAGCGTAGTCGTTAGGGATTCTTAAGTGTGGCGCCGTGGTGGTGGGTTCTACACTAGCATCACCCCAGGTTTACCCTTCCGGCTGTCGGCCGTGCGGGGGTTCCTGAGTTACCAAAAAAAAAAAAATCCACATCTCCAATAGGAACTTCACCAAAAATCTGCATTCCTTGCTGTTGGTAGTGTCGATCTAGCATTGTCAAAGTGTCCGCACATCTTCTGGAATGCTTCATCTGAACTTGCTGCAATCCTTCTAACGATGCCCTTTATTCAAGAATAATTAGTATGAAGTCTCGATTGAATCTTTTGCATGACTGCATTTTATTCAGCAATTTATCTGTCATTCGATTTCGAAGTTTCTGATGTTGCTCTCAAGAGCCAGTTTTAATCCTATCTGCATTTACAAGAGCAAAATCACCAACAATCTCGATGAGGGACATCACTCATCGTACCGCTCTCGATGAAACAGCCGAGGTACGAAAGAGAAGCAAATCTAACCAAAACAATTGTTCTCACGTGGATTCAAGGGCTTCAAACATATTTGAACCCCATACTTAGGTTTTATGGTGAGGATGACGACCGGGGCATGACGGTAACTCTCCGACATGGTGAAGCTAAACCTCGATATCAGCATCGCTAGTATGATCTTCGCTTCCATCATTGCAAAAGATTGGCCGACGCAGTTCCTTGGGCCCATCGCGAACGGCATGAACCTACCCGACGAGAATGGCTTGGATGCAAACCGCTCGGGATTGAACTCGTCAGCATCATTCCCCCATAAGTCTTTGCTGTGATGAATTGCTAGCACCGGGATCCAAATCGATAATCCCTTCGGGACATGAAGGTCGCCTATGTTGATGTCTTCGAAGGCCATGCGCGGAAGAAGAGATGCCGGTGGATAGAGTCTTAAGGACTCGTTAATAACCATATTTAGCTGCATAAAAGTGTGAGCTCTTCAACTACTCGTCACAAGATCTAATCAATGTAGTCTTGGAATTAGTCAATATGTGCATTACGTCATGCTTCACTCCATCTCTTATTGGATGAAACTTCCTCCCGTCAGTCTTGTGATTGGTTGGTAACATATATGGACATCACTCAATTTATTTTTTAACCAAATTTGCATTTTGGTGATATTCATAACTTATAATCCACTAATGAAAAACATGACTAGAGAGAGTATTCTACAATCAAGGATGGAGAAAAATAACCCCTTTGGATAATATTAACAGGCTTAACTACACGCTTAACTACACGATCGATTATATTCTAACTTTCGGTAGAGATTTCTATGTCGAATGAATTAAGTAATCGAGTGAAAACTAATCAATGCTACCAGGTGACCTTCTTTTTCTCAATGCCGCATGCATAGCTCCGATTTCTCGTCGTCAATGGTGATAAGCCTCCAGATGTCGGGGCTCTATGTCTCCTCCATGGCCATCGAGATCTAGACAACAATGGAGGGTGGAAGAGAGAGAGAGATAGCTTATATGCTGTTGCCAGGCAGCAATGTTTTACATTGCTGTCTGGACAGGTACCATGATTTCGTGCTTTCCCAAAAACCCTAACATGTAAAATGCAAGTAAACCCTAACCCTATTTAGCCCTTCTCCTATCACTCTCTCTCCAGCCGGCACCCATGGCCACTACAGTCTTGCCGTAGGACCACCACCGCCCCACCCCCGACTTTGGCCTCCTTGTCTCCCAAACTTTCGGGTACTTGCGGCGTAATTATCTCAAAAAGAAAAATATGTTCTTCTATACTGTGACCAAAGCAGACCTCACGTTGAGCTAAATTCGAACGGTGGAAATGCTTGATTTAACAAAAAGAAAAAATTGATACTAGATTGTGAAACGGGTAAAAGTTTAGATACTTTCTGATCATTATCCCGATTTCTTTCTGGCATTTCGCATGCAAATTTTTCACAGTGAAGAAGGACGCACTTCTCGACTCGACTGGTTTGTTTATCTCTACTTCGGGCACCCATTTGATGATCTCTACACGTAAGTTTTCTGAAATCGGTTCTTTTTGGGGCAATTCTCAAAAGGGTGCTTAAAATTGCTACAGAAAAGAACAAAAGTGCTCGGAGGGCATTTTAAGGAAATAATTCTAAGACTCGATGGTCCCGTGAGTTGAAAGATGGAGCACTAGTCCAAATTATACTTCGTCGGACTAGCAAGGACTTTATAGTGACGAGGAAATCTTCAATGTCCTTTAGCATTTCTTTTGATTAACAACCAAAAACCGCCTGAGACTCTTGAGAAACACTTCAATTAAATGAACATGAAATCATCCTGAAGTTTTTTACAATCTTTTGAAGTCAATTGTGCTTTATTGGATGCCATCGCCGACAGAATTTGCTTTTCCTAAAGATGATTTGTGCTTGTGAATTTATGTCACACGGCATTCTGATTGTGTCTTACAAATATAGACATCACACAAGTTCAATTTCTAGTTTAAGTTGGTGTGTGAATGTGTTCATATTGGTTAAGCTCCAGTGAGAAATCAGAAGGCTCCTAGGAGAATTTCCTCAGATTAGAAAAGGATGAAAACATGACCATATTCCATATATAGTATGTGCATTTAGTGCTTACCAAAATAAGTTTGGGAAGATGATGGACAGAAGGATTTTCGCTGTTGCAGATCCGAGTCACCTCGGCGCGGACCTTATCTTGCCAAGAGCGGTTGCTTGCCAGTAGCATGATGGTCCATGTGAGCAAAAGCGCAGCTGTGTCATGCCCGGCGAAGAAAAACGTCTTGCACTCGTCCATGATCACTTGCATGCTAGGACTATATGCACTCTTATTCCTTGCCGTTATCTTGATCTCGTTCAACAGCATGCCGAGTAAATCATCGCCATACGTACAGCTCCGTCCAATCTCAGCACAGTCTTTTCTGCTCTCAATTATCTCCATCAGGAGCCTCTCCACCTCCATCTTCAATGTTTTGATCTCCTTATTATATTTGGTGGGAAAGAACCTGCACACAAGTTATCAACATGTTGCAGTGGCATAATTCTGTGTATTTTGATGGCGAACACAAATGATGGATGAAAAATTCATCGTATTGCAAAGAAGACATATTTTGCAACTCACCGGCTTCTGGGAAGACACAAACGCCGGCTCGCCTGAGCACAACGATGCTGCAAAACTGTCAGCCGATGGAATATTTGCTTTCCCTTCTCGTAGCTGCTCCCAAATTCGGTCCTAGAAATGATGTTGGACGTGAGCCTAGCCATGTACTCGCCGATCTCGATCTCGGTTTGACCTGAGTCTATGGCATTTTGCAGTGATTGTAGTGTCTGATTAGTGCACTCCACCATGAACCCAGAATAACTCTGATTTTAACAAATATGGAAAACAGAGAGACTTCAAGACAGTTTACTGACATATTGCAGAAGCATTCATGTAATTTGCTCAAAACACCAATTACTGATGTTTGGACAAACCTTGAGTTTGTCTCCCATGAACGCAGGAGTGACGATGCGGCGCTGATGCATCCAATCGTCCCCATTAGCCATCAAGAGCCCTCTCCCGATGAAATGCTTCGATCCTTGTTGCTGAAGCCATGATTTACCAGTTTGAGTGCTGTACTTGGAAAGCAACTCCTTGATGAGGTCATTCTCGATCAAGCACAGGCGAGGCTCGACCCCGTTCCAATATATGAATCTCTTCCCTGCGAACAAAATTCTCATCAGCACATACTCGAAAAAGATGAGCTACTTCTCATCGTACTCTTAGTGGTATCATAACAATCATTTCATCACAACAAGATCATACGATGAAGAAATCAAGGACAGACCGTATTGCTTAGTCCATCTGACGTAATGAGGCAAGAGGCGATCCACGATGTCGTGGCGTATGGACTCCATGTCCTCAGAGGTAGATTCCGCAACAAGAGAAGACACATCGCCGAGGTTGCCGACAAGAAACCGTGGTTCAGGGCCGCGCACTCCTTGCCTCTCCATTATTTTCTTGATACGTCTCGGAGTCAGCAAGTAAAACGACAACGCCGCATACACGGCCCTCGCAATTCGCAACAGAAGCGGGAGCAAAAGAGTTGCCGTAACTGCCACGGCGACGGCGGTTGCCATGGTACCTGAGAGTCTTTCGTACTGGTCAACCTCCACCAGACGAGAGAGAGAGAGAGAGAGGGGGGGAGGTAGATACCCAATGCAGGATGGCCTATTTATAGTGTCTGAAAAGCAAATAGGGTTTAGAGATTTCTCGTAAGGATGTCATAAGACCTGGCGATCCAAAAGTTCTCTTTTGTTACATGAAATCCTTTAAGCTTTGCGGTACGTTGACTAAAAGTCATAAAATTTATAACTAAGCACAATTAAATCCTAAAATTTATATAAAAATAAAATCAAGCCTTAAAACTTATTAAGTTAACTTAAATGAGTCCTAAAATTAATAACATCAAACTTACTAATGGAAAATATTAACGTGCCTTATTTTAATATTTTCTCTTTCCTACGTGACTAAAACGACGTATTTTTGGCCAAAATTTAATTTTTAGTACTATTTTTATTTAATTTTAATTTTAAAAAGATAAATTTTTTTTTTAAAAAAAAGGAAGAGGATGGTTGAGGAGGGGGGGCTTGCCCTCCCTACTGCTGCCCCACCATCGCTGGGAGGGGCTAACGATGGTGGGGGGACGGCAGGTGGGGGTCCCCAGGCCCCTGCCAGGGCCCGGCAACCCTTACCAACTGCAGGCAAGGGGTTGTAGCCCTCCCCGGATTGAGCGAGGGTCGTCGGCCCTTGCCCAGACCTAGTTGAGGGTTGCTAGTGGCTGCCGACCCTCGCCAGTGGCGGTCCTACCCCAGATTTGGCCGAGGTTGACCAACTGGCGGGGGTTGGCCACCATTGGCGACCCTTAGCTAGGTTTGGGCAAGGGCCAATGACCCTTGCTTGATCTAGGGGAGGGCTTGTAGGCCCTCACCTACTGTTAATGAGGGTCGTCGCCGGCTCCTAGCTGGGGCCTGCTAATCCCTACCTGCCGTCCCCCCACCCTCTCTGGCCCTTCCTGGCTATGGTGGAGCAACGATGGCGGGGAGGGCAAGCCCTTCCTCCTCGACTGTCCTCCTCCTCCTTCTTTGTTTTTTTCTTTGTTTTTTAAATTATAATTTTGGCTTATTTTTAAATTTAATTTAAATAAAATTAATATTAAAATAATGATGATAAAAAAAGTCACGTCATTGCCACTTGGGATATAAAAAATAATAAAAAAATCACGTCAACATTTTTCGTTAGTCAAGTTAGACGATATTAACTTTAGAACTCGACTGAACTAATTTGATAAATTTTAGGACTCGATTGCACCTTTTGCAAGTTTTAGGATTTCTATTAAACATATCTCTTGATCTTTTTATCTTTCTCCCCATAGTTGTGAAATATCAATATATTAATAGAAAAAGAATAAAGTTATTCAAAGATAAAACTTTGTTGACTTCGTCGCACTGCCCGTGAAATTATCTCTTTTCATCGCTAATGCAGACTACAAACATATTTTTTTTTTTGATAACCCAGGGAACCCCCGCACGGCCGACAGCCGGGAAGTAAACCCTGGGGCCGACACGTGCTAGCCACCACACACGTGCCACCGGTTAAGTCACCCTGCGGCGCCCGGGATTCGAACACTCAACCTTTTGCGAGAGGAAGAGTGCGCGTTCCAGCAGCGCCACCCAGGCGGGTGGTAACATATTTCAATTGTTTCTTTACCAAAAAAAAAACATATTTCAATTGTTCGTCATTCCGTCAACCCTTCGCTCGAGATGGGGTGTCGAGGTCTAACATATAGCATCTTTCTGTTAAGGTCTCTAAGCTTTCAAGCCAATCAATAGCACACTTCTCTTTAACAACTTAAAAAATGCTATGGCATCATTAGAATTAATGAAGGACATATACTTTGTGTACATTTTTCTATCTCTTTTGATGTAATTGGACTCTTATTATATACACATGACAACCCTTAACGACGATCGGGGCGCATCCCACCAAAGATCCTCTTTAATCAATTATGGGAATAGCTTAATCACGCTCTTGAATCTAGAACGAGAACCAGGGCTCCACTTAATCACGGTCTTCATTCTGCTATGATTGTCAACTCGCGAAACTTTTCGACATTCGTCGCTGCTATAATTGTTATATTTAATTGATCTTGGAAATAATTAAATTCCGAGGAACTCTATACTAATTATTAGTCCACGCCCGTGATGAGATTTTTCTTTATTTGTTTATTTTTCTCATGATTAATGAGCTTCCGAATTAATCTAATTATATCGATTACCAAGTACCAATGCAATTTGTTTTTTTCGGGTAGAGAGTACCGATGCAATTTGAGTGCTTCAATGATTGCCCATCATGCCCACAAGGGGCAAAACTAAAATAATGAGCACTTAATAGTTCGTGATGCCCCTGTAGTGGGTCATGGAAGTTGAGACTTTCGATTTCAATAAAATTTTGTTTCAACTAAAAAAAAAATCATTCGTTTATCTTGCAAAAAATAAATAATTTTAAAGATATTTTTTTGAAAAATAATTATTTATATCGATTGAAATAATTAGTCAATGAAAATATTTTTGTTATTGACGATAATTTATGTCTAAATATTTTTTTAGACAATGAAAATATTTATTTTATTTATTTTATAAGTGATATTAGTAATTATTATTTCAAAAAAAATATTATTTAAATTATTTATTTTCTGTGAAATAAACGGTGCCTAATTGCTCCCGACGAATGTGGAGACTAGAGAGAAGGGATTGGCCAAGCTACGACAGACAGCTCTCTCTATCGAGGACGGGGAGGTGCGGTGTTGACTTTTCAAGTACCGTCCGAGTTTTAACCTAAGATTGTGGAAATTTTTTGAACATATATTCTGAAGAGAGAATTCAAACAAGATCTCAGGTTCAAAGTAGTCACATGTGAAATGATCTTGCAAGCAACCAAGGGACGTATTCGCTTGGGGTGGTTGGTTGAGATCGGATTCTCGCAACCAGTGATTCCAAGTCCAAATACGACCGCCAGGCAACCGGAACATGTGACATTAACGAATAGAACGCGGCATGATCGTCCTCGATTGGAAAACATGTTCGTCACTTCGATAGCAATGTATGGGAGATATCAATTTTGATAATTATCTACAGATCACCGACTCGTATGAAATCAATTTCGATGTGCTCCCAAAGTTTGATTCCGATTAAATTACTTGTCGGAACTTCAATCTTATGCTTTCCCGTGAGTTGTGACCTAAGTAGCACCGACACCAACACGCGACACGACACGACTCGTCGACACGTCGATTATCAAAAAATGAGAATTCCAACACGTTAAGACACATTGTATATTACGTGCATATTTTTATATATACATGATAAATGATCATTTTTATGATTATTTCTATCAAATTAATTTGATTCAAATTCATAAATAAATAAATAATAAAAAAAGAGTGTCGGACGGGTGTCGGTATCCGACACATCCGACATGACACGGAGGCCCCTGGAGAGTGTCTGTACTTCCTTGGTTGTGACTTGTGAATATAACAACACGAGGATTTTAATTCGTCACGTCGGAATTCTTCACCTTATAACAAAATGACCCCCCCATGTGCCCCCCATGTGCTCCACCCCCACCCTTTTGAAATTTGCTGCTATGTTTCTTCTATAAGAATTGTACAATCAAAATAAATTAAATGTAATGGAAAAAATAAACAAGAAAATGATATGTGTGAGAGAGAGAATGTCGGCTTTAGCTATGCTCTCTCTCTCTCTCTCGTGTTGCCAGGCGAGAGATCACTTGGGTTCGGGTCCATAAGTAGTGACAATTGCCCTGTGAAGATTCGCTTTTGCTATGGCTCCGGTAATTCCATTAACCAAGCCACTGCCTATGAGTAGCTGACTCATTCTTCAACAGGCACACGATCAGGGTCTTAGGCTGCGTTTGATTCGGTTTTCCAAATGGGTCTTGGGAAAAGGCAAATTGCGTTTGAAAAAAAATCTTATGTAAAACTACTTCGGCCTAAGTAGCGTTTAGCAAAAAAAAATTTTTTGTAAAGAGCTTTTGGGTTTAATTTTTCCTTTTTTATTAAAAAAATCGAATCCTTCGCCGGTGAGCCAGATTTGGCGTAGGTGGCTGTTGTCTGAGGTCATGCGACCCCCAATGAGGGTTGTACGACCCCACCCCGGCGACGGCTGCCCGGGTCGCGTGACCCCAAGCGACGAATCTTGTGGTAGCGCGACCCAGGTGGCTGTCGCCGAGGTCACGCGACCTCGCCGGCTTGATCTAAACTCGTTGGCCCTCGCGCAAAGAAAATAAACAGTAACAACGAAGGGCAAAACTGAAAAACTAAAGAATTGGAGGGGGTAATTTTGAAAGAAAAAACTAATTTCCACATTTGACCAAATGCTAAAGGCCCAATGCTGGTCCCCATCAGCATTGGACTTTCAGCTTTTCCAAGGTGAGGATTTGGTCGAAAGTCCCCTGGAAAGGTTTGCCAAACACCTTAACATTTCCTCGAAGGGATTTAAAGGCAAAAAATTCATTGAAAAAACGGAATCAAACGCAGCCCTTCTACAACGCATAAATAAGTGATGGCGTCTACCGGCACCATAGACCCCACCTAAAGTAGCAATAATATCAATTTCATTTTCTATTGACTTTACAATCAATGTTTGTGGGAACTTAGCCATGAATTCCAGAAAATCAAGGGGCACATTTCAAAGAACTTGAAATATGAGAGACAAATTTGTAACAGTCTAAAAGCCTCCGGCACAACATGTAATGCTCCCGAATGGGATAATGACACAAATGATTCCTGAACTTTGATCAAATGTGCAACATGTTCTCTGAACTTTTAATTTATTTAATGTTGTTTCCGAACTTTAGCCTAATATACAATGTAATCTCCGAATTTTTTCAATGTGGTACCTGGACTTTTTGTATATGTTCAATATGAACCTGAATTGTATGAAAATGTTTAATTTTGTCCTTCCATTAATTCAAGTTAAAAGATAATATCGAATATTTTCATATAGTTTAGGGACTAAGTTGAACATGTATAAAAAATCCATAAATCACATTGAACAAATTAAGAGTTCATGAACTACATTACACATTGGGCTACAGTTTAAGGACGGCCAAAGTTCAGAGTCCATTTGTGTCATTTTCCCCTTCCGAATTTGCAGGATGTTTAAGCTCCTCACAACGAGCACCATGTAACCACGTGAGAGCACGTCAATGGAATTCCAATGAGCACCTAGGCCAGATTCAACGGTCGGGGTCATGTCAAAAACGGATTTCATAACGTCGGGGCAGACATCGCAAACACCGAGCTATCGGAAGGCGAATCGCAACGAACGAAAAAGTATTGTGGTGGCGGCATGACGTTAATCATTCCTCTAAGCCCTTTATTAAAAAGAACCCTTGTTGTAGATTGAGAATCGTCGTCATCTCCGGTTGCTTAAGCTGAAGGCAGGCAATCAAGAACACGAACCAGTTCACACACCCATAAAGTGACCGCCATTATCATAAGCTAAAAGAGGGGATCGATGCAGAAGGACATGGAAGCAGAATTTGGAAAAAGCCGATCAAAGCCCTGGGACTCGGTCGGCGCGTTAAATTTCCTCGAGCATCATTCACGTTGTACCTGTGGGACGGCCGAGGTGGCCCTTTTTTCCTTCTTCTCCCGTGACGCTTTTTCGGGTAAAGAATGTGAAGCTGCGTACATTGTCATCAATGGCGGAAAGTGCTTTGAGATGGATGCGTCCACGACCCCCTGTTGTGTCCGCGGACAGACCGACGGGTGAAAGGGAAAGGAGAAAAGGGGGGGAGAAAAGGGGGGGTGAACCTGAACATCCATTCGTTGCTGTTCAAGAAAATGAACCGGATCCGACGGACCTAGTTGGTATGGGGAATACAATTCCAATTTTAGAACGTATATGTAGTCGGCATGAAAAACATAATTTGTCATCGTATTGGCTCGAATTGCACACTTATTTTTTTGATTATGTGTAGTCAGCATGGGGAATACAATTCTAGTTTCAAAATACATGGTATCGAGTAGTGGGAAAAAAAAAGTGACCAATTTTATTGGATTGGACTGAAACCGGACTGGAAACCAACCACCCTTAGTCATAGGATGAAGTACAATGACCAAAATCGAAAAGTGGCAATAACAAAATGACCACTTTTTGGAGATTTGATTCTTTAACGATTATAAGATAGGGAAATTTTGAACTTAGAAAGTTTTAGCTATCTAGAGATCACCTTATTTATATATCGACTGCTTCTGAAGTACCAATTTGTCCATAATTTAACACGGATAGATTAAAGATTTGTCTTATAATAAACATGGGTTCTCATGTGTTGGTAAAAGTTTGGCGCTAAAGTACTTTTAATTTACTCTATTTATCCATCTATATCACTATGCTTCTATTTTACAATCCCTCTAGTTTTGTTCCTCGAGATTTTCGCATTTCTTGAAACTCACAATTGTATTACGCAAAAAATTCCAAACTGGTATATATGTAACAAATTCACCCAAAACTAATTTTTGATCACAAAAAATCCCAAACCGATACACATGCGATAAATTTATCATCCGTTAGTTTTAATTAAATTTTATTGTCAAATTGCCGAGTTGAATGACACGTGATAATTAGTGGATGTACCGGTTCGAGGTTTTACCTTTCGATTGTCACAGATTTACCAGTTTGTAATTTTTTTTAAAAAAAAAAATTAATTTACCGTAAATTTATTATATGTGTACTAATTTAAGGTTTTCCGTGATATAAGCGTAATTTTCTATGAGCGGGGCCTTAAACAAACTTCTAGAAAAGTTGGAGAGGGGCAAGCACCCGGTCCCCAACCGAATCTGATCCTGATTAGAAGTAAAAGGTCAAGATAAGAATTTCAGAAGCCACTTGATTAAACCGCATTATGCATGTCACTTTTCCATGATAATGACATTCATTTTCTTTAATTTTCAATTTGTTACATCGGAATTACGAAAAAATGACATGGGCATGGAAATTGGATGAACTTTTAGGTTGCTACCATTATGCTATTCGGAAATTGAAAAATCAACGAGAGTGTTGTCATCTGGGGGAAATAAAAAAGAGAGCCGTCAAGTCTGCGAAGGAAAAACTAATAAGAGGAATTTTCAAGTTTAATTGCATTTCTTGTTATTGATTTCATAACACAAAAGCACATTCAAAATAATATAAAAAGGTGGGGTTAATTAAATAATTAATCGGTTTCCAAACATATAGAAAGGTCATTTTAGTCGGTTAAAAACCCAAAAAAATGAAAGTGAAGAAGAGTGGAGATGAGAGAGAAAAAGTAGGATGCTTGGTGATAAGACCGATTTGTTTCTAAACGTAGCATGTTATTTTGATCGGTTAACGAATAAAACGAGTGTTTATTCGACCAAAGAGGAGGTGAAAGAAATAATTGTTTATCTTCATTTTCCTGGCCAAACAAATTTTTTTTGGGTCGAACTCACGAAACGTTGGGCAAGCCCTTGTGTGGGACTATTGAAATCCAGTCCACTTTTTGTTCATTTTCTAATCTATGTAAGAGAGCCCACCAGTTGAGCCATGCTAAGCCCACTACAGAGTGTGAGATTGGGCGGGGCCTAAAAAATAATCACGATTGTGCAAAATAATATGTAAAGTTCTAATACCAATGGACGAAAAATGAATCTTGCTCTTCTGATATCAGTTGATGAAGAACAAATCTCGCTCTAACGCTGATCGACGCGGGACATTAACGTGTAGCGAGTAAGAGATATTTAAAGAAATCGAAATGCCAATCCAATCCGGCGACTGAAAACTGACATCGATGTGTCGATTCCGGAATGAGCGACGACGGGTTCGATTTCCGGTACGCTGCGGGATGCTACAGGGGCCCTTCTTGATGGCTTTACCAAGAAGATTCCGGCGTAGTCGGCGATTCAGGCGGAGATGAGCGGCCTGATCGAAGCCCTAAATCGATTCAAGCCGAGGGGAGAGGGTGTAATTGAGGTAGAGTCTGATTGTGAAGAACTTGTCCGAGCGCTTCAAGAAGAGACGCATGTGCCGTGGGAGATAGAGTCCTGAGCAGCAAAGGCCCGGGCTATTTTGGCCCATTTCCCTCAGTTCTCCCTAGCCCACTGTAGTCGGAGTGCAAATAAAGTAGCGGACTAGCTCGCCAAGCCCAGCGCCAAAATATCCTATTTCTTTTGTGGCTAGCCCATCTCTCCAGCTTTTATGGGATTTGTTTTGTTTGAATGCCTTTGGTTTGGGCTCTGTCTATGAACCTTTGGTCTTCAATGGTATGAGTCTCATTTCCGAAACCACACCCCCCCCTTCTCCCCCCCCCCCCAAAAAAAAAAAAAAATTGCCAATCCCAATCGAGAAAGAGGAAATACCAACCCAGGTAACTTCATACATAACTAGAATTCTCAATTCATCGATAAAAAAAAACTAATGAAATAATTGTTTAGGCCTATGTTTATAGACAACTTTGATAACAACAACTCATCTAAGAAAGTAAACATGAAAGGAGAAGTAAACTACGATAAATATTGTAAATCCTAGTGATATCGGATACCCAATGTAAAAATAAAGAACAAAAAACTAAGGTGTTGAGATATTCTCTTGATCACAATTTTTCTTGCATCATCAAATATTAATAGCTTTGAGAGTTAGATTACCAGGTATACCTACTAGAGAGAAGCAAACCAAGTAGTGGATGCCCAAGCTGTAATATTTGGGCCCATAAAAACCTAGCTACGTCTCTTAAAAGCTCAAGCCCAGCCAATTTATTTCTGCTTCAACAAGTGAAGCGGAAAAGCCAGCAGAGTAAATGAAGAAAGTGGGAGAAGATGCACGATCATGAAGAAGGAAAGAGGGAAAGAAGAGAGGAGAGAAAAATTGACATGCATAGCCGACCTGGACACTCCAACTAGCCGAATCAACTATGAATCGCAACGCGTGATAAGTATTTGAGCCAATTGTTCGTTTAATCGAAGTAATTTTGGAAGTTAGCGCTCATATTTTGGAGTTATGAGTTATTCGAGCGGCGAAGTCGGATTTTTGAGTCATTGAGCTGTGAATATATATAAAATTGGTAGTTTAGGGTGCTGTAACACGATGAGATTTTACGGAACTAGATTTGGACTTTCAGTTTGCTGGATATGAATTTTCGAAGTTGGCCGCACAGGGTGAACAGTGCACAACCAGCGACGGTTAGGCCGATTTTTGCCGGTTTTAGGCTCGATTTTGGGTTGGCCAAATTAGGGTTCTTGTAGTGCTCTGAATAAGCTTTCTTTTGACTATAAGCTCACTTGGAATGGAGTTTAGTGGAGAAAGTTAAGGCACAACCAAGTTTCGCACTCAAGCTCCGTGTTGCGGACGGTTTGGATAATCGCTTTGGATGAGCAATTTTTGGGCGCCTTTGAGTTGTCTTATTAACGTTTAAGCGTTGTTTCCGTTTCGTAGTTATCGTAGCATTTTAGTTGATTTTGACATCAATTCTCGTTTAATTGTTAGAATTACGAGATCGTCAAGTCGAGTGAGCGTCATTGCTTGATTTTTGGGGATTCCAGGTGAGTGGTGTTATCTCTTCTATGAATTTATAAACTCATGTCTTGGAAGTGATAAAGATTTGAGTATTGTATGAGTTAATAAGCATGTTTTGTGCATAAAAATCAAGATCGAGCAATTACTACCATTTTGCATTTGAGAATGATTTGAGAAACAAATTATGAAAGGTGTTGAGAAAGTTATATATATGAACTGTTTTACGAACTGGTTTATGAAGGGTTTTTAAAGAGCTTGAGAAATGCCATGTGAAATGTACTGTGAAGATTAAATGCTGTGGTTTGTAAAACCAAAATATAATATTTATTCTAGATTGGCTTTGTGAATTGTGAAGAGTATTGTTGTGAGTTTGTGTTGGTTCTCAATATCATTGTGAGCCCAATGTGGGGCTTGTGGGTATGCGTATACTAGTTTAGGATATCCTTGTGGGCTGAGCCACCGGTTGATAGTAGGTGAAGACCTTGTTAAGGGGAAAACCTTGGTTGCCTTATCACAGGGCGAGATGCATGATCATGGTTTGAAATTGAGCAATAGATTGGTCAATGGATGACCATCGATGTGTTTTCTGCTGTACCAGGATAAATCTTTGATAGCAATAGCAGTGCGGCTACGGTTCAAAAAGGATAGTATCAGGTCGGGTTGAGGGATGATAGTGCGGTTGCGCCTCTACCCCAAACGAGGCCTTCTATGATGAGATTAATCAGTGGAATAGACCATTGACTTGTGATTTGACGAGATTAATCAATGGACTTGACCATTGATGATTAAATTGTGATGGTGTATCAACTGAGTATTTTTTTTTGGTTTGTATCAAGTTTTGTGAAAGGAAAATAACTCATATTTGATATGATATGCATATGATATTGTGGATTTTAAATTATGAGTTTTTGGTATTGCTTTATGTATCCATAGTGGTTGCTCGATCTGCTTAAAAGAGATACGCATTACTTACTGAGCTATGGTTGCTCACCCCTCTCTTTTCCTGATCTTTCAGGTTCCTTGGTTAGTAGCCAATAAATCGAGAGCGATATTGTTGGGACTTTTGGAAGTCGGATTTCTTATGGTTTGAGGCTGCATCCTTCGGGTAGAAGGACGGCCGTGTCATCCCTCATCAGATAGGTTTTGGGGTGTGACACAAGCAATAATCACATCTTTGTCACGAGAGACTTATTATAATTATGTAAAATTTTGTGGAAAATAATGTCTATAGTATCAAGATCTTTATGACAAAAACCATAATTTACCATTGGAAGTACTCTAATTACTCCAATGTTACGTTCCAATCAAAATCATGAAAGACCATTCAACTTAAGTTTCTACTTGCCGGACAATGGGCTTAGCATTCAACAGGTATGATCGAAATGACCAGACAAAAACATAAATGGAAGATAATAAATCGATTGAATTTACTCGAACTAAAAGTTCGATGATTGAGATGCATTCACGATAATTAAAAGTTTGGGTTTTATGTCGAGTGAGTAGATCGTATAGTTGAGAGATTGGAAATCCTCTAGGTCAATAACACAATGAATGATCAATTTCATCCAAGATCCATCGATAGAGAGAAAACAAATCATATCTAATTGTCCGTACCGTGGACATGAGAGGGTCACAGCGCCGGCGCTTGGCAGAGGAAAGCCATAAGGAAAGTTTCAGGGTCAAAGGTTGACTCCTTCCTTGATGGACACCCCCCCCCCCCCCCCCCCACAAGGCGACATTTTCTCCTTTTTGTTTTTTTACTTATAGGGAATAATTCAATCATAAATAAAAAAAATTATAGGGAATAATTACACAATCTCTGAACTTTGACTAATATGCAATGTCATTCCTAAACTCTATTCAATGCGATTCATGAATTTTGAGTATATATTTAATCTAGTCTTTGAACTACCTGAAAGTGTTCAATGTTGTACTTGGGCTTAAATTAATGGAAGAACATCATCGGACATTTTTTTTTGGTAAGGACATCATTGAACATTTTCATATATTCAGGAACTAAGTTAAACATGTATCAAAGTTTATATTAAACAATTTAAAAGTTCAGGGACGACATTGCCTATAGAGTTAAAATTCATGGATCACATTGAACAAATTAAGAATCTAGGGATAATATTGCACATTAAGCAAAAATTCATGAATCACTTGCGTAGTTTTCCTGACTTATACAAACAAGTTTTTCTTTTGCTCAATTGGACAACTTGAGAAGAGCAAAGGATAGCAATGAAATTATGGCATGCCACTTGCGTCGTAATGATACCTTTATTTCCATGCATGATAGTTGGCAACTTGGCATTGCAATTAATGAAATCTACAAGTGTGCCCCGGATATTTAAGTCGATCCAATCTATAGTCGGGTACTTTAGAGAGAGAAATTTTCACACACTCTCGGATGACACAATATACCTGACCAATCGTCACAAATCAAATCTTATCAACACTCCTTATTACAAGTGCTTCTCACTCCACTCAATCAATTACCCCAAGTTAATATAATCTTTAGGGTTTGATGTTCTTTCTATTTCGTAAATCTTTCTCGGAAAAAGTTTAGACCTTTAGGCCACATTTATTTTCTAGAAAATAAGTGATTTGAAAAATATATTTTCTGAGAACGATCGTTTGTATCGCTCATAAAAACGAATGAACGAAAGATATTTCCATCGTTCACGAAAGTATTTACATGTAAGTTGCCGTCGATAATTAAAACGTTTTCGGTCAAATGATTATTTCAAACAATATAAATAATCGTTTTTAAAAAAATATTTTCTTAATTATTCATTTTTTATGAATCAAACGGAGCCTTTAACTGCACGTGTCACGTTGATCGACGACGCCACATTTGTGTATCAACATGGACGTGTTGAGAAATGGTCAAGGAATAAATGTTCTGCAATCTATCGCAAGGAGGCCGCATGAAGGACCAATTTGTCCGACTTCCGCAGCGTTCTTTTTGTCGCTTCTAGAAACGGCTCGCCGCCATTTGACCAGACCATTTCGTCCCTTCGAAAAGGTGGGAGGAATGATTCGTCCAGGAGCTTCGTGCGTTGTGTGCGTTGGCATGCGCTTGCTGACTTTGCATGCACACCGAGAAACTCGCCCCAGAGGTCTTTCATGTCACAAACCCTCGAGTCAAAACATATAGTATAAACTATAGCCTCCCTTTTTAACTGTCTTTGATTGGGAACGTCAGCGTTGCCGAGGTTCGACCATGTCTTCTCTAGCTAAATGAAGCTTTACATCCGCCGGTCATGTACCTGCATGTACGTGGAATGACGCCCGCGAGTCAAACGCGTTCTTTTAATTAATGTATCTGCACGTCGAGCATTGCGCAGACGCGTCTCCTATACCCTTGGGGTATATAAAGTCTAGAAGAGGCTGCGAACGGCAACGGCCTGAGTCTGTACTTGAGAAACTCTTCTGCTGTTAAGAGCTCAGATCGAGAAATATAGCAGCAGACCAAGAGATCATGGGGAGGAAGATGGATGTTCTTCTTGGAAGGAACAGCAAGGAGTCTAAGATCAAGACCCTCTCGAAACTTGCCATCTCTAGGATCGCCATCCTTAGAAAAAATCGAGAAGTTCGGCTGTCTCATGCCTGGTTGGATGTCGTTCAGCTACTGAACCTCGGACACCAAGAACGCGCTCTTCTCCGCGTACGTTTTCACCTCTCTCTCTCTCTCTCTCTCTCTCTCTCTCTCTCTCTCTCTCTCTCTTCACTTGCACTCATGCTCGCACGCAATCATTCTAATATGGATTATCTTTGTACAGGTTGAGCTTGTAATTAAGGAGCAGAATATGGTGGATGCATTTTGCATCTTGGAATGCTACTGCCACATCCTTGGGCAGAGGGGAATGCTCATGCAAAAGAACACGTAAGTTTGCCAGGGCTTTTGAAACTTCTAGTAAGAACACTAAAGAACTAATCAAACGACGCCTGAGGCTTTTCACTGCACTTTTACGAACAGGGAATGTCCCGAGGAGCTCAAAGAGGCAGTATCTAGCTTGACATTTGCAGCTTCGAGGTGCGGGGACTTCCCTGAACTCCAGGGGATCCGCACTGTCATCACAAAGATATATGGGAAAGAGTTTGTGGCTCGAGCAGTTGAACTACGCAAGGATTGTGCAGTGAATCCTAGGGTAAATGATTTTGACTCTGATCACTTGATCAAAATGGGCCAGTTTCTTTTCATGTCTGGATGACTCAAAGCTCAATGAATTCAGGTTGTCGAGAAGTTCTCCACCAGACAACCGAGCGTGGAAAGTAGGATGAAGGCACTAAAAGAAATCGCCTACGAAAACGGAATGATTTTGCACTTCGAGAATGCTGCTGATGAGGTAGGTCATTGAATTGGAGTAGCAGATTCAGGCAACACTCCACGAATCGAAGTTGATTGAACAGTTTTTAACAAATATAGATCCTACATTGCAGGAAAAAGCAGGCATAAATTACGAGGACAAGCGACTTGAACACAGTTTAACAAGTTCTGGACTCACAGATGACACCTGTGATGCACCAGAAAAGACAAGCGAGGATGAGGGCTTCTCCGACTCCATGGAGTGGTGGAAGTACAATGACGTGGTTGGCGCAGCTCAAGACTCATTTGAATCAGCGGCTCATGCAGCTGCCGCTGCAAGAGCCGCTGCGAGACTATCAGCATCGGGATCAGGGGACCATGATCCCGATGATCAATGTAGCTTAAATGACTCTGGCGAAATATCACCATCTACATATCAAAATGACGTATATGAAGCTCCAGAGGAAGTAGACGTAGATCCCTATCCTGACAGGTCGATTTATGACAACATCTATCCAGTGTATTACTCAGACTCGGAAGAAGAAGAAACAGAAGCCGATCGAATTTATCTTGAAACGAGGGAGAAGAACGAAAGGCAAACGCATCAGAATAGTCGGCTAGTGGCTCTACACTTAAACTAGGATAGGAACAATCTAAACGAGATGATTGCATCATCGACACCATGGAGCCGGACAGAGCCCTCCGACAATAGAATGTGGTTTGACACCAATAACAACCATTCAAACGAAACGTGGGGGGTGGCAGAGGGTATTGGCTGTAAGCTGTGAAATTGAACAGAGATATAAAGTTTAGATCACCCATGAATGAGTTCCTTAATCCTGCAAAATATGATGAAGTTGTAGATGAATGCTTCCAGAATAGGAATCAAAGTACAGAGCTATTGAGCAGATCTAAACAGGAACAGGAACAACGGGACTAGTTCAGTGCACAAAATAAAAATAAAAGGAAGTTCGTTCCTAGGTTCCACTATTCTTCGTTGATTTATCATGTATTCGCTCCAAAATTCAACTATTCTTTTGTTGATTTATCAAGTGTTCATCTACCCCTACCTATTAGTGCATTATTATGTACTCCTACCGGGTTTCATCCCGAGTTAATTCTTGAAATGGTGGGGAGAAGGCAGGTTCCACTGGTCAAGATATTTCGCCAATCCCTACTGACTGTACAGAAACTAATAAAGCTAGACAAATGAAATACTTGCTTAAAGGAACTCAGATTGTAGTAGCAAAGGTATTCCTGAGCGTTAAAGGCTCCAAAAGAAGTTTCTCCTTTCACGCCAGTTACATAAGCATTATCACTGGACTGCAGAAAAGCAAAATCATATGCAATATAGCCACAGTCAAAGAGGTAAACGCATTCCAGCCGCCCAGAACTTTTCTGTAGAATATATATTATGGCAGGAATTGTTGCATGGTATTGAACCCAATACATTACCCTATATCCTCAACTTTACCTCAAATAAGATACGTAATTAAACAGAACCAGATAGGCTGATACAACAGAAAGAATACACATTAACTGAAGCAAAAATACAAATGTTCAAAGAAATTATACCAGAGTACAAGAAACTTGACTAACTTGGATATAACAACCGACCACAGAAGTACAAACTCCAGAATGGTACTGCTACAGCTTACAATAAATCGCCGCCGCTCTGTTGCCACAAATTAATGATATCAGTAGCCTGATTAAGAAGAATAATCATCTGCTTCTGTGAAACCCATGGTTTGCTTTCAAGTAAGACCTTAAGCTCCTCCCACGCATCTTTCCTTGGCCAAAAGTAGTAGGAACTCAACGGAATTGTGCCATGGCCAGGTATTATTTGATCTAGTGCAATCCCAATGTTCTTCTCCATCCAAATAAACTTCAAGACAAGTCTGGGTTTGTCCATTGGCTTTACAACCACTCCAAGCTTCTGGATCATCAAAAAAAAAAAACAAATTCTCAGGTTTTTAAAGCCACCTTCATCAATTAAGCAAGCTACAGGTACGACGGCGTAACTGGTAAGATTTGTACTTTTTTGTGGGAGAGAGCGATCTTTTCAATTGGTTAAGTATATAGACTAACTGGCCGCTCCCTCGATGAACTTCGCTGTTGCTTCTGTGTCTCCCGGGTCACATACCACTATTTTTTTGACCACAAAAAACCTGACATTGGTACACTTGTAACAATTTTATTCCGAACTAATTTTTTGACCACTGAAAACCCCAAACTGGTACATTTGTGATAAATTCACCCTTCGTTTGTGTCTGTTAAATTAGATTAATATAACGAAAAATCACAAATTGTTAAATTTGTGACAAATAAAGGGGTAAAACCCCAAATTGGTACATCCGTCAACTACCACGTGTCATCAAACTAACAAAGGGTAAATTTGTCACAAGTGTACAGGTTTTGGGTTTTTGGTGGTTAAAAAATTAGTTCAAGGTCCTTACCCAAAAAAAAAAATTAGTTTAGGGTAAAATTATCACAGATGTACCAGTTGGGGGTTTTTGATGGTCAAAAAATTAGTTCGGACTAAAATTGCCATAGGTGTACTAGTTTAGGGTTTTTTGTGATAAAAAAATAATTTGTGGTAAATTTGTCACAGGTGTATCAGTTTGGGGTTTTTCGTGGTATTAACCAAAAAAATAAAAGAGAACCTAAAGATGCAAACAGACTAATAGCAAACCAAATGAGCACCCCAAGTTCACAAAGGTGCAGATTGTGTCTCTAATTTCCCAGCCGTGTGTTCTTGGTAAGCAAAGAGAGGAGAGGGTCAATGAAGCGAAAAGAACAAATTTCAACATGAGGGAGATTCACGGTGTTTAATGTTATTTTACATTGTATAAATACAAGGTTATAATGTGTCTTATATACATGTAGTCTCCTTCTACCTACTAACTTAAACTTTTGGATTGGACATTCTTATATAGTATCAGAGCACAATCAGGAGCTTGAATCCCAACACTTCCCTCTCAAACTCATTTCTCGTGGTGGATTCAAAACAACTGGCTTGTGGAAAATACGAGTCATGCCCATTTCACAACAACTGAGCTTGAGGCGTGTGACTGCAAAGGATCAGCTTACATGCGACGGGAGTGTTAATTATAATCTGACATCGCTTCAATACATAGTTATAATGTGCCTTATATACATGCAGTCTCTCTCCTCCACTTAATTGAAGTCTTTCAATTAGACATTCTAACATAGAGCTTGATAACAAACTCCAATTAATAATGCAACAAAACATAGAACAAAATCTCCATCGAGGAGATCACAATAGAAACATAAAGAAGTGCTATGACAAAGTAGGAAGTGCTGTGGCTTTGTAGCATGATGTGCTCTAGTGAACCAACAACTTTTCAAATTTTATATTTGGATGGACTCAATGCGAGACACAACAGTTGATTCATGAAATTGCATTAATCAAAGATAGACCATTTTATGGTTTATTTGAAAATGTTTTCGACTAAGGAATTTTTAAATGTGAGGAAAGGCTAGTTGGCTTGAAGATGCGATTAAAAATTTGATTGAAGCACATAAAAGGAGAGTTGTTTATGTGATTGACAATCAAGCTACTAAGGATTCTACATATAGAATGCACATCCTAAGGAAAGTCAACATAAATGCAACAGCTAGTGGATCATAAGGAAAATTTTCAAATTCGAAGCATACAAGGGCTGGAAATTGAAGTGGAGGAAAAGAGAAAACGGCTACGACAAAGACAGCAGCCAAAGAAGCTTACACCACTCTGATTATAACATTTATTCTTATTCACACACTTCCGAATTTCTATAGAGTATTTATTGATTACGTTTTTAAGAGATTAAAATCTTGTAAAACTGAGACTAAATTTTGTACGAGAAGAATAGCATAATGCCACTGAGTGTGTTGATACAGAAGGAACAGGTTCACACTGTACTTGAGTTGTGCACAAATCAGGCTGTATTCTTACTGAAGGTGTTCAGCAAGGGAGGTAATTTTGTATTGAGGGAATTACGGAAGTAACTGCTGCTGTTGCAGGGAAAACATATTGCAACTCTTGTACTGCTCAATTGAAGTAGCAGAGTTCAGCCTTAGTTTGGGGCTCCTAGAGCTGGAAATGAGAACGTAGACATGTACAACCAAACTCTTCAAATACTTGGTTCAATCTCCTTATCCCTGCTTGTTCTCATCTACTGAATGCATCAATTGCTGCCATGACATTACTATGTTATAATATTAACTAACTCTTGAGGAGCCATATAGTGTAACAAGTGTGAAACAATTTCAGGTGTCACGCCATTTTATAGTAGAAGGTTTGATTCCACAGGCTCCTCTTCGCTCTTTATGCTATGATTTTCAACCAATTGATCCTCCCCTTCTTACTTTCCATATAGAGGTATCTCAGAAAACCAAGTCCATAGTAGGTAGTAAATCCTTTCAGAAATTCACAATTGTATCAGAACTTAGCTACACCCACTTGAGATTGAGCTAATGCTTCCTCTGCATTATATCAGCTAATTCATATTAGAATGCATCTTCCCTGATCATTCCATTCCCCAAATAAGCTAAGCCCCACCACAAGAAAAACAGTCCAAGTCCCATTTATCTCCTCTTTATTCACACATCCCCATGGCCAAACAACCACACTCTCATAGGCATAAACACAAACACAGAGAACTACCACCCACACACGTCAGAAACAAGAAAACTCCACCTCTTTGCCCTGCGCAACTTCAGGGGAAGAGCCTGCTGCCGACGACGTCTCTTCCGCGACGACCACCGCTTCGGCGGATGCCGCCGAGACTCCGAGTCCTCTCGACCCACGACGACCCACTTTGAGACCGGCACTCGGGCAGTTCTTTCGCGCGGCAAAGAACGAAGCTTTGGATGGCGGCCTCAGGGCAACGTCGGAGCAGGGGAAGGACAGACGCTGCATGAGGGCGGCGTTGACCTTTGGTTCTATGGCCATGGTCAGCATTGCTTCAGATGAAACTCTGAACTTGAATCAAGCTCTGCGCGAGGGAAGTCTCAAATGGAGAGAGAGAGAGACAGAGAGAGAATGAAAGCTTGGATTTCGCTGGCATTTGATGGGGAGGATAAGATGATGATGAATGATGATGCTCAGGAAGAGGAAGGAATTGGGCTTGTGGAGGACTGATTTGGGCTCATAATGAAAATAATTTCGGCCCAGCCCAATTGAGAAATAATTGTTGAAGTCAATTTGTAGTTTGCATAGGAGAAAATGATACAAACGATTCATGAATTTTAGCTCAGTGTGTAATGTGATTCTTGAACTTTAGTCTATTCTGTAATGCGATCCTTAAACTTTTAATTTGTTCAATTTAGTTCTTGAACTTTTGGTACATGTTCATTGTAGTACTTAAATTATATGAAAGTGTGTAATGTTGTTCTTGATCTTGAATTAATGAAAGAACTACATTGAACATTTTCATATAGTTCAAGGATTGCATTCACATTAGACAAATTAAAATTTCAGATATCATATTAAATAAATTAAAAGTTCAAGGATTGTATTGCATATTTAGTCAAATTTCGTAGACTATTTGTACCATTATCCATTTTCATTGCGGAAAATATCTACACATTTACCCCCAGTCTTTCTTCAAAATTCTTCATGGAAAAATCATATGTGTTTTTGGTAACTTCAACATGGACACACACACACACACACTTTACAAAATATATCCATTTCTCTCTCAATTTTTTTTTATCAATGTTGTCGTCTTACACGGTGAACTTTAATAATTCATTTTTTTCCTATTTCATCATATAATTATATTCTATTGGAGACTATTGTTGTACTTCATGTTCCACTTTTTCCATTCATTTAAATCATAACATTTATATGAGCTTCAATATTTTTACATTTGGAATTTAAAAAATAGATTTATTTTACTTTGTAAACGAAAAACTCTAACTTTTCCACTTTTTCTAGCTAGTTGTTTGTTTAAAATAGCTTATTTGGTTACTGTAATATTTAAAATTAGCTAACTATAAACTGTTTGTTTTGTGAAAAATAATTGATTTAAGTGATCGCTTGTATTACTTAAAATAAATTAGCCAATGAAAATTCTTTTAATTATCGACAATAATTTAAGTAAAACATTTTTGTGGATGATGAAAATATTTTCCGTTCATTCATTTTTATAAGCATTACAAGTGATTACTATTAGGAAAATATTTTTAAATTATTCATTTTTCACGAAACAAAACACAATCTAATGTTGAAGACTTTCTTATATTAATTCAAGGGGCACGGTCCCACATCGTACCTTAGAAGTTCCCATCAGTTTGATGTAGTTTTCGAAGAATTTTACTTTAACTGCTAATTACAATCCGGCCATGAACTTAGGAATTTTAATCAAAGTGAAAGGCTTAAAATATCTTCTACTTTGTTGTGATCTTCCAATTACATCCGTGATCATTAAAATGCTCAAAAAGCTGTAATCTATAGTCTTTGTCTGGGTTCATGCTAAATATGAAGAGCATGCGTTAAACACTCGATTGATGTCAAATACTTGACATGAATTGGTTCCTCTTTCCCCTTAGAGACATACATTATAAGTATATTTCCGTCGAGTAGTTAAGCTTCAAAGAATAGTCGAAGCAGCAAACTACGTCGTCTTGACTCATCCCGAGTACCAACTCACATCCCCAGATGAGCTGATAAAAAGCAAGAGATTCGCATTCCTGAAGTCAGCGTAAGGCAGAGAGCAATTCAAAGTCTCATGGGACATCTTAAATCAGAAATCAACAATATTTCGACGGGAGTCCACTCTTTCCTTTCACGACAATGATTCCAACATCCATAAGCCCTTCGTAATGGGTAAGAAGGATCGAGCACCAAATTACAAGACAGCCAGGAAAAGACAGACTTCCTAATCAATTGAATGTGTATTATTTCATGGAGGTCGAAAAAACAGTAAGTTCCTGAAAAGTAGCTCTTCCGCACAAGGTAGGGTCATCCTCGTTTCCTCCACCAACGTTGGCCTGAGGAAGAGTAGAAGCAAATTCAAGACCAAGCTTCAACATGATACTTACCGGCCTTCTCCAGTGCCCTAAGCCACCTAACAGCAGATTCCCTCGGAACCGCACTTTCTTTAGATACAATGTCTTCAAAGGCTGACCAAACATCAGAGGGCATTTTGGTTGAAGAACCTGCGACATAGACGGCAGCTCCCAAGTTCAACAAATTACAGACCGTTTGGCTGTGTTCCCGTATCTTATCTTGCACGTATATCTTCTGAGGTTGATCTCTCGAAAAAGCAACAAAAAGGCCCCCGTCCTTGGCATCAGAGAGAACCCCGTCATTTTGTGAATGATCTAGCCAGAAATCTCTGTATAGAAAATCATTTTCTTCATTTCGGCAACCAAAGAAGAAAATGATGGGAGCAGTCCACGTAAACCGACTTTGAATGGTTCTTTCCTCTACAAAACCACGAAATGGTGCACATCCAGTTCCAGGTCCAATGAGGATGAGTGGTAGCGATGGTGGTGGGGGAGGAAGTGAACCTTTCTGAAACCATGCCGGAATACAAGCACCTGCCATGTCAAATTCAGCAATTAGCATTGCAATATGTACATTTGATACCTCCATCAATGTATTCTTGTAGAGTGTCCGTGTAAATAGTTACTCACCCTGATTAGGATCAAGATTGGCCAGCCACATTGAGCAGAGCCCAGCTCGATTCCTCTTAAAAGGTGTCATCCATGACACAACATTCACAGTTAAGTGGACTTGATTAGGATGGCCTGAAGGAGAAGATGAAATGGAGAAAGCCCTTGTTTTTAATGGAGGGACCAACTGGACCAACCACTCGAGCGGCAGTTGTACGGAAGGAAAATCTTGTAATACCTATTTAAAAATGAAAGGATCACTAATAACCCGATGCATGGAAAAGATTAATATATAGCTTCTTGCAGTATGTATACCTCAATTTGGCGCAACTCACTTGTACATACAAAGGATGATGTCGGTGCAGTAATTAAACAGAAAAGGAATATCATGTTCTTACAGAATGATTTGATACCATTTTGACAAATCTAAAAACTCTCCTTTTCTTTAATGAAGCATCTAGAGGACAAATACATTTTTGAAACATTTCTTTCCAAATAATTCACAACAAATACAATCTCAAGAAATTAGTTTAGTTTCGTCACCTCCAAAACAGTTCTTCGCTCTTTTTGGTTGTATTGGTATAGATCATCTCTTCCTTCAGCTGATGCAAAATATTGAAGCCTTTCCTTTTCATGTTGGGCTGCAGCAAAATAACTCATTACCTGATAGGCGGTGCTATTAGTATGAGGAAAGCAAACAATTGTTAGCCATGCTGAGTTAAAAATCACTAGACCAAAGCCATGCACCTCTATATTTATTCATATAAACTATCTATTCCAGCATTTCCCATGTAATATGCATCATTACTAGATAATCCTGGACATCTGTAGGTTCTGAGACAGTAGTTCCAAATCTATGCAAGGCAACCATGTATTCACCATAGGAAGCCACATGTGACAAAACATAGCAGGGAAGCTTGTTAAATCCCCAAAAGGGTACAACACTAATCATGCGACACGGCAATGAGTATAATTTCTCTCGACTACTTAATTTCCAAACTCAATTCATATAATCACTGAATCAAGCTCATCTGTGACTTATATGCCAATCAATTCCCCAATGCTACGGCTTTTCTTTGGTGCAGCAGCAGACATCCACCAAGTTCGGATAAAGAAATTTTGGATAAAACAGCCATTGGATGGAGAAACATGGAAGACAATATGCACACCAAAATTATACTGAATTCAGGAATCAATATCTCGCAGACGAACTACTTTGCTTCCATTTTTACTTCATAAAACATTCTAGGTTTCTAGAAAGCATGCAAATATAAACAATAAGTATTGCCAACTCACAAGCACAAACAGGCACAGAAAGTAGTCAATCATATTTGATGAGTGTTTACATCATAATATTAGTAATACAAGACTCTTGCCTCGAAGAAGTAACGTCGCGGTGATGCTGATGAAATATCCATTGTCAACTCAACGAAAGTCCTTAATTTGATGGGGACTGTTGAGGCACTTATACCATTGGCTAGAACCCCATTATCCTCTTTTCTTGGATGAACCTGAAGCATAGAAAAAAGGTTTCAAGTAGCAATTAGTAATGATGCACACATAAGGTGTATGAGAAACTATGATAACAGTTTTGCAAGAGAATGGGACTTTTCCGCCTTGATTTCTGTAATTTTCATTCTTGCAGCCATAATATATACGTTTAAAGAAACTTTGGTTAGAATTCATTCAAGATTTAGTTATTATGGGATTTGGTGTTCTCTAGATTATAAGGGCTTTTTTATGAGTTTTAAGTACAAGCAAAAATTATTTTCCCACCAAAAATTAATTCTATCTAAACTCAGAAAAATTATAAGATAAAAAAATGCTAATTTACATGTTGATAATTATATGGTACGATAGTTTCAGGTGTTCCGGGTTAAAACAAAAGTCCAAATGCATACACCGCAAAATTTAGATCAAGCAAAAAGTGTAAAGCAAAAGTCAATCCAGACACACCCCAAGTCTAAATGGTTTATCTTTGAATTATGCTAATTTTTTATTGGAAAGTATGCACTATAGAATTATAAAGTACTCTGGTCTTTGTTTATAACATATTTCTGTAAAATCTTACTTAATAATGTGATTTTAACAACCAGAGAGAGAGAGAGACAATGGATTTGAGGGTAAATATAGAAATGAGCTTAACTAACTTTATGAATGAGAATAGATGATAGGATTATATAATCAACTATGAGGAACAACAACTACCTGCAATTATTTTAGATATAAAAAGATTAAAAAAAAGAAAAGTAGCATATACCACTGCTCTTCAGTTGAAGCAAAATATGAAAAGCAATTAAATTATCTGAACACCAAATATACTTATTTAGCTTCTATAGCGAAAATAGCCATAAAGCATCTACTCTAGCTTCCAAAATATTAGTCCAAATGGACAAACTTTATCTTGGTCCTTCATTAGCTATGTGTATATGCGGCTGCATATGCACAGAAAAAAGCATGTGATCAGAGGACAGCTAAAATCTGCTGGAAATAAATGCGTTGTAAAATCATAAAGGAGGTGAACATTGCAAGAGCAGCAAAGAATATGTCCATTTTGAAGTAATGAAAAATAATCAGTCTGACTGCAAAAGTTCCTACCGTAATGAATGATTCAGGGTCCAAATGACAATGCTCCAAGAAAGCATCTACCGCCTCAGGATCTTGACCAGGAAGAATTTCTAAAACATCACCTACATCATATTCAATAGCCTGAAAATTCATTATTACACATTATACAAAAAAGGGAAAACCAATCTCCAAAACTCTTTGAACAGTATATTTAAACATCTTACAGATGACTCAAAGTTAAATTCAAGGTGACGCACATCCTTTCCACAGCCTGCCTTAGTCAAGCAATGATTTTTTACCTACTCAGGAAAAGAAGAAAAAAGAATCAATCAAGATTTTTTACTTTTCTAATCCAAATTCAGCTCCACAGCATACAGCATTCAAGTGTTTTAAATTCCTCCTCACTCATTAAGCGCATCCCCAATGCATTTCACTTGAAAATAAATATAAAATTAGATTCAGCAGATTTGCCAAATGAATATGATTGGTAGGGAAACTTTGGCTTCTCAGTATATTAAATTATTTGCTTTTGATTACCCATCCTCCCCACTTCTAAAAGTACTGAACTCACACTCAATGGAATTAAGACAAAGTTATAGCGTACGTTTAATGACAAAATCAACCATATTTTGAAAGCAAAGGGCTGAAATTGCATATTGTCCACTGGCTATGTCATATAAGTCGTAGATTACCAATTTAAGAAAGCAATCCGGTCTTGTTTGGCGACCAGAGAATCTTCCAGGAGACATAGAGCGAGCCTTCTCGATTTCAATCTCTGTGCATGACAAGCCACAAAAATTGAAAAAGAAAAAATAGTCAAAATGACAATGCAGCCTGAACATATTCATACAAAAAAATTGGATAAACTTATTGGATAAACTACTCAGCGACCTTGTCTTTTGCACCATACGATCTCCATTTAGTAAGGAAAATGGAGAAGCATGCTTACTAACACCCTCAATACCCCAACTTAGCAAGAAAACCACTTCAAGTTCTCACAATAGATTGATCCACTGACACCAGTACGTTTTTTGGCTAAGCTTGAATTTTTTACCCTAGATTCACACCATGTGTATACCCTATATCAATACATGCTACTGCTAGACAGATCAAATTACCTGAACCAAATAAATATTGCGGATTCACTTCATCAACAGCATGGTATCTGATTTGAACCTTTGGTAGATCCAGAAATTTCTCATCTGATATCACATAATCTGGACCATCAGGAAATAACTTTGGATTCTTCTGATTTAACATTCTCCACAAGGATGACAACCAAGGGTCCAGAGCACCTTCATACCTTGAATTACAAATCACTATGTTGGTTACTTGGCTTCTTTGTATTTTGACCTTATCTTAAGGTAAAAGACTCCAGCATGAAGAGTTAACTACCATGAAACTCCAATGAAGCAGGAAAGCAACAATTGTGAATAAAAGTATAGCGCCAAAAAGAGGGATTTTAAGTTACGCCCAGGAATAAAAGCATTCCTTAAACATGACAAAATATCGGTTATAAAACAAAACCAGATAAAACTATTAAAATCAGTTGACAAAGGGTCCTGTTTCATGGGGGCATAAGCTACGCATAAAACTGGATGCTAAATTTCCAGAACTAATCAACCAAGTTAGTTCAAAACTAAATGAAAAACTATGAAGATATACTTACTTTCCTTTGATGGTGCATCTAAAGTTTTATGATTGGAAATGAAACGGTAACTACACAAGTAACATATAGACGAGTTTACATAGAAATGAGAGAGCATATAATATGACCAGACACGACAAAGAAATACATGCCACCAAACTTAACCATCCTCATAAAAGGTAAGATCAGCTCCACAAGCACGAGCCAGAAACACCAATGATTTCACATAGTCACTTGGTCACATTTCATAATACTAGCCAGAACTTCGAAGCTGCATTCGGAGGGAAAAAATGTAATTCGATAGATTACCAAGACTATAGTTTGCAAAGCAAGGTTTCTCCATTTTATTGTTTGAGAACTAGACATAACAATTTTTAACTAAGGATTGAGTTTATAGTACCATGACATACCCTGACGGATGCTGGTCATCCCCTAAACCTCTTTCAACAATGGCCTGTGCTCCAAGATCCGAAAGTCTCTTATCAAGTTTTTTGGCAACAAACTGCAGTCATCAGTCATGAAGATGAAGATAAGTTCCTCTGGCTGAAGTAACTGTGAGGGAGAAAAAGATATCGCAACAGATGGTATGATTTAACAAAGTAGCACTGACAGCATGGCTGAATATCCAGGAGACACCCAGGCACTTAAACTTGAAGGAAGCAGAATTATTCAAGGAGAGGAGATAAGTGGGCTGAGAGAAGTGGTTAGCAAGACACGTTTCAACTAAAGAGTAACAAAAAAGATGAAGTCTGGGAAGAATATAAGTTAAATTACAATGAAAATATTGAACTTGACACACTACCTATTATGCTTAAAGTATATGCAACATTACTTGATTCCACGAAAAAGAAAATTGCTAAAACAGTCTCTTACAATTCCTGTGGAAAGAAAAATACCAGCAAATGACACCATAAAAAGTCAAAAGAAGTCTACTCTAAGCACTTCCTTTGAACTACAGTTCTACAAAACTCAAGGAACATATAAAAATATGGATTTTAACACACTCAGAATACCTAATGGTAAAATTTATAGATGCCAAAAAATCCCCACGAAAAATGTTGGCAGGTACATCTAAGGCATCAAATTGCTGTTATGCAACTATGATTTTTAGAAAGATGGTGCTGGGCCTCGAAAGTAGAAGCAGCAACAGACCCTAAATGCTTTGAAGATCAACTTCAATTACAAGCAAGTTTGCTTTGCTGGGCATAAATGCATCACAGGACTTCAAACAGATCATGATCCTATTACACAAAATTCAATCACTTCTATTCTCCATAGAATAAGCACAGAAGCAGCAGTTGCATGACGGTGGAAGTCAGTTCTAGAATGTTCGATGCCATCACTAAAGCATATGCCAATCTCACGAGAAAGCAGCGAAAACATGATTACATTGTATTTCTGGTAACCAGAATCACCTAACCCAAACACGGCATAACGCAGTCCCTCTAACCAATGCCGGTTCAGGTTTCTCTGCAGCAGAAACCTCCAAAATACCTGTTTTTTACAAAACAAGGGCATATCAGGAGCTACAAACGCTAACCAATCCAATCACCACAGCATCTTGAAATCCAAAAAGCCTCCAAATTTCAACACGAAACCCTAAACCAACCTTCATGGAATCTGGTGGATCCCCCTGGCCCGTCGTAGAAACCACGAGCACGACAGTGTCCTCGAGAGGCAACAAACTCTGCCACGCATAAAAGCAAACACAAACTCGCATGAGCTAACGCATCGCCCCCGAATAACATGACTATTGCAAAATATTGAAGGCATCACTAGTTCCCGAACGAATATCAAACACCCCGTGCAAGTGCGAGAGACCGATTCAAGACTCACGGCGTCATATTCGTCCATGGAACGGAGCGAAGCGGGGCAGCCCCTGCGCTCGGCCTCGCGGCCGATGCGCTCCGCCGCGTCCACGGCGTTTCCGGTCTGAGTCGCGTACAGGATCAGAAGCTTCCTGGATTCGGTCTCCGTCATGGCTCCTGGAAAGGGAAGGGGGGGGGGAACGAATCGACGCGACCCCTCAGAAGCGAGATTCGGGTCACAACGAGCGGCGAGCGACTGCAATTCGGAGCCGGAGACGATCAGCTGAGCCCCCGACGGCGAGACTCGCGGCCGGCCGGCGACCGCCAAGCGATCTCGCTTTCTTCTCCGGCGAGCTCGAGCGGTTTTGGGTTTTGGAGTTTCCAGAGGAGCGGAGGCAGGAACAGAGAAGAAAGGCGAGAAATAACGTCGGAATGACCTAAATACCCCTAAAATAATAGCAGATATACAACACAATTACGTCATATTTATTTTCTATTTTGATAATTTGTTTACGATTGTAATAAGAAAATGAAGCACGTAATATGTGATTATGCTAAGATAGATAATATATATAACAATAACTACTACTTTAATAGCCAATCATGAGTGTAGTAGTGTCCTATATATATTATCGAGATGTTGCAATTTAACGCATAGATTTGTATCAATTACGTAAAAATGAACGTGTTATTATGGATTAAACATAAAATTTGATCATGTTGGATGAATATTATTAGTTATGTAATTAATTGTATGATTGAAATTATAATTGTTTAACGGGTACTTATTGATATAATTTAATATTGAGGTAATCATCTTGTTGTGAATAATATTATACTAAGCTATGGGAATTGACATAATCGTACCTAATAGAAAGCAGCTAAGTGTTATGCTAATTATAACATCATGAATAATTTTCAATAAAATAAGTACTTATGTATTGTCATGATAACATAATTATCATGATATCAATTATTTACTTAGTCATTAGTATTTTATTTATTTAATCATATAATAGGTTATTAAGTCAAAATAATCAAAATCTGGGTAGCTTTATATAAATAAAACGTATCATGCTAGTAATTAATAGAAATTTTAATTAAAATTAGAGGAAATTACACAAAATACCTAAACTTTGGGGGCGGTACACCTCCGCTCTCAAACTTTCAACTGCTACACAATGCTCCCTTGAGCTTTCATTTTACTACGGTGTTTAACCTTTCGTTATTTTTCCATTAGTACGTGAAATGCACGTGACTTTTATGGGCTTAAAGTATATTTTCATCTCATATTTAAAAGAAATCTCTCTTTTTAACATCATTGATGTAAGAAATGATTAAAATATAGAAGATGGGAGCATACTAAATTAACTAGATACTAACAATAGTAAAGTAAAATTCTATAGTTGTATTAAACGAAATTTGATAAATATAGTCACTTGAATAGAACTAAATACGATCTTCCAAGAAAACGTATAAACACAAATCAAATGAAAAGGAAAAAGGCCTAAAAAACATGAAAGTCAATGACAAAATTTGTTTAGTCATTATCTATATTTAAATAGTTAATTAATGTAAAAAGTGATTGATTAATAAAAATATTTTTAAAAATTATAAAAGGAAATGATCTCCTCAACCCATAAAAAAATTAATCGAAAACTAAGCTTATTTTTAAATTTTTTCTATTGATCAACCATTTTTTTTGTAGTGATTAACCATTTACATAATCATTCATAGTCCAATTTTTGTTACTTGACCTCTTTGTTATTGACGGTTATTTTCCTTTCAATTAATTGAGTTTCTTTTTCTTGAAATATTTGAGTTCTATTAATATTTTCATCCCTTTATAACATTTATATTAAATTACTATTGGTATCTATTTTTTGTTATTAATAATTTAATTATATTATTTTCTCGATTTTCTTTATTTTTTTATGTTTATAGAAATCAAGGATAAAAAAGAGATTTCTATATTAAAAAAATGAGATTAAATAACACATTTACACTTTAAAAGTCATATGCATTGCGTATGCTAGCAAAAAATATCATAGAAGATCAATGGCTATAACCAAATCAAAACATGGGGCAATATGTACTCGTTAGAAGTTTAGGGACGAGCAGGTACAATATAACTATCACACGGGGTTCCATGTAATAGCTATTACAGCTTCTCTAATAGCTGTCACTACGAGAAAACAATCAACCGGGCCTCAAATGTAATAGTGATTACTGCAACCAAATGTAATATTAGAGGTTGGGAATTTACATATGAATTGGAGTATGGAGTTTGGCTCCCACGTACAAGTCCATGATTTCAGAAGGATCTCTTATGAGCAAAATTCAACTATTCGATGCAATCATCCTCTTTATAAATATTGTGGGCGCATAATTTTTCATCGAACATTTTATAAAGATTTGACCCGCTTTTAACGGAAATAGAACTCCATTAGCAATTCAATGTAAGGGTCTAAGTGTGCTGTACTCTTCAAGAGATTACCAACAAAATAGATTTGCCCAAATCAAACGGCCAATTCTCAAGATATTGAAACTTTTATCCACGATTATTCATTCTTGTGGAGTTGGGAATTTTGTGATTTAACCCGATCAACTAAATTCTATCCAACACACGAGATTTATGATGCTGCAAGAGTGATGTCGATAAAATAATTAATGAAGAAAATGTCATAAACTTTTACTACAATTGTCCATTCGATCCAATCACTGAAAATCCACTGCTTGTCACGTTTCGAAAACTAGACCGCATTTTTGAGAAGTTTAGAAACGGAAAAAGATTTGACAATGCTGAATGGAAAAAGACATGCTTAGTCTCTAAATTTTTTAAAAAGTGTAATTAAGTCCTAAAATTTGTTATGAAAGTGCAATTGAGTTCTAAAACTTTCAAAATATGTAATCAAGTCTTAAAATTTATTACGAAAATACAATTGAGTCATAAAACTTTCAAATAATGCAATCAAGTCTTAATACTTGTTAAGTTTGTTCAATCAAGCCCTTCTATTAACTATGTTCAACTTGACAAACGGAAAATACTAATAAATTTTAGGATTCGATTGCACTAACTTGACAAGTTTTAGGATTTGATTGCACTTTTTGAAAGTTTTATGATTTAATTGCACTTTTGTGATAAGTTTTGAGACTTGATTATACTTTTTGAAATTGTAGGACTCAATTATACTTTCGTGATAAGATTTAGGGTTTCCAGTGTACTTATCCTATTTTTAAAAATACATGTATGATTCCACATAAAAAGAAGAAGAGAAATCGATGCTGGTGATAGGTGGCGGCATGTCCAATCGGCAAGCACCTTGTGTTGCACTGGGCATCGAGTTGTGTTTGCCAGTGCTGGGTCGGCGAGCCAGCCGCTAAGCAGCATGGCCTCTTTTGACACCGCACAACAGCGATGGAACGTTTTGACCAAAAAAAAAAGCGATGGAACGACACCTTAGCGGACCGTTTTTGTTTATGCATGGGCCCAATATTGTGGCCCATTGGTAGACTGATGTCGTTCAGTGGGCCTGTTACACTGTGATCGGCCCATTTGGCCTTTCGGCGAGGCCTGCAAAGCCTATTTTGAGGCTCTTGTGGGCTTGTCCAGTATTTCCCTTATGCTTTAAAAGCACGATAATTAGGGGTGCGGAAATCATTTCAAATTCAAGGTAAGTCCATTCCTCATTTGCTCATTTTTGATTTCTCTCCATCTTCAAGTTATTAATCTTCCTTAATATCGTCCTAATGCTGGAAATAAATTAGAAAATTGAGCCTCCGTTCGTTTCGCGAGAAGTGTGAGGTTTCCAGAAAATGTTTTCTGTGAAGCCATTTTCTATGAAAATGACAATATTTTTCCGGTGTTTAGCTGAAACCTGAAATAAAATGGAAAATATTTTCCATCGTTTGGTATCCGATTTGATTTTCTATGGAAAATTACCAAAAAATTCGAAATTTTTAATTATTTTAATAATTAAATTATTTTTCCTTTTCTTTTTTTGCCTTTTTTTTTTTTTCCTTCTTCCTTGGCCGGCCACAACAATGGCTGGCCACTGTCCATTGGAGAGGTTGAGCCTCGTCATAGGTCGACGAGGTCCAGCTTGTCCGAGGCTACCTCACTCAAGGTCGCCAGAGGTTGCCATAGGTTGGCAAGGCTCTGGTGACCTTAGCCTTGCCCAGCTAGCCGGATTTGGCGAGGCTTGAGCTCGCCCAAGGCTAGTTGGGCAATCTCGAGCCTCGCTAGATTTGTTGAGTTGGGTGAGGCTCGAGCCTTGCCTGAGGTTGCTAGACATCGATGAGGCTCCGGCAACCTTGAGCGAGGCTTGAGCTTGCCTGTGGCTAGTTGCCGATCGAGGAAGAAGAAAAAAAAAAGAGAAAGAAAAAGAATTAAAAAAATCAATTTTAAAAAATAAAAATACATAAAAGACCATTGTTTTATATGAAAGAAAATGAAATGACAGAAGAAATGGAAAATGTTTTATGCTTTCTAAAAAGCGAAAAACATTTTCCTCACTTTTGAGCGTGTTTTTTTCACTAGTGAAAAATATTTTCCATAACTAGTTTATTTTTCGTGAAACGAATGCCAGAAAATCAAGAAAATATTTTCCTAAAAGTTATTTTTAGTGAAACGAACGGAACCTTTGTAATTGTAGTCGGTAGTACTGTACTGGATCCTGAACAAACGTTTCTTAAATATACTGGATCCTAAACAAACGTTTCTTAAATGAATATAGGTTGCGATCATGCTCAAATAATGCATATATCCCGAAAAACACAAAAAAAATTTAGGCTTATATGTTTGGTTTTTCAGTGGGGATTGGCTTGGAAACGAGGAGTGACTGAGTGACAGGAGAAAGGCCCGAATGGCCGAAACGAATCCATCTCACGGAAATGAAAACAACTCCATGGTTTGGCTAGTTGGCCTATCATAAGATTTGATCATTAAAAACCAGCTAAAAGTTGAAAAGTAAGCAAACCGTGAAAAACCAAGAATACCACACAAGAGTAACCAAACACGCATACTAGAAACCACCCACATGGAATTTGGCGTGGTGATCAAATGGTCACTTGTCCTCCACGAGATCACGAGTTCGATTTACATTGTAAATAAATCATTGAACGTGTTGAAAATATGTCTCGAGTTTGAGCTCGAAGCAAAAATCTGAATATTTTTCATTGGTATTTTGCGGACGTCCAAAATTGAGCAAAAAGGAAATATTGAAAATTTACTTTCCAAATATGCGCTGGAGTCGGCCAAAAGAAAAGTGAAGAAAAAAGTCAAACATTGGATTTTTTGATGACCGAATGCCAATTGACTTAGTTTCCTTCTCCGGTACGCGTGGCAATCTTTGACCGCATTATGTTCTTCTTCAGGCGGTGGACATACATATATATGGCTTATACGTTTGGTTTTCAAGGTAGAGCTGTTGTTGATGATTCGCTTGAAGCGCCGTTTCGAGTGCTTAATGGTGGAGCAGTGGACGTGCTTTGCTGTGCGAAGAGGTGTAGAGGGACTCCGTCGTGGGGTTTCGAAGTTCATATAATTACATCCGTGTGCTAGTGTTCTTTAACGATTAAATCTTGTGATAAGATTTGTATATAATTTTTTCGCGAGATTGGAAATATTATTTCGTGAGGAATTATTAGGGCTAAACGAGTTATTAGATGTAATTGAGGCTTGAGAAACACTTAGAGTGTTTGAGTGACTCGAGTGTAGTTGTAATTTCCGTTGTATCGCTTAATCTATAGTGGAATTCCGTGCTGCTTTTCCCGTAGACGTAGGTCACTACGATCGAACCACATAAATCTGGTGTTTGATTTACTTTTCTTATTCTGTCAAATTTATTATTCGATCGCTTGGCTTCCGCAACAGAACGGCGCCTGATGCTTCGCCTAGTTGCGACTTGTCTCGTGCTATTGAGCTGGATGAATTCTCAAATACGGAAGACCTTGGTAGTGAGTTATGTGGCTCGATGATGGTCGAGAGACTTTTTGACTATTGACGTCTTGATCGGGCTACTTGTTGACCTCAAACTAACACGTTTCTGGTGGCAGAATAACAATGATTCAATCTGAACATTTCATAATGGATGCAGGACCCTTATATTAGTATCTACTATCTAGACAGTGTTGCTGGTGTTGGCCACCCCTCCTCTTCTTTTAACTTATCAAATGTGTTTCTTTGCTTAAAAACTCGTTCAAGGAATAAAAATTGAAAAATCTATCTCTGGCCATAAATGGTTCCCAGGAACCATATGGTTATCATTCACGCGCCCTGAAACAACCGTGCTTGGGAGGGATGCAGCAACCACCTTGCGACAGTCATTAGCCGTTGCGCAATTGCTCTTCTTTCTTTAAACCAGAAGGAACTTTGTTCATCCATTCCTTTTCATGTTTCATATATTTTTTTAACAGAGCTTGATAATTTTATCGTAACATAGATCTCCAGAAATTATTTGGCATCCAAACTTTTTTTTGCTAAAAATTCGGCATCCAAACTTCTTTGGGCTTGAAGCGCGCCACAAAATTTGGAATAATCTCTAATTTTAATAACCAAAGTAACCAAACATACCCTTAAAGCCCTAGCCTCCCATGGTGCACTTAAAAGTCAAAATTATTTACCTGAATAATTATAAAGAGAATGTTTATAACGATCGGAACCCTAATACAGGAAGACAAATTGTGCCGACTAGTCGCCTTCACGGATCTGGTCCCAATTCACATAGGTGTAAGAAATGCAATTCGCGATTGAGAATGACCGGGTAATTTTGTTTCAAATTCAAATGGAGAATGGTTTATCATTACTTATTGTGTACAAATGAATGGAGATTTCACTGTTAAGGTTGTTAGTCCGGTGATAAATGAGTTAACTGTTTTCCACGAAATCACGAGATTGATTAATGTCGGGAGCGAATATTCCACACGACTCGTGTTGCATTGTCTTACTGTGGCATATCTCGTGCACGGAGAGAGAGAGATATTGCCGACACCGATAGCCTCGCCTCTCGTTTTCCGAACAGCAAAGAAAAAAACTCTGTGGAGATTTCGATTTCTTCTGTCATGTCAGCCAAATTGGACCGGACGCTGTCCTCCACAGTGTGATCAAAGGGGTGCTTTCATGAGTAAACTGCGCTGATGTGGACGAATCCGAGGCCACGCCACGTGAAATGCATAGGGCTTTGTACATATCGCGTTTCGAAGCCACGATGGCCACACAAACAAATATCGCCGTGCGGCTTTATGTTTCACATTTCAGAATCGCGACCGCCCACACGAATATGGATCGTCGACCGTCCGACGTCTCACGTTGCAGAGAGTCACGAATAGGTACCATCGTTTGTCTAATGTTTCGCATTGCGGAGAGTCACGATGGCCACACAAATAAATGTCATCGTACGTCTTTTATGTTTCACATTTCAGAATCACGCCGGGCCACACAAATAGGGATCGTCATACGTCTGATGTCTCATGTTGCAGAGAGTCACGGATAGGTATCATCGTATGTCTAATGTTTTGCATTGCGGAGAATCACGATGGCCATAGAAACGGGAGTCAATTTTCAATGATTTTGGAAAAATGGATCTCCACCCGTTAAAAAAAGGGTTAATGCCACTCAAAAATCTTAAACTGGTACATATGTGATAAATTTTCTTCAAACTAATTTTTTTATCATAAAAAATCCTAAATTGGTACATCTATGACAATTTTACCCTCCGTTTAATTTTACTATCAAATTTTTGAATTGGATAGCACATGAATATACGAGTTAGGGGTTTTACCCCATGTTTGTCATAAGTATACCGGTTTGTGATTTTTGAAGGTATTAATCCAATTTAATGGAGAGTAAATTTATAACAAATGTATCATTTTAGGGTTTTTTATGGTCAAAAAATTAGTTTGGATAAAATTTATCACAGGTGTACTAGTTTGGGGTTTTTTGTTGTCGTCAAAATATTCGTTTGGGATAATTTTATCACAGATCTAGCAGTTTAGGATTTTTTGTGATATTAACCCTTAAAAAAAGCAAATCTTATATGTCGATTGCAAAATCTTGACATTTTTGTGTGTCACGATATCTTTATATAAAAGTTACAGAGAATACAAAAAATTATGATCCGTTACAATCCACGAAAATGCATTCGTCATCAATCACAAAACTGCTTGATAGGAGGAGTGACATTTGTGATTCACGAAAAATGAATAATTTGAAAAAAATTTTCTAAAATAATTGCTTGTATTGCCTTTAAAAATGAATGAAAGAACAATTATTTCATCGTTCACAAAAGTGTTTGGATATAAATTATTATCGATAATCAAAATATTTTTTATTGACTAATTATTTCAAGTGATGCAAGCAATCATTTTTATAAAAATATTTTCTATATCATTCATTTTCCATGAAACAAACGAAACCTAAAATGTGAAAATATATTTGGAGAGCCAAATTGGTGATCTAGAAAAATTAGATCAAGATGCAATTTAATATTTGAATAATTTAATACATTATACTTGAAAAAATACTGGCTTTGGATTTCTCAAACCAATTATGCATTGACATTCATTGTAGTTTTTTAGAATGTAATCATAATTGATAATGCACGTGATTACATACAAGAGGAGTGGCTTGGGGATCCCATCTGGACGTTTGTAAGTATCACGTCATGTTTACTAATTTTACATGCATACAAATCTATTTACATGTGCAAGTAGAAAAAAAATTACCGAGAAACACTCGTTTTGTAGATGATAATGTCTACACACGCAATCACAACACGGAAAACAGGTAGACATGTTATCAATTTTGTGGTCGCTTGCCTCAGGCAAAGGTCACGACCGTGCGCCCACACTCAGAGGCGACATTGGTGGTGTGATTGCGGCTGAGTTGGAGGTTCAGTGGAGGCAGCGATAAGACGGCAGTGCGTCAAAGGTGGACTGTGGGCTCCAAGTAAACATTGGATATGTTGGAAGCTACAAGCAGAAGCTCGATATCTTTACTTGGAAAAATCGCCAAGAGGGAGCTCAAGTTCGAATCCGTTAACATATCTAGTTAAATCCACCTTCACAAAAAACTTAAGTCAATGAGTTATGGGTCAATTAAGATATATTAACTGTTCTACATCACACCAATTCTTCGTTACAGGTCAATTCTCTGATGCGGGATTTCTCTAACACAACTCATACGCGTATAACGCGCTACACGTTAGGCCTTCGCGTGGTTAACTAGAAAAGATCCAATCTTGGATAAATATAATATAGAAAATCCAAATCCTTTCTTACCTTTATAAAAAAAAAAAGGAAAATCCAAATCCTTTGGAATAAGCAATTGTATTAATCCGGTAGACCAACTCCTAGCAAGCCCCCTGCTGATTCTTGCATGCATTTACTAAAGACACAGTTGAAGCCACCATCGATACCTTCGGACGTGTCGTTGGGAGATGCGTCCATAGTGATTTGGGTGGATATCTCGGACTCGAGAAGCAGTAGTTCGCGTTGTTGATCGTCTGGGGCCCAAATAAGTCAATTTCTGGGCACGATCTAGACCTCATCTCTTTTTATGAAAAGGTAAGACTTTTCCTTATTTATCAAAGATGTAATGAGAAGCGCTATTCCCTGTCCACAACAGCTACAAATTGGAGCATCCCACTGGCCCGTGAACAAGGAGCCTCTTCAATTGCTCAGATGATGGGCAGTTTTATCAGCTCCACTGGCTCGGCCAAACCTTTCCGAGGCAATAGAGCAAGAAATGGCGAGAGCGATCATTGTGGCGGTGACACTGGGACCATCTCTTCTGAGCCGACGATTCTTCAAGTAATCCCTTGTCTTTGAATCTGAGATTCGGACCACTATAGACCGAGACGTTTTGCGCACCGAACATTGTAACAATCCCTCGGGAGATCACATCTTTCTTTTTTTTTTATCTTTGTTACTTGCTGTGTACATGGGAAGCTAGAAAATTTAGCTCTAACAGTTCCCTTTCCTAGTTCTCCTTCAATAAAAAACCTATGTTTATAGATATAAGCATGCGAATTCCTCTCTCTCGCACGCACAAAGAAGACTTTCTTTTCTCTCAAGGACGACTTGTAGCTTGTAAATTGTAACCAGATATCTTTGATCTCCATGATGGTTGTGCGTTTGAGTGTGTAATTTTCACAATTTCTTCCGATTCTGGCCATCATTTTGTTTGTAGAAAGAGGAAATTGGATGGGCAAGTAGAGCGCTGCTTTGGAACACTCATTTGAGCAAGATTACGAGATCTAGCTACTTATGTTCTTGAAGGGCTACATAAGTAGATAGCTGCTGCGCCTTGACCTCGGACATTCAGAGTGGTCGAGAGATTAGCAGTAACTATTTTATTAGCATTGTCTTATGAAACTCTCTTACATAGAAATGGGCACTTCATTTGTCAGATTGTAAAATCCCTCTATGTATGTTCTCTTGCATGAAAACATTTAGGTGTAGAATAGAATGTAGAATCTAAATATTGGCATTTTGTTAATGAATGATTTCGATCACGTCATTGAGTTTCAAGAGGGGTTAATCTTCTCTCCCTTGTTTTGATGTGAAGCCCAAAAAAGATAAAACCCCTCTCCTCAATGATAGCCAAATGTCGTTGTATAATGCTAGGGTTCCCAAGTCTCAAGCATCATGTTAAGATTAGGTACGATTGTAGAAAAAGATCCCATAAGTTTTGATGAGAAATAAAAAAAGGAATAAGGAAAATTCAAGTGACTGCAAGCTGAAATAGCTAGCTACTTATTGGCATCGATTATCTTTTGGAATCCTAAACTAAATATGATACTTCCAATAGTCGTATCAATCCATGTATGTCTCTATCCCATTAATTAATACCGATTGATCAAATGGAATGGAATGGAATGGAAATTCTTCTATTGCTTTGATGAGGAAGAAGGCAAAAGAAAAAATAGTACAAGAAAATTATGAGAAATCCCTGTTGGGAATGAAATGGTTTTGAGAACTTATTTGTGGTTGTGCGTACATAAGTTTTTGGGAAAAATTACCAAAAAAGTCATGAACTTATTGCATTTATTTGTGACAATTCGGTCCGAAACATTTTTACGTTTTATCAATTGAGTCTATTTGATTAATTTTAATCGAAAAATACTGACGTAGTAGTCCAATCAGCGTTGGCGTCTCATGTGGCACACCAGCCCTTGCGTAGATAATATTTTAAAAAATTTTCCAATTTTTCATTTTTTTTATTTTTCTCTTTCCTTTTTCGCCGGTGGCCGGTCTCAAGCAATGGCCGGCCACTAGTGATGCCTGGATGGAGATAGGAGAGGGTCGCCTAGAAGCACGACAAACAAATGATTTCTCATTGGTCAATTTGTGTGAGCGCTGTCGGGTGTACTCAATGACTTGGGAAATACATTCGAGCTTTGACTGATCTGAGCGATTGGATATGTGCTTAATTGCACTAGGACATCTCTTGGATCTCTCTCCGCGTATATACGCGCAATTGACTGAATAAAACGTCAAATCAAAAGATACTTTCTCTGCATGTTTATTTCTTGTTGTGTATCTTTTGTTTGATTGTTTGTTTCAAACTTTCTCTTCAAGCGCCACATATACCTTTGCAAATATACGTTTAATTTTAAACTCAAAATTGGTAGAAGTTCTTATGAAATAAAGGCTAATCTCATCAGGTAATGATATGGCGCTGCAATCGCAATCGACATTCATCAATGTAATAGGCCTTGGGGTGGCGCCAAGAAAGTTGCGGAATCAAACCCAATGTCATGTCTTGCGATGGCTGAGAGGTACCTTGGTATTGAATCTTAATCAACTTTGGCTAATCCCCATGAATTGTTTATTCCTAAACGAGTCATGAAAGGTGTAACGAACATACCTTATCTCCACATTAAAAGTTTTGAAAGCACTCATATTTCGCCTAAATTCTTCCGCAACAAAATATCTTTTATCAAAAGTCATTTTTTGGTTTTTAGTTAAAGGAGACTAGGGTCCTGCGCTAACTTTGGACATAAAATATCCAGGCGACTGAAGGAATTGGAAAGTTTTATACAGAACATGACTATACAAACGTAAATTGTGCCGGAATTCAATTGCAGCACAACTTGGAAAACACAAACAGGAGAACATAACTAAATGTAAACAAACTATGCTAGAATTGAATCGATGACACAGCCTGAGAACATAAACGAAGACACTATGCCCGAATTTAATCGAGTCACAATACCGAGGATAGAGATTACATGCTGGAATTTAATCGATGGCACCAATCGAAAAGCTACAGTAATGAAAATAAAGTGCAGTGCAGTAAAGTAAAGTATTGAAAGATAATAAATTTGTTTAATTTGTGTAGGAGCTCTCGTTAGATGTCTAGTGTTATTTATAATGATCTAGTAATAACCACCTTCCGACGGTTCCCAACAATTGCATTTCCTTGAGCGGTTTCTATAGATGGCTTTCACGTTCCTCCATTTCCGAAAGTTCGATGTCCATGCCTTCATGATGCTACCTTTCTTCTTTTAAGCCGTTGCTTTTGTCATACAGTATGATAACTGCCTCGCGATATTATCTTGGACAGTTATTGACTTTTTCATGAATCTATCTTCAAGTAGAAACTGATCCCTCCGAAAGTGTCCGTTCATTTCTCCTATATCTCAACTGCCTTGCTAATTTTGAACTTCGTAGTTGCATTTCGATGTTCTTTAAGTAAACGTCTATTGGTGTCTCTGTAACCCTAATTGCTCTGTTTTGACCGGTGCCCATGCTCCTTTGTTTTTCATACTTTCAAAGGACTTACTTGATTTGCTATTTGCCTATCGATATCGATAGCAACTAACTATTTGTCGTCGTCTGTAATATGTACTACGGATGTATATCAACAACAATTGTTAGTTTCCATGGTCATTGACAAGATGCCACTTGTGTAACAATGTTCACGTGACTGTTCACACTTATGCCGCGTACTTGTCTATGTTGACGACTTGACTATTTTTGGTGTAAACAACTCCCAAACTGCTTAATGCTTAAACATGGCTTCCAATTTTCTCATTTTTAGGTTCTTATACCAACAAAAATCTCAGAAGACATGCAAGCGAGAAAAAAGAGAGATAATATACATAACATATCAACGACAATTTTCTATTAAGGAGTCAGTAACAAACAGAAAGTATAATTGTAAAATTAAGTAAGAAACACGACATAGTAATTTACGTAGTTCGATTAAGGGATTATGTGCACTTGGGAAGGAAGAGCAAAAGTTCACTAATATTGCATGTGATTGCATCTAATAAGATATCTTATTTCTTTTTTGGCAAAATACTGGATAAGTTTAGGGGATATTTCTATGCCCTAATATTGAGATTTAGTTGGCCTATAATAAGATTTGATAAGAACAAACCGAATCAGTAAAATAGTAAAATACCAAGAAAATCACAAAAGGGTAACCAAACACGCATGCTCAACCACCATGATGGAATTAGTGTAGTGGCAAATTGGTCACAAGTCTTCCATGATACTTGAATGGCTCGTGCTAGAAAACTTTCGAATATTGAAGACCCTGGTCATGAGGTATTTGGCTTGATCATGGTCAAGAGATTTTCTGATTACTCGCATCTTAGTGGGCTGCAATGACAAGCCCGCCAGCTCCAAAGTCAAGGGCTGCATATCTAGTATCTACTACCCTGTGATGGTTGCCTTAGTCGCTTGATACCATTTTGTGTGTGCGCGCATGAGAGAGACTCAAGCCATCACCACATTGGTGGTTGCTTGGAAGGCGATGCAACAACCACCTCGCAATGGTGGTCAGTCACGCCGCAGTGGTATCTGTACTTCTTTCTTTCAACAAGAAGGAACTCTGTTCATTATTTCCCTTTCTAGAGTTTGTATTCTCTCTCTTAGCAAAGCTTCATAATTTTATCCTAATGTACATCTCAATTAACTTATTCGGGATCTGAACTTTGTTTGGCTCGAAGCGCGCCACGATACGCCGGATGCCACCATTATTAATCTTATCCGATCTCTAATCCGAACAGCCAAAGTAACTCAAACGCAACTGCAAAGCCCTACATGGGAAAACAAAACAAGCCAACCCGTCGCTACCACGAGGGTTTCCACTCCCACCTAAAACCATACAAAAAAATCAATCCCCAAATCAGATTGCCGACAAAAAAAGGTTGGATCAGGTCACAAATCACATCGGTATGAAAATCCAAGTCACAATCGAGACACGACTCGGTAACTTCAGCTTCGAATCGAAATGGAGAACAACGATTGATGTGGACGAATCGGAGGCCAGGCCACGTGAACTGCGCTGCGTGCCACCTGCGTCCCGTGTATCACGTTCCGGAGAGTCGCGGAGGCTGCACGAGGAGTTGTTTCTCAAGGATTTGAAATTGACCCGTACAACTCATGATGGACAAGTCTACACGATTTTATCAAAGCATCGTCCCGTGGGAGATGGGCATCCAATGCTCACAGGGTCTCGTCTTTCGAGCTGTTATCTGTCTCTTCGTTGATAATGTTCCTGAGAACCGAAGTTGCTGATGCAAAAAAAAGTATTTCGTGTAGGGTTTTTTCAGATCCTCACAGTTCTAAAAGATCAAACTGATATGAAGGCGTGGTTTGATATTAAAGCGTGGAAACAATATCTTATGACCAGTGAATTGTGTTGCACGCCAAGTCCATCTTACATCGAAGAAACAAGGCGCCACACAGATGGGTATTCATCTGATGCATTCTTGAGAAATGGATCTCGATGTTTCGATGACCGTCCGCTGAACAAAAGGAGCAAAATCTCGCATATCAATCATAAAACATTCGTATTTTCGTGTGTTATCATATTTTCTGCAAGGGTCACCATTAATTATAAAAGGGTTACAATTCATCATGATTCCTCATCCGCCATATTTAGAAAGGACAGCTGGGATTTTGAAGGGATAATTTTTTTTTATTTTTTTTTATCTATCATATCTTTAGCTCTTCTCTTTTTCTTATCTTTTGGTCTACTTTTTGCAGAGCGCAAGAGTCGAATTCTGTATTTATGATACTAGCGTCCTTATCCCTTAGACTTTCACATGTACGCTTAATGTATGATATCACTTGTATGACTACACTGTACCAAACTAAACCTGAACATGTTGTGTTGTCGGCACCTTCCACCGACAGACCCTTTACCCCCAAAGCTGTTACAGTCATTCTTGATCGGACCATACAGGATGATTATAATAATTTGTGATTCTTGAGGGAGTATCTCCTTCAAAAATCTCCTTCAAAAAGAGTTACCAACGTAACAAACCGAACTTCAGACTCTCCCAATTTCATGGTGTAGAAAGTCCAAATGATTTATCCAAGCATCGTCACGAGAGATGGCATCCAATGCTCATGGGTGTGTTCCATGAAGCACGGACACTCTCTTGAAGCCATTGTGTTAGTGGCGGATATGCGTCAGACACCAATCTTCGTCCAACACTCTTTTTTTATTATTTATTTATTTATAGATTTGAATCATATTAATTTGATTGAAATAATCATAAAAATGGTAATATATCATGTGTATATGAAAATATACATTTAATATACAAAGTGTCTCAATATGTCGAAATTCTCTATTTTTTGAAAAATGATGTGTCGGTCTGTCATATCGTGTCGCATGTCAGTGTCAAAGCTACTTAAGGGGTGTTTGATTGAAGCCATTATTTTTATTGGTGTGCCCATAAATATATGCATGTGGTTCACCCTAGAGAAAAGTCTCTTCATTTAGAACCTAAGTTGCTAATACAAGAGAGTATTTCGTGAAAAGTTATTTCATCAAGTAAAATTTGGTGGGACCATACCAACTTTATTTAAAGTTTAGGGTCAATTTGTTCAAAGGAAAACTATTTCTAGGAAATTATTATTCGACTTTCCGGTGTTTGGATGACAAAAAAATTATTCGATGTACGAATAACGTTTTCTATTGACCAGAGCTTAGGTTGGAGGAAAGCATGGTCACCTTCTAGCAAGGGGGAAATCACTTTCTTTAAACTACCAATCAAATGAAAATTAACCATTTTCCTTAAAAATGATTTCCATGGAAACAATATTTTTCTTTATCATGAAGTTTTCAGTGAATCAAATGCACCCTTAAGTTGATAAATAAAGGCATAACTTAATATTCTAACATTCTAACATTTTTCTTTACGTGTAATCTGGACTTTGCCAAAAGACTTTGGTGTGGGAATATATTTGGGGAGCCATATTTGAGACCTAAAAATATTTGAACCCTGCACATTCTACCCTAATATTTTCTAACATTTCGTTGAACCTCCACAAACTATTCTAAAAATTAAACTATTAGATGAAGTAATGATTTAGTATGTAAATAATTTAGTACATCATACTTGTAATATCTTGGCTTTTGATATCTCAAACCAATAATGTATTGACATTCATCGTAGTTTTTGAGCATGTAATCATAATTGATAATGCGTGTGATAACACCGTAAATGAAGAGACATTTTTCTAGAAAAGATTTAATTATTGGTAAATATAATTATGAAGATTTGGATCCTTCGAAATTAAGTAATTGTGTTGGTCTGGTGGACCTACCTCCTCAATTAGTCCCTACCAATTCTCACATGAATTGCAGAAAAAGGTCCAGTAAATCCAATGCACTGCGGACTGTTAATCCTCCGGTGTCCAAAGAAGTCAATTTCTGCCCATGATCTAAGCCTCTATCGATATCCAATAGAGGGGTAGATTTTTCCGCTCTATTTAAAGATGTGTTGAGAACAGCTATTCTCTATCCACAGCAGCTATAAATTTTGAGGCCTTAGGACACCCCACTGGTCAGTGAACAAGTAGCCTTTTGAATTGCTCATATGTGAAGGGACGTATTGAGAACCGAAACAGAACGATCACGAAGAAAACAGAGAAAATAGAAGATGCACGAATTTATCCAGGTTCACCCTCGAATAGGGCTACGTCCTGCAAAGATATTTCACTATAATTTCGGTTTACAGCCTCTCAACTCGTTACAATAATCAGAAAAACGAGCAAAAAATATATATATATGCCCCAAACGGGCCCAAAACCTAAACCTATATGAAATCTCTTAATTTTGCACCATACGGGCCAGCCCAAACCCGTTGAGGTTTCGGGGGTGCTGCCCCCGAGCCCCTGCCCGCTCACCGGCGAGCGGGGCAGCCGTCCGCTGACCGGGCAGCGGAACCCCCGTCGGGGGGCGCTGCCCCCGAACCCCCGCATTCCGCACGCATGGGTCACATGTCGTTGGACAACACTTCAGTTTCCCTAAGCTCACATGGGCGTACCCGGTGTGAGAAACAAGGGTCCCCGAAGTATTCGCCAACTCCAACATTCTCCCACTTGGTGGATACTTTGCGCAAACGAGGGCCTTTCCAATATCATTCTTTTTCAATCCAATCGAAGTAGAGCACCATTCAAACTTCGCACCTGTGACGGCTTTAGTAAGGAAGTCAGAACTATTTTCCACTGTGTCTACCTTTACAAGTCGAACCTCTTTCTTCTCTACCTTTTCTCGGATGAAATGACATTGTATATTAATGTGCTTTGTACGTGAGTGAAATGCAGGATTCTTAGCTAAATAAATAGCCCCTTGATTATCACATCTCACCTCTATGGCACCTTGCTCAAAACCAAGCTCCAAGCACAATCGCCGTAACCATACGGCCTCTTTTCCAGCATGAGTAAGAGCCATATACTCAGCCTCCGTAGAAGAAAGCGCTACCACGCTTTGCCTCCTGCTCATCCAACTTAATGCAGCACCAAACAATGTGAAAACATATCCGCTAGTGGACCGTCTACTATTAATATCTCCACCCCAATCAGCATCTACATGGCCTATGATATCAAGCATGTTTCCATTCCCTGTACCCTCAAAACATAAAGAAAAATTTAAAGTTCCACGAAGATACCTGAAAACTCTTTTGATCGCATTCCAGTGTTCTCTACCTGGGTTAGACATGTATCGACTCAAGACTCCCACTGCTTGGGCTATATCCGGACGTGTGCATACCATAGCATACATCAAGCTACCCACTGCACTTGCGTATGGAACTCAGGCCATCTCTTCAACTTCTTCATCCGTTTTTGGAAATTGTTCCGCAGATAACTTGGTCCCTAAAGGTATAGGGGTACCAACAGGCTTTCAGTCTATCATATTGAATTTCTTCAATATTTCTTTTATGTATTTCTCCTGCCCTAGCCACAGCTTCCGTTTCTCACGGTCCCTCCTAATCTGCATGCCCAAAATAAAATTTGCAGGCCCCAAGTCTTTCATTTCAAACTTTTTGGCCAACAAACTCTTCACGGAATTCACCATCTTCACATTATTCCCGATCAACAACATGTCGTCGACATATAGCGTGAGAATGACAAACTGATCGTCCATTCTCTTCACATAAACGCAATGGTCAGAATTTGAACGCACAAAATTAAGCTGGAGCATGTACGTGTCAAATTTCTGGTACCACATCCTTGGTGACTGCTTCAGCCCATATAAAGACTTTTTCAATTTGCACACCAAATTCTCTTTTCCTCTTACTTCAAAGCCTTCTGGTTGCCTCATATATATCTCCTCCTCCAAGTCCCCATGAAGGAATGCAGTCTTTACATCCATCTGTTCTAACTCAAGATCATATGCAGCTGCTATAGACAGAACAAACCGTATCGAGGTCAACTTCGCCACGGGAGAGAAAATCTCGTCATAATCAACTCCCTCAATCTGAGAGTACCCCTTGGCTACAAGCCTAGCCTTGTACTTCTCTACAGTTCCATCCGGTTTCAGCTTTCGCTTGAATACCCATTTACACCCAATTGCCTTTCTATCCTTAGGCAATTTACACAAGCTTCATGTCTCGTTTTGATCAAGCGACTGCATCTCATCTATCATTGCGAGCTCCCACTGATTCGCGTCATCCGTGGATCTCGCCTCTTTTACAGAACTAGGATCATCTCCGGTAATGCTTAAGGCATGATACGTACTCAATGCACTAAGTGAGTATCGAAGTGGTACCTTTCTTTCCCGCGTCGATCTCCTGAGAGCTGGCATGCTATCTGTATCCGGGTCTTCATCCGAATCTGCATCCTCGACTTCATTAACCGAGTCCCCTTGCTCCGATTCAGAATCAGACTCTACTAACGTGCCTTGTGGAATCATCTCCACAGTTTCAGTTTTAGGACTTTCTTCAAGCACTACCACTTTCTTGGGCTCATCACCTTTCTGTGTGCAAACCTGGGGTTGTGATTCACGAAAGACAACATCCCTGCTGTATACAATGGTCTTTGATTCTGGATTCCACAGCTTATAGCCCTTGACCCCTTCCTTGTATCCGACAAATATGTTCTTCTCAGACTTGTTGTCAAGTTTACCTCGCTTCTCCTTGGGTACATGAACATATGCATCACACCCGAATACCCGAACATGCGATAGATTCGGCTTCTTCCCAAACACTGCCTCATATGGTGTACGATCCTTCACTGATGAGGTTGGTGACCGGTTCTTCAAATAACTGGCTGTGGCTACAGCTTCAGCCCAAAATTCTGTCCCCAAACCTGCCCAACTCAGCATGCATCTTGCCTTTTCTATGAGTGACCGATTTAATCTTTCGGCTACCCCATTCTGTTGAGGCGTATACGAAGTCGTCTTCTGTCTTGCAATACCATTATCCACACAGAATTGCTCGAACTTATCCAAACAAAATTCACCTCCGTTATCTGTACGAAGGACCTTGATTTTCCTGCCCAATTGGTTTTCAACCAAAACCTTAAATTCTCGAAATTTCTCAAATACATCTGATTTACTTTTAATAAAATAAATCCAACTATATCTCGAAAAATCATCTATGAACAATACATAGTACCTGGATCCTCCAATAGATAGAGTCGGAGTAGGTCCAAAAACATCGCTGTGAATCAGTTCGAGAACCTCAGTTGCTCTTGTACCAGTGTGTTGGAAGCTAACTCGGTTCTGTTTTCCATAGAGACAATGTTCACAGAACCCGAAACCCATAGAGCAATTTGGAACTCCTTCTACCATCTGACTTGAAGCTAAAGTAGACAGCCCCTTTTCACCGATATGCCCTAATCTCTGATGCCACAACATGGACGTATCATGTCCATCTTCTTTGGCCTCTTCAGAAACGAACCCGCTACCAACAGTTACTGTTTCCCCAAGCAGCTTGTATAATGTCCCATAATGGATTCCTCGTGCAATCACAATAGAACCTCGAGTCATCTTGCACGAATCCTTATCACAGCTAAAAATAACCCCTGAATCAGCCATCGTACCGACTGATAATAAATTTCTACTCATCAAGGGTATGTGCATCACGTCTGGAATAGTCTTCACCGTGCCATTACTCATCCTCAGCTTTACCCTGCCACGCCCGACAATTTGAACTGCAGTATCATCTCCGAGCATGACATCCCCACCATTATATTGCTCATATTCACAAAACCAGTGCCTATGAGGCGTCATGTGGTATGAAGCACTGGTATCGATTAACCATATATCCTTGTCTGACTGCGCCATACACGCAGCAGCCAAATACATATCTCCTGCATCGACCTCCTTTTTACCCGAGGATGATTCAGCTTCTTTCTTAAAAACTGGCTTGTTTTTACAATCCCGCTTCACATGGCCCCACTCTTGACATCTCCAGCACTGTACCCTCCTCTCTCTACTCTTCGATCGCCCACGAGATTTGGATCTGGACCCTCTCTGATTTAGAGACTTCTCTGTCGGCCTTCCCCTAGCCGCCAATGCCTCTTTACCGGAATTTCCCGATCCCTTTCTTCGTGTCTCCTCCAATAACAAGGCAGAACACACACTTTCATACGATAATTCCTTGTCCCCACCACCAATCACCACAATCAGATTATCCCATGAATCCGGCAGTGAACAGAGTAGTGTTATTGCCTTATCATCATCCTGGAACTTAACACCGATTGATACGAGTTGACTAATCAATGTGTTAAAGTTATACAGATGTGCAGAAAACAAGTCGCCTTCATGCATCCGAAGATTATACAACTTTTTCCTCAAGAACAGCTTATTAACCAACGACTTACTTTGATACAGCGACTCTAATTTCTGCCACAAATCTCTGGCTGTAGGTTCGCTCATCACATTCGTTAGAATTGAGTCTGCGAGACAAAGCCGAATCAACCCCTTTGCTTTCCGATCAATCCGATTCCAGTCTTCAATCTCCTTCGGATCTGCCGGTTTGGAAGTTGAATCCCCATCCTTCACCGCTTCCTTGCCTATCACGACACCAGGTAGCGCAGCAATAGGCCTTTCCGTTTCGATTGCTGACCAAAGATCTCGATCACAGAGTAGATCCTCCATCTTCATCTTCCACAGATCAAACCGCGTTCCATCGAATTTTTCTATCTCAATTCGTGATCCTCCTGACATCTCGAATAAACCCTAATTCCTTGAACAACTCTGGCTCTGATACCAATTGAAGGGACGTATCGAGAACCGAAACAGAACGATCACGAAGAAAACAGAGAAAATAGAAGATGCACGAATTTACCCAGGTTCACCCTCGAATAGGGCTACGTCCTGCAAAGAGATTTCACTATAATTTCGGTTTACAGCCTCTCAACTCGTTACAATAATCAGAAAAACGAGCAAAAAATATATATATGCCCCAAACGGGCCCAAAACCTAAACCTATATGAAATCTCTTAATTTCGCACCATACGGGCCAACCCAAACCCGTTGAGGTTTCGGGGGCGCTGCCCCCGAGCCCCCGCCCGCTCACCGGCGAGCGGGGCAGCCGTCCGCTGACCGGGCAGCGGAACCCCCGTCGGGGGGCGCTGCCCCCGAACCCCCGCATTCCGCACGCATGGGTCACATGTCGTTGGACAACACTTCAGTTTCCCTAAGCTCACGTGGGCGTACCCGGTGTGAGAAACAAGGGTCCCCGAAGTATTCGCCAACTTCAACAATATGATGGGCAGTTTTGTCTGCTCCACTGATTCGGCCAAACCTTTCTTAGGCGAGAGATCAAGAAATGGCGAGAACGATCGTAATGGTGGTGACACCGGGACTCTCTTCTCAGCTGACGATTCTTCAGGTAACCCCTTGTTCTCGATTTTGAGTTTCGGACCACCGTAAGAAGAAATCGAAATTTTCATCTAGCATTTGCCTACTCGAGACGGAGATGTTTTGTGCACTGAGCCTTGTAACAATCCATTTGTAGATCGCATCTGTCTCCTTTATCTTCGGTACTTGCTGTGTCCATGGGAAGCTAGGAAGTTTAGCTCCGACAGTTTCTTTTCGTAATTCTCCTTCAATGAAAAACCTACTATGCATAGACAAATAAGCATGTGAATCCTCTCTCTCAAGAAAAACAGCAACTTCTAACCAGATATTTTGATCTTCTTGAGAACCTTTTGAGTCAAGTAACAATTGTGTGTCGTGCGGGCGGGCACGTGTTTGAGAGTGTAATTTCACGATTTTCATCTGATTTTGGCCATCATTTTTTGCAGAAAGAGGATATTTGGATGTGCAAGTAGAATGCTTCTTGGAATACTCATTTGAGCAAGGTTACAAAATCTACTTATGTTTCTAAAGGACTCTATAAGTAGATAGCTACTGAGCCTTGACTTTGGACCTTCATGGTCGCGAGATTGTCAGTAGCTCAGTTACTAGTACTGTCTTATGAAATTGTCTTACACATAAATGAGAACTTTACTTGTTTGATGGTAAACTCCCATGATGTACTCTTGGATGAAAGCATGTGAGAGTAGATTAGAACGCAGTCTTTATTTCGAATTTTTGTTAAGGAGTGATTTAGATCACATTATTGAATTTCAAGAGGAGTTAATCTTGTCTCCTTTGGTTCGGTGTACAACAAAAGGGATAAAATTTCTCTCCTCAACGATGGCTAAATGTCGTCGAATAACGGGTTACAAACTCCGAAGTATCAAGCTCAGATTAGGTAGCATTTTTCAAAGAAGATGTCAATTATTTGATGAGAAATACAAAAGAATATGAAATTTCGAGAGACTGCAAGTTGAAACAGCTAGCTATTTGTTCACAGCGATTAGTTTCAATAGCTTGGTTGTCCAGAACTCATTTGTTGTGGCCGTGCGTCTTTTTAGAAGCAATAATTTGGTGTTATGTTTTGTATATCTATCGTTATACAATGCCATTAGTATCAATTGAGATGGAAATATGTGCATACCTTATTCTTCCACCTGAGTGTAACTACGATTCTGACCAGCACAAAAAGTTATAAAATGTCTTTTGCAGACTTAGCTAAAAGTATGATATTTAAACCAAGCAGTTCAATTTTGCCCCTATGGCTACCCTATCTATTTGAGAAAGCGGAGATGGAGAGTTCAATTTCCCACCTTCTCAGAGGGTTAGGGGTGGAGACTTGTAGTTTCAAATGTGGATTTTGACTCCCATGCTTTGTAAGAGATAAGGAAAAAATCTGAGAGTAAGTTAAGAGTTAGAATATAATAAATAAAAAATACCAACAGTTCAATAGTTTTGCCCGATTGAACAATTATGCTATACTACGCTTAAATACTTGACACCCACAATTCTAAATAGTTAGAAATGTCTTCTCTTCATTACAAGAAAATCATTCTTATTACATTCTCCACAAAGTGTGCTGTCACTTAAACAACTTACAACTAATTGAAGAAATTTGACATTATTTTCTATCAACGACAAATCAAATACGTAACTCCTACCCCCTCTAATTGATTTATCTGCTTCCTGTGCTACATTTATCAAAAACTGTTTTCGTGTCATAAATAATCTCAAACCGGTATATCTGTGCATATTACCCCTAACAAATTTTGGTGTAAGAAAAATTTCAAATGGCTATACTCGTGCAACATTTACTCCAAATTAATTTTGGTGTCACAAATAATCCAACACCGGTATAATCTTGACAAATCTACCATAATCTTAGGGCAAAATTGGGGCAATATTAGGTATTTTAGCAAGTTTTCTAAACGTGAGGGAGCTCTAGGGGAAAAATTAATAGATATAAGATGATTTCCCAATCTCAATTCATTTCTTCATATCGGGCTTCCCAAAAACGATATTGTTTATATTATCCATTGATGTTAAATTTCCACATTAGATCCACATCATATGTCGATCATTCAAGTGGTTTGTCGTGTGTGTTTCCCCGCTAGTAGTTTAACAGGGATATTGGACGGAAGTTAATAAATGGTAGATTTGTCACGTATCTACTAGTCTTGGATATTTTATGACATGAAAATTAGTTTAAGATGAAAGTGGCATGGATAGACTAACTTTGGATTTTTGTGACATGAAAATTAATTTGAGATAAATGTAGCATGGGTGTACTAGTTTAGGATTTTTTTATAGTATTAATCATAACATTTAGGGGCTTTCTAAATGCTATTGAGTGTATGGTTTAGTAAGTAAATATAGTCAATGTGCTATGCTATTGAGCGTGATTTGTTTTTCACTTTGTTTTACGTTTTGTTTTGATTTAATATAAAATCGTAACTCATTTTCTACGGTCTCGTTTATTAGACACTATGCATTAAAAGTCTAGACCACCTTTGTTCCAAGTATTCAATAAGTACATCTAAAACATCGGGCCTTGATTGATAAATTTATGTTAGGGAAAATTTTATACGCCCTCATTTTCTTAAATAAAGACATGAAGTTGACTTTGTTTCAAATAAGAGTTTGAAATGGCCAAATTATCCCAAATAAGAACTTTTGGTTGGTTGACCAATATGTGACTATTCCGATTGTCGGAGAAGGGGTATTTTAGTAAAAAAACAATTTAAGTATATATTTTTAAATTTTTTTATTTTTTTGATTGCCTTTTCTTTTTCTTTTCTTTTTTTCTTTTTTCCTCCTTGACCATCGCCGTGCCTCGTCAATGGCCGGTAGAGGTTGTCGGCCTCGAGCGAGGGTTGCCCTCGCCTAGATGGGCAAGCGTCGTCCTCGCTGGGGCTGATGAGGATCAAGCAAGAGTCACCCTCGCTCACCTAGGCGAGCGTGGCTCTCGCCCGCACAGTCGAGGGCGTTCCTCATGTAATCATCTACAATTTTTGGTTTGAAAATCTAATAGACATTATCCACGCATGAGGAATGGCACCAATAACAAGTGTTACAACATGAAATCGTTGGTTATCGTTCAAATTCATGGCCGTGATATGCGTGAGGATTGTTAACAAAGTCATAAATATATTGCACTTTTGCCAATTCAGTTTTAAACCTTTTAATTTTGTCAATTGAGTTTTAAACCTTTTTCAAGTTTCGCTAATTGAGTCCATCTGGTCAATTTTTGCCAAAATTACTGATGTGGATGCCAACCGTCTTATGTAACACGACCGTCGTTGACGTGAATTATTTTTAATAAATATTTTAATATTTTTTTGATAGATTGATTTTGTTAACTCTATCCAGCAAGGGATGTCGCCTGACCCTCACTGACTCTAGGCAAGGGAGTCACAATCCACGCCAGCCACTAGGCAAGGGCCACTAAGCCCTCACATCGCCCAGATTGACCCTTGCTAGATTTGGATGAGGGCTCGAGTGCCCTTGCTTTGATTGGCAAGGATAGCGCGGCCCTTGCTAGCCAGAGTTAACAAAAAAAACAAAGAAAAAAAAGAGGAAAAAAATAAAATTAAAAAAAAATATTAAAATAATATTTAAAATAATTCACGTCAGTGCCAATCGCACCATAAAGGATGACTGGCATTCACGTTAATGGTTTTCGGCCAAAATTGATTATATGTACTCAATTAGTAAAATATGAAAATATTTAAAATTAAATTAATAAAATTAAAATATTTAGAATTAAATTAATATAAGTGCAATAAATTTAAAAATTTTGAGATAATTTTTCGGACAGCAAGCTGTGATCAGTTGGACGGGCTCAGAAGTGCATCAATCAGAACTATTATTGCTGCTGCAACTCGACCACTTACATTTGGGTACACAGTCTACATAGCTTTCCAATGTCAATGATGCGTGTCCCACATAGTACAACGACAATGACAATTGACGAAAGAGAGAGTTCATGGCACGTTACTCTCCACTGACAAGTGCTTAAAAAGTCAATGACACCGTAAACACTTCATCCATCAGAGACTCCGACACCTGTTATTACTGAAAATATAGACCCGGAGCCCAAAATAGCAAGAGTCTTGCTAGGCTCGACATGATTAGCTAGGATCAGAAAAGATGGGAGCCTAGAGATGGCAAGGGAATCGGATCAAATCGGACCGATTTTGATTTGGTTGATTTTAATATCAAATCATATGCGGAGATGAGTCATTCCTGTTTATATATATTTGAGCAGAGGTTGGATCGGATCCGGGTAATGTCAGACTCCACTATTTCCACGATGCAAGCCACGTTCGGTTCAGGTCCATCTTGGTTTCAGTCACTTCATGTTGGTTGTTGGACATATTCACATTTCAACCGATGGATCAATTCATTCAACGGGTCAAGTTGGATTTAGGTTCATTTAAGATATAGTTTTCTATGGATTTTGAGTTGGGTAGATTCGGATGGCTAAATAACTCAAATTCTTCGACTTTGGTAAATTTCAATATGGATTGAGCGAGCTACATATTGTCGACTTTTCTAGACATTTGGGTTAGATTGGATCAGTGGTTTTCAGGATGATTTTATGCTCACAGTTGGGTTTTGCCACCGCCGGTGCTTTCTACTGAATGAATTTGCATATATAAAATATTTTCTATGCACTTGATATCTACGAATAGAGCCACACTTTTTCCAATCCCTTTTGCCTGACTATCACTCCTCACCCTCATCAGACAAGGTTGCTATAGCCCCACAAGCTTTCACGAGGCTCGTCTCCCAACCGCAACCTACCACAGAATGTCCTACTTTTACCCGTTATGTTGGAATTTCCAAGTAATAAGCACGGTGGGAAGGTAGTAAGGGCTTGGGCAAAATTGAATGAGACATTGAATTTTCAAGCCGCTGTGTCTTTCTTTTTAGCAATTCGTGAACAATACAAGTGAACAATTTTATCAAATCTTTTTTTAAATTGTTCATTTTCGATGAAACAAACGTACGTTATTTATATTGATGGCAGATTCACTTAGAAATAATAAATATTCATGCGAACTTGTTTTACAAGTTTTGAAACTTTTTTTTCTAAAAATCAAGAGATTAGTTGCAAACCCATTGCACAAGTGTTTTATTAGTATATTAAAGGGTTAACATCACGAAAAATTATAAACAAGTATGCATGTGATAAATTTACTAAAAATTAATTTTTTGACCATAAAAAATTTCAAATTGGTACACCTGTGACTTATTTATTCCAAAATAATTTTTTGACAATCAAAAACTCCAAACCGGTACATTTGTGACTAGTAAGTTATTTAGGAAATATTTTCACTGGTTCGAGTGGCCTTAAAAGTCATTTTTAGATGTTTAAAAGAATATACTTTTCAAGAAGTTATTTTTAAAAAAAATTTCCATTCTCGGCCGTTTGATTTTGCTGTACCGCGCAACAAATTGAACAAGAAAACATTATGTCAACAGAAAGTTGACAGATATTCTTTTGACCAACGGGGAGCAATGGACCGCCGTGCAATTTTGCATGCTATCTTCTTCTTTATAATCCCTTATTCCTCTGCTTTAGTCTAGTGGGTCTTTTCTTTCCCCCTTTAATTTCTTTCTCTGTTTCTTCTCTCTTTTTTCCTTCGAAGAGTCTCTTCTTTATTTGAGTTTATATTCGGAAACGTGCTTCATATGGGTCGGTCTGGTCATCCGAAAATAGAAAAAAAAAAAAAACACAGTGATGCTCTCGTGAAAAAGGATGGCCGACTCCTGGTCCATTCATTCACATTCTTGTAGAGATCCTATCGGATTTGAGGGTCTAGATTCAGTTTATGATATGTACTAGGTTAATAGAACACTTGCTCTGTCGTTGAAAGAATATTTATCCAAATCCAACGACGAATTCCATGGACTGGCGACTTGGTATTGTATAATCTATTGATCTGCGTGGGCCTGTCTTGGGTGCTCCATGAAGTTTCATGAGTTGGTGTTGCATAATCTATTGACCATGCGGATTAAAGTTATTCGGGTCATTGATAATGTGGGTTCTATTTACACTTACTCATCAATAATATAGACGAGCTCAGTCCACATACTTTAATAGCCACACAAATTTTTTTTTTAATTTGTCCTCATTATATAATTTAGGGAATATAACAATTACCATCTTCCCCTTCGATTCCATGCCACTTTTTTTTTTTTGATAATCGAGGTGTCCGCGCGACCGACAAGCGATGACTTAGCTATAAACCGGCGGTGATGCATGACTAGTCCTCGAGGGGGGCTAGCGCAGCATCCCACCGCCACGACCCTCAACTTAAATCATCGATGGACGAGTTTGAACCCAGGACCTCTCGTGAAAGGAACTGAGCCTAAACCAACGCGGCCACCGATGGGTGGGTGATTCCATGCCACTTTGCATCTTATATTTTTCAAAAACACATCTTTGCATACTCATTTTTACATTTGGTCACTAGATTCCATCTCACACTAATACTTTCTTTACCCAACCGCCCATCTTATTCCAAAGTTGCCCCTACCTCTTCTTTAATGCCCCCATCACTTAGGGTGCATTTGGTTCCACTTTTTCAATGGACTTTGGGCCTCCCAAGTTCCTCATACTAAAATTGAGGTGTTTGGTAATACAATCCCACTTAGGGTGCATTTGATTCATCTTTTTTCAATAAACTTTGGGCCTCTCAAGGTCCTCGTGCCAAAATTAAGGTGTTTGGTAACACACTCCAAAAGGCATTTAAGTCAAAGTTAGCATTTTCAAAATCTCTTAGCTCAAATGCAACTTACACTTAGCATTTGTATTTTAGCATTTTCGGAATGCTATTAAGGGTTTAATTACCTTATTTTCTTCTAATCTTGTTCTCACTAATATTTTCATACTCCATTTACATCCTTGCTGATAACAGATTGTGGATGGTCATAGAGGAGTTGGAGGGACGCTAGCATGGGGTCGCCTAGGGTCGACGCTCGACATCGCCTTGATTAGGGTCGCATGACCATGGCGGCTCTCACCTAGGGTTGCACCAACTGTCGAAGAGCAAATTTAGGTTACCTAAGGCCATGCGACCTTGGCGGCACTTGCCTAAGGTCGCCCGACGCTTGAAGGACCATATTTAGGTTGTGCAACCTTGGCGACACTCCCGTAATTTTGTGCCAAAGCTTGAAGGGCCAGATTTGGGTTGTATGACCAAGGCATTGTCTCACTTAGGATTGCATGACCTCGGTGGCCCGTCAACTGGGGTTGCCAGACTTTGGTGTTGCCTGGCCTAGTTCTTGAGACCTCGTGACCCTTGCCTGGGTTCACACGACCTTGACGACAAGCTGTTGGCTGAGCTTTCAGCCTTTCCATGAGCTGCTAAGGGTCACCAAAGCTCATCTTTGGACAAAAAAACTAATATCTTTTACAAGTGATAAGCAAATAGTGTTGAGGACACAACTTGTTGAGGTCAGTGAAGTCTGCTGTGGCTAGTGATATAGCACAAAGGGGATGTGAATAGGTTATTTAATAAACTTGACATTTTTTCGCAAAAATAAGTAGAAGCAAGTTTGTGTGTGCGGAAACAGACTAGAAATAAGCATAAACTACACGTGTGTTACTTCTATCAAATAAATAAAATAGCAAGTAGATTGAGATAGAAATAGATGTTTGTAGGTTTATAGTGGTTCGGCTTGGGATAAGCCTACATCCACTCTTCCAGACTAACAGCCACAAATGAGACTGGAATTCACTAATGGCTATTGAGATGTTACAAATGTAGCTTGCACTGCTTCTACTCAAAGCTATTTCTACCTAAAGCTTGGTAGATCACACTACTAGGAATACACATACTACTACGGTACTTGCACACTTCTCAAAAGATTCATAATCACCGTATGACTCTTAGTAAGCAAAATCAATCGATCACAAAGTGTATAAAATATTCTTGTAATTTTTATAGTTCGTCTCCATCTGTCATGTTTTTCACATTGGCCTGCATTGGTCCTTTTTATGGACAACGATCCTCAAGTTGACCGTTTGACTGATCAATTTAGCCATTGTATTCCAATAAAATTATCAGAGATTTGATTGCCATACGATTAGATCTTCCGGCAATCTTGCCATTTCTATTAATATAAGCTCTGAGTTAGAAAATAATCATTGTCCAACGGTATAATCACTACAAAAAAACTGGATTTTTGCCACGAAAATTTGCGACAAAAAAATTTTCGTCGCAAATTTGCGACAAATTTTCCAACGAAAAGTAAAATTCGTTGGTAATTACTGACGAAAAATTTTTCGCCGCAAAATTTGTTGGAAATTTCTAACGAAAAAGTTTTCGTCGTAAAATTCGTTGGAAATTAGCGACAAAAAAATTTTTGTTGGAAATTTCCAACGAATTTTGCGACGAAAAATTTTTCGTTGGAAATTTCCAACGAATTTTGCGACGAATTAAAAAAAACCCGGTATTGTTCGGCATTTTGTAAATTCGTGGGAAAATTAGTTGGAAATTTCCAACGAATTTTCCAACGAAAATTGTACACACTGAAATAATTGCCCGAAAAATTAAAATTCGTGGGAGAATTCGTTGGAAAGTTCCAACAAAAAAATTTTCGTTGGAAATTTCCAATGAATTTTGTGACGAAAAATTTTTCGTTGGAAATTTCCAACGAATTTTGCGACGAATTCAAAAAAACCCGGTATTGTTCTACATTTTTTAAATTCGTGGAAAAATTCGTTGAAAATTTTCAACGAATTTTCTAACGAAAATTGTACACACTGAAATAATTGCCCGGAAAATTAAAATTCATAGGAAAATTTGTTGGAACCAACGAAAAATTTTTCGTTGGAAATTTCCAACGAATTCAAAAAAACCCGATATTGTTCGGCATTTTTTAAATTCGTGGAAAAATTCGTTGGAAATTTCCAACGAAAATTGTACACACTGAAATAATTGCCCGGAAAATTGAAATTCGTGGGAAAATTTGTTGGAAATTTCCAACGAAAAATTTTTCGTTGGAAATTTCTAACGAATTTTCTCACGAATTCAAAAAACCTGGTATTGTTCGACATTTTTTAAATTCATGAGAAAATTTGTTGGAAATTTTCAACGAATTTTGCAACGAAAATTGTACACACTAAAATAATTGCCCGGAAAATTGAAATTTTCTCGTAGAGTGTGGCCCTCGCCCGCATGGTTTTTTTTTCAACGAAACTAATTTTGCCATGATTTTTCGACAAAATTTTCTTTTTTATCACATTTTTGCAACGAATAATTAGGGACGAATTTTGCAACGAATTTAGTTACGAATTTTGCGATGAAAAATGTCGTCGGAAATTACCAACGAAAATTTATTTTTTTGTCGAAAAAATTTGCGACGACGGAAATTTCGTTGGATTTCCAAATTTTTCGTTGAAAAAAGGTTGTTTTTTTATAGTGTTTCCAACGAATTGAGCCACGAATTTTCCAATGAAAAAAATTTCGTTGCAAATTTCCAACGAAAATTGAAATTTTTCGTTGGAAAAATTTGCGACGAAGAATTACCGACGAATTTTTTTTCGTTGGAAAATTCGTTGAAATTCATTTTCAATAAATTTTTTTGAATTTTTTGTTGGAAATTTCGTTGGAAAAATGATGTTTTTTTTGTTGTGAATGAACAATAGATTTAATTCTCTTTAGAGCAAATAAATCCGTAATTCCAGACTTGTGATTGGCTACCAAAATCCTTTGAATGCGTAATAACGATCAAAGAATGTCCAGGTCTTCTTTAGGTCAATTGTTCATTAGCAATCTTCTAAGTTTGATCTAGCCAATAGCTTCTATCAACTTTTCTTGGTTCTGCCCAGTAATCTAGTTAACAATTCATGTGTTTATCAAACTCCATTGATTTTTCCCTAGCACGTATGTGAATTAAACTTCTACATATCCATTCACCTATTGATTTTTCGAGTCCTCACAAGCTTCTTGTTCTCTTTGATTTGTTCATCCTGAAGATCCTCCTAGTCTTTCAAGTTCCTTTCACATAGCGTCAAGGATAGATTCAATGGTGCTGAGTCATTGATAGACATTTGGACGGAAACAACACTCGCATCTATTAAATAATGAATCGCACAAAATAGATTTGTTGTTATTAAAATCCTCATGGGTTTTCTCAACAAATTCCACACACATACGTCATTTACCGTTGGACTTCTTAACCAGCACCAGATAAGCTGATCATCCAGGACACATGACGTCTCACAAAAAACTTGCTTCAACCATTTGTTCGTTTCCTCCTTAATAGCCTAGTGATGTTGTAGCTCGAATGACCGATTTTCTGTCTCACTGGCTGGTACTCTGGTGAGATGCTCAATCGATGATTCATGATTGATGGGTTAATTCCAGGCATATTCGATGGCTCCTAGGCTAACACATCCCTTTTATTTTTGAGCCAATCAGTAATCTATGCGGCCAAGGTCGAAGACAAGTTCATCCCAATTTGTGTTGTCTTCTCGGGATTGGAGTCCTTAAAGCCCATTTGTACTGCCTTTTCTTCAGGTTTGGGGCGATTCTAGATAAACGGACATCTAGCATCCATTTCTACCGTCATTGCATGATCTGGAGCTTTGCCCCTAGTTGCCACCATATGACACTAACGGGCCACGGACTGATTACCACAAACCGTCCCCATGCCATTGTCCGTTTCAAACTTCATTAGAAGGTGCTAGGTTGAGATGAGGCACAAATAGTGTTAAGTAACGATCACCCGATGATGCCCTTGCATGCTGATGGGACATAGTGCTGAGAAAACCTCTCATACAGTTTGAAGCTGACATAACTATCAATAGTTTATATTGATCTTAATAAATGCAAGAAGTGTTTATATTTTAGGCAATATTCACGTTGAAATGATTTTCTCGTGAATAAAAGATCTTCCGAAAAAAGTCTAAATGAACAGATTTTTATATTGACTTGAAAGCATCAAGATCTTATGTCTATAGAATCTACGTCATTATCGGTGTAAAAGTATCTTGGAAAGAACGGTCCAAGAATCGAGAAGCAACATATTATGTAAAAATCAGCAAGGCAACTGGATGAATATCAGCATGGCTACTAAGTGGATATTAGCAGACAATGCTAGAGCATTCGCTTGATATCATCAGAAGAAGCTGAATATTAGCAGAACATCTATTCTACCTGCAATGAGATTCTTACCATGAACTTCAAGATTATCATTTTGAGTTAGTTAATCTTGTTCTTTATAGCTAGTGCTATGATATGGATTCCTACTTTATAAGATATTGATTGATTATCAATTTTAAAGGTTATCTTCACAGAATAATCAATCATGCAAGATATCTTGGTTGATTGACAATCATCTAGAAGGCAAGATTACGTCCATAGATGAAGACCTCCACTTTTGGAAACCAAGATTTGGTTGTTTAGGTAACTAAATTGGCGGGATCTTTGATTATTCAACATTAATGGCTACCTAATCTTCTTAGCTATTGTCCAACGGGTAAATTGGAAATTGATCCTCGAAGATAGTCCAATGGAAGTTTAGATATTTAAGAGTATTAAAGAAGACCAAGGCATCGAAGAGCAGGATAGATCAAGAGTATATAGATAATGTACTTTAAATTGTCTTTTGAGAGCATATTATTGTAATCTCTTGAGATGTGTTGACAATGTTACAAATGTGCGTTTAGGTGTGAGATAGTGAGATCTATCAAGAATATTAGTGGGACCTACTTTGTGAAGAAGTGCTTGAATATTAGCAAGCACATAAAACTGTAACTTATCATCGACTATAGTGGAATCCAGCCAATAAACTATTATCTCTTAACTTGTACTAAATTATTGCTTTATAGAAACATTGCACTCAATAATCTTTATATTACTAGGATTTGATCATATTAATAGTTTGCTTTATTTGTACTTGATTATATTCACCTTGAATTCTTTCAATTCCGCAATATTTGTTAAGATCCCCTGAAATCACTTATTCACCCCCCCTCTAGGTGATATTGTTAACCTACTTCACATAGTCACTAAAAAGTCAATCCATAGGTAGATTTGCCATGGGGTTGACCTAATAGCAACGCGAAGTCGAACTAGGCCCTCTATCTTGTTAGACCGTTGTTCATACTCCCCATCAACAGGAAGACACAGGGACACCGCCCTCGCGATATCATAGAGCTTTTATAGTTTGGTCTCGTATTTTATTGGTAATTTATGCTTTGGCCTATGAATATCTACTGAGTATATATAATTTATTTCTCTTGTAATTAAGAGTTACAATAAAGATGTGGGAGGTGCTAATTATAGTAGAATCATTTGCTAGATGTAATCCTAGTTTAAAGGTGAATCTGGATAAAACCTTGTGTCTCAACTTCTCTTCCTCGCCTTTACTCTCCATTTCGTTGTGTTTGTGTAACTAATCCTAACATACTTTTGACTGTCTCACTAGAGAATCTACACAATGTTCAGTCTTAGTTGTTCCTAACGTCCGCTTATCTTCTTGAAAGTGTCTAAATATAAGACACGTGTTGAGCTACCACTGTTTGCTAAAAGGCGCCTAACTACATACTCAACTATCAAAGCGTAGATGACAAAAGTGTTGTCATCGAGAATTTGCATACTTTTCAAATCATCGTCAACGAAGGTGATTTCGAATGTGGAACGAAGTCTTTTGTTTTACCACCCACCAGCAATTGAATGACCTCCTCTACCCGATAGGATAGTGCCACTAAGATTCGCCATCGGCCCTTCGTTCATGACTTCTACTATACTGCATGGATGTAGGGTAGCTACTTGCATTGTGTTAGGATTGTGAGGCTTGCTATCTAGACCGCTCCTAGGTGCATTTGTTTGATTGTTTACTTGACAATATGACATTCATTCACTCCTGCTATTAGTATGGATCCTTCTCCATAAAGGGTTAGTTTAACATCCTCAATTTCGGTTCTCAAGAAATGACTATGGTTTAAGTTTGGTTGTTTTCCATTCGGAGCTAATTTTACTCTTGTTCTGTAAAACCAGATTTAGATCCTCTATACCCCTTCGTTTTGTTATTTTTGTAGAAACTTTTGTGATCCGAATTTGCAAACACTTTATTCTTGAAAGTTGTTCTAAACATCTTGAAGTTTTACATACTTTCATTTCAAAATTTTTTTGGACTTGATTTGGGTTGGACGATCACCTCACTTTCGGACCATATAAAACTGCCCATAATGGATATTTCTGTGATGTTTACACATTCTAGATTTTCTACAAACTTTTCTAGGCCGATTTTGAAACAATTTCCTTCACAAAAGTTCTTCAGAACTTCTTTCTCTATAACATATATAAATTTGGAAATTTTTGAAGATGATCTTTATTCTTGAAAGAGCTTACTTTTTGAAGCAAGGACTTTGTTCCAACGAACTGTTTTTTTAGTCTATCTTTGAGCTATTAAAAGTTGTATTTATAGAAAGATTCAGATTTTGTGCCCCTCATGGAAAATGTTTCTTAAGATCTTGTTTATGACATATTCAAATTTGAGAATTTTCGGAATCCATTTACTATGTTTTCAAGTCCGATTTTGTGAACAATGCAAAATTGCCCAGTTTTGCCAAATTGCAAAGATTCATCATTTTCCATATGAAAACATTAGAATTTTGAATTGATATCTTCTGAAGACAAATTCTATGTATTCTGAGCTTTCAAATGAGACATGTTAAGCTTTAATTGGAGGTTGCCAAGGGGAAACCATGAGAGAAGCAAGCTTGGAAATGAATGACCAAGAATGAAACTTGTTCAAGAAGCCTAATTAATGACCCTTATTAATTAGTTGGACTTTAGAAGCACCACCGTCATGACATGCATTAATGGCCATAAGACTTTAGGGGCATTCATCATGTTATTTTGTCTATTGTCCATTAATGCAAAGATTTCCAAGATCAAGTTATTAATGGCATTTCATCATGGCTTTTAGCTCTTATTCATTAATACGAAGATTTTCAGAATCTTTATAATCATGACATTTGACTTTGGAGGCATTTCATTATGATATTTTGTCTCTTATTTATTAATACCAAAATTTTTAGAATCTTTATAATCATGACATTTGACTTTGGAGGAATTGCATCATGATATTTTGTCTCTTATTCATTAATGCCAAGATTTTCATAATCGAGTTCTTAATTGCATTTCATCATGACTTTTGGCTTATATTCATTAATGCTAAGATTTTAAGAAGATTTGATAATGATGACTAATCTAGACATTACTAAAGGAAGATTTTGTAATCATGGCAAAATCTAGAAAGATTTGATAATGATGACAAGAAGATATGACTTGAAGAAGAAGCAAGTGGAGCCTATAAATAGAGGTACAACTCCTTCAATTTTCACCATTCCACCATCACCTCTCTCTCACGCTCTCACTCTCTAGGCCGCCCTCTCTCCTCTTGGCCACGCCCTTGCCCTTGCCCATGCCTGTGCCCGTGCCGCCGTCGACCGTCGTAGATGTTTTTTTGTGCTTATAGGTGAGTGGATTCCCTAACACTTGGATAGGGCGATGTGTTACGTGGTTGGAACGCGACATGTAAGTGAATTCCCTAATCTTGTGATGTGGTTTGCTTAGACCGTGTTCGGTTTTTTAATTGGTTATGGTTGGTTCTTTCCATAACTTGCTTATATGTCATGTTTGAGGTAACGTGGTTTGCTTGAACTCTGTTCGGTCTTTGGACTGGTTGATTTCAAAGAAAGATTATGAATCTTTGAAAAGGAATTTTGCTTAAGAAATGATTTTGATGTCTTGAGAAGGAAAACATGCTTCGAAATGATGCTTTTACAAAGTCCTTTGAAAATGGATTAATTTCATTGCTATGTTTACAAAAGGATTTCGATGACTTGATAAGGAAAAACATGTTTTGAAATGATGTCCTTGCAAAATCAAGAGGCTGTTTGCATAAGTGATCATGCAAAATTGTGTTGTGGCATTGTTATAAGCACGAATCATGTTTACATGGGCTAATTGAAAATATAAGAATTGGCTTGAATGCTCGAGTGCTCGTATGACCACTAAATAAAAGAAAAAGATCGTCGTGCTAGCGACGATGCTCAGTAAGCTAGCGCTGGAATGCCCTAGTTGAGCTAGGATGCCTCGATTGAGCCTGGATGCCTCGGGTGAGCTAGCCTCGGGATGCCTCGGTTGAGCCAGGATGCCTAGCATGAAGCTGGATGCCTCGGTTGAACCGAGATGCCCTGGTTGAGCCGGGATGCCCTGATTGAGCCAGGATGACGATAATGAATTCTTTATGTATGCCGATATGTGTGTATTGATAAGCCGAGTTTATGTGATCGGATAAAGGTAAGTTTCCATATAAACATAGCAAGGGTAAGGTCAAAATCTTTGCTATTAATTTGCCATCGACATAAGGTAGGGAAAGTATTTGTATGCGTTAGTACAACGACGAGGCATCATCCTGCACGAGTATTAGTGAATTTACTCATTGAGTCTCCCCGACTCATCCCCCGTTGTTTCCCTTTTTTCAGGTTCGTAAGATGATGGATGATATAGAGGAGCTAGGATTAACCTCGGCCTCCGTTTGTAATATGATTTGTACGAGGAACGGTCGGTGGAAAAAGGGCTTGTAAAATCTGTTTACGTAAAATGGAAATAGTATGTTATGCATGTTTTCCCTGATTTCCAATTATTATATAAGTTTTGCTCATAATGCTATTTGTCTTAATCTCATTGTTGTTCTAATTGTGATTGTCCCAAGATATGCTTCCGCTTGTGTGTAACGAAAGATAATAACGAACAGGATGTCACGTTTATGACCCCGAGGTGGGGCGTTACATTTAGACTAGACTTTTTTTCTCCTTTAGACCATACTTCTCATATGACCCTCTCGAATAAGCTGCTCAATTTGATCGCGTAGGTTGTGGCACTCCTTGGCATTGTGGCCATGATCTCAGTGGAAAAAAATATTGTGATTAGTCTCGATGGCCTAGAGGAGCTTTAAGTCGATCGACCAAAAAACAATTCCATGTTCTTTGATTTCTATCAAGATTGTGTCACTCCCCCGTTCCTTCATATTACACCCAAATGCAGACAACATGGCTTTGGTCAACATTAGCAATATATTTGACTCATATAGACCACCAGCAGATCCTAACATCTCTTCAGCATTGCTATACTTGGCCACTCAAATAGAAAACTCATCAAGAATCCCCAGGCACTTCTTCTTGACATAGGACACAAAGTGCAATGATTGGAATCCTGCAATGGCTACAAGAAGAGTGGTTCTAGGGGGAAGATGGAATACTTCAATGGCAACCTAATTGAACTTGCACAAGTTTTCTTTGAGGGCTTCTTTTGGCTTTTTGCTTTACAACCAACAAAGACTTTCAATTTTTTGAAGCGAGCGACTGTTGAAAAAGTGAGCCAAGAATAGATCGACCATTTGGCAAAACGAGTTGACAGAGCGCAGATGAAGGTTATTGTACCATATTCTTGCTACCTTGGTCAAAGTGGCTGGGAAGGCATATGACGTAATGGTGTTGGGGCCGGCATGAAGCATCATCATGGCTTGAGTTGAGATTTGTGTGATTTATGGTAAAAGAGATAAGTGCGATATATTCACATTGCCAAAATGAAGATTACAAGCCCTCTCTTATAAATAGTATGAGAGGCAATTAGGTTTAATTATAATTAATGTAAACTATAATTAACCTAATCTTAAATACACACACATACACATCTAACATACCCCTTCAAACTCAAGGTGATTGGAAAGAAGTCAATTGGAGTTTGGAGAAAGATCCAGAAAGCAGCCGGGTAGATGTGTCTTAGTGAAGATATCAGCAGTATAGTTGGCTGATGAAGTGGAAGAAACAAGTCTAATAATACCATGAAGAATGTGATATCGGATGAAATGACAGTTTACATCTATGTGTTTTGTGTGTTAATGGAAAACATCATTATGTGCAATCCGAATAGCACTGCTATTGTCGCAATGAAGAACTGTCCCGCTATGATGACGTCCTCCCATATCTTCCAATAGCCATCGCAACCATAATAACTCCAATGCTATATTAACATGAGCTTGATATTCAGCTTTTGTACTAGAGCAAGCAACAATATTGTTCCTTGCTACGCCATGAAATATTGGAGGTGCCCAAAAAGAAATAGTAGCCCGTAGTGGAGCGACGATCTTGAGGATAATCAGCCTAGTCAACATTCAAATAGGTTGTCAACTCCAATGTAGAATGAGGAGATTAGTGAAAGACATGAATAACGTGCCCTTGACATAGCAAAGAATACAAAGAATTGCAGCAAAGCAAGTTGTACAAGGCACTATCATATACTGACTAATAATATGAACAGCATAAACAATGTCACAGTGAGTAATAGTGAGATAGATGAGACTATCAACTAACTGTCGATAGAGGTAGGATTTGAAAGAGGGGTCCCATCACCAGCATCAAATTTGGCATTGGTCTCAAGAGGTGACCTTGGTGTCAGTAAGTCCAGCTAGAGAATGAGATCCATGGCATATTTGGCTTGAGAAAGATAATAACCAAATGAGGCAACCTCCAAACCTAAAAAGTAATTGAGTTATTCTAGATCTTTCATCTCAAACTATTGACTAATATATTGTTGAAAATTTGATATTCCGGTACGATCATCTCGAGTAATGACCATGTCGTCCATATAGAAGAGCAGGAGATTAGACCCACGAAAAGTATGTCAAACAAAAAGAGCATGATTGTAGGGACTAGATGTAAGTCTAGGGATCCTATTGTGAAGCTAAACTTAGAATACCATGCACGAGGAGACTGTTTCAATCATATAATGTGTGACGTAATCAACTCACTTGGTTAGAAGGATGAAGGTAGCCAGGAGGAGGTACCATATAAACTTTCTCATTGAAATCGCCATTTAGGAATGCGAGTTTAACATTCATATGAAATACAGACCAACGCTTAATAGAGGCAACAACAAGAAGACTGTGAATAGAAGGAAGACGTGCTATGGTGGCAAAAGTCTCTTCATGGTCAATGCCATACTCCTGAGCAAATCCTTTCACAACGAGGCAAGCTTTATAGCGGCCCACAGTTCCATTTGCTTTTTCCTTAATCTTGTACACTCATTTACAATCGAAAGTGGACTTACCAAGAGGCAAATCAAATAAATCCCAAGTATGAGATTTGTCTAAAGTTATTACTCATCTTCTATTGCTTGCTACAAAAAAAGGATTAATACTAGCTTCTTTGTATGTGTGAGGTTCATAAAGGGAAGTTATAGTAGAATAATAATGGTAATCCTGAAGTCGAATAGAAGATTGACTTACTCTAGTGGAGCGATAATTAGAGGAGGAAGGAATGACCAGCGGTGGAGAATCCATGGATGGGGTAGACACGTCAAAAGTGGGCAAAGTGGTGTCACTAGAAGACCCCATGTCAAAATGAGAAGAAGATAAATCTAGCAGAGAAGAGTTAGATGTGGATGGAAGTGTGGTATTATCCGAAAAGAAGTCCACAGAAGGATTTATAAAAAAAAAAAAAAAGGAACATGAGCATAGGATTTGAAGGGATGAACAGAAGAGATTATCTTGTGCTCCCAAAAGGTAACATGAAGAGACACACCAAGGTGGGTAGAAATGTGATCCTAACATCTATACCCTTTGTGCTCAAGGCCATACCCAAGTAAGCAACATAAATGGGCATGGGGTTCTAATTTTGTGTGCTCATATGGAAGAAGGTGCACAAAACAAGAGCTACCAAAGCGTGAAGAAGACTATAATTGGGGATGCTACCACACAAATGCTCATAAGGAGAAATTTTGCCTATAATGGGTGATGGAGTACAATTGATAATGTCATCAGTAGTGTGACAAGCTTCCCCCCAAAATTGTTTAGGACAAGAGACAAAGACGAGATGAGTGCATACAACATCTAAGATATTCCTATGCTTACGTTTTGCTCTACCATTTTGCTGGGAAGTGCTTGGGCAAGAGCAATTGATGATAGTATCATTTTGAGAAGGAATTCTAAGAATTTCTGTGTCTCTAAATTCTATATCTTTATAATCCATAGCATTATCAGTATGAAAAACTTTGATATCCTATGAAAATTGGCTTTTGATCATGACAACAAAATCATAGTAAATACAAGAAAGTTCAGAATGATTTTTTATCGGATAAAGCCAGGTATAACGAGAGTGATCATCCACAAAAATGACAAAATAGCGAAAGCCATCCATGGTGAGGGTGGGAGATGGTCCCGAAATATCAGAGTGAATGAGATCAAAAGAAGCATGAGATATAGAGTCACTAGTCTAAATTGGTAATGCATGATGTTTTCCCAACTTACAAGGTAGACAATCAAATGTTTAGTGTCAACAAAGTCTAAATGACCACTTGAAATCAAGGCCTTAACCTAGAAAAAGAAGCATGACCTAACTAAGAATACCAAATTTCAAATGACATTGTGACAGCACAACCATCAAAAGTAGTCGGAATATTTAGGGAAACAAGCTCAAAGAGGCGCCCCACTTTATGGCCTGTCCCAAGTATCTCTCCCGTGTGAGGATCCTACATGTTGACACCAAAATTTTGGCTATCATATTCAATTCTTTATTGCACAAGAAAATTAGGGATTGGTTTGACCCCTAAACAAAAATATCATTAGCATAATTAATATTTGCAATCATGTGTGAATCATATGGCTCGAGTGCAGTGTTATCACGTACAATTGTGCGTGTAATTGAAAAAGATGTGGTCGACCGTGGCGAATTTAAATTCCACACTCAACTCCTTGCAGATAAAAATTGATCTCTAGTGGTTATTTGATTGTCCGTAGTTATCAATTCGATTCTATTAGGATTGGGTAATTTCGAAATCAAGTAGAAGGAGGAGAATTTAGAGGATGAAGGCTTTTAGAGATAAGAAATATCCACATTAAAGCCATCTTACGGAGTTTCAAAGAAAAAATCGGAGCGTGAGATGAGGTAACATTTGAATAGAAAAGATTGTCATTATCTGATAAAAGTTCTCATCCATAAGGGCAACCATCATTTTATAAATAGAGGACGGCGGTTCTCTTTCGGGGAGGATAATTGAAGAATTCAGAGAGCTTTTCTTTTGGAGGACACACAAGTCATATCACAAAGCGCAATACGTGAGAAAGAGAAAGCGAGAAATTTTGGCCAGGGCTTCCCGCGATTGAGATCCCCAGAGCCAGCCTTGGCCGAGCGACTCTCTGTCGCACTTGCTGCCGTGCCAATGCTGCAGTCATTCCCTCCAGCCGCACCTTTCACAGACGACCACATTGATTCCTTGCCGAAGTTGTTGCCGATTTGTGACGGTTCGTGAACCACTGTTGTGTCCCTTAGCCGACTCTCCTTGCTGACCAATGCCTCTGCGACCTCTATCAACTCTGCTGCTTCTTGACGAGTCCGTTGCCAAAATCTCGACGCCAATCAGCCGCATTGACGAAGCACCAAACCTTGCCTCTTCAACTCGAACAAATTCAGTGCCGCGAGTCTTAGGTACTGCATGAAAACCATTCTCATTCAGTCCAGAACTGATTTTTTGCTCCCGGAATCGGTTTTGGACCAAAAACCCGTTTGGTAACGCAAATTTATTTTTCTATTTCTGGGACAAATTTTTGTCCCAAAATCGATTCTGAACCAGAAATTAGAACAAAAAAAAAAGTAGGTTTTCTCGTTCTTGAACAAAACTCAGAACGGGTTCTGAGGAACTCATTCATCACTGGACTGCTGCCCGTCTCTCTCGTTTGGAACAAAGCTCAGCCGCCTGTCTCTCGTCTCCGAAAGACTCTCCGTCTCTCGAGAAGCTAGCCGCTCGTTCGCTCGCTCCAACCAAGAGGAAGCCACGGCCGCTCGCTCGCTCGCTCCTGCTCCACGTAAGCTCCGATCTCCTCTCATCTCTCTCTTTTTTGGATTTTCCAGTCGCCTTCATCGGGGGGGGTCAGGTTCGGCCTTGCCATGGCCGGCGGTCGACCTGGCCGTCGCCCAGATCTGGGCGATGGCGAGGTCGACCGCCAAACCTGGGCGAGGCCGCTCGGCCTCCCCCTCCCCCTCTCTCTCTCTCTCTCTCTCTCGGCGTTTGTCTCCCATTTGGGCGAGCCCCCTTTCGCGTTTCCGGCGGCCGATTCACCTGCGAAGGACGAGGGCTTTGTGGCGGCGCGGGCTTCAGCGTCCGAGGTACGCGGGTCGGGTCGGGTCGGGCCGAGGCGGGCATTTTGAGCCAACAGCTACGCGACGTTCAACATATCGAAGATCCTCGTCGACGAAGGCGAGGAGGAGAAGCGGGATCCGAGCAAGCCGTACAGCCTCGGCCCGAGGATATCCGATTGGGACGAGCAGCGGGCTGAGTGGCTGAGGAACAATCCTGATTTTCCCAATTTCATCCGGCCGAACAAGCCTAGGGTTATGCTGGTCACAGGTTCGTCCCCGAAGCCGTGCGAGAACCCGGTCGGTGATCATTACTTGCTGAAATCGATCAAGAATAAGATAGATTACTGGAGGGTGCACGGTATTGAGATCTTTTACAATATGGCGCTCTTAGATGCTGAGATGGCTGGGTTCTAGGTATTGCCTTTGATTAGGAAGCTGCTGTTGTCGCATCCGGATGCACGGTAGTTCTTGTGGTGGATGGACAGTGATGCTATGTTCACTGATATGGCGTTCGAGGTGCCGTGGGAGAGGTATAAGGACTCTAATTTCGTGTTGCATGGTTGGAACGAGATGGTGTATGATCAGAAGAACTGGATTGGGTTGAATACCGGTAGCTTTTTGCTTAGGAATTGTCAGTGGTCCCTGGACCTTCTCGATGTTTGGCCACCAATGGGTCCTAAGGGGAAGATTAGGGAAGAGGCAGGGAAGATTCTGACTAGGGAGCTTAAGGATAGGCCGGTTTTCGAAGCCGACGATCAGTCTGCAATGGTGTATCTGCTCGCGACCCAGAGAGATGGGTGGGGCGAAAAGGTGTACTTGGAGAGCGGTTACTATTTGCACGGTTATTGGGGGAACTTGGTGGATAGATATGAGGAGATGATCGAGAACTATCATCCTGGCCTGGGCGATCACCGGTGGCCCCTCGTGACTCACTTTGTCGGGTGCAAGCCGTGTGGTAAGTTTGGTGACTACCCGGTCGAGAGGTGCTTGAAGCAGATGGATCGCGTGTTTAACTTTGGTGATAACCAGATTTTGCAAATGTATGGCTTCACACATAAATCGCTTGCTAGCAGGAGAGTTAAGAGGATTAGAAATGAGACCGGCAATCCACTCGAAGTGAAAGATGAGCTCGGATTGCTTCACCCTGCTTTTAAAGCAGTTAAGGCTTCTACATCTTGATGGCTTCCGGACGTGATGCTTAGATTTAATTGATTTCATCATTTGTTATTCGGTTAATGTTCTTTTTTGTCAGCTCGAGTTCTAAGATACTCTATACAAGTCAACTTGTATGTTGTTATAAATCTCCTGTGATAGCCTTCCCGATCTTATTCCTTGTACTCGATCTTGTACTGATTCTTCCATAGTGAATATAGTCTTCATAGTTTATGTTTCCAACTCCCCACCTGCAAAGTGTGAACTTTCATGTATACTGAAATAACCCTGTACAAGAAGAACAAGATGGATTTTGAGCCAATATGTAGGTTTCTACTTGTATGGTCTCAACTTGAAGAAAGAAAGGCCTTGGTTTTGATCATCTGCTTGTTGATTGTAAGAATGGCTTTGGTATCAATCATCAGGTTGTGGATTATAAAGGTTCTCTTTGAATAAACTTTTTGTTTTGTCAATGAGCTGACAACCAAAGTTGGGAAATGCCCTTTGAAGTATTGAGATGTTAGGCAGTAGTAGTTTAGGTTGATGCTCCCTGTAATGGAGAGGAATAACGCACAAGAAAGTGCTCCAAATTGACTAAATCATGTGAGATAGACATCAAGAATGTTGCAAGTTGCGCTTCATTGAAAAGTTTACTTATCCAAAAAAGAAAGAGGAAAGCTGCAAGTTTTTCTTGATACCCCCTTTAACGAAGCACGAAAGTCTTCCATTGAAATCTTTATTTGTTCATTGAGAAGTGAAAAATTCACTTCTAAGACATCAGATGAAGATATCTGCATAGTGTTGCAATGTTAACGAGTGGAATTTTTTTTGAAAAAAGTCAACAAAATTTATATTATCCAGAAATCTGAATTTTTTTTATTTTCTAGACATTTTGATGATTTTTTCTGGGATTTTCTGAATTTTTTGGAGATTTTTATGAGTTTTTTGGATTTTTTTATTATTTTTATTCAATTTCTAAAAAAATGGATTTCTGTTCCTGGAAATAGAATTTTATGTTGTTTATCAAACGGGTTTTTGTTTCAGGAAATAGAAATTTCGTGCTGTTATCAAACGGGTTTCTGTTCTAGAAATAGAAATTTTTTGTCGTTATCAAACGGGTTTTTTTTCCCAGAAACTCATCCAGGAACCAGAAATAGAAAAATCTATTTTTGGTTCAGGAACTCATTCCGGACCAGAATAGTTATCATGCGGTACCTTAAAGTCTGGTCTCTATTGTACCAGTGAAGTTCCTAAGCGAGAATTGGCAGCCTTGAATTTCCTTTGGCGTGCAGTCCAGCAATCAGTCCATACAAGATATGAAGAGACAGAGGGGAATAAAAGAGCCATAAAAAGAAGATTATTTTTTCTTGCAGGTTATCAACGTTCCACCTCCTCCTTGCTTTGTTGACCAGTAAAGTCAGCGAACCAAATTCCGAGACACTACCGTGATCCTTGGCTGAGACTGAGAAGCCAACACCGCGAGCTCGTCATCGAGCACTCCCGGCTGGCCGCAAGTCATCCACCGAGAGCATCCTTAGCCGCAACGCCGACGAGCTGCTTGTGATCCTCGATCAGGCACACCACACCATGAGTACCCCCGTAGTCGAGCATTGACGAGCACCATACACCGCCAGTCATCCAGAGAGCCTCATCCGCAAGCTGTGATCCGATATGATTTCAATAAAATTTTGTGCATATAAATTAGGTAATGATCTTATTCGATTTGACATAAATTGTTTAATCGATTAATTCGGATAGATTTTGTTATCTAATTGATTTGATTGAGATACTAGGCATTATCCAATTAGGGTGTTATCGATATGAGTTAATTTAATTACTAATTTGATCCGTAAAAATATCAGATCATTTTTTAATTATTTCAACTTAATACTGGATAATTGTTGTGTCTAAAGATTGCAATAATCTCTAATTTAACCCATGAGACGATGGGTTATTTTTTAGACTATCGTAATCTTTAATTTGAAATCTTTGTGGATCACATGTGTGGATTAGGTAAATCTTTATCTTTGGTTCGGATAACTTGCTTATTTTAAAAAATGCAAAAATATTCTTTGCTAAGCTTAATAAGATTGTTAGATAACATTGCTGATAGTATTAGGGTAAATTCTAGAATAGATTAGAATAGGTTTTAGATGTGATGGGATTTTAGATAATGCTTGCATGTTTAAAATAGTTTTTCTAAGATGGGATAAGGTTTAGTTCGAATTAATCCCTAAACTACATTAGATAACTATTTTTTAGATAGTTCAATTAGGGTATTTATTAATTCTGAATTTTAATAAAAATACCAAAAATATCATATGCATGTCATATAGTTTGCATATTAGGAAATCACATGTCATGTAGATTAAATTTCATTTCAAGATAAAAGAAAATCCCAAAAATATTTGATTGTTTTGGTGTGACCAATTTATTTACTTTATTGCAATTTTGCTTGCTTTGTTATTTGAGTGTTAATTTCATTGACTGCGCACCCGCATGATCACCTCCTGCATGCTAGTGGATAAATTAAAATCAATTCAAGCTCCCTGAATGTCAACAGATTCTTCGTGTTTAAGAAATGATCTTGTGATTGCCAATTAGAATATCTTGATATATCAATTTGATTGTCCTATATAAACTTGTCAAAAATAATACTTACTTACTAAATCTGATGAGTAATTATGAGTTTGATAACAAAGTCCTTTCATCGACTAAATCTAATGACTCAGTATATACCTGCATCAAATAAATTAAGTGTAATTATGGTTAGAAAAGGATTGTTTGTCTTTCTTCAAAACTAATTAGGGATTTTCCACCACCCGCCTAGGTGGCGCTGCTGGAACGCGCACTCTTCCTCTCGCAAAAGGTTGAGTGTTCGAATCCCGGGCGCCGCAGGGTGACTTAACCGGTGGCACGTGTGTGGTGGCTAGCACGTGTCGCTCCTAGGGTTTACTCCCCGGCTGTCGGCCGTGCGGGGGTTCCCTGGGTTATCAAAAAAAAAAATTAGGGATTTTCCTCAACATTTTCCCCCTTTTTGATGATGACAAAACCATCCATATGCTTTAAAAAATATTTATATGAACAAAATACTCTATTAAGAGGATATGACATTCAAAGCATATAAAGCAGTATTAGTTTCTGAAACCAGAATAATATTCCAGTATATCAGTTCATTCTACCGCTCAATCCACATTTGCATTCATAATCTGTATAATACTTCTCCCCCTTTTTGACATCAGCAGAAAGGATTAGTACCGGATAATAGCATAATCAATAAGAGTTCAACATAAGAGTTTAACAACCAGTTTCAAATCACAATTCAATATCCAAAGTTCACACCAAGTCAAAACACATCGAAAACAAATATCAAACACTAAAACAAATATCTCGTAAACTAATCGATGGGAAGATATGTGATCAGTTTAGCTGATTTGCTAGATGGATTGATGGTCCACGGGGTTCAGATGATGAAGGTCCAAAAGGTGCAGGTAGGAGAGGCACTTGTACTGGACTAAAGTTGGAAAGTTGGTTCAATCGTTGCTCAATGCTTGATGAGAGCTGATTAATCTTTCCTTCAATGTTTGCAATGTCGATTACTGCAAGTTGCACATTAGTTTTGAGTTGTATCTTTAGATTGTTGATTCTTACTTCCATCAAGTCTTTCAGCTCCTGAATTCCTTCTTTAAGTTCATTTCTGAGTTCCCTGACTTCATTCTGAGCGGCTGCTTTCCTCCACCTCAGATCTGTAATAGCTGCACGATCTGACATAGATGATGTGATATTATATCCAGAGGGAGTCTTGGCAATCTGAATGTCAACAGATTCTACTTGCTTCTCTTTTCCTTTCTGTTGAGCTTCAAATGGAACATTTTCATGGTTATCTCCTTTAAGAGGGAAATCTGCAGATGTTGCTTCTGAAGGGTCTGCCCCTTGTGCACTATGAATTTGCTCCTCCTGAATGTCAGCCAGTTCAAAGCTATTTTCCTCAACATTTCGAGCATTATTTTGCTCATAGTCATCCTGCCCTTCAGCCTCTATGACATTTTCATACTCAAGCTCTCCCTGTCTTCTGGATGGTCCTTCTCCGAAGAACTGAATATCGTCAGTTTCTTTCTCTGCAGTGGCCATTTGCTCTTGTTGATTCTCCATCACAATTTTATTGATGAGGTCACTAAGTGATTGCATCAAACTTTCATCCTCATCTCTTAGCCTTTGAATTTCTAGCTGAGTTGCAGCATGCCTATCTGTATGAGCTTTATGCTTGGCTTCTTGATTAAGTAGCCATTACGTAAACCTTATTTTCTCAAGACTTCCGTCATCAACTTGAGATTACTCATTAGATTTTTCATTCGATATCTTCATTTCATCGGAATCACTGGCCATATCTTGTCTTCTTTTTGCTGGTCTGTCTGATCTTGAGGCAGTTTGCTTCACTTTTCTCTTTCTCACTAAATGTTCGATCGACTCCTCCTCATTAGGTTCGAGAAATATATTAACAAAGCCCTTATTCTATTCACTCATAAGCTCTATTAGAACAATTTTACCCTTCTTATCCTTCTAACTTTTTCCATCAAACCTATATCTCATTTTAGTAATCATAAATTCCCCTATAGTCATGGTTTGAAGAGGTTTGCCTTTGAGTTTCGCAGGAATAGGAATTTTTAAGTACTTAAAAATAGTAATGATCAGAGCCCCATGAAGAAGTTGACCTTTACTCTTCTTGACAGATCTGTACATTTGTAGAAGTATCAAATGAGACAAAGAAATAGAAAAGGTGTTTTGAATTTCCCAGATCAGTTTTGCCTCATATCTAAAGACATCAGTTTTAGAGGATCCTTTGGGTCTGAGATAGTTAATGATTATTTTGTGCAACACAATGGAGTTGAGAGGAAAAAGAATGTGAGATGCGTTGGATGTTGAACCTCTGATAAAAGACAAGTTACCAGACAAAGATCGATATGCCGAATCATAAGTAGTAGGAATGAAAGAAAATTCAATATGTGTTACTCCTAGGATGCAGAAAGATCAAAGGCTGTTAACTGATAATCATTTTGAAAAATAGAGAATTCGATCTCAGTAGGAGAATTGAAGGATAAATTGGAAAAACAGTGAATTCCAAGTAAACCTTGTGTGAGAGAGAACACATTCTTTGAAAATCAAGATTTTCAATCAGCTTCTGAATCTTAATATTGAAGTTTTCAAAGAAATTGAAGTCTACTGTCCTATTATTCATGATTCCTCTGGCTAAGAGAGAGTTGTAAGCAATTTGATGTATTTTGTTTCTGAACAAACTATCTTTTTTCTTATCATAAGGGGGAATACTAGAAATAGGTACAAACTCAGTGTATAATTTCTCGCCATTGTCCTCCTTTCTAGAGTTCATGTTCTTACTTTTCTCTCCAATCTTGAGGTCCTCCTCACTAACAAGTTCATCTATACCAACATTCGATTGTTTCCCTATTTTCTGTTTTCCTTTTCTAGAGATCCATTTCTTCTCAGTCATAGGTGTTTCCTTTACAATAGATGTCTCTTTAAGGACAATACCCTTTTTAGCAACAGGTGTTTTTCCAATCCTCATTCCTCTTTCATATTCTTCCACAACCTCTTTTTCAGATAGAAAACCTAGTGTCATACATACCACATTGACAATGCTATGATCATTTTGATTTTCTCAAAGTATTTTGATGACCTTTATCAGTTATCTTGCTCTACCAAAACGATCAAGCTCATGGATAGGGATTCTTGGCAATTTCTTACCTTGAGACAACTCCTTGTCAAAACCCGTGTCGGAGATGTCAATCTTCTCTGGTTTTCCATCGTGTTTTTCCCTAGTGAACATTTCGGCGAGACGATTTGATCTTATAGAGCCATTGGTTCCTTTCTTCAATTCAAAGGTCGATTTAGGCGCCATTGAAGAAATTTTAGGTTTCAGAAGAGAAAGATGGGATTTTTAGGGTTTCAGTGAGGAAATCGTGTGTTTGGAGAGAGTGAAAACGAGAGAGAAGAAGAAGGATTTAAAAAGAGAAATACAATATTTCGGTTCTTATAAAACCCCTTTTTTCTTTTTTGGAAACTGTCAATTGACAGTTAATGGAAATTTCGGAAACTGTATTTCGAAAATTTTGGGATTTTGATTCCCAAACAGTATCATTTAAGACAATTTATTTCAAACAATCATATCATTCAAATATATGAGAGATACATACCTTTTATAAGATAAATTGCGTGCCAAAGCCAAATGCTTCAAATATGTATTTGATCAAATAAGTCATCAGATACAATGCGAGTTTATACTGCACAGCTCAATAAAGCGAGTTAATGATATTTAGTTTATCTCTAATAAGTTAGATATAATATGAGTTTATACTGCACAACTCAATAAAGTGGGTTAATGATATTTAGTTTATCTCTAATAAGTTCGAAACTTTTCATTTCTAGAGGTTTTGTAAAAATGTCAGCTAATTGCTATTTAGTGTCTATGAATTAAATATTAATATCTCCTTTTAGAGCATGATCACGGATAAAATGATGCTTAATATCGATACGCTTAGCTCTTGAATGCAGAATAGGATTCTTGGTCAAATTAATAGTGCTGGTATTGGCACACTTGATCTCCACAGTTGAGTCTTTGACGTTGAAGTTTCTCAATTGTTGCTTCATCCAAAGGATTTAAGCACATCAACTTCCAAGTGATACGTATTCTGCTTCTGCCGTAGAAAAAGCTACGGTTTGTTGCTTCTTTGAATACTATGAAACAAGCATGTGTCCTAGCAATTAACACATTCCGGAAGTACTCTTCATGTTTATCTTGCAACCAGCATAATCAGCATCAGAATATCCAATGAGAGTAAAATTTGATCCCTTTGGATACCACAACCTAAGTGTAGGATTGACGCCAACATATTTGATAATTCGTTTAACTGCAGTAAGATGAGATTCCTTTGGTTCCGACTGAAATCTTGCACATAAACAAATGCTGAACAGAATATCTAGTCTTGTAGCAGTTAAATATAAAAGTGAGCCAATCATGCTTCTATATAATTTTTTGTCTATTGGTTTTTCTTTTTCATCCTTGTCTAATTTAATGGAATATGACATTGGAGTTTTTGTCTTTTTGCAATTTACCATATCAAACTTTTTCGCAATTTCCCTGGCATACTTTTCTTGACAAAGAAATGTGCCATTTTTTATTTGTTTAACCTGTAAGCCAAAGAAGAAAGTTAACTCACCCATCATGCTCATTTCAAATTCACTTTGCATCATTTTGGAAAAATTCTTACACAATTTTTCATCTGTAGAGCCAAAAATAATATCATTTATATAGATTTGAACAGTTAAAATATCTTTACATTTTATTTTGATGAAAAGAGTAGTGTCTACGTTACCTTTTGTGAATTCATTTTGTTCCAAAAAGTACTTAGTCTTTTGTACCGAGCACATGGTGCTTGTTTGAGATTGTATAATGCTTTCTTGAGAGTATATACTTGATTAGGCTTGCGAGGATCTTCAAAACCTAGAAGTTGTTCTACATATACTTCTTCTTTGATGTAGCCATTCAATAATGCACTTTTGACATCTATCTGAAACAATTTAAAATCACGGAAACAAACATAAGCTAGTAAAATTCTTATTGCTTATAACCTGGCCACTAGAGCATACGTTTCATCGTTATCTATTCCTTCCTCTTGTGAACATCCTTTGGCCACAAATCTCGTTTTATTCCTAACAACTTTTCCTTTATCATCCAATTTATTTTGAAATACCCATTTTGTTCCAATAACTGAGCGATTCTTGGGTCTAGGAACGAGTTTTCATACTTGATTGATTTTAAATTGTAATAGTTCTTCTTGCATGGCTTCAATCCATCTTTTATCTTTCAGGATTTCTTCAATATTCTTTAGTTCAATTTAGAAATGAGAGCCAATGTACTTATAACTTCTTTTTCCCTTGCTCTAGTTTTGATTCCTTCATCTAAATTTCCAATGATGAGGTCTTTGGGATGACTAGATTTATCCTTCCAGTTTTTATTGAATCTTTCATTGTTTTCATCATCGAAATTTGATGATTCTTCATTATTTTGTTGATTTGATGATTCTTGAGCTTCATCAAATCTTTGATTCTGATCACTTACACTTACTGTCAATTCATCAAATGCTTTGTTAGATTCTTTATGTCACGCCCCGTAACCCGCGAAGCGCGAACATCCCATGAAGAGGTCAAATTTGATGTGACGTCCCAGCATGCGTCGCCGACCTAACGCCCAACCATCAGATAAACATCTCTCATGCGAAAGTGACGTATATAAATATATATATATACACCCGTACACAAATAAGTTAACCAAGGATAGCACAGTACTAAAACCATCATATTAAAAACATATACATTTCATTACTATCAAACTATATACAATATTCATGTCTACCCCATATACATTTATAAGAGCCAAAATGGGCCAACAATCAACAACCAAAAGAGGGTACGAGGCATGGCGGTCCATACCATATTGAACCGGGGCTCCTCCCAAAACGAATTGGCACACTTGCCATCCTCAAAGTCGGGGGTCTGAAAATGTGGGTTATTACAACCGTGAGACGAATCTTAGCAAGTACAACCCTTAAACCTAGGCTGGGCTAACATGCATTCTCCCGACAGGTATAATACAATCAACAAAACAATATCAATCATAATCATTCTTTGACCTGGGCCCTTGGACCCTAGTCACTTACCTAGCTGCCCCTGCAGGTTAGCGTTTCAATATAATGCTCAGTTCACATACATGAACATGCTAATCACACATACGTCATACGCATGCTCATGCTCATTAGCGTTCGAATCACATACCATTCATCGAGTCTCGTACATTCGCATACGGCCCATGCATTCTTATGCATGCTTATGCTATTCTTGTGCCAAAACCACATCTCGGTCCACTAGCCCACACAAGCACACTGGCAAATGCTCAATTTATTATTACGACCCGAAGGCCACGACTCGAAGGCCCACAATTGTTAATCCGACCCAAAGGCCCACAACCTTTCGCGGCCAGCGTAAAAACGCATCACATGGCCCAGTGTCTCTAGCCTGCTACAAAGTGCATGAGGCTGGTCGTCTTCCGGACATGCCGGGCATCGTCCTGCTACAAAGTGTATGAGGACGGCACAACCCGAAGGCCTTAAGTGATCACACGACACACTGCTAATTTTATCTGAACCCGACGTAAAACGCATCGGGCAATTACGTGATCACATGCTCATGGCAGGCACGCATGTCCACACAATTTCATCACATGCCCTACTCTTGACATACACAATGCGTGACCATGAAAAATGCAACATGAGCATCAGCAAGGTACAAGCACTCAATCAAATCAAAGCCACTACACAGTGCCCAATTTATAAATAGCATGCTCACTTGGCCAATTAATATCGTGCGGCCCAATTCCGAATATACAATTCAAGCCATCAATTGGCCAATCACACTCCCCACGATTCAGCCATACAAGCACGCAACATGGCATTTCACAATTAAGCACAACTAATCACCAATCAATCAACAACCAATCACTCTGGGTAATCCCGGCCATTCAGCTAATAACTCTTGCTGTCTAATATAATCCTGTACATTCCTCAAAAATATGGACAGCCACTATTTCCTCAATCCGGGCCTAATAATTATCTATAATAATCCCAAATTCCTCGGATTTTATTTCCATCAATCAATCTTTAATCCAGTCCGAAATATACATCGATACTACCTAAACCAGTCCAAAATACACCGATAATACCTAAGTCAGTCTAGAAAAATGCACTACCAGTCCTAATCCGAGTTTAGGAGGTATACTCACTTAATCTTGGACTACGACAACGAGGAACAGCGGCCGATCACCGATGAACAGTGAAACCGGCGGCGGCGTTTCTGACGGACGGCGTATGGTTCACTGCGGCTGGCGTACTGACGACCGTATGGACATCATACAGACTATACGGACATTGTATGGATGGGGGGACGGTGGCCGGCGAGGTGGCGGTGGCTAGAGCGGCGGCCATACGACGGCGTACGGACACCGTACGGACGCGAAAGAGGGAGAGAGAGAGAGAGGGTGGTGGGAATGAGGGTGAGGCTGAGGCGACGGTACAGCGGCGCGACTAGACAGGCAGCGGCGAGTGCGGCGGGGTCGAGCTCCGACGGCTAGCGAGGAAAACCGGCGGAGGAGGAAAATGGAGAAGGGGCTGTTCTGGGATGTTCTGGCCAAAAATGAGGGAGGAGAGAGAGAGGCTAGTCAGATTTGGTCAAATATAGCAGCCCAATTGTGCCACATGTCGCCGGTTTAGGAGTTTTGACCAAAATACCCCTAATCTTACGGCCCTAATTCATCCTAATCTAATAATTGAGGGCAAAAAGGTCTTTAGCCCCAATAATGCAGCTGATAATCATTAATAATTATCCTAAATAATTTTCCAAAAATTCGAACAAAAAATAGCCTGGGGGCAAAATGGTCATTTTTACAGTCCCGGGGCGAAATTCTAATTTTTAGTTAAATCAACTCCAAATATGTATGACCAACCTAATATGGTGTCGAAATCGTGAAAATAGCCTCTTAAGCCCTCGAAAATCGACTACAAAGTTTCGAGAATAAAATAATATTATTTTTCACTTTCGAGTCAAAATTTCAATTTTTATCTGTAACCAATTTAAATGTGCGTGGCCACCCCAAAATGTCATCGGCCTCGAAAAATAATCTCAAACGATCTCAAAAACCAACGTCGGCGCCCATAGGGGCAAAATCGTAATTTTTTCACTCCCGGACCGAAATTCTAATTTTTAGCCATACTAACTTCAAACGTGTGTGGCCAGCATAATATGATGTCAGATTCCCAAAAATTGTCTCTTAAGCCATTGAAAATCAACATCGAAATCCGGGCCCAATTTCGTGATCAAAACTCGCTACTTTCAATTTTCAGGGTCTCTCACTAACGGACGGCTGTTTAGGGTTTATGCGTATCGACCTAGGGTCATTCGAGTCATAACGGTCCCGACCATTGAGAGAATGAGAAATTATCACTAGTTACAGAGGTCACGATCGTTCGGTTCAAGTTTAGGACTGGTTAGCCACGTGTACTTTCAATTGTGTAGAATCACCTACGATCTGATTGCACAACGTTGGCCTTGGCCAAACCACATCCGTCACTTTTTCCTAAGATCAGCCCGCGTTGGCCCAAAACAATCTCTTATCATTTCTCATAATCGGTGTCCAATTCACTATCGGGTCCCTGGTCCATGTACCATTTTCTAGTTAGCCATACCCTATTGGTTAGTATCCCGAGAGTGATCAACTCCGGGCGAGACTTACTAAAATGAATTGCGAAATATTGTCAATTTATTGATTCCGGAACTACATCGAAATTCAAGCTGTTACACTTTAGATACTCGATTTTCAGTGTCAGAGTTATCTTGTTGAGTCTGAATTTAATATTCAAACTTGACATTCAATGATTCTTCCACTATTTGAGTATTTTTGTTGTATACTCCATAAGCTTTACTTGTAGTTGAGTATCCAAGAAAAATTCCTTCATCTAACTTTTCATCAAACTTACCAACACGATTATTAGGATTTTTGAGAATAAAACATTTACATCCAAATATTCGAAAGCACGAGACATTAGGAATTTTACCTTTGAATTATTCATAAGGGGTCTTTTCAAGAATTTGTCTTGGAAAAATTCTATTTGAAATATAGCATGGTATTGATACAGCTTCAGCTCAAAATCGTGCTGGAATTTTGTTTTCAAATATAAGAGTTATAGCCATTTCTTGCAAAGTTCTATTCTTTCTTTCAACTACTCCATTTTGTTCAGGAGTATAGGGAGAGGAAAAAATATGTTGAATACCATTTTCATCACAGAAATTAGAAAAATTTTGATTTTCAAATTCTCTTCCATGATTAGATTTAATGCTCGAAATAGTATAACCCTTTTCATTTTATACCTTTTTAGCAAATTTGAAAAATGTTCAAATGTTTCACTTTTATGAGCCAAAAAAAATACCCAAGTAAATCTTGAATAGTTGTCTACAATAACTAAACAGTATTTCTTACCTCAAAAACTTAAAATTTGAGTAGGTTCAAAAATATCTATATGAAGCAACTGTAAATCTCGGTTAGTGCTGACATAGTTTATTGATTTAAATGAACTTCTTACTTGTTGACCTTTAGAGCAAACTGAACATAACTCAGTACTCTTGAATTTTCATTCTGGCAATTGTTTAATGAGTTTCTTTGAAGTTATTCTGGAATATCAACTTGACACTTATGTGTTCGAGCTTCCTGTACCACTGATCAGATTCTAGTTTTATGGAAACAATACATTGCAAGTCGTTAGACTTTGTGTCTAGTAGGTAAATGTTCCCATGTCTTCAACTCATAAATGATTGCTTATTGTCTTTACTTATCCCAGAACATTTGTTTTCTTGGAAAGTAATTCTGTAACTAATATCACATAATTGACTAATGCTAATTAGATTGAAGTTCAAACCTTCAACTAGTGAGACTTCGTTGATGATGAGATTTTCGATTCTGACAGTTCCCTTACCAACTATTTTTCCTTTATTGTTGCCTCCAAAAGATATGCTTCCTCTCTTATTTCTTTCTAACTGGATAAATTTCAGAGGATCTCCGGTCATGTATCTTGAACAACCACTATCAAGGTACCACTTGTTCTTTCTTTTCTTTGGTACCTGCAAAAGATAAGTAACTCACTTTTTCTTTGGTATCCATATTTTCTTGGGTCCATTTTGGTTAGGATCAATCATTCTCATAATATCTCTATGAACAAGTCTTCAAATATTAGGACATTCATTCTTAAAGTGATTTGTATCATCGCAATTTGAGCACTTAAGGGAAGTTTGACCGTTGAATTTCACAAACTGCTTTTGAAAGTGATTTTGATACAGAAATCTAGGAGGTCTTTTCTTAAGTCTTTCTTTGACATTAGGAAAAGCATTTTTCAATTCATTATTTTTTCTCAAAACCCAAACCTGATTTATTATAACAAGGAACTTGAATTGATAAAATATGTTGAAGATTTTTTAACCCATTGAGAATTTCTTGATTATATTTGAAATTTCATTTTTCAGAAATTCTTTTTCTTTTAAGATACGATCAAAACTTTCCCTAGAAATATTTTTTCGGATAAGAAATTTCCTTTTTCAATAAATCATTTTTCTTTTCAAGGAATTCCTTATTCTCCTTGATAAGATTAAATTCTTTTTGCAAAAAATAATCTTATCCTTTTGCGAAATATCTTGCTGCTTTAAAAGATTGTTTTCCCTTTTTAAACATTCATTTTCATATGCAGTTGACTCATCAATTTTCTTGTTTTAAGTTGCACTTTTTAAAGTCAAAATCTTCTTCTTCAATATAGGAATCTTTTTTAAAGTAGTTTTAAAAGCGTATTTCATCAATATAATTTGCAACTATTTCAGGAATTTTGGAATTACTTACTTTATCTTCTTTATCAAAACTTGATTCTGAGTTTGAATTTGCCATCAAGCAGCTATTGGCATACTCTATTCGCTTTCATCATCATCTAAGTCACTCCACGTTTCAGCTTTGAAAGCATTCTTATATCGTTCATACTTTCCTTTGTTCTTTTTGAGAATAGGACATTTGGGCTTTATGTGTCTATTCTTTTTGCAATGGAAACATATCATGTCCTTGTTTTCTTCATCTTCGGCACTCGATTTCTTCTGAAAGTTTAGCTTATTGGCTTTTGATGGCTCAGAATTCTTGAATTGCTTCTTTGACTTATTCATCTTCATCTTCTTTGCCATCTTCCTCAGTTTCTTGACCATTAGAGCCAACTCTTCATCTTCATCTTCATCTGAATTTGTATCATCAGAATCAATGTTAGTTTTTAAAGCTATGGATTTTTTACCTTTGGGTTCTTCATTTTTTAAGAACTTTTCAGTTTCATATGATTGAAGAGTTTCGATAAGTTCGTCCACTGTGAGTAGTCTGATCCCCTAAGTTTCTCAAATATAAACTCAAATGTTGTTCTACTCTTTTGAGAGAGCTCTCAGTAACTTATTTACCTTCATAGATTCTGAGATGGAATTGTTTTGGAATTTAAGCCCATTTATGATCTTAATGAATTTGCTCTGTATCTCGGAAATTGTTTAATTTGGTTTCTGAGTGAAGGACTCGTACTACCCAAGGAGAATGTTGAGATTTGTCTCTTTGAATCTCTCTGTTCCTTCATGAACAAGCTTGAGATGATCCCAATTTTTTTTTGCAGTTTTGAGATTTGCAATTCATTTATATTCAACACTTACCAGACCATTGTATATGGCTGTTCTAATCTTTGTATCTAGATGGATCCTTTTGGAAGTTTCCTTGGCCGAGAGAGGTAGAACTTGAGGTCTGATTTGCTCTTTGATTCCTTCATCAGAAAATGTCTCATTTTGCCCTTTTGAAATTCTGGAGATTTTGTTTCAGTTGAAACGTTTGGAATGATTTCATGTTCAACGATGTCCTAAATATCCTGATCTATTCCCAAGATGAGTGTCTTCATCTTGTTTTCCCAGACATTGTACTCAGTTCCATTGAAATAAGGCAATCTATTGTTATGACCTGACTCAGCATTACTAGCCATCAAGAATCGTTAGCTCAGAAGTAAAATAACACTTCAAAGAAAAATGAACACTAGGCTCTGACACCAATTGTTACAGCTAGTGCTATCACCGAAAGGAGAATGAATAGGTAATTTTACCAAAATAGATTATTTAAATAAATGGAATGAATATAGTTGAGGTCAACAACTTGTATGATCAATATCAGATGGATGCGTATAATAAACTTATATATAAGTTGTCGTTAGATGATTGCATCTGATGACTATGATGATGTTTCACCGAACTCGTTTGACAGATATGTATACAGTATAATGTCAATAATAATAAATAAAAGTTTAGCGATAGAAAATACTGTATACATATCTTTATAGTGGTTCGGCTTTATCAAGCTCATGTTCACTCTCCATGCTAGCAGCTTGTTGACTGTGTTTCACTGGAATCACCAAGAGATTACAAGAGCAGTGCTTTTCAGATGATAGATTACACTATCACGTACACTTTTCATTCAAGTAATTTTCTTTCTAAAGTAACAACGTGGAATACAGTAATCACAGATGTGTAAGATCAAAGCTCTATGCAAACTTTGGAATTCTCGATTCTGATTATTCTTCTTGTACGATGTTTGCACTCTTTCTATACTCCTCTATTTACAATCTATCCGTTGGACATTCTTCAAAGGATTGATCTCCAAATTAACCTGTTGGAGAATCTTCCCAAAAGAAAATGCATAGCCGTTAGATGAAGAACCATTATCTCCAAGTGATTTGATTGCCCATACAATCAAATCAATGTTTCCATAAGTGCAGTTTTTCATGTTTAAGGAACGATCTTGTGATTGCTAATTAGAATATTTTGAGATATCAATTTGATTGTCCTACATAAACTTGCCAAAAATAACATTTATTGAATCCGATGAGTAATTATGAGTCTGATAACAAAGTCCTTTCATCGACTAAATTCGATAACTTAGTATATACCTGCATCAAATAACTTAAGTGTAATTATGGTCAGAAAATGATTATTTTGTCTTTCTTTAAAACTAATTAGGGATTTTCCTCAACAGTTTGTGATAAAAGAGAGGAAGGTGTGATATATTCTCATTGCCAAAATGATGAGTACAAGCCGTCCCTTATACATAGGGTGAAAGGCAATTAAGTTTAATTACAATTAATACAAACTACAATTAACCTAATTTTAAATATATACATCTAACTACCCGGAATGCCTCCAAGTGATCAAGGGGATCTCTCAAGACATCATAAGTATTCAAATGAGGGATTCGAATTCCTTCGAGAGATTTGCCGTCATTATGTCTTCAACAAATGGGGGATCATTATAGCCAGAACTTGACCCCGACGGCTTTGGTTCGTCAAGCCTCTGGAGAACATCTACAACCTCACATTCCAATTCCTTAACATGGTCGTCGACCAGCTGGTCCACATTGCTTTCCACCGAGTTAAACTGATCATCGGTAACATAATTACCCCCGAAGATAGGAACACACCCTGGAGGAACGTAGAATCTATAACTATGAGAAGGTTGTGAAGAAGGATTCGGAGGATGATGAGGTTAGCCATATGGCCGACGATATGGTGGTGCCTGAGCGTATTGGAGGTAGGGTGATGGAAATTGTGTTGAGAATGATGGAGACATTTGTCCGTGAATGTCCAGGTCATTCTAGGTAGTTTGAGAAGAACTGAGAAAGAAGGGATGGTCATCCATCCTGGAACAGCATAACAAAATACTATAGAAGGAATAGTTTTGAAATTCTAGGGAAAGTCCAAACAACTTTTGTCATTTCATATGGATTCGTATGGACGGAGCCAAACTATTAATGCTGAACTTCGAAAACTATTAGGATTACAAGCACAAATATAACAAAATAGAGAGTAGAAGTGAAAAGGAAAAATAGCAACGTAAAGTTTTATTCTGACTCATCCTTAAACTAAGGCTACATGAAAAAAAAGATTATATATACTCGGTAATTATTAATGGGCATAAACCCGAATTACTGATAAAATACAAACCCAAATTATATCCACCATTAAGGACATTTGGCATACCGACAACATGTAGTGCTCTATAGTGATCAAATTGTTAGTGCATCCGTAAGTATCGTTGTGGTTGCTAATTATATGAAATTTGCATTGCTACTTGAGATTCCATACTGTTGGGCGTGCATGGTTTCCTGTCAGCCTCTTCTTGACGTTGATTTATGGCCTTGACACGTGGGTTCTTTTGACAAGCCATTCAAAATTCCTTCATCACTATTGTACTATTGTCAAAAAAGGGTTGAAAAGATAGGGTATTTGCATAATCAATCGAAAACCTATTGTAAGAAAAACATATTGAGAACTAAAACTTTTAATTAAATTAATGTAATCTTAAACCTTTAAGAGAGAACGTAATCAAAATTTCTTGGTCAAGTCTTGACTAATTTATCTAATTTGGAAGTCCAATCATCATTGACCGTCCCACGTTTCAGCGATAGTGTGACGTGGACTATTTTAAACTGAAACGATGCCAATCTTTCTTCTGATTTTTCTGAATATCTGTTTCATTTTGTTGTCTTATTTCCTTCTTTTCCACGCATTAGCTTCTCTTACGTTCATCATCCTCAAGCGCTAGATTGTTCAGCCAAAGCTCCTCCGATGCTTGCCTGTCACTACCCACTACGTCATGGGCCTCTAGCAGTGTGTTGCCACCATCACTCGCCCTTGCTCAATCGGCCACAGCCACCATTGTCGTGCGAGGCCGACAGCCTCCACTGCTACGATTGGTCTCTCTGTTTTTGTTGGAATCATGTGTCGGGAGAATTAACTAACCTGTTTTTTTTTTTTTTTTGGGTGAAGAGAATTAACTAACCTGTTCGATGCACTCCAAACAAAATTTCCAAGATCGTACGTTGAATCACCAACAAACGATGAACAAATCTACTACACGTTGGTCCGAATACAATCACAAGGAAAGTATTCTCGTTCCACAACGTTAATGCCGATTGTTTTCTCAAAGTAGATACAAAATCCTAATGCGTCAAGAGAAAGAGAGTTCTGAATTTCTCTTGTATATAGTTCATCTTCCGAGGAAGTTATCTTAACTTTCATTAAGAAACTCTCCTCACACTTCTTCAAAAGGTGTCTCTCAGACACACCCCTTATTAGAGCAAATAGTGTCCCTTGGACACACACATCATGGGCGGATCGACGAAATATAACATCTCCCACTCGCACATGATAGGCTTGATGATACTCTATCAAGAACATAAGGCATTCAATATTCATCTACCTTAGAAACAATTCATATTGGCAAAAAAGCTGTGTGACTAGTGAGTACATCTGCACTTGGAAGCTCTAATTATGCACTTGTGAGGGACAATATAATGGCTACAACCCCAAAAATAAATAAACAATTGATGTCTCACAGTGTCCCAGACATATTTGTTACATCAGTCCAAGTATACCTATCCCTTAAAGGCTATACTTAACTTTTCTCAAAAAACACCATGTATTTATAATTATTTCCCATAGCCATTGAAGGCGAAATAATTGATCGACCAGTAAACACATGTGATAGATGTAAAACAACAATAGTCTTCCTTTGCACTCATGTCTCTCTCCATTTCGGAATAACTACTTTCATAGACACGTCCCATAAAGCCATATCTATTCATGACCGCCGGTAACATGCTAAAGTAGCAACATTGATTTATTTTGATAACATAGTCAGAAGTAACATAAGGCACAAAGTAAGGTTAATTATAAATTACCTTAAGGACTCACACAATGAATAAATAGGGATAATTGTACTCATCTCCCTTATTGGTCAAATAAAGCATATGCAGTATGAATTACATGCTATAGTGAATTTCTTTTTCTATAAGAGCGTATGTCATTTATTAATCATATCCACTATATAAATCTTAGCCTAAACATAGTCATATGCTTCTCGCGTACTCATGTTTAGCCCGAGTGCTATATCAGCTCGCTTTCCACAGTGTCCAAATTAGTACTCGTATCTGGCTATCTTCAGGCATACATGATTATAGGATTATCATGTTTGGTCTTATCACATATGAATAACAGACCTCATCTTGATTCCGATCAAGGCGACATTTAATCGTTTTATGTACTAAACTGCTCTTCCAACATTTATAGTACATATCGTCTCATTTCAACCCGCTTACTATAGCGTTTGAGGTGATTGCTTATGTGAGTGAGCCAATCATTGCCTAGTGATAAACCTTTCAACAATATATATGTGTTTGTGCTAGTTTTATAACATTGTACTAATTGATAAAACATCAATTGTAACGGCCCGAGTTTCGATGTAATTCCGGGATCAATAAAATTGACATTATTTCGCATTTCATTTTAGTAAGTCTCGCCCAGAGCTGATCACTCTCGGGAAATTAACCAATGGGGTATGGCTAACTAGGAAATGGTACGTGGACCAAGGACCCGATCGCGAATCGGACACCGATCACAAGAAATGATGAGAAAATATTTTGGGTCGACGTGGGCTGATCTTTGGAAAAGTGATGGATTTGGTTTGGCCAAGGCCAACGATGTACAATCGGATCGCAGGTGATTCTGCACGACCGAAAAGTACATGTGGCTAACCAATCCTGAACTTAAATTGAACGATCGCGACCTCCGGGACTAGTGATAATTTCTCATTCTCTCAATGATCGGGACCGTCATGACTCAGATAACCCTAGGTCGATACACGTAACCTCTAAACAGCCGTCCGTCAGTGAAAGACCCTGAAATTTGAAAATTAGCAAGCTTTGGTCACAAAATTGGGCTCAAATTTTGATATCGATTTTCGATGGCTTAAGGGACTATTTTTGTGAATCTAACATCATATTATGTTGGACACATATATTTTGAGTAAGTACAGTTGAAAATTGGAATTTCGGCCCGGGAGTGAAAAATTACGATTTTGTCCCTCAAGACACCGACTTGGACTTTGAGGCCGTATGAAGTTATTTTTCAAGGTCAATGTCATTTTGGGGTGGTCACATACATTTAGAATTGTTTTGGTCAAAAATTGAAATTTTGGCTCGGAAGTGACAAATAATATTTTTTTATTTCTAAGGACTTTGAAGCCAATTTTCGAGGGTTTAAGAGACTATTTTCGCGATTCCGACGCCATATTATGTTGGCCACTCACATTTGAGGTTGGTACGGGCGAAAACAGGAATTTCGACCTGAGACCGGAAAAATGACCGTTTTGCCTCTAGGCCTATTTTTTGTCCGAATTTTTAGAAAAATATTTGGGATAATTAAGAGTATTTGTCAGCTCAATTATTGGACTCAATGACCCTTTTGCCCATCAATTATATGGTTGGAATAAATGAGAACCGTTAGATTATGGGCATTTTGATCAAAACCGTCAGATCGGCGACACGTGGCACCTCAAGCCCCCAATATTTAACTACCCTTGGACCAGCCACTCTCTCTCTTCCTCCCCATTCGGCTAGAACTCTCTCTCCCTCTTCCTCTTTCTCGGCCACCGTTTGTACGCCGGAGCACGCCGGATCACCGCCACCGCTATCCACTGCCATCATTGCTGCTGCTACCTCATCCAGCCACCACCCACCAGCAGCACCGGCCTATCTCGCCTTTCTCTCTCTCTCTTTCCCCGTTTGGCGCAAGGAACTGCCGTGTACCACTGCTTGAAGGCCGACCGCCGCCGCGCCGAAGGTCAAACGGCCGAGCCGCTGCCACCGTGACCATCCAACAGCCCGTACGTCACTGTACGTCGTTGTCCATATAGTGTCCGTACGGTATCTGTACGTGTGTGTACGGTGACTGTACTCCGTCCGTACATCGTCCGCTAGGAACGCCGCCGCCGATGCCACTGTTCACAAGTGATCGACCGCCATTCCTCACCGTCGTAGTCTAGAATTAAGTGAGTATACCTCCTAAACCCGAATTAGGACTGATAGTACGTTTTTTTACTGGCTTAAGTAGTATCGATGTATATTTTGGACCGGATTGAGGATCGATTGGTGAAAATAAAACCCGAGGAATTTAGCAGAATTATTATTGGGCCCGGATTGAGGAAATAGTGGCTATCCGTATTTTGATGAATGTACCGAATTTTAATGGACAATAAGAATTGTTAGCTGAATGGCCGGGATTACCCATAGTGGTTGGCTGTTGATTGATTGGTGATTAATTATGTTTAATTGTGAAATACCATGTTGCGTGCTCGTGTGGCTGAATCGTGCGGAGTGTGATTGGCCAATTGATGGCTTGAATTGAGTATGGAATTGTGTATTGAAAATTGGGCCGCACGGTATTAATTGGCCAAGTAAGCATGCTATTTGTGAATTGGGCATTATGTGGTGATTTCGATTTGACTAAGTGCCTATGATTTATTGATGCTCATGTTGCATTATGTTGCATTTCATGGATACGCAATGGGTTTGCTGAGAATGAGGCGTGTGATGAAATTGTGCGAGAATGCATGTATGACATGAGCATGTGATCACCTAATTGCCCAATGCGTTTTACGTTGGGTTCAGATAAAAATCGGTAGTGTGCCGTGTGATCACTTAAGGCCTTCGGGTCGTGCCATCCTCATGCACTTTGTAGCGGGAGGATGCCCGGCATATCCGGAAGACGATCAGCCTCATGCACTTTGTAGCAGGCTTTAGTTCGTAAGGAGATCGGTGTTGCGCCTTATCCACTTTGTAGCTGGCTAGAGACACTGGGCCATGTGATGCATTTTTACGTTGGCCACGAAGAGTTGTGGGCCTTCGGGTCAGATTACCAATTATTGGTCTTCGGGTCGTGGCTTTCGGGTCGTAATAATAAATTAAGCATTTGTCAGTATGCTTGTGTGGACTAGTGGGTCGAGATATGATTATGGCATAAGAATGCATGGGTCAGTATGCGAGTGTGCGAGACTCAGTGAATGTCATGTGATTCGAACACTAATGAGCATGAGCATGCGTATGACGTACGTATGAATAGCGTGTTCGTGTATGTGAGTTGAGCATTATATTGAAATGCTAACCTTCAGGGTTAGCCAGGTAAGTGATCTAGACCAAAGGCCCGGGTCGGGAAATGATTGTGATTTGGTATTACTATGTTGATGGTATTATACTTGTTGGGAGAATGCATATTAGCCTAGCCTAAGTTTAGGGATTATACTCATTGAGATTCGTCTCACGATTTAATAATCCAACATTTCAGACCCCTGTCTCCGAGTATGTCTAGGATTCATACACTTTTTGGGATCCTGACACAGATCCAGCAGTCGACCAGTGTATTTCCGTCTGGTAATGGGGAAGCTTACGTAAAATATAGATCGGTAGTTTTTGTGGACACGGGTGAGTATTTCTACCATACCCAAGAATACGTGGTTTGGTGTCTTTGGAACACTGACGGAAACATAGGCCGGTCCCTCAAGACCTTCGATGCACCGCTAGACCAAAATGGATTGATGGAACCCATATATGCGGATGGTGAGGTGATCAATCCTTGGGATATCTATGATGTAGATGGCGTGGATGAGCCTATGGATGGAGAGTCACAGGAGCTACATGTGATAGTCGAAGGCCCAAACCAATTCACAAAGGAAGAAGTTGAACTATAAAACATGGACTTGGATTCCGATGAAGATCATGGGGAAGTGGTAGAAGTAGGATCAGATGCTGAAATCGGACCCGATGATGAGTTAGGACTTTACCTTGATCCGGAGCTAGAACCGGATTCTGAAGATGAGTGGGCTGAAGCTCAAGATATGGATTCCGAAGAGTCAGAGCCTCAAGAGAGTACGGCAGAAGAATCTTCGGAGTTGTCTAATCCGGATTAGGAGCCCTAGCATAGGTTCTAACTCTGCATAGGGAAGCTAATACCCTTTTGACTGTGACCTTCCCTGTAGTTAACCCCACCTTTCCCCAGACATAGTACCTTTTTGATCTAGTGGCTGCTAGAAGTTGTTGTCTTCATTTAAATCTTTTGACCTGTATAAAGAACGTTGTAAAAAGGGCTTTCTATAGTAATATAAAAATGTATATTTATAAGTATATCCTTGTTGTGTTCACTGTGCTATCTTTGGTCTCTTATTATTGTTGTACGGGTGTTTATTCATTTATTTCCGCATGTGCCTTATCTTTGATTATGTTGGGTCGGCGACGATTCCTAGGACATCGCACCACAATCGACCGAGGCAGGGATGTTGCGTGCCATGGAGTACGGGGCGTGACATCAATTCATTAACAAACAAGTACAATACATACACATATATAATCCAGTGATCCTTAACAATATTACATATCATAATCACATTTTACGTAATCCTAGAGACATTCTGTGGGTCAAGAACACGTCTCTTGGAACAGCCTTCATAAATGGATCAGCAACCATCCTGCTGGTTGAAATATATTACAGGACTACTTCCTTCTATGATATTATATCTGTGATGAAGTTATTTTTTATGTCAATGTGCTTTATCCTACCGTGGTACTTGGGATCTTTCGCATAGGTAATGGCTGCTTGACTATTACAATATAGTGTCACTGGTCTCGGGACATTAGTGGCAATGGCTAAATTTTCCAAGAAACGTTTTAGCCATACTGCTTCTTGCACTAGAACAGAACATGCAATAAATTCTGCCTCTATCGTAGATAAAGCTATGCATATCTGTTTCTTACTATTCCAAGAAATTGCCCCATCATTAAGCAAGAACGCATATCCAGACGTCGATTTACGCTCATATAGGTCTCTTCCCCAATCAGCATCAGAGTATCCTAATAAGCGTAGATCACTCTTTTGATAGCAAAGTTGATAATCCATAGTGCCTTTCAAGTTTCTCAGGATCCTCTTAACTGCTTTCTAGTGTGTTGGACTAGGATTTGATTGATATCGGCTCACTAACCCTACAGCATGACACATGTCGGGTCGAGTACACATCATAGCATATATCAAACTTCCAACAGCATTAGCGTAAGAAATAGTTACCATTTCTTTCCTTTCTTATGGAGTATTAGGACACATCTTCGTACTCAGGCATTTGCCTTGCATGATAGGGGTATCAATGGGATTACAGTGCTGCATATTGAAGCGTTCAAGAATCTTCATTATATAAGACTCTTGTAACATAGCAAGAAGTTTCTTTGATCGATTTCTTTCAATCTTAACTCCCAATATATATATGCAGCTTCTCCCATGTCCTTCATTTCAAAATTAGAGGACAACTATTCTTTTATGGTTATAATCAAACCCTTGTTATTTCTAGTCAACAGAATATTGTCCACATAAAGAGATAAAATCATAAATTTATCCTCGAACCGTTTGATATACACACAATGATCCTCTTCGATCATAGTGAACCCAAAAGAAGTTATGGCTCGATAAAAACGAAAATACCATTGTCAATACGATTGCTTAAGGTCATAAATTGAGCGATGAAGTTTGCAAACTTTACGCTCTTAACCTTCAGCAATGAAACCTATCGGCTATTTCATATATATTTCTTCATCTAGTTCTTCATTGAGAAATGCTGTATTTACATCCATTTGATGTAATTCTAAGTCCAAATGTGCAACAATGGCTAGGATAAGTCGTATGAAGGCAAACCTTAGAACTAGTGAAAAAGTTTTCTCATAATCTATACCCTCTTGTTGAGTATAGGCTTTCGCCACAAGGCGAGCCTTATACTTTTCAATGGATCCATCCGTCCTTCGCTTAATCTTGAAAACCCATTTGTTTCCAATAGTCTTACGATCAAGTGGTATATCAACCAAGTCCCAGACGTGATTTGTTCTCATAGACTCAATTTCGTCTTCCAAAACTTTTCTCCATTCTTCTTTGTTAGAAGATGAGAGAGCCTCTGGAACTGTTTTAGGCTCCGCATCGTCTTGTAGAGCAATCATAAATGTTTTCCCTTCAATCTCAAATCAACGACGGGGAATACTTTTACGATTACTTTTACGCAACAGAACTTCTTGAGAATTCAGTTCGCCAGGCGACGTTATACTCCCACTAGGTCTTGTATGTTGAGGTAAATCTGTATTTCTCTCAATAACATTAATAGATGTGTTATCGGGATCTTCCATCTCATGTAATTGGAAGTCCTTATTGATCTCACCTCTATTAGAAAAATCGTTCTCCAAGAACGTGACATCTCGTGGCTCCATTTCAGTCACACTTCCATCAGCTTGTTCACTTATGAACACATACCCTTTGGAGTGTTCGAAGTATCTAATAAAGATACACTTCTTTCCTCTAGGGTCTAATTTGCCATATTTATGGGAAGAATCATGAACATATGCTGCACACCCCCAAGGTCGTAGATTACTTAAGTCTGGTTTCCTACCAGTCCACAATTCATAGGGGGTGGAAGTAACTACTTAGAGGGCACACAATTAAGTATATCGGCAGCAGTCAATAACGCATCTCCCCAATATGAGACAGGGAGATTTGCCTGCGCCATCATAGACCTAACCATTTTCAAAATAGTTCTATTCCTTCTTTCTGCAACCTCATTTTGTTGTGGAGTATTAGGAATGGTCAATTGTCTTACAATTTCCTCTTCATCACAAAAACCCTTGAATGGCTCAGATAGATACTCATGTCCATGATCGGTTCTCAATGCCTTTATTATTTTGTTCAACTGATTCTCTATCAAAGCTATAAAGCGCCTAAAGCAATTCAATGCTTCGAACTTATGGGATATCAAAAAAACATAATCGAAACGCGTGAAGTCATTTATAAAAATGATGAAATATGAGGCTCTATACCTCGCCCTCACATTTAAAGGACCATAAATGTCAGAATGTATAAGTTGTAATGGAAGTTCAGCTCTAGTTCCTTTACCAAATGATTTTCTAGTTATTTTTCCTGCTAAATAATATTCACATATAGATAGTTCTAAATTAGTGAGTGACCCCAAAAGGCCTTCTCTTGCTAATCGTTTCATTCTTTGTAATCCAATGTGACCCAATCTAGCATGTCAAGTACTTGCATCAGTCTCCACATTACTAGAAGATGCAATAAAAGAAAAACAACCATCAACATTAACTTTATACATATCATAGTCAATGTCTAACACCATAAAACTATTCAATACATAACCAGAACCATAATAAACTATTCCAAACAGAATGTCAACACAATCATCATGAAAATTAAAAACATAATCTAAGCTAAGAAGTACAACTACAGAGACCAAGTTTCACCGAATATCTGGAGTATAGAGGATATCATGTAGGAATAGGTTTCGACCACCACGAAAGATTAATTTATATGTACCGATACCCTTCACTTCAACTCTTGAGTTATTTCCAACATATATCTATCTTCTTTCAGGCTGTATTCGACGATACTCTACAAATGCTTCTCGGTCTCTAGCTACATAGTCCGTTGCTCCTGAGTCTACAGTCCACATTGGATGAGATTCAGCAAGTATTACATGCTAGAAACAAAAGCATTACTCAAAGTAATTGAGTAATATGATACCTTTTTCGATTCAGTGCATTCACGAGCAAAGTGGCCTAATTTGCCACAATTGTAGCACATCATCTTGGTTTTGTCCTTCTTCCCGCCGCGCTTCTTGCGTCGGAAGGTCTTGGCTCTCTTGGGTGATTGATCAATCTCTTTTCCTTTGTTGTTGAATTTATGGTTCCTCTTGTGCTTAAAGCCCGAAGTTTTGCCCGAACCTGATTCAGCAACATAAGCATGGGTAGAGGATTTTGTAGCCTCTAGGCACTCATTTTCTAATTCCAAATGATGAGCAATATCGTCAAAAGTGACGATATTCTCATTGTGCGTCATATTGATTTTCATATGTTCCTAGCTGTCAAGAAGAGACCTTATAACAGTTAGAACTCGCTGTTCGTCAGTTAAGGTATGACTGCCTACTTTAGCTCACGTATCATGTTTGACATCTCCCGAAGATGCTGCTTCATTGATAGATTTGAGCATTTCCGGTATGTGTCAAATTTGATGATAAGCCTTCTCAATTTAGTGACAAACGTACCCCTAAACTTATCTTTTAAGGCAACCCATATTGCTTGAGCTTTGTCATAACTTTCAAACTCACACATGATATCATCTTATATACAACTCAGCAACGTGATGCGAGCAATGCTATTTTTCTTTTTCCAAGCTTGATCTCTTTTATGTTGAGCAGAAGTTCCATACTCAGGTTCATCCATGGTATGGTTGAGGGTTTCCAAAACCTCTTGCTCCTCAAGGATATATTGAACTTTTCGGTGCCAAATATCATAATTGTCACCGTTCAGCTTCTCACCCTTATTGAGGTCAGCCACAATGGTCTTGAATGCCGAAGTAGTCATGGCCACGGTTCGGAACCGGCGGTTCCGGTTCGTGGCCAAGTATGAACCGGCCGGTTCCAGGCCGGTTCCGGTTCCGGTTCAGGTTTCCTTTTCTTTTTTTTTTCTTTTCTTCCTCCGCCAACCATAGCCGGGGCCGGCGGAGGTCGCCGACCTCAGGTGAGGTCGCCCTCGCTGACGTTAGGCGAGGGCCGCCCTCGCTTGGGCTGGGCGAGGCCGGCCTCGCCAGATCGAGCGAGGGCTCGACCTTGCTGGCGTCGGGCGAGGCCGACCTCGCCTGCAATTGGCGAGGCCGGCCTCGCCTGACACTGGCGAGGATCGACCTTGCCGACAACTGGCGAGGCCGGCCTCTCCTGAGGCCGACGAGGTCGAACCCTCGCCAGATTTGGTAAGGCTCAACCTTGCCTGCAACTGGCGAGGCTAGCCTCGCCCAATGCCTGCGAGGTTGAACCCTCACCAGATCTAGCGAGGCTCGACCTCGCTGGCGTCGGGCGAGGCCAGTCTCGCTAGTTATCGGCGAGGTCGAGCCCTCGCTAGTCTGCTGCGGCTTTTTTTTTTGTGGAACCGGGCCCGGAACCGGCGGTTCCGGGCTGGTTCCAAAATTTCGAGAACCGGAACCGGGTCCATAGGGCACGGGTCAGTTCCGATTCCAAACCGCGGGCCCGGTCAACGGGCCGGGCTCTAATTTGATCGGGCCGGTTCCGAGCCGAAACCGGCCCGTGGCCATGACTATGCCGAAGCCATAATCACTATCTACTACACATTGACATAATAAATGCAGAATCAATACTACCATATTTTCCACATAAACACATTTTAATTTGCAGTAAAGACAAACTAAAGTAATGATAATTCAACAAAAGACACCAAAACGAAAGTTCACAATGTTCCCAATCAGTTTCGGTGCACAATTGTTTTACTATCATTAACCTGTTTAATTTGTGCAAATTTTAAATTATAGGTGAGAATTTCTTCTAATTCTACCAATCTACGAACTACCACTAGACTAGATAATTCATAAAAAAATATCTAAAGCAATGATCACATCCTTTCTAGCAATCATATAGCATGGCATGATGTAAGTCAACACATAGAGCATTCATGCAACAAATATAATCAACAGCAGAATTCATAATGTAAGAATCTCCAGCCATTGTTTTAATATGCTCAAAATTAGGAAATTGCAAGCACGTCAAACCATATAGACATGCCATCAATGAATCATGCTCTACATAATATTTATGTGGTCATTTACATGTGAGCCAGCTTCTGTATTTTCAAAACCATAGGGAAATACAAGTAAAATGCAATAATACCCCAAAAAATACACGCATTTAGGGTTTCATATGCATTTTCATTCCTTAAAAAGCTTCAAAAATATATAATAATTATACCACAATGTAGAGAATTTCAATACGAACACAATGGTACCAATTACAGCTCGGTCAGACCTGGCATGCGCCCACACGCGCCACCTAAGTGCACAGCGCGTGTGGCACACACGCCTGCCCTATATGAGCTTCTAAGCCAGTTCGATCAGTCCAATTGATTCGACCGTTGATCGGTCCGACCGGTTGACCATTGACCGATCGCGGGTCAGGTCGATTCTCCGGTCGAGTCGGGTTGCCATTCGAGTCGGGTCAGGTCGCCGGTTGCCAGAGGTTGGTCGGCCAATGAGATGACGTTAGCGTGTCATTACTGATAGTTTTTTACTGATGTCATCAATGACGTCAACACGCGCCATTTGGCCGATGCGTGCGTCCTAGTCACGCGTTGGCAGGGCCAGCGCCTTGGGCGCGTGGCTCCCACACGCCGCGGCTTCTGGCCGCGCGCGTGGGCCTGTCCGCGTCTTTCGGCGGCGCTTAACCCATCATTCTGCTCGTCTCGACGGATACTTCAATTTTATATAATAAAAAATAATTTTCACAGTAAATAATTTTTCTAAAATCATACGAACAAAAACGGTCGCCCATAATGTTCAAATCCGTTCTTCGTTTCAATTCATGGTCGTTGATTCATCTTACAATTCTCGAGCAATGAATATGCAGACAGTATGAAGTTTATCATCATGATCTCCATACCAAATAGCAAGCGGAAAGAATCAACAGGAAAACAAGACAGAGATCATAACCAAGGCTCTGATGTTGGAAGCGTGTGTCGGTAGAATTGACTAACCTGTTTGATGCACTCCAAACAAAATTTCTAGGATCGTACGTTGAATCACCAACAAACGATGAACGAATCTACTACACGTTGGTCCAAATACAATCACAAGGAAAGTATTCTCGTTCCACAACGTTAATGCCGATTGTCTTCTCAAAGTATATACGAAATCCTAATGCATCGAGAGAGAGAGAGTTCTGAATTTCTCTTGTATATAATTCATCTTCCGAGGAAGTTATCTCAACTTTCATTAAGAAACTCTCCTCACACCTCTTCAAAAGGTGTCTCTCAGACACACCTCTTATTAGAGCAAATGATGTCCCTTGGACACACATATCATGGGCAGACCAATGAAATATAATAGTTTCTATTTCTCTCACCTGGGCACATGGAGTTCAATGTTGCCATTCGTGGCCATGGTGTTTGCCACCACCATCTTGAAGCTTGAAAAGAGAAACCAAATACAGGGGCACTCAGTTTGGCTCGACGGAGATGACAACGATAGTTGCCGATGGTCGAGCAAGGTCAACAGTGGTGGTAGCATGCTGCTAAAGGTCCAGGCAACAGTGTAGGCAGTGACGGACAAGCACGATATGAGCTTTGGCTGAGCGAGCGAGAGCTTGAAGATTATGAACAGTAAGAGGAGGAGCTCATGCGTGAAAAAGAAGGAAAGAAAAGAAAATAACCAAGAAAATCAAAAGAAAAACCGTGTCATTTTGTTGAAAGTAGTCCATGTCAGGGATTTCTGCTACACGTAGGACGGCGGGCAATGACAACGTTACCATGTCAGATAAATCAGGTGAGACTTGGTCAAGAGGACATGATTGTGTATTCCCTTAAAAGTTTAAGACTACATTTGTTTAATTAAAAAATTGATAACCCGATTAGTTTTCATACGATATGTTCAATACTAATTATGCAATTACCCTTGAAAGAGAAGGATGAAGATCTTGTTGAGTAGAAGTTTCATATAGTGTAATGTCATTAGGGAATCTTCTATGCTTGTGGTAAAGCAAGTACACACAAGATGAGAAGACCTTAATATCCAAAAGTTACATTTGCATCTAAGAACAATTACTTATAATTTGCGATCGATGGCAGACTGTAGCTATACTGATGCAAAGAAGCTGTAAAGTACAAAAAGTAATGAAATGATGACAAACTGATTGACTCCTTTTTTTAGGGTTAATACCACGAAAAACCCCAAACTGGTACACCTATGATAATTTTACCCCAAATTAATTTTTGACTACCAAAAACCCAAAACTGATATACTTGTGATAAATTTACCCTTAGTTTGTTTCCGTTGAATTTTACTATTAAATTACTTTGTTAAATGATGCGTGACATTTAACTGATGTACTAGTTTTATGTTTTACCCTCCATTTATCACAAGTGTACCAGTTTGTGATTTTTTGTAATATTAATTCAATTTAACGGAAACTAACGGAGGATAAATTTATCATAAATGTACTAGTTTGGGATTTTTAGTGATCAAAATATTAGTTTGAGGTAAATTTGTCACAGATGTACCAGTTTAGGGTTTTTTGTTATCAGAAAAATAGTTTTGAATAAAATTATCACAGGTGTACCAGTTTGGAGTTTTTCATAATATTAACACTTTTTTTATGAGCTGATGACAAATTCAATGACTTTGCACAATAATGCACGTATATAAATAATGTACAAATGGGACCAATGAAGAAAACTGACTGACTGAAAATGACCAAGAATCACCACCATACCTAGATCCTGACCTCTGATACAAACAAAACATGTACCATCTACTAATTGACAAAAGAAAATGCACCCAGTTCCTCGCATTTTGTTAGTGATCATTGGTTGATGAAAGCCTTGATCTGTGAGATCATCTCCTGAGTTCTTGAGCGAGCCATTTGGGACTTGTTCAGGACTTGGAATGCATGTCCCACTCCTCTGTACATGACCATTTCCACTGCCTTGCCCATGTTGGCCAAGGCATTACATAGCTGCAAGTTCCGGTCCTTCAAGATGTCAAGTTCTGATATGCACACCATCGCCGATGGGATGCTGAGATCGACACTATTCGACAAAGGATTGCACCAGGGATGGTCCCTATTAGCCCCTGAAGGAAGTGACAGCCTCCAATAGGCGTCGGAAGCAGATAGAGTCAGCGCAGAATTGGATGGCTGAGAGGCCATCTTTTCAGACCCAGTCCGGATCTCTCCTCCGAAGAAAGGTTGTATCAAAATAACCCCCTTCAGGTGCAATGGTTTGATAGCGTTGGACACAGAAGCGCTGATGTTTCCTAGTCGAACAGCTACGTTAAAGGCTATATTAGCACCGGCGCTGTCACCGACTAGGAATAAGTTGGATAAATTGCATTGGCTCACCCACCATTTTTGCGTGTCGGATCCATCAGCAACTTGCCTTTTAACCCACATGATCGCATTGACTCCGTCGTCATAAGCAGCCGGGAGACGGTTCTCAGGGGCTCGGCGGTAGTTGACCGATACGATCACGCAACTTGCGGTGGAAGCCAGATTGGCCAGGAACTCATGGTAGCAGCTCCACGCGGCTGATCCGATGCAGAATCCCCCTCCGTGGAAGTAAATGAGCAAGGGGTATTTGCTGGGCCGGTTTGGAACATAGACACGCGCCCACAAGTTGGTGAACTTGTCGATTGTGACGTCTCTGGCATGCGTGTCAACTCCCGAGGAGATTGCGCAGGAGACGCTAGGGATGACGGGGAACCTCTCGACCCGCCCATCCTTGTGAACCCTGAGTAGGCCTTCAATCTCTTCGAGCACCAACGATTGTTGTTGCTGATGGTTTTTGCCCTGTTGGAGGTTGAGCCTGGCATCAAAAGATAGAGAAGCCATTCCTTTTCTTCTAATTAGTGAGAAGATGTACTTAATGGTTTGGATGGATTATTTGCCAATGTAGGGTTCTTTATATACAAAAGAAGTTTTGGAAAAGACCCTAGAGAGATCTTTGAATGCGGAAGAAAAGTTTCGAATCTCTATATCAGGCAAGTGGGTGGAGTAGAACATCCCCTATGTCATCACATGGATTCCTGTAAGAGGTGGGAAGCCACACTTTTCAAACCCTTATTTTTTTTTTCTTTATTAAATGTGGAGGATTTTGTAGATTGCAAAGAACGCTCGATCATAACAGTTCGCCTAGATTTTACTGTACCTCTTCCTAGCCAGAGATGCGAAGTTCGCTCGAATTCATGCATGCCATGTCCTCAGGTGTCACACACGGTGGTTGACTTAAGACTGTTATGGGTGGAATTTGAGTCAGAAATATATATTCCGCAATCTCAACATTCAGCCCCAAAATGAAGATTGGACTCTCCTATTCTTGCAACTATACTCCTTTTCATTCTGGCTAAACCTTTGCTTTTAGGCTCAGACACAAAGGTTTCAGATCCTCCTAGATGCAGCTTGCATGTAGCACATTTAGATGCTGCTGTTAGTAAAATACGGTCTATAAAATATTTGTCGGCCTGAAAATTGTTTGAGACTTTTGGTGCTCTTCCACAGTGATCGAGATTGACCGGGTACGAAGCACCCAATCCCCAAGATGCTCCAAAAATCATCTTGCTAACGATAATGAAGAATTTGACGTCGCATGTCACGGCTGCATGAATACGATTCCCCACCAACACGTAGAGGTCATGATCGGAGACGATAAACATGGTTCGTTCGGCGACTTTTTATCGGTATCGCTCTTTAGGTTTGGAATAACAGATCCATCTAAAGAGAGGGCCATAATGTGGAACTGAATTATCGAGATCTTATTCTTTGTACTTGCCTTAAGAATCTTGACCTCATGTCCTCCTCCTCAAATCTCTCAATCTATGTCAAGTCTGAACTGGTTTCCTGGTGAATTGAAGTTCCAAATCCCGAGTTCAATTAAATGGGTAAGGAAGGCACTGTCAAAAGCATGATCCACAGAATATTTTCTCGATAGTCCACCTTCTTGGGGAGCTTTCAAAAGGAAGTTTTTATCACAATGCGGCAATGGTGGACAGTTCTCCATTGATCCTGACATAATATTCTTTTGACACTTTCCTGACATTTTATTCTTTGAGGCGGCATCAATGTTTGTCCAGATATGTTGGGTTCAGACACGGGTGTTGCGGCACCAACCGCCACATTCTAAGGATGAAAGTAGACGAAAATGGGAGTCGCATTTTCTTATCCAGTCCAACTGGAAGGCATGCCATCCATTGTTTTTTTTTTTTTTTGGGTAAAAGCATGCCATCCATTGTTGTTTTTTTTGGTAAAGGCATGCCATCCATTGTTGTATTTTTTGGTAAAGACATGCCATCCATTGTTCATTTGGCCTTACCATGAAAAATTACTTTATACATCGCATGCCATACTAACATAGCCAGGACGTCAAGAATGTGTATCAGCTCAAATCATCTGTACTCAACATATTTTATATGTTGGTTCAATTGAATTTACATGGGATTAACATGAACTTTTTTTTAGATAAATCAACTAAATGGTGGGTCAACATAGGAGAAGTTCAATACCTTCATCCGAGGAGTGTTAAGGTGCACGTTTCAAAGTGTTAGGCAAAAGAAGTTTCACATCAAGGATATAGTATAATGTAAAACAGTTAATATATTCTAGTAGAATTATAACTCATTGGCCAAGCTTTTAAGTGAATGCGAGTTCAATTGGATATAGTAACAGGCTTGGATTTGGACTCTCTTTATGATCTCCTCAGGTGAAAGTAATAGATTTCTGTTGTGTCGACCAAATAAATGGTCTCAAAATCGATGATAGATTGGTGGGCCCCTAATATAAATATGTGTTTGGTGAAAATTTTAAAAAAAAATCTTAAATATGACTCTTTAATCGAGATGGTGAATCATTTCTCTGAGTTTACGATCAAACTTGGCTGGGCCAAGGTGATTGAGGTGGAGTCCAAAAGGCAGATTTTATTCCTTTCTCCAACATTTGCCAAGCTTACTAAGCCAAGATAGAGATTCAAGTTGAGATGATGTTGATGCAAAAGAAATACTTGAATTAAAAGGGAGCAGGCATAACAAAAAATGCTCACATGTGAGGGGAAGATTTGTTAAGGTGCGTGTGTATCCAACTAAATATGTTAATGGGTTTGAACTTAAGATCTCTTTCGATGATCTCCTCAGATGAAAGTATTAGGCTTCTATACATCGACCCAACAAGTAGATCACTCTCAAATTCTTAGATCCACTCTCACTCAAAAGTTTCAACCGGTGAATTAAATGCTAGTAAGGATACATTCTGTTTCATACTACACCACATGCATGATGTGAGACGTCTTTCGCCTAACACCCCATATGTGCACCTCACCACTTAGCCACTGCAATATCACGGCAAGATTTTATTCCATATTCTATGTCGGTTACAAAAGCATAATTTTGGACGTGAAACCATGCTAAATTGAGTCATCGAGATACCTCAAAAGAAAATTCACGTTCAAAAATTCCCATTGCGGGATCAGATGACCTGCCTTGACGGCAAAAGCTAAAGATTCTTTGTCATCCCTCTTTTCAGTGTCTCAAAAACATGAGTCTTTTCAAAAACCAATGGATTTGCAACTGCGGCTGTCATCTTTATTCCCATTAGATATTATATTCTCCTTCTTCTTTCTTCTCCACCTTTTTGACCATGCATAAATCATGCGTGACCCCGTGATGTACAGAGCTCAGCATACTCATCACTTCCCCTTGAGAATAAATGAATAGCCAAATGGCATATTTCTTCCTTTTGGTCAATGAAGCTTTTACTTTTCATTGTTTTCACTTGTTGCCCCTAGGTTGATGGTAAGGGGATGGTTAAGGTCTTTGATTAATGCAAATAAAAGTCATCAGTTTCATTCTGGTTCTGGAAGAAAGAATAAGTTTGGAACTTAATTTGGCCAAACCCCCTTAAGAGTTGCTTTTGAACTTTTCTTAGTGTCATATGCATTAGGTTTAGTAGCAACGACCGGTTCAAATAAAGAGGCTTACAATTATATTAAGAAATAACTTTGCGTTATCTTGCCAAAAGAAGTGGTATATTTTGTCTTAAAAGTATATTCCGCAAGAAGAATTACAATTCAGTCTTAAACCTACTATACCAGAACAAGTTGATAGGATTCCCTTTTTGACGTCATGCCCCTCCTATGTGGCAACATGGGGATGAAAAAGGGAAAGTGGGGGATGGGCTTTCTAATGCTTTTGACATAGCAGGCCCTGCAGGAGGCTCGCATAGCAGGCTATTAACTCAGTGGTAGAGCGCACTCCTGATTATTGCATCGTTGAGCTTAGTTGTGAGGGCTCTTAACCACATGGATAGTTTAATGCGCTCATCAACACCTGACCTGAGATGTGGATCATCCAAGGCATATTAGCATATCGTACTTCTCCTATTTGAACCAGGTTTGAAACCAAACCTCTCCTTAGGAGGATAGATGGGGCGATTCGGTGAGATCCAATTTAGATCCAACTTTCTATTCACTCGTGAGATCTGAGTGTCAATTTAGTCCTAAATTTTTTAATTTTTCTAACGTTGTCCTAAACCTTTTGTGCAAAATTCGAATATAACCATTCCAACCAATTGCTACTAGAAATAACCAATGTGACAATCCACAAGTTGTCCATGTCAGCAAACCACATTAGACAATTGGCAACGACTAGACGGCCAACTTAGCAACTTTCTTGGGCAATTGGCTGGAAAATTGACTGGAATGACTAAATTGAAATTTCGCACCGAAGTTTTAGTACTATATTTGTATAATTGAAAAGTTTAGGACTTAATTTACATATGTATAATATGTTTATAACTAGTTAGGTAATTATCCCATATACTGCATAGCTCCTTTGTAAGTTAAGTTTCAAATATGGATATAAAGAACGATAATTAAGATTGAATTATCAATAGTTCAAACTTTTCTATACGTTATAGTTGAGTGCATCAAAAAGGGTGATGTCATACATAATCTATATATGACTCAGTTTGTTCCATGGGGACCAAACCCTCTAGAGGAGTACTTTGAATAACCACATAAAGTGGTGGCCATTTGAGAGTCGACATTGAATTATAAATCACTCGATATGGCCTTTTTCCCAATTGATATGGAATTTAGGATATCACAAACTCTCTCACTTAAAGAATTGTTATCATCTATGAGAATGTCGGTGTTGGTCTAGATCACCTAAAGATACTCCCTTAATTCGACGTGTAGTCTAGTCTATGCACGATTCCTCTGCCACCCTAGAAGCCTACCGGAAGTAGCCTTGTTTGGACACCCCCCCCTCACTCCTGCCATCGCTCCTTGCCTTTGTCAGATAGAATATGGGCTTATTCCATCCATTCACCACACATCTATAAGACGGAGACCTGCTTTGGTACTCTATGTAAGACTCAGCCCGTTTTATGTGTGGACCGAACCCCCAATAATAGTGATTACTTTTAAAAAGTATTCACTGTCAGTCTTCCGGTTACAAAGCTCTACCAGAGTGGTAAGGTGCTCGTCGAAACAGTTGCTGACAGCAGCGTACGTGCGCCCAAGTGTGCGTGTGTCTGCGTGTGCGTGGGTGCGTGAGATGGCGATCGCTGTGTTGCGGTCGACGGTCGACCAGACAGGATCCATCTCGCGTCGCTTATCTCTCGCGAGATAGCTGCCATCACCTCACGGTGGTCATCCTCTCAGATCTAGGATCTGACCCTCCTTTGCATTAAATTAGGGAATTAAGAAGGTACGGAGTTTGGAAAGTTTTCCAAAGAACCGATGAAACTAGTGAACAAGAGCACCTCCTAAAGAAATCATGCCCCATAAAAACAAACGTTGCTATGAATATAATGGATGTCACCGAATTTTCCAACGCCTCATGATCTTAGAGATATGAGTCGGAAACTGTCTAACCGGTAGAAAAGAAAATAACGTTTCATGACACAAACTATTGCAAGATACACTTTGACAATTTTTTCTCGATGAGGTCTTCAAACCAACGGAAATTTTTGGAAAGATCATGTTGTTCATATTTGCAAATTGAAATTTCATGTGTCTATTGGTATAAGTTTTTCTGATCCATTGGTAATTGCATAAGAGGATGATCCTCGACACCAATAGATCCGATGCAATGTTCCTCGTCAAGCTCTCATGGGTTGCTGATGCATTGGAGGCATCATAGCAACCTGATACTGCACATTCTGCGTTTGCGCGGCATTTCCCTGCCAACCTATGCAAGTAACAAGAACAAGCATCAGTAATTTCTCGCTGAAAGCAGAGAAGAAAAGATTTCTCTTTGTTGGTGACGGTATTTGAGGCCGAATTTAAACCATAGGGACGATATTGTTGTGTCATATATGATTAACATAGCTTGGTAAGTGCTTGTTTGGAGCTCAAATAGCAATAGTCGACATCAATTTTACCTATGGAAGGGTCAAGTCCTCTGTTCTTAAGCTCTCTGTATTCCTGAGATAGAGCGCAGCACTCGCAGAAGAAGTGAGTGATCCAGTCAGGAGCAGGAGACTCAATAAGGTTGAATCGGTTCCGGAGTTTAGTTCGGTAAGTGCAAGACAACAAGCACGGGCAAACGATGAGAAACTGGATCCCACCGTACAGTAGCCCGCTCGTGCCGCACGCTGCCCATCAAACAGCATGTTCAAATGCATAAATCCGACGAGACCCATTCTTCTCAAATGCTAAAGCACATGAAATATCTCGTTCCAATTACTCTTTCCTTTAAAACTCTAAAAGGATATTGAATTTTCTAATCACTGTTATCATCTACACTAGTACGATAAAGGATTTGAAAGTTAGTAAAAGCGTTGCTACTAACATGTGCTCCCTCGGTCGACAATCTCCGCTATCTGGCCGAACGTTATGCAGGGAAAGCAACAGGCCACGACCACTGCAAACACGCAAGAAATACTCAGAAATTTTCCATTTGTTACTCGTCCAATTTGTCATAAACTTTCCCGGGAAAAGCAAAAGGCGACGTACCATTCAAAGGGTCATCCATGCAGTCAAACAACCCCGTTGTCCAAGGAGATGGTGGAGCAGCTGGTTGAACTATCATCCCCTGAGGCATAGAAGGCACGTTATGCAGAGGAAATTGCACTTGAGTATGGTTTGCACCAGCAGTGTGGAAGGGTTGAGCTGAAGCATATGTCGGCCTCGTAATAAAGCCCTGTACAGGATGCAATGGCTGGAAACCAGCTTGAATTTGAGAGCTCACGGGGATCGGTTGCCCTGAGTACAGAGTCGGCTGAGCCCCAAAACTTTGGTTTGCTTGCGGAATTTGTCCAGGACCAGCCAGATTCTGGGGATTAGATCGCGGCATCGAGTAAAGTGGCATCATCTGCGGATTTCTGGGCGAGTATTGTACAGCCTGCATTGGATCAATCGGACTGGTTTGTATATTCTGCTGGAGCTGAAACTGTTGTTGAGTCGAAGGATCGCTCGCCTCCTCCGGCTGCATTTGTTGATGGACTGAACTGAAAGGAGCAAATGTTTCGGTTGAGGGACGTCCCATCTTTTCTCGATCCTGAGGATGCACGGCAAATTTTTTTGGATGAGCTGAAGATTAGCAAACTTCTCAGATGGTTTTCATATAACTAAGTGAAACCCACCTCCAGTCCCAAAGATTAAGACATAAATGGATCTTTCTTCGCTTAGCGTGGCTGGTGTAACCACAATCTATATAAATTCTGTTTTCAAACAAAAGGTGCCAAGCAGTACATTACAAAGGCTTCGTTAACTTCTGAGCAAATGAATGACAATTTGTTACTCCAAGCAGTACACTACAAAGGCTTCATTAACTTCTGCGAAAATGAATGACAAGATGTTGCTAACATATTAAACAGTTCTTTTCTTTCCTCCAGTTCTTTGGCTGATTTATTACATGAAATCTATCGAGAACGGTAGAAACTAGAAAGGACATGCCAGCAGTTTTCGGTCTTTACGACGTGCCGTTCCAAGACCAAAAGATTAAAGTAGCTCCAAAGCTAGAGGTTTTCATAACACCCATTCAAATGGTGTATTAGTACAGCCAATATGCACACATCGGAGACTTTCACGCCTTGTTTATTGACAAGGAAGTCTCTTCTCGGTCACGGAAAGGGGAAGCATATGCTCTGTTCTGGCTTTGATGTCTAAGGCACTAGATTACGTGCTCCATGTTGGTCAAAAACATGCGGATTAAGACCGTTTTCATTATGTCCAAGAGGTTTTTACCCATTTTCGAAATTTTTTGTTGGTTGAATGTAAAATTTTATTACATATTCAGAATCTACTCGTCGAGACGAGAAGATTGACGGGTGGCACATCACTGGAAGAGGCCGCACGCGCCCTCATGCGTCAACGCGCACCATGGGCACGGCGGCGCATGACGACCACACGCAACCGTGTCAAACCGGCGCGTTTTTCGCTGGTAACCGCATGTTGACGTCAATAAGGGCGCGGATCCAGGTTGACCCGGATCCTAACTCGACCCGACTATTGACCCAACCAGTCAACCGGTTGGATCGGTCCATTGACCGTTGACCAGTTGGACCAGTCAACCAGTCGGACCAGCTATTCAAACCGGTTTGACCGGCTTAACACGTGCACATGTGCTACGCCTTCCGGCAGCGCGTGAGGGCGCGTCCGACGTCCGTTTGGAACGTTCTTGGTATTAATGCGTTCATATTGAGTCTCTCTACATTGTGGTGTATTTGTTTTACATGTTTGAAGCTTTTACAGATGTGAAAATACATATAGAACCCTATATACGCATATTTTTAGGGTTTTGTTTTGCATATTTTCTTATATTTCTCTATGGTTTCGGAAATGCATATGGTAGTTCACATGTATATCACCACATAATAATTATGTAGAGCGTAATTCATTGTCTATCAATGAATGGAACAATATAATTAGCATGACATGTAATTTCAGAGATACACGCCCCTGTCTTTACGTCTAGCATTGCATGTATATAGTGAATGTGATACATAAAGTTCATATCCCTGGTATGAGAGATTTTCAAAGATTTAGTTGGGTAGTGACCGCCAAAGTGGCACACTTGACTGGATTTGAAAAATATCGATCTCATTTTGTGGTGGGATGCCTCCTGTTTTACTGCGTGATCATACTCTCAAAGAAAATGATCTTGTATTAGTTTATGGAGAGGTACATGTATAGCATGTGCTTGAGAAATGACTGATCTTAATGGTTAATACATCCAAAGATGGCGATTTCACGAAAGATTAGAATATGTTCTCATAGCCACTGTCATGTGGAGCACAACTGCATGTCATATTTTTTGCCAAAGGTGATTATGTGATGATGTATGTACTCTCTAGATAAGTACTCACATGATGTTGATTATGTTGTTTGTTTGTTTTCCAGTCACCTTTTTTGTAAACGGCAATTTCATTTCCATTAAGGTCCTTACTGGGTTGAACTTTAAGAAATGGAAAGAGGATTTTCTATTTGGAATGGAGCTGACGGATGTTTACATTACTCTTACAAAGGATAAGCCGGCAGATATCACGGCTACCAGTACTGAAGCTGAGAAAATGGACTATGTTGCTTGGGAAAAGAGCAATCGGATTTACTTATTGACAATAAAGAAATCCATTCAAGAATACTTGAAAAGTAGTTTGCCAACCGACTTTACTACTAAGGAAATGATAGCAGCCCTGAGGCTAGAAATTGCATTTCATCTAATGCCGAGGTTGGTACACTTCTTCAAAAGCTTTTCAATATGAAATATGATGATACTGCTGGGGTTAGAAATTATGTCCTTAGGTTGATAGACCTAAAGATAAAGTTTCAAGCTCTTAATGTTTCCATTCTTGATGCTTGCATTGTGCATCAAGCCCTAAACACCCTTCCACCTGATTTTGAAATTATAAAGACAAATTACAATTACCAAGATGAGACTTGGTCAGTGAATGACTTGATAGCAAGGGTGACAGAGGAAGAGAAACTTAAGAAAGAAAAAAGGCATCTAGCATTATATGTTTCTAGTTCCCACAAAAGAAAAGATAAGAAGTCTATAAATCGTACTCATAAAGGAACTCATGACACTACTAGTCAATCTGACAATATGGGTCCAAAGAAACCATCCTTCAAAAGGGATGTGACCGCTGCTTCTTTTGTAAGAAGAAAGGTCACATAAAGAAGGACTGTGGAAAGTTTAAAGCTTGGTTGTCTAAACGTGAGCCTACAGGTAATGATTCTTTGGCACTTGTTTGTGAATCCAACCTATCAGAAACACCATCAAGTTCTTGGTGGCTCAATAGTGGTGCAACTAATCATGTTGCGTTTACCATACATGGATTCATAAACCGAAGGAAGCTAAATCAAGATGAACTGTGGGAAACAACGAGAAAGTCAATGTTGTGCTTGTGGGAGATGTTATTTTAATTCTAGACTTTGGTTTTAGATTGATGTTAAAAGACACCTTTTATGTACCTTCTTTTAGATGGAAGTTAGTTTTCGTATCGTATTTGAACATGTATGGCTACTCTTTTGAAATCAAGAATAATATTATTTCTTTATTTCTTAATTCAAATAAGGTTCGATACTGTAATATGTCCAACGGATTGTACAAATTATGTTTATCTCCCAATGACATATACGTTGCTTATACGGTTGAAAAGGTTATTTACAAGAGACCACTGTCTAAGGAACAGTCTTATGTATTGTGGCATAAACGGCTTGGTCATATCTCTAAGGATAGAGTAGAAAGGCTGATAAAGACTAATATCCTACCTGCTCTTAAAAATGACCAAGAGACATGCATAGACTGTTGTAAAGGTAAAATGACCAAGATAAGGAAAAAAACTGCAATTTGAAGTTTTGACCTGTTGGAGGTCATTCACATTGATATAAGTGGACCCTATACGACAACCTTATGCAGAAATTTTTATTTTATCATATTTGTTGATGATTATTCTTGATATGAATATCTGTACTTGATTAAAGAAAAATCTAAGTCTCTTGACAAGTTCAAGATTTTTCAAACTGAAGTTGAGAAACAGTTGGGAAAGGTCATAAACGTTGTTAGATCTGACCGAGGTGGAGAATATAATAGCAAGCATGGCGATGCCGGACAGCTTAAGAGGCCATTTGCCAAATATATAGAGGATTTTGAGATAGTGGCTCAGTTTACTATGCTTGGGAGACCTGAGCAAAATGGTGTAACCGAAAGGTGCAATCGTACTCTTATAGAAATGGTGAGGAGTATGATTAGTAGGACAAATTTACTTGATTTTCTGTGGGGTGAAGCTGTGAAAATAACTTTGTACATTTTGAATCGTGTACTTACTAAAGCTGTTCCATTGACTCCTTTTGAGTTATGGACTAGACGTAAGCCTTAAATCATCTTAAGGTTTGGGGATGTCCTACAAAAGTGAAGTTATATGATCCAACATTAAGTAAGTTGGACTCCAGAACCACTCGGTGTTACTTTGTATCTTACCCGGATTATTCGAAGAGATATCGGTTCTATAATCCCAATGGAGGCACAAGAATCGTGGAATCACAGACAATCAAGTTTTTGGAGTTTGATGTGGTCGAAGAAAATAGCTGCTTATAGACTATTGAGGATAGTAGTACGGTGGGTAATGTTGTATCTTTATCTCCTCCTATACATATAATTGTGGAGACTCCTACACCACAAACTGAACCTGTTGAGGCTCAAAATCCTGTTGTCACGACGGCTCCTAATGAAGTTTCTCAAGGCTCTCAGATGCAAGATGAGGCTGTTATTGCTCCACTTATGAGATCCATTGGGGAGAGATGATCAGCCATACCACCGAACTACTTAGTCTATATAGGAGAGCAAGACTACAATATCAATTCTGTGACTGATCCAGTGACTTATGCGGAAGCTGTTTTTTTGTCCTCAATCAGAACTGTGGTTGGATGCAATGAGAGATGAAATGCAGTCTATGAAGCATAATAACATTTGGGAACTTGTTGAATTACCTAAAGGCCATAAATCCATTGGTTGCAAATGGGTGTATAAGACTAAAAGGAACTCCAAAGAAAAGATTGAGAAGTTTAAAGCCAGACTGGTAGTCAAGGATTTCACTCAGAGAGAAGGAGTAGACTATGAAGCAACATTTTCTCCAGTCTCTTCTAAAGATTCCTTTAAAGTGATCACAGCATTGGTAGCTCATTTCGATATGGAATTACACTAGATGGATGTTAAAACTGCCTTTCTCAATAGAGACCTTAATGAAGAAGTCTATATGATGCAACCCGAAGGCTTTGCAGTAGATAATTCAGGTACGCTTGTATGTAGATTAAAAAAGTCTATTTATGATCTCAAGCAAGCTTCTAGACAATGGTACTTGAAATTTCATAGTGTTATCGCTTCATTTGGTTTTGTTGAGAACAAAGTAGATCATCGTATATACTGTAAGGTCAATGGGAGGAAATTCATTTTCCTCGTACTCTATGTGGATGATATTCTACTTGCAAGCAGTGACCTTAGTTTACTGCATGAGACAAAGCAGATATTGTCAAAGAACTTTGATATGAAGGACCTTGGTGAGGCGTCTTTTGTCCTTAGCATTGAGATTCATAGGAATCGTTCTCGTCGACTATTAGGTTTATCTCAAAGGGCATATATTGATCGTATCTTAGAAAGATTCAACATGCAGCAATACAAGCTAAGAATTGCTCCTGTCAGTAAAGGTGATAAGTTGAGTCTATCACAATATCCTCATTCAGATTTTAAGAAAGCCCAAATGAAGAATGTACCTTATGCTAGTGCACTTGGGAGTATTGTGTATGCTCAAGTATGTACTAGACCAGATATTGTTTTTGCAACAAGACGTCTAGGCATATATCAATCAAATCCAGTACATGATCATTAGGTTGTTACCAAAAAAGTTTTAAGGTATTTAAAAAGGACAAAAGACTATATGCTGATTTACAAACATGTTCAGGACCTATAGCTGGTTGGGTATTTGGATTCGAACTTTGCTGGCTGTCAGGATGAAAAGAAATCGACAACAGGTTACATCTTTAAGTTAGCAGGAGGTACAGTATCATGGAAAAATGAGAAACAGAAATCAATGACATCCTCTACCATGCAAGCGGAATTTGTAACATGCTTTTCAGTCACTATTCAGGCAATTTGGCTCTGGAACCTCATTAAGGAATTGACCGTATTTGATTTTGTGGATAGGCTCATACAGTTGTATTATGACAACAACTCTGCAGTGTTGTTTGTTAATAACAACGTAGGACTCAAGGGGTCTAAGCATATAGAGGTCAAGTACCTGACTATAAAGGAAAAAGTTTAGAATTGTGACGTTGCAATAGAGCATTTTTAGACAGATGATATGATCGCAGATCCGCTAACTAAAAGCCTTTGCCCTTGTATATTTGATCGACATGTCATTAACATGGGCTTAGGAGTATCATGAGATACTGTTAATTAGTGGGAGCTATTTAGTTTTATGTTACTCTTATGAAGTTTGTATCTGATTTCATTACATTTTGTAATATTTGAATACGTATCAATTCTTTTGCATTCAATGAGGTATTTGTGAATGTAAATTTATCAAGTTGAGCACACGTATTTGATGAAAATCTCGAGGCATTGTGTAAACCTTGAGTACAGGCTATGGGGCATTCTTGATATTAACCTTAATGATATGTCTTATTACACATAAAGTACAGTTAACTATTAAGGTAAAACATATGCAGGTTCGTTGGAACCATGAAGGATATTCTCTAGTGACACACTAAATTTTGTGACACTTAAGGAGAGAGAATTTGGATTAACAAAATGGACAACACATAAAGTATCACTTATTATGAGGTGTTGTCCAATTGACACACTACCATATTGAATTTATATCAGTAAAGTTAAAAGCACTCGTGACCATGGAAGACTCTGTGTGAGTACATGCAGTTACTGTCATGATTCGGTATTCGAGACTTTATGAAATCGGATTGACTATTAAGAATAATCTCTAGACTAATATAAGGGAGCATACATAGTTCTATTTCAATTAATATCGCCCAAGTAGGAGAATGTAAAAATTTCCTAATGTGGGCTTCATTAATTGAAATTAACTGAATTAGTTTGGTCTAATAAAGGTAAGATATATAGATTCTTAATAAGTCTAATATGGAGCTAGCTGATGTGGGCCGAGTACGGCCCAGCCCATAATGAGAGGGCTCGTGGTCGAAAACTCTGTAAATAGCACTCAAGTCCCTCCCCTAACCTGATGATGCACAATTTAACTCACATATGGATCTAGAAAGAACTTTCTTCTCGTGAGTGGCAATCTTATTAGGCCAGTGTTCCAACAAAGGGTATAGGGGAGAAGCACTTGAGTTCGTGTTCGGAAACTGTCGCTAATTCCGCGTCAAGTGCGATGGATTCCAAACCAGGTATGCGAATCGACAATTTCTCTATTAACGTGTTTCGGTTTCTGATTATGATGATCCCGGATGTGCCATTTTCGTGGCCAACAATTTATGCATCATGTGTCCAAGATTTCAAAGAGAACATGTTCGAGATGTTGCTCATCATTACCAGTTTCTCAGTTATACAAGATGGAAGGGAAATTTGGCTATGACATTGCTAGGAATAGAAAAGCTTGTTCAGAATCACAGAAAATCACATCGAGGAGAGCACAACACCTTGTATCGTGCTAAACAAATGTCCAAATTAGGAATGACCAACGCATCGGCCTGGTCACGGCAAGGCCTACACGACCTGCGCCAGGCAGGGCAGAGCAAAATAGAAAATAGAAATCAGACCCGGACATAACTTGCCTCAACCCAACACGGATCAGGCACTGCCATAGGCATATTTCCTAGTGAAAATGTTGGGTAAAAGTGCATATTTTAGTGAACTTCGGGATTTATGCAATTTGGTCCTCTAATTTTTATTTCGTTAAATCAAGTCCTCTAACTTTTTAGAATTGTGCAAATGAGGTTCTTCAAGTTTTATTTCTTGCAATCAAATCCTTTGACTTTTTGGATTTGTGCAATCAAACCTTCGGTCAACCACTTCAACCAAACCGTCAAATTAATCAACGACATGACATTGTTTATGTGACAAAAAATAACATGTGATGCTAATTTGCTACCAAATAAGCAGAAAACAAACAGTTTAAACAAGGAAAAAAGAAATCGTAATTTGACAGCATTAGTTACAACGAGTTAACAATAACTTGACAGCAAAAATCAAAAAAGTTAGAGGGCTTAGTTACACAAAATAAAAAATAAGACATCAAATCGTGCAAATGCCTAAACTTAGAGAGCTAAATCTGTACTTAATCCTCCAAATGTTTAGAGACTCGTTTTGCAGATTCCATCCACATCATTACGGTCCAATTTCTTCCGAATTCACACAATTTCAATGAATATAACTGTTTGAAAACTGCAAATGCGCTGAAGAATCAGCTGCAGAAGCGTCTTCGTTAGCTTGTAAGAGGACATTAATGCCCTCATACACCCAAGTTTGCAACCTGCAAAGGATTTCGATTTCCAATTAACCTCGAGATGGATTCATGGAGATGAAAGCTCAAACTTTGTGCATTAAGTTAGAGCTCTTTGATTGCCATTGAATCTAAAACAGTGGAGGACTTGTATCTTCTACCGAATATTTACACAATCATGCAGATTTTTCAATGATTATTTAGCCAAAAATCGCTACATAGCTCTACGCAGTACATCATTCAGTGAATGGTAGATCCTGTTCTGAGAGGCAGCAACTCAGCCTCAAAAGTAATGGAAGCAAAGCGGGGAAGGACAAAAGAAAACACAAGTCCTCACGATACAAAGTACGAATTTGGGGCAATAATTATTTTCAGGTTTCACCTGATTAAAGTTTGAGGCTAAAGCTGGTTTGCACATGCTCTCTCTGTTCCATAGGTCAGGTGAGCTGCAACGGGATGCTCTACTTCGCCAAAGTCTGGACTACATATGCCTGTGAGAATCTTCCAATGGAAACCCAAAAGTTCATCTGTAGATGGCATGAGCATACAACTTCTTATTCGCATATACACGAGCAGACTGAAGGCAAAATCTGTGGGTACACTTAAGGTTTGGCTGGGCCTTTCCCTTCTTGGTTTTGTGCATACTCTCTCTTCATCTCTTCCAAGACAGCATCATTTGTGCTGCCAAAGAGCCCACAGAGAAGTGTCAGATATTGAAGGAATCTCCATTTTTAACATTAACATGTATTCCTGCACAGCTTAAGCCATTAAAGATGTTTGCTTGAATTCAGTGGACAGCAACTGCCAGAAGAATGCCCTCTGGGGCAGTCTTGCGTCCTCATCTAATATTGAAAAGACCTGAAGAGAAACTTGACAATTTTATCTTCCAACTCTAAGGTCACTTCATGCCGTTACTTTTGTACTATTGTCAATGAAATTACCATTAAGTTCTCCTTAACTTCTCAGCACTCATAGAAAATAAGCTATCTCTCCGATTGACTCATCTTCATTGAACTCTACATTTACCTGGTGGTGTAGATCTCGTGTACTATTCCAAAGTACGTTGAGAATTTAGGATAGTAAAATCAAACCTTGGATACTTCTATTGTTTTGATGTATATGAGCATATTTCTAATTTACATCTCACATTGCATTAGGAAGAAAGCTTTCTCCAGCATGTGACATGGCTCTTCACCTATGCATCATGCATACTGCATCCCACAACTCTACCAAGTAAGTAAGAGACACTCTAGAGAAAAGTACTATTCGGGGGAATCATATTAGTACAACCATTCTTCTCCCATTCATACTATCATTGCCACCATAGGATAGAAAGGACCAGGACCTCACAATACCACATTCCAAACAAGTGCAACCCATACTCCCGCTAGTGTTTAAACAGCATATTACAGACAAATTACATGATTTCGAACCCCTCGCATCAAGCCAAAGTAGTGACTCCATGATATGCCCAAGTTCCGCTTATTCCAACCGCATTTTCAGTTGACCACGAGTAAATCGTAAAATATCCAAAGGGTGTAGTGTAAGTAACTGGTATATCCGAAGTAGTCAAGATGCCCGAGTAGTAAATAGTAAATGGCCAAATTAATTCTCATTGCTGATACATAAAACCACCATCATCAAATCAAACCTTGCTAAACGACCCCCAAAAAGTTATGTGAACCACGTCCGGTACCAAGCCCCAAGCCCCAACGATGAAACAGAAAGAGTTTCTTCAAGAAAGCTTACTAGTGATGAAGGCAATCGTTCAATTCTTTCGCTTGTTTGCGGCACTGCCAGACCACAGAGAAGGTTCTTCCGGTGGCGCACTCCGCATACCTCGAAGCATAATAATCGCATTCTTTCAGAGCCTTCTGCTTCATCTTGCTGCGTAAGGCTGGAAACAAGAGGAGCCACGCAAAGCGCTTAGCCAGCCGAAAAAATTCAAAAACATACGCAGACACAAAAGACACATGTAGAACTATGTAGAGCTTAATTTTGTCTACAGAGGACCTCAGCATCTCCCTCTTTTCCTTATTGATCTATTCGATCAAAAAAACAAAACTGAAAGAAAACAAAAGCACTCAGCAGGACCAATCTACAGCTAAAAGCACTCGAAAAGAACAGCAAAACTGCCTGCCTAAAACCATGCTTTGGTTTAGCTATATTAGAAGCGAGTACCAGTGACCCAATTAAGCTCAATGACCGCCGTTACCATTCAAACCTCGAGACGCGCGACACAACAATGTCGGGTCAGAGAACCCTCATCCATGGGCTTGTTGGGGTTCAAGAAAATCATCTCTACCGCAAGCAAACAATGAGAAATTTTTAACGAACGAGAGCGGGATCAAGAGAAGAAACCTTCTTCGACTTTCTTCTTGACGTGGTTTTCGCGCGCCTCCTGAACGTAACCCATTTGGAGGAACGGGAAGGTCTCCTCGAAATCGAAGGAGGAGCAAAGGTCTCTCTGCTTTTAGGACTTCGCCATGGGAGATTAAAGAAGCAGCAACTGCGAGGTTGAGTGGGTTTGCGGCCTCGCTGTCGCAGGTCAACAAAGGGCTCTTTCCTACTCTTCTTCGACGCCGTCGTTTCGCATGCTAATTTAACTATGGGGCTAATTCCGAAAAAAACGCACAAACTTTACATTGAATGACAATTCTTGCCCGAATTTTTTCATCTTAATAAAAAAACACCAATTTTTACTCAAATCTCAAATCTGGCTCTCATGATATGAAATTTTCAAGTTGCTCGAACCAGATTTTGGATATTAGTGAAAATTGATATTTTTCTATAAGATAAAAAAAAGTTCGAGCCAGAATTATCACTCAAGTAAAGCTGGAGCTTAACTTTGGGACATTTGGTAAACATTATTAATAATTGGATTGCCCAAAAAAATTTTGATTGCATCAGAAATTTTAAGTTATCTTTAGTTTATTACTCGACACACATTTTAAATGATTAAGACATAAGAAAAGGCTCTTTCAAAATTAGCAATTGCTAGATAAATTAACGCAAGAATTGAGATCTCGACACATCAAATGCATACGTCTAACAAAATATTGAAACTGGTTCCCCCGAGGAAACCAAATGTTAAAAATGCTTTCACTAGAATCGGTTGAGCCAGCACGGTTGAGCCAGCGCGGCCGAAGCATCATTAGTTTGAAGTTTTTCTGACCTGATCATGCGCTCGACGGCTCACGGGCTTATTCAGGCTCGAGATGGCTCGATCGAAATGGGCACGAAGGACAATTGTTGGGCTGGCTTCGATAAGGCCATATGTTAGGAAGTCTAATGGCCTTAACCCAAAATTGGTGAGATGGGCGAATTAGGCCCAATCTTAGAGCCCCGAACCGCTCAATTTGATCACATGGAGTTGTATCAAACATACTCAAGTGCCAATTGAAAAGGAATCTTAGCTCTTCAAGCTAAAAGATAAAACCATTTCAAATGGGAGCAACTTCCCATAAAAATATATGAAGTGCAAAAAATTTCTTTTACAAAAAGGAAGTAAAGGTTTTTCTTTTTTCCCAACTTTTGGCTCTGTAGATAAATAACATTCTATGGGAATGAAACTTTCTCAATGAAGATCGATCCATAGACATGATGCGGTTTGAATGCACATGTATCCTACGAGCCCGTTATATTGGTAGCTTATGATTTACATTAAAAGTTGTTCAAAATGCGATCAGAGATACGATGCACATCTTCAGACATGATTCTCGTTGATTTTTATATACACTTAGTCGTAGGGGTGATCAATTCCTGGTCAAGTCCGATTCCGAGATGGAAACGGGAACTAAACATTGGGAACCGGTCACTTTTTTTTCACTCACTAGTTCATTCATTATGCTACAAAATTTTAAGGAGAAAGTAACCTCAAAGTTTCAAAGTGGTGGATTAATCTTCACAAGGGAACATAACCTCATACTAATCCCCCAAATGAATTCTTCTTCTGCTGCCTATCCTATTCAGGTTTTCAACAACATCGTCTATACAATCAAATAAAAAAAAAGTATATATAATCGACCCGATCCAATCAGTTCGGTTTTTTTGAACCAATTAGGAACCGAACCGACACTCCAGGGAACTGACCCAATCGGCCGGTTTGGTCTAGTCCGGTCTAAGCTAAGGCTGTTCCCAATTCAAGCAGTCCGTTTTGCATGCCCCTACTTAGTTAAAACCGAGAAAGCATTCGATTACATAATTTAAAATAAGTAGAAAAATTTAACTGACACAAGAAATAATCAGAGGACCAATTTCCCACAACAGCCAAGTTAGTTCGAGGGAAACTTCCTAAGTGTAACATTACTTTATAGTATCATCAATTCTCGGCAGTAAATCTCAACTGTCGAGTGATAATAATGATGCGCCATACATTCATCCTACATTTGAAATTTCTAGAAGTGGGGAGATGGTTAATTTTTCCTTTCCTTTCCGTTTACTCTGCGTACTCTTTTTAATTTCTCTTGCTAAGGGGAGGGGGGGTTATCATTATTTGTTCTTGGGCGAAAGAGTGGAAGTGGGTGGCTTTTGGGGCGTGCGTTCCTCCCTCTTGACGGTGAAAGCCCAGGGCGGCGAGTTCAAAGCGGCGCTCCAAGCTTCTCCGCCGCCCGCACAACGGTAAGTCCGTCGCCCGCCCCATCTGTCGCCTCCCCATTGGACCTTCTCTCTCCCCTTTTTCACCTCCCCCCAACCTTCTCCCCGTATAAAAACGAACCCCTCCTCCCCTGCCACCACCACCACCTTGCCCGCATACCCTCCGCTTCTGCTGCTTTACATCTCTCTCCCTCTCTCGCACGACCTCTGAACGAAAGCCCGCCCAATCATTCGCGTCTTCGCAGGTATGCGCCGTTCCTCGTACTGAGTTGTTCTACGTCGATTTTGAGCTTCTGGGTCCTTTTCTTTTTCTGGGGGGGCCGTGGGGGGTGTTTAGGCTGCGATCGATCTCTATGTAGCGTCGCTCGTGTCGAGATCTGCTGTTGTTGTGCGTTCTTGGTCCGTCGGTTTGGTGCCCTTTTTGTGGGCTTTTTCTGTTGACTCGATTCTTGGTCTGAAGTTCTCGGAATTCTTGTCGTGTGCGAGTTTCGCGGGTTTCGAAATTAGAGGGGGGATTCTTGTTCTGATCTGTTGGTTGGTTCGCCCGGAAGCCCCAGCTGATACCCTGTTGATTGGAACCTGTTGGAAATCTGGTTTTTGGTGGCAATTGATGGGGTTTTGAATTCCGGGAAATGAGTTTATCTGGGCTCGAAAGGCGTCGGAAATGAAGAGCATCTGGAATGCGAATGAGTGGAGTCGCTTTTGCTTATTTTTTATCTCTTAAACGAGTCGAGTGCGGATTCGATCTGTATGCTTGGTGGGATATAATCTTGGGGAAGAGAAAAAAATCAGAAAAAGCAGAACATGGGTTTGTATTGTTTATGATTTAAAAGAAAACTTCCTGTTATCTAGCTGTTGAGTGCTAACGAGGGGAAAGAAGAAGGCTCCTAGCTGGAGAGTGGTGCTCGTAGCATTATGTAGCCCAATGAATGGTGATTGATATATCAAGTATATACTATATTATCAATCTCTTAGAGAATTTATAAGCTCTAGAGATCTTGAGTTATGGTATTTTCTGAAACTTCCCATTTTGAGATTATTTTTTTGTCTGATACCTAATTCGTTCGATAACTCCTTTCTTACACTGTCTGTTGGTCTTACTGCATTTGTGTTCCCTGATGACGTTGGTAGAAATGATCCTTTGTCGTGTTTGGTTGGAGAAGTAATCCCTGAATCACTGGATGGTCTCTTTGTGACCCTGAGTTTACATTTAAAATCTTATCAACACACTCGGAGATGGTGTTTGCTTATTCCACCTTGCAGCTTTTGTGATTTGATCAGCTTATTGAAGATGGCGGCAGCTGATGCTTCACGAGAGGAAAATGTGTACATGGCCAAGTTGGCTGAACAGGCTGAGCGTTATGAGGAAATGGTGGAATTTATGGAGAAAGTTGCCAAGACTGTTGATGTCGAGGAGCTTACTGTTGAGGAACGTAACCTCCTCTCCGTGGCGTACAAGAATGTGATCGGTGCCAGGAGGGCTTCATGGAGGATCATCTCTTCCATTGAGCAGAAGGAAGAGAGTAGGGGAAATGAGGACCATGTTGCAATTATCAAGGAGTATAGGGGGAAGATTGAGACTGAGCTCAGCAAGATCTGTGATGGCATTCTTAGTCTCCTTGAGTCGCATCTCATTCCATCAGCCTCATCTGCTGAGTCAAAGGTGTTCTATCTGAAGATGAAGGGTGATTACCACAGGTACTTGGCTGAGTTTAAGGCGGGAACTGAGAGGAAGGAGGCTGCTGAGAGCACCTTGTTGGCTTATAAATCTGCTCAGGTGGCTTTTTATTTTCAACTTGTCTCATTAAATAATAATTGCTTCTATTTGCTCCCATTGGCATTTGGTTGTGTTTAATACTTGCATAACAATATGAAAACTGGTTGTCATTTGTTTGATGTAGGATATTGCTTTGGCTGAGCTGGCTCCCACTCACCCTATCAGGCTTGGACTTGCTCTTAACTTCTCTGTGTTTTATTATGAAATTCTCAACTCACCCGATCGTGCCTGCAGTCTGGCTAAACAGGTAACTTCTGTTGAGTTCTTCTGAACTTTGTTTAAGCAGTTCATTACAAGAGTAACCATTTGAACCAGCGTGGAATGAGATATAGGTGGTATTATGAGATAGAGTTGATGTCACAACAGAAATATTTCTGCTCATTTGAAGTATAAGTTCGTATTTGATGTTTATTCCACTCCATTTTGGACCTCAATCCTTCCATTTCAATCGTCATCCTTTCCTTTCCTCAAAATGCATTAATTGTTTGGCAGGCATTCGATGAGGCTATCTCCGAGCTAGATACATTGGGCGAGGAATCATACAAGGACAGCACATTGATTATGCAACTTCTCCGAGATAACCTAACACTCTGGACTTCTGATGTCACGGTCTGAGTCTCTCTCTCTCTTAAGCACAAACATGCATATGTGAACACATATCCATCATGCACACCTTTACAATACTTGTCCATTCACAGTGCACTATCTCATACTTTACATGGGACTACAAGAATGTAATTTCTCAGGTGAGGCATTTTTTACTCACTCACACACTCACACTCACACTTACACTCACAGTCACACACACACAATGGCCGCCTTTTGCATGGTGCTGTGGTTGGGTCAAGTTCACTAATTTGGCACAGTGACAATTATACGAATGTCTCAATTAGTGTAGTAATTTCTGATTGATGTTACTGCTGAATTACTGTTCATCAATGGTTCTTGATTGCACTTAATCGAAGTAATATTGCCTATTTTAGTGCCATGCCAGAGTATATAAGAGAATTGGAATTTTGAGGTTGATCATACTATATAACAACTAACCCATTCTTTAAGTGATAAAACGTATTACCGTAGCCTGGTAATGATTTGTTATGTTTCCTATTTCAACTATTTTGTCCATGGTTTCAGGATGAAGCTGGAGATGAGATCAAGGAATCTTCGAAGCGGGAGTCTGGTGAGGGGCAACCACCGCTGTGATGAGCTCCATTCATGAAGATGGCTTCTCTGTACTTGGAGACTGTGAACTCTTATGTAGACAGCGCTTTGTTATATCATCATTTTGTAATCAACGCCATGATCTTAGTACTTGCACTACTTTTAGGTGAAAGTATTATGGGATTGTGAACTTTTCTCTGGTTATTTTATGGGAAGAGATTGACTTGATGCAGTGCTCTGTTTTGTCTCATGGTAGCGATGCCAGTGGTTTTCTTATTGTGAAGTGAATATTTCTGTAGACACACACTATTGATAGATAGTTCACAAACTGATCGTCATAGATAGATGTTGAGTGCTCAAATCGGTTCGCAGGTTTATGTCGAATGCAATCACTGCTTGGATAGAGATGGTGTCTCTAGTATAACTCTTCAGTCTTCACCAAAGTTCATAAATCTATTGCTTGTTTGCAATCATGAACAATAGTCGCAAAAACATTTCAAGTGTAGTATCTAATTGTCGTTTCATTTTGTGCCTGTTGCTGTTGGTGCTTCTGGTAATATTTTGAAGTCTCGAGAGTTGGAAGAGGCCACGTTGGGTTGGCATCTAGGGCAAGTTGTCCTAATGGGTCGTGTGTAATTTTACCAATTCTCTCTCCATTTGGAATTATCCCTTTTTGGCTTCATTAAAGAAATTGAAGTCTCAATAATCTGGACCATAAGTGCAATCGAGTGAATATTATACCCTTCGCCAATGGAAAAACATAGATATCAAATCAATAATAATAATTTAACTAGCACTTCTTTCTTTGAGGGCACAATAAGAATTCAATACTAATGTTCGTCAGCGACATCAACGCTGGTCAAGACATTGATAAGTGAAAGGGTCAAAATATCTTAATCAAGGTCCTCGTTAAATACTATTTATCTGGATTAATTGGATGTTCAGGATATTAATAGTGCATAGCACGAGAGCAGTTAATATATTAGAGAGTAGTAAGAATTTTCTTAATTCGGTATTTAATTAGAGAATCTAAGTGTTTGCCGTGGTCATCCTTCCACCATCCACTACCACACTAGCCAGTACGAACTTGTACCCGGATCCGATTCTCTGAAGATGACAACTAACAAGTGGGAAAGAGTATTATTTTATCAATTTTAGCAACAAAAAAAAAAGAGTACTATTATATCAATCGATGCGTCTAGAAGTGCTTGTTTGTTTTCTATCTCTTTTCCCTAAAACTAATATAAAAATTAATACACATAAAATAAACTTTATACTAACAATTTTATGGATAAAACATTGCTTCCCAATGAAACTAAAACCATAAAATCAGCGGCATTTGATTTTGCATGTAATAAGCTTCTAGTGCGTATGATAAAGACGATCGTTTTTCCAAAAATCGTCGGAGTATTAATAACTGTGCCTGTAATCTTTGGAAATTATGCATTCAATATTCAAACATTTTATTTCACTTTTCAGTGGTGAAATAAATGTTGCACCAAAATTGAAAATTACACGCAGTATTATTGAAATTAGTATTGTCAAAATTGTATGGAAAATCGAATGGAATGGTCAAACGGTACTTGATTGAACTGATCAAAGCCCAATTGAACTTAAATAAATCGACTAGAACCCTTCTCCAAAGACGGACTTGGATGAGTCGGCCGGTCCTGTATGTTTTCAAAAACACCCGTTCAAAAGGAAGAATTGCATCATGGCCCTTGGGTTTTTGGATTACTACAATTTGACTCTTGCAATGCACACCCCCATATTTTATAGTTCAATTGAATGTGCCCCAAAAGTTTAAACCCGGTTCAATCGTGTGCTCTCACACTACTACCTAACGACATGGAAAGATTGTGAAGGGTTATTCCCTCCTGCAAATTTGAAATAATTACATCTTTTCCTACAATTTTTAAAATCGTTACGAAATGCCCCTTTGTGCTTCGAAATATTTGCATTGTGGCTCATAATCTTTTGAAATTTGTTGTTATTTTTCCCTTACATACTTGTAAAATAACAATAATAAGGTTAGTTGAAAAAATGATAAGTGTACTGGAAATCTTAAAACTTGTCACGAAGCACAATTGAATTCTAAATCTTTTAAAAAGTGCAATCAAATCATAAAACTTATTAAGTTGGTACAATCAAGCCCTAAACTTGTCAAGTTGGTCCAATTAAGCTTTAAACTTGTCAAGTTGATGCAGTCAAGTTCTAAAACTTATTAGAATTTTTCTTCTGTCAAGTTGGATAGAATTAATGGAAGAAGTTAATTGTGCCAACTTGACAAGATTTAGAACTTGATCTTATTTTTTAAAAATTTTATAACTCAATTGTACTTTCGTGATAAATTTTAGGATTTTCAATGCACTTATCTCAAAAAAATAATTGGCACCAGCAACAGTGATAGCTATTTCTGTTGGGATGGCCCCCCGATATCGCCTCCTCACTCTCATCTACTTCGTTTGTTTTGTATTGTTAACATTTCAACTTTTTCTATTTACTAAATATTTGTTTTGATTATACATTTTTTTGTTGAAAGAACATTGCACCGATTTTTTTTTAAAAGATCAGGAGGCACATTACAAAACTAACCTCTGGAGCACACTACAAAATTTTTGAAACCTTAGGGGTGAATTTTGAGGAGTTGAAAAATCTAGGTGGTCCCTCCTCAATGAACACCCGCTAGTCACGTAAGATAAGTGACAAGTTACGACGAGAGTTTGGCCAAAGTCCACACTAAAAAATATATTGAAATATATTTTAAAATGTCAGGATGGACATCGAAAAAAGTCGAAACAATGAGGAAAGAATTGCCATGATCCAAATATCTATATTGTAATTGGATTCTGGTTTGGACACGAACACTCAAATAGAGACAATTAATAAATAAGTCGAGGGAGCCAAGTTATTATAATTCAAAACACATGCTGTACACCAAGTCAAAAAAAACCTTATGCCGCTCTAAAGTGGTTTGAAGATTATACATAATCAATTCAACTAATTACTGGGGTTTACTTCAGTGATCACCTTTCCTACTTGAAAGGGGGAGGGAAAGAATTTGATTCCTCACATTCTTGTGAGAGCGTTTACTTTCAGATGTGGGTTTCAACTAGGTCCAGTTTTGATTTTTTGTATAACCTTTTGGTCGAAAGGCTAAAAAATGCATAAGGAAAAGTTAATACACAAATTTAAGGGTTATTATCACGAAAAATCCTAAATTGATACCTCTACAAATTTACCCTAAACTAATTTTTTAACCACAAAAAATCTCAAACTGGTATACCCCTGACAAACTTATCTCAAAACTAATTTTTTGACCACATAAAATATCAAACTGATACGCTTGTGATAAATTTACCCTCTGTTAAATTGGGTTAATATCACAGCAAATCACAAATTGATACATCTACGACAAACTGAGGGGGTAAAACCCCAAACTAATACAACGATTAATTATTTTTTTTGGTTAAAGTAAGTATACGGCGATTAATTGTTTTTTTTTTGGTAAGATAAGTGGTATTACCTTTCAACGCGCAATGTACAAGAAAGAGCCGAACACAAAAACCTCGAACTTGAGGAGACGAGTTGTCCCCTTAAGTGCAAAGGTGTTACGACTAAAACAAGGGCAACAAGAGTGCACTAATAGGCAAGGTTGGGACAACCAGCCATTACAAGAGGGAATAATAAACCAAAACTATACAAGGATTAGTAAAAGATGGAGGCCGAGATACCCCATTTAACTTGTAGTCTTCTGTTCTGGGGATTGTCTTCCACCGTTTTGAGGGAAAGCCCTTTGTCCCTTATGGCCTTGAAGAGGTGTGTACGCATGGTAGGCAAAAATAAGGATCGATTCCTAAACAGAATGTGATTCCTTTCTGTCCATGTTAGGTGGCATAGAGCCACAAAGGAAAATCAGGCTATCCGAAGATGGAAGGAGTGGGCGGAAGTGACCTGAGCCGCCCATCGAAATTTTTCTTGGCAAGAGCCATTGCGCCAAGAAAGGTTACAATTAGAAGCCCAAAAGAGAGCAAGGGAGGGGGTGATACCGCATTCAAAGAAGAGATGGTCGGTGGAATCTGGTGTACTGCGACAGAAAGCACAAGCACCATCGGAGATCCTGCGGTGGCTTAAAAGTACTGCCTGAGTTGGAAACCTGTTGAGAGAAATAATTCAGAGCCAAAAAGCATGTCTAGGTGCTATGTGGTGATCCTAGATGAACGAGTACCAGGCGACAGGGGGGCCTCTAATCCGGATAAAATCCCAAGCCGAGGAAGTGGAGAACATACCCGAAGGAGCCTCTTGCCAAGTAAACTGGTCTCTATTTTCCGCCCTCAAAGAAAAAGTGTCCGGCCAGGAGTGGAAGGTGTCAAGCACGTAGGATTGATGCTAATTAGCAGAGAAAAAATCTTTAACGGAGGCATTTCTCGGAATTCTAGATTGATAAATGTTCCTATTAGAGAACAATTTATATAAAGGGCCATAAAGATGCCATAGATCAAACCAGAAGGAGATGGAGGCCCCGTCCCCAACTGTCCATTTGAATTTTAACTGGAAATCGTGGCGAAGGTCCAGTATTTTCTTCCATGCCCAAGAATAGATTGTCGGTTTGGCGGAAACATAGAAGTTTGTATTTTTCAAGAAGGTGGAATGGATCCACTTGCACCAAAGGGACTCTTTATCAGCGAAAAGAAGCCAAATATGTTTGAGCATGAAGGCTGAGTTACAGTCTGAGAGACTCCTAATTCCTAGCCCCCCTTCTTCTTTAGGAAGGCACACAATGTTCCAAGGTACCTTCGCTCCACCCGTGCCCAAATCTGGTCCTTTCCATAAGAATTGACGAAGAACCATCTCGATCTTCAATAGGACAGACTTAGGGAGGGTGAAGACATTTGCCCAATAAATCTGAGTTGTATAAAACACTGATTTGATGAGTTGCAACCAGCTAGCAAACGAAAGGAAACGTTGAGTCCATGAGCGGGCTTTAGCCGTAATAGTGTTGATTAAATAGCAACAATCAGCCTTAGAGAGTCTAGAGGCAATAACAGGAACTCCAATGTATCTAAAAGGGAGTTTACCTTCACTGAACCCAAAGTAATTGAGAATCCGGTTGCGTAGCTCCTTCGGTCCACCCAACAAGAAGATCTCGCTTTTGCTTTCGTTTGGTTTGAGGCCGGTCCAGCTGGAGAATAATTCAAGTCCGTCCTTCAAGAGGGTGACAGAAGCCATGTTTGCCTCCGAAAAAAGTAGTACATCATCGGCAAAGAAGAGATAACTAAGTTTGGTGGCCTTACATCTCCAGAAAAATTTAAAGGGAGGAGCCCTAGTTTGAGCATTTAAGATGCCGAGAACACTTCCATTACGAGGGTAAATAGATAGGGGGATAGAGGGTCCCCTTGACGGATGCCTCGGCCACTAACAAAAAAACCATGTAACTCACCATTAATGGCTATAGAGAATTTGGGCATAGAGACACATACTATAATCAACTTGATCATATGTGTAGGGAAGCCAAAGGCCTGAAGGAGTGAGTCCAAGATGCCCCAATCAAGGGTATCATACGACGATTAATTGTTACGTGTCATTTAACTCAGTAATTTGGTGGTAAAACTTAACGGAAACTAACAGAGGGTAAATTTGTCATATTCGGGATAAAATTGTCATAAATGTATAAATCTGAGGTTTTTCGTGATATAACCCCATATTTTATACTTGTTTTTAGTGATATAACTCCAAGTTTAATACTCGTACGGAAATAATTTCGGACCATTGAATTCAGTGGGCTGTAACAGGGAATTCACATTAGATCCACAATTTCGATGATCCCAATTCATTGCAATATACACATATTCAACCCGTCTGATAATTACTATTCCAAATCCAATCTTTTGACCCACGTTATGGAATCCTACTTAGAATTTTCTTGGCCACGGTGGAGCGCGACATAAAGTAACGTAAATCCCTCAAAGAGAAAAAACAAGAAATCCCACTACCGAAAGATGATTTCAGTACAAAATCCCGGACGCTACAACTCTTGCTACTAGCCTACTATTACTACTACTACTACACTATCTTCACGCCTATTCTCAAGCCTCCTGCTTTTCCTGGCGTCTTCTTTCGCACGCATCCCTCCTCTTTGGCTCCCCTCTCTCTGCAAGACCCATTTGCCTTGCCGTTCATGTCTGCCCCCAGCGCTGTCATCGCTTGGTCCGCCCATCTCCGACCCTTTCTTGAGTCTCCCTTCTTCTTCGCCTTCGCGTTGGAAAGAGCTGGTCTTTCGGCCTTCCGGGTCATCGAGACTCGACCGTTTTGAACTTGGGTTTTTCTTTTTTTTCTTTCAGGGGCTCAGGGGAAGATGGGCAGCTCGGGCTCGGGGACAACGATGAGAAAGAGTGGGTCTGCGCCATCAAAGCTCTCGAGCCATACAAAGTCCGCTCCGTCGTCGCCGGGAGCCGAAACTCGCTCGCCATCTGCGAGGATGGCCAGGTCCTTCTGAAGTTCTTTCTATTTTGTTTTGTCGTTGAAAATCTGTGGCGATTAGTTTCTTGTTCTTTAGCTCTTTTTATTCTCAGCTGACAATCTGTGAAAAACGCGACACCTCGATACGACTCGGCGCCGAGAAAACGGGAAAAACGTGATTACGTGATGGGAGGAACTTACAAAATTTTGACACGATCGCATCGTTTTGGCTTCTCCTGTTTATAATTTTTTTTTTGGGTTGAGTTATTTGTTGAGCAATTCCTGTATGGCCAAGATTTTTGTAGGATAATCGCCTGACGTGTTCTTGTTTTTTGTTTTGTGTGTTTTTTTTTGGATGTCAGTTGTTTACATGGGGTTGGAACCAGAGAGGGACTCTTGGGCATCCACCAGAAACCAAGACTGAGAATACCCCAAGCCAGGTTAAAGCTCTTGCCGATGTCAAGATTGTTCAGGTAATGCACAGTGTCTACCGTGAAAACCGGCTTGGCCAATTTGATTCACATAAAATTGCTTTTTGGGTGGTTAAAGTCGCTCTTCTGGTTCCAATTTTTAGGCGGCTATTGGTGGGTGGCATTGTCTTGCTGTTGATGATCAAGGTCATGCTTACGCGTGGGGTAAGTTACTTAGCTCTATGTTCTTAGGCTCTTGGGTTGCACCATGCACTAAAATGTGGTTGTTTGACTAGAATCAAAATATGAACCATAGAAACTGCAAATGTTGGTATTTTGAACTTCAATCAATGAAAGGCTATATTTTGTAGGTGGGAATGAGTATGGACAGTGTGGTGAAGAACCTGGGAGGAAAGATGACACTGGGAAGCCCTTGAGAAGAGATATTGCGATTCCCCAATGCTGTGCTCCCAAACTCGTAGTTCGCCAGGTGGTTCACGAAACCTTGCAATCATGCTATGGTGAAATCCCCAAATTGCTAATACTTGTCTCTAGTAGCTGGGATTTTATATTTGTCAACTTCGCGCATTTAGTTCATAGTGATTTCTTGCTATCATGAATATTTGGGGTTATAAGAAGCTTGAACCCATATTTTGAATGAGCTAAACCATCTATGGTTTGATATCTTGACCATTTCCTTTGACAGAACTTTTACAGATAGTATTGGGATATATCCTCTAAATTAGTCTCAACTTTCACTAGTGCAAAAGATTTGACTATGAATTCAACATTCAGAGCTGATGAAATGCATTCAATGCACAAATTTGATTAGACAACCCAGTGATGATTTATTATGGCAAGATAGATCTCCTTTTCTTGTCTAATTTTGCACTGATGTATGACTATCACCCTTGAACGCTACTTATCATCCTTTAGGAAGCAAAAGAAATCTTTCTTAACAACTTTGCTAGGGCCTTAATTATTATATTTTCTCCTGAGCTTCATTGTTAGAGCCATTTCTACACCTGCCAGTCACACTTTCTGAACCATTTGGGATGTAACTGTTTTTGAGTGCTTTTCTAGGTGGCTGCTGGAGGTACCCACTCTGTGGTACTTACATGTGATGGACAAGTATGGACATGGGGTCAACCATGGCCACCGGGAGACATGTATGGTTTGCATTGGCCTAATTATTCGGACACTTCAGTAGTTCTTTCAGTTAATTGTTTTTCAGGCGTGGTAGCTTCTTGATTTGATCTGATTAGTACTTGTCTTTACAGAAAACAGATTTCTGTTCCAGTGCGAGTACAAGGTCTTGAGAAGGTAAGGCTTATAACAGTTGGTGCATTTCACAATATGGCCCTTCAAGAAGATGGAACTTTGTTGGCATGGGGTAATAACGAGTATGGACAACTTGGCACTGGCGACACTCAACCTAGATCTCAACCTGTCCTTGTTCATGGGCTCGCTGGTCTTACTCTGGTTCGTACTGATGATATTTTTGCTATTGTCTTTGCTTTCAGTGTTTTCTGTTGAGCTTACCAATGAATGCCATCTCATTATCATCTTTCACTTGCTAAACTGAGGGTTTCATCTTGTTGCCATCTTGGAAGAAACAGGACAACGGATTTGGCAGTGTTTTAGACACGAAAACTTCTGCAAATGATTTTACAACTAGAAGATAACATCAATTCTAAAAGCTTTTCAAACTTTTTGTATGTATTGCTTTTTGTACTCTGGAATTTTAACATCTTGTCTGATAAATTACTAGTCTAGGTAACTCATCAGTTTTAATGTCCTCATTTTTTCCATTTACCAGATGAACAGTACTGTGTATTTGTAGTTGTGCGCATAAACCAGCTGTTGTTATAAGCCACTGTTTGCGATGAAGTAGATAATTCTGTACTGCTGATGTTTAGGTTGATATTGCTGCTGGAGGATGGCATTCTACAGCATTGACAGATGATGGAGAGGTAAATGTTTGCAGCGATAGTTTCTTTGCATGGCTCTGTTATCAGCTTCGTGTTTCTGCTTTTTATGACTGTAGGTACTTATAGCATTAGTTTTGGCAATAGGTGAATTGCCATATAAAGTATTGTGCAAAATGAGCTCTAAATTTCAAATGAGAGTTGAACCATTTAGGTACTTTGCCATATAATTATCTCAAGATAGAGAAGAGCTCTGTCTAGCATCCATGAATAGCCAATGCATGCTTACACATCAGAATCTAGCTTCAACATATGCTGCAAGATTTCCTGTAACGTACATGTGCTTGTCTGTGATTGTAAAGTCTTATATAGGGACATTTGGATCTTTTGATACTTGCTCCTGAGGTGGTGAAACTGATAGTGTTTTGTGCATGTGTCCTTGCAGGTCTATGGATGGGGAAGAGGTGAACATGGGAGGCTTGGTTTTGGAGATAATGATAAGAGCAGTAAGATGGTACCCCAGAAGGTCAATCTTTTGGTTGGGGAGAACATTATTCAGGTAATTTTCTGTAAGTGTCTTGTTATGTTAAAGCATCCAATCAGTTTTAGGGCTGTTTCAGATCTGCACCTAGATCTCTGCCATTAGTCTAGAACTGTCGGTTGAGAATACGTGAAACCATATTCTGGTGCAACCTGCCTGATTAAGTTAATGTTCAAAGTTTTCCCTCCGAAAGGTAGTCAATTCAACTGGCATATCTCTAGACAACTCAATCCCTGAATATTCCGGGTAGTAATTAAAGTAGAACAGTACTCCAAAAGCACCATAAAACCAACGCATCAGTCAATGACCTCTTATTGGGTGTTTGAGTTTACAGTGATGTGACCAAAGCCAGTTGCATTGGCAGAAGAAGAGATGCAGGTGCAAACAGAAGATATGTGATCTTTCGGGAAAACCCCACCTATGTCTGAGAAAATCTGCCTGCTAAAACTAGAACTCCCTTTTCTGTAGGGAAAGAAAGTGGGAGATGGACAGTCTTTTTATATTAATTCTTCTTGATTTGCAGTCATTGTGCATAAGGATCAAGTACTTGCTGGCATGATTCGTTGCTTCCAAGCTCAAGAGATTGTGCTTGCTTGTTAAATTTTTCTTGGACAAGGGGTCCTTTCGCTTTCTCGCTGTTACTTTTGTCATTCTGAGATATTCTTGCCATACAAACATGACAATTTTTTTGGGGGGTCATAAGCCAGAAATTGTTTTATTTATCTATGATTTAGGTGTCTTGTGGGGGCACACATTCAGTCGCATTAACGAGTGATGGCCATATGTTTTCAGTAAGTTTCTTGGCACTTGATTTATCATAGTATGAGAATGTTATGAAATGATAATGTAAACTTCAACATCCTTGGACTTCTGATCTTTTTTCCTTTTCCGAGGCGTTCATCTTGTGTGGCATGCGCGTGATGATGTTCTGCAAACTTTCTTGATATGATGATCGATTTTCACAAATGTAGTTTGGTCGAGGCGACCATGGGCGCCTTGGGTATGGAAGGAAAACGACAACGGGCCAGCCGGGGGAGGTGCCAATAAATCTCCCCCCTCCAAGAAATTTCAGCGGTGCCGAAGCCGAAGCCGAAGGAAGTTGGGTTTCCAAGCTTGTTGCTTGCGGAGGACGGCATACCCTGGCGATTGTGGAGTGGCAGACTCACGAAACCAGGTAATATGCATATTCCGGGGTTACCCAGTCATCTGTAGAAATCGGGAAACAGAGACGATTCCCAGATTAATACCTAAAATGCCGACTTCTAAGGTACACGGAACAGGATTCCTCCGCCAGTCTTAATATCAAGGATATCAAGGATATTAAGGGTGTGATTTTCAAATTATATGTCGTGGGGGTAGCGGTGATGTTGCTTCGTGCGTTTTTTGTTTCTCTGAATGATATGAATCTATACACTAGTCTTGTTCATGATGAAGTGATCGTATTCTAGTTACCGCTCAACCGGGGCCGCCTTTGGTCTATTATTTCGATGATGCATAACGCCGAAGAGTTCAAATGATCGAAACCCTTAAATTAGGATCTTCTTGTCAGATCATGTAGAAATCAATCTTGAATAAATATGGAATGTGAAGTCACAAGTATCATATTTTGAGTCTTCTTGAAACACCTAATTAGAACTTACCATCTAGAGTTGTTGAGTTCCAACTGCAAAATCAAGCTGATCAGCTCAAGAATCGGGCCATATCTAAGGATTAATCACTACTCGGAATCAATACGACGACCATAGCAAAGTACCGATTAACCGATCATGAAAGTGGGAGCTTGCTCCATCTCGGCCGCACTAATCGATCGAAACAAGATGCATGGAATCTGTCACGCGTGCACGAACTTGTGTCAAATAAGAGGAATTAATGAATGGAATCTGTCTCGCGCTCGCGAACCTATGTCGAGGAATTAAAGTCGCCCTGTAAGTTAATCTCGAAACTTGGAGCCTAATTTCTCTATATTAGTTAATAATTAACTGATTAATTTACTTGGGAGGAGACAAACAAGTGTTGGGGCGAGTTGGGATGACGAACAAATGCCTTCCTCACATGAAAAAGTCCTCGATTATTCCATCACTCCATAATTTCTCGTGCTAAAACGCCTTCCTCACATGACAACGTCCTCTCTCATTCCTTCGCTCCATGATCTCTCCTACTAGCTACCGTTCAACTCATCAAGATTTTACGCATCTCTCTGTAACACGTAGAGAAGCCAATCAATCGCCAAGAAGAATAAATAAGGAAATAAGCAAGCCGACCAAAGCTGTACAACTTTTATTTTATATGACAGGGTCAGCTCAACTCTTCTGGCGAAAAGCTTTGCGTTGACATACAAAATGTGAAGCTTCTAACAACTCCACTAGAAATCAAATATAACTCACAGTTCTTGTAGCTCATTTCTCTTCAAAGCTCTCTCTCTCTCTCTCTCTCTCTCTCTCTCTCTCTCTCTCTTTCTCTCGCTCTGTGGGTCGCTGCTGCTAAGGGCTCTTTTTCTGTTGCTGAAAAAAAAATGACCTCTCTAATAATAGTACAAGTTTTTATCGAACTCTCTGGATTCATATCTGTGTTTGGAGTTTCTTTTCGTTCAGTTCTTGGCATGTGATGTGACTTATGTTCGGCTTTCTGCTGTCTGATTCAGGGTTTCACCAAGTCACTCGCCATGAATATGCTCTCCGAGGTTGGCGACCGGACATTCTGCGTTGCCGCTGTAAGCCCTCGTTTTCTTGCCCCAATACCTGGAACTTGTTCTTTCATGAAATAGTAGAATCTACAAGTGTTCTCTTGATCTTGATCAAGATCTACGATGGCATTTCCCGCACAATGGCACGCTGATGCATACATAGTTCAATAGAAAAGGTAACATCCTGCAAATGCAACGCAGTTCACATGAAAAAAAAGACCGAACTATTAATAAGACAAATGATATCTATATTACCACTCAACCCATGTTGATCATCAAAACATGATGCATTGACACCGTTGTCATGCCGACTACATGCTATCTTGGGAAATCCCGGTCATGCATCCCAAATAGTCATTGACAATTCACATCGGCAGCTGCAGTCTGGTTATAAGAAGTTGAAGCTCCTCTTTCACAGAAATTTGGTTAATGTCTGTGCTATAGACTCTGGTTTCATGCTATTATAAACTGAATCAGAAATAGACCAGACATGAATGCACGGTTCATTTGTAAGGTTAACACCGTTTTTTCTCTGCCTTCTTTAGATTCTGGCAATGCGATATCCAAGGAAGAGTGTTTTGCTAGGATGCCTTGTTTCAGTAACTGTAAGCATATTCTTTCTCATACTTCTCATTTTATGTTCCATTTCTTCACTATAATTTCATTTACAAAGTAAACGCTTGAACTTTCTATTTTGCTATTGTGATCGAAATTTAGGCAATGACAGTGATCTCGGCTTTGCTTGGCTGGGCTGCTCCAAATCTGGTCAGCGTTACAATCACTTCTCAGTTCTCACTGATTCATAGTTCATTAGATGTGTTGGTATCTATTAACTTTGTTGACCGAGCAGCTCTCAAAGGAATGTTCACATCATGTAACCACGTTCCTGTTTTTCCTGTTTGGTCTCCAGTCTCTCTGGAAAGGATTCACAGAGGATGATGAGTAATTTTTTTTCCTCTTTTTATTTTCTTTTCAAGCCTTTTTCTCTCTTTTATTGTCCTTCCCTTCCCATCACAAAATGCAGGGTGGGTTTAGTTGTTGTAGCATCAATGTAAATCTTTTATTTTATGCAAACTACTTTTCTTTTGGCAGTGATAATGAAGAATTGGAGGAAGTAGAAAAGGAATTGGTCAGTGTTCCTCTCTCTCTCTCTGTCTCTCTCTCTCCTTAAGCTGTTTTTAAAGAAAGGCATCATCATTGACCTGCATGTTTCTGGCGTTTATCAGGAAAAGGATTTGAAGGCAAGTTCTGAAAAATCAAAAGCAGCTTCTCAGGTGGACTCCTTGCTCTTATTCTTTGACTTAACCTACTTTGATATCCGTCTATTTAAGTGCAGGCATTGCTCCAATTTACTGAAGAAATGATCATACTTCTGCTTCCAATGTTTCAACTGATCGTCTTCATCACACTCTTTGGGCGCGCGTTTTCTTTTTTCTCAGGCTGATGATAACTTGAAGAAGAAACAGAAGCCATTCCTCACCTACTTCTTCTCACCTGTCTTTCTCAAGGTGATGCCTTTATCCCATGGTGAACACAACTTCACCTTTCTCCAGAGAAATGCTATTTCTAAATGAAAATAGATTGAACTTTGTGGTTGGGTTCCATGAAACCTACATGTTAAGACCCAGCCTAACTCAGGATATTTGCTCTGCAGGCATTCTCGCTCACCTTCTTCAGTGAATGGGGCGACAAAAGCCAGGTAAAAAAGTGCCTGCCAGAGTAAATTATGCAAAGTAGTGCTCATCTAATTCTGAACTTATGGGATCTGCATAACAATTTGGAATCAAGAAACATCTTTGAGAGTATTCACTCTGCTTAACAATCTGAGAACTGTAAAATACTGCAGCTAGCAACAATCGGCTTGGCAGCTGATGAAGACACTTTGGGAGTAGTGCTCGGTGGAATAGTGTAAGTATAATTGTACATAGATTAACCTAATCATGGATTTGATCTGGCAACTACTGAGTATTTCGTGTTGGTGCAAAACAATGCAGTTCTGATAATAGTCGCTAACATCTTGTCACCATGACCGCTGTTTGAGCAGCTTGATTTGTTCTCTTCACCACCTACATTGAAATTCTTCCACCAGAGAATACAAGCATCACTCTAGGACAGATCCTACTGCTTAATTTTTTCGTCATTTTTTCAGTGGGCAAGTGTTGTGCACAGTTGCTGCTGTTGTAGGGGGAAAGAGCCTGGCTTCTAAGATATCAGAGAAGCTGGTAATTCCCCTTATCTTTGCAACTTAGCTCAGCTCACACTTTCGTTTCTTTCTTCTATGTGATCCTCAATTCATTCACCTTTTTGATTGTTGGTGCAGGTGACCGTCCTAGGTGGAATTCTCTTCCTCGTGTTTGGGGTCCAATCCCTTCTTTCACCATCCTAATTGTGGATTTCTCTCTTGTTTGTATGTCTATGCTGCTGCTTCCCGTTAGTTGAGACTGCTCTAGCTCTGGTACCTCAGTTATTTTTCTCCGAGCATTCTTATGTTTTTGACTACTTGTCGACATGTTTCAAACTCGTTGCTTAATAGTTTGTATTTCACAACGACCTTTCCATAGACGAGGATGGGTCTGTTCGCCGTCGATGTACTTGTCGATAGAGCAACCAGCGAGCTCCAGAATGATGAGAAACACCACCAGATTTACCACCAAAAGAGGGCCCATCAGGCCTCTACCTTTGGCCATTTGCGAAGGTCAAGCTCAACTATGAGACAGAGAAATTGGAGCTGATCAATGGACGTTCCAATTTTCCCCTTCTTTGTTTTGGTTCTTCGGTCCAAAAGAGAAAACAGACAACTCAGTAGTATGTAGTAGACGACAAAGGTGGCACGGCTGCAATGATTCTTGACGCGTGTCTTGCATGCTAAACATTCCCTCTTTAGGCTTCCGTTCTCAGGTAAATTCTGGCATTGCAACAACGAATCCCATTCACTTAGGTGCATATTCTGGTAGTAAAAATAACCGATAATCAGTGACGATTTTGGTCTACTCAAAATAACGTATAACCTGCTTGGCCCACGGTCTTCAATTATTAGATTTGAAGACTTTTACACTTATATATTGGCCCACACACTCACATCGTTCCTATGTGGGAGAAGACTCATTTTTATTTGTGTTACAAACAAACTATCAACATATTCTAAAGGTCAAAGAAATATTGCACAATCTACATAGTACATATATCGGATCCATTTGAATCATTGATTATGCTAGTCTCCATGATCTATAAACATAATATAACTTATAGTCACGAGCTGATGACTCTTGCTCAAAGATCATATAATGTGTATTATCCCCGCCCATGAATGGTATGCTAACCGATTCGAGTGTGCAACGTTCCAAAACCAAGGAGCTTGCTCTATTTGCACTTGGTTAATCTACTTCGCAAGTAAGCAATCATCCTTATGTATGCAATAAAAAGCAACAGCACAGGCAATCAAAGGATTGGGACAATGGACTAGGAAGAATTTGGCGCTTGAACTCCCCAAAGAGTTTTCTAACCAATTCCTCCCATGGCAGGAGACAGTAGGAGACCTCTCCTATGCTTGAAGCAACACAAAGCTAAAGGTAGGAACAACACGAAACATACATGTTTACACGAATATTTCTATACTAATTGGAGAGGTAATTACCCAATCTGTCATAAACTTATTGTATGGATGCCAATTCAGTGATGAACTTTTCAATCTTGCCATTGTAATGCTAGACTTTTGCGCCAAAATTCCAATGTAGTCCTTTTGGTTAATTGCTGTCGGATATTGTTGATGTAACATCCAGTCACCGCCTGCCGTTTTACGTGGCACCCTAACTTAGACAACTTGTGGATCACCTCGTTAGAGATTTCCAATGGCAATTGGTTAGAGAACAATATTAGAATTTTATGCAAAAGTTTAAGATCATATTGGCTAGATTGAAAAGTTTAAGACTAAATTGTTAATTGTACAATAAGTTTGGGACTGATTGGGTAATATTTCCCTAATTAGTCGAGTGTCTTGTCTGGGACACTATTATCAATAGATAAGTGTTTAATCTATGCTTTTGCGAGTCATCTTTTTTGTTTTTATCTTTGTTAATCTTCGTTTTTTACTTCTACAACAATCGTACAAGCAATGTATAGAATCGAGAAGTTCATCAATATTGGTACTTAATGCACATATATTTAAGGGATATGTTCACTATAAGTCCTAAAACTTATCATCAAAGTATAATTGAGTCTTAAAACTTGCAAAAGATGCAATCCGAGTTTTAAAACTTGTTAAATTGATTCAATCGAGTCCTCAAGTTAACATCGTCTAAATTAATTAATGAAAAATGTTGATGTGACTTTTTTATTTTTTTTTATATCCCAAGTGGCAAAGACATGGCTTTTTTTAATCATTATTTGAATATTAATTTTATTTAAATTAAATTTAAAAATAAGCTAAAATTTAAAAAAAGGGAGGAGGAGGATAGTTGGGGAGGGAGGGCTTGCCCTCTCCACCACTGCCCACCATCACCGGGAGGGGTCGGTGAGGGCGGGGGGCCAGCACGCGAGGGTCGCCGGGCCCCGGCCGTGGGCTAGCAACCCTTGCCGACAATAGACAAGGGCTTGCGGTGCCTCCCCCAGATCGAGCAAGGGTCGTCGGCCCTTGCCCAGCCCTGGCCAAGGGTCGCCATTGGCGACCAAACCTCACTATATCTGGGGGAAGGCCGCCACTGGCGAGCCTCGACCAGTTCTGGGCGAGGGCCGACGACCCTCGCCCGATTTTGGGGAGGGCCTCGACTCCTCGCCCAGATCTGGGTGAGGGCCCACAAACCCTTGCCTACCATTGGCAAGGGTCTTTGGCTCCTAGCCGGGGCCTGGCGACCCTCGCCTACCGCCCCCCCACCCTCGCTGGCCCCTCCCAGTGATGGTCGGGCAGTGGGGAGGGCAAGCCCTCCCTCCCCGCCTGTCCTCTTCCTCCTTTTAAAAAAAATTTAAATAAAAATAGTATTGAAAATCAAATTTTGGCTAAAATGACATCGTTTTAGTCATGTCATCACCACGTAAAAGAGAGAAAATATTAAAATAAGCCATGTCAGCATTTTCCGTTAGTAAATTTAACGGTGTTAACTTTAGAACTCATTTAAATCAATTTGAGAAGTTTTAGAATTTAATTGCACTTTTTGCAAGTTTTAGAATTCAATTGCACTTTGGTGATAAGTTTTAGGACTTCTAGTGGACATATATCTGTATATTTAATTGAAATAGTAAGCAACTTTAAATCTTAGAGTACATTTTTAACTCGTGTGATATATAAAACTATTTCTCTTGATAAATATGAGTATGTGTTGTCATCCCAAAATGACAATGTTAATACACTTTGCAGTTATATAAGAGTTATTTATTTACTTTAGTAGAGATTAAATGTTTATACATTAACAAATTGTTTGTTCTATTATTAACCGCAATTATCAATGAAAGCTTACAAAGCGGTGGTTGGTTTCTACTTAATTTGAAATGAATAATCTCTTCAATTATGCCGTTTTTACTCATGTTGTTCATTTTAGAATATAAAATTTTAGGGATAAATGCATTGGAAGTCTTAAAACTTGTCCCGAAAATGCAATTAAGTCCCAAACTTTCAAAAAGTGCAATAAACATCTAAAATTTTTCAAATTGGTCCAATCAAGTCCTTAAATTGATTATACGTTTTGAAAGTTTTATGACTCAATTGTACTTTTATGATAAGTTTTAGGACTTCATTGCACTTTTTAAAAGTTTGAAGACTCAATTGTACTTTCATGACAATTTTTAGAACTTGATTGCATTTTTGAAAGTTTTACGACTTAATTGCACTTTCGTGATAAGTTTTAGGACTTTCAGTAAAGTTATTCCAAAATTTTAATATTTCAACACAAACGAAGGAAATAAAAGAAAAGAGGGAAAAGTTTGGAAAACAAAAGGAAGGAGAGGATGTTGCATATTCTCTCACAAAAACGAAGAGAGAGGCAAGACGGCAAAGAGGAGGCGGTCACCGGAGGTCTGAGTCTCGCCGGAGGGTGTCTGTTACTGTTTGGATATTGTCCTTCTTGTGGTAGACAAGAGGACAAAGAGGAGCACGACCCCCGTGTCTTCCTGTAAGAGGGAAGAATGAATCACACCCGAAGAATATTTCCCTTCACCATGAATCAATAGGACTTGATGGGGCAAGATTCTGGCAAGTCCTTTTGAAAGGTAGTAACGTACAATGTTGTAGTGGCAGGTTGTTGAATGGGCGACTTCCTTGCAAAAATGCAATCTGTCTGGATACATTTTAGGGTCTATACTTGTGACCAACATATATTATTGGATGAGATCTTTTTAGTGACACAAAAGTCGCGTGATTTGGTTATACGCGGAGGGAGAATTGAGTCCTTGAAATTAGAAACTCAGAATGGGAATTCTGAAAATTTGCGAATTTTACATCTGCCGTGAAGACAATTACTTGGGGAAAGTGTCAAAGAAGTCATAAACCTTTTGCGTTAGTGTCAATTTAGTCATAAACCTTTTTTTGATGCCAATCCAATCCTAAACTTTTTGCATTTGTACTAATTCAGTCCTAAACCTTTATGGTGTCAATCAAGTCATAAACTTTTTATATTTGTACAAATTCAATCCTAAACCTTTTGTTTTTGTGCCAATTTAATCATTCCGGTCAATTTTAGCCGGATTTTGCTGACATGGATACCGACCAGCTGACAGCTGGTCACCAGCGCTGACGTGGATAACTTTAATAATAATTTAATATTTTTTTGAATTTTTATTTATTTATTTATTTCTTCCTTTTTTCCCCCTCCTCTCCCTCCTTCCTCCAGCCGGCGAGCCTCGCCATGGCTGGGCGAGGCCTGACCTCGCCGAATTTGGTGAGATCGTGCCTCGCCCAGCCGCTAGCAAGGTCGGGCCTCGCCTAGCCATGGTAAGTCTCGAGCCCTCGCTTGCCAATGGCCGGCGAGGGCAAGCCTTGTTGGCACCAACCTTTGGCCTCTGGCCGGTCGCCGGTTCGGCGACCGGTTGGAGGAAGAAGGGAGAGGAAGGAAGAAAAAAAATAAAAATTCAAAAATAATATTAAAATAATATTAAAGTTGTTTACATTAGCGTAGGTGACCGGTCACCAGCTAGCCAACGTCCACGTTAGCAAAATCTGGCCAAAATTGATCATAAGGACTGAATTGGTAAAAAGACAAAAGGTTTAGGACTGAATTGGCACAAATGCGAAAGGTTTATGACTGAATTGACACCACGAAAAAGGTTTAGTACTGAATTTGCACAAATGCAAAATGTTTAGGATTGAATTGGCACAAAAAAAATGTTTAGGATTAAATTGGCACAAATACAAAAGGTCTAGGACTTTTTTGGCACTTTTTCGCAATGACTTTGAGCAGCTCGTGCTGGTAATCTGGCATGGGATTTCGACACTGTTTTCACCATTGTGCTACGCAAATTTTTTGCAACTTCTTTTAAGTATTGCGATTTTCGGCAATATTTAGATAAAAATATTTTTGTACAAGGAAATTTCAGAAATCTAATTAGTTTTTCGAAAGTTTTGTTTTACATATGTAAGAATGTCTCTATTGATATGGATGGTTAAAACTTACTGGAAAGTGAGTTTGGAGGTTTCGGTCTTTATTTGGAAAATAAATTCAACCTTTAAGAATTTGGAAAATTCAATCAAAGGACTATTTCATGAGAAAATTTTTATATAATTCTAGGAAGTTGTATTGTATTTTCGTAAAAATTACCAAAACGGGGCAATTTTGCCCAGGAGAGTCTACTTTCCATTTCAAGTTAATTTTTTCCGTTAATGGCCCTTAAATTATGGAGTAAGTGATTATTACTTCTTCTATGCTTTGTAAATCAATTTCACGACATGTTTTCTCGTGAACGAAATGCATATATTTTTTACGTGGCAGGTATATTTGGATATCGGAAAATAAATTATTTTGTAGCATGCTATTTCTCAAAATTTTGATTAGACATTGGATAATTTTGGCATCATGCAAATGTTGTTTGGAAATGTATTGAAAATCGAATGCATTCATATGCTGGCATATTGGATTGTGATTGGTTCTTACCATCGTTTATCAGACTCCATAGCGAGTTTATGCAAAAATTGGTTCTGTTTTGGGGCTTAGTTATGGTCGCATGATTTCTGGGGCTTAATCGCATTTGATGTGATTTTCAGGGCTCGATCATAACCAACATGTTTTTTTTTTGGGTCATATCACCATACGAAGTGTGATCATAAGATTATTGACATGATCGTGTGAAAATGATACTAGCCGGCCATATTATATGCCTATGTTGTAATTTACAGAAAGAAACATATGAAATATTCATGGCTATTTCGGGATTTATGTCATAGTTATCTTCGCAATGCGTATTGTCACATCTATATTTATAAAGTTACATTGTTCGTTGCTTGATCCCATCGGAGTGGTAATTATCACTTACTGATCATGATTTCGCTCGCCAATTCTTTTTATCATTCCAACTCATGGGTTCGAGGAACTGGCAAATGAGGACATGCTCTAGAGCATTATAGGGGACATATTACAATATTCATCTGAAATTGCAGAGTTAGAAGATATTTGCTGGGTAGCTCCCCTACTCGATAAAAATTATTTCAACTCAATATCAAAGGAATTCAAAATTTAATTTCCTATTCCTATTCCTTTTCTTTTTTCCTTATTTTCTTTTTCTTTTTCTTCCCTGGTTCACTGTTGTAACAAGACGTTGTCGTAGTGATGATGCCGCCCGCTGTTTCGCCCGCCACTTCATCTGTCACATTGGGCCATCGTTCATCCACTGCCCCGCCGCTTCACTTGTTGCATCGCCATCATGCCTAGCGTGCGACCTCTTCATCATCTTGGATCGAGCTTGCATTTCACCTCGACCTGCTCCACCTATAAATAGGGAAAATTGTCCAAAAAATCTTAAATCTATTGGATTTTTGCCAATTCAGTCTTAAACCTTTCAATTTTTCCAAATGAGTCCTAAACATTTTCACTTCTTGTCAATTGAGTCCATCCAGCTAATTTTGATTGGAAATTGCTGATATAAATGTCGATCGGCCTATGTGGCACTGATGTGGACAATTGGCATGTAGGCTGGCTGGTGTCTACATCATCGATTTTTGATCAAAATTAATCGGACGGACTCAATTTGCAAGAAGTGAAAATATTTATAACTTAATTGGCAAATTAAAAGGTTTAAAGATAAATTAGCAAAAGTGCCATAGATTTAAGACTTTTTGGACAATTTTTTTCCTACGAGCACGATCTACATCATGGTGGCAGTGGTGATGGTGCTCTAAGCGTCTTTTTTCTTTGAATGATTTAAATCTATATAGTAGTTTTTTGCACGACTAAGTGATTGTATTCTAATTATAGCGATACGATTAACAAAGGCCGCCCATCGATCTATTTTTGGATATTGTACTGCATCGAAGAGTTTAATCCATCGAAACCCTTGAGGTCGCTTATATCATATTTTGAGTAGGATGCCCTAACTTCTTTAAACACGATGCCCTAACTTCTTTAAACACCTTTCTTTTTTTTGGTCATGCTTTAAACGCCTTGTTAAGTTGAAAGGGATATGAAGTCACACAATATCAACTTGCTCCAATTTTTTGTCCGAGGCAGAATCAATCTAATCAGCGCCACCAATCAGGCCATTTCTAAGGGTCAATCGTGACACGGAATCGATATTAACCAGAGAAAAATACTAATCAAAGTCATTAAAATAATCTCGAAAGATGGACCCTCATTTCTTTATAATTAATCTATAATTAATTAACTGATCTTTTCGGGAGGAGCACGAGCGAGTGAAGATGCAGCACGTGGGCTGTGTTGGTTTGACCTGGAAAGACGTTTTTGTATTTGTGAGTCTGTGACACGTCAAGAAGCCATCAATCGCCAACGACCAAAAAAAAAAAAACTAATAAAAGAAAGAAAGAAAGTGACAAAAAGCTTTAAATTATATTATTAATACCTTGAAAAATCTCAAACTGGTATATCTATAACAATTTTACTCTTAATTAATTTTTTTATTACCAAAAATCCCAAATTGGTATACTTATGACAATTTTATTCTGAATTAATTTTTTGACCACAAAAAATCCAAATTGGTACATTTGTGTTAAATTTACCCTCAATTAGTATTCGTTAAATCGGATTAATATCATGAAAAATCACAAATTGATAAACTTATGACAAATAGAGGGGTAAAACTCCCAACTGGTACACCTATCAACAAACTACGGGTCATCAATCTTAGCAATTTGACAGTAAAATTTAATGTAAACTAACAGAGAGTAAATTTATCACGAGTGTATTAGTTTGTGATTTTTAGTGGTTAAAAAATTAGTTCGGGGTAAAATTATTATAGGTATACATGTTTGGGGTTTTTTATGATCAACAAATTAGTTCAGGGTAAAATTATCACAGGTGTACCAGTTTAAAATTTTTGACGATATTAATCCTAAATTATATCCATTGTGACATGTTTATCTTATATTTTTTTCTCATGACATAAAAACCTCAAATTTGAATTTATGTGATTCGTCAGATAATTTTTCAGCCAAAATAACGTCGTGCCACGTGAGCACTATATCAATACTGTTTGCTTCCACGTAGGTAGATTTTTAATGGTTCTCAAAGGCAGAACTTTGACGGAAAAGAAAATGTGTTGGGATTTTTGGTGCCAATGAAAAAGTTGAGGATCATGGACAAAATTAGGTGTTTTCGATGGTTTTTGCCCTAAAAGAAAAGAAAAAAATAAGTAAGCCAACCAAAACAAGTGCTTTTGTTCGCGGAATATTTGATTGCTTGAATCACTTACGAAAATGAGTGAACAAAAAATATTTCCTTTGTCAATGAAATTATATAGATATAAATTGTTATCAATAATAAAAACATTTTCATTGGTTAATTATTTTAAGCGATATAAGCGATTATTTTTCGAAAAATATTTTTAAAATCATTTATTTTTCACGAAATAAATTGAGCCTATTGGATTTTTTTTTCCAAATCATTAATTTTCCGCGAGACGAATGGAGCCTAAAGCTTGTACCATTTTTTCGGCAACTTCCAACATAAGGTGATGACCCTCAATCGCATTCCGAAAAATTAAGGGTTTATACTGCAAAAAATCCCAAATTGGTATGCTTGTGATAATTTTACCCTAAACTAATTTTTTGATTATAAAAAATCCCAAACTGGTACTCCTGTGACAAATTTACCCTCAATTTATTTCCTTTAAATTTTACTGTTAAATTGCTTCGTTAAATAACACGCGGCAATTAACGAATGAATCAATTTTATGTTTTACCTTCTATTTGTCACAGGTGTATTAGTTTATAATTTTTTATGGTATTAATTTAATTTAATAGAAACTAACGGAGGGTAAATTTATCGCAAATGTACCAGCTCAGGGTTTTTAATGATCAAAAAATTAGTTTGGGGTAAATTTGTAACATGTGTACAGGTTTGGGTTTTTCATGATCAAAAAATTAGTTTATGATAAAATTATTATAGGTGTACCAGTTTGGAGTTTTTCGTAATATTAACCCAAAAATTAATTAGCTTATTTCTAAGTCTTGTGTTATTTTGCTAGGTCAGCTCCGCCCTTCGGAGAAAAAGCTTTGGGTTGACATATAACATATGAAGCTTCTAACAACTATAGCAATACCCCATAAATTATATTACTTGCATCTCATTTCTCTTCAAACTCTCTCTCTCTCTCTCTCTCTCTCTCTCTCTCCTGTCTCTGCGTTTGTGTGCGCGTGTGAGATTGTCTGTGGGTCTTTTTGCTGCTAAGGGCTCTTCCTCTGTTGCTGAGGCAAAAAATGAACGCTCTAGTAGTACAGGTTTTATCAAATTCTCTGGGTTCATGTCATGTGACTCGAGTTCCTTCTTTGTTTAGTTCTTGGCATGTGATGTGGCTTATGTTCTGCTTTCTGCTGTCCAAATCCAGGGTTTCGCCAAGTCGCTCACCATGACTATGCTCTCTGAGGTTGGCGGCTGGACCTTCTGCGTAGCCGCCGTAAGCCATCGCGTCCCTTTTCGTCTTCTTGCCCCGTACCTGGAAGTCGTTCTTTCATTGAAATAGTTGAGTTTCCAAGTGTTCTCTCGACCTCAATCAAGTTCTAGGATGGCATTTCCTGCATAATGGCATGCTGATATTGCACATAATTTGCAATAGAGAAGGTTAAAGAGACCAAACAATGAATACACCAGACGACACCTACACTAGCACTTTAAGCCATGTTGACCAAATCAATACATGATACATCGACACTGATGTTTTTCCATGCCGGCAACATGCTCTCGGAAAACCCCAGTAATGCGTCACAATATGATCATTTACAATCCACAGTGGCAGCTGCAGTACGGTCATTTGAATGAATAGTTGTGAAGTTACCCTATCACAGAAATTTGGTTAATTTCTCTGCCATTGACTCTGTTTCTATGCTATTGCAAACAAAATCAGAAATAGACCAGACATGAATGGACGGTTAATTTGTAAGGCTAACATCAATTGTTCTCTGCCTTCTTAAGATTCTGGCAATGCAATATCCGAGGAAGAGTGTCCTGCTAGGATGCCTAATTTCAGTAACTGTCAGCATTTTCTTTCTCATACTTCTCATTTTATGTTCCATTTCTTCACTATTATTTCATTTACAGAACAAACGGTTGAACTTTCTCTTTGTGATTGTGATCGAAATTTAGGCGAAGACTGTGATCTTGGCTACGGTTGGCTGGGCTGCTCAAAGTCTGGTCAGCATTACGATCACTTCTCAGTGCTCACTGTTTCATTTTTCATTAGATGTTTGGGTACCTATTAACTTCATTTACTGAGCAGCTCTCAAAGAAATGGTCACATCATGTGACCGCATTCCTGTTTTTCCTGTTTGCTCTCCGGTCTCTCTGGGAAGGATTCACTAAGGATGAGTAATTCTTGCTCTCTTTTGTTTCCTCTCTTTTCAAGCCTTTTTTCTCTTCATTGTTCTTTCTTTCCCATCACAAAATGCTTTGTGGGTTTAGTTGTTGTAGCATGAATGCAAATTTTCTTTTGTGATGCAAACTACTTTTCTTTTGGCAGTGACAATGAAGAGTTGGAGGAAGTCGAAAAGGAATGGTCAGTGTTCTTCTCTTTCTCTCAGACATTGCTCCAATCCACTGTAGAAATGATCATACTTCTGCATCCTATGTCTCAACTGATCATCCAAAATGCATTCTGTGTTGCGTGTTTCTTTTCCAGGATGATGATGACTTGGAGAAAAAACAGAAGCGTATCACCTACTTCTCACCTGTCTTTCTCAAGGTGATTCCTCCATCTAATGGTAAAAATAATTTCACCTTTCTCCAGAGAAATGCTATGGCTAAAGGAAAATAAAGTCAACTTTATGTGGTTTGTTTCACTTAAACCTACATGTTAACACCCTCCCTAACTCAGGATAGCTGCTTCGCATGCGTTTTCGCTCACCTTCTTCCGCAAATGGGGCAACAAAAACCAGGTAGAAAAGTGCCAGCCAGAGCAAATCATGCAAAGTAGTGCTCATCTAAGTCTAAACTTTTGGGCTCTGCATAACAATTTGGAAAAAGAAGAAGAGACATTTGCAATTGAGGAAGAACTTTGAGAGTATTCACTGTGCTTGACAATCTGGAAACTGTAAAATATTGCAGCTAGCAACGATCAGCTTGGCAGCTGGTGAGGGCATTTTTGGAGTGGTGCTCGGTGGAATAGTGTAAGTATAATTGTACGTAGATATGCGTAATCGTCGCCTCCAGCTGGCAACTACCGAGTATTTCGTGTCAGTGCAGAGCAACGCAGTTCTAATAGTAGCTGCTCACATCATGTCACTATGCCCGCTATTTGAGCAGCTTAATTTGTTCTCTTCACCGTCTACATTGAATCTATTCCACCATTGAATGCAAGCATCACTCTAGGACAAATCCTTCCTATTCATTTTTCCTCATTTTTTCAGGGGAGAAGTGTTGTGCACAGTTGCTGCTGTTATTGGGCGAAAGAGCCTGGCTTCTAGGATATCAGAGAGGCTGGTAATTCACCTCATCTTGACTAGTTAAATTGGCTCACACATTCGTTTCTTTCTTCTAATGGGTCCTCAATACATTCACCTTTGTGCTTGTTGGTGCAGGTGACCCTTCTAGGTGGATTTCTCTTCCTAGTGTTTGGGGTCCAATCCCTACTTTCACTATCCTAAGTATGAATTTCTCACTCGTACATCTATGCCGCTGCTTACCATTAGTTGAGACTGCTCTAGCACTGATGCCTCGGTTTTTTCTCCGAGCATTGTTATGCTTTTAAGTACTTCCATCGATAAGTTTCGTGCTTTTCAATTAACAGTGTATTTCACGATGATCTTTCCACATACAACCCCAGGAAACACAAACACACGCACTCTCAGCAATCACGATGAAAATGCATATGCTATCCTATTCCTAGAGAAAAAAGTCAAACTGTAATAGAAACTCTCTTTACAAGCAGAGATCATCAGCTAAAATTTTTACCACGGCAGTTACGAAACAAAAAGTATGAAGTTAAAACGACATTGGTGCGGTGGCATGTCAAATCTTAAGAAAGAAATGCTGGAAAAAGCACGGGACACTGGGAGTTTGCACTGACCTAGTGAGAAAAGGCATGCGAGTAGATTCTTACAAACAAGCGGTGGCCTGGAGTGTCGGTTGGTGTTGAAAACCAGATCCAGATATTTTAGTTAGCAGTAGAAGTTCGATTATTTTGTTTCCAGATTTTCAGGATTTTGTTTGTTAGCTTTTAGGAATTTGTTTCCTAAGTTTTAGGGTGCTGATAATTTTTTAAACCAGCAGATACTAACTAGATTTATGGCTAGTATATCTGGCTTTTTGCTTCGGTAGTTAGCACAAAATAATTAGCTGGACGAGTAGCCATAAAAGGCCAGAGGCCTCATGTGAATTCGTAGCCCTTTCTGGAGAAAAAACTTGGAACAATTTCTCCTAAATTTCTACATGGTATCAGAGCTCGATCTGGACCATTCTTGTCTACCACATCTTTGAGTGTTTCCACCATGACAAAATACCCTAGAGCCACCATGGCAAGCGAGGTTGAGAGTGAAACCTCAGACCCTAAAGCTCAGAACTCTCCTTTGATTACCCAACCTATCAATGTATCCGAAGGGGGAACACTTCTCATCACCGGTCATAAACTTACTGGTCACAACTTCAATCAATGGTCCCATTCTGTCATGATTTTTGTTTGCGGAAAAGGTAAAGAAGATTACCTAGCTGGAGCTGCCATACAACCTAAGGCGACGAGCCCAAACTATCGAACATGGAAGGTGGAAAATAACATGATGATGTTCTGGTTGCTGATTTCAATGATGAATGAAACAGGGGAGAATTTCATGTATTACCAGACAGCGAAGGAGATTTGGGATGCTGTTCATGAAACTTATTCCAACAAAGATAACACCTCAGCCATCTTCGAGATCAAGGGCATTCTTCATGATTTAAGCAAAGGGGAATCTTCAGTCATTGATTATTTTAACCAATTCATGCGTCATTGGCAGCAACTTGACATGCTGGAAGATATGATGTGGAGTTGTCCTGAAGATAGCAAGCGGTACAAGCAGATTCAAGATCAAGAACGCATCTATAAATTTTTGTTAGGCTTGAATCAAGAGCTTGCTTGATGAGGTACATGGACAAGTTCTGAGCATAAAGCCCCTACCTAATGTACGAGAAGTTTTTGCGGAGGTCAGGAGAGAAGAGACTCGGCGAAAGGTGATGCTTGGTTGTTCAAAAAACCAGACCAATCCAGAAAATTCTGCCTTAACAGCCCGCAGATCTCAACCATCCTACAGTCAAACAACAACAACCAGCGAAAGGGTGGTCGTCCATGGTGTGATCATTGCAAACGGACTGGTCACACAAAAGACATATGCTGGAAACTTCATGGTCGGCCAGATGATTGGAAGCCATTAGCCTCACGTCCTACTCAAGATCGGGAAAGCAGAAGCAACATAGTCCAAACCGAAACAAATGCTTCGGTAGATTCGAGTCCCTTCAACAAAGAGCAACTGGAGATGCTGAAAAAGCTACTACAGGAATCAGTTCAAAAGGCAATCCATTCAGAAGGGGTTAGTACAGCAACAATAGCTCAACGAGGTAATTCTCTAAATGCCTTTAGTGCTAAATAGGAGACAATCACCTCTTGGATTGTAGACTCAGGAGCATCCGATCACATGACTGGAGATATCACAGTGTTCAATGAGTACAATCCATGCCAAAATGGCACTAGCGTTCGAATTACTGATGGTTCTTGCTCAAAGGTGGCTGGTGTTGGATCAGTGGTTATTTCAAAAGATATAACATTGAATTCAGTATTATTTATTCCCAAACTCAGCTATAATCTTCTCTCCATAAGCAAGTTAACCAAAGATTTAGGCTGCACTACTAAATTTTTCCCACATTTATGTGAATTTCAGGTTTTGAACTCGGGGATGACGATTGGCAATTCTGAGATGGATGTAGGCCTCTACCTTCTGCGAGTTAATGCCTCCGAATGGAAAAACAAGAAGATGTCATGTGTAGCATCTCGTGCTAAGGAAGAGAGTGAAGTAAGATTGTGGCACTATACGTTAGGTCATCCAAATTTCTCGTACTTGAAAAGGTTGCTACCGTCTTTGTTCAATAAAGATTCAATAAAATTTCAATGTGAGGTGTGTCATTTATCCAAACATACTCGCAGTTCATATCCTTTGCAACCTTATAAGTCTTCTCATCCATTTCATATGATTCATAGTGATATTTGGGGACCTTCTCATGTCAATAATATTACTAGTTCTAGGTGGTTTGTTACCTTCATTGATGATCACACAAGACTCACTTGGCTTTTTCTGATGAAAGAAAAATCAGATATTGGTCGAATTTTTCAAACCTTCAACCAAATGATCCAAACCCAATTCAGCACAAAAATCCAAGTTTTCAAAATGGATAATGGGAGAGAATACTTTCACTCACAGCTCGGGTCATATCTAAATAGCCAAGGTATCATACATATTAGCTCTTGTGTAGAAACTCCACAACAAAATGGAGTGGCGGAGAGAAAAAATAGGCATCTTTTGGAAGTCGCCCATTCTCTTATGATAGCCACTTATGTTCCTAAACATTTTTGGGGAGAAGCAGTGTTAACAGCCACATATCTCATCAATCGTATGCCTTCCCATGTTCTAGATTTCCAAACACCATTTCAAAGGCTATTTCATACCTACCCACATATTCGTTTTGCCTCACATATCCCACTCAAAGTATTCGGCTGCACAACATTTGTTCATATAAATCAGCAACATCGCAGCAAGCTAGATCCTAAGTCCCTCAAATGTGTGTTTCTAGGATACGCTCCAAATCAAAGTGGATATAAGTGTTATTGCCCACAAACAAAGCATTTTTATACCACCATGAATGTTACCTTCTTTGAGCACCAGCCCTTTCACTCCAAAAATATCATTCAAGGGAGAGTTGTGAGGAATATTATTTTTGGAACACTTCTCAGTCACTTAGGTCACAACAAACAAATTCTCCTTGTCTTCCGTATCTACCCATTCCAACATCCGAGAGTCATCCAACATCTGAAAGTCTTTCGTGTCTATCCATTCAAGATGCTACACAAGACAAAACTAAAGAGGTAATTGTCTATTCTAGGCGGAAGACTCAAAAGGAGTTGGAGGATCGTACTACATCAAGGCCAGCTCAAGAGACAAATCCGAGTTCAAGACCCACAGTCGATGAAGGTAATGCTTTTGCAAACTCAGAAAATTCTGCCGTACTTGATGATCTTAATCAGCCTATTGCTCTTAGGAAGGGGAAGAGACAGTGCACTCAACATCCCATTAACAACTTTGTGTCTTACGAAAAGTTATCTCCGAAATACAAAGCATTTGTTTCAACGTTGAGCGACATTCAAATTCCCAAGAATATCCATGAGGCAATTGCTCAATCTGAGTGGAAAAGAGCGGTTCTTGAGGAAATTCATGCACTTGAGAAGAATAAGACTTGGGAATATATAGAATTGCTAGCTGGGAAGAAATTGGTGGGATGTAAGTGGGTCTTTACAGTTAAGCACAACGCCGATGGTAGTGTTGATCGTTTCAAGGCAAGGCTGGTCGCTAAGGGATTCACACAATCATATGGAATATACTACGAAGAAACCTTCGCTTCGATGGCCAAACTAAACTCCATCTAAGTGTTGCTCTCTTTTGCAACTAACTTGGACTAGCCCCTACAGCAATTAGACATAAAGAATGCCTTCTTAAATGGGGAATTGGAGGAAGAAGTCTTTATGGAGGTCCCACCTAGAATTGACACTAAAGAGAGCTTCAACAAGATGTACAAACTCAAGAAATCCCTATACGGCCTAAAGCAATCACGTCGTGCTTGGTTCGAGAGGTTAACAAGGGTCGTTGAGAAGCTGAATTTCACTCAATGTCAAACAGATCATATAATGTTTGTCAAGAAGTCAAATGAAGGTAGAAGAGCAATAATGATCGTATACGTCGATGATATAATCCTAACTGGTGACAATTTGGAGGAGATTGGAAAACTGAAGAATATCTTGGCACAAGAATTAGAGGTTAAAGACCTAAGTCAACTCAAATACTTCCTAGGTATGGAGGTAGCTTGGTCACGGAAAGGGATTGCAATTTCCCAACGCAAGTATACTCTTGATCTCTTGAAGGAAACCGGTATGCTTGGGTGTAAACCAGCTGACAACCCCATGGATTCTACCTATAAAACCGAGATGGAAGAAGAAGGACCATTAACGGACAAAGGGAGAATCAAAGATTAGTTGGCAAACTAATCTATCTCTCACATACTCGGCCAAACATTGGTTTCGCAGTAAGTATGGTTAGTAGATACATGAACCAACCAACAGAGAAGCAGCTGCAGGCAGTTTTTCGAATCTTACGATACCTGAAGAGAAGTCCTGGAAGAGGGCTTTACTTTAAGAAAATAGAGGAGAGAAATGTCGAGATTTTCACGGATGCAAATTGGGCTGGATCTCTCATGGACCGAAGGTCGACAATAGGGTATTGTACCTTCGTATGGGGCAACATGGTTACTTGGAGAAGCAAGAAGCAACCCGTTGTTACTAGGAGCAGCGTTGAAGTGGAGTTTAGAGCGATGTGTCAAGGAATATGTGAAGGCATGTGGCTGAGAAGAGTCTTAAATGAACCAGGATTCACTAATACCAATCCTATGTTATTATTATGTGACAACAAGAATATGTGAAGGCATGTGGCTGAGAAGAGTCTTAAATGAACCAGGATTCACTAATACCAATCCTATGTTATTATTATGTGACAACAAAGCTGCTATTGAGATTGCCAAGAACCTGATTCATCATGATAGAACAAAACATGTGGAGATCGATCGACATTTCATCAAAGAAAAAATCGATGAAGGAATATTGAAGCTCTTGTATGTTCCAACCAATCATCAAATAGCGGATATAGTAACCAAGGTTTTATCCAGAAATAGTTTTGAGACTCTAAGGTGCAAGTTGGGTATGATAGATATTCATAACCCAGCTTGAGAGGGAGTGTTGAAAACCAGATCCGGATATTTTAGTTAGCAATAGAAGTTCGATTATTTTGTTTCCAGATTTTCAGGATTTTGTTTGTTAGCTTTTAGGAAATTGTTTCCTAAGTTTTAGGGTGCTGATAATTTTTTAAACCAGCAGATACTAACCAGATTTATGGCTAGTATATCTGGCTTTTTACTTCGGTAGTTAGCACAAAATAATTAGCTAGACGAGCAGCTATAAAAGGCCAAAGGCTTCATGTAAATTCGTAGCCCTTTCTGGAGAAAAAACTTAGAACAATTTCTTCGAAATTTCTAGAGTTGGTTTTGGTCTTGTGACCAGAAACCTACCGGCTGCCATAGAGTGGATACCCAAATCCATGTGCCCAGCTATATAAGCCAGCGAGCAAGAGCCCCAGATACAGAACTTGACTCAGCACGGATATGACGATGAAGGCTTCAAGCGTTCGCTGCCCAATTAGCAAGTAGACTAGTCATAATCTTAGCAGATCTCACTAAAAAGTTCACAAGAGGTAAAAAGCTGTTAAAAACATGTGACCAACTTTCAACTGGGCTGAAAGATCTTACCAAGCGCTTTCCTCTGTATCCTTCTAATATGATCTCTTTGATAGCAAGGCTGCAACCACAAGCAACCAAGAAGAGGAAAAAAAACAGATGGAGATAGAGCAAATGTTAACAGAAGAACGCTATGTGACTAGTAGACGCTTACGATCCACGTCTAATAAGTTCCTTCCTGTTAGAGATGGCATGGGATCAAAAGAATAATCTCATGTTCACTACGAACTAGATACTTCACTATTGTGCATACCATAGAGCTAAAGATTTTCGACCCATACCAAATGGTCTCAATAATTATGGTGAATCCTATTGTGCATGGCGTGCATGTGACATAAATTACATCAACCTCCTTTTAATGTCCTTCCTAGTTATCCGCAGCAATCCAATCAGCATAACCTTTTTTCTCTCCCTCAGATTTCAAGGGTTCAGAGCACTACTCATTCACGTACCAACACTGTCGCCCTTGCCAATCCACGCTATGCCCATACGCTAGAAGACTAGAACATAATGAACTTGAGTGGCGGAACTAAAAATCTAACAAAAACAGAGGAAGCAACTGCGGCTCGTTTCTGATAACAATAATAATGCGATGGGAAAAACAAATGGTGCGCCTCGATTTGTCCTTCTGGTACTCCAGGGGCGATCAGAACCGTCATGTGAGGGTCTCATATGCAATGCCAAATAACAGCTTCTGAAGACTGAATACTTTTACATGACATTTAATGTCCCTCATAAAATAGCACCTAGATCTTTCTTCATTCTTCGTTAGCAAAATCACATACCCAAATGCGAGAGCTGTTACCGCCGATGTGACAATAGCCACAGAAGCCACATTGGCCAGACTCTCATTCCGAGATGCTCAAAGGTGGGCGAAGCCAGATAGCACCGAACAGACGCCCAACACTCCCGACAGATGAGCAAACATCAACATGAAGTTGGTCGATGGGTTTCCACCTAAGTCTGTTTCATCAATACTCGTTACACCAACATGGAAAAGCCAAAAGGGCGCAAGAAGAGCCAAAAAAACAGCAACGTAAGATGAAGAGAGGGGGAGGCTTACGAGGATGGGTCTGTTCATCGTCGATGTACTTGTCGAGAGACCAACCAGCGAGTCCCAGAATGATGAGAAAGACCACCAGATTCACCACCAAAAGAGGTCCCGTCACGTCTCTCCCTTCGACCATTTTCAAAGCTCAATCTCAACTATGAGAACAAAAAATTGGACCTGATCAATGGAGGTTTTGATTTTCCCCTTCTTTCTTTAGTTTTTTGGTCCAAAAGAATAAAAAGACCACTCGGCAGTAAGCAGCAGACCACAAAGCGGCAATCTGTAAAGAAGGAAACCCAGAAAAAGAAAGTTGCTCAATATCGTCATATGTTGAGGGGTATTGATAAATATAACTTCAAATGGTCGGTTTCTCTTCTTCCGTAACTGGAGCCAAGTCCTCACGCACTGAAATTGATATGGCAATGGTACTGCTGACTCTGTGCGATGATTCTTGACACGTTTTCTTGCATGTATTAACGTTCGTGGATTCCCTCTTTAGGCTTGCCTTCTCTGAACAATTCTGGCATTGCACCAACGCATCCCATCCCGCTTGTGTGCACATTGTTGCGTTGATCATATGGTGAATGCTTTAACATTTGTGGGTGTCTCACGCATGCTATGAATGCCATGAGACTCAGTGTTGCATATGCGGTAGGAAAATTAAGTAGATTTTACTTCTAATCCTAGTGCATCTATTTGAATGTTATACGAATGCACGTTGGGTTTCAAGAAAAGCTAAATCAAAGTCTACTAGCGGATGGATTTACACTATACGCAGTGGCGCCTTTGCTTGGTCATCTGAAAAACAGTCATGCATTGCACTGTCTTCTATGGAATCGGAGTATACTGCTGTGTAATTAGCCAGAAAACTCCTTCGCATCCTGTTACTATCTGTTGTGACAATAAGGGAGAGATTTTACATAGCCAAGAACAATAACATTTCATAAAAGACAAAGCATATGGCTTTGAAGTATCACCATAGGCGAAGCCGTGTTATCGAGTACATGGCAACCAAGTTGATGTTGGCCGATCCTGTTATTAATAGATCACTTACGAGATTCACGTCGTAGCCTACTCACTTTTTTTACTTCGTACAACAGAGAATTCAAAGGAAATCTAAATAAGTGTGATATGTAGTAATGTTAATGCTGAGGTTACATTTTCGGTGCAAGTTACTTTGTGTTGGCTGGGTTCTCCTATGTGGGGCCAAGCTAACTTTAATTTAAAAAAAAAAAAGTCAACAAGCAAACGAAAGAAAAAGAGGAGCGGCTGTTTTGGTGTGTCCAAGACTGCTCGCACCTAAATTTTGTCTAGTTATTTATGGTTTAATTGTATAAGAAATTAGAGATTAAGTTTTAATCCCTAAATAAAAAAAAAGGGGCGTTTCGGGCCGAACGAACCGGTTCGTCCGGCCCATTCTATTTTCTTTCCTTTCTTCCCTTTTTTCAACTGGGCCCAGTCCATTTTTTTCTTACTTTTTTTCCCCTTTGCTTTCTTTTTGTTTCTTTTTCCGCACGGACCGGCCCTTTTTCTCCTGGCCTAGCACGTGCAGTGTTCCTCTTCCTGCCCCCAGCGTCGTTCCACCTCTCTCTAGAACGCTGGTATAGGGAAGGACAAATGATAGAGGATGCAGAGAGACAGATGCAGAGAGACAGACCGGGGCGTGGCAGGCGACTGCCCGATGCGATCCGGGGGTCCGGGGCATGCCGGCCGCGAGAGGGGCTGGTCGGGGCCTACCGGCCAGCCCCTAAAAGGCCGAGCGCTTGTCGCACGCGAGGGGGAGAGAAATCAGCACAGGGAGAGAGAGAGAGAGAGAGAGAGAGCCGGGAGAGAGAGGGAGATTGAGAGCGAGATCCAAGATTGATGGGTCTTCCGTCTGTGACCGCCATGCCTCAACCGCGGCTGGCGACGCTCCGACACATCCCATTTCTCGCGGAAAAAGTTAAGGTAGGCCTCAGTCTCGGACCCTCGTTGGAGCTCATTTTTTCGGTTTGATTCGCGGTCGCTTCCCCGAGGATTCCGGCTCGGTGACGTGCAAGGCAACCGGACATAGTTCAATCCATCAAGTTTGCCCTTGTTCGCCGCCGCCGAGCCGGTTAGGGATGACGCCACCTCTTCCCCTGTTTCGACGCCCGCGCCTTGTTTTCGGGCTCACTGGCCGGAGCTCGTGGCCATCCGGCTCATATGAGCTCCGGCCCGTGATGTCCTCATGCTCGATCCTGCTTATCTATGCATCTTATACGTGAACCTCGGATGTGTTTGAGTCTCGATAGAGCCAGAAATCTCTCGTTTTTGTAGCGCACCCCAACTGTTTGATGTTATGCTTGAGTGAGATCCGTAAGTTGTTTTCCTTTGTGTGTGATGGGTTCCGAGACCTTGGTGTCTCTCCCTTCACTCGTGGTATTTTGGTTGCGTCGCCGAGCTTAGTGCGGAAGATCAGTCCGCCTCGTTTTTGTCAGCTGAGTTGGTTTGTTGCCAAGGAACGATGACGGTCCGCAGGGAGGCGATGTACGAGTAGGGGGGCTCGACTTGCCAAGAGACCGTCGGGGTTTGGTTGGCTTGGAACTGGCCGCCGGCGCTTGGGCCAGCTGCGGTAGGTGCGGTGGAGTGGCGTGTGACATGGGCAAAGGAGGCTTGTGGTTCGGGCGACGTACAAGCGTGTGACCGTTGGCGAAGTGGTTGGCCAGTCCCTCGTCGTGGTTTGGTTGGTTTAGGCTCGGTCGTCGGTCGAGTGGCAGCCAGACCTTCGGCATGGTGGCCAAAAGGAACCCCGGCTGATGGATCTAATGGTGGTAGGTGAAGCATTGGGAGGCGTCGGAGCGAGTCAAGTTGGCGGCCGTGAGCTAGGTTGGGCGTGTAAATCGCAACCAAATAAGGTTTGGCTCTAGGATTTTGTTTGAATGGGCCAGAATAGGTAATGGGCCGGTGTGTTTAGGGTTTTAGTTTTTTTGGGCTTTTCTTTTTTAATTTTGTTTTCGGGCTGGGCCCTTTCCTTTTAATTCTTTTTTTTTAAGTTTGCCGGACGGGGCTCAATAAATGAGTACGGTTTGGTGGTGAACCCAAGCCGGTGCACCTGGGTCGGTCTCGATCCGAGTTAGATCTCCATATCCGACCTGAGTCCATTTAAATATTATTTTATTATTTTAATACAGAAAAATTATTATTATTTATTATTAAAAAATTTCGAAAATTTAAAAATTGGAAATTGGGCTTTGGAATTGCCCCTTTTGCCCTTTTTTGTGTGTTTAATGCCATGCTTAATTGCACGTTGCTTGCTTTGCACGTTTTCATTGTGTGTTCAATTCAACTTTACATGTGGTCAGTTACAGATATGTCAGGCTGCTGATTACGCATTTCGATGCATTGGTTGCTACATCTTAGCATAGTTAGCATTTTTTTTTTTGGTAAAGGTAAGTGTATATATACTTGTCAAAACACCAAATACAAACTAGAGCCTAAACCAACACCTGACCCTATAAGGACAAATTGTCCACCTAAGGTCAAGTAAGGTTCAGCGGAACTATACAAAAGGCAAAGGCCTAGCATAGTTAGCATTAGAACTTAGAATCCATAATTGATAAAATTGCTGCATGAACACATTAGGTGGTGATTGAACAATGTTAGGTATCGAGAGGGCACTAATTGATTAATTAGTATAATCAAGTCCCTAAACCTTTTGAATCTTTGGTTTGTAGAAGTAAAGCAATTCTCCCATGCTTTACTTGGGTGTCTAATCGATCAACCAAAAAATGATTAGTGGCGACTCTAGATGAAATTGATTTGCATGTTAATAATTTAAACTTAAGTTGAGATTTGGTATGGACTTGGGAGAGCCCGAGTTAGGTTTAACTTAGTAATCCATTAGCCAAACCCCCAAGGTGGTGAGACCGGTTCGGAGAGGTCGCGAAAAGGACCAAGAGAGAAAAGAGGAGAGACAGAGCACTGAGAAGAACGAAGGAAAAGAAGGAAAAAAGAGCTTAACTTTGCGATCCCAATTCAAAGGTAAACATTATCGAAATTGGTTAAAATTCCAATTTGTTATTTGTGAGATTGAGAGCTATGAGTTGATTGGTTTTGTTCATTAAGAATCTTCTCCAAGTTGTCTCTTGTTTTCTTCATTCCTGGTTAGGGTTCTTGCTCCATTTGTGTTAATCCACCTTCAAGGTGATGGAATACTCTTGTATCGTTGATGTTGAGTCTCCAGTATGTAACTAGAGAAGAACCTTTGTGTATCCTACTATTTTTCGTAATTAATGGGAGTTTTTGGATCATCCTACATTGGGTTTTCACATAAAATGTTGGTGTTATTGTTGCCTTTGTCTCCTTATCATTTCGGCTTTATATTTATGTATTTGCGAGGTTGTATTGCTAGAATATATTGTTGGTTGTTATTAGGATTAAGTTAAATTTGGTCGGTTTAGTTTTGGAGAAGATATTAATCCTCGATTGGGTTGGTTCTTGGTGAATTGTTGTTCGTTCTCCCCAACAAAGTGGTATTAGAGCAGGCATGAGTAGTTAAATTGAATGGGGGAAAATAGTGACACAATTTTTAAGTTAAATGCCTTAAAATTACTCCAATTGAAAATCTCGGATGGAAGACATGTTATATTGCAAAGATTTACATGATCCCATTGATGGTGATGAGGGTAAATGAGACAAGAAGAACAACGCATGGGAGCAAATAAATTGAAAAACTGTTGGGTTTATTCGACAATGCATTGATGATAGTGTTTTTTAACATGTTGCGCAAGAGATGAAAGCAGACACTTTGTGGAAGAAATTAAAAGATTTTTATGAGAGAACTTTACAAAATAAAGCTTTTCTAGTTAAAAGACTTGTGAATTTGAGATATAAGAAGAGAAGTAGCATGTTGGAACACTTGAGTGATTTTCAAGATTTGGTAAATCAATTGACAAATCTTGAAATTGACCTTGGTGATGAATTACAATCATGTCTATTGATTGGTACTCTCCGTGATAGTTGGGATACCTTGGTCGTCAAATTGAACAATTCTTCTTTCGATGTACTTTCTATGAGTATGATCAAAGAAAGCCTATTCAATGGAGAAACTAGAGAAAATGCATGAATTATGCTTTTAAATTGAAGGCTCTTGTTATGAAAAATAGGGCGAGAAGTCAATCAAGAAAGTTTCAGAGTAATGATAACAGAGGCAAGTCAAAAGGAAGGTCAAAATCAAGGCCGATAAGGAGTGAAGTATTATAATTGTGGCAAGATGTGACATTTTGCTAAAAAATGGAAATTTCCAAAAAGAGATAAATCCCATAAGAGAAATGTGTATCAAAACAAAGAAGAGAAATAGGTTACGGCGGCAATTACATCCAATGCATCCAATGGCGATATTGTGTTCATCTGTGGCGATGCTTGTGTGAATCTTACGTGCCAAGACTCTAGTTGGGTTATTGAATCCACAGCCTCATTTCATGTTACCTTATGAGGTGATTGTTTTACATCTTATCACAGTGGTGATTTTGGTTGTGTCTGAATAGGAAACGGTCGTATTTCCAAGGTTGTTGACATGGAAGATGTTTATTTGGAGACCGATGCTGGATGTAATTTGCTTATGATGAGACATGTTCTGGACATTCAATTTCACTTAATCTGAACATATGCCTTAGATGATGATTGGTTACTGCAATTTTTTCTAGGGTTAATATGGAAAACCCCAAACTGGTACACTCATGAAAATTTTACTCAACTAATTTTTTGATCATAAAAAATTCCAAACTGGTACGCTTTTGATAAATTTACCTTAAACTAATTTTTTGACCACTAAAAACCCCAAACTGTTATGCTTGTGATAAATATAGCCTTTGTTAGTTTTCATTAAATTAGATTAATACCATAAAAAATCACAAAACTGGTGTACTTGTGATAAACAAAGGATAAAACTTAAAATTAGTACAAAAGTTAACTGTCACGTGTTATTTAACAAAGCAATTTGACAATAAAATCTAACGAGGGTAAATTTGTCACGGTGTCTCAGTTTAAGGTTTTTTATGGTCAAAAAATTAGTTTAGGGTAAAATTATCACGGGTATATCAATTTAGGGTTTTTTGTGATATTAACCCTTTTTTCTTTGATGGCAAATGGAAATTGACTAAAGGTTCCATGGTAGTGGCTTAGGGTAAAAAGACTTTCATTCTCTACACCATACAAGCTAAGTTGATTAAGGAAGACGTAAATGCAATGAATGACTCTTCAGTTGGCTTATGACATATAAGACTTGGTTATCTCAGCCAAAAGGGGCTTGAAACTCTTGCTATAAAGAATTTTCTACCATTGAATGAGAGAAATCTAAAGGAATGTATTCACTGGCTAATAGGTAAGGAACATAGATTTTCATTTCATAATTCTTCTCCACACACAAAATCATATGTAACTAACGTTTGTTGCATGGATGTTAGAATACTTGGTGATGCATTATATTTTTGTGACATTTATTGATAACTGCTCTAAAAAAGTGTGGGCTACTGTTTTGAAATTTAAAAGTTAGATGTTTGTTGCTTTTAAACAATTTCATTTCATGTCAACGTGGAAAGAGAAACCAGGAAGAAATTGAAATGTGTTCGAACTGACAATGGTGGTGAATATAAAGATTCGTTTGAACATTATTGCACTAATTATGGTATCAAGCTTGAGAAGATTGTTTCGAAAACACTACAACATAATAGAGTAGCAGAGAGAATGAACCAAACAATTAATGATAGGATTCGTTGTATGCTCTCTCATGCGAGGTTACCTAAGTCATTCTGGGGTGAATCAATGAGAACAGTAATGGACTTGATAAAATTTTCTACATCAGTACTTTTTAGGGGGATGTTCCTCAAAGAATTTGGTGCGAGAAAAATGTTTCGTATAATTATCCCAAAATGTTTGGTTGCCAAGTATTCGTGTATGTTCCAAGAGATAAAAGGTCCAAACTTGATTGCAAGTTTAAGTTGTGTTTCTTCTTAGTTTATGGACATGAAGAGTTTGGTTATAGGTTATGGGATTCAATTGCAAAGAAAGTCATTAGAAACCAAGATATGATGTTCTTTGAGTATCAAACCATTGAAGACTTCGACAAGCCAGGGCGACCAAAGAATGTAGCTTAACATTTTGTTAGTTTTTAGCCCAAATCCTCCTATCATATTAGGTGGAAATCATAGGGGAGAAGTGCATGAAAACCAAAAAGATGATAAATTCTCACAATTTGTTAATTCTTCGGTTGAGATAGGTGAAATAATTAAGCCAGAACAATCAATTGAGCAAGAACAACCCATTGAGCCAGTGAAACTAGTTGAGCAAGAACAATCGATCCTACCTTAAGTTAGAAGATTTGAAAGAGAACGTAGATCTTCACAGAGATATCAGCCACATAGGTATGTGTTACTCACCAATGCAAGAGAATTGAAAACTTATGAAGAGGCTATATCATATGATCAATAAAGTAAGGGGCAAGAAGCCATGCAAGAGGGGCTCAAATCCTTGCATAAGAACCACACATTTGAATTGGTAAAGTTGCATGAGGGCAAGCGAACACTAAAAAATAAGTGGGTGTACAAGTTGAAGACGAAAAAAAGTAGTTTGCAATCACAATACAAGGCTAGGCTTGCTGTGAAGGGCTTTCATCAAAAGAAAAAAATGACTTTGAAAAGATTTTTTGACAAGTTGTAAAAATGCATTCTATTCGCATTGTCTTGGGTCAGGTCGGGTCGAAAATGGTCTAACCTATGTTGACCCATTAACTCATTTTGACTCATTTTATGTAATGTAAATGTTATAACCCATACCTGACTTGATCCAATCCATATCCAACCCGTACCCGACCTGACCCATATTACAAAATAACATTAGTTTTTGACCAAATTTAAAAAAATCAATACCCACCTATTTAATCCACTTTTATATGTTCCTTAAATAAAAAATTCACATCAAATTAAAAAATTAAACAAAACAATGAAGAAGAATAATTAATAATATAATATATCTTGTCTCTATCTATTGGTTGGCCGTGGTTCCAAAATTCACACGATCCTCAACTAGAAAGTAATTCAAAGTATTAGATGCTCCATCGTACCCTATATTAGAGGAGATGGTACCTTAAGAAGAAGAAACAACCACCCTCAAAAGTAGATAAATTGAAGGAATTTTGTTGAACAATTGGTATGTTTACTTAAAGATGTGTACACAAAAGCAAGACGCACTAAAATATTCAAGGGTACCAAATGAGCATTACTCTACCTCGCTTTGAGTCTCATTAAGTTTGCACTCTCCCAAAAAAAAAAACTCACCCAATAGAAATTGCACATAGCAATAGATGAGTGCACCACGCATGTACACCCAGAGAGAGAGAGAGAGAGAGAGAGAGAGAGAGAGAGAGAGAGAGAGAGAGAGAGGGTTGAGACTTGCTCACCCGTTAGCCCTTTGTGGTGCTATGGAAACTGTAGGAGACTTCCCCATTTATGCAACTCACAAGAGACAAAACCAGAACTACCATTAATAGCACTGACCAAAGGCCTCTACAAGCTCTCATTTTTACTATCCTCAAGCCTCCAAACACGTCTAATAAGACTTTAGTGAATAATAGAAAAAAATAGGGACACAGATCCATAAAGAAATCTACAATATGATTAACAAATCCCGTCCAAATTCATATCAAGCTCAGTTAAATAGAGCCACCAATTAGATGAGTCGGACATCCCCATTGCAAGCAAAAAAAAAGAAAAACAATTTCAAGCGAATGGTTCAAACAGCTTCTTTATAGGAGGTAGAAGAGGATGGAGATAGGGATCATTGGCTAAGGTCGGAGGGGGAGGCGGCGGAAACTATGGAAGAGGAAGAATAGCGGATGAAGAAGCGCTTGAGGCCCCCGGAAGAAACAAATTTGAGGATTTGTACATGACGTTCTGAAATTCAACCCATTTTCAAGATTTATGAAATGAATATTTTTTTCGATGTACTTTCAGTAAAATCTCACTCAGAAATTAATCACTTTCAAGATACTAACTATTAGGGAAAGGTTAGCTAGGAATTAAGTACGTGGACCTAAGAACTTGATCATGGATTGGCACTTCGACCATAAGGATTGACAAGGGAATATTTTGTGTCATTAGAGACCGATCCAAGGACAGCTATGAAACGATTCGCAAATCTTATACGATTGGAACGCGGGTGATTCCGCTTAACCATTGTATGAGTTTCGAACGATCCTAAACCTAATCTGAAAGATCGCGTCCTTCGGAACTAGTGATTGACCCTCGCAATTACATGACAACCGAGATCACCATGGCTCAAGTAAACTTGGATGTGGCTCGATGTCATCAGCCAAGTGTCGATACACATAACCCCTAAAAGCCGCCCGTTAGTTTGAGATACACTAAAGTCGCGATTGTTGGATTTTGGCCATTAATTATAATCTGAATTGGGATGTCGAATTTTCAAGATTTCCACGACTAATTTATCGGACATCGTCTCATTTAGTGTGGCCAACTATCAGATTGATTGGAATTATCGGAAAAATCGAAATTTAGATCGGGAGTGGAAAAAGATCATTTTGCCCCTGGATTAATTGAGCACTTTTGAAATATTGAAGGGCAATTTGGACAATTGCATTTCCCTCCATAAGCGAAAATTTGGACAAGAATGCCTCTTCTCCTTTTTGCTTATTCCTTAATTGCCCTAGGATATTTTCCCCATCTTGCTCTAGAAGACTCAATTGTGGCCCTTGGATGTCTTGATTTGATTGTGGTTCAATCTTGGCCATTGATAAGCTTTTAGAAGTCATCTCACATCACCCTTGTCTATCACTCTCACCCTCACTCTTGTTACTCTCTCTCTTCTCATTCCCGAAATTCTCTCTCTCTCCCTCTCTATCTCTTCTCCTTCTCGGAGCTCTCTCTCTCTCTCCCTTTTTAGAATCGGTCGAAGCTCCAAGCACCATCACCTCCGCCTTGCTTCTCCTATTCAGACGCCACCGGACTTGTCGCCTGAATCGCCGGCCAGCCACCCGCTCGGCCGCCGGAGTGCATACTGTTTACAAAAGCCTAAACTAGCCTAGAAACCAACTGGAAAACACCCATTTTCCCCTCTTTCTCTCTCTTTAGGCCTCACTCTTGATACCCCGACCACCACCATCTTTTGCTCGTTCCAACCATCCCAGCCCGGTCACAAAAGTCGCCGGAGCTTCCCGTCCAGCCCTGTTCACCGCCGGAGCTCAGTTTGCCTATTCACTGGTTTTCTTGCTTAAACCATTAGTAAGTGACTTCCTAATCCTTGATTAGGCTAGTGGATTACTAATGGCATGTCTAAGGATGGATTAGGGGTTGTGGATAGTTGGTTTAGTGGTTGCATAAGCTTAATTTGCTTAATGGTGCAAGTTTAATGATTCTCGAATTTCTGGTTGTTACTGTACCTCTACGCATTGTTATTTTTTTGGTGATCATTGTGGGCCGAATCTGAGGAAGTTTCCTTCATGTAATTTGTTCCCAACATCTTGAGGTATAACATAATTTAAATTCAAAATTTTTAGAGGTCAATTATGTAACATTCCGGATTTTCGGTCCATTTTGGGGTTTATAAAACGCATAATTTGTCAGTGCGCTTATGGTAAAATCTCGCCCGGGAACTGATCACTCCCGGTTATCATTTTAAATTAGAGATTTCGCTAAAATCGCACTCGATCGAATTTTTGTCGTTATTTGGACCCTGAACTTGGTAGTCGATTTTCGGGTGTTTCAGGACGCAATAAATTGGACGGTGTCAATATTAAGGTTGCCGATATCGAGATTGTCAGGAATAATGAAAAAGTTTGGGTTTTCGGACTAGGTGCGAATTTGGACTAGTAGACCCCCTCGTTAAATTTTGGTCTAAATAATTTGGCCTTTGTCCCTTTTCATATGCGAGCCCTATTTAGGATCGAGGGACAATTTTCCGTTGAAATTGGGCCATCGGTTTGCGTTTAATATAATAATGAAATTTTGTTTTTAATTTCAAATTCTCTCTCTCTTCTCTCTCTCTCTCTCTCTCTCTCTCGGGAACGCGCCCCCTTTTTCCCCCACTGACCGGTCACGTTTTTCCCCCTACTGACCTGACCTGTCCCCTCCTCCTCTCTCCTCTCTCTCTCTCTCTCTCTCTCCCTTTTTCTCTTCTCCTTCGTTTCTTCTTCTTCTTGCTGGGACACCCGTTTGGCCTGCTGCTGCTGCTCCTCCGCTCGCCCGACCGACACCGCCTCCACCCGACGCCGCGCGCCGCCGCCGCCATCGCCAGCCCCCGCCCCCGCCCCCGACCACCTTCTTCCTCCCCCTCTGCTTCTCCCTCTCCCGGCCTCTGTCTCTCTCCCTCATGCGCGCGCGGCAGGGGGGCCGTCGACGCTGCTCCGGCCACTGCGCGCCTGACCGCCGCGCCTAGTCGCCGCGCCGCCCCGTCGCCACCGCCAGCTCGCCGGTGCCTCCGGCCATCACCCCTCACACCTCAGCCGCCTCCCTTCCTCTCCCTCACGCTTGCGCGACAGGAAGCCGTCGCTGCCGCCCTCCGCGCCCGACGTGGCCCAGCCGCGTCTGGCCATCATCGCGGCTCGCCGGCCCACTCCGCCGCCCAGTCGCCGCCCTCCGCCTCAGCCAACCGCCGCCCATTAGCCCCCTCACCTCCCCCTCACTCTCCCCCTCTCCCGGTCTCTCTCTCTCTCCCCCCCTCCCTTGCTCGGCCGTGGGAGGCCTCCGCCGGAGCGCCGGTGCCGCCGCCGGAGCCATCCCGCCACCGCTGCCGCCTCACCCGGCCTTGCCCCGCCGTTCCCGCTCCTATTCATCACCGTCGGTCACTGTGCATTTCCGGCCAGTTACTGTTCATCACCGGCGACACTTTTCCGGCGAGCACTGTTCACGCCGGTTACTGTTCACCCAGCACTATTCATCCGGCCATTTTGAGCGTAGGACACCCGGTGAGTTTAACCCTAAACCCTAATTAGGATAATTTACATTTCTAGATCGGTTTAGGGGTTAATTAGGGTATTTAGGGGTTAAATTGTGGATATTATTAGGGGCCAACATCGTGGCTGATTTGGTGGTATAGTGTGATTATTTTATCGAAGTTTAGTGGCCCGAGAGACATTGTTCATTGGCGGGAAAATTGTAGATTGGGACGGCCCGAGTTTGACTAGATTCGGTCTCAATGTTTAGATCATAATGCGCGTCGTATATGGTCTAGTGGTGGCGGACTTGGATGATATTTTGGAGAGTTTAATGGAATATTTTGAGGATATTTATAGGCCCGAATTAATCTGTTTGGTGGTTGACCCTATGGGGATTAACTGGACAAGACGCGGTCGATTCGAGGTTTGATTGTGTAATTATCTGGGATGATTAGATTGGCAGATTAAGTGGCTGATTTGTACTTGGTTGTGATTAATTCCGTGACATAGTGCCATGTGCCTAGTGTGACTAAGAATAGTGTATCTTGGTAGGCCTCGGGTGCGTGAATTCATGTTGATTAAATTGTGCGAATTATATGTGTGAATTATGTGCCGTGCAAGAGTGACTTGAATTGATTTCATGGTCGTACTTATATGTTGGTTGGGCATGTTGAAATGTAGACTGGGCATAGTGTAGTGGATGGCATTGTACTATTAATTGCCCATTGTGAATATTGTGAATTGCCCAAGTGTGAATTTCATGGCCATGGATGTGCATCACGAACATTGGCACGGCATGTGCATTCACAAGTATGCTCGAATGACATGTGCATTGTGATCACTTAAAATGCCCTGATGCGTGTTACGCGGGGTTCAGATAAGAATTGGTGCTTGTGAATGTGTGATCACAATAAACCCTGATACGTGTTACGCGGGGTAGTGAACCCGTCCTGAGGCGTGTTACGCGGGACGATGCCTGGATTACCGGAAGATGTCCGGCCTGATGCGTTTTACGCGGGCTGTGTGGCATGAGCCTGCGGGCCAGAGATCGATCTCGAAGTGATAGACCTGATGCGTGTTACGCGGGTCGGACCTGATGCGTTTAACGCGGGTCGGAGGAGGAATTGAGAAATGGCTGAGTGCTAGTGTGCAAGTGTGCGATAATGCATTGATGAGACATGAGCATGAGTGCGAGCACTAGCATATGCATAACATGCGTTGTGACATAGAAATGTACTTGTATGTGCTGGGATTAAATTCTGCCGCGTGGCTATTTTTGTTGATTTGACGCCTAACCTGCAGGGTCTAGTGAGATTAGATTTAGGCCCGAGGGCCTGAGTCAGTTATGTGCGCATTTTGTGTTGTTTAGTACTTGTCAGGAGGTGCATATTAGCCTAGTTTAGGTTTAGGGAATTACTTGCTGAGATTTATTCTCACGGTTGTTGTAAAACCGATATTTTCAGATCCCCGGCCTTGAGGATGACAGGTGTCCTGATGCATTTTTGGGAGAAGCCCCCGGCAAGTTGTAGTGCCTCAGCCCGAGCCACTTATCCCCTTTTGTTAGTAGTGGCCTTGAACTGCTTTTGATTTTTGGTACTCGGGCTGTACTTGGATTTTGTAAATGAATTCCAGTATTAGTACAAGTGTTGATTCTGGTGGATACCCTTGGTTATGTATTCATATTTGTACGGGTGGTTTTAACTACTTTCGCATGTGCTTTATATCTCTGTATTAGGTGTTGGGTCGGCGACGCGTCCTGGAACGTCGCACACGAATCGACCTCTGCGAGGGATGTGGCGCACCGAGAAGTGCGGGGCGTGACAAATTAGGGCCATTCGTAAGTCCATATTTGGACCGTCTGGAGCCTGTGAATTAACTGTTCACCCGACCGTCTGGTCTTTTCTATTTTCTATAAATTTTTCCAGACCTTATTTCAACAAACTTCCTTCACGAAAATTTTTAAGAACATCTGTGTCTATAACATATACAAATTTCAGAATTTTTCAAGGTGATTTGGGTGCTGAGTGAATGTGTTTTGTGGGATGGGTAACCTGTCCAAAGGAACCGATTTTTGGTCTGACTTCTAAGGACAAAAAGACATAGTCATGATTTGAACTGGGTTTCTAGTTCTCATGGAAAATGTTTATCAAAATGTTTTATGCAACATATCCAAATTTCAGAATTTTTGGAGTTGATTTACTATTTATTTCAAACGGATTTCGGTCACTGCAGAACTACCCTTTTTGGCCACGAGTCTGTGCATACTCTGTTTTTCTCTCTCTCGGGGACTTTTCGGAGATTTTTGTTACAAAAGAAAGGCGAGGCTTTTTAATTGATGAGTACAAACTTAGTTGGCATTTGTTAATTCATAAAGATAAGAATCGGTAATGGTTGTTGAGTGTGTGCATGGTCATGACACATTCTGTCTAGGCAGGGGTTCTAGACGATGCCCAACGAGGGTTCGGATGCCATCTAGGTTGGGGTTCTAGACGTTACCGATTGCGGTGGAGGTTGGATCGATGCTCTTTTATGGAATGCCATCTGGGCGGGGGTTTTAGACGTTGCCGTCGCCGAAGTAGCGGGACGATGACTGGTTACGCCAGAAGACCAGTGAGGGGTTCGGTGGCCCGAGGGGCCATTAATAATCTGGACATTTATAATTGTGTGTTATGCATTGGGGAATGCAATGTGCTTGTGTTGCTATTGAGCATGTCTGGATTAATAACCGTTTTATGCATGTTTAAGTCATGTGGTTGTGTTATGTGGTCGTGGAGCGAATTGCCATGTTATGGTGGTATTCTAACGTGCAGGGCAGTGCATATGCCAAGGCGAGGTAAGAACGCCTGTGATTGTCTATGGCACGTTGTTTGTTAGAATTGCACGTTTAGGATTGTTCGGATGTACGTGTTAGCCTAAGCGAGGCTTAGGTAATTGCTTATTGAGAAGTGTTCTCATGGTTGTATAACTGAACCATTTCAGACCCACGACCATGACTAATCCAAAGATGCCACTAGGGTACCGTGACAATCTAACGATAGGATTTTTCTTCTTGTCTCTTTTTGGAGTACCCCTTTTGTAGAGGAGTTAAGCTTACCCACCACTCAATCCTTTTTGTTATGAGTGGTGTCTAGATGGTGGCCTCTAGTAAGGCTTGTAATTGCTTATTTGTGTTTAACACTATGTTATAAAATGTATTTGTTGATATGATTCGATTGTCTCTCTATTATCCCGTTGGATTACATGTTGTCTGAAGAGTTCGTTTTGCTTCCGCTTATACTATTCGTTAGCGTTCGGTTTGGATCGGCGACAAACCCTGGGATGTTGCATACTTGATGACCAAGGAAGGACATTGGTGCGCTCGCGGGGTTCGGGGCATGACATTATAGGTATGTTGGGTAGGGTAAAAGTATGGACCCATTTAAAACCCATTTACAACCCATATTTAATTGAGCTTTACGACTCAAACCCATAACAACCCAATTATTAAAATTAGGCTATCTGACCATTTAATAAAAAATGAATTTAAAATGGGTCATCAACCCATTTTGACACCTCTAGCCACATGCTTGGATTTGGAAATTGAACAACTTGATGTAAATATAGCTTTTCTTCATAGAAACTTAGAAGAAGAAATATATATGGAGCATCCAGAAAGTTTTAAAATTGAAGGTAAGAAGTATCTTGTATGCGGGTTGAAGAAATGTTATATGGTCTCAAGTAAAACCAAGGCAGTTATACATGAAGTTTGAATCATTCATGGAATATCATTGATATGGTAAAAGCAACTTTGCTTCTTGTGTCTTTATGAAAAGATTATTAGATAATGATTTTCTTATGCTCTTGCTCTATGTGGATGACATGCAGATAGTTGGGCATGATGCTAAGAAAATCAAGAGCTTAAAAAATGAGTTGAGCAAATCTTTTGCAATGAAGGATTTGGGACCGGCGAAGTTTAAATTACATTATTGACTTTTGTACCCATATCATCATTATTTGCAAATCCCTTCACCAAAGACTTAAAAAAGATCCTCTACCTTGGACTCAAGTTAATATTGATATTGTAAAACAAATCAAGCATACTATTAAAGAAATTCCTTATTTTTACATCTTGCTAATCCTACTGCTTTCAAAATAGTAGAAACCGATGCTTCTAAAATTGGATATGGAGGAATTCTTAAACAATCAAAAGATAGTAAAGAACAAATAGTGCATTTTGTCTCCAAACATTGGAAAATGATTGACAAAAGAATTACTCTACTATCAAAAAGGAAATTCTTATTATTGTCTTATCTATTTCTAAATTTCAAGGAGATCTTTTGGATCAAAAGTTTTATTAAGAATTGATTGTAAATCTGTTAAAGATGTTCTACAAAAAGATGTTCATAATATTGCTTCTAAATAGATTTTTGCCGATGGTAAGCTATTTTATTTGTCTTCGATTTTGATATTGAATTCATAAATGGTTGTTCAAATTCTCTACCAAATTTTCTTACAATAGAATTTTTATAGGGAAAATGCATCCTCCCAACAAACCAACTCGAAGAGATAAAGGCAAAGAAATTGCCAAAACCCTAGAGAAAAAATTAACCAATATCAGGACATGGCTTCAAGCAGTCCAACCTTCTGAACCATCTTTGAATATTACCACTATTTCTAACAGGGTTAAAAAGGAACTTGCTTCTCTATCCATAAATAATCCTCTTGATATCTCTAAAATATCAAGCATTACAACTTCTTCAAAAGGCCTTCAATAACCAACCATAACCTTCAATAACCATGGTAAATACCAATCCTTCTCCTTGGTATTAGAGCCAGTTAAAAGGCAATAGAAAAAAGAATTTCTAACAAGGTGGTTATTCAGTCAACTCAGGTGACCCCTCCAAAATCAAAATTCTTTGCCAAAACAATATTCCAAAATATATGTATTGTTGAAAATGAATTTTATCATAAAAATCCAAATATATTTGCAAAGAACATGTTTTCTGATAAGTTAATGACATTCCTTATGATTCTTACAAAACAATGGAATTTTATGAGAAAATTTTGACAGAAACCAAATCTGTCACTTTCAGGCATTTTTCTGATAAGGGTCATATAAATTACTCCACTATAAGAATCCACAGGGTCATCCACCCTTCCCAATGAAAATCAAACCCTATAATCTTGAAGAAATTTGATACCAAAATGGCTCAACCCGTACCATATAGATCCTCTTACTCTTATTTTGATTGCCAACAAGCATGGTATAATACATTTTGGAGAAAGAATGCCAACAACTCCCATACATGGCTATTCTTCTTTGAAAACTTTGATATTCAACAAATACCGTGCTCGTTTATCAGATGATGGGATCATCTTAGACCCATTGAAGAAATCATTTATCCTAAAATCCAAACCAGTTATTAAATAATTACCAACCAGTTCACTCTCCTTCCATACGAGGAAAAATGCTCTTTTTCTATTACTTTGGAGTATCATGGATACTTGGTCGGAATTTTGGTTACAGAAAAGCTATAGAAACAGACATCCCCATTTTAATCATAAAATTTAAAGTTAAATGGTGGGATGATTTTAAATTTTGGGATAGAGTTACTGAACGAGCCGTTTCAAAATGGTTAATTTCTAGAGGATCCAACCCGATCAGTTATGATAATATCACCCTATTTCTCCATGAAAAAGGGTTCATTTTATCAAAATTGGCATTTGCTAAGTCTTACCAATAACTAGCGAGAATGCTGAAACAAGCTCTTTCTCAACTAGAAGACTCAAACTCATCACAATCCCACCATAGCGGAAATTCAAATGAAGATGAATGTTATGGCATGCCAGGCATCCCGTGGGGAGAAGCAAAAGATGAGGAAGAAGAAGAAGATCCTTCGGAATCTTTGTCCATATTTTGAAAGAACAAGGCAAAAGACGCCGAAAGACTTCTATTCTTTCATATGCTTTTTGACTTTTGCCATACGCTTTCATAATTATGTCCACCTCAAGCTACTATTCACCTTTTACTATGCACCACAGTATTACCTGTGAACCTTTTTCTACCGCAACCAATTGGCCTTTATAATCCAACTCCATCCATCAGAGGACACAAATTTTCTTTTGGAACCTCTGAATTTCCTCTGATTTCTTAACCTTTCACCCCAATTTCCTTTCGAAGAAATAAGGGATCCTACATCTCAAGAACTTTCTATACCTCTTTAATATACAGTAAGTTTCATAGCATCCCTGTATGACCTTATATTCCATATCTTACTCATGATCTGAGAATATAAAGGGTTTCACTTACTTTGCACCTGTACTCTTAATATTCGCATTTGTAATCTTCCGATACTGTTTATATACCAGTAAACTTTACTCAATTTCCATTTACTTTAAAGCAATTTAGTTTACATACCTACACAGTCGGCAGGTTGAACCACCTATGGTTGGTCTGTCTTTTATTATAATTACGTCTACCTGTCAATTGCGGGGTATGTAAACTAAATTGCTTTAAAGTAAACTACAATTGAGTAAAGTTTACTGATATATAACGGTATCAAAAGATTACAAATGTGAATATTAAGAATATAGGCGCAAAGTAAGTGAAATTGTAACATCTCGAAATTCGGCTTACTTTCGTGGTCAATAAAATTGATGTATTTTTCATTTCATTTTAGTAAGTCTCGCCCGAAATTGATCATTCTCGGGATACTGACCAGTAGGGAAAGGCTAGCTAGGAAAAAAAACGGTACGTGGACCCAAGAACTCGACCGTGAATTGAGTCCGATTCCGAGGTACAACAAGTGAATATTTTGTGCCAATATGGGCGATCTAAAGAGAGTGACGGATCTGGTTCGATCGACAACGTACAATCGAATAGCGGGTGATTCCGTACGACCGAGAGTACGCACGACGAACGATCCCGAACTTATTTCGGATGACCGCGACCCCCGGGACTAGCGATAGATCCTCGTGTTCTCTGGGAAATCAGGACTGTCACGACTCGAGTAGTCCTAGGTCGATACGCGTAACCCCTAAACAGCAGCCCGTTAGTGAGAGACGCTAAAACTGCAAATTGAGCTAAAACGATTGTGGAATTGAGTCCGGACTTCGGTGTCAATTTTCGTGGGCGTACGTAACTATTTTGCGAGGACAACGTCATTTTTATGTGGCCATGTGTATTTGGGATCCATAGAGTCAAAAATTGAAAATTTGACCCGAGATCGGAAAATTACCGTTTTGCCCTTGTACCCCTAAGATGGAATTCCGAATTTTGGGCTTTATTGGACGTTAATTTGGAATTTAAATTTAAGTCTCATCAACCCAAGAATTCAAAATGTTAAGGACCAAAATGCCCCTCCACTAGTGAGCTTGATTGAACCTCAATCCTTTGATTAGGGGTAGTTTGGGTATTATGAGGAGTAGCTCACCAACCCCACTCACTCAATTACTCTATAAGCCCTCTAGTCTCTCTCTCTCCTCTCATTCTCTCCCCCAAGCAGCCGGCACCCCCTTCCTCCCCCTCACTCTCTCCCAATTGCTCTCTCTCCCTCACGCCGTCGTCGCTGCTCGCCGGAGGAGCTCCACCGCCGTCGGGGCTGTTCCGCCACCACCACCACCTCGCCTAGCGCCGTCCAACTGTCCCACTCCTCTCTCTCTCTCCCACCCGTCCACCACGACTAGCCGCTCCCCCGCCTAGGACCGCCGGTGCCCTCAACCACTGTCGCGCACACAGCCGGGGAAGTCGCCCATCGCCGCCACTGCCCAGCCTCCCTCGTCACGTGTTCGGCCCCATTTCAAGCTTAGGACATCAAGTGAGTTTGACCCTAAACCCTAATTAGGATAATTTGCATTTCTAAATGGGTTTTATGGGTTAATTAGGGTAATTTGAGGGTTAAATTGTGGAGGTGATTAGGGGCTGTTGTTGTGGCTAATTTGGTGGATTAGTGTGATGAATTAATGGAGGTCTAGTGGCCTGAGAGGCGTTGTACAATGGCTAGAAAGATTTGGATCGGAATAGCCCAAGTTTGGAAAAGTTCGAGTTTGAAATCTGAATTATAGTGCGCGCCTTATTTGGTCTTGTGGTGGCTGATTAAAATGGTGCTTTGGGGAGTCTAATGGAGCATTTCGAGGTTATTGAATGGCTCGATGCGACCGGTTTAGTGGCTGTCCACATTGAAAATTAATTGGGTAAGGTGCGATTGATTTGAGGTTTAGTAGTGTAATTGTCGGAAATGTTGGATTAACCGAACTAGTGGCTGAATTGTCCTTGAATGCGAGCGATTTTGTAGTGTCGTGACATATGCCTAGTGTGACTAGGAAGGGAGTAGCTTGGTGAGCCTTGATTTCTATGGATTCATGTTGAACTAGTTGTGTAAATTATGCGTGTGAATTGTGTACCGTGCATGAGCGCTCGAATTGATTCCATGGTTGTGCTAATATGTGGTTGAGTGTATTGAATTGTGATCTGAGCATATTGCGTGACAAATTGAACAAGTGGTATAGTGATATTAAATGCTTTTTGTGAAAAATGTGAGTGCCCAAGTGTGATTGTTGTAGTCGTGGGTGTGCGTCACGAGCATTAGCATGACATGTGCATATACAAGTGTGCTTAAGCGACATGTGCATTATGATCACCTAAAATACCCTGATGTGTTTAACGCGGGATTCAAATAAAAATTGGTACTTGTGAATGTGTGGTCACAATAAACACTGATGCATTTTACGCGGGGTAGTGAACCCGTCCTGAGGCATGTTATACAGGACGATGCCCGGTTTACCGGAAGATGACCAACCTGAGGCATTTTACATGGGTAATGTGTTATGAGCCTGATGCGTTTTACATGGGTCAGAGATCGATCTCAAAGTGGTGGACCTGATGCGTTTAACGCGAGTCAGCGGAGAAATTGGTAAATGGCAGAGTGCTAGCATGCAAGTGTGCGTTAATGCATTGATGAGATATGAACATGAGTGCGAACATGAACATATGTATTACATATTTCGGAACTGAGTGATATGTGCGCAGGTGCCTCGATCTAATTCTATGATTCTGTTGTGATTATCTTTATAGAATGCTTAACCTGCAGGGTAAAGTGAATTTAGATTTAGGCCCGAGGGCCTGAGTTAGTTTATGTTTTGAATTGCGCGTTATTTAGTACTCGTTAGGAGGTGCACGTTAGCCTAGTTTAGGTTTAGGAAACTACTCACTGAGATTATTCTCATTGTTGTATAAAACCAATTTTTCAAACCCCCAGCCTTGAGATGCCTACAGTTCCAGTGCGTTTTGGGATTCCGCATCATGTAGAGCGGACAAGGATGATACACCTCATAGGGAATGGGGAGTCATATATTAGGTATTATACCTTAGTTTGGGTGGACGTGAGGGAGTCACATTATCAGACCCACGAGTACGTAGATTGGTGCTTCAGGGAATATCACAGAGAGTGTGGTCCTCTCCGGACTTTTGATGTTCCGTTCATTGGGTTAGGCACCCGATATCCTCGATGCCCTGATGGCAAGGTGACTAACCCCGGCTCTTCAGCCGAGGAGAGTGCGAGCTCCGACGGTGTACCAGTAGAGTACGAGTAGATGACTTCGAGCCGATGGACATAGAGCCAAACAACGGGGATGCTATTCCAGGGACGATGGAGCCGGACGATGAGGAGCTAGAGCCGATCGAGGAGGACCCCGTGCCAGAGGTTGAGCTTGAGGATATGGACTCGAAGGAGGAGACTGTAGAGGCCGAGTCTAAGACGAACTCATCAAGGTCCGAGGAGGAGATGCCTGACAGCTCTTCGTCCTCGGAGTCTTCTGATTCCAATCCAGACTGGGCACCGTAGGAGTTAGCGTTCGCCTCAGATTGGTAGGATCGGTACCTTTTTAACTAGTGCACTGCCATTAGCAGAGTAGACTAACCCCCGAGCCACTTACCCTCTTTTTGTCAATAGTGGCCTTTGACCCGTTTTTTTATTTTTGATGATCAGATTGTACATGGATATTGTTTATGGCTTCCAATAGTAGTGTAAGTGTTTATTTTGCAATCGTGGTTATTCATTTCGGTGGCTACCCTTAGTTATGTGTATAATATTGTTCGGGTGATTTTAAATACTTCCGTAGGTGCTTTAAATCTCTGTGTTGGGCGTAGGGTCGACGATGCATCCTGGGACGTCACACTCGAATCGACCCTTGCGAGGGATGTGGCGCGCCGAAGAGTGCGGGGCGTGACGGAAATCCTTTATATCCTCATATCATGAGTAAGATCTGGAATATAAGGTGATACAAGGATGCTATGAAACTTATTGGATATTAAAGAGGCATGAAAAGTTCTTGAGATGTAGGATCCCTTATTTCTTCAAAAGGAAATTGGGGTGAGAGGTGGAGAAATTAGAGGAAATTTAGAGGTTCCGAAAGAAAATCCGTGTCCTCATCCAATGAATGGAGTGGGATTATAAAAGCCAATTAGTTGCTATAGAATAAGTTTCACGGGTAATAATGTGGTGCACAGTAAAAGGTGAATAGTAGCTTGAGATGAACATAATTATGAAAGCATATGACAAAAGTCAAAAAGCATATGAAAAGTAGACAGAAGTCTTTCGGCTTCTTTTGTCTTGTTCCTTCATAATTTGGACAAAGATTCCGAAGGGTTTTCTTCTTCTTCCTCATCTTTCACTTCTCCCTACAGGATGCTTGGTATGCTTGGTAATCCGTGTCCTCATCTTTCATCTTCATTTGAATTTCCGATACGGTGAAATTATGATGAGTTTGAGTCTTCTAGTTGAAAAAGAACTTGTTTTAGCATTCCCACTAGTTGTTGGTAAGACTTAGTAGATGCTAATTTTGAGATACATGTATATATATATATATATATATATATATATATATATATATAAAATTGGTAGCTTAGGGTGTTGTGAGGCCATAGGATTTTGTTGAACTCGATTTGGACTTATGGTTTGCCCAATATGAATTTTTGAAGTTGCATGCGTGTGATGAACAGAGCGTGACCGGTGGCTTTTAGGCAAATTTTCATCAATTTTCAGCTCAATTTTGGGACAGACGAGTTGTGAGTTTTCTAGTGCTTTGAAAGATCTTCCTTTTGACTTATAGCTTGCTTGGAATAGGATTTGACAGAGAGAGTTATGGCACGATCAAGTTTTGCACTTAAGCTTTGCGTTGCGAACAACTTTGAATAATCATTTTGAACGAGTAATGTGTGGGTCCGTGGGAGTAGTTTTGTCAGTGTTAAAGTATAACTTGGTCGAGTCATTAGTGAAAATAGTTTTTACTTGGATTTGACATCGATTCTTGTTCAATTGATAATATTACGAGATCATCAACGCATATAGCCATATTGTTTGGTTTTGGGAGCATTTTTAGGTAAGTGGTGCTATATCTTCTATAGATTTGTAAACTCATGTTTTGAAATTGATAATGATTTGAGCATCATATGAGTTACTAAAGCATGTTTGTTGCATAAAAGCATAGATCGAGCAATTACTATATTTTAATATTTAAGAATGATTTGAGAATGATTTTATAAAAGATGTTGTGAAATCATATATATGTATTGCGTTGTGAACTAGTTTATGGAATGAATTCTAAATGATTTGATAAACTGCTTTATAAAAGGTTATACATATCGATTTATGAAGAATTTTGAAATGAAGTAAGAATTGTCTTGTAAACGAAGTTGAGAAAGACTATGTGGTTTGTTTTGTGAAATCAATTGGTGATATTGATTGTGGATTTAATTGTTAGAATTGGAGAATGTGGGTTTTGTGCTCAAAGTCGTTGTGCATCCATTGAGGGATTTGGGGATATGCATACCAGGTTAGGATATCCTTCTAGGCCAAGCTAGCAACTTCATAAGTGGAGACCTTGCCAAAGGGGAATCTTGGTAGCTTCGTCACAAGGCATTGTGTCATGGCCAAGGTTTGATATTGAGCAATAGATTGATTATTAGAATGGACCATTGATGTATGATGTGATATGTGATTCATTAATGGAATAGATTATTGATATATGATTTGAGATTTGTACATGATTTTAATAGAGATTGATCAATGGACTTGATTATTGATGTTTGATTTGAGATGGTGGTTTAAACGAGTATTTCTTATTTGTAACCAACCTTGTTGAAATAAAAGAACTCGTATTTGATTTGATATATATATATGTTATATCTTTGGATTAAAGTATGAGCTTCTGGAATTATTTTATATATTTGCATAGTGGCTGCTTGATATACTTAGAAGTTATACGCATTACTTACTAAATTGTGGTTACTCACCCCTCTCTTTTCCAAAACTTTACAAGTTCTTTGGTTGGTAGTCAATAAAGTGAGAGTGATATCGTTGGGACTTTTGAGAGTTGGATTTCTTATTGTGATTTGAGGCTGCATCTTTCTGGTGGAAGGACGGCCATGTCATCTTCCATCCTGGTAGGTTTGAGGGTGTAACATTGTCATTACACCAAAGGACCAGTCTCGAGCATAGTCAAAACTCAACATGATATCAAAAAATATACATTTAAATATATTTAATAACAAAATTATTTGGTTATGATATCATAGCTTTTCTTTAAACCATTAAAATGTATATATACATATCCAACAAACAACTAACTCAGAAGCTCACCACAAATATATACTACTCATGCCCAAAAATCTCCACTATCAAAAAGTCTTCATGCTACGCTAACGTTCTCGTTTTACTTGTAGTTTGCTGAAAAACTTGAAAAGCAAGTAAAATGAAAGGAATGAGCTACTACGACTCAGTGAGTAATACTTTTCTTTTGAGCGGATCGAACATTTACCATGTATGTCACGCCCCGAACCTGGCGTGCACGCAATATCCCGCTTAGGTCGATAATAGTGCATTGTCCCAAGACTCGTCGCCGATCTAGAGAAACACTAATGATCATGCACCATTATAAACAAAATCAAACACCCCATACAACAATTTAATTGCACGGGATAGTAGGAAATTCGCTTGAACACATAGCAACAAACATGTTCATACACTTGGCATACTTACAACATTTATTTACACAACCTTACACTAGGCCACTAACATCAAACCACGTTCATAAAAAAGGAGCGATGGTTGGGTAGCCTAACTTTACTACCAAAAGGAGTACACAACAAATGGGAGCATTAAACCTATCTTCAATGCCCGTGGTACTCTGCTGGCATCCTCAGGTCTTTCATAATGTCATGAGGCTCGGGGGTCTAAAAGGTTTATAATCAATTATGAGAATAAGTCTCAATAAGCGAACAACCTAAGCCTCGCATAGGCCAACATGTACTTCCGGACAAGTCTAAGCATGATATTCAAATTATCAACATGCCGGGACAAAAACAGCAATAATGCAACAATAACTCATGGACACATACAATCCCGGATATGACTTACACATGCACGTGTGCAGCGATAATCCAAACATGATCACATCTCAATCTCAATACACTATATACACCAATGCACAACACACACCCACTCTTCCGTTCAAATTATTCACGACCTGCGTAACACACATCAGTCCCGTGGCACAACCCGCATAAAATGCATTAGGCTGACAGTCTTCCGGCTTAATTGGGCATCGTCCCATGTAACACGCCTCAGGACGGGTTAAATCCCCGCATAAAGACGCATCAGGGCTTAATTGATCACATGTACACTCTGTCACATAATTTATTTTCTTTTCCCTGTGTAAAGACACATCAGGGCACTTAGGTGATCACACAAGCCACAATACCTATTGAATTCCATGTCATTCACACGCTTGAACATCACTCGAATGTACTCAATTACTAGCAATGCAAATCAGTTTACACGCCCACCAAATCAGCCACAGTTCCACCAATTAAAGCCATGAACACACATTCACAATCAATCACTCCCTCACGTGCAACAACAACAGTGAAAGGTTCCGGAGAAAGAAAAACCAAATTTGCACAGAATCAGGCTTAAAATTGGCAATTGCACAGTAATCGAAACTTTTTTAAAATAAATGGTAATTCAACTTAAAAAATTATGAATTTTGGATATGTCATTGAAAACATCTTGATAAATATTTTTTTATGAGGAAACGAAATCCAATTCCGGCTACAAACAGTTCTTTTTGTCACCCAAAGTCAGATCGAAAATTAGCCCACTATGGCAGACCGTTTGGCCTTAGAAATCCCTTTCAATCAGTACCTAAATTTCCTTGAAAAACCTTTAAATTTTTATATGTCATAGAAATAAGTGTTATTGACAATTTTAATGGGGAAGTTTGTTGAAAAGATGTTTGGAAAATTTTATAAAAATTCAGAAAGACGCGCCGGTCGGGTGAACAGTAAATCCGGCAGAGTAGTGATGGTCTAAAAATGAACTTCCGAATACCCCAAAAAGGTCTCCAAAAATTTCATATTTAATATATGACATACTTCAAGATGTTAAGGTCAACTTCCATGAAGAACACTTTCTCAAATTCGGTCCACATTGATCTCCACAAAAATAGCAAAACACAGACGCATAATAGCAGCGAATCCGAGAATCAACCAACATGAACTATTCAGCAATTCAAGCTCATCTAAGCACTAAACCAACTATCCACAATCATGAATCAGCCCCTAACATATCCATTAGAAACTTCTTAGCTGCGTCAAGGGTTAGGAAGCCACTTACCAGAAGCTTAATCTTGAGATTAGCAATATCAGTCCAGCAAGCAGCTGCTGTTCCGCTGGCTAGATAGGAGGGACGGCGGCGGCTCCGGTCATGGTGGTTCACGGCTAAGGCGAGCACAAGTTGGTGGTCACGGTGAGGGGTGATGTTGGCTTCGGTGGCGGCTGGTGAGGCCGAAAAACGACAAGGAAAGAAAGGGAAATAGAGAGTGATGGCGGTGTGCAGCAGGACCGGGGACTGGTGGCTGTTCCGGCGGCTTCACAGTGGCTAGCGGCGGCTAGAACAACTGTTGGTTGGGCCAGGTGAGGGGGGAGTGAAGCTTGGCTGAAAATGGAGGATGAAGGAGGAGAGAGAGTGTGAGCAAGAGAGAATGAATGAGAGAAAGAAAAGACTTGATCAGATTTTCTACTAACCCCTATTAAAAACCCGAGGATGAAGGAGGAGAGAGTGAGCAAGAGAGAATGAATGAAAGAGAGAGAAGACTTGATCAGATTTTCTACTAACCCTTTCTAAAAAGAGTATCTTATCAACATTGATACAATTCAACGGGTTGAATATATTCTTCAAATTGCGTATCCATCTTTCGGCCTCACTTGGGTCTCCTAACCCTGCAATTTTAATTGGCCTCAATTTCAGAAATTGTTTAATAAGTCCTTGCACGCGGCGATCACCATTTCCTGCTGCCGCTTGTTGTTGGGCTTGTTCTTCAAACAATTCCCATACATTAGCCAAAGCCTCGAGAATTCCATCCACTCGAGGATCCCTTCCATGTGCAAAACTAGAAGATGATACACCATTCCTTCTCATCTTGTTTTACTAGTTTCTACACATTGATCACCAATTACTTCATATGATCAATCGTCACACTATCAATAAGTAACAAATGTTACTAACATCATATGAGTAACCATTGTTACTTGTATCTCTCTAGCACAGAACTAACAAACACCTGCATCAGGTGTCCTACATTACACGTGCGTTCTAATCCTTCGGTCACTAGCGCACCTTATCACTTCATAATAAAACTTAGGCTTTGATAACATTCACGTAGGGCTGTAGCGTCCCAGGCACGCCCCCTCCAATAGGTCACTCTAGTCTTACTTGTTTTGTAAGAGTTTGCACGTGGAAGATGTTTTCTTTTTAAGGCCAGTATTTATAACATGAATAATTAATAAGAAAAGCCTAATATTATAAAAGACAGCACTAGCGCTAAACTAAACTATTTTTTTATTTATCAACATAGGTGATATACAGGTGAGAAGATCCTTTTTCTTGAGGAGCCTATCACTACGAGTCACCCTTATAGGGTCCATCTATATAGTCTCGCATTGTGGTATAATCCAAAAGGCATCACCCTTCATTCGACACTATCTCCCAAAAAGTACCAAGTAGTGTCGTCCAAAAATAATTCTCTCTGGCCTATCACTCCCTGCATCACTCCACTCCACTATCTCCATTGTCGGCTCTGTCCCATCAGGATGGGGTAGCAGTCCTACTGTTCGTCCACCCACTCGTGCAAAGATTGCCACGAACCCCATGAGTATAGGGCCAATCAGGGAACCGATGTCGACTGTCAATACCGAGATGCATTTCACAAACACTACATTTGGGAACTCCCGATCCTAGAACTTAGTCAAATGGCTCAAGAAATCTACGGGGACTCCATAGCTAACAGAAGTAGAAGTAGGGAGGATCGGCATACTCACTAATCAGTAAAATTTTAATCACCACAAGAGTGAGCAATAGCTTAATAAGAGAATATATATCACCCTATACCAAATGAACAACCACACGCATATCAACCATCATACGCACGACAATTACTCTCTTGATCAACTAGACGAAACCAACATACCTTATTATACACACTCTATTAACCATTCTAAAACTGATATTTTAACAATCGACCAAATCAATAATAGCATAAGTCAAACATGCGCATGCTACTCAACACTTCCATGGGTATTATTTCCTCACTCAAAGTCACATGGTTGGTGTGCTCGCCGGTCACACAAGGAGGAACACTCCCATCTGGCAAGATTCGGTGCGCACTTCAATATGCCGCAATGTACGTCGAAATTCTCAACGACACGCGCAGGCTTCGTGATTCACTGACCACGGCATTCCGATCACACTCCCAAGGCATCTACGGTAGAAATCTCCTAAGCATCTGGTTCCCATAACCAGGCATCCCGTTTCCTAGTCGACTCCTCGAGGCATTTGTCGGTCTATCAACCGACAGTATTCAATAACCCAACAAGTCACACACATAATCATTTCATGCAGCACATAGCTCATCAACAAGATTCGGTCTTTCACAATATCACAGGATCCATAGCTTGTCGTTTTAACAAAGCATATCATGTGTCACAATCATGGTCCCATTCACTAGAGTACTACTTTGACTATTCGTCCATCACACATCCTACTACACAAGGCTAAACACATTCTTACTTTTTAACGATGACATACAATCAACTCGCCCCGAGTTACTACTGAATCAGATCTTCTGACCATCAAAGTTGACTCATGATAATTTTCCATTCTCGTCCCGAGCCCACGATCGATTCCCGAACTCAATCTAAACCCATGGCCAATCATTACTTCAGCTAGACACTGAACTCGATTCCCTAGTTCATCCTGATCCATGGCAAGCTCTATGTCTTGTCTCGAGACCACGATCCCACACGGATAACTAATCAAACTCACGATGACTCCTAAACTAACTCCCAGACTCATGACCATTCTCCCACAAGTAATCAAACTCACTTCCGACCGTCCAATTAGCGCGCGGACGTGTCCCAAGCTCCTAGCCCGCTCGCGACTTCTCCGTCAAGCCCATACGCCCATGGCCAGTTCGCAACTAGTCCCGCCAAACTCCTATGATTGCAGCTTGCCACATAGTGTGTTAGAGTAATTAAATATTAAATCATGCAGATTCCGATGCTCGCAAGTTCGATGAATATCTTGATCGTATGCGAATTATGCAATTTTTTATGGCACTTGATAATCGATTTGAATCTGTGCGAGCCTCACTTCTACATCGAGATCCACTACCTAGTCTTGAGGTTGTTGTCTCAGAGCTATTGACTGAAGAGACTAGACTTGCTACCTTAAAGGCGCAACGCCCCGTATCCTTGCCTACGGACATAGTGCTTGCAACCCCTAGTTCTTCCTCTTCACGCAAGCTCTATTGTACTAATTGCCGTTGATCTAGTTATCTTGCATCTAATTGTTATAGACGACAACCCAAGCAACCTATAGGGACAAACAACCGATCCCGGTATAGAGGGCCACCCCAACCTGCACGTCAATCCATTGCTGCTATCATTGAGGGTTCTATCAAAGACTCAACTGTTCTTAAGCTTAAACTATTAAATGAAGGCATGGTTTAATATTTAATTACTCTAACACAGTGAATCCTTGGGCTCACCTCGATGCTGAATCAATTCCTCGACCCACTCTGATACGCAAACGGTGATGACGCCCCAAAACAGCCATCAAAACACAACAACCAGCCCATTCACGTAACGACTAACCACTCGCCACCCCAGCAACATCTACCCGAACTCAAGACTCCCAAGTTCAACATGCAAGCAGTAGTAGTCCAGAATAGGGAGGCAGAATTACACTTGCCTCGATTTTGGCTTGGTGCAGCACTATTTTGGTTCGGAAGCTGGGCGTTCCTACTCCTGTTCACCCCCTTTGGCTCACGGACTTGTAGGGTTGCCGGCGTAAAGAGGTTTCTGGCGGTCCAGTGGCTGTAGGGTCGGGCGGGACAAATGAGTCGCGGCTGTTTGACTGGTGGAGTGGACGAGCTGCTATCCAGAACAGAAGCTGAAGATTGAAAAAGAGACAAGCAGAAGGAGTCGGTCCGGAAATTTCGGGGGAAATGAAGATGGTTTCCCTTCCCCAATCTTCTGCATGCAATGGAGAGTGAGGGTGGTGGTGTAATAGTTGGACAGGTGGCGAGGACAGAATTAGTGGGGCAAGGAGGGGAAGAGGTGGCGGTGGAAATGGGCTAATGCGTGGCATGCAAGAGGAAGAAAAGAGGGCAGTCGGTGGTGACATTGGTGGAAGGATAGCGTGACCACAATTCCCAAAGATGGCATGCAAACAGAGTGTGTGGTGGACTTGAAGTGACCGTGAGAAACGGTTTGCTCAATATTGGCGGGGAAATGTTTGGCGTGGATAATATGTGACTACGATGGTAATGTAAATGGGAGAAATTTTTAATGTCAAAACAGTTAGTCCGTGAGACGACATCAAAGAACGGAGTGGTAGGTGATCATAGAAAGGTTTTGTGGTGGTTGCCATAGTGGCAGTATGTCAGTATTGCAATAATATTTGAGTTTTTCCAAAGTTGATGCTTCCGCATTTCGTCAACGATCCTTCTAATTTTCACGTAACTTTCCGTTACGTACGTTCGTTAAACTAAGTAACGAAGGAAATTTTGGGTTGTCATCGTTTGGGAGGGCCTTAGTTAGGCGTAGACTTAATAATCAATTAGCTGAACCCCAAGGTGGGGCGCCGTGGAGGTGAGGTCGCGACAAGAACCATAAGGATTAGGGCAATAAATGTGGCCCTAATGATAGCTACGTGTCAAGTTCCACAATATTTCTTATGTGATTATCTCACTAATGTCACATATTAAAATATCATGTACTAATAGATTTCTCAATTTCTCTAAAATCATAAGACTTTAGTAACCACAACCATTCGTAGCACAAATCACTTCAATCTCATATCAATCAATATTTAACCATGTTCATTAACGGGTAATGACAATTCAGGATATCACAACTAATGACCACTAACCGAGGAACCTGAAATGATTGGGAAGGAAATGCATACATAACCACGGCTCAATGAGTAGTACGTATCTTTTCTAAGCTGATCAAGTAACACTATGCATATTTAAAACATAACTCATGACATCAAATTTCATGTTATAACAAACTTACAAGAAGATAATGAGTTATACAAGCTTCAACATAGTTATGGTTATAGCAGAAATATCCATCTCCCAATAATATTAAAACCAAACTCAATGGTCCAGCCAATTGATCAACTCATCAAAATCACATGCCAATGGTCCACTAAATGTTCAATTCAAAGTTATGCATCAAATTTGCCTTAAACATCACTTTTCTTCTTTAGTCAAATCACACTTTGGACATAATATGTCTCACACTTTTCATTTCCAAAATATGAATTTACAAACTCAAATAAGAGATACACTACTCACCTGGAATGCTCAAAAAGCCAACAATGAAGCTCACTTGAACCAATGATCTCGTACTCCTATTAATTAAACGAGAATTGATGTTAAAATCAAGTAAAATACTACTTCAACTACAAAACGAACATACTAAGCTTAAACACAAACAAAATGACTCCTACACGACAACGAATCACTCACTCAAATAGATTATCCAAGTCCAAATGAAAACTTACATGTGAAACCTTAAAATTCTTGTTCCAACCAAACCGTTGCTCCAAGTCAACTCTCATCATACCCATAGCTCTATAACAACATAATCCACCATTTCCATGAAATGTCATAGCTCAATAACTCAAATATTGGACTAAGTGGGTCAAATTTAACAAAACTTTGAATATGTGCCCTAAATTTGAAAACTTCTCCGATTGGAAGAACAAAGGGCACAAGCACTTTCCAAGTGTTACTATACATAGTAAATCCAGCTTGATGAAGCTTCCGTGGTGTGTGCATGTGAGTTTTGTTCTTCCATTCTCCGTCTCTTCTTTCTTTTTCTCCCAACCTTTCCTTTGGCCGAGCAAACTCTCCGTCTCATTATAAACTACAGGCATCCACTGTTTGCTTATTTGACTTTTCACCCTTTTTCTCTTTGTGTTTTTTTTTTTTTTGGCTTTTCCCTCTTGGACTTGTCAAAACTTATAATTTATATTCTACCCTTCTTAAAAGAAATTTTGTTCTTGAAATTCGCAATTTGAATTTACCTCAACTTTCAAACAAATGAGGATCTTTGTGTCTTACCTCCTCCTCAAATTTGATATCTTTGACAATATAATTCCTTCTTTAGCTTGCTCTACTTCCTAAGAGTTAGGACTTATATCATAATAACCATCTTTATCTTCTCATCAAAACTGCTCCTCGAGAGTCTTAAGATACATTCTCGGTATCAAAGGTAACAACTTGCTTGCCTTTGTTATCCCTTCCAAGATGAAGCATGCTTCTCAAAATTAGAGTCAATAATCACTTACACAAAAGGAAACATACATCTGAGCACCTAACAAAAGACTAATGCAAAATAAAATGACACACAAGCTCACAACATCCCATAATCTATACCCACACAAATCACAACATAAGCTTCGTACCAAAGATGTCACCTTGCAAAACCTACATAGATAGGGGTATGACATGGGCGTCCTTTTACACGAAGGATATAGCCTCAAACACAACTTCTAGCTTGACATACATGATAAACCCGTAAGTTGATTGCATTAGGGTATCTGTAATCTACCAAAAAGAATATGTACAACTTAGAACTCGGCTAACCCAACAAACTATTGACAAACAAATATACAACTCCCTTAGACATACTGAAAATTCTATTACAAAACATCCCTATCGATTGTGCTCTCATACTATTGACCACTAACCGAAAAACTTCAAAAGATTGGAAATGAAATGTGTGAGCAATCATAAGTTAGTGAGTAGTGCGTATCTCTTTAAAGTAGATTGAGTAGCCACTATGCATGTTTAAGACACAAAGGCATAACTCATTATACCAAATTTCACGATATAACAAACTTATGAGAAGAGAAAGAGTTATATATGCTTCAACATAGCTATGTTTACAGTAGAATGTCCATTTCACAATATCAAAACAAATTTTAATGATCAAGCCCATCGATCAATCTCATAAAAATCACACGCCAATTGTCCATTTTATTAGCCAATCTCCTGCTCAAATATCTAACCATGATTACGCATAACACCGCGTGACAATACGACCAAAATTCCCCTATTGGCTAAGTCTCTACCTATGCTGCCAGTGGGTCGGCCCACTTGATATCCTAAACTAGTATGTATACCCACAAGCCCCTCAATAAACTCGCAGTGATACTGAGCATCAATATCAATCCATAACAACATCCTTGACAATCCTCAAAACCAAATCCATAATTGATATTACAAATCAATTTACAAAACAAAGTATACAATCTTTTGCAACTCAACTCATCTACCAGAATACATTTTGCAATTCATTTCATAAACATTTCTTAAATATTTCAAATAACAGATATCTAAGTAAATGCTCGATCCAAAGTTATGCATCAATATGCCATAAACATCACTTTTCCTCTTTAGCCAAATCACACTTTGCATATAATATGTATCATACTTTTCATTTTCAAAATGTAAGTTTACAAACTCAAAGAAGGGATAGCACCATTCACCTGGAATGCCCAAAAATTAAACAACAAAGCTCACTTGAACCGACGATCTCATAATCCTATAAATTAAACAAGAATTGACGCTAAAATTGAGTAAAATACTACTTCAAATACTAAGCGACTATACTAAGCTTAAATGCTAACAAAATAACACCTACGCAGCAACAAATCACTCACTTGAAGCAATTATTCAAGCCTAAACACAACTCGGAACTCGCATGCAAAACCCTAAAATTCTCGTTCCGATCGAATCGCTGATCAAAGTCGACTCCCATTAAACCCATGGCTCCACAACAACATGATCCGTCATTTTCATGAAATCTCATAGTTTAATATCTCAAATATTAAACTACGCGGCTCAAATTTCACAAAACTTCGAATTTGTGTCCTAAATTTGAGAACTTCTCTAATTGGAAGAATGAATGGTGCAAGCACTTACCAAGTGTTGTGATACGTAGTAAATCCGATTTGACGAAGCTTTCGTGACACGTGAACATGAGTTTCATTCTTTCCTTTTCCCTCTCTACTTTCTTTTCTTTCTTTTTCCCCCTTTCTTTCCTTTCCGTTGAGCGAGCTCTCGGTCTGATGGACAAGTGCACTACAAATCCTAAAACTTGTCACAAACGTGCATTTGAGTCCTAAAACTTGTCAAATTTGTTCAATCGAGTCCTAAACTTAGCACCATCTAATTTACTAACGGAAATGATGACGTGGCATTGACGTGTCTTATTTTATTAATTTTTTTGAGACACATGGCGTCCAACAAGCGCCACGTCAGAAAAAATTGAAAAAATGTAAATTAAATTAGAAAAAGCTATAAAAAACGAAAAAAAGGAAAAAAACCAAGGACCAGCAGCTGTGGCAGTGGCCGGGCCCTCGCTGGTGGCCGCTGCGATAATCACTGGGAAGAATTGGCGGAGGTCGCCTAGGCCTTCCCGAAGCCCGACGATCCTCACCAGCCCCGAGCGAGTCCCCGACGAGCGCCTGTAGCCCCGATTTGGGGGAGGGTGCCACTCTCGCCCCAGATTTGAGTGAGATTCACCGACCCTTGCTTGGGGCCAGCAAGGCCTTGCCCAGGTTGGGCGACCCCAGGCGAGGCCTCGCCGGCGACCCTCGCTTAGATCTGGGGCAAGGGTCGTGCCCTCCTCCAGATCGAGGGCTTCATGCCGTCGTCGAGGACCGGTGGGGCCTCGCCCAGGGCCGGCAAGGGTTGCCGGGCTTCAGGAAGGCCCAAATGACCTCCGCCAGCCCTTCTCGGCGGCCACCGGTGGGGGCTTGGCCACCGCTACAACCGCTGGTTGGTTTTTTTTATAGCTTTTTTTTTAATTTAATTTTTAATTTTATTTTTTCTAACATAGCGCTTGTTAGATGCCATATCATTGCCACGTGTCTCAAGAAAGTAATAAAATATTATACGTCAGCGCCACATTAGCATTTTCCGTTAGTAAATTTAACGGTATTAAGTTTAGGACTCAATTGAACCAATTTGACCAGTTTTATAATTCGATTACACTTTTTGCAAGTTTTAGGACTCAAATGTACTTTTATGCAAGTTTTGGGACTTATAGTGAACTTGTCCCATTATAAACATAAGGCGTCCACTTTGCTTCTTTGACTTTTCAACATTTTTCCTTTTTTTTGGCCTTTTCCGTCTTGGGCTTGTCATAACCCATATTTTACAATTTTATTTTTGTCATTATTGATACAGTCTTGCCCGGATACTCCCATCTCTTTTTTTAATCCACGCAATACTTGGTGTCTCTTGTTCTTCTTCCGCCGCTGAGAATGATTCATCACCTTCAAATGAAAGCGTCTCTCTTCTGCTGCCGCTGTGTGTAGATAGCAAAGCAATGGTTTTCGAGGGCACTACTAAGATTGAGAAATGTCCATCACCGTACAATCGGTGTTCCCCGGAGAAAGTCCGACATTACACAACATCGGAAGCTATTCATTACAGAATTTGTTTCTTTCAAAAGTTTCAGCTGCCATTCGTAACATCATCTAACACGGTCCTGTATTTATCATCACACTACTTCCATATTTTATAGATAGTCATCTGTCACAAGTGTGCCTAGAGGCGGCTCGATGAAGAAAACCAGAGAGCCCAACACAAGGATTAAGAGAGCGAAGACAAGCAGCGATTTGCAAGGATTTGCAGGTTGCCTAACGAGAGTGATTCCATCTTCCTGTCCAGAGGTCGAAGATGCATCATCAATTTGTAAGGTCGGGCATGTAAAATAGCCGTACACTATGCCCATGACAGCTGCTCCCAAGTGTGTCCTGCAACACCGTAGCAACGGTCATGGGCAGTCGAACTTGAAGAATCATGTGGCTAGCAAATGAGGGGATGCGCATATTTTTAAGTGGCTGGAGATCATCTTACCAGTCATCTATTGGGCCAAAGTTGCTCAACAGAAAGCTGAAAGCCGTCGCCAGTATTGCCTTCTGGAACATACTCTCTGACATGTCCTTCGAAATCATGTCTTTGTTTTGGATATGATAAATGAGCCACGCGCCTATCATGGCAAATGTCGGTCCCTGCAGCGAGATATCATGACGAAATCAACAGTAGTGCCAATTAGTTGAAAATGTAGATAGTTCCACAAACAGCATTCAACACAACTATACAAGACTGATGCATTATATATGCTGAATCCGAGTTTGGCTTCTCAATTACAGAAATGTGGACAGAGAAGGGGTTGTTTATTGATGCTTACCGTGCCACCGACAGTTGAATCTGGCGTGTGTAGAAAGCTTGTCAAGTTGCCTGATATTCCTCCAAGTAAGTATATCAGGAAGAATGTGAATGAACCATAGCCTTTGCAAACCTTAGGCCCAAACGTGAGAAGCGCCCAACAACCAAGAGCCATATGGAAAACTCCCGAGTGCTGCATCCAGAAAGTTTTCTTGACAAAAATCTTCACAATGGAATATAGAACTCCGCACAGAATATTCAGAAATGTTCATGCAAATTCATTGTGAGGTACAATTTTTTATGACACTAGAAACAAGGGTACTGCAAGAACGATTATGCTCCTGATTATTAGCATCTATTCATGACTGTTAAATGCCTACTCACAACTAATTTCATCTTCGTTTGTATCATGTGGAATATATACAATATGTGTGTCGTTGCTGCATGTACTAAGACTAGGAAATATGGATACTGAATCAGTTGAAGAAAGGAAAATGAAACCAACCCTCAATCTTGTACCAGAAACATTGGCGTCACAAGCCTCCACCATTCTCCGGTAAGGATGAGGTGATTGATTTTTGCTCCATACAGCAGTGGAAGAGAGAATAGGTCCATATCTGAGTTCCGGACAGGGCTCGCTATCCCGAACAGAAACACAGCGATGTTTATGGAAGCTATGATGCCTCTGCAGCCAAAGCACAGAAGGGTTTCATTAGATAATGAACTCCCTGCCAAATAACACTACATATTGGACGATGAACTTTGGAGGGACCAGGGCATTACATTAAGTAAAGATCTGAAGTGTCATCAGAGTTTGGTAAAACTTGAGAATTCTGCCCATTCTCATCCCTTATTTGACTTAGTTCATTGCGGACTCTCGTTTTCCTCCAATAACCTATTTTAGATTCTTCTTTGAGACGGAATGGAGTTTCCGTAAGATCACTTTTGGCTGTGATCTCGTCCTGGGGACTCGATGATGTACAGTCTCTGGAGTTGGTATCTGAACGTGCACAGATGTTAGATAATTGTCCTTTCTTCATGAAAATAATTTGTTAAATAAAGAAAACTCTGGCAATATAAATAAGAAAACTAAATTGCAGTCATCAAACAAATGTGTACAGATATGAGAATTCCCGCTCACCCAACTTCTGCAATGAGTAGCATAACTGAAACATCTACTAGTTTCTTCCATTTAAGTTCGGCCAATAAATTTCACCACCAGATCGTTGGAATAAAAAATAAGCAATCACACATACCTGATATGCCGTTTTCTTCCTTGAGTTTGTCAAGATAAACATCTTGCAAGTCCAGCTCCCTTAGCGACTTGAAAACATCACTTTTTGCGAGCGCGTCAATCTTTACATTAGAATCATCCAAGACAGGCTTGTCTACATCACCAAGTTTGCCAAAATAAGAATCAAGTTCCCTCAATTGGCTCTCACTACTATCCCTGGAAGCATGACACGTGATGTGTTTGCTTTTCCTGTGCGTGGCATTCTTCCAAAGGCGTTTTGGGTGGCTTTCTGCCCAATAATCTCGCTGTAGAAAGGATGCTCCGAGCATTTTCTCATTTTGCAGAGACCTGCAAGGCTGATGCATTAGTGTACTTCTGTCTCTTGTTTCTTGTCATCTCTATATACGAATCTTGGATACAAGACTTACCCTCCTCTGTTGGTATCAACAGCACCAGAACAGCTCCATCTCGAACCATCTACCATGGAACCGTGGTCACACATAAACAGCCCATGACACTGTCTTGGGTTATTCCAGGTCAATGGAGGCTGGCCAATGTACGGTATCTTGTAACGTATTGGCGTCACAGCCATGTTAACCTGATTGAATTCATTGAAATCGTAGATGTCAGTAACATAGAACATGACAACAGCTTGCATAGTTATCAATCGGCTTTGTACAGTGCAAAGAACATATCCAGCTCAGGGGAAGGCGCATGACACTTTCGGCATGAAGAATGAGGAGGAAAGCCATTTGATGTGACGAATAGCAGTTCAACCGAAGGATTATTTTAAACAAGCTAGAGGACAGTTATGGCCATGTGACAATTCATCATGTGGAATAATAGCAAAGTGAAATAAATAAAAGACTTCTAACATCAGTCGATCATTGTTTAAGACAGTAACGCTTCTAGACGTAGTTCTCAAAACCCACAGCCATATTTCAAGCTTTTGGACAACTGATTCTCCGTAACATGTGCTCGAGGCAGCTAAATTTCTGGGCAGCCCATGGATGTGAACACAAATGCTATTTCAGTCACAACAAAGAACACATTCTGTTTCTGTTTGCTCATCTCAGTGAAGTAATTCGAGCCCATCAAACGAAATGCAAACTTCATATTATCTTATTGTTTAACCAAGCGGACAAAAAAGAATCAGAACTATAACACAGATATAAGAACTAAATAGGATGGAAGATGAAGCACTTGCGCACAGATAAGTGAAAAAAGGAAGAAGGGAAAAGAAAATGGAACCCAAAACTCATGAAACACCAAGAAGAGGGAATTTTTGCTATGTTTTTACCTTATCAGGGTGGTCTCGGTTCAGAGCTGGGGGGAAGGAATTTAGCAACACAGCCCTACAACCTGTGACAAATGTACTTGTGTACTATTAATGGAAGTCTTTTGATTTCTCTGAAAGCGCCAAACAAAAGCCAAAAACAAAAGAAAAACAAACGACATGCAACGTGGGACTGAAGCTTGGAAAGGAACAGCATCGACTTGAGGGTTGAGATGGGGGAGCTTCTGTTTACAGTTGTGATCCAGCCTTATCTCTGTTGGACCATTGGGATGTTGCCACATCTCGGCCACAATCTCAAGCTCTCACCTAAGCCTGTGAAACCTATCAACACTTGACCCCACCAAGGATTTCAATTGGGGATCTTCCACACGAACGTACACGACACATTCATCTGAAGCACTTCCGGAAAAGAATGTGAATTTGCTTCTTGTTTGATTGTGCGAACCACAGAGAGCTAGGACAGTGTCGAAATTAATTCTGTCACGATCCCAAATCTCTTGGAACTGAAATTGGAGTGATTCCTTTTGAATTTCTTAGTTTGGGCGTGTCGGGTCCTCTCGATAGGATTGGACGTATGGACGTAAATTTAAAGCACGAAAGTTTAGACATGAGATGTTGCCCGATTGCAACACTGAGGAAGAATTACCGTGCCAGAGTCCAAGAGGTCAATGCAAGTCGACAAGCAGACATTCCCTAAAATGGAAGAAGAAATTCCGTATCTAAGTAAGGCGGTAGCTCGCACCTCGAATCCGTCCCCTGTTGTGGGCTGCCTGACTATGGTCATTTCTAGTTCAAGCAGGTGATTTTAGTTTGCGCGCGGTGATGCACCATGTTATAGCCACAAGTCTGAAGAATCCAGCGTTCCAGATCCACTTAACATAGTCATGGGCTTAATGATTTGGTTAAGTTATCACCATTTTGAACTGGATATATATTCATTTTATCCCACACGTAACGACTGCCACGGGCTTAAAGCGCTTTCAATAAGTCACGTTTGAATTCTTTTACCAAAATAAAACTAATAAATTAATCTAAACACCACACAACCTACTAACAGACACTAAGGGTCCAAATACCTGAGGTGGGTGTTGACTAATTTCAGGATTGCATTAGGTTAAGAGCTACGCTACCGGGAGGGGAACTCCAATGTGGGATAACTTTAAATGTTAATAGGAATATGTTCACTATAAATCCTAAAACTTATTATGAAAGTATAATTGAGTCATAAGACTTGTAAAAACGTGCAATTAAATTTTAAAACTTGTCAAATTGATTTAATCGAGTCATAAAGTTAACACCATTCAATTTGGCTAACAGAAAATATTGACGTGGCTTTTTATATTATTTATCTATCTTACGTGGCGATGACGTGGCTTTTTAATTTTAATACTAATTTTATTTATAGTAATTTTAAAATAAGCTAAATATTAAAAAACAGAAAGAAAAAAAAAGGAGGAGGATGATGGTGCAGCGACAGCGGGGAGGGCTGTTTGTTAAATTTAATTTAAATAAAATTAGTATTAGAAATCAAATTTGGGTCGGAACAAGGTCGTTTGAGTCTTATGTTACATAATTTAATCACGTCATCACCACGTAGGAAAGAGAAAATATTAAAATAAGCCAAATCGATATTTTCCATTTGTAAGTTAAACGGTATTAACTTTAGCACTCAATTGAATCAATGTAACAAGTCTTAGGACTTCCAGTGGAGTCATTTCATGTATATATACTGCTGCTCTTCTAAGGTTTAAAGGAAAAATTCCCACATGGGAATGGGAAGGTGGGGAATTTGAACTCCCATTCTCCGAATATGGGGATTTATGGATTTATAAGGTTTCCCCAGTTAATTGAGCCCTCGAAGCTCCACAAGAGCTCTAAAGTCCAGGATTATACCTTGCAGACCAAAAACCAAACTAGTACCAAGGTAAAATTCTCAAAAGCTGAAACTAAACTAGAGAGAGCTAACGCTGGCCTTTAAGCCTTTTGACGTTCATTAAAATCTTCGAGTTTTACCTTAATGCTTGAATTACTTCATCGAGAAATTACCCATCATATCCTTAATTGCACTCATAAATTTTAGAACTTAATTGTATATTCCCAAAAATGTTGTGACTTAATCAAATATGAAAGGTTTAGAGCTTTATTACACTCAGATTGTATAAATTAAAAGGGTCATAGCTCGATCACATTCTGTACATACGAATTAACACTTGTGATGATGCAATTTTCTCAAATCCACGGTTCCTAATCTGTCTTTCCTTATAATTTTATATTAACCAAATTTTAGGGTTCAGATAGATCCGTTCAATAGAAAATTTTACCAGAAGATTCAAAACTAGTGAAAAGCTTAGCCATTAATGCCAGCTAGTATAACAAGATGACCCTATATCAACTGCAGCTTTCTTCTGAGATAAACTTCTGCATCGTGTTTTTAACTCGGCCAAGCTAAGGTGGCTTCTCATGGTTAGCAGCACAATTTTTGCAAGCAAACCTACTAGTAGAAACGCAATTTCCATTAACATAGAGAATTAGCAATGCAGCATCAGATCGACCACTCAAAACACTAAATGGCGTTGACTCCTGCTTACATAACTTAAGAATGGTCCCGCTTCAACTTAAGAGCATGCGATTCTTGCAAAGGAGAAAAGACCAACCCAAGTCAAAGATACACCAATGTGGACGAGCCTTAAAGCCTCTGTGTACAGAAGGCGGAATATAAGCATTGGACCCTCATCCTGTTTTTGACATAATAGCGACTAAAGGGACCTCTAGTCTATCTGACCTCACATCGATCCCACACCTTTCATCTGATGGACAAGCATATAGACTCTGCAAGTGCAACCTCCGGGGTGAAGAGATGGAAGTGCAACCTCTGCAAGTGCCCATAAACATGAACAGCAAAGCGGTAGATTCTGCAGCCAGGAGCACACAGAAGCATGGCATGCCACTTTGATGCTTTCAATCATCAGAGATCCAAATTTCGAAATCCTTTATGGGCAATTAACCGGTCCATGCACCTGTACTTTCACAAAGGAAAGTGGTAGCGATAAAAGTACCTGTTTTGAGGAATTAGAAGCCAAGAAGTAGTTCAGTGTGATCACAGTTATACAAGTCCTTCAATCACATCCAGAGTTCTCACAAAACAAATTGTTCAACTGAGAATACATAGTCAGAAGTTCGCATCATGAGGTATCAAAATTCCTCTATATTACCACTAAAATACATATCCCTTTCTGCTCTCTCCCCTCTTGATTCATTTCGAAAGAGGACCAGAATTCCACAAATGGTTCCATCCTCTAATGTTTTTTGACTACATAATCCCTTTTGCAAGTTATGAAACTGGTGGTCACTCTACCAAATTCTAAAGCTCTGCTATGAAAGGAAGAACTGCACGCCAACCGCCTAACGGAGGAAAGGGCTTTCTAAGGGGAAAAAGTTTATCTTTTGTGTAAGTTCTGATAAACATCTCTTCAAGGAGGCGCAAACAAGATATAAGCTATATAGATGAGCTTGAGGTAATTGTTCAGTTGTAAAGTACATGCGGGAAAAAAACATTCTCCCTCTTTTTAAGACTTTCCTGATATATTCTATGCCACAGAACCCTGAAGCCACAAATTATTCCAAAACAATATCCAGATAAAGGTCGCATTCAGAATCCTCAGTCCATTGAGTATAATCAAAATTGTATGTACCTCTAAGAGCTCAGTCTTCTCAAGGTCCTTAAAATATATAGATGCATAAGAATGCAGCAGCTCCCAATTTTGACAACCAGACATCTACGCCCAGCAAACAGCAGAAATAGGACCATGACCAACTGAAATTGGAGTGAATCCAGTGAATTTTATCACACAGTGCTAAAATGCGACAGTTTTACCATCACATTCAGAATCCTCAAACCAAACAAAAAAGACAGAAGGTCACAAATTTAAAACCACTTACATTCTAAACATCAGTTCAGGAACCATTCAGAACCTTAAAACATGCACATAGCCAGGAACCTGAAAATTAATAAGCGTAACTATCGCAGCAAGGTGAAAACAAGGGAATCCACAATATGTGAGTGGCTCACCAGGTAAAAATTACTCATGAGCGACTTAGGAAATGGCATATGCATACAGGCTTCCTGTACAACAGAGAGAATGGACCATATGAAATGACGGGCTAGAGAACAGATCCATTACATTGCTAAGCTTAACTTGACTAACCTAATTGTCTCTTTGGATAACTCTTGCAGTAAATATAAGAAAGATCAAGATTACCTTGTCCAAGAATCAAAATAGCATTTGATGCCAGGGAAATGACACTTTGAATCTTTTCGCTTGTAAAAATTGCTTGGACAACTAGCAAAAGAAAACAATATATGTAACTATCCAACCCCTACATTGGTATCAATAAAAGAAGAAATTGGAAATGGACACAATAAAAAGCATTGCTCGAATGGGGGAATCAGATGACTATCGTTAATTAAGAAAAGGCAAGCAATAAGTTCCAAACAAAGTGCTACACTACATAGCTTAAAAAAATTAATGAAACGAGAGGCATGCATCATACTCGTCAGATGTAAAAGCCCATCTTCTTCAGTTAATACAAAGTGGAAGCAGCAGACAATCTAAAATCTGTATGTAATGAAAACCTGAAATCTGCATCAGCCTTTCATGACTCTGATTTCCATCATTTGCATCATTAGCGGCCCCCATGTCAAATCCAACCATCATGTGCACAGTATTAGATCCATCATCTATCCAAATAGTTCCTGAACCTACAATATTTCATTGTTATACAATTTTTACAAAAATGATAGAGCTTAATGACAAATTAATCAAGGACACTATTTTCCAAGAACCTCAAACCTACACCAGCTTACTACCTTGGCTCTAAGAGAAACCAGGCAGAAATCACGATGCAGTTCCCAACATTTCGCATCTAAAACATCATATTAACGAGAGAGAGCACCATACTCATTGTAATATCAGGAAAAGCAGTCAAGTGGTGCACTTTCATGACATGAGGCATATGCTTCAAATGGAAATTCACATCAGAAGCAGTGGGTGCCTTGGACTTCGGCAGGCATACAAGGTGTAAATCTCCAACTGAATCCAAAACAATGAAGGATCTTGGGGACAAAGGTTGGATGTAAAGCGCTTTAAGTGACGTCACTGGTGTGGACATAGAAGTTGAGTCTACACCATCCTTGCTCTTCAATGTCACAAAACAAGAACTCCCATCATTGGCTTCTTGCTTTAACTTGACTGTTGACTGTTTCACTGCAAGTAATAATACATTTTTTTAGCTTATTAGGAAGACCACAGCCAATATAAAACATGATAAATAATAAAATCAATCATAATCTAATAGTCCATGTATTAAGTCTTTCTTCAAAAAAAGAAAAGAAAAGGAAAAAAAAAGGCAGCACACTCAACGACACACAAGCAGAGATCTGGAAAGAGATGAAAAGAACCATTAGAGGAAATCAATTATATGAGTCTCATTCCATGAGCCAGTTATACACCGACAAAACCTGTGCAAAACAATGGTAGATAAGCTAAGGATAAGAGCTTGTTCTTTGGTTTATAATTCCAATCCAGACTATCTTCTAAAACTTATGACAAGATGCAAATACTTCAATAAGAACTTCAAATCTGGCATCTGACAGTCTATGGTTAATAATTAACACCAAATTGGTTGTTTATTTCATTATTCATTATTCATGCAACTAGCATGTACAAATGATTATTATTTCTAGTAACAGAACCCATGACAGATTGAAAAATCCAGCCATTGGAGCAAATGATCAATCTTATGAGAAGATGAAAATAATTAAAATAAGAACTTGAGCTCTATTCGAGGAGAACTAGTTGTGACTCCAATCAAGAATAAGATAATAGAAGCTCATTTAAAATGGTTTAGTCAGTTCGAACGTAGTCCTTCAGATGCTCCAGTGGAGATATATACTCAATCTAAAAGGGAGGACGAGGAGACCTAAAAAGGCATGGAAATAAGGAAATATATGAAATATTAAACATTTCGAACTTAAAGAAGACTTGATACAAAATTGAGTCAATGGCCAAGACTTGATACAAAATTGAGTCAATGGCCAAGAATGATTCATATTGTTGACCTTACTTGGTGAGATAGGACTTAATTTTGTTGTTTTGATGGTTGACTGGCTGGATCAACATATTGAGATATGATCAACCAAGTTAGAATCAAGGGCACATGCTTCCAACAACCAAATATCCATGCATATGACTGAATGCCTGGATTAAGTTGACCAAGTAGATTATCTAATGGAAATAGAAACTAAAGAAAAAAAAAAGCTCTAGTACTAATTTAGATACATGCATCATTTTGATAAAACAGTTGAGTTACAATTGAAACAGAGACCAAAATACAGGTCTCTTGTGATTGTCTTTCTTGATAGGTGACTCAGGCTTTTTATTGTATAATCTTGCGCAAAGGTTAAATACTCACTCTGGCGTGGACAAAAGATGAAAAGGAAGTTTGACATAATCGTAGTATCTCATGGCAGTTAGAGTTACGTAAAATCACTAAGAAATGCAAGTAAGCTGAAAATGATGACAAGGACCACACAAAATAGAGCAGTGCATTGACACCTATAAAACAACCTTGAAGAGGAATCATGCTCAAAACAAGCACCCCTGAGCGCTCAAATTCCATATTCACAGGAGAGAATGGAACTAATTTTATTTTACAGTGCAAAGAGAGAGCAGCCTTACATGGTCATTCACCTAAAAAACATACCACAGAACCAAGTATTAAACAATCAAAGACAACAATCAAAGCAAGAGAGGTGAGATAATCTTACCTGTGATGGAAAGAGAAAAACTGTTTAACATAGTCTAGGAATTGGTAGTTAAGGTCAGACTGGTTTTTGTCCATGCAGCACATTATAACAGTATCACACAGTTGACTGAAAGCAAATCCTAGTTCGCAGTTCTTTGCACACATATGGATGTGCAATTTCACCAGCATCACGAACTTAATGCTCAGTTATCCAAGCAAAAGCATATTCTCCTGAAGACTTAGCTTTTCCAGCATAATTACTAGACATTCACTTCATCGCATATTTAGTTCCAACTTGAAGAAAACTCAAAGAGAACTAGCTTGCAAGTTTCTTCCCTCATATAGAACACCATATAAATAAAGCATTTAACACATAAAGGCACCTCCATACAAACAGGAACTTCAAAATAGGGGGTGTTATGGAAAATTTACAGCTTATCTTATAAGACAATCATGGAGCCTTGGAATGATAGGTGAGATGACATGTAAAATCTCAGTGTTTTTTCCCGTACACTAGATGACTGGCAATAAGTCTAGATTAAAGTGGACCAATGCACTATGAAGAAGAAACCTGAATGTTTCCAACTGCTGGGATTAATCAGCCATCAACATTAACGTTGCCAGGAACTAAGGCATGTCGTCTTTTCTATCAGAGTTCACCAAACAGCAACATTCTAGAAAGTGAAAAAAATTTAAATATCAGTAGGACTGATGCATGGCAGAACTGAAGCAACCGATCAAGACTGACGATGAAACAGCTTAAGTTAAGACTCAGGAAGCGACATGGTCACGTTACTTGCAGAAAAAGATGAAAATTTCGCATATTTTAAGTTCAGAAGAGTAGTCCTTTTATTCTCCAAAGGCAAAACAAGAAACTAGCAAGTCAGTTAGTAATCGTAGTGTAATCACGTATATAAAACGAGAAAGTGTTGAAATCCAGATCTCAAACATCAGAAAAACAGAAAGATATTTAGTCTCTTGATCTAGTTCTTCCTCCTCTTATTTTTTTTCTCTCCTGTCCCTCATTCTCCACCCTTTTCATCTATTTCATTACCTGAATCTTCCCAAAATTTCCACACGTATCAAATAATATCAGAGCACTTTCCAGGCTGCTGAAGGTATTGAAGCAACTGATTTGAAATATTAAGTAGTTGAAGAATTGTCAAAAGTTCTGCTTCAAAAATGAGATGGCTTCATATACATGTTACAAAGAAGCTCTCAGAAACAACTAGATTAATTAGTAGAGATCAATCATATGCATTACAACTTACTATTGGAACTAAAAGAGGGCATCCTGAACAATTTCAATGATCGAGCTCATTGATATTCCTAGTGTAGTAGATGCTATCACATACAATCATACTCAATTCGATGGAATTGTTTGATCTTAAAGGGGATCTTCTATAATTTCACAGTGAGGTGTTTTCTCTCGGATTTGTCCAATCATTAATAACATGATTAGTTTTAAATATTAGTGTATAGAGACAACACTCGTAAAAAGTCCATTGAAACCAAGAAAACCTGAATGCCATTGGAGTTCTTCGAAAGAGCCTGCTATTGGAAGAAGCCCTCCTAAGGATAAGAAACATATGGCTAAACCTACATAATCTCGAATGTTATTAGCTCCGGTAGAACCTATAGTTTATTATTTAGTCAAGTTTTCCGTTCTAATATTCCACTCAAGAGATAATAGTATTCATCAAATCACTTCCTATCTAATGGAAGGCTATCAAATCAAATGACAAAGACAACTTTTGGAAAACGATGGCTGTGCCCATGATGAAATGGAAATCAGTTCATGGAACAGTAAAAAAGGTTTCGCATAATATGTGGCCAAGAGATAGGGATTAAGTGGAATAAAATGGACTGAGTGGTGGAGTTGCGGAAACACCTTTCCTTCCCTATTTTGGACCTTAGTTCCACAGAACAATATGCTATTACACTATAAATGGATGGTATGAACTGCCTAAACAAGAATTTTCAACAGCGAATAACGAGAGAGCTTTTACGCGCTACATCAAAAAATTTCCATTAATGAATGATGTAAATCCATTGTTAAATTATAACTACACATGACAGATGAAATGGTTGTTGCTATCTGCTCAATTAATAGTTAAAGTTCTAACTGAATAATTAAATAAACTAGATAGACTTTTGTCTTCATCTAGGTCGATGGATCATCTCAACTAGAAGATATTCTTCATGTATAATGCATATTACAGCTGACCGAGCCTAATTCCAATTGTTTCTTCCAAAGCAAAGATAACCATGGAGTGGTTCGTACTATTTAGACATTCACGACAAAGGCTCTCATGCACCATCGTTGCCACTTCTTTCATAAGTATAACCAAAGAGAGATCTATGCATAAAGTTGAGCCGAGCTGCTCGCTCTAACTTCAGCCCAAAAGGTAAATGATCCTCTAGATTGGAGAAGACCCTACTTCAAGGGTGAGCTTTGGTAAGCTCCCAACAACAAGGTGAAAATCTTCATTTAAACTCAGAATTTAAAGTAAATGAGGTATTTAATGGAGGCAGTGGATTTACATTTCAAAGATATTCCAGAATAAATGAGGAGAATTTCGGTCCATTTGTAGAGGAAATGGTCTGTATTCTTGCAAACACAATCAATTTATGAATGTGGAAGAAGATAATCAGCAGTTGTTGAAATCTCCAAAGTCAATGATCCTTTTGGTGTTCACTTTTCTTTTGATCATCCTTTCCCAAGACAGAACCACTATACAAATTCGACAGTAGTTTTCACAATGGAGATTCATGACTAGATGAGTAAACTTCCAAAAGAAAACAAGGAGAAATAACTTAAGAAAGACACCTCCTAAATTGTTGACTAACATAACAACTCAGACTCAGTGAAAATGAAGTGCAAGAGGAAGTTAGCAGTTGCTATGAGAAGATTGATGCACGGCACAATTAAGAAACTGATGAAGAATGATGATGTGGTAGCTTGAGTTAGGAATACCTAGTTACTTGGGGAAAAACAGGCATTGAACGTTAGTTAAGTTTCTATAAGCAGTTAGTCATAATTCATTAGTGAATTGATTAGCAGTTTGTGTTTCATAATTCAGCACGTAACAGGAGCAAATGTTGCAAATGGAAATCCAACATTATTTAAATGGTGGAGATTTTCTCTCCGCATCCTGTTCTTACTCCTCCTCTGAGCTTAACTCTCACTCCTCTCATAACCCATTCTTATCCTCTACTTCAGTCTCTAAAATCTTCTTCTCTAACTTTCTACAGTTGTCATGGACTAAGACCTCTTTAATGTCTAAAAGACATTACAACAAACGTAAAGTTGACTTATTAAGTTAAGCTAATCGTAGGACATTCTCTGAACAGCTTCTAGTTTGGAGCATATACCAAATCATAGCTGATAAGTAAAACGCACTTTGAAACAGATATTGTGAAAGCAGAATCATACTAACAACCACACTGGATACAAAAGAGCTAAAATATAATGAACAACCATCTACGCAACATCTTTATCGCAAAAAAAAAAAAAACAGCACAAGAAAAGCCACTCACCAGATGTAGGGTGCTTATCATTCTTCCCTTCCAAACTAACATTGCGAGCATTCTCCAAATTTCCCGCAATCCCACTGGCAGTCACTCCATTAGGCAACCGCTGATTACCGAGCTTCCCATTCGAATTCGAATTCCTGACCCTCTTGCTTCCTCCCTTAACAAGAGCCATCAAATTGAAAACCCGAACCCCATCCTCCTCCCCCAAGACCAACAACCCGAAAGAAAAACTAATGGACCACACCGGCCTGCAACACTCAATCACCGCACACCTCATCAACTCCAAAGCACCCCAATCATCACCCCCACCACCACTACCCCCATCTCCCAAGGCCTTGACCGCGAAAACCCATACCTTGCCGCTCGAAATCGAGTACATGGCGAAGAAATTGGTCGACCCAGAAACCTTAATCGAAACCCCATGACGGTTATCGAACACGACCCCCGAGCCGGGGTCAAAGCTGAGGCCTTTCTGCTTGCAAACCACTCGGGCCCTGGCGAACTTGCCGCCGCCCCGGAGGGCGTAGAAGCGGAGCAGGATCTGGGACCCGCCCCGGTGCGGGCCGGAGACGAGGAAGACGACCCGGGAGAGCGAGTCGCCGCCGGCGCCGTCCTCCCGCTGCCGGAGGAGGAGGAAGGCGGAGGAGGAGGAAGGAGGGGGGACGAGGGCCTGGGGCGGGGGGAGGGAGGAGGAGGAGGGGAGGGAGAGAGGGGAGAGGCGGGGGTAGAGGGAGAAGGAGGAGTCGGAGTGCATGAGGGCGAGGGAGAGGGAGTGGGGGTCGTAGAGGACGGCGGCGATGGCCGGGGAGTGGGAGAGGGAGAGGTCGGGGATGGTCAGCTTGGAGGCCTGGACGACCACCATGAGAACTCGAGAGGGGACTGGTGATGGTTGAGCTCTTCTAGTCCTTAGCTGTTGGTTATGGTGATTCTTTCAGGTTGCAGAGGAGATGGTTGATGGTTGATGGTTTGGTCGCCTGGGGTTAAGGCTGAGAATGGTGGGAGATCCAAGGCCGTTTGTTAATTATTATTTAATTGTGTTAAGCATGGTGATTACTGATTAGTGTTTGTCGTGCTCGTTAGTCATTCTCTAATCTGAAAATTGGGGAGGCTTAATAATAAAGAGAGAGCGAGAGAGAAGCTTTGCAAGTTTCTCCTTTCATGGGGAAGAGATTTTTTTAAATTTGAGCAAATTTTCTGCCACTAAATTTCCTATGATAATTCTATATTAATCATAGGCCCAATACCCAAAAAAAAGGAAAAATGAAGCCAACAATCCATCAATCTTGACCTAATATGTAACGTAGTTTATGAACTTTTAATTTGTTCAATGTAGCCCATGGACTTTAACCTAATGTGCGATATTGTTCCTAAATTTTAACATAATATGCAATGTGGTTTATAAGTTTTTAATTTGTTCAATGTCATTCATAAACTTTTGCTAATATTCAATTTAGTCTTTGAAATATGTGAAAATATTCAATGTAGTTCATCCATTAATTCAAGTGCAAGGACTACATTAAATATTTTTATATAATTCATGGATTATATTGAACATATAGCAAAAATTTAGAGATCACATTAACCAAATTAAAAGTTCAGGGATCACGTTGAACATTAGGTTAAACTTCAGAGATTATATTAAACAAATTAAAAGTTCAAGGACTATTTGTGTCATTAATCCATATCCAAAAAACCTCCAACTTTAAGTCTAGTCCCAATTTTATCTGAAACTTTTTTTGTCACGTAAAAATTTCGCAACTTTTACGTTTGTCCCAAACCTACCACTGTTAATTAAACAATCAAAATGGCCATTACTGTACCTACATGGAAATCCCATGTCATTAAAGAATTTAACCTATGTAAGCTGACATAGACAAATTATCTACAAAAGGACGCGTTCCTTGATGAGCAATTAGGGTCTGGCTCTTTAATTGCTCTCACTCTTTTTCATATCGTCTCATCTCCCTTCCATCTCGCTCGAATCTTCTATGGTGCTCACTCCTCCATCTCTCGCTCTTAGAGTCCTCCGTCTCTCACCTCAAAGTCCTCCATATCTCACGCTCAAAGTCCTCCATCTCGCGTGCTCCTAGGCTCGAGACACTCGGACATCTCGCGCTTGGGTAGTCTTCAATCTTACGCTCGAAGGTTAGGTCTGATTACCTTTTCTTTCTTGCCTCTGGTTACGTCTTATTACATTTTCTTTCTTTACTAATTTTTTAGTTTTCATGAACTCTTTTTTATTAATTTACCTTTGCATATCTACTGTCGTTTTACTAGTCGTTTGCTCGTTCAAAATTGAAGTATTACTAGGCTGAATCAAAAGTAACTGTGAGTTTATTATCACTATGTTTATTAACAGAATGAAAGAGACAATGATGATAATTCATCGGAATGAATTGATGAAGAACTAAGAATATGAAATGAAAACAACCGGTTTTGATAACTGAACCTTTAAGTAGCCCTGACGATGATAATTTTGAAAGAACCATTGTCATGTTTAATCTATGCATGAGACAGTTCAAGAACGTGGTGGAAAAATATGCAATAATTAATGGATTTTACATTTCTTGGCAAAAAAGAGTGAAGAGAAAAGAATGATAGCAAAGTGCGTCGAAGGATGTGGTTGAATATTGTATGGTGGTTGGATTTAGAATGAGAAAAAGTTTATTGTAAAGCGAGTTGGAAACGCACATAATTGTAGTCGAAGCCTAAGCAATAAGCAAGCCACTGCTACATGGCTTACTCATGAGTACATGCGTAAGATTAGGGACAGACTCACTTACTCAGCTGCAGAAATGCGGACAGATGCAAGAGAAAGGTTTGCTTTGACATTGTAGAAAAAAAATGTTATAGAGCCATATCAAAAGCTCTTAGTCTTATAAGGGGCTCGATAAATGAGCAATATGATATGCCGAGATCTTATTTGACAGAGCTCAAGAAAGTTAGCAAGGATGGAACATTTAAGATGGAAGTTAATCTAACAATCAAAGTATTTGAGAGGTTTCATTTGGGGTTTGTAGAGTTGAAACGCAAGTTTTTAGCAGGATTTAGGCATATCATAGGCTTGGATGGGTGCTTCCTTAAGACTTGATTAAATGGTATGTTGTTGTGTGCTGTTGGACTAGATGGAAACAATCGAATGTTTGAAATAGTTTAGGCAGTTGTCGAAGTTGAGTCCGAGGCATCTTAGACTTAGTTTCTCACCCTATTGTTCAATGACCTGATGGTGGGCAGAAGCAAGGGTTGGACTTTCATCAGTGATTAGCAAAAGGTAATATCTCACCTTCTGTCTTTGTTGGTTGTTACACAACACTAGTGCAATCATAATGTCACTTCTTTGCTTTTTATTAGTTAATTTGGTTGCGGAGACTAATGAAACAGTTTCATGGCTATCTCCACAAGCACAGCTTCAAAATTATGCAAGACACATATATGTTAATTGGGAAAAATTGCACAAAGGGGATGCTCCTAAGCATCTCGTCTACAGGGCTGTGATGTGTATGTTTCAAGTTGATTTTGACTTAGCAATGGCAGATTTGAAGATGAAGTGCCCTAAAGGTTAGGAATATTTCATGAGGCAACGCCCTAAGCACTTTTGTAGGGCTTTCATCAAGACAAGAACCAAGTGTAATGTGGTTGATAATAACTTAAGTAAGACCTTCAATGGATACATTTGCATGCCAAGAGAAAATCCCACACTTGAGATGCTTGAAGAAATAAGAACGATGTTGATGCAGAGGATGGTAAAGAGGAGTCAGTTAATGGTTGATCAAACGGATTTTTTTTGCCTAAGGATTAGAATGAAATTGGAAAAGACTAAATTGGAATACAGGCACTATATTGCTTGAGCAGCAATGGGGGAGTAAATTTCAGGTCGAAGTGTAAGATGATAAATTTGTGGTTGACTTGGATGGAAGACTTGTGCTTGTAGAGAATGAGATATCTTCAGAATACCATATAAACACAACATATATTGTATCACTTTCATGAAGTAGAAATCAATGATTATGTTGATGATTATTTCAAGAAAGATGCTTATGAAAGATGCTACAATATCCCTCCACAACCATGAATGGAAAAAAAAAATGTGGCCCAAAGTGGTGAGCCAATCAAACCCCCACCTTACAGAAGAAAAGGGGGGAGAGAGAAGAAAAACATAATCAAAGACAAGGATGAGCAAAATAGCGACGAAAAGAAATTGGTGAAAGTTGGAGTCCAAATGCAATGTAAAAACTACCTTCAATATAGGCATAACAAGAAGACATGCAAGAATCCTACACCATCAAGGCCACCCAAAGTGAGTCTTATTCGAAAGTTGTGTAATGTTTTATAAGAATTTTGTTGGGTTATCATGACTAATAACGTTAGTGTTTCTTGTGTTTTTTCATATATAGGCAAAAAGAGGAAGACCAAAGAAGGTTGTTGGTGTGCAAACCAGTGCACATGCCAATGTACAATATAGGAAAGATGACAAACAGTCTCTGAACTTTGATCCAATATGCAATTTAATCCCTGAACTTTTAATTTGTTCAATGTAGTCCCTGAACTTTAGCCTAATGTTCAATTTGGTCTATGAACTTTTAATTTGTTTAATATAGTCCCTGACCTTTTAATATATGTTCAATTTAGTCCCTGAACTATTTGAAAATGTTCAATGTAGTCCTTCTATTAATTCAAGTTCAGGGACTACATTGAACATTTTTATATAGTTTAAAGACTAAATTGAACATGTGCTAAAATTTCATGGATCACATTGAATAAATTAAAAGTTCAGGGATCAAATTGAACATTGGGTTAAAGTTTAGGAATTACATTGAACCAATTAAAAGTTCAGGGATCAAATTATATATTGGACCAAAGTTCATGGTATGTTTGTGTTATTATCCCTACAATATAATAGAGACTCTGCTATAATCGGGAAGGAGATGGCACAGGTTAGTGTTTTTTTAGACATGCATTATTTTCACAAGTGTATATTGCGATTAACATTTTTATGCTCATTTTGTTTCTTGTGTTTTTCATATATAGGGAAAAAAGGGAAGACCAAAGAAGGTTGTTGGTGCACAAACCAGTGCACAGGCCAGTGTACAATATGATAGAGACTCCGCTATCATTGAGAAGAAGATGCATAGGTTAGTGCTTTTTTAGACAAGTATTATTTTCACAAGTGTATATTGCGATTAACATTTTTATGCTCATTTTCTTGTGTTTCTTCATATCTATGCAAAAAGAAGAAAGCCAAAGAAGGTTGTTGGTGCTCAAACCAGTGAACGAGCCAATGTACAATATAATAGAGACTCAGCTTGTGGTGCATGTCTAGGTTCAATGTCCTCATCACTATCGCTGTGTAGAAACACCAACATCAATATGTTCAAAGAACACATATTAAATACTTGTAAGGAACTCTTAGATCTAGACCTAAATCTAAATTGGGAGAAAAAAGTGGCCTAATCTCGGAGAGGTTATAGAGCTATGTCACGAACATCTTCCTCGATGGTGTCACGCCGCGCTTTCGCATGCTAAGGAGGTACTTTCGTTTGTCACGAATGAAAAAACTATCCCTGAATGAGCTACTAAGGTCCAAAACGGATATTTTGCCCAAACATCTAAAAGACATCCCCTCACTAGATGAATGAGGGTCTCTCCTATACTATACCTCACAAGATAGCGAGTATTTTTTATCTTTCTATTTAGCCTAAATTTTGATTTGGAGTCGCCACTAGTCCTTATTGGTCGACTAGAAACCCTATCGAGGTATGAAAGAAATACCTCAATTTCTGTGAACTAGAAATTATATGGGTAAAGGGACTTGATTACACTAATGATCCCGATATCGAGACCTCTAATGCCCTTTCGGTGCCTAAAACAATTCGATATGTCGAAACGTGTCATGCGAGTTCACAAGGCTTATCCACTAATTCTAACCATTCTAATTGGGAGAAATCATACATCAATAAGGAAATGCGCAATCAATTTCAATCAAATACAGCAATCCTAAAATGATCTCTAAAACGAAAATTAATCAAAACACCCAGACCCTAGTAAAGCCCTAATGGCTTGCTCATTTAATGAATTGTGTTGTCTTAGGGTTTTAGGTTTTTTTAAGGTGAAAGACCCCTTTTGGGGGTTAAACCATTTCTTGGGTTCTTTAAGGGTTAAAACCCTTTTTAATCCCTAAACTAAGGAGTTCTAAAAAATGTCACTTGGGCACCTTAAAAATTTTAATTTCACTCAAATTGGATGGCCACAAGTGTTTTAAGCCATTTTGTCAATTTTGGAATTTTTTGATTTTTTTTTTGGAAAAGTTTTTCTAAATTTTTTTACTTTCCCTAAATTTATTTTTTTTTACATTTTCTGAAATTTTTTATTATTTTTTTCGAAATTTTTTAAATTTTTCTGAATTTTGGAACTTTACCAATTTTTATGAATTTTCTAGAATTTTTTTTACGAATTTTATTTTTTTTTTATTTTTAAAGATTTTTCTGAATTTTTCTATTTTTATGATTTTTCAGTATTTTTAAAATTTTTTAATTTTTTTAGGAATTTTTTTATGAATTTTTTATTTCCCGCCAAAATTGAACCAAATTGGTTCAAACTGGTCTGATTAGGTTAGACCGGCCTAAACCGGTCTTGGCAATCTCGGGAAGGAACGACAGCCCTTTGCATTTTCTCTTGGGCATTTCACCGAACACATGGTAGGATTAAACTTATATTAAAATCTATCGGGATAGATTCTTCGGGCCAATCTCAGGTGACTTTTCGGCAATCAACCGATCATCCTCACAGCTCCTAGATCTACTATCTTACTCCCTCTAACCACCTAGTCCCGTTATATAATTGCTGGACCATTGCCGGCCGGCGAAAAATCGAATCTAAAACCTAACTCAGAACTGACTTAATCGAGCATTTCTAATATTCGAAATGTCAATCCAATGCGTCCTAGTCATTTCTAGTGATCAAAACAACCATTAAAGCATCAAACAGGATCAGAAATCACTAACTTGAATGGCCATTGGCCAAAAGAGGCACTCTGGCGAGGGGTAGCAAGTTTCGGCAAAAGAGATTCAAGACCAACTCGATGCAAGATGCAAGTTCAATGATCCAAAATGCAAGAATCAAGCAAAAACTGATTAGAAATGAAAGGATAGAACTTGAAATCAACAATACAACAAACAAACAAATCAAAAGATTAACTAAGATTTAACTCAGTTAATGATTTTGGCATTTTATCAAACAGTTGAAGTGCGACTGCAAAAGAGTTTTAACTTCTTCAATGGAGGCTAATTCTGAAATTTCAAGCAACAATGAGACTTTGGAATGATTCTCTAACGCCTTTTCTTCAAGTTACTGATCTTTGTGTTGCTAGGAAAGCCTTGATCAACTGGCTGGAGCTCAGTTTCAGAGCTTCACGGTTAGCTTGCCTCGGAACTTCCGGTGAGGAGGTTTACTGTAGGGACCGATTTGCTGGTGCTTTTCCAGTCGGAATAGCGCCGCTCACTTGGTCTTAGGAACCTCAACTCTCTCTCTCTCTCTCTCTCTCTCTCTCTCTCTCTCTCTCTCTCTCTCTCTCTCTCTCTCTCTCTCTCTCTCTAATCATCGAATAGGTCCTCCTCTTGGATAATGACTTATCCTGCCTCTTTTAATTCCTTCGCCGAAACCATTCCGACGTCTAACTGGCTCCCTAGTCGGTTAGAGTGGATAAGGATGGACAACTGGAGATTCTTCAGCTGTCCAATCCGTTTAACACGTGCTAAATTGGGAGGATTAAGTCGATGAAGACGGGGCCCCGAACAGATATTTTCTTCCTCTCCCACGCATTGCCCAGCCGGGTGAAGGGGATGACCGAGCCAGGTTGAGTCAGGTCAATCCAACCAACCTAGAAGACCCGGGTTGGTCCAAATTCACCAATTAAACCTGAATTTAACCCCATTTCTCAATTCCAACCCAAAATTTCATATTCTTGACACATTTTACATTGAAATATGAAATCAATTTGAGTTTTTATTTCAATTACACCAAAAATTCCCAAATTTGAATTCGGACCAATTGGGTTTTTGTTCAATTCAATGTCCAAATGATCAAATTAGGCAAAATTGAGGCCAAAATTGAGTTACCCATGATCAATTACCCTAGGAAAGCTATGGGTGTCGATCGAAAATTTCAATTGAATAAGATGCCCAATTTGGGTCTTAAAATCCATAATTTTCAATTAATTTTTGAGGCTTTTCAATTCTTTTGTCAAATTGTGAAATTGGACTGACCAATATACAATTTAAGGTCCCAGAATCAATTGTTGTAAAGATACTATGGCCTAAAAATGACTCAATTGGATTTTTGGGTTCAATTAGCGTATGAATTTACCCAATTTTGAGCAAAACATATCCCCAATTTGAAATTTTATAAAATTGAATTTGAAAGGATGAAATTGGATTTAAAATAAGACTAATGGATATTTTTATGAAATTTTTGAATTCCATTTGGTATTTTCCTTGATTTTTCTTCCTATTTTTAATAATAGAAATTAAGGAAAAATTCACAAAAAATCTAAAAACATATATTTTTTAGAATTAGGTTCCTAATCCTAATTTTGTGATTTTATTTGAAATTGGACAACTTTAACTAAAAATTATGTGTCAACATATGATTATTGACTAGACAAATGGCCGAACTGAACTTCACGTTCACCCAAGATCAGCTATAGAAATTTATTCACATACAATCTCCTAAAACCAATTGGGAAAGAAAAGAAAAAACAATCAAAATAAAGAAAAAGAAAATCAGTTGCTAAGTAGGCTCTTCGCTTCAGAAACTGAAGCTGAGAGCTTACATGAGAGTTTCAAAAGAAAAAAGGAGTTTTTGGAAGATGAAGGGGTTTTTAAGGAACCGTGACTTTGTCTCTAGAGAAGATTTGAAAATTTTCACTCCACAAGGTTCATTAATGGCCGTTTTGGACGGAAAGTAAACATTGGTAGATTTAGGCCAAAAGTAAAAGTTGTGATTTTTTATGAGACAAAAAATAAATTTTGGACAAAATTGAGATTGGACCTAAAGTTGGTGTTTTTTTGGGTATTGGGGCACTAATCATATAAGTTCACGATTTCATAATAGAATGGGATAAGTGCACTAGAATTCCTAAAACTTGTCATGAAAATGCAATTAAGTCCTAAAACTTATAAAAAAATGCAATCAAGTCTTCACATTTATTAAATTGGTGCAAACGAGTTCCTCCATTAATTTCGTTTAACTTTTCTAACGAAAAATGTTGACATGACTTTTATTAATATTTTCTCTCTTCGACGTGGTGATGACGTAGCTAAAACACGAAATGCGAGGCTAAAATAACGTCATTTTGTTCAAATTTGATTTTTAATACAAATTTTATCTAAATTTAATTAAAATATAAGCTAAATCGGAAGGGCCGATGAGGGTGGGGGATGGCCGACGGGGTCGTTAGGTCTCGGCTAGTGGCCAGCAACCCTTGCTAACTGCAAGTGAGGGCCTCCCGCGATGGTTGGGCAACGGTAGGCCTCGCTGCTTAGTATCTCAACCCCTCTCTTTTATTTTTAATTTAGCTTATTTTTAATTAAATTTAAATAAAATTTGTATTAAAAATAAGATTTGGACCAAAAAGGTGTGACTTTTAGGATAGAGAAAAAAAAAGCCATGTCAACATTTTTTGTCGGCCAAGTTAGATTTAATGGAAGGACTCGATTATACCAATTTGACAAGTTTTTGGACTTAGTGCGGTTTTAGGACTTTCAGTGCACTTATCCCTAATAAAATTAAAGCAAAAAGCAATGCCTAGGAACAATCGAAGATCCAAAATAGTGCAAATGATACAGTCTATATATGTTGTATTAACATAAACCAAAGTCATTCCTAAACTAAACTAATCGTACAAGGACAATCGGATATTCCCTTTAATGTGAGCTCTGCAATTTGATATAAAACTTTATTATTTAAATTTTCACACATGTACACATACGATAACATAATAATTTTACTAACTCTACACATATATGCTCATCACTCAAACTTTCAAACGAAGATATTAGTAGTGTGACCGGGTTTACTTTAGGGTAAATACCACAAAAAACCCCCCAAACTGATATATTTGTGATAAATTTATCCAAAATCTTAAACTGATACACCTGTAACAAATTTATCTTCCATTAGTTTTCGTTAAATTTTACTGCTAAATTGCTAAGTTAGATGACACGTGGTTGTTAACAAGTGTGCCAGTTTAAGATTTTACCTCTCTATTTTGTCATTAATTTACCAGTTTGTGATTTTTCGTAGTATTAATCTAATTTAACGGAGAATAAATTTATTACAAATGTACCGGTTTAGGATTTTTGATGGTCAAAAAAATCAGTTTTAGGTAAATTTATCACAGGTGTACTAGTTTGGTGTTTTTGGTGGTCAAAAAATTAGTTTATGGTAAATTTATCACATGTGTAGCAGTTTAGGATTTTTTATGGTATTAATCATTTACTTTATTTCGAGATTAAAGGTTGCATATTAATCATTTAAGCATTATTATTTTTATAATGGATCCCAGGTTTGTTTGAGGTGAATATCCATCGTACATATGTAATATATGTTGACAAAATAGGTTATGCTCATTGCTCATGAACTCTATCATTATTTAATAATGCATTTCTGTGGTTTGTCAAAACACCAAAGACTACTGGCAACTCTATTAAATTGATCGGCCTGCATTGGAATAACCCCTCTAAACGGGGGTCCCAAAACAAAATACTTACTTTAATTGAACTGCTTAGTATTATATTTTAGAGGAATAACGTACAAAAGGTGTAAAATAAACTAATTGGAAAAATAAATCATCAGACAATTCTTTTTCTCGATTTTTCATTATCACATTAAAATTCATTTATAGATGTTTAATTCTTACGAAGAGTAGTTTACGCACCACGCAAAACAATTCTGTGGAGATCTTATAAATAGCTTAAATCCTTATATGAAAAATAACTAGATATATTCATCGAGGGAAAAAACAAATTTAAAAGGAGGAAACACTATGCAATGAACCTTACCAAAAAAAAAAACACTATGCAATGAAAGTATAGAAATACAGAAAAAAAAAATCTTTAGTAAGTTTATTTCCTTTTAAGGAAAGAACATGTAACGCCTTGTCGTTATGTTGGCCAGTTCATAGGTCATTTTATTTCCCAAATGTTCATGTACTGTCACCTCATATACCGTATTATTCGTACATGTCACTTGCCTTGTGATCCGCCCATGTCATTTATATTCGCCATGTTAAATTCTAGGTCGTTTGCCCGTATGATCTTGATTTGCCATGTCAATCTATCACGTCATTTCGAACGACATTTTCCACTTCAATTGTCATGTTCCCATCTCCATTGCATATTTCTTAAGTACACATAGGGACTTACGCTCCTGTGGTCATTATTCTTGTATGCAAACCGCCACAATTTATTGCAATCGGCCATTTCTAAAGTACACAGTGACTATTGGATTACACAAACATGTCTTCACTTTCACTCTTTTTCCCATCAACTGCTTGAACTTGCTTTTTTGTGCAATTATAAGCAGCCGAACTCTTCAAAATCGACTCAATCTAGTATTTAACAAATTAACGTGATTAGCTGACATCGCTGATTTTACATTAATTTCCGCTAGTTTGTCCACTTAATTAGGACACCAATGTGTCTTCTTAAGATGATACAATGTTTTTTTTTTTATCGAAAGATGATGGAATGTTTTTTTTTTGTTCCGTGAAAGATGATAGAATGTTAGCATGTACATATTAGACCGGTGAGATGCTTCCATGTCATTTTTCTTCATCATATGCATAAAACGGCCGAGCTGGGATCATTTTTACTGTGTTGCCAGAATTTTTGCCGAGCAATGAGCCACGTACAATAATTATGCATGATTCTTATTGGAGAAGCGAGCCACGTCATCAAAAAGTATGCGACATGGCAATTTATTTAACGAAAGTACTAATTAAGCCAATTTTGAAGACTTCATGTACTTGATTGAACAAAAAACTTCCATTCGCAAAAAATAACTTTCAGAAAAATATTTTTCGAATTTTTCGGTGTCGGATCATCGGAAATAACTAGTAAAGGACAATATTTTTCCTTAATGTAAAAAATACCTTTAAAAGTGGGGAAAATAATTTCCTTCTTTTGAAAAGAGGAGATCATTTTCGTTCTCTTGTCTTGCACCATTTATTTTAATTTTTTTTGTTTTCTTTTTTCTTTTTTCTCCTTCTTCTCCAGCCAACTGCCGACCATGGCGAGCAATTGCCAACCACGGCGAATGCCAGTGACTGGCCATAGGCAAGCTTGAGCCTCACCACCGATTGACGAGACTCAAGCTCGCAAGATCGAGCATGAGGGCGGTAGGGCTTGGGCCTTGCCAGATCTTGAGAGCTCAAGCTTGCCCCTCACAAGTCACAATGAGCTCATTAGTTGACAGCAAGAGAACTTGCCAAACCGCAACTTGTGAGGTAGCGGCGAGCGAGCTCACCCACCTCAGGTGAGGCTTGTGCCTTGCCGCCTTCAAGCAATGCTCAAGTGTTGCCAATCTGGAGAGCTTAAGCCTTGGTCATCGGCCTTCGCTGTGGCCGGCGACCGGCTGGAGAAGAAGGAAAAAAAAAGAAAGAAAATAAAAATTAGAAAATTGATTTAAAAAAAGTAACAATAATAAATTATTAAAAGTAGTGTATGGAGGAAAATCAAATTATATTTTCCATACCGAACAAAAAAAAATAGTTTCTGTGTCTTTTTCAGATTTTAGCTAAAAACAAGAAAATTGTATTATTTTCCTGGAAAATAGTTTTTTAGAAAATATTTTTCAAAAACGTTGCATTTTTTTGTGAAACGAACGAAACCTTAATTCGAAAATGAGAGAAAGTTGAGGTATATGAGGTAGGGTGTGCAAAATGGACCACCCGAACCAAAAACCGCCTGGATTGGACCAAACCGATCGGTTGGGTCTGGTTCTCGAGAGTGTTGGTCGAGTTCTCGATTCCTAAAAGTGTAACTGGTGTCTAGGTGGTCCGATTCCCGATTCCAAGAGAGAACCAGACTAATTAGACTAGACCGACTAAATATGCTTTTTTAAAAAATATTTTAATTAGTAATTTGTGAACTAAATCCTAGGTGAAGTACTTCAATCTTCTCGACTTCTAGAGTCTCGTCCAGTTGCCACTTGCCAGCGTTAGTTAACACCACCCATCAAATGATAGTAATACATGTATAGTCGGCATGTTTTGATCAGTTTACATCGATTTGTCATCGAATTGGCTCGAATTGCAAGCTTATTTTTGTGATAATGTGTAGTCGGGATGAGGAACACAATTCCAGTTTCGAAACATATGGCATCAAGTAGTGGGAAAAAAAGTGACTAATTCCATTAGACTGGTCCAGTTTCCATCCTAGGACCAATCAGTCTGGTCCCAATTTCGATTCCATCTTAGAACTAGACCGAAGATGGGACTGATCACCCCTAATTTAAGGTAACAGTACTTCTAGTAATTATTAAGGAAAATCAAGGACATCAAGATACCATAAATTGGGGATTTTAGGATTGAAAATTCCGAGGTGTTACAGGTAGGTTTTGGGCATACAACGAATGCCCTTTTCCTCATTTTGCATCGAACCAAAGGTTCTGACTCGGTTTTTCAAGCTATCTGACACGAATCTCTCTTGCGATCATCACGTGTTGTAGCTTTCATTGGTGGCTGCTTCCAGGTTCCATCAGTCTTTTGACAACTATCCTTGATCATGGAGAAATCATTACATTTTCTATAGTTCACGTGGACCGAAGGCATCTTAATCATTATCACGTGAATCTCACCATTGACTTCTAATGATGCGTCCTTATGCCTCTGAACGAAATTGGTCTTTGGGCTGCCAAGTTGGTTGCCTTTTGCAGTTTCGGCGGTGGTCTGCAGAATCAGCAGGGTCTTCCTGGTGCTTATGAAGATGCTGAGCATTTTCAAAAGAGGAAGGCCTATATGGAAGTAACCGTGCAGCCTAAAGAATCAGAAGATAATATTCGGTTGCGTTAACGCGGATTATTATTCGATCTTTGTTACGCGAATGCCATATAGCTGTTTGTGTTAACAATCAAAGCGCGCCCTATTTTGCACGCCACATCTCAGTGAGTAGTGCTTTGAATCCTCTTCCCGGATCCCCATCCACTCCGAGGGCCGTCCTGGCGGCTTCTTTCATGCTCGCAGCTCGTGCTTTCAGTGACTCGTCCCTCATCGTCTCCTTGACCCGCTCCGCTATTTCCTCTCCCTTCACCGTGTCCTTCTCACCCCATCCCCAACTCTCCTCCCAAATCGCGATCCCTGCCCTCTTCACCACGCTCGAGTTGATCTTCTGGTCTCCGTGCTGAGGCCATGCCAGCATTGGAACACCCTGCCACACGGCCTCTGTGACCGAATTCCACCCACAGTGGCTCAGAAACCCGCCTATTGCCGGGTGGCCTAGTATCTCGCTCTGATTCAACCAGCGGTTCACAACTAAGCCGTTCGCCGCACCCGAGGTTGCTGTCATCAGTTTTTGCCCGATCACATCTTCCAGGTCCTCCGTGTCTTCTTGATCCACTTTCTTGCTTTTCACCATCCATACAAACCTCACGCTGCTCTGTACCAAGCCATCGCCCAGTTCTCTTATTTGGTCCTTCGACATGGCTGTTCTACTGCCGAAGCTCACATAAATAACCGATCCTATCGGTTGATTGCCCAGCCAAGCCAACGGATGAGAATGAGACTCTCCGAAGTTAGCTGGTGGAAGCAGTCCAATGGCAATTGCAGGTGGTAATCCACAAGGCATTTTCGCGTTGTTTAGCGCGTTTAACGTATCCGGCTCAAAGTCATCGAATGTGTTGATCAAAATCCCATCTGCGTCGACCATACTCTTGCCGTTCTGAATGAGAGAATTTTTTAGGAAGTTGTCTTCTTCTTCCAATAGGGGCGGCGGAAACCATGAGACGGGTATTGGTTCTTGATTCGGTATCTCAATGACATCTTTGTTATCCTGAGAACCGGGCATGGCTTTCGTGACAAATATTTTGTGGAAGGACATGAAGAGGGTCAGCATTTTGGCGGAGGACGTGAAGAAAACATAATTTGGAAGGCCGATGGCTCGAGACACAGGAAGGACTGCGGAGATCAAGCTCATGTCCGTGACGAGAGCAGAAAGAGGTGGAGATATCGACGATAAGAGGGGAGGGAGGAGACGGCAGGAGCTACAGATGACTTCATAATGGCGATAGAAAGGATCGTCGGTGTTGCTAGAAGACTCATCAATGGGAAGAAGACACAGTTGCTTGGGACTAACTTGAGGGAAGCTGGTGAAGAAACTGGAGAGGGCGCACGACTCGGCAAGCGAGACCGTCGGATGCGCGGCAATGAAGGTGACTCGGACGTCGTTAGCGACGAGTGAGGCGGCCAGGCGGAGGAACGGCAACAGATGGCCCATCCCTGAGCTCGGGAATAGAGCCACGTGGATGGTGCTCTTGCGCTCACTGATCTGTGACATTGCGAGAGGACAAGAGAGGCTATTTCGTTGAAGGCTATGTTGCGTTGGATCTTAACATCCATATATATATCCTTGAGGAATCTGTCTTTCTGCATAGAGAAATAGGGAAGAACGGAGTCAAGGAAAGCAGCTAAACAAGAAGTGGATTTTGTCACTTTCAAGGGCAATCGCTAGAAGCCATTTCGATTGGGTTGCTTTTGCTTCACGCTCAAGAATGCATGGAAGATGAAATTTCTCCGGTAGCTTGTCCAAAGAATGCAAATTTGATTTTGCTAGCGCTTTCTTGATTGATGCAGGAATCTACTCAGAAATTCTAAAGAAAGACTGAGCTCTCTCTTTGACCCCGCCTCACAATTAGTTCTCTAACAAAGAATCTTAAACTTTTGCTGTTAGTTCTTACCGGAAGATGCATTAGTAGTGGCAGTCCGAGAGGAAAGGAAGTTGCAAAAAAAGTATCATAACTTTTATACAACGCTCACTTCGGTGTCACAATATTTCAATCGATCACACAAATGTTATAATTTTTTTAAAAACTTCATCGTAAGTGTCATATCTTTTAATGCCGCATTTTAAGTTGCTCGAGTGAACGATATTAGAACATGTCTCCCATAATATGTCCTATTGCAAGGAGTTTGAGATGGAAAAACTTCAGGAGATAATATTTCATCGCTCAAGCAACTTTTTCGGCTTGTCTTTTTTTTTATTTCATGTAAATTTTTGACAGAATCTCTTGAAGAACATGAAATTACTAGAAAATAAAATTATTATACTCAAGTGATCAATTAAAAAGTAATGGTATTAAAGTAAGCGTCGTACAAAAATTACGATACTTTTTTTTTATCGAATATGGCACTTATGATGGTGAAATAATTAATATTATCTCCAAGAACTCCCTATTATATATATCTCGAACAAATCATTTTCGTAATTGAAAATCTTCCAGCACATGGGCTGCCTATGTAAAATATTTAGTCCGAGAAAGGTGGCCTTTGGGAAACACATAAGTGTCCTGATCACATCTGTTCATGGCCCACGAAATGCCGTTACTTTCACAGTCGCCCAAAAACTGTCGTGCTAGCCAAGTCCCTTTTAAAATCATATCTTTGATCTCAAGGGATCCCCAAGGGATTAGTGATCAAATTGGCATTTTCAGCTTTACTGCAGCCCATTGGGTATTTTCTCTTCAGCTAGGCCTCAATGTTGTCGATTGAATCTGAGCTGAGAATGGACTGTGCACTGTGGACTGAGCGTTCCAATTTGTGAACACGAATACACTTCTAATAGGCGTCATCTTTCAACACTTTGATCTCAGGAGAGAGCTACCAGAAATCGCCGGACATACAAATTCCGGCCGGTTGTTGTATTAAAAATATGCAAATGATATCTATTGCTCGTTTTGATAGAAAATTATATTGAGGGTGCGTTCGTTTCGCGGAAAATAAGTAATTTGAAAATCATTTTCCAAAAAACAATCGTTTGTATGCTTACAAAAATAAATAAATAAATGAAAAAAATTATCGCCCATGAAAATAGTTAAACATAGATTGTTAACAATAATGAAAACTTTTTCCGTCGACTAATATTTCTAAATGATATAAGTAATCATTTTTTGAAAAATATTTTTCAAATTACTCATTTTTTGCGAAACTAATGTATTCTAATACTTGTAGCACTTGTAAATGGGAAACCACAGGGTTCCCACAAAAAAGAGAAAACTACAGCTATATAGTCCATTCAAGAACGAGATAAACCCCCACGGCCAGTTCATAATTAAGCACTAATGAATATTATCTATGGCACCCTGACGTCGGTGATGGTAGGCTAGTGCAAGCACAGTACGTTCATTGTGTACGCATATGTTCTTGCACTTTGCAGGACCTTAACGTGGCCAACCGATGACAGTGAACCGGTTCATGAGAGCTAGGGCATTGCTTATTGCCTCGGTAAATATCCACCACCCTTCGCCTCACAAGCAACTATACACTCCTGTCCATAACCTCACTCTCGAACATGATCCAAGCAGCAGAGATCCCTCACCAACTTGGCAAGCCAATCCACGGAGCCACCCATTCTTGAAAGACAACATTTAAAGAAGAAAGAGTGCTAAGAATTAGAGTAAAGGGTCGGGTCGGGTGTGAATCGAATATGGGGCGGGGCGGGTATGAAACGCTAAATTTGCATGGCATGTGAACGAGTTAATTTGGATCCGACCATTTTCGAGTCTATCCAAATTCCGTCCTCTGGTATTTCTGGCACTTCGGGCTTTGTTACCTTGACCGTGTGCACCACCGGCAGTTTGGAGGTGCTCCACCGTTCTCGGGGGCCAACGTTCGGTGATGGATGTGTGAAGAGTCCATCTTTTAGGCTTTGCGTGCTGGATTTGGTTTTCTGAATGGACTTGGATCCCTTAACACGTATTGTGTTGGATGTACTATCACCTGGTTCTGGACTAGGCCCATATCACATCTTGAGGTTGAACTTTTTTTAGATTTTGAAACGCCTAAGGTTTAGATTGCTTCCTAAGGTCATGTTTCCGTTTAATCCTTCCGTCTTTCTTTTGGGTTCCATTTGTTCCGTAAAAAATGAATAGTATGAAAAAATATTTTCTTAAAACTGATCGCTTGTATCGTTTACAAAAATGAATGAATAATTTTTTTTTTATTGTCCACAAAAACATTTAGAGATAAATTGTTGCCAATAGTAACTAATATTTCAATTGACATAGGCGATCATTTTTAGGAAAAAAAACATCTACATGATTCATTTTTTGCTAGACAAATAGAGCCTTAGAGTCCTTTTCTTTCTCTCAAGTTTTTAGGTTCTTTCTCCAAAATTCTAAAGGATGGCTAAAGCTCATAAGTTCTTCGCTTATGAAACTTTTAGCACTCTTTTTGGGCATCATCTCATTTCTTTGGGATAATTACCAAAAAAATCATAAATTTATTGTATTTGTACCAATTCAGTCATAAATCTTTTAATTTGGTCAATTTAGTCATAAACCTTTCAATTTGCCAATGTAATCCATCCGGCTTATTTTGATTAGAAATCGTTAATGTGGACATCGATTGTCTTACGTGACATGGCCAGCATTGACTTAAAAAATTTTTTTAAAATTTTTGTTTTCTTTTGTTTCTTTTTTTCCTTCTTCCTTCACCAGTTGCAGGCCTTTGCAATGGCCCACGAGCTCACTAGCCTCGAGCGACCTCACCCTTTTGAAGGTGAGCCTCGCCAGCCATCAAGGTGGCCAGGCGATTGATAGAGGAAGAAGGAAAAAAAGAATGAAAAGAAAAAAAGAAAACAAATTTTAATTTTTTAAAAAAAATATAAAAAAAATTTCACATTGGCGCCGATAGCTAGTGAATTCTAACCAAAATTGGTTGGATGGAGAATATTGGCAAATTGTTAAAAGATTTAGTACTAAATTGACTAAATTATAAGGTTTATGGATGAACAAGCTCAATAGATTTAAGATTGTTTTGATAATATCGCCCATTTCTTTTAAGGAATGAATATAGGATCCTGCTGAGTTTTTCTTTAAACTACCTTCTCCAAAAAATCGTGCTTGCAATTCCCCTGAAGGAAAGTGTTGCTTTTATTCTAAGGCTTTTGAAGCAGGTCTGAGATTTTTCCTCTATGCGATCTTGTTATCGAAGTACTGAGTTCGAATAATCTCGTTTTCTCTATTCCACTTTTACCAATCTATAACGCCCACGAGTCAGCCATTCTATCGAGCGGTGGAGTTGGTGGGCTATTGCTCCGACAGAAAACTTCGAAAGTCGACTTCCAAAACTTTGTGGACCTCCCTAATTCCATAAAGGAATGGAAGAAAAAGTTCTATCTTTGTTAATCCCGCCGGGGTCTCCCATTCGAACCTTTTGAAACGATCTGCCCCGACTCGACTTAAACCTCTCACTCTTGCTAGGCATGAGCGCGACCTCCTCTCGTCCATGTTGGGGTGTGGTTTATGCTCCCCAGAGATAGGACAGCACAGGATCTCGCTCATACTCTTGAACCGCTAGAGGGCTTATATAGTTTAGCCCAAAAAAGGAAAGTTTCGTGATTTGAGTAGATTTCCTAGAATGATATTTCCTATTTTGAATCAAATTTTTGCCTATATATATATTTTCTTTTTCTTGTAATTGAGAAATGTAATAAAGACGTGCGGGATGTTAATTATAGTGAAATCCCCTATTAGATGCAACTCTAGTTTAAGACTAGGGTAAAATTTTGCGTCTTAAATTTCTTTCTTGCTTTTATTCTCTATTTTCTTTATAATTGTATGACGAATCCTACCAGTCCATAGACAATTATGACTCGTGACCTCTTGAAATTCTTGTTTATGATGAAATTCTTGCATCTGCTGGTGCTGTTCCTCCAACTCCTGGTGGGGGGTTAAGCTTATCTCCATTTTCTTCTAATCTTCTGGCACCACCAACTTAGCTTTGTTCTCGCAGCTATGTCTGGCATTTCTGGCAAAGAGCTTCGCTCGACAGCTCTTCGATATGCTGAAAACTCGCGTCACAGTTGTGAGAACAGATCGTCGTCGGAGGAGGAGAAAATCGAGCTATGCCAAAGAAGGGCGTCCTCCGGCCACCCCCATATTTTCCAAGAAAAAGAAAGAAGGGACTTGGAAATGCTTCCACTAGCCTTGTTTATCTGCCGTTGAGAATCTCTTTCATGCTGATGCTAACTAATATCAAACTCCACTGAATAACATGATAACCTTGAAAAGACAATCCTCGCATTTTTATCAGAAAACGAGTAGAATGGCATATGATATACAAAGACATGGTCAGATCGATTGTGCGTGATGTTGAATGCACGAACGTGGACATTTTCTACGCTCTCGATATCGGGCGGCCTAGGGGGCCTTAGGAACATGGATATGGGGTATTCCACCGGTGTGAATAGTGAATCATATAAATTGATGGGTCCATTTACATTTCATTTGGGTCTTGTTCACACGTGACTTAGAAAAACTGTAGAGCTTCCGATATGCAGATATTAGGTGCCGTTATATGTAAATAATATCTTGAAAGTTGATTTATATTGGGGATAAGTGCACGGGATGTCTCAAAGCTTATCCCAAAAGTGCAATCGGATCCTAAAATTTTCGAAAAATGCAATTAAGTTTTACAACTTGTCAAATTGGTCAATTGAGTACTTCTGTTAGCTCCGTTCAATTTGAGTGGCGGAGAATGTTGACATGGCATTTTTTTAATATAATTTGGAGACATATGGCGCCACATCAGAGAATAGGCCAATTTTTGTTTGAAAAACCGAAAAAATAGCCAAAAACAAAAAAGAAAAAGGGGCATGAAGAACAGGGATGGCCGTGAGTCCAAAGCGAATTGTCTATCCGAACGTTTGTGTTTCACCTATAAAGGACTCCCAATTTTACAATTTTTGACGCACACTAGTCATGCATCATTTGAAGTCCAATTTCGGGCGCGCTCACCCCTTCGCGTCTGGACGTCTGACTTCGCCGATGCTAGAAAAATTAGCCGTTTGGAGCGTGACTAACGGTTAGTCCCGTTTGGTTTTTGTATAAACAAGACCTATAGGGTCTGTGGTGGATTAGCTTACATGTTATATTGTAAATTCAAGTGCGAGAAATCTCTTGTACACAATTTTGCAATTGAAGATCTCGAGGGAGGCGAGAGACATACTTGCGTGTAAGAGCCTTTGAGGTGTGGGATCGAGTTTGTATGTGGAGAAAAAAGAATATAAAGAAATGAAAATAAGATGTCGATTTACTCTCTAAATTTAGACAATCTCCAAATAAAATCATGCATCTCTTCTATAACCACAAAAAAAAAACATGATGCATTCTGATCCCACAACAAAATTAGTGCCCACTAGTATTAATCACCGGTTGTAAAAATATCATCTCATTTCAGATCAGCAAGTAAATTTCGAATTAGGATATGCGGGGTTTTAAGCTTGAACGAGTTTTGAGAAACTAGAGTCCTATACAAATTTAGGTCGCAATTCTTGCACATAACTAAACTACATTGAGATGTAATTGTATAGCCGACCAAAAAAATAAATAATGTCAATCTTCATCCAAAGCATCTTCGAAATTAGTGTGGCATGTAAGTATATCGATATGAAAATCAAACTTGGAGACTATAATTTCCCAAAATGAGCTGGAGAACTTAAATTCTCAATTTTTAGTTAATCTGATTCTTTTTAGGCATTTAGGTAGTAGAGTGGTTTATTTTCACATGTTTTTTTTGTACTTACTTGGATTTTTTAATAATATATAGTGGCGTCGGAACTTGAGAAATGATGAGTCAAATGAAATATACCAAAAATATTTTGGGTATACATTATATTATTTTGAAGTGGAATGGTTTAATTACCCCAATCAACAAATGCTGCCGGCACCATTGTTTGTCTACAGAGTTTTTTAAGGTCCTGTTCGTCAAATTCCAATTGTTGTTCGACACGTGAAAGTAAGTAGCTGTTAAAGTATCTTATATCGTTTGTCCACAGGATTTCTATACTATTTATATGTGGTCTCCCCTCCACCTATTATTATATGTTTTTGCGTTGGACTTCCTATCATAGTATGAAAGTCAGGTTTTGCCCCAGTTTATTTTGCGCTTGCATGTAAGATGGGGTATTAAAGTATCCAACATCTCTTGTCGAAATGATTAATATGCTTTGATATAATGTTATAAAGTCTAACCTAAAAGTTTAAGGTTTTGGATCAAAACATTGCGACAATAATCAAGTTGAATTGGAGACATTAGTAAACTTCCATTCCGAATTTATCTTGCATCTAATAATTCCCATAACACAAAACAGAAGCTGATTTCTCTGGACATAACCTGCTTTCATGATTTCGAAGAACCCCAATATCTATTGTTGCACTAAAGAAGTTTCTTCCCACCTTCCGAACACAAGATGAAACCGAGTCCACAGCACTGAACCCAAAGCAGGGGCAGCAACCATGTCCCTCACGAGCTCGTCACGTGCTGACATGCCTTCCTTGTGCGGTACAACCTTGTCCTCTCTTTGATCCCAAAATTCATTTTCCATGCACAGAAGGAGGAGCATAACACTCGGAGACAAGCAACAACACTGTTCCCTCTTTTGTCATAAGAGTCAAAAAATTTTTAGACTAAGATTAATGGGCTTTGTCTGCTTTATCAGAAGATCTTTTATCTCTCTCTCTTATTGGGTGCCTTTTTCTTGGTTATTTTTTGAATGGGTTTTGATTTTTTTGTTGTTTTTAAATTTTGGTGGGGGGGGGGGGGGGGGGGGGGGAGACCCTACCTAACATGATTGATCCGAGTCATTTTTCGCATGGAATTCAATGCAATCTTAGACAAGTGAGGCCCATCTCCAACTTTTGCTATCTCCATTTTATGTTGTGTCCAATTCGATTCTTTTTCTCTTTCCTTTTTTCAGCACCTTTTCCCCTTTAGATAACCTCAAAATTATGCCACTTTGATCATCAAAAAAGAAAAAGAAATCATGTCACTTTGATTGTGAGTCAAGCCCACGCGTCAAATGGGACCTAGAATATGTATAATTAAATTATCCATGGCCCGGTTGAATTTGCATTACAGGTAATAAGAGTTCGTCATTGTCTCTCCATGGGAAGAAAATTTTACGGCATCCACATTGAGCACCATCATATGATTGTTCAACCGAGAGAAAAGGGGCCGCCTGTTAGTTGGCTCTTGTGTTGTCGTGGTCACTGATTTAGGGCAAAAAAGATACAATAGTACTCCGACCAAAGAAAGTATCTCCATCTTCAAGGCATGCCAAATCACTTATGTAGTCGTTTCCTTCTCTGTGCCGACTCTATACGAAATCCTACTTACAACGAGTGATGGGTGGCGCACCTAAGGTTAAAAGGTCCCAAGAGTCACCGGGTCGTGTATGGTATGGATGTCCGGGGCTTCTTGATTTGATTATTTTCATCTTCTTCTAACTTAATGAGGCCGGTAGAGCACACAGAACCAGATTTTTGAACCTCCAAAAAGATAAATTACAAGTTAGTATTACATGCTAAGAAGAAATAAGGGATAATTATCCAAATATTTCATGAACTTTGTATCAATATGCAATGTCGTCCCTGAAATTTTAATTTTTGCAATACAGCCCCTAAATTTATGGTAGCTATTCAAACTAGTCTCTAAACTATATAAACATTTTCAATATTTTCCTTCAACTTGAATTAATAAAAGGACAACATTAAACATTTTTATATAGTTTAGGGATTAAATTGAATATATAACAAAAGTTTATTGAACAAATTAGAAGTTAAGGGATGACATTGCACATTAGATTGAAATTTATGGATCACATCAAATAAATTAAAAAGTTTAGAAACGATATTATACATTAGACCAAAGTTCAAAGATTATTTAAGTTATTTAATAAAAAAAAAAGAAAAGAAAGTGAAGGTGGACTAAGGTTGAGCATGATGGACCGCTTGAACTGGGACCGGACCGGACCGGACCAACTGGTTTGATCCGGTTCTAGAGAGTATCGGTTCAGTTTCTGATTCATAAAAGTGGAACCGGTTTCTGGGCGGTTGGGTTCCTAGTTCTAGGGTGGGAATCGGATTGGATCGGACCGGACTGGACCGATAAATATATATGTATTTACTTTTTAAATTTTTTGAAGAAAAAAAGAAAGCCTAATTTATTCCCTCTTGTCTTTACCAATTTTTTTAAGGATTGGTTCCATTCGTTCCATTGAAAAGTGGAATTGGTTCCATTGGAACATGATTGGTTCCATTTGAAAATAGAAAAAAAAATATATATATTTATTTAAAATAAAAAGCCTAATTTAAAAGTACGTGATCAGTTTCATTGGAATTGGTCCGGTCCGATCTAATCCACGGTCCTAGGACTAGCCGATCCGATCTTCAATTCTAAAAAATGAAAATCGGTCTTTTCAATTCGATTCTCGATTTTTGAGTGGGATCAGATTGGACCGGTACGCTCACCCCTAAGGTGGACTGGGAGGACTCTTATCTACTCTAGGCCCCGTCCCATTCTGTCCTATAGCTTGGCTAGGCAGTAATGATGGTAAGCGAAAACTTGACTTAGACTTTGACTAGTAGATCGGTGGGAAGGCCTCAATTATTTATGGAATCTCAGTCAAGTTGAATAATGTGGAATTTAAAACTGTAGTTTCGGTGAATTATCTGGTTGGGGTGTTGGGACTCGGGAGAAAGGAGACTTAATGCACGCACGCCTGTCCAGAGAAGACATCCCAGAAACTTCGTATATCTCCTTCTGTCGTACAACAAAAATATATATAAAAAATAAAAGAAAGTGAAATTCGTTCGTGCCTACTAGGATTAGGAAGGATTAGGTTAGTACTCATGTTTGTAACTGGGTTTTTACAATTTTAACCCTTTTATATACTGAATTGCTTTACGTCGTCTTTTGGGTTAACATTACGAAAAATCTCAAACTGATATATTTGTGATAAATTTACCTTAAATTAATTTTTTTACCACAAAAAACCTCAAACCGATATACATGTGACAATTTTATCCTTTGTTAATTTCTGTTAAATTTTACCATCAAATTTTTGAGTTGTGTGAAATGTCGCAGTTGATGGTGTATCAGTTTAGAGTTTACATAGGTGTACCGATTTGTGATTATTCGTGGTATTAATCCAATTTAATGGAGGGTAAATTTATCGCAAATGCACCAATTTAGGGTTTTTAGTTGTCAAAAACTAGTTTATAGTAAATTTATCACAGGTATACCAGTTTGAGATTTTTTATGGTCAAAAAAATTAGTTTAGGATAAATTTGTCACAGATGTACTAGTTTTGGATTTTTCATAGTATTAACCCTATATAGTATACGTGAGGTTTTAATTTACGTGCAATGTCCAAAATCATAGTTGAAATAATGTTCCTCTTAGCATATATATCACTTTTTCGTAGCCACATTCACATATCTTTTGGGAAAACACCACCAAAATTTCAAATTATGCCACTTGTGATAAATTTACCCTGAACTTTTTTTTATAGCACGAAAAATCCCAAACTATGCCACTTGTGACACATTTACCCCACAATACACTTATCAAGGGCATTTTCATCTTTTTCTTTTTTCTATTTTTTTCCTTTTTTTTCTTCTCTCTTCCCTCCGCCGACCATTGTGGAGGGAAGCCGGCGAGGGCGGCCCTTGCCCACCCAAGTGAGGGCAACCCTCGCTCGATGCCGGCGAGGCGGCCCTCGCTGGCGGAGGGAAGAGAGAAGAAAAACAAAGGAAAAAAAAGGAAATAGAAAAAAACGAAAATGTCCTTAGACAAATGTATTGTGGGGTAAATATATCACAAATTACATAATTTGAGATTTTTCGTGTTACAAAAAAAATTCATGGTGAATTTATTATAAGTGGCATAATTTGAGATTTTTTGTAATATTTTTCCTATCTTGCTAAAATAAGACGCGCGATAAAGAAATTTTATATGCATTTGCAGCCAGCTGAGGGCAATTAATGATCGTAGCTTCGGTAACAAAGGATCCTTTGAAAAGCCCGAGATTACTGTCGCATTGTAATGCTGGAGAAAGAAAAGAAAAAACAACACGAACGCATCATCGCACACAAAGAAGATACTCTCTTCGGACGACACATACGAAAGGAAGCAGCCGTTGAAAAGAATTTAAGTCTTGCGTAGCACGAGATTAGACATGTGGGATTATGACTTCTCAATGCTAAACACTCTTGGTTAAACAATATTTGAGCTTGTTTAGGTTCCAAGTCGCCATGCAGACAAACCCAGTAATTTAATCAGTCCTTCGAGCTTCGAGCGATATGATTAAACTAATCTTGTTTAGTACCTAAGTACCCCTCGTTATCACTGCATTAAGAGCTTCGTAGTTCGATAACTAGCGGTAGAAGACGAAGCAATCCGTGGCTTTAATCAGAAGAAGGGTCTTTTGGCACTGCGGGCGCAACCAAGAAACAGCTAAGAAATGTACATTTCGATTGGCCTGACAGAAATTCGAGTTCGGATTTTACTCTCGTACGTATGTGGGAATCACATGACACAACTTTGACCAGTCTTTTTTAACGAAGACACACCATGTTTTGTGGTCGAAGTGGAGACACTTGTGAAATCGCTGGATGAATATGATCAGGGGTTTCTGCCAGTAGCTAGGTTTGTACGGTGTGGTCCATAGTTTGAACTCCATGAATTCCAGCTTGTTCTTCTTCTGCAAATTTTGGAAGAGACTATGTCGTCGCTGAGATGTTGCAGATGTTTGCATAATTGATGTATCATGACCCATTATACGAGCAAAGTAACAGAAGTGACACAGATATCATTGGCCATTCACTCGGTTCATCAACAATAACAAATAAATGTACCGAATGATCGAGGATCATTAGACTATCAAGGCGACGAGTCATATACTTAATAATGCACTCAAATCATATACGTACGTGTGTCCATGTTTTTGCTCTTTGGAAGATTGTTCTTTTTTATAACTTATGGGCACAACTGTAATCAGTCGGCTATCTAGAAAGGGAAATTAGGATAGCAACTCGTCACTATAGCCCCCACTTAAATCCAAGTTCTCTAGAGCAAGAATCGAACTTCACGATTATCAATCTCAGGCCGAAAGTATGAGAATGTCTTCGCCAGGTGGTCAATTCCAATGTGGGTTTTTGATAGATCAATTAGCAAATAGGTAAAGAAATAGCCATAAGAAGAAGGGGGAAGAAGCAGTAAAGGAGGTAGATGGTATGTTACTCAATCATAGCACAACACCTGTCTTGTTTCTTTTTTTGGCCGAAGTGAATTTGCATATATGAGACCCACTTACACATGCTTGCGACTTTCGTTTCACTAGATTGTGATAGGAAAAGAGTCGGATGCATGTACTAACATTCCAAATGCATGTAAATTTCGTTAGCTAAAAGACACATATGTCACATAAGCAAGTACCTCTGTAGAGCTGCTTTCTTTTGTTATAAGAAAAAGATGCTATAATATGATAAACTCTCGAATTAAGAGTTGAATAATTATTCACTAAAATTACCATCAGTTTATCACATTTATTTATAAATTTTTTTTTTTTACATAATTTATTGCATAAGACGCATTGCTCATTTAACTACACTTCATTTGAATGACCGGTCGCCCATCTCACATAAACGTTGGCCAAGGCCTAGCTTGGTGTTACGAATTCAACGACTTAAATTAAAAATCTCAATTGATCTTTAATAGAAAACAAACACATTTTCCATAAAAGAAAAAAAATCATCTCTCTATCATATTCTATTCCTTTCTTTTTGCTTTAAGAATCAAGGGACCACGAACACCTCACTAGCTTCCATTATAAGAAGTCCCTCCCCCCCAATGCCACCTTCGCAGACCAAGCAAGGGAAAATAATTTGCAGCAGCAACAACTTCAAGAGGTGTGTGTTACTGCTTGTGCTTCTGATAAAAAAACTCTCTTTCCACTCCCCTCTCTCTCTCTCTCTCTCTCTCTCTCTCTCTCTCTCGGCAATACCAGCAAAGTTCAGAAGTGGGTCTCTACGCGCTCGCACAAAACAAAACATGAAGACGATGATGAACAGTACTACTTCATCACCATCGGCAGCAGTGGGAGACTCCAAGAGATCGAAAGCATCTTGCCATAGACTCGGAGGGTACTTGAAAGAACAAAAGAGCAGGGTCTACATCATCCGACGATGCGTCGTCATGCTCCTCTGTTGGCACGACTAAACTCAAAGCCCTCTCTCTCTCTCTCTCTCTCTCTCTCTCTCTCTCTCTCTCTCTCTCTCTCTCTCTCTCTCTCTCTCTCTCATTCGAGGTTTCCATGTCGAAGCCAAATTAGCCCATCTTAGCTAAGCTCCGATCTCGTTCTTGCAACTGTAAATAGCGAGACGAGGAATGTTAGACTGCTGTTGCTTTTTATTAGGTTTTGTTATCTGATGGGAAATTCTTTGTACGAAGAGCTTAACATTTGTAGGTTTCACAGTAACTCAGAAGAGGAACAGCCCTTTAATCATACGATCTGCGTCTCAGTTCTTTCATGTCTACCACATTACATTTTGTCACACTGCTGTTGCTAAGCTTGTAACTTAATCCGGTAGCTAATCTCATTTCATCAAGTTTATTCATTCGGCAAATGCTATTACCTAACCTGAAAACATGGAGATTCATAACAAAGCGAGCGCTTTCCATTTAGGTAAGTACCAAGCACCGGGTAAGCAGTCATTACAAAGAGCGAGTGACCCTTTAATAGCTCGTGTCATTTTCTCGTTTCTGGTAGGCTCTTTGTTTTGCTTTTTATTTTGTATTGTCAAGTCAAGCTATGATATATCAAATCTTTGAAGCTGAAAGCAATATATGCTGATCACATGAATGCTGTACTGAAGAATGGCACTTTTACGTCCCTATTGAAATTAATGAACACGGGGGTCTTTTTGATTGGGACGATCCCAGAAGCCCGTCTTAAACTGTAAATGGAAATGCAACATCTTATGTTCGATTGTTTGCTTTTCAAATGCATCCTGCTTGTTTTCTCCAAGAACTTATGCAGACTCTCAAGACATTCTGTTGAAATCGTATATAGATGTATTTCAAGGCGTAGCATATGCTTCCATAACGAGCTGCGTTATTCTGCTTAGCTCTAGTTCGTGGAATTATGATTCTTATCACAACATTGCTTATCCCCAAAGACTTATACGTTGTGTACAAGCTAGTTTGTCTCGATTTATAGGTCCATTCTCACTCGAACAAGTCGTTGTTTGTTGATGTGCTTAAATTTCACTTTAACTTCTTCATGAACCAAGCAAATGTAATCCTAGTAATAAGCATCAGCACCAGCAGTTGTGCTCGCAATTACGTAGTTCTTCATGAAACAAGACTATGGTTTTGTAGAAGGAACGAAAAACTGCCAATGTAATATGTAGAAGATTGCCGAATTCGTTCTAATGCTTACGTAGTAGTTGAAATATCTAGAGTGTTCTGCAAAATTATGTGTAGTCATGTTCTTTCGAGCACATATTGTATTTACATATCATACTTCATAATAAATCTATATTGAAATGTAATTATTAAGTGTATTTTAAGACCATTGATGTCTTTCCAAAGAATGTAATCTTCATTTGCTGAACAAGATAATCATTTCCCATTGAAATTATTGTGGAATTATTTATTCATATATAATTTATTATTATTATTTTTATGATGGGATGTTACATTTGGCATAAGCAAGGGGGGGGGGGTCCTTTCATGTCAAACAAAAAGATGGGGTCACGAACACGTTGGAAACTAAGTGGTTTCGCACGTGCAACGCGTGTGCAGTGCTCAGAGATCTGTCAGAATCCAACAGTGTAGTCGGTATTCCTACTGTTTTGCTTTTGGTCCCCGAATTTGAGTAAAAAGGGCGGAGAAAAAGTGGGCTTGCTTTCTTCCTCGTGGGGCCCAAGATTGCAACACATTGTCGAGCCACCTAGGAAAAATAAAAAAAATAAAATAAAATTATTATAGAGATACGTTTGTTTGACGAAAAATTCAAGATTTAATTGGTTATATAGCTCACAAAATAAAAGAATGTTCAACCAAAAAAAGGATGGATGAAAAATATTTTTATCATTTACGAAAATAGTTAGGTATAGATTGATGTTGACATTAACTAATTTTTTCTAGCAATAAAAAATAATCATTTTTCGGAAATTTTTCTTTAAATCTTAAGTTTTTCTTAAAATAAATACCACCCTAATATAATGTATTCTGTCATATCATATCATACTATGGATATATTAGGTGAGGTGATGTATTAGAATCAAGTATTGCAATAAGGATAATTATTTGAGTACACAAGATACGCAACCTTTTCTCAATCGCTTCGCGTCTATCGTTGCTAATATGTGAAAAATTATTAAAAAAGGTTACACAATCTGTGCATAATCAATTATATTAATCTGTCGAGGGTGATGGATATACGATGCATAACATGAGATTTCGTGCGATCAACACCAATAAATGGAGGCGTGGTCTGATATATTAATATTCTAACACCTGGTCAGCCAAGGAGGGCTCCGTGGCCCTCGCTTAGAATGAGGAAGCATGAAAATATAAAGGTCCGAAAAATTTGAACTTAGATACCCCTTATTTTGATGTCATGCGTGGTAAATGAAGCGTCACTTAATAATTAAATATTCTGGCACGACGGACGGTCTTTCGAAATCAATGAGGCGGTGTGCAGTCAATTCGGAACTTAGTAGCGGCACTTTCAATTATGTTTGGTGATTTTTTTAGGGTTTCTCAGATGCCTGGGAGGTATTGAAGTGCGAATTCGGCAGGGGGGTGGGGTGGGGGCCAAGTGAAGGAATTGCCAACTCGATCGGGGTGGGTGTGTGGGTGGTGGTGGTGGCGGTAAAGATTCGACGAGGGTTTTGATTGGTCAAATGCAGCTTTAGCCACGCCCACGTGCGCATCCTAATCATGAAGCCCCACCCCTCTGAACTTTCAAACTCTCTCGTTCGCCACCGCCATGCATCGCATCCGTACCCCCCCGCAACTGGCACGCACCTCCCTCTGCTTCCTCTGATTCTTTTCCAATCAATTTGAACCTTGGGGGAGAGGGAGGCGGAGAAGCCCCCACCTCCTCCCTCTCGGCCATTATGGTGACGTCTTGTGTTAGGGTTCTTTTCGGGTTCGAATTCACGGTAAGAGCAGTACACAGAGAGAGACCGGAGAAAAAATTGAATCGTTGGTATCTCGGTAAGAGTTAACCTCACTGAAGGAAGAAAGTTTCCGTTCTTATTACGAGGGCCTTTGCAGTGTGTCCCCGTCTTATAAGGTGGGCTCCACAGACATGTTACTTAATTTAACGTGCCGATGCCAGTGGGCATCGCGTTCCCGATTCTCCATTTATTTTTATCTTTCCTAGAGAGAGGAAATATTCTCTGAAAATTTTACATCCCGACGATCTCGAGGTTTGGACGAGGATCAATATGAAATCTTTTAAAAACGTGCATAGGCTCTGTATGGTGACATTTCGTATAGGATCCTTTTTTTAGTTTGGATTCATGGTAAAAGAGTACGCAAAGAGAAGAGACAAAAAATTGGGAAATTTGGGATTTGCATTGTCTGATATTGGGTCGTTTAGAATGGTTTCTATGTGAAACTACTCATGGCAAGAGCATGAATTTTATCGTTTCGGAGTGTGATGTTGATGCCGTTACACCTTGTTTGTGTGCTTATTTTGAAGAACTATTGGTCGTTAATGGTTAATATCATGAAAAACCTTAAACCGGTACATCTGTGGTAAATTTGCCTCAAACTAATTTTTTAACCACAAAAAACTCTAAACTTATACATTTGTAATAAATTTATCTTCTGTTAAATTGGATTAATACCACGCAAAATCATAAATTGTTACATCTGTAAGCCCAAACCGGTATACCCATCCGCTATTACGTATCATCTAACTCAAAAATTTGTCGGAAAAATTTAACGAAAGATAGATTTGTTATGAATGTACGAGTTTGAAATTTTTTGTGATAAAAAAAATCAATTTGAAGTAAATTTATTATATATATTCTAATTTAGGATTTTTCGATTTTTTTGTGATATTAACCTTCTCTTCTTTTGGGGTACGACGGTGGAATGGTATGTCGAAATCCTAGGAAAGGAAAAGAGAAATCCTACTTAAGCAACGTAGATACTATCTTCACAAGACAGCTAAAAGAAAAGTCACAAACATTTGGGGTAATCTATAGACCTGCGTTGTCGCAGACGTGTTTCCGGACCGAAGGATGAGATCGAAAAGCAAGTCCGACAATTTCATGGCGAAGATAGGGTCGGCCCTCGCTCGCCCAGGCGAGGGCGACCCCGCTCGACGCCGGCGAGGGCGACCCTCGCCTGACCTCGGCAACCTCCGCCGGCCACGGTGGCCGGCGGAGGGAAAAGAGAAAAAAAAAGAAAAGGAAAAGAAAAAAAACAGAAACAGGAAAAAAGAAAAAAAAGTTTAAAAAATACTGTTCCGGTAGCCGGAACAGTAAATTCTTGCCGGTCGGTGAGCATTTGACCGGCCGGCGAACCCAGGTACCAAATTGAGACTGAATGGGCACTTTGGGTACCAATTTGAGACAATGTCCACTTTGGGTACCAAATTGAGAAAAAGGCCCCACTTTAGGTACCAAAACGAAATTTTCCCGAGTATCTTTTTACAATTTTTCCCCTTAATTTTAAGGGAAATTTTACACTGGGGGTTGGACAATAAATTTTAACTAATATAGACTTAAAAATATTTTTTTACAAAATTTCCCTTGATTTTAGGGAAAATTTAGGGACTTAGAGAGCGGGGGTTACCACCAACCTTTCTAGTTTTGCCAAATACCCATTGTCATGCTAGCAGTTTGAAAGTCTCTCCACACGAGATGTGCTGCAGCTAGGTAATGCAGCACAACTCTGTGATGGATTCACTTACAACATGAATCAAGCTCATGATGGTGTGAAAAATAAGAGAACCTTTACTAGTAGGCCAAACACATGGGGTGGTTATTACAAAGACTCATATATATATCGAAGAATTGGTAAAGGTGAGAAACATTTTCGCCCGACAATTAACATCAAGATGGGGCTTATCATCCATGAATTTTGGGGCTTCAGACTTATGTCTCTCGATATGATATTGTACATGGAAAAGGTCTCAAATCGTGACACGATTGTTAATATGGTCAGATCTGTGACTAGAGTTGAAAACTACGAACATTTGTTAGGAAACGTATAGACTAATATATACTCAAGTGACTATCCTATTACATTATTAAATTAATTGGGTTGACACTCAGAAAATATTCAAGAAATTGTCCCAATCATAAACTCTTTTTTCTTTTCCATTATTCTTTTTTTCCCTAATTGAACAAGAAATTTCTTGATTTTTCTCTGATTTAACTTCCGACGGAACGGCATCCACAAATCAGTTCGCCCATTCAATGATAGTTCACCTTGGGCCAGCCATTGGGCTTTGTTTATCAAGTCCCAATCCGAGTTATTATGGTTAGAGAAAGCCAACCGCTACTTTTCATCAACTTAACTTATGCAAAGAGGTGCTTGTTTAGTTTATAAAGAAAATTTTAAATATGTTACACTCAGTTTAAAGTTTGTGAATACGCACAATTTTGCGCGTGTACCGATTCTCTTTTGTAATAATTAAAATGTGAAGTGTGAATTTAAAAACATTAAGGATGGATTTATTTCACGGAAAATGTAATGTTTCTGGAAAATGTTTTCTGGTAATTTATTTTTCAGGAAAATGGTTAATTTTCCTTTGTTTGGTGATTTTGATTGAAAAAGTTTTATGCTGTTTGAAATCTGATTTGGAAAATAATTTCAATCTTCTGACTTTATCTTAGACAAAAAAAAATCAAAATTTTAAATAATTTTTAAAATTTTATTTTTCCTTCTTCTTCCCTTATGGGCAACGAGAGAGGAAGAAGGAAAAAGAAAAAGAAAGAAAATTAAATTAAATTAAAAATTAAAAAAGAAAGAAAAAAAAGAAAATATTAACAAATTCAAGATAAGCAATTCCAAAAAGTATTTTCACCTTCTTAAATTAGGGAATTCACTTTCCTAAATTTATACATAATTGTTTTCCTTGATCGAAAAGTGTTTTTGGTTGACTAATTATTTTTGGCGAATCAAACGAGTGAAAGTCCGAAAAATGAATTCCCGAAAAACATTTTCCCTCAAACAAACATACCCTAAGTTTGAATGCGTATATCATGGATCTTCACTTAACTAAGCATGTTATAGGGATAAGTACAGTAGAAGTGCCATAATTTTCGTATGGCGCTCACTTAAGGGTCAGAACTTTTTTTTTTGCTCACTTAAGGGCCACATTGGAGTAAAATCGATTATTTGATTGTAATTTCATGCAAATCATCCCATGTGACATCTTGAAATTTGCCCATTTGAAATTTATGAAATGCTTGATTTTATGAACGTACTTACAGCTAGTTCTTGCCCGGAACTGATTATTTCTGGGATACTAACCATTAGGGAAAGGCTAATTAGGGATTTAAATTCGCGCGATCAAAGAACTCGATCGTTAACCTACTTTTGACCACAAAAATTGTCGAGGTGACATTTTGAGCCAACGAAGGCCGACCCAAGGATAGTCAGGGATCAGCTCGTCGTTGTCATAGTAGTGGATCGCGGGTGATTCCGCTGGACCACGAAATGAATTGACGAATGACCTTAAACCTTATACCAAACGATCATGTCCGTTGGATCTAGTGATCGATTCTCACGATTAAGTGACAATCGAGGTCGGTACGACCCGAGTAAACTTGTATGTGGCATGATTTAGTATTGGCCACGAGTCAAATATGCGAATTTCCCCAAAAGCCTCTCGTTAGTTTGAGAAACACTCGAGTTACGTTAAATAAAATTTAATTATTAATTAGAGCTCAAATTGGACATCAGAAAATTAGGAAGTCACGACGGGACGTTAGGATGACGTTGTGGTTGAAACGTACAGCTTTGGATTTTTTCGAATCCTTCAGAAAAATTCAAATTCGGCAAGAAAATGAAAAAATGACTATTTTACCCTTGAAGGTTTATAATGGGCAAGTGTTAAAGGGGAAGGGCATTTTGGTCATTTTGCCCTTATTTTTGAGTTAGACAATTTTGTCCTTGGAATTTTATGAAATTCCGAAATTGTCCTTGAATATTTTTGGAAAAAATTCGATCCGAGCTATCGATCTCAAGATAATATCGAATCTCGATCGTCGATTGGATTTGTGAGACAAGGGCAAGATGGTCATTTGGCAAGTCAATTATTGCATTGGGCTATTTAAGTCAAATTTCTCTCTCTCCTCACTCTCTCACCTCCTCTCTTGGCTCACCCCCTCCCCTCACCGAATCGACCGCCCTCCCCCTTGCCGTGCCGCCACTCGCCGGCCGTCTGTCCGCCATGCCACCGAGCCGCACCACCACCTCACGCCGTCCCTCTCCCTCTCTCTCTCTCTCTCTCTCTCTCTCTCTCTCTCTCTCTCTACCCTCCTGTGCCGTGGACAGCGGCCGCGGCCAGCCACCGCCGCTGCCGCACGCCTCCGGTTGACCGCCGACCAGCCGCCGTCCCCCTTCCCACTCTAGCCAAGTCAATCTAGAGTTCGGTTAAGTCACGCCCTAAACTCTATTTAGGACTTCGGGTATCGACGGACAAATTAGAGATGGAATCGGATTTAATTAGACGCGATTTAGGCTAAATTAGGGGTCGTTTTGGGATTAGATTAGTGGACCGATTTGAGGATTGATATTAAATGATTTTAATAGTGAAATAACGATGTTTCGAGGCTGAATTGATGCTGGATCGATTGCTGGAAATTGAGACTCACTTTGGCGATTATATGGTCCAATTTAGAGATAAATGGTGTCGGTTTGGCGTATTGTGATGTGGTTGATTGGTAGGGCTTAATATGGCTTGAAATCGAACGTGGAAATGACGAAATTGTGGATGTGAATGTGGGCCCATTAGTGGCCTTGTATGTTAGTTGTACCGCGAATTGATTGATTAAAATGTACTTTGTTACGTGCACGCTCGGGCCAAATTGAATTAATTGTCAAATGGTCGTGTTTGAATGTCGATTGAGCATGAGAAAATGCGTGGCTTAATACGTGCGTGGGCCAAGTGTGAATGGCCAATATATTAGCATGTGGGTGTCGAGCATATGAACGAGTGAGAAATCGTGTGTGGTGTAGTATGTGTGATTGTGGAAATCCCTGAGGCGATATCATTGCGCGGGGATATTTATCCGTCCTGAGACAGTATGACTATGCAGGACGATGCCCGGTATTACCTGAGGACGGCCAACCTGAGGCGGTACTATTACGAGGGTTGTGTCGTAGGTAGTAGGTGTTGAGCATGAGGCAGTACCACTACGCGGGCAAGATACACGGCCTGAGGTGGTACCATTACGCAGGCCTTAAAGTGTTGTTATGAGTTAGTAACAATGAACCTGAGGCGGTATTACTACGCGGGTCACTAGCGAGATGAGTATGAGTTAGTCGCAGTGAGCCTGAGACGGTACTTTTACGCAGGTCACTGGCGAGGCAAATGTGAGATGGTCGCGGTGAACCTGAGACGGTACCATTACGCGGGTCACTAATGAGTGGTGTGGAAAAAGATGCGATGAGATCGAAACAAATGCATGAAACGTAATTAGAACATGCATGTGAGTGGAATGGTGCTATTGTGACTAATATACAAGTTGCACGCTGGAAAGATCCAGGTATGTATTGATTGTATGCCTGCGGTGTAATAGCTGAGTGTGACTGTTGTCGTGATTGTCTGGAGGTACGTGATAGCCTAGGTGGGGTATAGGGTGTGTACTTATTGAAATGTAATCTCATGGTTGTTTCAACCAATACTTTTCAGAACCCCCGCTTGAGCAATGAATCCCCCACCGCCGCCACCTAAATGTTTTGGAGTACCAATGAACACCGACCACAGCATTGTAGAGTATCCGATAGATGAAAATATGACTTGAGTTAAGCACACGACGATAGTTTGGATAGATATAGGATTAATCCTGTAACGTCCTAAATTCGACCCACTTCTGGGATTAATAAAATAGATGATTATTTCTCATTTTGTTTTAGTGAGTCTCGCCCGGAACTAATCATTCTCGATATACTAACCATTAGGGAATGGCTAACTAGGAAAAACGATACGTGGATCCAAGAACTCGATCGTGAATCGAGTCCGATTCTGAGAAGCGATGAGGGAATATTTTGTGCCAATGTGGGCTGGACTAAGGAAAGTGGCGGATTTGATTCGACCGACAACGTACGATCGAATAGCGAGTGATTTCGCCTAACTGAGAGTACGCACGGCGAACGATCCCGAACTTATTTCGGAGAATCATGACCCCTGGAACTAGCTATAAATCCTCGTGTTCTCTGGGAAATTGAGACCGACATGACTCGAGTAGCCCTAGGTCGATACGCGTAACCCCTAAACAGCCGCCCGTTAGTAAGAGACGCTAAAACTGAAAATTGAGCTAAATTGATCGTGAAATTGAGTCTGGACTTCGATGTCGAATTTCGTGAGTGTACGCGACTATTTTACAAGGACGACGTCATTTTTATGTGGCCACGCGTATTTGGGATCGGTAGAGTCAAAATTGAAAAATTTGACCTATGACCGAAAAATTACCGTTTTGCCCCTAGGCCATTTTAGTGTTCCGAATTTTGAGAAAATATTTTAGGGTTTTATATTAGTTGTTTTAGCCCAATAATGCTAGAAATGTTGGTCAATAGTGCCCTTAGATGTTTATTCTAGATTTAATCCTAACCCTTGGATTAGGGGTAATTAGGTCTTTTGTGCATAAGTGGTTCAACCACTCCACTTTGCAATGTCCATAAACTCTCTTGTCTCTCTCTCTCCTCTTCGTTTTTTCCTCCCCAAGCCACCGGCCATCCTCCTCTCTCCCTCATCCCGCGAGCTCCCTCCCTTCCTAGCCATGCGCCATCATCGGAGCGCCGTCGCCGCCGCCAGTGCCGCCGCCGGAGCCACCGTTCCTCTCGCCTCACCACTACCACCATTCCGTCCCCCCTTATCTCTCCTTCTCGCCATATCCCTCTCTCTACTGCTCTCCCTCTCTTTCTCGGCCGCTCAAGGGCCTCGCCGGAGCCGCCGCTCATCGTTACTGTTCCGGCGCGGATCCACCGCTGCCCAGCCGTCCTCGTCACTTGCTCAGCCCTATTTGAAGCCTAGGAATCCAGGTGAGTTTGACCCTAAACCCTAATTAGACTAAATTACATTTCTAGATGGGTTTTAGGGGTTAATTAGGGTAATTTAGGGGTTACCATGCGAAGGACATTAGGGGCTGATGTTGCGGCTGATTTGGTGATTTAGCGTGATCATTTTAATGAGGTTTAGCGGTTGAGAATGTGCTGTGTGTTGGCTGAAAGTGTTGGATTAAATCAGCCCGAGTTCAGGTTAAGTTCGGATTCAATTGTGGAATATGGTGCACGCCTAGTATGGTCCTCATGGTGGCTGATTTGAGTGGGGAGCCTAATAGAGTATTTTGAGAAGAATTGTCGGCCTAGAGTAACCCGTGTGGGGGCTATCCATATCGGGTTTGAATTGGATAAGGCGCGATCAATTCGAGGATTAGTTTGTGGAGGCTGTTAAGGGCTGATGTTGTAGCGCATTTTGTGGCTTAGCGTGATGTTTTAATCGAGGTTTAGTGGTTAGTGGTGTGCTGGATAGCGGCTAAGTTTAGAAGCCTTGATTTGGGCGAAATTGTGAATTCGGCAGATGTGATTTGTAGGCTGAGTAGTGGCTGTTTTCGTGGCAAATTGGGGAGCCTAATGTGATGAATTGAAAGTAAATTGAGGGCCTATGACGAACTTTTCATGGCTAGTTTAGTATCGGGAGAATTTGGGCCATAATTGTTTATTCGAGATTTTAGGGTGAACAGCTTAGGGAATGATGATCACCCGAGAGGATGCTAAATTAGATGTGGCTCGAATGTAATTGTGTGATGCTCTATGATATGCTTGGCATGGCCAATTTATGAAATGTTTGGCAAGTAATCGGCATGTGTAGTTTTAGTGCTTAATTGCATGAATTTGGGTGCTAAACTATATGTTGTGATTGATTTGGATTGATTGGTTCATTGAACATATTGAGACACGTGAATTGAGTATGTATCCAAATCATATTGAATGCCCAGTGTGGAATTCACGAATGCCGAGTGTGATATTGTGGTCCTGTGCGTACATACTAAGTATGGGCATATCATGTGCATTATGCGTGAGTTCACGAACGGCATGAGCATGTGACCGCTTAAAATGCCCTGATGCGTTTTACGCGGGGTTCAGATAATAATTGGTAATCGTGAATGTGTGATCACATAAAGCCCTGATGCGTTTAACGATAGGTATTGAACCCGTTCTGAGGCGTGTTACGCAGGACGATGCCCGGACTACTAGAAGATAGCCAACCCTGATGCGTTTTACGCAGGTGTTGTGCCATGAGCCTGATGCATTTTACGTGGGCTAGAGATCGATCTCAAAGTGATGGACTTGATGCATTTTACGTAGGTCGGAGAAGAATTGATAAATGGCAGGCGTACCGATACTTTTTGGGAAGAGCCCAGGCTAGATATAGTACTTGACCGCCGAGCCGCGTACCCTTTTTTGTCAGTTGCGGTTGTTGACCCGTTAGTGATTAGTGGTGTATATTTTGGTGTAAATGGATATTATAAATGCTTCCCGATAGTAATGCAAGTGTATAATTGTTCATGTTGTTTGCTGTGTGGCTATCCTTGGTTTCGTGGGTTTAAATTTGTTCGAGTATTGTATTGCTTCCGCGTGTGTTTCAATCTCTGTGTTGGGCGTTGGGTCGATGACGCGTCCTGGGACGTTGCACTCGAATCGACCTTTGCGACGGATGTGGCGCGTTGTAGGGTGCGGGGCGTGACAACCTCTCTGGCAGTCACATACGTACACCGCTTGGTTCTTTAGAGATAGGGTAGACGAGTTTGGCCCCGTCCATGACTTCGATGTCCCCTTTGATAGAGTTGGGGACTGGGATCCATTAGCCATACCTCCTCCGGATGGTGAGATGACTAGTTTGGAGACTAATCTAGCACAGTCAGGACTTCAACCTGCGCCTGTAGCACCGGAGCCTTCAGAGGCTGAGCATGAGCCGGAGCCAGAAGAGTCTCAAGCGAGGTATGATCCAATAGATGTGGACCTCGAGGCGATCCCAAAGGAAGAACCCGAAGCGGAACCTAAAGAGGCCTCAGAAGATGAGCCTGAAGATGAACTGGTGCACATTCCCCCGTATGAGCAATGGATTGACCCTGAATTTGTGCCAAAGGACAAGTTCTTTAAGGAGCCCGTCGAGGAGGAGCGGAACGAGGTTTCAGCTGAGTCGGGTGATATAAACAACTCGATCGAGATCAAGGCCGAGCCAGAATCCTCAGAGGAGCAGTCGGTTCAGGGAGATCCATATTAGGAGGATGAGGAGTCGGACTCAGAATGGACGTCGTCTCGCGGGCGTAGAGGCTAGCGTAGGAGTTGAGAATAGGGTTTTGAGGTGTACTATTTTTTAGGATAAGGAACCCAGATTATCGATCCTTTTTTATTTCGGTGGTTAATAGAATGGAAGTTTGGTGTGCTTATGTATATGGTGGTTTGTAAATTGTGAATATTATATAAGTTTGGAATCGATAATGAATATGTTCATTTTCCCTGTTTACCCCAGTTATATCTGTCCGGGTATATTGGTTGTGGCTTTTGCTGATAGACAAATCTCTGATAAGTTGAATTAAGGTCGGCAATACCCTGTAATGTCGCATTATTCGATCAGAGAAGTGTGTCGCGTACCCGATGGAATTCGGGGCGTGACATCCCACGTGGATTTTTTTATTTTTGTTATTAATTGTCTTAGTCAATGCCGTCGATGCCACGATGGATTTTCCAACAAGGAAAATTGCCCGTGGCACTTAAGTATCGATTTTTTAAGTTTATGACACTCAAGTGAGCGCCATACGAAAGTTATGGCACTGCTAATGTACTTATCCAAAACATGCTTATACATATGTCCGTTGAAGAAGTGATTATTTAAATATTTGAGAAATTTATTAATTTAGTCTTAAATCTATTGTACGAATGTCAATTTGGTTTTAACTTTTCAATTTTGTTAACATAGCCCTACACATCTGCACGATATTTAAATGTAATCTTTCCTACCAATTGCCGTCACAAATTGCAATGTGGAAATCAACAAATTGCCAACGTAATCATGTCACTTAGGACGGCTAGCAATGACTAGACGCCACGTCAGCGATTTTTGATAGAAATTGGCGAAAAAAACTACATTGAAGTATTGCCCAAAACTTTAGGACTACATTGATAAAAGTGAAAAGTAGAGCTGATTAAGTGGAATAATTAGTTATTGACAAGAAAATTATGACAATTGGAATTACATTATAAGACAATCCAATCAAACCAGTGGCAAATACATATTTTTAATTAATTCTAAATGTATCAAAATTCCAAAGAAACAAAAGAAAAAATGTAATAAATAATCTTAAATCTGGGACCTACAAGATATTTTGTGATCAATTTAAGGTAATAGGGAGCGTTAGAAGTCAAAAAATGGATGGAAAAAGTGCGAGCCTTTATGCATTTATCCTTTTCATATAATATTACACATTCAAATGTTAAACCTAATCTATTTATTTATATATTGAGCTAATGTGAGTAAAATAAGGAGAGAGTATAATGGGTTTCTAGAGTCAAAGGCCGTACAGTGGTTGGGATAAAGGAGAGGCGAAGGAGGTAATTTATAATTAATACTACTTATGAATTAGTACATAATAATTGTTTTGATGATATTTTAGTTTCAATCTTTGTTGAAATTAAATTTAAAATAAATTGGTTTTTACATGCAATGGTCTTATTTATGAGAAGTACCTCGTTTTATATATGTGGTACCCACTTCTATTTATATGTCTTATAAAGAATTAATTAATGTAATGCATTGATTGCCCCTCCCCAACCTTCTTGTTTATAAATTAAAATGCTTTCGATGAGGACAGCAGGAGTGCTATAACTTTCGTACAGAGCCCATGTGAGTGCCATAATTTTTTTTCTCACTTAAGTGCCATATCGAAGTAAAATTGATTATTTAGGTGTCATTTCCAACAAATCATCCCACATGGATTTTTTTTAATTAATTTTCCATTTCGACGTGGTTTTTTCTATTTTGAATTTTTTTTTTATTAATTATCAACATCAACACTGGCAATGGCATCCACGTTTGATTTTCCGGCAAGGCAAATCGCCAATGGCACTTAAGTGATCGATTTTTCAAATTTGTGACACTTAACTGAGCGAAAAAAAGTTATGACACTTAAGTGAGCACCATACAAAAGTTATGACACTTCTAGTATACTTATCTTCACGTTACACGCACATACTCACTTTATTTTTAGACAAAGAAGGTTCGGGTCCTTTGGGAATTTGACTTCTTGACTCCTAAATTTTTGCTTAAAAGTCTTTTTTACACGTTTTCAAAGGTCGAGGTTTAGTTCCCTACCTAAATATTTACGTGTCTTGCATTGCATTTTGTAGTTAAAATTCATTGATTGTTGTTATTAATAGATCACATTCCATGCATAAGGTAAGTTTTGGGCACATTTCTATCATTTTTAAGTTGAATTGGTTATCAGGAAAAGTGTCAGAAAAGTTATAAACTTATAGCATTTGTGCCAATTTAGTCCTAGATCTTTTGACCTAATGTTAATTCAATCATTCTAACTAATTTTAACCAGATATTACTAACATGAACGTTGTTGCTAATGTGGACAAATTTTAATTTTTTTCATGATTTTTTCTTTCTTTTCTTTTTTTCATTTCTTCTTCCTTTTTGCCGGTGACCAGCCATGGCTAGGCGGGCTGGCCTCACCTGGGCAAGGGTAGTCATTGCCCACCACACGCAAGGCTGGTGCTCGCCCAGGCCAGGGCAACCTTACCAGGTGTTGCCTGGTTGAAGGCAATGCCTGGTGGGGTCACCCTGACCTTAGCGATGACCGGCCTTGCCAAATCTGTCGAGGGGAGCCCTCGTAGGGGCTTGCCCTTGCCTAGCCGAGCCTCGCATGTGGCGGGCAATAGCAATCCTTGCTCAAGCAAGGCCAGCTTGCTCGGCTATCGCTTGTGGTCTGTCACCAGTAAAAGGAAGAAAAAAGGAATAAAGGAAAGAAAGAAAAAAATCTTATTAAAAATTATTCACATCAGTGTCAGTGGTTCTATGTAGGTCGACCGGTAAGCACATAAGTAATATTTAACCAAAATTAGTTGAAAGGATTGAATTGGTACTTGGTTAAAAGATTTAGGACTAAATTGACACAATTAAAAGGTGTAGGATTAAATTTGTACAAAGGTAATATATTTAGAACTTTTTTTACATTTTTTCGCATTGGTTATCTTACAATAATTGTATTTCACTTTGCATGAAATTAGTATAGAGAAGGACGTGAAACTGACATAGTTTGATATCAATGAAATTGCTTTGGAGCATACTTTGTCAATTTCATGTGAAGAAACAACAATATATTTGCGCGTCGGATAATTTAATTTATGTGCAAAATATATACACACACACGTGAACTCAAATACATTAGTCTTTCGTCGGGATGAAGTTATTTCTTATATAGTGGACTGTGACGCGCCATGTTTGTCGCGTCAATCATTGCTTTCTAAGTCCACAAAAGAAATTTATTTTTTGGCAATTGGATTTAACAACCAATTTCACTAAAAGTAAAAGGGAAAAAAAATTCAAGTGGTAATAGAAAGTGGGAGTAGATGAATGTGAGAGTAGCATCGAGCGTTACTCTCTCATACATCAAATTGTCAACCCACCCATTTTCCATTTATAGATAATGGGGTCATGATGAAAATGACTCATGCCTAAGTTGAATCAAAGCAAGGAAGGGTTACTAGGTTTGGACCCCCACATGACACTCCAACCTCCATGTTGTACCTGCTAGAATCCAGTGACACTAACAAATCCAGAGAACCAGACAAACCTGATATATTTATCTTATTCCTAGCCATAATTACTATGAAATTTTCTCAAACCATATTATTCGGTATTTCAACAATGTGTTCTTTTACAGTGTTGAAAATCTATATTATTATGAAATTTTTTAAGTTTCGCAAATTTTGTTTTGGTCCTGAAATTGCGAGGTGACAACTTGAGAATAAGGTGATGAAGGTATCTAGAACACAAATATCGGCTATTCAATGGAATTTACTACTAGAGTTTGCCTCAATGGCCACCCTTCTTATTTTGGAAGGGAGAGGTAGGAAGTTCGATTCCCACTTTCTTAGGAGTCAGGAGTGGGAACATTTAATTTCATATGTGAGTTTCGACTTTCACACTCTGAAATAAGTAGGGAAAAAGTCTAAGAGTAAGTTGAAAGTTAAAGTACGACGGACAAAAAAAAATCCCTTAAAGGTATGATTAAGTAATTTCATATACAATCCTCTTCTCAAGAATCTAATTATGTAAGATAATGGATCGAAATGTAATATTATTAGTTAGTTACTTTAGAGTAAAATGATGTGATATGATAGAGTTTTTGAGCCTTTAATATCGTACAACAATTTCCTTGAACGTTTAATATCATGCATAGTCTTTGAACTTTTGCTTGATGTTTAGTGTAGTTTCAAACTTCTTTTTTTGTTCAATTTAGTCCTTTAACTTTTTGAATTGGGTTTGATGTCATCCTTCCGTTTGGTAGACCAACGAAATTGCCGGTGTGGCATCCATTACATTAAGTGTCCAAGTTGGCATTTGACTTGCCCAATCGCAAGTTCAAATGCTGCTATGTCCTCTATGACCGCAAGTTGAGTTGGCCCACAAAATGCTGAGTTCATAGTCCTTGTGAGCAAAAAAAAGAAAAAATATGTAATTACATTTGCATCTTATGGAAAGACTTCATTGTGACGAGCTTGAAAAGCACAGCACAGGGACTAAATTTAATATTAAAAAAAGTTAAAGCGACAACATTGAACTTTGCGAAAAGTTTAGGGGATAGCCCATGGCATTATCCAGTTTCTTAGGAATCGATATCACAAACATAAAATTAGATCTTATCGGTATAATAACTCCAAAACACCATTTTATTAGACATTCTTAGTAATCAATTGCCAAAATTACATTAACCTCAGAATAAGTTCAAGTGCTCTTTAGGCGTAATTGCCAGAAGTTTTTCATCCTGCACAACAATATTTGGCATATTGTCGAATCACACCATGAGAAAACCAATTTATTTGGTTCAGAAAATGTTTCTTTAAGAAAATAGATAAATAAGAAGGAAGAATAATGGGGAAATAAAAAAAAGAAAACATGGCAAGAACTAAGTTGATCGGAAGCGTAGTCCTAGGTATCAAGGGAAACTCACCAAATCACATAGGATGAAATGAAAGTTATTCGTATATATGCATCATAACCTAGAATTTATATTCAGGTGTTCGGTTACATATGAGGAAGAATTAGCATTCTCATGACACATTTTCGGTACCACAACTTTGTTACCGGTTAACATCTGATTTGATTGTTAATGACTGACGTGAGCTGCACAAATCTGGGATGGCAATCAACTTAGTTTCTAAAATTTAGTGCAAATACCACAAAAAAAAACTCCAAACTGTACCTACTATGATACAAATACATCAAACTTTTTTTTGTATAACCAAAAACCCTAAACTTGTTCGTTGTGACACAAATACCCCCAACTTTTTCTTATCACAAAAAAATCCAAATTTGTATACGTATGACATATACACTATTTATTTTAGTTCCATCCAGAGTATATTTGTCACACTAGTATAAATTTAAGATTTTTTATGGGGTATTTGTGTCATAATTGACAAGTTTGCAATTTTTAGCAATACAAAAAAAGTTCAAGGTATTTGTATCATAAAGGGCATATTTTGGGGCATATTATGGTATAAACCCTAAAATTTAAACGGGTAATCCAGATAATGTCGTTTTTATTTTATGAAAGTCAGCACAAAACTTAGCGAGAAGTGGAGATTTGTCTCATGAACCTGATAGACAAAGGCATTGATTTTATATAGTGGCCCAAAGCACGCCGAGAGGAGAAGTTTAGACAGTCTCATCTTTCGCTGAATCACGAATGTAAGCAACGCCAGTTGGGGATGGAGTTTATCCTTAGGTTGGTTTCGTGCGCTAAGGACAACCGCCATTGAGCAATTCGAGCCCAGTCGGCAGTCACCCACATCGTGGTTTGATCTCCACAGCATCTAGACGAAAGCTGTCCAGCATGACATAACAGATGATGCTATGGAAAATCCCATATCTATGGCTGGACATTACTGAATTCATCAAATTCCAAGAAATTAATGAACACCCACCAAAATGGAAATGTTCAGCAGATAGTTGAAAACAGAAGTTAAACGAGAAGGAATAATTGTCCAAAAAGTCATAAACATATTGTACGACGGCCATTTCGGCTCTAAACCTTTCAATTGTGTCAATTAAGTTATAAACCTTTTGAAAATTTATCAATTTAATCTTGAACCTTTCAATTATACTAATTTAGTCTCCAACCTTTTGATGATTTGCCAATAGTTGTCCTAAAAACTTTTATCCGGCTCACCAAGACCAAAAAAAAAACTCATATGTTTCTTCAGAAAGATTATACCAATTGTATTTTTCCTCTCTTGTATTTTCCTTCATTTTTAATTTCTCTAATCAAATTCTTCTACTCGCACAAATAATCTAATTAAGTTCCTCCAACACAAAATCCGATCGACTCCTATTAATGTGGCCACCAGACGATGCCAGAGTGTGATACATGACCTATGTGGACACTTGCAGAGGCAGCCTCAAGAAAAAGCCGGTCAACCGGGTTATGGCATCTCTCGGCCATTCACTATCTACGATGGCTGTCGACGTACATAATATTCAATCCACGCGTCCAATTCTAGAGTTCTCCGAATGTCGCATCGATTGGATATGACCAAACTTGGTTCTAAAGGTACTTGATTAGATCATTTGTATAAATAAAATGACATATTTAAGAAAATTGAAAACGCATGGACTTGATTAAGAAAGTAATGAAAATAGAAGGACGAAAGATAAATTCGTCTTCGGAAAGAACATAGGCCCCAATCACACTTAATTGGGCGGTACGTGTTATGACATTTTATGAAGCATGACATCGGCTCTTAAACAGTGCAAAATGCCATTAATATATAGCTTTTATTGTTGTTTTACGATGTTATGCATAACGTAGCTTAAAACGTCATATTATATTATACCAATTTTTAAAATTTGCAGTGTTTTACAAGGACTAACAACTTTTTGCCGTAAGACTGTGCAACATGTCGTGAATATTTAAATATCTATTTTAAAATATTTTATGATGTTTTGTGATGTTATGACATCGGCTCTCAAACACTACAAAATGTCATAAACAATTTTTTTATTTATAAAAAGGGGTTTAAACCGAATATAAAAATTTAATGTTGTAAATCTGCTATCCATATTTTATCACCTAAAAAAGAGAATGCCATAAACATTTTAGCTTTTATGATTGTTTTACGATGTTATACGTGCCCAAAAGATAGTTTCTAAATTAATTTTTTGGTGTCTGTTCACAAGTCATCATGGATATTTTTTATTTATGTTCCCAATTTTCAGTCGTTTTCAATAGTTCACACGCGCCAATGATGTACCCTTTTAAAAACGTCAGTATTTTCTCACATTCATGATGTTTTGCACAAGTAAATCAAAGCCACTTACTAACGTAATATGGTCCAATAGTTTTAAATTTTCTACATATGTTAAATCCAAAAATTGTTCATTCGGATATACAAATGTAAATTTGTCACCATGCACAAATGAAAGCACTTGAAAAGGGCAACTTTCAATCGCGGGTTAAGTAGAGCTGGAGTACCGACATACTGCGGATGCCGTAGCCGCGCCCAAGAGTCATAATCTTATTGGTACATTCCCTAAATATTGATTGTTGAAATATATACTTGAGTCATTTGGGTGATGACATCTATACATAAAAACACAAAAAAAGGAGCTTAGGTAACTAAATTAGTTATCAATCATCGATTAGAAATATATCTATTTATCCGAAAATGTTCATCCTTAGAGAACATTTCGGTTGGGCTTGGGCTTGGATTGTCCTCGGGATTTTACGAGTTTGAGGTTTGGACAAATTTGTCAGTCGTCCCAAGGCTTTGCCTCGTTGCCATTTAGGGACATGATTGTCGATCATGAAATGATGAGGGAGTAACAGGAAGTGTACACGTGGAATACTGTAGGACGTGCAGAAATTACCCGTGTCAGCGCCTTTGATCATTGCTGGCCATGCGCGGAGGATGATCGGCATCTACGTCATCGATTCCGATCAAAATTGACCGAAAAAACTATATTGGTAAATTTTTAAAACTGAATTGATTGAATTAAAATGTTTGAAACTGAATTGATATTTGTACAGTGTGTTTAGGACTTTTTTGATAATTATCCCGATAAGACTCTCGTTTTCTCATCAAAGTTAAGTATCAAATCATTTAATATAATGAATATGGCGACGTTAGAAAATTTCCAAACTCCAACGTAATTTCACAAAACTCCAATGTAATTTCACAACGCAAACACCCCTTGCTCTCGCTCTCTCTCTCACGCCTAAAATAGTCCAACCTCCTCCAGCAGCACCTCCACAAACACTTTCACCGCTTCCGTCGCCTCATCTTCGCCGTCTTCATTGCCCTCTTCTTAGTGGAGTCCAAAGACGTCACCACCTCCTACATCTTTCTAATTCGGTCTCTTCTCGGAACGCGCTCCCCTGCTTTTGCCGGCATCATCCGTCGCCATGTCTGGAGAACAAGCCCCCGAGACCACCTCACTCAACCTGGCAGACCCCTCTCCCAATCTAAAGATCTCTCTCTTTTCAATCACCATCGACTTGACGACTACCACCACCGGCCAGATCTCGTCAACTACGACAAGATCTGGCTCATCACAATCCACTACAACTCAGTGAGCCAAGTATGGTCCTGCGCTACCAACGAGGCTCCAGAGTTCAATTTAGAGAGAGAATGTGACATCGAACTACTAGATCGAGCATCGTGTTGGTTGCAGAGATGCGATGTTCACAGCTATCGGCATCAGTGGTGCTGGAGATGCCAAGTATACGCAACGAGCGGTGCCACTGCCCTAGCGTGTGTTGTAGCAGGGAAGAGAATCGGCCCACGCATTTGTGTAATGCTGCGTTCTTATTGCGCACAACCCATTTAACCAGACATACATGGTGCTGAAAATTTAGACAAGACGCCTACCTAGTGTTGGATTGCCTAAGAACCGGTAGCGGTAAGCTTCTTCTCCATTGCACTTCTTTTTGGAATCGTGATCGGGCGGTCTCCAGTGTTAAGATATGAAATCTTTTTGATATCTTTTCGAATTTCAAATTAGCTTACAAACTATAGATGAGTTGGCATTTTTTGATTTTTGCAACTATAGATAAGTTGGCATTCCTTGATTTTTGCTCTGCCAAAGATTGTATTTTTCTTCTCTTTATAAACGTGTACAATCTATAAATGTATAGCAATGAAAATCACTCTCAAACGTTGAGCCTCTATATGGTATCAGAGCATTCTGCTCCTAAGAGCCTTTTTAATCCGGCCATTTTGCATTTTTTTGGCAACCTTTTGCATCCTCTAGCCATGGAAGTCACTTCAAAATCAGCTCACACCACCTCAAATTCTAGTTTCAATTCCATTGGGACAGTCGCACCTAATGGTTTGATTTCAATCTCGACGGGCATCTAATTGCTATTCAAGCTCTCTGCTGCCAATTATCCCTCTTGGCATGCTCAATTTCAGGCGTTGCTCATTGGTTATGATTTAATGGGATTCGTTGACGGGACTTCCGTTTGTCCACCTTTCACCGTTTCAGCTGAAAATCAAACAGTGCCAAATCCAACTGCAACAACCTGGATTCGCTAGAATTAGCTCTTGCTTCATGCAATTTTTGCATCCGTATCTGAAGTTGTGATTCCTCTCATTGCCTCTTGCAATTTGTCACACGTTGCTTGGACAAAACTCATGAATATATATATATATATATATATATATATATATGCAAATAAATCCCGCTCAAGAGTTATGCATCTCAAGGATCAGCTCTCTACCGCTCGCTAAAACTCACATTCTGTTTCAGATTTTTTGCAAGAACTTAAAGCTCTTGCGGATGAATTAGCAATCATTGACATTCCTCTCTCCGATGATGATTTAGTCATTCATGCACTTTGGGGACTTGGAACCGAATACAAAGAAATCACAACAGTGATTATGGCTCGCAAAAACACAATCAGCTTTGAGGAAATGCATGATAAGTTAGTGGCCTATGAAACCCAACTGAAGTTAGAAGAAATCAGACTTGAAGCAGCACCAGTCACGGCCCACTATAGAAACAAAACCCGTGGTATATGAAGCAACTCCCGCTAGCCAAGCAATCGCGGCAACCGTCATCAAAATTATTCCAAATCTAACCAACATCTTGGATCCTCTCACAAAAGGTATTCTAATCGTGACAACAGAGAGCCTCGTCCAACAGAGAGCCTACTGCTCATGTTGCAACATCTCCACGTCAAGAAAACGGCTGGTTACTAGACTTGGGCACATCACACCACGTCACAAGCAATCTCACCACTCACTCAGAGTACGAAGGCCCCAACGAGATCGTCATTGGTGATGGCACAGGTTTGCGTATTAGTCATATTGGTTCTACTCGTTTATCCTACCCGAACCAAACTTTTAAATTGTCCAATGTTTTATGTGCAACTCATAGTGCAAAAAATCTAATTTTCGTCTCACAATTTTGCCGCAATAACCACTCATCTATCGAATTTTTTGCCAATCATTTTTTGGTGAAGGACCTTCGCACGGGGGCGAGGCTGCTCTGAGGAGGGCTTAGCAATGGTGTGTATCGGATGCCTCTCACATACACATATCCAAAATTCACAGTTTTTGTTAGTGAGCGGACAAAACCAATGGTTTGGCACAATAGACTATGTCACCCTTCATTTCGTATTCTGAGTTATGTTTTTAATAATTTTCCAACTCATTCGTCTTATGAGTCAATAGTAGGATCTAAGTTATCATGTGATGCTTGTCAGTGCAATAAGAGTCACAAACTTCCGTTTGGAGTATCAACTCTTGTGAGTCATTCTCCGCTTGATATTATTTTTTCCGATGTTTGGGGTCCCGTGTCAATTGCTTCAATTGATGGTTTCAGTAATTATCTTATATTTGTTGACCACTATACAAAATACACTTGGCTTTATCCTATAAGAAAAAAATCGGATGTTATCCAAATTTTTAAACAGTTCAAAAGCTTGGTTGAAAAATAATTTTCTATCTCCATTCGAAACTTATACTCGGAAGGTGGCGAAGAATTTCAAAACCTAAAACCTTTTCTTGCAAAACATGGAATTTCCTATCTAATAACACCACCACACACACCAGAACACAATGGAACCGCAAAAAGAAAACACCAACACATAGTTGAAATCGGACTCGCCCTATTACACAAAGCAAACCTATCACCCTCTTTTTGGTCATATGCATTTCAAACTGCTACATACCTAATTAATCATTTGCCAACACCCGTTCTAGACATGCACTCACCATTTCAAACACTATTCCAAATGGCTCCCAATTATAAAAAAAAAACTTCGTAGATTTGGTTGTTTATGCTATCCGTGGTTAGTCCATACAAACACAAATAAACTTATGCCCCGTTCTCGACAATGTATATTCTTAGGGCATTCGTTGTCACAAAGTGCGTACAAATGTTTTGATTCACAAAATAATCGTCTCTATATCTCGCGTCATGTTGTGTTCGAAAAAAATACATTCCCGTACCAAACACTTTTCAATTCTAAGAGTGCCTTGTCATCCTCTCAAAGTTCACATCTTCAACCTATTGTTTCTCTCCCGATCTTACTGCCAAACATCGAACCACTTGCACAAGCACCCCCTCAGAGCAGCATTCCAGCCCGTGCTATATCCCTGTTGGCTTCCCAAACTTCATATCAATCCCAACAAATGCCACCTCTTGGAAACCTATCCCGTGCATCCGCATCTATTGCCCCAAATCAACCTGCAACAAACATCCAAAATTTTCCTCCTTCCAACTCACCCGAAACCCGACTTGCCACTATTAACAATGACCAAATATCATAATCCATTAATCCACCTACACGAACTCACAAAATGACCACTAGATCCCAAAATAATATTTTTGAGGTCAAACAAATCAACCACATCTCCACTAAACATCCACTTCCACCGACTATAGAACCAACAAGAATTACACAAGCTATGTGCAATTCTCAATGGCGTGAAGCAATGTCAACTGAGATCAATGCCCTTATTTCGTAACGGGACTTGGGAACTAATACCTTTTGATCCATCTTTGAATGTTGTAGGTTGCAATGGGTTTATCGGATAAAAAGACGTGTGGACGGCAATATTGAGAGGTACAAGGCACGTCTTGTGCCCAAAGGTTTTTACCAACGACCAGGCCTTGATTACACCGATACATTTAGCCCAGTCATCAAACGAAATACCATTCGGGTGGTCTTATCATTGGCTCTAATGCTTGGATGGACATTGAGACAAATGGACGTCAACAATGCCTTCCTCCAAGGAACTCTCCAAGATGAGGTCTACATGTCGCAACCGCCTAGTTTTAAAGACCCAGAAAAACCAACACACATTTGCAAACTTCGGAAAGCCATATACGGGTTAAAGTAGGCTCCGCGGGCTTGGTACAATGAGCTAGGTTCATTCCTTCTCGCAAATTCATTTGTAAATTCAAAGAATGACAGTTCACTGTTCATTTACTCTCATGGTGGCATTCAAGCCTATTTTCTAGTGTACGTAGATGACCTCATTATTACAGGAAGTGACCAAAATTTTGTTTCGGACTTCATCACTGCTCTCTCTAATTGGTTCTCAATCAAAGACTTGGACCCACTAAATTTCTTTCTGGGAATTGAAGTCATTCCTACAAAGACTGGCTTACTTCTTTCTCAACATAAATATATCATAGAGCTACTTGAACGCTTCAAAATGGGAGACGCAAAAGATGTCAAGACACCATTAGCCACAAGTCAATCTCTTGTAGTCCATGACAAAGAACCACCAGCTGATGCTACAAAATTTTGAAGCCTCATTGGCGCACTTGAATACCTCAACATTACTCGCCCGGACACTGGTTTTGCGGTAAACAAGCTATCTCAATTCATGCATAAGCCGACCACAATCCACTGGATAGCCACAAAACGGCTCTTACGCTATCTTAAGGGAACATTATTCCATGGGTTGCACTTGAGATGCAACACAAAACCTATACTTCATGCCTACATTGACGCAGATTGGGCAAGAAACATTGATGATTGCACATCTACCTCGGGTTTTGTCATTTATATTGGGGCCAATCCTATCTCCTGGAGTTCTCGAAAGCAACGATCAGTTGCATGATCATCTACTGAAGTAGAATACCGAGCCATTGCCACGGCCTCGGCTAAACTCATTTGGGTAAAATCCTTGCTTCATGAACTTGGCATTCACATGGACACTGCACCAAGCTTGTATTGTGACAATATAAGCGCTACTTATGTTTGTGCAAATCTCATCTTCCATTCCCGAATGAAACACATTGAGATTGATTACCATTTCGTTCGGGAACTTGTTAAAGCTAGCAAGATGCGAGTCTCCCATATTTCCACCCATGATCAACTGGCCGACATTCTCACAAAACCGTTATCAAGGCCACGGACAATAAAATTACGAGACAAGATGGGCATTTCCGATGGAACGTCCATCTTGCGGGGGCGTGTTAAGATATGAAATCTTTTTGATATCTTTTTGAATTCAAATTAGCTTACCAACTATAGATGAGCTGGCATTCCTTGATTTTTCCAACTATAGATGAGTTGGCATTCCTTGATTTTTGCTCTACCAAAGATTGTATTTTTTCTTCTCTTTATAAACGTGTACAATCTGTAAATGTATAGCAATGAAAATCATTCTCAAACGTTGACCCTCTATATCCAGGTCAGTTTCGTGCACTTTGACCGGTCCACCTGATCCCCAAGCAAGAAACTCTACGGTGAACTATATGAATCTCGTCACACAAGGAAAGGATTGATTTTCCTCTAGAGAGAGTGGAAGACTTAAGAAGTTCAGCCTTCCAAGAACCAATTCATCGTTTTAAGCATCGCGTGGTTGGAGGATGGTCAGCCAATTACTCGAGGGATTCATGGTCCCTTAATTCATTAGCTGCACCACATAAGCAACAAATACAAGATCAATAGGGAAATTCCAAGACAATCATCCAAAAAGTTCTAAACCTTTTATAAGGCAGCCTATTCAATTCTAAACATATCAATTATGTCCATTTAATCTTAGACTTTTTGACAATTTGCCAATTTCGTCCGAAACCTTTTAAAGATTTACCAATCTAGTTATAAATTTTTTGAAGATTCGCCAATTGTTGACGTGGACATTGGACATCCTACGTGGCAGAACGGGGCAACGACATGGATTTTTTTCATTTTTTTTTAAATTCTATATAAGGAAAAGAACAAGCAAAAAAAGAAAGGAGAAAATTCAAAAAATATATTAATAAAATATAAAAATTATCAGCATTAGTGTTCGCTACACCATGTAGACCAACTGGTGTCCATGAACAATAATTTCCGACCAAAATTAATCAAAAAGACTACATTGATAAATCGTCAAAAGGTTTTGAAATAAATTGTTACAATTAAAAAGTTTACTACTAAATTAGCTATCGTATAACAGGTTTAGAATTTTTTGGACAATTATCCCAAGAATATAGGCACTCCGTGATACTTCCTGGTTTAAAAAAAAGGTAATTACAAAAAAAATTATCTCTCCATGAAAGTTCCCATCATTGACGGCAATCAACATAGTCATTTGCAATTAAAGTGCTTTTCCATATGTTTAATGATGCATCCCACCAAAACAAAAAAAACTCCATGGCAAAAATGCAATTGGGTTCGTGAAAATTTATAATTTTTTTCTCGTTGCAACAATTAATTGTCCATGGCTATTGTATGAATGACATTTATAAATTTGTAATATATCTTTTTAATTTTCAACAGACGGGTATATATCATCATTTTGCTTAAAAATATTCGTGACAAAATTTGTCATTATCATGTAAAAATCGCAAAAAAATTATTGTCGTAGATGCACTTTTTTTATTGGTATGAGTCGTACATTTACATTAACCACATTATGAATGAGTAAAATCTGTCAAACAGTATAACTATTTTGAGACTGACTATAGGACTTTTGTTATTAATAATTCATGATATCTGTCAAAGAATCAAAAGAGAATTATATTCATTTATGTGAATTTAACGTTGTTATATATTAGGTGTATATGTGGTGACCCATATGTTACATCCTTAATAGACAAAAGAAAATGTACAAAAAAAAGGTTGAAGAATTTTATGCGAGGGCATGTGTTTTGTACGTGTATAATACACTTTACCCTAAGAGAGCGAATAATTTTTGTAAATTAAGCAAACATGCGGGAGACGGAAAGTTTCTAATAGAAAGCACTTACACCCGCTTTATACCATTTTAGCAAAGCAAAAATATTCTTTACGTTACTAACCACGCATATTGTTCTACCTCAGCTTTGACCAGATTCACACATACACAAGCATATATATAGTATGTACATCATCAAATGAAATAAATTAAACATAGAAAGCGTATAACATAAATTTGAAAATGATCTTTATACTTTACAAACATATATTAGCGTAATGTATGACGCCCATCCATGCGGTCGACTGATGATACATCCATTCCTCGCTCCACAACCACCATTGCAAAAAGGCTAAAGCATTAGTATATCAACCACTAATTAACAATAACATTCCCAGTTCATATTCCGAAAAAAAAAAAAGACACATATAACATTTCCCAACAAATAGTGCAAGTACATTACACTCAAATTGAGGCTCAAACCTAGGTAACTCCTAACTTAACATGTTCCACGAAATTAGTTAGCTTGAAAGTAGTTGATCGGGACAATACAAACCGTTTTAGGACTATGGACTCTTGTGTCGTAGAAAATATGTAGAGTGTACATTTCCTGAGCATAAGAATCAATTGAAAACATGATAGATATTGTATGCTATATATGGTCGTGCCATTACAACAAGTATTGTCCTTCGTGTGAGCCTAGATTTCACAACGGCAAGTATCAACATAGAAAAATTGCGGGATTAATCACTCTAGGCTCACCGGCATACACTTCGCATGGATGGAGCATGCAGCTGGCTTAGTCACAATATGTACGAATATGTTCATCCTATCCAAAGCCCCATAAATGTAAACCCTTCTCATTTACCTACGAAACCTCAGAGCAAGGATCCAGAAATCAACTGCAATCATTTAATAAATCACCTATTCCATAACAAATCGTGCCAGATACATATCGAAAAATCAATGAGATTCGCATCATTTCTATAAAAGAAAAACACACGCTTACATGTATTAATCACACTGACATACATTGCAGAATTTTACTGACTGCTTTTTGTCGCGACCTAAAATTTGCTCTCAGGCTAATGGATTATTAAGACTAAGCCTAACTCGGGCCCTCCCAAGCCCTACCAATTCGCAACTTAGGATTTCAGTTTTTAATATGCAAAAGTTTTCATGCTTGGAGTCGCCACTAATCTATTTGTGGTAGGTCGATTAGAAACCTAAATAAAACATAGGGAGATATGTTTTTTTTCTACGAACCAGAGATTCTAAGCTCGGGGACTTGATTACGCTAGATCTAGTCTAACGCCCTTTCGGTACCTTTTCTTTTCAAAAATATTTATGCAAGCAGTCTGGATCCATTTTAACTTAGTCACTAGCATGTGAGGTGTTCATGCGAGTGCGCAGACCACCAATTTAACATCCAAGAAAGCAATAAATAAATTGCAAAGATAAGGAGGAAAACTCACCTCGAAGCGATGAAAGCTTTTGCAAATGTTAGCTAGAAAATCACATTGACAACTCTAATATGATTTCTAATTATCATGTAATTCCACTCAAATCTATTTTTTAGGGTTTTCTTTTAAATGAGAAATAACCTATATGCAGTGCATGTAATACAATTACTATAATGCGATGACGTACAAAACATGCCTATTTTAACGTGACTCGCAATTTCATGATCCTAACATATAATCACTAAATGATATGCAAGCAATGACATGTCATATATGATGACACGGCAAGTTAGGAATGACGTGGTAAGATGACATGTGACATATAGGAAGAAGACATGCAACGTGGCACGTAACAATGACATAGCAGTGATGATGCAATTAATCTATATGACATGCACATGATAATCTTTTTGTATTTTTCATTGAAATTCGAAATTAAGAATTATCCTAAAATGAACCATCGAGATCAGGATAATATCTAAATTAAACTAGGAAATAAATTACTCTAATTCCTAGTTTAAATTAAAAAGTTATCCTATCGGCTTAATCAAAGAAAGTTATCCTAAACCTATCCTAAACATGCATCATTCTTTCTGGGATTTTCAAATCAAATCAAAACAAAGATTCAAACCAAAGCCAAAGATAGCATCCAATCACCCAAGATATCATCCATATCCATTCAAATTTGGAAAATAAATTGACAAATCACATCTCGGGCATGAGGATCGGATTGATCAATTTTCATTGCAATCGCGAATCGTATCTCGGGCGGGAGATCGGATTCACGATTTTCCGTGCAATCGCGAATCGTATCTCGGGCAGGAGATCAGATTGACGACCATAGCACGTTATAAAATTAGGAAATAATTCCTAATTTAAATCTACTTGAGGATTTCATTGATATGAATAATATTTGAAGATTCAAACAATGATGCAATTTCACGAATTGAGTAACAAAATATACGAAAATCGAATTAATGAAGATTCTTACCTAATTCGCAATGCCACCTGGATAGCGTTTCCAATTTCGGACGGACGACGGATCTAGATTGCGGATCGCGGGACTTGACGGATGGTGGCTTGCGGTGTGATTCAGCTAAGGAGAGTTCGATGGTGAGAGGGTCACAGGACTCGTGGCTGGCCAAGGAGCGATGTCGAGTAGACACTGGGAAAATAGCTTTTTGATCACCGGGAAACCTGCAAAATAGAGAAATTCCAAGCCACATATTGGCTCGACGAGGAGCAGCTTGCAGTGGGACTCAGCTTTGCAGCGGGCGTCGTCTTGGTACAGGCGAGTGTCGCGGTGCAGCAAGCCCGGTGATGTGTACGGCAACTCCGGCGTTTGTCTGACAAACCAAGGGGTTCGTGATGATAAATCGTATGAAGGCAGCAAGCGTCGGTGTTGTTGAAGTTGCGTCGCCGAGACTGACGCAGCAGTAACGTGAATGCAAGGTCCAATGGCGAGATGGCAACGGCAAGCCCGCGGGGAGTGTCCGTTCTTCACGTGTGTCGGGCGAGGGACACGACAATCCTTTAGGTGGGTGTCTTGAATTTGACCGCAAGTGGATGCTTGACCAAGTCAAACTGCACTCACAAAAAAGACCACACACATCAATGTTGGATCACCATCTTTACTCTTCAATGCCACTGCCGTATTTCTTTCTCTCTTTTCTATCGTGTTCGTGTGTGATCAGATCCTCTCTTTTGCTCTCTCTAAAAAATCTGATTTCTGAAATTGTGAGAGCCCCCTTCTTTTCGTGAATTATGATCCCTTTTATAGCAAAGCCATGGGACTTCTTCAAGTAAGGAATCAATATCTCTTTTTAAAATATTAATATATCCCTGCAATTGACTTCCCATCTCCGGTGATCCATCCTTATTTCTTTCCCTTTTTCATTCAACCGCGTTAATATATATTCTACTCATTGCAAGCTACACTTGACTGAATATATATTCACAGGATATTGCCCTTCTTAGCTTAAAGTATCACATGTGCAGAGCATATGAATGATGGGCTTGGCCAAATTTTCATCACCATGGGCTTAGTTCAATTTTATTAAGTTCAAAGCCGTTCACTCGAGTCCATCCACCGCCAGTCCAATGCAGATACAACTATGTGAGCCCATGCAAATGCTTCTAATATCTACATGCATTTTAATTAATATTTTTTCTAGAGACCAGGATCGATCTCTAATTTTTTAATGCAATGAACTATTGAATAGATCGTCAAAATTTAGGTGTCAACACTTTTTGACCAGCCGCCCTAATAGTCAGTTGAAACTACAAATTAGCCACTAGAAGATTTTCTTTTTCTACCCATGTTTTGTCCTTTTAAATGGAGCTGGGAATTTAGACAGAAGCACGTCTACTCATGGCAATGTTTTACTCATATCTCCTGCCCTTTGAAGAGTTCAAAACGCCATCATTTTCCTTATCGTTTCCTTTGCTTGTCCTAGCTTGCACATGCAGCTTCAGCATCAATATCCTGTCGAAAATCTGATTTGATTAAGCTGATTACTCCTTTATCTGTTCGCATGACTCCATCAAAACCCTAGCTCTACAGTCACTTCGACATCTTTCTTTTTTGATTTAACAGGCTTAAAAGTTAATAGGCTTGTCATAGATCCCTATGGTGGAATGTTTACTTGGGTTTTGCTCCCCCATGTAGTGGCGAAAAAGACTTTATCTTTTACATATCTAATCGTGTGCACACCAACCATCTCTCTGGACCACCACAACACGTCTAATCTGATTTTACCCTTAATAGTTTAACTTGTTTTTTTCAAAATTATATGCAGATTTGTTATATCACTAACATAATATGCTTCATCTCTTGAAATGTACTGATTTGAATCTATTAGGATTGGTCCAAGGTTCTTTTTGATAATCTAATCAATGGCTGAAACTCAAATTATTCAACACTGAATAATATTAAGCACATCTGTTAACATTAACAAGCTTTGACTAAAAGAATTCAATCAAGTGAAAATGCACTTATAGTCATGTAAGCAATGAGTCACTTCATTCCCGCTGTAGAAAATTAGGATATTTGCAATTATATTACTGCAATTGCAGCTACATATATTATCAATATTTCTGTATTTGAAGAAACTAGTAATGCTCGACTTCTAGATATTATTACATGACAATTCGTTTTCATTTTTCATGAGTTTGTCCCCACTTCAAACCTAGTGTTTAAATTCTGAGCAAAGCCCTAAGTAAAGCTCCTGTCGGATTATCTCAGCGATAAAGCACTCCACTCGGGTCCAGTCACGCACCACTAAACGAGCCGTACATCTTCATCGCAAGAGTGTGCAATCATCTGCTCTGTCTCTCTCTCTCTCTCATATGTGCACTGAAGAGATAAACAGTCCACATGAGTGTCGCTCTCAGCCATTCCTTCTCTCTGCACACCCAGGTGAGCCTGGAAGAGGATAAAAATGGGTCCTGATAGGTCACTCTTACAAGACCAACGGACTCTCTGTATCTTTCTTTGACAAAATCTATGGTTCTTTGGTTTCTTTCTGTTCAAAAAAGTTCTCCAAGAACCCACAAACACATACACACACACACACACAAACACACATTATGTTCCCATCCATGATGACCAACAGCAATCCCAACCCTCCTCTCTATCTTCTCCCTCCATCACTCCCCAATACCTCATCTGCTCCCACAAACCAAGAAATGATCAACCAAACCATCCTCTTCCACAACCAAATGCCGTTCACAGATCATCACTTCTTCTTGCCCAACAAACACATTTTCCCCCTAATTACTGAAGCTCCAATTGACATGGGGAGTCCTAAAAATGGTGGGAAAGTTAGCTCATCACTCCCAACTAAGAAACCCCTGAAGAAGGACAGGCACAGCAAGATAATCACCGCGCAGGGCCTCCGGGACCGGAGGGTGAGGCTCTCGATCGAGATCTCGCGCAGGTTCTTCGACCTCCAGGACGTGCTAGGGTTTGACAAGGCAAGCAAAACCCTAGAGTGGCTCCTTACGAAGTCAAGGAAGGCCATCAAGGATCTGGCCAAGGCCAAGTGCAAGGGCTCGGTCTGCAGGTTCGTCGACGATGAGAAGGGCTGGTCTTCTTCTACTTCCGAGTGCGATCAGGCTGTGTCGACAAGGGTTGTGATCGCTGAAAATGGCATAGTTCCTATGGATGACAAGAGGTCAATGCTAGTAGGAGACAGTGACCACCAAGGGAAGTTCAAGATGGTGTCATCAAATCGAGATGGTGGGCTTCATGTTTTTGCTAAAGAGTCTAGGGTAAAGGCAAGGGCTAGGGCAAGGGCTAGGACCAGAGCAAAAATGAGCAACAACAACACAAGGCTTGATCACCATGACCAGTCCAAGAAATTATTATGCCCTGATTCGCAGGTCGCTAGTGAAGACAAAAAATCAAATCATCATGTTCAAGCACAAGCTGATCACCAGGCATTCGGTGACCATCAGGAGGAGGTTGATATTGAGCAATCTGTTCTGATCAATTGGAAGCTGAAGCAAAGTTCAGTCATCATTAATAATTTCCAGAAAAACCTAGAACTTGTTGGGAAAGATATGATCTGCAACATTGACAACAATAGCCAATTTTACGACTACGATGTAACTCATCAGAACTGGGACATCAACCCCGCAATTGCTCGATCCACCTTTTCTGCAGTCACCAACATGAACTTTTCATCAGGTAATTTACTTTTTTCCAAGAACAGAACAATCCCCTCACTAACTTTAAATTTTGTCCATTTTATTCAGTCAGATTTTTGTGCGGGCTTCATTTTTTATTTTGTTAAAATAAAATTACAGGGGTTCTGGTATGTGGAAAGCAATGGGATTCTCCAAACAGCCATTGTCTACCATAATAAAGGGCAATACATGAACCTATGTAAGTTGTGGAAAGTTCTGATCCTTTCTTCTTCTTTTTTTCCCTTTTTTGCCTCATTGAGCTCCTTTTGCTTCGTTATCCTAAAATTTTCTACCACAAGTTGCTTAATGAAAGTTATATGCGGAATTTGTCTACCTAATGAGGGGTAATCCTGAATCTGAATCTGTCACGATTCTCTATATTGTATATGATTCTCTATATTGTATAACATATTGAAACTGGTTTAGATTCTTGGTTAAACCATCAAGATTCTGCAGAGAATGCAACTTTATGAAGCTTTCCATGTTGCTGAAGGGTCAAGGGTTCTCAAACCTAAATCAAATTGAGTTTTTTCAAACAGAATTAAAGGGACAGACATAAAAAAATATACATCTCCATCTTAAAGGAACAAATCAAGGTTGAATTTTTGTTCCAACTGACTCTGCAAAAAGATTACAGCATCTAAAGATTTTAGATTTACCCATGTTTTGTGACTCGAATATGTTGCACTTTGTATAGATTATTACTAACCGTACACATCTGGAGTTTGGAGTGATCTAATCCATCTTACTCTAGTAATGATACCCTGGGTTGGCTTCTAAAACTGTATCTGGCATCTAGTTTACTCTTAAGTGTTTTCAGATCAGAGTAATTAACTGAGCCTCGCGTGCCGGCCTCTTCCTCAAGCCTTACTTGAAGCATGTAATGGGATGGTTTGCAAACAAATTTAAGGATTAGTCATGCCGAAGTCTAACATACACCATGTTGTCGAAAAGAAAATCTCTAAATATGATCTTTCAATCTTGGAACAAAGACAGACAATAAAGAAATTCTTCTACCTAATTACATGCCTGATGACAGAAATGTGTACAACTTTTGAATGTTCACAACTGAGATTTCTATGAGAAGATCACATTGTTTTAGGCAATAGTGACTTAGAAATCCAACATAGAATGTCATTAGACAGTTTCAATGCTTTATTCACTCTCCGAGAAAATCACATTGTTGAAGGGCACATTTCATGTTTCACTTACCTTCTCTATTAGACAACCATCTTGCCCTGTCATTCAGAAAATGATTGACAAATTTGGAAGTACCTCTACCTGATTAGAGGGGAACACCACAGAACGCAACCTACTTTCTTTTTTTATGTTTGGGCCATCAGTGACAGGTATTGTTAATTGTAAGTTATTAGCACCAAATATATGAACTTAGATCATTGTTAGAACTGATAATTAAGTACTTAAATAATAAATAAACCTTTGTGGTCTTCAATACTAGGTTGTGATGAATTTGAGTCTGAATCGTCACGGTATAATATAGGCAAGTGCTTCTCAACTAGATTATGCACTTCTCCATTACTTGATTCGAACTTAATCAACCTCAACTTCTCATGCTCTAGATGAGCATTTTCAGTAAGCTACAGCCTTTCATGACATGACTTGACTTAAGGATAACCTTCAATCTAAGTTGAGTCTTGATTTCATATTCTTAAAGTACATGGTTTACAAAACAATACCAAAAAGTACTTTCAAATACATCAAATTCTTACATGCAATTAGAATTTAAAAAAGTCCAACTACTTAATTGGGTTGGAGATCCCTTTTATTGGGTGTTTTCTATATTCATGCTCAATACTCATTAAGTAGCCAAGCTCACAACTCGAACTCAAGAAGATTTGAGTCAAGAGATTTAGGAGTGAAGTTCAAGTAAACTCACAAATAGCTTAACTCGATTAGACCACTACTTTACATACTTCGAAAGTAAAAAACGCATTGGAAATCCTGACACTTGTATAGGAATACAATCGAGTCCTAAAACTTTTAATTGATTCGATTAAGTTTTATATTTTCCTTTCAGGAAGTGCAATCAAGTTCTTTCGATATATAATATTGAAGATTGCCTACATGTCACTTAAAAAAGTGCCTATCTTGCCAAACTTAAATTAGACTTCTTAACAAAAGTTTTAGGACTTGCCCTTCTTAATAAGGTTTGGAACTCAATCAAAGCACAATTGAAAGGTTTAGGAGTCGATAGCACTTTTTGGTAAAAGTTTATGACTTGAGTGATCAACTAAAAAGTTTAGAACTCTGTTCATTCCTTGGATAAATTTAGGACTCGTGCCGCAATTTTTTCCACCACAAACATCATATATGCAGAACAATCATTTTTTTTTTAAGAAAAGTTGTGTGTGAGAAAAGCAAACCACCTGTTTACGTAATTCACTATTAAAAAAAAAAAGGGAATCATGTTGGGTGAGACGCTTGGGATAAACATATTCCGATATTGGTCATCTAATCTGATGATGCTGATCTAAGAGAAGTATAACAAATATTATGTGCTTACTGTAATCTAGACCTGACCAATGGAGGTTTGCACGTAGGACCGGCTTAAAAATCCTTTTGCTAGACTCGTCCATGCTTAAAACTTATTTCTGTGTTGATTGGGCAAAGGTTGCCGGAGTGCCGAGCCCAAGAAGGAAATTGTTTGCTCAAGCCCTTTGTCTTTTGGATCGATTGATCATAGGCGGCCTCGTTCACTCATTAATCATATCTACTATAAATTTAATTTTCTAAATCATGCGGCATTTACTATGTTACGGACCGATTAGTTTCTTCGTATGTTTGTCCTTAGATCATGCAATTAAGTACGTTCAAGCCATCATTATTGCTTGACACATTACTCTCTACACAGATTTTAATAAAAGGGTGTTCTGATCCTACTTGCAGGGAATGAGATTTGGATCCACAAGACGGTATGAGTCTCCTATGTGTGGAATATTGATCTTTGGCTCACCCACCCCAATAGCTAGATTTTGGAATGGGATTCTCCTAAGCCGCATATCAATTAGTATCACAATCTACAAAATTATCTTTGTCACATTTATCAGTGTGTGGATATCTATAATAATCAGATGTATTCATTTAGATGTTGAATATTTATCTAGGTCAAGCTACCGTTCAAAATCATTAGCTCGAAATTATCATTTTTAGTTTTTCCCGTTTATCTAGATCTACATTTTCGATATTTCATATATTTCACAATTCGTTGATATTTCACATATTTGGCTGTGTATCTCTTAGCAAGGTGTAGTGTAGGTCTAATCAATCATTGATACGTGAAAGTCTTAATTAGTCTAGATAATAACTTTTCATCCAAAACTATTCTCTTCAATTTCAAATGGGAATTTCTTATTGGCTAAATTATAATGACATGGCATTAAACTTTGATGAACATTGCTGCACCTTGTGCATTTGGAAATTACATAGACACCCCTTAGAGAGGGATGTGAATTGAAAAACAATTGACATTTCAAAAAAAAATTGAAGTGGAAAGATAAGGTACTTATGTGAATGTAATCGATTGACCAAATGCACACAACATGCCTCGCCATAGCCCAAGAATGAAATAAAACCCAACCGGCTTCAATTTCCAAACTCCCCCAGGAGCTCAATTTGACACTAATCATCATAGAACACTTAAATCATGAATGATTTGCATATTGTTAAAATTTAATTCAGATCTACCTAACAGTTTGACGGACTAAACTGTTAACGGGTATTTTATGAATGATTTATTTAAATGCTCACTTACATTTTGCCATATCACTTAATATACCAATTTTACTATACTTAGCATTGCACTCTTTTTAGAGATATCAAGTGTACTAAGATTGATTCACAAAGTTCTTATATTAAGTAATGTGATAGACTGTCATTGGTTGTTGAATATGGCCCTCTTATTTATATCTCCACTGATAATTAGCCATATCACCAAATATATCAATCATGTAGACCGATTCTAATATACCTAGCATTGCTCTCTTCCTAAGCTCAAGAATGTCAGGTAATTCTTTCTTTCAACTCTAACATTTATCAATAATAGTTAGCACGACCCTTTCATTTTCTCCTATTTGGATTTTTCCCTGTTTATTATGGACCATTAAGTCGATGGGAAGTTCTTAGCATCCCATCTTCAGGTCCTTCTCCTAAAACTATCCCCTAGCAGAAGAATTAGTATGAGGACTCTCATCAGTCTAGCAAGATTAATTTTTTACTATGGTTTTCTTGCTTTGTCTTGAACTTGAAGTTTGAAGAACTCAAATATTATGTTCTCCAGAAATTAAGTTTAAACTTAACATGATAAATGAAACTGGGACATAGGTCGGCATCTTATTTTTAGGAGTTTTAGGAAGTTTTATTGAATCACCTTACGGCAAAATTCACTAAATTCCAGCAACAACGAACAGAACTTTACCCCCATTGACTTCAGACCAAAAGAACACTTTCGAGATTCTTTTTTGTAAAACCACAAAGGACAAATCGTTGGTAAGCATATTGCATTACGACTGAGCAACGTACATCCTCTCTCTATGAGACCCGCATGAAATTGTCCGAAAAAAGAAAACCTAGCAACGGAGATGGGACGATAAATTTTAACTACATATGGATATATTTTTATGAAAAATATTCTGTTAATATATATATATCAATCAGCCTGTGAATGTTGACCCATCAGCCACAAAAGACTTTTAAGTCGCAACACGTTCAGTGCTTTCTGTCTGCTTATATTAATTTCATGTTTTATTAGGCGATAAATTAGGAATAGTACCCTTACCAAAAAAAATTAGGAATAGTATATTTACGATGTTAAATTTTTGTATTCGGTTTTAACCCTTTTCAATACCCAAACAAACAATTCTCTATATGTGCGGTGTTATCACTTTGGAAGAAAAAATAGAAAATTCATAACAGTTGACGGTGTTGATTATTTTAGGTAGACGAAGATATCATACTTACGAATTATTTGAGAATTGATACAAGGCTACTCCCAAACAATTATTCTGAGTTTATGTGGTATGCGCAGCTCACGTTAATTTTTTAAAATGTTCTGGATCCCATCAAGTTTATATTTAGATTTTGACTGATAATATTTGTAAATGTATGATAACGAAATCAAGCTTTATACATAAGGTGTCCGAAAGTTTTGAACGAGGCAAAGGGGTGAGCAATTTCTAAAATTCTCTTTCTTTGCCCTTATTTTAACCAAGCCTACTATTTGAGCGGGATGCTAATTGTTACCAAAAAGCAATCAATGTAACAATAAATGTACAGCCCATTGAATATTTCACATAAGGTAGTAAAGTTTTCACTATGTTCATTGCCATTAAAAGTAAGGGATAATGACACCAAAAGTCCTAAAACTTATGTGCACTTTAGTCCTAATTCAATCCAATAATGCATTTAAGTCCTAAATTTTGTATACGTCCTCCAAATTGATTAGGGCTGCACGCCAAGTCTACGTAGGCTGGCATGGCCAGGGCAAGGTTGGCTTGAGCCTAGTTATTATTTAAAAAAATTAATATAAAATTTTTCTAATAAAAATTTTCAAAATAATTATTTATCAAAAGTTGAAAATAATGGAGATATTAATCGAGGAAAATTAATTAAAAAATTATTCCATTAGACGATATTGAAATATAAGTTCATCTTTACATAAATTTAGTGATCCGATCTAATGTAATATATTTTTTCACCGTTTTGATTGAATATTCCATTTTCAAATTAATATTTTTTGTGCATATTTAATTAAGATGGTATCACGCGGTATAAATGGTTACTTACTTCCTAGTCGCAACTCATGATATATTCAAATATTAAAACTCAATAGAATACCAAGAATAAACAATGAAAGGTTTTGACGTGGTTAAGCCAAGTGGTGTAATCACTTGCGAGTTTCACCTAATTTTATCATTATATATAGATATAGACATAGATATAGATACATGTTGAGAAGTCAAAAGTTCACCTTCCATCCAGAAGTTTAGCTGGAACACGTCCGCATTTCGTAGTATAGCCATCTGCACAGAAATGGAAAAACTAAAAATTAGTAGTATTTCAAGTTCTATTCTTGCAAACAGAACAGGATGTTTATTTTGGAAAAAAATATGCATATTTTGGAGATACATTAATGGGTATGTGAAAGCTATATTTAGAAGCGAGACAAATTAATTTGATTTTAAATGCATCTTAACCACATGTTTGAATCAAAACTTACGCAAATTGTGTACACTACAAACATCCTTTGACGTAGCACTAAAAAAATTTGACATCATGACAAAAGAATATTTGGGGGAAATTACTAAAAAAAGTCTTAAACCCATTGCACTTGTGTCAATTCAATGTTAAAGCTTTCAATTTGGCCAATTTAGTCTAAAACTTTTTGACGATTTGTCAATTTAGTCATTCCAACCAATTTTGATCGAAAATCGTTGACATGAATGCCGGTCATCCTACATGGCACGGCTAGCACTAACTTGGACAATTTTTGTAATTTTTTTTTATAATAAGTGTTCTGATATACAAGAAGATAATACTCAAATGTAATTGTTTCATCTAAACTTGCCTAGTAGAATGTACGAAACCAAAGTAATCTGTAGAATCAACATGACTGGATAGGTTTCCGAGTGAGCATTAAGATTAAACTCCTTACGAGTTACAAAAATTTGGGACCGTTAAGTACGTGATAGGTTTCTTATAAGGTCATATCCACCCAGTACACGGTACCCTTTACCCTGTGCAAGGTACCCTGCAACAAAAATATAGGGCGCTCAGCAATATTCGAATATTGTATATTTGTACTGAATAGGTATTGTAATTACGTTTTTTTTTATAAGCTTATCGGTCGATGAAATCGTCGGACTATATGATTCATAAAAAATAAGGCATGATAGCTACCTTTTTTCTATACAGCTAGATATATATCGCTTGTACACATCTTCTCTTTGTTTCCCAAACCTATAGTGAGTTACAAACAAAGTTCGAAGGGTCATAATTCATGAGCTAACCCTACAACTAAAATAGATAAAAATATTTTCAATATGTGTATTGTTTTAATTTCCTTACAAGTTATGATATAAACTGTTAAAGTCATACCATAATATGAAAAACACATTGTCTATACTATAGTTTAACAATAGTACGTATGAAAGCATCATTCTTGACATCAACGCATTTCACTATGTAGTTTACTTATTTTTCATGTTAAATTGATTAGTTATTGACACATATGTGGCCAACTCTATCTAATAATAAATATTTAAAGTAAGTAGGAGATCTTGAAACTTGTTGGATTGATAGATCTCAAGTTTAAAGTTGGCTTTCAGAACTCATAAGTAGATTTCAGATTTCAAAAACTTAAAAGGGTTCAAAGATTAAATTTTATGGTAGGGTGAAATTCCTATCCACTCGCTATAATATCTATGCGTCCCTAGTTTACAAACTAACTTATTTACTCGGTAGTCTAACTCATTGTGCTAAATTCAAGGCAGATTTACCTTTGAGAGGTGCCAAGTTTCTCTGATCAATGTCTATGAATTGTTTTCAATCACCGAGGCTAGGGTTAGAATTCGAAAGTCAACTAATGAAGTAACTATATTATTAAAATATATTTCGAATTTAAGTTTATGATACCTGATCTGCACGTGTAGCATTTATTGCTCATATATATAATGAAAAAAGAAGCACGTTTCACATACTCATCAAATTTTCTGGTTGTGGACGACGAAGGATTTCTTTGGATTTTTTTTTATGCATTAAAGTGTGCATGTGATGGCCATCTTCAAGGCCATGTACCCATGCATTAAATGAATGGAGGAAGAAAGAGAAAATGTGTGGGCTTCTTTTGCCCCTTTATTAACTCTCTTCAGAGCAGCCGCACAAAAGGGGAAGAATAGGTGGAGCTCCCATGTTACTTTCTATTGTTTTTCAACCCTCTGAAGAGACCTCTGAAGAGAGGAAGAAGACTTTCTCGTGGGGCAATAAATGATGGGAGGCTTCTTTTGGTTATAACTGGAAGAGTTATCTGAACGTTGAACGTGTGTCCTTGAACACCGAGAGAAGAGGGACAGCTCTGAGACTGCACAAGTCCTTCCAGCGGAGTTTTTTTTTTTTTTTGGTCGAACCTTCCAGCGGGGTTTTGTTAGATGTAATTACACCTGAATAATTTAGCCAGTTAAATTCTTGTGAGTAGAATTTATATAATTTCTTAAGTGAAATTTCATTAAAAATTATGAGGGACTAAATATTAAGTGAGTTAATTAGTGTAATTGAAGACTGAAAAATATTAAGAGTGTGTTTGAGTGCTCGAGTGATTATATCGCTTGTTTCTATGGTAGAATTTCATGCTACTCTTACAATAGACGTAGGTTTTAATATTCGGATCAAACCATATAAATCCGGTGTCAAATTTACTTTCCTTCCTTCCGACTAATTTTATCGGATTCGCTTGCCCACTATTATCCTCAACATGTATGGTAATGGTATGCCATGTGCTTCAAAAATCACATCCAAAAATATTAAAATCAAGCACAATAATTTTAGTTATAAACACAAATAAATCAGTAAACCACGCTTCTTTAAACCACTTTACTCCATATTTCCATTAAGAGTCGACTAGTATGGCATGAATTTTTAAGAAAAATCAATCTACATTCGACATGAACTTATTTACTTAAAAATTTATTTATGCACTATTGTGAATACACTACCTGTACATCTAAGGAAAGAATAGTAGGAATTCTTGTGTGCTTTCTGGGTCTCGTCTTCAGACCGAGAGAATAGCAGTAAATAAGGGTAAAAAATAGCTCTCTTTTGATGGCAAAGAGGTGCATTGCATTCAAATGTCATTAACGAGGAAGAGAAAAACAAGAAATAGCTTTTCTTTTCTGATGGTCTTTGCCTCTCCCCCAGTTTGGAAACATATACTGACATCAATAGACATTCAAAAAAAATTTAAAATCTTTGCCTCCTTCATGCATTATACTCTATTTAAAACTTCATATATGTCATTTTAACCGCAGAACACTAACACAGTATCCCATTGTATCACTTGAAAGCTATCTTCAAGGACAGAGAATGTTACATGAAACCGTTGCAACGAAATGTAAATGACCTTTTACACACACACACACAAAAACAGAGAGAGAGAGAGAGAGAGAGAGAGAGAGAGATGGGTATGTACTCGTAAGAGGCCTTTTCTCGAGAAAATCCGAACAGGGAAGGAGCAGTGACTTGGCCAGACTGAGGAGAAAGAGCAGAGAAGTGAGTCGTGGAGAGCTTGTTGTGAACTGTGTGAAATAAAGAGTACTGTTTCTTGACTCGCCTAAATTGTGGATTAAATAGCGATAAAAAAGAAGAAGAGCTTCGTTTTTTATTTGATTTTTCTTTCTTTTCTCTGTAATGTTGGGGTCATCTTTCTGAATTTTGGAGTGGAATAGGATAGATGTGTAGGGTTTGGACTTGAGGAGTGATATGGTCTGACCGAATTCAATGGGTTGCGTGATAGGCAGGATTCAGTGAAGTTTCTTGATTCTCTTGGACTGAATATCTAATATTTAATTGTACGCATTGTACTTATGCTGACAACCGAGACGCACTCGTCTGTTCTCTATCTTCTTCTCCACCGCACACTCACTTGCACGTGAACGAACATCTCCTCCCCAGTGCCCCTTTCATGCTTTCTTTTTTATTCACGCTCACACCCACACGACTACATCAACCTCGGCTCCATCATGCCAATTTCTCTCTCATCTCTCACCTCTTGAGAGGTGACCGAGATTGAGTCCCCTCAATCTATGCTGTTCCTCACTTCTTTTTTGCCTTGCTCAAAGTAGTCTAATGTGGCAACAAATCACGTCATACTTGGCATGAATGAAGGGAAAGACAAGGAGTAGAATTAGTAGAGAGAGAAAGGGAGAGGGGTCGGGCCTGTGAGAGGCTTGCACGCTTGACCTTCGGAGTGAGAATGGGCCAAAACCACAATAATCCGAACCTTGAGGGCTTAAAATTCTTGCATAAAATCTCGAGCGAGGCTGTATATCGATCCAGTTCACAAAATTATATGGTCTTGTTAAAAGGGTCCCTAAATTCTAAATGTGGAAGAATGCAATATAGTATGAGAATGAAAGATTAAAAGGTTTTCTAGTTCCTGGTTCCTAGTACACAAAACCCTTTGAAATATTGCATACCCAGCAGTAGTGTGTATATGTACTAAACATACGTAAGCATATTAATAATATGCGTGCTGTTTCGTTTCTTTGTAAATATTGATATAGAGCAGGAAGTTACACTATAAGATGGAAAAACACCATCGTTCAAACTTTAATTTATCAATATACCATTAACGTTTGACTATATTAATCTTGACATAAATGCATTTCACTATGTAATTTACTTATTTTTCAGGTTAAATGATGTTAGTAATTGACAAAAAGGCGACTGCTTCTGTCTAATAAAATTTTTAAATTATGTATCGATAGATCTTAAGTTTCGAGTTGGTTCTGAGAATCTACAACGTAGATAACAAGTTCCAAAAACATGAACGAGTCCAAAGGTCAGAAAGATAGGTCAAATTTCTTACCCACTCACTGTAAAACTTACACACCCTAATTTACCCACTGACTTATTTACTTAGTAGTCTAACTTATTGCACTAATTATTAAGTATTTAAGGCAGATTTATTTTTGAGAGGTGCCAGTTTCTGAATTAGTTTCTATGATTTGTTCTCAGTAACTGGAGTTTACTGTTCGAATTAAAAATGCAAAAAATGAAGCAATCGTGATGTATGGTATGCTATGCTATGCTACGCACTGGCTTCAAAAATCACATCCTAGTAAATTAAAATCATGCACAACAATTTTTTTTTTTGGTAAGGAAAATCATGCACAATAATTTGTAGTCACAGAAACAAATAAATCGGTAAAATATGCTTCTTTAAACCATTTTACTCTATATTACCCTTAAGAGTCGACTAATATGGCAAGGATTATTGAAGAAATATCAGATCTACAGACGACATGAACTTATGTGCTAAAATAAAATTTTAAGTTATGTACTATTGTGCAAACACTACATGTACAATTAAGGAAAGAATAGTGGGAATTCTTTTGTGCTTCTGGGTCTGATCTTCAGACCGAAAGAATGGCAGTAAATGTAAGGGTAAAAAATTGCTCTCTTTGAATGGCAAAGAGATGCGCAGTGCATTCAAATGTCATTAACGGGGAAGGAAAAAAACAAGAAATAGCTTCTCTTGTCTGATGGTCTTTGCCTCTCCTCCAGTTTGGAAACATAAACTGACATCAATAGACATTCAAATTTTTCTTTTTTTCAAGTAGCTGCCTCCTCCATACACCTTCACTATTTAAAACTTCATGTATGCCAATTTAACACCAGAACACAGTATCCCACTGTATCACTGAGAAGTCATCTTCACGGACAGAGAATGTTACATGAAACTGTTACAACGAAATGGAAATGACCTTTCACACACACATACACACGCATAGAGAGAGAGAGAGAGAGAGAGAGAGAGAGAGAGAGAGAGAGAGAGAGAGAGAGAGAGGTATATGTACTTGTATGAGGCTTTTTCTTGAGAACATCCGAACAGGGAAGAAATAGTGACTGGCCAGACCGAAGACAAGAGCAGAGAAGTAGAAGTGTTGTGGAGAGCTTGCTGGGAACTGTGTGAAATAGAAACTCCTGCTGCTTACTTCGCCAAAATTGTGAATTAAACGGGGCCCTAATAAAGATGAAGAAGAAGAGCTCCTATGGATTTATTTGTCTTTTTTAACATTTCTTTAATGTTTAGGTAATCTTTCTGAATGTAGGAGTGGGATTAGACAGATGGGTAGGGTTTGGACTTGAAGAGTCTTGTGGTCTGACCAAAGTTCATGGGATTACGTGACAGGCCGGATTCAGTTGACTTTCTTGATTCTCTTGGACTGAATATCTAATATTTAATTGTACGCAGTGTACCCTACACACCAATATGATATTGGCGATTTGACCACCTTTTTGCTCATACGATTTGCTGAACCATCTCTCCCTTTCTCTCTTTCTCTCTTAAGTGTGACTGAGAAGTGCCAGATCGATCGAGCCCTCTCTGCATGACAACTAAAAACCCTATGCATCAAGCATGCAGATCTCTGGTACATTATATCGGTGTTGTGATGTTGATGTGCTTTCTATTCTACAGTATCAACCTTTTTTCATCGTACATGAACACTTAATTCCGTTTCTGTTTCATGTTGAATGTACCTAACATAAAAAACACCACCCCAAACAATATTGGTCTGGTTAGGTTATACCTTCCTTACATATGGCACGCATATATGGCCGTGCATGCACTTCGGTATACTCCTCACATTTCATGCTTTTACTAGTTTAGATGGTCCATAAATTTGTCGTCAGTGATCTTTGATTGTTTGCATCGTTTTCTATCCTGTTGAATTGCATGTTCGCTTCATTAAGATAACACTAGTTATCCTGAGATATTAGTTCACTCATTTCCCTGTAATATGTGCTATGTTCATAGTTTCGACTAGGTACATGATGGACATAATTTGTTGTCCAGGAGGAACTACGATTACTTGCTACATGGCGCCACGGCCCACCCAAGATGAATCTCGAGGAGGTTTAACGAATTGCTAGATGGGCATGTATTATCCTCTTGTAAGATGGTGCTTATGCTTTGCACGGGCTCTCTCAAACCCTGCCGATCTTAACTTATCCTCGTATATTATCAATCAGATCATATTAGAACCACCACTAACTAATTTTAGGTTGGTTTGGGGCTGCATAAAGCATGGGAAGCAACTTTACTTATCTGAACAAGAACGGCCCTACACCAATCACTAATTGGATTACCAAAAAGTATGAAGATATGATCGAATCATGATGACATAAACGAAAGAATCGAAGCAAGTATGACTACAAACTATTTAATTCCCCGAGAAAGTACAAGGAGAGTCATTTCAAGTATCCACTGGAGAGGAACCTAATTATTTATTGGACAGTCGGAATTGTCACAGGTGTACTAGAAGTACGTACAAAGAGTCATTTCAAGCATTCACTGAAAAGGAATCCCATTAATTATTGGATAGTCAAAATTGTAACGTGTGTCAAAAGCCACTAATTATTTATCTTAGATTTTGGATTTGCGATCATTAGATCATAATATTCTTTATTAACTTCTCTCTAATTTTCCTTGACAATGGTGTGGTTATCCCATCGTCCAAGACAAATGTTTGGATATTAATTGTTGTCGGTAATGAAAAAATATTTCATTAATTGATTATTTTATGCTATACAAACAATCATTTTTTAGAAAAATATTTTCAAAATCATTCATTTTCTGTTAAATAAACGGAGCCTCATTTTTTTTTGGTAAGGAACGGAGCCTAATTTCATTCCTCTTATATGCTAGATTCACAATTTTGACTTGTCACTTGAGGGCTTAAGTATTAAGGATCAATTGCTGAAACATGTATACTAAATTAGGTGGCAGCTGAGGTGACTGGTGCCGCGTCATGCAGTTGATGCACAGTCAGCCAAAGAGAGAAAAGAGAAACTGAGTCGTCAGTCGTCGTGTTCGATCTTTCTGCCACAGACACCATTGCAGAGGTGCGTCAAGATCCCCTTCATGTCTTCTATCGTCTTCTTCTTCGCCTTCCCTGTTCTGTAAAACCACGAAGCTTGTACTGTCCTTTTTCTCAGCTTTTTGGCCACTCCACCATGCACGAAGCCTAACGTCCTTTCCTCAGCTTTCTTTCTGAGAACTCTTCGACAGTCTCACTTTGGGAAATTAGGCATTCTCAAGGGAGATTCTTTTGTGCTAGAAATCCATCATCGATCTTGATTTGATCATAGACTCGCCATGATCTATCAATGTTGGTGGAAATTAAAAAAAATTGTAGATTGTTTTTTTATAAAGAAGTCCCCATTAGTTGTGTGGCACTAGAGGTTTTGATTCTTTTGAATGATGGTAGATCTTCCACAACCACTAAAAGTTGCCTGTGGAATGAAGCGGTTCATGCAGAGCAATATCCTCATGTTTATAGAGTTGTTCGTAGTGTCAAATGAATTTACTTATCGACACCGAAAATTTAGGTAAAAGAACACTATAAGTACCATAAGTTGTGTATGGAAATCACTTTGGTGTCATAACTTTTTTTCGGATCACTTTGGTATCAACTTTTTTGAAAAGCGATCACTTTAGTGTCAATGCTGACATGATCGCCGGAAATCTGACGTGGCACTTTTTTTTATTAATTTTCGATGCTGACATGGCTCGCCGGAAAATCTGACATAACTTTTTTTTTTGCCGGAGTCATTAAAGTGATCTCTTTTCCTTTGACTTGGTACCAAAGTGATCCAAAAAAAAGTTATGACACCAAAGTGATCTCCGTACATAACTCATGGCACTTATAGTGTCCTTTTGCCTAAATTTTACCAAGTATCTTTATTGCATCTTATGAAAAAAGAAAAGGAGAAAAACAAATAAGGATTTACTCCAAAAATATTTCTTTTTTGTGCATTGCATTCCTGCGTTTCATGTTTTGGAGTTGGTTAGGGGGCACCAAGCATTTATGCTTATAACTGAGTTTAGGAATTTAGTTATTTCATCTAACGCATTTTCCACGCATTGGTTTTTACATTTAATCTCGATAATTGCATTTGGGCCATTCTGCATAAGTACTAGGGGTTGAGGATGCTTTCCGAGATTTCTGGACAAAATAGAAATAATAAATGGGTGGAGAGACAAAGCGGGGTCGCTAGGTATTTCATTTGTTTTCACTTTACTCTTTGTTAATTTAGCATCGAAATATACAATATATTTAAGAGTTTACTACATCGAAAATTGATGACATTCAAAAAGTCATAGATCCAATTTCACAATAAGTAAAGATTGAAGATACATATCTTGGGGTAGTTGAGGGGCTCCACGGGCCATCCAAGCTTGATAATTCGAAGGACGAAATGGGTTGATCTAGGCAAGCAATCTTCTTCTTTATGGACACGGCCCATATTTCTTGACCCACCTAGGTTCGATCAATTTTATACAAAAAAGAAGTTCGTACTATCAGATCATAAACTAATCTCCTAGCTCCTTCATATACAAAATGTTTGATAATGGGATCTTGGGTCTCAACATCCAAATTGTATATATAGCACGTAATGAAGCTATGCATCAGAATATTAGTGAAAGAATCATTCTTTCGGAAAAGCATGGAGTATCGGGATAATCAACATGCTAATCACACCAATGCACCAAAAACTGCTCTTTCCTTTAGGGGTGAGCATCGGTACTGGTCCAACTCGGAAGCTAGACAGGACTAGCTGATTTTGGACAATTCTTGATCCCCAAAATTTGGAACTAGCAGGAATTGGTCCGTTCCTGATTCCATTGAAGGAACCAGATTGGGAGTTGGCTGCCCTAAAATAGAAATTAGGGCTCGAACTCCACTTTTAAGTCTTCAATTCATCTCCCTTAAGTGTAGTAAGATACTAGATTTACTCTACTTGATATTTACTATGGTTCAATCTCTAGTTGAGTACCAAACTTTTGAATGATCGTTCCGACTATTTAAACTCTTCCTTAATTATTGATTTTTGGTTTACTTTTGGCTGAATTTACTAATTTTATGATGGTGGAGAATTCATATTCGTTTGATTGTGAGTTTGTCTATTATGACTCGCTACGCAAAAGCATAAAAAAAAAAAGAGTCAGTCTCATTCTCAGTTTTAGAGATTGGGAATTGACCTTGACCGGTTTGGTTCTCGTTTCTAGGGTCGAAACCGACTCACCCTGAAACCGATCACCCGTACTTTTCTCCGAAAGGTGAAGAGGGTATGGTCCCCAATATTTTAATGGGAGTCGTGCTTTCGACAATTCCTTTTGTTGTACTAGCGAGTGCATTATTTCAACCGCTGCCTATCAAGTAATGCCGGATCATTCTAGCTTGTTCGGGACAGTTTTGAAGCAGGAGCTAATGAGGCCAGACTAACAAAATTATCAATCTTGGATCTTCATATTTTAAGTGGACCGAGTAATTGTGGTTTAATCAAACATCGTGTTGGACCCTTTATAGTCATGCCCGGAGGGGGACGACCCTCCGTGGCATTAGGGCTGAAATCCGAAAAATTACTTGAAACATGCCCAAAATGGCCTCAGATGCCTTCGAGCGAGCTTCCAAGGTTCGCACTTATGCATTCTATAATTCCATCCTAATCGAAGTTAACACCGTGTTGAAAAGCCAAGGTGCAGGGGATTTCCAATTTCTTCAGGTGAAATTCCGTAAAATTTTCTGCAATGTAATTTCCCGTGAAGCATTCGAAAATGGCAAGCTGGAGCTCTGAAAAATTCATAATAAAAAAGAAAAATCCCTTTTCATCGAGGCTCCGTCCGTTTCACGGAAATTGAAAATTGTCTGCAGAGCATTTCCCTGAAAACGATCGCTTAAATCAGTCGGAATAATTAAGCCCATGCAAAAAAAATATTTTTATTATTAACAACAATTCATATCTAAATATTTCCGTAAATGATAAAATTATTTATTTATTTATTTATTTATATATAAAAATATTCATCAAATCATTCATTTTTCGTTAAACACGCGCGTCATAAAATGGGTTATATACTGTGCAAAACGAGAGATTTTGAGGAGAGGCCGTGGGCCGGGCTTTGCTTGCTTGCATAGAAAGTCAGTGTCAGCCTCTAACTTCGCTCCTCCCTTTTCACAGAAGAAGAAGAAGAAGAAGAAGAAGAAGACGACGACGCAGAAGAAGCAGAAACCAAAACTGAGAGAGACAGACAGGGAGAGATAATCGGCAAGCGGCGATCGGAGAGAGCAGAAGGAGATGGAGGCGCCGAAGACCATGGCCCACGAGATCGGCGGCGTCGGGGCCGACGCCCTCCGGTTCGGCCTCCACGGCGTCAAGAGCGGCATCGTTGGATCTCACCCTCTCGAGTCCGCCCGCCAATCGGTGACCGCCCCCTTCTCCTCCTCCTCCTCTTTGCGTCTGCGACTCTGCTATTTCGAACCGACACGTCGTGGCGTCCGCGAATCGCTCGGTCGTTCGTTCGGGTTCTTACGGGCGCGGGAAGCGAAATTAGCGAGCTGAGCTTGCTGCTCGCTTGGAGCGAAGCTGTTTAATCTATGGGTTTGATTGCTTGGTTTTGGAATGTTTGCGTTTCGGGACTGGATTTTGATGCTGGAGAATTGGGTTTTTCATGGTGAAGCGTATGAGTTTTAGGGTTTTTTTTTTTCTTCTTCTTTCGAGCTGGTTGCTTTTTATTGAACGTTTTGGTTTTCTTCTCCGTGAACTGATGGGTACAGGCGAAGGATAATCAAGAGGAGATGAAAAGGAGAATGCTTGCCAATACGTACGGGTCGGCTTTTCCCCTGAAGATGGAGCTGGATAGGCAAATCCTTTCCCGGTATGACTGACCCTCGTGTGTGCGATTGTTCCTCGAAGAGGGTAATTTGATTCGGTGAAGTTAAGATCTTTGGCCTTTGTAGCGGAAACGCCGAGTGGTCGTTGTGTGCAATCTGAAGTTAAATGAGTGTTTGTGGAGCTTCTGATTCTGTCGGCTGCAGTTCTTTGGGGGAAGCATACATAGTCCTTGGAATTTCGGAACAGTTTGCGTATGTTTGTTGTCTAGTGAGCCATAGTCATGTATTTGGCAATGAGATTGGTGGGAGCATCTTTGTTTTGCTATATTGCAAGCGGAGTCGATCATAGTTTTCTCTCTGTCTGCGGCTGTCATCCGCTGAGTACACACTTGGAGGTGCTCCTCAAAACAAGTTGACCTTGAACAGCATTTTCTTTTGTGTTAGTCCTTGCCATGAGAAATTGTTACATGAGTAGGCATCTTTTGGTATTGTTTGACAGGGATCCTACGTTATAATGTAAGAAATGAAAGATGGTGGGGGAGATTTAGTCTGGTATTCTTAAACTGGTGAAGTCATCCATTGGACTGTTGTGATTATCGCTGTCAAGGTTGTAGATAATATTAATAGGGGTTTGATAGGAACTAATTGAGTGGTAAGAAGGACTAGCTTCTCCTTTTCTTAACTTTGGAGAATCTGTATGTATGAAAAGAGAAAAGGAAAAATGAAAGAAAGAACTAATGACAAAACGATCAATTTAGTGCTTATGTGTGTATCAATGTCTGCCTTAAGGTTATTGTTCCTCATTTTCATGGTCAGTTTGCAAATGGCAATGTGGATGAAGATTTGAACTTCATTTTGATGTCACTTTTGCCGCAGCATGTTGTTACACGACCTTTCTCAATTATCATGTGTCTATGTATAACTGCTCACTGTAAGTGCAAGTTATAACTCCTCATTTTCTGTATAGTTCCTTTGTTAAGTCATTGCGATCATGCTGCCTCACTTTCTTGGAAGACCAAGAGCTGATGTCAGTTGTATAACCCCTTGCCAGAATGAACAGAAACCTCTGGATGAAAATATCTGAAGCTTGGTTTGAAACATCCCATCTTATCCCTTTCAGCTTCTTTTGCCTAACCGGCCTAATAAGTCTGTCAGATGCTGAGCGTATAGTTTTCCTTTCCATTGTACTTTGCCTACAAACTTTTTTCTTAGAGAGCTCCTCAATCCTACATCTTCATGAATTGGCTTATTAAGTGGCTCAGCTACGCTGATCTGAACTCACTGGGAGTAATCCCTTGTTTTCTCTCTGCATGTGAGTGCGGCATTCTATAATTATGGATACCTAGATATGAAATTATGACCTGGTTCACTTCTTCTCCTTCTCGTTTAGGGAATTCTTCTCTCCCAACTAGTAAAATGCGGGCTTTTATTACTTCAAGCTATTATTTGTCTTGTCTAGGTATGGAACCATGGAATATATGTTTAGAATATATTCCATTTAAAGAGAGTTGAAAAACACTCTATCTCTAACCGCCTATTGGTGAGGAAAGGAGAATGGATCTTTTAGAATTTCCAAGAAATCTCAATTGAAAGCTCCTAGATGTCGAAACTTCTTCTTACAAAGGACGGAGATATCCCATTCAGAAACCTCGAGGCTTGTGTGGGGCTAATATTATTCATTGAACAGAGATATCCCATTCAGAAAGACGGGCAAATGTATTAGCTGACCTCCTAGCATCATATCACAGCAACTACTGTGACGCCATTCAAACATTGTGTTTTCTCATGTTGAAAATTTTGCATGCTTATGCATTTGCCCGTCTTTCTCTTTATTGCAGAAGATTTATGACATGATGCTGGATAGGCTGGGGATGAAAATTAGGAAATATGTCCGTTGTCTTGTCAGTTTTTCCTGTCGTAGTTGCATGGTTATGACACAATTTGGACCTATATGTGCAGTTATCTGCATTTTATAGTTTTCCTTCATTGAGTTTGCTTGTTGTGCTTCACTTTGTGTAGAATGTAGATACTGTTCACTTGCCCTTTTGACTATTGGGATCTTCTTTAGGCAGATTTTAACATGTAGTAGGTTTTCTTTTTGAACTGAACTTAGATATTTTGCAGATTCCAGAGGCCCCCGGGGGCAATCTCATCTTCAATGCTTGGTTTGGAGGCTCTCACTGGGAGCTTGGATGACTTTGGCTTTGAGGATTACTTGAACGGTAAAAAATTGTGTTATGATTACTTTGCTGTCCAGACTGTGTACACTTATCTCTTTACTAGCATCTTTTTTGCTCTCTTCATTCCAATTTGTAGTGGCAAGTTGCAACACCAGGCATGTTAATCATGATTTTGGTGTCTGGTCTAGCGTGTTAGTCATTATTTATTGTTTCAAACTTTTGGTGAATGGGAAAACGACATGGGATATTGCGCTGTGATGGTATAATTTGATAAGAACTGATCAGGGTAATGTGATTTGCAAATCGTTCTGAATCTAGATCCCAGTCTAATAACTTAAGCTGATTATATGGACTTTTACTGCAAATCACTTAGTGATTGCTATATATATATTTTTTTGGTGCTTTCTGCAGACCCTCATGATTCTGAATCTTTCCGGCCATTGGACATGCATCATGCGATGGAAGTCCGCCTCGGTCTTTCCAAAGGTCCAGCCTGCCCCAGTTTCATGTAATTTCAGTCTCTGCCAAATCAATCAAGAAATCAGAGTCCCTGTTCTCTCAAGGAACCTATTTTGATTAAGTTTCAATCAGAACTGTGTGAAAGCTGAATTATCATGCATTTGAAATTTGAGAGGAAACAGGATGTGTATCATTGATGTCTATTGATTACGAACGATATGGTGTACACGGCGTTTGCTTTCTTAGGTGCCGTTGAAAGCGGTTCTCTGAATAGTGTTGCATCTGTTGCCGAAGTTTATTAGCAGACCAGCAGACTTATTCAGCCATTACAGCGCAGCCATGACTTCCTTATCACATGTTAGAGTTGGAAAACAGTCAGAGTCAGATCGGGTCGGGTTGCTTGAGCTCCAATGCCGCGGTGGAGCGGTGGAGCTCTAGCCAGTCCAATCTGCAACTCAAGCTCGACACCGCCACGGAGCTCGAACCCTCCAGTCTAGGGCCAAGGCTCGATGCCTGTGGCTAAAGATGTTGCGATTCAATCTGAGAACCGATTAGAGCCAAGCCTGATTGGCTTGGTTCTTGGTTCAAGGAATATTTGGTATGGTTCTCAGTTCTAAAACCACCTTTATCTGATTCGATTTCCGATCCTTATGCGTGAACCACCGTTTTAACCTGGAGTTGACTAACTGGGCCAATTCTAAAATCGAACCTGTTTAGAACCGGTCGACCGAGAGGATTGGAACCCATGACCTCAAGTATGAGGCTAGCAACATTTACCGGACAAAGGCTAGATAATTGAATTGAATTTTCACAAAGTAAATCCTTGACTGAATCGGAAGCGAAAATGGACCTGGAACCGGTCGTTTCAAATGTAAAGGGTTCGATTCCTAATTCTGTTTCTTCTAAATCGATCAATCCTAAAATCCATCACCCCTACCTGGGATGAAGCTTGAGCCCGCTTGACACCGCAAAGGAGTACGAGCTCGAGCCCTTTAGATGTAGGGCTCGGCCCCCAAGCTCGACGGCTGATAGGGCAGGGTGGACAGAGAGATGGGCATAGCCGGGGTTGGCTATGGGTGACGGGGGGTGGCTTGGCTCAGGGAGGCCACAGGTGGCAAGGTGGCGCTAGGGAGGAGAGGCACTGTGCAGTGGGTGGGATGGGTGGAATTAAAGTTTGATAAGTGTGTTTTTCATTGTAGGTGGACATGAATGATGATGGGAGGGACGAAATTGGAAGGAAAATGAAAATATGTGGATAAAGTCAAATGTTATATGCATTTTCAAATGAAATGACGAAAGTGAGTGCACTAGTTGTAGGTTTTGAAAACTGAGGATGCATAAGGATGGAAATTGATGTGTGAACCCATGGTATTCAAAATTTTCCCTTTTTCATACACATGTTAAACCTGTTTTTAAGATTTTAGGAGATCCATATACATCCCAACCCCATTAAAGCTGAGGGCTTGTTTGAACTCAATTATGTGTTGAAAATCCAAATTTCAGCACTCAATGAGATTAAATTTGTTTAATAGCTTTAAATAAAACTGACTTAAATGATTAAATTAAGTCAAAAATCAACTTCGTTAAAAATCTTGTATGTTGTTGGACTTACCAATAATGGTCCTTTTTTTTAGTCTGGTAAGAGATTAATAATCTTTATCGATCGATTTTAAATTATCAGGACAGCCTTTTGTTTCTACTTCAGCACTTAAGATTGTCTGACACCTGAAATTTAGTACTTAAATCTTCAGCTTTACCAAACTGGATTTGAGTTAAAGAGTGAGTTGGTGACTCATTTTGCCACATACATCTGCAGAAGGCTCAATGCAGTAAGCAAGAAATTTGTGCTGCCAAAACTATTTTTTACTTTCTTTTTTTTTGGTTGCAGTAAAGCATATGTATAATCAACAGTGCAGGACTAAATCGAATGGCTGACAATGAGGATATAACTAGGTACCTACATCCTTCGAAAAGTACACAGGTAAACTGCTTTATTTTACCAAGCAGACTCTAAATTGCACCCCCATGTAAGATGGAAAGAACCAGGAATATCAGGATTTCCATCATTTGCTTTCCCCTGAAATTAACTCACAATCGGTTTATACAGGATCAATACATTGAGTTACTGTGATATTTCATCGATGTCACGATGAGGATGACCCCTCAGTACAAGATCAAGAATACAATCTGGATTCATAATAAATACGAAAAAGCAAAAAGTATTTGCAGGTTCTCTACTCGGCTGGACCAGCCTTGCCACTTGCAGGAGCGAGAATGGTGAGGACAATAAAACCACCCAATACCACAACCAAGACACCCAACGAGTTCATGAGCAAGGCCTCCGAAGAATACCGTGATATTACCTTATTTGTCTGAAGGAATGTGGCCTTCTCTAGAAAACCCGTGGTAGCAGTAGCAATGGCGAGAGCATAGATATAGATGCCGAAAAATACATGCCAAGGAAGTAATGTGGCCCTGCTAGTCCTTGAGCCACCCGGGTACCAGTAGATCACAAATCCAAGTGCCCACTGAGGAGAAAAACAATGTGACAGCTAAATCACTGCTTAAAATGCGATAGCAAACACGAAAGACAATAGAGTAGATTTTACCTGAATGCCGAACAAAAGAATGCAGGCAAGTCCCAACCAGGAATGCAGACTGTAAAAATTGTCAATGCCCTTGTCGTTATGAAACTTCAACGCGGCCCAGATTCCAACCACACTTAGACAGAAGGCGAGAAGTTGTAGTGTAAGATGAACTAATTTTTTAAAGCTCTGTGTTCCTGAAACTGTCTTGTATGCGATCATGGCTGCAGACACCAAATACGACTGAGTAAACAGTAGTCTACCTTCTGCTACAATGCTAGCTAATATGGTCATGGTTATCTGAATACCTAATGCTCTTTCCACCATGTCTTTCTTGTCTTTCATGCATGGTTCTATACAGAGTTTATAAAAAATTGGAGGGAAAAAGAATTTACCTTCACCATTCAGAAGAATGAGGCCAGTCACCATTAAAACAGGATGGACCTATTACAATGAAAAAGAATCAAGGTTTATGATAAACAGATAGATACCGACGCTACACAGCTTGTTTCATTGCAATCCCACTCATTAGAGCTCTTCAGTATATTGTAGTTTTGTGAATCTCGGGGCATCAATTTACATGCTTCAATATAGGATAAAAATTATATTGCAAAAATCGTCTGTATGAAACTAAACCCAATGTATGAAGCAAATGCAAGCATTGGTCTTGAACTCAATGTGCCTAACAACGGGAATGTGACTGGAAAAACCCCCAAAATATGTTAGCATAAATAACCTCAGGTCTACCCCAATCCAACGCAGGATGTGATCCTGTATGGGTTTCAATCTCTATTCTTCTTCTTGTTTAAGCAACAAGTTTCCTTTTCTATATTTTCATGATAAAGAACTTGAATTGCCAATAACTTAACAGAAGGAGATAATGCACAAATTCCCTTCCACAGTTTTCTCATTTTGTTTGAAACTTGCTCCTGAACCAGCTCAAATGTCTATATTCTACAAAAGCATCTACCCATGCAATTTCTATTTACGCATTCCACCAGCAGTTCCTAATGTTATTCGTATTATCCTGCTAGAAGGCTAGAAATGCCGATTTAGCTTCAATTATCCATAAAACACTATGCATCTAAACATTCCTGAATCCTTTTTGGCAAGCCTATGAATGTCTATAAGTTAGCAGCATTCAGCTAGGGAAAAATTCTCAGATCTTAGAAAGATATTGCCGCTTGTATACAAATGTTGAAAACATCAAGAAATCAACTAGGCGATCACGTCAATGGTACTCTCAAGAAATCAACTGGTCATTACCCTAACCTGTTGAATAATTTTAGCATCTGCACCTAGCCCACAGCAACCATCAGATAAAGTAGGTTGTATGTGAGACCCATTTGATCGAAGGGTTCATGTGCACAGGGGGCACATTTAAATGGCGCACCCAATATGCATTGCCAGTTTTTACGCACTTGGTTCAGAATGTAAGAACTGACATATGTATCTCATAAGACCAGAAACATAAAGCAACTAAAACTGCCAGAGTTCACATGCCAAGTATACAATAAAATCTAATATAAAGTAAATTGCCCGAAGAGTCAACTATGTCCTAGAAATCTATTCCAGAGGACTTGAGCAGATTCAGAGTCAAGGAGTCTGTGAAATTGCATAATGTTCAAATGTATGTGCAGGACATCTAAACGTGAACAAACACTTAAGTTTAGACCTCCAATTCCAATCGGTTGAGATAGGGCTTGGAAAATACTAAAGCAAGTGCATCCATTTAACCAAAAATAGCCTGAAGACATGAATGCAACATTTCGTGTAAACAATCTCTTAACCCACATGGGCACACCTGTCAACTAATTCTTATGATCATCAACAGGTTATGATTGATTAACTTCACTCGAAACAATCAAAATCCGACTCAGAAATCTCTCTACCCCTCTCTCGATAACAACAGCCTAACCTCCAGCACTCACAACACGAGCATTACTCAAAATGAACAAAAAAACCATCTCAATCCGCGAACCAAGCTTCCAAGTTGCCACCATCCAATGCACTCAGACAAGAACGTGAAATGAACCGAATCAAACAATACCCAGAAAAGGGCAAAACGTGCCCACCACAGAAAGCCAAAAACCCAAGAGCATCCATTAACAGTGACAACATATGCACTCCTCATTCACCACTAAAGATGGAGGAAAGGGAAACCTGTTGCGTGTGTGTGTGTGGATCAGAGAGAGAGAGAGAGAGAGAGAGAAAGAGAGACAGAGAGTTACGTTGAAGATGAGGTCTTTATCGTCAGAGACGAGAGCGAGTCCTCCTCTGAAATGGACAGCCCAGATGAGCACAAGAGATATGATGGTGACACCCATCGCTCTTATGATCCGCACGATCGGAAATCTCACCACTGGCACACCCATGGCTGATCAATCACACACAGCGAGAGAGACAGAGAGAGAGTACAGCCTTGGTTGGGTGGGGGGGGGGACGGGTTTCACCTCAAATGGGGTTTGCTGGAAGTAGGAGAGGTAAAGTCCTTTATGGCTTCACTTCAAAAGGGATTGCTTGAAGAGGGGAGAAGGGGTCTGTCTGCGCTCAAGAAAGGTACAGAATCTCAAAACTGCTTGAAGTTGCAGGCTGTCTGTCTCCTTCCACTTCTGATAGGACGACCTCGAGAAGACAAACCGTGGGGGCTTTCTAGGTTTTCTTGCGCAGTTCGAAGGGGGCGACCGGTCTTCGCTTTCCTCGGTGACGACTCGCGAGACGACCAGTGAAACGCTCCCCAAAAAACGTCACAAAACGATAAGAATAATTGAATGACACGTCCACGTGGCAGTCCAAGATGCCAACGGGGCTTTGTCAACAGTTGACTTTGAGAAGTTTCCTCTACTTCGTTATTTGATTTTGGGATTAATATCACAAAAAAATTCTTAATTGCTATACAAATAATAAATTTACTCAAAATTAATTTTTTTACCATAAAACTTCAAACTGATATATCCGTGATAAATTTACCCTAAACTAATTTTTTGACAACTCAAAACCCTAAATAGGTACATTTATGATAAATCTACCATTCGTTAAATTAAATTAATATTAGGAAAAAACCACAAAATGATATACCTGTGACAGACAAAGGATAAAATTCCAAACCTGTTTACTGTCACATGTCATCCAACTCAGAAATTTGATGGAAAACTAATAATGGGTAAAATTGTCACATGTGTATCAGTTTGGGATTTTTTGTAGTCAAAAAATTAATTTGGGATAAATTTATCATAAACTTATCAGTTTGGAGCTTTTCATAATATTAACTCTTGATTCCACGCGGCTCCTAAATTTTTGTCAAATTTCAGCCTAGTGCATTTTAAAATATAGGGAAAAACCACCAAACACCCCAAATTATACCCATTGTAATACATTTACCCCGAACTTTTTTTATGACACAAAAAATCTCAAACTTTTACGTGTGTGACACATTTACTCTCCGTTAGGTTTTTGTGAAAAAAAAACACAGTTAAAAGTCATACGTGGCCGCTGACATGGACAACGGAATGCGAACAGCGCTGACGTGGCATTTGTGTGGTGTCTAAGAAGCAAAGCAGCGTCATTTTACATTTGACGTGGCTGAAGAAATAAAAATAAAGAGGACATCGTCTCTCTCTCACAGTAGCTTCACGTTCAAAACTTCTTTCGCCATGTTCAAGGGCTCTCTAAAGCTTCGCGGTCTCCACCTACACGAACGAGCCCTTTCTTTGTGATCAGTCTCTCTCGCTTGCTCCACCGTTGCTCCTCTGTTGCCCCTCCTCCCCCCGTTGAATTGAAAAACACATTTGCCCCAAATTTTAGGATTTGTTCATGCTATCTCTCTCTGGAAATCTCAATTCGTGCTTGCGATTAATTGTCAAATGGAGAAGCCAATTTAGCCTTCTCCGTTGAAGCTTCTTGAGGCCTAAGATGGGCAACGAGATTCCTCGCTTCTCTTTGAAAGTTCATCTCCTTTGTGCAACTCCAGGAAAGCGCAAAAAGGAAGAAGAAACCACGAGTCCCCAATTGCATTGACGCTCTCATCAATCCGTTTCCTCTTTTTTGAGATTGTAAGAGTTATCATCTTCCCATATTTTCTCTGCACTCCTCTTTCTAAATTAAGCTAAGTTACACGTGCTTTGTTCGGTTTAAGTAGCCTTTTATGATTTCTCTCTGCATATAAAGGCGTTTGTACCTTCAAAGCTAATGGGTCTTTCTTTACATGCTTAATTTTTCACATTTAGTGGTTGTTCGAGATTTGCGACATTTCTTAGCGTAATCTCTTGGTTTATTTGCTCAGTGAATACACAATCCTTTTGGTTTATTAGCTTTTTAACAACAATTACTAAGCTGTAATTCAGTAGGGAAATTGAATCATCTCTCTTTGATGATTACTTGTTGTGTCTCAAGTTAAAGCATATCCGCTGGCAAGTGCACGCAAATTGAATGTTGTCCTGTTTGTTGTAAAGTTAGCCACTGGCAGCGAGACAACGCCTTGAACTAGCTAGTAGGATTTAAGTTGGCAGTCTCGAGTCCCGACCAACGAATTTGAGCTTAAATTTGCAATCGTTAGAGACATTAGACATTATGTTGAATTGGGTGCAGTGATCAAGTAGAGTGCATATACCTTGCCACAGTGTCTAATGCTTTGTTGTTATTTATGTTGTTCCAATTTGACAAAACTTAGATCATACTCTCAGATGATTTTCATCATTAACCATCACAAGCTTTAAGTTTTCAAACGTAGAAAGTAGATCGATTTTTGCTTCCAGTCAAATGAAAAATCTATCAATGTTGTGCTGTGAATTTGTTGTCGTTAGATTACAAATACAGCAGCGCGAACACACTGGTTGGTCCTTAACATATCATATTTCTTTCTTCCACTAATTCTCTCTCTATTCTCTTGTTAGGATTTGGAGGAAAAACTCCACCCAGGTGGTCCATTTGACTGCTAAGGACCCAGACCAAGCTGTCATCCTCAAGGTGAAGAAGATAAAGAACGGCCGCCTCGCCATGTTCGCCATGCGCAATTTCTTCTTGCAAGTATATGTTACCGGGGAGGCACCTGTCGAGAATCTTTCAAACCACCTCAGCGACTCGTTTGGAAAAAACCTTGCTCACTATGCTTGCCAGAACAGCGAAAAGAACTCCTACCCTATAATTTAGTTCTTGAGATCATCCTCTTGAATATAAGAATGAGTTGTACATCTCATTGAGACATTTTAAGGCATTAATCTAATCAGAATTTTCACTTGGAATTTTCTCTCTTATGATCCATATAGAGGGCATGATCAAGTTGGCCATTTCCTTCACGCCCTGCAGCTTCTCATTTCCTTCACGCTTTATTGTCAGTAATGAAGAGAAGTGGAAGTGACAGAACAATATACAAGTGAAAGTGGAAGTGTGAAGCAAGAGAAAAGCTTTATTTGAGATGAATAGTTGTATTGATAGGAGTGATGTGTGCAATGTTGCTGATGAAGTTGGATTATATTACCAACTATGTTCAATTGTATTAGCAAATATAACATGATTGTATTCCATTGTATTAGCATATCCAAATTTATAAAGTTTATGTACCATTAAGTGCCTGTGTGGGTGGATATCATTGATTTTACTTGACAATATCTGTACATGTTATAATAATACAAGTAAAATGGTAAGTTACACAATATTTGCAACAAGAAATTAAACTGAACAAGTGCATAAGACCAGTCATCTGCGGCCACCATCAAAATCTCGACTTCATTAATCTAATCACATCAGCATACCCATAATTGGATAGTGATTCATAAGTAGTGTTTAACTTGGATTACAACCTAAAATGAACTCTTGCAACTCAACCAAAAAGGAACTCGGATTACAACCAAAATGCTTATACTCTTTGTTTTTAATTACAACCCAAAAAGTACAAGCAGTCGAGATTCTACACTAGCGTTGAACTTGTCTTAATAAAACAACTATGTAGTCCAATTGCTTTCCTACAACCTTCTAGACAACCCTTTTTCAGCCCTTCGAATCCCACATAAAATCTCTTGAGCATGTTTTGTGGGTGTCTAAGCAAAAGACGAAATGTGTTGTTTTTACTTGATTGCTTTAATTGAGCTTTATAAGATGCCAATAACTTATATTGCTCGGCAAATGGACCCCTAATAGTCTTAAGAGCTCTGGCAATTGCTCTGTAACAAGTTCGTTTGTTGAGCGTGAGTCCCCACATCTCCATTGCATTTGCCTGTGATTGTACTGCAGTATATTTTAAATTAGCTCTTATCTTAGGCAAGAACTCTTCTACAAGCCAAATATAAGATGCACTTTTATTTCTCATGCTTCTAAGGCAAGTATGTTCTTTTCCAACCGTCTTGATAGCAAACGTTTTCTCTTTATTCAACCAACTACGATAAAGGAACCATTCACATCCGGTCACACACTTCACATGCATCTTTTTAGATTCACTCTTCTGCCAACCAATGTTGTAGCGATTTGTGATTGCATATTTCTGCATTGCCCTCTTAAACTAAGTATGAGATTTGAATCTCATACCTATCTGAAATTGCATTTCTCTATAGTCACAACTAGGGTCATATCTAATAGTCAAAGCTTTTGTTTGGTCACATACTTCCTCATCTCTAGAGTCAGGAGGATTGAGATCTTCATGTTCTTCGAGGTCCTCATCATTTTCATCCTCATTCATGTCTTCTCGTCCCACATCAATAGAAAATGTCGTCTCCCTTACCATCCCCACCTCATGCATCCCTTCTTCATCTCTAGATAGGATATGCTCATCGCACATCCAAGATAATAAATCAATCTCAATATCATCACCCTTACTATCATCACTCTCAAAATAAAGGCCATCATCACTCTCACTATCTCCACTCCGACTAGCCCCCCCATAATCAAGCCCCGCCTCAGCCCTAACCGCAAGTTCAGTCCCAACTTCATTGCTTAATTCAACTTCAAGCTCAACTTCAACATCAACTTCACCTTGGTTAGCAACCTCTGCTCCACTCCAAATTTCATCGTCAAAGTCATATACTCTTTCAATATCAACTGTAGTTGTCCTTCCCCCCTTATGATGTTCCATCTTTTTGTATGCAAGAGACTAAAGCCAAGAGACTCCTCAATTTTCCCTGCAAAGAAAAGGCAACATGTTTTAACATATATCATGTTGTTAAGCAATATGAACTAGACATGTCAGTCAATTTTTCCCGAGAAAACGTGCTTAAGACCCAACGTGCCTGCATTATCAAACGTATGTGCACTCTACTTAATCACTGCACCCAATTCAACACGATCTAATGTCTCTAACGATTGCAAATTTAAGCTCAAATTCGCTGGTCAAGACTTGAGACTACCAATTTAAATCCTACTAGCTAGTTCAAGGTGTTGTCTCGCTGCCTGTGGCTAACCTTACAACAAACAGGACAACATTCAATTTGCGTGCACTTGCCAGCGGATATGCTCTGACTTGAGACGCAACAAGTAATCATCAAAGAGAGATTCAATTTTCCTACTGAATTACAGCTTAGTAATTGCTGTTAAAAAGCTAATAAACCAAGATATTACGCTAAGAAATGTCGCAAACCTCGAACAACCTCTAAATATGAAAAATTAAGCATGTAAAGAAAGACCCGTTAGATTTGAAGGTACAAACGCCTTTACATGCAGAGAGAAATCACAGAGAGCTACTTAAACCAAACAAAGCACGCGTAACTTAGCTTAGTTCCGAAAGAGGAGTGCGGAGAAAATATGGGAAGATGATAACTCTTATAGTCTCATAAAAGAGGAAACGGATTGATGAGGGCGTCAATGCAATTGGGGACTCGTGGTTTCTTCTTCCTTTTTGCGCTTTCCTGGAGTTGCATGAAGGAGATGAACGATCAAAAAGAAGCGAGGAATGTCATTGCCCATCTTGGGCCTCAGGAAGCTTCAACGGAGAAGGCTAAATTGGGCTTCTCCATTTGACAACTAATTGCAAGCACGGACTAAGATTTTCAGAGAGAGATAGCATGAACAAACCCTAGAATTTGGGGCAAATGTGTTTTTCAATTCAACAGGGGGAGGGGGCCAACAGAGGAGTAACGGTGGAGCAAGCGAGAGAGACTGATCACAAAGAAAGGGCTCGTTCTTATAGGTGGAGACCGTGGAGCTTTACAGAGCCCTTGAACATGGCGGAAGAAGTTTTGAAAGTGAAGCTACAGTGAGAGAGAGACGATGTCCTTTTTATTTTTATTTCTTCAGCCACGTCAAAGGTAAAACGACGCTGCTTTGCTTCTTAGACACCACGTGGATGCCACATCAGCGCCATTCGCATTCTGTCGCCCACGTCAGCGGTCACGTAGGACTTTTAACAGTGTTTTTTCACAAAACCCTAACGGAGGGTAAATGTGTCACACGGGTAAAAGTTTGAAGTTTTTTATGTCACGAAAAAAAATTCGAGATAAATGTGTCACAATGAGCATAATTTGGATTTTTGATGGTTTTTTCCCTAAAATATATTGCATAATTTATAAATCGTACGACGCCATATGGATCATATGATACTTACCGCAAGAGTTACATGATCACTTGACGCCTTAGATCTCAGATTCGAGATTTGTTAGAGAAGGAAGAAGACAGTTTGCGAGGCAAGCTCCCGGTGGCGATGGCAATGGCAATGGCGATGCCGAGCGGGTGGTGGTTCGTGTGGCCAGAATGAAGACACTTGAGTCAAGACCGAAGCATGACGAATGTACGTGCAACTATTGTGTATGTGACTGTGTCCAAAATCTAGAACTGGGGAGAGAGGAGACCGCGGCAATCACGTGATGGCCACTGCCTGAAGCTCGCGAGTTGACCGCCAATGGTGGCACCCCAAGGCGAGCATTGGCTGAAGCTAGACGGGCGATGATGCCGCGACCATAGTGTGTAAGTCCACGAGCACAGGTTCCAAATCTGTGATTTTGGGGAGAGGGAGAGAGACAGACGCGAGCACTACCAACGGCCGCTACCTACGGTTGGTGAGGCTACAACGGTCGACTTGCGGTCATCCCGTCGCCCAAGACACGGGCACCATGCGGTGGTGGGGTACCAATTGCCCCAAGAGAGAATCGGAGTTAGCAATTTTTTAAGGGAGTTTATGTCATAATAGCAAATTCCATTACCTAAATTATTGAGGGACGATTAATGAATCATTTTAAAAAGTACAAAGACGATGCGGGCCAAGAAAAGTAGAGAAGAGGTTTTGATTTAAGGACCTTGTTTCAAATAAGGGCATGAAGTACTATCATTTTCTCAAATAATGGCATAAAGTAGACTTTGTTTCAAATAAGGGCATGAAGTGCTATTATTTTCTCAAATAAATGTATAAAGTGAATCTTGTTTCAAATAAAAACATGAAGTGGATATATCGGTTTAAAAAAAGGGCCTAACTTTCTAGATGGCTAAGGGCATTTTCGCCCTTTACTTTTTTTTGAAAATTTTCCCTTTTTCCCTTTTTCTTTCTTTTTTCCCTTTCATTCATCAGAGAGAAAGAAAGAAAAAACCAGAAAAAAGAAAAAAGAAAAGAAAAAAGAAAGAAAAAAGAAAGAAAAAGAAGAAATAATTTAAAATTAAAATTGTATTTAGACGAAAATGCCCTTGATCGCCCGGAATATTTAGCTGGCCAGTGACTAGCGAAGTCAGGCCTTTGTTTGAAACTATCATGGACACTTCATGTTCTTATTTGACATAATGTTTGATTCAGACCCTTATTTGAAATTTTTCCTAAATACAAGGATGACTATTATCGTTACCCCAAAACATTTTTAACTTTCTTACCCTTGCATTCCAAGATTGACCATGCGCTCAATTTTCATAAATTAACCCCTACCTTGTCAGTTATCATGGTTCAATTTTTTTTGCATTGCACATTAATTGAATAAAATGTCAATTAAATGTCCATCGATGATATTACTCATAGTCGATTTTTTTTGTAAGTTTGCTCATAATAGACTAATCTTGTGATAAGTCGATAGAAAAATAAAAAGTTCCGGGAAGGATAAACACACGAGACCTGTTCTCTATTTCTAAAGAATTTTGGGATTCACACATTTTGTTTTATATCTAAGACTCTATTTGTTTCGCGAAAAATAAATGATTTGAAAAATATTTTCAAAAAAAGTGATCGCTTGTATCACTAGAAGTAATTAGTTAATGAAAAAAAATCATTATAATCAACGAAAAATATATTTATCGTCTACAAAACAACTAGAATTTGGCCTAGATCCAAAACATGAAAATTAATTCAATTGAATAGATAAACAAAGGACAGAGAGCTTGAACACAGGACCTCCAGTATTTTCTTAAATTTCAAAGGACTAATGCCAACTGATCTAGATACTATATTGCCAAATGCATGCATAGTTCGTTCAAGGACGGGTCGCACGGTGGAGAGAGGGAGACGCGGTGGTGGGTATGTCAAGCGAGGAGGAGTGAAAAAGAGAGTGGGTTGCGAGAGTGAGTTGGGAAAGAAAGCGATGATGTGGGAAATTACATATGGAAAGAAGGAGAGGAGAGGATGACAATTGTAGGTTTCAAAAAATCAAGATGGTATTTAAGTTAGAGAAAATTATCAAAAAAGTCTTAAATCTATTGCAATTGTGATAATTCAGTCTTAAATTCTCCTTTTTTTTGCTAATTGAATCTTAAACCTTTTGCATTTGTGCGAATTCATCAATCTGGCCAATTTTGACTAGCCGGCGCTGACCTGGACGTCGACTGTCCTACGTAATGCGGCAAATGTTAACGTGGATAATTTTTAAAATATTTTAATATTTTTTGATTTATTTTTTCTTTCTTTTATTTTTTCTTCTTCTACTGGCCGGTGAGGTTTGGCGATGGTGAGACTCGTCTGCCCCTGGCGAGGCGAGACCGTACCAAATCTGGGCAAGGTATCTATTTTTTGGGTTTTTGTTGCTTGATTGTCGCTTTTGTGCATATTGAGGGTCACGATCGGTCTGAAAACCACTCAATATGATGTGTTGTGTTAACAAGTCGGAAAGAACATGGCGGAAGAGCATCGGTGCCAAGCCTCACGCCTGTACGCGAACAACTACCCTTTGCCCAGCGAAGGCGAGCCTTGATGTCGCCATTAGCCCCTCACTAGCCCTCATCTTTGGCCAGTCGCTAAGGTCTAGTGACCAACAAGAGGAAGAAGGAAGAAAGAAAAAAGAAAAAAAAAAGAGAAAAATTAAATAAACAAAAAATATTATTAAAATTTATCTATATCAGCATCGGCCGCGTCACGTAGAATAATTGGCGTCCATGTCAGCGTTGGTCAGCTAACATTGGCCAAACTAACTGAATGACGTAAATGCAAATAATTTAGGACTCAATTTGTAAAAAAAATATTTATTACTAAATTTGCACAATCATAATAAATTTAAAATTTTTTTAGTAATTTTTTCATTTAACTTGTGTAAAAAGCGAGAATGTTAATCCAATTTTCTCATATATGAATAGGCCTTTATGACTAAAATTCAAGCCGCCATTAAACGTCTATGGTCAGATGGGACAAGGAGGGCCGTATCTAACCCTGTTTGACCAACTAATAGAGGGGAAAAAACAAAAATGAAGGAGAGGAGCTTTGGAAAAGTATGTGCGAGTTGTAAATCTAAGGGCGGCCCTAATGAATTGGATATGTGGCGGCTCAAGGTCGTTGACCGGTAAGAACGAAGAACTTGGACTTTCATGAGTTGCCTTGGTCCATAAATCTCTGCCCTTTATGTCCATGGATCGTGTCGTCTTGACCTCACCGGCTTTCGCCTCTAGCCGGTCGCCAAAATCCAGCGATTGACTAGAGGAAGAAAGGAAGGAGAAAAAAGAAAATGAATAATAAATAAAATTTGAAAAATTATTAAAATATTATCAATATCGGCGATTTCTACTGGATGGATTGGATTGGCATAAATGTAAAAAGTTTAGGACTCAATTGGCAAAAAAAAAGTTTCGTACTGAATTGATATAATTTCAATAGATTTAGGGCTTTTTTTTATAATTTTCTCTTTGCAAATGTCTATTTGTCTGTATTTCTGAGCATGTGCCATCAACTAAAAAGATTAGTACCAATTGCTCCTAAACTCGCCAAAGTGGACCTCAACCCTTTTGAGGAAGACTCTTCAATGAGGACCAAATTCGAGACTAGCAAATACGAAAAACGTGGTTGTTATATTTTTGGTCAGACGATTTACACTTCAGAAAAGAACATGAACTAAGCTTATGAGGAACTTGAGACTAAAGGTTAATAGCATCGGCTCAAATCCGCAACTTTTGCAAAATAAAAGACAAGGAGAGAAAACTTAGATAAAATATAATTAACATATTTTTATTTGGTTGAGCGTACGTCCTTCATTATGCTTAAGAAGTTCTTTTTTCAGTCATGAGATTCTACTGTCTCACTCTCACATTCAAAAACTTGTTCTCAAGTTTTGGATGTGTTCCCCAAAAAAGTGCTCACTAAGTTTTTGGTCGCGGGCCCTATAGGCCGGCATTGGCTTTGAAGGTGTCCTTTATAGCCATGAGCCTCTTAGATCTCAATTCCACATTCTTAGACTTGTTCTTCGCGTTTGTTATGAGTTCTTCACGTTGTGTCCCCGACATTCTGGATGCGTTCACCACGTTATGGATGCAGCAAATTGATAACTCTATAAAAATAGAGTTATTTTACCTACTATAGGCAACAAATACAGCAATATTTGTTAGAAAATATTTGGATTTCATTTTATTTCATTCAAATTTTCCATGTTTATGCAGAATAATTAGACGTGGAGAAAATAAGGAAAATATAGCAAAAAGAAAGAAAGAAATATGCTGCCTAGAGAAGAGTTAAAAGGTGGATATCATATCAGGAATTCCACGATTTATTCCCTAGTTTTATGCAAAAAAGAAGCAATTGCCTTATGTTAGGATTTTTAGATGTTATCCTATAAATAGGATAACATTGAGAGCTTGGGAGAGCTAGTATTTTTTTTATCGTTTTTGTTTTTACTGTTCTAGGAGTTTTTCAAGTATTTTAAAGAGAAGACAAAAGTAGTGACATAATTCTTGTTCTTTGAATCAAGATATTTTGTTTAATTTATATTTTTCGTTTCTTCTTTTATTATGTTCTTAGTTTCTTTGTTAAGGCTACGATGTAGTCTAATCATGATGATATGAATTTCATACTTTTTATGCTTTACAAGTGATTTCATTCATGTGAGTTATATATTATCAATCTTAATGCCTTTAAATGATTGGCTACCATTTGAATGATTTGATATGCATGTTTAAGATTAAGAAGTAATAATATGTAATTGCTCATTATAATATATATAACCATGAATTAAATATGAATAGAAGTATATCATGTTATTTGTGTAGCTTTCGGTGATAAGGTGGTCCAAAAGAGTCATTGTAAACCGGGAATATTCACAAATTTTAACGCACTTATATTTATTTAAATTCATATAGAGATATAATGGATTGATAAACTGAGTAGGTTTGCTTTACCTAGAGATATGATAGTAAATAGACTAGAAAATTCCGCTATCACGTGTTTGATATCGTTCTTGTATTTATAATGATCTAAAATTCATATCTAGTGGATGTACCAAAAAAAAAATTCATATCTAGTGGTTATGGTGAAATCGAATGCTCTAACATATTTTATCTAATTGATTATCTGCCTTTAGTTTTTAAAATTTCGTTTTTAAGTTCGTCAATTCTTATTTATTCTCAATTCTATTTTGATCTATTAGATAAATTTTAGAATTAATCTATATTTAATATTTAATTAGTTTATTAATTATCAATCTCTGTGGAACGATACTCTTCTCATTATTATATTACTTATTCGTCGACATGTGCAAAATTTTACGAACACAAATATCAATTTCTGATAGCAAGTTTGATATTCATGCAAACAGTTCCGTCATATATTACAATTCATTTCTACCATGTGTCTGACCACAATCCCCACTACTCCAATATTTTAGAGATAACGTTTGATAATAAATATAATTGTTCCATCACTTTTCCCAGTTTTTTAACTTGTTTGGCATCATGCTAGCTGCTTTTACGATTTATATGCCAGCCGCCCGTGCCACTTGTATACCAATTGCTTGTGCCACGTGTATGTTGATCACTTCTAACATATCAATCATCATCCTCCTCTTCCATACCAACCAATTATGCGGGACAATTCAAATTTTGGTGCCAACGTTGGTCGATACTAATTACACACAATCCTTGAGTTAGCGAAATTGTGACAACCACAATTTGATTGGCATAATTTGCATGATATCTTATAATCATAAAACGGTATCTTATTTACTATAGTCGATGTCTCGCAAAGTCAATGTCTCTCTTAAAATGGTCAATAGCTACTTTAGCCCTTTTTAAGGTGACAACGGGTACCAATTAATGAGGACATTCTTTTGAAGATGACCTTGACATTGAAGTATTTACAATTTCAAACAATGAATATGAAATTTTTTTTGTCATTTAACTATCATCATTGTTGATATCTTTCTTTAAGAGTTATCAAAAGTGCATGCGTGGATACATTAAATGACATAAAAAATTAATAGAATGTTAATGGAATTAATTATTTATTAGGTTTATTTAAATGGTGATTGACGAGAAAGATTCAAAGGTAAATTCAAATCTGGCATGTGGCAGATTTATGGGATCAATTCAAAATTAGCATTCATTGGATAAAAGTAATTTAGGGTGTGTTTGTTTCTGTGGAACATTTTTCCAAAAATGGTCGCTTATATCGCTTATAAAAATAAATGAGCAGAAAAATATTTCCATTGTCCACGAAATTATTTAGGTATAAATTGTAGTTGATAATGAAATTTTTTTTCATTGATTAAGATAAAAACAATTATTATTAGGAAAAATTTTCCAAATCATTCATTTTTTACGAAATAAATGGAATAGGAAAACTATCTTCAGGAAATTGTTTTTCGACTTTCTGATGTTTGGGTGACGGAAAATGTTTTCCAGGGACTGCAAACACAAGCTTGTAGTGAGGGAATGACTTCTCCTTCTAGTAAGAAGACAAAAAAATTTCCGTGAACCACCAAACAGATAAAATTAATCATTTTCTTTGAAAATACTTTTCATGGAAAATACCTTTATCATGAGATTTTTAGTGAAACAAACTCAACGTTAGGTTCCGTTTGCTTCGCAGAATGTACCATTTTCTATAAATTTTTTTCTAAGAAGTCATTTCCAGGAAGATAATTTTATTTTTCGATATTTGGCTGAAACTTGAAAAAGACCTTAAAAGTATTTTTCGTCATTTGGTAAGTAAAATCTGATTGGGAAAATTATCAAAAAATTCATATTTTTTAATTATTTTTAATTATATATTTTTCTTTTTGTTTCTTCCTTGGCCGGTTGCCGGCCTTGGGCGACCTCGAGGCTCACCATTGGAGGGCACAAACTTGCCGTGCTCATCGCAAGAGGCCGCAAACTTGCCATATCTGGCGAGGCTCGAGTGTCACCGCCAAAGGTTGCGAGCTTGTCGATCTTAGGTGAGCTCACCCAATCTGACAAGGCCTGAGATTGCTGGTCTTGGGCAGGCTCGAGCCTTGCTACTAGAAGTTGCGAGCTTGTTGGTCCTCCACCAAGGAAGAAGCAAAAAGAAAAAGGAAGAAAAGAAAAAGAAAAAAAGAAAAGAATAATTTAAAATAATAAAAAATTTGTATTTTTTTAAAATATATTTTTATAAGAATAAACGTTTCATTAATTAAGGACCCGAGCCCAAGAGCCGATGACCTGCGCACAATCTTTGTAGACCTAGGCATGAGGGTTGGGACTAGAGCTTGAGCGTCTGGGACTGAGCATGACATTTATGGACTTGAGTTTGGGTGCCGAAGCATCGGGTACAAGCGCTAGGGGTTTGGGCTCGGCCTTGATGTTCCTGGGCAGGGGCGTCGAGGGTTGGGCCTGGCCTTGATGGACCCGAGCCCAGCTATCGGAGACCTGGTCTTGAATGTCAGGAACCGGGAACCAACGTTGAGATTTTCGTGTCTAAGAGTAGAGTTTCGGGTCCAAACACCAATACCTAGACATATTTCGAAAAGCATTTTCCAATTCTTTCAAAAAGGAAATCATTTTCCTGAATTTAAGCTTTGTTAGGAAAACATTTTCCGTTGATTAAAAAAATATTTTTCGTTGACTCATTTTCCTAAGCAAACTAAAGCCGGAAAATAAGGAAAAGATTTTATTGGAAAATGTTTTCCACGAAACAAACGGACCTTAGTTACAGTTTTTTATTCGAATCTAACCATGCTCATCTCTATGTACAATATAGCTTCAAATTGGTCTCTCCTCTAGTAACGTTCGATACTGGCTGCTACTTACCGTACCATTTTGGTAGGGATGTGCAGAAGAACTTGGAGAATGTATGAAACTATCGAAACCAGCATGGTTGCTAGAAAAGCTTGTGGGTGATTATTAGAGGTCCCATAGTAGATTACAGATTTCAAAAGTTAGAAATCCACGAGTACATGATTGATTCTAAACTATGAGGCACTCAACACACAATGCAAGATACCGTGTAAAACTAAAATTTTCAAAGAAATCGATAAGGAATGATGGAATGTACAGACGTACAATATAATTAGTTAAATTACAGTTTCGAGTGTCTTTTGCTAAGATCGTAATAAAAGATTTGTGTAATATTGTTGCACTTTAATTGACAGGAGCATGTACTTTGCTTCCTAACATACTGACTTTATTTATGCTAAACATGCTAGTGCACCAATGTGAAAGAACCCACATTGGATAGGCAGGACTTGAGATGTACTCATAAATATTTTTAAATGATCACTATCATATGTGGTTACTCAAAGTATTCCCTTTGAGGGCTTGACCAACATAGAATGGATCGGGACGTTATAAATGGTAATTGAGCAGCACTCCCCAAGTATACGTGCGCTTCATGGACGGACTAGGGCTCCAAGCAATACTTCCCTGATTCGATATGCTGTCCAATCCATTCCCGTACCCTCTACCATTCTGGAAGCCAGATAAAAGCCTCATACTTGTTTGAGCCCTCTTGCTCTATCAATCAACTCCGTACCCTCATCAGATTGGGGATACATTGATAAGAACTTGATAAGAACATCAGCCCTATTATAATCGGAATTTGTGACATCTCAAGTTTCACATCGAATGGGTAAAGCATCGTCATGTCAAGTATGTAAACAAATCCACCTCTAAATGGCCAACACCTTGTACTGTTACTTAGATGATTTCTTTTAGGAGCTTGACTCACGTGAAACTAGTTAGGTTGCACCAATTTACTAAACATTAGGATTTTGATGAAAAAGAGAGAAATGTACTTGACAGCCATAGTTTGAAGAAACTGGAAGGTGATGGTCAAGTTCCAACAACGTGAGATTCCATACTGCGACAGTGTACAAACTCATCCTCAAGGGCGTCCACTTAACCACACTTTCAAAACTCTTTTTGCTGACCACATTCAACCCAACAAAATTAATTAAAAATCCCACAAAATACTTCCTTTTTTTTTTTTTGGTAAGTACAAAATACTTCCTTTTTCTTCTGAACTAATCCAACAAACATAATTCAGTTTCTGCTAGCACTAATTTTGATTTGTTAGGCAAAATCAGCTCATGATCCTAGTCGGTCAATGTATACCTCAAATTTGAATTAATCCTAATCTGTAGTTTAATCTATCTAATTGTTCTCAAACCAGCATACGAGATAGGACTCGATCAATCTCATAGCTTGATTTTTTTTTTTGCCGTGAAGTCCTCTATAGCTTATCAATCCCCAAAGGCGAGACATAAAATGAGGGAAATTCAATATGCATATTTAAAACAATAGCTGCCAGGCTAACCTATCCAATATTTGATGTGAATTACGAAATGAAATGAAAGTTAAATTACGTAAACTGCACTTCAGAATCCATGACCACGATAATAACTATCATATGTTTCGATGCACTGTTCAACCGCTGTACAAAGGAGACGAAAAGTCTTTTTGTTTCTTCTCTCCTCTTTCCATCATCTTCTTTAACCTTCGGTCATGGAGAGAGAGTTTGAGCAGGTCTCACTCTCCATTCTCTCTCTTGTTGATTTTGTTCGTGTTTTTATTATTTTTTCCTTATTTTTTCTCCTCTTATGATTTAGATTCGGGAACTCTCTTCTTCCGATCTTATTCTAAATGTAAGAGTTTGAACTATATCGATTTACTTCTAGATCTGGGAGTTATCTTCTCCCGCTCTAGATCTGTAGTTTAATAAATATACTTTTGGGGGATTCGATGCCCTCCGCTCTGTTCGTGCACAGGTCTTCTTCTGCCCAAAGTTTTCAAGGCGATCACAGAAACCCGGGCGTCTCGCTAAACTGCAATAATTTATCGTTCCAAATGTTAGATGTACGCTCTTCGTCAGGTTTTGGTTCTCTGGCGATGGTACAGAGGAAACCGAACCTAAGCATGCACCGCGGGCACTCCAGGGAGGTTATTAAATGCTCCCCCTATTTAAGGAGGGGCGAATTGAAGAGAAAAAACGAGATGGAAGCATCTCAGTGAATTTGACCGGCACTTAACGAACCCCAACTGAATTTTTAGCCTAAGCAACTCATTCAATGCAAAGAATCTAATCCCTCTCTCTCTCTGACGTCACGAGTTTCACACCCTTTTTCTAGAGCGAGAGAGAGTGAATTAACCCACGTGACGACAACCCTCATAGATAGACAGACAGACAGACAGAGAGGGGGGGGGGGGGGGGGGGGGCGGCGAGAGTGGTGCGCGCGCTTATGTCCACATCAACCTCCAATCGCCTCCTCATTCCCAAAGTAGGCACTGGCAGGCCCCCCGCCCTCCCCTCGTTTCCAAAGTACGCACGCCTTGGCATTTTCCCCGGAACTTCCACAGCTGCCCCTCGGCGCCTCCCCCCACCACCCTTACCGACCAAGGGCAATCCCGTCATCTCGCCCTCCCCACGAGCACCCCCACCCGGGGTTGGCAGCCGGGGAGGGCAGTCTCCCCCTCGCAACCAAAAATCCCAACCCCCGCCCCTGCCCCTCGCCGCGGGACTCGCGCCCCCCGCCGAAACCACGTCAGACGCGAGGGCAGCGCGGTCATTTCGCGCACGGAATTGCTGTCGGACCGACTCATTCCGAACGAATAATTTTTGACGAAGGAAAATGACCACAAAAGAAAGGGGGGGGGGAACGCGAGTGATCCGCTCGAAAGCCCCCCAAAAAGGTGGCTGGCCGAAGGAGAGAGAGAGAGAGAGAGAGAGAGAGAGAAAAAGGAGGGGAGTTCGTTTGGAGACGTTATCGGACTCGAAGGCCCTCAACTCGCCGGAATTCAGAGCCCCTGTTCGCGTCCGCCCCCCCCCACTTTACAGTGCGAGCGAAGCAGTGCTTTCCCTCCTCTCTCGCCGGTCTCTCTCTCCTCCACCCCCCGATTTCCAGAAGCCACGAAGCCGAGGTCGTCTCTCTCTCTCTCTGTGCGCGCTAGGGCTCCGCCGCCGCCGCTGCCGCTTCTCCCTTCTTGTGGAGGAGGGGGGGGGGGAATTGTGGGATTTCCGGGGGGTTGATTGGGGGGGTTGTTAGGGTCTTTCTCTGTCTCCTGGGGACGCGCGTGTCTCTCTCTCGCGTTCGCTTATATGAATTTGAAGCCGCGATCTGGTGAATTCGGCTCTGCTGTGGTCGTCGCGTCCTGATGCTCACCCCGCAGAGGAAGGTGTGGCCCGGGTGGGCCCTCTCCCCACGGAGCCGGGCCCCCAGGGTCGGATCCGGGTCGGGCCCGGAGGACCCGGACCCCGGCGCTGGGGGGAAGGGGAAGAGTATCGTTCCGGCCGAGCCCGTGACTCCTCCTCCTCCTCCTCCTCCTGGTTCGAATGGGATGGTCACGGACGGGGCCGGTTCGGCGGGCGACGTTTCGCTGCTCGAGAAGGAGGTTGGTGTGGATAATTCTGGTTGTTTTCGCCTGTTGGTTTTTCGCTTCCTGCACTGGCTTGTGAGGGTTGAATTGAATTTTCTGCATTTGCTATTTTCATTGGTTCGCTGTGGTTATTCACCGCTCTTGTCTAGTCTTGGCGCGTGAAGGGCGTTCCTCACTATCTGACAGATTGTTCCATTGTGTTCTGTATTGTCGGCCACTGTTACGCCGTTCTTGATTCGGGATGAAAGTGGTACTGTTTTCTGCTATGGTCATATGTGGGCATATTCTGCTAGGATGGTGCAGCGTTTAACATATATATATATGTATATATGTATGTATGCTAGGGTGGTGCGTACCATTAGTTCTTCTCGAGTTAAGCTAGTTCGCTAATCCTAGGGGAGTTTTGATACGGGACATTGGTCTTGTGGATACTAGTCCACCACCCATCTAGATGTCACGGACTCAATTCCAACTAACTTCAAGGTGTAACAAGCTCTGAATCTGACTGTCAAACTGTCAACTAGGGCAATCTTAATTCTCATCCAACTCTGAGATGTAATAATCTAGGATTTCATAGTGGATTTGTGGTAAGCTCAGTCGGTCATAGGAGTAGAAAACGGGTGAGGAATGTCAGTTACTTGATGAGAATGAAGATTGTTGAAGCAATGTCATATATGACAAGGAAGCTTTTGTCTGGGGAATGGGGTGCCATAGGTTTTTAAAAAAAATGGATTTTGTATCTGCGGCCATGTTGAGCTTTCCTCCCAAATCAGTGAGAGAGGGATGGAGGGATGGCAGGGAGGGTCTTTGATGGATCTATTTGTTCAGAAATTAATATCCTTGATTAGATGTAAAAGGAACAAGTTCCTTAAGTACATGCAATTTGACTGGAGTAGTGAAAATTAATTGAATAGTATAATTGGCATCTCCATAGAAGGGACTTTGCAGTTAGCCATGGGGTCCATTGCGTGAGAAATTGATTGCTTTAGACAATATGTTTGTGTAGATAAATAATGCTTGGTTGTAAGCTTTTCATTAGAATAGCTGACAAGCAGGGGAGGTTACATGTGGAAACAGCCACCTTTGGTCGTGTACTAAAACAAGATTTACTGTGAACATCATCTGAACTGAGCGAACTCAAGTTTCTTTTTCAACTCAGTTGTTGAATTTTATGTAAAATTCAGTTCTATGTCAATTTACTGCGACCTTTGATTTAAATTTCTAGCCATTCTGTGTCTATTTTTACATATTCTCTTGGATTAAAAGTGATGATAAGCCATGAAAGTTATGGTGTGTAGCACGTGGAAATGCACTAATTATGGCATCATTCATGGAGGATTCATCCTGTGAATTTGTGTTTACATCTTGTTAATTTCTTATACTGCTCATCTTTAATCAGCACATGTTGCTCTAGTCCATGTCTTTAGCCTTCCTAATTGTTTTACTTTGGGAATGCATTAATGTCGAAAACCCTCTCCATTTCCTGATCTTTGGCCAGCTTTTCGAGTACCAATATAATATGGGACTTCTGTTGATTGAGAAAAAAGAATGGGCTCTCAAGCATGAAGAGCTAAGAAGAGCATTGGAGGAAATAAAGGATGCTCTCAAACGCGAGCAAGTGGCTCATTTGATCGCTATCTCAGATGTTGAAAAACGAGAAGATAACTTGAGAAAAGCTCTTGGTGTTGAGAAGCAGTGTGTGAGTGATGTAAGATCTCCATTGTAAAATTACTTTACCCTTTCTTTTCAGTCCAAAAAATGTATGTTTTAACTTTTTCGATGTCTATGATTGCAAAATAGATGGCTTGAGTTCAGGGGCAATGCTAGCGAGCATTTTTACTTGCAGCCCCTTGTTTCACTTGATTGCCTTAAAATCACAAACTCAATGTCAAGAGTTATGGTGCTTTTCTTAAATAATTCCCCCTTTGCTATGGGTGGGAATCTACCTAAATTGGACTACCTCTTACTAGTTGGTTTCACAAAAGCTACTTTGATGTAGCATAGGACAATATTTCTTTGTCTCCTTTCTACTTTGAAGATGTTATCCTTTTCTCTTAATATAAGAGATATCATCAGCATGTGGCATTCAAAATATGGATTTCGATATCCTCCCCTAAATTTCCAGTTTAAAAACATATGCATATTGTGTTGTAGTTGCACTTTGATTATCTAATTGACGATAATTTAGTTGTTGTAATTGTGTCAGTATCTTGAAGTCATCTCACCCTTTTATATTTTTATTTATGAAAAATAAAAGCGAATGGGCCTGCAACATGTACATGATTGCTTTTGTCATCTGTTTCCTTAAACAAAGATATTTATACTTCTTTCAAGTTTTCCTGGAATGTAATTGAATAGCCACAATATCAATATTTACATAACTCTAGCTGTCCGTATATTTAATTTAATTTATAGCATCATTTGGATGGTGAACTTTACAAATTAACAATGTACAAGAGGAAGGATCGGATGTAGTTTCACATGCAAAATATCTTTGCTCATTTACAGCTTACAACTCAGTTTAAGCTGGGAGTTTTTAATGCCTCGAACTTTGTATTCGTCGAAGTGACTAGAAAAAATTATAAAGTAGCATTTAAATATGGTAGGAAGCTTTGTGTGATGATTAGTATTTGCATACAATGATGAAAAAGCAATCATGCATGTGTCAAGGCTAGTATTAGATGAAGAAAATGGTTTTTATGTGTGATACCCAGGTTTTCTTTGTTAAAAATCACGTCTTCCGGCACCCCACCCCACCCCACCTCCAAAGTGGGCAGAACTCTTAATGGCAGTGAGATTACCTTACATGTACTTGGTTATCCTCTTTCTTGTGTTATGGATGACGTTAGAAAGAAATTACCTGGTAATTATTATTCCTTTTCTTGGGAATGTTGGTTGCAGCTGGAGAAGTCATTGCGTGAGATGCGTGCAGAATATGCTGAAATTAAATTTACAGCTGATTCAAAATTAGCTGAAGCAAATGCTTTGTCTGCAAGCATTGAGGAAAAATCTCTAGAAGTAGAGGCTAAGTTGCATGCTGCAGATGCCAAACTTGCTGAAATAAGCCGAAAGAACTCTGAAATGGAGAGGAAGTCGCAAGATGTGGATGCTAGAGGAGCTTCTCTTCGAAGGGAACGGTTATCATTCATTACAGAGTATGTCCAAAGCATTTGCCTTGCTAATTTCACATGGTTCATTGTAGCTATTTAGTCTGTGGTTGTAGCTCTGGCCATTTAATGTTGTACATACTGTTGTCTTCTTCGATAAATGAGCTCGCTGCGAATTTTCTCAGGCGTGAAGTATATGAAACCACTTTGTCCAAGCAGAGGGAGGACTTGCAAGAATGGGAAAGAAAATTGCGTGACGGAGAGGAAAGGTTGGGAGATAGATTTAGGGTTCTGAACCAAAGAGAGGAGATGGCAAATGAGAAGGACAAGATATATAAGAAAAAAGAGAAAGATCTTGAGGAAGCACAAAAGACGATAGATGAAGCTAATCTAACATTGTCAAGAAAGGAAGAGGATATGAGCAGCAGGCTGGCGAATTTAAAGTTGAAAGAGAAGGCAAGCCTTTCTGATACCAATCACTTAAGATATCGACAATGGGATTGTTCTAATCCAACGTATACTTTTGGCTGCAGGAATTTGAAACATTGAGAAAGAACCTGGAAATTAAAGAGAAGGAGTTGGTTGCTACAGAAGAAAAGCTCAATGCCAGAGAAAGAGTAAGTTCTTGAAATTTGGAGATTTGCATTTACCTAGTATTTGCTGGTAAATAGATGTTGTGATGACTTGCCCATCATGGGAGTAACACGAGGATAATATGTTTTAAATAAAACTTTTTGCGGTGCGGTTCCCTACTCCTGTTTTTGTTCTTCTGTTATCTATCTATTAACAGTCAGGCTGTGGTGCTTTATAACGTTGAGTCTCTGCGCACGACCAGATTTTGTACCTCGCCAGTATCGACTCCCCCCTCCTTGCCCATACTTCCCAAAACAAAAATAAATTAAATGAAAACTCTGTTTATTATGGTGTGATGTGATGGGCTCAATCAGTCTTGTCGGACTTACAGTGACCTGTGTGTCATGGTAAAGATATGCTAGAAAAATTGTTCCTACTGGAGTACTCTTTATCAGTCACCTTAATTATCAAATCTCTGTAGCGATTTAAATTATCTTCTAAACATTCTTAAGATTTGACACTCTTTGTGCTGGGTCCTTTTCAGGATGAAATTCAAAAGCTTCTTGATGAGCATGCTCGTGCTTTAGATGTGAAGAAAAATGAATTTGAGTCGGAACTTGAGCAAAAGAGGAAAAAATTCGATGAGGACTTAGAAAGAAAAGGATTCGACGTACAGAAGAAGGAAGCTGAAATTAAGCACAAAGAGGATAAACTTGTGAAAAGAGAACAAGCAGTGGAGAAGAAAACCGAAAAGCTCAAGGAGAAAGAGGATGACCTGCAATTGAAGTTGAAGGATCTTAAGGAAAGGGAGAAATCTCTCAAGTCTGAGGAAAAGAATTTGGAGAATCAGAAGATATCGGTCGATGTGGAGAAAGAAGAGTTGCTTAGCCTTAGGTCTGCTCTTGAGAAGATAAGAACGGAAAATGAAGAACAGCTGGTGAAGATCCGCATGGAGAAGGATCAACTTAAAGTGAGTGAAGAAGAAAGGTCAGAATTTGTGCGTTTGCAGTCTGAATTGAAGGAAGAGAGAGAGAACTGCAGGCTTCAAAAGGAGCTTCTTTTGAAGGAAGCTGAGGACTTGAAGCAGCAAAAGGAAGCTTTTGAGAAGGAGTGGGATGAGCTTGATGAGAAAAGGACTCAGATTGAGAAAGAAAGGATGGATGCAGAGCGACAAAAAGAAAAATTTGAAAAGCTCAAACATAGTGAGGAGGAAAAATTACAAAGGGACAGGATGGAGACGGATGATTACATAAAAAGGGAGCTGGAAGATCTTAAACTGGCTAAAGGATCGTTTGAAGCCAGAATGGAGCATGAGAATTCAGTTCTTGCTGAGAAGGTGCAAGGTGAGAGGAGTCAAATGCTTCGTGATTTTGAACTTCAGAAAAAGGAGCTTGAGACTAATATGCAGAATAAATGGGATGAGATGGAAAATAATTTGCTTGGTAGAATAAAGTCATTCGAGGAAGAAAAGGAGAGAGAACTAAACAATATTAACTACCTAAGAGAAGTAGCCAGAAGAGAAATGCAAGACATGAAACAGGAACGAGCAGAATTGCAAAAGGAAAGGGAAGAATTTACTGCAAATAAGAAGCATCTGGAGGATCAACAAGTCGAAATAAGGAAAGACATTGATCAGCTTGTTGCACTTAGCAAAAAGTTGAAGGACCAGAGAGAGAAATTTATTGAGGAGAGAGATCGCTTTATTTCTTTTGCTAAGCAGCAGAGTAGCTGCAACACATGTGGGGAACTTACTCGCGAATTTCTGCTTTCCGATCTACAATGTATATCTGAGATTGAGAATGCTGAGCTTTCTCAGTCAAAGTTGGCCGAGGCTTACGTAAAGGAAGAGGCAAATATGACCTTTAATGCTTCTGGAAGGCCAAATACCGATACATCTCCAAATTTAGTTGGATCAAGAACGCCTCTCTCCACTGGAACTGTGTCTTGGCTACGAAAATGCACAACTAAGATATTTAGCTTCTCCCCTGGCAGAAAAACTGATTCCCATCCAGTTCAAGATTTGACTCAAGACGGACGTATGCAGGGTGATCATGTAAATGTCGAAGACCCTTCCAAAGCATATGCTGAAAATGATGGTGAGCTCTCTATTGCGGTAGCAAGTGCTTCTTTTGATGTCGAGGAGCATCAGAGGGAGTATGAAGCTGGTCAAGATTTTTCGTACAATAGCAATGTCAACAGTAAGAGACAAGAAGTTGCTGAAGATTCTCAGCCTTCCGATTTAAACAATGGTGTCCACCAGCCTCGCAAGAGGGGCAGAGCAAGGGTTAACAGGACGCGTACTATGAAAGAAGTTGTTAAAGATGCTAAAACTATACTTGGGAAAGGTTTTGGTTCGAATGAAACCGAGCAGGAGAATGGAAATGCGGAGGACTCTGCTCCTACAAATGCCGACAGTCGGGATGAACCCAGTCTTGCTGACAAAGGAAGACCAAGAAATGTCCGCAAAAGGGGTCGTGATAATGCCACAGGGAGCGAGCATGATGCTGATGACACTGAAGGACATTCTGACAGCGTGAGGATGGGCCAGCGAGGGAAAAGGCGGCAAAGAAATGCTGCTTCTGTTCAAGCTATGGGTGAACGGCGATATAATCTCCGAAGGCCCAAAGGGTGTGTTTCTGATTCTGGTGTTTTCTGTATGTATTTGTGGCTCTTTTAATACATGTTGCTTTGAACATGTGACGGCGGAATATATTTTTGCAGCTCAATGTACTATCACATGATGTTAGTTTAGAGATTGGTGGTTGAAACATACTCAAGATCACTTTGTCAATTGTTTATTTTTGATAGTCAGTTTTCTCATGCTGCTATAACAGTGGTATGTGTTTATGCATTTTGACATTACAGCTGTTTCTCTTATTGTTTGACAGTGGGGTCAAGACCACTGCATCTGGCGTGTCAAATGACCTGAATAAGGGCAATAAGAAAGCAGCTGGTGGAGAAGGTGCAGAGGAGGAAATTCACTATACCAAAGCTGCTCCTGCACTTTCTGTTACAGTTGCTAGTGAAAATGGTGGAAGTACACAGTTTGTGCATGTAAGTAATTGGTTCTCAAGTCGTTTGTTATGGATTTTGTGAATTATGTTGAGTTGCTGTTCCCTCTGCTTGTCTTAATAATTGTTTGGCTTTAGGAAAGCATATTTATGTCTTGTCATTATGCAGTGTGGCTCATTGGCGGATACACAAGACGGAGATGCCGATGGAACAAAGGAGATAGTCGAGCAGATGGCATTGAGTGAGGAGGTGAATGGGACACCTGATAAGGGGGACAAACATGACAATGTGAGCGAGTCCCTAGGAGTTGATGCTGCCGCACTCGATGAAGACGGGGTTGACGATGAATGTGAGAACGAGCACCCAGGCGAAGTCTCTATAGGGAAGAAACTGTGGAACTTTCTCACAACCTAATCAGGTAGGATCATTTTCTGGTCTTGGGAAGAAACCCCCGGGTGGCAGTGTGGCCCCATCAGCTTCTTTAGATAACGCTGCTGGAGCTTCCCTGATGTGTAGTAGCCATTTATGTTAGTTCAGCACAAAAAGGTTTTTCTAGGTTTGGCGCCCCTTTCATTTAGAAGGTTTCGGGCTTTGATATTTTGACCATTTTTTTCTTTTTGTTTAGGTGATCTATTGGCAGTGTTAATAATACTGCATGTCATGATGCTCTTTGGTCTCTGGTTTCTAAATTGTTTGTATCAAATACCTGTAATTTTTCTCTATTCCCGTCGGTAGTGTGTAAAACCCGTGGATTTAATTTTTTTTTCTTTTGTCCCCGTGTGCTATGTTGTTACCCCCAAGAACCTGCATTGCGCAGTCTCGATTGCTGATCATGAGCAATGACTTTCAAACGAGACGTTAGCTTTGCTAGTCCCACTGCACTGTAAGGTGAGATAGGTATAGAAAGGGTTATTGCATGATGTGTTGCATAATGTTTGTCTCTTTACGTTCTAGCTCCGAGGTGGAAGGTTTGAGATCTTTTATTTCACTGCTGTAAGAGTTTGTGTTAGGCAATAATGCGTGCTATTGAGTCAACAGGCTCTCCGGATACACTTGAAAGAAGTGTTCTCACAACCTTCCACCATCAAACGAATTATGGGTTATCTCTCGTTAGTGGGTATTGCTTACCTCAAGCAAAAAGTCGAACGATTGCAAAAAGTTACGACTTTGAATATTGATTTTGAAAATTGGAATGAGCTGGAGGTGTTTTATAGTTAAAATAATGTCAAATAGGACAAGTTGTAAAATTTCTAAAAGTAATGGTTATAGGCCCAGGAGTGGAGCCAATGCACCGAGAAAATGAATGTGAGCCAATCTGTGGACCACTTGTAGTTGTCTTCAATCCTTGGGTTGTGTTTGGTGAATTAGATATTCTGTATTCCAGTTAAGAGAAGTTTAATCCTATCCGATAAGAAAATCCTACCTAGGGGCGGGACTTACCCGAATATAGTTTTTACTATCCTGGAAAAATAAAGCGAAAAAAAAGGAAAGAAAATGCGAATCAAATTGTGGAAGAGAGAGGGTGGAAGGTGAAAGATTGGTGGGCGTCATTATTAGATCTGTCAAAATGAGTCATAAACCCATTTTTTAACCCATATATTAGTAAATGGGTCATAAATATGTTAGTTATATTTAGTAAATAGGTCATAAATGGGTAGATGTCTAATATTAGTATTAAATGAATCGTAAATAGGTCATAAATGAGTTTACAGCTGATTTCAACCCAACTCATCTCTCTCATCTTAACTCAACTTTACGCTCACTCACTTCGTATTCTCATCTCAGTTTGGTATGAATTTTCTTAGATTTAATTAAATATAGAAATGTTTTAGCAATATGGGTATGATCAAGTATGGGTTGGGTATGAGTCAAGTCGGGTATGGATCAAGAAAATTACATTACGCATAAATGGGTTATAAATGTATTAATGGGTCAATTTGGGTCGGACCATTTATGATCCGACCTAACCCATCCATTTGACAGGTCTAGTCACTATGAACAACACACACAATCGCAGTGGTGTTTGTCTCAACTAGGACTACAATGACGGTGATCATCATAATTCGCGAGCACGGCAACTATCATCGCCCTCTCTCTCTCTCTCTCTCTCTCTCTCTCTCTCTCTCTCTCTACGTGTGCAATTTGTTGGCTTTGGTCGAACAATCGTGCTGCTCTCACGACCACCGCGAGGCTATTGGCTTGGCCGAGGTCCTTCCCTTGGTTTGGCTTGCTCCAAATTTGATATGTAGTTCTATAACTGGCAACGGAAGCTGTCCGCTTGGCTGAGGTCCTTCCCTTGATTTGCTCCAAATCTACTATGTATCTCTGAAACTGGCAATGGCAATCACACAATAATCTCACACCGCTGCGTTAAGATTGTTGTCCCCTAACAACGACCTGATGGAAGTCACATGATCAAAAGTGGTCCCACGAGTGTGGGAAGTGTCAGTTTGACATTGTTTATAACCCATGCCTCTCGTTTTGTTTTTCTCTTCAAATCTCAATTTAATCTAGTTCTATACATGTATACCAAACGCTCAATCAGGTAATGTACATTGCTATCCATGCTATATCCAAATAGTTACTAAACGATGCTAAGGATAATACTAATAATGGAAAATGACATAAACAGTCCCTGAACTATGGCACAATGTACAATTTGATTCCTGAACTTTTAATTTATTTAATATAGTCTCTGAAATTTAGCTTAATGTTCAATGTAGTTCTCGAACTTTTGATTTGTTCAATGTGGTTCCTGGACTTTTGGTACATATTCAATTTAGTCCCTGAACTATATGAAAATGTTCAATGTAGTCTATATTGAATAAATTAAAAGTTCAAGGACTAAATTGTATATTGAATTAAAGTTCACGGACTTTTTTTGCCATTGTCCCTACTAATAATATCCTATCCTTATTCTATTAAGCAAAGATATCTAGACGATCAAACGCAGGCTTAAGGTCTATACAAACTTGCACATGCTTGGTTGATTTGTGTACAGTTTCGTTGAAAAGAAACTAGTAACTTTGTGAGAGATACAAAGTTAGCGACTTTGAACACTCATTTTTGCAGACAGGATATATCATGAATCAAATTCAGTTTTTGAGGGATAATGGTCCAAAAAGTATTAAACCTATTATACGGAGGGCAATTCAGTTATAAACCTTTCCGTTATGCTAATTTAGTCATATATTAGCAAATTATCAAAAGATTTTGAACTATATTGACACAATTAAAAGATTTGACTGAATTGCCTTCCGTACAATAAGGCTAAGACTTTTAGGATAATGTTTCTCAGTTTCTGACGTCTGCACCTCTCCATAATATCGTGGCATGTAAAAAATAGCCGTTACAGCTCATGGCTGTACGGACAAGAAAAGTTCAAAATCCATGGACCTTGCATTCCGTGTTCCTCGGGTAACGGGGATTTATCGTAGTTGTTTCCTTTGTCGTTGACTTGATTTTATCTGTTTCCTCCACGAAGTGGATATTAACATTGATGCGATTTATTTGGCTCACTCATGTAATTTTAAAAAATATATATATTTTCAATTATTTCAAATATCTCCAATCAGCCCATCCAACCGACATAACTTTCCCTTTTGGCGTCCTCACAATCGTTGTGAAGTATTCGGTTTGAGATGTAATTACGTAAATCTATCTAGTAATTAAAGGATCGAGATTGACGACGCTATTATCGTAGCCTCACAAGCATGCCCAAAACTAGAAGTCTGAAGACACGGATGAGCCAAAGATCTGCTAATGACATGGCTCAAATTTGTTACCTCGTAAAAAGAAAGTGACCTCTTCGTCATTACATTATTGCAATTGATGTTGGGGCAACTGAACTGTGTTCAAATGGGGAGGAATACATCTTTCTTTGCGATTGATACATAGTAATCGATTGATTGCTTTTTTTTTTTGTTAGACCATGGAGTAATTGCTAAAGTGGACCACCAAGGTGGTAGCGGGCTCATGTAATGGCTTACTGTCGAGGGCTTTTTGCTATAGGTGGTTAGCAGTTAGAATACTGTTCGAGTTCGGAATTTAACTCTGAGCAAATCCACATCGAAAGCGGCTCATATCCCGCTTGTGCTTTGGTCGGGTCGTGGTGACAGGCTGACCCCTCCTAAGAAGATATCTCCGGAGATAAATCTAGGGTTCTAATGCACAACGATGTGACTTTGGAGGTGGCGGACTCGCAAATCGAACATTTTGCAATTGGGTGTGTGTGAACCATGGAGCTCCTAGGGAAAAGTGTCAAAAAGTCCTAAACCTTTGATATTGATGCCAATTTAGTCCTAAATATATTTTTTTGTGCCAATTCAGTCCTAAACCTTTTGTATTTGTGCCAATTTAGTCTTAAACATTTTTTTTGGTAGCAATTCAGTTCTAAACCTTTTACATTAGTGCCAATTCAATCTTAAACCTTTTGAATTTGTGCCAATTCAGTCCTAAACCTTTTTTATTTGTGCCAATTCAATCCTTCCTGTCAATTGGCACCAAAAAAGGTTTAAGATTGAATTGGCACAAATTCAAAAGGTTTAGGACTTTTTTAACACTTTTCCCGAGCTCGTATGATTATGCTTGATAGAGGTACCTACGTTGGTCGTAGTCGTTGCTAACGGGAACTTCAAATTGGCAGGAATATTTTAATTCTAATGACACTACCTCAAGTTTTTGACAATCACGGAAACACCTTGTAATTTCATATTACTTCCAATTCAACACATCGGAGTATGTTATTGACAATGGGAGAGACGGTAAATGTGATCACCCTAGGATGCAATAATCTAATTAGCACCACCTAGGCCTATTGTTGAAGTATTTTTATGGGTATCACAAAACTTTCCGTGAGAAAATATTGTCTAAGTCTTATATATTAAGGATTTTATTTGATATTTCGTTATTTCCTAATATAGCTAGCTTTCTTGTCACATTAAAATAACTAATTTTTTTTGTTAGAATTGATTGCTTCTTATCCTATATTTTTGTTCAGTTATAAATATCTGCCGATTGTAACATATTACAAAGTTGAAGTTACTGGGTATTTTCTCTTTTCCGTCTTCCTTGAAGATCCCACCAGGAGAGAGGTACTCAAAATCAAAACCCTAGCTTTAGCTTTCTATGGTGTCGCAGTGCTCAAATGTAGAACATCTCATCTTCTGCTCAATTTTAGTCGACACTCAACAATGCCTAACGTGGATGTTATTTGTAGCGCGACTCTCTTTCAATTGCGAGCGTCATGAACGAGCGAAGTTGCTGCTTAGTGTCCAGCAAGGTGTGAGCATCGGAGTTGAGCACACCTTCATCGAGCAGCCAAAGTTGATGGGTGTGGGGTGATGCAGTTTAGTTTGCCGAAATTCAAGTTAGGCCTGCTACACGATTTTTATCATGGTTGTGTGTGAAAGATGCGTTAACTTTCTGATCATGTGTTTCTTTAGCGCTAGTCTAATTAAGTGACGATATGAGTTACATTCAATTTGTTCGTGCAAGGTCCGGCTTACATGATTCTCTCTGTTTAAATCCGGTTTGGCAAATCCACGTCAGTTATCTAGTATAAGGTCCGGTTTACACGGCTTTTTCGCCGTGATCTATGGAAGAAAGTCGCACGGTCATACACAAACCGAATGCTCCAGCTTAAGTGGGAGTGCTTATGGACATTAGATAATTCTCCATTGGATAATGTCACTTGAGATATTACTAGATATTGGGAATATCATCTGATGTTATGTTATCTTGTAGACTAGCTAGTTTCCTTATTAGATCAAGATGGTTGATTTCCTTTTAAAACATTGAGGCCTAGTTGCATCACACCACTTTGGCTCATCACTAGAGGTTGTAATAATAAATATGAAGCAAGTCTCTCGCAAATTTATTTTTTACATGCGAATCCTTTCCACACATTTTGTAATTTCGATAGCGTTATTTGTTCTGAAGATAACGACATATGTTATTCGAAATACGTATAATTAAAGCGCAACCGTCGATATCTATCTTATCTCCGAACAAATTAATGTGAAGGCACGTATCCATGCCATGTCAATGTAGCTTCAAGCGAATTCCAAAAAGATCAAAAAGAAAAGAGAATTGTTTTTCCTCTTCGAGCAGCTCAAGTCTTCCGATCTTCCACATAAACTCCAATTCTTGATAAATCATTACACGAGTGTCGAAAACAGTGAATGGCACGCGAGTCTCACGCAAATCCCATAAAGCTCTCCCGGTTCAAATCTACTCGGCACGCATAATTAAGCTCGAGCCGGACAATTTCTCCCGACCATCTCAAACCGCCCCCGGACCGTCGACCGCGAGACCGGGGGTACAGGACCACCCCCACCGCGCGCCGCGGGCCCGACAAGGTCCGGCGGTTCGAATCCACCCGGGGCTCGCGAAGGCTGCCGCCTGCTGGATAATTTCTCCCAATCATCTCGAACCGCCCCCGGATCCTCGGCTACTGCTGCTTTGAGGTCATTTGGACACGACACAAAGGACTCCCACCTCGGACAAGGAAAGAGGGTTCGGCCTCGTCTTCAAAGAAGGTAAGAAAAAAAAAAGAAAAGAAGAAGAAAAGAAATCTCTCCCGACTTCGCAAGAAAACGATATTTGCCGCCAAAAAAAAACACCACCAAGAACTCCGAAAACTTTCCTGTTCTTCCCCCCCCGCCTCTCGTTTCCCTAAATTCGCCGCCCCCTCTCGCCTCCCCGAATTAGGGCACGATTGGCTTCGATCGCTCCCCGGGAAGCGCCCCCCCTCGTCCGCGTGAGTCCTCCCTCCATTCCTCTCTCTCTCTCTCTCTCGCGTGCGCGTGTGCGCGTGCGTCTCTCTGCCTGCCTGCGATGCGTTGTGTTTGTTTTGGGTTTGCGGTGCGCGTTCTTGATGTTTGGGACAATGCGGGTTCGCGAGCTTCGTGTTTTCGGTCGTGCCGTTCGACGGGGGGGTGCGGGTGGTGGATCGGATGGGTGGGATGGGGGGTCGGGGAGTGTGCTTGTTGTTTGTTCTTCCCTGCTTGTTTTGGGTTTTTTCTTTTATCGAACCCAGCTGAGTTTAGGGCTCGGTTGACGCGCGGGGTTTTGAATCGGCTCGAAAGATGTGAGCTTGCGCCCGAAAGTCTTGATCTTGAGGGGGCGGAATCCTTTGGCGTCGGCGGCTTCCGCGAGGTTCGAGAGATTAGGCGTCGTGCTCTTGCGGAAGCTCCTTTGTTTGCCCATCGAGAGGAGGGTCGATGGTAGGGAGTTTGATCGGGACGAGCCTTGTGCGGGGCAAGCCTGAACAGAGAAGTGCTTTTGAGTCGTCACAAAGTTTTGGGCTAGGGATGAATTGATGCCTTAGTTATTACGGTTCGTGGAGTTCGCAATTATGGTTTTCAGTGTGGATAATGTTCCGATGGACATAGTCAGAATTTTCCTTTTTCAAGATACGTTTTTGTTATTTAACCACTCTCTCTTAGTTCTTTTGTCTCTTTAATCAGAATGTTGCCCGGATTTTTTGGCATCAACTGACTGAAGATGTAGATAGGAGAAACGTCACCGTGGTAAACTGAAAAACCTTTGCAGTGGATATTTCATGAAATGTTATATGTCGCATTTTTGGCCCCTTTCCAATAGTGCAAAAAAGTACCCGATTTGCTGATGGGAAGGAATAGTTCCTTTCACCGGTTCTTTCTGCGAGAAGGAAAACATAAAGCTCTCTTTTTAAAATTTTTTATCATAGTAATCCCATTGATGCTCTGTTTGACGTGTCCAGTCCTCAAGCCCCCATCATCACCCTGGAAGATGACACACCGTGGTTCTGTGTACTGTCTCACGATGGATGTTGCTTTCAATCGAAACTGCATGGGAAATTGTGAAAATCAAAATATGAAGGAACATATTGTATTGGGTGGTTTTCCTTTGAATTGATATAATACAGAGTATATCTGTTGTGAACATCAGAGTCTCGAGGTGCAAAAAAAATGAGAGATGGAATGTTGTTAAAACATGAGCCTTTAGATGTCATTATTCTGTCTGTCCATTGATCAGTAGGGTAGAAGTTTGTGTCACTCTCAGAATCCCAGAGATGAGAAAAAATGGAAAGGCTATTTTGTGTCTGTCAAGATTGAGGGAAATGTTTTGGGACCCTCAATATAAAAAAAGGGAATGCACACCAAGCACGTTACTGCATGTGTATGGATACATGAAAATGTAGAGTTACAAATGACTTGATTAAGTACGATGTTGATGTTTTGCTGCTGTCAAAGATTGGATGGGGGATTTTTGCTTAAGGTGTTTGTAGACGTGTAACCTGCTACCACCTGTGGAATTCCTTAAGTAAATGCTGCTTTTTGAATGTGCTTCTTGTCAAACAAGTGAAGAGGTCAAAATAGGAAGCATATTTTTACTGGAAGGTTTCACAGATTAAAGTCTTCTAGACGTTTTAAGCACGAAAAAAGAAAAACATATAGCTGGATTGAATCCCACATAGTAAAGAAAAGGTTAGCTGCTGGCATCATTTTGTCTTTTCAATCTTCAATATATTTTATAATTATTTTAAACACTCATCATGATGAAGATGCCGATGTACTTTTTAGTTGTTACTACACATATGTTTCCCCCCTAATGCAAATGGTTGAAATGAGAAGACTAATGTTGGTTGGCTTGATCCCATTTAAATGTCATAACTACTTTTAAGATATATATTTTGCAATTTGCAGTGTGAGATCCTCAAAGTAATTGCAAATGCTGGGAAAAGGGTATGTGCATGGTCAAAGTTTTGGCCAGAACTGGAACAGTTTCTTCCCTAACAGCTTCTTGCAGTCAAGAGGCAATGTTCGACCCCAAGGCTTTGCAAGAAGTACCTTCAGAGACTGGCGTAAAAATCCTCAAATCGGTTGCTGTCGTGATCTGATTAGAAGGAGAATGTAAGTTTCCAAATTGAAATGTTTGTTGTATTATTTTAATTTTCTCTCTAATTTTAAATCTCTGGAATTCGAACCCTTTGAGGAAAGGTTTTCATAACTGCTAAGGACTGATCAAAGGCTCCTGCAGAATGGAAGCATTCCCATGGATCATGAACGTAAGACAGGACTGGGAATCACTGGCGGTAGACCTTGCAAATGATCTGGAGGAGAATTTGTTCATGGAGTCTGCTTCTGAGGTTGGTTTTAAGTTTTTCCCAGCTGGAAAGGGAGTTTCAGTTCTTGCTTCATTAAAAATTATTTTTGTTGGTTTCAATGGCCTACGTCTCGTAATTACACCTACATGGTATGCATGTGGTCCAGCAAGTGCAGGTACATTTTCATAAGCCTCAGCAGGCTGGTATGGGTGAACATCTGGAGCCCCCCTCCCTACCTCTTTTTCTGCTTTGTTGGGGCTGGTGGTTGTCGTTTGGGGTTTGGGGTTGCAAATGTGCACAAGATGGATAGTTATACTTTAAGTTGATTCACAAAGTTCATTTAGTTCATAGTTCATTTAATGGATCCTCATTTTGCAAACGGTTGTTAGGTCGAGTATATGAACCTGGAGACTCTCAATTTTCGGTTGGAGATATTGCTTTCTCGAATGATTGACAAATCAAATGCCACTGAAAGATTGGATGAAAGTGCTACTTCCTCATTCCGCATGTCCAGCATTATGCCAAGTGCAGGTTCATTTGCTAGAGGCACCTCAAATGCACCCAATGCTCCTTCAAGTGACTCAAACAACCATAATGTTGCTTATGATGCGGTCTTGGACCGGTATTTCTCATCAGGAGGTGCAGTTGGGCTTCAGAATGTGAACTTACCTGAGCAATCAGGTGAATCCTTTTACCTTAACCTATAGAGGAGTATTGATCTTCAATTGATTAACTAATAGAGGAAGGGGTTATTTTCTTTAGGATCTGCTGGTGTAGACTGGCAAGGAATTGATAAAGTGCTTATTGGCTCCAACAATGGGCCAATGCATTTTCCGGCTGCTGCAGCCGACACTGTCTCCTCAATCAAGGAAACTTCAAGCGGCTCGATCTACTTGGATAATATTTCCTGTAACGCTGCTGGTTATGGTGGATCAGTCTTTCCTCATGTGAGCTCGCAGTGTTGCAATGAGCCTTTATTTAAAGATTATTGCATGGAGAAACAATTTAGCTTTCAGCAGAACTTGCAAGTATACAATTACCATCATGTGAAGCCTGTTAATCCATCGAAGTCAGAGGTCACTTCTGACAGTCTCGTGCTTGATTACTTTACCCGATCCTCTCAGGCATCAGAGTCTCGACTTCTTGAGCTCCCTTCATACCAATTACCATCTTCTTTTCCTTTGAAAGGCGCTTTGCCATCTTCATCTGAAACTGCTACTAATGCCGAGTCAAGTTATCCGGCACACTTCCATGCTCGTCAATGTATTGATTGCTTTTCCGGAGGCCTGCATGCGCAATCAGATGTTTACAGTCGGCCAATATCCAGATCCCCGGAAATAGCACCTCCCTGCCCAAAACGTCAGAAGATGGATGTTCTTTCTTGTTTCTCTTCATCTAAGGTGGGAAGTTCTTGTGTACTTGATCCAGTAATGGCTCAAGACTATGCTTCTGGAAGACTTCCAGGCTTGCAGCACTTGCCTGACTCTCCCATAGCTTTTCAAAAAGTAATGGTGCTTGGAACTAAACCAAGTACAAGTCCCTCTGCAAATACACAGACCACTTTTGAAACTATTAAGAATCTCCTGCATCGTCCTTTTGTGCCAAATATAGAAATTCATGATAGTCCATCAGAAGAACTCCTGAATACTTCTGTTGTGGAAGACTTGGACCCCATTGTCATTGGTTTGACTGTCACTGATCATTCAGTTGACTCTGTTGGTTTAAGGTCCAGCTGTCCGCACACTGTCTTTGAAGAGCATAGAGCTGGTACGGAGAAGGTGAGACATGATTTGGGTGAGGAAAATAGGGAAGTTGAGGACAAAACTTTGGCAATTATGGATGTTACTAACTGGAGAGCTGAGTCAGAAAAATCCAAGATAAGAGGTGTTTCATTGATGGAATTTTTCACCAAAGAGCAAATAACGGAACATATTGCATGCCTCAAGCGATGCATTCATCAGGTTAGTGGGGAATGATTCAGTTCTCATGTGGTAATCAATCTTCATTTACTTATCCCAGAATATGCATTATGCACCCTCTGTAATAATTGAGGCTTTAAGTTTTCCCAGGTCATCTGATTTACATGCATTGTTTGTGTACGTGTATGTAACTAGTTTACTATTTAAGAATGTCTGCTAATGCTCAACCTTGACTACATCGTTATTTTGCTTCATTTTATGTATTTTTTCACGTGAAAATGAAGGTAACACCCTTTATTCAAACATTGCCCATTGTTTGGCATCTAGAGATTATCATATCTTTGCGATAGTTGATGCAAAGTATGTACTTTGATTTGTTTTTCTGTGTTCGTTTTGTTGTAAGCTGTCTATTATTAGATGGCAAAATATGAAGGGCGTAGGAACTTGTAGGATGAAACTTGGATAAAACTAGTTTTTTGAGGTCACTGTGGTGGGAGCACAGCTAGGAGGAGGTGGAGCTTGAGCAGTTTGACATTTTTGTTTTGTCTAAGATAGTTATAAACTCATGCATGCAGTTGTGCACATTCCAATAGAATAAAAGGAAAGGAACATCCTCCTGCAGACTTATGACAGAAATCTTTATAAAGAACTATCATTGCAATGCAATCCCAGACTACTTCCAATGGCAATTATCCAAGCTAAAACTTTTGAGCTTGAGTATGTTCTACTGGATGGAGAGCCTCAGTATGCATGAACATCAAAGTAGATATTAATTAATCTTGTCATTTGTGCTGTCTGAGATGAGGAGATACACTTATTTTGTATTTATAAATATGATACTGCTCAATGAACTTCTAAAATTTAGCGTAGTAAAGAATAGCTGCACTTTATGTCAACCATCTGTTGCAATCTTTCGTTAAATCATTAATGAACGTAGGAAGGCTTCTTCCGAGGCAAACATGAGCTGAAACTGCGTGAGACTAAAAGACATGTTGATTTGTATTACCTGGGAAAGTGACAAGCTTAAAACATTTTCATGATCAGAATTATGATGTCCAAGGAAAGGAAATTGTTTTCAACCATGAATTGAAAAGAATTACATAAATATAAATGTTGATTGATTAACTCCTCATGCATTTTTTGACAGCAGGTATCAGACAAGGACATGAAAAATGATCTTCCAAATTCCATACGTGAGAATTCATGCCAGCTATGTGGAGCAGACAAGCTTGTTTTTTCTCCATCACCCATATATTGTTCATCATGCAGCGTCTTAATCAAAAGAAATGGGGTTTATTATTGTACGTCAAATGAAATTGACGTACAATGTACTTTCTGCGCATCATGCCACAATTGCTGCAGAGGTGGGACCATTAAGTGCGGGGGAATTTCTGTTTCCAAGGCCAAGCTCCACAAGAGAAAGAATAATGAGGAAATTGAAGAATCAGTAAGTTAACTCAATCAAATTTCTATTTCATAAACTATTAAGGATCTCAAGGTTAGTCTCTCATTGTGGTATTTGGTGCAGTGGGTTCAATGTGATAAGTGTGGAGCCTGGCAACACCAGATCTGTGCCCTTTTTAACGATAAAAGAAATTTAGGAGGAAAAGCCGAGTATATATGCCCCATTTGCTCGTTAAATGAAATGGGAAATGCTACGCTCATTCCACCACTGAAGGTTGGTATTCTTAGAGCTGGAGATCTACCAACAACCAAGCTCAGTCATTGCTTAGAGCAAAGAATTCTAAGGCGTCTCAAGGAAGAGAGAGAACAGAGAGCAAAAGTCTCGGGAAAGGGCTTTTATGAGGTAAAGTGCAAATCAGTGAAGGCATACACATCAATTTTATTGAATTGCGAAAATGTTTTACCTCTAGTAATTATCATGTCAACATATCATAGAACTTCCTTTTGACGGACGTTCATGTGTTACATTTGCAATTTTTATTAATGAAATATTGATCTTCTATATTCTTTTCACTTGGATACTACATTTTGATGACTAGGTTCCTGGCGCTGAAGATCTTGTAGTCAGAGTGGTTGTCTCTGCTAAAAGAAAATTAGAAGTGAAGAAGCATTTTTTGGATACCTTTCCTAACTTGAATTATCCAGCTGAGTTTCCGTACTGTTCAAAGGTGAAATCAGATTTATCATTCTCGAAAACATACCTTTTTTACTTGACCTTCTCCCATTTAGTGTTCCTGTGCTCTAAAACATGTCTAATTAGCTATATCAATGATCATAAGAATCGGCAATATACATGGTGTACTGCATATATTATGTACTCATAAATGATCTGGTCCCATCTACATATATGTACTTCTTTGGAACCTGTACCTTAAGGAAGATTTTTTTCCCTTTAGTACTGTAAATGGTGCTCTGCATTGTTTTGATATCCAGGTTGTTGACAAGATACTTGACCTTCCCTCATGTAGGACTCAGTGTATAAAGCATTTTCTTATTTTTTTGCTAAAAGTGTATGAAGCATTTTCATTTACTAGTGTTGATGATTATAAGAATCGCTAATATATGTAACATGTGCATACATTATGTACTCATGAATCCGCTCATGCCTATATCTATAGAGCCCGTGAAGCTTGGAAAATTGATTTTTTCCTTCATCGAGACTATTATTTGATAGGATTAGTTGCCTCTCAATCTTGCAAAGATAGTTATGCACATACAGTGTAAGAACTGTAAATTAAGTTCTACATACTAAATTGCACACGTGTACATAGATTTTATGCACGCTTTCTTGGAGCAATACCTCAGGAAAGATCAATTTTTTTTTGGTACTGCCTTTGATCATACTTTTGAGTAGGCCAAGAAAATTTACATAAGTTTTGCATTTTCAGGTAATTCTTTTATTTCAGGAGATTGAAGGGGTAGACATCCTCATTTTTGGCGCGTATGTCCAAGAATTTGGCTCGGATTGTGGACAACCTAATCAACGTTGTGTGTACATCTCCTACCTTGATTCTGTTAAGTACTTTCAGCCAGAGATAGTGACTGTGACTGGAGAATCACTCCGGACTTTTGTTTACCATGAATTATTGGTAATCAAATCTGTTTCCTTGCTATTTTGTTGGCTTCTGGCTTCAGCATGCTCTGTACTGTATCCCTGAAGTAGTGCTTTATTGTCTTTTATCAGATTGGATATCTTGAATGCTGCAAACAACGAGGTTTTGCAAGCTGCTTTATCTGGGCATGCCCTCCTCTGAAGGGAGAAGATTACTTGTTTTACTGTCATCCTGAAACTCAGAAAACACCACCCAATCAGAAACTGCGGAAATGGTTTGTCCCATTTACGTTTCTCCTCCCCCATTTGTCTGTTCATCATTTTGTTCATGTACATGCCTTCTCAAAATACTATGCCCATCTTTTCGTCCACTGATTATTCTGTTATTCTTTTTTCTTTCTTTGGCCATCACTCTGCTTATCATGTCTAACTGTGTTTTCTAGTTTTTTAAAAGCTAAACATATCTATGGTTGTGTTTAGTGTAACACTATCACACTAATAATTTTTGTGTATTTGCAGGTATCAGTCAATGCTGCATAAGGCAGTTGAAGAAAATATAGTCATAAGCACTTCGAATCTTTACGATCACTATTTTCTTCCTCCTCAAAGAGGTATGACCAAGATAACTGCTGCTCGTTTGCCATACTTCGAAGGCGACTATTGGTCTGCTTCTGCGGAGAATTTGATCAAGGATATTGAACAAAAAGATGTGGATGACTCGCAAAAGAAGGGACAAAAAATTTCGTTAAGAATTTTGAAAGCCATGGGACATAAAAGCTCTTCTGATGGTGCCAAAAAAGACATTCTTTTCATGCAAAAGGTATCTCATTTTGTTCATCTCAAACATTATCTATAGTACTGGTAGTTGCAGTCTAGCCTCTAGATTGATTGTGACCTATGAGCCGGACACCAGAACAATGGGGAGGTTTAATTAGCCGATTATTATAGTTAGTATGAATGTATATCCAAATTCTGCCCCTGTTTCGCTTCCCAATTATTTGGTTTACATCGATTTAGAGGAAACTTAATATGAGGAAGAAGAATTCCCTCTTTGTGACCTAGGTTCCAAATGTCGAATCTTATACTGGATGTTCAACTGCGCTTCATTGCAAGCAAATTCCTTCCTAAATCACTGCTGAACTTGCAATTGAATAAATGAGGCATCAGTTATTCTTTTCCAATGATCTAAAGCTCTTGGGAAAATTAATGCATGCGGACGATGCTTAGCGTATGGATGAAACTGGACTAGTTTAAAATCCATGAGTTATTAAAGCTGAGGACAGCATTATATGTTCTTCTGGTATTTAGGTTCTGACTTATTTTTGTGCTCTGCAATTGAAGCTGTGATGACTGCTGCATGTCATGGTTTGTGTGAGTTGTCTCTTTACTCCTGCTGGATCCTTGTAGAACAATAAGCAATTTTATTTTATGCCTGAAGATTTCCTATTCTGTCTCCATAGGTCAGTTGCATAATGCTAACTCCATGAGGTCTACAGTTCCATAGCCATTATTGAGTTTCACTAGGTTCTATTTGTACCTTTCTTGAACTCATGAAGAAATGGGAGTCACAAGATATCTACAAGGAAGTGGCTAATTGCTTGAAACTTTGTATGGACATGTCGGTTCCAGACAATTAACATAAGGAACTATCCCTATGTAGATTGCTATTTCATTCTGCTGTAATAGCAATCTTTTTTTTTTTGACCAAAAAGAAAAAGTTTGCTATTACATCAGAATGAAATGGTGCCAAATCTAGTGGCATTTTCTAGTCTTATGTTTTTCTGAACATATGTTAAATGTTGAATTCCGCATCAGCTTGTTTAACTGAGCAGTATATGATACTGTCATTTTGTTTCATAGACTGAATAAGATCCATTTATCAGAGAAGTTGATATCTGTCCAGCAACTCCATGGCTGGTTGCATCTTACCTTCCTTTCCATATCTTTGAATCATCCACTGATTATTTTTCTCTTATTGATAATAGCTTGGGGAAAAAATCTTGCCTGCCAAGGAAGACTTCATTGTTGTCCATTTGCAGTTTGTATGCTCTCACTGCCGCGAAGTTATATTGTCTCCAAAACGATGGTTCTGCAGTCAATGCAAAAATTTTCAGCTATGCAAGAGGTAACATTTAAATAAGATTTTCCCATTGTGTCATTCTGTTCCCGGACATTGCTTGCCAGTGTATGTGGGACTCCCTGTAACAGTATGCCCATTATAGTTGTTTCTCCACTTATGTTCCTTATGCTTCTTTCACTTTCATTTTGAAATTTCATAGAAGAGGTCAATAAATGTGGGGTGGTTACCATGGCTTATGCATTTTCATTTCTGGAAGCATATCATGGTTGTGATAACTAGACCACAAACTGATCTGATTGGTTTATGGAGTGGAGAACTCATATTGAGTGCAAAGTGGAGCTTTTAGCATGCTTCACAACAAATAAAGATATTGCATCCCATAAAGAAAACTAGCATAGGAAAGATGACTGACTGTTTGCAGACTGAAACACATGACATGTTAGGTGGTGTATTGAGTCACTTCTAGTGCTCATCTATGTGAGGCATTATGACATGTTAGTATTGAAATTTTTAGCATTTACACTTGGTGTCTCTTTGTGTTGAGAACCCTTTGTCACTGTCAAGTTGCCCTTTCTTATCAGTGTTGTGGCAAACTTCATTCCAACCTTAGATCTGGCTGGTTTTTGTCAAATAAGATAATCTTATTCAGGGTGGAAGAGCAAAATCTGGTTGTTAAGCTCCCTTCCAACTAAGGGATACTCCTTCCGAACAAAAAAAAAAAAAAACTAAGGGATACTCCACTCAGGCATAAGGCACAATCTAAAGCATTAATTTTGGGGATGAAATAGATTAGCAATTGATTTTAAGTAGCATAATATGTCTGATTGTCGTTACTAAGAAGAACCAGTATTTTACACACTGAGGCTGTTCTCTTGCTTTTCTCTGGTAATAGTTAAGGAGCATAATTTTTTATGGAAACGGTTCAGGTTTCACTGCTTCCATTTGTGGGATCTTTTTAATCTTTATGTGATATCTGGTTGTTGTGGTCCTTCTCATATTTATGTTAACCTCTCTCTCTCAAACCCTGTACTTGTGACCTAGGAAATAGTCTGGCAATGTCAGACATGGCCCATTTATACAACAGGAGACACAAGCTAAAATGCAAAACACAGAGTAAAAACCCGAATATGACACGATATAATACACTGAACATGTAGAGCAACTTGAATTAACATGTTCTTGTTATAATCGTTTAGCTATAAGTTATGATACTTTGGTGATAACATGAATTAAAAATACTATTGACACATGTACACAAATTGCTATTGACTAACTAAATTTTTTTGTTTCTGTTGCAGATGCCATGATACTGAGCAACTTCTCTGCGGAACTGACATCCACATGTTAAATGAGAAAGTAAAACATTCAGTCTCTGAGGTTAGTCACAGAATTTTTAGTCTTCCTTGTCTTTTGTTTACAACTTACAATGATGCCCATTATGAAAATTAGTTACAAGAAAATCATTTATATGTTTTCAGGCTCCAGTGAATGGTTTGCCTTCTGATACAGAGGATGAGGATACCGCTTTGGAAAATTATTTGTTCGAGAGTCGGCATACATTTTTGAAGTTTTGTCAAGAAAATCAATACCAGTTCAACACACTCCGACATGCCAAGTATTCCTCCATGATGATCCTGCATTACCTTGGCAACCCAAAGGATGTAATCGGTGGGGCTTCCTGTAGCATTTGCAGGAAGTTAACTGCATCGAAGCAGAGTTGGAGATGTGAGATATGCTCAGAGTTCAGTGTATGCGAAGTGTGCTATCAGCACAAGAATTTTGTTCATGAGCACCAGTTGACTCAAGGTTCTTCCCCTTCAGATCAGCCCGATCCTGGGACATAGAGACATAATCTGAGGCTGAAACTTGTGGTAATGTAATCAGATGCTATTACATATTTCCTTTCGCTGCATCACAGTCATGAAATTAGAATTGCTTGTTAACATTTTTAAGCAAGTTAAACACTTCCTGGCTAATCTGGACAGTTTCCAAAAGATAAAATTGCGGCACTGTGTTTTCTTTCCTAGATGTATAATGGCAGCTTACTATGCAACTACACTGTCGGGTAATTTACAGGATATCTGACTGCTCTCTTATATCACTATGCCAATATAGGCACATTGTGAAATATGATGTGCTTTCTTGGACAGATAAAAGGAAGTCCTCGATCTTCTTCAGCATTTCTCTGCATATAGTGTATCCATATGTCATTGTTGCTATACAAATATCATTCATCTCAGAACACTAGAGTGCCCTCTTTCTGCATATTACTCAGATATTTAGAGTAAGGCATGACAACCTATCTAAAGAACCTGTCCCTGCTGTGCTTTCAAGAATTTGTCATCTGCATGTAAGTGCATTTTTTTTTCAATCCATTCTACCAAGTATCAACTTTCAGTGACTAACTACAAAATATACTGGTTTGTCGAAACGAATTAAATGAATTATGCACATTTTCAGGGATGTCAGCATCAGCAAGCATGCAGAACTACTACTTGCACGAAAGTCTGAACCTGGACCTTGGGGAAAAAGTGACGCAAAATGAGCTCAGAAAGCTATCATCTTTGATTCCTCTGTATAGTTGAGGAAGCCTCTTTGAGAAGCTGCGCTATCATCAAATGCTAGCAAAGCGACTAGTGGTTAATCTGTCATTTGTACATGTGGGTAATTCAAAAAGATAGGGGACATCTTTTGTGCCAAAAGTGAGGTGGTCACCTGTATATAAAACTGGAATTCATCCACCTTGAGAATTATAGGCTAGTTTTAACATAATAGATCTATTTGCAAGCATTGATCCTTTTGCAGAAATAAACACAGTGACGTGATGTATCGTGACATTAAAACAGGAGAATCCACAGTGATCCAATGTTTTTGGAGCTGACATTCACAGAATCTAGTTGTTCTGCTGGAATTGTCTGTGTCTCTTTGTTTTGTTGTCCTTATTGAGTATCGCACAATTTTTATTTCTCAGGAGACTTGTATGCGAAGCGAGTCCAGGGGTAGTAGTATGGCATGCAATGTTCCCGTTCTCTGTAAAAAATGGATTTAGGTATCCGGAATATATGCTTTTGATACGGTCAAGTAACTTTTGGTAAAGTATAGTGCAATTCCTTTGAAGTTCCCCATGTATACATAAATGCACATACAGGCAAATGTTCTGCCTCATGAATGCAAAAGACGAGTAGAAGCATGGCGTGAAAGAGAGAACAGCAAGAAATGCTTGACTTGCGGATAATCCATGTCTTTCTTGGGACAAACCTTTCAGGTTTCCTTAATCTGGTCTATCCTTTTGTCAACAGATTTATGTTTGCCATATGCTAATTTTTCTCAAAAGAGATTGGTGTACTTAGGTTCCACCCAATCCTTGTCAACAATTGATAAATCGTATCCCAATAAAAAGCAAAGTAATGGCCCACGTTACAATCTCTGGCACTCTTTTTGACCAACTCTATTCTTCATTTCACCCGTCCGTCTTTCCACTATATAAGACCCCAAACCCACATTCAGCTTGAACCGTGGCACATCAAGATCGATACCGAAATGGCTCCTCTTCGCATTCACCTCATCCGCTGCTTCTTTCTCCTCCAACTCCTCCTGCTAGGAAGTACAGCAGGTGCCACGAACCCAGTCAAGATCACCCTGGATTACTCTATGCTTCCCCTGCAAGAAAAGGAGCGTCGTACCAGTTACGAAGTAGTTTTCAACTTCTCGCCAAGAGGCATCCAAATTCTGCCTTCCAGTCCATCGAAGAGACAAAATTCTGGAGCACAGAAACTGAAACACTGAACAATATAGCTTTTGATCTCTGTACTTCTTCCTTCTAGATTTCTACCTCGCGAACAGGTTGAGAAACAGCCTTTATTTTCCTCAAATATTTGCTACCGCATCATATACAGTTACAACGAATGGTTGAGAATAAAATGTATCATCTAGCTCTCTCTTCGTGCCAATGTCCAGACCGGGTAATGCCTCTCTCACCATGCATGCTTGGGTATGAACCCTGGATGCAAAGAGACGCATCAACCTGGACTAGCCCAAGACCTGAGCCTCAGATTAATTTCTGTAAATCTTTACTTGAACACAGAAAGCGTATAAAAAGATACAATGTTTGTGAGATTCTCTAAATCATCTATTTTTTTCAACTAGACTGCAACTAAAAAGTTTCTCTAATTGCATTCTTGTAAATGTTTCCAGCAGCAAACTGCAAGCTACAATAATCAGATAAGTACCTGAAGAGATTTGATTTGTTTGGAGTCCTCTAGACCCCAGTGACAAAAAATGAAATGAAAAAGAAAAGAAAAGAAAGAAACGAAAAGCAGTTGTGCAGTATTAGGACCATCTTAGTACATATTAAACTAGTTATCATATCCATCTGTCAAGTCAGCAATGGCGATGTCACATGTTAATCTGTCACCAGATTATCTTCTCTAGCAAAATCCAAATCCAAGTCGTCGCCATTCATCTCCGACCATAGTGGCGATGGCCAGTATGCCTGTCCTCATACGGATGATCCAAATCATAATAATCACGGTTATTGTCCCGAGAATATCCATATCTAGACGGGCCATAATCGGGGGGTGAATTATGGGGACCTCGATTGCCAAAATCTCCATATGGGCTCCTTCCACCTCTCTCATATGAGGACCATCCAATTGGAGGACTCCCTGGCAACTGAACACTGCTTCTTGGACTGCGAGAAGACAAACTAGAATCATAATGATCCAATGCTGAGGGGTACCTAGATATGGAAGTATTGTATCCTGGTTCAAAACCAGGAGGAAAATCATCTCTCACATGCCCAGACCATCCATGCTCCTGATAATGTGCCCTTTCAATGGGCGTGGTGGAATGGTTTGATCTCTGATAAGATCGTTGGTACCTAGATGATTCCGACCTCAAGGGTCCAGCTGCCCAACGTCTTTCATCAGCATTCTTTGGAATAGGTGCATTTACTCCAGGAAATCTGACTGTCATTTTCTTCTTTAATTCTCGCTCTGCTTCCTTAATTTCCCCATCTTCACCCTCTTCCTTGACCTCCGTATCTGCAAATATGGTAATCCCGGACATGTCATCTGCATCATCAATATCTGCATTGACAAAATAGATCAATGTTTTAATCCAGTCACTACAATGGCTCAGATCTGGATAGAGTGCTCTTTTTCTATTAAAGGACAACAAACTTACACCTAAAAAAACTTAAGCAAGAGAAGAGCCAACCGAAACAAACAAATCAATGCCCACACAGTAACCTGCATACTATGCGCCTAAAAGTAGAAAAGGTGATATCTCACTTACCTAAGTATCCTGGAGGGTAACCAAGTTCCCGCATCCTGTTAAGCCAAGGGGGTGGATCGAGCTCCTGCATTTCAGATAAGCGACTGATTACTACTCCACAAAACAAAAATATCCTCAGAGCATTTAGGCTGGACCATAACCGGATTTATATGTACAAACGGAGAGAACATATATAAATTATTCTCAATATCACTTAAAAGGTGAGTTAACATTCACTACTTAGGCACATCTAGCTCGTCACTCTCAAATGAGGTCAATGCCAAGCAATCATTTTACCCCAAGACCCAATAGCTGCCGTGTCTCAGCCTCAAGAGTGCCTGGTTGCAGTCCATCAAATTTCCCAGTAGGAGGGTCCTCATAATATCTAGTAGAATTACGAGAACTAGAATTCTGACTTCGTTTGGACTTGTGTTGCATTCGAGCATTATTGACAGCAACATTATCTCGAGGCTTTGGACATTCCCTTAAGGAATGGCTGTAAGAACTGCAGTTGAAACAGCGAGCAGCATCCCCGATTATCTCCGGACTGTAAAATGAATATGCGACTTGGTTCATATATGCAAGTCATATGAGTATACAAATGTTACAACTCCAGTTACCAAAATTCAACAAAACTAATCAATGTTCCCACCGGAATGCCATATAGCTTAATTATCAGGTAGTAAGGGGAATAATATCTAATTTTTTCCTAGTATGGACACTTATCCACAAATCTTATAAATGAGGTCCTCCATGAAAGTCCGCTTCAATCAAAATAGAGAAACAGAAGAGTCAATAACAAATAAAGGAGATCTTATCTACAGACCAAACAGAGAACGTCATGGAAAATTCTTTCGAGTACATGGTCATACTAACTCATAGCGCAAACACTTGGTAAGGGACAAATCCAGAGGTAAAACTCTTGGAGAGGTAAAATAATGGAAAAATTGCAATACTTTCATCATCTCATTAACAACATTCGACATGGTCAATTGGACTAGGTTACTTAATAACCGTAGCTACAACCAATCCGACAACATAAAATGTAACTCCAAGATGACTGCTTTTCAAAGTCAGATATGACCAGCAACATACTCTGGTCCCTGAATACCAGATTTTCACATCCTTCCTTAACATAGGCCATGTTGATGGTGCCCTACGCACACTAGTTAAGCACATTTAACATGGAAATGCTTGCTCACGGCATCAAATACACATGGCAAGAAAAGTCAGGTGCATTCCAAATTACCAATTTTCTGATTTGATCACTTAACAAGGGCACTAAAGGCACTCTTTAGGTTTCTTTTTTGCATCATATATTTTTGGTAAGAATAGTCACAAGTTGGCTACAAATGGTGTCACTAATTAATCTTAATTGCTTGTACATCTGGACATGAGAGAATGATCAAGTTATATAATTCGGTACTTAAGTAATGGCAAGGCATTGGTTTGCAGGTCTCCCACTAGAAGAATCAAGAGGCATGTGAATAAATGGCAGGGCATATGTAATCTCCATTAGTATCGCAAAACTAATGACTTCTTAATACTTACATTAACGTCAATTAAAAGTCCATCACTGAGCATGGTTCTCTTTAGAGACATTCCTTTCCAATCCTCAAGGGCCCCTCTTTGTTAAGCATAACAAGTGCACAAAATTTTCAAGATATTGAAGATGAATGAATTGCACTAATTTCACGCGTCTCAAGAAACTGAAACTTATTAGCTTTTCACATTTTGAAAGGCACATTAAAATAGCTTAGCAAGTGACCATAGGGGTCATTAAAAGTTTCGAGCACAAACTAACTAGGTCATCTTTGCAAAAGGAAACAAAAGCAATGCTATTTATAGCCAAAAGATAGTCAGGGAGGGGGGACTACAAAACATCCATGAAACTTGCGTCCTTATGTCTGGCTTGTGTCGATTTTTATGCATGAAAAAACCTTTAAACATATATTACAAAGAATCACAGAACAGGAAGGGGGAAAATATCCATGCAGCTGACCCCACCAAGAGGGAATGGACTTTGTTTATGGTTGTGGCAGCTTGTTGGGGTGCTTGCCCGCTTCTGTTAAATGTGTGAAACAGGGAAAAGAGACTATGCCTACTTATATCATAATACCAGCAGAAATTTACCCATCCACATTATTTGATCCATCAGCCAAAGTCAAGCCCAGTGCAAAACCACGATCATAAAGAGGTACGGTGTTACTGTCTAGAGTAATAACCCCATCATTCTGCACGTTTCTTGTTTGATGGTCAATCCAAAATGACTGCAAATAGAATGACAAATGAAAGAGAAATTAAAAATAACACACAAAAGGGAACTAGCAATCGAAACTTGCTATCTTAAATGATAAATCCAATCTCAATAATTGCCAAAATAGGAGATGTCAAGATAAGCACCAGCATCTAAGAGTCATACAAAGTTTGTCAAGTACTATGAAGCTTGCTACTTACCACCTTTAGTCAAAGATAAAGAAGATGCAGTAGAAAAACACATGAAGGAAACTCACTACTGCTGACTGCTTCTCCACGCCAACTCGCAACGCTGGAAAGAATGTTTCTTCACCAGACTCTAAAGCTTCACCTGTATCCTGAAGACAATGAAGTTCTTGACTCAGCCAAAGTTTAGTAAAAAAAGCAAGCTTCCAATCCCACCAAGAAAAGAAAAGTAATTGTCATGTCGAGACTACCCCATTAAACAAGCAAATAAATTAAAATAATACCATAAAGGTATAAGAGACAGTAAAGAACCTTCAATACTATCAGAGGGGTTCAACGATAAAGAAATATAATACTAACTCGGGAAGAACCATGCTTAGTGTGCCACTCAGACCATTGCTGCAACAGTTCTTCAAGCTTTTGTTTACTTGCTCTGCAATAGTATCCACTTGGTTATAAAAGCAACATAATGATTTTTCACTGAAGCAGATGATGCATCTATTTGCTCCTGTGAAAGGCAACAAACTAATACAAAACTTAAACTGATAAGGCTGGGAGCACCTCTAAGCTGACCTTGTCAATGAATTATACGAAACATGAACAGATGGTTGCTCTTCATCATATGTTACACGTGCTCTTTTGCGACTGGATGTTGCTGGGCCGTTGAGTTATAGAAAACAAAAGTTCCATGGAGCTAAAAATTAGAGGTATAATTTTTAAACCTATGGCAGGATAATCTTCTATGCAGCCAGGGAAACCCGTGCCCATTAGTCTCTCCTATTTAGTAGTTTTGATGAAATATTGACGATCAATATTAGGATACAATTGCTACACATCACATGACTGCTAAGAGCATTGTTCTCTTCAAGAGCGGCACAACCATTTTTAGTTTGCAGCCCAGAGCTCAAGCGGTCATTTTTCTCCACAACTTGAATAGAATCAGTTTCAGTCACTTCCACATTCACTCCGGCCACAGATGAACTGCCAACTAATTCCTCATCAAGTTCCATGTCTATGACAAAAGCTCCCTCTTCATGTCCAACATTACAGTCGCCCTGCCCCTGGTCCTCCTCCTTTTGCCCCTCTTCATCCTCGGGATCGAATTGGGGGGTACTGACTTCGCCAGGCTCGCGGTCATTACTAAGGGGCCCATTGTCCTCGTTCACACTATCCAAGTTGGAGGATGCTGGCGGGGGCTCGACTGCGTCCCCCGTTTCCATAGAGAAAGAACGGCTTTCCTATAATTCAATCGAATTCGTTATCCCTGCATGAGGACACACTGGAGAGCATCAGCCCAAGAACCATATCGGCACAGCTCTCGCAAAAGCACACCCATAAAGGACCAGCACAGACAACAATAACCAAAGAAAAAAAAATGGTCATAAACTAATCTTGAAACAAACTCTCCCAGGAGGCAAAAGGGTAATCACGAATTCCACAACCTGCCCAAAAGAAAGACACTGCTCAACACTAAACTGCCGAAACACACCACGCATCTCACTGTATCACCTCAGTGTAGCGCCCCTTGGACCAAGAAAGCAAAGAACACAACAACCCGCGAACCCCACTTGCCACAAGCAACCAGTGTCCCCCTACAAAAAGCAAAAGCGAAGCCTTTTGAATTCGGGACGCGAAACCTTACCGAAAGCCGCGGGAACAGCATCCACAGATAGCCGACCGCGCCGCCGAAGACCCGGCGATGTGCGGAAGAGAAGAATTTGCAGGAAGACCGGAGGAATCAGGGGCTTCTTCTTCTCCTTCGTGAAATTTCCAAGTTCTGGCCTGACCGCGCGTTAACGATCTTTACCGAATCGAAGCAAAGAATCGCGATGCGCGTGGGATGCACAGAGGGTCGGAAGAGACAAAACGATGTGGGCTTGGGACAAGCGAGTGCGAAACGAGGTCTTCGGACGGGGGCATGATCGCGTGCGTCGCGGACACCGGTGAGCCCTCGACGTTGGACCGTTAGGCACTGTTTTTTTTTTTAAGGATAAATCCATTTAAAATCCTCAAACTTGTCACGAAAGTACAATTGAATTCTAAAACTTTTATAATATGTAATTAAGTCCTAAAACTTATTAAGAAAGTACAATTGAGTCCTAAAACTTTTAAAAAGTGCAAAAAAGTCTTAAAACTAATCACGAAAATACAAATAAGTCCTAAAACTTGTCAAATTGATTCAATGAAATCCTTCCATTTATTATACTTTTTGAAAGTTTTAGGATTCGATTGCACCTTTGTCATAAGTTTTAGGACTTGATTGTACTTTCGTGACAAGTTTTAGGATTTGATCGCATTTTTTGAAAGTTTTAGGACTTAATTGTACTTTCCTAACAATTTTTAAGATTTCTAGTGCATTTATCCTTTTTTTTTTTATATATAGGTAGGCTCTATTTAGTTAGCACTTAGCAGGATAAGGACAAGTTTATCCTCATCCCGTGTTTGGTTCTTACTTAAGACGGGATAAGATTGGATATAAGAGGAATATAACCCGAATAAAAATATCTTAATAGGAAAGTGAGATAAAAGTGGATGTGATTTCTTATATTCAAGGTATAAAAACTATTTTTTTAAAATAAAAAACTATTTATCATATTTTATTTATTTATTTATTCAATTTTTTATTTTATAATATATATTATCTATATATATGGGAAAATTCCAAATAAAGACCCAAACTGCTCTCATTTTTCAAATAAGGGCATAAAGTACCCTCATTTTCTCAAATAAGGGCATGAGATGACTATAACAATTTCAAATAAAGGCCTCACCTCGCCGGCAGCCAAATTTTCCAACCGGTCAAGGGCATTTTCATCTAAAAATAATTTTAACAATAATTTTTAGTTAAATTAGATTAAAAATTTTTTAAAAAAAAACAAGGGAGAGAGCTGGCCACTGCCCTATTGCCGATGGGGCGGTAGCCATGACCAGAAAGGTTGCTAGTGCCTTAGTGAGGGTTGACGACCTTCACCAACCCGAGGTGAGGGCATGGTAGCCCTCTCCAGAATCGGGAGAGGATCGCTAGCCCTCACCCCAGTTTGGGTGTGGGTCGCCGACCCTCGCCCAAGTCTAGAAGAGGGCTACCAAACCTGGGCGAAAGCCAGCAGCCCTCCCACAGACTTGGGCGACCCAACCCTCTCCTTGTTTTTTTTTGTTATTTGTTTTTATTAACTTTAGCTTTTTTTAAGTTTTTTTTTGGAAAAGAAAAAAAAGGATAAAAAGAAGGATAAAAAAATCAAGAAAATTAAAAGTAAAAAATGCCCTTAACTATTAGGCCCTTTATTGAGACTGAGATGGTTACTTGAGATCCTTATTTGAGACAAGATTCATTTTATGTCCTTATTTGATACAAGGTCCACTTCGGATCTTTATTTGAGAAAATGAAAGCATTTCGAATCTTTATTTAGAATTTTCCCTTTATATATTTAGTATTTATATTTATTATATATTTTATTTATATCACTATTTTAGGTATATTAGTATAGTTTATTACTTAATAATTTTTTATGGAATGATGGAAGGGAATAAAAAGAAATAAATAAAAAAGAAAGAGAAAAATAATGAAAAAATAAGTAAATAAAAATGAAGTAGGCTAGAGAGTCAAAATATTATACTTTACAGAATTCATGAAAGTGAATGATCATGTTTAATCTATCTTCCTAGATTTGACATTTGCTGGATGATTTTATCTTGTCGATGTTTCTGTAACCCGATTACGTTTATTATCATGGTCGAACATGTGGCTCGGGAATGCTGCAATGAGCTCCTTTGTTGTTTAAGATATAAGATCATCAATGATCATGGGTTGATTGATGAAGGTTATCTTCATTTGTGCATTTGTGATTTTTTTTAGTAATGAGCTCCTTTGTTATTTAAGATTTAAGATCATCAATTATCATGGATCAATAAACGAAGGTTATCTCCATTTGTACATTTATGATTTCTTTAGTAGTGAATCGTGAGATTTTTATCATATCTATTTGTGTATTTTTAGGTTCATTTACACTAATATATTATTCATACCAAACAATAAATATGATAGAATATGAAAATATCCGGCTTTATTAATGCGATTCGCTAAACAATGGATAAGATATAGCAAAATTCATGGATTTTGTATGTTATTCTACTCAATCCTATCATGACTAGAAATCCAGACAATCAAACGCAGTCTTAAGGATTATAGAGTTAGGATGGTCTTGTTAGTCGTAGAGATGAGTTGATTAGCTAGTATCCTTTTTCTTATTACTTTGTGGCTCTACGTAAGAGTGTGCAAATGAACCAAGAACCGCTTGGAACAGGATCGAATCGACCTAGAATCGACAGTTCCCATTGGGACCAGCTTGGTTCCCAGTTCCTAACTAGAACCGGTGAGTACCAATCCGATTCCCAGTTCTAGGCATGAAACCGCCTACCCAGACTGGACCAGTATATGCATATTTCAACAAAAAAAAGGATAGGCCAAGTAAGGTTACGAAGGAAATGCAACTTCTCTCTCTTCTTTTTCCTTTTACTATCCCAAGTTTGCTGCGCTTCTTAGTGGACAAAGATCCACACTGAAAGTCATTAGACCCATTTGTGTCTAGCAAATCTGGACTGGACCTAAGCATCTTGCTATGATGCTTACTAGCAAAATGCAATGGATTCACTGCTTCCATGTTCGGGGAAGAAGCAATCTTTGGAAGAAACGATAGGGTAGACCAATTCCATGGACCCACATTAAACATGGGACTGGTTCCATGGACTTACTTAGCAATCAGATTGGACCAGAGATTTTGTTCCTAGCTGGATCCATAGAACCAACGTGCGGTTCGTAATTTCAATTTTTCGGAACTAATTTTTAGTGGGCGATTTCCGATTCCAACATGGGGATTGGCCACCTAGACTACGCTCACCCCTAGCTCTACGGGTCAAAAAGTTTTTGCAGCCCCAAGAGCCATTAATGGCGCTTAAAGTCTAAGAGCCTGTCCCTTTGTAAGCCAAGAGGAAGGGCCATTGTGGTGTGATAACATATGTATCCCAGATTGTCACTAGACTTACGATAACCCTCTTGGTATCAGAGTCAACTTCCACGACACGTTTCACTGCGTTAATGACTAATGACTATAACATTATAGGTCTATTGCAGCAAACTGCATGTTAGTGTTTGATTACAATAATTACCATTACAGTCAAGTTGTAATAATTATTAGGATTAATATCATGAAAAACTCCAAACTGATACACTTATGATAAATTTATCTTAAACTAATTTTTTGACCACAGAAAATCCTAAACTGGTACAATTGTGACAAATTTACGCCAAACTAATTTTTTGACCACGAAAAACTCAAAACTGGTACATCCGCAATAAATTTACCCCAAACTAATTTTTTAACCACACAAAACCCCAAATTGATACACATATGATAAATTTACCCCAAACTGATACACCTATGACAAATTTGCCCTCACTTAACATTCATCAAATTTTACTGTTAAATTTGTTGATGTGGATGACACATGGTGACGTGGCAAGTCCACGTGGAAATCCATAGGGCAAATACCGCGGAAAACCCCAAATTGGTCCACTAATAGAGGAAAAATTTATCACAATATTACTAATTTGGGGTAAATTTGTCACATATGCACCAGTTTGAGATTTTTTGTGGTAAAGTTTGGGATAAATTTGTCACGGGTGTACCTGTTTAGGGTTTTTCATGGTAAAAAAATTAGTTTTGGGTAAATTTGTCGCGAGTGTATCAGTTTAGGGTTTTTTTAGTCAAAAAATTAGTTCGGGGTAAATTTGTCATAAGTGTACCAGTTTGGGGTTTTTCGTGATCAAAAAATTAATTTGAGGTAAATTTATCACAAGTATATCAGTTTGAAATTTTTTATGGTATTAACCCTAATTATTACATGACCTCCTTGATAGTATCTATTCCAGTGCAGCTGTAATATCTATTCCTACGAGCACCTGTGTCTCTTTTCTTCCACTCCCTTCATCAATGTTAGGTTACAAATTATAATCAAAATCTATAATAACCATAACCGAGTTCATTATATTGTTTATGTAATATTAGCAAGATTATATTCATTTTGGTCTAATTACGAATCATACAATGATCAAGATACTTGACAATAAGTTAATAATCCTGTAATAAAATTTATGTAATTAATAAGGTGACAAGAGAATTGACAGAAAGTCTGCAAAACACCATGGCGAAAGCAAAGCCAGCAAATAGGAACATTGGCACAAGCCCTGCAAAAATAACGGGGCAAAATAGATCCACAAAATATGAAACATGTGGAATATCCAAAAAAATTTAAGCAAGCAATCATTACATGCAGGCACTCCTTAACTTTAAGATACATGCTATAAGGGAGGGGGCAAGCCAGAGAAGGAGGAAGAACTTCCAACGTCCAAATTGGAGAAGTTTCCTCGTGAGTGTTCCTTTGTAATTTTCCTTAGGGAAGAACAAAAGCCCCCCGTTTCTCTTTTAATTTCCTATCAAGTCTCCAATCGAATCCCACATCTGTAAGATTTTCGATTCTCAATTTGAGGGTAATTATCAGAATATCCACTCTTAAGCCTAGAGTAGGCTTCACCAGTATTTGGACACGAATGCCAATTTTTGTCTAAAATCGTGATGGAATTTCAAACTCAACCAAATTACAAACTGTTTAAACAATTTGTGGTTGTTCATGGAAATCTAGAGAAGTTCCTAAAGACACATTATAAACTATGAACAGCATGTTGAGGGGTCTATCCTCTCTTTCAATACCATGATGGTTCTTGCCCTCTGCGTTTTAGTTATTTGAAGACAAAGTCCTCCTTCTCTTCAGTAATTTGCCATTCCTGGACTCGCCCACATTTCCATCACCACCCAACTCTCCTTTCATCTCATCCTTTTCATTCAAGACATCCATGAACTCTTTCGAGCTTGTTTCCGGCACAGATGGGCTTCTCCTGTAACTCTCCCGAGAGCCCCCAACGCCGCTCGAGCTCGAGCTCTCTGCTTCAATTGGCCCCTTTCCCTTGGCATCCGAAGCCCGACCATCCCTACAACTCCCTGCCTCGGCTTCTCCCCCGACGCTGCTTCCAGTGGAAGAAGAAGATGATGGTGCTGAAGTGGTGTCGCTGGGGGTTTGGAGGATTGTGAGACTCTCTTTCTTTGCATCTTGAAAGGAATAACTCCTTCTCTTCGCTTTGTGCAAAGGGAGGAGTGATTTCGGGCTTGAGGGCGCCACGCGGTCCCTGCCTAAACTGTAGGTTGTCGACAGCTTCCTCTCAATGCTATTTTTTTTCCGTTCTAGATCGCCTAGTTCTTCTAGCACTTCACTGGACAGTGTTCCCTTGTCTGCTTTCTGCCTGAGCTCTGAGACTGTCCTATCCAAGGCTCTCCTCTTAAGTTGGAGAGAATGCTGAAAATGGCACAGTGGTTAAAGAAAAACCATAAGACTGCGCAACAATTGAAAGAGATATTGGGGGCTCGGTTCTCACCCGCTTCCTCAAAAAACTCCTAAGATCTCCACCCTGAAGCTTTTTCTTCCGCCAAAACACACAGCAGAACCTGACGAGACTGGCTAGGACAAGCAAGACGGCGGATTCGAAGAAAAGGAACAAGAGTATCCTCCTCTCATCGCCTGAAATCACAGAAGCAAAGCAATGAATAATGATACTGCCAAATTGTGCGCAGTTCATCCTTACTAGGTAGTCTCACTGCACCTTTCTCGATGCCGTAACGCTTTGACCACGCTCTGAAGCAGCTCGACGCGAGTTTCTGCCCTGCATCAAGAGAAGACTTACGTGAAATTTGTACGTGGAAGCAAAAGGGAAACTAAGGGAGGTGCTGCTGATTTCGGTGGAAATCATTAATTTTACCTTGGCAGGCCAGTGGATTGCCAGTTTCTGCTTCCATGTCAAAAGAGCAAGACACAGTCACTATACAGCAGCTCACAAAGAATGGCATAAGAACTGGAATGGACATCCTACTATGTCCAATTAAATGGCACTCATCTAGCCCATCTATTTCTTATGCTTTATCTCTATGGACAAATTGTGCGCGCATAACAAGAAGATTTGGAGTTAAAATCTGTCAAATGTAAAGAATGCATACTTGAAGCAGCTACAAAAGCAAGAAGAATTTCCTCGTCCAAAAGAAAATGATCGAGATCGCTTCCAGCAAGTGAGGATGTGAACTGGTCTGAAACAGAAAAAGACATTCAGACCATAAAAACATTGAGGAGAGCATACCATTGAACACAAATAGAAACCGTATTGGAATCCAAATGAAGTCGCAAAAGACTGGCCGTACCTGAATATTTTTGCGACCAATACACGGATCCTGTTGCGGGAACCAACAAGGAAAAGATCGCGCTTTTGGGTCTCATTGCCGAGATGATGGTATATTCACCAATTATGTGGTTGGTCTTTCCCTCCACCTGTGTCTGAGAGATGTAAATCGCATAACCAGAGCAGTCGAGGACGGGACTGATTTGGATGACCAAGTCTAATTTGGTTGCTCTCGGGAACTTCATGAGATCCCCAGTTGGTGAAATTGAGTATACACAACCATCCAGCGAGCCGATAGATACCCAACCTTTGTCATCAATGAATTACAACAGTCAGTCACCGCATGGAAGCACAATTCGTTGCAAATGTATCTGCTCAATTTGAGAGTGAGGCTTAAGGGACTATGCACCGAATCTAGTTAAATTCGATCCAATAGTTTGTGCTTGTTTAAGTCGTAGATCCATCAGTTGCCAAAACCATAAAAATGAGTACAGGCTTCGTAAGTTGTAAATTCTCCTCTCCTTAATTAGCATTTCCACACAAGGAATGAGCAAATAAGACGGCAAAACAAATGAAATTTAGGGACTTTGGTGAATAGTATTCACAATCGGAATACAAACTGTGGGAAGAAAGGTGCTTGATAGAGAGAAATCAGGAGCCCTGGATTACTAGAGAATGTAAATTACAAGTAGTTACTGATGCACATAAATCCTCAACAATTTCCATAAAACTGTGATCATCAAATGGCAATAGTGACAAACAAGGCCTGTAAGTCATACGTTTTATTGCTTTTGAAATTGATTTACAATGTTATGAGTATTACCATTTAAATCAACAACCAGTCCGCGATTGGACGAGCTTAGTGGCCCAACGTTTCTCTGCCAAAGGACATTTCCTGTGGAAACATTGAGTGCCAGTACAAGCGCCCTGGCTGGTACGGAGACATAAAGCCGGCCGTCGTTCCCAGCAGTGATAGTGTAGACTTTGTCTAGCGAACTTAAATCCTGAATCCATTTAAAATGAGGAGTACGAGCTGACAAAGAGTATATTTCCCCGTCCGAATTTGCTATCTGCAGTTGTTGTTGGTACTTAAGTAATAAGCTTGAAAGTGCGAGCAAGAAGACTGATGCTAGGAGTTCATATAAATAGAAACGAACATAACTAAACAAAAAATGATATTACAAGCTTTAACTAGGTCAATAATCCAAGCAGATCTGCCTATTCAGTTTTTCAGACCTTGAGACTGTAAGCCTGTACATGTTTCACAATTGATACCTTCAACTAATATCACTAGACTAGAAAGAGAAATTGAGTGACTAGGGAACTTTACGTAGATGTTAGCCTCGCAGTAGTCGATAACGGGGACTGAAGTGAAGGAACAGTCAGAAGGATTTCTCCTGCAACCTAGACGGTAGCCGAACTGATCAAGCACAGGCCCAATGCTCCACAGCAGTTCACCAAGCACCGTGTACGCGAACAGCCCTCGACGTAGAAGATTTATGTACACACATGAACTCAACGTGCTCACCGAGATCCCGATTATTTTGGTGGCCGCTTGGCCTGGTTCTGGACCGAAAAGAACCTCCACTGCAGCGCTGGAATGTCGAACTGCTGAAAAATCAATTCTCAGTACTCTGTCCTCCGCAACCAGGTATATCTGCCAATAGTATCCTACATGTATTATAAACCATCGAAGATCGTGGTAAAATGTGACAGGACCGCAACCTCGGGCAGCCTCGTACTGGGAGTCCCTACCTTTGTCTCATTGGTGTAAAATAACCTAACTGTTTGAAACCGACTCCTCTATCATGTCACAGGAAAAATAAATAGCATTGATCCATTGAATATGTCTGAATCAAACACATGGTTTGAGAATGAAGAACCTCGCGTTGGTCTAATCAATACATATGCAAGAAACAGATCCACTCAACCAGTCAATGGCTCACCTTTCCTCTCTCGCCAAGAACCGGAGCTATTCGAGCGTCGCATGTGAAATTCAAATGTAAAGACCAGGAGATTGTGCCATTGCTTTCGAACCCAAACAGGTTTTTCTCCGAACAAGTATAAATCCTCCCGTCATCGCCAATTAAGGGTTTCGAAAGCCTGTAAGTAGTTCTTGTCGCATGCTCTTCGGCTGAATAAGCAGCACCCCAAATCGGTTGGCAGTCCAAAAATCTTAATACGTGTCAACGTGAAGAGGAAAAGAAAAAGAGTGCTGCATATGGGAAATGGGGAAATGGCCTCGACGAACACGAGCGCCTCAGTTTCGAAGCAAGAGACATTAGAGAGTGCGTGCGCCATCGTACCTGCAGACGAGGGTTGGATGGAAGTCGATGGAGGGAGGATGAGGAGGAGAAGAAAATGGAGGGTTAGCATGATCTCACAGACGCTCTCAAAGAGAGATCTGGCTTGAGAGGGAGAGAGAGAGAGAGAGAGAGAGACAGAAAGGAGTTTACTTCGGCGTTGGAAGAAGTTTGAGTGGGAAGTGGGATGGAGAGATTGAATTGAAATGACGGTTAATTAACCGCCCTTCTTCATTGGCGGGAACGGAGCATTTTAAAGTATGAAAATACCTTTTATACACCAAGAATTTAAGAGATTATTTTAAAACTATTCCATATAGTTTTGCGGTATTATCTTATTCGCTCACTCGCAATATGAAGTTATTTTCCAAGCATACAATGTTAAAACCATAGTCAATTTTTCAATTTTCAGCGATTGGAAAGATTTAAGCAAAAGTAAATAAAATAATTAATAAAATCCGTAAATTATTTTTGAACAAAAATAAAACCAGTAGAACTTGTAAAAATGTCGTATTTTTTTTCCGCGATGTTTATGTGATTACTTATTCGATTAAATAAAATAAAAAAGGATTGTTGCGTAAAACAAAATATCAAAGTTAAGAAAAGAGTGAGAAATAGAAGTATTATTGTGAATCGTAATTTTCTTTTTTTTTTTTTTTACATATGCTATTTATCAAATTTTCCATGTATAATTGGCAGTATAGATTCACTCAAAAAAAGGAAATTGGTTGCCAGGAACCTCATGTTTAAGTGTGGGTACATTAAAAAATCTCGGAAGGTTATTGGTTCAAATCTAACAAATACGGTGCAAACTAATATGGGTCAGGGTAACCTATATAGGCTAAAGGCTCAAACTGAACAAGTTCATAGATCTTGCCAGATGTTCCATTGGCTTTAAGATAGCCGGCCGTGCCTTGGGTTTATTTGGGTTATCGAAAAAACGAATTACAGTATTAACCGCTCGGCAAAATTTTTGTAAAGAGTTCAGTGCATGGCCTACGATCTCTTAACAAGTAAATCCTTGCGATGCATTTTAAAAATGTGTTCCACTAATTTTACTCTTACACAACAAACTGGCTCATCTTTACCGACACCCCCTCGATTCGCCGTGATCACCGGGTACCCTGCCTCAAAGAGGAAGATTGGAGCAATGTTGCCGTGCATGAGGTAAAGTGTGTGCGCGCTCACGATTTTTATGTAGGCATACATATAGCTACACACATACGCATAATACATACGAATCCGGCCATTGTTAACTAAGTTGAAATTCAGGCAACTGCCGACTAACAGAGCTTGACCAGCTGATCCGGACAGAAATTGTTCTTTTTTTGTGAATCCGCAATACATGGCCTCTACTGCTCGTTTATGCTCAATTTTGTTAGTTTTCTACTTGCCAGTTTACCGTCATCAATAAGGACTAAAGGAACAAATAAAAAAATAAATTAGGAGAAACAATCTGACTAATTGAATTGAATTAAATAAACGAGAAGGAAAACGCACAGAATTACAGAAGATATTAGATTGTCCAGGTACAGAATCCAGCAGCATCACTTGATTTTGACGGAAAATAATAGATGCAATGCCTAAAAGGGACTCATCCTCCGAGCCAACCACAACAATAACTCCGGAACCAGGCGTGTCCTGGGAGGTGCCGTCGCATCTCGGGCCTGTGCTTCCAGGTCGTCCGCGTGTATGAAAGCAACCAGATGGTCGAATAGCTCGTCTTCGCCACCCCTCAAGGGATCCTACGAAGCATTGTCGAATAATGAAGATCAAAGGCTCTACAAATGAGATTAAAAGCATAACACAGTACTCTAGGAATCATGAAAAAATATACTATTGACGGAAAATTTGTTCAAGGACAGCCTTTACGGGAAAAAAAGAAGAGTAATGTTATATTTGTGCGATTAATTGCCAGGGAACAGAGAAATAGTAAAAAAATTGATTGGTAAGTTGGACTAAAACAACAAAGTTACAGGGACAGCAACCAGGTCCATGAAAATTTGAGGAGGAAACAAATCTTTTGACTCAAATAAGAGAGGATTGGGGTGGTTGGGGTGGGGTGGGGTTGGGAAGTAAAGCAGAAAATTTCTGCAAATAAAATGACTCAAAAGAGAGCCAGGGAGAGTAGAAATGATTCAACATAGAAAAAAACAGATCCAGAGAAAGAGAGAGGGACAGCAGAGATAAATTCAACAGAGAAGATTCAGAGAGAGGGGGGGGGGGGTTGTCATCTAGGAAAAAGTTTTCTGTTGACTATATTTTCCCATCGTCCAAACAACCTAAATTCGGGTAATGGTTTACTGGAAAATTGTCTTCTTCAAACAAACACAGCCTAATTACTTACATTGAAGTATCCAAGGATTTTTTTCAAATCTAATTGGTCTCAAACAGCGTTGAAGAGAGATTTTGACCTGCCTCTGTTTTTCCTAACTGTATGAAATAAACCAATAGTTTAACTCCTTTACCCTTGTTGTTTAGCAAGGAATAAAGAGAAAAAGAAGGCATTCTTGACCTTGCTATGACTGTTATATAGGAATAATGAGTAAAAGAGGATATCATCTATCTAGATTATATGTTCCTCCATCCCTGGTTGGAAAAAGATCGGAGGAAACTCCATCCAACCAGGAATGGATGGTCTCTATAAAATTGAAGACAACCCACAACCAGATAATTGAGCTGGTAAAAGGACATTTAAAGCCTCACATACTTGGAGAAACAAATCTGTGTGTGTTTTCCCATCAAACAGCACTACTTCTGCTTTAGCACCTACATTTTGGAGTGTAGCCCCGAAGTTTTTGCTGCAAACAACAATAAGGTCGCAATTGAGAACCCATGAGACTGAGAATCAGGAAAAAGGAATAATTGAGCTTTTGACAGTTTGATCATAATTCAGGCATCATCTGCCAAGGACAAAAAGGAGTACATAATATTCTGGCTAGGACAACTCTAGTCATGGGTACTTAAACACCAAAATATAAATAATCTTTGTTATTTTTATTTTGTTTACAACCACTGGCACTGCTAAGTTGTTTCATGTGTGATGAAGCACTTGTGGTCGAGGGCCAGGCAAGTGATGTTTTAATTTTATGAATCGCGCAAGGTAGGTATGCCCTGACGATGTCATTAATGTTTCTCATTAAGAGATGCTGCCCATGTGGAGACCTCACATCTTTCTTTTTAATTCATTGGAGTGGTGGAGGTGATTGAGAGTGAGGCTGTAAATATCTACTCTTTAAAGAACAGGGGTTTTTTCAACCAAAAAAACAAAACGACAGGTTCCTATGAGGGTAGGGGATAACCACAAAATTCTACGTTTTTGTTCATTGCCACTGGTGCCTCTTAAATGGAACTTTCAGCAATCAAGAATGAAATAGTGTTCTGTAATATAAATGACCGATACCAGGACACATTTAATTTCCAGTTCACTTTTAGGTCTACCTGGACTGGTTTTCCTAATTTTGCTTGCAAATCTGTGTCTACACAAAGCGATCCCCTCATAGACTCAATACTTCCACACAGACAAGTGATATTCTCCTTAGTGAAGAGGAACAAAATGTGAAGAAAAAATATGGACCAGCTTTCACATGAGTTCCTGTCTCAGCTTTAGCAATATAAACAAAGAAATTTCTCTCACTGATTGAAATAAAAAAAATTTAAGTATGAATTAAGTTTTACTTAAGCATGGAATCAAGCATATGGTATTAGATAGATCTACAAGCATAATAGCTGCAAAGGACATGTCCAACAACTAGTTGATGATATAAATAGAATTCAAACCTCGCATCTGATGGAATGGAGTAATCACCAGTTCCATGGAAAAGAAGAATTGGAGGCAGCAGAGAAGCAGCATTTCTAATGCTAGGGTCCTGCACCTTAACCTCAGGTGAAAATTGTTTAAATGATTTCTCACCCTCCATTATGCTGTGGTACATTTGACAAAAGAGTAAATAATGAGAAACCAAAAGCTAGAGTGAGTAAGAACTATTAAGTATTTAACAGTGGGCAGTACCAAATACCTCAAGAAGATGGAACGATATAGGCCTCGATTGTGAAAGTGATCGACCAAACTGAACAAATTGTACCTGCAAGATAATATTTAAGAAAACTATCACATTTTGACCAATTTCCCACTCTATCATCCACAAACTATAATTTATTTGACTTTAACAGCCCTAATCCTTCACAAAGTTCCTTCATAACACCAACTTAAAAGATCCTGACCAAACATATATTCATCTTTTCGGAAATGCAACTAATATTTGGACCATTGTCTTTTAATGCCTGGACTGAGAAGATGTGATATGGACACAGAAGAAGCTGACTATGCTTTTCAGAATTTGGGATTTCAGAAAGATGGAGCAGTCATTAGATATGGGTGAACTTTACTACTTCTTTCTCTAATATTTCATACTCAGGTTCCACCATTAGTACCAGCCATTTCTAGCAAGATCATAACAAGACAAGTGGACATTCGGCACAATGAATCAAAGTTGACATTTCCATTATTCTTGTTACTCTTGTTACTGCACTGCCTGTTGAGGATGCATAATATGATAAAATTAATGATTACAGGAATCCTGTCATATGAAAAAAAAAAAGTACTTTAAGGTTCCTAGTGACATACCCTCCAGATAAACCAAAATATGCTTTTATCTGGGACAAACTCCAGGAAATGCTCTCTCCTCTGGATTCTTTGACTGCCTGGTCCACAAGAGCACAGGCGGCAATATGTGCACCAGCCGACTGTCCCATTAGGTAAATCCTGATCAGAGGGAGAACACAATATTTGGGAATTAACCGTTAATGGAAGTTATCTTCCAACGGTTGCATCACTTGCCCAAGGCAAATGACTTTCATAAATAGCAATTGCAATAAAAATTAAACTTTTGATACTTTTAAACAAGAATTTACCATAACACATTATTACTGAGACATTTGGAACATACGATGTATGAGTGCCTGTCGAAGAAAATTAAATTTTACCTATCAAGATCACCTCCATACTCCCCTATATTATTACAAACAAATGCAATTCCCTCTGATGCATCATTGACCATATCGCTTATAGTCCCCTGGGGAAAATTTCTGCAGGCACACATGTGCAATAATGATGTTGTGAAATGTGAAGTTTATTAAACCCAGCCAAGATATTAAGCCAAAATAGCACGAATAAAGAAACTCTAGATGTATCACCTGTAATCTATGCAAGCCACAATAATATCCCTTTCCGCCAATTGTTTACCCAAAAGAGCACCCCATGCTTTATATCTATCTCAGCAAAGGCATAGTGTAAGATGATGACATTTAATATATGCGCAATTTGCAATAGACATAAAGTTTGTTCTTTCCTGCAAGTTATGATATTTCAACTTGAACAAATGATAAAGATCTCCAACAAGAAATGTATATTGTGCCCAATATCTAAACCTATAATTCCCACGAACTTTTTAAACATTGACTTGTTTACTCCATAACAAACGTCGAACCCAGGCTCCAGATTTCTCAAGCCATCTGCATTATGCATCTCATCAAGAGGAACGGAACCATTATCACAATTATTACGAAGTCACATAGTAAGAGCATTTTTAATGAATATTGCCACTGCCACAACTCAAGAAGAAAATAGAATGAGATGATTCTAACATAAAAGAGTACCACTGAAAATGAAGCCCATTACATGATGTTGTATCCTACAACCTTAAAGCTTTTTTTAAGTAAGTTATCCTGACAGAGAAGTCTAGGATCTTCTATCTAGGGGCAACTGCCCTAAAAACACCAAGCAATATGAAAAGTGCAAAATCAAAATGCATAAAAAAAGGGGCTGATCCAATTACCCAATAATCCATGCTCCACCTGTTACAAATGCCACCACAGGCTTTGGCCCATCCATATTCTTTGGCAGATGTAGATCCAACCTGTAAAATACCAACCAGGAGGAATTTGTAAGATTTAATCCAACATTTAGAAAATGGAATGACAAAAACAACACTATATGTAATTATCCTGGAAGAACAATCAGGTACCTGTTTCTTGGTTGGTCTCCATAGACAATGCTACGCCGGACTTGACTTGAGAAAAAATAATAGTATGCCACTGCCAAATATCACAAGGCAATTATGTCCAGCTTGTCTGAGCACAATTGATGGTAGCTCACTAGTAAAGTAAAGGCACAGAATCTAAAACCGCAAAAGATTATTGTGGTTTCTCAGCCATTTTCCACTAGTGATTGTGGTAATATGAAACTAGTGAAGAAAATATAGCTGTGAGGATCTCTAAGCATTCTAAGAATTTAGTTATGAGACAATCAACGAGCGCTAAGCTTGATAACCAAGAAGCAGGAAAGAGTACAGCACTATTTCACAGAATATTCCCAAAAAGCAGAAATGTGACTAGGTCGAGGAGCAGAAATCAAGCTCTCCACTACTTTACTTGGAAAACCCACTAGTCTCATCAGTCCCTTCTCATGACAACAAATCAAACTTCTGGAGGAACAACGAGAAGCCAAGAACGTGCAGGAATAGAAAACTTTAGGATATGGACCGCACACCTCGAAGAAAACCGGGCATAAGTAGCATTGCATAACAGCCAAGGGCTAGTAACTTTGTGATCCACCGATAGCCTACCCTGGACCACATAGATGATGACAAGCACTTTTATGAGAAAAAGCATACGGAAATAACAAACAAATCCATCTCCAACTAGGTAGAGTCGGCACTTAATGCTAAATGACAATATCAAAGCATAATGAATCTTCAAACATGAGAGAAGAAGGGGAAAGGAACTTTTTTCCTACCCTTGACATTTGGTGCAAAGTGGTTTTGTACCATCATCATACCATGTATATGTACGTATGTTGCCAGTGAAATCACTTGAAAAGAGGGTGCATCAATATTTCTCGCCTGCATTTTTTTTTTTGGTATATTGCATATAGTAAGAATATGCTCCTAGATTTAAAAAAAAAAAAAAGGCTAGCATCGCAGTTGAAATATCTTGAAAACTTCATTTTTTTTTGTCAGAATCTTGAAAACTTCATTTAATAGGCGAAGAAGCTACAGAACGATCTACACAACAATTGCAGAACGTTACTCTAACCAGATAATCAAGCCCCTGCATCCAGTCTTCCCAGAATTTCCTAAACATAGAGGCAAAATTGAGCTTGGCAGACTCACTTCCTCATTCCACTAAACTTCAACTTCAGCTAATTCGGAGGTTCAAATCAAATTTGCATGTACGAGTCGAAACCACAAATAATAATCCCATTCCTACACAACGACGCATCCAAGAGCGAGACACCACGCTCAAAAAATGAACCGCGCAGCCGCATCCCCTGTAGAAGCACAGAGCACGGATCGTACCCGAGGCATCGCAGGAGCGTGAAGCTGAGCCGCGTGATCAGGTAAGTCTCCGCCGCGGCGTGGCCGATCTCCCGGCCGAAGGACTGCTGCCGGCCGAACCGGCGGCCAACCCCGGCGGCCTTCCCGGAGGCGCGCCGGCGAGCGCTGCCGCAACCCGCGCCGAAGCCGCCCCCGGACCCGGAGACCGGGGCTCCGGAGCCCAGCGCGCTCGCCGGATCCTCGCCTCCCGGGGGCGGCGGAGGCGGGCGGGGCCGATCGCTCTGGAACGCCAGCGGCGACGGCGACGACGCCATGGCTGGTCGCGAGGGTCAACTAGCGGCGAATCCGATCGGAGATCTGCGATCTCTCTCTCTCCCACTCTCTCCGTTTCTGAATGTGTATAGTCGTCAGTGCTGCTGCTTTTTCCTTCTGCTTCCTTCTTCTTCCTTCTTCCTTCTTTCTTCTGGTGCAGCTTTTCTCTGTACGCGTACTCGTGTTTGTGCGCCGGACAGCGGTTGAAACGCGCTCCATTTAAACGGTTATTTCTGCGGAGGAGGGGATTCTCTTGGGTGAGGTCGAGTCCAGGATGCGGAGCGCTGCGATGCCGCCACCTGTCCCCTCCTCGTACTGGGCACGGAATCTCGTGGGACCCGCCGCGGCGGGGTGGGGGGGAAATTTTGTTTGATATTATTATATATTTATTTTTTGAATCGAAAGTCCCTTGTTTACGTCCATTTTTGGTGTTTACATTTGACTCGTGCGGACTTAATTTTCTAATTATAATGTTGACAGAGAAGAAATAAAACAAGGGTAAATCTGACCGAAAAATGACGAAAGATTCAGCCGGAAAAATTGACTATGGACTTTGTATGAAGAAAGCGTACTAGGTAAGATTACTTAATCGTCCTCGCAATGCAATAATCATCCGCATTCTTTATCTATTTCCGAATATTGAATTTTACTATCGATTTATCTCTTCGAAGACAGCCAATAAAATTGAATTCTACTATCAATTCATGAAAAGAAAATTAATCGGGTCGTGTTGCATTATTGGACGTATCTCGCATGGAGATGTCTAGGTTTACCGACGGCTAGTATTTTGGCGGGGCTGCGAGTTTGGATCTTCGGCCCGGGATTTCCGGCCAGAGGATTTCAGCTCCGGCATGTCACGATGACCGTTGGGGATAACATTTTGGACTCTTTGGGGGGGTGGATTGGTGATTGCACTTGCACCAATGAAAGAAGGGAAAATATGGTTTTTGTTTAGTCGCCAGATACTGCTTTGTTTCCACCTCTGGACGCTGCAATTCGATGAGAACGAAGAGAGTGCAAAGGATAGCGAAAGGCTGCGGGAAAATACTCAAGGATTTGTCTATTTTGGTTTCCAATACTTTGCTTTATGTATTGATCAAGAGGCAACGGAATTGCATCGATACGTGTTAGAATAATTAAATATGAAATTACATTTTCATTTATTGATCTAAATTTTTTGAAAGTTCGGCTTTGATCTCACGAGATCCCGCTTTATATTAGAGCAGGAGGTCCCGAATTTCAATCTTTCCAAATCCATATTTGCCTCATCAATTACACGCGGTCGTGTCTATGAGTTTTAATTTTTGGGATAGATACGTACAAGAGAACGAGAAATGATTAATTTATTTCGAAATTTTGTTTGGAAAGAACGGAAAGAGGAGGAAAGCAATTAACACGGGCTCCTCGAAAAGCACATGCCTCGTGGGGACACCCGGTTCGATGATGCAAGGCATCGTTGGAAAAGTCTTAGATTGCCGTGGTATCGAAAATGAATTTGAATTTGATTACCTTTTTTTGGTCGGAAATTTGAATTGTTTTTTTTTTTGGAAAAAAAATTTGCCTTGATTTTTTTAGGCCAATAATTGCGAGCTCTAGGACTGCTTTTGATTTTTTTTTTTTATTTTAGCTAATCTGTCTACGGAATCCGAAACCAGGTGAATGAAACAGTTTTTTTTTTTTGAAAAATGAAATGTTTAATTGGGTAACTTTTCTTTTGACAATTTATAACGTTTTTTTTGGTATCCCGTATTCCTGAACTTTGGAACTCCTCTAGAGGAGCTTGGCGACCCCTACAAGGCTCACTTAAAAAAGCCTCATAAATCCCCCTATTCTCTATTCGCATGTGGGAATGGTAGCCATTGCCAATGCCAATGGGGGCAAACCCCTCTGTGGTTGGCAATTTACACCTTTAAAGTCAATCAAATTATTGTTCGTGAAGTCTCACCAAATTTTAGCCAATCGATTACTCTCTTATTTGATGCCCAAAGACCGTCAATTCATTAGTGAATTCAAAGGCTTGTGATCTCTCGTTTCAAGCTATGCACTAAAATGTGGAGAGTTTCAATTTGCTAATAGAGTCCCACTCGATCTAACCATGCTAATATATTAGCATTTTCAATTCGTGCTGTCGGCCGTGCGGGGGTTCCCTGGGTTACCAAAAAAAAAAAAAAGACAAATGAAAGCATGTCACTCGTGGTGATTAACATCACATTCAAGGGGCAATATTTAATAGAGTTGATCGGTTTTGATTAGGTAGGTTCTAGACTTGAACCTGGTACCCTATTAAAATCGATTCTCAAGTTTTGAAATTTGGAACCTACCTTATATGTCCTAGAACCTACTTTGTTTGTTTAGTTTGGTTCTAAGGTCTACTCGGAATCGGCTTCTTTCTTTGTTCTTTTTTTTTGCTTCATTTTTTTAAAAAACCAATATAAATAGTAATGACTATAAAATAGTACGAGCAATAAAACAGCATAAAGCAAAAAATCGATACAAAATAAACATAAATACAAAAGCAATAGAGATGTTAAGTTCATTTAAGAAAATAAATCATTTTCTTCCAACTTCATAAAACAGGTTTCTACCAGTTCTCGGGTGGATGGATCTATAGGTTCATTACCCCGAACTCGGAACCTATCGCATAGTACCGATTTTTCCACTGGAATTGAGAAATGGACCTATTTCTATGGGGCGGTTTGATTTGGTTTTTGAGTAGAACCAAGACCGGTTGCACAGTCTATTAGAGCGCGAATGGTAACCATTCTACTCCAAAAATCAAATTCTTGCCAAAAATTGATTTCTGAAATTCTTGCCAGAAATTGATTTCTGGAATTCTTGTCAGAAATTAATTTCTAGAGGAAAAATCTGTTTGATAAAACATGACTAATTCTGCTCCAAAAATTGATTTCTGGAACAAAAATATGTTTTGATTTGTTGATTTTTTTTGCACCTAAAAAAATTTAAATTTCATTCAAAGTGGGTGCCCACAGATATTATAAGCCATTTTGTGAAGCTTTAAAATTTTTTATTTTTTGATTTTTTTGGGCACCTCGAAAAATTTAAATTTCACTCAAAGTGGGTGGCCAAAGGTATTCTAAGCAATTTTGTGAAGTTTTGAAATTTTTGATTTTTTTTGGCACCTCAAAAAAATTAAATTTCACTCAAAATGGGAGGCCACATGTATTCTTAAGCCATTCCATGAAGTTTTGAAATTTTTCATTTTCTTTGGGCACCTCAAAAAATTTTAAATTTCACTCAAAGTAGGTGGCCACAAATATTCTAATTCATTCCATGAAGTTTTGAAATTTTTAATTTTTTTGGACACCTAAAAAAGTTTAGATTTCACTCAAGAGTAGCTACATGTGTTTTAAGCCATTTTGCGAAATTTTGAAATTTTTGATTTTTTTATATTTTTTGAAAATAATTCACCAAATTTTCTATTTTACAGAAATCTGACTTTTTTATTTTCTGAAAATTTTTATGAATTTTTGTGGAATTTTTCAATTTTTATGCATTTTCTGAAAAAAATAGTAAGATTTTAAAATGTGTTGTAAAAACCACAAAAAAGAGAGAAAAAAAGGAAAATGTATTCTGGAAGAGAGAAGTTACAAAAAGTAACTTCTCTTTTTCTTGCCCAAAATTCATTCTGGAACCAAGAATGCATTCTGAAATTAAGGATGCATTCCGAAATCAAGTATTCTTAATAAACGCATTTTTATTTTGAAATGCAAAAATTGCTCCAGAATGCATTCTAGAAATTTTTTAACAAACGCATTTCTATTCCGAAATACATTCTGGAGCAGAATTTCTACTTCAGAATGGATTCCACGCGCGTCCTTATTAAAGGGTCTGAACTCAATAAAAAAAGCTATTTTTGAATATAATAGAGAATATTTAATTTTTTGAGTGTCTCGACTCCATCTACGCCGAAAGCAAAGGAAGACGGATGAAGAAGCCACGTTGGTTCACGGCTGGCGACGTGACAGCGACTTGCGAAAGTGAGTCGCGTAAGAACTCGCCGGATGGCTCTGCCAACTCACTCTCCTCTGTAGATAGAGTCGTGGAAGGAAGCGACGGTCCACATCCTTTTGCTGGCAGGTTTGGGTCGCCAAGATTGCCAACTAAAGTGTCGCCTCCTAAGCAAAGGAAAATATAAATATAAATAACATATATAGACTAATATCACGAAAAAAACCTCAAATTTGTGCACCCGTAATAAATTTACCTACAAAAAATCATAAATTGGTACATTTATAATAAATTTACCCTCCGTTATTTTCCATTAAATTGAATTAATGGCATGAAAAATCATGAACTGATACACCTAAACCTAAGTCACGTGTCATCTAATTAAGTCATTTGACGATAAAATATAACGGAAATTAAGGGAAGATAAATTTATCACAGGAGTATCAATTTGGAGTTTTTCGTAATATTAATCCTAATAATAACCTTATTTTATTTTTTTTTATTTTTTATTTCACAGTTTCTTGCTTCACGTCTTCTAATTGTGTATGGGTCTTCCTATTTCAAAAAATAATATTCGCAGGTCTTAGGACTTGTCGGTTTGCCCATGTGGGCACATGTGCGGCGTGACGAGGCACGCAATAATTTTGCCATGCAATAATATTATCCTCTTTATTTTATTTTTTCTCATTATCTCCTCTTTGTTAGGGCCAATTATTTTGGCACGGGCTTCAATTATTTTTTCATGTTTTTGTCAACTTTGAATTGTATTTTTAGATTTTAACGCATATCGAACAAACCCTTCGGCGGCAATTCCTTTATCGAAAGTACAGTGCCTTCGATTCGATGGTGGACCGAGGGATTGAGACACAATTAGTCTTTAAATTTTGCGAAATGTGCAACTCGGTACTAGAATATTTTCGGCCAATTGGGTTCTCAAATTGCATGCCTTTTTGTTCGAGTTGGTCATTCCGTTACATGAGTAGATAGAAATGGTGTCATTAAATTATCATTCAAAGCGTCACTCGGCCATTGTTGGCCAAAATGTATAATATGCCCCACAAAAGACAAATATTTATGAACCCATATGAAAGCAATTTATCGAGCACGTAACATGCATATAAATAAAAAGAGTAGGGATTGAATATTGCTCTGCCGATTTGTAGTGGTTCGGCTCAAATTGATGCTTACTCCAATACTTTGAGCCTGATCGGGAGATACGCTCAATCCGCTAGTCAAAAGAGCTTGTACAAATGTTGGTTGTTGATGGAGCCAACGCTCCTTTACAACTTGGTTACAAATTGCAACAATGATCATATTGCTTGTAAATGCTCTCTCTCTCAACCAGAACACATGTTCACTCGTTGATCTTGATAGCAAAGCAGGGGCCAAGAGTTGTGTGGAAGTTTTGAGCATGCAACTGGGTCACGTAATTAAGCAACTCCAAGAATCTAAAGAGACTTGTTTATAGCAAAACGAACTTAATTAACCGTTAATCACACTTCGAAAAAAATTGTATTCATTATTAAAAAAGATACATGAGAAGTGTATATATCAAAGAAGAGTAAAGCCCGGAATGTTACATAACAATGCCAAATCCAGAAGACAAGAATGATCAATATAGCACTGAAAGGGTTAAGCATACATTCGTTCCTTAAGAATGCATCTGTCAAGTGAAATAATTAGCGGCCAATTATTGGATCTTGTATCATGGTAAGTGATGAGTACACACAAGAAATTCTTTCTCCAATAACTACGACATTGCAATCGGCGATAAGAGTGAGCATGGTTTCAGAGTAGAACCTGGAACCTGAGAATATGATTAGTGGGAACCTGTAGGTTTCAGGTTTCAAGGTATGTAGTATAGGTTACAAATTCCAAAAATTGAGGAACCTGTTTCGACGGTTAGGTTCTAGATTTTTGGTAGGAGGAACTTGAAACCTAGAACACCTAGAACCTAGAACCTAGAACCTAAACAAGTTTTTTGTGTTTTTTTTTTGCCTATGTCTTTGCGTGATCTTGCGGTGTTTCATGGCGTTAGATGATGGGTGTATAATTTGGAACCACTAGTTTAAACTTTCATTTTATGACTTGTTAATATTTCATATTTTTCGTGTATCTAAATATAAGTTGTGGTTATTGGATCATGGCAGAAAGTGATAGTCGTTAAAGATGATGATTCACTGCAATTATTCAATTAATAGTACATGTGGAACCTGGATAGACCCTAAAATCAACCCTCGAACCTATGATAGGGTAGGTTCCAAGTTTTAAAAATAAGGAACCTATTACTATGGGTGGAACCTATATCAAACATGGAACCGCTCACCTAGTATCGATTCACGTAATGACTTCTCATTTTAATTATATTTATTCGAACCATAATGACAAGAAAATAGTCTTTTGTATTCTCTTTAGTGAATGACAAGCTTGTTCGGTATTATTGTGTTCATTTTCGTTTTGTTTAACTAAAGATAAAATAAATAAAAAAGAACCTGTTGAACTTGAAACCTATGACAAGGTGATTCCGAGTTTCGAAAAATGAGAAATTTATCCTTGAGGGTAGGTTCCAGGTTTCATATGGAACTTATAAAAAACTTGAAACCGCTCGTCCCTAATTGGCAGTGCGCGCCTAGGTTTAGCTTTCTCTACACCATCGTCGTTTAGAGACTACCAAAACAAGTTGAATAAACATATCTAACACTAGGAAGAGCAAATCTTCATGGTTCAGCAAGATATGAGAGCTCTTACGATCACTATTAAAGTTGGAGGTAGATGAACAATATACGAACATAGCACAGGGGTAACTTTTTCCACACAGTGAAGCTCCTCTTCTGTCTTCAACCAAATAGCCTGCCGAATCATCAACCCATAATATTAGCAGATATTTTTGGGCACAAAAGGCTATTCAGGTTTCCAAGCTAAGCATCTAAACATTTGAGGTCAATATCATAAAAAATCATAAATTGGTACATTTATGATAAATTTACCTCAAATTTTTTTATCACAAAAAACCCCAATCTGGTACACATGTGACAAATTTATCCCAAACTAATTTTTTGACCATAAAAAAATCCAAATTGATATATTTTGTTACAACTCTCTGTTAAATTGGATTAATAAAATAAAAAAAATCACAAATTGATACACCAGTGAGAAATGGAAGATAATACCAAAAATCGGTACAGTCGTCAACTGTCACGTGTCATGCAACTTAAAAATTTGACGGTAAAATTTAACGGAAATTAATAGAGGGTAAAATTGTTACATGCGTACTAATTTAGGATTTTTCGTGGTAAAAAAAATTAGTTTGAGATAAATTTATCACGTGTATATTAGCTTAAAATTTTCGTGGTATTAACTCAAACATTTGTGATTGAGAAACAAACATTATTGCTAGAGAAATCACGACACAGTCACCTTCGGTTTTTCCTTTTTTTTTTGTCCAAATAGAGTGAACTTGTACAATCAAAACCATACATAAAAATAAAAAAAGATGCAAGAAAATTGAACATTTTTGGAAACTTTAGTTGAGAGAATTAGGAACAGTGATAAGCAAGCATTCCTTGCAACACAATTATCCAACTTAATAGCGCCATCAAATGAAGAACAAAAAATCAGAACAGCCCAAAAACATCATGCTCCCAAAATCATATAGTGAAAATATGAGCAGAGATGATAGAAATTAATTATTTTCAAATGAAACATAGCGCACAGACGAATTAGGGCCTATTCGGTAAGGGAGGAAAAAAAGAAAAGAAAATATAGAGCAAAATTCAAAAAAATTAGAAAAATACAGAAATTATTAAAAAAACTGAAAAAATGTCCACGTCACAAAAATGTAGGATCATACCAAATACTATTCTATTCTTTTTTTTTATTAAGAGAATAGAAATTTTGTGTAGTTAACAAACGCGCTCTTCTACTCAGAAACTCGTATAGGGAATAGAAGTAGAAAAATCTATTTCTGAAAAGAAATTGTTCTCAAGAACAGAAATGTTATCAAACGCAGCTTTAATCATCTGGATTTCTAGTCAAGATAGGATTAGATAGAATATGTTGTAAAATTCAAGGGATTTGCAATATCTTATTTATTGTTTGGTGAATCGCAGTAATAAAACCAAATATTTTCATATCTTATCATATCTATTATTTGCTATGAATGTCATATCAATGCAAATGAACCTAAAAATTGCACACATAGAGATAATAAAAATTTCTCATAACACTCTTACCTACTTCATTTTTATTTTCTTATTTTTTATTTTTTCCCTCTCTTTTTAAATTCTTTTCTTTTTTTATTTCTTTTTCCGCTTCCATCATTCTCTAATAAAATTATATTAAATAGTAAACTATTCTAATATACATAAAATATGTAATAAATATAAATACTAAATGTATTTATTTATATATATGAAATTTATATTATAAGATAGAAAGAAATTTAAATATTTAAATAAAAATAAAAAAAATTAAAAACAAAATTATTTTATTTTTTTGTTATTTTGAATTTTTTATATTAAAAATAAAAAAATTATATATATTCAAATATTAATTTAATTTTATTAATTTAACAAGTTTGTTATTCGAGAAAAATAACTTTTATATTATGAATATTATAAATTCTATCCATATTTATCTCACCTCCCAATAGGATATTCTTATCTAGGTTATATCCCTTATATATCCGACTTTGTCTTGTCTTGGGTAGGCAACGAACATGCGATAAGATAAAATTTATTCTATTCTAAATTTTATTCCGACTACCAAACATGGCCTTAGAATACATATACAAACGAAAAGGGATAATAATAACCGTTCCCGAGTTCCCCCTTTACTTTATCCATCCCTAGATGCAAGACATGCCATTAATGTGGCCACAACAAAGACACCTGCGCGTCTCAAACATAACAAAATTAAAAACGATGAGCTAACAGCACCGTTATTTATCTAGCAGAAGACTTGTAACACAGGTGAGTCGGGTCGAAAAGGGTTCGACTAATATTGACCCATTTAACCTGTTTTGACTCATTTCCATACAACACAATTCTATCAACCATATCTAGCCCAATTCATGCTCGACTCATACCTGATTCGACCTAACCCATATTACTAAGAAATTTCAATATTAAATCCAATTAAAAAAAAACTTGTTTCTTATAAATTTTTAAAATTATATATTGCTAAAACATTGTTGACAATTTTTATAATTTTTAAAAAAATTACGATTTTTTAAATATTTTTTTCTTTTTTTCTTCAATATTCGACAACCGGCGACAATTGATAGCCGTTGGTGACTGGCGATCACCAATTGACCAGGGACCGACGATGGGCAACTGGTCGGTGATCGACGAATGGTGACAACCGACGATTGATAGCGTTTGGTAATGACTCGTGGTTGCTAACCTATGATTGGTAATGACCGGTGATCGACGACGACTAGTGACCAGCGGCCACCAATTGACGATTGGCGACCGGCAACGACCAATGATTGGAGGCGTTCGGCGACGACCAACAACTGGTGACAGGCGACTGCCAATTGTTCGGCAACTAATGGCAACCGGCTGGCGATCCTTGCCGGGTTTCCTAGAAAAAAAAAGGAAAAGAAAAGAAAAAATTAAAAATATTAAAAATCAGAAAATTAAAAGAATTAAAAAAAAATGACTAGCTATCTATGACTCACTTAACATATCCATTTATGAACTATTTAAAACCCATTTAAGACCCATTAAGTTGTTAACTAATTCATTTATGACCCACTTAAGCTTGTTTTCAAAACTTAAGACACCCTATTTATGACACACATTATTAAATATGAGTTCTAGACCCATTTTGTCATCTCTATCTAGCAGTGACAAGTACAGTTGTTCACCGAACTTTAGTAAAATAGTTGTGCACTTGAATAGACCAAGCGAATTTCAATTTCAATAATTCTTTGAGATATTTTGAGTTATCTCTAGAGCAAATGCTTCTTATGAGTGTCCACAGTGGGCGAAGCAAGATAAATAAATAAATAAATAAATATATATATATATATACAACGCACAGGCTTCAATAGAAGGGCTTGATAAAATAATATTATACGAAATTTCATATGTTACGATACTCAATCACTAAAAGTTACACTCGGGAACAAGCAATTAGGAGATAACAGCCCTCAAAAGCCCCCGTTTGATCCGTTGTTGCTTGTACAATTAATTTATTTATTATCTTTAAATATGTTTTACGCTACTTCGTACTTCTTATTTGATTGAATAGAATGTCCCGTATAATGCTCGAGTACATAGAGAATTGCTAAGCTAAGGGACGCCTCACTCCAGCTAATGACGGTGCTCCACTAGCCACTAATTTTTTGATAAGGAAACCAGCTAATTTAGACAAGTTTAGATTTTTTTAAGCACCAATGGCTATTTGACAATAAAATAGGATTTTCCATTTAAAAGAAAAGGGTTTTTGCTCTTTCCTAATTGGCCAAAATAAGAAAATTCTCAGGCTGTTCAAATAACTTTAGTAAAAAAGTTGTGCTCTTGTACATCGTTGCTTATCAACTTGGAATATTTATGTAAACAGAGATGAACCAACGACACCGTTATTTTCTAGCTAGTTTCTCAGCCACACATGTTTACACGCTCAACCAAAAACTTGAATAATCAGTTTGCTCAAAGACATCCGCAAATATTCGGGGTGATGACCGTATGATCTATTTGGCTGAAAATATAAAAGGAGTTTCATTTTGTGGGGAAATAACTTTTTTTAATTGAAGAGCCTCACTCTTTCCACTGTCCACTGTATTAGAATTCAATGATTCTTATATTATAAGAAGGGAAAATACCACAAAATACCCTAAATTATATCACTCGTGACAAATTTACTTATAACTTTTTTTTTGTGATATGAAAAACCTAAAACTATACCACTTGTGACACATGTACCCCATAATATTTTTGTCAAAGGGCATTTTCATCTTTTTAATTTTTCTTTTTTTTTCTTTCTTCTCTCTTCCCTTCCGCCGTGGCCGACGGAGGGAAGCCGGCGAGGGCGGTCCTCGCCGGCGTTAGTGTATCGGAATTTTTAAATCAAACTTGTCAAGAGCAATCCAATTGATTTAATTAAGCCATGAAATATTTACCTCAAAGTGTTCAAGTGGCGCTTTAAAATTGCTACTACGCCACATCCTTAACACGTACTATTTTAACATAAGTTTTATGACATAATCGCACCGATTAAAATATTTAGGGCTCAATTGTATTTTTTCATAATAAAAGTGCGGCATCCGATCAAATTAATTAAAAGATCTAAAACTCGACTCGATTCTGTACATAAACAATGAGCCTTACCATTTACTCATCCACCAACTCCACTGACAAAACAGAAAGGGATGGAGAGAGACCGAGAGCCAAAACCATCAACTATAATATATATATATATATATATATATATATATATATCAATAATTCGAGAGTTCAATTAATAACATTTCATGCATGGATACCAAACTTTTGAAAGACGGAGTTGGTTTTAACCAGAGATCATTTTTCAATGATTGTCGACACCTGAATTTTTGCGACACACCCAATATATATCTCTGTAAGAAATAAATAAATAAATAAACAAATAGATAGATAGATAAAAAAAAAGGCTATAAGAAAAGAGGCGTCAATTTGGCCAAGCGGATTTAATTTGAACTGGACGGGCCTTAACGATGGCAGCTCTTCTTCGGGCCCAAGCCTCTCTCGGGCCCACGTGGGCCCGATATTTCTCCATCCCAAAACGGTGCGTTCAGCGAGCGACAGCAACGGATCGTCATCTCCGAATGTTGTGATCTGAACTGCCCCCCCCAGCTGGCATCCGTCGCAGCTGTCACGACGGCCTAGGGAGGAGACGACGGACGATGGCGGGGCTGCTGGCGTGGGCGGCGGACGTCGTCGTCGGCGGCGGCGCCAGCGACGGGGAGGACGAGCGCGACTCGATCCCCGCCCTCTTCACCGAGGAGCAGCGGCGCTACGCGCGCGAGCTGGATCGGAAGGCGGCCGCCCTCGGCCGCTCGATCCAGGATCTGCGGGCGAGGATCCCGCCGCAGGACATCGCCCAGCGCCTCCCGCACCTCCACGCTCACTCGCTCGCCTCCAACGCCGCGCTCGCGCTCCAGCTGAACTCTCACTCAACCACGCGCGAACAAGTAATGATCGGCCGGAATGCGTATGGAAATTGCTCATTTATTGGTTTCGCTGCTGTTGTTTTTGTTTTTCGATTGCATCGACTATGGCGAAGATGATTTGTTAGGTCTTTATAAGTGTTTTGAATTTTATGTTGAATTGCACTTTCCGGTGCTCGATTTCGTTTCAGCTAGAATTTGTTGATGGTTTTGGAGAAATTGAAGATATGTGCTAGTGAACTCAGAAATCAAAGAAATTATGCTAGTGAGGACTCTGATTGATTTTGATAGCTGTTTGTGCCGATCATGTTACAGCAACCCGTTGCTGCTCTTAGTGAATCACTTCTTTTTACCCCTGTGATTGGTGAGCTACAACCGTCCACATCACCCGCATGCGAAATCAACTAAATGTATACGTGGTTAATGTCCGTGGTTTTAACCGATCTGCCAATCAGAAGGGTGATTGCAGGAGCTTCGACCTGAAAAAATTGCACTTTTGCGTTTTGTTTTACCCTTATTGTTTAGTGCCACTAAAGATGTTCAGACTCTGATCACTTTTCATGTTGCCTGGATATGAAGAAGCAAGCATTACTTGATGATAGAGACGAAAAGGAAAATAACTCTTTGTTGAGAATATTATTGGAAGATTGTACTGTAATTTGGTTACGCTTGCCCGTTTTAATGGGTACAACTCCTTTTGTTTGACTGTAGCTCCAAAGGCTGGTTGAACTTTCAGATCAATCGCATATGTGTTTGTAGATTGAAATGTTGACTTAAGGTTCAACACGTGGGCCGACCGGTTGAACTTTCAGATCAATCGGATACAGTTTTTGTAGATTGAAATGTTGACTTAAGGTTTAATACATGTCAGACTCAACTGAGGGAAGTGACCCTGCAAGAAGAAAATGCTGCCTACGAAAAGGCCATCTTGAACTGTGAGAACAAAGTTAAAGAGAAAATGCAGGAAGCAGACGCACTTCAAAGGAAGTTAGTGGTATGTTTGAGATCCCAAAATATCATGTGGTTCATTGCATCTATTAAATGATATGACATATTAAGTATTGGCCACATTTTTTGCAGGATGTTTTGTTAAATTGTTGGGCTTTCAGAGTAGTCAAAATGACCTTTTCTTTTGTGAGACGAAAATTGTTCAAATGGACTTCATGTCTTGTTGTATACCAGGATATTTTTGTGCGCATTGCCACTAAAAATAAATCTGCTTCGCATAATGACTCTTTCCTTTTTCTTTTGGGGTCGTTGCTGAACAATATGTTAACAGGAAATGGATGAGAATGAAGAGAATTTGATGGCTGAACTGGAAAATGCTCAATCAGCAATGGAAATTGACGAATCTGATCATTGTCCGGAGATAGCGGTTGAATCTAAGTCTCAACTGGATATTCAACCTGCATTGGATGCGGAAAATTCTAAGTCTACTATGCTAGCGAACTTGGAGAGCAAGAAGAAAGAGTTGGTCGGTAGTTGACTTTTAAGTTCTTGTGCTCATAAGTTTCCCACTTTCCCCTTTATCTTTTCTATCTGAGTCCTCCTACTTGTCAGCTGAGAGCTTTATTTGCAGAGTGCTGTGGAGGAGAAAGTTAAAAATGTAGAGAAGGGATGGGTGCTGATTCAGAAAAATGCACTGAAACAGCCTTCACCAGGTATCTAGCCTGAGTCATTATGAATCATTAGAGAAGTTCGAGTGTGAAGTGTCTTGGTACAAAAATTGGATGCCTAGACATGATGTTTTTATGTGAATAGCGTCAAATAGGTGGTATGTTGGTTGTTGGTTTTAGTCTCACATGCTCACTAGAGGGGTATGTGAATGATAGATAAATGTCGGTTTTGTTTTTTTAATGAGCTAAATGAATGACAATGTAGATGTTCCAAATGGGATAGTACCGGCCATTGAAGCACTGGGAGTGAATCCAAAGTGAATCAAGTTTTTGATTAAAATAACAAAATACAGCAATATAATCAAAGCTAGAACATATACAACTTAATCTCCAGGGTTTCGAAAAGCAAGTGACAAAATGACAAGTCTACAGTAATCAATATGACAAAATTCGGTTTATATAGCATTAAAGCCTTCCGGTTTATCTATTTATAGATCCTTTAATCTCAGGCATTGAATTGAAAGTCACATTCTAGTCAAATATGTCTTAATTCTAGATAGTGTGACTCAAATTTAAAAAAGAAATAGTATAAGTCCTATAGCACTGTTGGAATGTCCCGCCAGATGCAGGGAAACTGGATCTGTATATGGTCCATAAAATCCCATAGTTCAAATGACTCGGATCACTTTAGCACCCTCTTTCATATACAAACTGGACAAATAATGACAAGAGGAAACATATAATAGGACATACAAGAATTACACGCAAAATGAATTAGTAGGGCATGAAGATTGAAACTTGGGGATCTGATGCGACATTGTAATGTCCAACCAAAAGCTTAAGCTGTTAGGTGAAGGAAGTTTCTTATATGTAAAGCCCCTACACACTACATGAGTGAGCTCTGTGGGATAACTTGAAGAAATACTAAATAATAAGAGCTAATATATTTAGTATTATTAAAATTCTTCAGTTTTCTTATTGCTCCTGCATCAAAAGGTTTTAAAAGTGTTTGATGGTGTCTTACAGTAGCATATATGGCTCATTGGTTTGTATGTTTTAATTGAACATAAATGTTACTTGAGCAGTTTCAATCATCATTACCTTTTCATTCACTGATACTTCTTTTCCCTTTCATCTTCATTCTCATCTACGTTTTGTTTTATACTCTGGCTGCGCGAATTGGGGGGTGGGGGAGGGGCATGTTTGAGGCTTGAGAGTTGAGCGAAAGAGATATGCAGTTGTGAGAGAACTAATAGTGAAGCAAGGACGTCGTATGTTACTCTTAATGTTTTTGCTGAAGTCTTTAATAGTTGTCTGTGAACTGCATAAATGGTAGCAACCGACAACTCTAATATAAAAGATATTTGACTTTTGCAGCTCAGAGAGAGAAGATATTGGATAAACAGCTGCACAGTTTGCTGGAGCAATTGGCAGCGAAGCAGGTAATTTAGTTGTTTAAGTGATGTGCACTTCTTCCGACATAAAAAATTCAGGCAACTTTTCTGGAGGAAGACATTAGAAGTCTCTCTGTTGATTGTAGGGCCAAGCAGAAGCCTTGGTCACTGAAGTCCATGAGAAAGAAAAGGAACTAGAGAGGTTGAATGGGCTATGGAAGAGGCTGGAGAGTAATTCTTCGGAGGTGAATGCTACAAGAAACCGGTTTGGAAGAAGCATATTTGACAAAGGCTCTGCTTCTTCAGATTACATAGTTGACGGGCAACACAAACCTCTCTTTAGCATTGGCCGATGGGACAGCCTGCCGAGGCCTGCTCTATTGAGGTCGGGTTTCGTGCTTTATATTTTAGCTTTGCACATCCTAGTCTTTCTCAAGATTTCCTTTTAGGAGAATTTTCTGGTTTCCTGCTGAATCAGGTGTATGAGTTATTCTTGTATATAATATGAAATTTTCCTTAAAATGTTATCTGTTCTATTCTTCTTCAATGGCTTTATTTCTCCGTAGATCATCAAGATTCTTGTAAGTTCGAATAACTAGTTTCATGTAAGCTATAATTTCACTAAATAAAGAGTTTTAAAAGCTTACTTCATCAAGATTCTCCAGAGATCAGATTCTTTCGTCCAGCTATTGCTATACTTTATAGGATAACTTGCCATAACTTTTGGCATAGTTAAAAGGGGGGAACAAGGGCTGCTTAGAGTGTGATCTTTGTGAATTTAGTGTCTAAGTAACGAGGTAAAACCATGCAAACTGCATCCTTCTTAATGGAAGAAAGTGCAGTACAGTTGTGACCTATGGAACTATATTTGGCACTTTTTCCTTTTCGTTGGAGTGTTTAAATGAGTCTTATCTAAGAGCTTAAACTTTTTAGGCAATGTATGGGCTAAATTCACCCAGAGAAATATCTAAAACTAATTTTGGCCTTCATTGTTTCTGCTCCAACTTTGAGAGTAGGTTCACCATTTCTGCTCCAATGCTGGAGGCAGGCCATCCTTTGAGTTCTGCTGCCCTTCTCTTCTCCATCGGGAGGGAAACATCTTTGAGGGGTTAGTTTGTTAAGAGTGTAGCTTTGTCTCTACTTCGGTAGTGTCTCCACCACTCGCGAGTGTAGTGCCAAGACTCTAATTGCCTCTGCTCCAATCTTGAGGACAATCTCATCCATGGTCAATTCATCTTGTTTGATTGTCATTGAAAGTAGTACTGTTGTTTCGTCTTCTCTTTATCTGTTTTTAATCTCCTTCGGTCCATTGCAGCTGTCCTTAATAATTGTCTTCTTCTGTGTCTTTTTTTGGTCGCTAACCTTCATCTCTGTCAGCTAGTCCATATTGTCCTGTTTTTTGAGACATGCATCAGCTTAGTTTCTCTCCATCACACCTTGTCGTCGTTCCCTTCATCCAATCTGTGTGCGATGATTCTGTCACCATTTTCTGTCGTTGTGAAAGCATTTGGCACTCACCGATATATTATCTTTGTCATCGGGCGCTTTATCGATTCCCTCCGCTGTGAATATCTTCAGTTCTTCTGGAATCCTGTTAGGGTGACAGAAAGTGTAAAGTAGGAAGAATTATCGAACCTGGTTGCCTGTGGCCGGTGACCTCCGACTGTTGAGGCCACAGAGTGGCGGAGCAAACTAAGACGAAAGAGAGACGAAAAGGGAAAGAAAAGAAAAAAGGAAAAATAATAAAAAAATTTAGGAAAATTATAAAAAATTTGCAATAATTATTCTTGTCAATGTCTCCGCCGTGCTCCATCGGATAGCCGGCATCCACGATAGCAATTTCCAACTAAAATTAGCCAAAAGGACTACATTAGCAATTCGTCAAAAGATTTAGAACTAAATTTGTCAAATTAAAAATTCGAGGATTAAATTGGTTGCCGTACAATAAAATTGCGACATTTTGGACCATTTTCTCCACGTTAGAGACATCAAAAGGCTCCCTGAATGGTAGAGCTTCAAGCGGAGATGCAAGGGCTCTAATCCCAGATGGGAGAGCTCTAATGGGAGATGTTGGGCACCTTGAGCGCTACAACCTATGAACTCCGGCAAGGGGACAATGCTTTGGTGGAGGCCATGTGCGCAGAGATGATTGAACTCAAGGTGAAACTCATTGAAGTGGAAGCTACACGGTGATCATTGTGTAACCTGGTCCACGAGTGGATGCCCCCGAGCTGAAAGAATTAAAGGGCATAAGGGTGGCCAAGGACGGGGACGACTTTTATGGTATATGAAGCAGTGCTTCCAAGGCACGGGGATTACTGATGGGGTGCTTTGGGTAGGTACTGCAGCCATTTACTTGAATAATGCTTTATTGTGGTGGCGTCGCACGAGTGATAATAGAAGCGGCGAACCCATCACAAGTCGGGAAAAATTCCTTTAGGAATTCCGCCAATAATACTGCCACGCACATGCGGTGGAGGACGGTTGGAACGATAATCATTTCCTGGAACGAAAAGGTGAAGTTCGGGAGTACTTGAAGAGTTTCCCGAAGCTGTTGCTGTAAATTCCTTCCATGCACAAGACGAAAGCGTTTTCCAATTTATGGGTGGTATCAAACCATGGGCGAAGCTTGAATTGAAGTGGCCATGTGCAAAGAATCTATCGACGGCCATGTCAGTGGCTAGACACTCATAGAGTTTAAGACGAAATTCATGGTATAAGTCGGACTCTCAATCTAAGAACAAAGGCATTGTTGGGGGCAATCGCAACAAGTTTCATTGCCCAAGTGGAGGCAAGCCACCAGTTGCCCCCGCAAAGGCGAAGCCGGAGATGAGCGGCAGGGATTACAAGAAAGATTGCTTTTCCTTAAAGTGCTTCTTGCGTGCCTTCGTGATTGCCCAACGTGAGGTTTGTAAACCCGACTATTTGGTAAACTCACGGCGCTAGTCAAGGCCCACGAGGAAGAATGGGAAGAGACACAACTTGGTTCATTGCGGATCCTAAGTTCCATCAAAACAAAGAAGACGAACAAGCCCAAGGGGCTCATGTTCGCAGATGCGACGACTGTGAGTGCCACAATGAGTGCACTCGTGGATACGGGCGCATCTCGCCTCTTCATCTAGGAGGAGGCTGTGAGGAAGCTAAATCTTTTGTCGAGAAGGGAGCCAAGTGGCTCAAAACAGTGCATTCAAAGAAACTCCCCATATGCAGCGTGGCTAGAGATGTGGAAGTTTGAGCAATGGAGGAGCAAAATAAACTATTGCGGTAACCCCACGTGTTGATTATGACTCTGTTATCAGCTTGGGTTTCCTTAACATGATAGCTGCTTTTATTGTTCCATTCGCCGTCTGTATTTGCGTTCTTAATAAGTAGGACCAATGTGTGGTCCCAGTAAGATGATAACAGAGAGGTGATTGAAATATGCTCTTGGCAATGCAAGTCCCCAAAGGAGCAAAGAAAGGGGAAATGACCTTCTTGGCAACCCTGGCCATCGAGGACTCCAAAGGCGACGGGAGTGATGTCCTAGTGGAGGTAGCCCAAGTCCTCGAGTTATTCTAGGATGTGATGCTTCCTAAGCTACCAAAGAAGTTACCACTTTGAAGGGGGGTGGATCATCAGATCGAGTTGGTACCCAATGCTCGACCACTTACCATGGCATCATACCACATTGAACCCCCAGAATTATAGGACTTGCGGAAACAACTCAAACAGTTGCTTGATGTCGGCTATGCCCTTCAAAGGCACCATTTGGCGCCTGGGTCACTCCATATATGCATTGATCATCAGGCGCTGAACAAGTTGACAGTAAAGAACAAGTATTCGATCTCGCTCATTGCCGACTTGTTCGATCAACTGAGGAGCACTATGAGGAGGGTTGATACCAAGACCAACTTTTGGGACTTAAGTGCTCCCAGCGTTTTCCACTTGGGAACGTCAATTGCTTTGAGACTTCAATACGTATTATATTTACCCAGAGAGATTGCTCAGCTCTGGAGCTGGATGATTCTACAGCTTATGTAAGTTAATTCGGGGTGATATTGTTATAAATAGGTTTTAATGGTCTGAGTCTGGAAAGTTGATTGGTCTTTATAGTATTTTCATGCATGCCATGCATGACTTGTCCATGAAAAAGGAACTCAAACAGCCATCCCCTTCTGCAAAATATATCATGTTTGACATGTCAAGGTAGAGTCCTAGAGGAAGGAACATTTTGTGCTGGGCGCAGCATTAGTTGAGGACCTTTGATGTCTCACTTCAATGAGCAAGCGAAAATGGAAAAACGGCTTCGTCCTTAATCACAGATGGGGCATGTTCGCTTTATTTGTTCCATGGGTCACTCTCTTGGATAAATGCTGCAATATTAGATACTTGAAGAGAGCACCTATATGCACGCATCAACAAAAGTGAAGTCAAAATTTGTTTATAAACGATGTGGTGGAGGCAACATGAGCTCTTGTAATTTGCTCTTACCTTGACTGGCTTATTGAGGTTAAATTTTGGACCAGTAACTTCTAGTGAATCACAGGCATTGAAAGATCAATGACTAGATAGTCGGATTGATAATCAGTTGAGGCCACAAGACTCGCAACAGCAAACTCATGGTCAACTGCGTATGTCTCTGGGGGATGAGTGATACTAGAAATGCTCAGATGGCTCGTGGTACAACACCGTCATAGCAGCTTCTGCAAACACTTCGCAATGGAAACATTCACATAGCTGGCGACACATCAACAACAACAAACAGAACCTCAGTACTTACTCAGTCGTCTTTTACTAAATGGGGTGCCATTACGCACAGTATTGTTTGATTGATTACTTAAAAGAGTTGATCCAGCACAAAGTAGATGACTTCACTTAACTAACTAAATTAATCATTTGCCGAGTCATTTGTAAACAAGATGAAGTACGCTTTAGGTGCACGGATAACAAATTAATCTGGGTGAATAATCTACAGTAATTAATATGACTAGAATCAGCTTTTGTATAAGTTGAAGCTGTACCAACTATTGTCAATTGCATATGTCTCTTTTCATCATACTCATGGTATGGACTCATTTTAACTTTTGAATAGATGTTACCGAGTTTCTTGATCTTCAACCATGACTTGATGCAAATTAATTCCGTTCTCTGTGTGCCCCTGACTTTTTCTTTTTTTCTTGAAAAAGAAGAAATCCAGAAGGATCATAGAATGAACTGACCAACTCCTTTTCCTTTTGGTACTTTGAGGTTCTTAATACAAATCTATTAGTTTGGAGACACAGAGTCTTTTTCATTATTTTCCTTTGGCTGGAATGGAGAGGCCTTTTGCAGAGTTGGTAATGGGACTCCATCTATCGGTTAACCTGTCCTCATTGAAATATATTGAAGATAATAAGCACAAGAGTACAGTTCTCATTGTTTATCCTCTTTGAGTCTGTTATTACTCTTTTAAAGCTTCAAAAACTTTGGTGAAGGTGGTACTTTCACATTTTCCAGAATTGAAGTGGAACGCAGATCTTCCATCGAAGCCAAGCATCTCAACCACCATATGTTGCATCAATCAATGCGGGCATATTGCATTAATGATTTGTGTTTTACAGAAGGAAACTATAAACCGAATTCGGTGTCCATAACAATTTTAAGAACTACAAAAACTGCAAAAACTGATCGCATAGGCTTATGGATTCTATGTGAGAAAATCACAGACTTCAACCAAGGATTTGCCCGCATTTCGAGCACCTATGGCTCTCTCTAGCATCTCTTGTGAATTAGTCCAAGATCATTGACAAATAGACAATGCTCAATTAACGATGGCAGCTGGTCATTGTTTCAGATTGCATAGTAATTGTCAGGTCCAAACTTTGAGTGATCAATTTATATCTCTGAGCTATAGGCTTAATTCAGGAAAACGAAAAGTAATTAACCCAACCGCAAGGTAAATGGGAAGTACAACTGATGCATGTCAGCTTTGAGTTTTATCAGAATTAGATATTCTAATTCCACGAGCAGAAGATCATGGTATCTTTCTGGAGTACTTGATCTCACCAGATTCACATCCGATTTCTAATTTCAGATATTGCGCTTGATTTCCCAGTGAAATTTTGTTGTTGTACAGGCAATATCCATAGATTGCTATTAAAGTAGCCAAAAACATGTGGCATGCTTTTCATAAGTTTGCACAGGGAGCCGATGCAATTTCCAATTGGTGTCAAGTAGTCAAATGCCAAAAGATTAATGCAACGAGCATTTGAGCCTCTGAATCATCATCACTCTGCGACTCTATGAGAAATTATGGCTTCTTGAGAATCGGTAAAATATTACCAAATAATATCCTCTCTAGTCTCCAATGACTCAACCTTGTGCTGCCACCGGGGGGATTTTAGCTAAGGATGCATGTATCTTCTCTTCGGAGAATGACAAGTCAACCATATCTCCCTGCAGATACTTCTCGTAAGCTGCCAGGTCAAAGTGGCCATGCCCGCACATTGCTGTAAGTATGACCTTGGACTCTCCAGACTCCCTGCACAAGAGGGCTTCCCTTATTGTTGCAGCAATGGCATGAGTCGGTTCCGGTGCTGGAATTATCCCTTCAGACCTGGCAAATTGTATGGCGGCTGCAACCCAGGAAGTCATGATATTAGCTCACAGTGTCTCGCTATTAATTACATCAAGTCAACAAGAATTAGTCACTCTGCAAACACAAGTTACTTCTAGTGATGGTGCGAGTAGTGCGGATAGTCAGTGTTTTTTTTTTTTTTCACGCAGGGTTCGGAGAAAAAGTACCTTGAAAGCATTCAACTTGGGGAATGGAAATAGCTTCCATGAGACCTAACTCATAGACATGAGATATCAGTGGTGCCATGCCATGGTAACGCAACCCTCCTGAGGAAAATAGAATGCAGATGTAAAGAACACGGAAAAGGAAATGGAGTGGTCAACTGATAGAGCGATTCAAATGCCAAAGTTAACATACCAGCATGGATTGGATCGGGAATGAAGTCATGCCCCAGAGTATGCATCTTCATCAATGGAGTCATCCCCACTGTATCGCCATAATCATATGCATACACGCCTTTTGTTAGCGAAGGACACGCTGCCGGCTCGATGGCTCTTATGATGGGTTTGATATTTCCCTTAAGCTTCTCTCTAATGAATGGGAAACTGAGTCCCGCGAAATTGGACCCACCCCCGGTACACCCTATGATCATATCTGGGGTTTCACCTATTGCCTCCATTTGTTTTATGCACTCCTCACCGATGACCGTCTGGTGTAGTAGAACATGGTTGAGGACACTTCCGAGGCAGTACTTAATTTCAGCATTATTAGCTGCCACTTCTACAGCTTCTGAAATAGCTATGCCTAAGCTCCCTGGGCTCAATGGATCTTCTTGGAGGATTTTACGACCGGCCTCAGTAATTTCTGAGGGAGATGGGTGTACTTTTGCGCCCCAAGTCTGCATCATCAATCTACGATATGGTTTTTGCTCATATGAAGCACGGACTTGCCATACCTGTACAAAGAGTTGAGTTTCAATTTGACAGCATCTCAAAGTCAGCTATTTTCAAGTTCTACTGGTTAATTCTTCATTCTTTGCTGTACATTTAGTCCGCAATGGTTGGCAAGGATAGCCTCCCACTATGAACCTCATATCCGGAGTAAACTGGCACCTTTAAGAATGAAACATACTCATTGTGTATGTAAGATAGCATTATGGGAAAAGGGTAAAAAAACATTCGACTAGTATTCGGCTGTTATCTAGCTGCAACAGTAACCACTTTAGCCTTTCAAAGTTTGTAATTATCCAATGTGAAATCCTCAAGCTACCAATTGTTAATTTCTGTCGATGAATTACTCAAGAGACTTTCACATTTCTTACCTCACACTCGAGACCGAATAAGCTGCTTGCGAAGGCCAATGCACTCCCCCACTGGCCAGCACCAGTTTCCGTCACGACCTTCTTGATGCCTTCCTGTGCATTATACCAGACTTAAGGCACTGCTGTGTTCGGTTTGTGTGACCCAGCAGGGCTAACACCTTCATACTTGTAGTAGATCCTGGCAGGAGTGTCGAGAAGCTTCTCCAATCTCTTCGCTCTGGACCAAACTGAAAGTCATAAGATACTTCTCACTGTTTCATAGAAACAGCATCACGTCAGAGAAAGGGAAACAGCATAACAAATTGCAGAAGGTCGGACCTTATTAATGGCGTCGGACGCCAGAGCTGGTAAATGTCAAGAACTTCATCAGGAATATCAATAAATCTGTCGAGACTAGCTTCCTGCCTGATCAACTCATTAGGGAGAAGAGGGGACAAATCATCGGGTGTAACCGGCTGAAACGTCCTAGGATGCAACGGTGGAGGAGGCTTAACGTGTAAATCAGCGACTAAATTGTACCATTGACGAGGAATTTCAGTTGGCTTCAAGCTAGCGCTCAATGATGCCCTCAAGCTAGCTCGACAGCCATATGGCGTTGGATGGTTTAATTTCGTCCTCAGCATTAAACTCCCTTGCCCTGTCTTCTCTCCTAGATTGAACAAAATCACTCAATCAAAAGAAGCAAAAGACACCTTGCTGAACGGAAATAACCGGCATATCACGTGATGAGGGACGGCCAATTTACTAGATAGTATATGGAAATGGACCCATTACTTGTATATGTCTTTGTTCATTCCTTGTAATTAAACCTTCCGCAAAGAGAGAAGTAATTAATCGATTTCTCCTTACCCCTCACAAAAACATTATAAATTCCAAAGAAGAGAAAGCTTTTAGGTGATATTTTCCAAAAGGGAAAATCATTTTCTTCTTCTTCTACTACTACTACTCTTGTTTTAAGCTGAACCGAGATGAAACCGCAGAACAAATACAGAGTTAAAGTTCCAAGCATCTTAACATAAGATCAACAGAGAAAAAGATGGCATCCTTTTATTTGGCTCCAGCACCAAGAAAAGCAGCAGAAGATCCACAAGCTTGAATCATGCCTTTTGTTTTTCCCCTTCTCCGTCCTTTTCCCAGATAAATCAGGAAATACAGAAGAAGAAAAGACAAAGCCAAGAGAAAAAGGCAAAAGCAGAAAGAGTTATGGTCCAAACTCACCATTACTTTGGGTTCTTGAACAGAAGATGGTGGTTGCAGCTGAATCTGCAGACAAAAGAGAGCAAGAAGCCATTCTTTCCTTCCCTCACTGCGGCGGCTCAACTGTTGTAGAGCCAGAAAGCAGAAAGACAATGAACAGCAGGCGTGCCACGGTCAAGTACCCCCTCTGCCTCAAGACATTGCCAAAAATTTGGGCTGTACCGAAGGGAATTAGACGTTGACTCGGATTCTGCAGGGGCAGGGTCAGGATGGTCACAGCGCAAGAAGCAGCTTCTGGTGGCTTCGCTGTAGAGTTATTAATGAACGTGGGAAGGGGCAATTCTTGTCTCATCTGTCCGTATGATGAATTGAATGATGTAATATAATATCTTTTCTTCGTATCTATCAATGTTGCCAAAGTTGATCTGTATGGGAACTAGAAATGGGAGGAAAGTCGAGGGGGTGGAGATTGAAAATTAGGGTGAGTTCGATTTTACAGAAAATGAGTGATTTAAAAAATATTTTTTTAAAAATAATTATTTATAAAAATTAGTTAAAGAAAAATATTATTATTATTAATAATAATTTATGCTTAATTATATTATTTTTGCGGATGATGAAAAAAATTTCTATTCATTTATTTTTGTAGGTGATACGAGCGATTATTTTTCGAAAAATATTTTATAAATCACTAATTTTCTGCGAAATGAATGCACCCCGGTAATTGGTTAGAAAATTTAAAGTTTTCCATCTTTTCTTCTCATGAGAAATCATATGTATTTTTTACCACGTACTTTTGTTCTCTCATCTTTCCTTAATAGTAAAAAGGTAAATTTGTACATTAAATGTATAGGAAATTAAGGCATTGGATAATGGGGATTCTAAATTTACAATTGTCGACGAATATTGAACCAGTTTACGATATTGAAAATCGGTCATTCTTTTCTAGTGGTTATCTGAAATTTCGGGTGCACGACACATCGCCCATAGCTATGAAATGAAGAAACGGGCTATGACATGATACGCGCACCCCACGAGATATCTAATTAATAGCAAATCTAATGTGTTTTCGTCAAAAAAAAAAATAAAGGAGAGAGGCTTTGTGTGCCATGAACTTGTGCAACGAGTGTGTGGAAGAGCCTCGCGTTCCTTCTATATTTGTCGCGTCTCAACAAAGTTTCTTCCACTACTTTGTTCTACCACCATCATTTGGTAGGGACCAAGCATTCAAGTCGTTACTTGACAGGGGAACGATCGTACAATTTTAGATTATGTTATTTCCCTTACATTGTATTTTTGCTTTTGTCCAAACCAATTGATGATTAACTTCGTACCATTTAAAATTAAAAAAAAACTTATATCATGTCCACAGATGAGTTTTTGCCGGAAAATTTAATATTTATCTCTTGTAATAAAAAAATAAATAACAAACACAAAAAGAAAAAGAGAATATAATAAGGGTTCCAATTGGGTCCTAATTGAATGGGCCTAGTCCAATTCAATCATCTGTTCTCGTCGTTGCGCCTTCTCCATCGGTCTCTTTCCCCCGCGTTGTGATCCCTCCATGTTTGGCTACGATCGTCACCACTGCCATTTCCATCAACGATGAGTAGGGAGTAGAACATTCTCTTGCATTCAACTTGGCTCCTAACCGCTTCAGTAGGCTAGTAGCAACTCCCTTATAGGATCGAACTTCATCTTTAGATCAATCGAATTCGAATTTGCCAGCATCACATGAGGTAGGGGTATTGGAGAACCCATGCCGAGCGAGATCGAGCAAATCTTGAGTAGAGATAACGCTATTTCCCACTCGACAATCCGCTAAACCACATCGCCCGCCCGCCCGCTCGGCCCCCAAGGGTTGCGGCGTATTAAACATCTTCAAATTTGGCCAAAATTTTCATTGGTCTATCAAGTCATGCGTGAAAGAAAGTTACGAGATATTGCTATATAATATGAAATATGTAACAACTGTACGGCATGGTGCAATGCTGATGATTACCGTTCTTTTCTATTGGTCAATAATTATTCGAAATCAGATACATTATGTGATACGATAAAGTGAATATTAAATGACAAACTAACTTATGGTATGACTTTTTTGTTTTTGGTCGTGTGGTAAGACTTTTTATGACTGTTCCATTGAAGAGCCAATACGATATTTAAAACTACATTGTTAATAAAATAGCACGCATCGGTATACTGCAAAGGGATCATGACACAAATAATCCATGAACTTTGGCCTAATATGCATTGTGGTTTCTTAACTTTTAATATTTTCAATATGGTCCCTGAACTTTAGCCTAATGTTCAATGTGGTCTATAAATTTTTAATTTGTTCAATATGGTCTCCAGACTTTTGGTATGTGTTCAATGTAGTTCAGGGACTACATTAAATATTTTCATATAGTTCAAGGACTAAATTGAATATTTTCATGACCAATTTGTCCATGATTAGTGCAATGTTGATGCAAGTGACAGCAGTGTGCATCTACATTGCCATAGGTGAAATCCATCAATGTCTTTGACAATAACACATTTGAACAACCAGAGACTCTTTAGGCTTCACTCGAAGCTAGCGAATGGTTAGATTGCCCCAATAATGTTTGTTTTTTAGCTGCTTAGCATCCCGATGGCTGTAAATATTAGTTCCCCTCATAGATATGAAGCTTACGTAGATATGGAGCCATTAATAATGAGGGTCCTACGGTGGGATGTAAATGATCAAGGATGGAGATTAGCTCGACTTACATCTATAGAATATACAATATTTTTCTTATATGTGGTATAAGTGAAACTTTCTTTAGAACCCAAAGAAGACTTCATGTAAGTTATAAACATCAGAGTTGCTGTGGGAAAACTGCAAAAGCCTAATGCCCCATGACAAGGAGATTCAAAAGGGAGTTCAAGGCTGTATTTGGACACTTCCAAAGAGGGATCTAGTTTTATAAGAAAAAGTCATGCAGTTACGTAGCAAAAGCACTTCGATTACCAGATAGTGAACTCCATCTATCATGACCTTTATTGCCCGTAACAACAAGAATTCAACGGGCCACATTCAATTCCATAGCTGAAGATTTGTGGTCACTTGTTATAGTCACGTATGACGTCTTCATCGTAGAATCAAGACCCGCGTCGCACTTCAATTTTCAATAAAGAACTCTATAATATTAACTAGTTTACTTTCCTTAGCGACAAGAATTCAACAGACAGGCCATGATTCAATTTCATAGCTAAAGATTTTTTGTCACTTGTTATAGTCACATATGATGTTTTTGCCATAGGATCAAGACTTGTGTCCATCTAATTCTAGTTCTCACCTTACCAATTCCAAGTCTCACCAATCTTTCTCTCTCGATCTCGACCAAACCCAATGTAACATCTCCCTCTTCTGTCGCCACCAGCAAAGTCACCATCACCACCTCTAGGCTCAGTCATGGCCACACGTTTGAGCTGCTCCTTCGTCCACCATTGTCTTCATCGTCTTCGGGTTGATCACTCTCTCTCTCTCTCTCTCTGCTCCACCATCGTTGATTTCAGCGATTCCTCTATGGTTGTCACATCTTGACGTTATGGTAGAGTGTCGTGGTTATCGAGTATTGAGATACATGTGTGAGTTGTGTTAGAATAGTCCCACAACGGAGAATTATTGTGATGCGTAACAGTTAATATATCCTAGTGTTTACACCAAAAAATGGCCAACTTGTCGACATGGGAAACACATAACAGAGGCATGAATTACACCTCCCAGCATCGATGATTGTAGAAAGGTGATATCCATTTGGTGCATCAATGATGGTTCGGCCGTGGTCGATGAGTATTTGTACCAAAGATCATCAAGGGACACATGGTAGAGGCATGAGGCAACGTAGAAACAAATATCATCAAGTTACCAACATAAGGGACACGTGTCATGTGTATATGTTTACACCCAAAAATGACCAATTTTTTTGTTATTATCGACAAGATCAGAAAAACGAGCAGAAATTTCAGTTCTGCGCCAGTTTGGAAAAATGGTCATAACTTCGTCAATACAGATTGAAGTGACTTGATTTCAAACCAAAAGAACTCCTGGATCTAAAACTTTTATGCTTCGAGTTTTTTCAGAAAATCACTGTAGAGTTGTTGATGTTGGAAGGAAGTGGATGGTCGTGACTGGTTAGAATGTGGACATTTCAGTTTTGCACTAGTACGAGAAAATGATCATAACTTTGTCAATACAGATTGGATTGACCTGATTCCAAAGCCAAAATAACGAAGACTCTTGAATCTACAACTTTTATGTTTCAAGTTTTCTTAGAAAATCACCGTAGAATTGTCGATTTTGGAAGAAAGTAGACGATCGTGATTGGTCAGGATGCGAAAAAGGATAAACACTTCAGTGAAGAATTACCAACTTGAAGGAATCGACAAAAGTGGAGTTGACAATCTCGGATACAACTATTGAAGAAGTAATCGTTAACATAGTGGGGTCAAAGCAACTGCCAACATAGTAGAGTCGAATAAACCGTTAAGGTAGTGGACTCAACGCAACTATTGGAAACGGCAAGTAGCATGCATGTATATTTTGAGAAAACAATTACTTGGAAGGACGATCATGAGGCAGTTATCACTTGTAGACAAGATCGTGGGACAGCTATCTTGAAAGCAAGATCATCGCATCACATGGACATGAATACAAGATTTTCGGGATGGAAGAACATGGGCACAACCGTTGGAAACTGCTAAGGAGTAGTTATTACACAACTATTATAAATATCATCGGCCATCTACTAGAAACCCCTTCTGACAAATCAACTTGTCATCATTCAATTATCTTTACTTTTCTGTACCGCACTTTACTTTACCTTAGCTGTAGCTTTTCGATTCGCATCATCGATTAAATTCTGGCGTGCATCTTTATCCCAGATGTTGCATCGTCGATTAAATTCCAGCATTACATCTTTGTGCATGCGTGTGGCTGTATTTTCAAGCTTTGTTATCGATTAAATTCCAGCAGGACTTATACATACAGTTTGGTTCGAAGTAAAAGTTCGCAGTTAATTTCTTGTTTACCTTGACATTTCCTGTCCGGAGTCGCCACAGAACCCGGTCTCCTCTCGTTAAGAACCGAAGAATGACTTTTGGTGAATTATATTTTGTTGTGTGAGCATTTCCGACGAAGCATAATTTTGGCATGCTTGGTAGGACTATTGTGGTTGATTTGAGGAGATACGATGGTGAGAGCAAGGAAACAACTTGATCTTGATAATGCTGGTGGTAACAACTCGTCACCACAACGTGAAAATGACAAAGTGGGATGTTTTGAGTCATCAACTGCACAAACGGTGGTGGAACAAGAGCAAGGTGGAGATGTCGACATCCCGAGACAACTCACCGATGAGCAGAGAATGCAATTAGAGCCAAGTCGTGTGATGTTTGCCTCAATGAGGAGGATTCTTGACAAACACTAGAAAGAAACGACTAACCAAATGATAAAATGCGTCATCGATGTAATCAAACCCATAATTATCAACACCCTGCAAGAGGTCATGCACGAGCTTGGAACATCAAGCCGTTCAATTCAAGTGTAGGCGAGTCCGGACAATCCTACTCAAGTGATCCCTAGTCAAGATCCTCAACAGTTCGCGGTAATACTGGACCAAGCGATGCAACGCATGGAATATGATCCGATAAATACTAAAGCCATATACAAAAAACCATATCCAGAATGGATGGACATGGTACCATATCCAAGAGGTTTTGAAATTCCTGATTTCAACATTTTTTTCTGGCAAAGATGATTAATCGATAGTGCAGCATGTTAGTTGGTTTGATGCACAATGTGTGATGCATCTCATGTTGATTGTTGGAAGTTAAGACTACTTCCCTTGTCATTGTCTAAGACAGCCTTCACATGGTATGCATTTTTATCGGCTAATTCTATACATTCCTGGGAGCAAATGGAGACAAAATTCCATAGCCAGTTTTATAGGTTAGTTCCCAATGTGTCTATTGCTGATTTGGCTGATATTAAGCAATATAATTATGAATTAGTGGAGCAGTTCGTTTCTAGATTCAAGAGGGCTAGAAATAGATGCCTTATTTCGCTCTCAGAGAAAGAATTTATAAATTTGGCTTCCAATGGATTGAACTTCAATTTTAAAGAAAAATTTGAAAGCCAAAATTTTGCCGATTGATTCCAATTGACAATGAGAGTGTTTAAATGAGTAATTATTTAAGGACAGAGATAGAGGGCCACATGAAGACTTTACTCAAGATGTGTCTTTCGTGGAAAAAATATGAACCATATGAGAATATGAAATTTGGCGTAAAAATCATATTTGCTAATGACAGGAGGGCATATGATGACTCTTGCTTACCTAATTTAAAAGAATCGAATGATCAATGAATCATTCCACTCTTTTAAAGGGGGCATATGTTTACACCAAAAAATAGCCAACTTATCGACATGGGAAACACATGACAGAGGCATGAATTACACATCCCGTCATCGATGATTGTAGAAAGTGATATCCATTTAGTGCATCGACGATGGTTCAGCCGTGGTCGATGACTGTTTGTATCAAAGATCATCAAGGGACACATGGTAGAGGCATGAGGCAACGTGGAAGCAAATATCAAGTTACCAACATACGGGACACATGTTTTACACCAAAAAATGACCAATTTTTTGTTATTATCGACAAGATCAGGAAAATGAGCGGAAATTTCAGTTTTGCGCCAATTCGGGGAAATGGTCATAACTTCAACGATACAGATCGGATTGACCTGATTCCAAATCCAAAAGAATGAAGAATCCTAGATCTAAAACTTTTATGTTTTGAGTTTTCTAAAAAAATACTATAGAGTTTCGATGTTGGAAGGAAGTGGATGGTTGTGACTGGTCAGGATGTGGAAATTTCGGTTCTGCACTAGTTCGGGAAAATGATCATAACTTCGTCAATATAAATTGGATTGACCTGATTTCAAAGCCAAAATAACGAAGTCTTTTGGATAAACAACTTTTATGTTTTGAGTTTTCTCATAAAATCACTGTAGAATTTTCAATTTTGGAAGGAAGTAGACGGTTGTGACTGGTTAGGATGCGAAAAAGAATAGACACTTCAATGAAGAATTGCCAACTTGAAGAAATCGACAAAAAGTGGAGTCGACAATCTCGAATACAATTGTCGAATGAGTAACCATCAACATAATGGGGTCGAAGTAACTGTCAACGTAGTGGAGTCCAATAAACCGTCAAGGTAGTAGTCTCAATGCAACTGTTGGAAACGGCTAAGGAGCATGCATGTATAATTTGAGGGAACAGTTACTTGGAAGCATGATCATGAGACAGTTATCACTTGTAGACAAGATCGTGGGACATCTATCTTGAAAGTAGGATCATGGCATCACATGGACATGAAGACAAGATTTTCGGAATAGAAGAACATGGGTACAACCGTTGGAAATCGCTAAGGAGCAGTTACCACACAACCATTATAAATATCGTCAGCCATCTACTGGAGACCCCCTCCAACAAATCAAATATGTTATCTTTCAATTATCTTTATTTTCTTGTACCGCACTTTATTTTACGTTAGTTGTAGCTTTTCAATTCACATTGTTGATTAAATTCAGACGTGTCTCTTTATCCCTGGTGTCGCGTCGTTGATGAAATTCCGCTGTTACATTATTGAGTACGTGTGTGGCTGTATTTTCAAGCTTTGTCGTCGATTAAATTCTGGTATGGCTTGTATATACAGATCGGTTCGAAGTAAAAGTTCACAGTTATTTTTTTTTGTTTGGATATTTTTTGTCCAGAGTCGCCATAGAATCCAGTCTCCTCTCATTATGAACTGAAGAATGATTTTCGATGAATTATATTTTGTCGTGGGAGCATTTCCGGCAAAATACCTAGTTGGTCCATAACTCATTGACTTAAGTTTTTGAGTAAAGGTGGATCCAACTAGACATATTGACCGATGTAGGCTCAGGCTCAACCTCCCTCTTGATGATCCTTCCTGGGCATTGGACTTCTAATGCGCACTTCCAAAATTGAGGAGCTGCCGCCCTCCATGGCCATGGAAGTTGAGCCTACATATCTCGAGGCATTGGCTTTGGATTTAGAGGGGGAAACCTCTCACAAGCCGAGAGGAGGCACGAGGCTACGTCAAGCTCCGCCATTAGCAACTTGCTAGGGGTGGTTCGGCATATGTTGACAATAATGGAGGCTGCGACTATGTCGTGACCTAAAAATAATCGTGATGTCCAATCTTAGGTTAATGGATTGCTAGATCAATTAAATTAATTAACCTAGCTCGAGTTCTCCCAAACTCTACCAATTCACAACTTAGGTCCAATTATGAGCATGCAAATATTTTCAATAGGAGTCGCCACTAATCATTTAAGGTAGGTTGATTAGAAACCTAAATAAAATAGCGGGAGTACTATTTTATTTCTACGAACCAGTGAATATAAATCGGGGGACTTGATTACGCTAGATTACCCTAACGCCTTTTCGGTACCAATCTCAAGAAAAATACTCAATTTGACAATTTTGATAAATCCTAACTTAGAGTTCAAAAGTGCAGAATTTTTATTTTCTTTTATGAAATTTTTTTGTATTTTTAAATTTAAATTCAAATCGCAAATTTTTTAGTAAAAAAAAAATATAACCGTTAAATCTTTCGAATTAAGTTTCGATCTGAAGCCTAACAGATCGATCCTAAAATTTGAAATACTCGCTATGGAAATAACTCTATCTAAAGCCTAATATATAGATTTATTTTCATGTATGAGGTTGCGGATTAGGAAATTTTCCTAATCAATCACATTTTGAAAAAATTTTGATATATTAAATATCTTGGATATATTCAAAAGATTTTGAAAATTTTAAATTCTATCCAAATTTAACGAGTAATAAATATCCAAGATTTCAAAAAAATAAATAAATCCTAATTGAAATAATGCCTATTGTTCAAATATGCAAAGTTAGATATCAATAAACATGAATTAGGCAACAAAATATTTAAACCAAGTCAGGATAAGATAATTACATGATTTGCAGATTTCTTTTCAAATTTGAATTTGTAGCGGATCGGGATGGTGACCGGTGGTGCGTCGGGAGCGGCGGTGCGACGTCAGGAGTGGCGGCAGCTTGCGGTGGTAGACGATAGCAGCGACGAGCAGTCTTTGGAAGTCGCGGAACAGCAGCAGTTCACCACGGGAGGGCGACGAACGTCGAGGATGGCAGCAACTTCGGAGGGTGTTGGCGTTGTGGTGGAGCCGGCCTTGCACGGAATGCAACCAGAGGAACAGCTGGCGTCGGGGTTGGCCTGGAAGCAGCGGGGACCGCCAATTACTTGTTAATCACCCGCTGGGAAACTTGACATGCTGGTCTGTAGGGACTCGGCTGGTTGGTGCAGGGAAGGCTCAAATCAGTAGCTTCTCGTCGAAATCACAGGTCGTCAGCTTTGTCGCCGTCATTGTCGGATAGGGACTTGCGGTGTAGCATTTTCACGGGATAAAGCAATGAGGCTGTGCGGGTCTCTAAGATGAAGAACCGGCGTGGAAGAGAGTTCGTTGATGCTGGATTCACCGTGGAGAATTACTTTGACTTCGCAGAACGTGTGTATGGTGAAACAGCAGCTCGGTGGTGCACCTACGTGGAAGGAAGCTCCCTCTCTTTTCATGTATAGGTGTTGCTCTCTCTCTCTCTCTCTCACGTTTTCCTCTCTATGGCCGTGTGTCCCTAAATGTGTCCCCCCTTCTTCATGTAAACGTCCAGAGAGTATATACTTCTTCACTCACCGAGTCCTTGCGGGACGACTGTATATTTTCCTTCCTTTTTTCTTTCAAACAAATATTCTCTTCTCTTGTTGACCGAATTCTTCTTCTTTCAATTTGGCAGCTATCTAATACACGCTTTTGATATGCCCAGAATTATTGACCACACATTCCTTTTGAACATTGAGATAAAATATATTCGGCCACAATCTTGCTTAGCACATCCTCGAACAAATCTTGCATGACTGCAATTTCCTTTCTTTAATTACTCCCCAAGACAAATCAATCTCCAGACTCGACAAATAAACCCAATGATAATTGATGGGCTAGGTCAAATTTTCATTAACGCGGGCTTAGTCCAATTAAGCTCAGAATCATTTACTCAAGTCCATTCGCTGCCGGTCCAATACAGATGCAGCTATATGAGCCTAAATACTAATTCAAATGCTCCTAATCTATATGCAATTTAGCTAATTTTTTTCTAGGGATCGGGATCGATTCCTAATTTTTATGCAACGAACGACTAACTGGGTCGTCAAAATTTAGGTATTAACAGACTATTAAAATATGTCTTGAATTTGAGCCCATATGCGATACTCATCCACACACAGTGCAGCTATTGCTAGTAAATATGTTGAAAGAGAAGCACGTTTCACATGCTCATCAAATCTTCTTATCGTGGGTGGCGAAGGATTTATTTCATGCATTCTATGATGGCTATCTTCAAGGCCACGTGCTCATGCATTACATGAGTAAAAGAAAATGGCGGACGTCTTTGTTTGTCCTTATCAGCATTTAATCCTGTCACCCTCTTTCCACATAGCCATGCTTGGCCGTGTGAACGTGCGGGAAGAAAGAAGAAAATGCGTTCCTTCTTTGGCTTCGTTCTCTGAAGAGAGGTGAAGCCATCATTGTTGACTTTGACCGAGAAGGAGAAGAAATGAAGAGCTAAGGAGAGCCATTCGTGTATCAGAGAGCGAAGCTGTGGGCTTCTTTCGTCCCTTTTCATTAACTCTCTAATAACTTCTTTGCTTCAACCGCACATGCCGAGTTAGCCAATGGAGCATACGATTTCTTCTCAGAGACGACTCTTGCAGTAAACGAGGGAGGCACGGAAATTGCGTCTTGATTTGTCCTTGGCAACTTCCATCCTTCATAAAAGGCAGAGAAGGACAAAAGACTCTGCGTCTTGAGCACCGAGAGAAGACAGAACTCTGAGATTGCACCGAGAAGAATTGTGCAGAGAGTTCTTCTCGCGAGGGTCTTCTTGTTGTAATTACACCTCGTAGCGATTTCGCCAGTCAAATTCTTGTGAGCAGAATTTTTTTAATTCCTTGAATGAGATTTCACTAGGAATTGTGACCCCTAAAGAGCGTTGAGTGAGTGCTAAGTGAATTATTAAGTGTAATTGGGGATTGCGAAATATCGAGAGTGTTGAGTGCTCGAGTGATTATTATCTCGTTGTATCGCTTGTTTTTTACTATGAAATCCTGTGCTGCTCTCCTTATGGACGTATGTTCAATATTCATACCGAATTATGTAAATCCGGTATCCGATTTTCTTTCCTTCCCTCTGACTATTTTAACTAGGTTCACTTGCCCCCCACGCTATATTTTGTAACAACGACAACTAGGGCGGCAATGGTGAAAGAGAAAGAGAGCCATGATCATATGATTTGTCGCGACCGACCTCTGGTTTTTAACAAAAAAGGAGGTCTCACCTAGTACGTGCTAAGTATAGGTTTGGGACTTAAGTCGGGCTCTGCCAAGCCTATACCATATCGCGACTTACGGTTTAGGTTTTTAACTTGTAAATGATTTTTATCAGGGAATCGCCACTAATTGTTTTGGGGTGGGTTGATTAGACACCCAAGTAAAGTAACGGGAGAATCACCCTATTCTTATGAATCATATATTAAATGAGTTCGGGGACTTGGTTACACCAGTTGGGTAACTAATGCCTTTTCGGTATTTTTACCCTGTTTATTTCAAAAAATATTTTTTAGGCAATTTGGATTGATTTTATGACCTTTCTCCTAACATGTGAGGTGATCAAGCGAGTGCATAATCATAAAGAATTAGTAGTCAAACTAGATATGCAGCCTAGGGTCCTACCCCTAACTAAGACGACAATATTTAGAACACGAAAATTTATTCAATTATATTCTAACTAAAAACATGCATAATAATATTACAACAGTTGAAAAATAACATGTAAAATACTACCGCATAGTCCTATAGCATTATCCGATTTAAGCATAATCATTAAACAAATAATTCATATAATTTAGAAAAATATTAAAAAAATACTAATTTCTAATTTTCAAAGAAATAAAAAATATTTTTTTTAAAAAATATAATAATAATTATAACGATAAGAATAAAAATAAAAAATTTATTTTTTTGATATTATTTATCTTTAAAAATAATATAATATTAATAGAATATTCGGTCGCGTCGGGTTCGGTAAAATCAGACCCCGGGTGAACGAATCCAACTCGAAGCGTTGAACCGGGTTGGATCTTCGGATCCGAACCAGGTCAGTAGGGTCAACTCGGGTTGTGAATCGGGTCGGCTTGGTCCCCGCCTGCAAAAGCACACGAGGACATCGGCCGAGCAAGATTTGACCTCTTATCGGTTGACCCAGACCGGCTCTGGCGTATAACCATCTGTAGGGACCATCACTGAGTTTTCTTAGTTGTCTAACTCACTGTCCGACCACTTGCTCGTCGACTAGTGACAAAAAACAAATCGGCCTCACTGAGGCATTTCATTGAACACCTCTGTGCACGGCGAAAACTGAGGGTTTTTGATCTACTCCGAGGCTCCGGCGACAGGTGCTTGCCTTCGGCGATGACGTATGGACTACGGGGAACGATAGTATGGGCCGAGATTCGCTTGAAACGGCTAGCACAAGTCCTGACCAAACCTTGCTAAAAAATAGGGGAAAACAGGGCTTTGGTAAGATTGGGAAGACTCACCGGTTGGCACTGCTTTCGGGGTTGGTCTCTAGTTGTCTTGCTAGCAATGGCAAGGATGCTGGTGTCCCTTGGTGATCTGCAAACTCTCTCGGCTCGCTCTTTTTTCTCTCGGTTACTCTTACAAATCTCTCTCTCTATACTCTATTTTTGCTCCAAAGGACCGACCCTCTCTCTCTCTTCCTTGTCGGCTTATATAGTTGACGCTAGCCACCTGCCTCGCCTAGGAAGTCATTGTCTTAATGACCCTGCATCGACCTAGCCTGCGCAATGACTTTGGTGGCCATGGCTGTGTCGTGGAGTGGATAATTTGCGTTGGCCCAGGTAGCAGGTTGGGGCAGGGGAGAATAGAGGAGATAGGAGGAAAGGTTGGCCGTGGGGGGAAAGGTGAAGTGGGCTTGGCTGAGCCCAGCTTGCACGTGAGGGAGAGGAGAAAAGGAAGCGGGTTGCACCCGCGTAAGGGAAAAAAAGGAAAGGGCCAGGGACTTGGATATTTTTTTTAATAATAATTTTTAAATTTTTTTAATTTAATAAGAAAATATGCTTCAATAGGCTCTATTAATGCAAAATGTGCCTAATGTCTATATGCAATGTAATTAGATAAATATATTTTTTTATTTTAGGAATTAAAGAAAATTAACTCCTAAATTTTGTGCATTTTAATTGAGCAATTAAAAAGTAGGTGTCAACACGATTAAAGCTTAGCCATAATAAAAATTGAATATTGTTTACTGAAGGAGCAACCCTAAAGCTTAAGTTCTTGAAGACGCATAATTTTATTATTAATAAAGGGTTTCCTTGGTTAAAAGAAAAATGGTTAATACCATAAAAAATCTTAAACTGGTACACCTATGATAATTTTACCCCAAACTAACTTTTTGACAACCAAAAATCTTAAACTAGTACACTTATGAGAAATTTACCTTCATATTAGTTTCCGTTAAATTTTACAGTCAAATTGCTAAGTTTGATAATGTGCGACAGTTGACGGGTGTACTGATTTGGAGTTTTACCCCTCTGTTCGTCATAGATTTATCAATTTGTGATTTTTCGTAGTACTAATCCAATTTAAGAGAGGGTAAATTTGTTAAAAGTGTACTAGTTTGGGGTTTTTGGTGATTATAAAATTAGTTTGGAGCAAATTTATCACAAATATGCCAGTTTGGGTTTTTGGAGGTCAAAAAATTAATTCTGGGAAAATTTGTCACATATGCACCAGTTTGTGGTTTTTCATAATATTAACTCAAAGAAAAATAAGCTGACTTCACAAGGGTAAATTACCCTGAATTAAAAAAGAACACATTTTTCTAGACAAGACATGTGTCAATTCTCTTTAGCAGAAAAAAAAGTGTCAATTCTCAAGACCCTCCCCCCCACCATTTTGTTTGAATGCATTTGAATCACAAAAGTAGTACATAATCTACGGTCTTTCAAATCCAATCCAAAACCAAGAAAATTGAACAGACCGATATGTACCCAATTAATAGTTTAAAACATATAAAATTAACAGAGAATTTGAAGTTTTTGTGTATTTGTGATTGGACAGAATTATTTAAATAACGTGGTGATTTGCATAAGAAATGGTATGCTTAGTAAGCTGGCAAGTTGGTAACTTGATTACTGCAATCTTTAGCATCATGGAGCATTTGTTTGTCTATAATTCCTCTTCAAATGACTTTTCGCAAGACAAGAATCAAAGCCTCTGTTGTTCTTCATTTTGTATTGACATCTACATAGAAAGGGGAACAAGAATGTTTGTAGAAACCTTCGCAAATCATCCTCTTCGTGCTAAAGAAAAAAGCCAGATGGTTAAATGCCAGTCGGTAGACCGTTATATGAGCTTGTGGGTGGATTACATGACTTTACAAGGGTAAATTACCCTGAATGAAAAAAGCAGACTTCTTTCGAGACAAGACATATGTCAATTCCTTTTATTAAAAAAAAAAAACACATGTCAATTCTTAAGATCCCCCCCACCATTTTGGTTGAATACATTTTAGTCACAAAAGTAGCACATAATCTACAGTCTTTCAAATCCAATCCAAAACAAATAAAATTGACTAGACCGATATGTACTCAATTAACAGTTTAAAACATAAAAAATTAATAGAGAATTTGGAGTTTTTGTGTATTTGTGATTGGACGGAATTATTTGAATAACGTGGTGACTTGTCTAGTTGGTAACTTGATTACTATAGCATTTGGCATCATGGTGCGCTTGCTTGTCTATAAATCCTCTTCAACTAACCTTTCACAAGACAAGAATCAAACCCTTTCTTGTTCTTCATTTTGTATTGGCATCTATGTAGAAAGGGGAACAAGAATGTCTCTAGGAACCTTTGCAAATCGTCCTCTTCCTACTAAAGAAAAAAACTAGACGGTTGAATGCCGGTCGGTAGACTATCAACTGAGGTTGTGGGAGGATTACTTGACTTTACAAGGGTAAACTAGCTAGAATGAAAAAAAATCACACATTTTTCGAAACAATACATATGTCAATTCTTTTTTGCAGAAAAAAAAACACATGTCAATTCTCAAGACCCATCCCCCCACCATTTTGGTTGAATGCATTTGAATCACAAAAGTAGTACATAATCTACAGTCTTTCAAATCCAATCCAAATCCAATAAAATTAACAAACCGATATGTACTCAATTAACAGAGAATTTGGAGTTTTTGTGTATTTGTGATTGGATGGGAATTATTTGAATAATGTGGTAATTTGTAAAAGAAATGGTGTATTTAGTAAGATGGCTATATGGTAACTTGATTACTACCGTCTTTGGCATCATGGAGCATTTGTTTGTCTATAAATCCTCTTCAACTAACCTTTCGCAAGATAAGAATCAAAGCCTCTGTTATTCTTCATTTTGTATTGACATCTACGTAGAAAGGGGAACAAGAATGTCTCCAAAAACCTTTGCAAATTGTCCTCTTCCTACTAAAGAAAAAAACTAGATGGTTGAACGCCGGTTGGTAGACTATCATCCGAGGTTGTGGGAGGATTACCTAACTTTACAAGGGTCAATTACCCTAAATGAAAAAAAACACACATTTTTTGAAACAATACATATGTCAATTACTTTTAGCAGAAATAAACACATGTCAATTCTCAAGACCCTACCCCCCCCCCACACCATTTTCTTTGAATGCATTTGAATCACAAATGTAGTACATAATCTACTGTCTTCAAATCCAATCCAAAACAAATAAAATTGACCAAATCGATATGTACTGAAGAAACAGTTTCAAACATATAAAATTAACAGAGAATTTGGAGTTTTTGTGTACTTATGATTGGACGGAATTATTTGAATAACGTGGTGATTTGTTAAAGAAATGGTGTATTTAGTAAGATGGCTAGCTGGTAACTTGATTACTACAATCTTTGGCATCATGGAGCGTTTGTTTGTCTATAAATCGTCTTCAACTGACCTTCCACTAGATGAGAATCAAAGCCTCTGTTGTTCTTCATTATGTGTTGACATCTACGTAGAAAGGGGAACAAGAATGTCTCTAAAAACCTTTGCAAATCGCCATCTTCCTGCTAAAGAAAGCAGCCATATGGTTGAACGCCAGTTTGTAGACTATCATCAGAGGTTGTGGGAGGATTACCTGACTTTACAAGGGTAAATTAACCTGAATGAAAAAAAGCACACATTGTTTGACACAAGACATATGTCAATTCTTTTTTGTAGAAAAAAAAAACACATGTCAATTCTCAAGACCTCCCGCCCCTGCCCACCATTTTGGTTGAATGCATTTGAATCACAAAAGTAGTACATAATCTACAGTCTTTCAAATCCCATCCAAATCAAATAAATTTGACCAGACCGATATCTACTCAATTAACAGAGAATTTGGAGTTTTTGTGTAATTGTGATTGGATGGAATTATTTGAATAACGTGGTGATTTGTAAAAGAAATGGAGTATTTAGTAAGATGGCTAGATGGTAACTTGATTACTACCGTCATTGGCATCATGGAGCATTTGTTTGTCTATAAATCCTCTTCAACTAACCTTTCGCAAAACAATAATCAAAGCCTCTGTTATTCTTCATTTTGTATTGACATCTACGTAGAAAGGGGAACAAGAATGTGACATCCTGAAAATTGGTCCATTTGAGATTTATGAAATATTTGATTTTATGAATGTACTTGTAGTTAGTTCTTGTCTGGAATTAATCATTCCTGGGATACTAATCATTAGGGAAAGGCTAATGGGGGATTTAAATTTGTGTGACAAAGAGAAAATTCGATCGTGAATTGATTTTCGACCATAAAATCACTGAGGTAATATTTGGAGCCACTGTTGGCCAATCTGAAGATAACTAGGGATCAGTTCGTCACTATCATAGTAGTGGATCATGGGTGATTCCGCTGGACCACGAAATGAATTGACTAATGGTCCTGAACTTATACCAAACGATCGTGCCCCTCGGATCTAGTGATTGATCCTCACGATTTAAATGACAACTGAAATCGTCACCAATCGAACAAACTTGCACGTGACTCAATTTATTATCAGTCATGGGTCGAATATGCGAATTTCTTCAACGAGCCACCCGTTAGTTTGAGAAACGCTTGAGTTGCGTTTAATAAAATTTAATTATTTAATTGAGCTCAAATTGGACATTGAAAAATTAGGAAGTCATAATGGGACGTTCGGACGACGTTGCGGTTGAAAAGTGTAATTTTGGATTGTTCCGATTCCTTTAGAAAAATTCGATTTCGATGAGAAGTGAGGAAAGTGACCATTTTACCACTACGAATTTCTAAAGGGCTAGTTTTATGGAGCAAGGGAATTTTGGTAATTTTGCCCCAAAATTTGGAAAAGACACTTTTGCCCTTGGACTTTTTGAGAAATTCCAAGATTACCCTTGGATATTTTGGATGAGATTCTATCTGGGCCATCGGTTTCAAGATAAGATCGTATCTGGGCCGTCGGATGAAAAGTAGAGAGAATGGCATTTTGGTCATTTGGCAAAAAGTTGGTCAAAACTTGGTTTTTAAGCCAAGACCTCTCTCTCTCTCATCTCATGGCATCTCTCTCCCTCTCCCTCACCCACCGAACCAGCTCCCTCCCCTCGTCGAGTAGCCGTACGCCGATCACCGCCTGACCCGATTGCCATCCCCATTTGCCGTCGCCATCGCCGAGCCGCGCCGCGTGCACGAGTCACGCGTGATTGGTCAATTGAATGTGGCAAATGATTGTTGAGCATGTGCATGAATAAGAGAGTGAATGTGGTGTGGCATGTGCGATTGTGGGAATTGTGCTGTCATGAGGCGTGTACTTCAACGCAGGTTGCGCAGTAGGTGGTAGATATTGAGCCTGAGGCGTGTACTGTAACGCGGGCAAGAGACATGGATTAAGGCGTATACTATAACACGGGCCGAGAAGTGCTGGGAACATGGCCAACCTAAGGCGTCTACTTCAACGCGGGTTGTGCACTAGGAGAATTGATGTTAAGCTTGAAGCGTGTACTTCAACGCGGGCAAGAGACATGGCCTGAGGTGTGTACTGTAACGCGGACCTTGGAGTGTTGTGATGAATTGGTCGTAGTGGACTTGAGGCGTATACTATAACGCGGGTCACTGACGAGAGTTGTGGAAAAAGTTGTGATGTAACGGGATCAAATGCATGAAATGTCATTAGAACATGCATGTGAGTGGAATAGTGCTATTGTAAGTCTAACTTGCAGGTTGCGTGCATTGAGAATTAGGTGAGTACGATTGTGTGGACATTGTTTCTGTGTTGCTTGATTCGGTGTTTGAACTTGTCTGGAATACGTGGTAGCCTATGTAAGGTTTAGATTGTGAACTTATTGAGAAGTGTCTTATGATTGTTTCAACCAAACCATTTCAGAGCACCCGCCCGAGCCATGAATCTCCCACTGCCGTCGCAGCGTTTGAGGCTGTTATGCACTCTGATTATGATGTTGTAGGATAACCCGATCGAGATTGAGGCCGAATCGGAGCCGTCGATTGAGCATGTGCCTGATGAGGCTTCAGATGAGGATTCTGAAGAGAGTGTGTCAAAGTGGACGCCATCTAGAGGGCGTAGGGATTAGTTTGGAGCTAAAGAAGACTTTGGAAGTACCCTATTTTGGTGTAGTGCTTACCCAGGCTACTGATCTTTCTGTGATGTCGGTGGTTTGCAGTTTAGGAGTTCATTGTGCGTATTTTGCTTTGTGGTTGTATATCGGTAGTTGTGGCATAAGTTATGTAAATGGATATTGTGCTTAATTCGAGGTATAGTATAAGATTTGGTGGTTTGGCAATTTATTTTCCCTAGTACCCCACATAAATTATTGTTTGGGTGTTTGATGTTTCCGCCTCGATTAAACTCTGATGGGTTCATTTGGGTCGGCGACATTTCCTGGGATGTCGCACTAATTCGACCAAAGAGGGAGGACGTGAGCTCGATAGGGTTCAGGGCGTGACATCCTCGTTTGAATTGGTATCAGAGTGAGGACAGCTTGATCTAAGTCGGTCGAAGCCTGGAGTGATAAGAAGTGAAAACCTTGGGGTAGCCATCTAGGGTAGCCGTAGTTGGCTAGGGAGACCTTAGTGAGCCATAGGTGTAACTAGCGCTACACGTATTTCCATACTATTGTGGTGATTGTTGATTGAATTGAGTGTTATAATGATTGAAGTGCAGGCGTGTCCAGACGTGCGGTATTTGCTCAAATCTCATTGATTGTGATTTGGTGTTGTGATGGTGGATTGCCTGCTAAATGAATTATTATTGTAAATCACTACTTAGGTTTAGACTGGTATAGTTGGCCTAGGTTTCTAATTCTTGTATGAAATTATAGCAGGTAGGAGAGTGATAGAAATTGGGTTAATGAGCAGTGAAGGAAGAGGTGTAGGAAGAGGAACAGGAAGAGATATAGGAAGGGGCGTAAGAAGAGAAGTACAGGGTCGAGGTGGTACTTGAGCTAGAACTGTATGTTAGGGAAAATTCCTAATAGATTTTGAAGTTGACAAAATTGTCCATGAGTGTTTTGTAGTCTGATAAATGCTTTGAAGTATTTTGATTCAGGAAGTTATTTTTGGAAGAAAAGCATATGTCAATCTTGATCTAGTTCGTGTTCAGATTGTGAAAGAACTTCGAACAAAAGAGATTCAGACTCAGAACGAGAAAGTTTAGACACAAAAATTATTTAGACACAGATGCTGAAATTATTTAGATGCAGAACTTAGAATGAAGAATAACAGCTAGTGATCTGGTATGGATTTCATAGAAGGAAAGTTTTGATTGAATCAATCTCAATCAAATGGATTGACAATCAAACATTTCGACAAGTATGCATTACAACGGACAAAGCTCTACTTATGGAAACAAAGATTATGATTGTATAAGCGACCAGAATCAACGGGATTCAGATTTTATCAACCAACGGCTACTCAATCCATTTTATACAAATCTGTCCAAAGGTGAATATTGGAAGATGATCCTTTGAAAACTGTCCAACGGCTAGTTTAGAAGTGGAGGAGTATAAAAGGAGATCAACGAGGAGCGGATGGAAGAAAACGAAATCAAGAATCGACAAGCCCAAAATCTGAGCATACTTCGATTCAATCTTGTCTTTTGTGAGCTTAAACTTGTAATCATTTGAGAGGTGTAGACAGTGTTATAAGTGTGTGCTTAGGTGTGAGATAGTGTGATCTATCGGCTTGGTATAAGCAACACCAACTTCGGGAAGAAGTGCTTGGGTTTAAGCGGCACAACTTGCTATAACTTCTTATTGATTTGATTAGTGAAATCCAGCCAGTAGGCTGTCAGCGTGGGAGAGTGGACGTAGGCTTGATCTGAGCCGAACCACTATAATTGTTTATGTGCAGTTTTATCCATCTCTAATCTCTTATTATATTGTTTATACTGCTCACAAGAACATTTGTCACAAAGTCTGATTAGAATCTGCTTGTTGTTCAGACTTTGTTCTTGATCTTTTAGTTCCACTTTAAATTGGTAAAGAATTTATTTAGATCACCTATTCACCTCCCCTCTAGGTGATCCTTGCTAGCTACATCAATTGGTATCAAAGCAAGTTGCTCGTTTATTGAATTGTTTTACTTCTGAGCTAACGATCTATATGGCTAGCATGAGTGCTCTAGGACAAAGCAATTTCAGGCCACCATATTTCGATGGCAATGAATATAGCGTCTGGAAAAACAAGATGAAGGCATTCATCAAATCAATTGATCACATGCAATGGAATGTTGTCATCAGAGGAGTCAATCCAAAACATTCCGTATCTGCTTCAAAAGAGAAGCAAGATGAAAGCAAATCAGCAGATCCTCCATTATCTCAAACTGAGATAGCAAAAAGAGAAGCTTTAGATTCAAAAGCAATTTATTCATTTTATTGTGCTTTATCAACTGTTGAGTATAAGAAAATTGTTTCTTGTGAATCAGCCAAGGAAATTCGGGATACTCTCTACACTATTTATGAAGGAATAGATCGAGCCAAGGAAACTCAAATCAATCTTGCTTGGTCAATCTGAATCCTTCAAAATGAAGACAGGAGAATCAGTTGCTGATATGTATGACAGATTTGCTGACATAGTAAACGGTCTTGCATATCAAGGGCAACCAGTCTCAGATGCGATGAAAGTCAACAAACTTTTGAGAGGACAGTCAAAATAGTGGGACAACATCAAAACCTCACTTCGAGAGACTCAAAGGATCACGCCACTATCAGTGAATGAACTGATTGGAACTCTTCAATCATATGAAGTAGAACATATACTTGAAGAAGATCCATAAGGTAAGAAGTTAATTGCCTTAAAATCTAACATTGATTCTGATGAAACAGATTTTAAAGGAGATGAAGAAGACGACGATGAGGAGATGAAGTTGCTGATCAAAAGATTTCAATACCTTGTGAGAAAGAGAAGAAACCCCAAAGCAAAGAAGCCAACAAAGAAATCCGAAGAAATAAAACATTTTAAGAATAGAGACGACAATGAAGAGTCTGAATCTAGCAATGATAAAATCTATGAGCAAGGAAATCTATGCTTAATGGCAAACATTGAATCTGAAGAAGATGAGGTGATTTGTTTAAATCCTATTCTCGATGATGATGATCTTTTTGAAGAGTTATGCACGGAACATGAGAATGCGTTGAAGAAGATCTCCGAGTTGAAAAAGGAAGTCTCTAAATTGAAGCAACAAAATATTACGAATGAGAAAAGGATCATTGAGCTTGAAAAGGAGAATTCCTCTGTCAAGGAAGAAAAGGATATTTGGCAAAAAGAAGTTGATTTCTATAAGGAAGAAATTCCAAAGATTTGCAAAAAATTTGCTCTTGGCTCAAAGACATTAGAGCATGTTCTATCCATTCAAGTCCCCTATTACAACAAATCCGGCCTCAGTTTCGAAAATGAAAATAAGATTAAGAATGACTTTCCGAAGGTCAAGGAGAGATTAAAGCGCAGGCCTTCAATCTAGCATTATAGAAATCATTTTGATTTGGGTACCAAAGAAAAGACGAGATTACTTTTCTTGCAGGGAATAAGGAAAGAGAATCTGGTAAGTAAAGGTATATTTTTCATATTCTAAATTTTCTTTGGATACGTACTTTAAATTTTTATGAATTCTCTTTGGATTTAACATTTTATCTCCATGCTCTGCTTTATTTTGACTTGAAATGGCATGTTTTACATCGTTGGTTGTGTTAGAAATGTCGTCATAAAAGTCAAGTATATTTTGATGGATTTTTTAGATGAAATTTTATAAAAGAGATTGTTTGATATCTTATTGGAAAAGAAATTTTTTTATGGACTCATTATGTGTTCTCCGATATTGTCATGCCTTACAAAGAAAGAATTTCTTTTTGCGAGATATTGTTTTATTATGCATATTCCCTTAAATACTCTACTGAGATGAATTGGGAAAGTATCCTTGGGCTTCTATGAAAGTTTCCTATTCTGCGTCTAACAAAAAGAAAGGATCCAAATACAAGGATACTAGAAAGGAAATGAGTTTATTGCAGACAATTATACATAGGAAGCATGAATGCAAACCTACGCAAGTCATAATGCAATCAACAAAAGATCTCAAGTGATGAATTCTTTCTAAAGAGGAAAGGTATATTCTAAACATGCTTGTTGAGATACAAATTGGTAATATTTGTTGCCATGTGTGTAAGATATTGCATATATTTAATGCTTGAAATAGCTACATTTCTTTTGCGAAATTCGTTATTGTCATATAATCTTTATGCTTATGAGATTCTCGCTTAAGGAAAATTCCTACAATCTTGAATCACTTGCTCTATTCTTAGAAGATTTTTTAAAGTTTGATCCGCAAATTAGAGCAAGGTATGTACATGACATTCTCTATATTTTGCAAAGATTATTATCTCTCTTACAAGTATTTGCAGGATGTAAAAGAATCTTTCCTTGTGAAGTTTGGAAAGCTTGATCCCACAATTGGGGAGATTTTGTAACATTTCCGAAGGATCGAAAATTTCTCCTTTATGCAATATTCTGACAAATTATTGGAGACATGTCAAAACACAATGAGCAAATGCTTAATGCGTCGTACGAAAGGATAAGTTGCCTCAGGTTTAAATATTTGATATTATTGCTAAAGAAAAGGCATTACATATTATGTGAGATATTATATCTTTAACTGCAAATTTGTGCAAAAAGTTTGTTGAGTTTATGTAGTTTGAATCCGAGACGAACTTGATGAAAGAAAATAAATTTCTTTCTTGAATTTCAAAATGCAAACAAATGTAGCGGATGTTGCTGCTACAAAGAAAATAGAGGAACAACAATTTGTTCTAAGTGCACAAGCAGCAATGAAAGCTATTCGCAAAAGCTATCTTGATGACAGGGGGAGAAAAACCAAAAGTGGAAAAATGCAAAAGAAAGGGGGAGAATCATCTCAAAATGGTATCAAATTGAGGGGGAGCGTAAATAAAGTATGAAAGTTAATTTAATTTCTGCCCACTCTTGATTACTATGAAAGAAAAGGTAATGTATGTTAGAACTTGCTAAGTTCTACACAATCCGGGTTAGTATTTCTTACTTTTTGTCATTAACGAATCTCTTATTTATATTATTGTTTTTTTTTCATGACAAAAATATTGTGAAATTTATTATGTGCATGCGTGTTCATTGATATATATGATATTTGATTCTTCAGAACATGAGCTATATTTAATATATGTTATGTTCGCAAAAGATGATATTTTTGAAGGTTGTGTTTCATGCCAAATATATTTTGAAGATAGTATGTGAAGATGAGTTAAATTTATATTCTCTATGTGATACCCTTTCCATTACTATCACTTTTTGATTATGACAAAAAGGGGGAGAGAATGTAAATATGCATATGTGCTTAGTGGTTAATTATACTTAATTGATGCATAATATTGAGTTTTGATTATACTTCCATGTATTGTCATAATCATTAACGAATTTTATGCATATATCTTTTTTTGATGCTGGATTGTGGTGTTTAATATGCTTGGAAATGTCGAATCTATGCCTATGAACGTGGATGTGTTTGTAGGCCCATGAGTGACCTTGTGTGTTTATTGAACCATGATTTGATGGATTGAAATGTGCTTTGTTATGTGCATGCTTGGGCCAGACTGAATTAATTGTTAAATTGGCCATGTCAAATGCTTAGTGAGCATGAATTGTGTGTGAATTGATGCATGCACGGGTCACGTGTGATTGGCCAATTGAATGTGGCAAATGATTGTTGAGCATGTGCATGAATAAGAGAGTGAATGTGGTGTGGCATGTGCGATTGTGGGAATTGTGCCGTCCTGAGGCATGTACTTCAACGCGGAACGATGCCCGATATTACTTGAAGACTGCTAGCCTGAGGCGTGTACTTTAACACAGGTTGCGCAGTAGGTGGTAGATATTGAGCCTGAGGTGTGTACTGTAACGTGGGCAAAAGATATGGCCTGAGGCATGTGTTGTAACGCGGGCCGAGAAGTGCTGGGAACATGGCCAACCCGAGGCGTGTACTTCAACGCGGGTTGTGCATTACGAGAATTGATGTTGAGCCTGAGGCATGTACTTCAACGCAAGCAAGAGACATGGCTTGAGGCGTGTACTGTAACGCGGGCCTTGGAGTGTTGTGATGAGTTGGTCGCAGTGGACCTGAGGCATATACTGTGACGCAGGTTATTGGCGAGAGTTGTGGAAAAAGTTGTGATGAAACAGGATCAAATGCATGAAATGCCATTAGAACATGCATGTGAGTGGAATAGTGCTATTGTAAGTCTAACTTGTAGGTTGCGTGTATTGAGAATCAGGTGAGTACGATTGTGTGGACGTTGTTTCTGTGTTGCTTGATTTGGTATCTGAACTTGTCTGGAATACGTAGTAGCCTATGTAAGGTTTAGGTTCTGAATTTATTGATAAGTGTCTCATGGTTGTTTCAACCAAACCATTTTAGAGCACCCGCCCGAGCTATGAATCTCCCGCCGCCGTCGCAGCGTTTGAGGCTGTTATGCACTCTAATCATGATGTTTTAGGATAATCCGATCGAGATTGAAGCCGAATCGGAGTCGTCGGTTAAGCATGTGCCTGATGAGGCTTCGGATGAGGATTCCGAAGAGAGTGAGTCAGAGTGGACGCCATCTAGAGGGCGTAGGGATTAGTTTGGAGCTGAAGAAGACTTTGGAAGTGTCCCATTTTGGTGTAGTGCTTACCCAGGCAACTGATATTTCTGTGATATCGGTGGTTTGCAGTTTAGGAATTCATTGTACATATTTTGCTTTGTGGTTGTATATTGGCAGTTGTGTTATGTAAATGGATATTGTGCTTAATTCGAGGTATAGTATAAGATTTGGTGGTTTGGCAATTTATTTTCCCTAGTAACCCACATAAATTATTGTTTGGGTGTTTGATGTTTCCGCCTCAATTAAACTCTGATGGGTTCGTTTGGGTCAGCGACATTTCCTGGGATGTCGCACTAATTCGACCGAAGAGGGAGGACGCGAGCTCGATGGGGTTCGGGGCGTGACAAAGAATGTCTCCAGAAACCTTTGCAAATCGTCCTCTTCCTACTAAAGAAAAGAAACCATATGGTGGAACACCAGTCGGTACACTATGATCCGAGATTGTGGGACGATTACCTGACTTTACAAGGGTAAATTACCTTGAATGAAAAAAGCACACATTTTTTGAGACAATACATATGTCAATTCTTTTTAGCAGAAAAAAAAACACATGTCAATTCTCAAGAGCCCCCCCTCCACCATTTTGGTTGAATGCATTAGAATCACAAAAGTAGTCCATAATCTACGGTCCTTCAAATCCAATCCAAGTCCAATAAAATTGACCAGACCGATATGTACTCAATTAACAGTTTAAAACATACAACATTAATAGAGAATTTGGAGTTTTTGTGCATTTGTGATTAGACTGAATTATTGAATAACGTGGTGATTTGTAAAAGAAATGGTGTATTTAGTAAAATGGCAAGTTGGTAATTTGATTACTTCAATCTTCGGCATCATGGAGCGTTTGTTTGTCTATAAATCCTCTTCAACTAACCTTTCGAGAGAAAGCGGCTAGATGGTTGAACGCCAGCTGGAAGACCATCATTTGAGGTTGTGCCAGGATTACCCGACTTCACAAGGGTAACTTAGCTTGAAAGAAAAAATGCACACATTTTTCGAGGCAAGACATATGTCAATTCTTTTTAGCAGAAAAAAAAACATGTCAATTCTCAATACCCCCTCCCCCCCACACCATTTTCCTTGAATCCATTTGAATCACAAATGTAGTACATAATCTACGGTCTTTGAAATCCAATCCAAATCCGATAAAATTGACCAGACCGATATGCATTCAATTAATAGTTTAAAACATATAAAATTAACAGAGAATTTGGAGCTTTTGTGCATTTGTGATTAGACGGAATTATTTGAATAACGTGGTGATTTGTAAAAGAAATGGAATTATTTAGTAAGGTGGCTAGTTGGTAACTTGATTACTTCGGTCTTTGGCATCATGGAGCGTTTGTTTGTCTATAAATCCTCTTCAACTAACCTTTTGCAAGACAAGAATAAAAGCCTTTCTTGTTCTTCATTTTGTATTGACATCTACGTAGAAAGGGGAACAAGAATGTCTCTAGAAGCCTTTGCAAATCGTCCTCTTCCCACTAAAGAAAAAAACCAGCTGGTTGAACGTTGGTCGGTAGACTATCATCCGAGCTTGTGGGAGGATTACTTGAATTTACAAGGGTCAATTCACCTAAATGAAAAAAGCACACATTGTTCGAGACAAGACATATGTCAATTCTTTTTTGCAGAAAAAAATACATGTCAATTCTCAAGACCCCCCACCATTTTGGTTGAATGCGTTTGAATCACAAAAGTAGTACATAATTACCAGTCCCTCAAATCCAATCAAAGTCCAATAAAATTGACCAGACCGATATGTATTCAATTAACAGTTTCAAACATATAAAATTAATAGAGAATTTGGAGTTTTTGTGTAGTTGTGACTGCACGGAATTATTTGAATAACGTAGTGATTTGTAAAAGAAATGGTGTATTTAATAAGATGGCTAGATGGTAACTTGATGACTACCGTCTTTGGCATCATCGAGCATTTGTTTGTCGATAAATCCTCTTCAACTAACCTTCCGCAAGACAAGAATCAAAGCCTCTCATGTTCTTCATTTTTTATTGTCATGTACATAGCAAGGGGAACGAGAATGTCTCCAGAAACATTTGCAAATCGTCCTCTTCCTACTAAAGAAAAAAAACCATATGGTTGAACACCAGTCGGTACACTATGATCCGAGATTATGGGCGGATTACTTGACTTTACAAGGGTAAATTACCTTGAATGAAAAAAGCACACATTTTTCGAGACAATACATATGTCAATTCTTTTTAGCAGAAAAAAAAACCCATGTCAATTCTCAAGAGCCCCCCCCCCCAACCATTTTGGTTGAATGCATTAGAATCACAAAAGTAGTCCATAATCTATGGTCCTTCAAATCCAATCCAAGCCCAATAAAATTGACCAGACCGATATGTACTCAATTAACAGTTTAAAACATACAACATTAATAAAGAATTTGGAGTTTTTGTGCATTTGTGATTAGACTGAATTATTTGAATAACGTGGTGATTTGTAAAAGAAATGGTGTATTTAGTAAAATGGCAAGTTGGTAATTTGATTACTTCAGTCTTTGGCGTCATGGAGCGTTTGTTTGTCTATAAATCCTCTTCAACTAACCTTTCGAGAGAAAGCGGCTAGATGGTTGAACGCCAATTGGAAGACCATCATTTGAGGTTGTGCCAGGATTACCCGACTTCACAAGGGTAACTTAGCTTGAAAGAAAAAATGCACACATTTTTCGAGGCAAGACATATGTCAATTCTTTTTAGCAGAAAAAAAAAACATGTCAATTCTCAATACCCCCCCACACCATTTTCCTTGAATCCATTTGAATCACAAATGTAGTACATAATCAACGGTCTTTGAAATCCAATCCAAATCCAATAAAATTGACCAGACCGATATGCATTCAATTAACAGTTTAAAACATATAAAATTAACAGAGAATTTGGAGCTTTTGTGCATTTGTGATTAGACGGAATTATTTGAATAACGTGGTGATTTGTAAAAGAAATGGAATTATTTAGTAAGATGGCTAGTTGGTAACTTGATTACTTCGGTCTTTGTCATCATGGAGCATTTGTTTGTCTATAAATCCTCTTCAACTAACCTTTTGCGGGACAAGAATCAATGTCACGCCCCGCACTTCTTGGTGCGCCACATTCCTCGCAGAGGTCGATTCGCATGCGACGTCCCAAGACCCGTCGCCGACCCAAACCCAAGACAGAGATTCAAAGCACATGCGGAAGTCATAAAAACCACCCGTACACAGAAAGACGCATAACCAAGGGTAACCACTGAAATCAATACTTGTACTAATACTGGAAATCATTTACAATATCTAGATACAACCCAAATACCAAAAATCAAAAGCGATTCAAGGCCACTACGACTAGCTGGGGCTCTTCCCAAAAATGTGTCGATACGCCTGCCGTCCTCAAGGTCGGGGATCTGAAAAGTCGGTTTTACAACAACCGTGAGAATAAATCTCAGCGAGTAATTCCCTAAACCTAAACTAAGCTAACATGTACCTCCTGACAAGTACTAGACAACACATAATGCACGCATAACTGACTCAGGCCCTCGGGCCTAAATCTAATCTCGCTAGACCCTGCAGGTTAGGCGTCAAATCAACAAAACAGCCATACGGCAGAATTTAATCACATCACATGCACGCGCATTTCTATGACACAACTCATGTTATGCATATGCTAGTGCTCGCACTCATGCTCATGCCTCATCAATGCATTATCGCACACTTGCACACTCGCACTCAGCCATTTCTCAATTTCTCTTCCGACCCGCGTTAAACGCATCAGGTCCGACCCGCGTAAAACGCATCAGGTCTATCACTTCGAGATCGATCTCTGGCCCGCGTTAAACGCATCAGGCTCATAACACATCACCCGCGTAAAACGCATCAGGTTGGTCATCTTCCGGTAAACCGGGCATTGTCCTGCGTAACACGCCTCAGGACGGGTTCACTACCCCGCGTAACACGCATCAGGGTTTATTATGATCACACATTCTCAAACCTCAATTTTATCTGAACCCCGCGTTAGACGCATCAGGGTAATTTAGGTGATCAAAATGCACATGTCACTCGGGCACACTTATAAATGCAAATGCCGTGCCAATGCTTGAGATGTGCAACCATGGCCATAAAGTTCACACTTGGGCATCCACATGCGCGAATTACGAGATAACACACTCAATTTGTGCCGCGCATATTCAAATTCATAAATCCACATGCCCAAGTTAGACAATCAATTTAAGTCAGCCATAGCATCAAATCACCACACCATCCATGCACAAATCACATAACCAGGTCAACAAGCATTCGCATATTCGAGGCCCACCAAACTAATCCATTTCCAATCTCGCTAGACACGCGACAGGACACCATCAAATTAACCACACTCGAGGTTCAATTAGCCAGTCAATCACACCAATCGACCAATCCCAGTAATTGCACAATTAAACCTCAAAATAATTGCGCCTTGCCCAAATCAAATCCAATCCAATTCAATCGTGACCAGTCACTAAACCACAAATTCTAGGCCAATAATTGTCATCAAATTACTCCATCATACTCCCCAAATATTACTCTAATTGACCACCACAAAATCAAAATACAGCGCGCACAATAATCCACGTATCGAACCCGAACTTTCCCGAACTCGGGTCGATTTAATCCAAATTGTCCAGCCCACTTATCGCGCCATTCGGGCCACTAATCCTCCATTAATTAATCAGAATAATCCACCAAATCGACCACAATCAAAGTCCCTAATTAATTCCACAATTTAACCCCTAAATTAACCCCTAAATAACCCTAATTAACCCCTAAATCCGTCTAGAAATGCAAATTAACCTAATTAGGGTTTAGGGTCAACTCACCGGGTGTCCTACGCTTAAAACGAGCCGGATGAACAGTGCTCGCCGGAACAATGACCGGCCGGACTGTTCGGGAGCGGGAACGGCGGCGACGAGGCGAGCTCGGGGGCGGCTCAGCGAGACCGACGACTGGCTGGTCGGCCGGGGCAACGACTGGCGGCGACCAGGAGCGGCAACGGCCACATCGAGTGCGGAGGGCAGCAGCGACGGCTCCCCCCTGTTGCGTGCGCGTGAGGGAGAGGGAGGGGAGCAGGTGGGGCGGCGGGGCTGAAGGACAGGCCGGCGAGGCTGGCCGGCGAGGCAGGTGGCGACGGCGCGCGGCCGGCGAGTGGCAGCGGGGCTGGCTCGGGCTCAACGGGCAGGCGGCTGAACAGGCTGTTGGTCGGGGAAGAGAAGGCAGAAGGGGAGAGGGGTGGCGGCGCGGAGGACGGCAGGGCTGCTGGCGACGGCGGCGTGACACCGCGGCGACACGGCGACGCGGTGGCGCGGCGGCACGGCGTGCTCGGGACGAGCAGGGCGGAGTCGGCCGGGCGAGAAGGAAGGAGGAGCAGCAGCAGGCCAGTCGAGGGAGGTCAGCGAAGGAGGAAGGAGGAAGAAGGCAGCCGGGGCGGCGGCTGGCAACGAGCGGGCGGCGTTGGGCGGAGCTGGACAGGCGGCCGGGCAGTGACGAAGCAGAAGCCAGACCAGTCGGGGAGGGGGAGGAAGAAGAAGGAAGAGAAGAGGAAGAAAAAGAGAAAAAGAAAAAGGAAAAGAAGGGGGAGAGAGAAGGAGCAGGTGGGGGGTGGTCTGACAGGCATGGGGGAGACGTGACCGGCGTAGGTGGGGGGAAAACGTGCGCGGCAGAGAGAGAGAGAGAGAGAGAGAGAGAATTTTAAAAAAATTATACTAATTCAAATATTAAACGCAAACCGAGGGTCCAAATTAAAAATCGAAAATGGTCTACCGGTCCAAAGTAGGCCTCGCACATAAAAAGGGACAAAGGCCAAATTAACTAAACTAAATTTTTATCGAGAGAGGTCTACTAATCCAAATTTGTACCCGGTCAAAAATTCACTTTTTCACTATTTCTGACAATCTTGATACTGGCCACAATAATTTCGACACCGTCCAATTTATTTCGTCCCGAAACTCCCGGAAATCGACTGCCAAGTTCAGGGTATAAATAACGGCCAAAAATTCGATCGAGTGCGATTCTAGCGAAATCTCTAGTTTAAAATAATAACCGGGAGTGATCAGTTCCCGGGCGAGATTTTACTATAAGCGCACCGACAAATTATGCATTATATAAACCCCAAAAATGGATCAAAATTCGGTATATTACAATCAAAGCCTTTCTTGTTCTTCATTTTGTATTGACATCTACGTAGAAAGAGGAACAAGAATGTCTCTAGAAACCTTTGCAAATCGTCCTCTTCCTACTAAAGAAAAAATCATATGGTTGAACACCGGTCGGTAGACTATCATCCGAGCTTGTGGGAGGATTACCTGACTTTACAAGGGTCAATTCACCTAAATGAAAAAAGCACACATTTTTCGAGACAAGACATATGTCAATTCTTTTTTGCTGAAAAAAATACATGTCAATTCTCAAGACCCCCCATTTTAGTTGAATGCATTTGAATCACAAAAATAGTACATAATTACCAGTCCCACAAATCCAATCTAAGTCCAATAAAATTGACCAGACCGATATGTATTCAATTAACAGTTTAATACATATAAAATTAATATAGAATTTGGAGTTTTTGTGTAGTTGTGACTGGACGGAATTATTTGAATAACGTAGTGATTTGTAAAAGAAATGGTTTATTTAGTAAGATGGCTAGATGGTAACTTGATTACTACTGTCACGCCTCGATCCCAAATAGGCTCGCGACACCTCCTTCGACGATCGTAAAGAACGCGACGCCCAGGACGCGTCGCCGATCCAAACGAATTACGCAAGCGGAAGCGAAATAAAACAACCCAGACAATAAAATATGACAAAGGGATAGAACAAATGTAATTTAATAAAACATAACATTAACTTGAATTCACAACATTCATACATTAGGCCGCTAGGGTTAAATCCACCTTTGTCATAAAAAAGGAACAAGTGGCTGGGTAGACTACTGACAACACAAAATGAGACTCTACCATAAAGTCCTCCTGGCTCTACTCCTAAACGTCCCTACGGTGTCCAATCCGAATCAGACCCTGAGGATTCTGACTCTGAGTTCGAGTCAATCTCGATCGAGTTCTCCTCCTCCTCTCCCTACTCGATCGCCATGGGCTCCTTTTCGAGCTTGGTCTCGGGATCCAGTGCTAGCTTGAGTTCAGGCTCGGGTACAGGAGCCGATACTGGACCGAGGTTCACCGGTGGACTGTCAGGATCTAACACCTCGCCATCGGGAGCGAACTTGTCCTAGGGCTCCCAATTGACCGCATTCTCATTGGCGTGTTGCAACCCTTCAAAACCTTAGATAGGCCCAGAGTTCTCTAACCTGACCCTATGAGTCCACACCAAGTAGTCGTGGTGCTTCAGCTCATCTCATCTTACATCTACACAAACATAAGTGAGATGCCTAATATATGCCTCGCTCGGGTTCAGGCCCAGGTACTTGTTATCCTCATGCACCATATGCATGGGGACCCCAAAATGCCTAGGTGGCGCCATGTTCAAGGACAGGGAACTGAAAATGGTTATATAATAATCGTGAGAACGAGTCTCAATAAGCAACAGCCTATACCCCACCTAGGCTAATACGTACCCAGATAAGTCTAACATGCGAATCACCAGACAACACAACCAATTTCACATGATAAGCTTACCTTGCTTCAAATCATGAGCCAATCCTGCACATTAGTCTAAACATGATAATGCGAGAATAGTTTACCACCATATCACAATCACCCGGCATACATATCCCCACTCGCATTCAACCAATCCAACCAAGCAACCACATGTACATTTAGCCAATCCAATCAATCACATTGCACACACATGTCCAACCAACTTTCCTTTCACGGACCATTGTCAATATGTCTCAAGTCCGGTCTCACAGGCACACAAGCCACACAATTCGATCAATTCCAATGGCTGCCATCAACATGTCCCAAGCCATACCATTCAATCATTTCTAGTGGTCGCCGTCAACATGTCCCAAGCCACATTATTCAATCAATTCCAGTAACCGACGTAAATACGTCCAGGTCCAACACACCTTTAACCGGTCACCGTCAACACGTCTTAAGCCCGCATCCAATTGGCACTCGGCCATTTATGCCTTCACACGGACCGCCATCAACACTTCCTAAGTCCGTAGCCCTCCGATCAATCCGGGCTTAAAATTGACAGGCAAGCATACGCCACTCAATTCGATCAATTTCACGCCAATTGCATCAAACAACTCATATTCACAACTCAGTCCAAATTCACAATTTGCCACCTCAATCCACAAACTCGACGTTCAAGTCGGTCACGCACAATCACCCAAATTAAGCATATTATTTAATCCAATTCAAATAGCACAATTATATCATAATATAATTAAATTAAAACATGCCCTAGCCATTCTAAACCCGAGACAAGTCTATAAATTACCTAAAATACTAGGTGGGGTTTAGGAAGTCACTTACTAAGTTTTGGTTCGGGAAAAGTTGGCTCGAGCCTAAAATGGCCCAGGTGAACAGTGCAGACTCAGCACACGCATGGGCATGGTGGTCGGCCATGGGCAAAATTCTCGGTCACGGCTGGGCACGGTGACGGGCGCGGGCATAGGTACGGGCACGGGCTTGAGCAAGGGCACGGGCACGGGCATGGGTGCGGGCGCAGGTGCAGGTAGCGGCCTGGGTTGGGCGACGAGGCGGCGACCGGCGGTGGCGACGACGACGACGTGGCGGCAGCGAGCTAAAAGGGGGAAAAAAGGTAAGCCAGGAGGTGAGGGTGAGGGAAAGAAAGATTGGGGTTGAGGGAGAGGGGAGAACCGGTGGCGATGGACCAGCACGGCGCGACTGCTAGAGGGGTCGGGTGGCGTCGAGTTGGCCGATTGGAGCGACGGCGAGCGGCGACGAACAGCGAAAAGCCAAGGGGAAGAAGATGAGGGTGGCTGAGGCGAGTAGTGCGACTGGAGGGCGCTTGGTGGTGGCGACAGCGACGCATAGGCACTAGGCTGACGCTGGGGAGCTAGCTAGACAGCGGGATGGTGGCCGAGAATCGTCGAGCACGGCGGCGAGCTAAGCTCGCGTGCTTGGGGGCGATGGAAGAGGGAAGGCGGAGAGAAGGGGAGGCAAGGGCCTAGCGGTGACAGTGGCGGTGGCGAGTGATGCGCGAAGGTCGAGCGGCGACTCGGCTGGCGGGCGGTAACGGCGACGACAGCTGAGCGTGCGGTGGTGGCAGTGACGAGCTCGCGGCTCGCGTAAATGGCGGGAGGAGGGGAGTGACCAGGCAATGAGGGTGGCCGACAAGATTGCAGGCGGTTAGCGAGCGGTGGTGCAGCTCGGTCGGCCTACGGCAGTGTGAGGTGGACGGCGGGGGCGGTTGGCAGCAACTGGCCGGGCGGGCAGAACAGAAGCAAAACCAGTCGAGGCGAAGGAGGAAGAAAGGAAGGAGAAGAAAGAAGAAAGAGAAAAAGAAAGAAAAGAGGAAAAGAAAGGGAGAGAGAGGGAGTGGTTGCATGGGAAAGGGGGGTCTCACATGCAAAGATGGACATCTACATGGGGAAGACGTGCGTGGCCAGAGGGGAAGAGAGAGAGAGAGAGAGAGAGAGAGAGAGAGAGAGAGAGAGAGAAAAGAAGGGAGGGCAGATGCAATGAGGAGACAGAGCATGCGTGGCATGGGCATGTCAGAGGAGAGAGGAGAGAGAGAAAGAGAGAGAACAAAAGTAAATTTTTGTCGTCGAGTACGATCTAACGAACACGGTTCGAACTAAAAATCGATCTAACGGTCACAAATCAAATTCGGAAAATGATCTAATAGTCCATGAAAAATCCCAAATAATAATATAGGATAAAAGGCCAAAATAAAATAACTCAAAACACACTACGAGAGAGGTCTACTAATCCAAATCTGCACCCGGTCAAAAATCTACTTTTCACATATTCTTGGCAATACTGACGCTGGCCACAATAATATCAACACCGTCCAATTTATTTCGTCCCGAAACTCTGGAAAATCGATTGCCAAGTTCGGGGTCCACATAACGGCCAAATTCGATCGAGTGCGATTCTAGCAAAATCTCTATTTTAAAAACAAGAACCCAAGAGTGATCAATTCCCGGGCGAGACTCTATTATAAGTGCACCGATGAATTACACGTTTTATAAATCCAAAAAATAGACCAAAATTCGGAATGTCACAACTATCGTCTTTGGCATCACGGAGCATTTGTTTGTTGATAAATCCTCTTCAACTAACCTTCCGCAAGACAAGAATCAAAGCCTCTCATGTTCTTCATTTTTTATTGTCATCTACATAGAAAGGGGAACAAGAATGTCTCCAGAAGCCTTTGTAAATTATCCTCTTCCTACTCAAGAAAAAAACCAGATGGTTGAGCGCCGGTCGGTAGACAATCATCCGAGGTTGTGGGAGGATTACCTGACTTTACAAGGGTAAATTAGCATGAATGAAAAAGGCACACATTTTGCGAGACAAGACATATGTCAATTCTTTTTTGCAGGAAAAAAAGCACATGTGAATTCTCAGGAACCCCCTCCCCCCTCCCCCCCCGGCCCACACCATTTTCTTTGAATGCATTTGAATCACAAATGTAGTACATAATGTACAGTCGTTGAAATCCAATCCAAAACCAATAAAATTGACTAGACCGATATGTACTGAATTAACAGTTTAAAACATATAAAATTAATAGAGATTTTGGAGATTTGTGTATTTGTGATTGGACGGAATTATTTGAATAACATGGTGATTTGTAAAAGAAATGGTGTATTTAGTAAGATGGCTAGGTGGTAACTTGATTATGACTGTCTTTGGCATCATGGAGAATTTGTTTGTCTATAAATCCTTTGCAACTAACCTTTCACAAGACAAGAATCAAAGCGTCTCTTGTTCTTCATTTTGTATTGACATCTACGTAGAAAAGGGAAGAAGAATGTCTCCGAAAACCTTTGTAGATCGTCCTCTTCCTACTAAAGAAAAAAACCAGATGGTTGAATGACGGTCGGTACACTATCATCCGAGGTTGTGGGAGGATTGCCTGACTTTACAAGGATTAAATACCCTGAATGAAAAAACACACATTTTTCGAGACAATACATACGTCAATTCTTTTTAGAAGAAAAAAACACATGTAAATTCTTAAGACTCCCCCTACCACACCATTTTCTTTGAATGCATTTGAATCACTAAAGTAGTACGTAATCTACAAACTTTGAAATCCAATCCAAAACCAATAAAATTGACCAGACCTATATGTATTCAATTAACAGTTTAAAACATATAAAATTAACAGAGAATTTGGAGTTTTTGTGTATTTGTGATTCGACAAAATTATTTGAATAACTTGGTGATTTGTAAAAGAAATGGTATATTTAGTAAGATGGCTAGTTGGTAACTTGATTGCTAAAGTCATTGGCATCATGGAGCATTCGTTTGTCTATAAATCCTCTTCAACTAACCTTTCGCGAGACAAGAATCAAAGCCCTTCTTGTTCTTCATTTTGTATTGACATCTATGTGGAAAGAGGAACAAGAATGTCTCTAGAAACCTTTGCACATCGTCCTCTTCCTACTAAAGAAAAAAACTAGATGGTTGAACGCCGGTCGGTAGACTGTCATCCGAGCTTGGGGGAGGATTACCTGACTTTACAAGGGGCTTGAATGAAAAAAGCACACATTTTTTCGAGACAAGACATGTCAATTCTTTTTAGCAGAAAAAAAACACGTCAATTCTCAAGACCCCCCACACCATTTTGTTTTAATGCATTTGAATCACAAAAGTAGTACATAATCTTCAGTCTTTCAAAAGCAATCCAAAACCAATAAAATTGACTGGACCAATATGTACTCAATTAACAGTTTAAAACATATAAAATTAATAGAGAATTTGGAGTTTTTGTGTACTTATGATTGGACGGAATTATTTTGAATAAGGCGGTAATTTGTTAAAGAAATGGTGTATTTAGTAAGATGGCTGGTTGGTAACTTGATTACTACAATCTTTGGCATCATGGAGCGTTTGTTTGTCTATAAATCCTCTTCAACTGACCTTCCACTAGATGAGAATCAAAGCCTCTGTTGTTCTTCATTATGTGTTGACATCTACGTAGAAAGGGGAAGAAGAATGTATCTAAAAACCTTTGCAAATCGCCATCTTCTTGCTAAAGAAAGCAGCATATGGTTGAACGCCAGTTAGTAGACTATCATCAGAGGTTGTGGGAGGATTACTTGACTTTACAAGGGTAAATTAGCCTGAATGAAAAATGCACACATTTTTTGAGACAAGACATATGTCAATTCTTTTTTGTAGAAAAAAAAACACATGTCAATTCTCAAGACCTCTTCCCCCGCCCCACCATTTTGGTTGAATGCATTTGAATCACAAAAGTAGTACATAATTTGGAGTTTTTGTGTATTTGTGATTGGATGGAATTATTTGAAAAACGTGATGATTTGTAAAAGAAATGGTGTATTTAGTAAGATGGCTAGATGGTAACTTGATTACTACCATCTTTGGCATCATGGAGCATTTGTTTGTCTATAAATCCTCTTCAACTAACCTTTCGCAAGACAATAATCAAAGCCTCTGTTGTTCTTCATTTTGTATTGACATCTATGCAGAAAGGGGAACTAGAATGTCTCCATAAACCTTTGCAAATCGTCCTCTTCATACTAAAGAAAAAAACCAGATGGTTGAATACCGGTCGGTACACTATCATCCGAGGTTGTGAGAGGATTACCTGACTTTACAATGGTCAATTACCCTGAATGAGAAAAGCACACATTTTATGAGACAATACATTTTTCAATTCTTTTTAGCAAAAACACATGTCAATTCTCAAGACCCCCTCGCCCCCTCCCCCACACCATTTTCTTTGAATGCATTTGAATCACAAATGTAATACATAATATACAGTCTTTGAAATCCAATCCAAAACAAATAAAATTGACCAGACGGATATGTTTTCAATTAACAGTTTAAAACATATAAAATTTATAGATAATTTGGAGTTTTTGTGCATTTGTGATTAGACAGAATTATTTAAATAACATGGTGATTTGTAAAAGAAATGATGTATTTAGTAAGATGGCTAGTTGGTAACTTGATTACTTCAGTCTTGGGCATCATGGAGCACTTGTTCGTCTATAATCCTCTTCAACTAACCTTTCGCGAGACAAGAATCAAAGCCTTTCTTGTTCTTCATTTTGTATTGACATCTATGTAGAAAGGGGAACAAGAATGTCTCTAGAAACCTTTGCAAATCGTCCTCTTCCTATGAAAGAAAAAAACCACATGGTTGAACGCCGGTCGGTAGACTATCATCCGAGCTTGTGGGAGGATTACTTGACTTTACAAGGTAAATTAGCTTGAATGAAAAAAGCACACATTTTTTGAGACAAGACATATGCCAGTTCTTTTTTGCAGAAAAAAAACACATGTCAATTCTCAAGACCCCCCCACCATTTTGGTTGAATGCATTTGAATCACAAAATAAATGCAGCAGGGGTGCTTGTCAATCCGAACGGCATCACCGTAAATTCATAGTGTCCATATCTCGTCCTGAATGCCGTTTTCGGTATATCCTCCTTCCTAATCCTCAATTGATGATCCTGTCCTTAAGTCAATTTTTGAAAATACTGAAGCCCATTGTAACTGGTCAAACAAATCATTTATCCTTGGCAAGGGATATATATTTTTAATTGTCACTTGATTTAACTGTATGTAATCAATACATAACTTCAATGATCTATCTTTCTTTCTCACAAATAAAACTAGCGCTCCCCATGGAGATGCACTTGGGCGAATAAACCCTTTGTCCAATAATTCTTGTATTTACACCTTTAACTTCTTTAACCTTGAGAACGACATTCTATAAGGTGTTTTCGAGATTGGCCCAGTGTAACATCCTGAATTTTGACCCATTATCGAGATCAATAAAATGTACATTAATTCTCATTTGATTTTAATAAGTCTCTCTCGGATTTGATTAATCATAGGATACTAACCAAATAGGAAAGGCTAAATAGGAACAGGTATGTGGATCGATGACTCGATCGCGATTGAGCGCCAATTTCGACGAACGTCGAGGGAATATTTTGAACAAATATGGGCCAATCTTAGGAGAATGATGGATTTATATAGTTAGTTAAGTACGATCGGATCGCGGGTGATTCTGCACGACCGAAAGTACGCTTGACCAGTGAATCCCGATTTTAATCCAATTGATTGCGACCCCCGGTACTAGCAATAATCCCTCTTGTTCTCTCAAAATTCGAGGCCATCACGACTCGGACAATCTTAGGTCGATACGCATAACACCTAGACAGCCGCCCGTTAGTGAGAGGCCCTAAGACTTCAAAACGAGTTATTTTAATTGCGATATTGAGCCCGAACTTCGATATCAAAATTTCAAGGGTAATTACGACTATTTTGTAGGACGGACGTCATTTTGGTGTGGCCACGCATATTTGGGGCTAATCTGGCCAGAAATTGAAATTTCAACGAAAATTTGGGAAAATTACGGTTTTGCCCTTGTGGGCACCGAGGTTGGATTCGGAGGCCGTTTGAGGTTATTTTTCGCGGCCAAGGTCATTTTGGGGTGGCCATGCACATTTAGAGTGGTTTTGGCCAAAAATTTGAATTTCGACAAAAATTGGAAAAATAATATTATTTTATTCCCGAAACTTCGCAGTCGATTTTCGAGGGCTTAAAAAGTGAATTTCACGAATCCGATGCCATATTATGTTGGCCACACACATATGGAACGCGTATGTGCAAAAATTGAAATTTCGGTTCGGGATCGAAAAAATACAAAAATGCCCCTAGGTCATTTTTAATTAATTCCGAAATTTGATTAATTTTTGGGGGTTAACCAAGGTTAGTTAGGCTTAACTTAGGTCTGGTCAACCATGATTAAGGACAAATGACCATTTTATCACTAAATTATTGGATATGGATTAATCCTAACCCTTGGATCAAGGGCAAAATTGTCCAAATGGCCAAGATTTTGACACTTGGATTCCACCCACACTTTGTTGACTCATTTTTTACCAGAACCTCTCTCTCTCCAGCACTTCATTCGGCCATTTTCCCCGAAAACTTCTCCCATTTTCCCGTTTATGTTCTGCAGTTTCGATTTCTGCACATCCTGGTATTGTTCACGCTGGAACAGTACCAGCCAGAGCTGCCCCCGTCGAGCTAACACCACCAGCAGCCCTTTCCGCCCAAGACCAGCCACCATCAGCCCCTGTTTCGGCCTCAAACAGAACCGAACAGCAGCTAATTATTGGTTCCGTCGTCGCCACGGACCGCCGACTTGCACCCGGAACTCCGCCGTCGATCCTTACTGCGCGTTGGTGATCGACCACCCGTTCCCATCGTCCCGAGTCGCCAATAGGCGAGTGTAAACCCCTAAACCCCTAATTAGTTTAATTGTGCATTTTTAGGGGTTAATTAGGCCTAATTGAGGGTTAATTAGGCTTAATTGTGTGTGGGATGTTTTGTATGGGTCATTAGGACCTAATGAGATGATTTAATGGTGGATTAAGGCCCAAAACAGCCCTTGTTCTAGTACTGTTCATAGAGTACCGAAAATGTGCATATTTGTCTAAGTTTTGCACAAATTGAATTCAATGATTCAAGGCTTGGAATTAGACAATTAAAGTGTTAATTAGGCTCATTTGAGGCTTAATTAGGTGTATTTGGTGATTGGATGTTTAGGGTAGGTGATTAGGCCCTAATGAGATGGTTTAAAGGTGGTTTAGTACCTAAATGTGAATTTTTCTTGGTACTGTTCATGGGGCTCCGAAATTGTGTAATTTTGTCTAAGTGTGGCACTAATTAAGTTCAATTGTTAGTGACCTTGGATTGGTCATTATATGGATTAATTAAGCTTATTTGAGGCTTAATTATGTATATTTGGTGGTTGAATTATCGGGGTATATAATCAAGGCTTAATGGAATTGTTTAGGGGTAGTTTAGTGCAAAATGGACATTCGGTTCTGGTACTGTTCACCAGAACCGAATTGCACCATTGGGCTTAATTTGAGACTTAATTGGTTCATTGGTTATTGGCTTGAGTTTGGGCATTTTTAGGGGTTGATTAGGACTTGTATAAATTCCTATTGAAGGACCCCGAAGTGGCGAGAATGACCATCGGATTTGGTTTGCCCAAGTCGGGCCCGAGGCGCATGAAATTGAATTGTAACCAATGCGCGGAATAAATGTTAAAATAGTTGGTTTACATTGGGAATAATTTGATTGTATCGAGAGTGTGTCCAATTTGTTGAATTGATGGACATTGGTATTTGATAATTTGGCTGAGGTAATTGGCTTGAATTCCCGAACCTATGTTTTGCATATCAAGTGGCAATCGGTTGAAGTTGAGTGAAACGATGTAATTGCATGAGCTTTGTTATAATCAATTGTGACCTTCGAGTCGGGCCTACGGGTCAATTTATCAAACTGTTGGATTTCGGGTTGGGCCTACGGGTCGTTATAATCAATTGTGGCCTTCAGGTCGGGCCTACGGGTCGTTATAATCAATTGTGACCTTCGAGTCGGGCCTACGGGTCGATTTATCTATTGTAGCCTTCGGGTCGGGCCTACGGGTCGTTATATCAAACTGTAGCCTTCGGGTCGGGCCTACGGGTCATTGTATTCAACTGTGGGCCTTCGGGTCGGTTTAATTGCACATTAATTGCGTTAGTGTCAAATGCCTAACCTGTAGGGTTGAGATAGTGAATTAGGCTGTATGCCTAGGAAAGTTTTTAATGACATACTGGTTTATTGATTGATGTATTTGATTTACCCTTCTGGAGGTGCACATTAGCCTAATTTAGGATTAGTGGTTTGTACTTGCTGAGATTTTCTCACGGTTGTGGTAAAACCAACATTTCAGATCCCAAGCCATGAATTTTGAGGCTGAGCCCGAGACAGAGTCTGAGGCTAGGACTTCTGAGGAGGAGTCGGAGCAGCGTGAGAGTCCATCTGAGCCATTGAGCTCCGATCCCGACTGGGAGCCTTAGATTAGGTTTCAGTGTTAGGAGTAGATGCCAAATCCTTTTTGACTGTAGCCTCTAGTGGATAGTCCGATCCCCCTAAGCCACCGATCCTTTTTGTACTAGTGGCCCTTTTTGTTGTATCTCTAGGTTTAATGGATATTGTATATATATAAGTATTATAATGAAAGTATATGTTGTTTTTAATTGTTTGTAAATTATTAACTCTTGCTATTCATGGTTGCTAATATTTTGTCTGGGTGTCTATATATATTATATATACATCGTTTCCGCATGTTGCATGTTTTCTCTGATTTGGGTTTTCGGGTTGGTGACGCAACTTGGGAGCGTCGCATCTTATTTCAACCTATACGGGGATGTTCATGCTTCTTGGGGTACGGGGCGTGACACTCGGTCCCAAGAGCCAAGTCGATTACAAACTCCACTTCTCTCTCTAGTGGCAATCCCGGCAATTCCTGAGGAAAGACATTGAGATAATCGCACACCACGGCTATGTCCTCTAGCCTCGGTTCCTCAGCAGTCGAATCAACCATAGCCGCTATAAATCCTTGACACCCTTCATTTAACAACTTAGTCATTTCTAGCGACGAAATCCATGGAAATCGAGGATCCCCCTCGATTTCCCACAAATTTGAATTCCGAATGTCCAACAAGATTAAACTTGATCACCTTGCTACTACAATCCATTACGGCCCTATACATAGTCAGCCAATCTATACCCACTATCACATCAAAATCATATATGGCTAGAAGCGCTAAATTTATCCTTTCCTTCCTATCACCAATCACAATCTTACAATTCGGACACTCGAACGAGATTAGCACCTTATCATTCAAGGAAGTTGTTGCGGTGGTACAGACGACCTAGCTTTTCTATTATTGGGACAATTCCTCACTTGGTGGACCACTCCACCACATCCATAACATATAATACTCCTACTTGGACAAGGTCCAGTCCCATGTCTTCCACCATACAACTGACACATCGCGCCCTGATAATGGTTCGGCTTGAGGATGTTCCTCTTAACGGAAGGAATAAAATGCTGATCCCTCGACATTAGTCTCTTCCCGAGATTACGATTGTCCATACCCTAGGCAAATCTTGACCTGGAAGCGGCAACCCTATCCGCCAAATCACACTCAATCGCTTAAGCCCTATCATAGATTTCGTTATACTCTCTCAAATTCAACAAAATCATTTGGCTACGAAGGTTCGGCTTCAAGCCGTCTTGGAACCTTCGAGCCCTATCCAACGGGTCCTCTACCATCTTTGGGGCAAACTTAGATAATCGAGTGAATTCAGCCTCATACTGATCCACTGTCCTCTGCCCCTAACAAAGCCTCATAAACTCGGCTAACTTTTGTTCCCAGGCACTCTTAGAAAAGTATTTACCATTAAAGGTTTCCACAAACATCGTTCAAATCTAGGTGATACCAATCGGGAACACCCTTCCTCTGGTGGCTTTCCACCAATCACCGGCATGTTCTTGGAGTTGGTACACTGCCAAAGTCACTTTCTCTTCCTTAGTGCATCCTAATAACTCAAAAGCTTATTCTAACTCCTCTACCCATAGCGATGCAGCCTCAAGATCGCCTCTCCCATCAAACTTAGGAGTCTTTAATTTCAGAAACTGCTCGACTAATTGGTGCATTTGTCTATTCACATTCACTTGCCCTTGCCCTTAATTTCCATTGTTGCCATTGATGGCAACGGCTACAGCGGTCTCAACTGCTTGGGCAATAGTGGCAGCTTGCTCCTGAGTCTGCCCACCCATCAGAGTCCCAACTTCCTCGAGTGCCCTTAAAATTCCGTCAACTCTGGGGTCTACAACAACTCTAGCATCAACTTCGAGGTCCTCTACAGCTCTGGCTCGAGCACCACCTTGACCTCTTACTCCTCTTCCTACACCCCTTCCTGTACTTCTTCCTATTCCTCTCCCTGCACCTCTTTTTTGGCTACTCATTTTCACAATTTCTATCACTCTCCTACCAGCTATAATTCTATACAGGAATTAGAGACCTAGATCAACTATACCGGTCTAGTCCTAGGCAGTGAATCAGCACAATAATTCACTCGGTAGGTAATTAATCACCACAGCATAAGGCCACAATTAATAGGATCTATGCATTTACCTCAGGTCCAAACACACATGCATTTCAATCATTATAACAATCAATTCACCCAACAATCACAATAAATAGTCTAGAGGCACGCGTAACTCATTCCACTCTATGACTCACTAAGGTCTCCCTAGATTACTACCCTAGGGTCTCCGCTCCTTATCACTCCAAGCTTTGACCAACTTAGATCGAGCTGTCCTCGCTCTGATACCAAATTAAACCGTGATGTCACGCCCTAAACCCTATTGAGCACGCGACACACTTCTCTGGTCGAATAATGCGACGTCCCAGAATATCGTTGACCCAATTCAATTTATCACAGATTTAAAACATCAGCGAAAGCCACAAACACCTAGACAAGAATTTAACTAGGGGTAAAAAAAGAGAATAGACATCCATTACCATTATAAACTTAGATAATATCCACCATTTACAATCCACAACATTATATATATGCACACCGAACTTCCAAACTATGCACCACCGATATCAAAAAGGATCAACAACCTAGGTATACCCTACTCTAAAATGAGACACTACAAAAGGTTTACTCAATCCCTAAACTAATCCCTACGCCCTCTAGATGGAGTTCACTCTAAATTCAACTCCCCATAACTCGAGACTGAATCCCCTGAGCCACTTGCTCCTCTGAGGACTCCGAATTAATCTCGATTTCAATCGGGTTATCCTTATCACCCGACTATAGCGAAACTTCAATCCGCATTTCCTCTTCGGACTCCTCATCTAGTTCTTCCTCTGGCTTATACTCAAGTTGCTCTATGTCTACCTAGACTTCAGAAGTATACTTGATCCAGGTCATGCTATCGTCTATCGGCAATGTACATCGGCATCCCAAAACACTGTGGCTGCAGTGGTGGAAGGTTCATAGCTCAGGTCGGGATTCTGAAATTATTTGGTTGAAACAACCGTGAGAACACTTCTTAGCAAATAACACTCTAAACCCCACCTAGGCTAACACGTACCTCCAGATGAGACCAAACATGACATCACCCAATAAACATATTAAGCACACAATTGTACTTACTTGGGCTTTTCATGCGTGTGACTTACATGTTAGCCGCAATAACATAAATTCCAACCACATGCACGTTTTAATTACATTTTACGCACTTGTTCTTGTCTCATCACACTTTTTCACTCAACTCGCCAGTGACTCACGTAATAGTACCGCCTCAGATTTACTGCGACCATTTCACACTTTCCACACAACTTGCCAGTGACCCGCGTAATAGTACCATCTTAGGTTCATTGGGACCAATTCACGCTTTCTACACAACTTGCCAGTGACCCGCGTAATAGTATCGCCTCATATTTACTACGACCATTTTACACTTTCCACACAACTCGCTAGTGACTAGCGTAATAGTACCACCTCAGGTTCACTGCGACCAACATATTCACAATACTTCTCGGCCCGCGTAATGGTACCGCCTCAGGCCATATATCTTGCCTGCGTAATGATACCGCCTCAAGCTTAACACCTACCACCTACGGTACAACTCGCGTAATGGTACCGCTTCAGGTTGGCCATCTTCCGGTAATACTGGGTATCGTCCCGCATAGTAGTACCGCCTCAAGACGGATCAATTCCCCGCATAATGGCACCGCCTTAGGGATTTTCGTATCCACACACATATCACCTCACACACCATTTCTCATTTATTTAATTGCTTAATTTATACACCAACATGCCAATATACTAGCCGATCAAATTCGGCCTATGCACGCACCAAACCACACGCATTTCACATGCTTAATAAACACTCAATCATGGCCAATTGGTAATCAATTCAATTTAGCTCATGTGTGCATATAACGGTTCGCATTTCAATCAATCAATTCACAAACCAACGAGAATACAAGGCCACCATCGGGCCCACAATCACAGCCCATATCACAAGCATAAATCCAGGATTTCCAGGTCTATTTCAGGCCATAATAAGCATCACAACCAGCCACGACACCACACACATCAACCGAGACTTTTAGTCCTGGAATCGGACCATATTGCTCATCATTGCGAGCCACAATTTCCAGCCTTCAATTCAGCATTAAATCAGCTCCGAAACATCACAATTCCATCCACAAACCAGCCAATCCAATTCAATTCGCACGTGTACAACTAACTCGAGTTTTTGCATTTTAAGCCGAATTTCACTATTCACGGGCGTTGTACTCCTACCGAAAATCCCCAGACCAACACGTACTATATTTTAATTTCCAAAATGCACTAATTCGGCCACAGCATGAATAGTCATTCGTCCACCATGGAAAATCACTATAACGGCGCATTTATGCTTGTTTTTCGTGCAATAAGCCACAATAATCACTCGGAATCATTCCGATTACCTAACCAATCAATTCTAATCTCAAATTCACCTCAAAAATTATCACAATTTCTCCCAAAACACTCAGACAAATCAGTCCAACCATTGTCCCATAATTAACCCCTAAAACTCACTAAAACAGCCTCGAACTAATCTAAAAGTACCCGTTATTCTAGGCAAGAGTTAGGATATCACTTACTCTAGGTCCTACGCGAGTGTGAGCACTCAAGGGTGGCTGAACAGCGGTGAAACAGCAGCAGCGACGGTGTCGAGCGGTGAGGACCACCGACGGCTCACTGTGATCACGGACAGATGGTGAGCACGCGGCGATCCGGCATGGGTTCAGCCAATGTGTGGCTAAGGGGAAAAGAGAGAGTTGGTTCGGCCAAGGGGGTGAGAGAGAGAGGGTGGGCGTGAGAAAGAATGAGGGAAGAGAGAGAGAAAAAGGCCTAAATACCAATAATTGTTCCCCTTTTGGCAAAATGACCATCTTGCCCCTCTCTACTTTTCAATCGACGGCCACGGTTTGTTCTTATCTTGAGATCAATGGTCCGAATCGAATTTTTTCCAAAATATCCAAGGGCAATTTGGGAATTTCACAAAAAGTCCAAGGTCAAAATTGTCCAAAAATCTCTATTTCTAAGGCTAGAGCAAAATGACCAAAATGCCCTTCCCCAAAAACACTTGGCCTTAACAAACCTTTCAAGTTAAAATCGTTATTTTTCATTTCTCGTCAAAATTCAATTTTTCTGAAGGATTCGGGCAAATCCGAGGCTACTCGAGCAAATGACAACATCATCCAAATGATCTGTCGTGACTTTTTAATTTCCAATGCCCAACTTGGTCTCTAATTAATGACTAAGTTCTAAATAATGTAACTTGCGCATATCTCATACCAACGGGTGGCTTTTGGGGAAATTCGCTTTATTGACCCATGGCTAATACTAAATCAAGCCACGTTCAAGTTCACTTGGGTAGTGATGATCTCGGTTGTCACTTAATCATGAGGTTCGATTGCTAGATTCGACAGGCATGATTGGTTGGTATAGGTTTTGGGGTCATTCGTCAATTCATTTCGTGGTCAAGCGGAATCATCCGCAATCCACTCGTATGATAATGGCGAGCTGATCCCTAGATATTCTTGGATTGGCCTACATTGGCTCAAAATGTCATCTCAACAATTTTCATGCTCGAAAGTCGATTCACGATCGAGTTCTTTTGTCGCGCGAATTTAAATATCTAATTAGCCTTTCGCTAGTAGTTAGTATTCCCGAAGTGATCAATTCCAAGCGAAATCTAACTACAAGCACGTCCATAAACTATTCATTTCATAAATTCCAAGTGGGTTGGATTTGAGAATGTCACACATTATATGATCTCAAACAATCACCTGCGCATGGTTTGGACGATTCAGCTTGGCTATGAAGAAGTATGGTTTCTACCAGAGTAATTCAGATCATACTCCATTTTTAAAACGACAACAGGGAAAGGTAACAGCTTTAATAATCTATGTGGATGGCATGATTATCATAGGGATGACGCTGAAGAGGTCTCTAGAATCCAAAAGAGATTGGCAACCAAGTTTGAAATGAAGAATCTTGGGGGTCTCAAGTATTTCTTAGGGATCGAAGTAGCTAGATCAAAAAGGGGTATATTTCTTTCTCAAAGGAAATATGTGCTAGATTTATTGTTTGAAGTGGGGTTGTTAAACTATAAGAGCTGATACTCCGATTGTTCAGAATCACAAGCTTGGAGAGTATCCAAATCAGGTCCCAATTAATAAGGAGATGTATCAAAGATTAGTGGGTAAGTTAGGGTGCGTTTGGTAATCATTCTGCTCCCGAAAATAATTTCTGCTTAGAAATGATTTTTTTTATTCCATTCCCAAAAATAATTTCTAAGCATTTGAAGGCGTTTGGCAATTGCTCAAAATTTCTATTCCTGGAATAGAAAAAGAATAGAATGCGTCTGGTAACTGCACAAATTTTTTTTATTAATAATATTTTAACAATATTTTGAATTTTTTAATATTTATTTCTTTTTTTTCCCTTTTTTTCCCTTTTGTTTTTTTCTTCTTCTCCTTCCTTGACCTACAGCCAGGTTATTGGTGCTGACAATTGGCCATAGGTTAGGGTTGGTGAGGGCGAGGGGTGGACCCTTGTGGCTTGGGTTATGGCCGCCCTCGACGGATCTAGCAAGGGCTAGACCCTCACCGCCACCCTCACTAGATCTAGCGAGGACAGCTTAAGGCCTGGGCAAGGGTCTAGTGAGGGCGACCCTTGCCTAAACTACAAGGGTCCAGCCCTAGTTGCTCACGGCCTGGGTAAGGGCAGCACTTGGCTTGGGCGAGGGCCGCCCTCGCCTAGGCTATGAAGGTCTGGCCCTCGCCCTCACTAGTGAGGGCTCCAACGCCCGCCGGCCATCGGTCACATGCTAGGAAGAAAAAGAAGAAGAAAAAAATTTTCTTTTTCATTTCTGATTCTTGTTTCCAAAATCAAGAATTAACTTTTTTTTTATTCTTGATTCTGTTCCAAAACAAATTTTGGGAACAAATTTGTACCTGAGAACAAAAAATTTACCAAATGAATTTCTATTCTTTTTTTATTCTCGAGAACAAAAGAATAGAATCAGGCACTATTTGACCGATTACTAAATAGGCCCTTAATCTATTTATCCCATACTCGTCCAGATATCGCTTATGTTGTAAGCGTAGTCAGTCAATTTATGCATTCACCTAGTGAAGATCATATGGATGCGATAGTTCGAAGTCTTCGTTACTTGAAGTCTGCTCCAAGGAAAGGACTTTTGTTCTCAAAGAATAATCATGTTAATATTGAGGGTTATACACATGCAGATGGGGCAGGAAGTGTTTCTGAAAGGAAGTCTACATCAGGCTACTTCACCTTCGTAGGAGGCAATCTTGTTATGTGGAGGAGCAAGAAGCAGAAGGTAGTGGCATTATCCACTGTTGAGGCTAAGTTAAGAGGAATGGCCAAAGGACTTTGTGAACTTCTTTGGCTTAAGAGTTTACTAACTAAGATTGGTTTTGCTCCCAATTCCAAGATGAGCTTATTTTGTGACAATAAGGTGGCCATTGATATTTCTCATAATCCACTCCAGCATGATCATACTAAACACATCGAGATAGATCAACATTTCATCAAACAAAACCTTGATGCCAAGATAGTTTGATTTCCATTTGTCAAATCTGAAGACCAATTGGCGGATATACTCACGAAGGCGTCTTTAGCAAGATCTTCTACAACTCACTTGACAAGTTAGGCATTAGTGATATCTATGCACCAACTTCTGGGGAAGTGTTGGCGTGAGTTGTCAATTAAGACTAATTGGAGAAATTATAGGGCTGATTAGTTGCTAAAATTGTATTGTATAATGTCCTTATTTTGAGGAACAATCGGATTCTTAGCCTAAGATTGTACATAGCCTAGCATAGTTTCTTTGGTAGTTTTTTCTCCGTACAACTAAATATGTTTTTGTATTCATCCAGAAAAGAAATTAGAGAGAAAAACTTCTTTGTTCATCATAATAGATCTATAATTTTTTGGACAATTTTCCTTTTGATAATCAAAACGGACTTACTAAAAACCATTGAAAATTGGACGATCCTTTTCTTGGTTTTCTGTTTTTGACTTAATATTATGGTCACGTCCACGAGGGTTCGCTAGGCTACCATAAGGGTTCACTAACAATAATTGCCTCGCCCGCCATTTCTACCAATAAAAAAGAAAAGAGAGAAAGTGTTCTTGCATTGAATTTGAAATAATGGTTTATGCTAAAATATGAAGTACTTCTATTATTGTTTCTATAATTTCAAATTTTCTGTCATCAAATCTCTGCACTTTTAATTTTTCTAATCAAATCATATTTGCACAAATTATCTAATCAGGTCCCTTTGGCATTAAATTTGGCCAAATCCAGCTGACTTGTTTGTTGGATGACCTCAGAGTGTGACAAATAACATTTTGCTAACATGGATGTAGCTGTGGAAAATAATAAAAAAGTTATTTTTCTGCTTTCTTTTATTTTTCCATGGTAGAGTCAGTGTAGGTGTCGACATTGGAAAAATGTGGCCCACTGTTTGACAGCTGCATAAGCTAGATTTGACTTAATTTTGTGTCACAGGGACTTGATTGGATAATTTGTCCATATAAAAAGACTTGATTAGAAAGATTAAAAGATAAAATTTTCTAGAAAAAGTGTGATGGTACAAGAACAAAAAGTAAAATTTTCCGGAATATGAAAGCCTAATCTAGAGTTGGTTGAGATCGCTGGCCTCACTAGGTTCGTTGTGTTTCTTCCTTCCGTGCACCACCAGACGACTCGCTGGCGTTTCAATTTTGATTTATTCAACGTGTATTATTTTTCATTCTTGATCAAGATATGCTACTTGAAATTTTAATTGTTAAAATTACTTATCATGGGGGAAGAATATGAACAGCTGAAGAAATTTCAATGACTAGTTCAGATATACATGATTTAACAGCCATCACTCCATTAAGAAAACGGTTCCGCAGGCAACACGAAAAAACCCCTGACAAGAAAACTTTTAAAGTGATTGTAAAGCAACCCGTAGTGTCTGCGCGATGCCACTCACCCTAAAAGGAAGTGGGAGTAAAACTGAGCAAACTGTGAACATAAAATTAAGGAAGACGAGCGATATATATCTAAGACAGAGACACTATATCCTCGGAGAACCCCACGAACGAATCACTCCCACTTGCATTGAATCCTGTGATCAGTTTGCCTAAAATCGCACTTGAGCATCACACTCCCATCCAATCTTGTCAAAACAAAGCTCTCCATCAAGACATAGCAACCAAACCTCTTCCACTTCTTGCCACCTTTGAACTCTTCCACTCTCTTTACCCTCACTTCTCTTCCTGATCCATCACCATCATCAGCCCAGCCTACTTCCTTCATCACCCACTTCATCTTTTCAGCAATGGCCTCACTCACCCCCAGCTTGATCCCCCTCCATGCCTCGTCATGTGTCATGACCCTGAACCACAAAAAGCCATCCCTAGTCTCATCTTCATCCTTCACTGCATTCATGCCAAAGACTGAAGCCTCTTCCTTTAGCAAAGCCACATTCACACTGGCCTCATTATTGCCCTTGTTGTTGACATTATTCTCACTCGTGTGCAGCTCCTCCCACTTTTGCTCAAGTGTCATCTTGTAGAACATTGACTTCTTCATTTGGTGCTTGGTCTCAACACCTTCCTCCCTGACAAACACACATGGGCAATACCATTTTCCCACAACGACAGGAGCAGGGGCTGGACGATTGCCTGAGATTGGGAAAGTGATGTCGGGAAGGCGGGCTCTCAGAGTCATGTCGAGGCCTAAGGCCTCTTCTAAGTGAGGTCGGAGAGAGTGCGAGGTGAAAACTTCCCATGATTTCTTCCGGAGGCACTTCGGAGGAAAACCATCTGGAGCCACTGATTCAGCAAAGAAGCTCCCGCTGTTGTGACGGTGAATCTGGAACACTTGGTATGTGTCTCTGGGGTTGAAATGGCTCGGTCTGGTGTCCTTGATGGATGTGCTGAAACAAGTTGGTTCTATGTCCACGTCCCTCGAACTTATGCATGATTTCCTGCGGAAATATCAAGATTGGTGATCAGCAGTCAAGCAAATTGATGCAGATAAGACAGTGATATGATTATTGTCCGTCAGTAACCTTTTTTTTTTCTCTCTTTTTGGTGAACATAAGATGGCTCTTTATCTTATCTGTCGAACATTCCGAGACGAAAAGTTCTTGTAATTGAAAGAAACTGGTAGCGAGTAGACTTGACTCACACATAGCCTCTAGATTAATCAAGGCTTGTGGGGATGTCAGAATGTAACAGATGATACGCTGCAATTCGGATTCAATTTCGACAAAAGCAGTTTAATGTAACATAGATGTTATTACTGTTTATTGTGACTATAATTGTTCAAGAGAAATTAACGCGTATGGCATATCCGAAGAACATGTTGAGTGCAAACTGCAGTTAGTACTATTAGACACATACCCTCTGCAGTTATGACGTAATAGAAGTTCAACGAGAGAGGCCTATCGAGTGCTGGAATGAACCAGAGCTTGGTAATTGAGGAATCTTCATAAACTGTGAAAGACATAATGGGTGGACCATCCAAGATGGGCCAAACCCGGCACGTGAGCCACAAGAGCCCACGAGGTAGTTATTTTGCCTATCTATAATAGAAGGCACCCCTTGTAAAACAGATGTGATTTTTTCATATGTAAACACACTCCTTCGAATACGTCGTCTTCTCTATTTTCTTTTAGAACGCACACGATTACGAAAGACGATTGAAGAACTCTCAAGCGCAAAGCGGCACTTAATCTGTGACAATACCGGGTATGTTCGTTATGTGATATGCCTATACGATCGGTGATACAAGTTGATGGTCCTTGGGCACGTTTTCCACATTGATCGAATTCGTTCAAAATATATTTCGAACGTGATGATCGGGAATTGAGTTTTCCCGACACTGGTATCAAAGCCAGATTTACTTATTTCCCGATCATGTATCAAGAATATTTTGACCGAAAGGGTCAACTTTGCAGGCATTTAGGATTTGCGACCTTTGCTCTTCATTCAGGTAGTTATCCCACCATCCTTTAAGCTGGCTTGTAAATCCGGCTATTAAAAGATATGCAACAGAATGATCAGAAGTATCAAGAATGGTCTTGTAAGTGTTTGCGAGCATAACCATTTGGGTCAAAATATTTATAAGATTTTGTTCAGAAACACCATCTATATTCCATTCATAGATAGCATCAGAAAAATATTTGTTTTGGACTTTATAAAAGATTTCTTTTGAGAGAATATATGGAGGAGTGGCACAAGAGTAATATAATTTTTGTGGATCCTTCCAAGTGATACGATTTATCTCTAGAAGAGATTCAGTATCAGATTTATCTAAAAGATTGATTTGATTGGAAGCTTCTACTCGATCTGGGGTGTCTTTGACACTCAGATTTTGTATTAAAGGAGTATCCAAAACTATAGGTTTTTTTGGAATCAAAACTACTTTTCCTTTGAGGAGTTTTTTCCTTTCCTCTAAGGCTTTAGCAAATTCAAAACTATGACATAATCAAGAAAAACTTTTCTTTGATACAGTGGTACTGTAGCAAATAGTAGAAAGTGTACAGTAATACGGTGACACTGTAGCAAATAGTAAAAAGTGTACAGTAACCCAACATAATCATGAAAAGCGAGAGAATTTTTGCAGGGAAAATGCCTCCAAAAAAGCCAACTAGGAGAGACAAAGGAAAAGAGGTTGCAGAACCTCCTCCCGAGAAAAAGTTAACCAACATCAGAACATGGCTCCAGGCAGCCCAAACGCCTCCAAAACCTTTAAATATTACTACCATTTCGAACCAGGTTAAAGAAGAACCTATTTCTATCAAACCTTCTGAAAATAAACCTCTTTCTATAGACATAACCCAGTTGACCCAAGAACATGCACTACTGCTCCTTCAGCAGGCTTTTAATAATCAACCACAGCCTTCCATGGCGTTAGTAAGTGCTGATCCTTCTCCCCTAGCCACCCAAAAGGCAAAGGGAAAAATGATTTCTAGTGAGGTGGTGATTCAGTCTACCCAGGCTATCCAACCTATTCAGACCGCTCGGTCTTCTCAGGTTGGCCCTCCAAAATCAAAATTCTTTCATAAAACAATATTTCAAAACATCTGCATTGTAGAAAATGGATTTTATAATGCAGATCCTTATGTTTTTGCTAGAAACATGTTTTCTGAAAATTTCTTTTATACTCCTCACAATGTTTATAAGACATCTGAGTTTTATGAGAAAATTCTGGAAGAAACAAAGTCTGTTTATTTCAGACATTTTGAAGACAAAGGCCATGTGAACTACTCCACGGCCAGAATCCTTAGGGTCATCCACCCTTCCCAATGGAAACCAGACCCTTTGGCTTTGCATAAACTTGAAACCAAAACCAATGAAGCCCTTCCATATAGAACCTCATTTTCATATTTTGACTACCAACAAGCTTGGTGGAATACCTTCTGGAGAAAAAACGCCAACAACACCCATACTTGGCTATTTTTCTTCCAAAATTTTGATATCTCTTCTGCTCCTTATTAGTTCATCCGATGGTGGGAACACATGGGACCAACAGAGGATGTACTCCATCCAAAACTCAAGCCCGGTTATGAACTTTTCCTAGAAAAATTCACTCCATTACCTTCTGAGAAAAATTTTCCTAAACTGATGCTCTATTTCTATCATTTTGGAGTATCATGGGTCCTCGGATGGTATTTTGATTACAAAAAATCCCCTGAAACTGGCATTCCCATTCTAATCAGATGATTTAAAGTCAAGTGGTGGGATGGTTTCAAATTTTTTGACAGAGTTACCAAGCAAGCCGTTTCTGAGTCGCTAATTTCTAGGGGTAATCAACCAATCTCCAGTGAGGATATCTCCCCATTTTTGCATGACAAGGGATTTGTACTATTCAGACTGGCTTCTGCCAGGTCCCATCAGCAACTCACGGGAATACTGAAACAAGCCCTTTCTGATTTAGAGGAAACTAACTCTTCTCAACACAGCGGCAATTCAAATGAAGATGATTGCTATGGCATCCCAGGATTTGCCCCCATTCCTGGCAATTGGGCCAGTGTAAAGGATGATGATGAAGAAGAAGATTTTGAGGAAGGACCAGCGGAAGATTTGTCCAAACCCTCCTGAGGACAAAAGGCGCCGAAAGAAGACTCTGGCATTTCCATTGTGGCCAAAACAGAGTCCGTCAAAACTTTTCTCGCTTTTCATGATTATGTTGGGTTACTGTACACTTTTTACTATTTGCTACAGTGTCACCGTATTACTTCAACAAGAATTTTAGAGTTATCACCGAATGAGACAGTTCCTTTAATTGTCTCATCTAACTTGACAAACATCTCCTTTCTCCCGCACATATGATTGCTTGCGCTGGTATCCAAATACCACGTATTGCTTTGATCTTCTTCATATTCTTTGAATGCCAATAAGAGAACTTGATCAGCATCATTTACTAAGTTTGCCTTTTCATCTGTTGTGCTACTTTCTTTGTTCCAGTAGGTAGAAGCATAATGACCAAGTTTATTGCAATGATAATATCGGATTTTAGATTTATCATACCATTGGCTTGTTGAGTTCTTTCCTCTTCCACAAACACCTCTTTGGTATTGGTAGCCTCCATCACTTCGAGTAGGATCTCCTCTGCTTCGTCCATGACCACTTCCTCAAAAGTGACCTCGACCACGACTTCAATTACGATCTTGATTTGTCCCGCGATTTTGTACGGGATCTCTTATTTGCTCCTTCTCATCTTGAATGGTCAATTGCGTTTGGAAAACTTCCTCAACCGGTTCAATCTTTTTATTTCTAAACCTTTCTTCATGGGCTTGTAACGAACCCATAAGTTCATCAATCGTCATGGCATCCAAGTCTTTGGATTCTTCAATTGCAACTGCAATATGATCATACTTCTTGTCTAAGGACCGAAGTATTTTCTCAACAACACGAACATCGGAAACATCTTTTCCATTTCTTTTCATCTGATTAATAATTGCTAAAATTCTCGTGAAATAATCAGCAATCGATTCAGATTCTTTCATATGAATTACCTCGAATTCGCCTCTCAAGATTTGAAGGCGAATCTTCTCAACTTTCTGAACTCCTTGATATGTGTTTTGAAGAATCTCCCATGCCTCTTTAGTGGTAGTGGTGTTCAAAACTTTTTTGAACACGGAATCATCTAACGCTTGATAGATGATTGATAAGGCATATTGATCTTTCGTCCGAACCTTTTCCAAGGCATTCCTTTGGTTCTAGTTCAACGTGGCTTCATCCTCTGGCCCATCATAGCCAGTGTTAACAAGTTCCCACACACCATAGGCACCGAGTAGAGCTTTCATTATAACAACCCAGTTACCATAATTTTCTTTGGTAAAACGAGGGTATTGAAGAGAAAGCTAATTGTTCGTTAAGGCCATGATCACGAACCGTAAGCTTTGATACCAATTTGTTGAGCGTCAGAGACGCGGCAACAATTTGATTTGATGGAAGAAATTTTTTGAAGGTGAAATAATCGTAACTCGTGCAAAGAAAAGAAGAGAATATGTAGAATTTTTTGACTCAATATATTTCACTCTGATTTCACTCTCATAAAAAAATTACAATACCCCCTTATTTAAAGAAAAGTTACGTGGCCCTTATCTTTCCTAAAATATAACTAGAAAGAATATCTCACAATAGCTCATCTTATCTCTTAATATCTAACCATATATCTTAACATCTCACCATATATCTGAAAAAACAATTATTTCACCAAAAAACACAAAAAATTAAAATATGGAAATACAGACTGACTCAAAAAAGGAAACAAGTATCAACAAATTTGGTTTAATTCCTAACATAAAGAAGGCCAAATATGAATGTTTTTATATTTGTTGAATCATTCCAAGGGTAGAATGAAATGTACACAATGCATTCTCTAGCGATCACTCGTGCATTTCTTTCGAGCAAAGATTACATATCAGATTTTTGTATCATGTGCACTAGCGCATCTCTGTCTTTGATTGCGGCGAATTTTAGTTATGCCTTTTGTATTGAAACCACAAACAAACAAAAAAAAGGGAGACAATTTCTGAGTAGTTGACAAATGAGAAGACTAGTGTGGCGTGGCCGACATTGATGTAAATAATTTTTTAATTTTTTTCTAATTTTGTTTTTCATTTTTTGTCTTTTCTCTCTATTCTTTTTTTTTACTTTTTAATTCACAAGGCCGGCAAGGGCAACGGCCGTCCTGCTTGCACAACCCACACTAACATCAAAATTTTTTTATTTTTAAAAAAATTCTGAATTTATCTTTGTTATTCACATGGCCAACGACCCCTGCCAACCTCAGGCCAAGGGTCACAATCCCCACCAGCCCTAGGGAGAGGGCCATGAAGCCCTCGCGTGCCACACGCGAGGGTCGCGACCCTCACCCAAGCCCTCCTCAGTCATAGTGAGGGCTGGCAAGGGCCGCAACACCCTCGTAGGGGCACGCAAGGGCTAGTGAGGCCTTGCACGTGGCCGGGGAGGACTTTGAGGCGCTCACCTAGCTAGGGGGCCAACGGGGGTTGGCAGCCCTATGAAGAAAAAACAGGAAAAAAAAAAGAAAAGAAAAAGAATCAATAAAAAATTTAGAAATTTTTTTAAAAAAACTAAAAAACTATTCACGTCAAGACTAGACCACCATATCAACAATTTCCAGTCAAAATTAACCGAAAGAATTATGTTGGCAATTCGTTAAAAAGTTTATAACTAAATTGGCAAATTCTCAAAAGATTTAGGACTAAATTGGTATAATTAAAAAGTTTAAGATTGAATTGGCCATCGTACAATAGGTTTAGGACTTTTAAGACAATTTTGTAATAAACTCTTTTGCTTTTTGGCCTTTTCACCCATCTCTGTGAGTGCAGACACCATTGAAGCACATAAGAAGATGTGAGTGTTTTGTGAAGTCAATTGACCAACACAATTAAATAAACAAGAGATCAGTTGACCCACTTTTCTCAGCCAAAAAAAAAAACGAATTAAACGAACAGAGTTGAAAATATGTAAATTTTTTATCTCATAGATCAGTAGAACTGTTGTGAGCAATGGGATGAGCATAGAAGTAGGCCATGGCCGTGTCAGGGAAAATTACTGGAACTGCTGTTATGTGTCTTCCGGATCAAATGCTTTAGTCTACTCATTCTGTTTGGTCTTTTGCGAAAGCAATCGCCGACCATAATCTTGCTCCCTCGAGCACGTGCACGACTACCTACAAAACCAGCAAAAAGTTTGTTTTCATCCATGAGTTCATCAAACTTACGGTGTTCAATGACTGTAACATGCTCAAACCTGGATCTTGACTGTGTAGAAAGCATACAGAGTTTAGGCGATACTCGGGATTGATTGCCTATGGTTCTTGACTGTGTCTACTTGTGGAAATTTAACAGGAAAAAAACATGCGAAGTAGGGTTGTAGCGAGTTGAATTACATCTGCGTCAATCCTTTTGTTTAATAACCGGAGACAAATAATTAAGGATGATGATTATAGAAGATGAATAAAAAATAAAAAAAGAGGCATACCTTCTGTTTTTTCCATCTGCAGCTAATAGCAAGAGAAAGGTTGGATGACAAAGGCCGATCAAGCACAAAGAATGAACCAGAGCTCAGGGAGTGCATCATCTATGTTCCTCAATTCGAAGAGCGAAATCCTGTCTTGAGGATGGTAGATTGGTGAAGCCTTTCTTTTTCTTTTTGCTGAATTGATCCAGTGATGTGACAATAATGCAATCTTGAGCATTTGGCATGCACATCTCTATGTGAATTCTACTGGCTGTGGCATGGAAGGTGGGTATTTAGGCTTGTTTGGCTGAGTACAGAGTTTGGCTTCTCTGTTATTTGATCCTGCAAATTGAATGAAACTGTCAACCACTCCACAGAAAACCCATGGAATGAACATTGGATGACATCCAGAATGAGAATCAGTTAATCTGTGCAGGAACTTTCATTGGTACAAGCAATTAAAAATACAAAAGAAGGAAGACGACTGAGCAGCATGTAAGATGCGTAATGTTTTGGAAACAGATACCAGAAACACTGACAATGTGGTCTCAGAAATTACACTTCTGATGTAAAATATCAGAAGCCCTAAGGAAGAATTTTGCCAATCAAGTCGAACAAGTCAATTGAAATGTGGCAAAAGCAGGTATTATTGAAAAGAAGTTATATCTACATATTGCAAGCTCTTTAATGAACAACAGAAGATGAGGCTTTTGTCAAATTTTTAAATGAATCCCAGCCTGTTGGTATATCTTAAGTGGGTACAGCGGGCCCAGAAGGCCATGTTATTCCTCAATCAGAAAATGACAGTCAACCATTCAGTGTCAGAAATGACTTCACTATCCCGATCATCTCTTCTCCTGGAAAGCGTCTGGGACATCCCCTCGTCGCCACAATCTCACTGAACTCTTAGACAGAGTCAGACTCGTATTTGATTGTTCCCTCCCTCTTTTTGCCTAGCCACATCTTCTTCCATGTCTTCTCCATTCTCAGCGGTAGGAAGGGGAAAGGGATCAAGAGAAGTTTCGGTAAGAGCCGAGTCACCACCTACAGCACCGACAGGGTGCTTCAACCAACATATCGCAAATGGAACAGGTTCAAAGCTGGGGTCTCCATTGTCGACTGCTGTAGAGTGATCCCCAGTCACGCAAAGAGCGTACTGAAATTACCCGGTTGATTCCGCTTGCCAAAGCAGTCAGGCTAGTTGCCCAAGAGCAAAGCTTGACTGTGCGTGCGACGATCTGTGGTAGCATCTACAGAGAAGTCGTGTTAAGAGCCATGTACTCAGCACAGTTGAGGCATGCGTATGGCACATGACCACTCATGTTAGGCGCCTACCAGTGTGTGATGGTCTAGGGAGAAGCAGTGGAATGACCATGTGAATGACACATGATCTTGGCATGAAATTGGGCCATGATCGACTCATGGTTGAGGGATGTGAGCATTGATCATGTGAAATGCACATGTGACCGTGAATTAAGATAACGTGAGTGTGGATTTCAAGGCTTGTGAACATGAATTTGTTCGACCAAAAACAAAACATGAATTTGAGGGCCCGTGTATACCTGTGATCGTGTCACATGATGTGATGTGATACTGCCTTATTTACCATGCCTGTCTCCCCAATCTTGGAATCGTTCGAGTTCCTATTCAAGACCCCAGGACTTCCCCATTCTTGGAAAGCTTGAGTTCAACTTGATGGTTTCGAGCTCCCATAATGTTGAAAATTTAATTCTAGACTTGCCTTACCTTTCGGACCCGAACTTGAACACCAAAATATTGGGAATTCAAACCCCGACCTCATCTCTAATGTTCGGGTCCAAGAATGTTGGAATTCTCAATTTCAAGCTCATCTCCCCTCCTTGATTACGAATTTCTCTCCGGACTACTCATCAACTTCATCTTTGGTTCCTGTAACATGGGTTAATCCTAAAATGCAATGAGAGGTATCCTAGAATCTAGATGTAATTCAAATATGGATGATGTAAATGATATTTCTTTTCGGTGTCGGGGCCGATTCCTAAAAATCCGATACAACATTTGGGGGAGCCAAAATTAAGGTGTCAACAATGCCATTTGTCTTCTTAAAGTACAACCTGGGTTTAGAATCATCGAATGTGTGTGCAAAGGTGTAATGCTAAAGTATATAAAGCATGCATGATAGTTTATATGATGCATACGCCGCTTAAAAAATTCTCATGCATTAAAACATACATCTACAACACCTACCTGCAAAATACTCCTCTTATGACTCCCACTTGCAACATCATTTAACACAAACATAAGAAGGGTCTCGGATTCTGCACGCGATGAGAGATTACACAAAAATGTTTTCAAATGGGAAAGTGATAACCTAAGTCCACTATGAGTTTTAACTCAAGCCTCAAGCAGAGTCGTAAAACTATTGTAACCTTCCCAATGTGAACTACTAAGGAAAAAGCTAGTGAATTACTAAGCTGGAACGAAGTTTCCTCTGACAAGGTGACATTATCGATTAGCATGGGCCCTCCCAAGCCTCAATAACTACAACTTAAGTTTTCTATTCAATCATGTAATGCAACTTACCTTGGAGCCGCAATCATCATTTTTAACGCCCTTTCGATGTATTTTCTATTTTATGAAAACGTTTTCCATGCAATCATCATCACTTTATTATCCTTAAGCCACTAACATGTGAAAAGGATCATACATTGTGCGCAAACAATAAAAGTAACACTCTATAATCGAATTGGTAATTAAAACGTAAATATATTACAAAAAATAAAAAGTTAAAGAACCCGAGATGCACCCAACAAGCTAAAAAAATGCCTCATTATTCATCCTCAAAAACCCTGCGGACTACGAGATGCAATACCATATTGCATGATTGATATGAAACTCCTAAGGTACGGGTGACGACGCATAAATATGAAAGTTACCCACATCACACTTCAACATCTTCTGATAGCCACATTAGACAATTTGTGTCTGAGGGACTTCATTAGACAAATTCGTGCATGTAGAAGGGCTTGATCATAAAAGATAAAAATGCCTACCTTTTTAGAAAATGCTTGAAAGTACAAGGACTACAAATATGACTTCTAAATATGAAACCCTTATCTAGAGTTGGTTGTGTAAGAATTTTCTAATGTGGGCTTCATTAATTGAAATTAACTGAATTAGTTTGGTCTAATAAATGTAAGATATATGGGTTCTTAATAAGCCTAATATGGAGCTGGCTAGTATGAGCTGAGTATGGCCCGGCCCGTAATGAGAGGGCCCGTGGTCGAAGACTCTATAAATAGCGCTCAAATTCCTCCCCTAACATGATGATGTACAATTTGACTCACATACAGATTTAGAGAAAACTTTCTTCTTGTGAGTGGCAATCTCATTAGGCCAGTGTTCTAACGAAGGGATAGGGGAGAAGCACTTGAGTTTGTGTTCGGAAACCGTCATAAATTCTGCGTCAAGTTTGATGAATTCCAAACCAGATACGCGAATCAATAATTTCTCCATTATCGTATTTCGGTTTCCGATTATGGTGATCCTGGGCGTGCCATTTTCGTGGCCAACATGTGGTATCAAAGCCTGCCATAGATTAGAACTGAAACATGCGGATTATGACTGTTTTCGTTTTGTCTGAGAGGTTTTTGCCCAGTTTCAAAATTTTTTGTCAGAGAAAAGTTAAATTTTATTACATATTTGGAATCTACTCATCAAGACGAGAAGAATGATGGGTGACACGTCACCGGAGGAGGTCGGATGCGCCGTCACGCACCTACACACGCCCTAGGCGCGACGGCGCATGACGGCTACATGCGGCCATGCCGAACCGACGTGTTTGTTCGCCGGTAACCGCATATTGACGTCAGCATGACGTCAGCGAGGCGCGGATCCAGTTGACCCAAATCCCGACCCGACCCGGATCCTGACTCGACCCGAATGTTGACCCAACCCGACCATTGACTCGACCGGTCAACCAGTCAGACCGGTCTGTTGACCGGTTGGATTGGTCAATCGGTCGAACCGATTGTTCAAATGTAAGGGCACGTCCGACGTCCGTTTTGGACGATCTTAATACCGACGCGCTCGTATCGAAATGCTCTACATTGTGATATATTTATTTTGCATGTTTGAAGCTTTTTATAGATGTGAAAATACGTATAGAACCCTATATATGCATATTTTTAGGGTTTTTTTGCGTATTTTCTTGTATTTCTCTATGGTTTCGAAAATACATATGGTAGCTCACATGTATATCACCACATAAGGACTGTGTAGAGTGTAATTCATTATTTATCAATGAATGGAACAGTATAATTAGCATGACATGTAATTTCAGAGACATACGCCTCTGTCTTTACGTCTAGCATTACATATATATAGTAAATGTGATATATAAAGCTCATATCCCTGGTATGAGAGATTTTCAAGGGTTCAGTTGGGTTGTGACCGCCAAAGTGGCACACTTGACTGGGTTTGAGAAATATCAGTCTCATATTATGGTGAGATGTCTCCTGTTCTATTGCGTGATTATACTCCCAAGGAGGTGATCTTGTATTAGTTCATGGAGGGGTACATGTATAGCATGTGCTTGAGAAATGATTGATCTTAGTGGTTCATACATCCAAAGATGGTGATTTCACGAAAGATTAGAATATATTCTTATGGACGCTATCATGTGAAGAGTGTACAACTGCATGTCATATTTTCTGCCCAAAGGTGATTATGTGATGATATATGTAATTCTCTATATAAGCATTCACATGATGCTGATTGTATTGTTTGTTTGTTTTCCAGTCACCTTTTCTGTAAACAGCAATTCCATTTCAATTGAGGTCCTTACTCGGCAATTTCATTTCAATTGAGGTCCTTACTGGATTGAACTTTAAGAAATGGAAAGAGGATTTCCTATTTGGAATGGAGCTAGTGGATGTTCACATTGCTCTTACAAAGGATAAGCCAACAGATATCATGGCCACCAGTACTGAAGTTGAGAAAACGGACTATACTGCCTGGGAAAAGAGCAATCGGATTTGCTTATTGACAATAAAGAAATCCATTCAAGAACATTTGAAAAGTGGTTTACCAGCTGACTATACTGCTAAGGAAATGATGGCAGCTTTAGAGGCTAGAAACCGCATTTCATCTAATGCTGAGGTTGGTACACTTCTTCAAAAGCTCTTCAATATGAAGTATGATGGTACTGCTGGGGTTAGAGATTATGTCCTTAGGATGGTAGACCTAAAGACGAAGCTTCAAGCTCTTAATGTTTTCATTCCTAATGCTTGTATTGTGCATCAAGTCTTGAACACCCTTCTACCTGATTTTGGGATTATAAAGACAAATTATAATTCCCAAGATGAGACTTGGTCAGTTAATGACTTGATAGTAAGAGTGGTGACAGAGGAAGAGAAACTTAAGAAGGAAAAAGGGCATCTAGCCTTATATGTTTCTAGTTCCCACAAAAGGAAGGATAAGAAGTCCAGAAATCGTACTCGTAAAGGTACTCATGATACTACCGATCAATCTGATAATATGGGTCTGAAAAAAACATCCTTTAAAAGGGATGGTGACCGCTGCTTCTTTTGTAAAAAGAAAGGTCACATGAAGAAGGACTGTAGAAAGTTCAAAACTTGGTTGTCCAAACATGAGCCTACAGGTAATGATTCTTTGGCACTTATTTGAGAATCCAACCTATCAAAAGCACCATCCAGTTCTTGGTGGCTCGATAGCGGTGCAACTAATTATGTTGCGTTTACTATACAGGGATTCATAAACCGAAAGAAGCCAAATCAGGATGAGTCAAGACTCACTGTGGGAAATAACGAGAAAGCTGATGTTGTGTTTGTGGGAGATGTAATCTTGATTCTAGACTCTGATTTTAGATTAATGTTGAAAGACACTTTTTATGTACCTTCTTTTAGACGGAACTTAGTTTCCGTATCGTGTTTAGACATATATGGTTACTCTTTTGAAATCAAGAACAATGTTATTTTTTTGTTTCTTAATTCAAATAAGGTTGGGTGCTGTTATATGTCCAACGGATTGTACAGATTGTGTTTGTTTTCCAATGATATATATGTCGTTTATACAACTGAGAAGGTTATTACCAAGAGACCACTACCTAAGGAACAGTTTTATGCATTATGGCATAAACGGCTTGGTCATATCTCTAAGAATAGAGTAGAAAGGTTGATAAAGACTAACATCCTGCCTGCTCTTAAAGATGACCTAGAGACATGCGTAGATTGTTGTAGAGGTAAAATGACCAAAATAAGGAAGAAAACTGTAGTCCGAAGTTCTGACCTGTTGGAGGTCATTCACATTGATATAAGTGGACCCTATACAGCAACCTTGTGTAAAAATTTTTATTTCATTACATTTATTGATGACTATTCTCGATATGGCTATCTGTACTTGATTAAAGAAAAGTCTGAGTCTCTTGACAAATTTAAGATTTTTCGGACTGAAGTTGAGAAACAATTGGGAAAGGTCATTAAGGTTGTTAGATCTGACCGAGGTGGAGAGTATTATGGCAAACATGACGATGTCAGATAGCTTAAGGGGCCATTTGCCAAACACTTAGAGGATTCTGGGATAGTGGCTCAGTTTACTATGCCTGAAAGTCCTGAGCAAAATGGTGTAGCCAAAAAGCGCAATCGCACCCTTATAGAAATGGTGAGGATTATGATAAATAGGACAAATTTACCTGTTTTTCTGTGGGGTGAAGCTTTGAAAATAGCTTTGTACATTCTGAATCGTGTACCTACTAAAGCTATTCCATTGACTTCTTTTGAGTTGTGGATTGGATGTAAGCCTAGCTTAAACAATCTTCAGGTTTGAGGATGTCCTGTAGAAGTGAAGTTATATAATCCAACATTAAGTAAGTTGGACTCTAGAACTATTCGGTGTTACTTTGTATCTTACCCGGATCATTCGAAGGGATATCGGTTCTATAATCCCAATAGAGGCACAAGAATCGTGGAATTACAGATAGCCAAGTTTCTGGAGTTTGATGTGGCCGACAAAAGCAGCTGCTCACAAACTATTGAGGATAATAGTACGGTGGGTAATATTGTATATTTATCTCCTCTCATACAGATAATCGTGGAGACTCTCACATCACAGACTGAACTTGTTGAGGCTCAGGATCCTATCATCGAGACAGCTCCTAATGAAGTTCCTCAAGGCTCTCAAGTGCAGGATGAGGTTGTTATTGCTCTAGTAAGAAGATCTATTAGGGAGAGACGATCAGCTATACCACCAGACTATTTAGTTTATATAGGAGAGCAAGACTACGATATCGGTTCTGTGGCTGATCTAATGACTTATGTGGAAGCTGTTTCTTGTCTTCAATCAGAACTGTGGTTGGATGCAATGAGAAATGAAATATAGTCCATGAAGCATAATGGAGTTTGGGAACTTGTTGAATTACCTAAAGGTCATAGACTCATTGGCTGTAAATGGGTGTATAAGACTAAAAGGGACTCCAAAGAAAAGATTAAGAAGTTTAAAGCCAGACTGGTAGCTAAGGGTTTCACTCAGAGAGAAGAAATATACTATAAAGTAACTTTTTCTCCAATATCTTCTAAGGATTCTTTCAGAGTGATTATGGCATTGGTAGCTCATTTCGATATGGAGTTACACTAGATGGATATTAAAACTACCTTTCTCAATGGAGATCTTAATGAAGAAGTCTATATGATGCAACCCGAAGGCTTTGCAGCAGATGATTCAGGTACGCTTGTATGTAGATTGAAAAAGTCTATTTATAGTCTCAAGCAAGCTTCCAAATAATGGTACTTGAAGTTTCATAGTATTGTCGTTTCATTTGGTTTTATGGAGAACAAAGTAGATTAGTGTATATACCGCAAGGTCAGTGGGAGGAAATTCATTTTCCTTATACTCTATGTGGATGATATCCTGCTTGTGAGCAGTGACCTTGGTTTACTGCATGAGACAAAGCAGATGTTGTCAAAGAGCTTTGATATGAAGGATCTTAGTGAGGCGTCTTTTGTCCTTGGCATTGAGATTCATAGGAATCGTTTTCGTCGATTATTGGGTTTATCTCAGAGGGCATATGTTGATCGTATCTTAAAAAGATTCAACATGCAGGAATACAAGCCAGGAATTGCTCCTGTTAGTAAAGGTGATAAGTTGAGTCTGTCACAATGTTCTCATTCAGATTTTGAGAAAGCCCAAATGAAAAATGTACCTTATGCTAGTGCATTTGGGAGTATTATGTATGCTCAAGTATATACTAGATCAGATATTGCTTTTGCAACGAGACTTCTAGGTAGATATCAGTCAAATCCAGGACACGATCATTGAATTGCTGCTAAGAAAGTTTTAAGGTACTTAAAGAGGACAAAAGACTATATACTGATTTACAAACATGTTCAGGACCTACAGCTAGTTGGGTATTCGGATTTAGATTTTGCTGGCTATCAGGATGAAAAGAAGTCGACAACAAATTACATCTTTAAGTTAGCAGGAGGTGCAGTATCATGGAAAAGTGACAAACAGAAATCAATGATATCCTCTACCATGCAAGCGAAGTTTGTAGCATGCTTTTCGGCCGCTACTCAGACAATTTGGCTCCGGAATCTTATTAAGGAGTTGATCGTATTTGATTTTATAGATAGGCCCATACAGTTGTATTGTGATAATAACTCTATAGTGTTGTTTGTGAATAACAACAGAGGTCTCAAGGGATCTAAGCATATGGAAGTCAAGTACTTGACTATAAAAGAAAAAGTTCAGGATGGTGACATTGCAGTAAAGCACATTTCAACAGATGATATGATTGCAGATCCGCTAACTAAAGGTCTTCGCCCTTGTGTATTTGATCGACATGTCATTAACATGGGCTTATGAGTATCATGAGATACTGTTAATTAGAGAGAGCTATTTAGTTTTATGTTGCTCTTATGAAATTTGTATCTAATTTTTACATTTTGTAATATTGAAATATGTATCAACTCTTTTGCATTCAATGAGGTATTTGTGAATGTAAATTTAATAAGTTGAGTACATATATTAGTTGAAAATCTCGAGACATTATGTAAACCTTGAGTACAAGCTATGAGGCATTCTTAGTATTAGCCTTAACGATATGTCTTGTTACACATAAAGTACAGTTAACTATCAAGGTAAGACATATAAAGGTTCGTTGGAACCATGAAGGATATTCTCTTGTGACACACTAGGTTTTGTGACACTTAAGGAGAGAGAATTTGGACTAACAAAGTGGACGACACATGAAGTATCACTTATTATGAGGTATTATCCATTTGAAATACTACCATATTGAATCTATATTAGTAAAGTTGAAAGCACTTGTGGTCATGGAAGGCTCTGCGTGAGTACATGTAGTTACCGCCATGATTCGATGCTCGAGACTTTATGGGATCGGATTGACTATTTGAATAATCTCTAGACCAATATAAAGGTGCGCACACAGTTCTCTTTCAATTAATATCGCCCAAGTGGGAGAATGTAAGAATTTCCTAATGTGGGCTTCATTAATTGAAATTAACTGAATTAGTTTAGTGTAATAAAGGTAAGATATATGGGTTCTTAATAAGTCTAATATGGAGCTGGCTAGTGTGAGCCGAGTACAGCCCGACCCGTAATGAGAGGGTCCGTGGTCGAAAACTCTATAAATAGCGCTCAAGTCCCTCCCTTAACCTGATGATGCACAATTTGACTCACATACGGATTTAGAGATAACTTTCTTCTCGTGAATGGTAATCTTATTAAACCAGTGTTCTAACGAAGGGATAGGGGAGAAGCACTTGAGTTCGTGTTCGGAAACCGTCGCAAATTCCACGTCAAGTTCGATGGATTCCAAACCAAGTACGCGAATCAACAATTTCTCCATTATCGTGTTTCGGTTTCTGATTATGGTGATCCTGGGCGTGCCATTTTCGTGGCCAACAGGTTGAGTTCATTGTACTCAATGGGTTCATTGTGTTTCCTCCTTCCTGGCGACATACAACTGGTTGGTGATTAAATTTTGAATTTCATCTTCTTATTTTTCATTCTTGATCAAGGTACGCTGTTCTCGAAATTTCAATTGTTAAAGTCTATTATCAAGGCGGAAGAACATTAACAGCTGAAGAATTTTCAATGAACAGTTGAATGATTCAACACCCATCACTCCCTTAAGAAAATGGTTCAGGAGGCAACATGAAAAAACACCTGACAAGATAAATCTAGTCATTGTAAAGCAACCCATCGTGTGTCTAAGACAGAGACACTATATCCTCAGAGAAGCCAATGAATCAATCACTCCCACTTGCATTGAATCCTGTGAGTGTGCCTAAAATCACATTGGAGCACCAAACTCCCATCCAATCTTGTCAGAACAAAGCTCTCCACCAAGATATAGCAACCAAATCTTTTCCAGTCCTCGTCACCTTTGAACTCTTCCACTCTCTCCACTCTCACTTCGCTTCCCGATTCACCACCATCATCAACCCAACCTCCTTCCCTCATTACCCACTTCATCTTCTCAGCAATGGCCTCACTCACCCCCAATCTGATCCCTCTCAATGCCTCGTCATGTGTCATGACCCTGAACCACACAAAGCCATCGCTAGTCTCATCATCCACCTTCACTGCCCTCATGCCAAATACCGAAGCCTCCTCCTTTGGCAAAGCCACATTCACATATTATTGCCCTTGTTGACATTATTCTAACATGTGTTCAGCTCCTCCCATTTTTGCTCAAGTGTCATCTTGTAGAACATTGACTTCTTGATTTGGTGCTTGGTCTCAACGCCTTCGTCCCTCACAAACACACATGGGCAATACCATTTGCCCACAACAACAGAAGCACGAGCTGGATGATTGCCTGAGATTGGGAAAGTGAAGTCGGGGAGGCAGGCTCTCAGAGTCATGTCGAGGCCTAAGGCCTCTTCTAAGTGAGGTTGAAGAGATTGTGAGGTGCGAACTTCCCACGATTTCTTCCGTATGTGCTTCGGAGGAAAACCATCTGGAGCCACTGATTCAGCAAAGAAGCCCCTGTTGTTGTGATGGTGAATCTGGAACACTTGGTATGTGTCTCTGGGGTCAAAATGGCTCGGTCTGGTGTCCTTGATGGATGTGCCGATACAAGTTGGTTCTATGTCCACGTCCCTCGAACATATGCATGATTTTCCGTGGAAATATCAAGATTGGTGATGAGTGATCAAGCAAATTGATGCAGGTAAGATGGTGATATGATTATTTTCTGTCAGTAATTTATCACTACAAAAAAACATGGATTTTGTCACGAAAATTTGCGACAAGGAATTTTTCGTCGCTAATTTGTGACGAAATTTGCGGCGGATATTTTTTCCCGTCGCAAATTAGCGACGAAAATTATGCATCGCAAATTTGCGATGAAATTTGCCACGAAATAAAAATTCATCGCAAATTTGCGACGGAAAATAAATCCGTTGCAAAATCCATCACAAATTTGCGACGGAAAAAAAATCCGTCACAAATTTGCCCCGGAAATAAAATAGGACGCAATTTTGCGACGGAAAAAAACAATTCGTCGCAAATTTGCGACGGAAAAAAAAATCCATCGCAAATTTGCGATGGAAAAATAAATCCGTCGCAAATTTGCGACGAAAAAAAAATCTATCGCAAATTTGCCCTGGAAATAAAATAGGACGCAATTTTGCGACGGAAAAAAAAAATCCATCGAAAATTTGCGATGGGAAAAAAAATCCGTCGCAAATTTGCGCCGGAAATAAAATCGGACGCAAATTTGAGAAGGAAAAAAAAATCCGCCGCAAATTTGTGATGGAAAATAAATCCGTCGCAAAGTTGCGACGGAAAAAAAAAATCCGTCGCAAATTTGCGCCATAAATAAAATCAAACGCAAATTTACGACGGAAAAAAAAAATCCGTCGCAAAGTTACGACGGAAAAAAAAATCCATCGCAAATTTGCCCCAAAAATAAAATAAGCCGCAAATTTGAGACAGAAAAAAAAAATCCGTCGCAAATTAGCGATGAACTTAAAAAGTTCATCGTAAATGCTAATTTTTGCGACAAACTTAAAAGTTCGTCGCAAAAGTTTGCGACAAACTATAAGTTTCGTAGGAAATTTGATTAAAAAAGGAGCGCCCCAAAGCCCCACCCTCACCCGCAATTTCTCTCTCTCTCTTGCTCATTGTTCTCCCTCTCTCTCCCTTTTTTCTCGATTATATCATATCTGCGTCTGCTTCATCGCTTCTCCTTCTTCCCCTCTCCCCCACACCCGCTTCCCCCAACCGTGCTTCCTCCCCCGGCGAATCCTCGCCCATGGCCTCTGGAGCCCTAGAGGCCGCAGAGCCCGAAGGAGCGGCGGCTCCTCCCCCTGTCGATGGCAAGGAGGAGGAGCTTCTCGAGAAATTAGAGGCAGAGGAGGCGAAGCAAGAGGACCGAGAGACCGCCGCTCAGGAGGAGGAGGAGGAGGCCGAGGCTTCCAACGAGGAGGCCTCGGCTGAAGATGACGACGGGGACGACGCCCCGAAAGAGAAGGAGAGCGAGGAGAATCCGAAAGGAGGGAGCTCCGTGGAGAAATAGGGCACGCCCAAGAGGCAGAGGAAATCGAGTGCGGCGAAGAAAGATCCGGTGACGCCCGAAATCGAGCGGCCCACCAAAGAAAGGACATCGGTGGAGCGGTATTCCGCTCCTGCCCTCGTCGAGACGCCCTCCAACAAGGGCTTCTCCATCGAAAAGGTACTGGCACGCTTGGACTCTCTTTTTTAATCTTTTTTTCCAAGGGATTAATGGCTTGCTGGTATTTCAGGGTCGTGGTATACAGCTTAAGGACATTCCCAATGGTATGTTTCTAGCTTTAATTGTTTCCTCATGGTTTACAGTGGGTTGATGACCATAGCCTATTGCATTCGTGTATGATTGGTTTCTTATGTCTTTTGTTTTTTTTTTGCTAGACTATAATTGGTTATAGGTTTCCAGTTGGATCCAATTGTTAACAAGGCTGCTTTATACTTGTGATGTGTTCTTATAAAATCAAAGTTTTGAGGCTTTAAATTAGCGTGCGGTTGCAGTAGTTGTGGATCCCATTTAGAGTGTCAAAGGGAAGACGGTGATTGATGCCTTCCATTTGATCAACCCACAAACCATGATGCTTGGCCAAGAACCCAGGCAGACGACCTCCAACCTTGGACATCTCAACAAACCATCCATCCAAGTGAGTGCTGACCAGATAATGCTCTCTTTGAATATTGAGTTTTGATCTTATCTCATGGGGTTGAATTCATATTTTTAGGCATTGATCCATGGGCTGAATAGACACTATTACTCAATTGCCATCAATTACAGAAAGAATGAACTGGAGGAAAAAATGCTGCTTAATCTTCACAAGAAGAAATGGACAGATGGCTTGATGCTTAATTTTCAATTGAGAAGGTCTATCTTGAAGAGGAAGAATCTACCTTTCAGTTTGGTTCTTTATTTATGTCATTCTTGTGGAAAATATAGATGAATGTATTTCACTTTCATATTATTATAATATTTTGATGTTATTAAGTGCTTAATCAATGTTAAATATAAGTTTCAAAAATTAAGTTTGCATTTAATTAGGTTTAAAATCGAAAAATAAAATAAATGATTTTATTGTACGATCACAAATTACAAAAGTTCGTTGCAAAATTTCGCCAAAAAAGTTCGTGGCTAATTTCCGACAAAATTTCCAACTAATTTGCAACGAAATTTTGCGACAAATTTTGCAACGAAATTTGCGATGAATTTTCCGACTAATTTTATGATGAAATTTGCGACGAATTTTGCGACGGATAGCGTTCATCGCAAATTTGTGACAAATTTTGCGATGGATTGTATTCGTGGCTAATTTGCAACTAATTTTGCGACGAATTTTGCAACGAATTTATTTTTGTCGCAATTTTGTGACGAACTTTTAAACTTTCCGTCGCAAAATTTTGCGACGACCTATTAGCGACGGAAGTTTTTCCGTCGCAAATTCGATTTGTGACGGATTTTTCCAAATTTTCCATCGCAAATTTCGTCGCCAATGCGGTGTTTTTTTGTAGTGTATTTTTGTTCTCCTTCTTTGGAACAAAGATGGTTCGTTGTCTTATCTATTGAACATTCTGAGACGAAAAGGCCTTGTAATGAAAGAAACGGGTCGTGAGTAGACTTGACTCACACCAAGCCTCTGGATTTATAGAGGCTTGCGTGGGTATCACTTATCAGAATGTAACAGATGAATAAGCTGTTATTCGGATTCGGTTGCGACAAAAGTAGTTTAATATAACATAGATGTTATTACTGTTTGTTATGACTATAATTGGTCAAGAGAAATCAACGCATATGGCCTATCCGAAGAACATGTGGAGCGCAAACTGCAATTAGTACCATTACACGTACCCTCGATATTTACCCTCTGCATTTATGACGTAATAGATGTTCGACGAGGGAGGCCTATCGAGTGCCGGAATGAACCAGAGCTTGGTGATTGGGGAATCTTCATAAACTGGCTGGAAGATTAGGATCCTGTCTTGAGGAAACGGAAACTTCTTGACCGATTTGATCTCGCATGTTCCCCAGCAACTCGTGTTCTCTTCTTCCGCTACCACGTCCCTGATCACCAGGTAGACTGAAAATGGACCTTCATTTGGCAACTGCTCAGGAGTGCTTGATGACTTCCTGCATGCAGACAGAGGCCGAGTCACATACATTCTCTCTCTCTCTCTCTCTCTCTCTCTCTCTCTCTGTGATTGTGTGATTGAGAAGACTACTGCACCAATTCTTGATTGAGAGAATGGAAACTTAGTTTAATGAAGGCCAAACATGACATTTTTTATATTTGTTGACTCGTTCCAAGGGTTGAATGAAATGGAGATGATGCATTTCTTTAGGGATTACTCGTGCATTTCTTTTGAGCAAGATTACGTATCAGATTTTTGTATCATGCGCCCTAACGCATCTCTTTGTCTTTGATTGCAGGGTATCTTAGCTATGCTTTCTATATTGAAACCACAAACAAAAAAAATGGGACAGAATTTCTGAGTAGCTGACGATTGAGAATACTACTGCAATGTCGCTGCGCGGTCAGCAGTAGCCTGCATAATTTTTTAATCTTTTAAATTTTTTTTCCAAATTCTTTATTAATTTTTACTGATTTTTTTCTTTTTTTCTTTTCTTTTCTATCTTTTTCTTCGTATTTTATTGACAAAGCTATTAGGGCCGACATCCGTCCTAGGTGACGCGGCAGGCACTGAAGTTGAAATTTTTTTAATTTTTTTCCAATTTTTTATTGATTTTTTTCTTTTTTTTCTTTTTCCTTTTTTTTATTCACAAGGCCGGCAGGGCCAATGGCCATCTTGCACTGCCCACACTAACACCACAATTTTTCGTTATTTTAAAAAAGTTCCAATTTTTTTCTTTTTTTTTTTGTCTTTTTTATTCACATGGCCAGTGGAGGCGCCTACCTCTGGTCGTGGGCCGGTGACCCTGCCAACCCCAGGTCGAGGGTCGCGATCCCTGCTAGCCTTAGGGAGAGGGTCGTGAAGCCTTCACCTTTTGCATCGCCCAAGTCCTCACAAACCACAGCGAGGGCTGGCGAGGGCTGAGACACCCTTGTTGTGGCTTGCAAGCCCTCGCCCGCGGCCAAGGAGAGCTTTGAGGCCCTCGCCCAAGGGCCTGTCCTTGTGAAGAAAAAAGAAAGAAAAGAAATTGAATCAATAAATAATTTATAAATTTTTTAAAATTAATTTAAAAACTATTCATGTCATTGCCGATCGCACCACGCAAGATTGGACCGCCATATTAGCGATTTCCAGTCAAAATTAGTCAAAAGAATTATATTGACAATTCGTTAAAAAGTTCATGATTAAATTGATAAATTCTTAAAATGTTTAAGACTAAATTGACATAATTGAAGGTTTTAAGACTGAATTAGACGTAGATTTATGATTTTTAAGACAATTACCCCATGAAAGAAGCTAGTAATTCACTGCTAAACTTTCTCTTTCCGGCCCTTTCACCCATCCGATGAGAATACAGACACCATTGAAGCACATAAGAAGTTGTGAGTGTTGTGAGAACTGACCAACACAATTGAATAACACAAGAAAAGCTTAATACCACAAAAAACCGCAAATTGACACTCGTAATAAATTTATTTTAGACTAATTTTTTAACCATAAAAAATCTCAAATTGATACACCGGTGACAAAATTACCCTCTGTTAGTTTTCATTAAATTTTACCATCAAATTATTGAATTGGATAATACGTAGCAGTTAACGGGTGTAACAATTTAGGGACTTACCCTTTGTGATTCTTCATGGTGTTAATTTAATTTAACGGAAAGTAAATTTGTCATAAGTGTACAAGTTTGAGGTTTTTTGTGATCGAAAAGTTAGTTTTTGGTAAATTTTTCACAGGTCTACCAATTTTAAGGTTTTTCGTGGTATTCACCCAACAAGAAATCAATTGACCCACTTTTCTCAATCAAAGAAAAAACAAGAATTGAACGAACAGCCTTACCAAAAAAAAAAAAAGAATTGAACGAACAGAGTTGAAAATAGGTAAATTTTTTATCTCGTAGATCAGTAGAACTGTTGTGGGTAATGGGATGAGCATAGAAGTAGGCCATGGCCGTGTCAGGGAAAACTACTGAAACTGCTGGTATATGTCTTCCGGATCAAATGCTTTCGGCTACTCATTCTGTTAGCTCTTTCGCGAAAACAACCGCCGACCACAATCTTGCTCCCTCGAGCACGTGCACGACTACCTGCAAAACCAGCAAGAAGTTTGTTTTCATCCATCAGTTCATCAAACTTACGGTGTTCGATGACTGTAACATGCTCAAACCTGGATCTTGACTGTGTAGAAAGCATACAGAGTTTAGGCTATACTCGGGGTTCTTGACTATGTCTACTCGTGGAAATTTAGCAGGAAAAAGACATGCGAAGTGGGGTTGTAGCGAGTTGAATTACATCTGCGTCAATCATGATTATAGAAGATGAAAAAAAAAAAAAATAGAGGACTACCTTCTGTATTTTCCATCTGCAACTAATAGCAAGAGAAAGGTTGGATGACAAAGGCCGATCAAGCACAAAGAATGAACCGGAGCTCTGTGAGTGCGTCGTCTATGTTCCTCAATTTGATGAGCAAAATCCTGTCTTGAGGAAATGGTAGCTTGGCCAAACCTTTCTTTTTCTTCTTGCTGAATTGATCGGTGATTTGACAATAATGCAATCTTGAGCATTTGGCGTGCACACCTCTGTGTGAATTCTACTGGCTATGGCATGGAAGGTGGGTATTTAGGTTTGTTTGGCTGAGTACTGAGTTTGGTTTCTCTGTTATTTGATCCTGCGAATTGAATGAAACTGTGAACCACTCCACGGAAAACGCATGGGATGAACAATGGATGACATCCAGAGATGAGAATCAGTTAATCTGTGCAGGAACTTTCGTAGGTACAAGCAATTAAAAGTACAAAAGAAGGAAGACGAATGAGCAGCGTGTAAGATGCGTATTGTTTTGGAAACAAATACCAGAAACTCTGACAACGTGGTTTCAGAAATTACGCTTCTGTGGTAAAATATCAGATGCCCTAAGGAAGAATTTTGCCAATCAAGTCGAACAAGTCAGTTGAAATGTGGCAAAAGCAGGTATTATTGAAACAAAGTTCAGACAATGGGAAGTCACCACCGTTTCTACACATTGCCACCTCTTCAATAAACAACAGAAGATGAGGCTTTTGTTAAATGTTTAAAAGAATCCCCAGATCAGATTGGCCTGTCGGTATATCTTAAGTGGGTACAGCGGACCCAGAAGGCCACGTTATTCCTCAATCAGAAAATGAAAGTCAAGCATTCAGTGTCAGAAATGACTTCACTATCCCCATCATCTCTCCACCTGGAAAACGCCCAAGACATCCCCTCGCTGCCGCAATCTCACTGAACTTGTAGACAGAGTCACCGTTAAAGGCTTGTATTTGATTGATGCCTCCCTCTTTTTGCCTAGCCACATCTTCTTCCAAGTCTTCTCCACTCTTAAAGGTAGGAAGGGGAAAGGGATCAAGAGAAGTTTCAGCAAGAACCGAGTCACCACCTACAGCACCAACAAAGTCCTTCAACCAACATATCGCAAATGGAACAGGTTCAAAGCTGTGATCTCCATATTCGACTGGTGTAGAGTGATCCCCAGTCACGCAAAGGGCGTACTGAAATTTCCCAGTTGATTCTGCTTGCCAAAGTAGTCTGGCTAGTTGCCCAATAGCTCGGTCCACAGATTCCAATCCTTTTACTTTGAAAACGCTTGCCTTGTCATGGCCGGCATCATCTATTGCCTGCACTGAGATAATGGAATATCACTACCCCCCGAATAGTCATAATCTTCAAGGACAATGCCTTATAAATTTTCTTGACACCCATGCTCAGGCTATAAAGTAAACAGCCACAATTGGATTTACCAAAGAAAGACAATAAAGATATCAAAGAACCAATGTTCTATAGAGAAAGCGTTTCTGGATTCTTCTATTAAAAACAAAACTTGATGCAAATTAATTCAATGCGCAAACAAAAGAAAGAGGAAAAAAAGAAGCTATAAGGTTCTCTTTCCTTTTCTAGGATGTAAACCCAGAAATGTGCTGACCTTAATATGGAGGAAACCAAAATCATAGCCACTTGGTCGACCTGGTTTGTCCATGTCCTCCCCTGGTACGAAAACTTTTGGACAAACATGCAAAGGAGCTGAGAGTGCATTAGCTATTGCAGATACTTTGGATGTCAAAAGCGTCCGATAATCTCCAGTTGCTCCTGGGGCTTGTAGGATATCAATATCAAGTGATAGGCCTAGACCAGCTATGATTTTTGTGGGAGCTACCATGCATGGCCACAAACCATGTTCCTTAACAAATGGAAGAACCTGCCATGAAATGCTCAAATGTTTGTAATACTGAATAGGGCTGCTTGTTAACAAAGGGGGGAGGGGGTATTTCAACTCACGCCTTCAAAACTTAACTGTAAATGCACATAAAATAGAATTTTCCTAGGACCCTCGTGCTCGGATAAAAAAGTGCGCCTTCTCACTTAGAAAGCTACCACAGAGAGGAAGCACAAAGTCAAGATTTTGGACAGATCACCACCATAGTTTAGCTTTATCCCTGATTGCATTCCAGTATATCTTATCCCTAAAACCATTTTGAACCTCATACTTCTCATTCCTACGTTGCTATGTTGAAAATTTAATATGCCAAGATCCAAATCTGGATGACGGGTCAGATAACTACTTGGAATATAAAGCAATTGGAGCTTTAAATATGACAAACAAACTTATTAAACATGCAACGTTAGATTTTAACAACAACGAGCATAAAAAATGAATTCTAGGTTTACAGTTTCCATTAGAAAATCTAAATAATCTCAAACATGGAGGCAGCCACACTTACATACCCAGGGCCAAAATAAGGCACAGAAAGTAAAAGATTATTACTACATTGCAGCAAGAAAAACTCACTGTAACTTCAAAGAGAAACATGCAGCCTTGTCCCTACAGTTCAAACTGACCTCGATTCTTATCCCACAACCTCTTAGCAGGACAACATTTGCAATGTTTTTCCCTTCTGCCGCTCTTTTGGCATTCAATGGATGAGAAACTAGAATTTGAGAAATTTCCTTGGATAGCTCATTAACAACAGTGGCAGTATGCCTTGCTTCTTCAGTATCATCTAAAGGCTCAACTTGCAAAAGTAAGCGATTGTCCTTCAATGGATCAGTCCCAGATATATTCCCACTTAACTTTGGACCCTTTACAACCACCCCACACCTGTGCTCAGTTGCATACCTGTAAAAAAATCCATTATTACTTCCCAGATTTTCAAAAAAAAACTAGACCGGAAACTCAAACTTGATCAACAGCTGCATGGATCCACAGAGTCACTTGGATAGAGACACCTTTTCCAATCTGTAATAAGTTTGGTATTTCATGGGAAATAACGTTTGCATTATCTACGGAAAGCAAGTTTGAAAATTTTGAAAGTACAAGAGAGATCCCTTTAGCAGCTTCATGTAGTTCATAGACAAAGTTTCAATTGAATACCCAAGGCAGGTTCACAGAAGATTCTGTGATGTAAATCTGGCTAGTGAAATTTCAAAAGAGAGAAATATTGGTGAACTCACCTGACTCTGACTTCATATTCAGGAAAAGATGGGAGCTTCATCCTATCCAGTGTGGCACAAAGAATGGGCCCTTCTTCTTCGAAATGTCTGTCAGCCCTCCTACTGATGACTATTCCAGTTTTCTCATCCAAGGTTGCAAAATTCGACTGAGGATCAGAAAATGGCGTGACCTTGTTATTAGGTTACTGGCCAAGAAATACCGTTAATGACCATGATCAAACAAACTCCTCCATTCTATACAACGGAACAATAAAATGGTGATATGTACAAGAAAGTTCAAATGAACACTCAGATTAGACTGTACATGGAGAAAAGCCTCCCTTCACAACTCACAAACTTCAATAGTATTCATTCGACGGAGAATAGGTTATTCCATATTCATGCATGCATGTGTAAGATGCAAGAGAACAAAAGACGGCATTGTGACTCATCGGACATCTATCCCAATAACAAATAAAACCTGACTTAATGATCCTGGACATCCTTATCAAATATCCCAAGCACTGCATCATAACTTAAGTAATTCCCTTCCTTTATGCTAAAATGAACAAACATGATTTTGTAATAGCATGATTTGCAAGATATTGCCAAAATAGCTAATGACCTAACTCTTCCATTGCACAACCAAGGGATTCAAAGATGAAGAAACCAAATGATTCAACCCTAGGATTGTACTTCTTGAAATTAGAACTCGTACTAGTACACCTAAATGACAAGAAACTAGAAAAATATGTGTACACAAGAACCGAATTGCAACAACGGTATATCCTCATTGACCTCCTTGGACTTCTAATGACACGGTACTGCCAAAATTAGAAAGAAATTGTAGGAATTACAAAACCCATGATTACGAGGGAAGGACAATTTAAAACAGATACACACCTTAAATGCAATATCACCTGGCGACATAGCTAATCCCGCACCCATGGACTCAAACGCGCCACGGCCTCGATAATACACTCTCGGGTCATAACCCAACAAGGAAAGATGAGCAGTATCGCTTCCGCAACCCAATCCTACTTCAACAGGGTCCATGAGACCATTCACACCGGCAGATGCAATGGCATCCAAATGAGGCACTTTAGCTGCTTGGAGAGGAGTCTTGTACCCAAACCTCGGCAGAGACACATCGCCCACACCATCAATCAGCACGAATGCCACTCTTCTCTTTCGATGCTCGGTGCTTGCCATGTCTTATGTGCTTAACGATTCCAACAATGGCTCTACTAACAGTATCAATAAAAAATTGCACATGTTAGATAGCAATTCAAAGGAGACATTACTTTGACACATTTTAACATTTTGGCATGCATTAGTAAAGCCATCTACAGCACGTGAAGCTAGGTAATACATGCCCCAGGCAAACAAAAATCACAACTAACTGTTTGGTTGATGGCCATGGAACCATGAAATGAAATCCCATTCCAAGTAATCAAATTTCTTGTAGATGGGGTTCCCTTTCTATTGTTCGGTTTCAACTCTAGAAATGAACATAAATGATCAATTTGAATTGCAAAATGGAGTTAAAATGTACAAAATGGAATGTGTGAATAGTTTATCAGATCCACGGATACAAAATGGTAAACCGAAAAAAAATGATCAATTCCAAATGAAGAATCACATATGATGATCCCTCTATAAGTTTTACGTTATTATCCTACAATAGAAACATATTAACAGTTCAGACAAGCATTTTCACAAACATTTCATCTGCAACACCTCAAAATCTCGATGTACATCAACAAAGAGTAAGTCAAGCCTTTTGCACCAAATCCAAGGCAACAAAGATGAAGCCATGTCCATGAGCTTCAAGCTATGACAGAGAAGTTAGCTCAAGCCATTGTGATACACATTCTTATCTTCACTTCGTCCTGAGACAAAGATCCAATCATGATAGGGAATCGATTAACGGTATCTTGGCCGAGCTTGCGGCGGGGGTGGGCGTTTTAAAGACGATTAATGAAGCTCACCACTTCACAAGTGGGTTGAATTCACAAGCTAATTCTTTGTCCCCAGAATCGCCATATCAGCTCTACCCAAATATTCAAATTCTGCATTTTTAGGGGAATCCAATTCTCTGGGTGATTTTAGTCCATAATGACGAACGGGATTCCATTACCATGCCACATTCCAAGGTAAAGCAAACAAGGTCTCAGTGTCATCGGCACATCAAAATCGCGTTTCAGAAAGCGGTAACACAACACAACAGGGGGACTTCAAGATCAGCCAAGTCGACAATTCTCTGCTTGCTTATCGCATGTTGGCACGGTAAAAGTACACAGAGATGATTACCAGCAACAACCATAAAGGAGAAAGAAACAACACAGAGATGGATACGAACAATGGGCAGTCACTCGATCCGACCACAACAACACTTTACGACAAACAACACCATCGTCTGGAAATGAAGCAGAAAACGGAAGTACCCAATGAACATCGCCGTCCGCGGTGACAAACAGGCAGAAAATGGACAAAGCCACGAAACCCAGAAGCAAAAATTTCGACCCAGAGAGAGAGAGAGAGAGAGAGAGAGAGAGGGAGGCCGGCCCACCAGTCGTAGGAAAAACCAGAGAGAGCCTCGCGAGAGCGAGAGAGAGAGAGGGGGAGCGAGTGCATAAAGGGTTCGATCAAATACGCAAACTTGTCCACCGAGGGACTGGCTTCCGTCCCAAGCGCTGCGTCATCCTAACGAGCCCAAGTGCGCTCCAGGAAATCAATGGCGAAAGAGGGAGATTCTTCTCCTTTTCTTGTTCCGGGGGAGAATTTTATTCCTGAGGAATGATGGTGTTCCTGAGAATCTGCTCCGGCGAAATTATCTGCTCCGGGATGGTGACGGAGAGGATGGGCCCGGCCCATACCCCTGTTTGGGCGTGGGCCTGCCAATTGATGACCTTTTTACTGTTTTTATTTGAGAAAATGACACAAATAATTCCTAAATTTTTAATTTGTTCGATATCATCTCTGAACTTTGGGTAAATGTTCAATTAGTCATATGAAAATGTTCAACGTAGTCCCTACTTTTAAATTAATGGAATGACTACATTAAATATTTTCATATAGTATGGACTATATTAAACATTTTCATATAATTCAAGGACTAAATTAAGCATTCACCAAAAGTTCAAGGATCTTATCAAACAAATTAAAATTTCAGGGACTACATTAAATATTAGGCTAAAGTTCAAAAACTACATTAAACATATTAAAAATTTAGGAACTACATTGCACATTAGGCCAAAGTTCAAGGACTGTTTGTGTCATTATTACTTTGTGTTTTGATGCTATCGTGACATACTAATCAAGTTGATTGTATCATTACAAGAACATGCTACTATGAAAATTTTGTCATACAAGAATGGCTGAAAACATGTTGGTTTGAGTTTATACAACACTTAATCGCGCTAGCAATTGCTATCGTGCCATACTAATCGTGTCGATTATATCAGTACAAGAGTTGAAGAATGAATGAAACATGTCAATTTGAGTTTCTACGATACTTAATCACACTAGCAATTACTATCATGGCATACTAATTGTGCCATTGAGGAAGAATAAGGACCAGAGGAAATTGATCTCTGTAACCAAGGCTCGGGACTACACTTTCCATGCGCTCACTGTCGCAGCTACTTAGAAATCAAGACACCACTTTTTGCTCACTTAATTATTACAAAAATATATATATATGAACACGAAACTATTTCACATAAACCAACCCATGTGGAACAAAGACAACATCTTTGGTTTTGGTACGTGGCCGACAGAGGAGGGCCAAGGAGAGTAGCAGGAGGAGGAGATGTTTTCTTCTCTCGATTGTGCGTGTTTAAATTTGAGAGGATGATGTGATATACAGAGAAGCTGAGGTTAAGGTGCGGAAATTTACGGGGAGAGAGAGCAGAGCTAGGTCGTGAGTTGAAGGCGGAGGCAACGGACGAGGCGGAGGCGGCGAGATAGAGTAGAGCTAGGTGGCAAGTCCGGAAGAAGAGAGGTCGCGTGAGTAGGGAGAGCATAGCGTCGTCCGCGAGTGAGTCGGGGAGGGAGAGACCATGGAGAGAGAGAAAGAGAGGGGAAAGGCGGACCCAGAGGAGTCGCTCAAGTCGATGCATCATTGCAAAAGTGACGAGACATCATTCCTGCACCTGCTCTTTTGTCGGTTTTTTTTTCAGCATAGCGTCTAAGCTTGCACCACATACACCCTGAAAAGGGCAGTGTTGACTTGTTGTCGCGCCAAGCTTTTTTTTTTTTTGAGTTTTCGAAATTTACTTGCTAAGGAGGTATTTTCGTATAAGGGTCTTTTCCTGATCATACTTCACGTAACAGTGGATGGTAATTTCCTATTTAGTCTAAGTTTGTGATTTTGGAGTCGCCACTAATCATTATTGGTAGGTAGACTAAAAGCCTAATCGAGATACAGGAGAAATACTACGATTCTACGAACAAGAAATTCTGAGTATGGGGACTTGGTTACGTTATTGACCCCGAATCGAGATCCCTGACGCCCTTTTGGCACCTAAGAATGATACAACGTTTAACATGTCACGCAAATTTCCGAGACTTATCCACTAATTCTATCTATTATAATCGTAGAAAAGACCAAACAAGTTTTAAACGGACAATCGAAATCAGTCAAATCAATCAATCTTAAGTGGTCTCTAAAAACAAAAATCAATCAAAACACCCAAACCCTAATAAAGTTCTAGAAGCTTATTCATTTCATAATTCATATTTTTAGGATTTTAAGGTTTTTTACAAGTTATAACCCCTGAATTTGGAATTTTATAAAAATGCCACGTGGGCACTTCCAAAAATTCAAATCTCACTTTTTATGGTTGGTCACTATATTTTTGGACCATTCTGTGAATTTTAAAAAATTTTATTTTTTTCGAAAATTTTATTAACTGAGAATTAATTTTTTATGATTTTCTGAAAATTTTTATGAATTTTCCAATTTTTAAATTTTTTATTGATTTTCTAAATTTTTCACATTTTTATTTGTATTTTCTGAATTTTCTGAATTTTTAAGAATTTCCTGAAAATTTTTTAGTTTTTATGAATTTTCTAATTTTTGATGAATTTTCTGTTTTTCTGATTTTTTTAATTTTCCAAAATTTTTTTATATTTTTCTGATTTTTTTTTATATTTTTATGATTTTTTTTTTAATTTTTATGAGTTTTTTTAGATTTTTTTATGTTTTAAAATTTCCCGCCAAACTGGGCATCGCCGACATCGGTTGCCGGTCACCTCCTCCAGCGAGCCCAACACTGAAACGACGCCATTTTTTGCCCTTTTCATCGAGGCATTTTATCGAACATATGCTGTGCATGATCCTAGACTTATAGTTTTTAAGGTCGTGACTTTGAGCTCATTGCTGACCACCCTTCGGCAACTATTTCATCATTTCTTTTGATCCATTATCAAATTCATGTCATCCTTTATTGAACTAGACTGACTGGATGCCCATCAGACCATCGCTGGCCGGTGAAAATCCAATCGGAAAAACCTAAATAATCACTAATATAAGCTAACATATTCAAACCTCAAATGATTAATCTAATCACCTTAGCCATCTAAATCGATCAAAAAAATGATTCAAAACATCAAACAAGGATTAAGGGAGGCTAACTTGGGTGGCTTATGGCCACGATGGCGCTCCGGCGAGGACCTCTAAGCTTCGGCGAGGTGGTCAAATGCATGACCAACTCAGTTTTAATGTATTTTCAATCATTCAAAGTGCAATCAAACAATGAAAATGAGGTCATAACATGTTTTGAGCATTAAAAAACTCAAACTCGTGGAAGAAAATGTCCGATTAGCAAGGTTGAACTCAAGTTCACCATTTCGCAAATCTGGAAAAATCGTGATCATGAACAATATTTACCTGCTTCGTTCGATGACCAAGAGGAATTGCTGAACTAATCCGTACCCCAAGAGTTGTTCCTTGACACTTGATCTTCACTCTGGTGGTCTTGATCTCGTCGGAAAAGGTCTGGATTGGCCGGCAAAGGCTCAATTTCAAGCCTTCAAGACCAGTAGAGTCGACTGGAATAACCAAGGGAGAGTCACGCCCAAATCACAATTCGTTGATTCTTCGTCGTCCACGGCAGTACCGAACACTTGTGAGGGGGCTCTCAACCCTCTCCCTCTAGATCCTTCTCGTTGGTTTTTGCTTCTTTCTCTCTCCTCTCTCTCTTTGAATTTTTGTCGAACACCTTCCTCTTGCAATGTTCAATTGTTTTCCTTTTTGTTCATCAAAAATTCCCGCCCAAAGTTTGTTGGAACCGACCTTGAATCTATTAAAATGATTCCCTGGTGCCAGCTAGATATTTTCTAGCTAGCCAAATCTATTTGCACATGTTAAATTAGCCGAAAATGATCTGTGAAGTCGCGGGCTTGAATTAGAATTTTCTGGGTTTGGTGTGACTTAGGTGAGTCGGGCAAAGAAGACAACCAACCCGGGTCGGGTTGGGTTGACCCGGTCAATCAAGCGCAATTTTGACTCAATTTTCAAAATTAAACTCCAAAATTGAATTCCCCATCATATTCTGAACCCAAATATGTGATTTTCTCCAATTTTTTGTTATAATTGTGTCTAAGATTTTCATATTTTTGTATTCGGGTTAATATGATTTTATTCAATTTGATGTCCTAATGACCTGATTAGGTACAATTGATACCAAAATTGAATTACCCACATCTGATTAACCCTAGAAATGATGGTCTCATATTTTGAAAATTTCATATTGGGCACGATTCCCAATTTGGGTTCAAAATTCTTAATTTTCAATCGAATTTTGGGGATTTTTTATTTTTTTATATCAAATTGTGCAATTGGATCGATCATTATGCAATTTAAGGTCCTAGAATCATTTGTTGTGAAGACACTATGACTTAAAAATGACTAAAAAAAATTTAATTGCATTTTTGGTTCAATTTGGGTTTAATTTTGCCCAAATTTGGGAAAAACATATACCCGATTGATATTTTTAAAAATTGATGATGTATTCATGAAATTGGATTTAAAATAAGACTAATAACTATTTTTATGGAATTTTCTGATTCCATTGACTATTTTTCTTGATTTTCTCACCTATTTTGACTAAAAGAAATTAAGGAAAAATGCAGGAAATGCTAAAAAAATATTCTTTGGTTTAGAAATAGGTTTCTAGGCTTGGCCAAGATTCCTAGTCATAATTTTGAGATTTTTGAAAATATGAAAAAAATAAGTTAAAAATTATGTGTCAACAACTACCCCTTTTTGAGATTGAGCTCGTTAGAGATTGATCTTAAAGACAATGTGACACCTGAATTTTTAGTCAACTCACTAAATAAGATAAGATGGAAATTTTACAACAACTGATTAGGGATCTTGCTTTTAAAATTCGTGATCTAATCCAACGGTTCTCTTTTCAAAACATATTTTGAAAGGTTCTTAATGATTGAAGAAGAAAAGCTTACCTATTTATGAGCCGTCTCTTTATTGCTTATCCAAGGGCATGAATTGTTGGCGGTGATGATTATGATGGTTATTCGGATTTCGTGGTTTAAGGACGAATCCACAAACCATGAACACCTGAGGCTCCTCACATGAAGATTTGGAAATTTGCCTAGTGGATTCTCACCAGTAGGACTTTGAATTTGCCTAGGGGACCCTCGCTTGTAAGACTTTGGATTTTCCTAGTGGTTCCTCACCAGTAGGACTTTAATTTGCCTAGGGGCTCCTCGCCTATAGAACTTTGGATTTGCCTAAGGGCTTCTTGCCTGTAGGATTTTGAATTTGCCTAGAGGCTCCTCGCTCGTAGGACTTTGGATTTCCCTAGTGGTTTCTCACTAGTAGGACTTAAATTTACCTAAGGGCTCCTCGCCTATAGAACTTAAATTTTCCTAGGGGCTCCTCGCCTGTAGAACTTTGAATTTGTTTAGCGGCTCATCGCATGTAAGACTTTGAATTTGCCTAGTGATTCCTCACCAGTAGGAATGAATTTGCCTAGGGGCTCCTCGTCTATAGGACTTTGAATTTGCCTAGGGGCTCCTCGCCTGTAGGACTTTGAATTTGCCTAGGGGCTCCCGCTTGTAGGATTTTGGATTTGCCTAGTGGTTCCTCACTAGTAGAACTTGAATTTGTCTAGAGGCTCCTCGCATGTAGGACTTTGGATTTGCCTAAAGGCTCATTGCTTGTAGGACTTTGAATTTGTCTAGTGGTTTCTCATCAGTAGGATTTGAATTTACCTAGAGGCTCCTCGCCTGTAGGACTTTGGATTTGCCTAGAGGCTCCTCGCTTATAAGGCTTTGAATTTGCCTAGTGGTTCCTCACTAGTAGGACTTGAATTTGCCTAGGGGCTCCTCACCTGTAGGATTTTGGATTTGCTTAAGGGTTCCTCGCCTGTAGGACTTTAGATTTGCCCAGTGGTTCCTCACCAGTAAGACTTGAATTTGCCTATGGGCTCCTCGCCTATAGGACTTTGAGAAGACTTCAAATAATGAATGCCTTAACCATGAGTTATGTGACTTTGAGGTTTCACTAACCTTTGTATGATTTTCTTTAGTTGACCAAAAACTATTTTGAAAAGTAGTTTGAAATTAATCAAAATTGTTTGAAATGTGATTTTTTTCTTAGCTTACCACAAACTGTTTGAAATTTGGTTTTAAGTTGACTAAAACCTTTTGAAACCTTGTTTTGAAATATGTATTCTTTGTATTAAATATATTTCAGGTAATCAAATTTCCTTTTCGAGAAATTATTTGAATAAAATGCTTTGCAATCTTTCAAGAAATGCTTGAAATGATCATTTGGACGATCTTCGTTAGAAAGGATTTGTTTTAATCTATGAATTTGGTCTTTCTTCATTTGATTGAAAGGGAACTTGTCTGATATCCCTCAATTTTTTCTCTCTTAACCAATTCTTAGGTGTTCGGAGATGTTTGCAATGTATACAATCCAATTGATTCGTTAAGGTCTTTTCGGAGGACTGTAATGTTGGCTTGGTCAATGGCTATTCAAAGGATAGGCATCTGAGGTCAAGAAAAAGGATTTCATCATATCTGACTTCAGGTCTACAAGTTAAGAACCTCGAGGACAAGATAAGATATTATTGCATACACTTCTTTAAGTGATGACTTCATGTCATAAAGTCATGTTTTTTCTCTCAACATACCAATCTGAAGAGTCTTTGGGAAAAGGTTATATTATTGGTATTGGGTAGGTTCAAAAGGCTAATTTGTTTGAATTCAGAGTTTTCATGAAATTAATAATCTTCTTGGCATCACCACTTTTCCTTTTCTTCTTTTTTCACTAGAGATCTTTTCCTCTATGAACATCAGAGTCCTCTAAACATTCATTACAAGCTCTTTTCTTTTACTCATTTTCACTTGTTGTGATCTATGATCTCTCATGATTTTGACTTTGCTTTGTCATAACTTTTTTTTTTTTTGTCTTTTTGAGCTTTCTTTTGCATTCTCTTTTCTTTCTCATTTTTCTCGGGCATTTGGCTTTACTTTTACCAGGCACACTGCTTTTTCATGTCCCAAACTCTTTTACCTTTGATCTTTTCGAATTCTAAGGACTCTCTGTTTTATCCTTTTGTTTCCTATCTATTAAAGTGGATCATATGCTCATGCTCTAGTGTGAAGAGATGATCATCAATTTTAGATTCTAAAATAAATATTTAGGCTCAATTGGACTTTGACAAAGGTAATGTGTTTGGATATAGGAAATGAAATGCTCTTCTTCCTCTTGGATGTCTTGAGCTTCCATATGACTTTATTTGAAGTTATCACAGAAAGATTGATGTAAGAGTATAAAATCTTTCTTGATCCTATTCTCCATAACTGTCAATCACAAACTTCCTGATTTGCCCCAATGTGAGGTAGTTCTTAACAGGGTTATTTTGAAAAAAAAACTTCTCCATTATTTTGGCTCAAATTTTGGTTTGCAAGGGATAAGCATGTGTTTGAGATAATGAAATAATTGCCTTTCATCATTTCAATCCATGTAATCATTGCGAATATCCCCTATTTCTTTCGAATAAGTTTTTCTCACTCACTTCTCCATTTTAACTTTGAGTATATAGGGAACGTGTTTGGATATGGCCTACTTTTCATCACTTGAAGGTCTTCTCATTTGATTTGATCCAAACTTTTCTGTGAAATTTTTCAAAGCCTTTTATCGAATTATCCCTTTTAGGGAATTTTGATGCTTGGTGCATTTTCAAAGAAAGCGTGTTTCAAAACATTTACGTGGTATTTTCTTTTTCAAACAATCTATTTTGTTTTGTTCAATTTAGTGTCATTCCGCTTAAGGAAAAAGATGTTCGTTCTTTCTCTTAAAAATGCAACTTCTTTAACAAATGCTCTCATGATTTGAGAATACCTGTCTGATTAACTTATCAATATCCCTCTTGTTTGCATGTTTTTGCTTTGGTTCCACTGGAGATTCTTCTTTTATTGCTCTCTTTTCTTTGTCTTCCTAGGGATGACAAAAAGGAAAGCACATTAGAGGATATCAATGGAAAATAGAATTGGAAGTGACACTTCCCTTCACTATTTGATAACTCCATTGGGAATTCTGAAATCATCAATTGATTCGGATTCTTTTTATTTTCTTTTGCAAAACAGATAAACATATTTATGAAATGCATGATATGCATGATATGCACATGTTCTAAAGTGACCCGAATCTTTTCTTAATGTTCGTCTTCATTTCATGGGTAGAAAATCTTGACAGCATCTGCATTTACAAGATAGGCTAGTTCTATTCCTACCACATCTACAAGAATCAATGCTTCTCCAGAAAGAACCTTCTTCACAATGTATGGACCCTCATAATTCGGAATGAATTTATCACGAGGATCTGAATTATTGAAGATGACTTTCTTCACTACTAAATCCTCTATTTTAAAATTCTTGGGTTTCACCTTTCAATTAAAGGATTTAGCCACTCGTCTTTGATAGGCTTGTTCATGGCATATAGCTCTTAGTCTCTTTTCATCGATCATGTTGAGTTGTTCGTATCTTTGTTGAATCTACTCAGCTTCTGAAAGCTTTAACTAGGATAGTATCTTTAATGAAGGAATTTCTATTTCAACAGGTAACACTGCTTCTATTCCATAAACCAAGGAAAATGGGGTTACTCCAGTTAATGTTCGAATTGAAGTTCGATATGTTATCAGAGTATACGGCAACCTTTCATGCCAATCACGATAATTTTTGGCTGTCTTAGCCAGTATCTTCTTAATATTCTTATTTGACACTCAACTCCATTCATTTGTGGACGATATGGAGATGAGTTCAAATGTCAGACATAGAAGTGTTCGAGTAAATCATCTACGATCCTATTGTTTAGATTTGAGCCATTGTCCGTAATTATTGGTTCTAGAACTCCATACCTAACAATGATGTCCCGACTGATGAATTTTGCAACATTCTTGGCAGTAACATTCGTGTAGGAGTTTGCTTCAATCCATTTAGTGAAATAGTCAATGGCAACCAGGATGAACCAGTGCCTATTTGAGGCCTTGAGGTTGATTGGACCAATCATATCAATGCCCCATATTGAAAATGGCCATGGCTCGGACATTTGATGTAGCTCATTTGGCGGCGTATTAATTCTATCTCCATAAACTTGACATTGATAGTAATATCTCACGTGTTGGATGCAGTCTGATTCCATTATCATTCAATAATATCCTAATCTCATAATCTTTCGGGCTAGAAGATGTCCATTCATTTGCGGTCCATATTTACCTTCATAAATTTCTTTCATGATTTGTTCAGCTTCTGTAGTATGTACACATCTTAATAGGGTTGAATCAAATGATTTCTTATAGAGGGTTTGACCACTGAGGAAGAATTTGTTGGCTATCTTCCTTATAAATTTCCTGTCACATGGTTTGCTTTCTTTAGGAAATTCTCCTAATTGAAGATATCTTTTGATGTCATGATACCATGGCTTGTTGTCGAACTCTACTTGGACCATCATGCAATGAGCTGGTTGTTCAAGAATATTGATTCTCAATGGTCTTATATCCAACTCATCCTCAGCCTATAGTAAAGATGACAAAGTTGCAAGAGCATCTGTAAAATGATTCTGAGCTCTTGGGAGATAATCGAATGTTACCTCTTCGAAACTTTCTATCATCTCTTCTAAATATCTATGATAAGGAATTAGCTTGGCACCTCGAGTTTGCCATTCATCAGTTATTTGCAATATGATGAGCATAGAATCTCCATATATTTGTAATCTTTTTACTTTCATTGAAAGGGCTAATTATAAATCGAGAATACATGCTTCATATTCAGCGATGTTATTGGTGCATGGAAATGCTAATTTCGCAGATACCGGATAGTGTTAGCCTTTTGGGAAGATCAGTACTGTCCCAGTTCCTAATCCAGATAAGTTAGTTGCATCATCAAAGTACATGGTCTATTTATTGTCGACCAGTGTTAATATGTGGTCATCAAGTTGTTCTTCAGAACTAGCAATATTTTGCGAATTTTTTGCCAACATATATGCTATTGCTCATCCTTTGACTGACTTTTGGGATGAACTTCTAATGTCAAATTCAGATAACATGACTTGCCACTTTGCCAATTTCCCGACCAAGGAGGATTTTTAAGAAGGTACTTGATCGGGTCATTCTCAGCTACTAGCAAAATTTGGTGATGAAGGCTGTACTGTCTTATTCTGTGTAATACCCAAATCAATGCAACGCATGTCATTTCAACTGCTGGGTAATTCATTTCTGATGTTGTGAACTTCTTGCTCAAGTAATAAAAGGTTTGTTCTTTACTATCATTTTGTCTTCTTTGTACAAGCACCGCTCCTAACGATTCATAGTGAATTGTTAAATATAAGATTAGCGGAATTGCAGGAATTAGTGGTACCAAAACAGGTGGGCATATCAGATATTCTTTGATCTTGTCAAAGGCTTATTGGCATTCCGCATCCCACTTCACTTTGGCATTTTTCTTCAACAGTTTGAAGAATGGTTTAGTAGTTTTAGAAAGCTGATATATGAAACTGGCAATGCAATTTAATCGTCCCAATAGGCTTCTCACTTCTTTTACTGTAGAAGGAGTTTTTAAGTCGTATATTGCCTTAATATTGGAAGGATCTATTTCGAAACCCTTGTTACTAACCACAAATCCTAGCAGTTTGCCAGATTTTACCCCAAATACATACTTGTTGGGATTCAATCGCAACTTGTACTTTCTAAATCTTTTGAACAATTTGCGAAGCACCTCAAAACATGATTTTCTCCTTGTTTGGATTTTGCAATCATGTCATCCACATATACCTCGATTTCTTTGTACATCATATCATGGAACAAAATTACCATTGCCCTTTGATATGTGGCACCGTATTTTTCAAACCGAAAGGCATCACCTTATAACAAAATGTGCCCCATGGTGTTATGAATGATGTTTTCACCTCATCCTCTTTCTTCGTGAGGATTTGATTATATCCTGAGAAATCATCCACGAATGAAAATGTTTCAAACCTAGCAGTACTATCCACTAATACATCGATATGTGAAAGTAGGAAATTATCCTTAGGGCTTGCTTTATTTAGGTTGCGATAATCAATGCACACTCGCACTTGACCATCTTTTTTCATTACAGGTACTATGTTGGTAACCCATTCTGAATATGGCACTACCTCGATGAAACTGACTTTGAGTAATTTCATCACTTCTTCTTCTATTTTCTTTGTCAATTTCGGCTTTGTTCGCCTCAGTTTTTCTTCTTTGGTGGAATACTTGAATCAATTGACAAAGCATGCTCAACTATGCTTGGATTAAGGCCTGACATGTCAGCATAAGACCATGCGAATATATCTTGATATTCTTTGAGCAAATTTATGATCTTTTCTGCCTCTGCTGAGGGAAGACTTTCTCCAATCTTAACCTCTTTGGGATTCTCTTTATCACCTAGATTAACAATGAACGTTTTTTCTAACGTGAGTGGCTTTGATTCTTCATGATGGATCCATTCCCTTCTGACCCATTCCTCTTCTTCATTATCCACTTCAATATCGCAAGTGATCTCCTCAGAAAGATTTAGGCCACATATGAACCTATTATGGATATGTGAATGCTCATGCCTAACATGTAACAAACATGATTAGTAATTGCGTATGAAGTAAATAACGTACATGATCCTATGAAAAACTTTTTGGAAATTCATTTTGAAATTATTTTGAAAGAATAGAAAGACAGAGCTAGTCCTCATATTATCAGATTTCCTTGCTCTTAAAATCATTTTCGCAATGAGGAGCAATATAGAAACCCAAAGCCTTAAGCCTTATGAATGAGGATAATGTTCATCATAGTTTTGATTTTATTTCTATATGTCCTTAACATAACATTTGATCACTTTTATTGAATTGAAAAACGCAAATACATCTATATCAAAAGGAATATGAATTGCAACTGAACTGAAATTACAAATGAAATCACAAGAAATTTGAAATGGCAAACAACAAAATGCAATGGAAAAAAGTTTATAGCAAAGGTTCAAGAGAATCTTCCTACTCCAATGTGTAGGTATTTTCTACCTTAGTTATAATAACGTTGTGATAGTCTTCTCGAATAAAATTAGTAGAACAGATTCTTCTTCTGCATGTAAGTCCTCTTATTGAAGTAGCTTGGAAAATCCAGGAAAAGTTTTCTTGATGTGGATCTGATAATAGGAAAGCACTATAACTTTGTCCTTCCATATGGATGGATTAATGAGTTGATCACCCCAGCCTCTACAGCCTCCATGGTTCTTTCTACCTTGGCCTTGGCCTCCATGGTGGTCCTTAAAATTATCTAGAATATAACCTACTCTGTGCTTCATTCTTGTAGCAAGTGGAGTGATAGGTTCCTTGATTCCTTGGGATTTCGATCTAAGACCATTACCAGGAGTAAATCCATACTGGCATAACATCCTTCTAGATATAATGGATGGTGTTGAGAACTCCGGGGATTTTATGATGCAACCAGTAGGAATTTGCACAATTGAGATCATTTCGAAGGAATGATAACTTGGTTCTTCTTTCACTTCGGGTTCAACATATGGTATTGCACTCTCTTTGTATGTGGTAAAATCTGTCTCTCCCTGTACGGTGATCATCTTGCCATTAATGGCAAACCTGACCTTCTGATGGAGACTTGAAGGAATGGTGCCAGCCATATGAATACAAGGTCTTTCGAGTAATAAGTTGAAAATCCTCAAAATATCCACTACTTGGAAGTTAACCAGGAAAGGCACAGAGCTTATGTTCACCTCGAGCTCAATATCACCAATAACGTCTTTCTTCATTCCATTAAAAGAACGCACTATTACCTTAAAAGGTTTGATGAGCTCTTCACTAATCTCCAAGTGATGCAGTGTGCTTAGTGGACATAAATTAAGTGCGGAACTATTATCGATCAGCACCGATGACACATCCTTGCCTTGGCATTTGACAGCAATATACATAGCTTTATTATGGGAGCACCCGTTAATTGGAAAATCTTCATCAGAGAAGGCAATTTAATCCTTAAGAAGAATAGCGCCAACAAAGTCCTCCAATTATATTTCATTAATCATCTCCAGGATGAGCACCTCATTAAGAAGCTTCATAAGCACCATTTTATGGCTTTCTGAAGTCTTGAAAAGATCCAATAGAGAAATCTATGCCGGCATCTTTCTTAACTGTTCAATTACCTCAAATTCCCTCGTCTTCATGACTGAAAGCAACTGTTTAACATCTTCTTTGGTTGCTCCTTTCTTTTCATGTTCACTTTCCTTTGGGGCATTGCATCTCCCCGATCGGGTTATGGTATCGACTTCTTTAGGAAAGCAATCCCAAGGTATATACTTAGTGTCAAACTTTTCTTTTGGAGGGAGAGTGATAATCACAGGCTGTGTTTCTTCTTCATCTTAGATCTTTAAATGATCAATGGGAACTTGGATAGTGATTGGTGTGACGGGACCTTTTTCCTTCTTATATTTATCTACCTCAGTAAGCTTGATTAGAAATGGTGTAATCATGTATAACATGCTTCTATTGGCTTCGTTAGCAACTATTCCACCCCATCTATCAGGTGTAATTATTTCATTCTTGAATGCCCATGAAGGAGGTGTATATTTGACATGGTAATTATACCGGTCACTATCTTGACCCAGAAAATCAACAACTTCACCTTGTCTTCGTGCTTTTCGAACAAATCGCCTATCATCTCAGCAAGTCTTTTTCTTCTTTTTCTCTTTCTGATCTTTATTCTCCTTGATATTCAATTGGCTAATCGGGACCTCATCCATGCCACCCCATCCGTCCGATATAATATCTTCATTTTTGAATGCCCATGGTAGTAGTGTATATTTGACATGGTAATTGTATTTACCGCTGTCTTGACCAAGTAAGTCTAAAGTTTCATTTTCCCTAGATGATTTTTGGGTGAAATGCCTTTTACCCTGATGGACTTTTTCTTTCTCCTTTTTATCTTGATTTGTTTCATCTTGAAGCATTTCTTTCTTGGGTAGAGCTTCTCCTCAAGACTGGTTTCATTATCCATGCCACCTTAGCCATCAAGCACAATTATTTCATTTTTAAATGCCCATGGCTGTAGGGTATATTTCACTTGGAAGTCATATTTTCTGGAGTCTTCTCCCAAATTGTCTACAATCTCGCCTTTTAGGAGTACTTCTTGACGAAAGCGAGTATCCCTTAATCGAGAAGCTTTAATCTTGACATCATATTCATCTTCATCGTTAGACTTGATCACTATTTCTTCATCCTTGATCATGTTTACTTTATTGTGCTTAGGAAGAGGAATTTGATGTACATTTGGCTCGGGCTCTTGAAAGTTCAATATCTTCTTGCCAATGAGCTATTGAACCTTGTACTTTAGAGTAGGAGAATTATCTACATCATGTCCCCTTTCTCCCATGTGATAGATGCAAGTTTTTGACTCATTATACCAAGAAAATCTCGCGAGATTGTCTCTCGGTACTTCTTTGGTCATCAAATGTCTTTCTAGAAGCATTGGTAATAGTTTTGACAGGGGTCGGGGTAACAGTGTATATTGCCTCATGGGCCTTTTTTTGGCTCGAATTGTCTTGGATTTTTCCAAGCAATATTTGATTGCTTTGGAAATGATGCTTGATGAGTACTTGGGTTTGACATTATAGCCACCTCTCGGATGGATTCTTTGTCTTTTTTCCCAGGATAAGGCCTTCGTGCTACTATTTCTTGAGTCTTCTTTTCTTTCAATCCCCATTCAATTCTCTCATCCACTTTTACCAACATGGTGAATGTTTGACAGCTTGATACATGAAGCTTGTCGTAATACTCAGTTGGCAATAATTTTAGAAAGAGCTCAATGAGCTCGTCTTCACTTATGGCGAGCTTTACTTGTGAGGTAACAGGTTTCCATCTCTGAGCATAAGCTTTGAACTCTTCATTTTTTCTTTTCTCGGTTCTGACGAGATCCTCTCTAGTTGGGAGTACTTCAATATTAAACTTGTACTGGTGAAAAAATTCTCCCGTCAAATGATCCCATTCAATAAAGTCTTCTATGTCGAGAGTTGTATACCATGCAAGGGCCGCCCCTCTCAAACTATCTTAAAATGTGCTGATAAGAAGTGACGTGTTGTCTAAATATCTTGCCATCTTACGGAGATAATACTTCAAATGGCTTTTAAGACAATGAGTGCCATCATACTTGCTCATGAACTTTGGCTCCTTACAGTTTTCTGAAACAACCACCTTTACGTAAGGTGAGAACTTGTCGAACCTTCGAAGCTCATAGCCTTGACTTGCTAAGCATGCTTCAATTTTGGCCAATCTCTTGGCCTTTTCTTCATCCTTTTATTTTTGATGTTTTCTTGATTTGATCATTCTCTTCCAAATTTATTACTTCAGGCGTAGTCTTTAGAGGATTTTCTTGAATCGATTCTTTGTTTCTGACTGGGTTTTCAATTGGTGTTTCAGTAGCATTTGAAGCTCCCACATTTAGAGTAGTATGATAAGATCCTCAAGATGCGAGTATAAAGGCTTTCATTTCCGCCATCATTACAACTATTTAGGTCATTTGATTCTTGACTTCAACTAGTCGAGTATGAGTTTCTTCTTCCGCTATTCGAATTTATAGGCGAGTACAAGGTCTTTTACCTTTCGTTGCTAAACAACATGCTTTATAAAAAGACCTGATATTAGCATAGCAAAATGATCACGAAACCCTACATCATTTTAATTGTATGGTTTCATGAGATTGTCAAGGATAAGAAATTCCACACAAGACCCACCCATCGGTGGCCGCGATGGTTTGCGTTCAGTTCCTTTCACGAGAGGTCCTGGGTTCAAAACTCGTAGGTGCTGGTGATTTAAGTGGAGGGTCGTGGCGGTGGGATGCTGCGCTAGCCCCCCGAGGACTAGTCGGGCTTCACCGCTGGTTTGAGCGCAAGCTCGCCGGCCGCGCGGACACCTCGGTTATCAAAAAAAAAAAAAAAAGAAATTCCACACAAGTCTTAGCCTTTGTATAAAATTCTTCATCAATGTCTTTTTCAAAGAATCATACAATTCAAAGAATCGCAATCCATGGTGATTCCTTTATGTTTTGAAATCGTGTTAAAAAATTGTCTATGCATGTTTAGAAAATGATCAATCCATCATTGCATATAAAATTTGAAATAGTTTGACATCATGATTTTAAACTCAAATTGAAATCTAAATCATCCAATCCTAGGCTTCTTGCTAGCTAAGATAGCTTTTGCCTTTTAATATTCTTCCCATTCCTTAGCTCGAGACTCCCATTCTTCCATATCAATCACGATCTCTTCAAGGATGTAGGGTTCCATTCTAGGCATACTTGGAACAATGTATTTCAGGACATACTCATCTACAGGGTCTGTGATATGAATTTGTACGGAAGATGATCGTTCTACGAAGATCTGTGAGTTACGAATTGTTAACCTCGACCCCCAATCGAACCTATGATTAGTAATCTCAGTATGAACGTGACCTGTTAACGAACCTGTATCAACCAATCCACGCTATAACGCCACGAACAAGATAATTCGCGATCTTGCACGATAAGTTGAATTCGATCGCTACAAGGGAGGCTTGATAAGATCTAGTCCTCAAGAGAACTCAAGAAAAAAAATTCTCTATATAAATTCTGCCTCCTCTCTTAGAAATCTATAGGCAACCTTATATAGGGTGCTAACCCTAATCCTAATCCTACTAGGATTAAAATTACAAAAATAACCTTAATTGCTAAAATTCATCCAAAAATGGAAAAAAAAAAGCCTAAAAGTTCATCTAAATGACTTCAAAACGCTAAAAAACATCATTAATCACTAACAAAGTGATGCGTATTGATCAGCGGCCCGTTTCCAAGCGTCCATCCAAATTTGAGCCAATTCAGAGTTTGTCAATTCTAAGCTCCTTTGGAATTCGCTGGACCATGAGTAATCATGTTGCGCCAAGGAGCTTCAAAATCTTCAAGTTTCGAATCCAGATTATATCTATTCCAAATATCCTGAATAATGATGCCAACAGCTTATTTGAATTCCTTCGTTCTCACGCGAGTGATCGGGCCTAGCGGATAGAATAACCGGTCCCTAGGACCTCCTTCTCAATAAGGTTTGATATCCACATCATTCCCTCCTCCGTGCAAAGAATTTGCCCTCAAATTAGCGTCTGCATCAAAAAGAGTCAAATCAGAAATATTGAAAGTAGCACTAATACCATACTCACCTGGAAGGTCAAGCTTATAAGCATTATCATTGACTCTTTCCAACACCATAAATGGTCCATCCTTCGCGGTAGCAATTTAGAGTGTCGCCGTTTGGGGAAACGCTCTGTGCGCATATGAGCCCAAACCCAATCGTCGGGCTCAAACACTACTTTCTTGTGCCCTTTATTGGTTTACTTTGCATACTTTACTATTTTAAGCTCAATATTCAGCCGCGTCTTCTCATGCAAAGTCCTCACAAATTTAGCTTTCTTAGCACCATCTAAATCCACACGCTCAACAACAGGCAAAGGGGTTAAATCTAACGGAGTTAAAAAATTAAAACCATAGACAATCTCAAACGGTGTAAATTTAGTAGCAGAATGCACACTCTTATTATAAGCAAACTCAACATGCAATAAACAATCTTCCCAAGACTTAATGTTCTTTTTAATGATAGCACGTAGCAATGTCCCTAAAGTTCTATTAACTACTTCAGTGGACCATTAGTTTGTGGATGACAAGTAGTAGAGAATAAAAGTTATGTGCCTAACTTCTTTCATAATGTCTTCTAAAAGTAGATTAGAAATTTAGTATCTTGATAAAAAACAATGGACCTAGGCATGCCATGCAAACACACAACCTCACGAAAGAACAAATCAGCAACATTCGATGCATCATCAGATTTATGACAATGTATAAAATGAGCTATATTGGAAAATCGATCAACAACCACAAAAATAGAATCCTTGCCATGCTTAGATCTAGGCAATCCTAACACAAAATCCATAGAAATATCAACCCAAGGATGTATCGGGATAGGCAAAGGTGTATACAAATCATGTGGTTTAATCGTAGACTTAGCCTGCTTACATGCAATACATCTCTCACAAACTTGTGTGACATCTCGTTTCATGTGTGACAAAAAAAAATGTTCATGCAGCACTTTATAAGTCTTATTAATTCCAAAATGCCCCATTAAACCACCACTTTGTGCCTCTCGCACTAACAACTCGCGCAAAGAGCATCTAGGAAAACACAACTTATTTTCACGAAAGAGATATCCATTATGCCTATAAAACTTTTCAAACGCAGCATGCTCACAAGCTTCAAATACTCTTCCAAAATCATCATCGTCAGCATATAAACCTTTGATATGCTCAAAACCTAGACATTTTGCTCCTAGAGTAGTTAGAATTGCGTACTTTCGAAAAAGTGCATCGGCTACCACATTTTTCTTACCTTTTTTTGTACTTGATTACATATGGAAAAGTCTCAATGAACTCTATCCATTTGGCATGACTTTTGTTCAACTTTTGCCGCCCCCTTAAGTACTTTAAGGTCTTGTGATCAGTGCAGATCATAAACTCTTTTGGCCACAAGTAATGTTGCCAAGTCTCCAAAGCTCGCACCAAAGCATACATCTCGTTATCGTAAGTTGGATAATTCAATGTCGCTCCGCTTAACTTCTCACTAAAATATGCTATGGGATGTCCTCTTTGTATCAATACAGCTCCAATTCCTGTACCAGAAGTATCGTATTCTATCTCAAAAGTAGTACTGAAATTCGATAAAGATAACAGAGGAGCATTAGTTAACTTATCCTTTAACATATTGAATGCTCTCTCTTGCTTTTTTCCCCATGTAAAACCCACGTGCTTCTTGATAATCTTGGTTAAAGGTGCGGCGATGGTGCTGAAATCTTTTACAAATCTACGATAGAAACTGGCTAAACCATGAAAGCTACGCATCTCTTCTACTGCCTTAGGTATTGGCCATTCACAGATTGCTTTCACCTTTTCTTCATCAACCTGTATTCCATCAGCACTAACAGTAAAGCTTAGAAATATTAATTTATTAATTACAAATAGCACTTCTTTAGGTTAGCATATAATTATTCAGCCCTTAACACCTGCAAAACAGCTCGCACATGCTCAATATGGTCATCAAGACTTCAACTATATATCAAGATATCATCAAAATAGACAACTATAAATCGACCAATAAAAGCATACAGAATATGATTCATAAGTCGCATGAAAATACTAGGTACATTAGTTAAATCGAATGGCATGACTAACCACTCATACAACCCGTACTTGGTATTAAATGCAGTTTTCCATTCATCCCCCTCTTTCATCCTAATTTGATGATAACCACTTTTTAGATCAATTTTAGTAAATATGCAAGCTCCATGCAATTCATCCATCATGTCATCTAGCTTAGGAATAGGATGTCAATACTTTACCGTTATGTTGTTGATTGCTCGGCAATCAACACACATTCACTAAGACCCATCCTTCTTTGGTACCAACAGAAGAGGAATAACACATGGGCTAAGAGACTCTCTCACATATCCTTATTTTAGTAATTCGCTAACTTGCCGTTGAAGTTCCTTTATCTCTTCAAGATTACTTCGATATGCGGGTTAGTTAGGCAATGGTGCACCAAGAATCAAATCGATTTGATGCTCTATGCCTTGAATTGGTGGTAAACCTCCAGGAAGCTAATCAAGAAAGACATCTTCAAATTCCTACAACAAAGACACAATAGAACTTGGCAAATTCGAGTCAAGCTCGTTAGTAGTAAACAGTACCTCATTGTACAAAAGTACAAGTATCGGTCGGTCCAGAATCAAAGCTCTCCTCACTTCGCTCGATTTTACATAGAAATTCTTCTCTCTTTTCTTTTCTCTCTCCTTTTCTCTCGGTTTTTACCACTCTACTCTTATCTTCCTCTCCTTTTACTTGCGTCTCAGAGTTTCCACACAGGCCCTCGGTTTTATCACTTTTTCTCTCTCTTAGCCTCACATTGTAGTTTCAATTGATATTCATACACCTCAGTAGGTGTCATTGGCACCAATGTGTATGTCTTCTGATTCATCACTAATGAATATCGGTTAGTATAGTCGTCATGATGTACCTTTCGATTATGCTGCCATGGCCTATCAAGTAAAAGATGCCCTACTTGTATAGGTATAACATCACACATCACCTCATCTTTATATCGCCCTATCTCAAATGAAACTCGGATTTGCTTCGATATTTTTACTCCACCACTATCATTCAACCATTGCAATCTATATAGTCTTAGATGCTTTGTAGTCTTCAATCCCAACTCTCCACCATGGTACAACTTGCTACATTTGTACAACTACCTTCATCAACAATCAAGTTACAAATCTTACCATTCACCAAGCATCTATTATGGAACAAGTTATCGCATTGCTGGTGATGCTCCTCCTCTTTGACTTGAACACTAAGAGAACGCCTAACCACCATCAATTCACCCTTTGCTGGCATCTCAATATCACCACAATCCTCCAATGGTGGCATGTCATCATCCTCTTCCTCCCTCTCACTTTCTGATTCAACATCATTACGTCCAGTCATGATCATCACCATCCTATTAGGGCACTGATTTGCTATATGACCACTGCCCAAACACTTGAAATATTTAATATCACGAGTCTTAGTGTTAGGGTTTTCAGTTTTACTTAAAGCCGGATTCGAGCTAACTTTGCCATTCTTCTCCTTCTCCTTCAAAGTTTCAATCTTGATATTATTTCCCTTCCAATTCGGCTTCTCATCTCTCTTTCAATTAGACTTCCAATTCGAGCTTGAACTTCCACTATTCTTGTAATTTCGATCCAACTTTAATTGCCACTCAACTTTGATGGTTTTGTCAACTAATTCCTCCAATTCAACGAGTGTTACAGCTCTACCACCCTTGCTATATCTTGGTTCAAACCACACAAAAATCGTGACATTGTGGCCTCACGGTCTTCCACCACATTAACACGGATCATAACAATCTCCATCTCTTTATGGTATTCTTCCACACTCCTATTACCTTGTGTGAGATTTTGCAACTTATGGAATAGGTTTCTGTGTTAATGACTAGGTATAAAGCGCCTCCTCATCACTACTTTCATCTCATCTCACGTTTCTATTGATCTTTCACCATTACTTCTCCTACTAGTTACAAGTTGATCCCACCAAATTATAGCATAATCAGTGAATTCAACAGCTGCAATTTTTACCTTTTTGAACTCCGAATATCTCTGGCAATCAAATACCATCTCCATCCATTTCTCCCATTCTAGATACGCATCATGATCATTCTTTCCTTGAAAAGATGGAATCTTCATCTTGATGTTGCCAAGCTCATCATCTTCTCAACAGCTAAATCCTCAGCGTCCGTTTCTCCTCTCAAACCTGCCATCTCGATCATCTTCTGTATCGGACACATATGCATCATCAAATTGCCGCTACCATGTAGGTTGTGCCCTAGGTTTCTCTCGCTGATTTTGTGGCCTCCCTCGTGGTGGCTCTCGATCATCTTTAAGTCTCGTCTCACATCTTGCAACTCAGTTGCTAAGTGCTTTAATTTGTAAACTCAGTTGCTGGATGCCTGCTAAAATCGCATCATCCCTTAGATGAGTGCGATCCTCCCTTTAATTCACACTTCCTTGGCCTGAGCTTGACATTTTTTTTAAACCTGTAAGAAAATGTTAGAGATAAAAGAAATCTCACTAGTCACTCCCTCACGTTTTCCGGTCAAAGTGTTTGTCACTCCTTTCGTGTTTAACTCAATTTCGGTTTTTTTTTTCTCTCAATTAAACTCACACACTCTTGCCTTTTGCCTCTCGTTTCCTTCTAGCAAGCTCTTTTTTTCAGACTTGAATCCAATCTCACGAGCTCTCACAACAATCGATAAACCACCGAGCAAGATCAAATTCAGCAATATACCGCTCAACTCAGCAATTCAGTAAATTTTCGCTAGATTCGGATTCATATTCAATTTCTGCTACCGAAACTTTTTTTTTCTATTCGGTCCAACTATCAATGATAAAAAATGGGTTAATACCACGAAAAACCCTAAACTGGTATATCTATGATAATTTTATCCCGAACTATTTTTTTAATCACAAAAAATCCCAAATTGGTACACCTGTAACAAATTTATCCTGAACTATTTTTTTAACCACCATAAACTCTAAACTGGTACGCTTGTGATAATTTTACTCCGAACTATTTTTTTTACCATAAAAAACCCCACACTGGTACACCTGTGATAATTTTACCCCCAAACTAATTTTTTGACCACTAAAAACCCCAAACTGGTATATTTGTGACAAATTTACCCTCTGTTAGTGTCCGTTAAATTATATTAATATCACAAAAAATCACAAATTGATAAACTTGTGACAAATAGAGGGGTAAAACCCAAAATCGGTACACATGTCAATTACCACGTGTCATTAAATTTAGCAATTTGATAGTAAAATTTAACAGAAATTAATGGAGGGTAAATTTGTCACAAGTATACCAGTTTGGGATTTTTGATAACTAAAAAATTAGTTCGGGTTAAAATTGTCACGGGTGTACCGGTTTAGGATTTTTTGTGGTAAAAAAAATAGTTTGGGGTAAATTTGTCATAGGTGTACCAGTTTGGGGTTTTTCGTGATATTAACCAAAAAAAAAATGAGTCATCCTTTGCTTTTTTTTTTGGCTTTTTTTTACGAACTCAAGTACAATATAAAAAAAACAATTAGGACCAAAAACCCTAAATCAAAATTGAAATCATAGCAAGAACAAATTCAGAATCCTAATTCGATTAATAACGAAACCCTAATTCCATAAACCCTAGATTGATGAATGAAATGCAATAAAAGTAGGATAACTAGACCTTGTAGAACCAGCTCTGATACCAGATGATATGAATCTGTGTGGAAGATGATCGTTCTACGAAGATCTATGAGTTATGAATTGCTGATCTCGACCCCCAATCGAACATGTGATTAGTAATCTCGGTATGAACGTGACTTATTAACGAACCTGTGTCAATAAATCCACGCTATAACGCCACGAGCAAGATAATTCGCGATCTTACTCAATAAGTTGAATTTGATCGCCACAAGAGAGCCTTGATAAGATCTAGTCCTCAAAAGAACTCAAGAAGAAAACTTCTCTATATAAATTCTACCTCTTTAAGAAATCCATAAGCAACCTTATATATGTACTAACCCTAATCCTAATCCTACTAGGATTAAAATTACAAAAAAACCTTAATTGTGAAAAATTCATCCAAAAATGAAAAAAGGCCCAAAAGTTCATCTAAATAACTCTAAATCGCTAAAAAAAATCATTAATCACTACTAAAGTAGTGAGTATTGATCAGCGGTCCGTTTTCAAGCGTCCATCCAAATTTGAGCCAATTCGGAGTTTGTCAATTCTAGGCTCCTTCGGAATTCGCCGGACCAAGAGTAATCATGTTGCGCCAAGGAGTTTCAGAATCTTCAAGTTTCGAATCTATATTGTCTCCATTCCAAATATCTTGAACTATGATGCCGACGGCTTATTTGAATTCCTTTGCTCACGCTCGAGTGATTGGACCTAGCGGATAGAATAATGGGTCCCTAGCACCTCCTTCTCAATAGAGTTCGATGTCCACATCAGTTTGGTACCACGCTCAACGGGACATATGGCTCGACATCAATTGGATGCTTAGTCTCTATCCATTTGATGTATTCTTTGGAGGCCATGCAAATCTTCATGTTTTCTTCTAAGTTTTTTTGCCACTCGATTATTTGTTCAAGTGGATTATCTAAAGATAGGATGATTTTGTGAATTTTGGCTTGAAAGCTATTCTTCTCTTCTTCAAGTATAGTTCCTAATGCGTGCGTGGGCGAGTGACTCCGAACAGAAAATTTCAAGACTGCACGATTTCGGAAAAATGGACGTAACTTCCTCAATACAAGTTGGAATGACCCGATTCCAAAAGCCACAGATCAAGGACTCGTAGATCTACAACTTTCGTGTTTTGAGTTTCCACAAATAAACTCTGTGGAGTGAGCGATTCTGAGAGGAAGTGGACGAGGCACTGTGTTTGTGGGGATGTTTGTAACTCGAGGATATGGAAGGTCTATCACCCAAGCCTAAAGGCACAAGCCACCAGTCTAGGATAAAGGACCGAGATAATTACAGTTCACCACCAAGGCTTAAAGGAAATTCCACCGACCAAGGATAAAGAACTGTTTGATTCACCACCAACGACGTTGGATAAAGAATCGAGATAATAATTCAACTCACAAAGAGGAATTTTTATTCATTCAACCAGTCCCCTTACAAATGAGAATATGTCTCATTATATAGAGATTAGACTCAGAATTGAAAACAACATGGGAACTACCAAAACATTAAAGACTAAACAAGACTGAAATAGCATTAAAGGTCTAGGAACTAGGGAATGCAATAAACAACATGGGAACTACCCAAACATTAAAGACTAAACAAGACTGAAATAGCATTAAAGGTCTAGGAACTAGGGAATGCAATAAACAACATGGGGACTAGGAGTCTTAACTCTTCAGCCTTCAAAATTCGTCCATCAATAATAACTAGCAAATATCCACTTCCAAAGAACATTAAATCACTACGGAACTTATCCTGAATAACTCCCTTTTGATATAGCATTGATCAGCAACGAATTTTAATATTGGTATCATCATTCCTTAACCCATCGAAGCAAATTGTAACCGAAGTTAGTCTTGGCATGAATAAGTACCGATAGTGTTTGTTTTACCGAAGGAATTTGCTCAGGACTTAAGGATTGATCAGTAGTCTCGGATGCTCCCGCATCATTCTCCTCGGGTTGTTTGAGATTTGTCCTCAAATCTGGCAAGCCATCATCCTCCAAGTAAGGAGAAAGATCACCTACATTAAAAGTTGCCGAAACTCCTTATTCTCCAGGAAGATCAATCTTGTAAGCATTTTCGCCAATTCTCTCGAGAACTTCAAATGGACCGTCAACTCTAGGCATAAGCTTATTCTTCCACTGAGAAGGAAATCTTTCCTTCCTTAAGTGTAACCACACAAGATCACCTGGTTGGAAATGAGCCTTCCTCCGATGTTTATTAGCTTTCTTCTTATAAAACTCGTTAGCCTTCTCGATCTTGCTTCGAATCTGCTCATGGAGTTTTTTCATTGATTCAGCTCGCTCTTTGCCATCAAAGTTCACTTGTGAATTAGATGGAATAGGAATTAAATCAATCGGTGTGAGCGGATTGATTCCATACACAACTTCGCAGGGTGATCGACCAGTAGTATAACTTGGTGATCGATTATAAGCGAACTCAGCATGTGCAAGTTTCAAATCCCAATCTTTTAGAGATTTACTAACCATTCCTCGAAGTAACGTAGTGAGAGTGCGATTGGTTACCTCTGTTTGGCCTTCGGTTTGAGGATGACAAGTGGTACTGAATAGAAGTCAGGTCCCAAGCATTCTCCATAAGGTCTTCCAGAAATAACTTAAAAACTTAGAATCATGATCAGAGACAATGGTCTTTGGTACTCCATGAAGGCGAATGATCTCCCTGAAATAAAGATCAGCCACATGAGATGCATCATTCGTCTTGTGACATGGAATAAAATGAGCCATTTTAGAAAACCAATCAACGACCACCATAATGGCATCTTTTCCCCTCTGAGTTCTTGGAAGAGCCACAATAAAATCTATGCTCACATCTTCCCAAGGCTGTAATGGTACTGGAAGGGGAGTATACAGTCCTTGTTGGAAATGACTCTTTGCTCTTTGACAAGTTGCACACCTCAAGATGATAGCACGTACGTCTCCACTCATCTTTGGCCAATAAAAGTGCTCTTGAAGGATTTCAAGAGTTTTGTTCACGCCGAAGTGACCAGCCAAACCTCCACCATGTGCTTCTCGGATCAACAATTCTCTAAATGAACTCTTCGGCACACATAATCGATTTCCCTTGAAAAGAAAACCATTTTGGACAGAATATGCACCTTGAATTCCATGTTTGCAACTATTGATAATAGTAGAGAACTCCGGGTCTTCAGAATATAGTTCTTTCATGGATTGAAAACCAAGAATTCTAGAATCAAGAACAGCAAGCATAGAGTATCTTCTTGATAAGCATCCGCAACAACATTAGTATGGCCAGGTTTATACTTCGAAACGAAAGAAAAGGATTGAAGAAATTCTACCCATTTGGCATGCCTTGAGTTGAGCTTGCGTTGGCCACTAATAAACTTCAAAGCCTCATGATCAGAATGAAGTACAAACTGTTTAGGCCTCAAATAGTGACTCCAATGATCAAGAGCTCTCACAATGGCGTAGAACTCCTTATCATAAGTTGAGTAGTTCTTCTTCGAATCAGTTAACTTTTCACTGAAATATGCCAATGGCCTTTGTTCTTGAACAAGAACAGCTCCAATGCCAACTCCACTTGCATCACATTCAACTTCAAATACTTTATCAAAATTAGGAAGGGCAAGAACGGGGGACTCACATAGCTTATGTTTGATGAGTTCAAAAGCGTCATGAGCAGCTCTTGTCCATTCAAAAGAACCCTTCTTCATGCATTCAGTGATAAGGGCCATGATTGTACTGAAGTTCTTCACAAAACGACGATAGAAAGAAGCAAGGCCATGAAAACTCCTTACATCGGTGATGGATTTCGGAACCAGCCAGGTTTTCATTGCATCCACCTTCAATTGATCAACGGAAATTCCATCTTTCGAAGCCACATATCCAAGGAATATAATGCTGGGAGAGAAGAACTCACACTTCTCCATTTTGGCATAAAGCTTCTGTTCTCTCAAGGCTTTAAAGACCTGTTTCAAATGAGATATATGCTCCTCCTCGCTTCGACTATAAATAAGGATATCGTCAAAGTATACAACAACAAATCGACCAATAAAGGAACGAAGAACCTCGTTTATAAGCCTCATGAACGTACTTGGAGCATTAGAGAGTCCGAATGGCATAACCATCCATTCATATAAACCTCCCTTAGTCTTGAAGGTGTTTTCCACTCATCTCCTTCTCGCATTCGGATCTGGTGATAGCCACTTCGCAAATCTATCTTCGAAAACACAGTAGAACCATATAATTCATCAAGCATATCATCAAGTCTAGGTATAGGATACCTATACTTAATAGTGATGTTGTTGATGGCTCGGCTATCGACACACATTCTGAATGTTCCATCCTTCTTTGGTACGAGTAGAGCTGGAACAGAACATGGGCTCATACTTTCTCGAACATATCCTTTGTCGATAAGTTCATTGACTTGTCTTTGCAACTCCTTTGTTTCCTCCGGGTTGCATCTATATGCTGCTTTGTTCGGTAGAGGGGCACCGGGCAGCAAGTCAATTTGGTGCTCAATACCTCTTATTGGAGGTAATCCAGATGGCAATTCTTCGAGGAACACATCTGCAAAGTCTTTTAACAAGGAATGCATTTTCGGATGTATAGGTATCTCTTTCTCACTCTTTTTCTCAACCATAAGCAAAGCGAATACATTTTTCTGTTTGGTAATGGCTCTCTCAACCTGTGTTTCACTCAAGAAAAGATTTTCCTTACTAGTGTTTCCCTCCCCAGGTTGATTTCGATGTATCATGCTTGGTCTCAAAGATTCAAGAGTAATGCATTTTCGTTCCTTGTGAAAAGAGTATGTGTTTTTATGCCCATCATGTACAGCCTTTCTATCATATTGCCAAGGTCTACCTAACAACAAGTGACAAGCATCCATGGGAATAACATCGCACAAAACTTCATCTCGATAATTCTTCCCAATGGAAAATGATATAAAGGCTTGTTTGGTTACCTTCACATCACTTCCTTTGCTAAGCCACTGAAGCTTGTAAGGTTGAGGATGTTTCGATGTTGGTAGCTTCAGTTTTTCAATCATCGTTGTCGAGGCGACATTGGTGCAGCTTCCTCCATCGATAATCATCGTGCACACCTTCCCGTTAATAGTACAACGGGTGTGGAAGATGTTCTCCCTTTGCTCTTTCTCTTCGGGAGATATCTCAGCATGTAATGCTCTCCGTATCACCAATAACTCGCCATCATCAGCCTTTTCAACGATATTCTCGGATTCTTCAGCTTCAAAATCATTCTGGTCATGTTCATCGCTGGCCTCTTGAAGTTCCAAATCGATCTTCTCAATTTCTTGAAGAGTCATAACTCTCCGATTTGGACAATTAGCTTGCAAATGCCCATAGCCATGGCACTTAAAACACTTCCTTGTGTCACCATCAACTTTCTTGCTGGTTTCTTTGACAGGTTCCACCAACTTCTCTTTACCCTTAGCTTTCGACGAAACACCTTCATATTTGCTTGAGGAAGCACCCCTAAAGTAGGATGCCCCCTTCAAGGAGGTTTTGGAAGAAAACCTCTTGCTACTCTTTAGTTGTTTCTCAACCTTCATTGCTAGCTTGCAAACATCTTCGAAGGACCAATAAGGCTGAAGTTCAACCAAATCAGCAATTTCCCGATTCATGCCACCAAGGAATCGAGCGATGGTTTGCTCAGGAACTTCTGGAACTTCGCATCTCATCATGAGTTGTTCGAACTCACGAATATATTCTTCAATACTCATCCCTTGTTGTCTTAGGGAATTCAACTTGAGAAACAGATCTTGCTTATAGGTATCGGGCAAGAACCTCTTCTTCATGAGTTTCTTGAGTTTATCCCGAGACTTGATTTGGCTTTTCCCTTCTCTAGCCCGCTGATGCCTTAAATTCTCCCACCATAGAGAAGCATATTTAGTAAGTTTCGGAACAGCGACTTTGCACCTCTTCTCATCCGAGTAGGACTTGAAGTCAAAAACTCGTTCAATGGCATGGAGCCAATCAACAAAGTTGTCAGGATTGAGACTACCCTCGAATTCAGGTACATCTGTTTTAATCTCACGGTCATTCTCATGGTGTCTTCTTCTTCTTCGAACTCGGTGCTCAGAGGCACTAGAGCTGCCTCCGGTGAAATCAGAATCATCATTAGAATTGTGATGCGAATCTGAATCTTCATGGTGTCGCTGAACATCGGGACGCCTTGGTGGTTGCTCTTGTCTCACCGGGTTCTCTAGGAGATTGAGAATTCGCTCCATTTGCCTTTGGAGATTCTCTATAGCACGATCTCGCCTTAGGTTGTGCGCTTGCTCCAAAGTCAAGCCTCGTGGAACTTGTTCGTCATCCATGATAAGTAGAAAATAACAACACAAAGGAATCACTCAATATAAGTTCAACCTTGAGCTCTGATACCAACTTGATGCGTGCGTGGGCGAGTGACTCCGAACAGAAAATTTCAGGACTGCACGATTTCGGAAAAATGGGCGTAACTTCCTCAATACAGGTCGGAATGACTCGATTCCAAAAGCCACAGATCAAGGACTCGTAGATCTACAACTTTCGTGTTTTGAGTTTCCACAAATAAGCTCTGTGGAGTGAGCGATTCTGGGAGGAAGTGGACGAGGCACTGTGTTTGTGGGGATGTTTGTAACTCGAGGATATGGAAGGTCTATCACCTAAGCCTAAAGGTACATGCCACCAGTCTAGGATAAAGGACCCAGATAATTACAGTTCACCACTAAGGCTTAAAGGAAATTCCACCGACCAAGGATAAAGAATTGTTTGATTCACCACCAACGACGTTGGATAAAGAATCGAGATAATAATTCAACTCACAAAGAGGAATTTTCATTCATTCAACTAGTCCCCTTACAAATGAGAATATGTCTCATTATATAGAGATTAGACTCAGAATTGAAAACAACATGGAAACTGCCAAAACATTAAAGACTAAACAAGACTGAAATAGCATTAAAGGTCTAGGAACTAGGGAATACAATAAACAACATGGGAACTACCCAAACATTAAAGACTAAACAAGACTGAAATAGCATTAAAGGTCTAGGAACTAGGGAATGCAATAAACAACATGGGGACTAGGAGTCTTAACTCTTCAGCCTTCAAAATTCGTCCATCAATAATAACTAGCAAATATCCACTTCCAAAGAACATTAAATCACTACGGAACTTATCCTGAATAACTCCCTTTTGATATAGCATTGATCAGCAATGAATTTTAATATTGGTATCATCATTCCTTAACCCATCGAAGCAAATTGTAACCGAAGTTAGTCTTGGCATGAATAAGTACCGATAGTGTTTGTTTTGCCGAAGGAATCTGCTCAGGACTTAAGGATTGATTAGTAGTCTCGGATGCTCCCGCATCAGTTCCACCTGGGATGTCAAAGGCAAACTCTTTGGGATTCTATACCGGCAGTACTTGCTAAAGTATCCCAAATTATCTAATAATCCTTAGATGGCAATAAGCTGCTCCTCCACTCAAACCAAGCAATGATATTGCATTTTCCTCTCAGCTCGTGAGCTTTCACTTTATTAATCTTTGGCCAATTGATCCGTGATTGGATTTGATCAGGAGTAAGGCTCTAATGAAATTGGCCCAATCTAAAAAAGATTATTTGGGTAATTTTCTTTGAATATGAATTTATCGCTCAATTGGATTTATCGTCGAACAAATTTTGCGAATGTTCACGAAATGACACCATGGTCGAATGTGTGAGATGAACCACAATGACAAAAGGCCAGTAGAAGCTTGAAAGATACCTTTCCCATGATTTTGATATGTGTTTAAGGAGATGACGGTTTGGGCAAGAAGCATATTAGAGAAATCCCATTCATTTTATGATTCATATTTTTAGGATTTTAGGGTTTTTTAGGAGTTATAACCCCTGAATTTGAGATTTTATAAAAATGCCACTTGGACACTTTAAAAAATTCAAATCTCACTTTTTATGATCGGCCACGGTGTTTTTGACCATTCTGTGAATTTTTAAAAAAAATTATTTTTTTTTCAAAAATTTTATTAACCGAGAATTAATTTTTTATGATTTTTCTAAAATTTTTATGGATTTTTCAATTTTTTATTGATTTTCTAAATTTTTCACATTTTTTATTTGTATTTTCTGAGTTTTCTGAATTTTTAAGAATTTCCTGAAAATGTTTGAGTTTTTATGAATTTTATAATTTTTTTATGAATTTTCTGTTTTTCTATGTTTTTTTAAATTTCCAATTTTTTTATTTTTCTGATATTTTTTAAAATTTTTTGTGATTTTTTTAAAATTTTTATGAGTTTTTTTTAGATTTTTTTAATGTTTTAAAATTTCCTGTTGAACCGGGCATCACCGGCGTCGGTCGCCGGTCACCTCCTCCAGCGAGCCAAACGCCAAAACGACGCCGTTTTTGGCCTTTTTCATCAAGGCATTTTGTTGAACATGTGGTGTGCATAATCCCAAACTTACAGTTTTCAAGGCCGTGACTTTAAGCTCATTGCCGACGACCTTCCAGCAACTATTTCGCCATTTCTTTTGATCCATTATCAAATTCATGTCATCCTTTATTGAACTAGACTGACTGGATGTCCATCGGACCATCACCAACCGGCGAAAATCTAATAGGAAAAACCTAAATCATCACTAATATAAGCTAACATTTTCAGACCTCAAATGATTAATCTAATCGCCTTAGCCATCTAAATCGATCAAAATAATGATAAACATCAAACAAGGATTAAGGGAGGCTAACTTGGGTGGCTTATAGCCACAGCGACGCTCCGGCGAGGACCTCTGAGCTCCGGCGAGGTGGTCAAATGCATGGCTGACTTAGTTTTAATGCATTTTCAATCATTCAAAGTGTAAACAAACAATGAAAATGAGGTCAAAACATGTTTTGAGCATTGAAAAACTCAAACTCGTGGAAGAAAATGTTCGATTAGCAAGGTTGAACTCAAGTTCACCATTTCGCAAATCTAGAAAAATCATGACCATGAACAATATTTACTTGCTTTGTTCGATGACCAGGAGGAATTGCTGAACTAATTTGTACCCCAAGAGTTGTTCCTTGACACTTGATCTTCACCCTGGTGGTTTTGGTCTCGCCAGAAAAGGTTTGGATTGGTTGGAAAATGCTCAGTTTCAGGCCTTCAGGACCAGCTAAGTCAACTGGAACAACCAGAGGAGAGTCACAGCCAAATCACGATTCACCTGTGCTCCGCCGTCCATGGTGGCACCAAACACTCATGAGGGGACTCTCGACCCTCTCCCTCTAGATCCTTCTCGTTGGTTTTTGCTTCTTTCTCTCTCCTCTCTCTCTCTCTCTGGATTTTTGTCGAACACCTTCCTCTTGCAATGTTCAGTTTTTTTCCTTTTTGTTCATCAAAAATTTCCACCCAAAGTTTGTTGGAACCGACCTTGAATCAGTTAGGGTGATTCCTTGGTGCCAGCTGGATATTTTCCAGTTGGCCAAATCTATTTGCATATGTTAAATTAGCCGGAAATGATCTATGAAGTCACGGGCTTGAGTTAGAATTTTCTAGATTTAGTATGACTTGGGTGAGTCGGGTGAAGAAGACAACCAACCTGAGTCGGGTCAAGTTGACCCGGCTGACCCGGGTTGGTCTAAATTCGTCAATTAAGTTCAATTTTGACCCAATTTTCAAAATTAAACCCCAAAATTGAATTCCCCATCATATTCCGAACCCATATATGTGATTTTTCCTAATTTTTCATTATAATTGTGTCCAATATTTTCATATTTTGTATTCGATTTAGTAGGATTTTATTCAATTTGATGTCCTAATGACCTGATTAGGTAAAATTGATACCAAAATTGAATTACCCACATCTAATTAATCATAGAAATGATGGTCTCATATTTCGACAATTTCATATTGGGCATGATTCCCAATTTTGGTTCAAAATTCTTAATTTTCAATTGAATTTTGGGGATTTTTTTTATTTTTATATCAAATTGTGCAATTGGACTGACCATTATGCAATTCAAGGTCCCAAAATCATTTGTTGTGAAGACACTATAACTTAAAAATGAGTAGAAAAAATTTAATTGTATTTTTGGTTCAATTCGGGTTTAATTTTGCCCAATTTTGGGAAAAACATATACCTGATTGATATTTTTTTAAAATTGATGATGTATTCATGAAATTGGATTTAAAATAAGACTAATGACTATTTTTATGGAATTTTCGGATTCCATTTACTATTTCTCTTGATTTTCTCACCTATTTTGACTAAAAGAAATTAAGGAAAAATGCAGGAAAATGCTAAAAAAAAAATTTGGTTTAGAAATAGGTTTCTAGGCTTGGCCAAGATTCCTAGTCCTAATTTTGAGTTTTTTGAAAATATGAAAAAAATGAGCTAAAAATTAGGTATCAACACTTGTAACTTGTAATTAAGCAAACCCACCAAATTCTTCATCTTCATCTTCTCGGTATCCATCTTATCTCTGTCAGCATGTGGGTGAAGGTCATGTGTGGACTGGTTCTCTACGGACTGTATCAGAGCTTCTTCTCCCACGACGATGACGTCTTGGACTTAGACTTCTCTGCTGCCAATGCCCTCCTCTCCGTCGCTTCCCGGTACTTCCTACTTTTCCTGCTGCGTCTTTTCTTCTCTTTGCTCATGTCATGTCATGTGATCAGAGATCCACCACCGTTCATCGCTAAGCTAAGCTAAGTTGATAGTGAAAGTGATAGTTGATAGTGTTGGTCGACTCGTAATTCTGTGTGATAGGCTTGAGAAGCTTTATGATGGGAAGGCTTATGTTGGTCTCCCGATTCCCGATCCCGACACCGGATCCAGGCAGCACATCGACTTGGCCTAAGTCGCTAAAGGGTCTCTCTCAACCACGTTGAACTTTCAGGTAGTATTAATCTTTTAAATTCCTCTTTAATCCTCAACAAATTGCACCTCTTTTTTTCCATTTCGATTGCAGAAAAGCTCTGGTGGTTTCTGTTAAAAGCTTTGCCGGCTTCATTGCCAGATGCGCAGATGGCAGCTGGGTCTGTAGAAATGAATCTCGTTACAAAGAGGAATTGCATCCTGACCCGGTACGTCCTATTTACTTGACTCTCTTTTGTTCAACTTTATATTTCATCTGTTTCTTAAATTTCAGGCTGCAGAAGCTACGAAGGCAGCTTCAATTCTTGAATCATATCTTATAAGGAGAGGAGTTGCTTTACCTGTAGGATGCCTTCCTTACTCAGTTGTTCTTCCTAAACCAAAGTTTCAGTATGTTATCTAATTTTTACTGAAAATGTAATTGTCTACAGAGTGATCATTTCACACATGTTTTGTGCACTTTCATATTTTTCAAAAATTAAGGGCGTATGGTATTGTCGAAATAACTGCTCATTTGCAAGACTTTTTGTTGCATGGGAAAATTATTTATGATTGACCAAGTTTAAGGGCCTCAGGAGTTGCAACTTTTCCAGTAACTTTTTTAGTTTATGAGCATTGTATAGTTCTGGGATAGATGAAGAGAATTTTTATTAACCGCAGCATGACAGCTATTCGTAAGCAAATAGTTGCAGGACTCTCTTTATAACCATAGGCGTGACAATTTATCTTGATCTTCAGTGATCGTCTTCCATTCTTTGATTGTTTGTGAGAGCAACAGCCAGTGAATGAGAAGGAAACCTTAATAAGGTGCATGACATGCAAATGCGTGTCCGACCGCTAATTGATGTACCGAGAGAAGAGATTCTCATCCACCGTAGTCTGCTTGGGGGTTGACGTGGACCTGCAAATGGTCGCTTCTCTAAATCATATATTTTTGACAAAAGTGATTGGAGTGATTGTGACTTAGTCTGTGTGGGAAGTAACACCAACAGTTGAATAATCTTAATCCACCATTATATGCAATTTTTTGGGACATCATGCTATAGATTGCTTATGTTTCCGTTTCTTCTCTAAGTTCCTTAATTTTCTGCTCTTGGGCTATTGGCCACCACCGGAGGTTATTAGTTGAAACCAGAATCAAAAAGTATGCTTTCTGGTTGGACAAAGGGAGCTTTCCGTGTTGCCAAGAAAGAGATGCAGGAACCCATACATCAGCAACCTAGTTATGTTCTCAGCACCGCTCCAGTGTGGGATAGGTTCGTTTCTTATGTTTAATGAATGTTGATCGTTGTATTTGGCCAATGTGCGGGTGCTGCATGTTTTGTACTCTGTCGTGATATTTCTATTGATCTTTCCTTGACATCCTCGTTAAGTTGCTTGACTTGGAGAACCTGACCTGGTGGCCTTGTACATTAGTTTTGTAATCAGCGTTTCAAAATCCAGACTAGACTGTCTGGTTTATCTAGTTCAACCAGGAGCTAGACTTCAGTCTGCTCCTCTTTTTCTTTGGCTCTTCTTAGTGAAAGATGGGAAGAGCCAATATAAGAAGAGCCAATAGTGCAATCGTATCTGGCCAGTACAGGTTTCTGTAAAATGATGAATCTTTAGAAAAGAATCTGGACTCATATCCCCTCCACCATTGCATTTGCATGGCAACCTGGTGTTCTTTGTTTTCCAAAGGCACCAATGACAAATATCAATATTTAAAGCTGACAAGTATGGACGGACGATAGGAACAGAAGAGAATCCCTCCTAGGTTTGAGCAAGAGTAATGTGCAAGATCGTGCTCAAATCTTATTGCAAAATGGTGATGTGGAGGATGAAATGTGTGTGAGAAGGAAGGAGAATCAATTATTAAGAAGCATACTTGAAAGATGTTGGGATAATGACACAAATGGTGCTGGTCTAATGTACAATGTGGTCTTTAAATTTTTAATATGTTTAATGTGGTCCATGAACTTTAGCCTAAAGTGAAATTTGGTTCTTGAATTTTTAATTTGTTCGATATAATCCTCGAATTTTTGGTACACATTCACAATAGTCATTGGATTATATAAAAATATTCAATGTTGTCCTTTAAATTACTTCAAGTTCAGGAATAACATTAAACATTTTCATATATTTCAAGGACTAAATTGGACATGTACCAAACATACGGAAACCACATTAAACAAATTAAAGTTTGTGGACTACATTGCACGTTGAGCTATAGTTTAGAGACCACATTGAATGAATTAAAGGTTTAGAGGCCACATTGCATAATTAGGTCAAAGTTCAAGAAACATTTGTGTCATTTTCCCAAAGATGTTTGAGCAGGCCGGAAGAAATAAGCAGGCCGTGCAGGCACGTTCTGCGGTCAGTCCTTCACTTTGTTGCCTGAGCCCGTCCACTATTGAAGAAAGAACATTGCATGCTATTCCTCAGGGCAGGTGCCCATTAAATATATACCGTGTACTTGGACTGACCATTTATGTAATTTTCATTTCTTGTAACCTTTTATTTACATTCCTTTAATTTTCATTTCTTGTGACCTTTTTATTTACATTCCTGTAATTTTCTTTTCTTGTAATCTTCTATATTCTATACGTATATCCAAGTATTTACCACTTATATAATTGGTTTTGTCATATTACTTCTTGTCTTATATAGTGTTTATGGTCTTTATATTTCTAACTAGTGAAATACTACATTTCACTAGTAGGTCCAAAATTGTTTCTAACCATTGTATATTTACTTTTTGACATAGAACATGCCAATAGTAACATTGATAGTACGTAAATGTAACTTGTTGTTCAAACAACTATTCAAAGTTCCTAAAGCTCCTTGTAAGGCTTGTTGGAAAACCGTTGTCGGACTTGATTAATCCCTCTTTGTTGTTCAAAATGAATGATTTCTTTTTTGTAATTTTCTAATTGTTCCAAGGTCTTATAAGTTCAATTAATCGGATTCAACTTTTCTTGTTCTATCTTAGAGTAGTCATTCACTCGAAACTGGTCCGCTTCCATTTCCATTTTCCGTAAATGGGCCCGGACTTTTTCTAGATATTCAATGGGCCCCCATGTAATTCTTCTGAATTTCAAATAGTATTCAAGATCTTCTATTTTCGATTATCTAATAAATTTTATTATCTTGCTCCTGCATATCATTCTCTTCTTCTTACTTATGTTCTTTATGCACCACTATTAGCCCTGGCAACATTCTGTGCTAATGACCATGAGGGTTACAGTTAAGGCTATGGCTGCAATCCATGTTCATAGCACTGGCTGAATTTCCACGACGCTTGGCTGTTCCACTGGATACGGAAAGGTCATTTTGCTAGGAAGCTGAAAGCAATCTCTAGTTCTGGTAACTCCTCAAGGACAATGCATGGAGGTTCTAACACCCCATTGGCTTTTTCATCCTAAAAAAATCTTGAAGACTTGGTCTCAGCAATGATGATGGGGAGCGATGGGCAATCAAACAACCATCCCTTAATCAACGGATCAATACGAGAAGGAACTAGAGGTCACAAGGTAATGGATAATAATTTACTTCAACCAGTATGCCCTTAGGCACGACCGGCATATATGTTTGGAATATATTCCATTTTAAGAGAGTTAGAAAAGCACCATCTCGTTGAAAGATTCTATACAATTGTCCTTTCTCAACACATTTCTTTGGATAGAACTCTATTTTTTCCTCTTTATGGATGGTAAATATTTCTCAGAACAAGCTTCTTAATCGTAAAATACTTGCACAAATAGCTAGAAGTCGGTTAATTGCCTCTCATTTTGTTCTGATTGCCATTTTTGCAGGCCTAGACATGCCTAGTGGGCCTCCAGACCCATGGCATCTATCTATGGGTGTCGCGACCTACTCTCGGGTGGTGCACCACTTAGGGGTTTGGCTAATGGATTATTAAATCTAAATCTAATTTGAGCCCTCCCAAGCTTTACCAATTCGCGACTTAGGGTTTAAGTTCTTAACATGCAAATATTTTCATGCTGGAGTCGTCACTAATTAATTTATTTACGGTGGGTCGATTAGAAACCCAAATAAAACATAGAGAAATATGTTTTATTCCTACGAACTAGAGATTTTGAATTTGGAGACTTGATTATGCTAGAACTAGTCTAACGCCCTTTCGGTACCTTTACTTTTTTATAAGAAAAATATTTGTGTAGGCAGTCAGGATCTATTTGATTACCTATTCACTAACATGCAAGGTGACTATGCGGGTACGCAATCAACCAATTTAACACCCAAAAAAGCAGTAAATAAATTGCTAGTTTAGGAGAACAACGTATCTTTTAGCAATGTAAGCATCTCCATTGTTTGCTAGAAAATTACACAGACAGTCATATTATGGTTTCTAATTAACAAGCACTTCAATCAATTTGTTCTTTAGGGTTTTCTCTTTATTTAAATGAAACTAACCTACATGTAATGATGTACAAAATATGATATGTGATTAATGAAACCTAACATGCAAAGTATATGTCATGCGATGATATAACCTACTTCTAATGACGGACAAATGATGTATTTTTGGTTTTTTTTCATTAAAATTCAGAATAATAAAAATGCCTAAAATAACATGCAATCTATTCCAGAGAGACACTATAACTTATCCTAAAATGACCTCCTTTTTCGACATTTTTTTATGAAAATTCGAAATTCTAAAATGTCCTAAATAATCTATTAGGACTAGAATAACCCCTAATTTAAATTAGGAAATAAACTACCCTAAATCGCAATTTAAATTAAGCAATTATCCTATCTTCTAGATATATTCAGGATTTCCTAAACATGCAAAATTTCTAATTTAAACCTTAATTAATATTTTTTGGATTTTCTTTTATCTCAAAGACAGAGTAATCAAACAAAGGATAGCAATCGCATTCAAGCAGTCCACACAATTCACATGATTTATTTATCATGTTCAAATTAGGAAAATGGTTTGAGCTAACGATCATATTTATATGGTTATAGATATCAATGAAAAGCCAATCGTTTGAATTTGGAAAGCAAATAAGATATATTTTCGTATCCAAGTAGTTATAGATAAAATAACAATCTTCCGCACCGCCGCGTATCATACCTTGGGGTTAAGGTTAGATAGTTGTCCAGGTACGTTGCTAATTTGGGGTATTTTAAATATTGTAGATATCGCATGCATTATCCCTAAGATATCTAACAATCCACCAAAGATATCCACAAAATATTTGAACGCCAAAAAATTAGGAAATTAAATATTCTAAGAATATCAGATGAGAATCTTACCTAATTTCATGGATAATCTCCAAATTTGAATCGTCCCAGGATCAGAATCACGGATCAGGATGGGGTGGCCGACGGTGGGTGAGGCCACAAGGACGGCGGCAGCGGTGAGCTAGCCTTGCGCGGTGCTCCGATTAGTCAGTAAAACAAGAACACAGACCACGGCGATGTAAGGATGCCACGACCACGGAGGAAACGGGGAACGCTGGGACAGATCAAGGGTAGCGCCAGGTGGTGAGCTCTCACTCGGCCAAAAATTGTGGCATCACAGTTTGTCGGGACGGCACCGAACAGTGGCAAGAATGGCGGCTGTGAAGGTCACACCTCACGGCCATAGGTCCGGCCATGAGGGAGGTAGTGGTAGTGGAGTGCAGCAGCAGATTTATCAGAGCATAGCATCAGGTGAGGCACAGATGCAGGGGGGATTATCGATGTAGGCATGGCTTGACAGCGGCGTTAAGCAAGTGAGGGCAGTAGGGATCAGTAGCTTGGCATTGTCAATGGCGATGGTTGGAAGAAGCAGCAGCGGTGCGAGCAGGGGGTTTGCAATTCGGGTGGTCACGGTGGCAGGGAGGCACGGCGCGAGTGCATGAGATGGCCCTTAGCTAGGCACAACAGTGAACACAATGGCTTGAGGCGGCATGGCATCGAGACACTCACGGCCATGGGTTTGGCCGTGGGGAAGGTGGCGGCCTGGGGAGCAACATGGGCACGGCATGGCATCGGGATCCTCACAGCCACTGGTTTGGCTGTGAAGGAGGCAGTGGCTGGGGCGGGATTGAGTTGGACGCGAGGGGGGCCCCACCGATCTCACTCTCCTTATCATTCACTCTCACTTCCCTCACTCGTGTTTTCTAAATATTATAAGCGCTCTCTCCTTTGATGGAGGGATATAAACACATATTTATAGTGCATGCCTGATCAGGTCATTAAGACCTTGAATTGAACAAAAGTCTATTAATCCGAGTATAAAAATGAGAAAATCTTGGGCACAATTATAAAAAAAATTGGGGAAAATTACATGTTTGGGTTCGGAACATGTTGGGAAATTCAATTTTAGGGTCAAATTTCGAAAATTCGATCAAAATTAGACTTAATTTACAATTTTATGCAAAACTGGAACTGTCGGGTCGGGTGGGTCAACCCGACCCGACCCGAACAGTCCTTTTTCCTCACTCGACTCGGCCAAAATGCAATAAACCTAGAATTTCCTGCGTGTGTGCCCATGATTTTGCCGACTTATCCCGATCAATCTAGCATGCGTTTGATCGAGATGCCAGCTGGAGAATCTTCAGCTGGCACCAGTTAACGATTCCAACCGATTGGGAGTTGATTTCAATGATTTTGGAGTGGGAAATCGAAGAACAAAAAAGAAGAAAAAACTAAGGAAGACGAACAGAACCTATTCGAAAAAATTCGAAAAAATTCTCGAGAGAGAAAAGAGAGAAAGGGAGCAAAACATGCAAAAATTTAGAGAGAGAGAGGGTTAGAGGTTCCCCCGTGAGTGATTGGCGCCGCCCTAAACGGTGGGGCGCCGGCAAATCATGAGTTGGCCGTGACCTCCCCTCGCCGTGCCAAGCCATAAAGCTAATCGGGAACGTTTGAAAACCAGTCTCGGTCGGAGCGTCCAGACCTGTTCCGACGGATTTGAGTACACCGGGAGAAAGATTGAGAGTCAAGGAACAAACCCTGGGGCCCTGCTCGGTTCAACAATTTCATCTGATCGTTGCATAAATCAATTGAAAATCGTTCCCGGTCATATTTGTGAAAATTTTCTAGATTTTGATGTTGGTCTCAATGTGTGTTTTTGGGTGATTTCATTGTCGAATCCTGACAGTTTGTTGATCATTATTAGTTTCTAAACATTTTGATATGATTTGATTGCATTTTCGACCTCAAAAACCGCATGAACCGAATCGGCACCCATGTAATTCCCTTCGCCGGAGCTCTGACATCCTCGTCAGAGCATACCCGTGGCTATAAGGCTATTCAGGTTAGTCTTCCTGACCTTAATTGATGTTTTGATGATTGTTAGACTTGATCTAGACGGCTAGGGCGGTGTAGATTAGAAATTCAAGTTCTGGAAATGAAAAATTAAGAAAAGTGCAAATTAGGTTTTTTTGATCGATTTTTCGCCAGTCAGCGAAGGTCTGACAGTGATCGAATTAGGCTAGTTGGAAATTAGAACATGTGGACTTGCTAATGATGTAATCAAACTGACCAAAAGGTCGCCAGAGGCTCGCCGATGGTGAGCTCAAACCGGCGACCTTGCAAATCCTAACACATAATCCACGCACACCAAGTATTCGGGAAAATGTCTGAATGAAAGATGCCCAAAATAGTGCTGTTTTGGCATCATGCCCGTCGAAGAGAACGATCGGCGCCGGCGCCGGTGACGGTCGATTCTGTTTCAACTGAACCGGTTCGAACTCGATCCAGTCCGATTCAATCCCCAGCGGGAAAATTCAAAAGAAAATAAAAATAAAAAAATCAATAAAAAATAAAAAAAAACTAAACTAACTAAAAAAATCACAAAAATCATAAAAATCTACAAAAATTATATTTTCTTTAAAAAAATTGAAAAATTCACAAAAATTAGAAAAATTACAGAAAATTCTAAAAATACAAAAATTTTCAGAAAATTCATAAAAATTTCAAAAATTCAGAAAATGCAAATAAAAAAATTGAAAATTCTAGAAAATCAATAAAAATTGGAAAATTGGAAAATTCACCAAAAATTTCCAGAAAGTCATAAAAAAATCATTTCTCGGTTTAAAAAAAATATTTCCAAAAAAAAATCAAAAAAATTCAAAATTTTGAAAATTCACAAAAAGGTCCAAAATCATCGTGGCCAGCTATAAAAAATGAAATTTGAATTTTGAAGTGTCCAAATTGCACTAATAAAATAAAATAAAATAAAATAATTCTCAAAATCCACAAAATGATTAGAAATCATTGTATCGAGTCATTAAAAGTGAAATTTGGATTTTCCAAAATGCTTGAGTGGCATAATTTGGAAAATTCAAAATTTAAGGTCAAAATCCTTAAAAAACCCTAAACCCTAAAAGAAGAAATGAACAAGCCATTCGAGCTTTGTTAGGGTTTTGGTAAGTCTTCATTTCTAGTAACCAAATTAGAATTACTGTGACTGATTTGCCATTGGAGATGTAGTTGATTTTTGGATGCTTAATTGTTTGTCCATGATTAGATTAGTGAAGTGACCTTAGGGATTCGTGTGATATGCTAGACATGCCATATCGTTCTTAGGTACCGAAAGGGCATTAATGGTCTCAATTTGGGATTGTTAATGTAATCAAGTCCCTTATCCAGAATCTTTGGTTCGTAGGATTGTGGTACTTCTCTCGTTCCACAATTAGATTTCCAGTCGACCTACCATAAATGACTAGTGGCAACTCCAAGTGTAAGTTTAGATCAAATAAACCCCGCTGTCGCGTGAGGTATAGTCTAGGAGAGGCCTGTATAGAAAAATACCTCCATTGTAAAGCACGCGAGTGCGTAGCGCGACAGGCTTAGCGACTCCGCTAGGGAATCTTAAATTTCTAAGTGGACTTAGGCCTAGATAGAACGATATGAATGTGTTTGTTCTCGCGAGGATCCCAGGTACGTTCCACTAATGACGTGTTAAATGGTAATGCAGGTAGGAGGTATAAGGGGTGTAGTCTATACTTATTTTTGTTTTGCAGGATGGTATTGGAATTGAATGTGATTTTGACCAAATTTTAGAAGTGTTGTTTGGTTATAAATTATTGTGCTTGCTTTTAAATTGTTTTAGCACTTCACTTTTTACACACACCACCCGTGACCCAACCCCGGCTATATTTAGGATCACCCTTGGGAGGTACGTGTTTAGGCGAAACTATTAGCCGATTGCTCATGGGATCGTTTAAATATAATACCGACCACCGAGATGGAATAATATTCTATTACTTTTGGTCGATTGCCTATTGGAATGGAATCCCTTATCCATTAAAGTGGTGACCTTGAGCTTTTAGTATATCCTTACCCTTTTTAGGTGTCAAAACCTCACTTGTTGCATATGCTTGTCTTTGTGGTTGGTATATCTAAAACCAAGCAAAATGTGTCGGTAAGTAAGTGTCATTTCACTTCTCTCATCTTTTTAATTACGTAAGTTAATTGACATCATTTTATTAAAAAATGCCCAAATGACAATCAATGTTTGGACAAAATGCCTTTTCATATTAGAATGGATGACTCGGATGACATGCTCCATTTGGTCACATTTTTCATTTCTAGATGGAATGTATAGGCCCATGGCGATTTTCAATGTAATTCAAATAGATTGAATGCTCAAGATGTGACAAACACAATCTCATTTACCGAAAGTCTATTTTCGATATATTGGAAGTTGTAAATCATAGGGTAGTACTTTATGGTCAAAATGGAGCATTTCAAAAGGCATTTACTTTGAACATTGGTTTCATTCACATTTTCAACTATATGCTCTTTTAAGGCATAAATGAATTAGAAGTGGCATTTGTGTTATGTCATAAGAATGCAAATGTGCTTTACTTCCATTTTGTCCATAAAAGGACGTATAATTAAAATATGGGCATTTAAAATTAATTCATGGTGACCAATAATGAATTTTTTGCATGATTAGATCGAAATGAGCAAACTAGACATACAAGTCATCCCGGTTCCAAGAAAAGAGCTTTTGGTATGGTGGATGAACATGACTAAAGACAACAAAGCTTACGTGAGGGAAAGATTGGGATATTTGTTCAAACTCATCAATCTAGAATATCAAGTGAGCCTGATTCAAGCGTTATCCCATTTTTGGGAAGTTACCATCGCCACATTCCAATTGGGCTAGCATAAGATGGTACCTATATTGGAAGAGTATAAGGCGACCATTGGGATTGATTTAGAATCAAGAATCGTTGAGCCCCCAATTGGATTGAAACCCACGAGGGTCATAGCCGAAATTCTGAACTTAAAGACTCCTCAAGTGGAAAAGTTGATCAAGTCGAATACCGGGAAATTTCCTTTATCTTACTTGGTGGCTAATTACTCCTAATTGCCAAAGGAAACTGGGAATACTTCCACAAGAGTCTTCATCCTTACTTTCTTCGGGTTTGTCTTATTCCCTACATCAAGGACTGGATTGAATCCTCTTGTTGCGGTGATTGCTAGGCAAGCTTGCCTAAAGTGGGATTTCTCTAATATGCTTTTAGCGGAAATCATCATTTCTTTGAACAAATGCCAACGTCATCATAAAGGTGTACTTCAAGCCTCAGGCGGGTTACTGTTTGTATGGTTCATTTCTCATATCAGACCTTGGGAACGTCATATGCGCATTAAAGAGATTGACTCATCTACCAATTCTATTGAGAAGTATTTGAAGCTCCAAGACAAATTACCAAAATACTCTTTTCATGAATGAGTAAATTTCATTAGGGCATCAACTCTTGACCAATTCCAATGGAAAATTCAATGGCCAAAGATAGTGACAGCTCAAATTACTTGTCAAGAAGGCAACTTAGTGCCATTGCTTGGATTGAATGGTGGATCCGCTTATTGCCCACTAAGAGTGGTACGACAATTTGGAATGATTCAACAAGTGCCACCTACTTGGCATCCCGAGGAGTTCACATTTGATATACCACAAAAATCCTAATCGGAGAAAGAAAATAAGGAGTTGCAAATAAAAGTTTAGAAGATCATGTACTCCTTGAAGAAATCAATCAAGCAAATAGTGTAATGTAATGAAGATTTACAAAGAGAAATGAAGCTCTTCCTGGCATCCAAAGAGTACATAGAATGGTTGAAGGCTAAAAGACTGATTGATGTCGAACCATATGTACCTTTGAGTATTACTACCTATTTCAATGAGCCGTACATTCCAGAGTACATTGTGCCGAGGACGCCAGGTGTTGACCCATACGTGTAACATCCGGAATTTCAAACCATTTCCAGGATCAATGAGATTGATATTACTCTCAATTAATTTTAGTGAGTCTCACTCGGAACGGATCCTTCACGGGACACTAACCAGTAGGAAATGGCTAACTAGGAAAATGGTACGTGGACTAGGGATCCGATCGTAAATCGAGCACTGATTCCAAAAAATAACGAGGAAATATTTTGGGCCAATATGGGCCGATCCTAGGGAGGTGACGGATTTAGTTTGGGCTATGACGTACGATCGGATCGCGAGTGATTTCGCATGACCAAGAGTACGCGTTGCGAACAAATTCTGAACTTAAACCAAATGATCGCGACCCTCGGAACTAGTGGTAATTCCTCACGTTCTCTCGGTAATCGAGACCATCACTACTCGAGTAACCTTAGGTCGATACGCGTAACCCCTAAACAGCCGCCCGTTAATGAGAGACCTTAAAATTGAAATTGAGCAATTTTGATCGCGAAAGTTGATCCGAACTTAGATATCGATTTTCAGAGTCGTGTGCGACTATTTTGCGAGGACGACGTCATTTTTTAGTGGCCAATTATATTTGGGGTTGGTACGGTCGAAAATTAGAAATTCGGCCTTGAACTGAAAAATTATGAAATTGCCCCTAGGCCTATTTTTTAGTATTCCCAATTTTTTAGGGAAATTATTGGAGGATATTTGGATAAGATCAACCCCAATAATTCAGCCAATTAAAAGACCAAAATGCCCTTGGATATTTTGGCTTAAGTGGATGTGGACCAAGTATTGAGGGGCAATTTGGGAATTTGGAAAAAGTTGGTCAAAAGTTGATTTTTAAGCCAAGACCTCTCTCTCTCTCCTCATTTCCTCTCTCTCTCATCTCACGGCATCTCTCTCCCTTTCCCTCACCCACCGAACCAACTCCCTCCCCTCGCCGAGCAGCCGCCCGCTGGTCACCGCCCAACCGGATCGCCACCGCCATTTGCCGTTGCCACCGCCGAGTTGTGCCGCCGCGCCGATTGCACCCGTTTCACTCTAGCTGCGTGAGTCTAGAGTCGGGTAAGTCGTAATCTAACCCTCGCCTAGGACATCAGGTATTATCGGACTCGTTTAGATGTGGTTTAGTCAGTTTTAGGAGTTGATTGAGATAATTATAGATAGATTAGAGGAGAGCTTGATCTTTCATTGTATTATTGGATATCTTTGTGGCTGTTGGATGGTAGTTTGAGCATTGTGGAGTAAATTTTGTGGGTTGAAATTGGATGAAAATCAACTAAGACTTGGATCTTTGAAATTTGAGGTGAATTTCTGATTCGCGGTTACTGTACCCTCCCGGTTTACTATTTTTGTGGAGATTTTTGGAGGCTGAATCAGGAGTGGTGTCCTTCACCAAAGTTTTTCCTCACATCCTGAAGTATAACATATTTTAAATTTGGAATTTTTGGAGGTCATTTGGATCGCACAAAAACCCATTTTCAGACTGTGTTGAAAATGCCCGGAATACTGTTCATCCCAACCTTCGTGTCTTGCTGAATTTTTATAAAATTTTTCAGATCTATTTTCAATAAACTTCCTTCATAAAATTTGTTGGCGACTTTCATTTCTAGGACATATAAAATTTCAAAGATTTTTAAGGTGATTTGGGTATTGAAAGAGATGTATTTTGAGGACAAAACGGTCTGTTAGAGCGAGTTGATTTTCATCTGACTTCAAGTGACCAAAAGAGTGTTTATAGTTGGAACTAGGTTTCAAGTTCTTCACAGAAAATATTTATCAAGATGTTTTACGCAACATATCCAAATTTCAGAATTTTTGGAGTTCGTTTACTATTTATTTGAATGGGATTTTGGTAACTGTGTAAACTACCCAATTCTACCCCGATTTTTTGGATGTTCGTTTTTATGAGCGGAATGGTGGGGGTGTCGAGGTTGAATAGTTGCTGCCCTTGTGATAGGAATTGATCATGAATGTGTGTTTGTATGTGGATGGTGTGTTTGTAAAGTGATTGTAGTTGTTGATTGATTTCTGAATGATTGTTGGACTGAATATTGAGTGGCCGTGTGCCCTGTGTATATGGCCATGAGGTGTGTGGTGTGATTGAGAAATGAGCTCAAGTGTCAAGCATGTGCGATTGTGTGGTGTTTGTGTGGCAAGAATGTGCATTTGTGAAGTGAGTGTAAGGCGTGAGATTGTGTGTGGCTGTGTGTACATGTGGCCGTGTGATGCGTGTGAAATGAGTGGAACGAATGTACGGGAGTATTGGACTGGTTGGAAAAGTGATACCCTGAGGCGTGTTCGTTTACAAGGGACGATGCCATCCCTGATGAGGTGATGATGCCTGGCCCGACGGGGTGACGATGCTTGACGAGGTTAGAAGACCGTTGACCTGATACGTTTTACACGGGGCAGTAGAAAAGGAAAGTTGAGAATGTAAGATTTCGTCCTGAGGCGTGTTCGTTTACGCGGGACGATGCCGTCTCTAACGAGGTGACGATGCCCGATCCAACAGGGTGACGATGCCTAACGAGGTCAGAAGACCGTTGCCCTGATGTGTTTTACGCGGGCGTGATAGTGATGGAAAAGTTTAGAGTGACCCGAATTTGGTTTGACGCGTGAGGTTTGTGAAAGTCGATGCATGGCATGAGTTAGTGTGTGAGTGTGGTTTGCCTCGCGTGATATGATGCTGGATGAGTATGGATATAAATGAATTGGCTGTATTATTATTTGACATGCAGGAATGTGCATGATGGATCCCAGGTAGGATCGCATGTGATTGTTAGTATGATTGTGTGGATATTGTTTGTGTGTTGCTTGATTCGGTGTCTGGACTTGGCTGGAATACGTGGTAGCCTAGATAAGGGTTAGGTTGTGTACTTATTGAGAAGTGTCTCATGGTTGTATCAACCAAACCATTTCAGATCAACTGCCCGAGCCATGAACCTTCTACAACCGCCGTTACCGCGTATTTGGGATTGTTATGCATACTTATCATGATGTGGTAGAATTCCCGATCGAGTTGAGGCCGATTTGGAGTCGTCGGATAAAGCTATACTTGATGAGGATTTGGACGAGGATTCCGAAGGGAGTGAGTCAGAGCAGACGCCATCTAGAAGGCGTAGGGATTAGTTGGAGCCGAGGAAGAGTCTAGAAGTGTCCTATTTTGGTGTAGCGTTACCTAGGCTACTAATCTTTTATGATATCGGAGGTTTGCAGTTTAGTAGTTCAATATGTATATTTTGCTTTATGGTTTCAGATTTGGCGGTTGTGGCATAAGTTTATGTTGTAAATTGATATTGTGCTTAAATTGAGGTATAATATATGATTTAGTGGTTTGGCAACTTATTCTCCCTAGCACCCCAGGTAAATTATGCTTTGGGTGTTTGATATTTCTGTCGCGATTAAACTCTGATGGGTTTGTTTAGGTCGGCGACGTTTCCTAGGATGTTGCACTAATTTGATCGAAGAGGGATGTCGCGTGCTCGATGGGGTTCGGGACGTGACATCCCCATTTGAATTGGTATCAGAGCAAGGACAGCTCGATTTAAGTCGGCCGAAGCCTGGAGTGATAAAGAGTGAAAACCCTGGGGTAGCCATTTAGGGTAGCCGTAGTTGGCTAGGGAGACCTTAGTGAGCCATAGATGTGTCTAGCACTACACGTTTTTCCAGACTGTTGTGGTGATTGTTGATTGAATTGAGTATTGTAATGATTAAAGTGCAGGTGCATCTAGACCTGAGGTATGTGCTTGAACCTCATTGATTGTGATTTGGTGTTGTGATGGTGGATTGCCTGCTAAATGAATTATTATTGTAATTCATTGTCTAGGACCAGACTGGTATAGTTAGCCTAGGTTTCTAATTCCTGTATGGAATTATAGCAGGTAGGAGAGTGATAGAAATTGAGATAATGAGCAGCAGAGGAAGAGGTGTAGGAAGAGGAATAGGAAGAGGTACAGGAAGGGGTGTAAGAAAAAGAGTAAGGAGTCGAGGTGGGGCTCGAGCTAGAGTTGTAGAGGACCCCAGAGTTGATGTTAGAGCTGTAGAGGATCTCAAAGTTAACGCTAAAGTTGCGATAGACCCTAGAGTGGATGGAATTTTAAGGGCCCTTGAGGAAGTTGGAACCTTGATGGGCAGGCATACTCAGGAGCGATATACCACTTTTGCCCAAACGGTTGAGGCCGTTGCAGCTATTGCCATTAATAACAATAATGGAAAACAAGGACAGGGGCAAGTAAATGCGAATCGACTAAATGCATCAGCTAGTCGAGTATTTTCTGAAGTTCAAGCCCCTTAAATTTGATGGTAGAGGCGATCTTGAGGTTGCATCACTTTGGATAGAAGAAATAGAAAAAAAAAAGGCTTCGAAGTATTGGGGTGTACAGATGAGGAGAAAGTAACGTTAGTAGTACATCATTTGCAAGGAAATGCAAATGATTGATGGAAAGCCACTAGAGGAAGAGTGTTCCCGATTGATACTACCCAGACTTGGGCGATGTTTGTGGAAACCTTTAATGGTAAGTATTCCTCTAAGAGTGCCCAGGAACAGAAGTTGGCAGAGCTCATGAGGCTTCATCAGGGGCAGAGAACAGTGGACCAGTATGAGGCTGAGTTCACTCGGTTATCTAAGTTTGCTTAAAAAAATAATGAAGGACTCATTGGATAGGGCTCGAAGGTTCTGTAATGGATTGAAGCCGGACCTCTATAGTCAGACGATATCACTGAGTTTGAAGGACTATAAGGAGATTTATGAGCGGGCCAAGGCAAATGATTATGAGGTGATAGAAAGGACTGCCACTTTTGTGAACGATGATAGAGAAGAAAGGATAAACCTAGTAGTTTTGGCTATGTATGGCCTCGATGTAATTGCGGACATAGGTTGGTTAGTTAATCAAAATGCTGTGATGGATTGTAATGGCTGGGTGATTCAGTTTAGTCCGGCTGAACACCCTAAACCCGAGTTAATGGGAAGTCGAAGAGGAACCTCGATCCCATTAGTTTTACCAGTAAAAGCAACTAAATGGTTGGATGAGGGTTGTAAAGGGTTACCTAGTAAGTGTGGTTGATTTGATGATAGAGGAAGTGTGGCTAGAGGACATAGCAGTGGTGTGCAAATTTCCAATGTCTTTCCTCAAGAATTGCCGGGATTGCCACTAGAAAGAGGAGCAAAGTTTGTTATCGAGTTGGCCTTAGGGCTGAGCTAACCTCGAAGTCGCCTTATAGGATGTTGTTGTCAGAATTGGAGGAATTAAAAATCCAAATGTAGGAACTACTGGACAAGGGTTTCGGTCGTCCTAGTGTGTTTCTATGGAGAACGTCGGTCCTGTTTGTAAGGAAGAAGAATGGGACGATGAGGTTATGTATGGATTACTGGTAGTTGAGTTAGGTGACGATTAAGAATAAGTAACCACTACTGATGATTAATAATCTGTTTGATCGATTGCAAGAAACCCCAGTGTTCTCTAAGATTGATTTAAGGACCGGATTTCATCAATTATGTATCAAGAAAGAGAATATTCCGAGGCTATGTTTAGGACACGGTACGGGCACTATAAGTTTACAGTGATGCCCTTTGATCTAACCAATGCCCTTGTTGCCGTTATGGATAAAATGAGTAGGGTGTTTAAGGAACTTCGAGACCAGTTCGTCATCATTTTCAGTAATGATATACCAGAGTATTCGAAAGAAATCCTGAGGAACATGAAGTACATTTGAGTGATGTGCTACGGACCTTAAGAGAATACACACTCTGCGCCAAGTCGAGTAAGCATGAGTTTCGGCTTAGCAGGGTAGCGTTCATTGGACTCATAATGTTGGAAAATGAAATTTTAGTGGATCCGTCAAAGGTTGAGGCCGTGACTAAGAGGCTAAAACTGGTATCAGTGATAGAGATTCGAGGTTTCTTAGGCTTGGTCGGTTATTATCGACGTTTGGTAGAAAGATTCTTGTCGATAGCCAGGCCATTGACGCGACTGTGTATGAAGGAAACTAAGTTTGAGTGAGATGAAAAATGTAGAAAGAGTTGTCAGGAGTTGAAGCATAGGCTGACAACTACCCTGATCTTGACTACTCTGTCTGGATCAAGAGGATTTGAGATTTGTAGTAACGCGTCATTAAGAGGATTGGGATATGTAATGATTTAGCTCAGAAGATTAGTTACATATGTGTCACGCTAGTTGAGGCCGCATGAAATGAACTATCCGATGCGTGATTTGGAATTGACAGCGCCGAGGGATGAAACTTCTTAAGAATTTCGACTGCGACAACCTGTATCGTCTTGGGATAGCAAATTGAGTAATGGATGCGCTAACTCAGAAGTCGAAGTATGGCGCTTATGATGGTTAAGAAGTAGATCATGTTGGAAAGGCTAGGAAACTCAGGATTTGAGTTCGAGGTGAGTCTGATGTCTAATCTAATGACTGCATTGAGAATCAAACCGGAGATCCAAGCAAGGATTAAGGCGTTGCAGTCTACAGACCTTGAGATTCAGAAGAGTCTAGAAATGGATGACACTAAGAGGAAATCGGACTTCCAAGTGCCCGAGGATGAAATTTTGAAATTTTGAGGACGTTTGTGCGTGCCCGATGAATTAGAGCTTAGGAAGAGATTTTATCGGAAGCTCATAGGAGCAATCATGATATTCACCTGGACAGTATGGAAATGTATCAGAATTTGCGGTAACGTTATCGGTGGAATGATCTCAAAAGGAATGTGGCCAAGTGTTTAACGTGCCAACAAGTGGCGGCACCACATTGTAAGCCCATAAAATTATCGTGACTTTTGGGAATCCCAGAATAGAAATGGGAGCATAGAAATATGATTTAGGTTATGGGAATACTAAGGAACCAAAGAAGGCGCTATTCTATTTGGGTGATAGTGGATCAATTGTCCAAGTTAACGTACTACGTGGCAGTGCGAAAGAACTTTGAGTTGGAAAGGTATATGGAATCGTACATGCGACAGATTGTCTGATTGCATAGAGTACCGGTAACAATCACTTTGGACCGTGATCCCCAGGTTACCACTATTTATTAGGAAAATATACAAGTGGCCATAAGAGCAAAGTGCAATTCAGTGCGGCCTATCATCTACAGATGGATGGTCAGTCTGAAAGGACGATCCAAATTTTAAAAGATATGCTGAGAGCATGTAAAACCCCATTATGATGAAATGAAGTTGGTGAAAGAAGTATCACAGGCTAGAGTTGGTACAGCAAATGGTTGAAGCCGTCGAGATTATTTGGGAAAGGCTAAGGACTGCGCAAAGTCATCAGAAAAGTTATGCCGATTGGGGACAATGACCTTTAGAGTTTCAGGTTAGAGATCCTGTGTTTCTCGAGGTGTCACCTATGAAAGGACTGTCCCGATTCGGCAAGAAAGGAAGGTTGAGTCCAAGGCAAATAGACTAGTTTGAGATCTTAGAGAAGATTGGAACGTAGGCCTGTTGTCTCACTGTACAATTGAAATTACCGCAAGTTCATGGCGCCTCCCACGTGTTAATGTTGTGGCAGTATGATATGGATCTGACCCACGTGTTGAGTCATGAGGTCATAAATGTGGACAACAGAGTGTCATGTGTGGGTAGACTAGTACGAACTGAGGACAAAAAGAAACAGGTTTTTAGGGGAAGACAACCCCGATGGTCAATGTTAATTAGGAGCATCACGGGGCATAAGGTGTCACCTGGAAAAGCAAGAAAGTAATATGACGTCAGTACCCCTGTTATGTGAATAGACTAGTTAGACTAGAAATTTTGAGGAAGAAATTTTTATAATGAAGGAAGAGTTATAACATCCGGAATTTCGACCCATTTCCAGAATCAATGAGATTGATATTACTCTCAATTAATTTTAGTGAGTCTTGCCCAGAACGGATACTTCACGGGATATTGACCAGTAGGGAATGGCTAACCAGAAAAATGGTACGTGGACTAGGGACCCGATCGTAAATCGAGCACCGATTCCGAGAAATGACGAGGAAATATTTTGAGTCAATGTGGGCTGATTTTAGGGAGGTGATGAATTTAGTTTGGGCAGTGACGTACGATCGGATCGCGGGTGATTTCGCACAACCGAGAGTACACGTTGCGAACAAATCCTGAACTTAAAGAAGTCATCACTTAAAGAAGTGTGGGTAATATTGTCTTCTCTTATCCTCCAGGTTCTTAACTTAAATACCCAAAGTGAGTTGAAAGATGATAATATCTTTTTCTTGGCCTCCGAATGCCTATCCTTTGAATAGCTATTGACCGAGCCAATATTACAACCTTTTGAAAGACCTTATTGGATCAATTGGATTATATACATTGCGAATATCTCCAAACACCTAAGGATTGGTTAGGAGAGATAAAATCAAGGGATATCAGATCAATTCCCTTTCAACCAAACGATGAAAAGACCAAATTCATAGATTGAAACAAATCCTTTCTAATGAAGGTTCTCCGAATGATTAATTCAAGTATTTCTTGAAATTTGCAAGCATTTCGCTCAAATACTTCCTTTAAAAGGAAATTTGATTGCTTGAAATGCATACAAAGAATGCATATTTCAAAATCACGTTTCATATAGTTTTTGGCCAACTCAAAACCAAGTATTCAACTAGTTGGTGATAAACTAAAAAGAAAAACCACATTTCAAACGGTTTTGATTAATTTCAAAACTACTTTTTAAAATAGTTTTTGGTCAACTTAAAAAAAAACCATATCAAGGTTAGTGAAACCTTAAAATCACAAAACAGATATTCATTGTTTGAAGTCTTTCTAAAATCCTATTTGGTGAGGAACCATTAGCCAAAATCCAAGTCCTATTGGTAAGGAGCCTTTAGGCAATTTCCAAAATCTTACGGATGAAAAATTACATGAAAAGTCTCTAAAATCCAAATCCTATTGGCAAAGAGCCTTTAGGCAATTTCAAAATCCTACGGGTAAATTACATGGAAGGTCTCCATAATTTCAAGTCTATTTGGTGAGGAGCCACTAGACAAAACAGTTATTCTAAAGCAAATTGCACGTTGTAGCTTCTGAGTGATGATTCTCATGAGTGATCACGATTTTGCAGCTTTGAACGTAGTGATTTTTATAGTCTTGCCAAGTGTTTGCAGGTTGTAGCTTCGGAGCTATCACCGTTCGAGTGTTCATGACCTATAGCTTTAGATGACTTTTTGGCCTGAGGAATGGCCTATTCATGGTGATTTTTATGGTCTTACCAAGTGTTTGCAGGTTTGTAGCTTCAGAGCCATCACTCTTGGAGTGTTCGCAACCTGTAGCTTTGAATGACTTTTTAGGCCTAAAGTATGGTCTCGTTATAATTCTTTTGAGTGATCGCGGATTTGTAGCTTCAGAGAATTGGCCCTCTGTAATAGATCACCAACCGTAGCTTCAGAAAACTATTATCTAAATCCTACAGGCGAGGAGCCCCTAGACAAATTCAATTTCTACTAACGAGGAATTAGTAGGTAAAACCCAAATCCTACGGACGAGGAGCCCCTAGGTAAAGTCAATTCATACTGGCGAGGAACCACTAGGTAAAACCTAAATCTTACAGGCGAGAAGCCCATAGGCAAATTCAATTCCTATTGGTGAGAAGGTAAAATCCAATTCCTACAAACAAGGAACTCTTAGGCAAATTTAATTCCTACTGACGAGGAACCACTAAGTAAAATTAAAGTCCTATAGGTGAGAAACCACTAGGCAAAATTCAAAGTCTTAATTAGCAAAGAATCATTAGACAAATATCCAAAGTCTTACTGGTGAGGAACCACTAAGCAAACTCAAGTTCTAAGGCGAAAAAGCCTCGGGCGTTCATAATTCGTGAAACTATGAAATCAGAAAAAATCATCATAATCATCACTATCATCTATTCATACCCTTAGATGAGCAACAAAGAAACTCTTACAAATAAGTAAGTTTCTTTCTCTCTCGAATCATTAAGAACCCTTTCAAAATATATTTCAAAAAGAACCTTTAGATTAGATCACGAATCTCAAAAGTAAAGACCCTAATCAGTTATTGTGAAATTTCCATCTTGTTTAGTGAGTTGACTAAAAATTTAGGTGTCACCTTGTTTTTGAGATCAATCTCTAACAAGCTCAATCTAAAAAAGGGGTAGCTATTGACACCTAATTTTTAACTTATTTTTGTCATATTTTCAAAAAAAACTTCAAAATTAGGTCTAGGGATCTTGGCTAAGCCTGGAAACCTATTTCTAAACCAAAAAATAATTTTTTAGCATTTTTCTGCATGTTTTATGAATTTCTTTTAATCAAAATAAGCAAGAAAATCAAGAAAAATAGTAAATGGAATCAGAAAATTCCATAAAAAATAGTCATTAATATTATTTTAAATCCAATTTCATAAATACACTGTCAATTTTAGAAAATCTCAATCGGGTATATGTTTTTCCCAAAATTGGGCAAAATTAAACACAAATTGAACCAAAAATAAAATAAAATTTTTTCTAGACATTTTTTAGGTCATAGTGTCTTCACAACAATTGATTCTAGAACCTTTAATTGCATAATGGTCAGTCCAATTTCACAATTTGATGTAAAAATAAAAAATCCCCAAAAATTGATTGAAAATTAATGATTTTGAACCTATATTGGGAATCATGCCCAAAATGAAATTTTCGAAATATGAGATTATCTTTTTTAGGGTTAATCAGGGGTGCGTAATGCAATTTTGGCATCAATTTTGCCTAATCAGGTCATTAAGACCTTGAATTAAACAAAACCCTATTAATCCGAGTATAAAAATGAGAAAATCTTGGGCACAATCATAATAAAAATTGGGGAAAATTATATGTTTGGGTTTGGAACATGTTGGGAAATTCAATTTTAGTCAAATTTCGAAAATTTAGTCAAAATTAGACTTAATTTGCAATTTTATGCAAAACCAGAACTGCTGAGTTGGGCGGGTCAATTCGACTCGATCCGAACAGTCCTTCTTCCTCGCCCTACTCGACCAAAACGCAATAAACCCAGAATTTCCCGCGTGTGTGCCCATGATTTTGCCTACTTATCTTGATTAATCTAGCACGTGTTTGATCGACATGCCAATGGGAGAATCTCCAGCTGACACCGGTTAACGACTCCAACCGATTGGGAGTCTGTTTCAATGATTTTGGAGCGGGAAATCAAAGAACAAAAAAGAAGAAAAAATTGAGGAAGACGAACAGAACCTATTTGAAAAAATTCTCGAGAGAGAAAAGAGAAAGAGAGGAAGCAAAACGTGAAAAACTTTAGGGAGAGAGAGGGTTAGAGGTTCTCCCGTGAGTGTTCGGCGCCGCCCTAGATGGCAAGTCGTTTGCAAATCACGAGTTGTTCGTGACCTCCCCTCGCCGTGCCAAGCCAGAAAGCTGATCGGGAACGTCTGAAAACCAGTCTCAGCCGAAGCATTTAGACCTGTTCCGGCAGATCCGAGTACATCGGGAGAAAGACCGAGAGTCAAGGAACAAACCCCGAGGCCCCACTTGGTTCAACAACTTCATTTGATCATTGGATAAATCAGGTGAAAATTGTTCCCGGTCATATTTGTGAAAAATTTCCATATTTTGATGTTGGTCTCAATGTGTGTTTTTGGGTGATTTCATTGCCGAATCCTAACATTTTGGTGATCATTATTAGTTTCTAAACATTTTGATCTGATTTGATTACATTTTGGATCTCAAAAACCGCATGAATTGAATCGGCACCCATGTAATTCCCTTTGCCGGACCTCCGACGTCCTCGTCGGAGCATACCTGTGGCCATAAGGCTATTCGGGTAAGTCTTCCTGACATTAATTGATATTTTGATGATTATTAGACTCGATCTAGACGGCTAGGGCGGTGTAGATTAGGAATTCAAGTTCTGGAAATGAAAAATTAAGAAAAGTGCAAATTAGGTTCTTTTGACCGGTTTTTCACCGGCTGGCGAAGGTCTGACAGTGATCGGATTAGGCTAGTTGGAAAATAGAACATGTGGACTTGCTAATGATGTAATCAAACTGATCAAAAGGTTGTCGGAGGCTCGCCAACGGTGAGCTCAAACCGGCGATCTTGCAAACCCTAACACATAATCCACGCACACCAAATATTTGGGAAAATGCCCGAATGAAAGATGCCCAAAACGGTGCCGTTTTGGCATCGTGCCCGATGGAGAAAACGATCGGCGTCGGCACCGGTGACGGCTGGTTCGGTCTCAATCGAACCAGTTCGAACTAGTCCGGTTCGGTTCAATCCCTAGTGGGAAAATTCAAAAGAAAATAAAAAATAAAAAATCAATAAAAAATAAAAAAAACTAAACTAACTAAAAAATAAAAAAAATCTAAAAAAATAGATTTTCTCTAAAAAAATTGGAAAATTCTCATAAATTAGAAAAATTACAGAAAATTCAAAATATAGAAAAATTTTCAAAAATTTCATAAAAATTTCAAAAATTCAGAAAATGCAAATAAAAAAATGGAAAATTCTGGAAAATCAATAAAAATTGGAAAATTGGAAAATTCACCAAAAATTTCTAGAAAGTCATAAAAAATCATTTCTCGGTTGAAAAAAATTTTTCCGAAAAAAAAAATTAAAAATTTGAAAATTCACAAAAAGGTCCAAAATCATCGTGGCCAGCTATAAAAAATGAAATTTGAATTTTTGAAGTGTCCAAATGGCACTAAAAAAATAAAAATAAAATAAAATAAAATAAAAAATTCTCAAAATCCACCAAATGATTACAAATCATTGTGGTCAGTCATTAAAAGTGAAATTTGGATTCTCCAAAATGCTTGAGTGGCATAATTTGGAAAATTCAAAATTTAAGGCCAATACCCCTAAAAAACCCTAAACCCTAAAATATGAAATGAACAAGCCATTCGAGCTTTGTTAGGGTTTTGGTAAGTCTTCATTTCTAGTGATCAAATTAGGATTGTTATGACTAATTTGCCATTGGAGATGCAGTTGATTTTTGGATGCTTAATTGTTTTTCCATGATTAGATTAGTGAAATGACCTTAAGGATCCATGTGATACGCTAGACATGCCATATCGTTCTTAGGTATCAAAAGGCCATTAATGGTCTCAATTTGAGATCGTTAATGTAACCAAGTCCCTTATCAAGAATCTTTGGTTCGTAGGATTGCGATACTTCTTTTGTGCCACAATTAGGTTTCTAGTCGACCTATCATAAATGACTAGTGGCGACTCCAAGTGTAAGTTTCGATCAAATAAACCCCATTGTTGCATGAGGTACGGTCTGGGAGAGGCTAGTATAGAAAAATACCTCCATTGTAAAGCACGCGAGCGCGTGACGCGACAATGCCTAGGTTAATTGGTCAGGCTCTCAAGACTTAATGGGCTTTGGCTTATGCTTTATCATTTAATTTTATTTTAATTTCAAATAGGTTGAATTAATTTGGGCTTTCCTCTAATTAAGCTTAATGGGCTGATTTAAGCTCAAATTAAGACAACCAAGCCCCCTTACACTTGCAAATGTTTTTTGGCCCTTTCCCTCTTAGCTTGGCCCAGCGGGACCTAATGTGCGGGCCGGGCTCGCACGATGGATTTTGGGCTTACTCGTTGCCGTTGGCCCGATGCGAGATGTAAACTACATGCTATGCAATTTGATATTGTTTAGGGGTTAAAGTTTAATCTCTAATTTTCTATGCAATTAATTACTAAATTGTTAGCCAAAATTTAGGTGTCAATAATGGAAAAATTACCAAAATAGTCCTAAACCTATTGCAATTATGTTAATTCTGTCATAAACCTTTTTCTGTGCCAATTCAGTCACAAACCTTTTGCAGTTATGCCGATTCAGTCCATCTACCCAATTTTGGCCGATTGGCGCTAACGTGGATGATGGTCAATGTTGACGTGACAATTTTTAAATATTATCTTTATTTTTTTCGAATTTATTTATTTATTTAACTTAAATTTTCTTTTCTTTTCTTTTTCCCTTTCTTTTTTTTTTCCCTTAATCTTCATTTTGCACCTCTGACCATCGGCAAGGTCGGCCCTGTCGGCTGCTGGTGAGGGCGAGCCTCGCCCGCCCTTGGTGATGCTCGACCTTGCGAGTGACGATGAGACTCGTCGTCGCCAGCTGCTAGCAAGGCCGACCTTGCCGGTCAGAGGTTGAAGATGAAGATGAAGGGAGAAAAAAAGAAAGGGAAAAAGAAAAAAAAAGAAAAAACAAGTAAAATAAATAAATAAATTTTAAAAAATAAAAATAATATTTACAAATTATCACGTTAGCATTGACCAGTTGACCGGCGTCCACGTCAATGCCGGTTGGCTAAAATTAGCCAGATGGACTAAATTGGGAAAAATGTAAAATGCTTAGGCCTAGTACAAAAAAAAGGTTCATGATTGAATTGGCATAATTGCAATAACTTTAGATTTGTTTAGTCCATGCTTCATTTTCGACTTCAAAGTTGTAAAACTTTAATATATATATATATATATATATATATATATATGGAGATTGGAGACCCCAATGTCAATGAAAGCTTTCATGTAACACACGATAGATGCCACAAAAGACTTGATTTAAAACTTAACACACCTTATATCAATTTACTGGTCCATTATAGGAATCATAGGGTAGGATTAGATTCATAAAAATGGAAATTTGGTAGATGAGATTGGTTAGACCGTAAGAAGAAGCAACCTTTTTGCAAGAGATAGGTTTTTTGAAGGCTACTCCTTGTTTTTAGGAGTACATTTTCATGAACAATTTGTCCATGATTAGTACAATGTTGATGCAAGTGACAGCAGTGTACATCTAGATTGCCATAGGTGAAATCCATCAATGTCTTTGACAATAACATATTTGAACAGCCAGAGACTCTTTAGGTTTCACTCGAAGCTAGCGAATGGTTAGATTTGCCCCCAATAATGTTTATTCTTCAGCTGCTTAGCATCTCGATGGTCGTAAATATCAGTTTCCCTCATAGATATGAAGCTTACGTAGATATGGAGCCATTAATACTGAGGGTCCTACGGTGGGATTTAAATGATCAAGGATGGAGATTATCTCAATTTACATCTATAGATCATACAATATTTTCCTTATATGTGGTATAAGTGAAATTTTTTTAAAAACCCAAAGAAGATTTTATGTAGGTTATAAACATCAGAGTTGGTGTAAGAAAACTGCAAAAGCCTAATGGCCCTTGACAAGGAGATTTAAAAGGGAGTTCAAGTCTGTATTTGGACACGTCCAAAGAGGGATCTAGTTTTATAAAAAAAAAAGTGATGTAGTTATGTAGCGAAAGCACTTCGATTACCAGATGGTGAACTCTAATTATTACGACCTTTATTGCCCGTAACAACAAAAAATTCAACGGGCCACGATTCAATTCCATGGCTGAAGATTTGTTGTCACTTGATTTTGTACAATAGCACCTCAATTATCCTATAAAGAACTCTATTTTATTAACACCTTTATTTCCCTAAGCGACAAGAATTCAACATGCAGGCCATGATTCAATTTCATAGCTAAAGATTTGTTGTCACTTGTTATAGTCACATATGATGTTATCCCCGTAGGATCAAGACATGTGTTCATCTAATTCTAGTTCTCACCGTACCAATTTCAAATATCTCTCTCGATCTCGACCGAACCCAATGTAACATCTCCCTCTTTTGTCGCCACCAGTGAACTCACCATCACCACCTCCAGACTCAGTCATGGCCATACGTTCGAGTCGCTCCATTGTCCACAATTGTCTTCATCATTTGCGGGCTGATCTCGACCATCGTTGATTCAGCAATTCCTCTATGGTTGTCAAGATCTTGATGTTGCGGTAGAGTCTTGCGGCCACTGAGTGTAGAGATATATATGTGAGTTATGTTAAAAAAGTTCAACATTGGAGAATTGTTGTAACGTGGAGTAGTTAATATATCTTAGTTGGTCCATAACTAATTGGCTTAAGTTTTTGAGTAAAGGTGGGTCAAACTAAATATGTTGACGGGCTCAGGCTCAAGCTCCCTTTCAGTAATCTCCCTAGATGAAGACATTGCACTTCTGCTACGCGCTCCCAAAATTGAGTAGATGTCGCAATCACAATGCTGCGTTGAGCTCCGCCATTGGCCACTTGCTTGGGCAGTTTGGTAGATGTTGACAATAGTGGAGGCTGGGAGAATTAGGGCGGCGACGGTGAGAGAGAGAGAGAGACCCGCCGCCATTGGCACCTTGCTAGAGCAGTTAGGTAGATGTTGATAGTAGTGGAGGCTGGGAGAACTAGGGCGGCGATGGTGAAAGAGAAAGAGAGCCCCTGTAAGGGTGGCGCAATTTATACATCCACGTGTCGTTGTCTGATCACTCTGCCGTCAATCTTGTGAATCGACCATAATTGAAACTTGAAAATGGCGTGCTAATATTTTACTGTATACGATTAAAGCTTAGCCATAATAAGTCTATTGCCCTATTAAGTTATGAATTTCCTTGGTTAAAAAAAAACCTGACTTTAGAAAGGTAATTACGCATATTTTTTCGAGATAAAACACATAACATGTCAATCTCACCCCCACCATTTCTTTTTGGAATGCGTTTGAATCAAGAAGTTGTACATAATATACAGTCCTTTCAAATACAATCCAAAACAAATAATTGGCCAAACCGATATGTACTTGTTACTTTTTGGTTTATATGCTAGTATTTGGGAAAGGATTGAGTAAAGAAACTATTAGAATATAAATATTAAACCATACATTTATCTAATAGCTTAAACTTTTAGAATATTTAGTAGTGGTCCCACCAAATCTCACATAAACAACAAGGATGAATGCATGAGAGGTTATTGTCGGCTAGGAGCATAAGGAAGGGGAAAGACTTTTATCATTTGGTGAGTGTATTACATAGGGAAGGAAAGAAGCTAAGCTTATAGGTCTGCTACATATAAAGATTGGACATCCACCTAACCCAATTTTCAGGCGTACATCACTGCCTTTCTACATCAAATATCTCTGCATGTCAGAGAGATTTTCTGCTTTCATCCTTGTTCACGCAATACTAGAGATTTTGGGTGCGAACGACAACCATTCTACTTCATAAATCAATTTCTAGCTAGAAATAGAATTTTTGTTTTTAGTCCATGGATGAATTTCTGAGCAAAAATACGCATTTCATAATGACACAAAATTATGTTCCCAAAACAAAACTTTATTTGATAATAGCACAAAATTTCTCCACCTCGAGTGGTCGGCGAGTGGACAGCGGGCGGACGGCGGCGACCGATGGTGGCAGCGAATGGCGGGCGACAAACAGAGAGGGGAGGTGGCGGCGGATGGCGATGCGGCCAGTACAGAGGACAGCAGCCGGCATTGGACAGCGACAAGAGGCGAGCTATGGCTGGTAGCAGGAGGTGAGCGGCGGTAGGAGGAGGGTGGCGGCGGGAGATGGTGACTGGTGGACAATGGGTAGCGACGGGAGATAGGCGGTGGCAGGAGAAGGGTGGCGGCAGGAGGCAGGCAACAATGGGAGGAGGGTAACCAACGACGGGAGACGATAGCCGATGGATAGTAAATGGCGATCCATGGTAGCATGTGGTAGGAGGAGGGTAGCCAATGGCGGGCGGCGGCGGGAGGAGGGCAGGCGGTGATAGGTGGTGGGCAGTAGTGGGAGAAGGGCGAGCAGCCGGCGGGAGACGGTGGTCGGTGGATGGCGAGCGGTGGCCCATGACGGCCAGGAGCGGAAGGCAAGCGACAGTAGGAGGAGGGCAACAGGTAACGAGAGTAGGGTGGCCAGCGGCGAGAGATAGTGGCTAGTGGACTCCAAGCGGTGGCCCATAGCGGCTAACGGCAGGAGACGGCGAATGGCAACAACCGGCAAGTAGGCGACGATGGGCAGAGGGTGGGCGACCGGCTAGTAGCGAGAACGAGTGATGAGAAGAATTTTTATTTTTCATTTTTGTCCTAGAAATTGAAAAGTAGAAAATTTTTATTTCTTATTTTTGTTCTAAACCTATTTTTGAAATCAAAATTTATTTCAGAAATAGAAAAATGAAATTGCGTTACAAAACGGATTTCTATTCTAAACCTTTTTTTAGAACAGAAAAGTAGAAACATAATGGTTATCAATCATAGCCTTTAACACTATTTCTAGAAATTTCTTATGCATGCTAGCCTCTTATGGACATATCTTTTATTTTAGAAAATTGGATCAATTATTTCAAGAGTACTCAATTAATAGTGTAAAACATATGAAGTTAACAGAGAATTTATAGTTTTGCGTATTTGTGATTGGAAGGAATTATTTGAATAATGCGATGATTTGTAAAAGAAATGGTGTATTTAGTAACTTGGCTAGTCAAATGGGGTTTAGTAACTTGATTACTATGGTCTTTGGCATCATGGAGTGTTTGTTTGTCTATAAATTCTTTTCAACTAACCCTTCGCAAGACAAGAATCAAAGCCTCTTGTTCTTCGTTTTGTATACACATCGACGTACAAAGGGGAACAAAAATGTCTCTAGTGATCTCAACAAATGGTTCTCTTCCTGCTAAAGAAAAAAGTCCGATGGTTGAGCGCCAGCCAGTAGATTATCATCCGAGCTTGTGGGAGGATTACCTCGCCAAATATGCTGCTCCCTCCAACTCAATGGTAGGACTTAAGTTGCTCCACCTTCCTTTAATGTGATCTTGCAAGTTACTACAACATCGATTACTTAAGGTAGAAACAGAGAGTGAAAATAGACTAAAAATAACCATTTAAGGATAGGCCTTGGGCCAATGAACGTTTCATGCACTTATTGTCGGAGTGAAATAAACATGTATTCTTGTTTATGTGTAGGATAATGGCCATGATCAGCAGGCGGAACAAGAAATCCAGCAGCTGAAGGACGAGGTGAAGAGGATGCTATGCGCTAACGCCGACAAGCCGTCCCTGCAACTGGACATAATTGATCAAATTCAACGGTTAGGCATTGCGTACCACTTCACAAGTGAGATTGATCATGTGTTGAAACAGCTTAACGAGGCCTGCTTTGTTTGTAATAATGGAGATCATGATATTGACGACCTCTACACGGTCGCTCTCCTCTTCCGTTTATTGCGACAACAAGGTTACCGGATTTCATGTGGTGAGTGGCCCTTTCTCTGTTTTTTTTCATTTTGCAAATTACTACCGATAGACTATGATCCTTTGCGATTATCTAGAATCTATCCTCTTTGCCTTTCCCTGCCGTGGATTGAGGTCATTCAACAATCGATCTCCTGAAGGATACCCGACCCGCCCGAGTTACTGCACAACATGACCCCAGAAGGGACAATCTGATAAAAATATAATACACATAAAGTTACTAGACAAAGATTTGACTGTAAGGAATTTCACAAATATGTTAAACTCGAGGCATTCTTCACGTTCTTGACCACAGACACATATAGTGGTGGAAAACCCTAGAATATAACTAAATGAAACATATCTATGTAGATGCAAACTATTTCTTTTAGAATAATTCTAGAGATATAGATATTGATTCTCTCACTTTCTCAAGACGCGTTAAACGATTTGTCACACAATTTGTTGTATCAATAGGGACAATTATTATAAACACCATCCGTGGCAAAAAAGATCCTCTACAAGTGGCTTAATCACCGTTCATGTGTTGGTTGTTATTGTTACTATCTACTCTTTCGGTAACCAAAGGTGTTTAGACCGCTCGTGAAGATCTTTTCGTCTAATAGGGATGTTTCAATAGAAATCCTGATTTCACTTTGATTTATAAGCAGACATCTTCAACAAGTTCAAGGACACCAGTGGGAAGTTCAGTGAAAAATACCAAAGTGACGTGCGGGGATTACTAAGTTTGTATGAAGCTAGCCATCTGAGTGTGCACGGAGAAGATGTTCTCGATCAAGCGCTTTCTTTCAGTTTAACCCATCTTGAGTCCATTGATGAGGAGCAACTAAGCCCTCCTCTCGCAATGCAAGTCCGTCATGCCTTAAAGCAAACAATTCGTCGAGGGGTGCCGAGGCTCGAGGCAAGACTATACATCTCCATGTATGAAGCGGAACCTTTGCATAATAAAGTCTTACTATCACTGGCCAAGTTAGATTTCAACCACTTGCAAGAGCATCACCAGAAGGAGTTATTTGATCTCGCAAGGTTGATCAATTACGCTATCTCAGGATTAACTTGATTTGTTGTTTATACTCTATGGAAGGTGGTTTTAAGTAATTGTGAATGTTGCCCATTTGCATGTAGGTGGTGGATGGGTCTGGGCTTCAAGAGGAAGTTACCATTTGCAAGAGATAGGCTCGTGGAAGGATATTTTTGGATTTTAGGAGTTCATTTTGAGCCGGAATTAGTGCTTGTTCGAAGAATGTTGACCAAAGTGATCGCAATGACTTCAGTTCTTGATGACATATATGATGTCTATGGAACCTATGAAGAGCTAGAGCTCTTTACTCAAGCTGTTCAAAGGTTAGATTGGCACAGTAGATGGGTCTTATTTCAAGTAGATTTTGTTACATGTATATTCGCATGACATACAAGATGTGGAAAAATGTATTAATTGGCAACTCTTAGTACTGAAAGATGATGCGGTTGGTAGATTAACCTTGTCATAGTTCTCGGACAATATTGTGATTAGCAAATCCTCGTGCAATAGAAGGTTTTTGAAATATCATGTAATGTATATGATAATTTCAGGTGGGACATTGATTGTATAAATGATCTTCCTGAGTACATGCAAGTGTTCTACAATGCACTTATCGATGTCTACGTTGAAATTGGAGAAATACTGGCTTGCAAAGGAAGATTGTATGGCCTCCACTATGCGAAAGAAGCAGTAAGATCATAGTACCTCTACTGTATTCTACAATCATAGTGTTGTTATTCTCGACTGATAGGAATTAAAAGCTTTGCATATTCAGATGAAAAGGCAAGCAAGATACTACTTTGCTGAAGCAAATTGGCTGCACCAACAACACAAGCCCACGATGGATGAGTATATGTCCATTGCAGTAGTATCGAGTGGTTACCCCTTGTTAGCGATCACGTCCTTTGTTGGAATGCAAGATATGGTAACAAAAGACGATTTAGATTGGTTGTTCAACGATCCAAAGATACTCAAGGCTTCGACAGTTATTTGCAGGCTCATGGATGATTTGGCCACTCATAAGGTACCTTTTTTTCTTCCGCGTGTTTAATGAAGATATAGGCCCAATCCAACTCTATGAAACATCAGCTCTTGTTTATATGTCTTGTTGTACATATCTTTGCAGTTTGAGCAAGGAAGAGAACATGCGGACTCGGCCGTGCAATGTTACATGAAACATTATGGTGTCACGGAACGAGAAGCGGAAAACGACCTTCGCAAGCAAGTTAATGACGCGTGGAAGGACATGAATGAGGAGTGTCTTCGCCCGACTACCGTCGCGATGCCACTTCTCATGGGAATTCTCAACCTCACACGAGTGATGGATGTGTTGTACAAGGACGGAGGAGATCATTATACCAATCCTCATATTATGCTGAAAGATTACATACGTTTGGTGCTCATGGACCCAGTGCATTAGTTTTGATACAGCAGTGAACTAGACGTTCATCAGCTGGACATTGGAAACTAGACCGATTATTCTATCAATGATGTGTTAGATGTATGCCCTAAAGTCACCATGTACTAGTTACATGTTAGGGATTTAAGCTATATTTTCAATTTCATTATTTATTTAATGGCAAGAACGTATTCATTCATTTGTCCAATTATTTAAACATATGAATGATTCCATAAGATCAATTGTGACTAGACCTATTCTTGAGATGTTGGGAATATGTGTGACAGGTTCATAGTTAGACTGAATTTTTAAATTGTTCCTGGCCGATGGATCATTAAGTGGATATCAATGATCTTGTTGAGGCTGGTGTATTTTTAGCTTCACAGTTAAGTATTGGATACTTAAGGGAATGACGAGTCACGAGTCATTGGGTATTGTGATGCCCGAGTTAGAACATAGGTGCTTGTTCCAGACAAGTTAATTGAACGTGACACGCATTTTAACGATTAGCAACATGGAAGCTTTTAGCGTGGTCAATGCCTAATCATTCATGCTCTGGTCTTGCGTAAATAATCGTTAGACCTGAGGCACTGTGTTGACTTGTGTGTTGGATGGCTATGATTCACAGGTGCGCATATTGTCGATTCGTTAATCTGTCTCTGTACTTGATGGCCATAATTCGTTCACATACGAAGTTACACGTGTGCGAAAAATGGAATCTGTCTCCTTGTTATATGCAAGGTACAATAATGATGTCCTATGTAATCTAATCTTGACACTACATTAAAATCCTCGATCGGGATTGTAATCGAGAATGAACTATTCATGTCTTATATAAAATGCATGTCAATTAGGTTTGTGCATATGATTGAATTGGTCGCTTGGTAAATATTCCATGGTCATTGTTCGATTAGGACATAGTAAGACAAAGGGATTGAATTATACTGTAGCCAAAGTTGATAGGCTCATTATGTTCTTAAAGCATTCATACTGTCTGGGTAGCCATGATATATTGCTAGATGTCAATCATGGCTTGTAAGATCTAGAGGTTGATCGGGATAATAAATTCTCTTGGGAGTACTCATGTGTTGGTATAAGTCTTACGACCAGCTCAGTGATGAATCTAGGGATGTCACACACCATAATCAATTTAGGATGACGTTATACGGAAGAGACGATATTGCAAATATTTTGCAATCGAATTGAATCAGACTGAAATTAAATTAAATGAAATTTAAATTAATTTAATTTTTGTCATGGGCATGTGTGCATATGATGCTCACAAAATACACATATGCTGATCATGCACTTCTATGTTTGTATATATATGTTTAAATTTATTTATATATATAAATTTAAAAAATAAAAAATTGGCGTATGCACAGGGCCAGCAAGTGCTGATCGTGTGCATGGCACGGGGTCAGCTAACGGTTGCTGACCATATGCATGGCACGCACAATCAGCAACCATTGCTGATCGTGTGCAATGTGCATGGCACACGGTCTGCGAACGGTTGCTGATCGTATGCATGGCACATGATTAGTAACAGTTGGTAATCGTGTGCAATGTGCACACATGCGCGATCAGCAGTTGTTGCTGATTGCGCATATAAAAGGCGCGATCAGCAACAGTTGCATAATGATGAAAAGTGTATATCCAATTATCATGTGTTCGTGAGAGTTAAAAATTACGTTTCCTCTCTTTTGACGTTGTGACTGAAATATTGAAAGTGCGAAAAATTATCGCCACGAGATTGCTAGCACAATTATAGTGGTGATTACCCACAAGTTTTTGTTCCGTTTACTGTATGATTCAAACTAAAGAACATCCGAACCGAAATCATTTTGGACACACTATAAGAGGTAATCTGTTTAACCCCTTCTGATCTTCTGATTTTTTATTGAACCGCACGAACAATGCCTTTGGAGATACATGTATGGTTATATCTTTTCAGTGCGTTTATATTTAATTTTAGCTATGCATGTTCCGTAAAAAACCAACTATGGTATCAGAGCCAATCCTTTGGCATTCTCGTGCATTTAATTGATTTTAGTTCACATGTATTTTTGTGATACAATGGCCTATTTTCGTTTATTGAGAGAATTGCTTGCTCTTAAGTGACCTATAGAAGTTGATTAATTTATATAATAAATTTGATTAACTGAGCAAAAATTGGAACTAAATAAATTTTGAATAAAAAATTTGTAGCTTGTTTTCTTTTGCATTTATCTTCTGCAAAATGATTCACGACTATGAATCTAGAGGCAACAATGCTACCGTCACTTGGAATCACGCATGTGAAATTTGTTTCATCAGCTTTGATTTCTTGATGCGGCTTACGTTGTTCGGCCATGAATTTGATTCAGTGCAGAATTTTATTTGTGCCTTCCAAAACTTTAAATTTAAAATTTATGGCTCGCGAGGAAGAGTGGTGATCATGGAAAATTCCTTAATCAATATGATTGATGCATGGATGAACATATGATATTTACAGGTATTTTTGGAGCTGTAATTATTAAATGGAGGCTACGTCCTTCTTTTTATTTTTCATGTAATGTATTTTTAGTATAGTTTAGTATAATCAATCATTAATGTAAACATTATGAGTAGAGGAGCCATTAAGCCGAAGAGCTCTGTGGGCCCGATCTGTGAAGAGTTCAAGGATCCAAGAAGAAGTGAAGAGTAGGTCTCTATTATTAAAATATTAAAATGGCTAAATGGAGCTCATTGGTTTGAGACCCATCAAGTCATAATTCCATGATCACCACGTAGGATAGATATTTATGCATTTGATATCTATTTGTTTATTCAATTGTTATGCATGTTAAACTGGTTAATGTGCAAAGTGAGATCATTAATAATGACTTAAACCTCCTTATTAATTATATTAAGTTGAAACGGGTTTCAGACTCATGGCCTTCCATCGTCGTGGTATGATCAAGCATTATGGTGGTTGATTGACCGGCTATGGATACATGGGGGTCAATTGCTATTTATAATATTGGTCAATACTTGCACGAGAAGATGGGCTAGACTTAACTATGATCATGATGCCAATAACAATCAGGTGAGACTTTCATGGTCTAGACGTCAAAGTTATGATTGGGACTCGCATATGATGCACTGAACAAGTTGGTTCACTCACTGAGTTCATAGAACATCAATAATTATCAGGTGAGGTGGACTATGGATCGATGGGACTCCAATCTCTACTAGTAATTTTTACCCAACAAAGATAATCATTTTCCCATTTTAAGGAGTATGGGATTTGAAAAATTTAGTGGGAGGCACTATTTCATTTAAAGGCCAAAATGAAATTGTTATTTTGAAAGACAACGGCTAACAATTTATTTTTTGCACAGATATATTATTACTCTGAAAATGGTGACCACAAACCCACTGGCTTCTATACTTGACAAGAATTGTTTGACTAGACCCAATTTCACTGACTAGATGAGGAATTTAAGAATTATTCTCAATTCGAAGAAAATCGGGTATGTGCTTGATCAAAAGATGCTAGACTCCTTTCCTAAGGGTGGGACCTAGGAGGAGTGTGTCACTTATGATAAATGGCACAATGATGACTTAAAAGTTAGGTCATACCTAGTTGCTTCAATGAAGAATGAATTGCAGAAGAAGTATGAAATTATGGAAGATGCTAGATTGATCATCTTGCACTTAAAATAATATTTTGATGAGAATGGTCGAACCTCTAGATATGAGATATATAAGACATTGTACCATATGAGGATGGCTGAGGGATTATTGGTTAATGATCATGCTTTGAAGATGATCTGGCACATAGAAGAGTTAGCTAGGCTTAATCTTGTTTTGGATAATGAGTTAGCTGTGAATTTGATTCTCTAATCTTTGCCCGATTCCTTCTCTAGCTTTGTCCAAAACTTCCACTTGAATAAGATGGAGAAAACTCTTGCTAAGTTACATAGCATGCAGGTAGTTTATGACAAGGAAATACACAACACGAGGCCTAATGTGGTGGCTGTGGCTACAGCTATGGCTTCTTCTTCAAAGAGTAAGACTGTTTTGAAGAAAAAGAAATGGAAGAGGCCTATGAAACATGCTGTGCAATCAAAGCCTAAGGTTGAAAAAGGGAATTGTCATTACTGTGGTGTCAAAGGGCACTGGAAGAGGAACTGCAAGAAGTTTCTCACGAGCTTGAAGGTCAAGGCTAAGGACCAACCTTGCGAAGCTATGGTGTCTATGCTTATTGAAACTGATCTTATGGTTAGTGCTGAGTTCAACTTATGGATTCTAGATTCTGCTGCAATCTCACATATTTGTACATCTTTGCAAAATTTGGAAATGAGAACAATGCTGGAGCAAACTGAAATTGTCCTGACATTTGCAAATGAAGCAAGAGTTGCTGCGTTAGCTATAGGGACTTTTCGTTTATGTTTGCCTTCTAGATATGTATTGGTATTGAAAAATTGCTTGCATTATGAGAATGCTGTTAGGAACATTATCTCTATACTTCATTTTAGTAAAGAGAATTATGAATTTTCTTTTGCTGATAATATATGTTCTATTTATCATAATAGAAGATGTGTTGGTTCAGGCTTATTAACCAATAATCTTTATACCATTACAATATCCGGTAATGCGATTACCAATGCCAATAAGCAATATAATAATGATATAAATGCCATAACTAATAAATGCCTTAAAGATAGTCCAAACCCAAAGTATGTTTGGCATCTCTGGTTAGGTCATATTGGAGAAGACAGAATCAACAAGTTGAGTAATGATGAATATATTGATCCATCAATGTTTGAGCCATACTCAGTTTGTGAGGCATGTCTTCTAGGAAAAATGACCAAAGCGCCTTTTGTGGGACACAGTGCGGAGCTACTAACATACTGGGATTGATACATATAGATGTATGTAGACTAATTAATGAAAATGCTAGAGGTGGTTATTCTTACTTCATTACCTTCACTGATGATCAATCACGGTATGGTTATTTGCACTTAATGAAGTATAAATCCGAATCTTTTGAAAAGTTCAAGGAATTCAAGGTTGAAGTTGAGAAACAAACAGGAAAATGTATTAAGGCTCTCCGATCTAATCGAAGAGGTGAATACCTTAGTACTAAATTCCTAGACTATCTTAAAGATAATGACATTGTATCATAGTGGACACCTCCTGGAACTTCATAACACAAAGATGTATCTAAAAGAAGATATCACACTTTATTAGATATAGTGTGATCAATGATGAGTTACACCGATTTGCTTATAAACCTTTGGGGATATGCTCTCGAGACAACTGCATATATATTTAACAGAGTGCCATCCAAATCTATTCTAATTATGCCTTATGAGATATGGCATAGTAGGAAACCAAGTCTTAATCATATTAAGATTTGGGGTTGTCCAGCTTTCGTCAAGAAGATGAAAATGAAAAAATTGGAGACTAGATCTGAATAAGGTCGCTTCATTAGATATCCAAAGAAATCTCTTGGATACTATTTCTATTTTCACTCTGACCAAAGAATTTCGATCAGCAGGCCTACTTCTTTTCTGGAGAATCAGTTCATCTAGGAAAGTGGTGATGGGTGGAAAATAGTCATACAAGAAGAGAACAATGAAGTAACAAACAACCAAGTTTAGACACCAATCTCTTATTTAGTGGGAGCTTCTAATACACAACCTCTTAGGAGGAGTGCGAGAACGTCTCATCCACCTGTTCATTATAGAGACTTGGTTGAACATATTGAATCATTATTCATTGTGAATGATGGTGATCAATCTAGTGATCCAAACAACTATGAGGAGGCAATGTCAAACATTGATTCTGGTAAATGGCTAGAAGCCATGAAATTCGAAATGGATTCAATGTATTCCAACAAAGTTTGGACTTTAGTTGACCAACCTAATGGTATTGTACCAATTGACTGTAAATGGATCTTTAAGAGGAAGACATATGCTGAGGGTCAAGATGGAACTTACAAAGCACGACTGATAGCGAAAGGATATCATCAAAATGAAAGAATTTATTATGACGAAACTTTCTCACCTGTAGCCATGCTAAAATCCATTCGGATCATGTTGGCTATAGCTGCACACCTAGATTATGAGAAATTCTAAATGGATGTCAAAATGGCTTTTCTAAATAGTTTTCTTCAGGAGGACATCTATATGGAACAACCACGAGATTTTGAATCCAATGGTGAATGTCGGAAGGTGTGTAGGCTTAAGAGATCCATTTATGAACTCAAACAAGCCTCCAGAAGTTGGAACATCTGTTTTGATAAAGTAGTCAAATTGTTTGGTTTCATCAAAAACCCGGATGAACCTTGTATATACAAAAAGGTCAGTGGGAGTGCAATTGCATTTCTAGTTTTGTACGTTGATGATGTACTTTTGATCGGGAACAATGTATCGATGATATCACCAATCAAACTATTCGTCATAGCAATTCTCCATGAAAGATTTGGGAGAGGCAACCTATATTTAGGTATTAAGATCTATAGAGATAGATCGAGACGATTGATTGGCCTCTCACAGTCTACGTACATAGACAAAGTGTTAACACATTTTAACATGCAATGTTCCAAAAAAGGATTATTGCCTTTTAGACATGGAATCCATCTTTTCAAGGAGATGTGTCCCAACACTCCTCAAGAAAAGAGAGTGGATGGCAAAGATACCTTATGCATTCACTATTGGAAGCATTATGTATGCTCTGCTATGTACAAGTCCTGATATTGCACATGCTATAAGCATTACTAGCAGATATCATTTTGATCCAGGGAAAGAGCACTGGATACTAGTTAAGAATATCCTTAAGTACTTGTGAAGGTCTAGGGATTTATTCTTGATATATGGAGAAGGAAAGTTTAAAGTTGAAGCTTACACTGATTCTGATTTTCAATCGAATCCTAATGATTATAAGTCTACATCTGGGTTTGTCCTTACACTCAATGGTGGCACAGTTAGTTGGAAGAGTTCCAAACGTAGCATAACTATTGATTCGACCACCGAGGCAGAGTATGTAGCCACTCTGAAGTAGCAAAAGAAGCCGCTTGGATGAAGAAGTTCATTTATGAACTTGGAGTTGTTCCTTTTATTGAACAACCAATAACATTGTTTTGTGATAACAATGGGACAATAGCTCAATCGAAGGAACCAAGGTCTCATCAGAAGTCCAAACATATTGAGAGACACTTCCATCTCATTAGAGAAATTATTGCGAGAGGTGATATCGCCTTGCAGAAAATTACCTCAGCGGAAAACGTGGCAAATCCCTTCACTAAGGCCTTACCTCAGTTTTCTTTTGAAAGACATAATGACAAGATGGGTTTAAGGTACCCAGACAAATTGGCTTTAGTGCAAGTGGGAGATTGTTAGATGTATGCTCTAAAGTCATCATGTAATAGTTACATGTTAGGGATTTAAGTTGTATTTTCAATTTTATTTTTTATTTAATGGTAAGGACGTATTCATTCATTTGTCCAATTATTTAAATATAAGAATGATTCCATAAGATAAGTTGTGACTGGACCTATTCTTAAGACATTGAGAATATGTGTGATATGTTCATAGTTAGACTAAATCTTTAAATTGTTCCCGATCGATGGATCATTGAATGGATATCAATGATCCTGTTGAGACCAGTGTGTTCTTAGCTTTACTATTAAGTATTGGATACTTAAGGGAATGATGAGTCACGAGTAATTAGGTCTTGTGATGCTCAAGTTAGAACACAGGTGCTTGTACCAAACAAGTTTACTGAACGTGATACACATATAATTATTAGCAACATGAAAGCTTTTGGCGTGGTCAATGTCTAATCATTCATGCTCTGGTCTTGCATAAATAATCATTAGACCTGAGGCACCGTGTTGACTTGTGTGTTGGATGGCTATGATTCACAGGTGCGCATATTGCCGGTTTGTTAATCTGTCTCTGTACTTGATGGCCATAATTCGTTCACATACAAAGTTACACGTGTGCGAAAAATGGAATCTGTCTCCTTGTTATATGCAAGGTACAATAATGATGTCCTATGTAATCTAATCTTGACACTACATTAAAATCCTCAGCCAGGGTTACAATCGAGAATGAACTATTCATGTCTCATATAAAATTCATGTCAATTAGGTTTGTGCATATGATTGAATTGGTGGCTTGGTAAATATTCCATGGTCTTTGTTTGATTGGGACATAGTAAGACAGAAGGATTGAATTACACTGTAGCCAAAGTTGACAGGCTCATTATGTTCTTAAAACATTCATACTGTCTAGGTAGCCATGACATATTGCTAGATGTCAATCATAGCTTATAAGACCTAGAGGTTGATCGGGACAATAAATTCTCTTGGGAGTGCTCATGTGTTGGTACAAGTCTTACTACCAGCTCAGTAATGAATCTAGGGATGTCACACACCATAATCAATTTAGGATGGTATTGTATGGAAGAGACGATATTGCAAATATGTTTGCAATCGAATTGAATCAGACTGAAATTAAATTAAATGGAATTTAATTTAATTCAATTTTTGTCATGGGCGTGTGTGCATATGATGCTCACAAAATACACATATGCTGATCATGCACTTCTATGATTGTATATATATGTTTATATTTATTTATATATATAAATTTAAAAAGAAATAAAAAAATTGGCCCATGCACATGGCCATCAAACGGTTGTTGATCGTGTGCAATGTGCCAAACGGTTGCTGACCGTATGCATGGCACACGATTAGCAACCATTGCCGATTGTGTGCAATGTGTACACATGCACGATTAGCAACGGTTGCTGATCGTGCATGCGATCAACAACTGTTGTTGATAACACATATAAAAGGCGCGATCAGCAACAATGGCGTAACAGTTGCGTAATGCTGAAAAAGTGTGTATGCAATTATCATGTGTTCGTGAGAGTTAAAAATTATGTTTTCTCTCTTCCAGTGCCATGACTGAAATATGAAAAGTGCGGAAAATTGTCGCCATGAGATTGCTAGTACAATTATAGTGATGATTACCCGCAAGTTCTTTCTTCCGTTCGTTGTGCGGTTGGTAGTGTGTCTAAAATAGAGGTTCGACAATTACGGGGCTCGAACTGAAGAATATCCAAACTGAAATTATTTTGGACACACTATAAGAGGCAATCATTTAACCCCCTATGATCTTCCGATTTTTGATTGAAATGCACAAACAACGCCTTTGGAGATACATGTATAGTTATATCTTTCCGCTGCATTTATATTTAATTTTAACTATGCATATTCCGTAAAAAACCAACATGATGCATGTGTGTGTGTGTGTGTGTGTGAAGTGGTTAATGAGACAGGCTTGCGAATAAGACATGGGATACATATGTTAGTTGGGGTACTAAAGCTTTCTGCGAGAATGGTATGGTTGTATCAGTATGGATAAATGGTTGCTTTACGCTCATATATTATTCATTGGAGATTGAAATGAAGAATATAATTTACTCATAAAGAAAAGAACAAATTAAGCTTTCGAAGAGCCATTTTCATTTTGGTTTTCAAAGGATGTGATTTAGAATGGTATGGTGATAAAACAAGTTGATTTCAGCTGTATGGACTATGGAAAGATGAGAACGAGATCTACTGTGAGAAAGCTTCTAGGTCACATTTTCCAAAAGGGACAATCTTCTTGTTCTTCTTCTTCTTCTCCAAAAGGGACAATCTTCTTCTTCTTCTTCTTCTACGACTGCTACTCTTGTATTAAGCTAAACCGAGACGAAACCGCCGAGCATATACAGAGCTGAAGTACCAAGCATCGTAACATATTATCGACAGAGAAAAAAATTGCATCCTATCATGTGGCTCCAACATCAAGAAAAGCAGTAGAACATCCACCAGCTTGAATTTTTCTTTTCTTGTTTCCCTTCTCCATCATTATCAGGATAAACCAGGAAATACAAAAGGAAAAATTGACAAAAACAAGAAAAAAAGAGCAAAAGACGAAATGGGTATGGTCCAAACTCATTATTATTTCGGGTTCTTGCACAGAGGATTGTTGCAGCTGAATCTGCAGAGAAAAGAGAGCAAGAAGCCATTTTTTCTTCTCGCGGTGACGGACCAACCGCAGCAGGTCAACTGTTTCGAGCCAGAAAGAAGAAGGAAAATCAACAAGCGTACTGTAATCAAGTCCTCTCTGCCTCAAAGATGGAAAATGACCATGTAAAAAATTTAAAAACTGGAAATATTTTATATCTGCTATTTGCATTCGCAACGTGTGCCAACTGATTTTTTTGTTGTTGTCATAAGTATAGCTAAAAGCCCTAACTGGTTATAGATCAAGACTGCTGTGCGAAAAAGTTACGTCGCATTGCCCCTTGCTATGACATATTGAACCGGTTAATGACGTTTTGTGATGCAAAGAGACGACCATTCTTTTATAACGGTCATCTGAATTTTTAGGTGCACGACAAATTGCCCACAATTTTGAAATAAAGAACCAGGTCATTATATGTTACGGCACCTCACTAGATATCTAATTAATCACAAAAATAAAGAATTCTTTTTTAAAAAAATATTTTTATATGCCATGAACCTTAACGAGGAATGGAAATGCCTCAGTCCCTTCTATATCTGTCGTGTCTCAATAAAGTTTCTTCCAATGCTTTGTTATGCCATCCTGGTTGGCAGGCATCATGCATTGAATCAGTTGCTTGATAGGAGAAACGATCGTCCATTCAATACATCGTAATTTTTCTTTTTCCAATCCAATTGAGAATTAACTTCGCTACTATTTGAAATAAAAATCATTACAGTTAACATCCTCAAATTTGGCCAAAATTACATCGGCCCATCAAGCCATGTAACAAACAAAGTTACGAGATATTGTTTCTATGTTACGAAATAATGAACCATTGTAAGACATGATACAATATTGACGATTGTCGTTCTTTTATATCGGTTAACCATGCAATATTTGAGATTAGATGTATTGTATGCTATAATAAAATGAGTATTGGTATGACAAACTAAACTATGGTACAACCTCTTATGACCATTATATTGTGGAGCCAATACGATATTTAAAGTGTAGGTACATCAAATCGAAGCCAATTACGAGGTATTACAAACGTAGATGACAAGGTATGAAAAGAAGTAGCACCTTATGAGGGCATCCTACTCTTTATCGCACCAAAAATAAATAGCATAAGTAATGTTAAATTATGTCTCTAGTTTGACCCATATACAAAATGCGATCAACGATATTGATTCCGTCAAAATCTAGTGTGGCCTTTAATTAGAACCAAAGTTAGATTTAGAGGGATCCATTTGTAAGACACCTTATTTGCAGCACAAAGAAAAAGAAATAAAATGTTCTCTGCCGTTAAGGACAAAAGAAGAGGCCCAGTGGTGGGCCCAGGAAGTAAAAATTGATAGTGAAAAGGAAACAAAAAGGAAAATATATGGTTTCTTTTTGCTCCTGCGTAAGACTTTAAAAGGCTCAAGGGGAAACTATGAGGAAGAGACTCCTTGGTATGATGGAGGCTTGTCCCCATGGTTTCTCCGTATTCCCTCTATCTAGGGAAGAAAAAGATTTGGGGGGAACATAGGGCCCCTTGGGTGGTGAAGGTAGACACCATGTCACCCTCAGTTGGCTATTTCTAGGTAGGCAGGCATAGTAGCACGCCGAGGATGATAGGAGGGGAAATCTCAGTTTCTTGCAAGTTTACTTGCACTTTGCACAAGTCTGTCAACCAACTGGCAAACCTGTACCTGGTTGACAGACTTGTACAATGTTTGAGCCTAGGTCGTCCTTTGTCCAAGTGTGGCCACCAGTGAAGGAGAGAAAACCGCATGAAGAACAAGAAAAAAAGGAGTAGGGAGGCGTGTGAAACAAAGAGCCGCTCGAAGTGTAGAGAAAGAATGCATGATATTCTTGCTTTTCGACCACACGGATGTGAACACGGTGAATCATGTGTGTGAGTTTTACTTTCATTTGAGTTGTTTAACATTTTGGGTTGAATTTAATTTAAGTGTGGGAAACACTTGAGCATGTGAGCAATTCTAACTTTGATTCTCCGATTATTAGTGAATTATTTGCTGTTGTCTCTCTTCGTGGATGTAAGTATTAATACTCGGACTAAACTACATAAATTTTGGTGCCCTTTTATTGTTCCTCATTTAGTTCCCTAGTGATTTCATGTTGACTTAATTTGTAAGATCCCGGTTAGCTTCTGAGTTTATTTATCAGAGTTATGGATAGGATTTTTTGGAGTATGATTTAGGACTTTCCCTTATCTGATTTTTATCTGAAAATTCTATTGTTGCAATTATGTTTAAGGCGAAAGTAAAATTTGAGAAGTTTAACGGGAGGAACAACTTTGGGTTATAGAGTGTCAAGATGAGGGCATTATTAACAACTCAAGGTTTGGCCGAAGTATTAGAGGGTAATGATAAATTGCTAGAAATAATGAAAGATATCGAAAAGGACATGCTAATGTGGAAGGCAAGGAATATAATCCTATTGAACCTATCGGATGAGGTGTTAATAGAGGTGGTCTAGGAGAAGAATGCCGACACATTGTGGGCAAAACTTCAGGTACGCTATATAATGAAGGATTTGAACAATCGTTTGTACATTTTGAAGATGATGTTTCAGTTTTGATATACTAAAGGTACACCTATTGAATTTCACCTAGATTAGTTTAATAGACTCATGATTGATATAAAGAATATCAATAAGATTGTAGATTATGAAGAGCAGGGCATAATGTTGTTACTTTCTTTATCAGATTCATGGTAGCACTTTATTAATTCACTGCTATAGGGGTGTAACTATGATTACCTCGGAAGTGATAAAATCCACCTTGTTCTCTGAAGAGTGATAGAGAAAGTTGTGAGATGACAGTCTAGCACAGGATGTAGCGCGGAGACTATTGATTCAAGATAGAGATCAACATCGGGGATCCAGTAGCAACAGAGGTAATACTAGGTCGAAGTCACGCCATAAAAAGTCCAAGGAACGTGTTAAGTGTTTTCAGTATCACGAGGAGAGGTACATTAGGAGAGACTGTCCGAAATTGAGAAACCAAGATGACAGATAGAAGGCTACAAGCAATGCAGAGAATGTTGCTGAGGAGAGCACAGTGATGCAGAGGCTGTCTTGTATGTGACTACTAGTTCTTCAAGAGATGAATGTGTGATAGATTCGAGGTGTTGTTATCATATAACGCCTCATAGGAACTGGTTTACTACTTACCAGACTACAGATGGTGGTAGAGTCCTGATGGGGAATAACGTAGCCTGCAAGGTTGTAGGGACACGGACGGTTTGAATTCGGATGCACGGTGGGGTGGTGTACACAGTGACAAACATGAGGTATGTACCGGAGCTCAAGAAGGAACTTATTTTTCTAGGACACTTGATGACATCGGGTGTAAATACTACTAAAGATATGTCGATGTGCCATGATAGTGATGAACGGAAAGAAAGTGAATACTCTCTATCTTATACCGGAAGAGATGCTACAGTTTCATAAGGTGAGCCAGACTCTAACTTGACTCAATTATGTCATATGCGATTAGGGCACATGAGTGAGGCTAGTATGATGATACTAAGCGACGGGGGGTTGTTGAAGGATTAGAAAACATGCAAGCTGGACTTATGTGAGCACTACATCTTTGAGAAGTAATGACGGATTAAATTTAATACAACTATTCATTTGACCAGGCAACCGGTTGAGTACATTCATTAAGACGTTTTGGGCCCGTCTCTAGTTCCTTCGAAAGGAGTTGCCCGATATTGTCGCAACCTAAAAAAATTGTGTTTTCTGATCTTAGGCTAATGGATTACTAGATCAATTAAATTGACTAACCTAGCTCGAGTTCTCCCAAACTCTATCAAATCGCAACTTAGGTCCAATTGTGAGCATGCAAATATTTTCAATGGGAGTCGCCACTAATCATTTAAGGTAGGTTGATTAGAAACCTAAATAAAATAGCGGGAGTACTATTTTATTTCTGCGAATCAGAAATTATAGATTCGGGGACTTGGTTACACTAAATTCCTTAACGCCCTTTCGGTACCAATTTCAAGAAAAATACTCAATTTGACAATTTTGATAAATCCCAACTTAGAGTTCAAAGGTGAAGAAATTTTTTATTTTCACTTATTTAAATGAAAGCTAACCTATATGTAATGACGTGCAAAAATTGACATGCAATTAATGCAACCTAACATGCAAACTATATGTCATGCGACGACGTGATCTATTTCTAATGACGGGCATATTATTTTTTTTTATTTTTTAATGAAATTCGGAATTAAAAATGCCAATTATCTAAACATGCAATTTTAAACTAAAGATATTAACCTATTCTAGAGTAATCTTTCGGTAATTTTTTTATAAAAATTCGAAATTAAAATCAAGTAAAAAAAAATAACCGCTAAATCTTTCGAATTAAGTTTCGATCTGAAGCCTGACAAATCGATCCTAAAATTCAAAATACCCGTTATGAAAATAATTCTATCTAAAGCCTGATAGATAGATTTATTTCCACGTGTGCGGTTGCGGATTAGGAAATTTTCCTAATCGATCACATCTTGAAAAAATTTAGATATCTCAAATATCTTGGATATATTCAAATGATTTTGAAAATTCTAAATTCTATCCAAATTTGATAAGATCAGATATCTAAGATTTCAAAAAAAGGAAATAAATCCTAATTGAAATATTGCCTATTATCTAAATATGCAAGATTAGATATCAATAAGCACAAATTAGGTAATAAAATATTCAAATCAAAATGGGATAAGATGATTACTTGATTTGCAGATTTCTTTCCTATTTTGAATTTGCAGCAGATTAGGATTGTGACCAGCGGTGCGTCGGGAGCGGCGGCGCGGTGTCAGGAGCGGTGACGGCGTCTCACGTCTAGCCGCAGGCTTACTGGTGTTTTACTACCATGAAGGATTAAACTCGGTGGCGTATGGCGGCGGCGACGCACGAGAGGCGATGCATGAGCGATGATGCGACGTTGAGAGCAACGGCAGTGGTGTCTCGTTGGTGTTGCTCACGGACAGCAGGATGGTGTTTAGCTGGGGACCTCCACGGCTTGGGCTTGTTCTCGACCGAGAGTGCTCTCGGTGGGCTTGGATGCTTAGCCGACTATGGTGGCTAGTTGTGACGCTTTAATCACAAAAGAATCAAGATTGCTCAAGAACTCACTGGACCTCCTGGACATTCGCTGCTTGCAGTTGTTGTTGATTGGTCGCTGGACAGAGAAGAAACGAGCAGGAGCCGTCACGTGAAGGTGGAGATCGTCAGGATCAACTGGGCTGCTGCTTCGAGGACACTAGGAGGGAGCAACGTTGGTAGAAAAGTGACGAAGTCAACCTCTTGGACTCACGGGTTCAGCCTTCAACTTGGACAAGTCTTCAACTGGGCTGGGGGAAGCGACTAGTCTGATGCTTCGAGAAGATGCTTTGCTGCAATTGTAGGTTAAGCGATGAAGACTTGCTGGTGTTGCTCACGGTAGCCGGTTGGAGCAAGAAGTTATCCTGCGGCGTTCAAGGTGACCACGAGGGAGAGCAGCACTGCCGGGGATAAACTGCAGAGTCCTTTGGGTGCTGCGGAGCAGCAGTGGCAGCGACTCGGGCGCGGCAGAGGGGCAGCGCGGACGCAGCGGATGCACCCATGCATAACCGACTCTCTCTCTTTCTCACCCTTTTGTTCTCTCTAAAAATCTGATTTCTGAAATTATGAAAGCTGCTCCACGATTATGAGACACAAACATATATTTATAGTGTAAATTTAGGTCAATTAGCTAAGCTTTCTAGTCCTAATGGGCTAAGGTTTAGGTTTTAATTTAATTCTAAGTGGGCTGAATTAATTTGGGCTTTTTTTAATTAAGCATAATGGGCTACTTTAAGCTCAAATTAAGATAACCAAGCCCTTTTGCGTGTGATTTTCGGCTCATGCTTTCCGGGTGAGCCAAGTCTCGTTCGATGCCCGAGCTCGATTTACATGATGAATTTTAAGCTCGCTTACTACCGTCGATCCGATGCGAAATGCTGTTAATCTATATGAACCTAAACTTTATGCTATGCGATTTGTAATATTTTTGTTCAGGGGTTAAAATTTAATCCCTAATTTTCTATACAATTAACCACTAAATGATGCGCCGAAATTTAGATGTCAACAACTGCCCCTCTTTGAGTGGAGGCTCGCAGAGGTTTCGCTCAAAGACTGAGATCTAAATTTAAACTATGCAAAATGATGAATGATTTTTTTTTTGATTTTTTTTATATGCATTGATGCATGATATGCAAACAATAAAGAACGTATGCTATGGCTTCTCACTTCGTGTAGAGCGGTGAAAGAGCCTTACATACGGATCGCACAAAAAGCGTCCAAGTGAGGGAAAACTTTGTATTGCTTTGACTTCCCTCGATCTCCAAACTTCTGGTCCATTGGAAGTAAGGTTCTCGAGGTACTGGATTGCCTATCTATTACCTATAGTTTCCTACATATGTGAAATAGCGCATGATGTAAAGAAAGAATGGGATGTGTTGCCCATACCACTGGGCAATCACTAAAAGGATCATGTCACCTCTTCCATTGGATGAACATGAAATGGGGTGTGCCGCGTACTCCACTTAGCAACACTAAATGAGAAATTATGCTGCCTGTACTATTGGGCAAACATGAAATGAGGTGTGCTGCGTACTCTACTTAGCAACACCAAGAGATATGTCGCTTGTTCTATTGGGCGAACATGAAATGAGGCGTGCCACTTACTCCATTTAGCAATACCAAATGAGAAACTATGCCGCCTATCCTACCAGGCGAACATAAAATGGGGTGTGCCGCGTACTCCACTTAGCAACACCAAATAATATGTCACCTGTTCTACTTGGCGAACATATGAAAGAGATCATGTCTCACATTCTGGGAAAAGAGAAACAATGAAGAATAATTAATAGACGTACCTGATTTCTTCTTGTGTTATAAAAATGGCAACGCCAATTGCATTACACCTGTTTTTACTCGAGAAAAGGTTAAAACAACACATGCACAGGGGCAAAGAAAACATAATTCATGAATCTGCTTGCATTACCGAGCTTCACTGGGGAATTTATCAATAAGAACAACAATTTCTTCCTTTTGACAATTTGATCACGTTAAATGAGAGACCTTTAATCAGAAAGGACTTTCTACTCACTCTCAATGAAAGGCTTTTTACTCGACCTTTGATGCGGGTATAAGAATCACTCAAACTCTCCTCATCGTGCTTGACAAGGGTTCGGATATTCTCAAAATCAGTATGGCTTTGCCAATCTGAGAGGTCTTTATAAGGACTAAAACGTAGGTTTGGTTAATGGCTTAGCAAAAAAAACTCTTCGAGTTGAGGCTATTGAAAGAATTGATATCACCAGCTGTTTCGGGTTTACAAGTTAGGAATGCTGCAAAAATGAGATAGAAAAATCTTGCTCGCACTTCTTCGAGCAACATTTATAAGCATTTGAAACTCTACGTTAACTCAAGTGTCCTATTCTGAAGAGACTTCGGTAAGGGTAGGCTTGAAATGAATGGCTTATTTCATCAAGGGGGTATTATGAACATGGAGATTCGTGATCATCCAATTATGCTATTGGTACCATTGATCTATCACTACCAATTGCTCCATAAATGAACCTTCAAACAGTCTTTTCCTTGAAGACTGATCTTGTATGTCGACTCAGTTCTTGCTTAAGCTTTTCTTTCTCTCCTTTTTCTCTCTTTTTTTTTAGAGAGATTTTCTTTTCGAGAGATTTTTTTGAGAGAGAGAACTTTGATTTAATGGAGTCATTTTGCGTCCTTTCTGATGAATTTTCTTTCTAGCTCCCATTTGCCTCAAGTCACCTTGAACTTGCTTTGAGATGATTTCATTTGTTTATCACCAGAATGATCACCAATCGGGTTGAAATGAATTCACCGCTCAAATTGGGTATGCAAAGGGTATAATATGTAAGGATATAGAAAGAAATGCTTTTCGTTATATCTAAGGCACTCGAGCTAACACAGAATTTGCATGCAATAAATATACTTGAAGATTAATGCAAGTGAAAGCAAGAAAATCATAACCATTTTGATCTTTCTTAGAAATTACCCCAGTATGGGGTTGTTCCCGATAGAGGTAAGAAATGAAACTCCGTTCAAAGGGATTAAACAAATGATAACCTGTAGTGTTTAGATAGAGGAAATGAATGCCTCTCATCATTTCGGTCATCATACTTTTCGTGAGATAATCCTTTACCTTGTCAGCACGGAATTTTCAATCAACTCGCATTAGGGATTATTATTCATAACATGTATGGAAATGTCTTGCCTTTCGTCATCTTGAAGTCTCTCATGCAGTATGATCGTTTCATTAGGACAGAAATAGATTGCCAAATCAAAAGCCTTCCTCAAACAAAACTTGGTAACATAAATTGATTCATGAAATTCAACTTGATACTTGATAGAAACAAAGTCAGAATGAGTACAAATCAAGTGTAATACTTCTTCATAGAATCGGAATTAACTAGACTAAAAAAAACATGACCATCCATCTCGACCAAAATCAAAGCCCCTCCTGGAAGGACTTTCTTCACAATGTATGGGCCGTCATAATTTGGGGCAAATTTTCCTTCTGCAAGAGGAACTATCAGCAATAACTTCCGTAGGACAAGGTTACCTACCTAAAAATGTCGAGGCTTGACTTTTTTGTTGAAAGATTTAGCAACTCGTTGTTGGTAGCACTAGCCATGACATAGAGCTCTAAGCCTTATCTCATCAATCATGTTCAATTGGTCCAATCTTTGTTGGATCCAATCTGCTTCTGATAATTGTACCTATGAAAGAATACGTAATGAAGGAATTTCAATCTCAACAGGTAGAACTGCTTCCATACCGTACATAAGAGAATATGGAGTTGCCCTTGTAGATGTCCGGATAGAAGTCTGATATGCTATAAGTGCAAAAGGTAATCTCTCATGCCAATCACGATAGTTCTCAGCTGTTTTAGCCAAAATTTTCTTGATATTCTTGTTGGCTGCTTCGACCGCTCCGTTCATCTACGGACGATATGGAGAAGAATTAAGATGTTTGATCTTGAACTTTTTGAACATATCATCCACCAATTTGTTGTTTAGATTCGACCCATTGTTAGTAATTATAGTCTCAGGTGCACCATATCGATCAATGATGTCTCGACGAATGAACTTCACCACAATCCGATCCATCACTGTCGTATAGGACATAGCTTCGATCCACTTTGAAAAGTAATCGATAGAGACCAAGATAAACCGATGCCCATTTGACGCTTTAGGATTAATTGGGCCAATCATATCAATGTCCTACATAGAAAATGGCCATGGTTCAGACATTTGATGCAACTCATTTGGAGGAGTTTTAATTTTGTCACCATGGATCTGACATTTGTGACAACTTCGGATATGCTGAATGCAATCACTCTCTAAAGTGAGCCAATAATAACCCATCCTCATTATCTTCCTTGCCAGCGTATGACCATTCATGTGCGGACCACATACTCCCTCGTGCACTTCTAGCATCAAACGAACAACCTCGGTCGAATCAACACGCCTTAATAAAACCGAATCATAGGACTGCTTGTATAGGCATTCTCCGCTCAAAAAGAACTTCGACGCCATTTTTCTGATATACTTTTGGTCAGATACGGTACTTTTCTCAGGGAATTCCTATGTTTGAAGATATGCCTTGATATCATGATACCACGGCTTGCCGTCAGGCTCTTCTGTCGTGGCCATGCAATAAGCCGGTTTCTATAAGACCTCTATCTTCAAAGGTTCAACTTCTAAACCACTTGTCACTCGTAGCATTGCCGATAACGTAGCCAGAGCATCGGCAAAACTGGTTTGAGTCCTTGACAAGTATTCAAACGAAATGTCTTCAAACTCTTCCACCAACTCCTTTAAATAAACGTGATAGGGCTGCAACTTAGCATCTCTAGTTTACCACTTACCAACGGTATGAAGAATAATGAGGGCTAAATCCCTGAACACCTTAAGTCGAGCTATTCCCATTTCAATTGTAGCTTGTAATCCGAGTATGCATGTTTCATATTCAGCAATATTGTTCGTGCAAGGAAATATCAGTTTTGCTGCAGCAGGATAATGTTGTCTACCTAGGGATATTAGAACTGCCCCGATTCATATTCAGCGATATTGTTCGTGCAAGGAAATATCAGTTTCGCTGTAGCAGGATAATGTTGTCTGCCTGGGGATATTAGAACTGCCCCAATACTTGATCCTGACAAGTTTACAACCCCATCAAAATACATGGTCCATACATACTCATCAATTGGCATGACTCTATCCTCTAGCGGATTCAGATCCTCATTTTTCCCAGGATTTTCAGCCAGGACATCAGCAATTATTCGTCCTTTGACTAATTTCTAAGACATGAATTGAACATCAAATTCTGAGATGAGAATCTGCCATTTTGCTAATTTTCCAATCAAAGCAGGTTGATTGAGCAAGTATTTGATGGGATCACACTCTGTCACAAGCAATATCTGATAGTGCGAAGTGTATTGCCTCAATCTGTGTAGCACCCAGACCAATGCTGCGCACGTTCTTTCTGCTTCGGAATAGTTCATCTCAGAGGTGGTGAACTTCTTACTTAAATAATAAATCGCATGCTCCTTTCCATTCTCTTCACTTTTCTGAGCAAGCATGGCACCTAAGGATTCACTGTGGATTGTAAGGTACAAGATCAGAAGTTGCCCCGGCATTGGCGGAACAAGCACCGGTGGATTCATCAAGTAGTGCTTAATCTTGTCGAATGCCAGTTCACACTCTTCATCCCATCTGACTAGTGCATTCTTCTTGAGGAGTTTAAAGAAAGGCTTTGCGGTCTCATATAGCTGAGAAATAAATTTGGCTACATAGTTTAGTCTACCCATTAAGCTACGAACTTCCTTCACCAAAGAGGGGGATTTTATTTCACAAATGGCCTTCACTTTTGATGGGTCAATCTCAATCCCTTTGTTACTAACAATGAAGCCAAGTAGTTTGCCAGAGGCTACCCCGAACAAGGATTGAGGCGTAATTTGAACTTACGAAGCCTATCGAATAATTTCGTCAAGGTTTCTATGTGATCTTCTCCACATCGAGTTTTTGCAATCATGTCATCAACATAGACCTCAATCTCATTATGCATCATGTCATGGAACAACGTGACCATTGCCCGCTAGTAAGTTGCCCCAGTATTTTTGAGACCGAAGGGCATCACCTTGTAATGAAATGTCCCCCAAGGAGTGGTAAATGGTGTTTTCAACTTATCATCTTCGTTCATCAAGATTTTATTATAACCTGAGAAACTATCCATAAAGGAGAATAGTTCGAACCCAGCTATACTGTCCACAAGCACATCAATATGCGGGAATGAAAAATCATCTTTAGGACTAGCTTTGTTCAGATCTCGGTAGTCAACACATACTCGAACCCGACCTTCTTTTTTCATCACTGGAACTATATTAGCAACCCATTCCGAGTATTGAGCAGTCTCAATAAATCCCACGTCAAGAAGCTTCATGACCTCTTCCTTGATTTTCTTCGCTAATTCTGGCTTAGCTCTTCGCGGCCTTTGTTTCACAGGCTCAACCGAAGGATTAGTCAGTAGACAATGTTCGACGATCGATCGATCAAAGACCCGGCATGTCAGCATAAGACCAGGTAAAGATGTCTTGATAATCCTTCAACAACTGGGTCAAGCGTTTGGCCACATCTTCAGGAAGACATGTCCCAATCTTCACCTCTCTAGGATTCTCCGTGTCGCCAAGGTTGATCACCACGGTTTCTTTGGCGGTTAGAGGCTTAGATTTCTCATGCATTTCTAAGTTCCGTCGTATCTCTTCATCATTCGAATTAGAATCATCTGAGTCATCGGATTGGCTTACATCACATATATGAGGGTCTACGATTCCCGTCCCTTCGCATGCCTCGAGATTTGTCTTGAAACATGAAAGAAAGGGATCAAAAAGACAAGACAGGGCATAGCTACATGCAATTTTTGAAAATTGTTCTTTGCATTTTTGAAATTCATTTTGCTTTCGAAGACCTCGAAATGAGAATTCTTGAGAAGCCCAACCCTTAGTTCTTACCGTAGATGACAAATTTTTCAATCGTTGGTTAGTGTCATCAAGTTGATTTGGGACACTTCAACAAGATTCAAAATGCTAAAAAATGCTGTAATTTTATTGATATTGAACCAATGAATTACATCTTATTGGATTGAAAAACCTAAGTGCAACACGAATACGAATGACAATCGAAAAAAGCAATAAAGATTCCCACGTAGGGGAGATACGAAAACTAAAAATGATTACTCTTGAGGGCTAGCGCCCATCCCTTCAAGTGGTCCTTCAGTGATTGCACAAATGGAGGTCTCAGCAAACCAACCAGTGAGGTAAGGTATACCATCATCAAAGTCCACCACCCTTGACTCAGGCTTCTTGAAAATACAGGGTGGCTGGTCATCCTTAAAATCGTCAGACAAACTGACCAGAATCGCTTTACCGTGCTTCTTAGGTGAGTCAGCTAGGGCTTGTGGCGACTCAAGAAAGATAAACCTAAGATCATCATCAATCGGGCTCAAATTTAAATGCTCATATCCTCCCACATCTCCAACTGAGTGAAAGGTGTCGTTGATGGAAGGTGGTAAGGGACTTTGACCTGCTCCTGTTTGGCTTCTACAATAATCATTGCTTTGTTCGCGGCTTCCCTGCCTATGATATTCCAAACCAGCTTTGTGAGATTGTCCATTTGTCTCGATCGTGGCATGAATGCCTTGGCCTTCCTCCCCAAGACCCTGACCTAGCTTAAAACCATTACCGATCATGACCTTGGTCATCATGAGAGCTGCTTTAGAAACTTCAGGAATGGGCAACGGCATATCAGAGGAAGCTTGAACAACTTGAACTATCTCAAATGAATGATAGCTATCCTCCTCAATATGATCGGGTTCTATGTATGAGATCGATGTTGCATTGAAGACTCGGTGATCTTCCTCTCCATAAATTGTAACCAACTTTGCTTCAGCCACAAACTTGATCTTCTGATGCAAACTGGAGGGTACTGCGCATGCATTGTAAATCCATGGCCGTCCCAGCAAGAAATTGAAAGTAGAAGGGATATCCAGCACTTGAAAAAGAATATCAAACACCGAAGGTCCAATCTACAGCTTTAAGTTAATCTGGCCTATAACATCCTTCTTTACTTCATCAAAGGCTCGAACAGAAGTCTTAGCTGCTTGCATTATAGATGGAGGAATGCCCAACCTTTTCAAAGTAGCCAACGGGCATAAATTTAGAGCCGAACCGTTATCAATAAGCGCCCTAGCCATGTGAGTCTCCTTGTACTTCACTGATATGTGAAGCGCCTTATTATAATCACGTCCTTCAACTGAGATTTCCTCATCAGAAAATGCTACTTGATCTTTGAGGAGGATCGTCCCGACAAACCCTTCTAGCTTATCTTCTTCAATAGTCTCGGGTACATGAATCTCACTCAACAACTTCATTAGAGCACTCCGATGCTTATCTGATATCTGGAGAAGTTCCAACAACGAGACTTGTACAGGTAACTTTCTCAGCTGATCAACCACGTTATATTCACTAGCCTTAATCACAGCTAGGAATTCCTTCGCTTATTTCTCAGCCACTGGCTTGGCCGGTTGCTTATTAGGATAAGTTTGCCCTTACCTCGTTATCAGATCAATGTCGTACGACCATGAAACCATCTTATCACTCTCATAAGCGTAGGGTTGAGGTGATGCCAGGATCAATACTTCCAGAGTGTCGGGTATAATGATCCCGAGGTCATCGTCAGAGGTATCCTCGAGAGCGGGCATGTCAGGATCCAACTTCACTTGTTCATCGGTCATCCTTGCGAGTTCTTCATTCCAATCAATGATGACTTGGGATATAGCGGCCACTACCCCGAATTCATCTGTTGTCCTAATCATCCCCTCTCTCACCAACTCATCCACTTTCTTTTTTATGTCACCAAGTGACACCATCTTACTGGTCGAAATATAACCAGCTCGAACTAAAGTATCGAACATATCTTTGAGAGGGACCCTGAAACCTCGAACCAGCTTGACTCCCGGGCCAAGGACAACATTTGTACTGCTCAAATGATCAGGGAGTGGATTATTCTGCACATTGGGCTTATCGACTGGCTGTAGTGCAAACGCTCCAGTCTCGAGTAGATCCTGCACTCGATGTTTGAGCACTTGGCAATCATCTGTCGAATGCCCAACCTCACCTCTATGGTAATCGCATTTCTTCGACAGATCATACTTTGCATAGTTGGCAGCGTTAGATCTTTATGGCTCTGAATTCAACAAATTCTTCTTCCTTAGCATCGCCAGTACCTGAGATAACGTCTTGGGAAGTGGAGTAAACTGGTGGGATTTGCGTTGTTGGCTCGAGTCTTATTGGCTTTACCGTCCATAAGAGGTCGTCTGCTGGGTGCTAAATTGTAGCTTCAGGGCCTGAGCTGGCATCTTCTGCACATAGGTCATGTTAACTTCGGGGACATGCTCTTTGTCCTTCTTACTAGCAAATCTCTTGCCTGATGAACCTAACTCACTATACCATCCTTTCTTGAGCCCGGTCTCAATCTCCTCACCCATAGCTATCAGCTGGCCAAAAGATTGGGCGGCCATTACTAACATTCGTGAATGAACCGACTATGGTAGAGTGGACACGAACAACTTCATTAAGTCACGTTCTGAGGGTTTAGGCATGATCTGCCCTGCCATGTTCCTCCAACGAGTGGCATACTCCTTCAGAGTCTCGCCCTTGTTCTACTCAGCTCTCTCCAGGTCTTCCCTTGTAATAGTGACGTCAAGATTGAACTTGAAGTGCTTGACGAAAAGGTTTGCCACCTCTTCCCACGAGTCTTTCCGGTTGATCTGGTGGTTGGTATACCACCTCATTGCAGCATCCTTCAAGCTTGCTTAGAAGGTTTGGATCATTAGGGGTCCGTTAGACACATATCTATTCATGAGCCCCTGGTACATATCGATGTGCTCAATTGGGTTTGAGGTGTCGCCGTACATTTCAAAGGCTGGCATCTTGAATTTATCGGGCACTTGGACCCGGGTAAAAATGGACAAATTAATAGGCGGAACACTTTGAGTTCCCTCCACTTCATGTAACCTCTGGTCGAGTTTTGCCAACAACTTGGCATTCTCATCGTTGGGGGGTGAATGAGGAACATCGACCGACGGAGAAGCACTAGTGTCGATCAAAATGGCATCATTCAGTTGAAGGGTTGGATTAGTGTTTACTACAGGATATTTGTCAAGGCAGAGGCCTTGACGGGTTAGAGGTGGAATCTCCAATTGGGAGGTAACATTGATCTGTTGCTGCTTGGCCATGAGATCACTCATCATTTTGGACATAGCATCCGCGATATGCTCATTGATTGTATTCATGTGTTCTTTCAGCTTTTCGTCAATCATGGCCATAATCTCGGCTTGATTGGCCATCCTTCTTTTGATCACCGATCGAGTATTATGAGGATGAAGGGGATCCGTGGCAAATTACCTGCAAAAGTAATGATGGAATAAATACAACGAGTAAGAATAACGAGTCGGTCCATGACATCCTCTAGACCCTCAAGATAAAATTTCTTTTGAAAGACCGATTTGTCCAATAAATCCTGAAATTCCAAATTGTTTTATTCAATAAAACCTGGACTAATTCCAAAATTTAGCTTAATGTTTCTCATTGAATTGCCCAAAATGGAAAATATCTCAAGAGAATTCTTATAAAAATCGTTCGGCAACATTTATTACCAAAAAACATCAATAGCACGAAGTACAAATGTAAGCTAACATTCCATCCTAAAAAGAAAGAAAAACTCCCTAAACCAAACTAGAAATCAGATAGTCTTCCTCTTTTTAGAGGCCACGTGATCTATAGACGAATGGGCCTTCAAGGCACGCCATAATCATGCATTCTCTTCAACCAGAACATCTACCTTATCCTAGGCCTTCGTCGCCTTTTCTTCGCTAATTTTGATTTGACTCTTAAGGGTATGCCGTACTGTCACGACCGGTATCTTCGGGAGTATCTCAGTAGAGATGGTATGATACTGAATATACCGGGCCGTGGCAAAGTGACTTTTCATCCTTCCAGTGGGCTCATCCGCTGGCCAAATCAGCTTCTGAGTGGAACAATTCTACCAAGCCTCAGAATGACGCCTAAGCTCAACTCTATAGGACTCGCCCTTCTCGAACTGGATTTGAAATTCATTGGGCCTGAGTGGAGTTGGGACATCCTGCAGAACTCGGAATTGACATGTAACCCGAAGGGGCTGATAGCAGGTTGCCCCATAAATGCCCATCAAAGGTACGGGCTTCTGATCACCACTGTATAGCCGAGCCTCAACCTCCCGAAACCATATAGCTTACCAAAGGAAAATCTTAGAGTTTGGATCCTTAAACAAATGGACCCATTGTGTATAATGCAAACTCTTAGTTTGATCTTGTATTTGTTTGAACCTTAAAATAGGGTTATCAGTCATGTCCATTTCAAATACAATCATATCTTCCCCAAATTGAGAAAGGTGTGAGAAAAGCCAGATTTATAAAAGCTCAATCAAGGCTCAAAAAGTTCTATCTTTTCCTTTCTTGAATCGTGTTAGAGATATGAAAGTTTTTGCCAAAATTGTGTTTATAAAACTAACTCCACCACATATTTGTTTTACCGTCCAAGCTATCACCGGATCAATAGCATTTTGACGGAATGGAAAAATGATGAGTCCAAAAAAAGCTAAGATAAAAATCTTAGATCTCATGAGGACGAAGTTATTTTCGAAACATTCAATAAGAAAAGATAATGGGCATGCTTGACAATTACCCCTTAGCACTTTTTCAATTTCCTTTTTAGTCAAATTAAAAAATTTAGTAAGCACTACCACAGGATCTACCTTAATGGGTGGTTCGACTATATCCAACTCAATCGATTTGCCAATGGCAATACTGTATTCTTCCAGAGTCGGTGTGAGCTCAAACTTACCTCCCAACACAAATGTGGTTGTCTCGGGGCACCAAAAATGAGCGAGTGCTTGTATGATCCCGCTCTGAACATCTATGTCTAGGATTGGCAGCATGAATCCAATACGCTTGAGAACATAATGCTGACCATCTGGCTTTAACTAGCCTCATAACTTCTTGAGCTCTAGCTTCGGAGTAGGCACAAAACGGATATCGAGGCGACCCATTCTTATATAGACCACGTGCCAAAAGACTCAACCTAAACCATGGACCAACTCAAAAAAGATACAGAAAACCAAAGATAAAGCTTGAGAAATTACCGTCTTTGGGGAGAAAATGTCAATCACAGAGAAATGAGCATGAATCGTGAGTTTAAATCTTAATCTATCTATCCTAATGGCTTTTGCAAAGTGAAATGATGAACGGAACGACGCGTCCCAGCCTCGTGTACAATCATCATGATTAGTCGCGGCCTCGCATACCATAGTCATGACTAGTCGGGTCCAATCACTTCGGCTTGGTTCGGTCGACAAGGGTAACCTCCATGCATTGTAGCCTCACGTGCATGAGGACGACCCTTGAGCCAGTTTTTGAAAAAATTTTCGAGATCCAAATGGGATAACCTTTAGCGAAGTCTTACCGCCAAGGTTAAAGAACCATCCAAATACCATCTTAAAACAATGGGTGTGACCCGGGTCCAGTCACAGGTTGTGTGTGGTGTAGTGCAAATACTGTAAATCATGCACAACAATTATATGCAAACACCACTTCAATAGTACAAAAATTAAATCACAATTCCACTCCACCAAGCCTGCAAAACAAAGGGTTAGTCAATCACTACTCCCCTTATAACTCCCATCCTGCAAAACCATTTAACACCTAAGAATGAGAGTTCAATCAAATTTTGTCAAATCGAGTGATTTTTCCATAAAAATCTTTTGGCCTAAGTCCTCCTTAAATTTTCAAAAAAAAAAATTCAAGTTGTCCCCAGCGGAGTCACCAAGCTGTCGCAACATAAAAAAATCGTGTTTTCTGATCTTAGGCTAATGGATTACTAGATCAATTAAATTAACTAACCTAGCTTGAGTTCTCCCAAACTCTACCAAATCGCAACTTAGGTCCAATTGTGAGCATGCAAATATTTTCAATGGGAATCACCACTAATCATTTAAGGTAGGTTGATTAGAAACCTAAATAAAATAGCGGGAGTACTATTTTATTTCTGCGAACCAGAAATTATAGATTCGGGGACTTGGTTACACTAAATTCCTTAACGCCCTTTCGGTACCAATTTCAAGAAAAATACTCAATTTGACAATTTTGATAAATCCCGACTTAGAGTTCAAAGGTGAAGAAATTTTTTATTTTCACTTATTTAAACGAAAGCTAACCTATATGCAATGACGTGCAAAAATTGACATGCGATTAATGCAACCTAACATGCAAACTATATATCATGCGACGACGTAACCTATTTCTAATGACGGGCATATTTTTTTTTGTATTTTTTTTAATGAAATTCGGAATTAAAAATGCCAATTATCTAAACATGGAATTTTAAACTAAAGAAATTAACCTATTCTAGAGTAATCTTTTGATTTTTTTATCAAAATTAGAAATTAAAATCAAGTAAAAAAAATAACCGCTAAATCTTTCGAATTAAGTTTCGATCTGAAACTTGACAGATCAATCCTAAAATTCGAAATACCCGCTATGGAAATAATTTTATCTAAAACCTGATAGATAGATTTATTTCCACGTATGCGGTTGCGGATTAGGAAATTTTCCTAATCGATCACATCTTGAAAAAATTTAGATATCTCAAATATCTTGGATATATTCAAAGGATTTTGAAAATTCTAAATTCTACCCAAATTTGATAAGATCAGATATCCAAGATTTCAAAAAAAGGAAATAAATCCTAATTGAAATATTACCTATTATCTAAATATGCAAGATTAGATATCAATAAGCACCAATTAGGTAATAAAATATTCAAATCAAATTGGGATAAGATGATTACCTGATTTACAGATTTCTTTCCTAATTTGAATTTGTAGCGGATCGGGATTGTGACCGGCGGTGCATCGGGAGCGGCGACGGCGTCTCACGTCTGGCCGCGGGCTTGCTGGTGTTTTGCTACCATGAAGGATTAAACTCGGTGGCGTGTGGCGGCGGCGACGCACAAGAGGCGGTGCACGAGTGATGGCGCGGTGTTGATAGCAACGGCGGTGGTGTCTCGTCGATGTTGCTCACAGGCAGCAGGATGGTGTTTAGCTGGCGACCTCCATGGCTTGGACTGGTTCTCGACCGAGAGTGCTCTCGATGGGCTTGGATGCTTAGCCGACTATGGTGGCTGGTTGTGACGCTTTAATCACAAAAGAATCAAGACTGCTTAAGAACTCACTGGACCTCCTGGACATTCGCTGCTTGCAGTTGCTGTTGATTGGTCGCTGGACAGAGAAGAAACGAGCAGGAGCCATCACCTGAAGGTGGAGATCGTCAGGATCAGCTAGGCTACCGCTTCAGGGACACTAGGAGGGAGCAACGTTGGCAGAAAAGTGACGAAGTTAACCTCTTGGACTCACGGGTTCAGCCTTCAACTTGGACAAGTCTTCAATTGGGCGGGGGAGGTGACTAGTCTGATGCTTCGGGAAGATGCTTCGCTGCAATTGCAGGTTCAACGATGAAGACTTGCTGGTGTTGCTCACGGTGGCCGGTTGGAGCAAGAAGTTATCCTGCAGCGTTCAAGGTGACCACGAGGGAGAGCAGCACCGTCAGGGATAAACTGCAGAGTCCTTTGGGTGCTGCAGAGCAGCAGTGGCAGCGACTCGGGCACGGCGGAGGGGCAGCGTGGACGCAGCGGATGCACCTGTGCGCAACCGACTCTCTCTCTTTCTCTCCCTTTTGCTCTCTCTAAAAATCTGATTTCTGAAATTATGAAAGCTGTTCCACGATTATGAGACATAAACATATATTTATAGTGTAAACCTAGGTCAATTAGCCGGGCTTTCTAGTCATAATGGGCTTAGGTTTAGGCTTTAATTTAATTCTAAGTGGGTTGAATTAATTTGGGCTTTTTTTTAATTAAGCATAATGGGCTAATTTAAGCTCAAATTAAGATAATCAAGCCCTTTTGCGTGTGATTTTCGGCCCATGCTTTCCGAGTGAGCCGAGTCTCATTCGATGCCCGAGCTCGATTTACATGATGAATTTTAAGCTCACTTACCACCGCCGATCCGATGCGAAATGCAGTTAATCTATATGAACCTAAACTTTATGCTATGCGATTTGTAATATTTTTGTTCAGGGGTTAAAATTTAATCCCTAATTTTCTATGTAATTAACCACTAAATGATGCGTTGAAATTTAGGTGTCAACAGATAAATATTAACATTTATCGATGACTATTTGAGGAAGGTATATGTATACTTCTTAAAGCACAAATTTGATGTGTTCGATCAGTTAAAAAAAAAATTAAGACATTGATCGAGAAGTAGTTAGATAAACAAATCAAGTCCTTGAGAACCGATAATGGCATTGAGTTCTATGGTAAAGATTTTACCAAGTTTTATGAGAGAGAAGAGATTGTGAGACACCACACAGTACTCGAGCATTACAGCAGTATGGCATGGTAGAATAGAAGAATAAAACTTTACTTGTGCATGCTTTAACATGCAGGACCAAGTAATGAATTTTGGACCAAAGCAGTGACTATGACATATTACCTAGTTAATTGATCTCCATTATCGACTATCAAGTGGAAGACTCTTGAGAAAATATGATTAGGGAAACCTATTGATTACTCTGGATTATGAGTATTCAGAAAACCTTTGTTGGGGCTAACAATACATTCTAGGTTGGGGGTGAATAGGTTGTTTAAGAACTATGAAAATCATTTGCGAACAAGTTCAACTTCAAATATTGGCAAAAACAGTTTGTAGCAACAAGGTAAGTGCTTCTGTTTAACAAATCGTAATAATAAAGATTAGGTAATGCTAATAATAAAGAGATAGAAGAATCACAAGCAGATATATAGTGGTTCGGCTTTATCCCTATGCCTACATCCACTCTCCAGACTAGCAGCCGCAATATGGGCTGGATGGCACTAGTAATATGCTCAACAAGTTACAATTGACAAATGCTAATCCTTTACAAATGATAGATCATACTATCAAGACTCAACCACTAGATTTACTCTTGTATAGTTGATCTTTCACATGATTACTGTAAGGCAAGATTATCACAGTGAAGATCTTTCGAGAGGACAGAACAATATCAACAAGGAAAGCGACTCAGAGAAAATATTCGGATTTTACATTGTGCTCTCTCTAACATTTTGGTCTAAAAGGTTTTCTCTTAAATAAACATCTTCAATCTTCCCATTAGAGCTACTTAAGAAGATCAACTAACCGTTAGAAATCTATTGGTGCTGCTATCCAAAGATAGAGCTGTCTATATAGCCCTTTATCTTGAACATTTGTAGGTTACTCGAAAATAGGTTTTGCGGCTACTGTTCCATACGCTGATTGCTCTGACAATTATGACAGATGCTTGCTTCTGTTCCACGATAGACTTCCTGATCTTTCTGTTGGGTATTTCCACCCTTCAATGACTATAATCTTAAACATCCTCAAATGTTCCTTAACCCAATATCATCAATGACCTGATGTCTCAGCATTAACGCAAATATTGTCAATCAATTGATCTTTAGGTTCGTTGGTGCTGTTTATAGAATAATGTACCAAGACATCTTGTGATCTTCTCCCAATGGATCACACCATAGATACCACTTAGTCCTTAAAGATCATTACAGTCTTCTACATCACCCATATAAGGCAGCTGCTCTCACCCGATATTAATGCTGATCTTTCTAGTTCTTCCAAGTATATTGGCAATTTCGACTCTACCAAGCTGTTCATCTTCATGGTCCAGCCAAACTTTACCAAATATCCTCATTCTAAGCTTGTTCACCATCACTAGGTCCATTTAACTGCTCACCCGATCTTTGTACCATCAAGCCATCACAAACATCTCCATTATTCTCGGCTTGTTCACCCTCAGTCAAGGTCCTTCTAGATGTTTACCTCATCTGAAGATTCTTCCGGCTTGTAGACATCTTCAATTACCCAATATCTTGTTCACCTTAGACATCAACACAACATCTTGGCAGTGGCAGAGCACTCTTCATTTCAGAATATTTTGGTATTATTTATGACAAGCATCTGCATCTCAGCTTGTACATATATCACCTGATATAACTCAATCAATACACACATTAATAGCTTTTGATTGTCTTTGTTATCTTCAAAACAACATAAAGGATTTTGCCAACAATCACCATATTGGTGATTTTCCCAACAACCTACGTATGTCCATGCGAGTAATGGTAAGCTTGAACTAAAGACAAAGAAGTGCATATTTCATGGGTGAAAGGCTACCAGTTGTGGTGTACTAACCCCAAATCCTATATCTCTCAGTTTTCTAATTAGCAAAGACATGAACTTTGGTGAGATTGCAATGCTTCAACAAAGGAGTCCTAAGACACTACTAGCAAAGTAGATAGATAATGGTGTCAGTAGTGAGGTGGAGACTCCGAAAACCTAGGAGGTAATACAAGTTGAGACTGTATATGAGGCCATGGTTCCTAAAGTTGGTGATACCAAACAACCAATACAGTCACGGCACACTATAGCCATGGGTAGATAGAGAAGATAAATTAAACCATCGGGATGTTATAATTATATTGATATTGCCTTTGCATAGATCGTCGGTGATAAGGTGGAGATAGATGAGCCTTCGTCTTACTCTAAAGCTATGGCTAGTAGTGAGTCATGGTAGTGGCTAGGGGCTATGAGTGAAGAGATGGAATAACTCCATTAAAATCAGCCATCGGAGTTGGTCAAAGTACCCAAGATCCAGAAGATTGTTGGAAGCAAGTGGGTCTATAAACGGAAAGAGGATATTCTCGATATCGAGGTAGTGAGATATAAGGCGAGACTTGTTGCGAGGGATATACACAATGTAAGGGTATTGACTACAACGAGGTGATCTTTCCTATGGTAAGCCATATTTCTATTTGTGCTTTACTTGCCTTAGTTGTTGTATAAGATCTTGAACTAGAGCAGCTAGATGTGAAAACAACATTTTTTCACAATAAGTTGGAGGAGCGAATTTACATGAGGTAGCTAAAAGGATTTGCTATTCCGAATAAGGAAGACCATGTTTGCTTATTAGAAAAATCTTTGTATGGGTTGAAACAGTCTCCTAGATAGTGATATAAGCGTTTTAATGCTTTCATGGCTAGTCAGGACTATTTGAAAAGTCAAATGGATAGCTTTGTTTATTTTTGGAGATTGGAGGAAAGGTCTTTGATTTATCTATTATTATATGTTGATGACATGTTGATAGCAGCTAAGAATATTTCTGATATTGATGTGCTGAAGAGGTAGTAGTTGAGTGCTAAGTCTGATAATTAGGTATTCTAAACACTAAGTGAAAAACCTTAGGTATTTTCTAACCCTAAGCCAAAAACTTTAGACATTTCAAATCTCAACCCTAAGTTAAAAACCTTATTCATTTCAAAACCCTAAGTGAAAAACCTAAGGCATTTCCAGTTGCCATTATGTTTGGTGAGCTTCTATAGCTGGGAATCTCTTCTCTCATCGATCTAGCGAGCTTTCGTAGCCTAGAGTATCATCAACACACGGAGAGCTTTAGTAGCCCAAAGTGACATATTTTCATTAGATGTGCAAACGCAGTGTTGGAATTTTATTTGCACGGCAAGATTTCGCATCCCAGAGCATCTCATTGATCTAGTGAGCTTTCGTAGCCCATGATCTCCTCCTTGCAAGGTAAGCTTTTGCAGGCCAAGCGCCTCATCAACCTGGCAAGCTTTCACACTCTAGGGTCTTCTTCTTTGCACAGCGAGCTTATGCAGCCCATTGTACCCCATCAACGTGGCGAGCTTTATAGCTTAGAGTTTCTTACTTCATCCACCCGTCAAGCTTATGTAGCTCGGAGTCTTCTATATTTTTCTTGTGCACAATTGAAGGTAAGTATTCTTACCTTCCTTAGTTTCAAATTACTCAAAAAAAAATCAATCAAATTTTATTTTGTAAAATCGATTCCATCCAAAAATAAGAATAAGCCTCATGATTGTTCCAAATGTTCAAAGCCTCAAATAAAATCAAGAGGTGCGTCTTCCCTCAAGTTTCGCTATTTCCATTGTTTCGCCCGCACTTCATTTTGATTATCAACAAAATTCAGGGATGTTCTCATCTTTGAAAGAAAGCTCTCTGAGCAAATGTTGACACTTAAATCTTGCATTGTCACTTGATTTTTAGCCGATGTGTCGTAAAGATAAAAATTTTGAGATTAGGGTTTTCGATCGTGACGGAACCCAATCCTCAATCAAAAAGAGTCATTTAGCATTTGAACTAGCATTAGCCATTCATTTTCTAGCTTTTTGCATTTCAATTTCAAAAAGTCAAAGAGTTGACTTTTTGGTCAAACTTTTACCAAAAGTCAACTCAAAGTGAAATTTTGGTTTTTGCATGAAAAGCCCCAAAATACAACTTCACTTTTGCACAATCAATTTTCAAAAAATTCAAGGTTTGACCCATTAATTTGCATTTTAGTATATAAGTACTAAAATGTGACTTTTGGTCAACACTTTGTCCAAAAAAATTGAAAAAATTCAAAACCCCTAAATCAATTCCTTTTTCGCTTAATTTCACTTTGGCATCATCAATTTTACAAAAATCAGTTTAGAATCAATATTTCCCTAATTTACGGAATTTAGTTCAAATCGGCCAAAAATGAAATTACTTCATTTTTAGTCTTTTTTTAGAGTAATTTCCTTCATGACATTTGATTTAGAGGTCGTATTACATTCAATTTTCAAATAAATTTTAGAATTCCAAGCCAAAGGTGAAAAACCCCAATTTGAGCCATAATTAGATATCCCGATCGGTTCTTCATGATTTACATAATTAAGGCACAAATAAACCTAATTCCTTATATGAAACTCAAATCTAAAATCAATTTTGGAAGATTCACATGAATTTGAGTCAATTTGACCAATGTAATGATCCAATGATTGAGAAATCTAAGAGTAACTAGTCCAATTAGTGCAATTCAATTTGGCCTGTTTTAAACTAAAATCCAATCTAATGAATTGAAGTTGAATTTTTCCAATTAGACTTCAATTAAATTCATTAGTCTAGTTTGGCAATGCAATTTAACTCAAATTGAAGAGCAATCAGGCCAAACAAGTTAAATTTGATCAATTTGTCCTTGTATTTCAAATTGGTTCAATACAATTACTCAAATTCAATTCAATTGGATCAATCAATCATGATCGGGATGAAATTACATGAAATTGGAGCAAAACTGAGTCAAGAACCGAACCGGTTGAACCTGTTCAAACCCTGGTCAAACCGGTCCAACTGGTTCAACTCGGTTTGACTGGAATTGGATCGGCCCGATTGGGCCGATCATTTCCTGACCAAAATTGTGGCGGTTAGTGATCCATTCTTACCAACCAAGGCTAGCCAGTCCCCTTATGTCCAAAATTACTAAAATACCCCTAGTGAAATTACAAAAAGGCCCCTTAATCCATTTTTAACCAATTTTCTTAAAGGATAAGCAAATTTCTTTAGGGATTAAGCAAATAATCATGATCATCCATTAAGAGTGCATCATAGGCATTTATTGTGTCAAGTCATCTATCCTTAGCTTTTAAGGAATATCCTTAACTCTTAAGGAAGCAATTTGGGCCATTTGATCAATTTAAGGGCCGGCATTTTAACTTGGGGGAGATGTATAAGGATTTTCCCTCCAAAAATCAAGGAGTGCTTATTTTTCAAATTTACTTTCTCTCACTAAACTCTCTCTCTCTCTCTCTCTCTCTCTCTCTCTCTCTCTCTCTCTCTCTCTCTCTCTCTCTCTCTCTCTCTCTCTCTCTCTCTCTCTCTCGGTTGAGGCTCTCTACCGCCCACGCCGGTCATTCGCTGGTTGATCTCTGGCGAACCACCGCACCTTTGACATCCCCGAAGGTTCCTCAAGACCGTGGTAGCTGGCCTCTGTTGGAAAAGCCACCAGAGTTCCATTTTAAGCTCATTTTTACTTCTTGTTCGTTCTTCGTTGTCAGATCACAATCTCACTTTGATCTTCTTGCGTTGTGACATAGATATCGGGAGCTATTTTTGGCACCATTCTGAAGTTCCTTAATGGCCTAAATAACTCATTTAAGCTCAACAATTTCATTGAACAAGGTAGGCACTCTTAAATCTTATTCTGTGAAATCATGTACTGAGAAATCTGCATGCTTGCAATACTGACTTGAGCTCGAAAATATCAGAATCTGAAAAAGTGTTCAACTAGAGAATCGTAATATACATCCTGAGCTTCAATTTGATGGGCCGTATGCCTGAATCGGACTTCTTTTGCTAGGTGAAAATCACTTTGTGAGTTAGAGTCAAAATCTGAAATGTTGAGTCTCTATTATGTTCTCGTGTTTTCCTAATTGACATTGTTTTATTCTATGATTTTTATGATTTTCTATGATTGTTATATGAGGAAACTACCCTAATAAAAGTCGTAGAAAACATCAAGATCTATCTAGAATAAAAATTTCAAAAAATTTCATGCTTATTTAGTATGTACGATTGATGCTAGAAGTCACATCATCTAGCCTATGATCATCGATTTCAGACTGACCTTTACATGTTCGGTGATTTTTATAAATTTTTGTTTTCATCATTTGGGAAAACTTTCTTCACAAAAGTTGTACAACACATCTTGATCTACAAAATCTAAAAATTTCATACAATTCCATATTGATTTGAACTATCCGATTGGTCTATGATGAAGATGTCCAGATTCTATGATTTGGTCAAAAAATTTCCAATTTTTGTGACCGAATTGGTTTTGCAATTTTCATAAAGTTCGGGACCTCTTTTGCGAAAAATCAAAACTTAAAAGTTGTTCATTAGGGTCTCTTTTTGTAGACTAAAAAGGTTGAGGACCTAATAGTAATGTTTTGGAGGTCAATTTGCTAAAAATTTCAAATAAGATCCTCCTAGCCTCAAAACTGTTTTGCAAATGAGTCCTCAGAGAAAATCGATTTTTATAAAAAGATCAATGACCTTTTAGCAAAAACATAAAATATGAAAGTTATTAGGCACAGGAAATCCTAACTGGTTAAAATTGTAATGCGGTTTGGATAACGTTTCTTAATTTTCCTGCCTTTATTTTTAAATTCCTAATAAAAGCGGGTCCAGTCTGTCATTCCAAACTAAACTTTAATTTTCGGAAAAATTGGGCAGGAATTGGGCAAAATAGTCCTTAACTTTTGATCCTCTTGATCTAAGCTTTCTAAAGACACCTTATTTGCATCATTTAGACATCATTAAGCCGATTAATCATATCTGAACATAAAGAGTTCGAATTTGATAATAATAACTGAATAAATGATCGTCTTATGAGGCCCACTTTCCATTATTTGATTGATTGAGAAACAAGGCTCATAGGCCTAAATGCATGCTTTATTCAATGCTATGCATGTGATTGTTAGATGTATATCTAGGTCCGGTGCATGTTCAATGGGTAGCCTATAGTGATCACTTAGACCCGACTTTAGGGGTTAATCAATATGAGTTACTATTTTATGAATGTAAATGGCAGCTTGTTATCATTCACCATTAATCAATCAATCCTAGTTGATTAAGTGGGTGGGATGATCAAATGCATGAAAGCTTAGATAATAACCATGTTAAGTTTAGCGGTGCCGAAAGGGTGTTAGTAAAAACATTAAGGTAAGCTAGTATCTGAATTCATGATCTCTGATTTTTGTATAAACGAAATAAAATTCTCGTGTTTCGGCTAGGTATTCTAGCCAACCCCCGATCTAGGTATTGACACCTGACTTTTAGCTTATTTCTTTCATATTTTCAAAAATCTCAAAATTAGGACTAGGAATCTTGGCCAAGACTAGAAACCTACTTCTAAATCAAAAATAATATTTTTAGTATTTTTCTGCATTTTTCCTTAATTTCTTTTAGCCAAAATAAGTGAGTAAATAAATATAGCAAGTGGAATCAGAAAATTCCATAAAAATAGTCATTAGTCTTATTTTAAATCCAATTTCATTAATACATCATCAATTTTGAAAAATATCAATGGGTATGTGTTTTTCCCAAAATTAGGCAAAATTAAACTCGAATTGAACCAAAAATGCAATTAAATCTTTTATAGTCATTTTTAAGTCATAATATCTTCACAACAAATGATTCTGGGACCTTGAATTACATAATGGTCGGTCCAATTGTACAATTTGTCAAAGAAATCAAAAAATCCCAAAATTTAATTAAAACTTAAAAATTTTAGGCCCAAATTGGAAATCGTGCTCAATATGAAATTGTCGAACCATGAGACTATCATTTCTAAGGTTAATCAGATGTGAGTAACTCAATTTTGGCATCAATTTTACCTAATCAGGTCATTAGGATATCAAATTGAACAAAATCCTATTAACCCGAATACAAAAATGGAAAAATCTTGGACATGATTATCACAAAAATTGAGGAAAATCACATATTTGGGTTCAAATTGTGATGAGGAATTCAATTTTGGGGTTTAATTTTGAAAATTGGGTCAAATTGAGCTTAATTGGCGAATTTAGACCAACTCGGGTATGCTAGGTGAACCTGACCCGACTTGCGTCGATCACCTTCTTCGCCCAACTTACCTGAACCACAGTAAAACCTAGAAAAAAAATGAATTAAACTCAAGACTTCATGAGCTTCCCCTGGTCAATCTAGCATGTGTAAATTGACTTAGCCAGCTGGAGAATCTCCAGCTGGCACGAAAGATTCGATCTAACTGATTCTAAATCAGTTCTAACCGAATTTGGGCGGGAATTTTGATGAACAAAAAGGAAGAAAAACTGAACATTGAGGAGAGGAAGATATTCGACGATTTGCCGAAGAGAGAAAAGAGAGAGAAACTGAAGAAAAAATATTGAAATGTAGAGAGAAAGAGAGGAGTAGAGATCTCCAGGTCAAGTGATCGGCACCGGCGAATTGATCATCTAGGGAGAATCTCCTCCTCGGGTGAACAATGGCGAGCTGACCATGAGGCCTTGAAAATCCGGCTCGATCAACGAATCCAGAGCTCTTTCGACAAATCCAAGACCATCATGTTGAAGTTTAAGTGTCAAGGAACAACTCTAAAGACGCGGATCAGTTTGACGATTCCTTTTGATCATCGAACGAAGAAGGTAAAGTTGGCTCATAATCATTTTCTTTTCAAATTTTCCAGAATTCAGTTGTAGTCTCAATATGAATGTTTATGTGATTCCGTTGATGAATTTTAGCATTTTGATGTTCAAAACTTGTTTCTAATCATTTTTGGTTTTGTTTGATTGCATTTCAGACATTAAAAACACATAAATCAAGTCGGCCACCCCTATGAACCATCTCGTTGGAGCTTGGACATCACCGCCGGAGCATCACCGTGGCCACAGGCCTATCAAGTCAATTTGTTCTTACCTTGTTTGATGTTTTGGAAATCATCTTGATCGATGTAGACGGCTAGGGCGAATAACATAGGGATTTAGAGCTTCTGGTAATGTTAGGTTAGAATAATAGCAAATTGGCTTTTTCTGACTGACTTTTTGCCGGTCGACGGTGGTACAACGACCAATCAATTGATTTAGTTTGATAGAATATGATATAGTCTCAATGTAGAATCCAAAATCATGATCGGAATCACACCAGAAGGTCATCGGATCCCAATCTAAAATCACGGCCTCGAGAACATTAAACTGGAAACTGTGCCTACCAAGTGTTTGGCAAAATGCCTAGGAGAAAAATGGTCAAAACGGTGCCATTTTTGGCTCTAGGCCTGCCGGAGAAGGTGACCAGCGACTGACGCTGGCGATGCCCGATTCGATCAAGCCGAACTGGGTTGAACCGAACTGGTCCGGTTCATTTTACCGGCGGGGAATTTTAAAAAATAATAAATAAATAAATCTTTAAAAAATAAAAAAATTTCATAAAACATAAAAAAATTCAAAAGAATTATGGAAAATCAGAAAATTTAAAAATTTAAAAAATTTAAAAAATTGGAAATTAAAAAAATTATTAGAAAATTCATAAAAATTCAAAAATTTTCGGAAAATTCATAAAAATTCAAAAAATTCAAAAAATAAAAAAGGTGATAATTTTAGAAAATCAATAAAAAAATTTGAAAAATTGGAAAATTCATAAAAATTTTCAGAAAATCATAAAAATCAATTCTCAGTTAATGAAATTTTCAAAATTTCAATTTTCGAAAAAAAATCAATCAAAAATTTTAAAAATTCACAGAATGGTCCAAAAATACTGTGGCCAATCTTAGAAATTGAAATTTAAATTTTTAGAAGTGCCCAAGTGGCATTTTTAGAAAATCTCAAATTCAGGGATTATTTTTTTTTTGGTAAGGTAAGTATGTATATAACTAATCAAAACACCTAATACAACCTAAAGCCCAAACCAGCTCCTGACCCTACTAGGACATAGAGATGTCCACACAAGGTCAAGAAGGTTCAACAGGAACTATACAAGAAACCAAAACCGGCTAAAAGGAAGAGAAGAAGGAAGGAAAAAAACAAACAAGGTCAACCAACCAATCCGAAGATTGGAGGCAAAAGACCGAAGACACCGAAAAACAGCGCCAGCACTCACCGGACACAGCCGAGAACATAACAAAAAGTAGACGGGTAAACAGAACTACCACAAGAACACAAGGAATGACTTAGGAGCTACTCCTGTTCACTATAAAGATTGTAGACGGAAGATCCCAATTTCTTTGTAAAACAAATTCAGGGATTATAATCCCTAAAAAATCCTAAACCCTAAAAAAGTGCAAATCACGAAATGAATAAGCTTCTATAGCTTCATTAGGGTTTGGATGTTTTGATTGATTTTCATTTTTAGAGACTATTTAGGATTAATTGATCTGATTAACATTGATTGCACATTTAATACTTGATTTGTTTTTCCTGTGATTAGAATTGATAGAATTAATGGGTAAGCCTTGAATATCGTTCTTAGGTACTGAAAGGGCGTTAGGGATCTTGATCTTGAATCAATAACGTTACCAAGTCCCCGTACTCAGAATCTCTAGTTCATAGAATTGTAGTATTTCTCTCATACCCCGATTAAGTTTTTAGTCTACCTACCAATAATAACTAGCGGCGACTCCAAAATCATAAAATTAGACTAAATAGGAAATTATCATCAATTGCCACGTGAGGTATGGTCTGGGAGAAACCCTTACATGGAAATACTTCCTTCGAGCACAAATCCCAAAAGTCTAAAAAGCGCAGCGCGACAGGCTTGGTGACTCAACTGGAGACTAACATTCTTTAAGTGAACTTAGGCTTAGATAGAATAATACGCTTGTGTTTTGTGCTTGCAATGATCTTAGATATGTCCCGCTAACAATAGTGTTAAAATAGTTTTGTAGGCGAGTGGCATAAGGGGTGTTGTTTTTGCTAACTGTTGACACCTGATTTCTTGCATTTTTCCTTAATTTCTTTTAGTCATAATAAGTGAGAAAATCAAGAAAAATAGCAAGTGGGATCAGAAAATTTCATAAAAATAGTCATTAGTCTTTTTTTAAATCTAATTTCATGAATACATCATCAATTTTGAAAAATCTCAATCGGGTATATGTTTTTCCCAAAATTGGGCAAAATTAAATTGGAATTAAACCAAAAATGCAATTAAATTTTTTCTAGTTATTTTCAAGTCATAGTGTCTTCACAACAAATGATTCTGGGACCTTGAATTACATAATGGTCAGTCCAATTGCACAATTTGACATAAAAATAAAAAATCCCCAAAATTTAATTGAAAATTAAGAATTTTGAACCCAAATTGAGAATCGTGCCCAATATGAAATTATCGAACCATGAGACCATCATTTCTAGGGTTAATCAGATGTGGGTAATTTAATTTTGACATTAATTTTGCTTAATCAGGTCATTAGGATATCAAATTGAATAAAATCCTATTAACCTGAATACAAAAATGTGAAAATCTTAGACATGATTATCACAAAAATTTGGGAAAATTATATATTTGGATTTGGAATGTGATGGAGAATTCAATTTTGGGGTTTAATTTTGAAAATTAGGTCAAAATTAAACTTAATTGGCGAATTTAGACAAACCCGGGTCTGCTGGGTCAACCAGGTCAACCTGACCCGACCCAGGTCAATCACCTTCTTCGCCCAACTCACTCAAAGTGCAATAAAACCCAAAAAAACCAAATTAAATCCAAGACTTCATGAGCTTTTCCTAGTCAATCTAGCACATTTAAATTGACTTGACTAGCTGGAGAATCTCTTGCTGGCACTAGTGAATCAATCCCAACCGATTATAAGTCGGTTCTAACTGAATTTGGGTGGGAATCGAGCTACAAAAAATGAAAAAAAAACTTGAACATTGAGGGAGAAGCTATTCGAGGAAATGACCGAGAGAGGAAAAAGAGAGATAGAGAGAGAAAGAGCGTAAAATCTGAAGAGAGAATAAGGTAGAAGTCCCCTTCTGAGTGTTCGGCGCCGACCTACACGGCAGAATGTTGGCAAATTAGAGTTTGGCCATGACCTCCCTCCTTGAGTATGGTAAGGTTGATCGTGCATGAAGGCTTGAAAGTGAAGCTTGATTGGTGAGTCCAGAGGTTCCAAGGTGAAACCAAATCTGTCAACTTGAAGTTCAAGTGTCAGGAAATTATTCCACGGTCATCAATCATCTCAAAAACTTCATCCAATCATCCATTGAAACAGGTAAAGTATGATATTGATCATATTTTTCCAGAACTCCCTAAAATGAGGTTGAACTTGATATTGTTAAATCTGTGTTTTATTTATTGATCTTGAGTGCACTAATGCCAAAAATGAGTTTCTAAACATGTTTTTTCTTTGTTTGATTGCAAAATGTGGATTGAATGTGCATAAAATGTGTCGGTTGTACCACCCGCCTAGGTGGCGCTGCTGGAACGCGCACTCTTCCTCTTGCAAAAGGTTGAGTGTTCGAATCCCAGGCACCGCAGGGTGACTTAACCGGTGGCACGTATGTGGTGGCTAGCACGTATCGCCCCCAGGGTTTACTCCCCGACTGTCGGCCGTGCGGGGGTTCCCTGGGTTATAAAAAAAAAATGTGTCGGTTGCCATTGTTGGACTTCGCCGAAGCTTGGGAAACTTCGCCGGAGCGCTTCCCATGGCCTTAAGCCACTCAAGTTAGTCCGTTCTTACCTTGTTTGATGTTCAGAAAGTCATATTGATCGATGTAGATTGCTAAGGCGAATAGAATTGATATTTAAAGCTTCTGGTAGTGTTAGTTTAGGTCATTGAGGATTTATATTTTTAGACCGATCTTTTGCCGACCAATGAAGGTCCGGCGATGTGCTAAATAGGTTAGACCGATAATAGAATACATGAATATTACAATGGATCAATTAGAATGATAAAAATCTCACCAGAAGGTCGCCAGTGATGAGCTCAAACAGGCGATCTTGATAATATTTGAGTCGGAAATCTGCCCACCAACTGTTCGACCGAATGCCCCAATGGGCATAGGACGAAACATTGCCATTTTTGGCATCGTGCCTGTCGGAGAAAGGCGACCGTGGACCGGAGTCGGCAAAGCTTGGTTTGGCCAATCCGAATCGGGTTGAACTGGGCTGGTCAGGTTCAAAAAAATTCAGAAATTCGAAAAAAATTCTAGAAAAAAATAAAAAATTCACAGAAAAATAAAAAATTAGAAAATTCATAAAAATTCAAAAATATTTAGAAAATTCATAAAAATTCAAAAAATTTAGAAAATACAAATAAAAATGTGGAAAGTTTAGAAAATCAATATAAATTGAAAAATTGAAAAATTCATAAAAATTTTCAAAAAATCATAAAAATCAATTCTCGATTAATGAAATTTTTGAAAAAAAAATTCAAAAAATTTTAAAATTCACATAATGGTTCAAAAACACCGTGGCCAACTATAAAAAGTGATATGTGAATTTTTGGAAGTACCCAAATGGCATATTTAGAAAATTCTAAATTCAGGGTTATAACCCTTAAAAAATCCTAAATCCTAAAAAATGTAAATCATGAAATGAATAAATTTCTAGAGCTTCATTAGGGTTTGATTGTTTTTTATTGATTTTCATTTTTAGAGACCATTTAGGATTGATTGATTTGATTGACATTAATTATACATTTAATAGTTGTTTGGTTCTTCTTGCGATTAGAATGGATAAAATTAGTGGGTAAGTCTCGAAAATTTACATGACACATTAAACACCATATCGTTCTTAGGTACCAAAAGGGCGTCAGGGATCTCGATTCGAGATCAATAACATAACCAAGTGCCCGTACTCAGAATCTCTGGTTCGTAGAATCATGGTATTTTTCTCATACCTCGATTAGGTTAGTCTATCTACCAATAATGATTAGGGCGTCAGGGATCTCGATTCGAGATCAATAACATAACCAAGTGCCCATACTCAGAATCTCTGGTTCGTAGAATCATGGTATTTTTCTCATACCTCGATTAGGTTAGTCTATCTACCAATAATGATTAGTGACGATTCTAAAATCACAAACTTAAATTAAATAGGAAATTACACTCCACTATCACATGAGGTATGATCTGGGAGAGACCCTTACATGGAAATACCTCCTTAGCACGTAAATCTCGATAGCTCTAAAAAAAAGGGCGGCACGACAGGCTTAGTGACTCCGCTCAGGAGTTACCTTTTTTAAGTAGACTTAGGTCTAAATAGAACGATATGCTTGTGTTTTGTGTTTGCAAGGATCCCAGGTACGTCCTGCTAATGATAGTGTTAAATGGTTTTGTAGGCGGGTGGTATAAGGGGGTGTAGTCTTTGCTAACCTTTATTTTGCAGGATAGTGTTGAGATTGAATGTGGTTTGATTGAATTTTAGAAGTGCTGTTTGGTTATTAATTGCTGTGCATACTTTTAAGTTGCTTTAGCATTACACCATTAGCACACACCACCCATGGCCTAACCCCGGCTACATTTAAGATTACCCTAAGAGGTATGTATTTAGGCGAAACTATGAGCCGATTGCTCATAGGATTTTTTAAATGCAATATTGATCATCCAGGTGGAATAATATTTCATTACTTTGGGCCGATTGCCTATTAGAATGGAATCCCTTATCCATTAAGGTGATGACCTTGAGGCTTTAGCATATTCTACTCTTTTTAGGCGTTAAAACTTCACTGGTTGCATTCACTTGTCTTTGTGGTTGGTATACCTAAAACCAAACAAAATATCATGGTAAGCAAGTATCATTCCACTCCATTCTTTTACAATTATGCATGTTAGTTGGCACATTTTCAAAAAATGCCTAAATGACACTTAATGCTTGGTCTAAATGCCCTTTCATTTTAGAATGCATGATTAGGACGTCATACTTCATTTGACCATTCTTTCATCTTTAGATGAAATGTATAGGTCCATGGCGGATTTTTCATGTAATTCAAGTGTTTATTTGTTTATTTCAATGTATTCGAAGTTGTAAACCATATTTTAGGACTTTATAGTCTAAATAGAGTATGACAGAATGGACATTTACATCACACATTAAATTTGTCCATAATCTCAATTATATGCTCTTTTAAGGTTTAAACAGACTCAAAATGACATTTGAATTACTTTCGAGGCATGCAAATGTACTTTATTTCTATTTGACCTCAAAAGGACATATGATTGAAATGGAGGCATTAAAATTGATTCGTAATCCATGGTGATTAATAACAAATCTTTTTGTATGATTAAGATAAATGAGAAAACTAGACATTCAAGTAATTCCCATTCCTCGGAAGGAACTCGTTGCTTGGTGGAAAGGCATGTCCAAAGACAACCAAACCTATGTCCAAGAAAGGCTTGGATACCTTCTCGAAGTTATGCATGTGTAACATCAAGTTAGCTTAGTCCAAGCCTTGGCGCATTTTTGAGAAGTTTCCACTGCCACATTCCAACTTGGAGAACATGAATTGGTACCAATATTATAAGAATATCAAGCCGCCATTAGAATTAATTCTAAACCTAAGGTCATAGAGCCACCCATTGGACTTAATCCTGTGAGCCTTTTAGCTAAATTCATTAACCTCAAAACTTCCAAAATCGAAAAGTTAATTAAATCAAACACGAGTAGATTTCCATTATCCTTTCTAGCAGACAACTTTTCAAAATTTCCTAGGGAAATGGGAAACACTTCAGCCCGGGTATTCATTTTAGCTTTCTTCGGTTTTATTCTATTCCCCGTATCCAGAACGGGATTGGACCCTTTAGTCGTTGTGATCGCAAGACAAGCATGTCTTAAGTGGGACTTCTCTAATATGCTTCTTGCCCAAACCATTATTTCCTTAAATACATACCAAAATTGTGGAAGGAGTATCTTTCAAGCTTCTACTGGTCTTTTGTCAATATGGCTCATCTTACACATTCAACCATGGTATCGTTTCATGAACATTCACGAAATTTGTTCAGTGATAAATTCTTTTGAACGATATATTCATCTGCAAAGCAAATTACCGAAACAATCTTTCTTAGATTAGGCTAATTTCATTAGAGCCCTAACTCCTGATCAAATCCAATGGCGGATCAATTGGCCAAAGATTAGCAAGGCGAAGATCACCAGCCAAGAGGAAAATGCGGTACCATTACTTGGTTTGAGTGGAGGAGCAACTTATTGCCCTTTAAGGGTTATTAGACAATTCGGAATACTTTAGCAAGTACCACTGGTATGGAATCCCAAAGAGTTCGCCTTTGACATCCCAAGTGGAATTATACTCGAAGAGAGGAAGAATATCTTTCAACCCAAAATTCACAAGATCATCCTATCTTTGGATAATCCACTTGAACAAATAATTGAGTGGCCAAAAGCTTGGAAAAAGACATGAAGATTCGCATAGCCTCTAAAGAATACATCAGATGGATAGAAAATAAGCGTCCAATTGATGTCGAGCCATATGTCCCGTTGAGCATGGTACCAAATCCTATAGATGAGTATGTCCTATAATACATTATTCCATGCATTCCCGAAGTGGAACCCTACGTCCCTGAAGAGGTCGTGATCGATGTGAAAGAATGGAAATCTCGAGCCAAAGAATGGGAAGAATACTAAAAGGCGAAAGCTGTCTTGGCTAGCAAGAAGTCTAGGATTGGATGATTTAAATTCCCATTTGAGTTTAAAATCATGATGTCAAAAAATTTCAAATTTTATATACAATGATTGATTGATCATTTTCTAAACATGCATGGATAATTTCATAACATGATTTCAAAAACATAAAGGAATCACCATAGATTGCAATTCTTTAAATTGTATGATTCCTTGAGAAAGACATTGACGAAGGATTTTATACAAGGCTAAGGCTTGTATGAAAATTTTTATCTTTGGTAATCTCATGAAACCATACAATTAAAAGAATGTAGGGTTTCGTGATCATTTTGTTATGCCAATATTGGGTCTTTTTATAAAGCAAGTTGTTTAGCAACGGAAGGTAAAAGACCTCGGACTCGATTACAAGTTAGAATGGCGAAAGAAGAAACCCGTGCTCGACTAGCTGAAGTCGAGAATCAAATGACCCAAATGGTTGCAATGATGGCAAAAATGAAGGCTTTTATTCTCACATATCGAGGATCTTATCCTACTACTCCAAATGTGGGAACTTCAAATGCTACAGAAACACCATTGAAGACCTAGTAAAAAACAAAGAACTGATTCAAGAAAATCCTCCAAAAACTATGCCTGAGGTGGTAAATTTGGAAGAGGATGATCAAATTAAGAAGACATCCAAAACAAAGGATGAAGAAGATGCCAAGAGATTGACCAAAATTGAAGAATGCTTAGCAAGTCAAGATTATGAGTTTTAAAGGTTCGATAAGTTCTCGCCGTATACAAAGATGGTTGTTTCAGAAAACTATAAAGAGCCAGAGTTCGTGAGCAAGTATGATGACACCGGTTGTCCTAAAAGCCATTTAAAGTATTATCTCCATAAGATAACAAGATATTCAGATAACACGCCACTTCTTATTAGCACATTTCAAGATAGTTTGAGAGGGACGGCCCTTGCATGGTACATAGCCCTGGACATAGAAGACTTCACTAAATGGGATTATTTGGCAAGAGAATTTCTTCGCCAGTACAAGTTTAATGTTGAAGTACTCCAAACTAAAGAGGAAATCATTAGAACCGAGAAAACGGAAGAATAAAGGGTTCAAAGCTTCTGCTGAGAGATGGAAAGTTGTTGCCTCACAAGTAAAGCCCGCCATAAGTGAAGACGAGCTCATTGAGCTATTTCTAAAATCATTGCCGACTGAGTATTATGACAAGCTTCATGTATTAGGCTATCGAACATTCACCATATTGGTAAAGGTTGACGAGAGAATTGAATGGGGGTTAAAAGAGAAGAAGGCGCAAGAAACAGTGATACGAAGGCCTTACCCTAGGAAAAAAGATAGAGCCCATCCAAGAAGTGGCCATGGTGTCTAGCCCAAATACTCATCAAACATCATTTCCAAGGCAATCAAATGTCGCTTGGAAAAACCCAAGACAGTTCAAGCCAAATGAAAGACCCATGAAGCAATACACACTGTTGCCCCGACCACTGTCAAAGCTATTACTACCAATGCTTCTAGAAAGGTATTTGGTGGCCAAGGAAATACCGAGAGACAATCCTGCGAGATTTTCTTGGTACGATGAATCAAAATCTACATCTATCATATGGGAGAAAGGGGACATGATGTGGATAATTGTCCCACTCTAAAGTATAAGGTTCAATAGCTCATTAACAAGAAGATATTGAACTTCTAAGAGCCCGAGCCAAATATACATTAGAATCCTCTTCTTGAGCACAATATAGTAAACATGATCAAGGATGAAGAAACAATAATTGAGTCTGACGATGACGACAAATATGAAATCAAGATTAAAGCTTCTCGATTAGGAGATTCCCGCTTTCATCAAGAAGTACTCCTAAAAGGCGAGGTTATAGACAACTTAGGAGAAAACTCTAAAAATATAACTTCAAAGTGAAATATACCCCATCACCATGGGCATTCAAAGATGAAGTAATTGTGCTTGATGGTTGGGGTGGTATGGACGATGAAACCAGTCCTGAGGAGAAAATCCTATATAAGAAGGAAATGCTCCAAGATGAAATAGATGTGGATGAAAAGGAGAAAGAAAAAGTCCGATATGGTGAAAGGCGTTTCACCCAGAAGTCATTTGTTGAAGGCGAAACCGTAGATTTACTCAGTCAAGACAGCGGTAAATACAATTACCGTGTCAAATATACTCCACCACTATGGGCGTAATAAAATGAAGACATTGTATCGGACGGATGGGGTGGCATGGACGAGGTCCCGATCAGCGAATTAAATCTTGAGGAGAATGAAGATCGGGAAGAGAAAAAGAAGAAAAAGACTCGCCGAGCTGATAGGCGATTTATTCGAAAAGCACAATGACAAGGTGAAGTTGTCAATCTTCTGGGACAAGATAGTGACCGGTATAATTACTCTGTCAAATATATACCCCCTTCATGGGCATTCAAGAATGAAATGATCACACCTAATGACTGAGGTGGAATGGATGCTGACGAAACCAATAGAAGCACGGTATCCATGATTACACCATTTCTAATCAAGCTTGATGAGGTAGATAAATATAAGAAGAAGGAAGGCCTTGTTACACCAATCACTATCTAACTTGTTATTGATCAGCTAAGGATCAAAGAAGAGAAAACATAGCTTGTCATTATCACTCTCCCTCCAAAAGAAAAGTTTGACACTAAGTGTGTATCTTGGGATTACTCTCCCAAAAAAGTCGATGCCACAATGTGATGTAATGTCCCGAAAGAAGGTGAGCACGAAAAGAAAAGAGTAACCGAAGAAGATGTTAAACAATTGCTTTCAATCATGAAAACAAGCGAATTTGAGGTAATTGGATAGCTAAGAAAGATGTTGGCATAGATTTCTCTGTTGGATCTCTTTAAGACTTTAGAAAGCCATAAAATGATGCTTATGAAGCTTCTCAATGAGGTGCAGGTCTCGGAGACGATTAATAAAGTATAATTGGAACACTTTGTCAACACTATTCTTCTGAAAGATCAAATTATCCTCTCCGATGAAGATTTCCCAATTCAAGGGCGTTCCCATAATAAAGCCCTGTATATCGCTATCACATACCAGGGCAAGGAGGTGTCGCAGGTGCTGATCAATAATGGTTTCGCACTTAATTTGTGTCCGCTAAGCACACTGCATTGCTTGGGGATTAGCAAAGAGCTCATTAAACCCTCTAAGGTAACAGTGCATTCATTTGATAGAATGAAGAAAGATGCTATTCGCGATATCGAGCTCGAGGTGAACATAGACCCTGTGCCTTTCCTAATTGACTTCTAAGTGATAGATATTTCAAGGATTTTCAACTTGTTACTCGGAAGGCCGTGGATTCATATGGCTGGTGCCATTCCTTCAAGTCTCCATCAAAAAGTTAGGTTCGTCATTAATGGCAAGATGATCACCGTACACGGGAAGACAATTTCACCACTTACAAAGAGAGTACAATACCGTATGTTGAATCTGAAGTGAAAGAAGAACCAAGTTATCATCCTTTAAAATGATCTTAATGGTGCAAACTCCTATCGGTTGCATCATAAAATCCCCGAAGTTCTCAACACCGTCCATTATGTCTAGAAGTGTGTTATGCCAGTATGGATTTACTCTTGGTAATGGTCTTGGATCGAAATCCCAAGGGATCAAAGAACCTATCACTCTGCTTGTTACAAGAATGAAACATGGAGTACATTATATTCCAGATAACTCCAAAGATCACTATGGAGGCTAAGGCCGAGGTTGAAAGAACCTTGGAGGTTGTAAAAGCCGAAGTGATCGCATCATTAATCCATCTATATGGAAGGGTAAAGTTAAAGAGCTTCCTTATCATCAGATCCACATCAAGAAAACTTTTCCTGGACCTTCCAAGCTACCGCAAGAAGAAAACTTACATGTAGAGGAAGAATCAGTTCTGCCAGGTATATTCTAAGAAAATACCATCAACGTTATCATAACTGAGGCAAAAGATACCTATGCACTAGAATAGAAAGATTCTCTTGAACTTTTGTTACTAGTTTTTTTCCATTGCATTTTGTTGATTACCATTTCAAATTTTCTGTGACTTCATTTGCAATTTTAGTTCAGTTGCAATTTACATTCTTGTTGATATAGATGTGATTACATTTTTCAATTCAATAAAAGTGGTCAAATGTTTTGTTAAGGACATGTATAAATAAAACCAAACCTATAATGAACATTATCCTCATTCGTGAGGCTTGAGGCTTTGGGTTTCTATATTGCTCCTCATTGCGAAAATGATTTAAAAAGCAAGGAAGTTTGATGATATGAGGACTAACTCTATCTTTTTATTCTTTCAAAATTAGTTTCAATATGAATTTCCAAAAGGGTTTTTCATAGGACCATATGTGTTACTTAATTCGTATGCAATTACTAATCATGTTTATTACATGTCAGGCATGAGCATTCGCATATCCATAATAGGTTCATATGTGACCCAAATCTTTTCAAGGAGATCACTTCTAATATTGAAGTGGATAATGAGGATGAGAAATGGGTCAAAAAGGAATGGATTCGTTACGAAGAATCAAATCCACTCACGTTAGAGAAAATGATCACTATTAATCTGAGCGATAAAGAGAATCCCAAAGAAGTTAAGAATAGAGAAAGTCTTCCCACAGCAAAAGCAGAAAAGATCACAAATGGGGTTAGAGAATATCAAGATATATTCGTATGGTCTTATACTGACATGCTAGGCCTTGATCTAAGCATAGTTGAACATGCTTTGCCAATTGATCCAAATATCCCATCAAAGAAGCAAAAACTAAGGCGAACGAAGCCGGACTTGACAAAGAAAATAAAAAAAGAAGTGATGAAACTGCTTAAGGTTGGTTTCATTGAAGTAGTACCATATCCAGAATGGGTTGCCAATATAGTACTCGTAATGAAGAAAGATGGTCAAGTACGGGTATGCGTTGATTATCGCGACTTAAATAAAGTAAGCCCTAAGGATGATTTCCCACTTCCACATATCGATGTATTAGTGAATAGCACTGATGGGTTAAAAACATTTTCATTCATGGATGACTTTTCAGGATATAATTAAATCCTCATGAAGAAAGAGGATAAGGCGAAGATGTCCTTCATAACACCATGGGGCACATTTTGTTACAAGGTAATGCGTTTTGATTTTAAAAATGCTGGTGCTACATATCAAAGGGCAATGATAACTTTGTTCCATGACATGATACACTATTAGAGAAAATGATCACTATTAATCTGAGCGATAAAGAGAATCCCAAAGAAGTTAAGAATAGAGAAAGTCTTCCTACAGCAAAAGCAGAAAAGATCACAAATGGGGTTAGAGAATATCAAGATATATTCGTATGGTCTTATACTGACATGCTAGGCCTTGATCTAAGCATAGTTGAACATGCTTTGCCAATTGATCCAAATATCCCATCAAAGAAGCAAAAACTAAGGCGAACGAAGTTGGACTTGACAAAGAAAATAAAAAAAGAAGTGATGAAACTGCTTAAGGTTGGTTTCATTGAAGTAGTACCATATCCAGAATGGGTTGCCAATATAGTACTCGTAATGAAGAAAGATGGTCAAGTACGGGTATGCGTTGATTATCGCGACTTAAATAAAGTAAGCCCTAAGGATGATTTCCCACTTCCACATATCGATGTATTAGTGAATAGCACTGATGGGTTAAAAACATTTTCATTCATGGATGACTTTTCAGGATATAATTAAATCCTCATGAAGAAAGAGGATAAGGCGAAGATGTCCTTCATAACACCATGTGGCACATTTTGTTACAAGGTAATGCGTTTCGATTTTAAAAATGCTGGTGCTACATATCAAAGGGCAATGATAACTTTGTTCCATGACATGATACACTAAGAAATCGAGGTATATGTGAACGACATGATCGCAAAATCCAAACAAGGAGAAGATCATGTTGAGGTGCTTCATAAATTGTTCGAAAGACTTAGAAAGTACAAGTTGCAACTGAACCCCAACAAGTATGTATTTGAGGCAAAATTCGGCAAACTGCTAGGGTTTGTGGTCAGTAGCAAGGGCATCGAAATAGATTCCTCCAAGATTAAGGCAATATATGACTTAAAGACTCCTTCTACAGGAAAAGAAGTGAGAAGCCTATTTGGGTGATTAAATTACATTGCTCGTTTCATCTATCAGCTTTCTGAGACTGCTAAACCATTCTTTAAATTGTTAAAGAAAAATGCTAAAGTGAAGTGGGATGCGGAATGTCAACAAGCCTTTAATAAGATCAAAGAATATTTGGTATGCCCACCAGTGTTGGTACCACCAATTCTTGGAGTTCCGCTGATCTTATATTTGACGATTAACTATGAGTCGTTAGGAGCGGTACTTGTATAAAGAAGATCAAATGATGGTAAAGAACAAGCTATTTATTACTTGAGCAAGAAGTTCACAAAATCATAAATGAATTACCCGGCAGTCAAGAAGACATGCATTGCATTGATTTAGATATTACACAAATTGAGATAATACACTCTCCATCACCAAATATTGCTAGTGACTGAGAATGATCCGATCAAGTACTTTCTTGAGAAATCCTCCTTGGTCGGGAAATTAGCAAAGTGGCAAGTCTTGTTATCTAAATTTGACATTAGAAGTTCATCCCAAAAGTCAATCAAAGGACGAGCAATAGCAGACTTGTTGGTGGAAAATTCTTAGAATATCACCAATCCTGAAGAGCAACTTGATGATCATATATTGACACTGATCAACAATAAATGGACCATGCATTTTGATGGTGAAACCAACTTATTTGGATCAGGAACTTAGACAGTACTGATCTCCCCAAAAGGTCAGTACTATATGGTATCTGTGAAATTAGTATTTTCATGCACCAATAACGTCGCTAAATATGAGGCATGCATTCTTAGCTTACAATTAGCCCTTTCAATGAAGGTAAAACCCTTTCAATGAAGGTAAAAAGGTTGCAAGTATATGGAGATTCCATGCTCATCATATTGCAAACAATTGGTGAATGGCAAACTCGAGATGCCAAGTTAATTCCTTATCACATATACTTGGAAGAAATAATAGAAAACTTCGAAGAAATAACATTTGATTATCTCTCAAGGGCTCAAAATCATTTTGCAGATGCTCTTTCAACTTTGTCATTCTTACTACAAGTTGAAGACGGTATGAATATAAAATCATTGAGAATCAATATTTTTGAACAACCAACTCATTGCATGATGGTTCAGGCAGAATTTGACAACGAATCATGGCATTATGACATCAAAAGATATCTTCAATCATGAGAATTTCCTGAAGAAAGTCAACCAGGTGACAGAAAATTTATAAAGAAGATAGCCAACAAATTCTTCCTCAATGTGTGGATATTACGGAAGCTAAAGAGATCATGAAAGAAATTCATGAGGGTGAATATAGACCGCACATGAATGGACATCTTCTAACCCGGAAGATTATGAGGTTGCGATACTATTGGATGACAATGGAAATAGATTGCATCCAACACGCAAAATGTTATCATCAATGTCAGGTTTATGGAGACAAAATCAATGCACTGACAAATGAGCTATATCAAATGTTCGAGCCATGGTCATTTTCAATGTGGGGCATTAATATAATTGGTCCAATCAACCCCAAGGCCTTAAATGGGCATCAGTTCATCCCGGTTGCTATTGAGTATTTTCACTAAACGAATTAAAGCAAACTCCTACATGAATGTTACTGCCAAGAATGTTGCAAGATTCATTAGGTGAGACATCATTATTAGGTATAGAGTTCCAGAAGCAATAATTACGGACAATGGTTCAAATCTAAATAATAAGATTGTAGATGATTTACTTGAATACTTCCACATCCAATATCTGAACTAATCTCCATATCGTCCACAAATGAATGGAGTAGTTGAAGCCGTAAATAAAAGTATCAAGTTACTGGTTAAGACAGTTGAAAATTATCGTGATTGGCACGAAAGGTTACCGTATGCTCTAATGGCATACCAAACTTCAATTCAAATATCAATTGGAGCAATCTCATTTTCCTTGATTTATGGAATGGCAACAGTGCTAACTGTTGAAGTAGAAATTCCTTCATTAAGGATACTATCCCAATTGAAGTTTTTAGAAGCTGAATAGATTCAACAAAGATATGAACAACTCAACATGATCGATGAAGAGAGATTAAGAGCTATATGCCATGGACAAGCCTATAAAAAACGAGTGGCTAAATCCTTTAACCGAAAAGTGAAATCAAGGCATTTCAAAACAGAGAATTTAGTAGTGAAGAAAGTCATCTTCAACAATTTAGATCCTCGTGGCAAATTCTCTTTAAATTATGAGGGTCCATACATTGTCAAAAAAGTTCTTCCTGGAGGAGCTTTGATTCTTGTAGATATGGCAAGAATAGAATTGGCCTATCTTGTAAATGCAAATGCTGTCAAGATTTTCTACCCATGAAATAAAAACAAACATTCAAAAAGAGATTTGGGTTACTTTAGAACATGCACAATATCATGCATATCATGCATACCATGCATTTCATAAGCATGTTTATCTGTTTTACAGAAGAAAACAAAAAGAATTCGAACCAGTTGATGATTTCAAAATCTCCAATGGAGTTATCAAATAATAGAGGGAAGTATCGCTTCCAATTCTATTTTTCATTAATATCCTCTAATGTGCTTTCTTTTTTATCATCCCCAGGGAAACAAAGAAAAGAGAGCAACAAAAGAAAAATCTCCAATGGAATCAAAGCAAAAACACACAAACAAGAGGGATCTTGGTAAGTTGATCAGACAAGTATCCATTAATCATGAGTACAAGTGTCGAAGAAGTTGCCTTTTTTAGAGAAAATCGAACTTTTTCTTCCTCAAGCGGAATGACACTAAAATTGAACAAAACAAAACACATTGTTTTGAAAAGAACATATTTCAGAAATGTTTCAAATCAAAAGTTTTGAAACACACTTTCTTTGAAAATGCACTAAGCATCAAAATTCCCTAAAAAGGAATAATTTGACAAAAGGCTTTGAAAAATTTCGAAGAAAAGGTTTGGATCAAATCGAATGAAAAGACCTTCAAATGATAAAAGGTAAGCCATATCCAAACACATCCTCTATACACTCAAAGTCAAAATGGAGAAGTGAGTGAGAAAAACTCATCTGATGGAAATAGGGGATGTTCACAATGATTACATAGATTGAAATGATAAAAGGCAGTCATTTCACTATCTCAAACACATGCTTATCCTTTGCAAACCAAATTTGAGCTAGAACAGTGGACAAGTTTTTCCAAACTAACCCTGTTAAGAACCACCCCACATTGAGACAAATCAAGAGCTTTGTGAATTGATAGCTATGGAGAATAGGATCAAGAAAGATCCTATTGCATACTCTTGCATCAATCTTTCTGTGATAACTTCAAATGAAGTCATATGGAAGCTCAAGGCATCCCAAGAGGAAGAAGAGCAATTCATTTCTTATACCCAAACACATTACCTTTGGCAAAGCCCAATTGAATCTGAATATTCATTTCGGAACCCTAAATTGATTATCATCTCTTCACATTAGAACACGAGCATATGATCCACTCTAATAGATAAGAAACAAAGGGGCATGACACAAAGTCCTTAGAATTCAAAAAGATCAAAGGCAAAAGAATCTGAGGCATGAAAAAGTAGTGTGCCTAGTAAAAGTAAAGCCAAACGCCTAGGGAAAATGAGAAAGAAAAAGAGAGTTCAAAAAAGCTCAAAATGACAAAAAAAAGTCATGACAAGGGAAAGTTGAGATCGCGAGAGATCATAGATCACAACAAGTGAGAATGAGAAAAAAAAAAGAGATTGTAATAAATATTTTAGGGGACTCTGATGTTCATAAAAGAAAGACCCCTAGTGAACAAAAAAAAAAGAAAAGAAAAAGTGGTGATGCCAAGAAGGTCACCAATTTCATAAAAACCCTAAATTCAAACAAATGAGTCTTTTGAGCATACCCAATACTAACAATACAATCTCTCCCCAAAGACTTTTTAGATTGGAATGTTTGAGAGTAGAAACATGACTTTATGATAAGAAGTTATCACTCAAAGAAGTGTATGCAGTAATATCTTATCTTATCCTCGAGATTCTTAACTTGAAGACCTGAAGTCAAATATGATGAAATCCTTTTTCTTGACCTCAGAATGCATATCCTTTGAATAGCCATGGATCAAGCTAACATTACAATCTTTTGAAAGACCTTATCGGATCAATTAGATTGTATACATTGCAAACATCTCCGAACACCTAAGGATTAGTTAAGAGAGATAAATTGAGGGATATCAGACCAGTCTCCTTTCAATCAAATAAAGAAAAGACCAAGTTCACATATTGAAACAAATCCTTTCTAATGAAAGTCTTCCAAACGATCATTTCAACCATTTTTTGAAAGATTACAAGCATTTTGTTCAAATAATTCCTTGAAAATGAAATTTGATTGTCTAAAATGCATTAATGCAAAGAATGCATGTTTCCAGACCAGGTTTCAAAAGTTTCTGGTCAACTTAAAACTAAGTTTTCAAACAGTTTGTGGTAAGCTAAGAAAAAACCACGCTTCAAACAGTTTCGATTAATTTCAAAACTACTTTTCAAAATAGTTTTTGGTCAACTAAAAAAAAAAACCATACAAAGGTTAGACAAACCTCAAAATCACATAATTCACGGTCAAGACATTCATTGTTTGAAGTCTTCCCAAAGTCCTACAGGCGAGTAGCCCTTAGGCAAATTCAAGTCCTACATACGAGGAGCCCCTAGGCAAATTCAAGTCCTACAGGTAATGAGCCCTTAGGCAAATCCAAAGTCCTACAAGCAATGAACCCCTAGGCAAATTCAAGTCCTACAGGTGAGGGAGGGGCCCCTAGACAAATTCAAGTCCTATAGGCAAGAAGCCCCTAGATAAATTCAAGTCCTACAAGCGAGGAGCTCCTAGGCAAATTCAAGTCCTACAGGCGAGGAGCCTCTAGGCAAATTCAAGTCCTACTAGTAAGGAACCACTAGGCAAATTTCCAAATCCTCAAGCGAGGAGCCTCAGGTGTTCATAGTTCGTAGGTTCGTCCTTAAACCACGAAATCAGAATAACTATCATAATCATCACCACCATCAATTCATACCCTTGGATAAGCGATAAAGAGATGCTCAAAATAGGTAAGTTTCTCTCCCTCAATCATTAAGAACCTTTCAAAATACATCTTGAAAAAAAAAACCTTTGGATTAGATCATGAATTTTAAAAGCAAGATTCCTAATCAATTCTTGTGAAATTTCCATCTTATCTTATTTAGTGACTCGACTAAAAATTCAGGTATCATCTTGTCTTTGAGATCAACCCTAACAAGCTTAATATTAAAGAGGGGCAATTGTTGACACCTGATTTTTAGCTCTTTTTTTTTCATATTTTCAAAAATCTCAAAATTAGGACTAGGAATCTTGGTCATGCCTAGAAACCTATTTCTAAACCAAAAATAAATTTTTTTTTATCATTTTCCTGCATTTTTCCTTAATTTCTTTTAGTCAAAATAAGTAAGAAAATCAAGAAAAATAGCAAATCAAATCACAAAATTTCATAAAAATAGTCATTAGTCTTATTTTAAATCCAATTTCATGAATATATCATCAATTTTGAAAAATCTCAATCGAGTATATGTTTTTCGCAAAATTGGGCAAAATTAAACTCGAATTGAACCAAAAATGCAATTAAATTTTTTTTAGTCATTTTTAAGTCATAATATCTTCACAACAAATGATTCTGGGACCTTGAATTACATAATGGTCAGTCCAATTGCACAATTTGACATAAAAATAACAAATCTCCAAAATTTAATTGAAAATTAAGAATTTTCAACCTAAATTGGGAATTATGCCCAATATGAAATTGTCGAACCATAAGACCATCATTTCTAGGGTTAATCAGATGTGGGTAATTCAATTTTGGCATCAATTTTGCCTAATCAGGTCATTAGGATATCAAATTGAATAAAATCCTATTAACCCGAATACAAAAATGTGAAAATCTTGGACATGATTATCATAAAAATTGGGAAATATTATATATTTGGATTCATAATGTGATGGGGTATTCAATTTTGGGGTTTAATTTTGAAAAATAGGTCAAAATTGAGCTTAACTAGCGAATTTAGACCAAACTGGGTCTGTTGGATCGACTGGGTCGACCCGACCCGACCTGGGTCGATCAACTTCTTCGTTTGACTCACTCAAAGTGCAATAAAATACAGAAAAACCAAATTAAACCCAAGACTTCATGAGCTTCTCCCGATCAATCTAGCACGTTTAAATTGACTTGACGAGCTAGAGAATCTCCAGCTGGCACCAGTGAATCAATGCCAATTGATTATAAGTCGGTTCTAACTGAATTTGGGCAGGAATCGAGCTACAAAAAATGAAAAAAAAATTGAATATTGAGGGAGAAGCTATTCGAGGAAATGACCGAGATAGGAGAAAGAGAGATAGAGAGAGAAAGAGCGCAAAATCTAAAGAGAGAAGAAGGTAAAGGTCTCCTTCTGAGTGTTAGGCGCCGCCCTACATGGCAGTATGCCGGCAAATCAGAGTTTGGTTGTGACCTCCCTCCTTGAGTTTGGTAAGGTTGATCATACATGAAGGCCTGAAAAGTGAAGCTTGATTGGTGAGTCCAGAGGTTCCAAGGTGAAACTGAATCCGTCGACTTAAAGTTCAAGTGTCAGGGAACTATTTCACAGTCATCAATCGTCTCAAAAACTTCATCCGATCGTTCGTAGAAATAGGTAAAGTATGATGATATTCATCATATTTTTCCAGAACTCCCTAAAATAAGGTTGAACTTGATATTGTTAAATCTGTGTTTTCTTTATTGATCTTGAGTGCAGTAATGCCAAAAATGAGTTTCTGAACATGTTTTTCTTTGTTTGATTGCAAAATGTGGATTGAATGTGCATAAAATGTGTCATTTGCCATTGTTGGACTTCGCCAGAGCTTGGAAAACTTCGCCAGAGCGCTCCCCGTGGCCTTAAGCCACTCAAGTTAGTCCATTCTTACATTGTTTGATGTTCAGAAAGTCATATTGATTAATGTAGATGGCTAAGGCGAATAGAATTGAGATTTAAAGCTTTTGGTAGTGTTAGTTTAGGTCATTGATGATTTAGATTTTTAGACCGATCTTTTGTCGGCCAATGAAGGTCCCACAATGTGCTAAATAGGTTAGACCGATAATAGAATACATGAATATTACAATTGATCAATTAGAATGATAAAAATCTCACTAGAAGGTCGCCAGCGACAAGCTCAAACCGGCGACCTTGATAATATTTGAGTTGGAAATCTGCCCACCAACTGTTTGACCGAATGCCCCAATGGGCATAGGACGAAATGGCACCGTTTTTGGCGTCATGCCTGCCGGAGAAAGGCGACCGTGGACCGGCGCCGGCGAAGCCTAGTTTGGCCAAGCCTAACCGGGTTGAATCGGGCTGGTTCGGTTAATTTTCCTGGTGGGAAATTTTTTTTTAAAAAAAATAAATAAGTGAAATCTACAAAAAAAAATAAAATAAAATTTAAAAAATACTAAAAAAATTCATAAAAATAAAAAATCAGAAAAATCTAAAAATTTTTGGAAATTGGAAAAAATTCCAGAAAAAATAAAAAAATTCACAGAAAAATAAAAAATTAGAAAATTCATAAAAATTCAAAAATATACAGAAAATTCATAAAAATTCAAAAATATTCAGAAAATTCATAAAAATTCAAAAAATTTAGAAAATACAAATAAAAAATGTGGAAGATTTAGAAAATCAATAAAAATTAATAAAATGAAAAATTAATAAAATTTTTCAGAAAAACATAAAAATTAATTCTTAGTTAATGAAATTTCCAGAAAAAAATTCAAAGAATTCAAAAAATTTAAAAATTTATAGAATGGTCTAAAAACACCATGGCCAACTATAAAAAGTGAGATTTGAATTTTTGGAAGTGCTCAAGTGGCATTTTTAGAAAATTCCAAATTCAGGGGTTATAACTCCTAAAAAACCCTAAACCCTAAAAAATGTAAATCATGAAACCAATAAGCTTCTAAAGCTTCATTAGGGTTTGAACGTTTTTGATTGATTTTCATTTTTAGAGACCATTTAGGATTGATTGATTTGATTGACATTGATTGTATATTTAATACTTGTTTGGTTCTCCTTGTTATTAGAATGGATAAAATTAGTGGGTAAGCCTCGGAAATTTGCATGACACGTTAGACACCATATCATTCTTAGGTACCGAAAGGACGTTAGGAATCTCGATTTGGGATCAATAACGTAACCAAGTCCCCATACTCAGAATCTTTGGTTCGTAGAATACTGATATTTCTCCCATACCTCGATTAGGTTTCTAGTCTACCTACCAATAATGACTAGAGGCAACTCCAAAATCACAAACTTAGATTAAATAGGAAATTACCTTCCGCTATCATGTGAGGTATGGTCTGGGAGAGATCCTTACATGGAAATACCTCTTTAGCGTGCAAATTCCGATAGTCCCAAAAAAAAGTGCGACGCAACAGGCCTGGCAACTCCACTGAGGAGTTACCTTTTCTAAGTGGTCTTAGGTCTAGATAGAACAATATGCTTGTGTTTTATGCTTGCAAGGATCCCAGGTAAGTCCCGCTAACGATAGTGTTAAAGGGTTTTGCAGGCGGGTGGTATAAGGGGTGTAGTCTTTGCTAACCTTTGTTTTGCAGAATGGTGTTAAAGAATGAATGTGATTTGAATAAATTTTAAAAGTGTTGTTTAGTTATTAATTGCTATGCATTCTTTTAAGTTGCTTTAGCACTATACTATTAACACACCACCCGTGGCCCAACCCTGGCTATATTTAGGATTACCCTCAGAAGGTATGTGTTTAGGCGAAACTATAAGCCGATTACTCATGGGATCGTTTAAATACAATATCGATTGCTAAGGTGAAACAATATTCATTACTTTAGGCTGATTGTCTATTGGAATGGAATTCCTTGTCCATTAAGGTAGTGACCTTGAGCCTTTAGCATATCCTATCCTTTTAGGCGTCAAAACCTCACTGGTTGCATTCGTTTGTCTTTGTGGTTGGTATACTTAAAACCAAACAAAAATGTCATGGTAAGCAAGTATCATTCCATTCCATTCTTTTAGAATTATGCATGATTAGTTGGCACATTTTCAAAAAATGCCTAGATGACATTCAATACTTGGTCTAAATGCCCTTTCATATTAGAATGCATGATTAGGGCGTCATACTTCATTTGATCATTCTTTCATTTTTAGATGAAATGTATAGGTCCATGGCGGATGTTCTATGTAATTCAAGTGCTTATTTGTTCATTTCAATGTATTTAAAATTGTAAACCATAGTTTAGGATTTTATGGTCTAAATGGAGTATGACAAAATGGCATTTACATCACACATTGAATTTGTCCATGATCTCAAATATATGCTCTTTTAAGGTCTAAACGAACTTAAAGTGACATTTGCATTACTTTCTAGACATGCAAGTGTATTTTACCTCCATTTTACTTTAAAAAGACATAATTGAAATAGGGGCATTAAAATCAATTGGTAATCCATGGTGAATAATAATCAATTTCTTTTACATTCTTTAGATCGAAATAGGGAAACTAGACATACAAGTTATTCCTATTCCAAGGAAGGAGCTTTTGGCATGGTGGGTAAACATGACAAAGGACAACAAAGCATATGTAAGGGAACGGTTCAGGTATTTTTTCAAGCTCATTAATCTGGAGTACCAAGTGAGCTTAATCCAAGTATTATCTCATTTCTGGGAAGTTATCACTGCTACATTTCAATTTGATGAGCACGAGATGGTACCTACACTAAAAGAATATAAGGCAACCATTGGGATTAATTTCGAGTCAAGAACCGTTGAGCACCCAGTTCGATTGAAACCCGTGAGTGTTATAGTCGAATTTTTAAACTTGAAGACCCCTCAAGTGGAAAAGTTGATCAAGTCAAATATCGGGAGGATTTCCTCTATCTTACTTGGTGGCCAATTACTCCAAGTTGTCGAAAGAAATTGGAAATATTTCGGCGAGGGTTTTTATTTTTGTCTTCTTCGGATTCGTCTTATTCCCCGCATCAAGGACTGGGCTAAATCCTCTCGTTACAGTAATTGCTAGGCAAGCTTACCTAAAATGGGACTTCTCCAATATGCTCTTGGCGGAGACTATCATTTCATTGAACAAATATCAAAATCAACAAAAGGGCATACTATAAGCTTCAGCTGGGTTACTTTCTGTGGTTTGTTTCCCATATTTGACCTTGGGAATGTTATATGTGCATTCGAGAGATTAACTTATCTACCAACCTTATTGAGAAGTATTTGAAACTCCAAGACAAAATACCAAAATACTCTTTTCATGAATAGGCAATTTTCATTGGAGCATTAACTCCTGACTAGCTTCAATGGAGAATTCAATAATCGAAGATAACAAAAGCTCAAATTACTACTCAAGACGGTAATTTGGTACCTTTGCTCGGATTGAGTGGCGAAACTGCTTATTGACCACTAAGAGTCATACAACAATTCAGAATGGTTCAACAAATTTCACCTATTTGACATCTTGAGGAGTTCACATTTGAGATACCGTAAGAACCTCTATTGGAAAAGAAAAATAAAGAGCTGCAAACAAGAGTTGATGGGATCGTGAATTCCTTGAAGAAATCAACCAAGCACATATTACAATGGCCTGAAGATTTGGAAGGAAAAATGAAGCTCTTTTTGGCGTCCAATAAGTATATAAGGTGGTTAAAGGCTAAGCGACCAATCGACGTCGAACCCTATATACCTTTGAGTGTTACTATTCATTTCGATAAGCCATATATCCCATAGTACATTGTGCCAAGTATGCCAGGTGTAGAGCCGTATGTTCCCGAGGAGGTTGTAATCGATGTGGAAGAATAAGAGACACAAGTCAAGGAATATGAAGAAGCCGAAGCTACCTTAGCTAGCAAGAAGCCTAAACTTGTTTAAGCTAGTGTTCTCCTATTTTGATGAATAATATTGTAATAAAAATTTTCAAAATTGAAACAATTGCTTAGTGAACAATTGCTTAATGAAGTTTCAAAGTATGTTTTGTAAAGAATCACCATAGATTACAATTCTTTGAATTGTATGATTTTTTGAGAAAGATATTGATAAAGAATTTTATACAAAGCTAAAGCTTGTATAAAAAAAAAATTTATCCTTGACAATCTCATGAAACCATACAATTAAAAGAAAGTAGGGTTTCATGATCACTTTACTATGCTGATATCAGATCTTTTTGGCAAAATAGGTTGTTTAGCAATGGAAGGTAAAAGATCTCGGATTCACTTACAAGTTAGAATAGCAGAAGGAAAAACCCGTGCTCGACTAGCCGAAGTCGAGAATCAAATGACCCAAATGGTTACAATGACGACAGAAATGAAGGCTTTTATTCTTACATCCCGTGGACAATATCCTATCACTCCAAATGTGGGAACTTCAAATGCTACTGAAACACCAATTGAAGAACTAGTTAGAAACAAAGAACCTGTTCAAGAAAATCCTCCAAAGACTACACCTGAAGTTATAAATTTGGAAGAGGATGATCAAATTAAAAAGACATCCAATGCAAAAGATGAAGAAGAGGCCAAGAAATTGGCCAAAATTGAAGAATACTTAGCAAGTCAAGGATATGAACTTCAAAGGTTCGACAAATTCTTGTCGCACACGAATGTGGTTATTCCAGAAAATTACAAAGAATCAGAGTTCGTGAGCAAGTATGATGACACTGATTCTCCCAAAAGCCATTTGAAGTATTTTTACTGTAAGATAGCAAGATATTCAGATAACACGCCACTTCTTATTAGCACATTTCAAGATAGTTTGAGAGGAGCAGCCCTTGCATGGTACACTGTCCTTGACATAGAAGACTTCGCTGAATGGAATCATTTGGCGGGAGAATTTCTTCACCAGTATAAGTTTAATGTTAAAGTGCTTCCAACTAGAGAAGATCTCGTCAGAACTGAGAAACGGAAGAATGAAGGGTTCAAAACCTATGCTCAGAGATGGAAAGCTTTTGCCTTATAAGTAAAGCCCGCCATAAGTGAAGACGAGCTCATTAAGCTCTTTCTAAAATCATTGCCAATTAAGTATTACGACAAGTTTCATGTATCAGGCTATCAAACATTCACCATGTTGGTAAAAGTGGGTGAGAGAATTGAATGGGGGTTGAAAGAAAAGAAGGTTCAAGAAATAGCGACACGAAAGCGTTACCCCAGAAGAAAAGACAAAAAAACCCATCCGAGAAGTGGCTATGGTGTTTAGCCCAAATACTCATCAAGCATCATTTTCAAAGCAATCAAATGTAGCTTAAAAAAACCCAAGGCAATTTGAGCTAAATAAAAGGCGCATGAAGTAATACACACCGTTGCCTCGACCCTTGTCAAAACTATTACCAATGCTTCTAGAAAGGCATTTAATGGCCAAAGAAGTACCAAGAAACAATCATGCAAGATTTTTTTGGTACGATGAATCAAAAACCTACACCTATCACATGGGAGAAAGCGGACATAATGTAGATAATTGTCCCACTCTAAAGTACAAGGTTTAACATCTCATTGATAAGAAGATATTGAACTTTCAAGAGCCCGAGCCAAATGTATATCAGAATCCTCTTCCTAAGCACAATACAGTAAACATGATCAAAGGTGAAGAAGCAATGATCAAGTATGATAATGAAGATGAATATGAGGTCAAGATTAAAGCTTCTCGATTAGGAGATGCCCGCTTTCGTCAAGAAGCACTCCTAAAAAGCGAGATTGTAGATAACTTGGGAAAAGACTCCAGAAAATATAACTTTCAAGTAAAATATACCATATCGCCATGGGCATTCAAAAATAAAGTAATTGTACCTTATGGCTGGGGTGGTATAAATGAAAAAATTAGCCTTAAGGAGAAATCCTGTCTAGGAATGAATGCTTCGAGATGAAATAGATAAGGATGAAAAGAAGAAAGAAAAAGTTTAACAGGATGAAAGGCGTTTCACCCAGAAATCATCCAATGAAGGCAAAACCGTAGACTTACTCGGTCAAGACAACGGTAAATACAATTATCATGTCAAATATACTCCACCACTATGGGTGTTAAAAAATGAACACATTATACCGAACTGATAGAGTGGCACGGACGAGGTCCCAATCAGCCAACTAAATCTCGAGGAGAATGAAGACTGGGAAGAGAAAAAGAAGAAAAAGACTCGCCAAGGTGATAGGCAATTTGTTCGAAAAGCACGAAGACAAGGTGAAGTTGTTGATTTTCTGGATCAAGACAGTGGCCGGTATAATTACCGCTTCAAATATACACTCCCTTCATGGGCGTTCAAGAATGAAATAATTATACCTGATGGCTGGGGTGGAATGGATACTGACGAAGCCAATAGAAACATGGTATCGATGATTCAACCATTTCTGATCAAGCTTGATAAGGTAGATAAATATAAGGAGGAGGAAGGCCCTGTCAAACCAATCACTATCCAACTTCCCATTGATCAACTAAGGATCGAAGAAGAAGAAACACAGCCTGTGATTATCACTCTCCCTCCAAAAGAAAAGTTTGATACTAAGTGTGTACCTTAGGGTTACTCTCCTAAAGAAGTGGATGCCATAACTCGATCAGGGAAATGCAATGTCCTGAAAGAATGTGAGCACAAAAAGAAAGGAGCAATCGAAGAAGATGTCAAACAATTACTTTCAATCATGAAGATAAGTGAATTTGAGGTAATTGAATAGCTAAGAAAGATGCCGGCACAAATTTCTCTATTAGATCTCTTCAAGACTTCAGAAAGCCACAAAATGATGCTTATGAAGCTTCTCAATGAAGTGCATGTCCCGGAGACAATTAATAAAGTACAGTTGGAAGGTTTTGTTGGCATTATTCTTTTGAAAGATCAAATTGCCTTGTCCGATGAAGATTTCCCAATTGACAGGCGTTCCCATAATAAGGCTTTATATATTGCCGTCAAATGTCGGGGCAAAGAGGTGTCACGTATGCTGATCGATAATGGTTTCTAACTTAATTTGTGTCCACTAAGTACACTGCATCGCTTAGGAATTAGCGAAAAACTCATTAAACCTTCTAAGGTAACTGTGCGCTCGCTTGATGGAATGAAGAAAGACATTATTGGCGATATAGAGCTCGAGGTAAACATAGGCCTTATGCCTTTTCTAATTGACTTCCAAGTAGTAGATATTTCGAGAACTTTCAACTTATTACTTGGAAGACCTTGGATTGACATGGCTGGCGCCATTCCTTTAAGTCTCCATCAGAAGATCAAGTTTGTCATTAATGGCAAGATGATGACCATCCACGGGGAGACGGATTACGCCACTTATAAAGAGAGTGCAATACCGTATGTCGAACCCCAAAGTGAAAGAAGAACCAAGTTATTATTCCTTCGAAATGATCTCAATGGTGCAAATTCTTACTGGTTGCATCATAAAATCCCCAGAATTTTCAACATCAACCATTATTCTCATAAGGGTGTTATGCCAGTATAGATTTATTCCAAGTAATGGTCATGGATCGAAATCCCAAGGAATCAAGGAACCTATCACTCCTCTTGCTACAAGAATAAAGCACAGAGTAGGTTATATTCCAGATAACTCTAAGGATCACCATGAAGGCCAAGGCCGATGTAACAACCCAAATTTCGATGTAATTCCGGGATCAATAAAATTGACATTATTTCATATTTCATTTTAGTAAGTCTCGCCCAGAGCTGATCACTCTCGGGATACTAACCAATAGGGTATCGCTCATTAGAAAACGGTACGTGGATCAGGGACCCGATCGTGAATCGGATACCGATCACGAGAAATGATGGGAGAATATTTTGGATCGATGTGGGCCGATCTTAGAAAAAACGATGGATTGGGTTTGACCAAGGCCAACGGTGTACAATTAGATCGCAGGTAATTCTGTAAGACCGAAAGTGCACGTGGCCAACCAGTCCTAAACTTGAACCGAATGATCGTAACTTATGGGACTAGAGATAATTTCTCATTCTCTCAATGATTGGGACCGTCGTGACTTGGATAACCCTAAGTTAATGCGGTAATCTCTAAACAGCCGCCCGTTAGTGAGAGACCCTGAAATTGATCACGAAATTGGATCCGGATTATGATGTCAATTTTCGATGGCTTAAAAGACTATTTTTGGGAATTTGACATCACATTAGGCTGGCCATAAATATTTTGAGTTAGTATGGTTGAAAATTGGAATTTCGGTCGGAGGGTAAAAAATTACGATTTTGCTCCTCTGGACGCCGACGTTGATTTTTGAGATCGTATGATATTATTTTTCGAAGTCGATGTTATTTTAGGGTGGCCATATACATTTAGAGTTGTTTCGATTAAAAATTGGAATTTTGGCTCGAAAGTGAAAAATAATATTATTTTATTCCTCAGAACTTTGAAGCCGATTCTCGAGGGCTTAAAAGATTATTTTCGCGATTCCGATGCCATATTATGTTGGTCACACACATTTAAGGTTGGTATAGCCAAAAATTGAAATTTCGATCTAGGATCGGAAAAATGACCATTTTGCCCCTGGGCTATTTTTGGGTTTCGAATTTTGGAAATTATTTAGGATAATTATTGATGGTTTATCAGCTCAATTATTGGACCTAAAGACCCTTTTGTCCTTCAATTATTAGATAGGGATAAGTGTAGACCGTTAGATTAGGGGTATTTTAGTTAAATCGCCCGGATCGGCGACATGTGATGCCCTCTAGCCTCAATATTTAACCAGCTTGGACTGGTTTCTCTCTCCTCACTCCCTCATTCAGTCAGCCCCACCAAACAGCCTCCTCCTCCGCCGTTCTCTCTCTCCCTCGGCCATTCTCGTCGGAGCTCGCCGTGCCGCCGCCGTCTACTGGTGCAGCTGCTCCACCTAACCTCACCTCACCACCACTACCGTTAACCCGACCCCTTCTCTCTCTCTCTCTCTCTCTCTCTCTCTCTCTCTCTCTCTCTCTCTTGTTTTTCCCTTTTGGCTGCGTTGAACCATCATTGCCGGTGCCGTCCGCCGCCGCGCCGGAGCTCGAACGACCAAGCTACTGCCACCGTGACCTCCAGCTTTTCTATACGTTGCCGCATGTCGCCATCCGTACGACGTCCTCGTATGACGTTCATACGCCGTCCATACGAGTCTGTACGCCGTCGTCCGTACGTCGCCGCCGGAACGCCGCCGTCCGTATGTCGCCGCCGAAATGCCACCGTCGGTTCCACCATTCACCGATGATTGGCCGCCGTTCCTTGTCGTCGTGGTCTAGAATTAAGTGAGTATACCTCATAAACCCAGATTGGGACTGATAGTGTATTTTCTAGACTGGCTTAGGTATTATCGGTGTATATTTAGAACAGGATTGAGTACCGATGGGTGGAAATAAAATCCAAGGAATTTAGTGAGATTATTATAGATAATTATTGGGCTCGGATTGATGGAATAGTGGCTGTCCGTGCTTTGAGAAATATACCGGATTATAACGAATAGTAAGAATTGTTAGCTGAATGGTCGGTATTATCCAGAGTGATTGGCTATTGATTGATTGGTAATTAGTTGTGCTTAATTGTGATATATCATGTCGTGTGCTCGTGTGGCTAGAATTGTGCGGTATATGATTGGCCAATTGTAGTTTGAATCGAATGCCGAATTGAGATTTGGGTACTGGGCCGCACGATATTAAATGGGCCAATTGAGCACGTGTTTGTGGCATTGAATTGATTGAGTGCTTGAGTTATTGTTTGATGTACATGGTGCATGATGTGGCATTACATGGACATGCATTATGTGTGCCGAGTATGAGACATGAACTGGAATTGTGCGAGAATACGTGCTTGCCATAAGCATGTGATCACCTAATATACCCTGATATGTTTTACGCGGGGTTCAGATAATAACTAGCAGTGTGTGTATGTGTGATCATATTTTCGCCCTAATGCGTGTTACGTGGGGTGTGCCGTCCTCATGCACTTTGAAGTAAAACGATGCCCGGTTCGTTCGAAAAATGACCATCCTAATGCATTTTACGCGGGTTTTGATTCATGAGGAGATCAGTGTTGTGCCTCATGCACTTTGAAGCAGGCTAGAGACACTGGACCAAATCGATGTTGCACCTCATGCACTTTGAAGCAGGCTAGATGTATCGGGCCGGGAATTGTGTTGACTCGAGTCGTAATAAATATTAATAATTGAGATAGTGTGCAGAGTGAACCGAAATGGGAGCATGGCATGACATTGACATTACATGCATAAAATGCATGACCCGGTATGTGAGACGAACGCTGTGAGCATGAGCATGCGTGTGGCGCACGTGTGACCAGCTTATTTATGTATGTGCCTTGAGGAATTTAATGAACTGCCTAACCTGCAGGGTAATTCTTATGTTCTATTTGGGCCGAGGGCCAGGTTATTATTTGCGTATTATGTTGTTTTATCTGTTAGGAGAATGCATGATAGCCTAGCCTATGTTTTGGGATTGTACTCGCTGAGATTCGTCTCACGGTTGTAAAAACCCACGTTTTCAGACCCCCAATTGTAAAGATGTCGAATCCACCGCTTTTTGGAATACCTACACAGATACATCAGTATATAAGTACATACCCCGTAGGAAATGAGGAATCGTATGTGAGATACCGATCCGTGATGTTTGTAAACATGGGAGAGTATTTTCATCAAACTCAAGAGTATGTGGCTTAGTGCTTGAGAGATGCCGACGGAAACCTCGGGCGGTCCCTTAGGACTTTTGACGTGTCGATTGGTCAAGATGGATTGATGATCTTACAAATGGCTGATGGCGAGATTGCGAATCCCCAGATCATAGACGAGCCGGTCAATATGAATCCGATACCCGAGATGTGGTATGAGGATCCCGAGCCGATGGAAGAGGAGTCAGAGCCGGAGCCAGAGCCAATGGATCAAGACTCAAGCGAGGACGGAGAAGTCGTTGAGGTAGGATCTGACGAAGAGCTAGGAGTGGATAACGAGTTAGGTCTCTACCTAGATCTAGAGTTGGAGCAGGACTCTAAAGATGAGCGAGCCCAAGCCGAAGATATGGATTCTGATCGTCCGAGTCTTTAGAGAATCCTTCAGAGGAGCAGTCGGACTACACTATTGAGTCTTTTGACCCTGAGTGGGAACCCTAGGTTTATCCTGAGCTATAGCTAGTAGTAGGGACTGGTAACTTTTTGATTATAGCCCTCTTTTTGAGTTAGTCTAACCTCCTTAGCCACTTCCCTTTTGACCCTGTGGCTGCTGACTATGTAGGTGTAGACTTGTATCTTTTGTTAGTTGTATATGGATGTTTGTAAAGAAGTTTTTTCCATAGCAATCTAAAGTGTAATTATATTTTAAGTCATGTTGGTTGTGTGTTTGGCTATCCTTGGCTCATATATATATATATATATATATATATATATATATATCTAACAATATATATATATATATATATATATTGTTAGGGTTTGTTATTTATTACTTTCACTTGTGCTTTACTCTCTGTTTGGGCGTTGGGTCGGCGACACTTCCTAGGACGTCGCACACAAACGAATCGACCTTTGCGTGGGATGTTAGCACTTCTTGGGGTACAGGGCGTGATAGCCGAGGTAGAAAGAACCATAAAGGTGTAGAGGCCGAGGTAATCACCTCATTAATCTATCTATATGGAAGGGTAAAGCTAAAGAGCTTCCCTATCATCAAATTCACATCAAGAAAACTTTTCCTGCACCTTACAAACTACTTCAAGAAGAAGACTTACATGCAGAGAAAGAATCTGTTCTACCAAGTTTATTCGAAGAGAATGCCATCAACATTATCATAACTAAGGCAGAAGATACCTACGCACTGGAGTAGGAAGATTCTGTTGAGCTTTTGCTACTAAGTTTTTCCATTGCATTTTGTTGATTACAATTTCAAATTTCTTGTGATTTCATTTGCAATTTTAGTTTAGTTGTAATTTACATTCCTATTGAGATAGATGTAATTACATTTTTTGATTCAATAAAAGTGATCAAATGTTTTGTTAAGGACATGTAGAAACAAAACCAAATCTATGATGAACATTATCCTCATTCGTTAGACTTGAGGCTTTGGGTTTTTATATTGCTCCTCATTGCAAAAATGATTTTAAAAGCAAAGAAGTCTGATGATATGAGGACTAGCTCTGTCTTTATGTTCTTTCAAAATGAATTTCAAAATGAATTTCTAAAATGTTTTTCATAGGATCACGTGCGTTACTTACTTCATATGCAATTACTAATCATGTTTGTTACATGTCAAGCATGAGCATTTGCATATCCATAATAGGTTTATATGTGATATAAATCTTTCCAAGGAGATCACTTACGATATTGAAGTGGATAATGAGGATGAGGAATGGGTCAAAAAGGAATGGATTCATCATGAAGAATCAAAACCACTAACATTAGAGAAAACGATCATTATTAATCTGGGCGGCAAAGAAAATCCCAAAAAAGTTAAGATTGGAGAAAGCCTTTCCTCGGCAGAAGCAGAAAGAATCACAGATTTACTTAGAGAATATCAAGATACATTCGCATGATCTTATGCTGACATGCCAAGCCTTGATCCGAGCATTGTTGAACATGTTTTGCCAATCGATCCAAGTATTCCACCAAAGAAGCAAAAACTGAGGCAAACGAAACCAAACTTGGCAAAGAAAATAGAAGAAAAAGTGATGAAATTACTCAAAGTCGATTTCATCGAAGTAGTATCATATTCAGAATGGGTTGCCAATATAGTATCTGTAATGAAGAAAGATGGTCGAGTACGGATGTACATTGATTATCGTGACCTAAATAAAGCAAGCCCTAAGGATGATTTCCCACTTCCACATATCGATGTATTAATGGATAGCACTGTTGGATTCGAAACATTTTCATTCATGGATGGTTTCTTAGGATATAATCAAATCCTCATGAAGAAAGAGATCAAGGCAAAAACGTCCTTCATAACACCATAGGGCATATTTTATTACAAGGTGATGCCTTTCGATTTGAAAAATGCTAGTGCCACGTATTAAAGGGCAATGGTAACTTTGTTCCATGACATGATGCATAAAGAAATCGAGGTATATGTAGATGACATGATTGTAAAATCCAATCAAGGAGAAGATCATGTTGAGGTGCTTTGCAAATTACTCGAAAGACTTAGAAAGTACAAGTTACGACTGAACCCCAATAAGTATGTATTTAGGGCAAAATCTGGCAATCTGCTAGAATTTATGGTCAATAACAGGGGCATCGAAATAGATCCCTCCAAGATCAATGCAATATACGACTTAAAAACTCCTTCTACGGTAAAAGAAGTAAGAAGCCTATTAGGGTGATTAAACTACATTGCTCGTTTCATTTATCAGCTTTCTGAGACTGCTAAACCATTCTTCAAAATGTTGAAGAAAAATGCCAAAGTGAAGTGGAATGCAGGATGTCAATAAGCCTTTGATAAGATCAAAGAATATCTGGTATGCCCACAAGTATTAGTACCACCAATCATTAGGGTTCCGTTGATCTTATATTTGACGATTCACTATGAGACGTCAAAAGCAGTGCTTGTATAAAGAAGATCAAATGATGGTAAAAAACAAACCATTTATTACTTGAGCAAGAAGTTCACAACATCATAAACGAATTATCCAGCAGTCGAGAAGACGTGCATTGCATTGTTTTGGGTATTACACAAATTAAGGCAATATACCCTTCATCATCAAATTTTGCTAGCGACTGAGAATGATCCGATCAAGTACCTTCTCGAGAAATCTTCCTTGGTTAAGAATTTAGCAAAGTGGCAAGTCTTGTTATCTGAATTTGACATCAGAAGTTCATCCCAAAAATCAGTCAAAGGACGAGCAATAGCAGACATATTGACGGAAAATTTGCAAAATATCGCCAATCCTAAAGAGCAATTTGATGATCATATATTAACACTGGTCGATGATAAATGGACCATGTATTTTGATGGTGCAACCAACTTATCTGGATCAGGAACTAGGGCAGTACCGATCTCCCCAGAAGGCCAACATTATCCAGTATCTATGAAATTGGTATTTTCATGCACCAATAACATTGCTGAATACGAAGCATGCATGCTCGGTTTGCAATTACCCCTTTCAATGAAGGTAAAAAAGTTACAAGTATATGGAAATTCTATACTCATCATATTGCAAATAATTGGTGAATGGCAAACTCGAGATGCCAAGCTAATTCCTTATCACAGATACTTAAAAGAAATGATAGAAAGCTTCGAAAAAATAACATTCGATTATCTACCAAGAGCTTAAAATTATTTTGCAGATGCTCTGGCAACTTTGTCATCCTTACTACAAGCTGAAGATGGTATGTATATAAAACCATTGAGAATTAATATTCTTGAACAACTAGCTCATTGCATGATGGTCTATGCAGAGTTTGACCACGAACCATGGTATCATGACATCAAAAAAATATCTTCAATCAAGAGAATTTCCTAAAGGAAGCCAATCGGGTGATAGGAAATTTATGAGAAAGATAGCCAACAAATTCTTCCTCAATGGTCAAACCCTCTACAAGAGATCGTTTGATTCAACCCTACTAAGATGTATGGATGCTATAGAAGCTGAACAGCTCATGAAAGAAATTCATGAGGGTAAATGTGGACCACACATGAATGGACATCTTCTAACCCGAAAGATTATGAGGTTGGGATATTATTGAATGACAATGGAAATAAATTGCATACAACATGTGATATGTTGCCATCAATGTCAAGTTTATGGAGACAAAATTAATGCCCCGTCAAATAAGCTCATCAAATGTCCGAGCCATGGCCATTTTCAATATGGGGCATTGATATGATTGGTCCAATCAACCCCAAGACCTCAAATGGGCACCAATTTATCCTGGTTGCTATTGATTATTTCACTAAATGGATTGAAATTAACTCTTATGTGAATGTTATTGCCAAGAATATTGCAAGATTCATTAGGCGGGACATCATTGCTAGATACGAAGTTCCAGAAGCAATAATTATGGACAATGGCTCAAATCTAAATAACAAGATTGTGGATGATTTACTCGAACACTTCCACATCTAACATATGAACTCATCTCCATATCGTCCACAAATGAATAGAGCAGTTGAAGCAGCAAATAAGAATATCAAAAAGATATTAGCTAAAACAGCCAAAAATTATCGTGATGGCACGAAAGGTTACCATATGCTCTGATGGCATACCGAACTTCAATTCGAAAATCAACTGGAGCAACCCATTTTTCTTGGTTTATGGAATGAAAGCAGTGCTACCTGTTGAAGCAGAAATTCCTTCATTAAGGATACTATCCCAATTGAAACTTTCAGAAACCGAGTGAATTCAACAAAGATATGAACAACTTAATCTAATCGATGAAAAGAGATTGAGAGCTATATGCCATGGGCAAACCTATCAGAGAAGAGTGGCTAAATCCTTTAATCGAAAAGTGAAACTAAGGCATTTCAAAACAAAGAATTTAGTAGTGGAGAAAGTCATCTTCAACAATTCATATCATCGTGGCAAATTCACTTCGAATTATGAGGGTCCATACATTGTCAAGAAAGTTCTTCCTAAAGGAGCATTGATTATTGTAGATATGACAGGAACAGAATTAGTCTATTCTGTAAATGCATATGTTGTCAAGATGTTTTACCCATGAAATGAAGACAAACATTCAAGAAGAGATTTGGGTTATTTTAGAACATATGCATATCATGCATACCATGCATTTCATGAACATGTTTTTCTGTTTTGCAGAAGAAAGCAAAAAGAGTCTAAACCAGTTGATGATTTCAGAATCCCCAATGGAGTTATCAAATAGTAGAGGGAAATATTATTTTCAATTCAATTTTTGGTGATGTTCCCTAAATGTGCTTTTCTTTTTATCGTCCTTAGGGAGACAAAGAAAGAGAGGCAATGAAAGAAAATCCCCAGTGGAACCAAAGCAAAAATATGCGAACAAAAGGGATTTTGGTAAGCTGATTAGATAGGTATCCCTAAATCATGAGTGTAGGTGTTGAAGAAGTTACCTTTTTAAGAGAAAAACAAACTTCTTTTTCCCCAAGCAGAATGACACTAAAATTGAGCAAAACAAAACACATTGTTTTGAAAAGAAAATACCTTGGTAAATGTTTCAAATCAAAATTTTTGAAACACGCTTTCTTTGATAATGCATTAAGTATCAAAATTCCCCAAAAAGGGATAATTTGATAAAAGGTTTCGAAAAATTTCAAAGAAAAAGTTTAGATCAAATTGAATGGCAAGACCTTCAAATGATGAAAGGTAAGTCGTATCCAAAAACATCCCATATACATTCAAAGTCAAGTGAAGAAGTGAGTGAAAAAAAACTCATCCAAAGGAAATAGGAGATATTCGCAATGATTACATAGATTGAAATGATGAAAGGCAATCATTTCACTATCCCAAATACATGTTTATCCCTTGCAAACCAAATTTGAGCCAAAACAGTGGAAAAGTTTTTCCAAAATAACCCTGTTAAGAATCACCCCACATTGGGGCAAATCAGGAGGTTTGTGATTGATATCTATGAAGAATAGGATCAAGAAATATTTTATTGCATACTTTTGTGTCAATCTTTCTGTGATAACTTCAGATGAAATCATGTGGAAGCCCAAGACATCCTAAGAGGAAGAAGATCACTTCATTTCTCATACCTAAACATATTACCTTTGGCAAAGCCCAATTGAGCTGAATATTCATTTTAAAGCCCTAAATTAGTGATCATCTCTTCACATTGGAGCATGAGTATATGATCCACTTTAATAGATAAGAAACAAAAGGGTATGACACAGATTCCTTAGAATTCAAAAAGGTCAAAGGCAAAAGAATCAGGGGCATGAAAAATAGTGCGCCTGGTAAAAGCAAAGTCGAATGCCCGGAGAAAATGAGAAAGAAAAAGAGAGTTCAAAAGAAAGCTCGAAATGACAAAAAAAAGTCATGATAAAGCAAAACCAAAATCATGAGAGATCATAGATCACAATAAGTGAGCATGAGCAAAAGAAAAGAGATTGTAATGAATGTTAAGGGGACTCTGATGTTCATAATAAAAGACCCCTAGTGAGCCAAAAAAAAAGAAAAAGGTAGTAATGCCAAGAAGATCACCAATTTCATAAAAATCCTAAATTCAAACAAATGAGCCTTTTAAGCCTATCCAATACCAACAATACAATCTCTCCCCAAAGACTCTTCAGATTGGGATGTTGAGAGTAGAAACATGACTTTATCACAAGAAGTCATCACTCAAAGAAATGTACGCAATAATATCTTGTCATGTCCTCAAAGTTCTTAATTTGTAGATCTAGAGTCACATATGATGAAATCATTTTTCTTGGCCTCAAAATGCCTATCCTTTGAATAGTCATTGACCAAGCCATTATTACAACCTTTTGACAGACCTTATCAGATCAATTGGATTGTATACATTGCAAATATCTCCGAACACCTAAGGATTGGTTAAGAGAGATAAAATTGAGGATATCAGACAAGTCCCCTTTCAATCAAATAAAGAAAAGACCAACTCATAGATTGAAATAAATCCTTTCTAATTAAGGTCTTCCAAACGATCATTTCAAGCATTTCTTGAAAGATTGCAAGCATTTTGTTCAAATAATTCCTCAAAAAGGAAATTTGATTGTCTGAAATGCATTTATGCAAAGAATGCATGTTTTTAGACCAGATTTCAAAAGTTTTTGTTTAACTTAAAAACAGGTTTTCCAACAGTCTGTGATAAGTAAAGAAAAGACCACGCTTCAAACAAGTTTAAAAAAATTTCAAAACTATTTTTCAAAATAGTTTTTGGTTAACTAAAAACCATACAAAGGTTAGTGAAACCTCAAAAATCACATAACTTATGATCAAGGCATTCATTGTTTGAAGTCGTCCCAAAGTCCTATAGGCAAGGAGCCCTTAGACAAATTCAAGTCCTATAGGCGAGGAGCACCTAGGCAAATTCAAGTCCTACTGGTGAGGAACCACTAAGCAAATTAAAGTCATACAGGCGAGGAGCCCCTAGGCAAATTCAAGTCCTACTGGCGAGGAACAACTAGGCAAATTCAAGTCCTATAGGCGAGGAGCCCCTAGGCAAATTTAAGTCCGACTAGAGAGGAACCACAAGGCAAATTCAAGTCCTACATGTAATGAGCCCCTAGGCAAATTCAAATCCTACTGGTAAGAAACCACTAGACAAATTCAAAGTCCTACAGGCAAGGTGTCACGCCTCGAACCCCACAGCGCGCCACATCCCTTGCAATGGTCGAATACAAGTGTGATGTCCCAGGACGCATCGCCGACCTAACACCCAATCAGAGTGCAAGGCACACGCGAAAGCAATACGACACCCAAACAATTTAAAACTACATAACCAAGGATAGCCACACAACCAACAATTTGAACAAAAATATACACTTGCATCGATACTGAGAACCATATACATCATCCATTTACAGCTTGCGCTCAAAAATCAAAAGCGGGTCAATAGCCACTACTAACAAAAAGGGATAAATGGCTTGGGCGATCAGGGTTACTAAAATTAGAAGGGGCTCTAGTCAAAATGTTACTGGCCCGATCTATCTAGGACTAAGACTAGGTCTACGGAACCCAGTCTGAGTCGGATCTCGATGACTCGGAAGAGCTATCAGACAACTCAACATTAGAGTATAGGGAATCCTGCTCAGACTCGGCCCCAGCTGACTCCTCCTCGAAATCCATTGGCTCGGCCTTGTCCTCCTGCTCTACGTCTTGCTCTATGGGCTCAGGCTCCTCGTCCTCCAAATCCATCGGCTCCAAGTCTAAATTCCTATCCTCCGGCGCATGCTTAAGGCTTGCCAATTCCCCATTGGAACACTGAGGGTCAACATCCCCAGCATCAGTAAGCGGAACCTCAAAAGATCTAAAAGGGCCGTAGGTCCCCGCGCCATCCCGGATACACCGCGTTATATATCTGTAGACTTGATCAAACTCCTCGTCCGCATCAACCCAAACTGTAGCAAGGTATCTAACTCAAAAATCCTCGTTCCTTGCGGGGTACACCGTCTCCTCCCGGTCTATCCGGTAAGGGATCCCAAAACGAACAGGCACACTAGACATCTCAAGGCCGAGGGTCTGAAAAATTAGATTTCAACAACAGTGAGAATAAATCTCAGCGATTAGGTTCCCTAAACCTAAGCTAAGCTAACATGCACCTCCTGACGAATACTAAACAATCACACAAATCGAAACATAATTGACTCAGGCCCTCGGACCCAAATCTAACACTTACTTGACCCTGCAGGTTAGGCACCTCGTAAATTTATAATAACAGCACATGACTCAACCACGGAACATATACGAACATCACTCAGCCACGACGCATGTCATGCATATACTCGTGCTCACACCCATGCTCAAGTCTCATCAATGCATTTCACACACTTGCACACTTGCAATTACCAAATTCATCGACCCGCGTAAAACGCATTAGGTCTAACAATTTAAGATCGATCTCCAGTCCACGTAAAACATATCAGGCTCATGACATACAACCGGCATAAAACGCATCAAGCTGGTCATCTTTCGATAACCAGAGCATCGTCCCGCGTAACACGCATCAGGACGGGTTCACTACCTTGCGTAAAATGCATCTAGGCGTTATGTGATCACACATTCACATACACCAGTTATTATCCGAACCTCGCGTTAAACACATCAGGGCATCTTAGGTGATCACATGCTCATGCCATTCATGCACTCACGCATAATGCACATGATATGCCCATACTCAATATGCACGCACAGGGTCATAATGTCACACTCGGCATTAGTGAATTCCATACTAAGCACTCAACATGATTTGGTTACATACTCAATTCACATCTCAATATGCTCACTGAACCAACCAATCCAAATCAGTTACCACATATAGTTTAGCACCCAAATTCATGCAAACAAACACCAAAACCATACATGCCGATTGCCTACCAAATATTTCATAAAGAGGCCATGCCGAGCATATCACAGAGCATCACACAATTCATTCAAGCCACATCTAATTTAGCATCCTTGGGGATAATCACTGTTCCCTAAGCCGTTCACCCTAAAACCTCAAATAATTGATTATAGTTTGAATCATCCCGATACTAAACCAGCCACAAATAGTCCATCCTAGGGCATCGAATCTCTTCTAGATCACCAAAATCGCCATAAAAACAGCCACCGTTTGGGTCACAAATTTCACCCGCCAAATCCACAATTTTGCTCGAATCAACGTGCCCAAGCTCAACCACCATTCAGCACACCATAGACCACCAAACTTCGATTAAAACATCACGCTAAGCTACCAAATCCACCATAAAATCAGCCCCTAGCAGCCTCCACAAGCTAATCCCCAAATTACCCTAATTAACCGTTAAAACTCATCTGGAAATGTAGATTAACCTAACTAGGGTTTAAGGTTATACTCACTTAGAATCCTAAGCTCCAAACAAGGCTCAACGAGTGGCGAGGATGGCTGGACAGCGGTAGGGCAAGCGACAGTGACGGGCAGCCTTCACAGCTGCGGCACCGATGGCGACTCACGGACGGTGATCCTAGGCGGGGCTGGTCCTCACGCGGTTAGGGGGAAAGGGAGTAGGAGAGGACGGCTGGATGGTGGTGGTGGTGAGGCGGGGGCGACGTCACCGGCGGCAGCACTGCAGCGAGTGGCGGCGTAAGGTCGGGAGAGGATGCTCACGGGATGGAGAGGGAGGGGAGGATGGCCGGTGGAGATGGTGGTGGAAATGAGGAGGAGAGAGAGACTAGAGAGTGTATATGGACATGGCTTAGTGGGAGTTGGTGAACAACTTTGCCATAATGACCTTTCTACCCCTAATCCATAGGCTAGGATCAATTCCAATAAAAATATCTAGGGGCATTATGGACCTCAAATATTAGCATTATTGGGCTAAGATACACTAATATAAAATCCCAAAATATGCCCCAAAAAATCCTAAAATGCGGAACACTATATTTAGGCCTAAGGGCAAAACGGTAATTTTTCGATCCTGAGGTAAATTTTCCAATTTTGACTCTACTGATCCCAAATATAATTGGCTACACAAAAATGACATTGTCCTCACAAAATAGTCGCATACGCTCACGAAATTCGACATCGAAATCCGAACTCAATTCCACGATCGATTTAGCTCAATTTGCAGTTTTAGCGTTTCTCACTAACGAGCGCTTGTTTAGGGGTTACGTGTAACGATCTAGGGCTACTCAAGTCGTGATGGTCTCGATTCCTAAGAGAATACGAGGATCTATTGCTAGTCCCAAGGGTCGCGGTCCTCCGGAATAGGTTCGGGATCATTCGCTGCGCGTACTTTTGGTCGTGCGGAACCACCCGCTATTCGATCGTACGTCATTGGTCAAACCAAATCAACCACTACCCTTGGACCGGCCCATGTCGGCATAAAATAGTCCCTCGTCGCTTCTCAGAATCGGACTCGATTCGCAATCGAGTTCTTGGGTCCACGCACCGTTTTCCTAGTTAGCCGTTTCCCAACAGTCAGTATCCCGAGAATGATCAGTTCTGGACGAGACTCACTAAAATGAAATGAGAAATAATCATCTATTTTATTACTCCTAGACGTGGGTCGAATTCGGGGTGTTACAACTCTTCCCTCCTCACAAAAATTTCGTCCTCGAAATTGATAATCCAAACCCGACTACTCAAATAAATGGATGTGCTGACGTCGCATGATTTTCTTACTTTCCTAGGTGGCACCTTCTGTCTCGTGATGTTCCCAAACAACTTTGACCAACGAGATCGTCTTGTTTCTCAAAACCTGTTCCTTTCTATCCTCAATCCGCACCGGTCTCTCTACGTACGACACCCTATTGTCCACGTCTATCACCTCATGATTCAGCACGTGGATCGAATTTGGTTCATACTTCCTCAACATCGACACGTGGAAGACGTTATGAACCTGCGACAAATTTGGCAGCAAGGCGAGACGATAAGCTAACGTTCCAATTCTTTCCAAAATCTTGAATGGGCTTATATACCTTGGACTCAGTTTTCCTTTCTTGCCAAAGCGAGACAGTCCTCTCATCGGTGAGACCTTAAGAAACACATGATCGCCAACTTGGAACTCCAACGGCCTATGCCTTCTGTCCACGTAACTTTTCTGACGGCTATGAGCTGTTATCAACCTTTCCCGGATAATCTTTACTGTTTTCACCGACTGCTGAACCAACTCTAGACCCGTTATACTTCTTTCCCCCACTTCGTCCCAACACAACGGTGTTGTGCACGCTCTACCATAAAGTGCCTCAAGCAGTGCCATTCCGATACTCTCCTGAAAGCTGTTATTGTAGGCAAATTCAACTAAATGCAACTGCTCTTTCCACTTGCCCTAAAAATCTAATACATACGCCCTCAGCATATCCTCTAAAGTCTAAATGGTCCTCTCAGACTGGCCATCCATCTGCGGATGATAGGTTATACTGAATTGTAACTTTGTTCTCATAGCTGATTGCAGACTTTTCCAAAAATTCGCAGTAAATCGGGGATCACGGTCCGAAGTGATTGATACCGGTACTCCATGAAGACGGACAATCTGCCGCACATATAACTCTGTCAACCTTTCTAGTTCGAAGTCCTTTCGCACCGCTAGGAAGTGCGCTGACTTGGTCAGTCTATCCACAATCACTCAAATAGCATCGTGTCCCCTCTAGCTTCTTGGCAATCTCGTTACAAAATCCATTGTGGTATGCTCTCATTTCCATTCTGGAATTTCCAACGGCTGCAACATTCCACCAGGTTTACAATGTTGTACCTTCACTTATTGGTACGTCAGACACTTGGCCACATGCTTGGCCACGTTCACCTTCATTCGGTTCCAACAATAGTGCTGTCAAAGGTTCTGGTACATCTTTGTGCTGCCCAGGTGGATACTATAATTGCTCTTATGAGCCTCCAACAAAATCTCTTCCTTAAGCTCCAAATCATCGGGTACGCACAACCGTCTTCGGAACTTAAAAATTCCGTCTTCGGACACTTGGAAGTCCAGTTTCCTCTTAATACTATCCATTTCCAAAATCTTCTTAATCTCAGGGTCCGTAGACTGCAACACCTTAATCTTGGTTAGCACTTTCGATTCAATCCTTAACGTCACCATTAGACTGGAGAGGTGTCCTACCTCGAGCTTAAATTCTGAGTCATGCACTCCTTCCAATAAAATCCATTCTTTGACTATTAATTGCGCGATGCTCGATTTCCTGCTTAAGGCATCCGCTACCCGATTGGCCTTTCCGTGGTGATACAATTTATTACAGTCATAGTCCTTCAACAGTTCCATCCAACGCCTCTGCTTCATATTCAACTCCTTCTGCGAAAATAAATACTTAAGGCCCTGATGGTTCATGTAGATCTGGAACCTTTCTCCACATAAGTAATGCCTCCAAATCTTTAGAGCGAAAATAATTACTGCTAGTTCCAAGTCATGGGTCGGGTAGTTCATCTCATGATGCCTCAATTATCGCTATGCATAAACAAGCACTCTCCCATGTTGCATTAGCACGTATCCCAATCCTTTGAGTGAAGCATCGCCATAAATCTCATACTCGCTCGGTCCTAAAGGAATTGTCAACAGTGATGCCGTCGTCAATCTCTGCTTCAACTCCTGAAAACTTTCTTCGCACTTTTCGATCCATTCAAACTTAGTCTCCTTCTAAAGCAACCTTGTCAATGGAGTGGCTATCGTTGAGAATCTCTCTACAAATCTCTGATAATAATCTGCCAGTCCTAGGAAGCTCCGAACCTCAATAACTGTCGTCGGTCTCGACCAATCCATTACTGCTTCAATCTTTGCCAGATCCACGGAGATTCCTTCTCTGGAAATTATATGCCCAAGAAATGCTACGCAGTTCAGCCAAAACTCACACTTGCTAAACTTAGCATACAGTACATGCTCCTTTAACGTCTGTAGAACCTTTTCCAAGTGTGCCTCATGTTCCTCGGGACTCTTTTAATACACCAGGATATCATCAATAAAGACAATGACGAACTAGTCTAAGAATTCCTTGAATACCCGGTTCATTAAATCCATGAAAGCAGCAGGGGCATTAGTTAGTCCAAATGGCATTACTGTAAACTCATAGTGTCCATACCTCGTCCTGAATGCCGTCTTTGGGATATCCTCCTTTTGGATCCTTAGCTGATGATACCCCGTCCTCAGATCAATCTTAGAAAATACCGAGGCCCCCTGTAACTGATCAAACAGATCGTCAATCCTTGGGAGGAGATACTTATTCTTGATTGTCACTTGATTCAACTTACAGTAATCAATGCATAGCCTCAACGATCGATCCTTTTTCCTTACGAATAATACCGGTGCTCCCTATGGAGATACACTCGGTTGAATGAAATCTTTGTCTAGCAATTCTTGCATCTGAACCTTTAGTTCTTTCAGTTCCGATAACGACATCCTATAAGGCGGCTTCAAGATTGGCTCAGTCCCATGTGCCAACTCGATAATAAATTCCACTTCTCTTATCGGTGGCAATCCCGGCAATTCCTAAGGAAAGACATCGGGAAAGTTGCACACCACTGCTATATCCTCTAGCCGCACTTCTTCCACTATCGGAATCAACCACACTTGCCAAATAACCTTAACATCTTTCATCCAACAACTTAGCTACTTCTACTGATGAAACCTAAGGGATCGAGATTCCTCCTCGACTCCCTACAAACTCAAATCTAAGGTGTCCAGCCAGGCTAAATCGGATCACCCTACTATTGCAGTCCATTACGGCATTTTGCTTGACAAACCAATCCATGCTCACAATCAAATCAAAATCATGCATTGGCAAAACCACTAGATCTATCATGCTTTCTACGCCACCGATACTATCTCACAATTTAACCATCCTAACCATATGAATATCTTATCCATTAATGGCGTAGTCACACATAATTGCACTTCTAACAAGATAGGATTTAATCCAGCCATTTCAACAAACTGGGCAAATATAAACGAATGCGATGCCCCCGGATCAAATAATGCATATGCGGCATGATTGCACAGAAAAACCGTACCTGTGACCACGCCTGGCACATTCTCAACTTCTCTCTGCGCCATGGCATACACCCGTCCTTATGCCAACGGCCTGTTCCCATTAGCCAGCGGTGGATTTCTAGTTTGATTCCCAGTCCGGGGTTGCTGCACCTAAGCCGATGGTCCTGTGGGGCGTTGTTGGGGACAGTTCCTAATCTGATGTTCCATACTCCCACATTTGAAGTAAGCCCCAATTCCGTTCTGCTGGTGATTTGGCTTTCCAATGTTCTTCCTTATCAGTAGGACAAATCACCTGTTTCCCGCTATCGGTTTCTTCCTAAGACGGCGGTTGTCCCTAGCTGGGCGAACCGCGATCCAAATGCGGCCGCTCTATCTACTTGTTCACGCTCAATAGCCTGAGCTCTCTCATACAAGTTCTCATACGTTTTCAAATTAACCGGTATCAGCTGGCCGCAAATGTCAACTCTCAGTCCATCCCGAAACCTTCACGCCTTATCTTCAAGGTGTTCCACCATCCTCAACGCAAACCTCGATAACCTCGTAAATTCTGCCTCGTACTGATCCACAGTCATCAATCCCTGGCAGAGTCTCATGAATTCTGCCAGTTTTCTTTCCGCAGGGCTCTCAGAAAAGAATTTTCCCAAGTTCTCAGAAAATACAGCCCAAGTCTAGGCGGTTCCTTCAGGAAATGCCCTTCCTTTGGTGGCCTTCCACCAATCATTGTCGTTGTCTTGCATCTGATATACTGCCAATGTCACTCTTTCGGCCTCGGTGCACCCTAGCACTTCGAAGGCCTTCTCCAGTTCCTCAACCTAACGAGGTACGGCCTCAGGGTCACCCTTGCCTTTGAACTTTGGCGGCTTCAATTTCAAGAACTACTCTACCAATTTGGACATCGGCCTGATCACATTCACTAGTCTCGAGATTGGATTCTCAACATTCCCCTGATTCCCATTATTCCCATTGGCCCCATTAGCAGTAACAACGGCAGCCTCAACAGCAGCAGCAATAATGGCATCTCTCTCTTGGGCTAGCCTACCTCCCAGAATTCCAGCTTCCTCGAGGGCCCTTAAGATTCCATCTACCCTCGGATCCTCGGTAACCCTTACTTGTGGTTCTATAGGGTCCTGCTTACGACCTCTACCTCTGCTCCTACTATGGCCTCGACCTCTACCTCTTCCTTGGCTACTCATCTTCCCAACTTGCATGTTTACCTACCTGCTATAATTCCTGCATAGAAATTAGAGACCTAAACCAAGCTAACCCAGTCTAAGGTCCTAGGCAGGGAACTTAACATAATAGCAGTCAATCACTCAGCATGCGATTAGGCATAAATAGCACGAGAGTTTAATCAAGAGAATGCGCATACTGACCTCAAGTCCTGCCGCACCTGCACTTTACGGGTCAATTCATACTACCAATCAATCAATACACAAATAGTCATGAGGTACACGTAGCACATGAGGTCTCCTTACTAGCTACCCAAGGTCATCGCTCCTTATGACTCCAAGCTTCGACCGAATTGGATCGAGCTGACCTTGCTCTGATACCAAATCAAACGGGGATGTCATACCCTAAACCCCACGGCGCGCCACATCCCTCACGATGGTCGAATACAAGTCCGACGTCCCAAGACGCGTCGCCCACCCAATGTCCAATCAAAGTATAGGGCACATGCGAAAGCAATACGAAACCCGAACAATTTAAAACTACATAACCAAGGATAGCCGCACAACCAATGACATGAACAAAAATATACACTTGCATCGATACTGGGAACCATATACATCATCCATTTATAGCTTACGCTCAAAAATCAAAAGCGGGTCAATGGCCACTACTAACAAAAAGGGATAAGTGGCCCGGGCGGTCAGGGTTACTAAAATTAGAAGGGGCTCCGGTCAAAAAGTTACTGGCCCGATCTATCTAGGACTAAGACTATGTCTACGGAACCCAATCCGAGTCGGATCTCGATGACTCAAAAGAGCTATCAAACAACTCAACATTAGAGTCCAGGGAATCCTGCTCAGACCCAGCCCTAGCTAACTCCTCCTTGGAATCCATCGGCTCAATCTCGTCCTCCTGCTCCACGTCCGGCTCCATGGGCTTAGGCTCCTCATCCTCCAAATCCATCGGTTCCGGGTTTGAATTCCCATCCTCCGGCGCACGCTTAGGGCTCGCCAATTCTCCATCGGGACACTAAGGGTGAACATCCCCAGCATCGATAAGCGAAACCTCAAAAGATCTAAAAGGGCCATAGGTCCCCGTGCCGTCCCCGATACACCACGCTATATATCTGTGGGCTTGATCAAACTCCTCGTCCGCATCAACCCAAACTATAGCAAGGTATGTAACCCAAAAATCGTCGTTCCCTGCAGGGTACACCATCTCCTCCTGGTTTATCCGGTAAGAGATCCCAAAACGAACAAGCACAGTAGACATCTCAAGGCCGGAGATCTGAAAAATTGGGTGTCAACAATAGTGAGAATAAATCTTAGCGAGTAGGTTCCCTAAACCTAATCTAGGCTAACATACACCTCCTGATAAGCACTAACTAATCACACAAGTCGAAACATAATTGACTCAGGCCCTCAGGCCCAAATCCAACACTTACTTGACCCTGCAGGTTAGGCACCTCATAAATTTACAATAACAGGATAGGACTCAACCACGGTACATATACAAACATCACTCATCCACGATGCATGTCATGCATATGCTCGTGCTCACACCCATGCTCAAGTCTCATCAATGCATTTCGCACACTTGTACTCTTGCACACTTACAATTACCAATTTCACTGACCCGCGTAAAACGCATCAAGTCTAACAATTTGAGATCAATCTTCGGCCTACGTAAAACGTATCAGGCTCAGGACACACAACCCGCGTAAAATGCATCAGGCTGGTCATCTTCCGGTAACCCGGGCATCGTCCCACGTAGCACGCATCATGACGGTTCATTACCTCGCGTAAAACGCATCAAGGTTTGATGTGATCACACATTCACATACACCAGTTATTATCTGAACCCCGTGTTAAATGCATCAGGGCATCTTAGGTGATCACATGCTCATGCCGTTCGTGCACTCACGCATAATGCACATGATATGCCCATATTCAATATGCACACATAGGGCCACAATGTCACACTCGGCATTAGTGAATTCCACACTAGGCACTCAACATGATTTGGTTACATACTCAATTCGCATCTCAATATGCTCAATAGACCAACCAATCCAAATCAGTTAGCACATATAGTTTAGCACCCAAATTTACGCAAACAAACACCAAATCCACACATGCCGATTGCCTACCAAACATTTCATAAAGAGGCCATGCTGAGCATATCATAGAGCATCACACAATCATATTCAAGCCACATCTAATTTAGCATCTTCAAGGGTAATTACCGTTTCCTAATCTGTTTACCCTAAAACCTCAAATAGTCGATTATGGCCTGAATCATCCCGATACTAAACCAACCACAAATAGTCCATCTTAGGCCATCGAATCTCTTCTAGATCATCCCATTAGACCACCAAAATCGCCATAAAAATAACCACCGTTTGGGTTACAAATTTCACCCGCCAAATCCACAATTTTGCTCGAATCAACGCGCTCAAGCTCAGCCACCATTCAGCACACCGCAGACCACTAAACCTCGATTAAAAGATCATGCTAAGCCACCAAATGCACCACAAAATCAGCCCCTAACAGCCTCCACAAGCTTACCCCCTAAATTACCCTAATTAACCCCTAAAACTCATCTAGAAATGTATATTAGCCTAACTAGTGTTTAGGGTTATACTCACTTGAAATCCTAAGCTCCAAACAAGGTTGAATGAGTGGCGAGGACGGCTGGACAGCAGCAGGGCAAGCGGTGGTGACGAGCGGCCTTCACAGCAGCAGCACCGGCGGCGGCTTGCGGACGGCGATCCTAGGCAGGGCTGGTCCTCATGCAGCTGGGGGGAAAGGGGGGAGGAGAGGATGGTTGGATGGTGGTGGTGGTGGTGAGGTGAGGAGCGGTGTCACCGGCGGCGGCACCGGCGAGCGACAGCGGCACTCCGGCAAGTAGAGGCGTAAGGCCGGGAGGGGAAGCTCATGGGATGGAGAGTGAGGAGAGGATGGCCGGTGGAGATGGTGGTGGAAATGAGGAGGAGAGAGAGACCAGAGAGTGTATATGGACATGGCTTAGTGAGAGTTGGTGAACAACTTTGCCATAATGACCTTTCTACCCCTAATCCAAAGGCTAGGATCAATTCCAATAAAAATATCTAGGGGCATTATGGACCTCAAATATCAGCATTATTGGGCTGAGATACACTAATATAAAATCCAAAAATATGCCCCAAAAAATCTCAAAACTTGGAACACTATATTTAGGCCTAAAGGCAAAACGGTAATTTTTCAATCCCGGAGCAATTTTTCCAATTTTGACTCTACTGATCCCAAATATGATTGGCAACATAAAAATGACGTCATCCTCGCAAAATAGTCACATACGCCCACGAAATTCGATACCGAAGTCCGGACTCAATTTTGCAATCGATTAAGCTCAATTTACAGTTTTGGCGTCTCTCACTAACATGCGGCTATTTAGGGGTTATGCATATCAACCTAGGGCTACTCGAGTCGTGATGATCTCGATTCCAAAGAGAACATGAGGATTTATCGCTAGTCCCAAGGTCGCGGTCTTCCGAAATTTGTTCGAGATCGTTCGCCGCGCGTACTCTCGGTCGTGCGGAACCACCCACTATCCGATCATACGTCGTTAGTCAAACCAAATCTACCACTACCCTTGGACCGGCCATGTCGGCACAAAATACTCCCTCGTCGCTTCTCATAATTGGACTCGATTCGCGGTCGAGTTCTTGGGTCCACGCACCGTTTTCCTAGTTAGCCATTCCTCAATAGTCAATATCCCGAGAATGATCAGTTCCGGGTGAGAATCGCTAAAACGAAATGAGAAATAGTCATCTATTTTATTAATCCCGGGCGTGGGTCAAATTCAGGGCGTTACACAAGGAGCCCCTAGGTAAATTTAAGTCCTACAAGTGAAGAGCCCCTAGGTAAATTCAAAATCCTATAGGCGAGGGCCCATAGGCAAATTCAAAATCCTACAGCCAAGGAGCCTCTATGCAAATTCAAGTCCTACTGGTGAGGAACTCCTAAGCAGATTCAAGTCCTATAGGCGATGAGTCCCTAGGCAAATTTAAGTCCTATTGATGAGGAATCACTAGGCAAATTCAAGTTCTATAAGCGAGAAGCCATTAGGTAAATTCAAGTTCTACTGGTGAGGAACCACTAGGCAAATTCAAAGTCCTACATGCGATGAGCCCCTAGGCAAATTCAAGTCCTACAGGCGAGCCCCTAGGCAAATTCAAAATCCTACAGGCGAGGAGCTCCTAGGCAAATTCAAGTCCTACTAGTGAGGAACCACTAAGCAAATCCAAAGTCCTACAGGCGAGGAGCCCCTAGGCAAATTCAAGTCTTACTGGTGATGAGCCCCTAGGTAAATTCAAGTCCTACTAGTGAGGAACCACTAGGCAAATTCAAAGTCCTATAGGTGAGAAACCCCTAAGTAAATTCAAAGTCCTATTGGTGATGAACCACCAGGCAAATTTCTAAACCCTCAAGCGAGGAGCCTCAGGTGTTCATAGTTCGTGAATTCATCCTTAAACTACGAAATCAAAATAACCATCATAATCATCACTACCATCAATTCATGCCCTTGGATAAGCAACAAAGAGACGCTCACAAACAGGTAAGTTTCTCTCCCTCAATCATTAAGAACCTTTCACGATATATTTTGAAAAGAGAACCTTTGGATTAGATCACGAATTTCAAAAGCAAGATCCCTAATCAATTGTTATGAAATTTCCATTTTATCTTATTCATTGAGTCGATTAAAAGCTCAGGTGTCACCTTATCTTTGAGATCAACCTCTAATGAGCTTAATCTCAAGAGGGGCAATTGTTGACACTTAATTTTTAACTTATTTTTTTCATATTTTCAAAAATCTCAAAATTAGGACTATAAATCTTGGCCAAGCCTAAAAAACCTACTTCTAAATCAAAAATAATTTTTTTTGTATTTTCTTGTGTTTTTCATTAAATTCTTTTAGTCAAAATAAGTGAGAAAATCAAGAAAAATAGCAAATGGAATCAGCAAATTCCTTAAAAATAGTCATTTTTTGGTAAGGAAAAAAAAAATCCGAATTGGGCAAATTCCTTAAAAATAGTCATTTTCCTTAAAAATAGTCATTAGTCTTATTTTAAATCCAAATTCATTAATACATCATCAATTTTGAAAAATCTCAATCGGGTATATGTTTTTTCCCAAAATTGGGCAAAATTAAACCCGAATTGAACAAAAAATACAATTAAATCTTTTCTAGTCATTTTTAAGTCATAGTGTATTTACAACAAATGATTCTAGGACCTTGAATTACATAATGGTTGGTCCAATTGCACAATTTGTTAAAGAAATCAGAAAACCCCAAAATTCAATTAAAAATTAAGAATTTTGAGCCCAAATTGGGAATCGTGCCCAATATGAAATTGTCAAACCATGAGACCATCATTTCTAGGGTTAATCAAATGTGAGTAATTCAATTTTGGCCTCAATTTTTCCTAATCAGGTCATTAGGACATCAAATTGAACAAAACCCTATTAACCCGAATAAAAAAATGGAAAAATCTTGGATATAATTATCACAAAAATTGGGAAAAATCATATGTTTGGGTTCAAAATGTGATGAGAAATTCAATTTTGAGGTTTAATTTTTAAAATTGGGTCAAAATTGAGCTTAATTGGCGAATTTAGACAAATCCGGGTCGACCGAGTCAACCCTACTCAACCCGAGTCGATCACTTTCTTCGCCATACTCACCCGAACCAAAGTAAAACCCGGAAAAAAAATGAATCAAATCAAGGACGTCATGAGCTTCCCTTGGTCAATCTAGCACGTGTAAATTGACTTGGCCAGCTGGAGATTCTCCAGCTGGCACTAAGGATTTGATCTAACCGATTTTAAGTCGGTTCTAACTGAATTTGGGTGGGAATTTTGATGAACAAAATGGAAGAAAAACTAAACATTGAGGGGAGGAAGGTGTTCGACGATTTGCCGAAGAGAGAGAAGAGAGAGAAACAGAGGAAAAACGCTTGAAATCTAAAGAGAAATAGAGGAGTGGAGATCCTTAAATCGAGTGATCGGCGCCGGTCAATTGAATAGCGCCGTCGAATTGACCGTCTAGGGAGAATCTCCTCCTCGGGTGAACAGTGGCGAGCTGACCGTGAAGCCCTGAAAATTCGGCTCGATCAGCAAATCCAGAGCTCTTCCGACGAATCCAAGACCATCGAGTTGAAGTTTAAGTGTCAAGGAACAACTCTAGAGGCTTGGATCAGTTCAACGATTCCTTTTGATCATCGAACGAAAAAGGTAAAGTTGGCTTATAGTCATTTTTTTCAAATTTTCCAAACTTCAGTTCTAGTCCCAATATGAATGTTTATATGATTTCATTGATGAATTTTAGCATTTTGATGTTCAGACCTTGCTTCTAATCATTTTTGGTATTGTTTGATTGCATTTCATGTATTAAAAACACATAAACCGAGTTGGCCACCCCCATGAACCATCTCGCCAGAGCTTGGACATCACCACCGAGCATTGTCGTGGCCATAGGCCTGTCAAGTCAGTCTGTTCTTATCTTGTTTGATGTTCCGGAAATCATCTTGATCGACGTAGATGGTTAGGGCAAATAAAATAGGGATTTGGAGCTTCCGGTAATGTTAGGTTAGAATAATAGTAAATTGGCATTTTCCAACCGGCTTTTAGCCGGCCAACGGTGGTACGATGGCCAATCAATTGGTTTAGTTTGATAGTAGATGATATAGTCTCAATGTAGAATCCATTATCATGGCCGGAATCACACTAGAAGGTCGTCGAATCCCGATCCGAAGTCACGGCCTCTAAAATATTAAACTGGAAATTGTGCATACCAAGTGTTTGGCAAAATGCCTAGGACAAAAAGGTCAAAACGGTGCCGTTTTTAGCTCTGGGCTTGCTAGAGAAGGTGATCGCCAACTGATGCCGGCAACGCCCGATTCAGTCAAGCCGAACCAGGTTGAACCGTACTAGTCCGGTTCATTTTCCATACAGGAAATTTTAAGAAATAAATAAATAAATCTAAAAAAATTCATAAAAAATTCACTAAAACATAAAAAAATTCAAAAAAAATTGTGGAGAATCAGAAAAATATAAAAATTTTAGAAATTGAAAAAAATTCAGAAAAATAGGAAACTCAAAAAAAATTATTAGAAAATTCATAAAAATTCAACAAATTTTAGAAAATTCATAAAAATTCAGAAAATAAAAAAAGTGAAAGATTTAGAAAATCAATAAAAATTTGAAAATTTTGAAAATTCATAAAAATTTTTAGAAAATCATAAAAATCAATCCTTGGTTAATGAAACTTTCAAAAATTCAATTTTCGAAAAAAAAAATCAAAAATTTCAAAAATTTTAAAAATTCCCAAAATAATTCAAAAACACTGTGGCCAACCTTAGAAAGTGAAAATTGAATTTTTGGAAGTACCCAAGTGGCATTTTTAGAAAATCTCAAATTCAGGGATTAGAACCCCTAAAAAACCCTAAAACCCTAAAAAAAATGCAAATCACGAAATAAATAAGTTTCTAGAGCTTCATTAGGGTTTGGATGTTTTGATTGATTTTTATTTTTAGAGACCATTTAGGATTGATTGATTTGATTGACATCGATTGCACATTTAATACTTGATTGGTTTTTCCTGCGATTAGAATGGATAGAATTTGCGGGTAAGCCTCGGAAATTTGCATAACATGTTAGACATCGTATCATTCTTAGGTACCGAAAAGGCGTTAAGGATCTCGATCTGGGATTAATAACGTAACCAAGTTCCCGCACTCAAAATCTCTGGTTCGTAGAATTGTGATATTTCTCCCATACCCCGATTAGATTTCTAGTCTACTTACCAATAATGACTAGTGGTGACTCCAAAATCACAAACTTAGACTAAATAGGAAATTACCATCCGCTGTCACATGAAATATGGTCTGGGAGAGACCCTTACATGGAAATACCTTCTTAGTGGGCAAATCCCAAAATTCTAAAAAGCGCAATGCGACAATAATGTGGCCAGAGCATCAGTAAATTGATTTTGAGATCTTGAGAGGAATTCAAAGGATATTTCATCAAATTCCTCCACTAGCTTCTCAAGAAATTTGTGATAGGGAATCAATTTTGGATCTCGAGTTTGCCATTCACCTTCAGTTTGAAGGATGATAAGGGCCAAATCGCCATGAGCTTGGAATCTTCGGATCTTCAAATCACTAGCAACTTGAAGACCATGAACACAAGCTTCATATTCTGCCATGTTGTTGGTACATGAGAATACCACTTTGGCAATTACAAGATAATGTTGGCCATTGGGGAGATAAGTGTTGAGGAAACCTCCTAATAGATTTTGACATTGACAAAACTATCCATGTTAATTCGGTAAATCTACCATGTACTCTGGAGTATTTTGATCTAGGTAGATGTATTCTAGAAGTTGTAACTTTAGTACTTTAAGAGAACTAAACTTTTTGGAAGACCTCAAACATTACGAGGTTTGGATGGAAGACTTAAGACTTTACGGGTTTCAGAACGAAAAGTTCATACTCTACCATAAAAGTCACTTAGACTCTATTTTGAGTAGACAAAGAACTTTAGACCTTAGTTACGAAAGGTTTGGACCTTACTGAAGACTCACATTGACTTAAGTTCTAAATGTAAAGCAAGAACCAAAGGTTATTCAGACTCAGAAATTATTCAGAACGAAACATAACGACTAGTGATCTGACGTGGATTTTATAGAAGGAAAGTTTTGATTGACTCAATCCAAGGCTATAATTGATTGACAATCAAAAATTATGACAAGTATATATATATATATATATATATATATATATATATATATATCACAACAAATAAACCTCTACTTATGGAAGCCAGGATTCTGGTTCTATGAGCGACCATATTCAATGGGATTCAGATTTTGTCAATCAATGGCTACTTAATCAATTTTATACAAATCTATCCTAAGTGAAGATTGGAAGATGATCCTCTAAAGACTGTCCAACAGTTAGTTTGGAAGTGGAGGAGTATAAAAAAAGTGATTGTGTAAGATAGAGCATATTCCGATTCTACTACTTGTCTTTTCTGAGCAAAACACCGAGATCTTGAGAGACATTTTTGTAAGAGTGATTGTGTAAGATAGAGAGTTTTATCATTTACCAAGTAATACCACTCAGAACTTGTAATCCTTTTTTATCACATAGTGAAATTCAGCCGATAGGCTGTTAGTGTGGTAGAGTGAATGTAGGTTTGATCTAAACCGAACCACTATATTTCTTGTGTGCAGTTTTTCTATCCCTAAACTCTTATTCTATCTTTTATATTGCACACTAGCACTTTGTCAATGAAGTCTGCTCGGAATTTGAATATCTTTCAGACTTTAATCTCGATCATTTATTTCCGCTTTAAAAATTGATCAAAAGTTTTAGATCATTTATTCACCTCTCTCTAGGTGATCCGTGCTAGCTACGTCAATTGATATCAGAGCAGGTTACTTGTTTGTTGAAGTGTTTTTACTTCTAAACTAACAATCCGAATGGCTAGCTTGAGTGCTCCAGGTCTTATTAAAGAACAAGCAATTCCAAACCACCATATTTTGATGGCAAGAAACACAGTGTCTGGGCAAAAAAGATGAAAGCATTCATCAAATCAATTGATCACATGTAGTGGGATGTTGTCATCAGAGGAGTTAATCCAAAGTCTTCTACACCTGCATATGCTTCAAAAGAAAAGCTAGACAGAAGCACATCATAAGAAGCTCTATTATCTCAAACTGAGATATCAAAAAGAAGCTTTAGGTTTAAAAGTAATCTATTCTTTTTGTTGTGCTTTAGCACCTATTGAGTATAAGAAAATTGCTTCTTGTGAATTAGCAAAGAGCATCTAGGACACCCTTTACACTACATATAAAGGACTAGATCAAGCCAAGAAAACTCAAATCAATTTGTTGCTTGGACAATATGAATCCTTCATAATGAAGACAGGATAATCAGTAGCAAATATGTATGACAGATTTACTGATATAGTAAATGGTCTTGCATATCAAGGACAACTTGCCTTAGATGCAATGAAAGTGAACAAGCTTATGAGGGGATTATCAAAGGAGTGGGACAACATAAAAACCTCACTTCAAGAGACTCAAAAGATCATGCCTCTATCAGTGAATGAATTGATTGGAACTCTTCAATCATATGAAACTAAATAACTAAATGAGCAGAATGAATCTACAGGTAAGAAGTTTTTTTTTTAACTAAAGCAATTAACTTCTTACCTGAAGCAATAGGATATTTCTCAAAAGGATAAAATCGATTTTCTGAAAAAAGAATTTCATCAAATCAAGGAAAATCGAAATTGACTTGCCGAGGAAAATTATGTTTTAAAAAGGAAGTTTTCTTATATCACTTTCAAATTTTCAAATGGTTTAAAAATGCTGGAACATATTCTTTTTATACAAATCCCTTATTATAACAAATCAGGTCTCGATTTTTTTAAGGAAAGTGATCATTTAATTGATTTTCAAAAAGTCAAGGAGAGATCAAGGCAAAGAGCTCCTAGACAAGCTTACAAAAATCATTTTCAAAGGAATTCTGTAGAACCTGTTAGTCGAAGTACACTCAAGTGCTCAAAATGTGGAGATCCACAGCACTTTGAGAATAATTGTTTGGAGATCAATTTGGAGAAACTTTGTAAAAACAGCCTATGCTACTAACTATCAAGGACCCAAACAAATCTGGGTACCAAAAAAGGCTTAAGTGTATATGACTTTTGTAGGTTACTGGCAAGAAAAAAAGAAAATGGTACTTGGACAGTGGCTATTCAAGATATATGACAAGAGATCTAAGCGTATTTATCAAATTTCAAAGTCTAAATGGTGGAAGTGTTTCCTTTAGAGGAAATAACAAAGGAAAATTTGTTGGAAAAGGAACCGTTGAGATTGGATGACTTACTATCAATGATGTTTCATTGGTAAAAAGTCTCAATTACAATCTGATTAGCATAAGTCAACTATGTGACACGGGCTTTAAAATAAGCTTCCAAGAAAACATCTGCTCTGGCTCTAGCAAAGACTGTTCTCAAACCTACACAGGATGAAGACATAATGATATCTATCTTCTGGATGTAAATTCTAATCCTACTCAATGCTTAATTTCTATTAAGGAAGATGAAGACCTATGGCATAGAAGATTGTGGCACATCAACATGAAATAAATTTCAAAGATCTCAAACAAAAACCTTGTTCGAGGTCTGCCAAGTTTGAAATACAAGAAAATAGAATTGTGCATAGCTTGCACCTTAGGGAAATAAGTCAGAAGCTCTTTTAAGTCAATACATCATGTTTCTACTAATCGTGCTTTATAGCTTCTACATATGGATATGTTTGGATCAATCAGGACTCAAAGCATTGGTGGTAAGAAGTATTATTTAGTTATTGTTGATGATTTTACTAGATTCACTTGGGAATTCTTTCTTGCTCACAAAAATGAAACTTTTATGAGGAAGTTCCTCAGATAACGATAATAGAAAATCATAAAAATCATAGAACAGAATAACGTTAATCAGGAAATCACAAGAATAGTATGTAAAGTCATTGTTTTAGATTCTGATCCTAACTCACGAAATGATTTTTACCTAGCAAATGAAGTCCGATTTATGCATACAGCCTATCAAATCGAAGTTCAGGAAGTATAGATCAAATCTCTCTAGTTGAACACTTTTTCATATTTCGACATTTGCGAGCTCAAATCAGTATTGGAAGCATGCAGGTTTCTCAATACACGATTTCACATAATTGGATTTAAGAGTGCCTACTTTGTTCAACGAAATTGCTAATCTCAAACGAGCTATTTAGACCACCAAGGAACTCCAGAATGATGCAAAAAATAGCTCCTGATATCTACGTCACAACGTGATAATATTAACGTGAGATAATGATCCGAGGAAGAAGAATGAACAAGAAGCAAAATCAAGCAAGTTTAGAAAGTTTCAGTGGCTTTTCCGGTGAAGGCGAGCCACCACAGCCTCAGGATGGAGTTGAGGAGTGAGCTTGCAAGCTTCAAACTATCAAAAAGGACCGCCGGAGCAACTAGTTAATCTAGCTAGACAAATCATCGATGGTGGCGCCGGTGATTGAGTTGAGAAGAAGATGAGGCTGGTGAGGGAAGATCCAACTGCTGGAGGTGATGGCTGGTTGCAATGCTAGGGGGACGCCGATGAGGTAGCGGCACGCCAAAAAGTGGCCGACAAGTGGCCGGACCGAGCAGTGGAAAGCTCGACTAAGAAAGAGGAAGAGAGAGAGAGAGAGAGTTTAGTGAGAGAAAATCAATTTGAAAATAAGCCACCCTTTGATTTTTGGAGGGAAAAGCTTATATATCCCCCCAAGTTTGAATGCTAACCCTTCGATTGATCAAATGGCCAAAATTGCTTCCTTAAGAGTTAAGAATATTCCTTAAAGGCTAAGGATAGATGATAGATAGCTATGATGCACTCTTAATGGATGGCCATGATTATTTGCTTATTACCTAAGGAAATTTGCTTATCCCTTAAGAAAATTGGTTAAAATTTGATTATATGGGCATTTTTGTAATTTCACTAGGGATATTTTTGTAATTTTGGGTACAAAGGGCGGTGTGGTTGGCCAACTAGCCTTGGCTGGTCAGAATGGACTGCTAGCCGCTGGAATTTTGGCTAAGAAACGGCCAGCTTGAAGTGGCCGGTTCAATTCCAATCAAACCGAATTGAATTGGTTGGACCGGTTGGACCCGAGTTTGCCCGGGTTGAACTGGTTCTGTTCTTGGCTCAATTTCATTTCAATTTCATGGAATTTCATCCCTATCATGATTGATTGACCCAATTGAATTGAATTTGATTAAATTGGATTGAACCAATTTAAAATACAAATACAAATTGATTAAATTTAACTTATTTGGCCCGATTGCTCTTCAATTTCAGTTAAATTGCATTACCAAACTAGACTAATGAACTTAATTGAAGTCCAATTGGCCAAATTAAACTTCAATTCATCAAATTGGATGTTAGTCTAGAATTGGCCAAGTTGAATTGCACTAATTGAACCAATTACTCTTGGATTTTTCAATCATTGGATCACTAAATTTGTCGAATTAACTCAAATTCATGTGAATTTTCCAAAATTGACTTTGGATTTGAGTTTTATAGAAGAAAATAGGCTCATCCGTGTCTCAATTACACAAATCATGGAAAACTGACCGAAACTCCTAATTATGGTTCCAATTGGGGCTTTCACCCTTGGCTTGGAATTCTAAAATTGATTTGAAAATTGAATGCAATACGACCTCTAGATCAAATATCGTGTGGGAAACTATCATAAAAAAAGATTAGAAATGAAGTAATTTCATTTTTGACCAATTTGAACCAAATTTCGCAAATTGAGAAAAAGTTGATTCTAAACCGATTTTTGTAAAATTGATGATGCCAAAGTGAAATTAAGTTAAAAATGAGATGATTTAGGGGTTTGAATTTTATCAATTTTTTTTATAAAGTGTTGACCAAAAGTCAACATTTTAGTATTTATACTAAAATGTCAATTAATGGATCAAACTTTGATTTTTTTTTTTTGAAAATTGACTATGTAAAAGTGACATTTACATTATTTTGGGATTTTTCATGCAAAAAACCAAAATTTTACTTTAGTTGACTTTTGGTTAAAGTTTACCCAAAAAGTCAACTCAAAAGTCAACTCTTTGACTTTTTTAGACTAATGTGTAAAAAGCGTGCAAATGAAAGGCCAATGCTAATTCAAATGCTAAATGACTCTTTTTTTTTATTGAGAATCGGGTTCTATGGCTATCAAAAATCCTTATCTCAAGTTTTTACTTTTCAAGACGCGTTGGCTAAAAATTAGGTGTCAACAGACCTCAAGCCTCGTCGTTGGGGTCGTGCGACCTCAAGCCTTGTTGCCTAGGCTACACAACCCCGACGATGACTGTGTAGGGTCATGTGACCCTCGCCGGGGGTCACACGACCTCAAGTAATGATTGCCGGTGGCCTTAGCCCTTCGCCAGCTCCAGCAAAAGGTTTGATTTTTTTTAATAAAACGAAGATAGATTAAACCCAAAAGCCCTCTGTAAAAAAAATTTGCGAAACATTATTTAGGTCAAAATAAATTTATAAATGATTTTTTCCTAAACGCAATTTGCAATTCCCTAAAGGGTTTTAGGGCAAAGGTATTTGCATTTTCTCAAAGTCTATTTATAAAGACAAAATAAATGCACCCGAATTGTGTGTGCAAATCGGGAAGGGAGAAGGAGGATCAATTATTAAGAATCGTAGTTCAAAGATGTTTGAGAGGGCTAGAAGAAATGAGCAGGTGTGCAGGCACATTCTACGGTCGGTCCTTACATTTGTTGTCTGAACTCGACACTATTTAAGAAAGAAAATTGCATGCTATTCCTCGGGGCAGGTGCCCATTGGACCTTTGAGTCTGCCAAGCCACCAAGCCATGCTTGTCTATATCTAGGAATGCTTAAAAAAGGATATATATAAATAATTCTTTTTTTCCAGAAAGATTTTGTTATACATAATCTAATAGGAGCTGTAACGCCCCCACCTCGGGATTATTCATGTAACGTCTCATTCATTATCATCTTTCTTTAAACACAAGCAGAAGCATATCTCAAAACAATCACATTCAAAACAACAGCGGAAATTAAGATAAACAGCATCATGAGCAAACCTTGTATTTACAGGACAGGCAAACATATTTTACAAGCCAACATAATCGATTTTAGCCATTTAGACAATAATAACAAGTGGCTTGGGTGTCCTAAGCCCACTACTTTGGATTCATGGCTCCTGACTTTCCCCGAACTCCAACATAGCTCAAACTCCCCCTGTCGCTACCGTCCGTTCAACCATCCTATGGACTTGAGGGTGGGAAAAAAGGGGGATGAGTCAGGAAGACTCAACAAGTGAAAACACTAATATCAAGCAAGGATATATCAATCGCCGTTAACATAAATCGGCCCTTACCGCACCTGCATCGATAGCAAATCAATAGCAAAGTTCAAATAAGAGAACATCACGCATGGCCACATCGTGCATACTTTACAAACTAAGGCTCGGTTCTATCTTAAAACAATATCACACATGAAGCATGATCAAATCGAGAAATGAACCAACTACGACCAACCAAACAACTGAGAAACGGTCCAAGCAAACCACGTCACAACGCATCTCAACATTCTTTCCCGATATTAAGGAATTCACTTACTTAACTAAGTAAAACAAGAACTAGAAAGTGGAGAGTAGATAGTGGGCTGGTGGCCGTGGGGTCTCGAGCGGATTCCAGGCACACGGCGGTCACACGGCTCAAGGGCTTTGGGCATGACTAAAGGTGGCCGAGCATTAAGGTAGCAAGATCTCTCTCTCGGTTCTATATCTCTCTCTCTTGGTTTCCTCTCTTGGGCGTGAAACTCAAGCAAGGAAGTGGTGTGTTTTTGGGTGTGATTTTCTCTCACTCAAGGCCATCTATTTATAGAGGCCAAAGCTTGAGGCCAAAGCTTGGGACCAAAGTTTGGGGTATGAAGTCATGGCATATGTCATATGTGGCTTAAGTCATGGCTTAGGTCATTTGAAACATGAGGTCATTGCTTACCTCACATGGCCATAATGTGTGTCATGATGGAGGGGTCCCTAAAGTCAAAAATCATTTAAGGCTTGTCATGATGATATGCCCCAAAGTCTAACTTCAATTAATACAAGCCATTAATGATCTTTATCTCTTCCTCTCTTTCTCTCTCGGCAGCTCTCTCAGCCGATTCTCTTTTCTCTCTCTCCCTAATAATAGAAGACTTTTCTTGGTCACTACTCAAGACCATTAATGCATGTCATGATAAACCTTAATAAATGAAGCTTGAATGAGAAGCTTTGACCGTTTCTAGATTCTTTCAAGTCCAACTTGTTCCCGAAGTTTTTGGCCAACTTGCTTACCAAGCTTATACTACTCAAGTCCATAAATGCATGTCATCATGGAGGAGCCCTAAAGTCTTGATTCATTAATAGAAGCCATCATGAAAGGCCACCAAAGTCCAAGCAATCAATACAAGCCATTATGAGGGTGGCCTTCAAAGTCAAGAACAATAATGGCCAATTAATAAAGCTTGAAGGATAAGCTTTGACTCGGTCAATGCCTTATCCTTTAGATTCCTCCACAAATTTCCCGAACCGTGTACTCCCTAGAACCTTCTGACTTTGCTGAACTCTCACGCAAATAACTCAGGCCAATCGGGTCACACGAAATAGATCATTTGGCACAAAAACCACAACCCACATCATAAACATCTAACTTATTTTCCAAGGGTTTTCTGCAATAAACACGCATACTAATTCCATCCAACCCGAGGTTCGGCGCAGATATGTCCTTAAATATCACCAAAAGACATCAAGTCGGGATTCAAACGTTCTCATATAGAAATTGATAAATCTTTGAAATCTGACAAAACCGAACAGCTTTGCACTGTTCATGAAATCGGACTTGAAAATATAGTAAATGGACTCCAAAAATTCTCAAATTTGGATATGTCATAAACAAGGCTTTAAAAAACATTTCTCGTGAAGAACACAAAATCAGAATCTCTCTGTAAACACCATTTTTAGTAGCTCAAATACAGACTAAAAACAGTTCACTGGAACTGAATTCATGTTTCTCAAATTAAGCTCTGTCTAGAATCCAAATCATCTCGAAAAATTCCCAAATTTGTACAAATTATAGAAAAAGAAGTTCTCAACAACTTTTGTTAAGGAAAATTTTCCAAAATCATCCCGGAAAAGTTTGTAAAAAATCAAGACAGTGTGAACATCACCGAAATACCCATTCTGGGCAGTTTTACATGGTCCGAAAATGAGGCCATCATACCACTCATATCAAGTCCAAAAATTATGAAATCAAAGTATGTAAAACTTCATGATGTTTGGAGAAACTTTCAAGAAGAAAGTGTTTGGAAATTCGGATCACAAAAGTCTTCCAAAAAATAACAAAACGAAGGGGTGCAAAGGTTCCAAAACTGGGTTTTCCAAAACAAAAAAAAACAATTTAGTTCTGATTGGAAAACTACTAAACTTAACCTATAACCATTTCTCAGGGACTGAAATTGAGGATATTACAATTTACTTATGGCTTTCCAGGCTCAAAAATCGGGATGTGACAGGAGTTCTTCACAACTTTCATCCACAGGTTAGTTATAACTTGTTTTGAACTTGTGTTTGACGATTTAGACGAATGTGTTTGCAATGTCTTTTACTTTTTTATGTTTTTCTTGCTTAAAATTTTGTGCGGCAAGCATCTAGACTTTTTTTAACGTGAAATTCTTGAAAACCTCTTAAAAGATGCAAATTTTTTACGAGTAGATTTACATTTTTTTTTTCATTTTCTATTTGAAATTTGTGCTTCTGCTTCCCTCTCTCTATAAAATGTGACGAGACTCATCTACTGATGCGGGAGCAACCAACCTAAGTCCATCGATAAAATCAACACCATCAATGCTCATTCAACCTAAGGTAGATATCAATTATAACCTGCTTCGATGGATCATCGAGAGGAAGACTATCGGGAGAAGGACATTAAAAGTGTCAAAAGTTATGTATAACGCTCACTTTAGTACCAAAAGTTTATTTTGGATCATTTAAGTGCCAAATTTTTTGAAAAACGATCTTTTCAGTGCTAACTTCAATATGTTTGGTCGAAAATTTGACATGGCCTTTTTTTATACATTTTTTAAGCCGACGTGGCTTGCCGGAAAGTCCAGTCAGCATCTAAAGCCATAAACGATATTGTATAGTAGTTTTCCCCCAAATAAAAACGCTAAATAGCCAAATTGAAAGGGAATCAAAATGTGAAACCCTAATCGGCCATTGAACTAAAATCACACCCTATTTCCATTTGCCCCCAAAATTAACAACTCAATCTTGCAAATGGAGAGTAGAAGTTTCGGCAGCGACCAAAATTCATTTCAATGAGGCAAAGAAGAAGGAGAATCTTCTTGGACTCAAGGAGAAAAATTTTATGCACAGACTTGATCGATGATGAAAATGGTGCTCAACAAGGAACAAGGGGTTTGTAATGATGTGAATCCTACCTAACTGCACTTTAGAACAAATGAAAATAAGCGTTGTTTGTACACAGGCTGACTTGGGCATATTATCAAACACGTGATAAGCATTGGACCAAGGAGAAGGTATTGGCCATTTTAGAACTCAAACTCAGATCTAGACCCAAACAATCATCAGGAAACATCTGAAATTGACCACATCAATTCACTCAAATCCAGCACGCCTACGGTACCAACAATAGATTTCGAGAGCGATTTCATCACTTCATAACTTCCGGCAACGAAGTAGAGTAAATCAGAGAACACTTCGCACTCTTTCAGAATCGATTGTTAGTGGAGGCGAACAAAGGTCAGATTGATAGGGAAGATTCTCAGTGACGAAGACGCTAAAAATCAGAGCCAGCAATGGTGTGTCGTATAGGATCCAAGTTCTATAAGTACTTGAATTTACTTGGATCACAAAACAAAGAGTAGAGCAGGACAGTTCATAGCAAATCAATAATATTCTGACGATTGAGAATGGATGACAATCCGAGAACTACATAACATCGAGAGCTTTTGCTTCCTTTTTCGCGTGAAAAATGTCTCTGGAGAATGTGCCCCCAACCCTCCTTTTAAGTTCTTGTGACGCATGTATACATACCCTAAAACAATAATTCCTACTCCGCCAAATCCCCAAAACCAATTCTGTTACACAACTTTTCTAGAATATTCTCGAGACGATGTAGGTTCGCCCGGCCACGTCGATGAGGTGCGGGACGCACGTCTAAAGTTTTGGGAGTGTGTGAACGGAGATTCAAGACAGACAGACGAGCTCTTAAAAAGCGAAAATTGAAGACACGAAAACCGGGTCTCTCGGCCAAGCTCGTCGAAGACAATACGGGTGGTTCATGAGTGACGCCGACTCTTGCCCATGGACAAGCGTCGGTGTTGATCGCTCCACTGGTGGTAATGATGAAGGAGGGACAAAGGTCAAACTCGGAGAGAGGGGATGACTAAATGGGCTTTTCCAGCAAGAGCGACCGGAGGCATGCAAGTGAGGGAGTGGGGCTGACGCCATTGTTGCAGAGATGAGCTTAGAGAGAGGTAAAGGAGGAGAGAGATGAAGAAAAAAAAAAGGCCAATATTTTCTCTTCTTCTTCATTGGACAGAAGCCAAGAAAATACATGTGGACTGATTTTTTAAAAAACAAATGCCAAGTCATATTAAATTTTTAATTATAAAAGTCACGTATTTTTTTTTTCGGAATTTCTCACCGGAGGCACTTAAGTAATCGTTTTTTCTCCGATTTGACACTTAAGTAAGCCGACAAAAACTTTTGGCACTGAAGTGAGCACTGCACATAACTTTTGGCACTTCTAGTGTTCTTCTTCCGAAGGCTATCAATTAAAGAAGTTGTCGATTCTTCTTTAGCCGCTCAAATATTCAATGTAATTTCACCAAGATTAATACTAATTTCAATGTGGAATGATAGCATATCGATGGGAGATTGTTCCAAGCAATTTCCTATGACATTCGATAATTTATTAAGGTGGATACCCTCCAGTCAAGGTAGGATCACGAATTTTGGGAGATAAAATGCAAGGCTCAAGATTTCAAGTCTCCATGTGTTATCAATGCATTTCTAAGCTCCTAGGTCTTAATTTTTTGGTGAGTCTCAAGAGTCAGAGTCTTTAGTTCCTAGGTATTCAATGCTTTTTAGTTCCTAAGTCCTTAAATAGTTAAGCAATTCCCATGTCTTTTAATGTCTAGTTATTTCCAATGTCCTCGTTCCCCTATAAATAAAGGAGAGTCCTCCATTGTAAAGAGAAGACTTTGTTGGATGAAATACATGAGATTTTCCTCTGCTTGAGTGATTAACTTTGGAAAGTAGATAACTTCTATTCTGGTTTATTTGTCCTTGGAGAGTGGATTACTTCTTGGTGGTAAACCAAGAAGCACTTTATCCTCGTCTGTGGTTTTCCTTTAGGCCCTAGTGATGAGCTTCTCCTATCCCGAAATCCTTTAACCTTGGTGGGTGGCTTGTCCTTTAAGCCTCGGTGGTGAACTTTGTCGATCCCAATCTTCATTCTCCGTTGGTGACGCGTCTCTCATACCTTGATGTCAATCGTAACCTATACTTCATTTCCTTTTACCCTTCAATAACTATTCCACAAACACATACCCATCGATACACATAACTCAGAAAACCCCATTTCCAGAATCACTCACTCACGCATGCATCTATGCTTGCAAGGAACATAGTGAAAGGACATGAGAAGACCAATGGAATAGGGATTGGCCCCATAGGTTATGAGTGGCTAACTTAAATGCATAACTTTAATCATGCTTTGTGGCTATTATTAGGAGCCATCACATTCCTCTGAGTTTTGTGCTTCTGTGGAGCTCTATTGCATTCTTGCCCTTATGTAGATTGGAGCTTAAAGGGAATAAGGATGTCCTGGGAGAGTTCATGGAATTTAAAGGGAAACTAGAAGACATTTAGGTTTTGAGAAATATCAGAAGATCAAACATTGATCGTTTGATCATTCAAACTACAAGCTTCGACCAAAAAATAAAAATAAAAAAGATCATTCGAAAGTCATGCATGTTTGGATTACGTAATCTCACTAGCATTTCTTGGTGGTATCTATCTTTTGGATTATTTCTTGAGAGCTGTATCTTTTCCATCTTTTCTTGAAGGAAATTGGGAAAATTATCTAACAAGTTCTAAACCTATTGCACTTTTGCCAATTCAGTCCTAAATCTTTTAAGTTTATCAATTGAGTCCTAAACATTTACATTTCTTGTCAATTGAGTCCTAAACCTTTACATTTTTTGCCAATTGAGTCCATCTCGATTGACAAGAAGTGTAAAGGTTTATGACTCAATTGGCAAACATGAAAGGTTTATGACTCAATTAGCAAAAGTGCAATAGATTGAGGACTTTTTGAATAATTTTCCCAAGGAAATTTGCTTCAACTAAGTTTCTGATTGATGGATTACAGAAATAGCAACACACATTTCTTTGCTTAAGGTTTTACATGGGTAATGTCTATATTTGTAGCCCATTAAATATAAGACCTCCAACCAGGAATGGACAAAAACTCGGCCTTTTCTTATAGTCCTGATACTATATAGCATAGTCTTGGGAGACTAATGCCTGGGGACATCATCATATGTTTGTAGGGTGATATTTTTCATATGAGTCAGCAGCTCCGTCAAGGCTCCAGATTTTGCACTCTCCCCGTGATTATCGAAGTGAAGGAGCCGCATCTTCAAAGAGGAAGTGACTGTGAGATCAAGCACTGAAATTCTCTTCCAACCTGCCGACTCCAGCGAAGTCAGGAAGGTCAAGCTGTCTTCAGTTGTCTCAATGACACTGAGTGCATAAGATCTGTATGACGAATGAAGATTCAAGCAATGACCTTTACTATGCCATATTTGAAAGTCCTGTCATGTATTCTATCAGCTTGTTTGTGCTGAACAGATGTTCCATGTAAAATGTACTCTAAAGATCTAATTTTAACTCTGATAGAAAATTAGTGAGGAAGAGGGAATTTACTGTTATTCCCTTGAAAGGAAATGAACGGTTGCGCTATTTCAGATCATTCTTGGTTTGGCCAATTATTGATACGGCGAGATATGATGATAATTTTCCGTTTCCTTTGGGCGTGTTGATATTTTCCTGTGATATTGTGCGTCACAATAAAAAGTTAGGAACCTGGTATCAGACCCCGTAGCTGGAAAGCTCGGATAGTTAAAAAGATTCTCCATTGCATAATGGTACTTGTTCCTGACCGCAAAACCATTTTTTCCTTATAGCAGAACTTGAATGCACAACAACCTAGGAAGAATTACTTGTTTAGAATGCCAGTGCTTCAAAGGCAAATTAGAAGCACCAAAAGGAGGGTCTATTGTCCTGTTTCACCCTTTGGAAAGGGCACAGTCCTTTGGCATTGACAACGCAGAATGGGGATAACATCGATATGGTCCTTACTGCAACACTAGTCATAATTAACAATTTTAGCTCTAGACCAGTGATTAAAGCTCTTAGAGTGGTTGCTGCTGCATCTGCATACACAATGTTCTTTGATTTCTTTTTAGAACGGCCTCCAGATCTCGGTAATTTTCTTTTCTTGGATGCACTACTTTCCAGCTCCTCCGCATTTCGATTTTTCTTCTCACCAGCTTTTTCTCCCGAGACCATACTCGAGCTTCTCGACACCTGAGTTCACTGGAGACCCATCAACAACTGCTGAATTGTCTACTTCAAATTCAATAACAGAGATTCACTACAAAAGACATGATTTTTGTGACGGAAATTTGCGATGGATTATTTTTGTCGCTAATTTGCGAAAAACTTTGCAACGGATTTCTAAATTTCATCGCAAATTAGCGACGAAAATAATCCAGCGCAAATTTCATATGGAATTTGCAACTAAATTAGTTTCCGTCGCAAAATTGCGACGGAAAAGAATTCCATCGCAAATTTGCGACAGAAACTTATTCCGTAGCAAATTCCGTTGCAGATTTGCGATGGAAAATAAATCCATCGTAAAATTAGTCGCAAATTGGCAATGAAATTATTTTCCATCCCAAAATTCCTCGCAAAATTGTGACGGAAAGTTGGTCGTCACTAGTTCCGTTGCAAATTAGTGACGACTAATTTCACGTCGCAAATTTGCGACGGATTTATTTTTCGTCGCAATTTTGTGCAAACAAAAGTACATTGTGCGACAAAAGTAGCGACGAATATTTTATCCGTCGCAATTTGCAACGAAAATAGATTTGTCGCTAATTTGTGACGGAAAATTAATTTCGTGATATGCACCCCACCCATCCATTTCTCTCTCTATTCGTCAAGTCACCCGCTTTTCTCCCGCCTTCTCCCTCTTTCATTTCTCTCAATAATCCGTGCGCGCAAAAATCAATCTCGGTAAAACTTTTCCACCGGTAAGTATTGTAACTAATTTCGTGACTAAACATGCGATTAATACGGTCCTGTCCTTTCTATGCATCGCTGGATGCGAAATTTTTTTTTATTGACTTTTTTTTTCTGTTTTTGTTGTAAATTGGTGGCCGATCACCGAACCGGCGAACGGTGTTGCAAATTTGCGATAGACGGACACACCTAGGCGAGGCGTCGGTTGACCTCGCCGCCATGGCGGCCTCACCCAAATCTGGCGGAGGCCGATCGGCCTCGCTATGGTCGCCGGTCGACCTTGCCGTCACCCAGATCTGGGCAACAGCAAGGTCGACCAGCGGCCATGGCGAGACTGCGCAGCCTCCCCTTGATCTGGGCAAGGCCAACCGGCATCGACCCATGGCCGACGAGGCTGCGCAGCCTCGCCATGGCTGCGGGTTGACCTCGCCATCGCCTAGCTAGGCAACGGTGAGGTCAACCAGCAGCCATGGTCAGGCCGCTCGGCCTCGCCCAGATTAGCCGATCGCCAGACCGGCGGCCATGGCAAGGCCGCTTGGCCTTGCCGGCATCAGTCGGTCGCCGATCATCAGACGGCGACCGAAGAAAAATATAAGAAAATTTTTTTAAAAAAAATTCGGAAAAAATAAAAAATTATTTAAAAATAAATTTTAAGTGATTTTGCTTTTATTTAGGTACGTGTTCAATTGAAGGTCTCGCAATCCAAGCGAGTTAAATGTACAAGACTGTTCAGAATCTGATTTTGAGATAGATGACAAAGACGAAGACGAAGACAAAGATGTGTGATTATTATTGCAACAAGTGTTATTTTGGTTGTCACAACTATTATTATTGTTATTATCATTATTGTTGTTGTTACTGTTGTTGTCGCTTATTCTTCTTAATTTAATTGATAGTCGGAAAATTTATCGCTAAATGACGATAAGTCAAATATTATTCGTGCAATGACATTTGTGATATTCTATTTTCCATTGGATTTGGAACATTGCTAATTTTGTCGCTCATTTGCCGACAACAACTTATTCGTGGCTACTGTTCATCAAGGAATTATTGACGGAAGTGAAATTCACAGCAATTTTTCGAATCTGCGACGGATTCAAAAATGTCATTTATTTTTGGAATCCGAAATAAATCCGTCGGAAATTTGCTTGTTTCAAAATATTGTATGTCGTAAAATTTTGGACTGGAAAAAAATACGTCGCAAATTTGCGATATTTTTAGTCCGATGCAAATTTGCGACGGACAAATATTATCCGTCATGAATTTGCAATGGACAGCAAAGTCGCGACAGACAAAAAAAGTCCGTCGCAAATTTGCGATGAACCAAAAAAATGTCCGTCACAAATTGCGACGAACAAAAAAAATTTCCGTCGCAAATTTACGTAGGACCAAAAAAATATCCGTTGCAAATTTGCGACGGACAAAATTTGTCCATCGCAAATTTGGGACGGAAAAAAATCCCCTCCAAAATTTGCGACAAACTAACATTCCGTCACAAATTTGCGATGGACTAAAAAAGGTCTGTCGCAAATTTGCGACGGACCAAAAAAAGTCGGTCCCAAATTTGCGACGAAAAAACTTTCGTCGCAAATTTGGGACAGGAAAAAAATTCCCTCCCAAATTTGCGACCGACAAAAAAACTTTTTTGGACACCTAAAAAAATTTAAATTTCATTAAAAGTGGGTAACCACTGGTATTCTAAGCCATACTGTAAAGTTTTGAATTTTTTTTTGTATTTTTAAAATTTTTTGGCTACATAAAAAAATTTAAAATTTCACTAAAAGTGGGTGGCCACATATATTATAAGCCATTCTGTGAAGTTTTCAAATTTTTTAAATATTTAATTTTTTTTGGCCACCTAAAAAAATTATTTTTCACTCAAAGTGGATGACCACATCTAAGCCATTCTGTGAAGTTTCGAAATTTTTATTTTATTATTATTTTTACATTTTTGTGCACCTAAAAATGTTACAATTTTTCTCAAAAGAAGTGGCCACAGGTATTTTAAGCCATTTTATAAAATTTTAAATTTTTTATTATTATTCCTCTTTCGGGCACCTAAAAAAATTTAAATTTCACCCAAAGTCGGAGGCCACAGTTATTTTTTCCCATTTTGTGATATTTTGAAATTTTGATTTTTTTTAGTTTTAAAAAAAATTCACCAAATTTAATATTTTCCCAAAATATGAATTTTTTTAATTTTGACGAAATTTTTCTCAATTTTTCTAGAATTGTTCAATTTTAATGTATTTTCTAAATAAACACTTAATCAACCACCCGATCATCATTGAATGCTTAATCGGCGATATAATGGACAAATTAATCAATCGAACATCGATCAAAGCCACATGCAATCCCGAAATCGACCCCTAACTTAGTCAACCAATCAGACACTAAACAATCCCTAAATAAGTCCAATTAATACTCATTATAATAGGTAGGGTTTTAGGGAGTTGTTACTTGGTTCAAGGCCAAGAAAAATTAAATAATAATTATATTTTGCCCGATCGGCTAGTGGTGGGCTCGGCGCGGGCGTTGGCCCAAGTGGTGGCTAGTCGGCCAGGCGCTCGGCCACGGCCGAGCGAACAATGATGGAGCTGGGCGGCGATAGCGTCGGGCGACGGCTAGGTGGCGACAGCGTCGGGCGACGGCTGGGTGGCGACAGCGTCGGGCGACGGCTGGGCGGCGACGGGGTCGGGCGGCGACTGGGTGGCGGTGACGGTGTCAGGCGGCGGCGACAGTGGCGACGTCCTCAGGTGACCGCAGGCGGCGGCTGGGGAGGCGACGGCCACGGCAAGTGCTCAAGCGAGGCTGGGCAACGATGATTGGGTAGCTGCTAGGCGGCGACGGACAGGCGGCGGCTAGGTGGCGACGGTGAGTTCGACGAGGCTGGGCAACTGCTGGGCGGTGACGGTTGGGCGGTGGCTATGAGCTCGGCGAGGTTGGGCAGCTACAGTTGAGCAACAGTTGGGCGGAGACAACGAGCTTGGCGAGGCTGGGTGGCGACGGCTTCAAGTGGCTACGAGGCAAGCCAGTGAGCTACGCGGGCGAGCGAGGCAGCAGCGAGCTCCGCCAAGCGAGCGGCCACCCCACGTGCGGGTAGACGACAACGGGGATGGCGGCGACGGCGTCGGGAGCGACGGTGGCTGCGGCGGCGGTCTAGGGCACTCGACGAAGACAACCCGAAGAAGAAGAAGAAGAAGAAGAAGAAGAAGAAGAAGAAGAAGAAGAAGAAGAAGAACAAACAAAAAAAGTTAGAAAAGAAGAAAAGCTGAAGAGGGCACATGCGATTACAGGCAGGACAAAGAGATTGCGATGAATTTTTTGCGTCCGTCGCAAATTTGCGACGGACTGTTTTGTCTGTTGCAAATTTGGGAGGGAATTTTTTTCCGTCCCAAATTTGCGACGGAAATTTGTGTCCATCGCAAATTTGCGTCGGCCTTACTTTTGTTCGTTGCAAATTTGCGACGAACGCAAATTTCCGTCACAAATTTGGGGCGGGAAAAAAATTCCCTCACAAATTTACGACGGACGAAATAGTCTGTCGTAAATTTGTGACGGACCAACGGAAATTTGCGACGAACTACTCTAGTCCATTACAAATTTTCGACAGACGCAAAAAAATTTGTCACAATCTCTCTATCCCGCCTGCACGCACACGTGCCCCCGTTAGCTTTTCTTCTTTTCTGACTTTTTTGGTTTGTTTTTCGTCTCTTCTTCTTCTTCTTCTTCTTCTTCTTCATCTTCCTCGATTTGTCTTCCCCGAGTGCCCTGGACCGTTACCGCTGTCGCCGCAGCTGCCGTTGCCGTCTCCCCCATCGCCGTCACCACCGTCCCCATCGTCGTCTGCCCACGCGTGGGGTCGTCGCTCGCCTGGCGGAGCTCGCCGCCGCCTCGCTGGCCCACCTCGTAGCCGCTTGAAGTTGTCGCCGCCGAGCCTCGCCGAGCTTACCTTCGCCGCCCAGCATCGCCGAGCTTGCCGTCACCGCCGAGCCGCCGCCTGTCCGTCGCTGCCCAACAGCCGCCCAGCCTCGCCAAGCTTGCCGTCACCGCCCAGCCTCTGCCTGTCTGTCATCACCTAGCAGCAGCTCGGCCGTCACCGCCCAGCCTCGCCCAAGCACTTGTCATGGCCGTCACCGCCCAACCGTCACCCGCAGCCGCCCAACGCCGTCGTCGCCCAACCGTCGCTCGTAGCCGCCCAAGGCTGTCGCCGCCATCACCGCCGCCCAACCGTCGCCCAACGCCGTCACCGCCGCCCAGCAGCCACCCAACCCCGTCGCCGCCCAGCTGCCCGACCTTGTCGCCGCCCAGTCGCCGCCTGACACCGTTGCCACCCAGCTCCACCGTTGTTCGCCCGACCCTAGCCAAACGCCTAGCTGACTAGCGACCACTTGGGCCCACGCCCGCACCGAGCCCGCCACTGGCCGACCGACCAAAATATAATTATTATTTGATTTTTATTGGCATTGAACCAAGTAAGCAACTCCCTAAACCCTACCTACTATAATGAGTATTAATCGGACTTGTTTAGAGATTGTTTAGTGTTTGATTGGTTGACTAAGTTAGGGGTCGATTTCAGGATTGCATGTGGCTTCGATCGATGTTCGAGTGATTAATTTGTCCATTATATCGTCGATTAAGCATTCAATAATGATCGGGTGGTTGATTAAGCGTTTATTCAAAAAATATATTAAAATTGAACAATTCTAGAAAAATTCAGAAAAATTTCATCAAAATTAAAAAAAAAATTCACATTTTGGGAAAATATTAAATTTGGTGAATTTTTTTTAAAAATTAGAAAAAACCAAAATTTCAAAATATCACAAAATGGCAAAAAATAACTGTGGCCATCCACTTTAAGTAAAATTTAATTTTTTTAGGTGTCCGAAAAAAGAATAATAATAAAAAATTCAAAATTTTCAAAATTTTATAAAATGAATTAAAATACCTGTGGCCACCTATTTTGAGAGAAATTGTAAATTTTTTAGGCGCACAAAAAATGTAAAAATAATAATAAAATAAAAAATTTCAAAACTTCACATAATTGCTTTGAATACATTTGGCCATCCACTTTGAGTGAAAAATAATTTTTTTAGGTGGCTAAAAAAATTAAATATTTGAAAATTTAAAAACTTCACATAATGGCTTATAATACCTGTGGCCATCCACTTTTAGTGAAATTTAAATTTTTTTATGTGGCCAAACAATTTAAAAAATACAAAAACAATTTCAAAACTTTACAGAATAGTTTAGAATACCCATGGCCACCCACTTTTAGTGAAATTTAAATATTTTTAGGTGCCCAAAAAATTGCAAAAATAATAAAATTAATTTTATTACAAAACCTCACATAATGGCTTAGAATACTTGTAGCCACCCACTTTGAGTGAAATTTAAATTTTTGTAGGTGCCCAAAAAAAATTTTTAAAATCAAAATTTTGAAAACTTTACAGAATGGCTTATAATACCTGTGGCCACCCACTTTTAGTGAAATTTACATTTTTTTAGTTACCCAAAAAAATTAAAAAATAATGAAATAACAAAATTTCAAAACTTTACATAATCGCTTAGAATACGTGTGGCCACCCACTTTGAGTGAAATTTAAATTTTTTTGGTTGCCCACAAAAATTAATGGCTTACAATGCCTATCGCCAGCCACTTTGATTTATGATCATGTGGCCGAGAATGAAGATCATGTAGCTAAAACTGATGTTTCATGGTTGTTCTTGCACTTGATGAATTATCGTGTGGTTTGAAAGTGGATCGTGTGGTTAATTATGGCTAATGTCGGCTTAGCATGGCATATCGTGCTCATATATTAATGTTTGATATCAAAATGAATACGATTCATAGTATATTTGTTCGTAGGAAATTGCACGTCATAAACACTCAGCATTGGCTAATTAAAAGAGAACATTTTCTACTTCTGAGCCAAAATGGTAAGCTTCGTCATGTACGTCATTATGTGTCCGTAATACGTGTTCATATTTTTTTACATATTTGTCTAACCTTCCTACTTGTCAGTATAAATGTGGAGGTCACATGCATAGAAGACCAACCTCTTCAACATCCTCATCCCCATCCCTTTCCTCATCTCCTGTCCTTACATCTAACCCTCAACCACAATATGCTGATGGATAATATGGACACGTTGGTCCTTCCTCCAACGCTCAAGAACATGTTATAGGACTCGGCCACATGCCAACTGAATCTCCTCTAGTTCCATCTCTTTTGGCTCCCTCTCCTTCCGTTCCACCTTATTATTCAGCGCAACATTCGCATAATGACGAAAATGAAGGTGAAGAAGATAATCGATTCCTGATATGCCCATTTGGAGATTCATAAGTACTTCATTTTTTTAAAAGTATATGTAATATTTATGGCTTTAGATATGGATGTCAACTGAATTGTCGATGTTGCACAATATCCGTATGTTTGCAGATTCACGAATGCTCCGTTTGTTGTGAGGGAATTGAATAAAATAGTCAAAAACTATTGGATGGGGCAGTATGTCTATTACAGAAGTATTCCACAAGAGGTGAAAGATTTGTGATGGAATGAGTTCAAGGTAAGTTTTAGAAAATCTATTTTCTCACCAACTAAGTTCAGTGTAGTATATTGATGGTCAAGAATGATGTAAAGGGACCAGAACAACGCTTTAGTTTTCGATACTAAAGGGACCAGATATTTTCCCCGAGATGAACGTAACAAAGTCTATCGCTAAATTGTCTAGTGCATGGTAATGGCTATGTGACCATCATAATAACTTTCAGTTTTTCTTGTATTGATTGCAGTGGAAGTTCAAGTGGGATGATCAGGAAGAGAATGAAGTGAGAAGAATTTTTCATAAAAAAAGTCAGTGATCACATACGAAATGTGATGAATAGAGCGAATATCAAGAAAGTGAAGCCAACTTTCATTACAGCTGACAATTGGGCGGAAATTAACAGAATTTGGGAAACTGAAAAGAGTCAGCAAATCAGTGAGTAGAATAAAAAGAATCGATCTTCTAGTTCTAGTGAAGGGCCTACCACATATGCTAAGAGCTATATCAACATTGGGGAGCATCGCAAACAACTAGTAAGTCTGTTAAATAAGTTATAAGTTAATTTAATTCAATTACTCATGTTTACATTTTGTAGGCACAAGAATTGGGGACGGAATCGATATTTGCAGCTATATTTGAACGCACATTTCAAAAGAAAGATAAGACATGGATTGGCGATCGAGCAAAATCTATTAAGGTATGTAAGGTTATACTTTGGGCTTTATGGAAACTAGAATGAAAACCGTGAATGCTTTTAATATTTATGGCAGATTTATATATGAAGTTATTTTATTTTCATCTATATTGTTAATGTAGGAAAAATATGATGAACTTTTAATGGGCAATGCTAGTGGTAGTGATAGTTGTGATGCGTCTGAGCCATTAGTTGACAGTTTGGCATTATGGGTGGAGGCAAACGGTAGGATAAAAAAAGGAAAAATATTTGGGATGGGATTCTTGTCAAGGATGTTCATGCCGAATCAGGCTGGAACTTCATCATCCAATGCAACTGGTCGAAGGAGAAAAAGACATGACGAGCAATTTACCCAAGAAGTGAACTAACTGAAAAATATAATTGTAGAGAGGGACGAAGAAATAAATGACTTGAAATAGCAAATTGTTATGCGACACCTCAACATCAATCGCGGTGAGGTTCCTCCTGTACCTCCTATCAATCCAATAGGTGATGGGCACAATAATGAGCGACACAACAATGTTGACATTGATGATGATGCTGATGATTTTCTCAGTCCTTTCTAGTTAAAATTGCCAAAATCGGGGGTACGCTTACTTCACAATCTTTTATGACATAAGTGCAGTTTTACCCAATTTGTTCATGCCCTACAATTACTTTTTGTGCACAACTTTCTTACAACTAGGTTCAAGGATCTAATTTTTCCTAGGTGACAGAAATACGGTTTACAAGGGTGAAAAAACTACAGTGGATGTCAAAGTTGACTCATATTCATATGTAAGAATATTGATGTTCGTCCTGAAACGTTTTTTTGTTAACCCTCTTACTTGTTTTTTTATACCTAGTTCCACATCCATCCATAAACACTTCTTTTATATTCTGGATTGATTGAATATCTTTATTTATGTATCTACATTTCATTAGGTGTCGACAAAAGTGACTGCTTTTGGTATCCTACCGAGTACTATAGCTGCTCAATCTTGTGTCTAGTTTGTCGATTTTTCGTTTTCTAAGCAAAATCTATGGTTGTCCCGCATCCTATGAATGTTTTGAATGTATTATAAAATTGGATATCAAATATCATCATGTCAAACTTTGCAACTTTGCATATATCATTATTTTTTGCAGACTAGCATATTTCCTTCAATTAAATTTTTCAATTATATGGCATTGTATCTGGTTTATTCGTTTTCTGTTTCTGAAGCAGAATCTATGGTTTTCTCTTGTCCTTTGATTGTTTTCAATGTATTACATGATGTTCATTAATGCGTAGCTATTGATATGGACAAGATTTGATGGCCGAAATGATGTAAAATTTGTGATGAATATTTAGAGACAAATTTTGCGATCATTACAGTTCGTGGCTAATTTGTGACGAATAAGTAGCAACGAATCAAGTTCGTGCCTAATTTGAGACGAATACATTTTGCGACGAATTTTGCAACGAATTTTGCGACGAATTTTGTGATGAATTTTGCGACGAATAAAGTTCGTGACTAATTTGCGACGAATTATTAGTGACGAGTTTTGCGATGGATGGTATTTGTGGCTAATTTGCAACGAAATATTTGCGACGGATAATATTCGTGGCTAATTTGCGACAAATTTTGTGACGAATTATTTGCGACAAATTTTGTGACGAATTTTTTTCCGTCTCAAATTGAAATTTTCTGTCATAAAATTTTGTGACAACCTGGTAGCGACGGAATTTTTTCCATCGCTAAATTCGTCACAAATTCGATTTGCGACAGATTCTTGCAAATTTTTTGTCGTAAAATTTGTTGCAAAAATCATGTTTTTTTGTAGTGATTCCTATCAATAAGTAATCCAACAAATATGCTTCTCACAAGCTTGTCCATCCTGCTGAAATGCCTCTGATGGAATTGTTAGAAATTAAACCAAATTCATAAATTTTGTCCATGTCGAGACTATCAATCAACTACCAAGTTGTCAATTCAAGGTTGAAGTTGTCAATTGTTGATCAATGACCTCATTGTCGATATTCCAGAATTGATGACGATGGCTATTCGGTGCATGAGTTAAATAGTCTTTATTGTAGTGTTATTTTCAATGAGTTTGTTCGTGATTTTATGTCTTGATTGTTCATGCTTCTAGGTCTAGTTAATGTTATGTAAATTCTTAGGAACCTATCTTCTTGGAAAGGTAGAGTACATTTATGAGTCATTTAAGAGTAAGTCTAAGAGTCATGTATTAAGCCTACATAAAGGCAAGTCTTGTAATTGTGTGAGATAGGGAAAATAAGGTGAAACAAAGAAAAAAGAGAAGTCTATCCATCTTCTTCTCCTTGAGATTGTGTGAATTGTGAGCATTTCACCTTCAAATTTATCCCATCAGGAATGAGACATTCAAGGAGGTCCCTGACACCTTTTATCTAAAGACCATCGTATCAATAAACTAATTATCCATAATAGAATGCCACCAAAGCTGGTTGCTGCTTTTTGCAGAAAGTTGTCGAGGTTCAATGACGCACATGGACGAAAACATCACATTTCATTAAATGCACATTCCAACCAACCAAAATCTCCATTCAAGGTATATTTCTAGATTACATAGGTCAACAAAACTCAGCCACATAATTTAGAAAGTGATTCTGTATTTGTGAACTCAACAGAGTGGTTAATCAATGTCGATACATGCAGCAACCAAGTAAATTCAGCGTTAAGGTAAATGGGAGAGTTAAAGGAAGAAATTTATAAAGAGAACCACATCAACTATCTCTGTTGGACAAAAATTCTTAGGAATTGTGATAGCACGGATTGTGCAACATGACGCAATTTTGGCTCCGTATTCCGTTCCCAGACATATTCGAGAAGCAGACAAACCTCTCCGGTAGCAAACCACTGAGAAATTCTTCACAACAAGTGACTCGTCATTCCTCATCTACCACCTGACATCCGTGTCCAGTGGAATTGTTCTCTCCTCTCAAACCGTCTAAATTTTATCCCACTTTTGGTCTTGGTGCAGTGACGCTAACCTTTCCTCAAGGCCCTAGTACCTTGAGAGAAAACCCCCTCAACACGTATGTCCTAATTTATGGCGGTAAATTAGGAGGTAAGAAGGTACTACCACATTCCTTTTGCGTAAATGAGTCTTCAGCTCCAAATCTCATAATAGATTTACAGAAAACTTTTCCTATGTACTATTTTTGCATCTTCAAGAGCAGCTGATTTTCCTAACATCCGGAAAATTTTAGAAATTTAGACAGGACCCAAGATTGATCTTTTTCAAGTGATTATATTTTTCTCGGAGGTCCCACACAAAGCTGAGAGAAAAAGGCCATAAGGAGGGTCATCTGGAGAATGTCATGAAAAATCCATTATAAGAGTCCGGCTACAATGACTTATTTCATTATCTTCATGCATAAGAATAGAAAAACCTATGAGTCATTACTACCTCCACAAGCTAAGATCCAGAACCACAAAGAAGTGCCCAGACAGATGAAGCTCCAGAAGCTCAACCCATTGTCGTGAAGCTATCGAGCCACAACAGATCGAGCAAGGACTTGTCAGAAACAAAGAAACATGCAAAAAAATCTCGGTCTGGACTGTCTTCGAAGTGGTCTTGACTTGACAGGTTTGCCACATCAATCTCAGCCAGATGAACGTAGAAAACTGAAGCGAAATCTCGGTTATCTCACAGTTATCTCAACATTGTGCTTGAGCACTGACTCACCGTGAGGTCGCTAGCTCGAACCATGAACCAGATCTCAACCACACCTCTTGGTAATTCTTTTATACAAACCCACATCAAATGTTCTGAGAAAATATGATACTTTTTGAAGGCCCTAGGCATATAAACCGGCGATAAGAAGTGGGTATAAGTAAGACCGAGGGAGAGGACATGGAAGGCCAGGTCCTGAAATGGGTACCTATGAATAAAAATGGGTATGTGCCGAACTCTTAGGACCCATGTGCAGTTAGGCATTTATTCGCTGGGCTTGTCTAAACTTGTTTTTAAGATTCTAAGCGACGCATTTATGATATGAACAATAAAGATGAGTTAAAAAATGAGTTTCGGATTCGTTTTGCCACCTCTAACTGTTGTGTAGTTGCTAAAGAATGATAATGTTAACTTGTTTCAAGTTCACTTTCCTCCAACTTATAGTCAGTCCATAATTAACTCCTGAATCTTTCCTTTGGGCCGTTCTAGCCTTTCAGTAGGAAGTCCAGCAAATCTCGAAGCGATTGTAGAAGCGATGGATTTGGCTTGCACGAGGAATAGAACAAACAGGAAAGGAGAGAATGAGACTTAACACGCCAAACTATTGGGGAGATGAAAAATGCCATACCGGACCAATTTGTCTTTTGCTATAATCTCTTATCTAAATAGGTTAAACAAATTGGTGGAAGGAGAATTGCAATTTCATATTTACATGTGAACTTTAACACCTTTGAATATCCAAATTTTGGTCAATTTTGGTCCCCAGCGGCTAATTATGTTAAAACTACCCAACTCGAAATATTCTACTTCTCAGTTGTTTTTCTTCGGATTTTCTTCAAACTCATTACTCCTTAGCTAGCGTAGACACCCCATTTTCCTTATCAAAAGGCGTTTGAGGTCACTTTCAGCTAAGGGTGTGTAAAGGAACCGGGAATCGCCCAGACCACCTGGAACCAAACTGGACCGGCTCAAAACTGATAGTTCCTAAGGAAAATGATCTGGTTCCCAGTTCAAAGTGTGGAATAGCCCACCCGCCCACCCGGACCGGACCGGTATATATGTATGTGTTTAATTTTTAATTTAAAAAAATGAAAAATCCTAAAACCAAATCCCTCGGTCTCTAGTCTCTACTCTCGATCACTCACTCTCATCTCGGATAACAGGCTCCTTTTCTGCGTTACTGATTCTCTCTCTCCCTGTCACTTTGTCCATGTCTTTCATTATTGCTATGCATCTTGACCTAATAAGCAAGTCTATTGAATTTTATCATGTATTTTGTAGCTAATTGTAATTGACAGAGCCAAATAGCCATTAGAATGTCTGGAAGTGCATTTCAAATCGTATGACTTCTTCATCAGACCATTTTAGATGGAAGTCTCACTCGTCACTTGGCAATAAGTTCCTTACCCAATGCCAACATTCTGATGGGTTCCTTTGCCTTATCATCTAATGAGTGCTGTTTCCGATGAACTCGTGTAAAATGATGACCAAAGGAAGTGAACGAGACAGACCCAAAAGAACATTGTTGTGAGAGATTTCAGTTATTTGATTAGAATCAACAAGAAGGGTGGAGTTCCTACTTGCCGAAATTTCTTCACATGCTCACACTTCATTCACTCACAGACTATGTCCACTCTCATCACCCGTTTGTGCAAACATCCCTACTATTCCCTATTTTCAAAAGAAAAAAATTGGTGAAATCAAATGCCAGAGGATAGTTCTCTACACTAAAGATACACGTGCATTAAGGTCAAAGTCGAAGCAGCATGTGGTGAACATAACCCACCAAGATGCTTTCTTCCATGAGCCACAAGATTTAGACTGACCCATATTCTGATTTGTCCAGAAAAGCTTGGTGGGACTGATTCCATGGACTCACCCAGGAACCAAACCGGATCGGCGGTCTGGTTCTCAAGTGGTCATCGAACCAACAGACGGTTCTCGGTTCCAATTTTTTGGAACCGATCCTTAGTAGGCAATTCTCGGTTCCAGGGTGGGAACTGGCCACCCAGACCATGCCAACCCCTACTTTTGACCTCAAATAGTAAGTTTTTCCACTTTCAAATAGTAAGTTCAATTTAAGAAAATGCTTTTCCACTTTGGAATTAGAAATACCAAACATTTACCATATTTACCTTTACCCAAAAAAACATTTACCATATTTACTTTATTGAAATATTCGAAATTTATGTGATTGGCCAGGCTTGGTTATTAGGGCTTCACTTATGAAGCACAAAAACGCCCCACCCTGCCCAAAATAGAAAAATGGAACAGATCGAAACATCGAACTAGCCATTTCTGGCCTAAGAATTTTCGGTCCAATTTTTCGGGCTTTTGATTTTTAAAACTCAAGGATGGCCACGAAATACACAGATATAAGCAATCGAAAGCACATCCACCGAAGAGAGAGAGAGAGAGGAACCTGCAGTCGAGCAAGGGAACGAGCAAAAGGAATGAGCAGTCGAGTGATCGGTCCGAAGCAGAGTGAAGCGACTGAAAGAGGCAAGCAGTGGAGAGTGAGAACGGGGCAAACAGTCAAGAACGAGAAAAGAAAAAAAGTCAAGCAAAGCGAAATGCTTATAATAATCCTGGAGAGATAGGATTCTGTTTTATTAATTTGGCAAAATTGGACTTTCAATAATATTTTGAAGGCAAAGTAGGCAACTGGTCAATATTCATTAATTGTAGGCTCGCATTCCGAAAATATTGAAAGCCCAAAGCAGGTGAGAACCCGCTAAACACCTCATATTTTTCTGAAAAGCTGAATTAAACGTGGCCTAAGCCCATTAAAACTGTTGATCATGTGGCCCATCGTTAGTTTTTGGTTTGTTATACAATGAGTCTCTTGGAGATGAATTGCTGGTGTAAGCTGCTTGCGGATCTCTTTTAATTTGCCTTTCGGCTTTTACATAAATGTCTTGAAGCCGTAATTGTGGATCCAAATGCTGAAAGGTTGCTTTGAATGAGGAACATCCACTCTCTATTTTGATCGAATACATAGAAATCATTGGCATTCTTTTGATTTGCAGGATACAGCAGGAAGACAGCTCTCATGAAGAAGATCTAGAGCGGGAACGTGGAAAATGAATAAGTAAAACACATCATAAATCATCACGGAACATCGAGACAGTGAGCTCGAACTCGCGATGCACGATCCCTTACGTTCATTTGTGAGCTCCGACAGTGCTCTTAACAGCATCCGCTGCACCTTGCGCCTTGGCCTTCATCTGCTGACTGGCCTGGAAAGCAGTTTCACAAGCGTAAAACTCATTGCAACAAGCCACAAACTGATCAAATATCATCATGATTCCTCCTTTTCACTTCATTTGCAATGCATTGATTGCAAGGATAGTAAGATAAAGTACACATTGCTTCTTTTTTTCCAGCATGCTATGCTTCTCCTGCTTTAACGAACAGAAAGGAAGAAGAAAATGAAGGCAGGACTGAGAATTAACAAGTAAACAGATCATTAAAATTCAGTATTAAACTTTCGTGTTCTAGTTTTCAAAATGAACTTTTCGTGTTCTAGTTTGCTAAGGACAAAAACTTGAGCAAAATATTAGCCTCCACACAACAACAGCGTTGCTAAATCGGCAATATGGTCGTTTTCTCTAGCGAAGGAATATTAACTCGCATACTTAATGAATCAAACTCGAGATGCAATAGTCATACAGAACCTCTTGGCAGAACTCCTTGGTGGATTGCATAGCATTCCCAGCTTGGTTCATCATGTGGTTACCCTTCTCCTGCGAAAGAACGAAAACACACATCTTACGCGCTTGGCGATTCGATTTCATGAAATTTGCATAGCTCTTATGTAACCAACATATGATCAATCATCACCCCAATGAAGCTCAACATTCTATATTTACCATTACCTGAGCTTGGCCCATGGTCTGGCCAGCCTGATGACTTGTGTTCCGGTTCCTAGACGGATCCATTTGGCAATTCTTTGATGATGCAACACAACTAGTTTCTCAACTTTCTGGCGATCACTGATCTTAATTTATCGACGCTTGTTACCTATGCAGAGATATTTGCCACGTGAGAGGGTGGGAATTTGTAATTTGCCAGGCCGAGGAAGTAGCTTGATTGGGTATTGCCTTGTGGAACTGAGTTTGTTACCCACACTCGGCCTGAAAATCATGGCCTTTGGACTAGGGTTTACGGTGAACAGTTGCTCCTAACTTGAGCTGCTTCAAGTTCAAGTTTCTTTCTCTTTTACCTCTTCAAAGTTGGTTACCACTCAGTTGGGTTTTAGAGATTTCGGGTTCCCATCTAACATGGATCATTACAAAATGGTCGTCGAAAGAATAGCATGATTGCCGGTTCCCATTCCTATCATCTAATTGTTATACTTGGATCAGTGGTTCAGATATTTTTAGTAGCAGAAGTGGGGGCAACACCATGAACTTTTCCTGAAACCTGTTGAATTGGCAGCTCAACTAGGTGAGCAGATTTTGTGCAACGGCAACACTCCATTAACTAGGGTTATCAATATCAACATTGGCATTGTCCTCGTGTCAATTACTTATGTCATTTCGTATCGTTGCCAAATTTAATGACAAGTTGTATTTTATCAACAAGGGGATAATTTCCTCGTTTTATTGACTCCACTTAAAAAAGCTCGAGCTCCATGTTCAATGTTTGTTATTCATGTTCCCTCAAAATGATATAAATTTGATTCGATGTGATGGTAAAGTGGGTTTTATAATTTAAAAAAATAGAAAATTGTAAATCGTGTCGGCTTTGATTTGGTTGTGTTTGTCAAATTTTTACTGACAGACATTTTTACTCAAAGTTGTCTTAGTGAATCGAATTAATCGAAATACCATGAAGCAGTACACATTGTACCTCACAAAAAGAAAACAATTCCTGGATTTATTTGCTCTCCCAACCGTCGGAGGCAGCAACCTTGTGGCCTCAAGTTCTTTCCCACTCGGGCCTTCTTGCTTTTGATTCTTTTAGATTGCGGCCTTTGGGCCACAGCCTTGTTCATTATATGTTGCCATTACTCTTTTTTTCTTTTTTAGAAAATGACTCTAAACTTAGATTAATTGAAGGATAATATCGGATATTTTCATATTATCTATGGACATTTACCGAAAGTTTAGAAATAATATTGCACATTGGCTAAAGTTCAGGGACCCTATTGAACAAATTAAAAGTTTAAGAACCATATTATATACTGTGCCAAATTTTAGGAACCATTTGTGGCATGATCCATTTCTTACCTCGGTTGCATTTTCTACTTTAAAAATACAATTTTATACCCTCATTTTTGTACTTTTGTACCGAGGCACCACATTCAATCTCATAACAAATAACCATGGGAACATTTATTTACCAAATCGTCATTCTTCCGTTAAATACCGATGCTAGTTTCTATGCCCATTCATTCACCTAGAAACCCAGAACCCACTTTCCAAACCCTAACCATTGGTCGCCCTGGATGACTGTCGCCCACGGAGGTTGAACACCTTAGATTGAATTTGTCGTCATCGACGACCTCTGCAACCTCATTTGGGTCGGTGGTGCTTACCAGTGAGAGAGATATCTCAAAGCAAATCCAATTAGATAGATAATTTAGTATTAAATTTTTATTTGATTTGACAATATAATCTTTTCAGTCAATTTTTGCCAAAAATTACTGACGTAGACATCGACTATCCTACGTGGTATGGCCGACAATGATATGAATAATTTTTACACTTTTTAATAAAAAAATTTCTTTTCTTTTCTTTTCTTTTATTCCTTTTTTATTTTGACTACAGCTGATGAGGGTTTGTGGGCCCTCACTATCGCCGGCAAGGGCGTCCCGACCACCACCGACGTGGACCGGTGGAGAAAAATAAGAAAAAAGAAAGAAAAAGAAAAAAGGAAAGAAAAGAAGAGGGGAAAAAGGAAACAAAGTTAAGAAAGCTTACCAAAACATTTCACAAATTGTTTACGTCGGTACTGACCGTACCATGTAGGACGGCAAGTATTCTTGTCAGCAATTTGGAGTCAAAATTGACCGAAAAGATTAGATAAATTGTCAAAAAATTTATGATTAAATTTTAAAACATGGCCAAATTAAAAGATTTGGGTCTAGAGCTTTTTTATTAAATTTTTTCGGTGGAAAAACAATTGTAATTGTGGCGTTGGAATTAAGAAGATAGACATGCCTTCGAATCATCCCCTCGACACATGGAGAAACTATCGTGATCGTGGTGTCTCTCTTGTCCTTGCACGTGGAATTCATTCGAATTTATTCAGTGACAAGAATTATGGAGGGAAACACCAAAATTATGCTGTTTGGGTGCTACACGTTCTGTAACGGTGGAGAAAGCATAACGCAATTATCATATCGTTCTTTATTGAAAGAAGATGGGACGGATGGGGATGGAAAAAGGTGCAAGACATCTTTTCTTTTCTGTTTTTTAACTGTAGGGCATAAGTCATCAAAAATCTTAAATTATATTTATTGTAATACATTTATTTTAATTTTTTTTCTATGATACTAAAAATCCCAAACTTTTACATGTGTAACACATTTATTCTCGTTAAAATTCTAACAATAAGGGTAAATGCGTTATATGGATACAAATTTGGAGTTTCTTATGTCACAATAAAATTACAATAAATATATCGCAGTGGACATAGTTTAGGGTTTTTTATGTCATAAAAATAAAGTTCGGGATAAATGTATCATAATGGGAATAGTTCGAAATTTTTGTGACTTTTTCACTTGACTATATCATAAATGAAACGTCAAAAGAGTTGACGACACTAGTCATTCCTTCCCATCTTTTCTAATCAAAAACTCCCTCCGGCAATTTTCTTCACTTAACATGTTTTTATTATTAGGTACCAACGTAAATTACTCCATTGTCCCCTCGCATTATGACATATTTGTTGAGATATGTATTTCGAGAAAATATATTCCGATACTACCTCTAGCTTTTAATTTTAGATCATTCATTTTCTTTACAATTTCATTTCTTTCTTTAATTTCCTAAAATATACACCTTACCATTTTCTATAATTTTCTTTTCTATAATTTTTTTCCACCACGGAACAAATGTTTTTATTTCCATAGGATTAAGAAGGAATCACGCTTGATATATAAGATTAATTTATTAAATTGATATACCAAATGATATTGCATACCGTAAACGGGTATTAGTCACGCACACCATATGCAACATTCAACAAGAATTTGTTACAAAATGTTGTATATAAATCTTTTTAGATCAATCTTAATATACCTATCATTATCCGAAAAAGGGCATTTTTCATAATGTTGTGGTGTTATCCATGATATAGTTGTTAGGTCAGATGCAATGATTGTAGGATTAAATGAACGATGTCAATCGCCACCATCCTGCGTGGCTTACTGTGCTGGCATGCATATAGTAAACCATGTTTTTTTTTTTGGGGTAAAGTAGTAAATCATGTTAATCACGCTAAAAACGACGTTTTATGCATAGAATACAACAAATTTTTTCCAAAGTTATAAATTAAATTTGATTATGAAGATTATAAACAAAAAATAGTGTTTTTTTTTAAGTTGGTTGATGTGGCGCGATGTGTATAGGATGATGCGTAGCGATTTAAAGGCTAGAATCCACAGAATTTGTAATGGTAGTCGATTTATACTACGAATGAAAAGTTGAGCATTTTTTTTTTGGATTGATATCACTTAAAACCCCACATTTGTATACCTATAATAAATTTACCCAAAACTAATTTTTTGACTATCAAAAACCCTAAACCAGTACACTTGTAATAGATTTACCCTAAACTAATTTTTTGACCACCAGAATCCTAAATTGGTACATTTGTGATAAACTTATCTTCCGTTAAATTGGATTAATATTACGGAAAATCATAAAATGATACATCCATAACAGACAGACAGAAAGTAAAACCCCAAACTGGTACACCTATCAACTATCACGTGTCATCCAACTCAAAAATTTGATGATGAAATTTACCGGAAACTAATAAAAAGTAAAATTGTGACAGTTGTACTAATTTGATATTTTTTGTTATCAAAAAATTAGTTTAGGTTAAATTTATCATAAGTATATCAGTTTAGAGTTTTTCGTGACATTAAATTTTTTTTTTATGTTTGAAAGGTTGTGTTGTTCTGTTGTTCAAGACAAAATTTTGGGGGCATTAAAAAAGTAGTGTTGTTTGTCCCAATTGCAAAAGGTTGGTTTTTTCTTTTCCGAATTTAGTCGTGTTGCTCATGTTAATACTTCCGGTATTCGAGTAACAACAATGGTTGTTATTATTATAAATGTCAGATTTGTAATTGATTTTGTCTTGGGATTCACAATGATAATGTATATTTACCAAATTATATAAAGAGTGAAAATAAGATAAGGGTAATGGCCATTACAACATATCAGAATCTAGTATCGAGTTCCGGCGATTATAGAATCCCCAATCCTTCATGAGTTCGAGCAGTCGATCCTGATCCCGATTCCGATCCCAATCCCGATTCCATCCTGCTACCTAGAATTCGGATGGTCGGGTGCCCGATTAAACCCGACCCGCATCCATACCAAACCTAAATTATGGGAACGGGAATCAAAAGACAGTCTTTCGTTAAAAGTCTGTACAGGAGAGCTGCATTGCTCTTGTTTGGAGAAGAATCCTCGTACTAAAGAGAGACGACACTTGAAGGAAGCGACATGGTCCGAAGATTCCGCATGAAACGATGGCAGGAAAAAGGACATCTTCCGAAGCCAACGGAGTCAACGTGGGACCTCCAAAATTCACAGTTTCACACTCGCGAAACCAAGGCGCGTGGGCCACACTACAGAATTAACACGTGGCGTCAGTCCCACATGTACACTCTATCCAATCCCATCAACCTTGCCCGATTCATGTTTGACTGTTCCTTCCCCCACAACGCCGTGTCTTGGCACGTGATGCTTAATCGAACCTTATCTCCATCCGTATACTTCCGCAAAATTCTTGTTCGAACCGAACTCCGCATGAATCGGGTCTTCTTTCACGCACATCCCACATGTGAATTTCACATGATCAATGATTAGATCTCTGTACTCTATCATACAAAGTTTTCCTCCCAAACATGAGTAGGTTTCCGACGAAAGAAACAGTACAAAAAATTTTACTTTTTTGCTTAATGGAAATGCAGCAAATCACGCACATCTTTAGACTTTTCTCGAAGTCCGAAATGCTTAAGTTGTTCATGCATCTATTGACATGCAAATTCTTCCGAATGAAATGCAAATCACGCACGTCTTTAGATCTCTATCATACATAAGTTGAGCTGCATTGCTCTTGTTTGGAGAAGAATCCTTGTACTAAAGAGAGACGACACTTGAAGGAAGTGACATGGTCCGAAGATTCCAAATGAAATGATGGCAGGACAAAGGGGCGGGAATCTTCTGAAACCAACGGAGTCCACGTAGGACCTCCAAAATTCACAGTTTCAGACACGCAAAACCAAGGCGTGTGGGCCACACTACAGGATTAACACATGGCGTCACTCTATCCAATCCCATCACCCTTACCCGATTCATGTTTGATTGTTCCCTTCCCCCACAACGCGGTGTCTTGGCACATGATGCTTAATCGAACCTTATCTGCATCCATCCTTCCACAAAATCCTTGTTCGAAAGGAAGTCCACATGAATCGGGTCTTCTTACACACACCTCCCACATATGAATCTCACGTGATCAACGATTAGACCTCTATACTCGATCATACATGAGTTTTCCTCCCAATCATGAGTAGGTTTCCGGCAAAGGAAACGTACAAAAAATTTTACCTTTTACTTAATCAAAACGCAGCAAAGCGCGCACATCTTTGTACTTTTCTCAAAGTCCAAAATGCTTAAATTGTTCATGCATCTATTGACGTGCATATTCGCATATTATTCCCTCAGAGGGTTTTTTGTTTGAACAATATTTTGGATCTAATGGAAAGACAAAATCCCACTTGTCGATATCACTTGAGCCGAAACAAATAGGTCCAGAGTGAATTTCAACGTACTTGTCCAATACAAATGAATCGGATGATTCAGATTTATTTATATAGAATAATCGAGTTAAAAGGTTAGACATATTATATAAAGAAACAGATATATATCTTTCGAAATTACAAAAAATAATTTAAAATTTGAAACGACAACAATCAGGTCAAGTAGCTACCATTCTCATACCATAGTTCAAAACTCCCCTCCGAGTAGGAGGTTTATGGGTTAATGGGGTTTTTCTAGGTCGGCCCATTAGAGGCCCGCCGAGCTTCTCAAATAGGAGTTCCAAAAATCTGGGAACCCACTTAGCAGATCCAAAAGAAAATTGGAAAAGACAACCTTACTTTCTTAATTAAGTGTGAAGAGTAGCGTGTTCTCGCTCATCACCAAATATTTCGGGCCAATGGCAAAAGAAGGTAAAAAAAAGAAAAAAACAAAGAAAGGGTCGAGTCAACTCGAGTTAAAAATGAAGTCACCACGTTCGGTCAAAGCCAAAAAAGAAAACAAAAATCCCAATTTCCCTTCCAAAGCGGGGTGTCTATCCCCCGTCGGCCGATTGATTTCCGCCCAATCGGTTGTTGATGCCGAGATTCTTGCGCACGCCACCTAAACTTAGACCCCTCTCCGATCGAATCCCTTTTCTTATTCCATGAAAGTTAAACACGCACGACACAGCGCAACGCATCTTCATCACCATCACCAGCATCACGCCTATTCATAGTCCAATCACTCCATTGAATTGTGATCGAGCTTCCTTCCTTCATCAAAACTCAGCACCCGATCGAATCTTGAAATCTGCGGCGCCCGACTACCACTTCGCAGGTGTTTCTCGCTGCCGGAAACCAAGAATCAAGAATCCCGACGGACCCTGTTCGAATCGGCACCGTCCCTCGATCTCGCTCGTTCTTTGTTCTCTGTATAGGCTCCCCTCCAGCAATCTGGAGGCGAACCGTAAGCTCCTCGCGCACCCGCTTCTTATGGCGTCACGCCTAGCCCGGCGCCTCCCTTCGAACCCCCTCCGCTTCCCTCGCAGATCTCTGAACTCTACCCCTTCTTCCTCCGCTGACGCCGTCTCTCCCCTGAATTTCGTCGAGAAACACGTGCCCGCCATCGAGAAATTAACCCCGGCAGACGCTCCCGCCTCCACGACGATCGACCTGGACAACACCGAGCGGCTCTTCGCCGGGGTGCCGACCGCGAAGCTGCTGCGGTCGTCGGCCGTCCTGCACGCGGCCGCGGTCGAGCCCGTGGTCAACGCGGGTACGTGGGTGATGCAGTCGAGGCTCATGGACGTGGGGCCCGTGCGCGGCGCCGTGCTGGGGGCGGTGAGGTGCACCTTCTTCGAGCACTTCTGCGCTGGGGAGGGCGCTGAGGAGGCGGTGGGGACGGTGGGGAAGCTGAACCGCACCGGGCTGCGGGGTATGCTGGACTACGCGCTGGAGGACGCGGAGGACAACCAGGCGTGCGATCGGAACATGGCGGAGTTTCTCCGGACGGTCGAGTCCGCAAGATCGCTCCCGCCATCTTCTGTCAGTTCGTTTTCTTTCTCCTCTTCTTCTTTAGATTTCGTCTCGCACCTGTGTTTCTTGTTCTTGTTTTCTTGGTTTAGTCATCGTGGAAAATAACTGGTGTGTGTTCCGCCGTCTTAGTCGTGAAGGCAATTTCATAAGGACGCAACGCCGAGCATGTTTTTACGGTTTTCGTCTATGGCCCTCTCTGCATAGGAAGTTAGTATCAATATTACTAGCGCCAAACTTACTATTCGTCTTGAGCAAATTACCATCACTTTGCGCTAGTTACTGTTTCGGCATGAATTTCGGTGTATTTATATCTTGGTGGAGAGACGTGCACGTAACGTGGAGCACCGAGACAAACAAGCATTCTTTTGCGGTTGGAAATAGAGAGATTGCTACGTGAGTTCGTCCTTTTCTGGGTGTGAAAAGTACATGGAATCTCGAATCTTGAACGTGCGTGAGGAAGATACTGTTGTCCCAACATACGACTCATCGACCACCAGGACGTGGGGGTGTTGAATGTTGATGGGGTCGTCTCTTTCTCGACAAACGAGAGAAATTTCTCAGTAACCCACTTGCGAAAGTGTCGTTGTCTCCAAATTGCATTTGGACAAACTCGACCTTCTCGAATGACGTGGAAAATGTAGTTACTGGGGTTAATTTGTTGTTGATGAGTCGTTTTGATGTTCCCTAGTGATCCTTTAACATATAATTGTTCGTCGAGAGCCGCGTGATTCCAGTTAGTGTCCGAGAATTGTTCACCGTAAATCTGAAGTGGCTGGTGCTGCGTCGTCGCAGGTGAGTTTCATCATCGCAAAGATCACGGCGATCTGCCCCATCGATCTGCTCAAGCACGTGAGCGACCTGCTCCGCTGGCAACGCAAGGACCCGTTGTTCCGACTCCCTTGGAAGTGCAATTCCTTCCCGATGTTTTCTGTCTCGAGCCCGCTCTACCACACGCCTTGCCGGCCCGAGCACTTGAACCCTCAGGAGGAGCACGATCTCCTACTAGCCCACCAGAGACTGCAGACGCTCTGCCAGAAATGCCGAGAGACCAACATCCCTCTGTGCATCGATGCAGAGTACACGGCCGTCCAGCCTGCCATCGACTACTTCACAAACTCCGCGATAGTCGAGCACAACAAGCACGAGCCGTTCGTGTACGGGACGATGCAAGCCTATCTGAAGGACGCAAGGGAGAGATTATTCTTGGCGACTGAGGAGGCTGAGAAAATGGGAGTCGTGATGGGCGTCAAGTTGGTAAGAGGGGCTTACATGTCTAGTGAAAGGAAGCTGGCACATTCCCTGGGTCAGGAGTCGCCAATTCACAATACCATCCAAGAGACTCACGATTGCTACAATGAATGCGCATCATTCATGCTCGAGAAGATCGCCACCAGGTCTGGCGCGGTCGTTTTTGCCACCCACAATGTCGAATCAGGTGAAGAAAGATCAAAATCTGCTTTGATCGTACACGAAATTTATCCTGAGACCATGAATTTTTGAGCCTGATCAATTTCTGCCGTATGTTTGTGGATAGGAAAATTGGCGGCGGCGAAAGCGAGAGATTTGGGGGTAGGAAATGGGAACCGGAAGCTCGAGTTTGCGCAGCTATACGGGATGGCCGACTCGTTTTCGTTTGGCCTGAGGAATGCCGGGTTCCAAGTGAGTAAGTACATGCCGTTCGGCACTGTGGATATGGTGATCCCATATCTCCTAAGGCGGGCTGAAGAGAACCGAGGGATGTTATCGGCCTCAACCCTCGACCGGCAACTCACGAGGTAAATTGAATGGAACTTTCTACTCAGCTTCACCGGCAAATGACTCTAGCGTCAAAAATTGCTCAAGTAAGGACATGTGCTTATGTGATATTGACATTGATCTAAAATCTTTTTCTATGATTTGTGCAGAAAGGAGTTGTGGAGGAGACTGAAAGCTGCAATTCTTTAAGGACAAGAGAATGACTTTGAGCAACACGTCAGGATTTGGAGAATTGTACCAGAAGATTAGAGGGGCAGAAGACTAAAAGGTGATTGAGGTTGAAGAATATGTGATAACTGATTGCGTAAAAAGAAAACGATATGAAGGTGTAAATATGATGTACTCTTGTGAATAATGAAATATATCATAAAGTTAAGGTTTCACAGTTGTTGACTTTCTTTTATATGGCTGCTTGCCGGTGGTGTTCAGATAATAAAAGGGACACAGCAATGCTTGTACAACTTTCAAGATTGTACATTTGAAGTTGCAGAAGAATTCAAATGTCCCTCCACAGTAGAACTGAATTATAATGCCAAAAATTTCTAACATGAGGAATTTATGGATGAGTAAATTTCTGCTCACCGTAAACAGGCGCTTTTGGGTTTTCTGCAAGGGTGTGCATCGGTGCCAGTCCAACTCAGGAATTGGACTGGACTAGCCAGCTTTGAATGATTCTCAAGGGGATGGGTCTGGTTCCCAGTTCCAAATTTTTGAAATCTTGGGAATAACCAGTCCATCTCCCAGTTCCAGAAAAAAGGAACCGGACCAACAGGCTAGCCAAGATTTTTTAATTTTTAATTCTAAAGTAAATCCTAATTAGTAAAATATATTTTTTTAATGTTAAAACTCCCACTTAAAAATAAGAAGAAGTAGAAGAAAGAAGTACCAGTTCCAGTACCGATCTAGTAACCAGACTGGTCGGTCCGGTTCCAGGACCAAGTGGACCAATTCCATAAACCGAGAATCGATCCTACTCGGTCAGATTCTAAGATTTAGGGTGGGAACTGTCACGTCCCGGAATCGATTCTCTTATTTTCTGAATATATTATTGACAAATCTATCAAGTACTTCAAAAGATAAACTAGAAATTAAAATGATTAGCTTTCTTGCTTTCTAATCCATTGCAGATGCCACTATCAGAGTACTAGCGGTTGCTCAGTCAGATGGCATTTTTTTTTGGTCGGAAAAAAAACGATTGCAATAACTGAAAGAGTTTTAGAACAAAAGACATGATTCATAACAAAGTAAGGCCCATAGGGCTTCCGGTGGGCTTGATAACCAATTGAGAGGAAGGGACCCAATCCTGAGAGAATTTGCTATCCAATCCGCAACCCTATTCTCCTCACTTCTGCAGTGGGCTAGGCTTAAGTTAGGGAAGCCCTCAATAAGGTTTTTGGCCTCGTTGACTAGAGCTTCTAGATCCCACGAGCTTTGGCCCCGTTTGGTTCGGCATTTGAGGAATGCCATTGGGGGAATGCAAATACCTTTGGACTAAAGGACTTTGGAAAAATGCAAGACTGTTTGGTAAAATTGTAACTGAAAAGTGCTTTGGAAAAATGCTAGACTGTTTGGTAAACATAAATTTAGTCAGCTCTTTGGTGTGACCAAATTAAATTTTTAATTTTAATATTTTTAAAATTGAAAAAAAGAAACAATGATCGTAACTTTGAGTTGGGCTTGACATTTTTCAGTCTTTTTATGTGCCTAATATCTATTTCAAAGATGTTATCTACTTTCTTCTTTCTATATATATTGCATTAAAATGATATCTTTAGTTTGCATAGCTAGCTGTGAATGTTATGTCGCACTTTCTGTAACTCAAAGGGGCTTTGGAAGCAAATAACATGTCTGCAAATGATTTTTTTGGCATGCGCTACTGGTATCCCTTCACCAAGCAGGTAGTTTAGCAGGTTGTTGCCAATTCTTAAGAGGATATCTAACATTCTTGAGAGGTTGTCATTTCACAATAATAAATATGATCACATATGTCCGCAAAAAAGAAGCACGCTATCCTTAATATTACAAACCTCCTTAACGACTTTGTAAGCTCATGGCTATTTCATCACGTAAACGTGTCATGTTAGAAAATGCATTATTATTTGAAGCACTAACCCCCTCACTTGAATCATCATCGTCAACTGAATATCCATAATCGGGATCCAATTCTGCTTGTTCAAAATCCATATCAGTCACGGCATGTCTTCGTATATAATTGTGCAAAGCCATTATCGCCACGACAATTTGCACTTGCTTTTCATATGGATAACTGGGCATACGAGTTAGAATTCCCCACTTTTGTTTTAATACTCCAAAGGCTCGCTCAATTGTTGAGCGTAGTGAGGAATGGGCATGATTAAATACTTCTCGATAACCCATAGCCGAAGAACCTTCTCGAAATTCTGGTAAATGATATCTAACTTCTTTATATGGCCCAAAATAACCTATATGATTTGGATATCCAGCATCTACCAAGTAATATTTACCTACACCAATATATTGTAAATTAAATCAACATATGCCACATAGATATATGGATATAACTAAACCATTAAATAACGAACCTGGAGGAGGATGGGGAAAATGTGCATCAGGTCTTCCAATGGCTTCATAGAAGATACGTGTATCGTGAGCTTGTCCCTCCCAACCGGCCCAAACATAGACAAATTCCATATTAAAATTACATATGGCTATCACATTTTGAGTCGTTATTCCTTTTCGACCAATAAAACAAATTTGATCGTACGTAGGTACCATCGCTGGGATATGTGTACCATCAATAGCTCCAATGCAATCCTTAAAATATGGAAAAAATCGTCGATCTTTCTTGATTTTCTCGGGAACTTCCCTATATTCTCGATCGGTTGGTTGGATCAAATCTTTTCCCATATCACATACTTTATCAAAAACTAAGCTAAAGTGCCTACTTATGGTTTCTCCAGAGCGCTGAAAGCGCTCTTGTGCTAACCTGTTGCCTATACCGTGTCCCAAAATATGAAGAAACATACCAACCATTTCTGCAACATCAGTATTCCTAGACCCTTCAAGACCATAGCATGCTACTAAGTCATAGGTTAAATTATTAAATACAACCTTATGCATTCTAAACATATTATAGCATCTTATAGGATTCACATCTTCGCCCATCAACTCTTTTAACCATGCATAACCTGTATATGTTGAGGTCATGTAAGGTTGTCTGCAAAGGTACGTTGCTTGATATAAAATTGCAACTCATGTGATTGACACAAGATCCCAATAGTCATTTTCCTCTTGTTCACGATTTTCCCTTGTATGTGAATCATCCATAACTGTTTCAAATAACAAAATATAAAAGTTGTAAGAGAAATAATGAATAAGCTTGATCATCAAATAATGTAATAACCATCATATATATGCAAACTTAATCACATAAAGAGAACACCAACTGGAAACAATTCTCACATTAAAGCATTAATAGAAATTGAGTTTATAGGAATGCAAATAAAGATCCATCAACATAAACAAAGCAACATCGCTCTCTTCAAACAGGAATAAAAGTAGCATGACTCCCTTCAAACATGAAAACAATAAGATGCTAACATCCTATCTATGAAGACCTGACTCTCTTCCAAACTCATACTTGAGATACTTGACTTTTTTTGTATCATCCTTTAAGCTCATAAAAACCTGTCTATTGTCTATCTTTTCCTTCAAATGAGAGATTGCAAAATAGTACAACATTTCGTCTTCCACAATCTCAGGTATGCTATCCAATATATCTATGAGGTCCTTGTAAGGACCGACTACATTGGTGGTTGCTTGAGATGTGGCAATGGCATTGCTCCTACTTTCAACAGCTGCAACTAGCCTGTTAATTTGCGTCCCAAGCTCTTCTCTTGTGCTCAATTTCTTATCTTTTTTTCCTCGAGCTTGCCTTGTTGAAGTTTGAGCGGCTCTTTTCCAGCTTTGAGCTCCAATTGGTTCACCAATGGTTTCATCTACATGACCCTTCAAATTTTCATCAGTAGATCCTGCAACATCATCGATACCAGGTTGTGTGACCTCAACATCATTATTAATACATAAACCTTGCCCAGGATTCCATGTGACTCCTCCAATAGCAACTGTATCTCTAAACATCGTATCTAACTTCTCTCCAAGATCAGGATGTATGCCTTTCGTCCTAAAAGCCTTAAACTTTGGATTGACCTGTTATCATAAAGCATTTGTGTAAGTTGAATCCTTGAAGATGATCCAGCACAAAAGTTAAAAAAAGAAGTGATGAAAACCTGAATTTTACTCTCCCACCATTCGTCACTCGCATCAATGGTTTTCTTCCTTGAATCCCAACCTAGTCCTGTTTCATTATAAAGCAATGACCTCCATCTTTTCCATTCTTCCTTGAGATCATCCCACTTACTCTTCATTTTATTCTTATCATACTTTTTTCCTGTTAGCTCCTCAAACTTGGTAATTATGACTGCCCATCCATCTCTTTTGTTGCTTGCAGGACGATTGCCTTTTTCAATTTGTTCAATGCACAACTTACAAAAGATTTCAACATCTTTCGAGCTCCAAAATGCCTTCTCCTTCGATGAACTTGCCATCTACTAGTATAGTAACATGAACATATTTGGGAAGCAAAAACAAACAAGATTAACCATAAACAAATTCGAATGAAGACATGCATTTCTTAACACAACTGCATCTAATACACACGTATATATAAATGTTTAAGCAATCAATGAGCCTAAATAGGCAAGAGCATACATAAACTCCTTATTTAATGAACTTTTTTAGCTGGTGCAACAATACAGGACAATTCAGAGTTTTGTCTCGCCGTCGGCCGCGGGAAAAACACAGGGAGGAAGACGTTGTGCGGCGTTTGTCCGGACGCGGGCCAACGTGGGAGGCGGCGATTGGGCGAGGTGGGTCCGCCGAAGCGAGTCCGACACGGCGTCTGTGGGACGCGCCATTGGGAGCAAGAGAATATGCGGAGACTCCAGCAAGGAAGATTCGTAGCTCTGAGGAACATGTAAGAGGGAAGAACACACGCGCAGATTTGCATCTCTCGCTCTCTCTGTGCATTGATGATTCGCTCCCCACACAAAACTGTGAAGCTCTCAACCAAATGGGTCTCGGTCCCTCCTCTCCCTCTCCCTCTCTATAAACCCCCTCCTCCCGTCCTCCAGCTCCTCTCCTCTGTGTAACCCCCAACCGCTTAAGAACAGAGGAAAAAATTTCCATATTCCATTGCCTCAAATTACCTCTTAAGAAAAAATTGGAGCCTAGAGCCCAATTGTTCCCCACTTAAGAACAGAGAAAAAAATTTTCGTAATCCATTGCCTCAAATTACCTCTTACGCAAAACAAAACGGAAAACCCTAAAAACATATTTAAGACTATACAACCACAAAAATCACGAAATACACAAATTCCATGGTGATTTCACCATGGAAGAAAGGATAAAACCTCAAGGATGGCCACAAAATGCGTAGATCTAATCAATCAAAAGCACATCCACCGGGGAGAGAGAGAGACGAACCTGTAGTTGTGCGAGGGAACGAGCGAAGCGAACCACTGAAGCGAACGAGCAAGCGAGCAATCCGTCCGAAGGAGAGCGAAACAACCAAAGCGAGCGAGAGAGGTGAGCGATCTGTCCGAAGGAAAGTGAAGCAACCACAGCGAGCAAGAGTGGCGAGCAGTTCCGTGCGAGAGTGAGTCAACAATTGAGAGTGACAAAAGGCAAATGGGAGAGCGAAGAAGCAGAACACTAGAGACTGCTGGGTTTTGTTTTATAAAATGGGCAAAATTGGACTTTCAACAAAATTTTGAGGGCAAAATAGGCAACTAACAAAAATTCATTAAATGGTGGAAGTTGCATCCCGAAAATGCTTAAAAGCCCAAAGCATCTCCCTACCTGCTTTGGGCTTTCAGTATCCCAAATGCTAACTTTGGGCTTTTAGTATCTTAAAAGCAATTGCCAAACGGTTCAGCATTTTGGAAAGGGGCTTTCGAGGCCGAAAGCCCCTTCCCAAAGCTGAACCAAACAGGGCCTTTGTACTTCTCCTCTGAGAATCCTTATCAGCAAAAGACTGTCTGACTCAATCTGAAGACTCTGACCAGATCTAGTTGACAGAAATTTAAGGTTTCGACCATGGCCAAAGTCTCGGCTTGCTCGGCTGAGTGCACCCTGACCATCTTTGCAAAGCCATCCACCATCTCTCAGTAACGATTCCTGTAAACACAGCTGATAGCTCCTTCCATCATTCCCGGTAGAAAAGATCCATCGATATTAATTTTGAGGTATTTTTCGACCGGGCCTTTCCAGATATGAGGTAATGGATTTTCGAATTCTTTCACCTTCTTCTTTGACCTAGCCCAGTTAATGAAGCACTGATTTTCTGCCATGGCTGAGCTATCTAGGTTCTTTGGGTTTGGTTTTTGGTTGCGAAAAATAGACTTATTTCTCTCTTTCCAAATCCGCTAGAGGACTGTAGCTAGAAGGCTAAAACTCATTGAGGTATGTTTGAATCGTAATAGCCATTCGTCAATACGGCCAAGGCCATAAGGTGAGATGTGTATCTGTATTGCAGGTCCTGGCAAACTTGACGAGTCCAAGGACAGAGCAAGAAGAGGTGCTTCGTGGTTTATGGGTGTTGCTTGCATAAATTATAGGTACTGTCCTTCACCATATCCTATTTGACTAGGTTTACCTTTATCGGCAATACATTCTGGCATAGTCCTTAAAGGAAAAAAATGGATTTGTGGGCTTGTATCAGCCTTCCAGATCTTAGTCCAGAGAGCAGGAGGGAATTGATGAGAAGTTGAGGCTGTGGCTGAGCTGCTTTGTTCTCCAGTCTGATCTTGTTGTATCCGCTTTTTACAATATACTCCCCCGATCTAGTGCTCATCCAAACCAATCTATCCTTTTTCTCTTGCGGATCCAATGGAATTGTGAGGATTTCATTGGTTGTACTCTCACCAAACATGTCCATAATACTTTGTTCATTCCAAGCTAGGATATCCCTGCAAATAAGATCAGAAACCTTTGTTGGTTCCTCCTTGTTTGTTGGTCCTCCAATTTCTCCCCTAGGCAACCATTTCATATCTCGAATGTTAATCTTTTCTCCATTCCCTACTGCCCATCTCACTGAAGGAAGAATTGCATCTCTTCCCATTAGGATGCTTTGCCAACCCCACAAAGGACGATACCCCTTTCCCGCCAACCAGAATTCTGAGTGTGGAAAGTAAAGGCGTTTCAATAGCTTGCCCCATAGCGAGGACAGATTTTGCAATAGACGCCATGCTTGTTTTCCCATCACTGCTTTGTTAAAGCCTAGCCCTCTATTATCTTTTCTACTCGAGTGTCTCCCACTTTTTCCAGTATAATCCAGATTTCTGTTCGCTAGTTTTCCACTAGAAATTAGCAATTCTCTTTTCAATGCTTCAGCAAATAGAAATTGGAATTTTAAAGACTGACATGACATACTGTGGGAGATCCTGCACTACTACTTTAATGAGGGTCTCTTTTCCTGGACAAATTTTAATAATATTTCAACTTTTTTATTTTTAGTTTCTTTTTTTTTTCCTTCTTCCTCCTTTAGTCGGTCGCTGAGGCCTAGCAGCAGGCTAGAGGTGAAGGCCGGTGAGGTTACTGGGTCTGGCAAAGCTCACCCGACCTCGCTAGTGGCCGACAGGGCCAAGCCTCGTCCTCGCCTCTAGTCGGTTGTAAAGAGAAAGATAGTAGGTTGTAAGCCAGCGACGACAAAGTCAACCTTGCTGGTCCTCGCCTCTAGTCGGTTGTAAGCCATTGCCAGAGCCTGGTGACCAGGCAGAGGAGGAAAAAGGGAAGGAAAAAAAAAAGAAAAGAAGAGGGAAAAAGAAAATAAACAAATAAATTCAAAAAATATTAAAATTTTAGTATAAATTCTCTGACGCTAACAGCGATGGCTGTCCCACTATTCTCGTGTAAAGAGAAAGATAGTAGCACTTTTTAACGTATGTAAAAATAGATGCAAGGGGACCCCTTGTTAACAATGATAATGCCCAAATTTTAGAGCTCTAATCCGAACCGGAGGAGACCCGAACTGAAAAGACCCAAAACTTTTGGATCGAGTCGGGTCAGGTCAGGCTTTTTGACAGCCTACAAGGGGTAATGCTTGGCTTGGCTTGGCTTAGTATCGAACCAAAAAATTACTTACCGCAAGGAAAAAAACATACTTAAAAATTGTAATGATTTCTTTTTAAGCGATCTTAGATATTAATAATTATTTTTTAAGAAATTAGCCCTTCCTCACGTATAACTACTTAACTAATCACCAAGTCTAAACTTTAGGTTTTCACATAAACAAATAACTTTCATTTCTTTTCAATCAAAAGTGATTTAGTGACTTTCTCTTAATACCTAAGGTTGTGCTTCCGATCAGCTTAGTTTTTGCCATGTCTTATTTCTCCACCAGTTTTATCTATTTCACTAAGCAAATGTCCAATGCAATGTTGTTTTGGAGTTGTTCCGTTGATAAGATCCGAATTTAATTTGAGATTTCGGTTCTCAAGAAAACTGCTGTATGATATTAGTGTCTTGAATATTCTAACGCATCATAGCATTTACTATAGAGTGACCAATGCAACATTTTAGACACATATCTCTTAGAATTAGATTTCTTTATATGATAATACCAATCATATTTCATAGAATTGAATGGTCAACCTTTGTGTTCCAAATACTTCAGCAATTTATTATGAAGCTGTCACATCCTAACTTGAGGAGCAAAATTAAATTTGCGAACTTCTTCTTCTTTTTAATCAATTGATTCAGCTTAGTTAATTTTTATTTTCTGTCGGCGGCATCGCGCAGGAAGCCAACTAGTTTTAAAGAAATCAATAAACAAAATAAAAGTCAAAACCAAAACCAAAACCAAAGATCGAATTTCATGCTATTGAACCACGAGAATGTTGGTTTTCTACGGAACATGCATAGTTAAATTAAATATAAACGCAGCAGAACAATATAATCATACATGTATCTCCAAAGGCGATCTTCATGCGTTTCAATAAAAAATCGAAAGACCACAGGGGATTAAACGGATTATCTCTCGTAGCGTGCCCAAAAAGATTTCGGTTCGGATGTTCTTTAATTCGAGCCCCACAACCATCGAACCTCTAATTCAGACACACCACCAATCACACGACGAACAGAAGGAAGAACTTATGGATAATCACCGATAGAATTGTACTAGCAATTTTGTGACGATAATTTTATGTACTCCCGATATTTCAGTCACGGCGTAGGAAGAGAGAAAACGTAATTTTTTACTCTCATGAACACATGATAATTGCATACACACTTTTTTTTTTCATCCTGCAACTGTTGTTGATCGCGCTTTTAATATGGCCATCAACAACCGTTGCTGATCGTGCATGTATTAAAATGTGCACATGATCAACAATGGTTGCTAATCATGTGTGACATGCACACGGTCAGCAATCGTTTGCTGACTGTATGCCTTTTTTTTTTAAATTAAAACGCACACAGACAGCAACTATTGCTAATCGTGTGCACTTTTAAATTTATTAATTTAAATATATATATGTACAAACATAGAAGTGCACGATCATTACATGTGTATTTCGTGAGCATCATATGCACGCATGCCCATGACAAAAATTTAATTAAATTAAATCCCATTTAATTTCATTTCAGTCCAACCTCAAGTCGATTGCAAACACATTTGCAATATCGTCTCTTCCGTACAACGTCATCCTAAATTGGTTATGGTGTATGACATTCCTACGTTCATCACTAAGCTGATAGTAAGACTTGCACCAACACATAAGTACTCCCAAGAGAATTGATTGTCCTGATCTAGCAATATATCGTGGCTATCCAAACAATGTGAATGCTTTAAGAACATAATGAACCTATCAACTTTTGCTACAGTGTAATTCAATCCCTCTATCTTACTATGTCCCGATCGAATAAAGACCATGGAATATTTGTCAAGCCACCAATTCGATCATATGCACAAACCTAATTGACATGCATTTTATGTGAAACACGAATAGTTCATTCTCGATTACAATCCCAGCCGAGGATTTTAATGCAGTGTCAAGATTGGATTGTATAGGACATCATTATTCTATATTGCGTATAACAAGGAGATAGATTCCATTTTACGCACACGTGTAACTTCGTATGCGAAAGAACTATGGCCATCAAGTACAGAGACGAATCAATGAACCGGCAATACGCGCACCTGTGAACCATAGCCATCCAACACACAAGTCAATAATGTGCCTCAGGCCTAAGGATTATTTACACAAGATCGGAGCATGAACGATTATGCATTGACCACGCTAAAAGCTTCCATATTGCTAATCGTTATATGCATGTCACGTTCAGTGAACTTGTCTGGTACAAGCACCTATGTTCTAACTCAGGCATCACAATACCCAATGACTCATGACTCGTCATTCCCTTAAGTATCAAATACTTAATGGCGAAGCTAAGAATACACCGGTCTCAACAGGATCATTAATATCCACTCAATGATCCATCGACCGCGAACAATTTAAAGATTCAGTCTAACTGTGAACCTGTCACACATATTCTTAATGTATCAAGAATAGGTCCAGTCATAACTGATCTTATGAAATCATTCATATATTTAAATAATTAGACAAATGAATGAATACATCCTTGCCATTAAATAGTAATGAAATTAAAAATAAAACTTAAATCCCTAACATGTAACTATTACATGGTAACTGTAACGTCTTGAATTCGACCTACTCTCAGGATTAAGAAAATAGATGGTTATTTCTCATTTCATTTTAGTAAGTCTCGCTGGAACTGATCATTCTCGGGATACTAACCAAAAGGAAATGGCTAACTAGGAAAACAGTACGTGGACCCAAGAACTCGATCGTGAATTGAGTTCGATTCCAAGAAATGACGAGGGAATATTTTATGCCAATGTGGGTCAGTCCAAGGAGAGTGACGGATTTGGTTTGACCAACGATGTACGATTGGATCGTGGGTGAATCAGCATGATCAAGATTACGCGTAGCAAACGATCTCGAACTTATTCCGAACGATCGCGACCCCTGGAACTAGTGATAATTCCTAGTGTTCTCTGGGAGATCGAGATCATCACGACTTGAGTAACCCCAGGTCGATACGCGTAACCCCTAAATAGCCGCCCGTTAGTGAGAAACGCTAAAATTGCATTTGAGCGAAATCGATAGTGGAATTGAGTCCGGACTTCGGTGTCGAATTTCGTGGACGTACGTAACTATTCTGCAAGGACAATGTCGTATAAGTGTGGCCAGTTATATTTGAGGTCGGTAGAGTCGAAAATTGGAAATTTGACCGGGGACCGAAAAATTACCGTTTTGCCCCTATGCCATATGCTTGTATTTCGAATTTTGGGGATTAATTGGAGGGTATTATAGTCTTGCTCAGCCTTATTATTATTATTATTATTATTATTATTATTATTATTAGAATTAGTGGACCAATTTATCCCTAGATATTTTAATTAGAATTAATCCAAGCCCTTGAAGTGAGGGCAAGATGGTCATTTAGTGCAAGTTGGTCAACCACCCCACTAGCCCAATGTGTGTGTGTGTGTGTGTGTGTATCCCTCATTTCCCACTCACCACCTCCGGCTACTCCGCCTCTCCCTCTCGCCGAGTTCCTCTCTCTCCCTCTCTCGGCCGTATGAGGGCCCTCGCCGGAGCACGCTGCCGCCACCGCCCGCCAGTGCCGCTCACTGAGGCCGCCTTGCACCACCACCATCCAGCCATCCCATTCTCTCTCACTCTCTTTCCCCAGCCGCGTGAGTAGCCCCCACCTGGGACCGTCGACCACCGCCGCTTGCGCCATCGTGAAGGCTGCCCGTCGCCGCTGTTTGCGCCGCTATGAGCCCACTCGGTCTGCCTGTTCCTCGCCGGTTCAACCACTATATTGGAGCTTAGGAAATAGTGAGTATTAACCCTAAACCCTAATTAAGCTAATTAGTATTTCTAGATAGGTTAGGGTAATTTATGGGGTTAATTAGGGGAAATTAGGAGTGATTAGTTGCCTGTTTGATTAGTGATGGATTATGTGATGATTTGGGAGTCTAATATGTTGATTTCAATGTGGTTTAGCGCCCTAGAGTGGGCTGTTGATGGCTGGCTTTATCAGAATTAATTAGCCCCGGTACGGTGAATTTAGGGTTCAATAGTGGAAATTCCGAGCATGCATTAAATTGTCCATTTGGTGGTTGATTTAAGCTTGATTGGACGTTGATTTCGTGATGCCATATCGCATGCCTAGTGTAGCCAAGAATGTACTAGCATGGCGGGCCTCGAGTGTGCCTAATTATATTGTCCAAGTCGCGTGAATTATGTGTGTGAACTATGTGCCGTTCAAGATTGAATTGAATTGCTTAAATGGACATGCTAGTATATTGATTGAGCATAATGTGACAAACTGTGAGCATGTCAATTGGTTATTCGAGCACGTCGTGGCATTGTTTGTGCATGATTTGGCATGATTAGTTTGTGTGCCATTGTTGGAATTGGATGCATCGTGTTGTTGCCCGAGTGCTGGATTGCATGGCCATGCATTTCGCATGCTGAGCAGTGACTTGAGACGAGACTTGTGCAAGTATGCATGCCTGACATGAGTATATGATCACATAATTGCCCTGATGCGTTTTACACGGGGTTCAGATAAAAATTGATGTGTGCTTGTGTGATCACATAAAGCCTTGATGCGTGTTACGCGGGGTATTGAACCTGTTCTAATGCGTTTTACGTGGGACGATGCCCGGTTCTATCGGAAGACAGCCAATCTGATGCGTTTTACGCGGGTTTTGGTCCGTATATGGAGATCGATGTTGGGCCTGATACGTTTTACGCGAGCTAGAGACACTGGGCCTGATGCGTTTTACGTGGGAGAGGAAGTGTTAGAATTGATATAGACTTGATGCGTTTTATGCGGGTCAGACTTAATGCGTTTTACGTGGGTTGAACTCTAATTGAGAAATTGAACAGTGTGCCAATGTGCATAATTAAGCCGGATCATGAGTATGAACATAATGGCGACATATATGTGTAAGAGTGCATTAGCAATTATGCAGGCATGTGCGCATCGATGACTCGTGCGTGATGCAAATATTAATGAGCATGAATATACATATGACTTACGTGTGACTGTGTTCGCGTATGTGCCATGAGTATTATTATGAATTGTCTAACCTGTAGGGTCGTTGTATTCTCGATCTAGGCCCGAGGGCTTAGGTCAATTGATTATTGATTATTACTGGATGTATGTGATTGTTGCCTATCACGAGGTACATGTTAGCCTAGTTTAGGTTTAGGGGGTTTTACTCGCTGAGATTCGTTCTCATTGTTGTTAAAACCTGACTTTTCAGACCCTCGACCCTGAAAATGTCTGAAGTACCAATACATTTTGGGATCCTGTCTTGGATAGACCAGGACATGATCGAGTACCTCGTAGGGAATGGGGATACATATATTAAACACTTTACCATGGTGTGGATCGATGTCAATCGCAAATCGAGTATTGATTTTGAGAAACGACGAGGAAATTTTTTGGGCCAATGTGGGCTGATCTTAGGAAGGTGATAGCTTTAGTTTAGCCAATGGCGTATGATCGGATTGGGGGTGATTTCGCACGACCGAGAGTACGCATGGTGAACAAATCCCGAACTTAAACCCAACGATCGCGACCTCTGGAACTAGCGATAATTCCTCGTGCTCTTCGGTAATCGAGACCGTCACGACTCAAGTAACCCTAGGTCGATACGCGTAATCCCTAAACAACCGCTCATTAGTGAGAGACCCTAAAATTTTAATTAAGCAATTTCGATCACGAAATTTGATCCGGACTTGGACCTCGATTTTCGTGTGCGTATACGACTATTTTGCGAGAACGACGTCATTTTAGTGTGGCTAAATATATTTAGGGCTAATACGGTCGAAAAATAGAAATTCGGTCCGAAATCGAAAAATGACAGTTTTGCCCCTAGGCTAATTTTGGACCTTCCGAATTTTGCAAATTATTAGGGATTTATTTGGGGATTAAATAGGGGATAAACATCGGCCCAATAATTCATATTTCTCTTGGACCAAAGTGCCTTCAATTATTGGATAAAGATTTAATCCCCACCTTTGACTTGAGGGGCAAGATTGGAACATTGAGAAAGTTGGTCAAAATTCATTAAATGCCTTGTCTCTCTCATTACGGCCTCTCTAAGCCAACTCACTCTCATCTCCTTCCCCTCTCCCTCTCTCGTCGGTCTTCTCTTCCTCTCCTTCCGGCCGTACACGTCAAATGCCAGAGCGCTGCCGTTCGCCACTTTGCGCCACCACTGCCCGTTTGTGCGACCAGCAAGCCAGCTTGCCACCACCACCCGACCATCTCCCTCTCTTCATTTCCTCTCCTCTTGGCCTCATGAGAGGAAGTCATGCCGGAGCTGCCGTTCAGTCGGAGCGCTGTGCGCCCGTCGCCGCCGGCCACTGTCCGCCCGTTTCGCTGCTGAGCCACCACCCTCACCTCTCCCTTTCCTTGCAACTGCCACCACCAGCCTCACCTCCCCTATTCACCGCCATTCGGTCCAGCCAAGGATCGCCGAACGTCGACGTCCGATCAAGCACCGCCGTTCACCGCCGGAACGCAGCCACTAGTTCCGCCGCATGTCGGCAATCAGCCACCTGTTCCCTGCCGAATTAGCCTTGTTCAGAGCATAGGATTAGAGTAAGTAATTAACCCCTAAATTCTAATTAGGACTAAAATGCATTTCTAGATAGGTTAGGTTAATTTTATGGGTTAATTAGATGGATTTTAGTTGTAATTAGTGGTGGAATATTGTGGTTGTTTTGGTGATGAGCTTAATGACCTAATATGTCAATTCGGGAGTGAAATTAATGGCCTAATATGGCCGAATAGGGGGCTGTCCATGGTGGGCTTGATTGGGCTGAGTTTAATCAAGTTTGGGACTAAATTGGGTAATTACCGAAGATGCCTAGACTAATCAATTAGTGGCTGCTTTGTGTTTGATAGCGTTCAAATTGATGATACCATGTTGTGTGCCTAGGTGACCGAACGTGGTGTGGCATGGTGGGCCTTGATTGTGCATGTTTACGTTGCACTAATTACATGAACTACGTGCCATGCTAAAATGTGTTAAATTAGACATTTGGGCGTGCAAATGCAATGTTGATTAAGTATGTTATGGCATTATGTCAACTTATCTTGGCTTAATTGGATTATGTATTTGAGTGGAATCTGGGTGCTCATTGTGCATCATGTGATTGCTCGAGTGCAGAATTATATGGCCACGCATTTCGTATGCCGAAAATGGGCATGAGATGAAATTTGTGCGAGTATGTGTCCCTAACATGAGCATGTGATCATCTAAATTGTCCTAATGCATTTATGCGGGATTCAGATAAAACTGGCTATGTGTATGTGTGATCACTAAGGGCCCTAATGCGTGTTACGCAGAGTCGATTCCGTCCTGATGCGTTTACGCGAGATGATGCCCAGTACATCTAGAAGACGACCAGCCTGATGCGTTTTATGCGGGTTTTGATTCGTAAGGAGATCAGTGTTGCGCTTGATGCGTTTTACGCGGGCTAGAGACACCGAGCCGGATGCGCTTTGCGCGGACCGTGAAGTGTTGTTGGCCTGAAGTGTTTTTATGCAGGTCGATCAATAATGAGAATTAGTAGTGTGCATAATTGAACCGGACCATAAACATGACATATGTGTGCTAGAGTGTGTTGGTAGTTGTGCGTACCAGTGATTTGTGTGTGAGGCAGGCACTAATGAGTTTGAGCATGCGTATGGCGTATGTGTAACCAGGTGTGTTCGCGTATGTGCCATGACTATTATTGTGAATTTTCTAACCTACAGGGTGTCACAACCTCCCCAAACCGACCCCGCCGCCTAAGCAGTTAGACTAATGGATTACTAAGTTAAACCTAGCTCGAGCTCTCCCAAGCCCATACAAATTCGCGACTTAAGTTTAAGTGCAAAGCAATTTTATCTAGGAGTCACCACTAATCGATTTTTGGTAGGTCGATTAGACATCCAAGTGAAGCATAGGAAAAATGCTTCACATCTACAAACTAGAGATTGAATGGGTACGGGGACTTGATTACACAAATTGACTAATTAGTGCCCTTTCGGTACCTAATCTTGCTCAATTCATCACCTAACGTGTTCACTAACTAGGAGTCTCAAAAATTCATTCCTAACCAAGCTAAGGGAAGCAACAATCACTACATGAACCTAATATGCACAATCAACCACATGCGAGATTAAATTAAACGTGCAATTCAAAGCGTGCGAATCAAGCAATGAGCAATCAAACATACGCTAATCACACAAAAAGGGAGAGAAAAGCAATTCTAAAACCCAATTTCCAATTTTTGATTTTTGAAATTTTTCTAATTTTTTTATTTGTTATAAAAATAATAATTTTTTAATATTAAAATATTATAAAATTGGGTCCGGGTCGGATCTCCACTTCCGACCCGAATTAGGACTGACTCGAGTGCACCAACCCGGGTCCGCCGCGAGGTGGGTGCGACAAAGGCCCACTTCGGAATAAAAAAAACTACAACCCAAAAACAATTAATTAAAAACACCTAGGCCCAGCCCACTATAAATAAAAACCAAAACAATACTTCAGCCTAAATTGACCAAATTAGCCCATTCACGAAATGAACCAAAAAGAGCCCAAAGCCATTAAAACACAATAAACCTAAAGTCAGCTCAAGCACAAAACCCTACTTGGTTGCGACCCGTGGACCCGAATCGACTTGTGGCCACTAACCCGACTCACTTGGAACCCTAGTGCCCGCGACCCGATTGTCCAACCCGACTCGCCCAGGACCCCATTTTCAATTCTTTTCTATTTTTTCTTTTTACTCTCTCCCTTTTTTTAATTTTTTTTCTTTTTTTCTCTTTTGTCTTTTCTTCCACTCTTGCATGTCTCCGCCCAGAACGTCCCATTCTTCCTTGCGCCTTCATCAACGAAGCCAACTCCACGGTGACTACGTCGAAGATTCCCATTGCTGGTCATCAGCTCAAGTCGCCAGCGTCGATGGCGGATGCTGGCCTTACGCCGTCACCGCCGGCTAACGTCTCGGCGACCACGCCAACGAAAATAAAACGTCTCCCCGCCTATGACCCAAAACTAACCATCCAACCATCCAACACTTGGCTCCTCCAACAGACATTTAACTCGCACAAACAAGCACACATATCCTACTGCGAACACCCACCATCACGGATCGTTGTTCCCTCATCGCAGGCCACTGGACAAATAACCGCTAATGAAACATCACCAACCATATCACCCCCTTTGGGTCACTACCAGTCCCCATTATCTATGACTACATATTCCACAGTCACAATCGTAAGATAAAAAGATTGAATAGAAGAGGGTTCAGGGAAACAAGCCAACATGAATGACCCAAGAGGTTGACGTTGCAGCCACGGACTTCAACTGATTGCTCATACGCAAGGCATAGAGCAATAGAAACACAAAGAAAATCTTATGCTCCGACTTGGTTCAATGATGGAAAATAATGCTCAATGAGCGACGAGGGGTTTGTGATGATTTGAAATCCGTCTATACACATTTAAGAACGAACAGACTGGCTAGGGATGTGCACGGGCTCAGTTAGATTAATTATCAAACATGTGATGGGCGGAGAAGGTATTGAAAATTTCTAAACTCGTACTCAGATCTAAACCCAAAGAAAATCATCCAAACGAAAGCAACCACATCAATCCATGCAAACTCAGCACGCATATGGACCCAAAAAGGAATGAGTTTCAGTTTCGCGGTCCGACCAAAACAGGGCAAGACGACAAAAAGTTCGTGGAGCAAGCATTTGATCGCAGGGTCCCTACATGGCTCGGTGATGGTGAATGGGGGGTGAGATCAATGCATCAGACTACGTTCGGTCACCTCACACGTCTCTGAGCTGGGATCCTCAGGAAATTGTCCTGACCCGAGGAAAATCGAAACAAAAGGGGAAAATCGAAACCTACCGTAGGTTTGGGCAAGGAGAAAGGGGAACGTTGGCAGGGGTCGTCAACCGCATCTCAGGCGTGGCCGAGCTATCGGAGAATCACCTTCTTGCTCTCGGACCCCCTCCTCTCTATTCCCTTTTCTCATCTCATTCTCTTTGATTTCTCTCCCTCTCTCTGTTCTCTCTCGGATCTGTCTCACTCTGGCTCTCTCGCTCTATGTTTCTCGCTCGGTGACCACTTTTGTGGCTTCTCCATTCCCCCTTTTAGCTCTCTCAAGCTCTCTCCCTCGGAACTCGCCCTCTGTGCCTCTCTCCCTTTGCTTTTGTTTCTAGCCTCTGTTCTTTTTGCTTTTGCTTCCAAAAGCGTTAAAGATGCTCAGGGGAAGAAAGGACTGAAGGCACGCTGGTATGGGGGAAGAAAGGACTGAAGGCGTTGAACCCCCTCCCCCCTTTTTTTTAAATAATTTTTAATTTAATTTAACTTAATTTAACTTAATTTTTTTATGAGAGTGGTGCTACGCTGGCTAGCATTAAATAATGCTGGTCCCCCTTTTTCAAAGTTTTTTTTTTTAAATTTAATTTTTTTAAATTTTTTTAATTTTTTGAATTTAAACAAGGAAAGCATGTTCTAATATACTTTATTAATGTAAATGCGCCTAAAGTCTATATGCCATGCAATTTAATGAAAACAATTTTTTTGTTTAGTAGTTAAGAATTAAACCCTAATTTTTTATGCAATAAAACCCTGAATGATTGAGCAAAATTTAAGTATCAACATAGGGTCATTGAGTGCTCGATCTGGGCCCGAGGTCCTAGGTCATTTGATTGCCATTTATTGTTGGTTGTTTGTGATCTGTTGCCTGTCAAGAGATGCATGTTAGCCTAATTTTGATTTATGGGATTTTATTCGCTAAGATTCGTCTCATTGTTGTTAAAACCCAATGTTTTGGACCCTCGGCCCTAAAGATGACGGATGCTCCAGTACGTTTTGGGATTCCCCACCATATAGAGAAGACGATGTCAGTGTACCCTTTGGGGAACGGGGAGATGTATATTAAATATTATACCTTAGTATGGGTCAATGTAGGGGAGACACATTTTGAGACCCATGAGTATGTAGTGTGTTGTTAGAGAGACTATACTGGGGAGTACGGGCCATTTCGGTCCTTTGAGGCCCCGTACAATGGGCAAAGTGAGTTTGACCCTCAGTGTCCTGACGGAGACATAGTGGATCCCGATACTTTAGCTGGGGAGAGTTCGAGTTCTTATGGCGAACCCATTGTTTTTTAGGTAGATGAGTTTGATCCAATGGACATGGAACCAGCTGACTAGAATGTTGATCCGGAGTCGATGGAGCCGGAGCCCATAGAGGAGGACCCTATGCCAGAGGCCGAGCAAGAAGATATGGACTCGGAGGAGGAAACCGTAGAGGCTGAGTTCAAGCTGGACTCATTAGACTCCAAAGTAGAGCTGTCCGATAGCTCTTCATCTTCTGGATCTTTTGGATCCGACCTGGACTGGGTCCCTTAGTTAGCCTCAGCTTTAGCTAGATCGAGCTATACCTTTTTTATCGAAGCCCAGTCTTAGTTAGTCATCTAATCACCCGAGCCACCATCCTTTTTTTATCTTAGTGGTCGTTGACCTGTTTTGGTTGGTTGTATGTATTCTCTGTAAATAGATATTGTATATATTTCAGTGGTAATGCAAATCCATGTTTTCCGTTGTTGTGTTATCCCTGGTTATCTTATTTATTGTTCGGGTGTATATATTTATAGATACATACATATACATGTAGCTTCCACATGTACATTGTTTTGAATGCTTGGGCGTTGGGTCGGCGACGTGTCTTGGGACGTCGCACTAAATTCGACCTTAGCGAGGGATGTTGCGCGTCGTGGGTTTTAGGGCGTGACACTTAGCCTCAAATAGGTCGGGCCAGTACCTTTTGGATCGGAGCCCCACCTTAAGTAGTAGTCTAACCGCCTGGTCACTTATCTCTTTTTGTCAGTAGTGACCGTTGACCCTCTTTTGATTTTCGTGCGTATGCTGTAAATGGATATTGTACATGTTTTCCAATGTTAATGCAAGCATATATTTATAATGGCGTTTGTTGTTTGTGCTATCCTTGGTCATATATTTTAAATTGTACGGGTATTTATGTTGCTTCCGCGCGTGCATGATTCATTGTGTTGGGTGTTGGGTCGGTGACCCATCTTGGGATGTCGCACTTGAATTGACCTCGATTGGGTTGTTGCGTGCCGTAGGGTTCGGGGCGTGATATCCCCCATTGATTTGGTATCAGAGCAAGGACAGCTCGGTCTAATTCGGTCGAAGCTTGGAGTAATAAAGAGCAATGACCTTGGGTAGCCAATAGTGAGACCTTGTGTGCTACATGTGCCTTCTGACTGTCGTGTCTTGATTGACTGATTGTTTGAATTGACCCGTAAGGTGCAAGTGCGGCAGGACACGAGGTAAGTACGTATATCTCCTTGGTTGAGGTCTTATGCTGCTTGTGTTTGGCCGTATGCCGAGTGATTGATTACCGTTGTGTTAGTTCCCTACCTAGGACCTTAGACCAGTTTAGTTTGATTTAGGTCTCCAATTCTTGAATGGAATTATAGCAAGTAGGTGAGCGTGCGAGTTGTGAAGATAAGTAGCCAAGGAAGAGGTAGAGGTCGAGGTCGTGAGCAAGATCGCGTAGAACCGCAAGTGAGAGTTGTGGAGGACCCAAGGGTAGATAGAGTTTTGAGGGCTCTAGAGGAGGCAAGAATTTTACGAGGGTACGCAGAATCAAGAGAGGAATGCCACTATTGCCGCTGCTGTAGAGGCTGCTGTTGCTGCTGTCAATGGGGCCAATGGCAATAACGGAAATAATAGAAATCAGGGGAATAATGAGAATCCAATTTCGGGACCAGCAAATGTGATCAAGCCGATGTCTAAGCTGGTCAAGCAATTCTTGAAATTTAAAACCGCCGAAGTTTAACGGAAAGGGTGACCTCGAGGCTACACCGCGTTGGGTAGAAGAATTAGAGAAAGCCTTCGATGTTCTGGGGTGCACCGAGACTGAAAGAGTGACATTGGCGATATATCAGTTGCAGGACAATACAAATGACTGGTGGAAGGCCACCAAGAGCAGAGTATTCCTAGAAGGTGTCGCCCAGACTTGGGCCATGTTTACCAAGAGCTTTTAAGGAAAATATTTCTCAAAGAGTGCTCAGGAAAGGAAACTGGCAGAATTTATGAGGCTCCGCCAAGGACAGATGACTGTGGATCAATACAAAGCGGAGTTCGCTAGATTGTCGAGATTTGCACCTATAATGGTGGAGAACCCCCAGGATAAGGTTTGGAGATTTTGAGAAGGGCTAAAGCCTGACCTTAGAAGTCAGATGATATCACTCAATATTCAGGAATATGAGGAAATGTATGAATGGGCTCAAGCCATAGATTGAGATCAGTTGAAAAGGGCAGTCGCTTCTGGATCGCGGTTCGCCCCAGCTAAAGACAACCGCCGTCTCGGGAAAAAGCCGATGGCGAGAAACAGGTGATTTGTCCCACCAATTAGAAAGAATATTGGGAAGCCGAACTACTAGCAGAATAGATTTGGGACTTGTTTCAAGTGTGGGAGTTTGGAGCATCAGATCAAAAATTGCCCCCAGTAACACCCTATAGGACCTTCGATACAACCACAATAGCCCCGGATAGGAAATCAGGCTGGGAATCCCTCGCCGACTAATCTGAACAGGCTACTGGCACAAGGACAGGTGTACACCATGGCATAAAGAGAAGTTGAGAATGCGCCAGGCGTTGTCACAAGTATGGTTTCTCTGTGCAATCATGTCGCATATACTTTGTTTGATCCGGGAGCATCGCACTCATTTGAGTCTATTCAGTTTGTTGAATTGGCTGGATTAAAACCTGTTTTACTAGAAGTGCAATTATGTGTGACTACACCATTAATGGATAAGATATGCATATCGTCAAGATGTCCGGACTGTGAGATAGTAATTGGTGGCGTAGAAAGCAAGATAGATTTAGCTGTTTTGCCAATGTATGATTTTGATGTGATTGTAGGCATGGATTGGTTAGTCGAACAGAATACCGTAATGGATTGCAGTAGTAGGGTGATTCAGTTTAGTCCGGCTGGACACCCTAGATTTGAGTTTGTAGGAAGTCGAGGAGGAACCTCGATCCCTTGGGTTTTATCAGTAGAAGCAACCAAGTTGTTGGATGAGGGATGTCAAAGTTACCTGGCAAGTGTGGTTGATTCAATGGCAGAAGAAGTGCGGCTAAAGGATATAGCAGTGGTGTGTAACTTTTCCAATATCTTTCCTCAGGAATTGCCGGGATTGCCATCAAAAAGAGAAGTAGAGTTTGTTATCGAGTTGGCCCTTGAACTGAGCCAATCTCGAAGCCGCCTCATAGGATGTCATTGTCAGAATTAAAGGAACTAAAGGTCCAGATGCAGGAACTGCTAGACAAAGGTTTTATCCGACCGAGTGCGTCTCCATGGGAAATGCCAGTCTTGTTCATGAGGAAGAAGGATGAGTCGTTGAGGCTATGTATCGATTACCGCCAGCTGAATCAAGTGACAATCAAGAATAAGTTCCCCTTCCAAGGATTGATGATCTGTTCGATTAATTGCAAGTAGCCTCGGTATTTTCTAAGATTGACCTAAGGATAGGGTATAATCAGTTAAGGATTCAAAAGGAGGATATCCCAAAGATAACATTCAAGACTAGGTATGGGCACTATGAATTCACGGTAATGCCGTTTGGGCTTACTAATGCCCCTACTGAATCAGGTATTCAAGAAGTTTTTAGATCAGTTCATCATTATCTTCATAGATGATATTTTGGTGTATTCAAAGAGTCCTAAGGAACATGAGGTACACTTGGAAAAAGTTCTACGAACGTTAAAAGAGCTTGCACTATATGATAAGTTTAGCAAATGCAAGTTTTGGCTGAACTGAGTAGTGTTTTTTGGATATATAATTTTCGGAGAAGGAATCTCCATGGATCTGGCAAAGATTGAAGTAGTGATGGATTAGCTGAGACCAACGACAGTTATTGAAGTTCGAAACTTCTTAGGATTGGTAGGTTACTATAAGTGATTCGTGGAAAGATTCTCAGCAATAGCCACTCCATTGACAAGGTTGCTCAAAAAGGAGACAAAATTTGAATGGACAAAAAAGTACGAAGAGAGTTTTCAAGAGTTGAAACAGAGGTTGACGACTGCGCCAATGCTAATGATCCCTTCAGGACCGGGAGGATATAAGATTTATAGCGATGCTTCGCTCAAGGGATTGGGATGCGTGCTAATGCAACATGGAAGGGTCGTTGCTTATGCATCGTGTCAATTAAGGCCTCATAAAATGAATTACCCGACTCATGATTTGGAACTGGCAGCAATCATTTTCGCTCTTAATATTTGAAGGCACTATTTATGTGGAGAAAGGTTCCAGATTTATACGGACTACCAGAGTCTCAAATACTTGTTTTCTTAAAAAGAGCTAAATATGAGACAGCGTCGTTGGATGGAATTGCTAAATAACTATGACTGTGACATTGTGTATCATCCCGAAAAAGCCAATCAGGTAGCAGATGCCTTAAGCCGAAAATCGAGTATCGTGCAATTTATGGTTAAAGAGTGGATTTTATTGGAATGAGCACGAGCCTCAAAGTTTAAGTTCAAGGTGGAACACCTCTCCAGTCTAATGGCGACATTAAGGATTGAATCGGAAGTGCAAATCAAGATTAAGGAGTTGCAGTCTCCCGAACCTAAGATTCAGAAGATTCTGGAGATGGATGGCACTAAGAGAAAACCGGACTTCCAAGTGTCCGAAAACGGAATTCTTAAGTTTCAAGGACGTTTGTGCATGCCCGATGATTTGGAGCTTAAGGAAGAGATTTTATCATAAACTCATAGGAGCAATTATAGCATTCACTCGGGCAGCACGAAGATGTACCAAAACCTTCGACAGCATTATTTGTGGAACAGAATGAAGGTGGATGTAGCCAAGCACATGGCCAAGTGTTTGACGTGCCAACAAGTGAAGGCACAACATGATAAACCTGGTGAAATGTTGCAGCCATTGGAAATCCCAAAATGAAAATGGGAGCATATTACGATGGATTTTATAACGGGATTGCAAAGAAGCCAGAGAGAACACAACTCTATTTAGGTGATAGTGGACAGATTGACCAAGTTAGCACACTTCCTGGTAGTGTAAAAGGACTTCGAGCTAGAAAGGTATGCAGATTTATATGTGCGGCAGATAGTCCGTCTTCATGGAGTACCGGTATCGATCATTTTGAACCGTGATCCTCGGTTTACTGCTAATTTTTGGAAAAGTCTGCAATCGGCCATGGGAACAAAGTTGCAGTTCAGTACGGCCTATCAATCGCAGAAGAATGGCCAATCTGAGAGGACTATTCAAACCCTAGAGGATATGCTGAAAGCGTATGTATTAGATTTTCAGGGCAAGTGGGAAGAGCAGTTGCATTTGGTTGAATTTGCCTACAATAACAGCTTTCAACAGAGTATTGAGATGGCATCATTTGAAGCACTTTATTGTAGAGCGTGTAGAACACCCTTGTGTTGGGATGAAATGGGAGAAAGAAGGGTAACGGGTCTAGAGTTGATTCAACAGTCGATGGAAACGGTAAAGATTATCCGGGAAAGGCTAATGACAGCTCAGAGCTATCAAAAAAGTTATGCGGATCGAAGGCATAGACCGTTTAGAGTTTCAGGTTGGTGACCACGTATTCCTTAAGGTCTCACCGATGAGAGGACTATCTCGATTTGGCAATAAAGGAAAGCTGAGTCCAAGGTATATAGGCCCATTTGAGATTTTGGAGAGGATTGGAACGTTGGCTTATCGTCTTGCCTTGCTGCTGAATTTGTCGCAAGTTCATAATATCTTCCACGTGTCAATGTTAAGGAAGTACGAGCCGGATCTGACCCACGTGCTGAATCATGAAGTAATAGACATGGACGACAGAATGTTGTACGTGGAGAGACCGATGTGAATCGAGGACAGGAAGGAGCAGGTTTTAAGGAATAAGACGATCTCATTGATAAAAGTTGTTTGGGAGTATCATGGGACAAAAGGCACCACTTGGGAAAGTGAAAAAGTAATGCGACGTCAGCACCCCCATTTATTTGAGTAGTCGGACTTGGATTGTAAATTTCGAGGATAAAATTTTTGTAAAGCGGGAAGATTTGTAACGTCCTGAATTCAACCCACTCTCGGGATTAAGAAAATAGATGGTTATTTCTCATTTCGTTTTAGTAAGTCTCGCCCGGAACTAATCATTCTTAGGATACTGATCAGTAGGGAATGGCTAACTAGGAAAACGGTACGTAGGCCCAAGAACTCGACTGTGAATTGAGTCCGATTTCGAGAAACGACAAGGGAATATTTTGTACCAATGTAAGCCGGTCCAAGGAGAGTGACGGATTTGATTTGACCAACGACGTACGATCGGATCGCGGGTGAATTTGCACAACTGAGAGTATGCGTGGCGAACGATCTCGAACTTATTCCGAACAATCGCGACCCTCGGAACTAGTGATAAATCCTCGTGTTCTCTGGGAGATCGAGATCATCAAGACTCGAGTAACCCTAGGTCGATATGTGTAACCCTTAAACAGCCGCCCGTTAGTGAGAGACGCTAAAATTGCATTTGAGCGAAATCGATCGAGGAATTGAGTCTAGACTTCGGTGTCAAATTTAATAAACGTATGCAATTATTTTGCAAGGACAACGTCGTATAAGTGTAACCAGTTATATTTGAGATCAGTAAAGTCGAAAATTAGAAATTTGACTCGGGACCGAAAAATTACCGTTTTACCCATATGCTCTATATATATACACACACACACGTCGCTTCTGCATGTACATTGTTTTGAATGCTTAGGCATTGGGTCGGCGACGCATCATGGGATGTCGCACTAAATTCAACCTTAGCGAGGGATGTTGCACATCGTGGGGTTCGGGGTATGACACTTAGCCTCAAATAGGTCGGGCCAGTACCTTTTGGATTGGAGCCCCACTTTAGGTAGTAGTCTAACCGCCTAGCCACTTACCCCTTTTTGTCAGTAGTGGCCGCTGACCCGCTTTTGGTTTTCATGCGTATCCTGTAAATGGATATTGTACATGTTTCCCAATGTTAATGCAAGTGTATATTTATAATGTTGTTTGTTATTTGTGCTATCCTTTGTCATGTGTTTTAAATTGTACGGGTGTTTTTGTTGCTTCCACGCGTGCATGATTCATTGTTTTGGGTGTTAGGTCGGCGACGCATCCTGGGATGTCGCACTTGAATCAACCTCGGTTGGGCTGTCGTGCGCCGTAGGATTCGGGGCGTGACAGTGACTTTAGGGCATACATCTAATAGAGAAGTTAGGAAAAACAAGAAAATATGCTCCGAAATCTAAGTCGTGAGTCCTTTGTGACATGAAATTATAAGGGGACAATAAAATTAATAGACATTAAGGCTCTGTTTGTTTCACAAAAACAAACTTTCAGGAAAATATTTTCCAAATTTTCGGCATTCGTTTCATGGAAAATAAATTAGTCATGGAAATTTTTCTTTTCTTTTTTTATTTTTAAAAATTGATTTTTTTAAATTTTCTTTTTTTCCTTTTTTTTCTTCTTTCTTGGTCTATCGCCGGCCACGGCAATAGTTGGTGGACCAGCCATAGGCGAGCTGGGCGAGGCTCAAGCTTTGCCCAAGGTCCCTAGAGCCTCACCGACGTTTGGCTACCTCGAGCCTCACCCAGCTCGCTAGATCTTGCGAAGCTCGAGCTTGTTCAACCGTCCTTGCGTGAGCTCGACCTCACCACGGGCCGGTGAGGCTCGAGCTTACCTGTGGCCAGTTGCCAGCCGTTGCCATGGCTGGCGACAAGCAAGGAAGAAGAAAAAAATAAAAAAAATTCTGATTTTTTGGTATTTTTCCTTAAAAAATAAAATCGGATACTAAATGGCGGAAAATATTTTTCATGTCATTTTCAAGTTTCAGCCGAATACCGGAAAATATTGTTATTTTCCTAAAAAATAGATTCTTGAAAAATATTTTCTAGAAATGTTATATTTTCTGCGAAACGAATGGAGTTTAAGAGTCTAACCACCTAGTGCCAGCAATGAGTAATATCAGGATTGCATTGGACTATAAGTTGTACTAATTTGGGGGATTTGACTTTTGTTATGTTCGCTCAAAATCTTCGGCTTAGATAGGATCTGCACATCGCAATCATTTTAACCTCAACACAAATGATGACCAAAACAAAGAGAGAAAATGACACAAATGGTCTTTAAACTATAATCTAATATGCAATATGGTTTCTGAATTTTTAATTTGTTCAATGTGGTCGTTGAACTTTTTGTACATGTTCAAATTGTCTCCTGAACTACATGAAAATATTTAATATTGTCCCCGAACTTAAATTAAGAGGAAGGATAATATTGTTTATTTTCATATAGTTTAGGGATTGGTTTTAACATTTACCAAAAGTCCAATGAGCATATTGAACAAATTAAAAGCTCGGGGATAATATTGCACATTAGGCTAAAATATAAGGACCACAATTGAACAAATTGAAAATTTGGGATTCACATTACACACTGGACTAAAGTTCAAGGACCATTGTATCGTTATCCAAGACAAAGGGTGAACTTCTTGTTTTGTCCATGGAGATTAATTTTAACAATTGAGAAAAATTGTAAACTACATTTTCAAAGATAAATTATGGGCCTCTTTGGGTCGTTATGTCGATTATGATTATGGGCATCATTGCTGACTTTGATCCACCAAAGTCTCTTGCGAGGGCTTGAGTTTATGGGCTAAAGTTGATGTACAGGGACTAGGGGATTACCAGAACGCGTAAGTTGAGAAACTGGAGATTAATTGAAATTTGTGAGCTTCTTCAACTTCAGTGTTAAATTAGGTGCAGCGTGAGACTCGCATGACCTAATGGCTTTAAATGAATAGACTTGTGGGCATCAAGAACGCGCAAAAACCATTCAGAAAGTTAACATAAAAAAGGGTTGATCGGTTCCAGTACCCACAAGTGTCGGATCACAGGATCCGCGCTTACACGATGCACCGTAACGAGTATCGTCTTCAGATCCCAGAGGAAAAGGAGATACGATTGAGTTTGGCGAGATATGATCGGATGGGAGATGTCTTTAGACATGATTCATAAGTAAATTCCACACGAAACAGTCGCCCGCTTCTGATGATCTGCGTCAATTATCTTGGACCATCATAGAAGGTGATGGTGTTAGTATTCTAAAATCCTAGTAAGAGTCGCATATCCGACCGATCTATCTCAATGCGTTGTGGCCATTTAGAAGTAGGTTTTACTTATAACGCGCTAGCATCTCGTGCTTTACACGAATTTGAGCGTATTTTTTTTATCAAATGCAAATGATTTTTTTATTAAAAAGAAAACTAAATTTGCCACTTTTGACTGATTGGATTGATATTCTATATCTCATGCTATAGATTTACACGAATTAGTCTGAGATAGAGTTAGACATTGTTGACACCTAAATTTTGATTAATCATTTAGTAAATATTGCATAGAAAAATTAGGGATTAAATTTTAACCCCTAAACAAAAATGTTAAAATTGCATAACATATAGTTTAAGTTCATGTAGGTTAGTTGCATTTCGTATCGGACCGGCGGTGACGAGAAAATTGAAAATTCATCGTGTAAACCGAGCTCGAGCACTCGGCTCACTCAAGGGATTGGGGGCCGAAAATCACAAGTCTAAAAGGCCTTGGTTGTCTTAATTTGAGCTTAAATCAGCCCATTAAGCTTAATTAAAGAAAAGCCCAAATTAATTTAGCCAATTTGGAATTAAATAAAAATTAAAGGATAAAGCCTAAGCCAAAGCCCATTAGGACTAGGAAATCCGGTCAATTAACCTAGGGTTTCAATATAAATATGTGACTATACCCTTCAATGAGGGGGGCTCTCACAATTTTCAGAGCACGATTTTTGAGAGACACACGTGAGAGAGAGAGAGAGAGAGAGAGAGAGAGAGTCGGTCGCGCTCACTTCATATTTGCGTCGCCTCGCAATCGTACCGCGTGGACCGTCGTTACTGCTGTTCCGCGACGTCGCCCGTGACGCCGTGCTTGCCGCCGCCGCCGCTCGACGTCCACCACCATGCCGATCTAGTGACATCCGTGAGTTGCCGCTGCTGCATCTAGCCCTCTCTACAGCCGTGTCTCATAGCCATCGGCGTACTTGGCTGCCCCCACAGATTCTTTGTCAATCCAAGTCAGCCTAGTTTTGGTTCTTGACGACATCGACGAGTCTGTACGTGAAGAACCTTAAAGGAATACACAGCACAAATCTAAAAGGAGTCAAAAGTCAAAGAAGTGGTCTTGCAAAAGGTCTGCGTCATCAATTCCAGTGAGCTTGGCAACATGCAATTCAGCCACTTGCCTTAGTTCTTGGGGCGAATCAGAATTTCCAACATCAGACCAGCAAACAACAAAGCAATCGTCAACGCACTTCAGTCAATTTAGACGACTCCGGAGACCCTCCATCGAACCTGGTTCACTTTGCAGCAACTAGCATCACGAGTACAATCCAGACGAACTCTAGTCCGTGATCCATCCAATGACGAGGAAAGCTAAATCAAGCCGTGACTCGTTCTCCTTTGGATCGTGATCTATACTCAACAATCAGTACCAGTTGTGAGTCCGTCGAGTCGCTGCCCACCGCTACCGCCACCGGTCCGTCGTCGGTCCGTCGTCGGCTACCGTCCTGATTCGCAAGCCCGATACGGCACCAAGTTTGAATTTGGAAATTATTTGCAAATTAGGTAATGATCTCATCCGATATAGTTTCTTTTAATATTTCATTACTTGATTTGGTGATATTGATATCCATTAGTGATTTTTTGTTAATATTTGGTTGAGTGTGCGCTATACACGCAAATATTTGAAACACTTAAAATTAGGAATTTTGCCTAATTTAGCAACGTATCTGGACGACTATCTGACCTTATCCCTAAGGTACGATACGCGGCGATACGGGAAATCATTATCTTGTCTATAATCACTTGGACACGATAATAGATTTTATTTGCTTTCCAAATTTAAACAATCAACTTTCTGTCGATATCTATAACCCTATAGATATGACCGTTAGTTTGATTTCTTTGCCTCATCTGAATTTGAAAAATCTTGCGGATCGCCTGATCTGGTTTTGATCGTGATTATTATCTGTCTGTTTGATTTCTTTCCTTTAAAAAGAAAATAAAAAAAAAAGATTAGTTAGGATTTGAATTGTTATTATTAGAAGATAATGATGCATGTTTAGGATAGGTTTAGAATAACTTTCTTTGAATAAGTCGATAGGATAACTTTTTAATTTAAATTAGGAATTAGAGTAATTTATTTCCTAGTTTAATTTAGATATTATCCTGATCTTGATGGTGCATTTTAGGATAATTTTTAATTTCGAATTTTCATAAAAATACCAAAAAGAAGAAGTTGTTAGATTGCATGTTATTTTAGGCATTTTTTTTATTCCGAATTTCATTTGAAAATGCTATAAATAAATCATTTGTCCGTCATTAGAATTAGGTCACGTCGTCGCATGACATATAGTTTACATGTTAGGATGCATTAATCCCATGTTAATTTTTGCACGTCATTACATATAGGCTAGCTTTCATTTAAATAAGTGAAAATCCTAAAAAGTATTGAGTGAACTGCTTGTTAATTAGAAATCATATTAGGATTGTTGATGTGATTGTCTAGCTAACCATGCAGTTGCTTACGTTGCTTTGAGGTAAGTAATTCTCTCAATCTTGCAATTTATTTAATGTTTTGATTATTGGGTGTTACTTTGGTGGTTTGCGCACCCGTATGATCACCTCACATGTTAGTGCGTAAGTTAAAATAAATCCAAACTGTCTGCCAAAACACTTTTTGAAAAGAAAAGGTACCGAAAGGGCGCTAGACTAGATCTAGCGTAATCAAGTCCCCGAGCTTAGAATCTCTGGTTCGTAGGAATAAAACATATCTCCCTATGTTTTATTTAGGTTTCTAATCGACCTACCATAAATAGATTAGTGGCGACTCCAAGCATGAAAACATTTGCACGTTAAGAACTTAAACCCTAAGTTGCGAATTGGTAGGGCTGGGGAGGGCCCGGGTTAAGTTTAATCTTAATAATCCATTAGCCTGAGAGGAAATTTTAGGTCGCGACAGGCATAAACCACTGAATTGAGGTTAAAAGTATAAAAAGAATCCACATTATCTTCCTTTAGGTATGAGCACGGGGACAAAGTTCAGTTTTAAAAGAACTGAAATCCTTGAAAATGATGAACGATGTCGCTCTCGATCTTAAGGTTCATGTACTTATGTTGCACAAAAAAGAACACAAAAGAAATCCGTTAAAAATTAGAAATTAAAAACTATGAAGAAATAAATAATATGCTGACCATATTACCAAATATATTTAACTAACAATGAAACAAACGATACAGTTTATATAATTCGGCAAAACTTTTGGAAAATAAATGTACTACTTATTTGATATATATTTTTAAGTGAGCTTGTTTTTTTTTGTTTTTTTCTTTGGAAATCCACTTAATTATAGCTCATATCATTTAATACTTATTTCTTTAAAAGAAAATAAAAATGAAAAGTAATTGTATCTAAAATTCATTTTATTTGAAATTGAATTTAAAAAAATAGATAAGAGAGAAGTTTATAAGCCTTAGGGTATGTCTATTTCGCGAAAAGAATGATTTAGAAAATATTTTCCTAAAAATGATTATTTATATTGCTTACAATTGCTTACAAAATGAATGAAATAAAAATACTACCATTATTCACGAAAATATTTAAATATAAATTGTTGTCGTTAATGAAAAAAAGTTTTATTGACTAATTATTTCAAATAACACAAGCAATTATTTTTAAGAAAACGTTTTTAAAATCATTCATTTTCCTTGATTTATAAGATTAAAAACAAAAGCCATTGTACAATAAATTTATAGATTGAATGAAAATATCATTTAAAGAAGATAACCCATATGCTTTAGGACAAAGAAAAAGTAGAATCATCAAGAAGCTAATAGTATTTGAATCGTCTTTTCCACATTTTATATGTAAACATTAGCTAAATTCTAAGTTTTAAACTTTCAAGCCACATTACAAGCGTTCGACTCGACAAAAACGTACTTGGTCTTTCCTTAAGAATTTCTTGACACCAACAATAAAAAATCGAAAATAAACACAGACACAAGTATGTTAACCAATTCGCCCAATAAGGATAAGCATAGATGTAGGATAGAATCCGGAATTAGACTAGACCTACCCTCAAAATTGGTGTGGCTCCCGATTAGGAAACGAACTGAACTAAACTGAGAACCGGAGAATTGAATCAAGAATCGAAGAACCGGACCGAATCGAGGTAACCCTAAAACTAGTAGTTTTCTTATGGATCTTTTCACCAATTTGCATACTAGTAGTATCATACTTTTAGAATTCAAAACATCATTTCATTACTTAATGTTATTTAATATGTTCTTCCATTATTATCATTTCAAAACCGATCCCAACAAGGTAGTCCACCTGGAACTTACCCTAGAACTGCTCATCCCTATCACACAATGCACCGGCCAGATAATCAATTCTTTTCCTAATTTTGGTTGATTCCTTTTGCACAAAATGATATTTTTTTGGGCTTAGTCCCCGCTCAAACGTGAACCACAACATCACGAACGTGTCTATTCCTTTGAGCATTCTGTTCGGCAACAAACGCAAAGTCGTATCAGACCTAAATCCCTGATTTGTGCCCGTCCCGCATTGACATATTTAATGACCTAATCTCCCCTTTCTTGAGAACCACCTGATTGGAATTACATGTCGCTGACGTGGCATCTGTAATCATTCAAAATCATTTTTATTCCCAGTATAATTAAATGGGAGTGGGTGACCAAATTCATGTGATAATTTCCTTTTTTCCGGTTAGTAATCCAATGAACTTTACTATTATTGATTGATCCATGTAGAAAGCACTCACGCCTTATTTTATTCCTCGCTTTTGAATTATTTGTTAATCAATTCAGCACATGTCGACATTCTTGCAAGAGCCTTTTTAGTTGAAATATTGAGATATCGAACCACGCATTCATCTTATAACTAAAGTTTTTAGAATAATTAATTGTAATCTCACAAAATTTCATATGATATCAAAGACTGAAGATCCCGAGTTCAAATCTTTTTAGCCTATATTTTCCTCCCTGGTCACTTATTTTCCACGGAAAAGTGTGTTAAAATATTTAAATAGTAAATAACGCATTAATTTAATGACTTAAATTTGCGGAACAATTAATACTGATGCCGAGAGGGTGGCTAGTACACGGGACTTCGACTGTGCTTTCCTTGAAAATTCATGGAGGAGGTTCATTTTTTTTTTTGGTAACCCAGGGAACCCCCGCACGGCCGACAGCCGGAGAGTAAACCCTGGGGGCAACACGTGCTAGCCACCACACACGTGCCACCGGTTAAGTCACCCTGCGGCGCCCGGGATTCGAACACTCAACCTTTTGCGAGAGGAAGAGTGCGCGTTCCAGCAGCGCCACCCAGGCGGGTGGTCATGGAGGAGGTTCATTGTTGGCCCCTACTCCAATAATTTTGTTGCGTGCCTTTGTGTAAAGACAATGTGTTCCCTTTAAAGTGCAAATGAAATTTTAATGAAAAAAGTTGAATTTTCCCCTTTTGACGACATTCATATTTTATATCATAGGCTCATATATTTACATGAATTAGTCTGAGAGACAGTTAGCCAAAAACCACTAAATGGTGGCTCAAAATATAAATAGAATCCAGATTATCTTCCTTTATGTACACAATATATCAAAGATAAATAAATATAAGAAATAAAATTAAAATTGTAAAAATTGAAGAAATTGTTAATAGAACTAGTAAAATATTATGACAAAGAAGCACGATTAAACAAAAAACAAATACGATCAAAATGTAAATACACCTAATGAGTAATTGATTTTTGCATTTGATTTTTTCGTCATAGAGGCCTCTTCTACTTTTTGTTTGATTTGTGTTTATTCTTGTCCTTAAAATATCTTATTAATTCTATCAAAGTGGTAATATTAATTAAATTATAACAAATCCACATTGTTTAACATTATTCATATATATATAGTTTGTCAATCATTAGTATTTTGGTTAAATTAATTTGGGAAATGGTATTTCAACAACCAAAAACTCTCTTGCACAACCTTTGCTTATTTTATATTATGGTTGAACTAATTTTCCCTTAACGAAAGTACCCTCTAAGATCTACCCTTTTTATTTCTTCATAGAAAAAATGTCACGCCCCGCACCCCATCGTGGACGTGACATCCCACTTGGTCGAAATAGTGTGACATCCCAGGTTATCGCCAACCTCATTTGTAATGATTAGAGATTTAATTGAACAACGGAAATAACAAAACACCCGGACAATTGGAACTGGGAAAAACAGGGAGAATATACATATTCCTTTCTCATTCAAGCTTATACTATACTATTCACAATTTTACAAACCATAATATACATGTGCACACCGTACTATAAACCATCGATACCAAAAAGGACCGATGACCTGGCATTCTATCCTAAAAAATGGTACTCATCAAAAGCCTGATTTTTCCACCCTTACACTAGTCTCTACAACCCTTACTCGGCGTCCATTCCGAGTCTGACTCCTCGTCCTCTGATTCTGAACTTTCTTGAACAACTTGCTCCTCCGATGAATCCTGCTCCGCTTCTATTTCAATCGAATGATTAATGTCATCCAACTCCGCCGGAACTTCATTCTGATTTTCCTCCCATAACACATCAAAGAAGTTCTATTCCGACACGTAGTTAGGATACATATACTGCTCAAACGGGAGTACATACTCCAGTTCCTCCTCAGGCTCCTCCGGCTCATCGGGTTCGTCCGCAGGTTCCACTTCGGGCTCTACTTCCTCTGGTTCTTCCTCGGGGATCGGTTCTAAATCTATGTCCATTGGATCATCTTCAATTTCCGATACTTCGGGCTTGGGCTCATGCTCAGCCCCTAAAGATTCTTGAGCTGTGGGCGCTGGGTTTAGACCAGACCGAGCTAAATAAATCTCCACGCTGGTCAACTCTCCGTCTATAAGGGGTATGACAGATGGGTCCCAGTCTCCAACCCAGTTAAACGGGACATCAAAATCCCTAACGTGCCTGAACTCATCCCCGGCTATGTCTCGGAAATACCAAGCAGTATACTTATGCTCTTCCCATAAAGGTAAACCTACATCTACAAAAGCAGTTGTGGTATGCTTAATCCAGGTCATTCCATCATCCATAGGAAATTCTGCAACCTCATACTCGGTGTGCACTGGTACCCCAAAACGTTCTAGCGGTGGCAGAGGATTCATGGATTCGGTTGAGGTTCTGAAAATGTTGGTTGAAACAACCATGAGAACACATCTCAGCAAGTTCACCTCTAAACCCCATCTAGGCTATCACGTACCTCCAGACAATTGCACAAAACACATCCACACACATACAATTATCACATAGCAAGCATATCAATTATTTTTACCTGGGTCTATCCTGCTTACATCCTACACGTTAGTTGCATTCACATTATATGCAATCATAAGCATAATCAATTCTCATTCTTGCGCATTCGTTCCAGTCTAATCACATCTCTTTTCACACTCTCGTCAGTGACCCGCGTTACAGTACACGCCCCAGGTTCACTGCGACCAACTTATCACAACACTCTAGGGCCTGCGTAAACGTACACGTGTCAGGCCATGTTTCTTGCATGCGTTAAAGTATACGCCTCAGGCTCAACATCTATCACCTACTACGCAACACACGTTGAAGTATACTCCTCAGGCTGGCAGTCTTCCAGTATTACCGGGCATCGTCCCGGGTTAAAGCACACACCTCAGGACAGCACAATTTTCACGATCACATGCCATACCACATTTCTTTCTTACTCATGCGCATGCTCAATAACCAATTACCACACCCATCTAGCTAATCACACATGGCTTATGCACGCATCAATTCACACGTAAAACAATGCTCACTCGACATTTGACATGGACAATCGTAATAATTAAATCAATCTAGCCCAAGCGCGCACCCGACAAGCATAGTACAATCATGTAATTACACAACCGTGCACTAAATTTTATCACCACAACTCAGTTCAGTTTCAACACACATTAAACACACAATCTGTCAATTTTCTCCAACCAAATGGCATCAAATCAATTCCAGTCCTCACGACACTTTCTCACCATTAATTACCGGTTCTAAAAATCCAATTTGCGTCCCGATCGACTCATCACAGCCCACTGTACAACCACTCACAGCCCATTGTTGTTCTCAAAATCTCCATTAAAAATTTCCCGAATTCAATCCTAGGCCCGCCAATTGATTCTACTCATAATCCATACAAATCCGCACCCCAACTAAACCTGATTTCACCCAAAAATCATCCGTTGATACCCAAAATCCTAAATTGGGTTTAGAGCGCGACTTACCGAGTTCTAGACTCATGCGGTTAGAACGGAAAGCAACAGCAATCGACAGGAACGGCGGTGACTTGCAGTGGCACGGCTCGACGGTGAGCGGCGGCGACGGTGATGGCGTGCGGCGGCAGCCTCCTTTGGCCATGACCCACGGCCACTTAAACGGAAGGGAGAGGGAAGAGAGAGATGGCGTGAGGTGATGGTGGTGGCGGTGGATCGGCGACGGTGCGGCGGTGGGGGGTGCGGTGGCGACGGCGGTCCAGGCGATGAGGCGGCGGCACCGGCGTACGACCAAGGGGGAGGGTTGATCGGTCGGTTCGGTGAGAGGGGGATTTTCAGCGGGGAGAGAGAGAGATGAGGAGAGAGATAAAGAGATTTGAACCTAAATAGTGTAATTTGACCCAATTTGGCTAATTACCAAAATGCCCTTCTATCTACTTTTTGATCCGACGATCGAGATTCGATCTAATCTTGAAATCGACAGCTTAGATCGAATCTTATCAAAAATATCCAAGGGTAATCTTGTAATTTCTCAAAAAGTTTAAGGGCAAAATTGTCTTTTCCAAATTTTGGGGCAAAATTACCAAAATGCCCTTTGCCCATAAAACTAATCCTTTATTAATTATCAAGGGTAAAATAGTCACTTTCTCCATTTCTCGCCAAAATTGAATTTTTCTGAAGGATTCGGGCACATCAAAAATTGTACGTTACAACCGCAATGTCGTCCTAGCGTCCCGTTGTGACTTTCAAATTTTTCCGGTGTCCGATTTGGGCTAAATTAAATAATTCAATTTTATTAAACACAACTCAAGCGTTTCTCAAACTAATGGCCGGCTTGTTGGGGAAATTCACATATACAACCCGTGACTAACAATAATTCAGGTCACATGCAAATTTATTCGGCTCGTGACGACTTTGGTTGTCATTAAAATCGCAAGGATCAATTACTAGATTCGAGAGGCACGATCGTTCGGTATAGGTTCAGGATAATTCGTCAAGTTATTTCATGGTCCGTCGAAATCACCCTCGATCCATTACTATGACAATGATGAACTACCCCTGACTATCCTTGAATCGGCCAACAGTGGGTCAAAATATCACCTCGGCGATTATATGGTCGAAAATCAATTCACGAACGAATTTTCTCTTAGTCACGCAAATTTAATTCCCTGATTAGCCTTTCCCTATTGGTTAGCATCCCGGGAATGATCAGTTCCGGGCGAAAATTTACTGTGAGTATATTTCATAAAACTCAGTATTTTACAAGTTCCAAATAGACTAATTTTCAGGATGTCACAAAAAAACCTAGCTCCACTTTCCTTTTCATTCTAATTGTCTTTTGATTTCTTTGACACTTCTTTGTGGTTTTTCACTCCTTCAACAATAACCTCTAGCTTTTTTTCCATCTTAACATTTCACCTCTCATTAAGTCTGAAATTGATAAAACAAATAAAAGGAAATATATTCAAAAATATTCTTAGATAATATAACCTATCTTGAAAATAATTTATAATAGAAAAATGATGGAATTCTATTTAATCAACAATTAAGTAAAATAAAAATAGGAAATAAGTGCATTAGAAATTTTAAAACTTTGTTGCAAAAGTGTATTTGAGTTTAAAAACTTTTAAAAGTATAATCAAGTCTTTAAAACTTGTCACATTAACACAGTCAAATCTATCTATTAACTCTAACCAACTAATGGAAAATAAGGACAAGACTCTTTTTCTTTTGCTTTCATAGAGGCACATAGCCGCAATGTGGCTTTGTTTGCTACTTTTTGAAGATAAAGGCACTAAGGTGGCATGTTTTTCTTCCAGAGTCCAACATCTTCTTCTTCCTTTGAGCTCAAGCTCTACCATGGCTGGGAACTCTGAGCTCGAGAGATTGTTGACAATTGTTTAGGCAAATTGATTCAATCAAAATATAGAGTTTGAGGAAATTGTGGAAGAAAAATATTTTGGTTGTTGAAATATCACTGTCCATTAATTTTCTCCCATTTTCTATATTTTCCATTCTTTTTGAGAACTTTTGATGTAAGAGCTATGTCCTTCAAAAACTGAGATAAAAATATACTTTAACCCCATAAAAGTCATATTCAACGCATGTACTAAGGAAAAAAAAAACAATTGAGGATTAATGATAGCAATTATATAAAAGTTTACGGGCTATTGTGTAACATTTGAAAGTTTGAGGGCATACCCCAAAGTTCATGGAAATTTTTTTTAGTAATTTTCCTTTCATAAAATTCAACCAAATCTATTTGAAAATTAGTAATAACTTAATTTTTTCTCATTAAAAATTCTTCGAATAAAATATATTCTTCAATAATGTAATATATTAATTAAATGATATACTTTCTTTAATTTGAACAAAGATTTAGCTAATAATGAAACAAATGATGTAGTTTCAAAAATTGAGCACAAGTTTAGGAAAATAAATTTACAACTTATTCGAAATATATATGTATATTTGATCTATTTTGATTTTTTTCTTTTGAAGTTCACTTATTATAGCTTATCATCGTTCAAAACATGTTCATTTAGAAGAAAACTATTGTAAATCCGTTTAATTTGAAATTCGATTTAAATAAAAATAGATAAGAGAGAAGCTCAGAAGCCTAGCTCCGTTTGTTTTGTGATTAATTGATTGATTTGGACAACATTTTTTAAAAAATGATCGCTTAGAAAAATAAATGAACGTTTCATCGTACACGAAAATGTTTAGATATAATTTGTTATCAATAACAAAAATATTTTTCATTAGTTAATTATTTCAAGAGATAAAAGCAATCATTTTTAACAAAATTTATTCCAAATAATTCATTTTCCGCGAAATAAGCAGAGCCAATCTATTAACTTAGGGTCTGTTTAGTAACGTTTCTGTTTCTTTGTTTTTCTGTTCTTTTGTTCCCCGGAACAGAAAAAGAATAGAAATCCGTTTAGTAAAAAAAATCTATTTTTTTGTTTCTGTTCCAAAAAAGTGTTCCAAAAATAGATTTGGAACAGAAACAAGAAGCAAAAAAAATCTGCTTCTTGTTTCTGGAACAAGAAAAAAGAAACGATTTTTTTTCTAAAATTCTCTTAAAATAAGAAACAACCCATTAGCCGCAATCCGCCCACCGCCGCCTCTCACCGTCCTTCGCCGCCACTTACCGCCCGCCTTCCGCCGCCACCGCCTCCACCCGCCGGCCAACGCTTGCCAGCCGCCTCCCGCCCGCTGGCTACCTCTTGTCGTCGACCATCGTTCTCCACCACTCGACGCTTGTCGCCACCCGCCACCGACCGTTGTCCTCCATTGCTAGCCGTCGTGCTCCATCGCCCGATGCCAATAGCCACCCGGCACCGGCCGCCTTCCCTCGCCAACCACCTAACGTCGCCGATCACCCACCACTGGTCGCCGTCCTTGGCCGCCGCCGGCCACCACCACCGGTCGCCATCCTCCGCCGCCAGCCATTGTGCTCCACCGCTCGACGCCGGCCACCACCCGGCGTTGGCTGCCCTCGACTGCCGGCCACCTCTCGCCTCTGGCCACCCGACGTCGATGGTCACCCACCATCAGCCGCCATCCTTCGCCACCGACCGCCGTGCGCCATCGACCAACGATGGCCACCCTCCGCCACCAGTCACCTCCCGCCGCCACCCCCCGCTGCCGTCACCACCACCCGATACCACCGTGCTTCACCTTTGACCGCCGTGCTCCACTGCCTCCCACCGCCGGCCGCCATCCTCTGCCGCCGCCGACCACCGTCCTCCGCCACCTGCTGTCCTCTGCCGGTAGCCCATAAGGGAGAAACTCGTCCATGGAATAGAAATGGATCATTCGCACCCTAAACGCGTTTTTATTCTTTTTCTATTCCAGGAATAGAAATTTTGTGTAGTTACTAAACGCTATTTTTTTGTCAGAAACTGTTCCAAGAAATAGAAATAGAAAAAACTATTTCTGATCAAAAATTGTTTCTGGGAACAGAAACGTTGCTATGCAGACCCTTATTGTCCAATAGCTCTTCTTTTTAATGTTCCAATTCAAATAGAACTTAAATAATGGATAAGGAGAGATGGTCTAGAGTTTTAATTTAACCATTGAGATTAAATGAAAATATCATTCAAAGAATATAACACCGAATAAAGAAATCAAAATAAAAGTAAAGTTGAATCATGGAGAATCAATGGAATTAGAATTCTTCTTTTCTACTTTTTCTACTTTACGTCTAATTTTATGTTTTAAGCTTCCCTGTCACATTATGGATTTCCGATTTGACAAAACTTTACTTGGTATTTTCCATGCTCAATGTGTAAGAACTCCAAATAATATACACTTAAGAATCATTGACACCGACAACAAAAAAGAGAACGATATTTAATGATCAAAATCTATGATTTGTCCTGTCCCGCAACGACGTATTTAATGACCCAATCTCCCCTGTCTTCAGAGCCACTCGATGGGAATTACATGTTGCTGACGTGGCGCCTTTAATCTTCATAATAATCTCCTTTATTCCCCCTCTAATTAAATGGAGTGGATGACCAAATTCATATAATAATTTATTTTTTTGGTTCCTTATCCGATGAACTTTGCTATTATTTTAATGGATCCGTGTAGAAACCACTAACCCCGTCTTTTATTTCTCACTTTTGAATTATTTGTTAATCAATTTGCCACATGTTGACCCTCTTGCAAGATCCTTTTATATTATAATATTTAAATAGTAAATCATATCTTTATCTAATAGCTTTATATTAAAATAATTGACAATAATCTCATAAAATCTCACATAATATCAAAACCAAAAAGTTTTGAACTCAAATCTTTACCTCTCATGTTTACCTCCCCAGTCACATATTTTTCACCAGATAAGTATTAAAATATTTAAATATTAAATACGTATTCATTTAATAATTTAAATTATTAGAATAATTAATAATAATTAACGGTGATCTTATAAAGTTTCGCAAATTTTTTTTCATTGGCGGATGCTAGTAGTGTGGCCACCACGTGGGACCTTTGACTGTGCTTTCCTTGAAATTCATGGGTGAGGTTCATCGTTGGCGCCTAAAAATTTAGTGCGTGCCAACGTGTGAACGGGAGACTCGGAAGATGTATACTGTGGCCCTTTCATCGGTCAACGTGTAAAGAGAATGCGTTCACTTTAAAGTGCAAATGATTTTACAATTAAAAAAGGTAAATTTGCCACTTTTGACTACATTGATATTTTATATCTTAAGATGTGTTCATTTCACGAAAAATAAATTATTTATAAAATATTTTTTGAAAAATTGTTTCTTATGTTATTTAGAAAAATTAGTCAATGAAAAATATTTTCGTCATCAATAACAATCTATGCCTAACTATTTTCGTAGGCAATGAAAAAAATTTCAATTCATTTATTTTTCTAGACAATATAAGTGATTGTTTTTTGAAAAATATTTTCCAAATAACTCATTTTCGGCAAAACAAACGCACTCTTAGGCTCATAGATTTACACGAACTGGTATGAGAGAGACTCACTAAATGGAGGCTCAAAATATAAATGAAATCCATATAATCTTCCTTTATGTATACAACATTTTAAAAATAAATAAATATCAATTGTAGAAAATGAAGAAAATGGTAATAGAACTAGTGAAATTTTTAAAAAAAAGAAACACGATTAAACAAAAAAACATAAACGATTAAAATTTAAATATACCTAATAAGTAACCAAATTTTGTCATTTGAATTTTTCCTTATAGAGGCTTTTTTCCCCTTTTTGTTGAATTTGTGTTTATTCTTGTTCTTAAAATATCTTATGAATTCTATCAAAGAGACAATATTAATCAAATTATAACAGATCCATATTGTTTAATGTTATTGATCGATATATTTTTTTGTCTATCATCAATATTTTGGTCAAATTAGTTTGGAAAATGGTATTTCAATAACCAAAAACTCTCTTCCACAACTTTTTTTTAAAAATTGTATACTATGATTGAACTAATCTTCCCTAACAAAAGTACCCTCTAAGATCCAACCTTTTCCTTTCTTCATAGCAAAAAAACCTAGCTCCACTTGTCTTTTTCATTTTAATTTTTTTCTTTGACACTTAATTGTTTTGTTTTTGAGGTTTTTCACTCCATCAACAATAGCCTTAAGCTACCCACCCTTGGGTAGCTCAGTTGGTTAGGGCGTACTTGGGATTGTGTGGTTAGGCACACTGGTCTTAAGTTCGATTTTTTAGCTGAGCATTTGTGATTTAAGTGAGGGGCCATGGCGGTGGGTTGCTGTGCTAGTCTCCCACGAGGAATAGTGGAGGTGCACGCAAGCTAACTCGGACACCTCGGTTACCAAAAAAAAAAACAATAGCCTTAAGCTTTTGTTTTTCCATCTTAACATTTCACCTCTTATTAAGTATGAAATTGAAAAAAACATATAAAAGGAAATATATTCAAAACTATTATTTTGGTTCCTTGCTTTTGCACAAAATGATATTTTTTTGCGCTTGGTCCCCACACTCCATTTCGCTCAAACGTGAGCCGCAAAATCACGAGCGCGTCTATTTCCTTTGAGGACTCGGTTCGGCACAGACAGAAAGTCGTATCAGACAAAAATCTATGATATGTCCCGTCCCACGATGACATATTTAATGACCTAATCTAATAATCATTCCTTTATTAAGAACCACTTGATTGAATATGACACGTCGCTGATGTGGCATCTTTAATCACAATCTCCTTTATTCTCCATCCAATTTAATTTTTTTATAAAATTATCAAAAAACCATAAATATATTATGTTTATGTTAATTCAGCCATAAACTTTTCAATTACGCCAATTGAGTTTAATTCAGTCAATTTTAATCGGAAATTACTTAAACGGACATTGGTAGTGTCATGTAGGATGGCTGGTGCTAAAGTGAATATGACACGTCGCTGATGTGGCATCTTTAATCACAATCTCCTTTATTCTCCATCCATTTTAATTTTTTTATAAAATTATCAAAAAGTCATAAATTTACTATATTTATGCTAATTCAATCCTAAACTTTTTAATTACGTCAATTGAGTTTAATCCAGCCAATTTTAACTGGAAATTATTCAAACGGACATTGGTAGTATCATGTAAGATGGCTAGTGCTAAAGTGAAAATTTTTTATAAAAAAAATTAATTTAACTATTTTCTTTCTTTCTTTTCCTTTTTTTGTTCTACCAAGTCCGGCGAAAGTTGCTAGCCAACCCTTGCCGGTCACAGGTGAGGGCCAGCGACCCTCATCAGCCATTGGGTGAGGGCTTCGTGGTCCTCGCCCCCTCGCCAGGCTTGAAAGAGAAAAAAGAAAGAAACTAAGAAAAAAAGCAAAGGAAAAGAAAATTAAAAAATATACATTAAAAAAATTATAAATATTGTTCACGTAAGTGCCGACCGTGCCACTAAAACTGCCAGAGTCCATGTATTGGCCGAATGAACTTAATTGACAAAACTAAAAGAATATCTAAAACTCAATTGATAAAATTAGAAAGTTTAGAACTGAATTAGCCAAAGTGCAATCGGTTTAGGACATTTTGGACAATTTTCCCTCATTCGAGTGGGTCTCCAAATTCATCCAATAATAATAATATATATTTTTTTTATTCTTTGGTTCCTCATCCAATGAACTTTACTATTATTGATAGACCCGTGTAGAAACCACTCACGCCTTCTCTTATTCCTTCACTTTTGAATCATTTGTCAACCAATCTGGCACATGTGGACGCTCTTGCAAGAGCCTCTCTGCTTTGGTCGTCGGCAGATGCTAAGGATGGGGCCATGCGGAATTTGAATGCACTTCCCTTTAGATTCGTGGAGTAGGTTCGTCGTTGCCGCCTGCTCCAATAATTGTATCGCGCTGTGTGAACGAGGGACTTTTGGGAAGAGGCGCACGGTGGCTGCTTCACGGGTCGAAATTTTTTATTTTGCATTCGAAGTGCCGTTCATCTTGAGTGGACTTGTCGCGCACCACCGAACGGGAGTTGACGTAAAGTCGAGATGGTCCTGTGTCTGATCATATAGAAAGAAGTAGGTTTTCTCGAGATGCAGAAGCGAGACTGGGGTTATTCGAACATGTGAATATATGGGAGCAAGTCTTAGCCAACTCGGCCAACCACGTCGGTGACTGTCCATCTCCACCTTATAATTTGTTCGTTTTATTCTACATGTTTGGTTTGTCCATTAATCATTTTCAGGGTTGTGTAATTAATGATCACGCTTCTTATGCGAGGGCACGCATCAATTTGTATTCAATTTGTACCCTTCCGGCACGGCTTTAAGGGAATCTCGCGGTGTTGAGGAATCAAATTTATCGATAAAGAAATCATTCTTTTTTCTCCAAATAAACGGAGTCTAAAGTTACTTATTTGAGTATGACTATGCTTATTACTACTAACCACGCATTACAAATTATTTGGAGCGAGTAATCCCCGATTACGATTGGTTAAAAAATAAATAAATAATATGTACGATATTTGAGGATACCCCGATATTCGCCTCATGCTCCACACAAGATATGTGAAATTTCGCGTTTCATTCCTATCGCCGCGGATCATATAAGTTTGCTCATCTTTTTAATCTCACCTTGGAAAATCTTAATTTTAATTTTACTACACAAACCAATCTCAATTTTAATTAGTACGTGAAAGGATTATGGTGCGGACGGAGTGGGTCATGGTGTCGAGAACAACTAGCTTAGATCCACCCGCTCGCTCACCTTATCTATAGGGACGGATTTAGAGAAATTTTTTTTCCAACGAGGTGAATTTAACGAGTTTTTCGACATCCGTAAATTCAATTTATTAAGATAATTAATATAGAGTACGGCATAAACATCAAATAAAATTTTTATTTATGCGACAACGGCATCTTAAGAAACGTTACTATTGTCTGTCATGAGCCCTGAGTGTGGGCACAAAATGAGGCGGAAAATTTAGATTGGAACACTTCTCTCTACATACTTTCTTGAGAAGCCACGCGGGGCCGGATGGGGGGGGGGGTGGTGTTGTTGAAAGAATAGACAAATTTGTACGGTAAATTTATACGCACTTTTTTTTTTTGACAAATTTTTTACGTTGCCATACCTACGTTTCACTACTTCATCAAGAAACGGCACATCGAGCCATCATCGAGGGGGCACCATAGAAGCTTCCCGGATGCACCAATCAATCAACCACCGGATTAATTTCGATTCCGGACCTAATTGACCTGCTTTTGACCCCGCGCGTTTCGGGTGGGGGGGAGGGAGGGAATCGATAGTCGACAGGTCCTTTCTCGACCAAAACGCACCGGACGTCGTTTTCCTCGAGATTTAACCTCCTCGTTATATTTCCCCCCCGTAAAAAGGAGATACAAAAAAAGACAGGAGCGAAATCGAAAAGACGAGACGAGACGGGAGAAGGAGGCGGCAGCCATCGTGGACCCGAAGCAAGCCGCCACGCGAGACAAAAACGGAAGGAAGGCAAAGGAAAAGAAAGGAGAAGACGACGGACCGCCAGCTCGCGCGGGGGGGCCCACTGTCGACGGTGGTGGGGCTTCGTTCCTCGATCTCACGTTTGGCATCTCATCGTCTTCCTCGTTTTCTCGTTTTCTCTTTTTCCGGTTCCTTTTTGGGAAAAAAATGTCGGCCTCTAATTCCCTTTTACTTATAATATTTATTATTTTGCTCGAAAGTTTGGTGGCCCGACTTGTCGTTTTCTATCCAGATATCTGCAATCCATTTTTGTTATTTAAATCATACGCACCGTCATTGATATTGATAGTTAAAATTTGAAAAACTGACCAACCATCCATATCAATGGCAATGGATGCGGGTCGAGTTGAAAAAAGAAGAAGAAAGATTACATAGACGGTGAATTTCAAATTTGTTTTATATGAAAATTAATGCCCCTCCTTTTCTTTTCAAATTTGTTTATATGAATATTAATGTCCCTCTTTTTCTTTTTTCTTTTTTTCAAAAATTTCCTAAATTACCTGATGAATGAAGGAATTGACAACTCATCAATTCAGCATCACCAAAACTTATGCCACAAGTGATTCCATGACTGAATTTCCCCTTTGCACGTAGGCCAAAATGCACCCGGTTCTATCCCCGTGACAAAAGCGATTCCACGACTTTTTCACCGATTTCCTTTTCGTTTTCGCTGTCCCTCCTATTTCTTGCTTTATACTTTGGGAAAGTTACTCTTCGGACCATGTTGAGGAAATTTACCTCCGAAATGTCAATTCGATGGAGCGATCTTCGTCCGCTGGCTAGCATATTTGAGGTTGCACGACATTCATTTATTGGGGTCGTGTTCGACGGTGACCCTTTTTTAAGAATATTGAGATGCCTTTTCTCCTGGCGACACGATACTAAAATAAACAGGATATAATTTATATATAATCATTAGCTCGATTATTGAAGTGCTTTTTGGATGTTCGGATACCAAGAAAAGATGACAAATGAAACTTTAGAAATAAAGCGAGGACATCAATAATGAAAAGTATTTAAAGTTACGTCAACGATTTGCCCTTTGCCTTTATGATTTGTCGGATCATTTTTCGCTATACTTCAATATCAATTGATAAATAAAAATAGTTTTTGAAAAATATTTATGCTGGCATGCTTTCTATGTAATAACATAAAGAACTTCCCATGGGCAAAATAACGCGAAAATGAGAAAGATACTTAACTAAAATAAGAAAAGTAATTAAATAATTACGGAAAGGAATTATGCCCTACACGTTTAAAACAGAACGGTATATGCGTTCGTGGAGAGACACTCAAAGAAAAATCTAAAAAGCTTCTCAAAGTACCATGAAATTGATCAGGACAAAAGTACCGATACAAAGCATTGTCCACAGAAACCGTCGAGCTTCGTATTTATGGTTGCGTATCGATCGCACAATTCAATCAGGTCAATCATCATCATCAATTCAAATTAACCCCAGCATCCACCAAGATAATGCAATTTCGACACGTCTAAATTATCTGTCCATCATCATAATACTCGTAAAGAAATCATCCGATTTATCATCGATTCATGCAAATAATCGGGGATCAAATGCGCACAAGTAATTTCCTCGCGGGAACGACCACCAATGTGGCCCGTGTCCCGTGAAGCAGACACTGTAGATACGTGTCGACCTGAAAGCATATACTCCCCGGGGGGTCATTACGGTCAATTCACCGCGCGACGCCAGCTGGCCGAAGGATGGCGAGAAAGAGGGCGCCGAGAGAAGATCCAGGAGCCAAAATTAAATCGCGACCCCCCACGGTATCAGTAAGGGCACGAACGAGAAAGGAAGCGGATCCCAAAAAACATAAAAAGTACAAAAATAGGAAAGGAAAGGAAGATAAAAAACAAAAGGAGCAAGAAATCGCGAAAATACGCACCCCCCACCCACCCACTTCCCTCTGAATATACACGCGGACGCGTATACGCCGAGCGCGCAGCAACCCCTCCGCCCTATATAAAGCACCCCACCTCCCCTCTTCACGGGCCACGCGATACCGCACGATCTCTGCAACAGACTCTCTCCGCTTTCTCCGCCTCCGTCTCTCTCTCTAGCCCCCCCCTCTCTCTCTTTCTCTCTCTAGCTCTGCTCAGAAGCCCCTAGGGTTTCTCCGCCGCCGCCGCCGCCGCCGACTCGGAGGATCTCCGACCGAATCGAACCCTCGGCCTCCTCTACCTCCTCGCCCCCTGCGCGCCGCGCGCGAGCTCCGATTCAGATCTGTAAGTCTCGCTCTCGCGGTCGATCTGTCGGTTTTTGTCGTCGCGATCTGTCCGTTCGATGTCCCTGCCCCGCCCTCCTCTGGTTTCGGAGGGGATTTTCCCGGCTTCGTGCGCCGTTCGCCGTTCCGGCGAGACGCGTCGCGTGGCATTTGATGTTCTCGATGTGTTTCGCGCGGCGGTGGGCGGGGGATCTCCGTTCTGTGGATTTTTTTCCGTGTGCTTTTTTTTTTTTATCTGCGTTGGAAGTTGGTAGATCTTCTGCATCGGGCTAGGGATTGGGTCTTGTGTTTTGGTCGCGTCTCGGCCAGAATTACTGGATGAGTTTAAGTTTTTTTTATGGCGATTGATTTGATTGTTTCCGTTTCCCGTGTATCGCGAATTGGAAATAATGGAGATTTATGTTCTGCGATTTTTAATTTGTGCAGTTTTCAGTTTTGTGTCCTTTGAAGTACAATTTGTTTTGGCCATGTGCGATTGTGGATCTGACGGTAAGATGGTTCGGATTGGCTCCCGGATGCTGTTTGTCTCGAGAGATTTATTTGGTGTTGCCTAATGAATTTGAGGGTTGTCCTCTCTGCGTTCTGGGGCTGTCTGTTCTTGATTAGATATGTCGTCTTGCGACTTGGCGTGCAGCTTCTCGCCTGGTTGTATAGTTCGAACCTAGCTTGATGGTGGTCTGATATTTTTAGGTCTAGCTTCATCATTGACATGTTAAAAATTTGAACCTAGTGCATGTTCACTCCGCAATCTATGTTATTTGTTTTGAGACTTCTGCTTCCCTAGGTTGAAGGGCTTATGCGATTGAGCTTCAGCCTTTTTTTTTTTTTGTGTTTTCCCCTTTTGATTAAATTTTGATGGTAGAATCGTCTCTCTCATTGCAGACTGTATCTTTCCCTTTATTATCACTATATCTGTGCATGTGGATGAATGTCAAGCTGTCTGTTTTCGGGTGCTCTGCCTTGCTTTGTTTATTTGGTTCCATTGAAGATGCTGAAGGTTGTCTTTGTCCGAACTTTTTGGTGTCTTAACATATACTGACCTGTGGATCTGATTGGTCGAGCAGGAAAAACTGAATGAACTAATGGAGTCAAAAGGTGGCAAGAAGAAGTCTAGCAGTAGTAAATCCTTATTCTACGAAGCTCCCCTAGGTTACAGCATTGAAGACGTTCGTCCACACGGTGGGATCAAGAAGTTCAGATCTGCTGCTTACTCCAACGTATGTAACAATGTTCCTTAATTATTTCTTTTTAGATTATATTCCTTTGAATTTAGGGCTTTCAAGCCAAAGTGCTTGTCTGACATCTGCCCTTTCATTATGCAGTGCGTGCGAAAGCCATCCTGAGATTCCCAAAGAAGTGGCGCCACTCCTTTAGTTTCTGCAATTTTGTTCAAGTCATAATAGTTGTAGTTCTGCCGTCTCTGTTTCTTTTCAACTTCTCTCATCCTCTCGTTCTCACTCGCGACTCGTTCTCAACCACCGGTACATCACCTGCTTGCCGAAAGTCGCGATGGCATTGCCAGTTTCGGCCATCGGATTTGAAGGCTACGAGAAGAGGCTCGAGCTGACGTTCTATGAGCCTGGAATCTTTGCTGACCCTGAGGGATTGGGTCTCCGCTCATTGACCAAATCCCAGTTGGATGAGTTTCTGACACCAGCTGAGTGCACCATTGTTTCTTCGCTGTCAAACGATTTCGTGGATTCTTACGTCCTTTCGGAGTCGAGCCTCTTTGTGTACCCTTACAAACTCATCATCAAGACTTGTGGGACAACGAAATTACTTCTTTCCATTCCAGCTATCCTCAAATTGGCTGATTCCCTGTCCCTTTCTGTCAAGTCTGTGAGGTACAGTCGTGGTAGCTTTATATTCCCTGGTGCCCAGCATTTCCCGCATCGGAGCTTCTCGGAGGAAGTAGCTGTCCTTGATACCTACTTTGGTAACCTTGGTGATGGAAGCAAGGCGTATCTGATGGGCTGTCCAGAAAAGGCTGAGAAATGGCATGTTTATTCTGCTTCTGCTGAGAAGATGAGCCTCTCGGATTCAGTTTTCACTCTCGAAATGTGCATGACTGGTCTCGACAAGAAAAGGGCATCTGTCTTCTTCAAAGAGAACTCGCCTTCTGCTGCATCTATGACTGAGGAATCTGGCATTCGGAAGATTCTCCCAGAGTCTGGTATCTGTGATTTTGAGTTTGACCCCTGTGGCTACTCCATGAATGCTGTCGAAGGGGCTGCAGTTTCTACCATACATGTCACACCAGAAGATGGCTTCAGTTACGCCAGTTTCGAGGCGGTTGGCTATGATTTCAAGGCTGTGAATCTGTCGCAGCTGATCCAGAGGGTTTTGGTCTGCTTCGAGCCGACTGTCTTCTCCGTGGCTCTCCATTCCGAATTAGCTGGTGAGGATCTGGTGTCAAGGTTCCCTCTCGACCTGAAGGGGTACAGTGCCGGAGAGACGAGTTGCGAGGCCCTTGGAAAGGGTGGTTCTATCATGTACAAGAACTTCGCTCGAGCAGCAGCAGGAGCCTGTGGATCTCCGAGGTCCATCCTGAAGTGCTGCTGGAGCGAGGACGAGAAAGACGAGGAAGTCCAGAAGTGCTGCTGGAGCGAGGACGAGAAAGATGAGGAAGTCGAAGAGAAATAAGTCGTATAGAGACTCCAGAGTCATTAGTAGTAAGTAGTATTGGACGAATAAAAGTGCTTTGGGGTTTTTGTTGTTTAGAGCAATATTGAGCTCGAGAGTCTGTCGTGTTGTTTCATTTCTTTGTTTCCTTTGTCATATGGAGTCGTAGTTGCTTTTTAGCCGTCGAGTCCCGCTGTCCGCCATGGCCGTGGCCATGGAGGGGCGACTGGGGCAGAGTCAAGTGTCATTGTTCGGACGTGTTGCTGTTTAATGAAAGATCATTCTATGTTTTGTTTTCATCGACTTATCTTGCCCGATCTCGGTCCTCTTCGACGGCTGTGGCTTCTTTGAGCAGAACGTCAGCGTTACTTGTGCAGACCGACTTATTACAGGACTGAATTTATCACGACGTTGATAGCATCTTACACCATTTTATGTGCCCGCATGGTCGTCAGTTTCGTACATACTTATAAAAGTTATTAATTTATTAATAAGTCAGGATTCACTGAGATAACTACCGAAGTAAAAGGAGATTAGCACCCCCCGTACGCATCATCGTCTTCTGATCTTTTACAATTTCTTGCACTTAAATTCCGAAAACTTGACATACTTCGTATTTCAAATTGAAATTGTTAGTTTACTCGATATTGCCTTTCGATTTCGTTTTACCTAAATCTCGGGATGCACAAGTTTTAACTTTTTGTCAATCCGGAACACTTGAAAATTTCACACTGTGCAATTGGGGGCACGTACATTCACATATGATCTTTCCATTTTTTATTTATGGAATTTGATTAATATTTAAAGTATCGACAGGAAAATAGATCTGATTCTGCTTACTTTTGCTCAATCCTAAACAAACACGTCCCCTAAAATTTGAAATATTAAAAACCATCACAGACAGTAAAAAACTTTGGTTTGAACAACAGCCAATTGTATGTATGCCAATTTAAAGATCATCTCCATTCCACCCGAGTATCATTTGATGATGCCAAGGACGGTATCTCTCTCTCGCTCTCTTCTCTCTCTCCAACCAAAGTGCGTAATCTTGGAATTTATTAAATCATACCCGTTAATGTTCTAATACATCACGAATTAAAATCCAATTTAAAATAGAAAAAACACTAACTATTAGAGGGTGTAAATACCTACCAAATTGGATTATTTCTCTTGGGAGTTTTGAGATGAAATTATAAAAGAAAAAAAAACTTTTACTTATGGAAAGAGAGTGAATATTGACACCAAATATTTCGATGTTCGAGTCTCCAGGGCTCTTTTGTTTTCCAAAACAGAAAAGAGAGATTGGAGATTGGCCTCTCTCATTACGTGGACACCAAAGAGATATATTAGATAGATGACCCTAACAAAAACGCCTCTTGATTTTCTCAAACATTTATGACCGAAAAAAAAAAAAAGACAAGCCCTAAATATTAGAGGGTGTAAATGCCTACCAAATTAGATTATTTATTTTGGAAGTTTTGCGATGAAATTGTAAAAGAAGATTAACTTTTACTTGTGGAAAAAGAGTGAATACTTAATATTTCAATGGTTGAGTCTCTAGCGCTCTCTTGTTCTCCAAAATTGAAAAGAGAGAATGGAGATTGGCCTTTCTTATTACATGGACGCCAAAGAGATAAATCAGGTAGACGACCTTTTATCAAACATTTATGACCCCCCCAAAAAAAAGACACCCTAAATATTAGAGGGTGTAAATACATATTAAATTAAATTGTTTCTTTCGGAAGTTTGGTGGTGAAATTGTAAAAGAAGATAAACTTTTTTTATTTATGGAATTTGATTAATAGTTTGAAGTAATGACAGGAAAATAGAACTGTTGCTACTTGCTTTTGGTTAATCCAAAACAAACGCGCCCCTTAAAATTTGAAATATTGGAAACCATCACAGACAGTAAAATATTTTGGTTTGAACAACAACCAATTGTGTGTGTGCCAATTTAAAGATCAGCTGCATTCACCCGAGTCTACTAGCAATTGATGCTACCAAATACGGAGCTCTCTCTCTCTCTCTCTCTCTCTCTTGAATCCAAAGTGCGTAATCTTGGAATTTATTAAATTATACCCGTTAATTATATTCACTGTTCTAATACACTACATATTACTATCCAAATTAAAATAGAAAAACACTAAATATTAGAGGGTGCAAATACCTACCAAATCGGATTATTTCTCTTGGGAGTTTTGTTATGAAATTGTAAAAGAAAAAAACTTTTACTAGTGGAAAGAGAGTGAATACTGATACTGAATATTTCAATGTTCAAGTCTTTAGCGCTTTCTTGTTCTTCGTAATAGAAAAGAGAGAACATAGATTGACCTCTCTCGTTAAGTGATTGGCCTATCTCATTACATGGACACTAAAGAGATAAATCAAATGGATGATCCTAACAAAAACGCCTCTTTGATATCCTCAAACATTTATGACAAAAAAATATAGACAAACCCTAAATATCAGAGGGTGTAAATACCTAACAAATTAAATTATTTCTTTTGGAAGTTTTGTGACAAAAATGTAAAAGAAGATAAACTTTTACTTGTGAAAAAAGAGTGAATACTTAATACTTCGATACTCAAATCTTTAGCGCTCTATTGTTCTCCAAAACAGGAAAGAGAGAATGGAGATTGACCTCTCTCATTATTATGTGGATGCCAAAGAGATAAATAAGATGGACCACACTAACAAAAATGCCTCTTGATTTTCTCAAACATTATGACAAAAAAAAATAAATAGACAAACCCCAAATATTAGAGAGTGTAAAGACATACAAAATTAAATTATTTCTTTTGGAAGTTTTGTGATGAAATTGTAAAAGAAGATAAACTTTTACTTGTGGAAAAGAGTGAATACTTAATATTTTGATGGTCGAGTCTCTAGCGCTCTCTTGTTTCCAAAACACAAAAGAGAGAATGGAGATTGACCTCTCTCATTACGTGGACGCCAAAGAGATAAATCAGATGGACTATCCTAACAAAATTGTCCCTTGATTTCCTCAAACATTTATGACCAAAACAAAAAAGATAGACAAACCCTAAATATTAGGGGGTGTGAATACCTACCAAATTAAATTATTTTTTTGGAAGTTTTGTGATGAAATTGTAAAAGAAGATAAACTTTTACTTGTGGAAAAAGAGTTAATACTAAATATTTCGATGCTCGAGTCTCTAGTGCTCTCTTGTTCTTGAAAATAGAAAAGAAAAAAAATGAAGATTGGCCTCTCTCGTTACGTGGACGCCAAAGAGATAAATCAGATAGATGACCCTAACAAACTGAGAAAATATTTCCTCAAAAACAAATGGAATCCCTCGTCAAAGGGCTACTTTTTGGGTCCCACACCCCCACGTCGCATGCCACATGTCGAGCAAACAGAGGGATCTTAGCGACTATAAAATCCTCGCGTCATCGACACCACAGTCCATCAAAACCCTGTTCAATTCTGAGTGAGTGAGAGACCGTGAACAAAGAGTTAAACTTCGCATCTTTGTGTTGGGATTCAAGAGGAAGCAACAGAGAGGAAATGGACAACTCTAAGATGGGCTTCAATGCAGGGCAGGCCAAGGGCCAGACTCAGGTCCACCTCTTCCTCAATCAATTAGCCCTGCAACATTACGTGTCCTACGTTCATTTCTGGTGTCAAACATCTGAAATTTCTGTTCTTCTTGATGTGATGATACAGGAGAAGACCAACCAGATGATGGACAAGGCGAGCAACACTGCTCAATCCGCAAGGGATTCCATGCAAGAGGTTCTGTGTATCTAAGAACTTGTTGCTCCTTTCTCCTTTTCTTTTTCGCCTTCTTTTATGAATGATTGTATTTGCATTCGACAGTTCATAGTTTGATGAGTCAAGAAATCGAGTGCCGCGTAATCTGGTGATCTTGGGTCTTGATCTTGCTGTGTCTCTGTGCAGGCTGGCCAGCAGATGAAGGCCAAAGCACAGGGTGCTGCTGATGCAGTGAAAAATGCCACCGGGATGAACAAATGAAGAGTTCCGATATGGCTGAATAAATAATTAAGCTCTGATTATCTTTTGCTTTTTCTTATTTTTAAGGTCGTTTTATTGTCGTTTCTTCTTGTCAGGATCTTATTATGAGGGTCCCTTTTCTCTTTCAGTAGTTCTTTTCGTTTCTTGGTTGAATGAAGAGGGCAACTCTCTGTGTTTGGGAGTTCTCATCTCGCTTCATAACGTCTCAGGATGTAGTTGCCTTTTGAGAATGTTGTGTTCTCTCTCATAATGCTATTCTGATTTTGCTCTCTCTCTCTCTCTCTCTCTCTCTCTCTCTCTCTCTCTACAAATGAACATGTGTATGTGTGGGCGCAAATTATGGACCATTGTTTCTTCGATTGCTGTTATCTCTTGCGCGATGCAGTGTCTGAGACTGATATATGGATTTTGACATAATGCACCGTTTTGATTATACAAGACATTCTTAAAATTTATTCCTAAAACTATTATTATTCAAGGGGTAATCGTCATTGCTGAACTTAATGCGGACATTGCATCCGCAGATGATAAGGTTCCAAAGATCAATAGCTTTTATGAACGAAACTTTACCAAGGAATGCACAACAGATGGACACTGGAGAGAGTTTTTTCTTTCTGTAAAGTCCCAAGTGAGAATGACATAGTTTTAAAGAAGCAATTTCATGCTTATTTATTTCTTTGTGTATTATAAATAAACCAGAAGGTATTAAGTAAATAGCCTCCAAAATTTCCCCAGAAGTATTTGAACTTAAGTGATGCAACTTCTATTCATCTTTAGTTTGGAAGAATTCTAAGTTAAATTACTTGGAAGAGTTTGGATATACTTTCAACTTAAAGCAAAACTAAGAAGTTGCCGGCAAGTCTAAAGGCTAGTTTCAAGTCTTTCTCTTATACATAAAGAAATTAAATTGCAGACATTACATAAACTTGCAGACATTATTATTTCGAAATGTCCAAAAATGAACTTGATTTTGTTTGGTGTCTTATTTTATTTTTTGGTCTCTCAATTTTTTTGGTTGAAATATAGTTATTTCGTTTTTCTCCTTTCCTTCTCTTCCAAGTTCCAATAACTAATGCATAGGAGAACATTGTATCTGAACAAAAATGGTGTCTACCATCCAATCGGCCTTTGTAATCAGGCCGAGTCATTCACGAGAACTCAATCATTGCATAGGACTTGTGAGCAAAATTCGTATATTGAAAACTTATGAGCGTGTTGAATGAAAGCTCCTTCTAGCGCGGGTTCTGCAGACTTTTGAGCAATGCATTTACCACTGTCTCCTATACTTTGCTCCTTCATGGTAAGGCAAGGGGGAGCTTCAAGCCATTTGCGTGGGATCAGACAAGATAACGCGCTTTCCCCACCTATTCGTCGTCTGCTCGGAGTGTCTGATCTCCCGAATACTCCAACGCCAGAGATACTCCACCTCATTGAGGGCATTCAGGTAGGAAGAAGAAACCCCCACAGTGCATCGCCTGTAATTTGCCGACAACAACTTGGTTTTCTCATAAGCTACGATCAACAAGATCAGGGTCCTTAAAGCCTATCCTTCGAAGTACACAATGGATGTTACTTGAAGCAAGAAATTCCCAACTAGCACCTAGATGAAAAAAAATACCAACTTTCTCATGTAGTGTATGGTATAAAAAACCCATCCAAAAAGTTCCGTATCATTTTGCATATCGGGTGACCCCATTGTGTGTGAATGTGTATTTTGAAAATATGCAATGCATGATATGTAACATGGGAAAGAAATATTGAATGAGACATGATCGAATGATTTAATAATTGCAATCGAATTTTGCGAATGCAATTTTTGAATCTGTCTGAAGTCATGTTTTGAAATTGAATTATTGAATGATGCTTTTACTGCAATTTTAGCATAGGCAGTATCCCGACAACCTAATTCAAATCTAAGGTAAAAAAAAAATAATAATTATGATGGTCTAGATACGTGTACAATTTCTAAGAGTAATTTGGCAACATAACGATATATCTTGGTATTAGAGATTTCATTTCGGCATTACAATGGCCTAAGAACTTGCGGTTTTCGACTATTCAAATAGGTAGCACAGCAACATTTTTCGATTCTACGATTATAAACGAGCATTACAACATCCTGGCATGCATTTCTATTTGGAAATTGATATCAAGGGTGGCGAGCTCTGTCTCGAAAGCGCGAGATCTCTAAAGCGTCAAAATCGTGACTAAATTTAGAGAATCTCTAAAGAGCACCGCGGGGATAGGGAATCCAATCTTTTTCCTCTCAAATGAGCACAAATAAGGGATGTTTATAAGTGAAATGGGCCGCCTCAAGATGAGGACGTGCCTCGAGTCGAGATTCCATCTTCTTGGGCCTGTATCTTCTCCATCCAATGTTTGATTTTCGGTGATTTTTGTGCTGTCTGAACGCTTGTGTTGAGAGTTTTCTGACGAACCCAATATTGTTAGGTGAAATTGCGAAATCAAATATTCGAGATTTTGACCCATACGGGGCTCTATGAATCAGGTGTTGTTTCGGTTATTTATCATTATGAATAAAACCCATTTATCATAACTTAGGGGTCTGGAAAGTTCATTGAATTTTGAGACCTCAAGGTACAATTTCCGGCTTTGGGACCTTTCTTTCGAACATCAAAAGGAATGGTTGAAATTTGATCGACCATTACTCCTTTGTCTAACATTGTTCGACCTAATTTTTGTTGGGTGAGTATGGTTGTGATCCCTAGTTTTGAAATGAGTGATTCAAAAGCAAATATTCGCTAACTTCTCGACACCGTAAGATACGGAAAACCGATATTGAGGAATAATAAATTGACTTTTTGATTGGGCGGCAATATGGGTGTCAAAAGGCTCGTTTTGATGAGCAAAACCCATTTTTGAAGTTTTAAAATATGTTATAAGACTTGTAGCTCGTTAATAAAATTTTGTTGTAGCTTGTTAATAAAATTTTGGTCAACTCTTAGTTAACGATGATTTTTTTAAATGGGGATAAAATTTAAGGTGACAATAGCCGTCTCTCTTTATGGTTTGTTCAATTTCGATACCTCTAGGTATGACCTTGGGCTTGCGGACCTTTGTTTCAGGTATCGAAAAGTTTGAACGAAGTTTGATCAGCGACTACTTCCTTGTTTGACATCTGTTTGACCTGAATTTTGTTGTGTTGGATGATTGTGACTATTTTTAAGATGTGCAATTGAATCGGGAAATCACGAACTTCTCGACGCTCCAAAAAATGGGTGAGTGATCTCGAGGGGTAAACAATTGATTGTCCGATTTGGGTGTATGGGAGTAAAAAAAACTCATTTTGGCAAGTAAATTCCATTTATTAGTGGTTATATACACAAATTTATCTAGTGAAATGTGCAAAAGTAGTCCCTTAACTAAAACAATAATTATTACAATTGTGGGAGAAATAAGTTGTTGAAATTTGACGTCCAATTAACGGCTTGTTGAAATTTGACGTCCCAATATTAAATTGACTCGAGGAGTAGCCAAGTTTGAATTTCGGTGATCTTGAATATTTGTCAAGGAAGAAAGAGTTCGTGAATAAAATTGTAAAAAAATGAAGAAGAAAAAACTAGTAAAACGAAAGACTAGAAACAATACCTGATGAGATCGGACTGTCCAACCTGGTAGGACGTGGTGATAAAACTTCCTAATAGATTTTGAAGTTGACAAAACTATTCATGTTAATCTTATAAGTCTGACACGTAATTTGAAGTATTTTGATCTAGGTAGATATATTCTGGAAATGGCTATTTCGAGAGAACTAAACTTTCTGAATGCTCAGACTTTACGAGGACCAGAAGGAAAATTTTGGACTTTACGGCTTTCAGAACGAGAAGTTTAGACTTTACTGAAAAAGTTACTCATATGATATATTAAGTAGATGAAGAACTTCAAACTCTATTTCTAAAAGGTTCAGACCTTACTGAAGACCTATATTGACTTAAGTTCTGAATGTGAAGAAAGAACCAGAAATTATTCAGAACGAACATAACGGCTAGTGATTTGGTGTGCATTTTTCAGAAAGAAAGTTTTGATTGATTCAATTTTAAAAGGATATAATTGATTGACAATTAAACATTAAGTCGCGTGCGCACACACGCGCACACACACACATATCACAATGGATAAATCTCTACTTATGAAAATCAAATATTCTAGTTGCATGGGTGATCAGATTCAGCAGAATTCAGATTTTGTCAATCAACGGCTACTCAATCAATTTTATACAAATCTGTCCAAGTTGAAGATTGGAAGATGATCTTCTAAAGCCTGTTCAATGGCTAGTTTGGAAATAGAGGAGTATAAAAGAAGATTAACAAAAAACAGAAGGTAATGAACAAAATAAAAAATCAACAAGTTCAAAGTTTTGGCATACTCCGATTATACTAGTTGTCTTTCCTGAGCCAAACACTGAGATCTTGAGGAACATTTTGTAAGAGTGATTGTGTAAGATAAAGAATTCTATCATTCATCGAGCAATATTATTTAGAACTTGTAATCCTTTTTTATCATATAGTGAAATCCAATTAATGAGCTGTTAGCGTAAGAGAATGGACGTAGATTTGATTTAAGCCGAACTTCTATAGTTTCTCGTGTGCAGTTTCTATATCTCTAAACTCTTATTTTATCTTTTATAATGTATAATAGCACAATATCTGCGAAATCTGCTTAGAATCTAAATGTCTTTCAGACTTTAATCTTGATCATTTGTTTCTGCTTTAAGAATTTGATCAAAAGTTTTAAATCACCTATTCATCCCCGTCTAAATGATTCTTGCCAGCTACGACGGGACAAAGACCTTAGATTAATGAGATGATAAAGAAATTTCAGCCGTGTGGACCTAGCACGACTAGAAGACAAAATAAGAGGATCTTTCTTGGAGGTTTAGCTTTGTCTTTTTTAATATGACCAATTGGGAAAACACGAAAATACTTTGCAAGGATTCAGTCCACAGTGGGGCGAATGAACTTTGTCGTCAATCGGTGGGGTCTTTAAATAAGAAATTGCTACCTCTCTTTGTGGTTTGTTCAATTCTGAGACCTCTAAGTATGATTCTGGGCTTTGGGACCTTTGTTTCAGGTATCGAAAGGTTTGATCGAAGTTTAATCGACAATTACTTCCTCGTTCCACTTCTATTCAACCCTATTTTTGTTGCGTTGGAATGCTTGTGACTAGTTTCAAGATGTGCAATTGGAACCATGAAATCACAAACTTCTTGATGCTACGAAAAATGGGTAACCGGTCTTGAGAGGTAAACAATTGATTGTCTGATCCGGGTGTATGGGTGTCAAAAAACCCATTTTAGCAAGTAAATTCCATTCGTTAGAGGATATATACACCAATTTATCTAGTGAAATATGCAATAGTTGTCCCAAAACTAAAATAATAATCATTACAGTTGTGGGAGAAATAACTGGTTGAGATTTGACGTCCAATGCATTACTTGTTGAAATTTGATGTCCCAATAATATACTGACTCGAGGAGTAGCCAAGTTTGAATTTCGGTGATCTTGAATAATTGTCAAGGAAGAGTTCGAGAATTAAATTGTAAAAAAGATGAAGAAAAAGACTAGTAAAACAAAAGACTAGAAACAATACTTGATGAGATCGGACTGTCTAACTTCTCGTAGGACGAAGACCTTAGAGCAACGAGATGATAAAAAATTGTCAGCAGTTTGAACTGACCACGGCTAGAAGACGGATAAGACGAGCTTTCTTGGAGGTTTAACTTCGACTTTTTTAATATGACCAATTGGGAAAACATGAAAACACTTGCAAGGATTCAGTCCACAGTGGGGCGAATGAACTCTGTCGTCAATCGGTGGGGTCTTTAAAAAAGAAATTGCTCAAGTTGAGATATATCTAAATATAATCTAGAAGATCATCCTATAGGACCTATTGGGACAACTTGAAGATACATCTACCATCACTAACTGATGTGTAACTGTAATTAGGAAATCGTAAACTTCCGGACAACTGCGAAAGAAGGACGACCAATTCGGGTAAAAGATTGACCGTTTGATTTGTGTGTATGGGTGTCAGAAAACTTGTTTTGACAAGTAGACCCATTTGTTAGAGGGAGTGTGTATAAATTCATCTAGTGAAATGTGCAAGATTAGTCCAATACTAACATAATACATTTTGTAGCATATCTAATAATTTTCAGGTAATACTAAAAATTTACCTTCCTTGATGATAAGTTTATTAGAGGGTATATATAACATTTTCTCCGACCATGAAATGTTCAATCTACTGACACAACTTTCCATAAGAAAATCAAATAAGTCCTTCGATAGTATTACAAACTTCCATAATTACACTATTACCTAGATTATTTAATATCTTTTCATTTCAATCTATTTCCTAAATCAACGAAGAATATGCTATCTTTAGGGTTAATATTACGAAAAACTCCAAACTAGTATACCTGTGATAAATTTACCCCAAACTAATTTTTTGATTATCAAAAATCCCAAACTAGTACACCTATGATAAATTTACCCTAAACTAATTTTTTGACCACCAAAAACCTCAAACTGGTACATATGTGATAAATTTTCTCTATATTAAATAGGGTTAATATCGCGAAAAATCACAAACTGATACATTTGTAATAAACGGAGAGTAAAACCTTAAACTAATACATCCATTAGCTACCATGTGTCATCCAAGTGAGAAATTTGACGGTAAAAGTTAATGAAAACTAATAGAGGGTAAAATTGTCATGGGTGTACTAGCTTATGATTTTTTATGGTAAAAAAATTAGTTTGAGTAAATTTATCATAAATGTACCAGTTTAAAGTTTTTCGTTGTATTAACCCACCTTTTTATTACCTTTTTTTTATAATCATTTTGGCCTTTATAAATATTGTGACAATTCCATTTGAACATATTTTAGCTTATGATCTCTATAATAGTAAAAATCATGCTATCAACTTGGTAAAACTTTAACCACTGGGGGTTTACCCCATTGGCCACCCTTCTCACTTGAGAAGGGGGAGGTGGGGAGTTCGAATCAGCACCTTCACAGGGGGTAGGGGTGGGCCGCGTAGTTTAAGATGTGGATTTCGACGCGCACGCCTTGCAAGAGGTGGGGCGCAAGTCTGAGTGTGTATCGTGAGTGAGAGATAGAGTAGGACCAACAAAAAAAAAGCTTGGTAAAACTTTATTTAGAGTTGTACCAAGTTGTAATTTTTTCCATTTTAAGTCTTCTTATTTTCATAAGGGTATCTACGAATGATATCAATTCATTTCTAGAAAAATAATATGTACACTAGTTAATATATCTATATTATTATGTCAAGAATCACAAAAATAGATATTAGTATGCTTAAAAACCTTGAAGGAAAAGCTCAAAATAGGGGATAATTTTCCAAAAAGTGTTAAACCTATTGTATGGCGGCCAATTTAGTCCAAAACTTTTTAAATGTGCTAATTTAGTCCTAAAGCTTTTGATAATTTACTAATGTATTCCTTCAACTAATTTTGACTTGAAATCAACAACATGGCGGTCCTGTCAGTGTAGCTATCTTACATGGCACATTTAGCACTAACTAGACCTGTTAAATGGGTTTTAAACCCATACATGACCCATTTAAAAATAAATGGGTCATATATGGGTCCCTATAACTTTGAAGAGCCCATCTTAAATGGGTCTTAAAGTTTTAAGTCTATCATAAATGTGTCTTAATGGGTTGAGTATGAAACTCATTTCCAACCCACCCATTAAGCCCACACATACTTTCCTCCTTTTTATAAAAAACATTTTTATAAAAAATCAAAATTATTTTAATTTTTTTTTTCTCTTTTTCTATTATTTTTCTTTTTTCTTTTCTTTTCTTTCTTTTTTCTTTATTTTCAGTTGGTGGCTGGCCACGGTGACGACTAGTGATCGGCCATTGGCCACATAGGAGGGATGACCTTGCTAGAGGCCAGCGAGGCCTTGGGCTCGTCGGCCTCAAGCAAGCTCTAGTTCACCGATCTGGTGAGGTCAAGCTCGCTCGAGGCTGGCGAGCTCAAGTCTCGTTAGATTAGTGAGGTTGGAGCATTGCCGAAGGCCAACGAGGCCGAGCTCACTCGATTCCGGCAAGCCCAAGGCCTCGCTGATCTGACGAGACTTGAGCTCGCCGGATTTAGCAAGGTGGAGCCTTGCTCGAGGCTGGCGAGGCTCAGCTCACTGGAATAGGGCAAGCTCAAGGCTCACATGAGGCCGGTGAGGCCTTGGCCTCGCTTGTGGCCGGTCGTTGGCCATTGCCGTGGTCGACCACCGGCCAAAAATAAAGGAAAAAAAAGAAAATAATAAAAAAGAAAATAAAAGAAAAATAATTACAATTTTGATTTTAAAAAAATAAAAAAAATATTAAAATCATTAAAGTGATTGCACGAAGTAAAATCAAATTAGATTTTATATACCAAACATCGAAAATTATTTTCTAGTTCTTTTTCTGGTTACAGCCAAACATTGGAAATTTTTTTATTTTCTTGGAAAATGACTTCATGGAAAGTATTTTATAAAAATGTTGCATTTTTCATGAAACAAATAGAACCTCAATTTTAATAAATATTATAAAAAATTGTTTACTAGCTTTGTATTGTTTGAAAATGTTTTAGTAGTATAATTTATAAAAAAAATCATAAGAAACAAGTTTTCCTATACTGAGTTAAATATCAAAGTGTTTTAGTAATATTGGTTGGGTCGGATATGGGTTGGGTATGGGTTGGGTTGGGTATGGATCGAGATTTTTATACAAATAAACGGGTTATAAACGAGTTAATGGGTTAATTTGTATCGAACCATCTATGACCCGACCCAAACTCGACCCGACCTACATGTTTAACAAGTCTAGCGCTAACATGGATATTTTTTTTACAATTTTAAACAAATTGAGTTTTCCCATTTTTATTTTCTTTCTCTTTATTCTTTATTCTTTTTTCCCTATTTCCCTCTATTGGCCATCGTCGATAGAAAACTTAAAAAAATTGCAAAAGTCATCCATGTCAGCCCCGATTATGCCTCGTAGGATAGTCAACGTCCATGCTATTGATTTCTCATCCAAATTTATCGAAAGGACTATATTGATAAATTATCAAAAGGTTTAGGACTAAATATGCATAATTAAGAATGTTTACGATTAAATTGGCCACCGTACAAAAGTTTACGACCTTTTGGATAATTTTCTCTCAAAACAGATAGAATTGGAAAACTAAATATCTTAGAGCTTGATGTAATTTCGTACTTTGCAAGAGCGGTTATGCAAATTATAACCAAAACGAACTAGAAAAGAAAATCTAAGCATAAAAACAATTTGAAAATTTATTGTAACATTATTTTATGAAAATTATGTATAAGTGATTGAATAATCTTTATATATTACGAAGCAACTTATACAAATAAATTAACAAAGATGATTCCACGATCCTTTATGGTTTACGCATTTCCTTACCATGTCTCAGATATATGTAATTTTATTATTATTATTTTAAGTATGATGAAAGCATGGGTGTATTCATATAATAATTGTTCTCGTTAGGCTAGACATTATTATTATTATTATTTTTTGGGTCCGAAAAAGATTGTCATATGCTAACTCAAAGCGTTCGGATACAAAAGACAAGATTCAGAACACAGTAAGGCCCAAGAAGGGCTTCATGGAGAATGGTCAGCCAATTGTATTCGGCTTTGGCAATCCAGTTTGCAACCTTGTCGGTTTCTCTGCTACAGTGGGCCAGTTTCGGGCTCTTGAAGCCCACAAGCAACTGTTTGGCCTTGGTGATAAGTGCACTTTCGTCTCGCAGGAAGTGATCTACTCTACGTCGCGCCCGTATCAAACGTAAGTGGTCGGACGGAAATGAAGAATTTAGGCTAGACATTGAAATTAAATATTTTTTTTTAATTTAAACGAGTTACCGTGGAAATGCAGAATAGTTAATTTGGAAATGCTTTCAACTTTAAAGCAGAACTATGAAGTAAGGGTGATTGGTTCCCGATTTAAATTGATTCCCAAAATTGAGAACTGGAGACTGGACTGGTTGGTCCTAGGACCAGGAATAGGGAAACGGATCGTCTGGACACCGGTTCCATTTTTAGAAATCGGAAACTAGACCGATACTTCCGGAATCGGATCAAACCGGCGGTTGTGTCTGGTCTAGGAGGTTTCTGGTTTGAGCGGTCTGTGTAGCGCAACGGCAAGTCTAACGGCTTGTTTCAAGTCTTTCTTACCCAAGAAGAAACTGAACTGTGTGTGGATACTACATGAACTTAAGAACAATGACATGATCATCTGGACAGTCTGACAAGTTGGAAAATAAACTTAATTTGATTTTATTTGGTTTCTTAATTTGATATATTGAAAGCTTGTGAGCGTGAAACTGTCCTTGTAGCCGAGGGTCTCCGCCTTGATCTTTCTGCAGAATTATGAACATTGCATTTCCACCGTGCACTATACCTTGCTCCTTCATGGTAAGGCGACCGGGAGCTTCGAGCCATCGCGCAAGATCAGACAAGATGACCTGCTTTCCCCCACCTTTTCGTCATCTGTTCGGAATGTCCGAACTCCCGAACACTTCAACGTGGCTCTTTCCACCAATTCTGGCTGGCGAATGCTTAAAAACAGGGACATGCTATGAGTTTTAAGGTTCTGGAGGGAAAATACTTAACGCGAGAGACGTCCCCACAGCATTCGGCCTGGAACTGAACATCATTAACTAGGAAAGCCAGAGCTTCCACAAGAAACACGCTATACCGAACGAAGTGAAGTGATAGGAAGAGACACACCGGTTTGGCATTGTCCTAGGGTCTATGCAGTACACACCACATTCCATTACCAACGATCCAGGGCCATTTCGATGCTACTTTTTATGGTGGGCGATCATATCATCCTTGAAACGCGAGAATGGGACAGACGAAATCCAGGACCTCTTCTTGCCAAGAGTCTATCGCTAGTTGTTGACACCTGATTTTTGTCGGTAAATTACACAGAAAAATATAAAAGGGAAAGAGAGAGATAGAAATATAAAAATAAATTAAAAATTACAATAACAAAGCTTTAACTCGGTCCCATACTCTCCCAGCCCATACCAAGGATATCCAATCTCATACTTGCTCACCGTTTGAGGCTAGATGTTCAATAGCACTAAGGTAAGGCCATATACTCTGTCTTCAGTCAGTTTCCACGCGAAGCAGAAGCCGCGAGTCTTGGATATTGCCTTTGTGAAAATCAATCACGACTGAGGCTCCATTAATGATTTGAGTTTGCTCTGATGATGCGATGACAGCTTGGATCAGAACATCGCGTCGTCATTGCACCTATATCTTTTGTTCGAACTGATGACAATGTGTTTGTTAAAATGCCTGAACAAGATAGTATCCATATTAGAGAGGCTTTGCCAGTGCCTGTATGTCTCGAGGTTTTTCGCAGACTCTGATTATTCTGCATATGTTTGATTCATTCACGTCATTTAGATTCGCGTTATTTTAATCCATAACTGAGGCTTCCATATGTACTTTGTCTACTCAGTTTGTGTTTACTCTCTTGTATACATGTTGTTGACCTTGATTTCAGGCCATAGATGGATATGTTTATGGGTTGATCTCTGGATATGGTTGAGAATTACTTGTTTGAAACATGACTGAATTTAAACGTGTCATTTACCAAGTTTAAACAAAACTGAGTGGATTTCACTGTTTAGGATTCTTTGGCTTCATGCTAATCTGGATTTGCAGTTGTGAGATCCTTTCCATTGTGAGCGGATAGATATATATCTTTTGGTATAAGCCATATGTTGATGCAATTGGCGTCATGCTGTGAATTGATGAAGTCTTGAGTTTGTGCATAAAGAAAGGAGAAGAAGACTAGCCGTGAATGAGAAAGTGGAATAGAAGAGGGTAACGTTTAATCTTTGTTGAGAATGAATAAAGGATTAAAACAGAAGGAAGATAAAAAATGAAAGGGATTTGTAATGTGTTCTACAATGAAGAAGAGAGGTGAGAGGAATTTGTATTCTGAAACATTAAGAGAGACCGAAAGAAAGGGAGTGGCAGAAGTAAGTATTCTCGTTCAAGGACTAAAGAGGAAAGTTTGTAGGTTCTGTGGACTGGAAGAAGAAACCGAGAGTTGTTAAAAGCTCTTCGGTGCGATCTTTTGTGTTTCAATGCATTGATATCTGTTGTGAGATAAGATACCGTGAGGAATATGGATGTTGAAGCTAGTTGCAATCTCCTTTGCTGTGACTTCCTGCACTTTGACATATCGACGCTTGTTGTGAGTGACACACAATGCGATCTAAGTATGCTGAAAGTACTTGTTTTCATTGTGATATACGTACTGGATTGTTTCCTGTTTGCATCACATTGATAACGTCTTGGTTTACTTTTATGGCAAAGAATGAGGCATTCGAATACCATGTTTTGCTTACCATGTGTTGCGATTTCCATGAATGTGTGGAGGTCTAATAAGGTGTGCTCAATGATAATCACTTCGGTTCGTAGCTGAGAGCCTACATGAGGTCCTTGTCCATTTTTCATGGATTCGTCATATTTTGGTGATTCAAATGAGATAATTATCTTTTAAGTGCCTGCTGTCTAACCTCATTTGAGCTTGGAATCATGGGTGTTTGGTCTCGTTTGTCGGTGGCTTGAGCTATATTGACCTATAAAGTGTAGCTATTCATTGTACTCAAATAACATAAATTCCTTCCCTTTGCCATGCTCGATTCATGTCGTGTACATATTGAATGTTTGCTGGCCACCTCTCTCTGAATATGAAATGTGATGATTCTAGTCTCATTTGGACGATGTTTTGGTCCCACAGGCATGTACACTTATGTGGGAAGGAATCACTGGGGATCGATATCGATTCATCATGGAATCGTTACATTTTTTGTCTTGAATGTGAAGAACATGATCTGAAACTTTGCTGGTCGTGGTTGTTTCTCCCTTAAATGATGAATGCTTTGTCATTTATATGCATCGTTCAACTACGTACTTAAGAATAGATACATGTTAGACTGGAATCTCGTCAAGTTCTTGTAAAATTGATACTTTTGTTGGGCTGTGCATACCATGTACTCGTTGGAGCTGAATGTTTATCTGCTGATTATGAGTTCACGATGGTCGCCAGAAATGTGGTATGGTGGCCTTGTAAGTCTGGAGATTTATCGGTGAAATGAGCATACCAGCTTCTTAGCGCAGGTACTCAGACGACACACTGTCTGATTTGGAGGCAAATTTGAGAGGCCAAGACAGTATGTTACTGGGGGCAAAGAGATTCCAAGACCCTATCAACAAGGGAGACCCTGAAGTACATACTCCCCATTAGAGACTGATGCAGGGGCATGACATGGTGTCCAACTCATCACGATGCGGTATCCTAGTCAGCAAGTCAAGGCTGATATGTATCCGGTTACTAATAGCAGTTGGCAGTGGAATTGTGAAACTCTCGTCTGTTATGCTTTGTTGGCCGCAAACTTGCTTAGCGAGCCGTATTATTTAATTGCCTAGTAAGTTGTAGCATAGGAAGATGTAGTCAAACTTTGCAATTACATATATATATACACCGATTCTCAATGAGAAGAAGATAAGTGTTTAGAATAACCTTGAATGGCGTCTTTCACGTTTTTGGTGATTTTCTCCTTGTCGAATCAAGTACGTCACTTGAATGTGAGAAATGCATAATGGGTTCTCCTTTAGGCTTTGCTTAAGGCTACTTGCGAGGCTGAGTCACAACTTGATCATCACCTTTGTTTAAGCTAATCAAGTTCGGCAACTTGTAAATATCCTCAGTGCAGCTGGAAATCGATTGATCATTCCAGTGCTTCAACCCGTGAAGCATTTGAAGCAAAGTTCACTTATAATCAAGAGGAAGAACTTCTCATCTAACCACAGCTTCATTTCAGCCAAGTAGAGACCTTGGAATTCCCCTTCTCTGTCTACTCTGGTATTGTTGCCACCTGATTAGAGCATGGCCTTTCAGTTTGGAGCAATGAACTGGACTTTCCTCGCATTAGGGAGATCTTACTAATCAAAGAAAGCTTCAATGGAAGCCTGTCACAGTGCTCTTCTGCACTTGGCAAGCCTTCGAAGTCGGGAACGTTGACTTGAATGGGGGCGACTGGTGCCTTCGAGTTTCGAGAGCTCTTGCTAGCGAATCAACTGACATTTAGCCGAACAAGGGTGGTTCCTGGACAGAACTTGAAGAAGAGGAGTCCGCATTGCCACCAAAGACATCTTCGTGTATCTCGAAAATCATTTCGCCGGCTTTGAGAAGTCAAAGCAGGAGATCCCAGAATGCCTGCGGAGCCTGTGAATTGTATGAGCGTCTTCGTTGTCTTAACTTTTACTTTTGGTATCGATATTACAAAATAAAAGTTGCGAGTGAACAAACTACGAGTTATAACAAAAAAACTGAAAACGTCAAAACAAGAACATTGTGGAACAACGTCCATCGCGTGTTAAATTGAAACACTCTCGTTTATTTATAGACCATCTTTTCTTGTTTGTTTACAATTTAAAGACTCGAATCGAAAGAACGTCTTTGCACGAGTGCTCCATTAAATGCATTCGGAGTTGAGCGGAGGCTCTCCGCCTTTTTACCGTTTTCAATGGATGGATCGAAAGTGGGTTCTCTGCGGATCCACTAGAATACGTCATTAGCTTGGCTTTGCTTTATCAAGCCTAGTTCAATTTATATTTTATGCATGACTTAAGATATGGATCCATGACCCATTTGCCTCCTTTTACTCGGAAATAGTAAGTAATTTCAATGAATGTACATGCATAAAGTCTATATTGTCAGGAAAAGCATCAGAAAAGTTCTAAACTTATTATATTAATGCTTTTAATATAGTGTTAATTCAATCATTCCGTCTAATTTTGGTTGGATATTTCTGATGTAGACGACGGCCGGCTTATACCGTCGGTGCTGATATGGATAACTTTTAATAATATTTTAATATTTTTCTATTTATTTATTTATTTTTAAATTTTCTTTCTTTCTTTATTTTTTTTCCTTTCCTTTTTTCTTCCACCAGTTGGTCGTCAAACCTTGGTGTCCAGCCAAAGGCCAAGGCCAACAAGGTAACCATGCTGGCCACAAGCGAGGCTCGACTTCACTAGATCTAACGAGGTCGTGGACTTCGACCTTGCTGGATGGCCGTGAGGGTGACCTCGCCCAACCTCTAGTGAGCTAGAGGCCGTGAGGTCGCAGCCTTCAACCTCACTGGATGGCCACGAGGGTGGTCTTGCATTGGGCTGGTGAGACTTGAGCCCTTGCCAGAGGCCTTGAGGTCTTGCCTTTCTTGTCATTGGCAAGGGTGAGCTTCGCCAGAGGCTGGTGACTGGCTAGAGGAAGAAGAAAGGGAAGGAAAAAAAAAGAAAAAGAAAGAAAAGAAAAAAAATAAAAAATAAAATTTGAAAAATATTACCGGCTATGCCACGTAATTTAGCCAGCGTTCATGTTAGCAATATCCGGCCATAATTAACCGGAATGATTGAATTGGCATAAAGATAAATGGTTTAAGATTGAATTAACACCATAAAAACGATTTATGACTACTTTGGTATCAATGCAATATGTTTATAACTTTTCTGACACTTTTCTCCTATATTGTCTATATCAACAAATAGGATTTTGGGGATAAGGGATAAACAAACCATGAAAAAATCCAAGTGACTCTTTCTTATATCCAAGTGATCTTTTTGTAGGCATTTGCTCCCGATCCAATTGGAGGATCGAATTGGATCCTTTTTCTTGTTCGAGAATTTTCTTGCTTCTTCCACTCCAAAGAGTAATTAGGACCAATTCATACGTTTTCATGTTACAGTTAGAACACTTTCCATTTTGGATTAGTCTCAAATGAGAAGATTCTTCTTTTTATCAAACATTTGCATATCCAATCACAATCTAATAAGAACAAGAGATCTTTCTCGATGAATAACCTTATTCCCCAGCAAAAAGTTAAAAAAAAAATGGCTCACATTTTTTCCATCCCTTTTTGACTTTTGACACCCCTTACGATCTTGAATTGACTAAATTATCTCTTGTGGGTTCACTCTTGATTTAAGATTATTTTTTGCCTTTTTTTCTTCGTTTTCTTTGGTTTAAAATTACTAAAAGAAGAATCTACCATGCTCAACTCAAACAACAAAGATTAAGGTCAAATGTGGGGATCATTGTGGATCTAAGATTATTTCTTACCTTAATTTCTTCTTCTTTTTTATTTTTTTTTCCTGCCGTCTAGGACGAAATTGGTGTCTCTCTTTCCAAAAAATAGTTTATATGGCAGATAATTAACGAGTTTTAGTGTTAATGAGTGTTATAGTTCTTTTTTTTTCTTTTATTACTAGATACCATTATTCTAATAATAAACAGAGTACAAATAAAAGTGAAAAGAATAATTAACTAATTTTAATGAATGCAATTGGTTTAATTATAACTTTAATATGTATGACTACGTCATAATCCGCCTATTTTAATTGCTCAACTGTAATTTTATTCGGTAAATCTAATGTTCCAAATTTTATTTATTTTTCATGCCATCACTGCATGTTTTTTTAAAAGATATTTCAAAGAATTTTAAAAATATGAAAAAATTAACTACATGAAAAATTATAACATTTATTATTACCGTGCAAATTCAAAAGAAAATGCTTCTCAAAACATTATATGGAATATTAATTTTTGCTTTGATTACATGAAATAATTAGCAGTTGACAAAAAAAATTATGACAATTGTAATTACATTACGAGACAATCCATTCAAACCATTTGCAAATACATAAAGGCATCATAATATAAAAAAAAAGAGGAGAAAAAGGCAAGAATTAATCTTAAATATGAGGTCTACAAGAGATAGTATGATCAATTTAAGGTGGTAGAGGGTATTAGAAGTCGAAAAAGGAGTGGAAAAAGCACGAGCTAAAAAAATCTCCAATCACCTGTCAATACATAGTATGAAAAATAAATGATTTGAAAAAAATTTCCCTAAAATGTGATTGTTTGTATTGTTAACAAAAACGAAGAACGAAAAGTATTTTCATCGTACGCGAAAGTACTTAAACATAAATTGTTATTAACAATTGAAAATATTTTTCATGGTTCATTATTTCAAGTGAGACGGAAACGATTACTTTTTAGGAAAATATTTTTCAAATCATCTATTTTTCGCGAAGCAAATTGAGTCACACATTATTGCATGCAGGTTTACTTTCTTATGGTCCCTCCTTTACAAATTGCAGCTATTGAGATTCGAACTCCCAGTCTCGGAATCCACAAATAATGACTGTTCAGCGTTAGTGCCGTTCTAGAACCCTAAGTCGCCGCCGCCGCCCCTCCATCGTCTCGCCATCGACCTCACCCACGCTTGTCTTCGGCCGCTCCTCCTCCTCCTCCTCCATTTCACAAGAACACTCGCGGCAATCGCATCGCAAAGATCGCACAGAAATGAGACATTCATGGCGTTCGCTCCTCTCCCGAGCCCACCTCCGTTCAGGATCGAACGTCCCACGGCACTCTCCGCACCACCTTTCCTCGCTTTCCAACCCGAGTCCCCACTCGCCCTGTCGCTTCGCTTCGCTTTTCCGCACCGACCCTCTTCGTAACTCGCCTCCGGGACTCCCGTTTCGTGCCCGGGTCGCGAGCTTGGCGAGACCCAGTAGCTCCTTCGCAGACAGGACCTTCTCGTCGGAGCCGGCCGTCGAAGTGAAGGACTCGGATCACGCCGTCCTCGCCGATGCTTTCGCGAGATTCGAGGACTCGGAGGATGCGGCGAAGAAGCTGAAGCTGGTGCGGAACAATGTCGCCGTGAGCGATGACGTGGTTCTGAAGGTCTTGGAGAGCCTCTCTGCTAGTCCTCGCGCTGCGGGTAAGTTTTTCGATTGGGTTTCGGTGAGGCATAGCGAGAGGCTGAGCTCGAAATCGTATAATTTGATGCTGGGTGTATTGGGTGTGAACGGCTTTATCTCTGAATTCTGGGATTTGTTTGAGACTATGAAGAAACGGGGTTATGGCATGTCGGGATACGTTAGAGATAAAGTGTTGGAGACGTTTGAGAAAGAGGGGAGAGAGAGTGATGCGGAGAAGCTGAGAGGTGTTTTCGCATCTGGATCAGTTAATAACTCTGTTGAGAAGAATCCCTCGGGGATTTATAGGATAGTGAAGAATGAGGTTTGGAGTGAAGATGTCGAGAAGAAATTGCGGGAGTTAGATGTCGCGTTTACGACCGATGTGGTTAGGAAGGTAGTGGAAAATCTTGCTACTGAGCCCATGAAAGCGTTGATGTTATTCAGGTGGGTAGAAGAAAGTGGTTTGTTTAAGCACGATAAGCAGGAGTATAATGCCATGGCAATTGTCTTAGGGAGAGAAGATTGTATCGATAGATTTTGGAAGCTGGTTGATGAAATGAAGGCTGCCGGGTATGAAATGGAAATGGAGACTTACGTCAAGGTATTGGGTCGGTTTTGTAAGAGGAAGATGATCGAGGATGCAGTCTATTTATATGAGTTTGCAATGAATGGTGTCGATAAGCCTTCGGCGCAGGAATGTACATTCCTATTGAGGAAAATAGCTGTTAGCAAGGACTTTGATATGGGTCTTTTTTCTAGAGTTGTGAAGGTTTATACAGAGAAAGGGAATGCGCTGACAGACTCCATGCTTTATACAGTTTTGAAGTCTTTAGACAGTGTCGGAAGATTGGGGGAGTTCGACAGGGTTTTGAAAGTAATGCAGGAGTGTGGGTTCTTACCTGGTGGCAATCTCCGGAGCAAAATTGCGTTCCGGCTTAGTAGTACTGGTAAAAAGGATGAGGCGAGTAAATTCATGGATACACTAGAATCATCTGGGCTTACTTCTGATTTCAGGACCACTGCATCGCTAATAGAAGGGCTTTGTGTTTCGGGAGATCTTGAAAAGGTTTCTGATTATTTCCATGAGATGGTTGAGAAGGACGCAGGTTCTTTTGCAAGCCGCGCTCTTGATTCACTGGTTAATGCATATTGCGATAAGAACAGAGCACTTGATGCTTGCCGAATTTTGAAAGATTGTGCATCCAACAATGAGTTGAAGCCTTGGCATACTACGTACAAACTTTTGATAAAGAAATTGCTGGCTCAAGGAGGATTTGAAGATGCATTGACCCTTTTGAGTTTGATGAAGGAACATGGATTCCCACCTTTCCTTGATCCTTTTATCCAGCACATATCAAAGAAAGGAAGCAAAGACGATGCTCTTGCTTTTCTAAAGGCAATGACCTCGAAAAAATTCCCATCTACATCTGTGTTTCTCCAAATGTTCGAAGCCTTCTTCAAGGTTAGGAGGCATAATGAAGCACAAGAGCTTCTTTCTAAGTGCCCGAGACACATTCGTAACCATGCGGATGTTTTGGATCTCTTTTGTTCAAAGTCTAAAGGCACTGTTGCCCCTGTGGCTGCATAAGCCTTAGTAAAATCCTGTTGTGCTATATGAGGAATAGGTAGAATGTCTTGTTTTCAGGAATTTTGGTTGGCAAGAGAGTTTTTGTTGCCTTGTTGACTATTTCTTGTCCTCAGAGTGGCAAGCACCTCAATATTCTTGCAAATAAAGCCCGCGTAAGTCCATTCTTTACTTGCATTTATTAGGCTCATTATATATCACCATGTCGAAGTTTTTGTGATATGGATTATATTGATGATTGGACCCTAATCTTACTTTGACACTTGCAACCTGGAAAACGGATGCTGTCACTGCTTTACTTTACTGTTTATCACGCCCGCTTGATGTACTTCTGACGTGCACTAGCAAATGATAGCCTTTGAGCACTCCAACCTTTCACTCTACTCAAAATCTTCTAGGTCTGTTTACAATCCTTTCCGGTGAGTCTGCCTGAGACTCAGGGAAGACCCAAGTACCTCACAGGTAGAACCTCAACTTTAAAACCACTAAGATGGACCAACTCTTCCGGGGAATCACTTGAAATAGCAGAAGTATAAAGCCCTGTCTTTTGTGGGTAAAGTGTAACTCTAAACATTTTACAGAACTTATCAAATATATTGACGATTTTCCTTGGAGCCCCTGCACTTCCGTTAGTAAGAATCAAGATATCATTAGCAAAACACAAAGTTGATAACTTGATTTTTAGAACAAATCGTATGGAATGGGAACTTACCTTGCTCAGCAGCTTTGTTTATAATCCGAGGGAGCACTTCAATAAGCACAACAAAGATATAAGGAGAAACTGGATCTCCTCCTTGCCTCAAGCCTTTGCCACCATGAAAATAATCCTCCAAACTACAATTTATAACCACTGAGAAGGGAGGAGTAGTAATACAAGCCTTGGTCCAGTCGATGAACTGTTCAGGAGAACTTATCACCTCATGACCCAGCAGCACATGGAGGTAACAAAGCTCAATCGATTCAAGCTAACAAAGCTAGACAAAACCACTCTTAGCCTATTAGCAAGAATTTTAATGATACAAAAATTAATCTTTTATTATGAAGCTTTCACCTTTTCTCTTTTTCACAAAAATTGTTCGTTTTTTTTTAATAATAAATTAAGATCTTTGTCATTTTTCATTGACATGTTAATCTGGTCTGCGTAATTAAGTGTGCTAATTACGATGGGACTCAATTGCAAAACTGATGTTAGTTAGAGTACTAAACTGCATAAACTAGTTTAAAGATCTAATTGTGTAAAAGTCAAACGAGTGTAGAAACCAATTATCAGATATGCATTTGTCAAGTCACTCAATAAATCAATTTCATAAATGAATCTCAATCTGTCTATTATTATTCTAGAAGGAAGAGCAGCTAGCACTAAAGTTTGTTGTCAACACCAAGAACTCCATGTCTAAGGTTTACAATCTTGAAGACTGATGTTTACTGGTAAACCTATTTGATCTGAACTGTCTAATGACACGGGTCATGTGCGAGACCCACGTGATCTAAAGGCTCGGATCACTTGAGCCCACGTGCTTCGGGAGCGTGCAAGAATTTCTCTGACTTTTGTGCACATATGACTCTCAGAAATAATGGGTTAAACGGAAAGAAGAAACATGTCAGGAGCACTCGCTAGCAGCGATGCCCACCTCTGTCGAAGAAGGGAATCAGTTGAAAGCAGGATCAAGTGGCGTGGGTTTCTGACATAATTGGGCGTTTCAGTGATATGTTGTCCATTTGAACTGCACGGGCGGGGACCGGAGAAAGCGTCATTTGTTGTTTTGAATACAAGCGAGCGTGCTTTCGGTGTGGAGGTTTCGCACTGTTGTGTCTCTGCTGCTGCTTTGTCCGGACCAAAAAGATCTCCTCCGGATGAAAAAATAAACAAATTGTTTCAATGAATAATTTTTCTTTGCACTTCTTTTTCTTAAATGGAATACGGAGAATTTGGATCTACTCGACAAATCTCCATCGGATTTGAGCCTTAGAGCTGTCCCGAAGTCCTATTGCCATTGAACGATCACCCTATGCTTAGGAAACTTGTCAAAAAAGTCATAAACAGATTGCACTTTGGTTAATTCAGTTATAAATAAACTTTTCAATTTTGTTGGCAGTGCGACATATGATGGTTGGCACTTATGTAGATAATTTTTTTTTATTTTTTATTTTTCTTTCTTTTCCTTTTTTTCTTTCCTACCAAGTTTGATGAGGTCCAACTGACCCTTGCCAGGCTTGGAAGAAAACATAAAAAGAAAGAAAGAAAAAAATATAAAAACTATACACAGCACCGATCATGCCATGTAGAACTGCTAGCGTCCACGTCAGTAATTTCTAGTTAAAATTGGCCGAATGGACTTAATTTGGCAAAATTCGAATATGTTTATGACTCAATTGACAAAATTGAAAAGTTTAAGACTGAATTGATCAAAGTACAATAGGTTTAGGACTTTTTGGACAATTTTTCCCTTAACATATGGTGCTAAGTTTTAACCAACTCGACAAATCTAGGGTTAATTCTCCTTTTGTTTTAACTATAATGTAGTGATGCTTTCATTTCTGATGTCCTCGAATGCATGCTTACTGTGAAGCCTAACTCGTAGTATATATTAAGCTGGGAGCTGAGAGACAAACGAGAGAACGTAGGCTAAAGACGCAATTACAATACAATCACGCAGTGGAATAGATTCCAAGTCTTTGATGATGCACTGAAGATGCCTTCGATTGAACACACACGAACAAGTACACGAGCCACTCGAATTGATGTAACTTAGCTGCTATTTGATGTCTTCTAGCTTATGCGTCAGGAACTTTAGAAAAGTTTTCAATTAATGGATGATCACGGCATAATCATAGGCTAAACTAGAGACCCCAAATTACCTTATTTCACGGTAAAGCTGAGTAATGTCTCTTCACTTTTCTATGAAAGCATTTGAACCACAAACCTTGTCAACGACTTCTTGAAGATTGAGTTTGACTGTTCATCATGATTTTTATATTTGAGGTTGTGTTCTTCAGATAGAAGGACGGCCGTGTCATTGCTCATTTTCTGGTAGAGTTTGGGGTGTGACAAAACTAGATCACATTAAGTGCATCTCTATATGAGAAAATGGAGATCTAGGTGTTCTCGCTTATGCGGAATTGGGGTTATATGCAACCTCTCAAGTGCACACGCAGGCGATGTGAAACCGTCTCATTGGTTTCTCTACACTTTATTTCGGATGAAATAATCCAATTAAAAAAAAAAAGAGTAAGCTGAGCTAAGCAGAGCTCGCTGAGGCGTTCAAATTTGTCATCAGAGAGAGATTGCAAATGCTTCTCTTCTCTGCTTATCATCAAACCAACTGAGTTCTGAATAATTGGTTGGCTTTATAGAAACATGAACTAGCAGTAGATGATAGATTTCATCATCAAGCACGTGACCCTTTCCAATTTGCGTTGTCAGTATTGTCATTCAGCTTGATAGATCGAATGGCGAAATGCGCCAAAGTGTCGAACTTCGTCTCGGCTGTCCAGTTTGGAAAGAAAATGACTTCTCAGATGCCTGCTGTATAGTTGTTCCCACCTAGTGCCGCTTCTGCATGCATTTATGGGAGCGTCTCGTCTTCGCACATGAAGCTCTTCTTTGCTCGCCAATATCTCGTGGCCCGATCGTACAGAATAGACATGTCGATGAGCAAAGCGAAGTGACCAAGACGGAACGAGGCCAAATTGGAGTAAATTCTTTTTGTCACAGTCCCGAGATTTGAATTACGCGTCGATCACTTTACAAAGGAGTAGTGGAGCTTCCTTTGGAGCTTTCCATTTGACATGTTCTTCCTCCTTGTTGCGACGCGGAATATGTTATCAGTAAAAGATATGGAAGAGAAAGGGACAAATGATGCAAAATTACCCGCAGGATGACAAAATCTGCCATCATTGTGTGATGATTGGTAGATCTCATTCCCTCTCTCTTCTTATCTCCTTCGTCTGCATTGGTGTTGAATGGTAAGTCAAGAGTAGAGTCGATCTTCTAGGGAATGACCGGAGTGGGGGACCATAGGTTGTGATCCAAGGCAAGCACGGACTTAGTAGAGGTAGCAAAAATGAGATTTTTAAACTCATACTAAATGGGTCAGGTGATAAATGGGTTGCCTGAAGTATTAAAACATGTTTGAATGGATTCAAAAAATAAATGTCCAACTACATATAGGTTTTAATGGGGTGGGACATAATTCATTACAAATCCATTTCATTGCAGCATAATTACTTTCTGGAAAAAAAAGAAAAAAGAAACGGAAAGAGCAATGGAAATGGTCTGAAGAGAGAGAGAGAGAGGAGGGGGGGCCGGGGGGGTGTACATAGACTAGCGGTGGCCATTGATGGTGGCAACGTCGTCCACATCGGTAGATCTTGCTGCCGCCTGAAGTTGCCGTAGATCTCCTCGGCAACGTCGCTAGCAACTCACCAATGTACATGGCTCGAAGATGTGGTGTCTCTCTCTCTGCTACTTTTTAGATATGTTTGAAATAGTTGCTTGACACAAAGCGAGCTGGCGACCTCATGGCGAGTTAGCACGGCATTGCGAGCTCAAGCTTGTGACCTAGTAGAGAGAGAGAGAGAGAGAGAGAGAGAGAGAGAGAGAGAGAGAGTAGTTTAGAGATGGAGGTGATGGCCTTGTGATGAGCAGGCCACGATGATGGCTTGCGACAGTTTGGTCACACCGATCGTTCGATGGCGACACGGCTCATCGATGGCTGTAAGAGATGTTGCAAATCTTTAGGGGGTCATTGAGCCCTAGCCAGTGTTTAGTGACCCTGTTGACTACAGGCGAGGGCCACTGGGCCTCACCTAGATCCAGTGTTGGTGGCCAACCCCGGTCATTGGTGGCTCTTTGCTGGAGTTTTATTACATAAACAAGGGTCAATATCTGGTAAATATGTCAATTTGTATTGAACTCATTTTCAATCCATTCAAATTCAACCTGACTCGAGCTACATCCATTTGACAGGTCTAGTTATCACGTAGTTATATACACATCGGTATTATGAGAAACAAATCAAAATTAGCTTTTCCAAATGGATTCTCCAACTCAAGTGAAGATTAATGCGTGTAGGACTCGAGATTTTCGGTAATCTTTTTAAAGCCGACTCGAATCCAGTTTTGGCAGGACGAAGGTTATCCAAAAAGTAGATGAACTTATAAAATTTTCTTGGATGAAGCAGTTGGAAATGCCCGATTGCCTTGTCATGCACTAACGCAAAGTGAATGTACGTTCTAACGTGAACTAGGAGATCAATTTTCATTTCTGATACGGCCTGTGTGTACATTCCGGACTAGTTACAACTTTGGCAGTATGCACCATCCTTTAAACTATTTTTGACGAATCAGTTGCTTGAGATATAGAGTGATATGTTATCCGATACACGAATTTCACTCTAGTCATAGGGTGAAAGAATGAAGTATTTCGAAAATTCAGCTCGGGTAAGTTCACCTCGTGGGTAGATGAGAGGAATTGGAAGCGCGAGTCCGGTCGAGGAGGCATGAGAGTAGACATGTGCTGCGAAATGAACTCACTGGAGCATCTTTGGCTGGGAAAGAAAGGACATGTTCTCTAGTGTGCAATCAGTCTGCAAAAAGTATAAAAGGCAAAAGAGTAACTGTGTAGCGAGCGGTGGAAGCCAATGGACCGACGTTGCAACGTGCACAAAGCAGCAGATAAGATCAACGATCTCTCAATAGGACCGAAGACCGAATCATGACTTGGAACAAGAAAAGTTGCGAAACGAGCTAAAGAGATCATAATTAGTTGGGATAATGCAAATGGGTCCTTTGTTAGAGAGTCTTTTGAGGTTGTTGTTAACGTGACATCCATTTGCAAAGCGGCAAAGGCTCGGGGACCCCCCCAATGTTTTCTTGCAGGGATCGTTGTTCTTCCGACTACCTGTTCACTCTCACTTTCCAGCATTTTGAATTGCCATCACCACTTTCTTCTTTCTTTTCTCCTTTTCCGCCTCTCAAGTGACCCCTGAGATGTCCCAAAAAGGATCAGTCCAGAGAAAAAGCGTAACCATGATGAACAGTCCTTCCTGTAGCTGATGAACGATGATGAAGAGAGTAAATTTTTCAGTCACAGCTTTTCCTGGGATGCAACAAGCGAACTATACAGTACAAGGGTCCTCAAATCTTCCTTATTGACGGGTTTCGGGTCCTTATGGTAATCCTGAAAGATTTGCAAGGATCAATCCATCTCGCGATTTTATCTTCTTTTACTGTCCAGGCCATCTTAATGATTCCATTGGTAGAGATTAAAACTCTAACTTTAATTAGGGGCGTCCCTTGGGTCCTTGGCTTCGATTAAAGTTAACCTCACCAAGGAACGGGAGCTTGTGCTCCTAAAGGGGCTTCTGCAGCCTATCTACTTCCATGAGAAGTGGTGAGCTCTACGGATGCACAACTTATTTTAATGTGCTGGGATTTGCACGCCTCGCATCCCCAATTCCCTCCTTATTTTTGTCTTCTCGGGGGAGAGAGAAAATACTCTTTTTGTGCTTTACAACTAAGAAACTCAGAAGCCTGAGTGAGGTCTAGGATGAAGCCTTTTAAGCTCGTACTTAGGACCAAATGATTCCGTCGGTAGAGGTCAAATTTTCCGGTGGTTTTACTTCCTAGGTGTGGACACATCCTCAGAAGCCTGGGAGCTAGGAGCTCATAATTGAAGTGTCATGATTGAAGGGATGCCTTAGCCCCTTTAGATGATTGTACTTTTACCACAAGTTGATTTACTTGGATGCAGCAAAGAATATGAAGTCAGCTAAATAATGCTTTATCGCATCGAATTACTACTTAAGAACAAGAGATACACCTTGCCCCAAGCAATTGCAACATATAAGTGAGATTTGGCATAACAGAGAACAATTTCAATGTTAAAAGAGCACCCCCCCCTCCCCCCCCCCAAAAAAAAAAAAAGGTTTTGACAAACACGTGTGAATCTTCCATTTTTCTCCAGATATGCTTATAAGCAATGAATGGATGGGAAGGCATCAGCAGACAACATGGGGTCTCAATTTTCTTTGAAGCCAGATTTCTCTGTCAAAAGCATCATGTGGTTTTGTACCTGGAATGTTGGAATGGATGTCCATTCAAACCCAAGAACAGCAGCAACAACCGAACATCGAGTGTGGTGGTCAAGTGGTGAGGGCTTGTAACTCCTTTAATCCGACCACCGAAAGCATAGCGGTTATGGAATTTTTATGGTAATGTTTCCCGAACACACGATGTGTGTGAAAACTTTTGTAATAATGTCATGTGCTCTTGAAGTGACTGTTCCTTCATATCCTTTATTCATTAAAAAAAAGAAAAGAAAAGAAAAGAAAAGAAAATTTTAGCAAGCTACTCGAAAATTTAAGCTTTTAATTTTCTGAAAACTTAAATTTTGTAACAACTTATGTAAATGAAATTAACAAAGGTGATTCCATGACCTAGTGGTGGCCACGGGCCGGTTTTGGCCCGGAACCGGCCCGGTCAAACCCGGGCCCGGCCCGTTGACCGGGCCCGCGGTTCGGAACCGGAACCGGCCCGTGGCATACGGGCCCGGTTCCGGTTCCAGAAAAATTTGAACCGGCCCGGAACCGCCGGTTCCGGGCCGGTTTTTAAAAAAAAAAGAAAAAAAGAAGATGATAAATAAGCTGCAGGCCTCCCCCCTCCCCCCCTGCAGCGTAGCCTGCAGCAGCAGCAGCCTGCATTGCAGGCCTCCCCCCTCCCCCTCCCCCTCTGCAGCGTAGCCTGCAGCAGCAGCAGCCTGCATTGCAGGCCTCCCCCCCTCCCCCCCTCTCTCTCTCTCTCTCTCTCTCGCTCTGCATCAGTCCCCCTCTCTCTCTTTCTCCTTCTCCTTTCTCCTTTTCCTCCTCCTTCTTCAGATCTTCTCCTCCGCCCACCCCTTGGCCCCTGTCTTCCCAGCCCCCGCCCGCCTTCGTCGCCGTCGCCCCCGCCCATGGCCGCCGACGCCGATGCCCCCTTCTCCTCCCCTGCTCCCGACCCCGAAGGAGGAGGACCCCCGGGCCCCCGCTCCTCCTCCCCGTCCCCGTCCCCGTGTCCGTCCCCCTCCCGGCCCCCTCCTTCTCCCCCTCGCCGCCGCCCCCGTCTCCCACCTCATCTCCTCGCCACCTTGAAACCCGCCTCCGCCACCATGGCCAAGGCCGCGAAGCCCGAGCGACGAACAACGGAATCGGCCGGAACCGGCCGATTTTTAAATAAGGAACCGGCCGGAACCGGAACCGGCCCGGAACCGGCGGTTCCGAACCGGAACCGGAACCGCCCCCTTGCGGTCCGGTTCCGGTTCATTCGTGGCCACGAACCGGAACCGGCGGTTCCGAACCGGAACCGCCGGTTCTTGAACCGTGGCCATGTCTACCATGACCCATTGTAGTCTACGCATTACTTTACCATGTCTTACATACGTGTAATTATTAGTGTTATTACTATTGTTTTCTAGTTTTTGATAAAAGCATGGGTGCATTCATGCTTTGGGTCGTTTACCCATGCCTCTAATTAACGATTATCCATTCGAACAATTTTGAATTCGCCTCAAATAATAGTAAAATAAAAAATGTTAAAACCCTTCAATTAGAGAATAATCTCCACCAATTAGCAAGGTTCAATTCGATTTAATCTACAGGAATGAGTTAACTATAAAGCTCCATTCGTTTTGCAAAAAATGTGACGTTTCTAAAAAATATTTTCCGGAAAGTCATTTTCCGGTGTATGGTTGAGATATGAAAATAAACTAGAAAATAATTCAGTCATTCAGTATAGAAAATCTGATTTGATTTTCCTTCTTGCACTCCTTTTAACAAATTTTTTTTTATTTTTTAAAAATAATTTTTAATTATTTTTATTTTTGAATAATTTTTTATATTTCTTTTCTATTCTTTTTTTTTTCTTCTTTTATATCTTCCTCTGCTAGTTGCTGGTCACGACACAGCCAACCTCGAGCGAGGCCTCGCCAGATCCGGCAAGGCTTGAGCTCGCTGGCCTTGCCCGAGGCCGAGCCTCACCTCGCCTGAGGCCTCACCTCACCTCGCCAGCCTCGGGTGAGGCGTGGCTACTCTTAGCCTCGCCCAAGGTCGGCTTGGCTCAATCTTGTTTGCCTTGGGCAAATGAGGTGAGCCTCACTCGTGGCCGGTTCCCATGGCCGGCGATTGGTAGAGAAAGAAGGAAAAGAAAAAAAAAGAGAAAAAAAAGAAAAGGAAAAATATTAAAATAATTAAAATTCGAATATTTTATAAAAATAAAAAAATAAAAAAATTTAGTATGCATTTTGTGAAAGAATTTTCCTCACTTTTGAAGGTGTTTTAAAAAGCGGAAAACATTTTCCTCACTTTTGAAGGTGTTTTTTCATTGATGGAAAATATTTTCCATAACTAGTTTATTTTCCATGATACAAATGCTGAAAAATACGGAAAACGTTTTTCTGAAAGTTATTTTTCATAAAACGACCGGAGTCTAAATTCCAATTAACTATTGATTAGTTGGTAAGAAGTGCGATTAAAGTTGGATTGAGAAAATCGAATCTGGGTTCCCCACGTTATGCTGAACATTGAAATGGAGTATGTCATTAACTTAGGGGAGGAAGGATGAGAAGGGCACACCTCTTGAGAAACTCTATTCGAAATAACTTCGATTGCATTTATAGATAGGCAGTTGTTTTTTTTCAATAATCGAAAGCTCTCATCACCCTCTCTCATCTACCATAATAATCAAGTAATTGCTTCAAGGTCACCCCAACATTTTTCATCTTTATTTCCCCAATAATTTTGCTCATCTCGACTACTTTAGTGTTACGTTAAGAACCCGTGGACAATCTCTATCTAATTTTTAATGCATCTTCTATCAATATCAATACACTTGCATTGAATGAGCCCTCTCTCTCTCTCTCCGGAATTTCCTAATGGTAGACCAATGTTTTTGCCACCCTTCAGTATAATGTGGGCTCAACCTCGAAGCCTAATCACTAATCAAAGCGCACACGAGCCTCAAGGAAAGCTAATTAAATAATTAGCCTTGGCACTTAACATCAACCCCACCTTGTCCGATCCCATTTTTCAATTTCTCATCAATCGATCTTAGCCCCTCAAAATTCTTTTTTTTTTGTTGTGGGGGGGGGGGGGGACTTTGTTGATATCATTCTGCTTGGAAAAAGCAGGAAAAAATATCACTAATATCCTCACGTTTGAACCACAAGTGTCGCACTCCTCTCTTCCCATCATTCTGTCCATGTTTCTTTTCTCTACTTTCTTTTAGGGTATGGTTAAACACCAAGTTTTATTTATTTATTTTAGGAGTGATTGGTTCCAGAATGGGTAGGTCTCTTAACATGAATCTGTAACCTAACTTGTCATGATCAGTAACGGGAAACTAGCTTGGAACTGAAGAAATGTAACTATTAAATTTGGAAAACATATCATGTGAGCAATATGTGGCGTAATGGTTATGGATATTCTAACCTTCTCAGGTTCGAATCTCATTCTTAACATAGCTACCTTTGTTCAAACAAAGTAAAAAAAACAAAAAAGCTAAAAACTGACTCTATGATGCTTTTTATTATAAAACCGGGGGAAAATTTCGTTTTGGTACCCAAAGTGGGGCCTTTTTCTCAATTTGGTACCCAAAGTAGACATTGTCTCAAATTGGTACCCAAAGTGCCCATTCAGTCTCAATTTGGTACCCAAAGTGCCTATTCGGTCTCAATTTGGTACCTGGGTTCGCCGGCCGGTCAAATGCTCACCGGCCGGCAAGAATTTACTGTTCCGGCTACCGGAACAGTATTTTTTAAACTTTTTTTTCTTTTTTCCTGTTTCTTTTTTTTTTCTTTTTCTTTTTTTTTTCTCTTTTCCCTCCGCCTGCCGGCGGAGGTCGCCGGGGTCAGGCGAGGGCCGCCCTCGCCTGGGCGAGCGAGGGCCGACCCTCGCCGGCGTCGGGCGAGGGTCGACCCTCGCCTGGGCTGGCGAGGGTCGACCCTCGCCGGCCCAGGCGAGGGCCGCCCTCGCCCGACGCCGGCGAGGGTCGACCCTCGCCGGCTCAGGCGAGGGTCGGCCCTCGCCGGCGTCTGGCGAGGGCGACCCTCGCCTGAGCTGGCGAGGGTCGACCCTCGCTGGCCAGGCGAGGGTCGGCCCTCGCTCGCCCAGGCGAGGGCGGCCCTCGCCCGACGCCGGCGAGGGCGACCCTCGCCAGATCCGGCGAGGGTCGGCCCTCGCTCGCCCAGGCGAGGGCGACCCTCGCCAGCCCAGGCGAAGACTGCCCTCGCCCGACACCGGCGAGGGCGACCCTCGCCAGATCCGGCGAGGGTCGGCCCTCGCTCGCCCAGGCGAGGGCGACCCTCGCCCGACGCCGGCGAGGGTCGGCCCTCGCTCGCCCAGGCGAGGGCGGCCCTCGCCTGACCCCGACGACCTTCGCCGGCCACGGTGGCCGACGGAGGGAAGAGAGAAAAAAAAAAGAAAAGGAAAAGAAAAAAAACAGAAACAGGAAAAAAGAAAAAAAAGTTTAAAAAATACTGTTCCGGTAGCCGGAACAGTAAATTCTTGCCGGCCGGTGAGCATTTGACCCGCCGGCGAACCCAGGTACCAAATTGAGACTGAATAGACACTTTGGGTACTAAATCGAGATTGAATAGGCACTTTGGGTACCAATTTGAGACAATGTCCACTTTGGGTACCAAATTGAGAAAAAGGCCCCACTTTGGGTACCAAAACGAAATTTTCCCTAAAACCGGAAACCGAATTGGTAAAGGCCGGTTCCTAATTCTTTACTTAGGAATTCACCCAGTCTCCAATAAATGAAGTGGGGTTCAAGTTCAACCGAAAAAGGGTTGGTTAATTGGTACTTTGGGGGGTGATTCACGCGGGAGTTGCTAATGATGTGTGAATCCACAATTGAAAATGAGCGTGGCTTTTATCAAGACATGCGAGTAATTTTGGCAGCATTCTCATTAGTTGATATAATGCGTCAAGCCTCGTAGGCTAAGTAACAAGTTCCAATATGCAACTTGTAAACGTCTTTTATTTGTATAATAGACAAGATAATGTTTGTGTAATTATCCAAGTATTTCAATATGTCAATACTTTTGCGTAAAATTGGTTATTTCCACTAGAATCTCCGGTTTCTCTATCTGGTAACATAAAATCAAAGAAATGACTTTAAGAAATACTCAAATTACCTATATGGTTTTTCTCGTGTAAGCCTTGATCCAATGGTTAATAATTTAGATAACTGGCCTCTTTGCCGAACCGAAAATTTCTTTTCGGGTAGAAATTTATAGATGTTCCTAGACTATAACTTTGGTGTCCCCACAGATTCGTTAATGTTCTCAAATGCTATGAGTTTCCTTATGTTCTTCCAAAATAGTGACAAAGTACGACGCAACAATTGGCGTGGATGAACGGGAAATGTCATGTTTCTAGAGCACGTATAATTATTAATTTTCCTTCATAATTGTTAATATTGAAGAAAGGAGGGAGAGCCAAAAAGGAGGAAACTAAATGTCATGGTTCCTAGATTTCCTCTAGATTGAACTTACTCTTTTGGAGGGAGGTGATACTGAACAAGGGGACAAAATGTGCCAAGCTGTTCCCAGATTTTTTGGCCTAATCCCCGGGGCATCTCTGTCATTTTCCAATATTAAAGCCACTCCTGTTCTTTTCTTATGTTCAGTCAATTTCCTCTTTTTCTTGCTTATGGTTTGCTTGGCCACTACCTTTCAATTCCATTGGGGTCCCTATTCATCCATACGTCCCATGAGCAAGATGTTCTTTGGATTTCTGTCTGAGCTTGACCTAGTGACATCAAGCCATAAGTCGCATTCCCCACTTTTCTTTTTTTCTTTTTAAAGCAAAACATTTTAATAAATGAAGGGAAAAAAAACAAGTTATGGACAAAAAAATAAAGAAAAAGAAAGATGTGTGATGCAAGCATGATAACATTTGAACTACACTACCGCCCAGTCAATGCTTGGTGCTCTGCTCTTTCTAATTGGACTCCTTTCCTCACAAAAGCTTGAAAAAGCTTAGAATCAACTTTCTGTACCATGCACTAAGTTTTCTTTAGAGATTTTTGTACTCCTTACTATACTATGATATCCGAATCGAGGCTATCTACCGGCAAATAATACATTATTTCAAGAGATTATTGATAACAATGTGGGTTCTTCTATGGTCCCTCGAGGGACCAATTGCTTGTCATACCAAACTTGTACTCAAATTTTGAATGAAAAGTCCTTTGTGACACGATATCGTATGCAGAAATTATGACAAAAATAAGTACCCAAAATAGATTAGGGCATCTCCATTGCCTAGCGCATCTCTGGATGCAATTTGCTCCCAGAAAGAAAATCATAGCTTGGTCTTGGCGTCTAATCCTCTAACCCATATCCAGTTAAGTACAGTGAAAAAGAAGAAAAGGAGAATTTTCATTTGGGTCCACAAAAGGGCAAAATCAAAAGAGAAAGAAAGGAAAAGAAAAATAAAGGGAAAGGGTAGCAGAAAGTAGACCGCAACAATTGAACAACACGGCATGATCTATGTCCCTGTTTCCACGCGGGCATAGCATTTCATGATTCTCTCTCATAATTCAAGAGAGAATGGTGTCAGCTTTTGCCATTTGAAAGCTTCACTCTTTTTGAACAACACAGTAGAGAGAGAGAGAGAGAGAGAGAGAGAGAGAGAGAGAGACTGTGTTAGCTGATAGTGGGTTGTGGGAATCAATAAAGCAAACCCTAAAACTTACAGCACGAAAGTGAAACAGGTATGCTTACATTTTCTTTGCATTAAAGAAATGACAATAGATCCAAACGAAGATACTCAAGCAAAGCGAAGGGACATGGAGTGTGGGTGACCAAATCCATCATCTAATCTCGAGCCCCTCGAGATTCTCACATTCTTTTTCTCGAATAAACATATCAAAAGCATTTGTTGGTTTCTGCTTTTTCATTTTTTGAAGTATTTTCGGTACTCTTTCTAGTGACCAACCACAAGGAATGTTGGCATCCCATGAGTTATAGTCACAAGCAAGGCATTTCGTGTGTTATTCTATGTCCAATGCATGCATGAACAAAGCAACCAACAGTTAGCATACTTAACCTGATTCTCACAGCTTGTGTTGTCCTCTGTCTAAAAGATAAATGGAAAACGTTGTTTATATCTGTAAAAAATGCAACAAAATAGAAGAAGACAACCACAAGGCTTCGTGCGCAGGGGCAATTATATGACCCAATGCAAATTTTGACCGTACTGAAGTTTTTGGCACCACCATTTGTAGACTTCTATGGTCTTAATATTCAGTGCTTGCTTCCTTGGTACATCTTGTACTGACCTCTTTTTTTTATCTTTTTTTTTGGTAAGAAATTAGTACTCAGAAAGAAATTTTTTTAAATTAAAAGAATTTCGTTGGAAATGCATTATTATTGAAAAAGCAAAGGGAGTTTCCCGTCAGTCTCACCTTGATTTGGTAAGTCTGTGTTCACTTTAAGAACATGGGGTTATTTGAATATTCTTTCCTTCATGACCTCCCCATCCCAGTTTCGCAGGGCATGCTTCTTCTCTTTTATATGATACAAGAGAAGCAGGTTTTTTTCTCTCTCTCGGGTCTGATACACGAAACAGTGGGATACCTTAAGTTTCTATTCTTACTAGAGACTCACTCCACAACCAAGAGACGTTATTGTAGAGATTGATCTTTCTATCTGCAACATCACTTGCTTCAAGCAGATTTGGACTAATCTTGCCTTAGCCCATCTGGGTTTTTTGTGCTTCTGACGAATCTCAATACGATGAGACTGAAGAGAGGTGGAGAAGCTGCTCTGTGTTTAGTGGCCTTCTTGTTGATTTGGAATTCGGCAAATGGATTGCTTTCTCCCAAAGGTGTGAACTTTGAAGGTAAGATGGGTGCTTTTTTTTTTTTATCTCGCAGCTGGTTTTGTTCATAATTAGCATGAAGATTTCTTTTGGGGCTTTATGCTAAGAATTGAAGGTTGTCTTTCTTTCTTTCTTTCCTCTCTTTTTTTTTTGGCTTGATGTTGGAATGATTTCAGTGCAAGCTCTGATGCACATAAAGGACTGTCTACATGATCCTCACAATGTGCTTGAGAATTGGGATAAGGATGCTGTTGATCCATGTAGCTGGACTATGGTCACATGTTCACCTGAAAGTTTAGTTGTTGGACTGTAAGTACTAAGTCCCCTTCTTCCTCTTCTCCAACTCTGTTTGTGGGAATTTGTGTCTGTAGCAGATTGTCTAATGATTTTTATAACACAACAAATCAAATGGAAAAATTGTGGTGGTTTTTACAATCCTTTTATTTTGGGAAAATGAAGGGTGATGCAATATTAGTATCGAGGTGAATTGAAAGTTCAGATGGTTATGTTGTCATGTATTGCAGGGGAACTCCTAGCCAGAGCTTGTCTGGTACTCTGTCTCCAAGCATAGGCAACTTGTCAAACCTTCAGATCGTGTGAGTATTGGAGAGTGCATTTTGATCACAGCTCCTTTTAAAGTGGTTGAGCAAGGACTGCTATTAAAGTTTTATTGACGCATGCAGGCTCTTACAGAACAACAACATAACAGGGCTGCTTCCTCCGGAGCTTGGGAGGCTTTCGAAGCTTCGCACTCTTGATCTGTCCAATAATTTCTTCACCGGAGAAATCCCCTCCTCACTGGGTCATTTGAAAAGTCTTCAGTACATGTAGGCCTTTCTTCTACAGTATTAAGTACAGAAACAAAGCCTGTGTGGCACTTACACAAGAACTGTGTTTCTCAGCATTTATTTGTCTCTGAATATAACATGGTTAGTGTCAAATGATTGTAGGAGGTTTAACAACAATAGTCTCTCTGGGGCATTCCCGAGCTCTTTGGCCAACATGACTCAACTTGCATTCCTGTGAGTGTTCTAATTCTGTGACTCCATGTGCACATGTTGAATAGGAAGTGCTTCTGGAGAGTACAACTTTCTCATGCCATTGTTCTTGGTCATTTCTACAGTGATTTGTCTTTCAATAACTTGAGTGGCCCTGTCCCAAGAATTCTGGCCAAAACATTCAAGTAATGCTCACACACTCTCTCTCTCTCTCTCTCTCTCTCTCTCTCGTCTCTGTGTGTATAAAGATTATACAAGTCATAATTTAATTTAATTATTTCTGGAGCAGCATTGTTGGGAACCCTCAAATATGCGCAACTGGCACCGAGCCGGACTGCTATGGAACACAACTGATGCCTATGTCCATGAGCTTAAATACTTCTCAAAGTAAAGCCTGAACTTTGCCATATGCTATTTCTCTTTGCCAGTTAAAGTTCCATATCATGTTGCTATTGTGTTAAGTAGGAATCTCTATTGTTCGTTTTCCAAGGTCTCGGTGCCTTCTTCCTAACCTGTCTTTAATCTTTTAATGCAGCGCTACCCTCCAGCAAACGTGAAAGTCACAAAGTAGCCCTTGCCTTGGCGTCTAGTATCGGTTGTGTCTGTCTCGTCATTCTCGCCTTTGGCATACTTCTTTGGTTAAGGCAAAGGCACAACCAACCCACATTCTTCGATGTCAAGGGTATGTATAAAATTACAAAATCTAGAATCAATCTTTGTATGGTATGATAAATGTCAGATGCCTGAATTTAACTGGGAACTTGAGCTTGTGTGTCTTCCTTTCGGAATTTCAGATGGGCATCATGAGGAAACTTCGCTAGGGAACTTGAGGAGGTTCCACTTCAGGGAACTTCAGATTGCCACAAATAATTTCAGCAGCAAGAACATTCTCGGCAAGGGTGGCTTTGGACATGTATACAAGGGTGTTCTTCAAGACGGCACGCTCGTCGCTGTCAAGAGGCTTAAAGACGCGAATGCTGTAGGGGGTGAGATCCAATTCCAGACAGAAATCGAAATGATCAGCCTAGCGGTGCATCGCAACCTCCTCAGGTTGTACGGGTTTTGCATCACACCTGCGGAAAAGCTCCTTATTTACCCATTCATGTCCAATGGTAGTGTCGCTTCTCGCCTCAAAGGTAAAGCCCGCTTCTTTTCTAAATGAGAAACTGAGTTGAAAAGCTAAAGATGATGACAATTCTGATGCTGCATTAGCTTTCAAAGGTATAAGAAAGACCTGCATTGTGTTTCTCAGGGAAGCCAGTCTTGGATTGGGGCACTCGGAAGAGAATCGCCTTAGGAGCTGCACGGGGATTACTGTACCTCCATGAGCAATGTGACCCAAAAATAATCCATAGAGATGTTAAGGCAGCAAATATATTGCTTGATGACTACTGCGAGGCCGTGGTCGGAGATTTCGGGCTGGCAAAGCTTTTGGATCACCAGGACTCACATGTCACCACGGCCGTGAGAGGTACCGTGGGTCATATAGCTCCTGAGTATCTCTCCACGGGGCAATCCTCAGAGAAGACGGATGTGTTCGGGTTTGGGATTCTTCTCCTTGAACTGATCACTGGACAGAGAGCACTAGAGTTTGGCAAGGCTGCTAATCAGAAAGGAGCGATGCTTGATTGGGTAAGTGAAAATTCATTACAAAGATTGTATTCGCTTCATATCAATCCAAATGTCCTCGTTCCTTTGATAATGTTTGGCTATCCTCACTTGGCTAACACCGAGCGATCACTTCAGGTGAAGAAAATTCATCAAGAGAAGAAACTGGAAATGCTCGTTGACAAGGACCTCCGAAACAACTACGATCGGATTGAGCTCGAGGAAATAGTACAGGTAGCACTCCTATGCACCCAGTACCTTCCTGCTCACAGGCCGAAGATGTCAGAAGTGGTCCGAATGCTTGAAGGTGACGGCCTCGCAGAAAGATGGGAAGCGTCTCAGAGAGTTGAAGCGAACAAAGGCAAGCCTCATGAGTTCTCATCGTCAGATAGATATTCCGATCTCACCGATGATTCTTCCTTGCTGGTCCAAGCAATGGAGCTCTCAGGCCCTAGGTGACTGGTTCATTTTTCTTCGAAGAATTGACCAAATCTTTAGTTTTGGAAAGGAAGGAGTTTGAAACAGCTTATAGCTATTGCATATACAGAGAAATTGAATTCATGTTGGTGACCTTTCGTATGACTTGATAGCACACCTGAGTTAAATGGGGTAAACATTGTAAGGAATTATAAGAGAGATCTGAGAGCTATCTGGAATGTGTGAGCACAAGAAGAGTAAATGTATTTGTATTATAGTTGATCGAATTTATGTCAGCTCCAAACGGCTTCAGTGTTTGTTTGCAATTGTACAGAGTTTGGTTTTTGAAATGGACACTCTTTTCTTGAACTTCTAGTACTTGAGTTTTGATTGCAGTTTGTTGAAGTGGATGTGTCATTACATGACTAACTTTTGCCTTGAAATAATGTCTCGAAGTGCTTTGCTGGTATAAGTGTCGCACAACCGTAAACCTATGCAGCACATTGTTGGCCACGAAAATGGCACGCCCAGGATCACTATAAACAGAAATTGAAACACGATAATGGAGAAATTGTCGATTCGCGTACCTAGTTTGGAATCCATCGAACTTGACGCGGAATTTGCGACGGTTTCCGAATACGAACTCAAGATCTTCTCCTCTGTACCCTTCGTTAAAACACTGGCTTAATGAGATTGCTACTCACGAGAAGAAAGTTATCTCTAAATTTGTATATGAGTCAAATTGTGCATCATCCGGTTAGAGGATGGACTTGAGAGCTATATATAGAGTCTTTGACCACGGGCCCTCTCATTAAGGGCCGGGCTGTATCCGGCCCGCACTAGCCGGTCCCATATTAGACTTATTAAGAACCCATATATCTTACCTTTATTAGACTAAACTAATTGAGTTAATTTTAATTAATGAAGCCTACATTAGAAAATTCTTACATTCTCCCACTTGGGCAATATTAATTGAAATAGAACTGTCTGCGCACCCTTATATTGGTATTGAGATTATTCTTAATAGTCAATCCGATCTCATAAAGTCTCGAATAACGAATCATGGCGGTAACTGCATGTACTCACGCAGAGCCTTCCATGGTTACGAGTGCTTTCAACTTTACTGATATGGATTCAATATGGTAGTGTGTCAAATGGACAATACCTCATAATGAGTGATACTTCATGTGTTATCCACTTTGTTAGTCCAAATTCTCTCTTCTTAAGTGTCACAAAACCTAGTGTGTCGCTAGAGAATATCTTTCATGGTTCTAACGAACCTTCATTTGTCTTACCTTGATAGTTAACTGTCACGCCCCGAACCCCAAGGGCACGCGACACCCCACTATGGTCGTTGAGATGCGACGTCCCAGGACTCGTCGCCGACCCATCGTTTTATCTTTTAATTACGCATGCGGAAACGAATACAAGGATCCCCGGACAAACAACAAATAGGGATAGTAAAGGAAAACCAGACATAACAGAAGCCATTTTTAATATTCACTTGATTAATCCCTGGGAACAAGTTTACAAGCCCACTCCGGGCATTTCCACAAAAAGCCAGCAAAAGACAAGGGCCAGATTTAATCTACTTCATCAACAGGTCAAACTCCAAAAACCAGCTTCCAAACACCCCGAACCAAATTGGGTGCATCAACGCGCTAAGGACCTGAAAAAGTGGTTAACAACAACCATGAGACGAATGTCTCAATAAGTTAACGCCTAAGCCCCGCTTAGGAGGCTTACTCGCACGGGGGTCCCTAATCAGGCAACACAACATCAACAGCACATTATTAAACAACCACAGGCATCCTTACCTCGCCTTGATACATACGTTGATGAAAGTCATATGTCGCATACTCGAAGCATTTAAAGAGATTTTCCATGCATTAATGCATCACAGTCGCGCGTGTCTCGATTATAAGGCAAAACCCGCTTGGGCACGTCCATACCATGCATAGCAGTTTCTACCCTATAATCAAGCACTATGCATCACACGTATCCAGTTATTACGCCCCCTCGGGGCCACTACACATCAAGCGATCTACAGCAAGATGGCAGTCTACCGGTATAACCGGGCTCCGTCCCGCTCCATCGGGCACGGCTACGTCAAACGATCTACAGTAAGACGGCATTCTAATACGGCAACATCAAACGATCTACAGTAAGATGGTATCCCGTAAGGAGCATCAAGTCCGGCCTCGGGCCGCGACAAGGCAACCGAGGTATCGGCACTCCAGATTATCCCCAGGCATCCGATAAATCGAGTATTGTCAAGCGATCTACAGCAAGACCCCGATAAATCAGGCATCGTCAAGCGATCTACAGCAAGACGGTTCCGACGTGTGACCACACGAGCACACAAGCATTCCGGCCAATTATTATCTTCTCAATTAGTCCATACGTTCATGAATAGTGCTCATATTAATGCCATGCAACAACGTCCCAGGGTCACACATACAACAGTCAATCAATTTTGCATGCTTCGATGTCAAACCCGAATATCAATCACAAACCATCACTAACATTACTTGGCATAACAGAATAAAATAATTTAATGCCAAAAGCCTCATAAATTTTCCACATAAACTTCCGATCAAACAATTTGCCATAAAATCAATTTAATACGACAATTCACGGCATATACGTCAATGTTCAAATTGAAATTGTAATTTGAAATTATAAATTTTCCGAAATAACAATAAATTAAATTCGGAATTAATTAATTAATAATATCCGAAAATAATTTAATTTTCCAAAATGTCAAAACATTTCCTTGAATCAAAAATCATTCAAATCATTTTCTAAATACGTCAATTTATACGGCAAAAACCAACATTGGCATCATAATTGACGTAAGACAATTTTCCGAAAATAATAATATTTAATTTTCGGAAATTAATTATTTAATAAAAAAATAATAATATTTAATTCTGAAAATAATAAAATGATATTTAATTCCGAAAATATTTCTATTTAATAAAATAATCAACCAAAATAATATAATAGATAGCTTATCATCACATCACCACAACTTATCACACAAACGATAACCTATCGCCAAAAATTAACTAATAATCTAACATCAACTTAGTCTAAACCTTAATTAAGCCGAATCTAAACTACCCTAAGCAAGTTTAGCACCCTAAACGAAGGATTAGGGGTTAACTTACTCGGCTAACGCCGGCGACGACGCGAGAACGACGGCGGCGACGACGAGGGCGGTTTGCGGCGGTTCCGGTTCGGACTCGACGGCCGGCGAACGACGGAGAACGGCGAAGGTCAGCCGCTGTTGTGGCTGGTCGGGGCTGCTCCGGTGGCTGGGACCGCGGCGGCGGTGGCGAGCTCGATCGAACTCGCGGCGGCGGTGGACGATGAATGGGCGAAGGGCGAGCTCGGCTAGAGGGGAGTCGGGGATGGCGGTCGGAGATGAGCGGCGGCGGGCGTGACCGGCGAGAGGCGCGGCTCGTGCTTGGCCGGAACGGGCCCACGACGAGGGCGAGCAAGCAGCGACGACGCGCGGCGTTGCTCGGTCCGGCGAGCTGCGCGTGTGGCCGACGACGGGTGGAGACTGGGCCGGCGAGAAGGCCGCGCACGGCGACGACGAGCGGCCAGGAAAGGGTTGGGGTGGTGCGACGGCAACTGGGGCGAGGCGCGGCGGCGCTGGTTCCGGCGAGGGGCGTCGATTGGACAGCAAAACCGAAGCCAGAAGCGGACGCGCAGGTAGAGCAACGAAGGAGAAGGAGGAAGAAAGAAGAGAAGAAAAAGAAAAAGAAAGAGAAAAAGAGAAGAGGAGAGAGAGGGAGAGAGGGGTAGGTGGGGTAGGTGAGGGGAAATGGTGATCAGACGTGGGGAAGGGGAATCGGCGGAAAAGAGGGGGAGGAGAGAGAGAGAAGGATAAGTCCAAATCGCAATAATTGCGATCCAACGGACACGGTTTAAATTCGAAAACAATCCGACGGTCCCCAAAAAAAATCCTAATTAATAATTTTAGAATTTGGGTAAAATTGTGTTAATAAAAACACACTGCGAGAGTAGTCTACCAGTCCAAATTCGTACCCGGTCAAAAATTCACTTTTCACATTTCGCGGGTAATATCGAGGTTGGCCACAATATTATCGACACCGTCCAATTAAATTCATTCCGGAATTCCGAGAAATTCGACACCGAAGTTCGGGCTCTAAATAACGGCCAAATTCGATCGAGTGCGTTTCTAGCGAAATCTCTAATTAAAAAAATTTAAAATAACCGAGAGTGATCAGTTCCCGGGCGAGATTTTACTATAATCACACTGACGAATTACACGTTTTATAAATCCCAAAAATAGATCGAAAATCGGAATGTCACATTAACTGTACTTTATATGTAACAAGATATGTCGTTAAGGCTAATACCAAGAATGCCCCATAGCCTGTACTCAAGATTTACATAATGTCTCGAGATTTTCAACTAATATATGTACTCAACTTAATAAATCTACATTCACAAATACCTCATTGAATACAAAAGAGTTGATACATATTTCAATATTACAAAATGTAACAAATTAGATACAAACTTCATAAGAGCAACATAAAACTAAATAGCTCCCACTAATTAATAGTATCCCATGATACTTCTAAGCCCATGTTAATGACATGTCGATCAAATACACAAGGGCGAAGGCCTTTAGTTAGCGGATCTGCAATTATACCATCTATTGAAATGTGCTCTACTGCAATGTCACCATCTTGAACCTTTTCTTTTATAGTCAAGTACTTGACTTCCATATGCTTAGACCCCTTGAGACCTCTGTTGTTATTAACAAACAACACTGCAGAGTTATTATCACAATATAACTGTATGGGCCTATCCACAAAATCAAATGCGGTCAACTCCTTAATGAGGTTCCGGAGCCAAATTGCCTGAGTAGCAGCCGAAAAGCATGCTATAAACTCCGCTTGCATGGTAAAGGATGCCATTGATTTCTGTTTCTCACTTTTCCATGATACTGCACCTCCCGCTAACTTAAAGATGTAACCTATTGTCGACTTCTTTTCATCCTAATAGCCAGCAAAGTCTGAATCCGAATACCCAACTAGCTGTAGGTCCTGAACATGTTTGTAAATAAGCATATAGTCTTTTGTCCTTTTTAAATACCTTAAAACCTTCTTGGTAGCAACCCAATGATCGTGTCCTGGATTTGACTGATATCTACCTAGAAGTCCTGTTGCAAAAGCAATATCTGATCTAGTACATACTTGAGCATACATAATACTCCCAAGTGCACTAGCATAAGGTACATTCTTCATTTGGGCTTTTTTAAAATCTGAATAAGGATATTGTGACAGACTCAACTTATCACCCTTAATGACAGGAGCAATTCCTGGCTTGCATTGCTGCATGTTGAATCTTTCTAAAACACGATCAACATATGCCCTATGAGATAAATCCAATAGTCAGCGAGAACAATTCCTATAAATCTCAATGCCAAGGACAAAAGACGCCTCACCGAGGTCCTTCATATCAAAGTTCTTTGACAACATCCGCTTTGTTTCATGCAGTAAACCAAGGTCACTGCTCGCAAGCAGAATATCATTCACATAGAGTATAAGAAAAATGAATTTCCTCCCACTGACCTTGGAGTATATACACTAATCTACTTTGTTCTCGACAAAAACAAATGAAGCAACAACACTATGAAACTTTAAGTACATTGTCTAGAAGCTTGCTTAAGATCATAAATAGACTTTTTCAGTCTACATACAAGCGTACCTGAATCATCTGCCGCAAAGCCTTCGGGTTGCATCATATAGACTTCTTCATTAAGGTCTCCATTGAGAAAGACAGTTTTAACATCCCTATGGTGTAACTCCATATCGAAATGAACTACAAATGCCATGATCACTCTAAAAGAATCTTTAGAAGAGATTGGAGAAAAAGTTACTTCATAGTCTACTCCTTCTCTCTCAGTGAAACCATTGGCTATCAATCTTGCTTTAAATTTCTTAATCTTTCCTTTGGAGTCCCTTTTAGTCTTCTACACCCATTTGCAGCCAATGGGTCTATGACTTTCAGGTAATTCAACAAGTTTCCAAACTCCATTATGCTTCATAGACTACATTTCATCTCTCATTGCATCCAACCACAGTTCCGACTGAGGACAAGAAACAGCTTCAGCATAAGTCACTGGATCAGCCACAGAACTGATATCGTAGTCTTGCTCTCCTATATAAACTAAATAGCCTGGTGGTATAGCTGATCGTTTCTCTCTAATGGATCTCCTTACTGGAGCAATAAGAGCCTCATCCTGCACCTGAGAGCCTTGAGGAATTTCATTAGGAGCTGTCTCGACAACAGGATCCTGAGCCTCAATAGGTTCAGTCTGTGATGTGGGAGTCTCCACAATTATCTGTATGGGAGGAGATAAAGATGCAACATTACCCATCGTACTATTATCCTTAATAGTCTGTGAGTAGCTATTTTCTTCGGTCATATCAAAATCTAGAAACTTAGCTGTCTGTGATTCCACAATTCTTGTACCTCCATTAGGATTATAAAATCGATATCCCTTCAAATGATCCGGGTAAGATACAAAATAACACCGAGTGGTTCTGGAGTCTAACTTACTTAATGTTGGATTATATAATTTCACTTCTGCAGGACATCCCCAAACCTTAAGATGGTTTAAGCTAGGCTTACGTCCAGTCCATAACTCAAAAGGAGTCAATGGAACAGCTTTAGTAGGTACACGATTTAGAATGTACAAAGCTGTTTTCAAAGCTTCACTCCACAGAAAACCAGGTAAATTTATCCTATTAATCATACTTCTCACTATTTCCATAAGGGTACGATTGCGCCTTTCGGCTACATCATTTTGCTCATGTCTTCCAGGCATAGTAAACTGAGCCACTATCCTATCATCCTCTAAGTGTTTGGCAAATGGCCCCTTAAGCTGTTCGACATCGCCATGCTTGCCATAATACTCTCCACCTCGGTCAGATCTAACAACCTTTATGACCTTTCCCAATTGTTTCTCGACTTCAGTCAGAAAAATCATGAACTTATCAAGAGACTCAGATTTTTCTTTAATCAAGTACAGATAGCCATATTGAGAATAGTCATCAATAAACGTGATGAAATAAAAATTTCTATACAAGGTTGCTGTATAGGGTCTACTTATGTCAGTGTGAATGACCTCTAATAGGTCAGAACTTCGGATTGCAGTTTTCTTCCTTATCTTGGTCATTTTACCTCTACAACAGTCTACGTATGTCTCTCGATCATCTTTAAGAGCAAGTAGGATGTTAGTCTTTATCAACCTTTCTACTCTATTCTTAGAGATATGACCAAGCCGTTTATGCCACAATGCATAAGACTGTTCCTTAGGTAGTGGTCTTTTGGAAACAACCTTTTCAACCGTATAAGTGACGTATATGTCATTGGGAGACAAACACAATCTGTACAATCCGTTATACATATAACAGCACCCAACCTTATTTGAATTAAGAAACAAAGAAATGACATTGTTCTTGATTTCAAAAGAGCAGCCATACATGTCCAAACACGATACGGAAACTAAGTTTCGTCTAAAAGAATGTACATAAAAAGTGTCTTTCAACATTAATCTAAAATCAGAGTCTAGAATAAAGATTACATCTCCCACAAACACAACATCAGCTCTCTCATTATTTCCCACTATGAGTTTTGACTCATCCTGATTTGGCTTCCTCTACTTTATGAATCCTTATATGGTAAATGCAACATGATTAGTTACACCGCTATCGAGCCACCAAGAACTGGATGGTGTTTCTGATAGGTTGGATTCACAAACAAGTGCCAAAGAATCATTACTTGTAGGCTCATGTTTGGACAACCAAGTTTTGAACTTTCCACAGTCCTTCTTTATGTGATCTTTTTTCTTACAAAAGAAGCAGCGGTCACCATCCCTTTTGAAGGATGTTTTCTTTGGACCCATATTGTCAGATTGATCGATAGTGTCATGAGTACCTTTATGAGTACGATTTTTAGACTTCTTATCCTTCCTTTTGTGGGAACTAGAAATATATAAGGCTAGATGCCCTTTTTCCTTCTTAAGTTTCTCTTCCTCTACCACCACCTTTGTTATCAAGTCATTAACTAACCAAGTCTCATCTTGGGAATTATAATTTGTCTTTATAATCCCAAAATCAGGTGGAAGGGTGTTCAAGACTTGATGCATAATACAAGCATCAGGAATAAAAATATTAAGAGCTTGAAGCTTCGTCTTTAGATCCACCATCCTAAGGACATAATCTCTAACCCTAGCAGTACCATCATACTTTATATTGAAGAGCTTTTGAAGAAGTGTACCAACCTCAGCATTAGATGAAATGGGGTTTCTAGCCTCTAAGGCTACTATCATTTCTTTAGCAGTACAGTCAGCTGGCAAATCACTTTTCAAGCATTCTTGAATGGATTTTTTCATTGTCAATAAGTAAATCCGATTGCTCTTTTCCCATACAGCATAATCCGTTTTCTCAGCTTCAGTACTGGTAGCCATGATATTTACCGGCTTATCCTTTATAAAAGCAATGTGAACATCCACCAGCACCATTCCAAACAGAAAATCCTCTTTTCATTTCTTAAAGTTCAACCTAGTAAGGGCCTCAATGGAAATGGAATTGCCGTTTACAGAAAAAGTGACTGGAAAACAAATAAATAATACAATCAGTATCATGTGAGTACTTATCTAGAGAGTTATATATATCATCACATAATCACCTTTGGGCAGAAAATATGACATGCAGTTGTACACTCTCCACATGACAGCAGCCATGAGAACTTATTTTAATCTTTCGTGAAATCACCATCTTTGGGTGTATGAACCATTAAGATCAGTTATTTCTCAAGTACATGCTATACATGTACCCCTCCATGAACTAATACAAGATTACTTCCTTTGAGAGTATAATCACGTAATAGACCAGGAGACATCCCACCACAATATGAGATCGATATTTCTCAAACCCAGTCAAGTGTGCCACTTTGGCGGTTACAACCCAGCTGAATCCTTGAGAATCTCTCATACCAGGGATATGAGCTTTATGTATCACATTTACTATATGCATATAATGCTAGAAGTAAAGATAGGGGCGTATGTCTCTGAAATTACATGCCATGCTAATTATAGTGTTCCATTCATTGATAGACAATGAAGTACACCCTACACAGTCCTTACGTGGTGATATACATGTGAGCTACCATATGTATTTTCGAAACCATAGAGAAATACAAGAAAATACGCAAAAATACCCTAAAAATACCCGTATATAGGGTTCTATACGTATTTTCACATCTATAAAAGATTCAAACATGCAAAATAAATATACCATAATGTAGAGTATCTCGATACGAGCGCGTCGGTACCAAGATCGTCCAAAACGGACGTCGGACGCGCCCTCACTCGCTGCTGGAAGGCGCAGCGTGCGCACGCGTGCTCAGCTGATCAAACTGGTCCGAACAGCTGGTCCGATCGGTTGACCAGTCCAACCAATCAACGGTCAATGGACCGGTCTGACCGGTTGACCAGTCGGGTCAACGGTCGAGTGGGGTCAATGGGTTGGGTCAACATTCGGTTCGAGCCAAGATCCGGGTCGGGTCAGGATCCGAGTCGGGTCAAATACCGGGTCAGATCAGGATCCAGGTCGTGTCAACAATCGGATCCTCGCATGCTGATGTCAGCATGCAGTTATCGGCGAACAAACGTGCCGGTTCGGCATGGCCGCTCGTGGCCGTTACACGCAGCCATGCCTAAGGCGCGTGTAGGCACGTGACGGCGCGTCCGGCCTCCTTCAGCGACGTGCCGCCCATCATTCTTCTCGTCTTGACGAGTAGATTCCAAATATGTAATAAAATTTAATTTTCATCCGATAAAAAATTTCGAAACTGGACAAAAACCTCTTGGACAAAATGAAAACGGCTCTAATCCGCATGTTTCAGTTCTAATCTATGGCAGGCTCTAATACCACATGTTGGCCACGAAAATGGCACGCCCAGGATCACCATAAACAGAAATCGAAACACGATAATGGAGAAATTGTCGATTCGCGTACCTGGTTTGGAATCCATCGAACTTGACGCGGAATTTGCAACGATTTCCGAACACGAACTCAAGATCTTCTCCCCTATACCCTTCGTTAGAACACTGGCCTAATGAGATTGCTACTCACGAGAAGAAAGTTCTCTCTAAATCCGTATGTGAGTCAAATTGTGCATCATCCGGTTAGGGGAGGAACTTGAGCGCTATTTATAGAGTCTTCGACCACGGGCCCTCTCATTACGGGCCGGGCCATACTCGGCCCACACTAGCCAGCCCCATAGTAGACTTATTAAGAACCCATATATCTTACCTTTATTAGACCAAACTAATTCAATTAATTTCAATTAATGAAGCCCACATTAGGAAATTAATTTCAATTAATGAAGCCCACATTAGGAAATTCTTACACATGTTTCAGGTGTGTGCTCCGTTTCTTCATATGGGAGCTCAAGTCGGTTCTAAACCTCCTTAGTTGTGACACAAGATGAAACTCTATTAAATTTATTACGAGACAGGGCACAATACATGATATGAATGGCTTTAGCATTTAATATAAGTCTTCTCGTTTGCTGTTCTTGTGTAATTTTTAGTTGTGTCAGAGGAACTGATGTAGTAATGGAGGTTGAATATATAAATGGACTCTTGTCGAGGTGGAGGTGTTGGGATTGTAATTTTCCTCGGTAGCTCAAATGGACTATTCTTGATCACGTTCCACAACTCATAATCAGTTGATTGAACAAGAACTTTCATTCTACATTTCCAATAAGCATAGTTATCTCCATCAAATTTTGGTGGTCTAGTAATATATTGAGCTTCACCAAAGGATGCTCCTATGATATCAGCCGTCATGGATCTTCTGATAGAAAGTAAAACACAATAAAAATAACTGAGCACGCAGGCTCTAATACCAGTTAAAATGGACTGAACAAAACAACCAAGTAGTGGATTTATTGGTTATTATAAGAATTTTTAGAACTTTCATTCTCGTTTTTTTGCATAACAATGTGTAGAGGATAAAATGATGTTTATTAATGAAATATGCAATGCACCAAAACTGTAAAGAGAGTAGGGAATAGAAGAAATTGCAGAGCAATTTAATGATTCGGTCTTTCTGGTTCCGTTTGTTTTACTCCACTCTTCCAGCTCTAGTAGCCTAATAATAAGACTAGATTCCACTAGTGCAATTTTTGAAGCCTTTGACAGCATTTTTAGCATTTTTAGATGAAGTTACCTCTCTAAGGGAAAAATGTAGCTCACTCTACAAGTACACACACTTTTACCTAAGCTCAAAGCTCCCTTTATGAAGATTTTACCTATCATCTTTCAAAGAATTACAATTAGAATCCCAAGATTTTTTTTGAAAGAATAAGCACAAGAAAATAAAAGGTTTGAGAGCATTTTAAACTCCCACTTTGAAGCGTATGCATAGGCTTCCGAGCTCGATTTGCAAGTTGGAGACTTCTCCTAGGTCAAAAGAGACATTGAAGTGTTTGTTCTTAACTCAAAACGTTCACCGGTGTGATTAACGAGCAGTGTCCGATATAGACAAAACAACTCTGCAAACTTATCCGACACTTCCTCTGCTTATCCAAAAATGGCAAAAACCCATATTCTCCGTAATGTTTCTCTTATGATTCCAAGACTTGGAATTGGCTCCAAAGTATCCATTTGAGTTTAAATCAAATTGATATAAAGCTGAATCTTTATTGTTAGGTACGTGGAGTATTGTCCACTACCTTTGCTGCGTGAACTTTCTCTACAATGTTATCCATCCAGACTTGATGATTTTACCAAATTCCAATATGTTCACCTGCTGTACTTGGGTCCTTTCAAGCATACTTGAGTTGTCCAAGTTGTTAACCTTTCATTTGGTCCATCCAAGTACCTTGCAACCCAATTCCCTTACTTATCCATCAAAGATCCTTCCAACTCTACGCTTTCTACTCTGCATCTTGTTCTCCATTTGCATATTAAGGAAGTTCTCTACTAGTACAACGTCTTGTCGTAATTATTATCAAAATACGAAATTGGGTGTATAGAGAGGGTATTTCATTTGTACCCTCAAATATTCATATTAGTGCACAGAGAATTTTTCTCATCCTCAAAATACACAAGGAGTTTTCCCAACGGTGTTGACATGATAATAATGGCTTGAGACTGAACCAAACCATAGTTTTAGTTTGGTTTGAGTTGTGATTTTTATAGTTTGGTTAGAGTTTTGGGATGAGATTTTTCCAAATCGATTAAGTTCGATTGGGTGATCTGTAGCGCCTATTGTTTTATGGATTTAGAGAAGGAAATGAATAGGTTGAATGCTGGTTTTGAGTTTAGTTCAACAATGAACCATTTCTCCTAGTACTGTTCGATGCTGAAGTGATTAAAGTGCTTTACAAATCCAACTCATGACCTTCGTAGCCGTGGCCACTCACTTGCACGTAATTGAACTTCCCGAATTTTGATGCATTGACTTCTGTCTAAAATTGGATTATTTCGAAGTGTTGGAATACTACAAAGGATCACTAATATGTTAATCTTGCTTGCAAATGGAAAAAAAGCAGTATGCTACGAAACGAAACTGCAAATAAAAAACAAAGAAATCGTTCGTGTGAAGATCTTTTTAAGCATATTAAGCAATGTCAAGTTACATTTCGTAAAAGGGCTTCTTTTCTTGAGCAAATCCTGGCATCAGCCTTGTACAACTGACGTTAGCTTATCTTGAAAATCCTCTAGCATCAGACTCATAGTTGACCCGTAACAGCATATTTAGAAGCACTCGTGAATTGGGATACCAAATCGTGACGAGTAACTACTAATCAAATCCAGATCTCTTTGTGAACGCATTTCTTGTCCCCACACCAGCACTTATTAAGAGTTAGCCTACACAGAATGACGAAGATGTTTTGCCTTGACTCTTACAAGAAGTTGTTTTTCTCCTCTTTTTCCCTGTCCTGGTATTGTATGTCCTGATACAGCCGTGAAGTTGCTTCATTTTCCTTATTCTGGGTAAATTCATCAGGACATCATGATGTCTGACGAGGCTCAATTTTTAGTTTCTGACAGACCTCATCTGATAATGCCTACACAATGCACTTACCAGGACCAATTGATGTTCCACCGATCTGAGTGCCCTTTTAACAAGTTCAATGTCACATTTGATCTCATATGCCAATTTAACCACCTTTCCTGCCTTTCTAGCCATTCTTTCCTGAGTCTTCTCGTTCATTTTTCCTGCCCAGAACCTAAAGCAACTGCTGATGTCTTCCTGACTTGGAACTCCATTTGCTCTTGATGGTGATTGGTAATGGCTAGATATTCTACTGATGCACTGAACAAGCACCTATTCGTAAAACTGCAAATTGTTAATAGAGCAAAGGGAATTGGAACAATAGACTTGATCCTGTTTGAGAAACTTAACCACATTTGCTGTAAATTCCATTGCTCAAACCTCATGGACAGATACCTCATTGAGAAAACATTTCTTTTTTTTTTTTTGATAACCCAGGGAACCCCCGCACGGCTAACAACCGGGGAGTAAACCCTGGGGGCGACACATGCTAGCCATCACACACGTGCCACCAGTTAAGTCACCCTACGACGCCTAGGATTCGAACACTTAACCTTTTGCGAGAGGAAGAGTGCGCGCTCCAGCAGCGCCACCCAGGCGGGTGGTGAGAAAACATTTCTTTCTTGATTACATTTGGTGAAAATTTACTTTTGTACATTTATGCGTCATCTGCAGAAAAACTCCTGATGAAAACGGATTTGTGGTTTCATTTGAGAAAACAAGTGATCACTGTAACGAATAGCTAACAATGGGCGAGAATTGAGAACTTTTACTTTGATTATTCTTTGCTGCACTTTGAAACCATTCTGTTAACAATACTGATCTAGAAGGCTTCTCGCCGTGACCTTCTTTTGAATTATCAAATTTTTCTGTCCCTTCACAGTAGAAACATAAGAAAGGTGGTCTTGTCCTTTCCTTTCCAACTAGTGGCTTCATCATGGGTCTCGCCTCTTCCTGGCCAGCTGTGTTTTAGGGAACAGTTGCTTCAAAATGAATTTTCCCTAAACAATTGTGAATCACAGAAAAGAATTGGTTCAAAATCTACAAATATGATGGTCCTACTCCGCATGCTCTCATCACTGCAACAACCCTCCACCATATGCAGACTATCCGAGTAGAACACTGAGAAACGCATCATCCCATTAAACCAAACTCTTTCAGGCAAGTTCTTGTTTGCTGAAACTCCTATACTTAGATAGATAAAACATAATGCTCTTGAAACAACTCCTAGAATTAGATACAGAAGCCAATTAAAACAGATTATTCTCAGGGCCCATCTGAGATTTTGTAGTAAACAGCAACTGACCTGATATGCACAAGCTGGCTGTATCTCCGTCCTGCTTCTGTATAAATAAATGCTCCAGTTGGTCGCTGAATACAAACCACATCATTTTCCATCACTTGAATCCACATTCTAGACCAACACTATGGTTTTCATTCATCTGCTCTGCCTAATTGTCTGGCTTTACAATGTCCATAACTACCTGTCTTGCCAATGATCTGCCGTCCATGACTCAATCAGTGAGCAGCGACTTGCAAACTTACATTGTCCAGGTGACTCACCCAAACGGCCAGGACTCTTCTGAATTGGAAGATCTTGAGTCCTGGTACCACCCCTTTTTGCCAACAAACTCCACCAAATCGGAGAAACAGCAGTGCGTGCTGTACTCTTACCGCAATGTGATGACTGGTTTCGCAACCAGGCTGACTCTGGATGAAGTCACTGCGATGCAGGACAAGCAGGGATTCGTGGCGGCTCACCTGGAACAAGTGTATCGCCTCCAAACAACGCGCAGCGCCCAGTTCTTGGGCTTACCACTGCATCTGGGATCTCTCAATAGTTCAACTATGGGAAAGGGAATTATCATTGGCGTGGTGCATACAGGAGTAATGCCTGAGCACCCTTCATTTAGAGGAGCTGGAATGCCACCGCCGCCGGCCAAATCGAAGGGGAGGTGTGATTTCAAGCCATCCCTATGCAATAACAAATTGATCGGCGCCAGGGCCCTCAACAGCTCAGCTATGAAAAATGCGACCATGCCACCGACGGACAATGTTGGGCACAGCACACACACTGCCAGCATGGCGGCTGGTGCTTTTGTGCCACATGCCAATACGCTTGGGATGGCTGAAGGCACAGCTGTTGGCATGGCTCCATATGCTCACTTGGCAATCTACCAAGTGTGTTTCACATTTTATTGTTCTGAGGGTGACATACTTGCCGGACTTGATGCTGCCATTGCAGACAGTGTTGACGTGCTCTCCATCTTGCTCGGCAGTCCCTCCCATCCATTTTATATGGACAACATTGCTGTAGCGACTTTTGCAGCAATTCAGAGAGGGATCTTCATCAGTTGCGATGCTGGGAACTCCGGTCCTTACTCAGCCACAGTAACGAATGTGGCTCCATGGATGCTCACAGTCGGGGCAAGCACCATCGATTGGAAGATAGTCTCCAACATAAAACTCGGGAACGGAGTGGAATATGATGGCGAGACAGTATATCAACGTTCCTTCCCTTCAACTTCATTGCCTCTCGTGTATCCCGGAATTGACGGTACAGTAGAGTCCATACAGTGTTCCCCGGGACATCTAAGAAGCAGCCAAGTAAAAGGGAAGGTTGTCTCGTGTGAATATGGGGATGTAAGCAAGTTTCAACAAGCGATCGAGGTGAAAAGAGCTGGGGAAGCTGCTATGATTTTGATGAACCCAGAAATCTATGGATTCACTACCTTTGCCAATGTTTGTGCCCTCCCTGCGTCTGCAGTCAGCTACTTCGCAGGTAAGAAGATCAAAGCCTATATTAATTCGACCAAAACTCCCACTGCTACAGTCGTGTTCAAAGGAACCATGTCTGGAAACCCAACTGCTCGTTAGCCCCGGAATTCTGAAGCCGGACATTATTGGTCCTGGTTTAAACATATTAGCAGCATGGCCTTTTCCTGTCAGAAATGATGGGAAAGCAAAGTTTTACTTCCATATCCTTGCTGGCACTTCTATGTCTTGCCCTCATCTCAGCGGCATCGCGGCTTTGATAAAGGCTGTTCATCCGGACTGGTCTCCAGCAGCGATTAAATCTGCGATCATGACTGCGTCTAAGCAGCTCAACATCAAGGAAAACCCAATCCTTGACGAAAGGCTTCAACCTGTGGATGTCTTTGCCATCGGAGCAGGCCATGTCGATCCTATAATGGCCATTGACCCTGGATTCATTTACGACATTCAACCCGATGATTACATTCCTTATCTCTGTTGTCTGGGATACACAGACAAGCAGGTGGCTACAATTGCTCACAAACCAGTCAAATGCTCATCTAGCATTCCTGAGGGAGAGCTGAACTACCCTTCGCTTTCAGTTACCCTTGGACCTCCACAGACATTTAACAGGACCGTGACTCATGTTGGCATAGGAAATTCGTCTTATGTTGTCAGGGTTGTTCTCCCGCAAGGCGTGCATATCAGCGTGACGCCTGCCATACTCAGTTTCTCTAAGTTTGACGAGAAAGCGACGTACTCAGTCACATTCAGCCGTGCAAATTCCACTGGCAAGACCGGTATTTTCTCCCAAGGATATTTGAGATGGGATTCCGAGAAGTACTCCATTAGGAGTCCAATTTCAGTGAAGTTCGACTAAGGATTTCTGGAGAGCAGAAATAAATAAATTAATCTGGATTGTAATTTTGCATTACCATGAGTCCACGACTCTCTGATGAAAGAAAACATAAACCGTATGCTCTGATTTCCCTAGGTGTGTGCGAAAATTGACGTATATCTTCTTTGCAAGATTACTACCACTTATTATTAGCATACAATAAGACTACTATAAAATTGCTTTCATTTTGGACCTTATACAGATACTATCTACTCAGCTAGTTTGGAGTTGATGATCGACAGAGAAGAGGGGGAGAGAGAGAGGTTGGATATCAGAGTTGTCACGCCTCGCACTTCTCGGTGCGCCACATCCCTCGCAAAGGTCGATTCGTATGCGACGTCCCAGGACGCGTCGCCGACCCAAACCCAACACAGAGAATTAAAACACATGCGGAAGCAATTAAAACCACCCGTACAAAGATAAACGTATAACTCAGGGTATCCACTGAAATTAATACTTGTACTAGTACTAAGAGTCATAAACAATATTCATTTACAGCCCCAAATACCAAAAATAAAAAACGATTCAAGGCCACTACAACTAGCCAGGGGCTTCTCCCAAAAATTGCATCAGCACACCTGTCATCCTCAAGGCCGGGATATGAAAAGTCGGTTTTACAATAACCGTGAGAATAAACCTCAGCGAGTAATTCCCTAAACCTAAACTAGGCTAACATGCACCTCCTGACAAGTACTAAACAGCACAAAATACACACAAAACTGATTCAGGCCCTCGGGCCTAAATCTAATCCCACTAGACCCTGCAGGTTAGGCGTCAAATCAACAAAAGCAGCCACGCGACAGAATATAATCACAGCACATACACGTGCATTTCTATGTCCCAACGCATGTTATGCATATGCTAGTGCTCGCACTCATGCTCATGCCTCATCAATGCAATATCGCACACTTGCACACTAGCACTCAGCCATTTCTCAATTTCTTCTCCGACCCGCGTTAAACGCATCAGGTCCGACCCGCGTAAAACGCATCAGGTCCACCCTGGCACACTTGCCCAATTTATTATTATTATTATGACTCGAGTCATCACTTTTTCACGGCCCGGTGCGTCTAGCCTGCTTCAAAGTGCATGAGGCGCAGCAACTGATCTGGCCCAGTGTCTCTAGCCTACTTCAAAGTGCATGAGGCGCAACACTGATCTCCTTGCGAACCAGAGCCTGCTTCAAAGTGCATGAGGATGGTCGCCTTCCGGACGTACCGGGCATTGTCCTGCTTCAAAGTGCATGAGGATGGTATCGACCCAAAGGTCACGACCCGTAGGTCCTTAGGTGATCACACAACTCATTATTATCTGGACCCCGCGTAAAACGCATCAGGGCATTTTAAGTGATCACCACACACATGTCATTCGGGCACGCTCGTATATGCACATGTCGTGCCAATGCGTGAGATGCACATTCATGGTTATTCATTCACACTTGGGCATTCACATGCGCGAATCACAATGTAACAAGCTCAACTTGCACCGCGCATATTCAATTCCATAGATCAACGTGCCCACTCAGACAATCACTTTCAATTCAACCATGGCATCAACTTAACACGCAATTCATGCACAAAATTCACACAACCAAGTCAACGAATTTTACGCATTAGGGGTCCGCCATGCTATTCCACTCCCAACCACGCTAAACACGTTACATGGCATCATCAAATTAACCACAACTACGGCTCAATTAGCCAGTCAATTGCACGAAGCGATCATTCTCGATAATTGCCCAATTAAACCCCAAATTGATCGCATTTCACCTAAATCAAATCCATCATGGCTAGTCACTATACCACCAATTCTAGGCCAATGGTTGTCATCAAGATGCTCAATTATACTCCTCAAATATTATTCCAATTGACCACCACAAAATTAAAATATGACGTGCACTATAATCCACATATTAAATCCAAACAATCCCGAACTCGGCCCGGTTTAGTCCAAACCGACCAGCCCACTCATTGTGCCTCTCGGGCCACTAATCCTCCATTAATTGATCATACTAATCCCCCAAATCAACCACAATAACGATCCCTAATCACATTCACAATCTAACCCCTAAAATACCTTAATTAACTCCTAAACCCGTCTGGAAATGTAAATTAGCCTAATTAGGGTTTAGGATTGTATTCACCGGGTGTCCTACGCTCAAAAATTTGGGCCGGATGAACAGTGTTTTCGGGATGAACAGTGCTCGCCGGAACAGTGTCGCCGGAACAGTGCTTGGCCGGAAATGAACAGTATTTTCCGGCGATGAACAGTGACGCCGGGCTGTTTGGGAGTGGGGACGGCGGCGACGAGGCGAGCTCGAGGGCGGCTCAGCGAGACCGGCAGCTGGCTGGTCGGTGGCGCGCGGCGGCGAGGCCCGCCGGCGAGCGGCGGGGCGGCTCCGGCGAGGACCCTCCTCGGCCAAAACAGGGGGAGAGAGAGGGGGACCGGGAGAGAGAGTGAGGGGGAGGAAGGGGGGCTGACGGGGCGGCGGTTGGCTGAGGCGGAGGGCGGCGACGGCCGGGACGACGGCGGCGATGGCCAGGCGCGGCGACGGCCACGTCGAGCGCGGAGGGCAGCAACGACGGCCCACTGTCGCGCGCGCGTGAGGGAGAGAGAGGGGGCTGTCGGGGCGGCGGCTGGTGGTCGATGCGACGGCGGTCGGGCTGGCGACGGCGACGCGCGGTGGCACGGCGATGCGGCGGCTCAGGCGGCGACGAGCTCCGGTTGGGCGTGACTCAAGCGAAGTAGGAACCAGAAGCCAGAACAGGGAGAGAGAGAGAGCAGGCGAGGCGAGGGTGGGCGACCGGCGCGGCGGAGGCGGGCGAGGCGACGGCGCCTGGCGGGCGGTCCGGCGAGCCGTGGCTGGAGCTGCGGCTGCCGGACAAGCGAGCAGGAAGAAGGGGCAGCGGCAGCAGCAGACCCGTCGGGGGGGGTCCGAAGGAAGAAGAAGGAAGAGAAGAAAGGGGGAGGAGAGAGAGGGAGCAGGTGGGGGAAAGAGGGGGGGACGTGACCGGTCGGGGGGAAAAAAGGCGTGGGTTCCCGAGAGAGAGAGAGAGAGAGAGAGAGAGAGAGAGAGAAATATTTGAAAATTCAAATATTTACCGCGACCCGGTGTCCCAAATGAAAAACCGGAAATGGTCTACCGGTCCATAATAGACTTCGCACTTAAAAATGGGACAAAAGCCAAATTAATTAGACCAAAATTTAACGAGGGGGTCTACTAGTCCAAATTTGCACCTAGTCCGAAAAATCTCATTTTTCCTTCAATCCTGATAATCTCGATACCGGCAACATTAATATTGACACTGTCCAATTTATTGCGTCCCGAAACACCCGAAAATCGACTGCCAAGTTCAGGGTCCAAATAACGACGAAAATTCGATCGAGTGCGATTTTAGCGAAATCTCTAATTTAAAATAATAACCGGGAGTGATCAGTTCCCGGGCGAGATTTTACCATAAGCGCACTGACAAATTATGCGTTTTATAAACCCCAAAATGGACCGAAAATCCGGAATGTTACAAGAGTACTCTGAATACTCATGACACGAAAACGTTCAGGATGTGGTGGACTAATGAGCAGATTCCCAAATCCTATTGCATTCAGAAACAATTTTTGGCAGACTTTTGCCATTGATTAATGTTGGTTGTTTGTTTGTAAAACAAACAAAATAGTGTTTTTTCCTTTGTCCCACATAGAAAAGTTTTGAAAAGATGGGCCACTTTATATATGTGTGTCTTTTTTCTTGTTAAAGTAAAGATAATGGAGTGTGGACTAGACTTCTCGATACCCGCGTACGGGCACACTTAGCATGATTACAAATGATAATTAGCACTAATCCTCATTTATTATTTTTATTTATTAAATTTCGAATTTATTATGAAATTTTATCCTATTGAAATAGTGTGATTGTTCACAATAGAGTTACGGTTATTTTTTTATTAATTAATTTCGAAATTTATTATTTAGCCTAACGGTTATTAGGTGTTCTTACAACCTTTGGAAGAATTGTGTCCTTTCGGACATAACTACTTTACCTTTGGAAGGTTATGCCTTTTCGGACGTAACTTCTTCAACGTGGAAAGGTTGTGTTTGTTCAAAGATTATATTTCAAAATTTATAAAATTCGGATTAATAAAAATGATTAAAAAGTATTATTCTTTTATTTTCTTATTATTTTATTCTAAATTTTCGTATATCCTTTTTCAACGTGACTTTTGATTTGATACCAATTCATTATATATCTTTTCGAAAGGCTGCGATTAGTGAATCAGTTTTTATATAGTTGAATATCAAGTCTCTTCATTCAAATTTTTAAACACTTTTTCATTCTGAAAAACTATAGCCATTCTTTCTAATTATTTTTCTAGAGAGACCCTGGAGATATACCAAAATTGCTATTCGCTATTCTTCGGTATTCTCAATCGAGAATTTGTTGTATCCCAGAGGAAATTTATCAGTGGCCATTAACAACTTCGTGGGGTAAATAATTTTTTAAAGAAAGTGATATCACGCCTCAAAGTCTGACTTCATTGTTCATTCCGTTTGAAGTTGAAGTTGAAGTTTCTTTTCTTCTACAATTCAAAGGAGCATATTTTTTTCAACAATTAATACGATAAAATAATCAACCTCAGCAACTTGGTGTTCTTTGACATATGTTTCGCTCCAAAGTGCTGATTCTCTCCAAAGTGCTGTCCCTAGTGTCAAAAGGATTGCTGGTGGTTTCAGTAAGTCTCTCCAATCCAGATACTTTTTTAGCTTGAAACGTCGCGGGATTCAATAAACTCTACTCCTGAAGCATAGAGAATTCAGTCGCCTTATCTGCATGCACAATCTATCCCTTATCTGTCTGTTAGAGACTTCATTCCAGCAAAGATGACATGAAGAAGGTTAAGAACTCTGTTGCACCAGATTGGAAGGTCGTTCGCAATTATCATGACCATTTTCTTGGCGGAAGTCGGGTAATCATCTGAGTCTTCCCCAGTAAGAAATGACGGCTTCTCTTCTCAGCATTCCCTTCATCTGGTCTCCACCAGCTGTGATTCATTCTTTCTCACCGCAATATAAGCTTAAAGTTTGGTTACTGTGGGAAAGCAACTACGGTTGCGGCTTACAGGTATTAGCAGAAGGATAGGAAATGCGCCTTGGCTTTCGCTTGTGGATTTCAACGCAAGGTTTAAGTAAATTAACTAAAAACTGCTCGTGTGAAGAAAAGTCCATCCATGTAAACAACTTTGAATAATAGGCATAGAAAAAGCTCATATCACAATCGTTAACATCACCCAGTTTGAACTTCATATTAATGAGATAGATGGTCACATCTATGTATGAAATATATTTTATGAGTGTCTCGAGGATAGTCGTTCATATAATCATAATTAGGTCGTTCATTATTACAATTCAATTTAGGAGCATTGCCGAGCCAAGAATGTAATTAATTGGGGAGGGCAGCGAAACTTCCAGCAATTTGAATTTACTTGATAGTTTACGTTACATCCGGTAGGATTCAACTATTATCAAATTGTTTTGGAGAACTGTAGCATCTATTACTCTATTTCAATTTGGAAAGCTTGAATTATGCTTGACGTTCTTTGTTTGCATAAAATACATCCCCTATCTCATACTGCTGGTCTTGATTATCGCTTTCTTAAAGTAATTAATGAAGACTTAAAATCGCTATTTCATGAAGTTTATGGTTTTAGAAAAACACTAAAACTAATTGATGACCCTCTTTTACTTCATGCAACATGCTCGTCTTTATGTTGAGTTTTTACATATGGAGATCACAAATAATCCCAAATTTCTTTTATTTACTAACCGATAAATACAATTATACATAATTTATTTAAGCGTTGTGCTATTTTCACCCCCTTATTGACTCATCACACTTCCCTTTAGATTGAATTGATTGCATTATTGGGGGTCCCATTCTTGATTTAAAATTATTTCTTACCTTTTTTTTTCTTCTTTTATTTTTTTACAAAACTATTCATGCTTCTCTCGAACAACATTTTCCAAGATTAAATGTGGGGCCACTATTGATTTAAGACTAATGTTTGCCTTCTTTTTTCCTTTTTTGGTTTCTTTCTCCATTTGGAACAAATGGTGTACCTCTTTTCCCATAAAAATGGTATATTTGGTAGATAGCTAGCTTATTATTGTGTTTCTGACAAAAAAAAACTAATTATTTTGTTAATGAGTTTTATATTTCTTTCTTTTTTTTTGAACTAGGAAACGATTATTTAAATAATAACTTAAGCACAACTAAGAGGATAATCTTTGAGTAATTTGTGTATATTGCATACATCAACCACAATATTCAAAATTTAATTAAATTCTTGTAAATTTGTACCAAAATTCGAAGTCGAAAAATTCATGATCATGAGGATAATTTATGAAAATAAAGTAAAAAATTTGCAAATAAAGATGACATTTCTCTACTCCAATATATGATTAGTGCTTGCTTAGATTATAATAATGGAGAATAAGTTCAGAACAAACATGAATGATACATTAAAATGTAATGGATGCGGAAGAAGCGTTTAGGGTGAAAAAAAGTTGTTCCAAAGGGATGTGGGTAAGTTTTTCTTTTAGTAAAATTGAAAAAAGAAGAAGAAAAAAAGTAAAAAAAATCTAAAATCAAGAGTTGGACTCACATATGATAATATAGTCAATTCAATATGATAGGGGATGTCAAGAGCCAATAAAGGGGTGGAAATATCTCGAGTCTTTATTTGATTGACTTATAATTTTTTTCTAGAAAATATAGAATTGTTGAAAAAAAAAAGTTTGGAATGCCACGCAATTGTCATCTTTTTGAATGGCCCAGCCTCCTTCAATTCATTGGGGACTGGATACCTTCAATTCTGGGCGGGCCTTATTTTCTTCAGTAGCAGGACAAGTGGTGTACTGTGTGAAGGGGGATTTCAACAATTCAAATGCCGGATTTTCCAATTGAGAGGGATCAATAATAATTCTCGTTATTTTATTATATAGCTAAAGTTAGAATTGAGAGAGTGATCGCTTCTGTACTCACCAAGTGATACTTCACTTTGCCTGTGTATGCCACGTTAGTATGACTTGTGGTATAGTTTTGTCACATGGCCCATATTCGATTAATTAGTCTTCTTCAAGTTTCCATTTTAGTTGAGTCTAAATTTCAGAAAATTGATATACATCAAGTATATCCAAACTTTGTTTCTCATTGAGTTTAAACTGGAAAAGAAAATCCATTAGACAAAGTATTATCAAATATACTAATAGAGCTTATATTCTTGAATGATGTAATTGTAGTTTAGATTATATGTATATTCAGCAAAATCTCGTTATCCAAGAAAATAAATACACGAATAAAATAAAAGTTTAAATAAAAATAAAAGCTGAACAAGAAAAGCTAAAATGTAGAACAAACTAGAGACATATGTTCTCAATAGATAAATTAATTTAAATTTAGATTTTCCTTATTTTTATTTCTCGAACCAAGAGATTGTAAAAGAAAGAATTTAATTTGATATCAGCAAAACATTGATTCATAATATAAATTAAATTGTTTACCATTAAGTGAATAAACTCCACTAAAATTTTTTATGTAAATAATAAATATGTTAACTGTAATTAAAGCATAACTGATTTTAATTCTAAAAATTTGATTTAATGCGCTAAACGAAGTGCATCTACAAATAAATCAACGTACCTTGAGAATTGTAGAAAATCGTAATAGAATATAGCTAATTTAGAACACAATTGTTCAAATTTATTTATTTAATAAATAACTCATGTTGCTTTGGTATTACGAAAAGTTGGTATTTTCTTAAACTCCCAACAAACTCTGTAAAGTAAATAAAAGATTAAAATTGCAACTTAGTTTTATTGATTGGACTTAGTATCTTAAATATAATTTCAATGATTGTATACTTAGAAATCATTTTTTTCTATTTATATTTTACATGCTTAGGAAAGATAATAATAGCGTCTTTCTCCTTTGTGATAATCTCATGTCTCATTCGTTTTGATCTTTTTCTGAAAAAAATTCATATATATATGTATATTTCAATGATTGTCATTGGGCGAGGTTGAGGGGCGAGGCTCGACCTTGGTAGATCTGTGAGAGGTCGAGCTCAGTTAGCCATGGCGAGGCTTGACCTCGCCTGCAATGGCCTTGCCCTCGCTGGGGCTCCGACGAGGTCGATCTTGCCGGCCCTTGCCTCTGGCTAGTCTAGACCGGCCAAGGGAAGAAGGAAAGAAGAAAAAAAAAAAGAAAGAGAAAGAAACAAAAAAGGAAAAAATAAAAATTCGAAAAAATATTTAAAAAATTGCCACATCAATGTTGGCCGACTGACAGGCATTTATATTAACGCCGGCCAGTCAAAATTGGCTGAATAGAGTGCATTAGCATAAATACAAAAAGATTTAGGATTGAATTGATAAAAGAAAAACTTTATGACTAAATTGGCACAATTGCAATAGGTTTAAAACTGTTTTGGTAATTTTCCCCTTTCTTTACCACTATATGTTTTTTTTTTATAGAAAACAAATATCGAATAACATTTTGTACACCTTCACTAAGTAAAAATCTAACATTTACTCAAAATTTCGAAAAGGAAAGTGAGAGAAGGATGAAGTTATTGTTGCAACATTTGGGTTGGCTAATTAGGAAATTTCACTGTGCAGACAATAAAGAAATTTCACAAAGTGGGTATTAACCTTCTTATCCATTTTCTTGGCCAATTTACTTCTTTTTTCCCTTTAAAACTAAAGGGGAAACGTAGAAGTGAGACAAAATCATTTTTGACTTAAATAGATCGATGAAAACATAAGTAAAGCAATCCAAAATAAGTCACAAAATATATTCTAAATAAAACACAAATTTACAGCCAACAGATTCTATCCATATTTATTTAAATAGCAATGACCTTTAGTTTATTTAAATATACTAGCTAGATTCTGGCAATATAGGCGAAGCTTCGGAAGATTTTACTAATGGCTTCTTTTAAAAGGATATAGTAATCAATGTAGGAGTCACCTGCAACTTAACGTCAACTGCGAGGGGCTCACCTGGATTTGACAACTTCATGCGGCTTTTCAAACCTCTCAAGGGTCATCCGTTGCTCTCTACAAAAGAATGAGATACAAATGCGAAAGAAGTGTCAATTCGACCATGTGGAATACATATATTAATGTATCAACTTGGACATGTGGATATCCACCAAACTCCGCACGCCATGTTAGGGTTAATTAATTGAAGCAGCTATTACACCATAGGAGCTCATACTTCATTGAATTAATCTCTTGAGTGAAATGTGCCCGATTAAGTACCCACTAATGGCTCATATTTGGGCTTACGAGAGCAATCCCTCATCGTAATGTATTGGACTTACGATTTCCCAAAGTGTTTGAAGGATATGATTATGAAAATATGAATTATCTGGTGTCGATTGATAAAACTGTCATAAGCTTTCTCCACAATCTACAATTTGAAATAAATTATATTGCTTACCCTATTTTCGGAAAAGCCTACATTTTGCATCCTGCTATAAAAAGGTAAGAGAAAGGATGTAAATTTTAAGTTTGCGAAACTTTAAGGTGCAGTGTATAGGAGAAAAACTAAGGGTACAAAGGGTAGGGTTTCAAAAGTAGAGTATGCAAAGTGCATGTGAAGGTAAAGTTGAGGTTGATCCCCGTTTTTCGGCCCCCATGATTTCGTTCTTGCTCCCGAGACAACTCTCACCATAAAGAAGATGGTGCAATTCTAGATAATATGCAGTGCAAGTGGCATAGGAATATCTAAGATATGTAATTTAATATAGCGTATGTCTTGTGCGATTATATTGTGTACATTTGTGACTGTCTAATGAAATGCATTAATTTATGTATTTAGTGATACATGAGCTTAAACTGCAGCACCTCAAAGCTAGTTGAGACAACTTTCTAACGATTTTTCTTTCTGCTAACGTGTCAAAAGTTGGGTGGATCGTTCGGAGAACTCGAAATTTACATTATAACATTGGGACTTACACGGTAGACAACTCATGGATTCGTTTTCTCTTTTGAATCATGAAGATCTCCAAATATAAAAATCGGTTCATAAAGGTGTGTGCATGATCTAGTGCTGGGAGGCCCGGTTACACAAAAATCAAATTGCTTCTGCTTTCTATTCTCAAAGGACCCCCACCACTCAATTGCTACTTTGGAGTTATTGGTGCATATCCCACCACTTTATGGTTCTTCCTAATCCAAATTGGTGGATAATTGCATCTTTTAACAGCAAAACCAGGGTTCTCCGCCAGCAATTTTCCATGTTGGGCATAGAGATCATAATTTCAACAAACCATAGAACATGCGTTAGGTACTTTCTTCTTCCACTCATTTTCTTTTGATTATTGTTTTTGTCTGATGGATAATTTCTTTAGTGAAGTCTTACTCGGCCTCGATTTTGGCAGGATCAGGGTTGACGGAGTCGGCTAGTTAGCTTGACTTTTGATGCCAAGACGAGGAGGTCATATACTTTTGAATTATGTGATCACATGCGACCATTTTTCTTCCTAAGTGGACCATCTGCAAATGCACTCTCTTTTAACCCCATCAAAGATTAACGACAAGCGATGTTGAAATTAAAATTGGAGCTATGGGAAAAACATGAACATCACTTGCATTTTTTTTTCTGTGTATTGTTTTGGAGGGACTAAACAATTGGAGAATCCATGTAGATATTACTTAGTAAAGAGTATGCCAAAGATATCAAGAAAGATTTGATTGTCATGCATGGTAAATCAGTGGTGTTTAATGTTTTACCAGCTACAACTTGATCGCATAACCAGATGGCTGAGCAAGGTACTGATGTTTTACCAGCTATGAATGAGATAATGAGCGAACAAATGGAATGTCTAAAGCTGGCACAGTTGGTTGCGGTTATAGGTAGTGACAAGAACGGATCCGTGATTTAGGTTGGGAGGGAGGGGGTAAAATTTATTGATGAAATATGGAGTGAGACATTTTTTTACACGTTTTATTAGACTTGCACACAATAAAGTGTATATAATTAATTAAGAAACATATAATCTCTACGTGTAATTGTGTAATTTTTGTTCTTATACTTTTCAATATGTGCTGAGTATTTGAGCAAGAAAATAATTTTTTCTTGGCTTCTCTTATTATAATTGTATATGATTTTAAAATATATCTTACTATAAGTTATCCACTAAAATATTATTCATCCACTATTAAAAATATTTTTTATTAAAGAACGGATAATTTTACGGATATAAGATAGATTGTCATACGTACATATTAGGGTAATAAAAAAATCATTATCTCTTGCAAGTAATAGACTACAAATAAAATACAATTTCAATTGCTACTTTATTAAGATAGGACAAATTCAATATAAGCTCGTTATTTGATTTGCATATTTCAAATGAGAGATAATGATATAAACAGTCCATGACTTTGGTCCAATATGCAATTTGGTCCCTGAACTTTTAATTTATTCAATGTAGTTCCTGAATTTTAGCTTAAGGTTCAATGTGATCCCTGGACTTTTAATTTGTTCAATGTGGTCCTTGAACTTTTAGTACATATTCAACTTATCTACAAACTATATGAAAATGTTCGATATAGTCCCTGAACTTGAATTAATGGAAGGACTATATGGAATATTTTCATATAGTTTAGGGACCGAATTGAACATGTACTAAAAGTTCAGAGATGACATTGAACAAATTAAAACTTCAGAGACCACATTATATATTGAGTTAAAGTTTAAGGACTACATTGAACAAATTAAAAGTTCAAAGATCAGATTACATATTGAGCTAAAGTTCAGGGACTGTTTATGTCATTTTCCCTTCAAATTATATGAAAACATCATATCGTTGATTCCAAATTTCTATGTAGGCCTGAATAAAAATAACTGCTCAAGCTATTACTATTTAATCCCTTTGAAACTAGAAAAAAAAAAAGCGTATATTCTGTAATTGCAAAAAAGAAAAGAAAAAAGAAATGAACAAAAACTTTGCACTTATTTTAGAGGAAGGAAATCGAAAGATTTCAATTTTGCATTTTATGGATGGAAAAGCTTCTTTAATTTCAGTTGAGAGATTTCGTTATTGCACTACTAATGCACATCTTTGCAGTTGAAGATTGCGGATCGTTTTAAGTAAAGTGACATAGGTTTTGATGGTTTTTTGTTTTTTTAAAGACTGAACTTGAAACTAAGCTGCATCCTCCCCACATTCCATAATGCGTTGGTTCAAGGCCACTTGCACATATAATAATTTTTTTTTCTCTCCCTCTCTCTATTCTCTCTCCATTGCATTCTAGTTCTAGATCTAAGAGCAATCCTCTCTTGATTTAGATATCGAGGTTTGATAAATATATTTTCTGGGATTCGATGCCCTTGTGCTTTGTTCGTGTATAAGTCTTTTGCCTTCAGCTTCAATGCTGATTGTAGGAGATTTGATGTCTCGTTGAAACACAAAGATATGCTCTACCAAATGTTAGATCTATGTTTGTTCGACCTGTTTTGATTGTCTCTGTACGAAGACAATGTAGAGGAAGTCGAACTTAGACATGTACTGCTAATTGGCAATGCCGTAGTTACCAAAGAAGGAATTTTCTGATTGTGCTCAACAATGAAGAATATTTGAGATCCATTGAACAGCCATTGATTATTTTGCTTGACAAATATATTCTTGTGGAACGAGCATATGCTTAACCCTACTGGTACTCTGTTGATGCTTCTTATTTTCTAGACTTGGCTTTGCTTTGCAATATGCCAGGCTTTGCTCTGCTTCAATTTGCTCTACCACTGAAGTCTATGTACTTCTCATGTATTCTTTTGAGCAATAAATACAATTTTCTTTCGACAAAAAATAGGTTACTTGCACAATTGTCTGAACTTAATTGGTTCATAAGATTTGTGGGGTGTTACATGGACCTCCATATAGTCGGGCCTCTACACTCATGCCCCTAAGTCAATAATTAAAAAAAAAGAGAGAAATAAATGGAAAGAAAAGATGCTGAATGGCGCACTTTAAAAAAAAATTATATCACAACACATGAATATTTAGAGTCTATGCCGTACAGTTAGTTTCGCCCAAGAAGATATAATTTCTATAAATGCATATGGAAATCTATATTTAAGTGAAATTAGACTTTTACCCAGGCATTACTCGAGGTTTTAAATTTATCAGTAAAATTAAGGAATCTTTAGGAATCAAATAATTGAAAAATAAAACAAAATATTTATAGGTGGTCTTTTGAAAGTGTAAATATGTAAAAGGAAAAACCAACTTTATGTCATTAAAAACCAATTTAAATTGATGAGGTGCTTAATAAAAGGAACACATGATTGATATTCAAACTCTGATATAAAGGAGGATAAAATCGATACCTGACAGAATCTTGAACCGAAAATAGTAAGGACTAGTTGAGACATAATCATAATGTCCATCGATATTATGCTAGTACGCATTTTCATCCTCGTTTCACCTTAGAAGTAAAACTTGACAATACTTTCAAAAAAGAGAAGAAAATGAACCTTCTTTCAAGAAGTGCACCGTTAAGATAAGGTTTCATATAGACAGGTCCTGTGACTCCTCTAACCAGCCCTAAATGTCGTCGGACAATTTCCGCCATTTGATCTGGAGCCAGTTGGGGATTTTGTTGCTCATCTTGTTGCACCCTCGACGAGCATTGCTGCATAATCTATGTTAATATTAATCGACATGTTAGGCCTGCAGGAATGTTTACCTCATTGGGTTGCATTAGTGCACTACTGGCCTTATATTTTCAATATTTGGCGCTTGACTAATCTGTCGACTAGTTTGATTTGCCAAATTATTACTACCCATATGATTATTTTGACCAGTATTAACATTGTTTTGGCCTTGATTCGCAGCTTCAGACCTTCGACAGTGTCTTACAAGGGGTTGAAAAATCTGGCCTAAATTATTTGCTTGACCCGATGGACTAGGAATATGCACTTGCACCACGAGATTTCCCTAGAATGGTTGTGGCTTTGGACGATCCTGGCCTTGTTATCACATCATTGATTGCATTGACGGCTATCGACTTGATCACATCTGACATTTGACTCACAATGTGGTTAGCCATGTCATTTTGCTGTTCCTTGAGCAATCTTGTTATAGTTGACGCCACATTACAGTTTAGTGCAACTTCTCTCAATTGCTCTTTTGTGAGATGTCTTAGAAGATCAATCTCTCCCTGACGATTACTTTCTGCTGCTCTTCCAGAGACTGAAGACTTGGAATGTGCAACCATGTCATTATAAGATTGTGGTAACTGATTGTTGTTGCCAGCAACATTATCAGTCTCGTATTGATTCTTGGCTCTTGCCATTGCAATTTCCTCAAATCAACAAAAGGACTCCCACCAGGCATGCCAAAAATACACTCTACCCAAAAAGTGAAAAACTTGTTAAGTATGATGGATCAAATTGAACTAACAAAGGTTATGAAAGGGTCATTTATTGATTTTGGACAGGATAGTAAATGACACGATGAAAAAGACAATCAAAGGTTACTGACGTTTGTATTGATCGAGTAGTACTAAATGATATATGCACAAGCCGATATACAAATGGTATCCTATCAGGTGTGATCCTGATATGAAGAGTCCTCTACCGCTATCAGAAATACTTTGCCAATATCAAAGGATCATTGCCAATATCTAAGATAAACAGTTGGATGGACCTTGGTGATTGGTGAACAAGCTTAGAACTTTGTTGTTTAATAGAGCTTGAAAGGACCATGCGAGTGAATAGCGTAGAGTCACAATCATTAATATGATTGGAAGGACTAGAAGATTTGATTGCGATGCAGTTGTATTGATTATTGGCGTAACATAATATTGGAAATAACAATTCTTTTTAGGTGAGGTGGGAAGACTATGAGAATACTGAAAATCTTGGTGAGTTTAGTGAAGACCAAAATTAGCAGGAATGCTAATGTCCTTGGAAGTATTTGAATGCTAACTCAATCAATCAATGAAGATGACGAGTCGGCGGGGATGTTGATGTCCATGGATGTCTTTGGAAGCTGATGAAGCCAAAGAGGATCATTGGAAAATTGATTGCATGTCATTCCACATAGTTTCATTGGTGGGCAACATCAACAGACTATTGATAATCTGCACTCCTAAAGGACAGTGCAATATAGATATTTAGAAAGTGGTTTTTGCGTGCTCATCCTATTAGAATGGTAATAATGCCAATATATCTATTACAAAGGATTGAAATTCGCAACAGGAGCACTGGAGTTGATCAGGAGTAGTTCTAACAATACTAAGTAGAAGACGGACTCTGACAAGAGCAAACTAACTAGTATATATGGGAAAACTGCCATCGTTAGAGAGCCGTTCTGATACTGGTGATCAATAGAGAGACGTTTTGCTATTGATGATGGCAAATGGCTACTTGAGGATATTGAGATGTAAACGGTTATCTAAGGTTAGATGGCTATAAATTCAGTCCAAGAGAAGTAGTGAGGTTTGGTGGAAACAAACAATTATAGTCTATTGCTTTGAATGTTCTTCTTTACTTTTTTTTTCGATAGTGGCTATTTGTTGTTGTTTCTTTGAGGTGCTACTGAGTTATAATCCCAAGTAAGTCAAGTGTACAATGTAAGAGCAGCGGTTGTGGCTTATTAATGTGATCAATCGGTTGATAGGAGCAACACTTGTTAATTGTAACTTGTTTTCAAGATTATTAGTGGATTTTGGCCTTGTTGTGATTGTTAGTTTTTAGAGTGGACTTAGGCTATGTGATAAAGCCAAACCACTATAAATCTATGTGTGCTATCTTCTATCTCTTCACCGTTAGCATTACTTGTTCATTATTATCAATATCTTTTCACTAGTAGCACACTTGATTATGTTAATATCTAATGCTGGTGAAGTTTAACTTGTTATATTTCGCAAAAGTTCTTTATAGTTCTCAGTCAGCCTACTCCTTAGGTTGTATTGTTAGCCCAACAAATAAAGGGTAGTGGAAATTGTAAGTGGCTAGAAATGTAAATTATGAGGATATTAAAGATAAAAAGGCAATTTGTAATTGATTGTGTGTTACAATAATTAGATTGCGAGCTTTTTATACCCCACCCACCAATAGTAGTTATTACAAATTTTTAAATCCATAAATAACCTCTTAATTTAATTTGCAGTTACTAATTAGAAGTTACAAACGTAAGACACGACCTCTTATTAACTAGTAATAATTATCTACAAGAATTTTACTGCCAAAAGTATCGGCATAACCATTCAGCAGTTATGCGCTTGCGTTGATCCACTGGCACTATGTTTAACTGTTATGTTAGCAGGCTTCTGCTCATTAATTGCGTTGTCTCACGACTTAGCCAGAATTCGGGATTGTTTGCTGTTGATGATTTTGTCGATCAATCTCTCGTAAGTCCTAGTGAAGCCTCTTGTCGATAACTTTCAGCCATGTATTGTCGACTTTCTTAATTGTTGATAAGTTTGTACTGTTGACTGATGATTTCTGATCTGAGCAAACTTTATTCTTGCCGAACAAGCTACTTCGTCATCCATAATGAAAATTTGTAATCTTTTGGTGTCACCAAACACCAAACCTGTCACATGCTAAATATTGCCCAGCTCTTGAGCCTTGTGTGGTTTGGGACAGGATAAGGCTGATTTGTTGGCCTCTTCCAACTTTCGCACTTCCCGCAAACTTGTGGCAGAGCACAAGGACGGACGTATGGCAGCGTTTATCTTCTTCTTCTTTTTCCTACCATTGGGCTAATTACCGGACCATACTGCTTCAATTAAGTCGAAACTGTACTATAATTCAATCAATACTTTATTTACATCTGCAGATAGCTATCAGCACCAAGTTAAATGACAATGTAAATCGATTAGAGCCAACAATAAGGAAATGATTGGATACAAGGTTCCTCGCATCTCTGAACTATAATATAATGTCTCCGAAAATCACATTTATCAAATGCCGAAGTGCCAAGATCATCTGTCACAAAGTATATCAAGTAATCCAATCCAATCAAATGAGGAATAAAAGTGGGACTGGGTTATGATTAGCATTCCAATCAATGTATTAAGCATGGATCAATCAAAAATCGAGAGAACTAATACTTGAGCTGAGAGGACACGCTTTGATGGGGGGCGACGGGAGACGTTGGTGTTGGACGAGCCAAAAGCTAATTAGGGCTCCACGGCACATATTCACTCCTCACTCACTTTTCCTCTCACGTTGGTTCCTTTCCCTTCACTAATAGAACAACATGAGTTTTCTCACTACGCCAAAATTACGTCAATGCCCATGCATTTTCACTAAAAGAAAAATAGAAACAAAAAAAACTATTCAAGATTTGAGTCTCCGAAAGAACCTAAGCCTCGAATCTCGAGTTGGGCAGGGCTCGAGTCTCAACCTCAAATTAGGGTCGAATTGGGATCAGCCGCTGTAGCTGAGCCTTCCGAGGTCTTTGGTAAACATCAACCCCCCGAGCCGAGGAGTTGAGCAACAAAGGAGGGGGGCAAAATAGAGAGAAGTGGAAGAGCCATACGATGAATACATAGGGGATCGATGGCATCGTTCTGCATAGAGGCTGGCAGTCAGGTCGTGGAAGGCATCTTGGACAAAAGGGATATTTGATTGTCATGTGACACGAATTCATTGATGAAAAATGTGGTAGCACAAAGCGGGCATGGTGCCATATAATTTTTGAATGTATTTGGCTAGTGACATACACATGCTTGCCTCAAGGACACCTCGAGGGCAAACTGGGCACCAGAAAAGGTGAAGGAAACTTCGAAGACAAATGACAAAAATAAAGGGAAGAAATACTTAGTATCGCGTGCAATGCGTACCAGTGAAGCACACGGAAAAACAGAATCTCCCTTTTGCAAGCCTCCTCCTCTGCACCTTCTTCGTCCTAATCCAACAAGCACTGTGCATCTTTTCCATTTATGTTTTTTCCAAAATGACCTGAACAAACACGGCTTGTCGTCCAAGGACTCTCTCTATTTATATCCCTAGTGCCCAAGTATAAATACAGGCACGCACAGCACAGCACAACACAACACAACACAACGCACCCTGATCACGTTGCACTGACAAAAAACCAGAACCCAAAAGACAAACTTGAGAGAGCGAAACAAGACCGAGAGCTTCTCCCTCTCTCTCTCTCTCTCTCTTCACAAAGAGGAAGACCGTTTGCTGCTCCCACTTTCGTCAAAGATGAGCTCCTCCACCGCTGCCGTGGACGGGGGCTTCCACAAGTGGAACTCGCCGATCCCATACCTGTTCGGAGGATTGACCATCATGCTGGGCCTCATCGCGGTCGCGTTGGTGGTCCTCGCCTGCTCCCACCAGAAGTCCTCGGTGTCGTTGGCCTTGAGCCATGATCCCGAGGATCAAGCCAGGGCGAACGGCGATGACAAGAAGCCGTCGAAGATGGAGCTAGAGGACATTGTGCCCAAGGTGGTCATAATGCCCGGGCACGAGAATCCCACGTTCTTGGCGAAGCTTGCTTCGAGTTCAACCGCGAGCCACGACGGATGCCAACAAGTTTGAGCGATCATCATCGCCGATCAATCTTTCATTTGCTTGTGATATTGTATGGAGAGAGTTGTGGATTTTGAGATCCCTTTCTTCCTTTTTTTGGTTTTTCCATCGCTTTTTAGGAATTACATCGATTCTTTCATTTTCGCGAATATGTAAATAGAAGGATTTTTCTTTCCTTTGTACATGAGTTGTGCTTCTTCTACTTCTTCGCCTCAGACCATGTTGCAGCTTTTAGACATGCTTGTTTGTTTCGAATTTCAAAAAAAAATGTGAAGAAATTATGTAGGATACGTATTAACATTTGCGTTTTGTGAAAGTTTCAAGGGTCTCGTTAGAAAAAATATCAAAGTAGGTGCGTCACAAAATTTTGATTAAGCAAAAAGCGAAAGATAAAAGTCAAGCCACGCGGCTCTTAATTTAGAGGGATGAGACCTCTCGGCAAAGCTTTTTTAGAATTTTGATGTTACTAGAGATAATAAGAGAGTTCATCATAGCTTTTTGGTAAATGGTGAGTTACAAACTTATAAGTCGATTACTTTCGCACTATTACCATCTATGGTATTTTGTTTATTTTTTAGGATTTCTATTAAGTCCGTCCATTTTTCGAGGACAAAATATCCTATACGTCCTTTTTCTTTATTGTTTTTAATACCTCGTAGTTATAAACACGGTAATAGAGGTTACTCAAATATGAAACACCGTCGCTTCAATACTGCCACATCAAAAATTTAATTTTTTTCTGGACATAAAACATTAAATTGAATATTGAAAGAAGCATGAAAATTCGAAAAGAAAAGAGGACTTGCGACTGTGAGAGATAGCATTTTCCCTTTTTTTTTTTCTTTTCGGGTGAGGGAGGGCCAACGAGAGGGTTGACAAACCCTCGCCCTCGCTCGAGCAATGGTGGCACCATGCCTTGCCACCACAAGCGGTGGGCCACCATCGCTCAAGCAAATAGGAGAGGCGTACCCTTAGCGGGAAATTTCATTTCTCAAGGTCTAGTTATGGTCTTTATTTGTAAATACTTTAGTCCCACAAAATAACTAATAATCCACAAAGATTTAGATTAAAGAAAATTTGGCGATTACACAAACTCGGATATGGAACTTAAGAAAGGAGTGGAAAATTACAAAGAGATAGATGAGAATGGCAAATCTTTAATCTCAACACCTCTTAGGAATAATAAGAGATAATTGAAGAAGAGGGTTATAACCTAATGATATTTCCTGAAATTAAGACGCCACTGTCAGCAGACACCATGATCCCCTTACCCCAAGCATACTCATAAGGATCTTATTAGGAAAGTACTCTAATCATATAGCAAAGTGTTCTTGCTTTCACTACATCAACGGAACTGGTGACACGCACAATCAACCTCCGTCAATTTGAATGATCTGAATAACATAAGCGAAACTTGGCTGCATTGGTCCGGCTAACTCTGCTGGTCGGAATAAAAGAAACCTCCAGTCTGTTGGTAGATGCACCTCTTTCTTCCTCCTTTCGAATTGTTTATTACGATTAATGGACAGAACTTTCTTAAACAGAAAATGGCAAGCATTTGCTGTCGCCTACGTCCACACATTCCGTACAGTTACAAAGACTGGAGCTCAGTTTGATGTGGGAAAGGGACAAGTCAACTAACCCAATTGTCACATTGAAGGCTGTGACACAACAATATATATTCGCGTCGTTATCATAGGAATATAATTTTTTTATATGTCTTATTATCGGATCTGACAGTTCGGATTGAATTTAATATATATACTAGCCTCTTAAGAGATTTGATTTGATTAATTTACAAAGACGGACAATTCAAGAGGATTTAAGCTTGGGTTTGGTGATAGATTTTGTTTGATAAAACTTGAAATTGAGACATCAGAATCGACTCAACCCGTGTTCAATCCAAAATGTTCCTCCCCCACCAAAAAAATAAGATATCGCCACTTTACGTTTAGTTTTGACGTTAAGCTGCTCTCAGTTGCTTGTTTGTGCATATACGTAGCGGAAATGAACATTTGGAATTGCCATGATCGGTTAAGACATTGAGAGATTTTTACTTGGGAACTAAGGGTCACCCTATTCAAATATCATCGGCTACGTTCAAATTATTTTGGGTCAGATGCACCTACAAAAGTTAAAGGCCTTTGGCTGGTTGACGGGATTTGTAAAGTATTTCACGGGCCTTCGAATAAACGGTCTACTATGCATATGCCCTGATTTTAATACATATTCGAAATATACCTTGTGTTGATCCATAAAATAGTTTCTCCCCTCCTTACTGTAGATTATAGTTCAAGCTTATGTTTACCACTTATTACAAGTCAAATCACAATTTATGTCCTGTTTCTTGTGATAACTTTCGGTTCAATTTGCAACCCTAGCTACCACAAAGCCATAAAGAAGATGTCTACCATTCTATCTCGGATAAACACTAAGAAAACAAATTGAATTCTTCCCAATCCACCAGCAAAATAAAAGGGTAAGAAAATATAAAGGAAGGAAGAAAACAAGGGGCAAATTCCAGCGGTGAGGCAAAGGTTGGCTCATCTTTTTTCTCGATTGGGCACGACTCCAAAGTCTTAGTCAAGTACCGAATGGGGTCTTCATTGGGTCTTAAGGCATAATTAGCAAACGAAGTTTGACAAATTGGGTTGAAAACGTAGCATTTTAATAATGTTTGTGGGTTAATGGGATTAGGTTGATGATGAAGATACGTGGGGGCTCGGACATGCAATTTTCGGGTCATAATTTTGGCAGCTGTTGCTATCTGGAGACCATCGGTAAAACGTTAGGTTCTCACGTTTGAGACAAAGGAGCAAGTAAAAAGATAAAGTAAAGGGTCTTACTAATAATTGTCTTGGGGACATGTGTTAATCATATTTGATAGAAAATTTTTTCAATTTGTAATGCATTGATTACACATAACACGAAAGAATTAATATTTCTTCATTGGTTTCTTAACAAGTGTTTTGGGATGTTTTTGAAAAATACCAAAAGAAATAGGGAAAATTCCATATAAAAATTCGAAGTTGAGTTATTTTCTCAAATAAGAACTTAAAGTGGACTTTGTTACAAATAAATGCATGAAGTGGCCAAATCGGTCTCAAATAGCGCACTTGATTTTCATGCTGACATACTTAGACCCTTATTCGAGATTGACTTATTCACTTTGAGCCCTTTTTTTGAAAATGACTTATCAATTTCAGGTCCTTAAAAAATGATCCTCCTGTAAATTTTCGCAAAACTAAGGTCCCTCTCTAGATGGGGGGCAAGGAAAGAATAAAATTTTCCAAAAGAGAAAGTGCATTCCACCTCATGATCTCACTTGGGGACATGGGGAATTATTACCTTGTCCACTATGATCCTTTCTATATGCGAAAATTGCGTTGGGTCTCTTTCGCAAGTTTCACGGGAAAATGACCTGAAATGATTGTCTGCCTGCGCCGTCAAAGTCATCCTCAAAGTTGCCTCGGCTCAGTTGCGGCTGAGCCGTCGAGTTTGTCGAGTCGTACTACTCTTGAGTCGACCACGTCCGAATTGCATCTGGTTTTCAGATACATACGCCACCTCCTAATTGATGTCAGACCCGGTCGGAAACATTCGTCCCGTCGTTAATAGATAACTTTTTTTTTTATGCCCTTGGAATTTTTCCTTTTTGCTAAAATTATTCCCTTGAAAATTTTGACATCGAATGGGTGTTCTTAAATTTTTGAAAACAATAAAAAGAACTAGTTGATTTTGTGATATTAGTCGTGGAAACCCGGCTGTCCCAAATACCTTCGAGTCGATTGATTGGGCTTCGAGTCGACTTGGTCCAATATTAACAATCCTACGTGTTTCCTAAAATTTATTTTGTTAGATCAATATTGCAAGTGAATTTGATGTTAGAATTAAGAAGAAAAAATACAAAAAAAAAGTCCTAGATTTATTGTATTGGTATCACTTTAATTCTAAACCTTTTAATCAGACAAATATAATTTTAAACCTTTCCACATTGATACTAGTTCAGTCCATCCAACCAATTTAGGCTGGAAATCCCTGACATAGACACCGGTTATCTTACGTGGTATGGTCGGTGTTGACTTAGATATTTTAATGATATTTTGTTATTTTTTTTCTTTTCTTTTTTCTTTCTTTTTTTCTTTTGTTTTGGCCAGCAAGGGTTGCGTGCTGACAAGACCTCGTTAGTCACTAGCGAGAGCCAACAAGCCCTCATTGGCTACTAGCGAGCACATTCATGCCCTCGCTTGTGGCAGTGAGGCTACGAAGGCCAATGGTGAGGGCGCAATGGCCTCGTCCAAGACCATCATGTCCTCGCTGGCCGCAAAGACCCTTGCCCAGGGCCTTCACTAACCCAAACTCCCCCCCCCCAAAGCTCTAGGCAAGTGACCTTTGCCTAGATTTGTCGAGGGCTTGCTAGCCCTATAGGCCAAAATGAAGGGAAAAAAGAAAGAATAAAGAAATAAATAATAAAAAAAGAAAATAAAAAATAGTAAAAATTCAAAACATTATCAATATATTGTTAAAAATATCCACGCCAACGCCAACTGTCCCATGTAGGATAGTTGGCATCCACGTCAACGATTTCTAGTATAAATTGGACAGATGAATTGAATTGGTACCAATGTAAAAAGGTTTAGGACTAAATTAATAAACTGAAAAATTTATAATAGAATTATTACTAATGTAATAGATTTATGACTTTTTTTGTACTTCTTCCAAATTTTGACGGTGGTTGCCCGTCACTAACTAGAAGGATTTCTCAACAATTACGTCATCCAGCAATTGATGAAACACTGAAAGGAAGTGATTAGTTAGTGCAACACTAACTCTAATTATTCGGGGAGAAAGATTATATATTATTTTGGACCTCTATATTTGATTAAATAGACAAGGAACCAATGTTAAACATATTTTAAGCTCTATTTGTTTTGCAAAAAATAAATGATTTGTAAAATACTTTTCTAAAAATGATCGTTTGTATTGTTTGAAATAATTAGCCAATTGAATATGTTTTCACTATCGAAAATAATTTATATCCAAATATTTTCATATATAATAAAAATATTTATTATTTATTTATTTTTGTAGATGATATAAAAGATTATTTTTAAAAAAATATTTTTAAATTATTTATTTTTTGTCAAACAAATGGAACGTGAGATTGGATTTAACATAGTGGATTAAACAGTTGGACACGGCTAGGCAATGGGACGGAAAGAAAAATGGGTCCTAATAGATTACGCTATGCCGAGGAAGTAAACCCGAGATGTCAGAAAGTAATTATGATTAACAAGGATGATCAGCCAAAATTGTTGACTTTTGTGATGTGCATTGTGCAAGGTTTTGTAAATGTAAGAATGTGTCTCTCCATGTGGAATTGTTCTATGGGTACAGTGAAACGAAAGGGCAATCTAAATAGTTAAGTTTGTCCAACTGCTTAATAGAAGTATCCGTGTTAAAATATTTAAATAATAAATCACATTTTTATTTAACAGTTCAAATTTTTCAATAGTTCAACAAAAATTTTACATGATATCAAAGTTAGTGCTCTCTCTTTTCTTTTCTACAATATGAAATGGATGATGAATGAAGCCAAATCATGCATGGCATGGCCGTCATTGATGTGGATAATTTATGTAATTTTTTAAATAATTTTTTGAATTTTTTCTCTTTATTTTTTTCTATCTTTTTCCTTCTTTTCTTTTTTTTTTCCCTTGTTTCCCTCCATCAGTCACTAGGGCCTTGGCGATGGCTAGGGGAGGTCGTGAGAAAAAGAAAAGACAAAAGAAAAAATTCAGAAAATTAAAAAATTGCAAAAATCATACACATTAGTGTCGCCTTCCCTACAATCATGCCTTGTACGACGGCCGGCGTTCATATCATTAATTTCTTGCCAAAATTGGCCAAAAGGACTACAATGCCAAATCGTCAAAAAACTTACGATTTAATTAGCTAAATTGAAAAGTTTAAAATTGAATTAACCGTCGTGTAATAGATTTAGAACTTTTTGGACAATAATCCTTGAAGTTTTGTATACTTAAGAGATGAACGAATAAAACAATATGAAGACATGAGATAGGAAGGTGTCTAGACAGTGGAGACTTGTCGGAAGAAGTTGGAGAAAGGAAAATGTTGTCAATTAGCTGAAGTGATCATTCTCTTAGTGAAATAATGGTCAGGGAGGTTACCCCATGCCAAGACTAGGACATACCACATATCTAGAAGGTCTTATAGTGGATTTACAGATTGCCTATTAAAGGGACTAATAGAAGTGGGATTCGAACATGGGCATGTTGTGCGGAGTGTTCTAAGCTTACCAAAGATCCACCCGGTTTGGCTAAATTTTTTTAATTAGTTGCTGAACAAGTGTCCTTTAAGCATTTATGAACATAATCGACGAAACAAATTAATTATTGACTTTCCATTTTGTTCTTTGATATGTGATTCATTGAAGAAGGTTTGATTTCGCAAAAGGCCCCAACTTTGGGATGCTTTCCTTCGGTTCAATCAATTTCTGCAAGTCTTTGAAAATTGTCATTGATTCTATGACATGACAGCGATTATTTATTTTTCCGTGAAATTTTTTTCATTCATTATTAAAATGATCCATAAAATGATTCATAGAAAATTTCAGAATTCACCGTAATAAAACAAGCCCATAGGGCTGCAAAACCAACCAAAATCCAGAAAATAATATATATTATCAGAGCATGGTTGATAGATGTAAGAACATGCTCGTCCTTCAAAAACAGATCTGTGACTGGATCCAAGCAAAAAGATTGGCGACTGATCACCAAATCACACATCATCATCATCAATGATAGCACACATTGGAATCTTCAATTGTAGCTATGGCTTTGCCTTTCGATAGTGTGAGCCTAAATTCGGCGTCACCAATACCATCACTGTATGGAGACAACAAAAGCATTTCGAACAAGCTTAGATCTAACACTTATGAGGGCGAGCCCTTTAGCAAGTGCAAGACGCCAAAGCTTCTAATAAAACATGTTGAACAAGCACAAATTTGAAATTGTGAACAACATTAAAACTATAGACGGAATGCTTATTCATTAATACTCCTAAATCTAAATCTAGAACTAGATCGGGAGAGTAGGGCTCCCAAATCTAGATTTCGATTGGGATAGTAGAGTAAGAAACATAAGAAAATAGAAGAAAAGATAACCAAAGAGGGGAGGGGAAGGAGAATTCTAGGTTAAATCCCTCCCCTCCATAAACACACCACAAATTTAATAACATTAAAATCTTCAAAAACTTTGGAAAAGGGTAGTTTTGAAAAATAGATTAACATTTAACATGAAAATTAATAAGACAATAGTTTTTCTCAATGATAGTGACGGAAAATAGGAAAATATATGATCCTCCAACTTATAGTGCTTTCCATAATTTTATTCCTAAACTTTTGGATAATTGGGATCTCTAGCTTCTCGACGTTGCTGTCAAGTTATCATTCATATATAGTTATTTTTGCCATCCAATCGATAACGTGACTGTTCTTAAGTGGCACAAAAGAAGAGAGACATTTTCAATTGAATTTTATATCAGGGCATGTTAACAAAATGCACTGAAAATTGAAACTTTTTTCTCATTTGAGTACTTAACAAGTATCTCATAAGTATGATTCTAACAAAATCTTTTATTTTAAAAAAACTTTGAAAAGCTAAATTGATATGAAATTACATCTTCGACATGTATAAATTCAAATGATGGTTTTTCGAGTTGTGCAGTAGAAGCCCGAGAGAAAAATTCAAGTCCGAATCCCTTAACATATCTAGTCGGACCCACAAATGAGTTAAGAGTCAAGTATGATAATATTAATTGCTCCACACCAAACATATTTTTCAATGAGGAACTCCTCTAATACAACTCACTAGTGCACCTTAACAATTTACCTTTCATGTATGATCTCTAGTATTAGGCGTGCCTCCTTTAATCTAGGTATCTTTCTCAAGATAACTACATCTTGTGATACCAGTAATTTTCAATCAACGATTTTGTAATTTCCAGTAACTAAGATTATTCCCATTAAATTGTTCAATTTTCACTTTTTTGTCCTTTATTGTCATTATTCGCTTCAACTCAATCAAGCCTGACTCCGATACCACTTATGGAAACACATAGTAAAAGCTTGACACTTTCACCCAGGGAGACCATTAAGAAAGAGCCCAAGTTCAAACCCATTAGCATTATTTGTTGAACTTATCTTCAGTAAAAATTTAAGTCAAGGAATTATAGTCCTACTAGCATAATATTAACTGCTCCAAATCACTTAAATTTTTATTGAGAAATACTATCACGTGCACCCTGACATGATTCACTTTGCCCATTGGACTTCAATTGTCATCATCACCTCAAACTTACTTTTACATTCATCACTTCTCTGAGTATGGTTAACAACCCTCTTTTAGTCACGTTGAGGGTTATGTACCAAACCGTCGGAAACACTATTGCAGAGCCACGCACGAGAGCTATGTGAACCCTTGACAGAGTAAGGAGAAAGGTGACCCACCTGTTGCTAATCCTAGCGAAGGTTGTTGACCCTTGACCAAGGCTTGAGGTGGTCATCTTCAGTTTCCCTCCTCACTATTATTTGAAGTGGAAATTGCGGCCCAGCAAGTATGTTAAGAGATTTGGACAAGTTAGAAAATGAAGGGAAAAATAATCATAGGTTGCTCGTTGTTTCCCCATAAAAGTGATGAAATATCATTTAAGTCTAGGAGGCCCAGATATTGCATCATGCTAAAGCAAAAAAAAACCCTTGAGCCTTGTAAACAGGTGAGATACGCACGAAAGGAGAGCATTATGGGGATGTCTTTCATCAATCAGAACCTTCAATAGCCAGTTGGACATATGTCGACATAGATTCGATTGTAGATTCAAGATAGGGTATGCCCTAGGACTAGGCATAGCGGGATAAAGCAACAAGCAGCAAGGGATTGGCTGAATAGAACATATGTGATCGAGAATAGGATATTGAATGGAAAGACTAAAAGCAACGTTCGTACTGGATTGACCAGCATGTGCCAACTACTCTACTTCCTTATTTATTCCTTTTTAGCAACCTAATGGTGCACTCTTTCCCCCAATTTACGGTTAGAGAAGAAAGAGATAAGTGATGACCAGACTTGATAAAGGTTGTGAAAGGTTCTTTATCAATTTTGGACAGGAAGGTAAATGGCAAAGAATTTGAAAGTATAAACACCAGATTAATTGTTGCTCGTGATGGAATTGTGATAAGATAAAGTGTAGGAGAATAAAGATCAAGATAAAGATAAATTTGTACAATAACATTGAGTTCTTCAATTGATTGGGGATCCTTTACAAAAACTACAATGTGGTTATTTATGATCCACAATCAATGGTTACAAGTAGTTACAAATAACTTCCTAATCCTATTTGCAATTACAAGAAGTAACATTATCCACAATATCCTATGATTTAGCAACATTTATCCATAGGAAGCTATAAAAAAAATCCTAAATTAGCAGCAATAGACATAACCAACCCCACTTATGTTTTTGTATTGATTTCTCAATATCAAGGACTTTGTCGATCAACTTTTAAAGTCTTGAGAAAGGCTCTCGAAGATTACTTTCACTTTGTGTGTTGTCAATGACTTTATTGGTGAGTTGTTGATTCCTTCAAGTTGTTGATAATTTTATTCATTGATGACCTTTGTTTTCACCAAACTTTGTTCTTATCTACTAAGTTTGTCACTAGTCAACAATATCCAAAAGTTGGTCATTTTTTGGAGTTAATATATGCCCTCTTTTAAAAGAGTTGAATGATTCATTAATCATTTGATTCTTTCAAGAGTCATCAATCATTCAGCAGATTTTATTTTTACCTGTTGAATTGCCTCCTCGATTGTTTATTTCAAAACAACACAATTAATTGTGTTATGACTCCATGAATGATGCAATTTGTAATATTTTTTGTTTACTAAATCTTATTTACTCGGATAATTTGGCATTGTGGTTAAGTTTATCAAGCCATCTACTTAACCCTAGCCATTCTTGTTTCTTTTATTTTGGCATATTTTAAGATTCAACAAACGTAAGACTTTCAAAGAAAGAAAGAATAATGCATATCTCTCGAGAAAAACGTGTCCAAAATTTGCATGAAGTTCTCTCTTGGGTAAAAAACACTCGAGTACATACTTTCCGTTCAAATTCCTTATCATAACAAATAGGTTTGGGATACGAGGATGATGAAGATAAGGAAAGCAAACCCTTTTCCATTCACAAAAGAAAAAATTAAGAAAAAGCCTCCTATTCATGCTTATAAAAGTCATTTGGCTAAAAACTTCATTGGATCTACTGGCAAAAAGTTTTATGATTGTTCCATTTATAATGAAGATGGTCATCCAAATGAGCAGGCTAAGCTGAATAAGATCAATTGGAAGTTCAGATTCACTAACAACAAAAGACCCAATTTTGTATGGGTACCAAAGAATATATGAATTTATTCTTTGTTGAAGGTGAAAAGGCCGAGCAGCTAATGGTTTTTGGCTCGTGCCATATGATTGGAGATGCCAACAAATTTCTATCTTTGACTCAAATTGATGGTGGAACCATAATGTATGGTGGAAAAGATAAAGGAAGAATCGTTGGAAAGGGAAACATCAAGCTTGGAGAGCTCATCATTGAAGATGCAGAAATAGTCAAAGGACTAAGGCACCATTTCATTAGTATTAGTCAATTTTGTGATAAATGATACAAAATCAACTATAAGGATGGTGAATGGACAGGCAAAAACAAGGATCCATCACAGACATTTCAAGGAAGAGGTATGGTAATGTTACCTACTCAAAATCAATAGTGATAATGTTTGTTGCTTTTTATCTATCAAAGAAAAGCAAAAGCTTCTACACAAGAAGCTAGGGCACATAAGTATGAAATAGATTTCCAAGCTAGCATCGACAAAGGACATTGTTAGTGGTCTACCAAGAGGCAGGTAGGAGAAGATCGAAATGTGCAATGCATGTTTGTTAGGTAAGCAAGTTAAAAGTTCTTTCAAATCCATAAATATTGTTGCTACTAACAAAATTTTGCAGTTTCTTCATATGGATCTGCTTGAACTAACAAGGAGCACTAGTCTTGTTGGAAGTCAATACTGTTTAGTTGTTATGGATGATAACTCCAAATTCACCTAAGTAATGTTTCTAGCTCATGTGGACAAAGTGTACAAATCTTTAGTGAGGCTTGCTAGAAAGATTTAAAATGAAAAGGGCTACAACATTACAACCATCTCGACTAATCATGGTAGTGAGTTCGAGAATAAGAGTTTTGCTGAATATTGTGAAAAAAATGGAATCGAACACAACTTTTCTTCTCCATACACTCCACAATAATGGTGTTGTTGAAAGGAAGAATGAAAGCCTATAGGAAATAGCAAGAACAATGAACTCCAACTAATTTATCTGTTGAAATAGCTGCAACAGCTTGTGACATAATCGGCAGAGTGTTTCTATGACCATTGTTGTAGAAAACACCATATGAGCTGTTCAAAGGTAGAGAACCGAGCATATCCTACTTTCACATCTTTGGTTGCAAGTGCTATGTGCTAAAGAATACAAACGACAACGTTTGTAAGGTCGAACCAATATCAAGTGAATGTATTTTTCTTGGCTATTACTACTACAAAAGCATATCACATTGTTAACAAAATATCTCCAGTAGTAGAAGAATCGATTAATATCAGGTTTGATGACAACTTGATGGGTATCCAAAGTAGAGACAAAGACAATGAACCATCACCAATGCATATTGCAAACTCTATGCAAAAGCAACAATCTCAACCTCAAAATGAGATCAAAGTCGAAGTGCCCAAAGACCAGAAATATCTTCCAAGTCACCAAAAAGAGCAAATTATCGGTGATGCTAGTGAAGGGATAAGAACTAGAGCATCATTCAAAGAGATCATCAACTTTCTTGCTCTTATCTCTAAAGTTGAGCCTAAGGAAATCAACAAAGCACTCAAGGATGAAAATCAGATTGAAGCTATGCACGAGGAGGTTCACCATTTTGAAGTTAATGAAGTTTGGGGATTGGTTCCTCACTTGAAGGAAATCCAGTGATAGGCATAATATGGGTATTCCAAAACAAGATGGATGACAAAAGTAGCATAATAAGAAACAAAGCCAGATTTGTTACAAAGGGATATTCTCAAGAAGAATGCATTTACTATGATGAGTCATATGCACTGATAACAAGGTTAGAAACTACTAAATTATTACTTACTTAGGCATTCGATCATAATTTCAAACTATATCAAATGGATGTGAAAAGTGCATTTCCAAATTGTTATATTAGAGAAAAAGTATTTGTTGAGCAATCTCTAGGGTTTGAAGATCCAAAAAGAAGTGACGATGTATGAATGGCTTAGCAATTTTTTTGTTGAGAACGACTTTGAGAAAGGAATGGTGTATACAACTCTATTTTACCAAGAAGAATGGTAATGATATCTTAATTATTCAAATCTACGTTGATGATATCATTTTTTGTTCTACTAACGACAATATGTGCAAGAAATTCGCATGTATGATGAAAAGCGAGTTGAGATGAGTTTGATGGGAGAGTTAAATTTCTTCCTCGAACTTCAAGTCAAGCAATTGAAGGAAGGAACTTTCATATTTCAAGAGAAATATGCAAAAGAAATTCGGCTTGGAAAAGATTAAAAAGGTAGATACTCCTATGTTATTCTTATTGAAACTGGAAAAGCATGAGTCGAGTAAGGATGTTGATCACAAGTTTTATGAAGGATAATAGGTTCATTATTGTATCTAATTGCTTCTAGGCCAGATATTTTGTTTATTGTATTTATTTGTGAACGTTTTGACTCTAACCCTAAAGAGTCACACTTGTTTAGTGTAAGTTGTTAAACATATCACCAAATACATTGCATCTTAACCAAAGTTAGGCCTATGGTATCCAAAGAACTTGGATTTTACATTACTTGGATATTCAAATGCTGATTTTTTAGGATGCAAAATAGATAGAAATAACCACACAAGTACTTGTCAATTGATGGAATGTATGCTTATCTCATGGTTCTTAAAGAAACAAAACTTAGTGGCACTATCTACGGCCAGAGTTGAATATATTGTGCTTGAAAGTTATTGTGCCCAAGTCTTATGGATGCAACAACAATTGTGTGATTTCAATAAAACAGCTCAAGTATTATCATCAAGTGTGATAGTACTAGTGCAATCAACCTCACAAAGAATCCCATTTTGCACTCTAGAGTAAAGAACATTAAGATCTGTCATCATTTCATAAGAGATCATGTCATAAACGGTGATATCAACATTGAGTTCATTGATTTAAAGCACCAGTTAGCAGACATCTTCACTAAGCCGTTAGACAAACCTGCATTCGAATATATACGGAATGAACGTGGCATCTACAACCCACTTGAGTAAATTTCTGGTATTAGCAATGCAAATGATCAACACTCCAGAATATCAACACTATACATAGTGAGTACAGGTACGCAACTTTTTGAAAAAGTTTTCGTTACACTTCTCTTATCCGCTACCATTCTAATAGTCTTAACACTATGATTGATTGACTACTTATTTATTTGTCATGATGATTGTTGGAATTAAATTGGGAATCAATATAATTTCTTTTTTTCTTTTTCTTGGAAAATTACTGTCAAAATACAAGTAACTCCCTCCCCCTCCCTCTCTCTCTCTCTCTCTCTCTCTCTCTCTCTCTCTCTCTCTCTCTCCTCTTCACATACACCATCATCACCTATTTATACAGTGATTGTGGTTCAACAGTTATTAATGATTTTTCTTTTTATCCAAAAAACATTTTATTCATTTCCACGGATATACAATAAAGATATGCAGTCCAACTGCAAACTAAGACAACAAAACAAGTTCTAGATAAGAAGATGAATCATTAGAACAAGGTGACGGTTCATACTCTCAAAGAGCAGATTTAGAACTTCTTAAAACCAAAATCGGTGACCAATCACTGAATTCGTCTTCAATAATTAGCATATATCAAAATCTCCATCTATTGCTATGGCTTTAACTCTAGCGGTGAGCGCCTAGATGTAGCATCCCCAACACCAATGCCATGCAGAGTAACAGGGTTGAACGTGCACAGATTTGACACTTGTAAGAGTGAAACCTTTACAAAACTCCTTGAATCTCCTTTGAAACTGGAGTTGTACACCAACGAAACCCGAGGAAAGCAAAATCCCAAAATCATATATGCAAAAAAAATCCCAAATCTAAACTAGATCATGATAGAAACCTCCTCGAAATGGGAAAGAAAAATTTCTATATCAAAAGAGAAAAATTCCTCAAAACAGGAGGAAAGCAAGAAAGAGAGAACAGAGAACCAAATCAGCCAAAGAAAAAGGAAAAAGGGAGGGGAGGGAGAGAACTAGCTCAAACCCTCCCCTCCATGTAGATTGAAGAAGAAAATTGTATGACTTTCGCAAATCTTTGTAAAGCAACATCTCTGTCTCCCTCTTTGATTTGAGTACTTTTATTTTACTTCACTCTTCCTTCTCCTAAAATCTCCGTGGCTCTTAAAGCTCCTTCTAAGAGCACTTGCAAAAACTACTAGCATGCGGAAGACTTCCCGCATGGCCATTGTTCTCTCTTGTACTTACAGAGGACCCTCCAAAATTGATCTCACCCATGTTGACACCTAATTTTTAGCCAACTTGTCATTAAAAGTAAAAAAATTCAAGATTATGGTTTCCGATCGCGACGGAGCCCATTTCTTGAATAAAAAGTGTCGTTTTTTTTAATTCTGTGTGTTGGCCTAGCTTCTGTAGACAATTTTCTATTCATTTCATGCAAAAACCCGAAAAGTCAAAAGGTTGACTTTCGCGTTGACTTTTGGTCAACCTTTGACCAAAAGTCAACCCATGGTCAAATTGGGGCTTTTCACATAAAAAGATTCCTTTCAAGTTTAATTTCGCTTTAGAAGTGGAAATTTCAGAAAAATTCAAAGATTTGATCATCAAATCAAGCTCCTAGTGAAAAGTCAACTAGGGTTTGACTTTTGGTCAAACCTTTGACCAAAAAATTTGAAAAATTCAAAAATCCAAAAATCATCTTGTTTTACATTCAATTTACCTTTGACATTTGAAATTTTATAAAAATCGATTTAGGATCAATTTTTTCCCAATTTACGAAACTTGGTTCAAATAGGCCAAAAATGAAATTACTTCATTTCTAGTCATTTTTTAGGTTAATTTTCTTCATGACATTTGATCTAGAGGTCATCTTATATTCAATTTTGGAACCAATTTTGTAATTCCAAGCCAAACACAAAAACCCCCAATTTAGACCTTAATCAGTGATTTGGATCGATTCTTCATAATTTGCGCAATTGAGGCATGAATGAGCCTAATTTCTTATATGAAGTCCAAATTCAAAATCAATTTTGGAAGATTCACATGAATGTGAGTCAATTCGATCAATTTAGGGGTTCAATGATAAAAAGTCTAAGAGTAATTGGTCTAATTAGTGCAATGCAATTTGACCCACTCTAGACTAATATTCAATTTGATGAATTGAGACTCAATTTGGTTAATTGGACTTCAATTAAATTTGTTAGTTAAGCTTAGCCATGCAATTTCTCAAATTCAAGATTAATTGAGACAAACAAATCAAATTGAGTCAATTTGTGCATGAATTACACATCGATTCAATCCAATTTGATCCAATTCAGTATTAATGGAGTCAATTAATCATGATAGAGATCAAATTGTGCAAAATTGAAATCAAGGATTGAATTGATTCAATTAGGCCGAATTCAGGGTTAACCGGTTTAACCCGGTTTGATTCAAATTGAAGTAATCCGATCGGACTAGCCTTTTTCCGGTCAAAAATTTCGATGATCGACAGTCCGTTCAGACCAACCAAGGCCGGTCACATTCTCATGAGCGCGGAAATGGCAAAAATGCCCTTCTTCAAGAATTAAGCAAATTAATTAGGGGATGAATAAATCAATCGTGGCCATTCATTTAGAATTGATTGCGTCCGTACATGATGCCATATCATTAATCTTTAGCCCTTAAATAAGATTTTTAATCATTAAAAAATGCATTTTTGGCTATTAGATTAATATAAGGGTTAAATTCCAAAATTAGAGGGGGTATATAATGTTTTTTCCCTCCAAAATTTGAGGGGTTCATATTTTTCAGATCTGATTTCTCTCTCTTCTCTCTCTCTCTCCCTTTCCCTCTCACGTCATCTCTCTCTCTCTCAAACTCTCTCGGCAGCCGCCATTCCAGCCCCTTTGCTGGCCACTTTCCGGTGAGCTGCTGCCCCACCGTCGTCCCCCACGGTGGCCCACGGCCAGTCGCAACACCAGCTGGCTTCGCTGGTGGCCGAAGCACCTCCTTCCAGAGACATCTTCCTCTCGGCAGCATCACCGGCATTGCCGCCGGTGACTTGATCAGCCTGCTCAAGTGGCTGAACCGGCCCTCCGGCGTCCTCCTCCGGCGATCCAAAGCATCCAGCAGTGTTCCTCAGCATTCTCACGTCGCTGTGGTGGCCGGCCTCTCGTTAAACGGCCACCGGATCGCATCCTCAACTTGATTTTTTGTTGATTAGTCTATTCGTGAGAAAACGAATCAATTCTCACAATATTTCGTACACTCTATTATCATAGGTTGGCCGAGCTTTCCAAGGCTTCTCCGTATCATTTCTGGTCTGAATACGGAGGCCGGATCGCTCGATCGAGCATTGGAGCATTGTGAAACAAGATAAGAACACTTGAGCATGATTCTGTAAATTCGTAACCAGTAAAACCTGCATGCTTGAGATGCTGATTTGAGCCTGTTAATGTCGAAATCTGATCAAGTGATAAACTAGAGAATCGTAGAGCTCGTCTTAATCTTCGATTTGATATATCATACGCCTCGATCGGATTTCATTTGCTATGTCAAAACACTTTTAGAAGTTAGGATCAGAATCTGAAATAGTATGTTCAAGTCTGTTCTGATATCTTCCTGACTGACGTCGCGTTGTTTGATGATTTTGTATGATTTTTTATGATCATTTTTTGGAAAAACTTTCTTCATGAAAGTTTCAGAGCACATCTTGATCTGTTGATCATAAAAGTTTCACAAAATTCCAAGCATGTTAGCCTTGTACGATCTGCAACGTCATGCTTGTATGAGCCTGGTGACATACTGGTTTCAGATCGACCTTCATGTGTTCTTCGATTTTCATAAATTCGTGTGTTCAAGATATGAAAAACTTTTCTTCACAAAAGTTCTTCCTGAGATCTAGATCTTTCTATTGATACTAATTTCATCAAAATCAGAGATCATTTGAATTATCAAAAGGAATTCTCACAATTTGATCAGTATCTGTGTCCAGATCTGATTTTCATTCCTTTCGAGTTCAAAAGATGTTTCTCCGAATTTGATAAAGTTAGAGTCCTTTTTTGCAAAAAATCAAAATTACAAAGTTTCTCATTGGGGTCTCATTATGTTAACTGGAAATTTTAAGAGCCTAATAGCAATATTTGGAGGGCCAATTTGCTTAAAATCTCATGAAAGATCTTTTCGGGTTAAAATTCCATTTGCAATTGAGTCCTTCATGAAAACCGAATTTTATAGAAAATTGGAGGGCTTTTTAGCAAAAACTCAAAACATGAAAGTTGTTGCACACAGGGAATCCTAACCGCATAAACATTTTCACGTGGTTTTGATAAGGTTTGTTATTTTTCCCGCCATTATTTTGAAATTCATAACAGAACCAAGTCCAGTCTGTCACTGAGATTAAATGTGATATTTTCAGGAAAATTTACTAGGATTTAGAAAAAATGGTCTTCTTGACTTTTGATCCTCATGTCATAAGCTTTCTAATGACACCTGAATCGCTTTATTTGGACGTCATTAGGTTAGTTAATCATACTTGAACAGAAGCAATCCGAATTAGATAAAAATTGAATAAGTGGTCTTTTTATAAAGTACACTTCTCATTGTGTGATTGGCTTCGAAATAAAGCCCATGGGCTTGAATGCATGCTTATTCTATTTCTATGCATGTGTTTGTTAAATGAATGTTAGGCCCGGTGCATGTTCGGCGGGTAGCTCATCATGGTCATTTAGAACACGACTTTAGGGGTTAATTGATATGAGTTGCCGTTTTCTGAATGCAAATGGTAGCCCATTATCATTAACCATTAATCAAACAATGTTAGGTGATTAAGTGGGTGATGAATCGAAACGCATGAAAAACAAAGGCCGATCCCGAGGCCCGTGCTTAATTAGTGAATTGCTTGCACCATTGTTTTTTTCATATGTCGTTTGTTATGAATGAATGTTATGGATGTAAACATCGACACCCGAGAGGCGGTCCAAGGAAGAATAATCCGAAATTGAAAAAGCCAAGGTGATTGACCGATGTCCAATCCGGTCTCGATTTGTACTCATACAATGATGGTGCTAGACCGATATCCGATCCGGTTTCAATTTGTACTTAATTCATTCATCCCCGATCATGTCTCGGGTTTTCAATTCGTGTTGTAATAAACACCTGACGAGTGGCGGGTTTTTACTTTTTACTTCCTAGCACTTAGAATTAGCTCGTCTTTTCAATACTTCGAGTGTCTACTTTGCGAAAAGTCTTTCAATACAATTGATTGTTTCTTTCTTTTTCTAGACTAAGATAGGATTAGTTTAGAATCTTAAATGAAAACACAAAAACAAGATACATGATCACCTAGTGGACTAAGATTTTGGCATGAAAATGGTAAAGAACAAATGCATGACAACCTAGATAACAACCATGTTAAGTTTAGCGGTACCGAAAGGGCATTAATAGAAATATTAACGTAAGCTAGTCCCCGAACCTTTGATCTCTGATTTTCGTAGAAACCGAAACGAAATTCCCGCGTTTCGGTTAGGTATTCTAGCCGACCCCCGACCTAGGCTAGTGGCGACTCCTAAAAAAATAAAATCAATCTGCTGTCACGCGAGATATGGATTTAGGGAAAATCCACGTTCATGATCAATGGGTCATATGGCTAAACAAAAGATTTACACTTCAGTAAAATCATTTTTTATAAGATGCCATATGAACCATCTCATGAACACTTATCTTTAAACCCGCCTCATTCGAATTCGGCCCTCGAGGGGTAGGTCGCGACAACCCAACAGTTAGAAGATTGATTGAAGTTATCGGTAACCACAACACCTCAACCACTCCACAGGATACTGGAGGTTCAAGGACCGCTAATGCTCTGCAGCCAGCAACCACAAAGAGGATTCCAACTGCTTACACTCCCAAGTCCCATCTACGACCACCACTGGAACATACTCCTGTTCAATCCATTCAAGAAGCTATCTTCACTGCACCTGGATTGGAAGCACCCGTCAGAACCGGACAACAACGTTAACTTCTTGCACAATTCTTTCCTCATATTGAAGGTGGACCAAGCCACCTGGAACAACCTGCAAATCACGCTCTTGGGACTATTGCAACAATAAGGTCTCGTACCCACTGAAAGTGTTGCTGTAGCATCAACCTCTGTGTCTATGATCTCCAGCGTCGCTCTTACGGACGAGACTATTGTTGAGGAACCTGAGCATGTCACTCCTATTGATAAGGAAAAGGAAAAGGAAACCGTTGACGAAGAAGAATTGGATGAAGGTATTGATCAATAGGATCAAGAAACTCTTGAAGATGAAAGATCCGAGCAAAGGACAGATGAACAAACCATAGGCAAAAGAAATGTACCTAGTGACTTTGGTAGAAGGGATTGTCACTGGCGCTGAAAAACCACTCACTGAACCAACCATTGAGACTGAGGAACTACAAATGGACAAGGGGAAAGATGATGATGATGATCATGTATACTCTCAGTTCGAAACCATCGAAGGTTTTCCTCTTGATCCATCTTTCGAATTCCCTTTGCTTTTGTTTGCTGATCATGAGCAAAATTTTTTATCCTTGCTTTCTCCTGAATTAATTGCAAATTGCTCTGTCGATTTTTTCTTATTTAGAAAGGAATAGGTTTTTCATCAAAGACATGTTTGATCGTCATTTCCTAAATTTCTTTTATTCTCTGTAAGAAGTTTATCCATACATTGTGGCCAAATTGTACTCAAATCTTTGTTTTCCAAACCGTAACAGCTTCATTTTCACTTTCCAAAAACATGATCATACTGTTATCGTTGAAGCACTCACTGATTTCATTCCGCATCCCCTAAGTCATTTTGAAAAGATTCCTGTAAGCTCCTCTGAAATTTGCTCGTTCATTTTGGAGAGCATCAAGCTGATTCGAAGGGAAAAAATCTCTTTGAGCATGCTGCCCCTTAAAGTCAACTTGATTTAGAAAATTTTGATCATGCACCTCCTTTCGAAATCCAGCCCCACCAATGATGTTTCACATTATGAAGCCTGACTTCTTTGGAAAATAATGAATGAGGTAAACTTCTCACTAGCACATCTGATTATTCTGCATATGAATCGTTTGGTGAAGAGGAAGTCAGGAAAGTTACCATATAGAGCTCTCATCACTCTCATTTTAAGTGCAAAAGGAATCATCATCAATGATGATTTTAAGGAAGATAAGTTAGCCAATGTTGAAATTGGCAAAGAAACTTTGACGAAGATGATGCTGTGCATGACATTTGAAAGATGGGTGAATTAGCGCAATAAGATTGTTCGCCTAGGACTTGGTGACGATGAGGCTTCAAAAGAAGTATTGAAGGAAAGGTTGAAAGAAAGTGTGGAAAGGGCTATGCGCAGCATAAGCATAGCACTAGTGGCCCCACCAAAACCTCTAGCTCCTCGCTGTCGCTCAAGGAGATCTACATCTCACTGGGAGCCTGGGCTTGACTAAGGATGAATTGTCCAACGCTATGCTTTATAAGGCTATTTTGACTGTTGAAAGCCTTGTCAATTCCATTGACCTGTACATAGTACGCTTAGAGCAATCCATTGGGAACCTTCGGTGCTATAATGATGTTCGTCCATTTCGAGAACCCTCTGCTGTTGAAGCAAGAACTCCTCCCTCAACTAGGAGAAGATCTCGTCGATCCTAGACCCTTAGGATATGATATTCCTAACGTTTTTTTTTTGGTTTGAACTGTTGATCATGTTATTTCCTGTTGGTTAATGAATGAACTCTTTTGTTTGTCATGACCACTCCTACTTATTTATTTTTTTTATGTTGATAAAAAAGGGGAGAGTACGCGATGTGATGATTATGTGCGATATACGCTTATGCTTAAACATTTTTACCGATATCATGAGTAATATTGAAATCTTTGCTGAATGCTCATTTAAGTATGCGCTATGCTAATGCTTACATTATTTGCGCTCTGTCATATGCTTTACAGTAGCTCTGCTCTTAATGCCCTAATATACTGATAAGCAGACCCTAATTATTTTCAAAGCAAATATATCAATTCCACTTTTTTACTCATATATACGGGACAATTTTATCATCATCAAAAAATGGGAGATTGTTGCAAGTAAAATTCCTATAAATTTTGATGATTACCAAATTATCTTTGGTACTAGTGTTTATCAAGATGCATGCAGACGGTAACTTAGTGTTGCAGATATCATTGGTTCTTTTGCATCAGCAAAGACAAGAATCAAGGCTATTATTGTTAAGTTGAACAAGCACCGGTGAGAATGGTATCTCATGGTTGAGTGAAGGCTTCAAGGTACTTTCGTTAAGCCAATGATTCTTGGAAGTCTTTGGCACTAATAAGAGTGAAAGGATCAGTGGTCCAATCAAAATGCATCACCTTGGTCGATATCGTCATTGAAGATCGTCAACCAAGTCACTCACAATCTGTACTGCTGATGGTGGAGTGTCGGATCATGATTTTTGATGCATTGGCTCTTATGGTGGTGAGAAAGACGTAGAAGATGACTGTTGAAAGTACAAAAGATAGCCGTTGCGGTTTTGGACTTTATAGCTGAAAAACTAGGAAAGGTATCAGAAAAACAACTCCTAAGATTTCTGTGCTACGGACAAGACAACCATAGTAGAAGCCATTTAGAAAACCTGCAATAGTTAGAGGAAGTGACTGATCTCGATTTCGGCTGTGAACTCCAACAACTCTCAAACGGCTAGCCGATCACTCAAACAGGTAGATTGAAGACTTCCATATAAGGAGCAATGAAGCTGTGAAGAGGAGTAGACACGAGAAATAATGCAATTGTGCTCTAAGCTTGAAATCATCTCTGATCTTGTTTTGAATACGTCTCTTTAGTGGTTTAACCATTATAGTAACATCTAGACAAATATGAGTGAAAGGTATGTCCTTTTTTTTCATGAAGATATCAATGCTTTAGTTACTTTCACACCACCTCAGAGAAAGGATATTCTTCGAGTCCTAAAGGGTTTCAATGATTTCAAAGCGCCGGGCCCAGTTGGTTTTAACAATCTTTTCTTCAAAAGTGCTTGGCCTATCATTGGACACGACATTGAGGAAGCTATACTGGATTTTTTCTCGTCCAAAAGATTATTGAAATCTATAAATTCCACTCTGATCTCTCTTGTCCTGAAGGTTCCAAATCCCTCATCCCTCAAGGAGTTCAGGCCCATATCATGCTGTAATACCTTGTACAAGATCATATCCAAACTCCTTGCAGAACAAATAAGCAAAATGCTCCCATTGATTGTTGATCTAAACCAAACCACCTTCATCATCGGACGACAAATCTCAGAAAATATCCTGTTATGCCAAGTTTTTTAGTGCATAACTATCATAAGGGAGACAAAGGTAAATGTGTAGCCATAAAAATAGATCTCATGAAGGCTTATGATATGGTCAGATGGGATTCAATCATTGGGGTCCTTAAAGCTCTAAATACACCCCAGCATCTGGTTGAATTGATAAGTGAGTGCATTACTACCCCGAGGTTTTCAGTGAATTTTAATGGTGAACAGGTAGGGTATTTCAGTAGCACTAATGGGCTGAGACAAGGTGATCCTCTTTCTCCATATTTATTTATTCTAGTTATGGAAATCTTCAATAGAATTGTAAGAGCAAAAGTTGCTGGTTCTTCCTTCAAATACCATTGGCGCTACAAAACGCAAAGGATTACATACCTTTGCTTAGCTGATGACCTGTTCTTATTTGCCCATGGTGATGTAGACTCTATTCTATGCCTGGTAGAAGCTCTTGAAGAATTCGCCACTCTCACTGGACTGCGGTTTAACCCTAACAAATGCCAAATATTTTTCTCTGGGTTAAATGAGGAGGAAAAGCTTCTTATATTGGACCATGTGCCTTTTCCCGCAGGTACTCTCCCTATCAAGTACTTGGGTGTTTCTCTTATTACTAAAAGACTCACCCACTCAGATTGCAAAAGCCTTACTAATAAGATATTCAAGAAAATTGAGAGTTGGGGAATGAAGCATATGAGTTATGCGGGTCGATTACAACTAACCAAATCAGTCCTTATATCTATCTGCACGTACTAGATGCAAATATTTCTTCTTCCAAAGCAAACTATCTATGAGATTGAGATGAAGATTCGCAACTTCCTATGGGTTGGGTCTTCAACAAACCGTGGATCGCACAAAGTTGCATGGCGTGTAGTATGCTCACCCAAAAAGGAAGGAGGGTTAGGATTGCTTGATTTGAACCTATGGAACAAAGTGTTATTGGGGCACACAATGTGGAATCTTATCAATCATCCATCTTCTTCACTTTGGAGCTCTTGGGTCCATAGCACAAAATGCAGAGGAACCCCATTTTTGTAGATGGACATGAAGGGCAGTATGGCCTGGAGTTGGCGATGTCTTCTCAAACTTCGTCATGTCCTATCTCCAGTCATGTCTAATCCAAGATATTGCTGCCATGATGTCTTGGATGAACTTAGACATGAAAGTCTGGCTGTGGAGTGGTATAACTTAATATGGAGTAGCGGCGTTAGCAAATACAATTTTATTAGTTGGTTAGTATATAGGGATAGGCTTCCGACAGCAGAGATCATATCACGGTGGATGACCTTAGTCGATGTCCAATGTACCTTCTGCAGGGCAAGTATAGAGAACATGACTCACCTTTTCTTCCAATGCGAATGGACAGGTAGCATCTGGCGCAATATTCTTGCGCAACATGGGATCAGGCGAAATGTATGGGGATGGAATGAGGAGCTTCAATGGATGGTTAAAGCCACAAGAGGCAAAGATTTCGCAACGAAACTCCTCAAAGTATCTTTCCTAGTGACTGTATATTACACTTGGATGGAGCGCAATCATAGGCGGTTTCAAAACAATTCAACTGACATTTAGATTATTTTGGCGAAGGTGCGGAAAAATGTAAGAGGTAGAGCTTCTCTATACCAAAAAATCAAATCTTCGCAAGCTAACGTTATTTTAGCTACTTTATGGAGACTTCCTACCTCCATATTCTCGAATTATTAGTACTAGTTGTAATGCCGGGGTATGCCCCTAAGCTGCTGTACATCATTTGTTTTATACTACTTACATTTTACACCAAAAAAAAAAAACATCTAGACAAATGTACAAGTGTAAGAGTGAGTGATTGCGTCTTGATAGTGTGATTTATCATGTAAAGGAAACAACTCGAGTCAGTTATAACTTGCATTACTAATTATTAGTGGAATCCAACAAATATTAAGGCTATCACTTGAGAGTGGATGCAGGCTTGGATAAAACGTTGAACCACTATAAATCAATGTGTGATCTATTTACTTCACTTTGATTTACTTACTAGCATCACATTGACATATTCTCGTAATTATCTTGAGTGTGGATTGTTTAATATTCCACAAAAGTTTTCATAATCTTCACTCAACGTATTCAAAGCCCCTTCTAAATTGTTTTGTTGACCTCAACACAATTCTCATTTGCAAAAATAAAATCACAGTATTATCTCGAAAAACAATTTTGCAAGTGCATAATGCATGAGTCCAAATTGGTATACATTTAAGCTAATTCATCGCATCGTCTCACTTTTTTTTTTGATAACCCAGGGAACCTCTGCACAGCCGACAATCGGAAAGTAAACCCTGGGGGCGACACGTGCTAGCCACCACACACATGCCACTAGTTAAGTCACCCTGTGGCGTCCGGGATTCGAATACTCAACCTTTTGCGAGAGGAAAAGTGCGCGCTCCAGCAGCGCCACCTAGGCGGATGGTGCATCTCTCACTTTTATCCCTTCAAACCCTTCAAAAAATGATATAAAAATTAACAATCAAATTCCATCCACCACTCTAAGACTCATTTGCTCTACTCAAAAAATAATTATACTTACCGATTTCCTCTCTAAAAGATTACTACCATTTTCCTTTTGGACGTCACTCTCAATCAATTATTTTTTCATCTTACACATCTATCCAACTTTGTGCACGTGCCTAGAGCAAGCCCAACACTAATTTTTTTTTTGGTCGGTTGCCCAACAATAGTTCAGAAGTTAAACAATGACCACCATTGAACTAGCCAGCTTTTTGGAACAAAATACCAAAAAAAAAACTAGCCACCTTCAATGAGAGGTATCTCAGCAACTACGTCATCCACCATTCACCAATATTCGACGAGCACGAAGGGAAGTCAGTGCGACGTTCACTTTAATCACCCCACTAAGAAAGTATAGCTATTATTCCGTTGTTTCTGAATAAATAAATCAAGAACAAGCCGGTGTTAAACGTGCATGAAATCAAGAACAAGCCGGTGTTAAACACTGAAATTTTCGACACAGCTTGTCATATGGACGGAAGGACGACTCCCTGAAATTGAATGTCCAAACGCTGCCAGATGCGCAGTTCATAACACAGAGAGTAGAGTAGAAAGTAAACGACTAGTAACGGAAAAAAAACAGGGTAATTGATTAAAGATGTTGACCTGACGCCCCCTATTTAATGATAAGCATGGTTTGACTTTGGAGTGAATTTGCTAATAGGGCCAGCGTGCTTTATATGTGGCCACTGACATCAGTGGAAGTCCCAAAAGAAAAACATCAAACCTCAAACTGAGTTTTTCTTCCAACTAGTAAGATGGTCCAAAATTATCCGTAATATTATTTTAGATATCGATGTCGACGTGCATTTTAGCAAGAATTATACCAATCAAATTTTCCGCTAGAGTTTACGTGAAGTTTATGTAAAATCTTCTGAGATTAGAATGGTTTGTTGTCCCTTCTCCATTGGCTCCTCTTTGTTCACAGAAAATTAGAGGTGATATCTTCAGGATCATTTTCCAATTTCATATACTCAGTTTTATTTTTATGGGAATTCTCCATAATCTTTTTGATAACCATTTGATGTCTATCTTTTTGCTTTCGCAAGACTTTATGGATATTCATCATCCATGATGATATATCACAAAGAGAATTATTGGTTATATTGTGGGATTGTGTGATTTTAAATTTGAATTTTAAAAAATTTGCAATAAATCTTTCACAAAAAAATGCATATCTACAATTTCATTAATTAAAAATGTTCCCATATTCATTCGTTTTCTTGTGAAACTTTTGTTGCCAACAGAGGGTTGTTAATATATTTGGTATTCATTAATGCTTAAATTTGATTATTTTTGCAAACTTTATAATTTGGTTATACCATCATTATTGATTAATATTTTATGACTTACATACTATTTTTAATATGTTTTGTAGACATTCATGTTATGATAGTGTAATATTTAAACCTCCATATATACTTTAACAACTTGCGAGAAAGTTTTCTATTAAATTAAAAGGAGCGTGACATATTGTTTAAAAGTTATAATAGAGCTTTTTAAAAATATATACTTTAAAGTGTGATGCAGGTTATACTTTGAAGCTGTTGTTGTGGTATAAGTTTTCTTTGGAGTAATCAAATAAGTTAAACAAAAAGCAATTGATACTATAAAAACACTAGAACACCAATAAATGATTCAAACTATCTTTAGTTTATGGACGCCCACTATATCGCTGGTCTTATCTGATCAGATTGAGACTTCTGTAGGACTCACAAAATCAATAGTGAAGATACACTCGATTCAATGGGTCTGAATCCAGTAATTGTATAGTGTATCTTTTGATGCTCTCCCAAAAAGTAGTTTGTTTTTAGTGATAAACTGGTGGACAGTACATGGATTCTCCTTGATTTTCATATAAAACTTCATCTTGCCCTTCGACTTCTCAAGAGTTAACTTTTCCCCCTTCCAAAGTCAACGCGCTTGGTGGGTTAGGATAATTTTTATCCTATCAAGGGTTTGGGAGAACAATGAATTTGGATATGTCCAGAGATAATCCGGATAAAGAAATCTCACCTAGGGGGTGAGATAAAGCCATATAGAATATCTAATATGGAAACACTGAGGAAAAGAAGATAGAAAAAAGGTAGAAAAATCCTATGGACTCACTTTGCTCCTCACGACTCGAGGTTGTCCTCGACAGGTCTACACATCTTAGGCGATCTCTCTTCGCCGCCGGCTTGCCACCACTGCCCTCGACCCCGAATGCCATCGCCTTAGATCATTGCTTCCAGCGCTGTCACTAGCAACCATCCAAAGTGTTGACTTCCTCCAACAATTTTTAGTTTTCTTTTCTCTCGGCAGAAGGTCTTATTCTATTTGGCAAAATTTTGCTTGTCATCGAGAGTTTTGATAGACACTGTTCTTATTTTAAATCATGCTCTTTTTTTGCTTCACTCTGAATGAAAGGATGGCGGTGATAGGTTGAATTGATGGGCTCTCCAAGAACGGTCCGTCTTTAAGACCCATTTAATTTGGTGATGAATGGTCATCGAAAGGGGGTTGCTTACCAGAATCTAGTTCTATTTCTTTGGACTTTCTAGATCCTCGTCTCGTACTAGTTTAGTACTTTGCGTCGTCGACAAGTTCCTAACGGAACGAATTGTGAGTTTTATATTTTTCTTTAAAATTCAATTTTGGGTGATAGTCTGTATAACTCTATTTTGAAGAAGAATTTCACTGAGGAAACAAAGGATTTAAGTTCAGCTGTGGAGGACTCAAGTGTTGATTTCAGAGTATGAATCCAAAAGGCGACCTACTAAGAAGGAATATTAAGCAACCAAAATAAGAAAACAAAGAATTGCAGCAGCGCACACCAGATGTGGAATTATTAACCTCCCGTCATTGCTAGAGGATAAAGATGAGGATGATCTGTGGTATCTCATCTTCCTTCACCACCGACCGCGAGAGAGAACGAGAGAGATGAATCGAGTGAGACTACCCATGTATTTCAAACTCTGAATTAGATAATATTTGTCGGAATCCACGTTATATCGGATATCACCAAATACTGTATATTATATTTTTTTTTGGTAAGTTTGCATAGAATATTTCAAATTCTATCGTATCCTAGTTCTATCCGAACTTATCCTGTCCGGTAAAAAACTCCGGACTACCAAACCCAAGAAAAGGGAATTCATACACGTGGACTACTGTGTGTTTTTACCCTTCTTTTTTTAAGGGGGAAATAAAGTCGCAGTGAGTGTTTAAGTGTTCTCCGAAGCAACAAAGAATCTCCCATGGAAGAAAACGGCACAGGGGACAGTGCAGAAATTCACCCTATAAATTCATTCTCCACCTTCCCTTGAATTCTCACTGCAAAATCCCGCAAAGAAACACCATCCTCTGGTAAGAGTTGTCACCCACCAAAAACAGAGAAAGCCAAAAAAATTTCGAAAGCTCAGAGCGACGTTAGAGAGAGATGGAAGCTACAAGAAGCTCTATGTCAAGCACCCAGACATGGAGCTCTCCGATTCCATATCTCTTTGGCGGACTGGCTCTAACGATGATCCTCATATCTGCATCACTGATCATGTTGGCATGCTCTTATTGGAAGCGCCGTTCCGGAGAATTGCACGAGGCCAATGAGAAGCTGCCGAAGGCCGTGATCACGCCAATGGATGCGGAGCCGAAGATTGCGGTGATCATGGCTGGAGATGACATGCCGACTTACCTTGCGAAACCAGTCACTCCTCCGCCCACTTGCTGTAATCAAGTCTAATATACGTTCACCAATCGCTACGGGTCCTCTTTAGATCATGTGAACTGCGGATCACACGCATTTGGATCACCTAACAACTTTGTCCTCCTCCTGCCACTTACGCCAGATGAATATGTAGAATTGAAGAGTATTACAGTGTTTCTCAAAAGATCATACAGTTTCTTCTTTTTAAAATTGTCGTTGATCAAATGATGAATTCTTTATTCACGGGATGGAGACACCAGTAATCCCTGAATTTTTGCAATGTATGATCAAATCCCCGAAATTTACTTTTTGTTGAATTGGATGATTGACTATACGCGTTCTTGTTCAACTTAGATCCTTCCGTCGGATTGATTGCAAATATGCTAACCTGACAGTCCAAGTCAGAGCGACATCATTTTCAACCGGTGTCAATGCTGAATAGAATTACTGATGTGGAGTGAAAATGGAAACTTTGAATTACAACAAACCTACAGAAAAGAGGGAGAGAGGAAGAGGAAGAGCCACCACCGCCTAGGCACAGGCGAGGGTCCGGCATCCCTCTCCGGGCTCAGCCACTGTGGCCCAGCGAGGGACGATTGACAGTGCAACTCGTGGGATGATTTCCCTCTTGGACTTGGTCATGAAGCCACAGTAGGATTATAATTTCTGGGTTGAGTTCGGACTTTATTGACAATATATGGAAATGGCAAAAGCAAGTTGCAGATGAATCATTCGGTGGAGAAAACTCATGTAGTAATCGGAAAGTAAGGTAAATTTGCCTTATATCTTGAGTAGCACAACTGGTCGTAGCAATATGTTTCACTTCCTCCGTCGACAGTGCAACAACTTCTTGTTTCTTCGAAGACCAATCAAGAATTCCGGAGCCGAGGACTGTTACCCACCAATTCTGATTCTTGAAGCATCTTTGCAGCATAGTAAAAAAATCCCATCACTTTGAGTGCCTTGTTATACCTGATAATCCTTTTTGCAGCTTTCAAGGGTGACATTCCTGGATTCTCCATAAACCTGCTAACGAGGCCGACATCAAATGTAATGTCTGGTCTGGTGGCATTCAAAGAGCGCGAGCTTCCAATTAGACAATTATAATTAGGGACATCAATCGAGGCGCCTTTTTCATATTATGAAAGCTTCAACTTCGCTTCAACATGGCTTTAAAATGTCTCTGGCATACTTCTTCTGTGATATAAAATGTCCTTGTCAGTTGAAAAATCCTAGCCTCCTTGAATTTGGAGACTAATTTCACATTGTTGCGTGTGGAAACCAATTCATCAACATACAAGCACACAACGTGCAAGTCTCTTTGTGAATTCTTTTTGACATACAAAGTGTGCTCCTAGGACAATTATTACGAAAAACAAGTGATCGGAAAACAAAAAAACAGACTAAGAAAATAGATTGGATACCATATTTTTACAATTCGGTCAGCACTCTGCTTCACGTGGAGAGCAAAACTCAATTCTACTATCAAGTAATATAATGAAGATTTTAACAACACTTAAGTCACTTAAATACTCTTAGTGTTTCGTTGTCCCTAATTACACTAATAACTCGTAGAGTGTTTAGCCTTTACAAAATTCCGCAAAATAATATCTTAATCTTACAAAAGAATGCACAAATGCCACAACAAGATCTTTATCGACTTTAAAAATACTTACAATTTGTTCAGGATGCAATTCACGAGCATGCCGTAAAATTAATTGTTATGGTCAGCATTTGATATATAGAAGCGTTATCATTGCAAGATTTAGCTTTTAGATTAGGTTTCTATTTAAATGTTCCAAAAAATGCTTTGTAAGACTTCAAAACTTCAAGAGATTCGAGAAATTTGGGGGAGTGGGGGCTACAAAGTTAAGAATGTACTTGTAATTGTTTCGAAAAACCGGGGAAAACTTATCAAGAAAGTCTTAAATCTATTATAATTGTATCAATTTAGCCATAAACATTTTTTTGTGCCAATTTGCTTATAATATTTTTGCATTTGTACCAATTCAGTCTATTTGGCCAATTTTGGCCATCCGGCGTTGACGTGGCAATTTTTAAATATTTCTTTATTTTAGCTATTTCTGTTAAAAATTAGCTTGATGGACTTAATTGGCAAAATGTGAAAAGGTTAAGAATTTAATTGGCACAATTAAAAGGTTTATAAATGAATTGGCAAAAGTGCAATAGGTTTAAAATTTTTTGTATAAAATTCCCTAAGAAGCCATCTTACTAGACCTTATTTTTCCTTTTAAATCATTTTATCCTAATTTGTTGCCAGACGAGTTACCCACTTTGCGAGGAGCCCATTAAACATGAGTTGTGATCCACTTCATTGGCTCTAGCACACATAGATCGGGGTAAACTTGACATGCGAGGAAGGGTTCGAATTCGATAGCCAAAGGTGGCCTCGAAGCAACACAGCTGCTCGTGAATCATTGCACGCGGCAAGTTGGAGACGTAAGGGATCCAACCGCACAACCCCCCACCCCCACCCAGTCTAGACTTCTTTGATTGAACTCCAAGGGAGAGAAAAGTGATGGAAAAATTGCTTGCAACTTCAAATGAAGATTCCTCTTCTTCGCTAATAGTTATATTTAAAGAATTGTATGAACTCATCTGTAGGACAGTGTAGCGAAATTTACAGGGTCTTAACCGAGCTCTATAACGTGAATTCATAAGTAAATGGAGCATTTAAGGGATTGGATATTGTTGACGAGATGGGTCGATAAACAAAAAGCTGACGTGCCTACCTGTACACATGACCTACTAGATCTAGATGAACACATAAACTTGACTACGTCGCCCAATTTTGCGATCTTCCCATCCATTATTCATGGGTCTTTCTTCTCCTAATTTCTTTCATTTTACCAACGAATAATCTATAATAATTTCAGGATCGAGATTGGCTAATCGTTCTCGGATAGCACCATCTCAGTGGAAAGTTCTCGATTTCGAAATGTATCAAAGCCTTGAGTAGTTAAAAAAAATGGCCAGCTACCCGTGGTACGAACGAATGGTTAAGCTGGAAAACAAGAAAAGGAGGAAATAGATGCAAACTTCTATTTTCCTTTACCATGTACGCACGACGTCAAAACCAACTACTACTTTGGATCTTCTTTCAGACTTAGTCTTAGATTATTGCAAACTCATCAACCTAAGTTTGACGAAGGGTATATTATTATGTGAATACTCCATTGTTGGATTAGGTTGATGGACGTGGGGACTCGGGAATGCGTTTTGTCTGTCCCTTTAACCAGCACTGTTGCTATTTGGAGACCTAGAAAATATTGGCTCTCCGGAACAGACGATGACCAAAAGGGCCAGTGAAAAGAAAACCAGAAGGAGGGTCTTCTTCTTTGTCTAATAAGATAATTGTTTTTCCTGTTAAATAAACCGATCTTATGGCTATTTGTTTTTTCAAAAAGAAAGTGCACTCCACGCCATCATATCACTAGGGGACACAAGTAATTATTATCTTGTCTTTCTTTACGCTTTCTTTTTTCGCATATTGCCCACTTGGGAGAACGTGACCGCCGGAGTACATTGACTGCGCCGTCAAAGTCGTCAACAATTCTCACCCCAGCTGCCATGAAGTCTCCAGCCGACGACCGTAGTCCGTGCAGGACATTATTTACGTTGTCCACACGTCGGAGAAATTGGGCTTGTATCGGGTGCCTAATTCATAAATATATCATTTTCTTAATTGATCAAATTACCAAGACGGAGAAGCTATTGCTAAATTTCTAATCAATAAAGAGTTTATTCCTTATCTATTTGATCAACACTCCAAATTGCAAAATCCAATAAACTAATGTCAAGCACTCTGTCATGATCGAATTCACAGGCGGAACCGTTGGACCTGGCCTATCCTTGGGATCTTCCTCAAGTTGAGGCTATGTTTGGAAGTATGGCGAGGAAAGAAAATGGAAAAAAAATAATTGTTCATATTTTGAAATTTCTCTCCGTCTTACTCATTTCTACTCCAATTTTCATTCCTCTCCGTTTCTCAAGCATAGCCTCAAGGGTGAAAGTTTCCGTAAGTAGGTAGACGTGACAACAGGAATCACCAACCCTGTGTTGACTTTAAAGAGATAGATATTGATTTGATGAGCAGCTGAAGTCGCCAAAAGTGTTTCCTTCTCCTTTCCTAAGTCACATACCACTTCATTTTCTCGAGGGACAAAAATATTTTATGAGATGGATATTCTACTTGACAATATTGATTTTGTGTAATTGATCGATTACCTACTGGACAAATATGGATATGTCTAGATAAGAGGCTTGTCACTTTTCGTTGATTTATTAATTTCGTAAATTATATTTTTATCCCATTTTATATACTAACATTCTCCAAACATATGACTGGATATAAAAGAAATAGTGTTTCTCTTATCATTTTTTTCTGTCTTATTCTAATTCTTGTCTGGACAACCAAATACACTTTCGGAAGTTTTTGAAACTTTTGTGTGTTTTTCTTTCCGTATGTGCTCTTTTAATAAGAGTATGTTGAAGAATTGTCTTTAATCACGAGGAACCACCCTTTTGACACTCACAAGGTTTTCCTAATTGGGGCATACGAAAGTTCATCTTACACCTTTTTCTTTTGAAATCATTATCGCTATTCAAACAAACGTAGGCCAGGGTTTACAGCCTCAATAATGCTGGGTCTAATTGCAAAAGTTCGGTTTGTCATGTGGAGAAACGAGAACTTGGAGAATGTATAGTTTCCAAACGATAAAGTTGGGGTTGGGTCAGCATAAAATGTTCATAGCTGGGCATGTACGACGAGGGAAACGTGGAGCCTTCAAATTGCTAGAGCCTTCTCAAATGCATTGACCAGGCAACCCATGATTCTCCACACATGAAAGGAATGAAGAATATGTGTTTTGGCAAAAGTGAAGAAGGAACACAGACAAATGGGTTGGTGGCGGACGCGATGGCGAGAGAGAGAGAGAGAGAGAGAGAGAGAGAGAGAGGGGACGAGAATATTTGTTGAGTATTATTCGTTGTTTTATGTAAGAAATTGGAGTAAGACACACGGCAAAAGCACGAGGAATTGCCGGGAGGAAGCATGATGAGACCTTGTTTCACGGGAGGTCATGGTTTGTGGCCTGTGTGGGCGGTATTAGCTGACGCCATCGACACTTCGTTCGGGATCAATCTCTTTACCGTGAAAGACTTTAATCTGATGTGCATTCATATTTGCTTGTTTGACCAGTTCCCTATTTCCTTTAGTCCCTTCGCAAGAATTCCTTATCATTGCCATTCCCATTCTAACAAGATGGAAGAAGTGTTGCATTGTATTCTCCCAAGATTTGACGTAATTAGTTGTTTGGGATCTCGGGTGATTTCAAATTACGAAATTACAGATCATTAGTTCGCGTGTTCAAATCCCGCAAACTGTGTGCATACTTCTTCAAGTCAAAGTTACCAGCATGGGTCACAAGTGTTAAAATACGTCTCGAATTTGAGCCAGAATAGGAAAGTTTTGTAAGTCAAATAGATTTCCTATTTTGAATAGATATCATAATTGAATGGTTTCCTTGTTGGAAAATGTTTTCTAATTGTAGAAGGTTTCCTAAAAAGTGGTTTCGTAATTTGGATCCAATTCTTGCTTATAAATAAGAAGGGGATGTTATTTGTAAAGATCATCAAAGAGGAGCTTTTGCTAGGGAATTACATCTTGAAGATATCCGAGTGTGTTGTAGTTGATTAAATTCTTGTGTTAAGACTTGTGTCAATTCCTTCGTGAGATTGAGAAATTATTTCGTGAAAAATTGTGAGGCTAAACATTTAGTGAGTTATTGGATGTAATTGGAGCTTGAGAAACACTTAAAGTGTTTGAGTAACTCGATGATGATTGTAATCTCCGTTGTATCGCTTGATTTATAGTGGAATTCATTGCTGCTCTCCTCATAGACGTAGGTCACTACGATCGAACCACATAAATTTGGTGTCCGATTTATTTTCTTTATTCTATCATATTACCGTTCGATTGCTTGGCTTTCGTAACAATTGGTATTAGAGCCTGGCTTGGATGAGTTGAAGTGAATCGATGACAACAGAAGAAGGAAAAGAAAAAATCGATATATTTGATGGGAAGGACTTTGGCTTCTAAAAAATGCAAATTGAGGATTATCTATATCAGATGAAATTGCACTTGCCTTTGTCTAGGGAGAAGCCAGAGATGATAAAGCAAGCTGACTGGAAATTATTGGATAGATGAGCATTGGGTGTTATTCGGGTGACGTTGGCACGTAATGTCGTGTTTAACATAGTGAAAGAGAAGACCACTGCGGGTCTGATGGAAGCCCTATTGGACATGTACGAGAAGCCTTCCGCTATCAACAAGGTCTATTTGATGCCATTTATTTAACTTGAAGATGAGCAAAAGTGCGTTAGTTCATGTTCATATCAATGAATTCAATATGATCGTTAGTCAATTCAGTTCAGTTGAGATTGACTTTGAAGATGAGGTATGTGCTTTGATTCTATTATCCTTATTACCTGATAGTTGGAATACTACTGTTACTACTGTTAGTTATTCCTCTGGGTCAACAAGTTTGATGTTTAATGATGTTCGAGATTTAATTTTAAGTGAAGACATCCGTAGAAGAGAATCTAGTGAACATGTATCTACTGCTTTAGTTGGTGAAAATAAATGAAGAACCGGTACATATATTAGCAAAAGTGGTATAAACATGAATAGACGAAGTTAGTTTAGGGTTGGTGGTGTTGTTTGTTGGAATTGTGACAAGATGGGGTATCTTAGAAGGGATTGCTTTAAGTTGAAGAACGACAAGTGTAAAGGAATTAGAGTTGAGTGTGTAGATGATGTTGTAGCTATAGCAGACAGTAATTCGGATAATGTTGATTTTGTCTTATTAGTCACTGATGATTCACCATTTAATTGATGGATTATGGATTCTAGTTATTCGTTTCACGTTACACCAAATAGAAACTGGTTTATTACTTATCAATGCATGGATAGTAGTAAACTGCAGTTGGGGAACAACGCTGAATGCGATATTGTAGGTGTTGATGACGTTAGAATCAGAATGCATGATGGTATTATGAGAACATTGATTGAAGTGAGGCATGTTCTAGAATTGAAGAAAAATTTGATTTTCCTTGAGTGCCCTAGATTCAGCTGGGTATCGGTTTTCTTCAGAATATAAAGTTATGAAGGTTCTTCGAGGTGCCATGGTAATAATGAAAGGAATCAAGTATAGTGGCCTGTATAAGCTTCAAGGTGAGACAGTGACAGAATTTATTGTGGAGACATCGGTCGGATGCATCTGTTCGAGAGTCTGAATTGTGGTATATGCGTTTGGGGCACATTAGCGAGAGAAGCTTGAAGGTTCTAAGTGAAAGAAATTTGCTATGTGGTTATATTGTTGATGAATTGAATGTATGTAGGTGCTGCGATTTAAATCAATGGCGGAAAGTGCAGTTCAATGCAATTGTCAAAAAAACCACGAAATTTGCAAAATTGATTCACTTAGATATTTGCAGGCTGTCGTGGTTTCTTTTGAGGAAGAGTGCCAGATTTATGCTACCGATTATGGATGACTAGTGGAGGAAGACTTGAGTGCTTGTGCTTAGGCACAAGTTTGACGCTATTGTCGGGATTAGGTAGTTGAGAATTTTGATGAAAAAAGAGACTGGTAAAACAATCAAATAGGTGTAGGCTGACAATATTATGGAGTTTTGCTCGAAGTTGTTAAATGAATTCTGCATGAATGAATGTATAGTGAGACACCACACTAATGCCAATAAACCATAACACGTTATAGAGTTGATGAGCAGAATATTACTAGAAATGGCTCATAAAATGCTATCTAGTGCTGATATGGTTAGGAGATTCCTAGTGGATGCATTTAGTACAACGAGCTACATGAAGAATAAATCCCTATCGACTGCGATTGGATGTTGGACTCCCAAAGACGTGTGGTCAGGTAACGTCGCTGATTATTCTGTATTTAGAATATTTGGTTAACCATGTTATGTTCAAGTGAGTGATGATATGCTTGATGTAAGGACAAGAAAGTGTATGTTCCTAGGTTATGCACAAGGAAAGCGGGATTAGCGGTTGTGGTGCTCAAAATTAAATTCACCTGTTATCAGCAAAGAAGTTACATTTGATGAGTCTCTATTACTTTTGGCTAGGAGTAATTATAGCAGTGTTTATACGGATCTGAACGGTGTTAAGCTTGAGGTGGAGTTGCAACCAGAAAATCTTAAGGTAGTGGGTACTAGCGGAGTAATCAACATAGATGGTGCTTATAGTGAGGTGGAGCCTGTAGAGCTAACGGTTGCTATAGCCGCTGATATTGGCATGGTACATATACGATCTCTTGATAGATATGGATGCAACAACAATGGTTTTGCTTTATCTGCGGTTGAGGATGTTATATCGGAAAATTATTGTGGAGCGGTTAAAGATGTTTGTGGAGTTAGTGTTTTGATGAGATCCATAGTTATAACAAAGTTCAAGTGTAGTTTGGACTTGAAAGACTTTTGTGGTGGTTGAGCCCATTAGGGGTTATGAGAGAATAGTAGCGAAGTTCCAATGAAGCGATTGTGGCTTGGCTCAAACGTTACACCAAGGTGGAGATTTTGTAGTGCTTTTGATCTTCCTACTTAAGCTCCGTCTGTCGACACACCAGCCACTTTTTCCCTTTTGCTTTGCGGGAATATTATGTAAATTGGTGAGCAATAAAATCAAGAGATGGTTTTCATTTTTTACTGATGATTACTGTTAGTTTTCGATCTTGTACTTGTAGATGGTTGTTTTTATCTACATGCATGGAAATCTCTGGAACGTATGAGAGAACAAACAGAGAACCACTAGTGTGAATATTTTCAAATGAAAGGACATAAGGCAATTTCATATCAACTCTACGTTCCCAAAGATTTCCAGTTGAAACTTAAAGAAATTTCAATTCTCTAGTCTTGCGATTCTAAATGCTTGCAAAAAGATAAATTAAAAAAGCAAAAAGAAGCTTCAAAGAGAGACATCCAGAATACTTTTCCACATATTAAAGGCCGCTTTTCTTGAATTAAATAAGATATATATGGAAATATCAGTATCAGCAAGATGATTAGTCGATGGTATTTGCTGAATTTAAACGGATGGCACCAGCATTACATATTGTACAGTTTTCAGCGAGCAAATCTACGTAAATTCTCATTAATTTTTTAATTTTCTGAGAAAGGAGCTCCTCAAGTTTAGAACTTATTAGAGGAAAAGAAAAGGAAGAAGCACAAAAGGGGTGTGTATTCCCTTCCGATGGACAAGAAAAGGATCTGTTTTCGGCGAAAGGGATTGTTTATTGATGGCTGACGTTAGTGGGACGCGGCGGCCAGAAATTGGAAATGGGTCAATGATGACCCAAATGGCAACACAGAGAGAGACAGAGAGAGAGACTCATTTTCTACTGGGGGGACATAGGTGACAATAATTATCAGCCGCCCTTCTGTTCTTTAGCTCAAGTGTGGATATGTTCTGAGCATATTCCAGGTCATATCTGTCACTGAACTTTTTTGGCTCGAAATAATTACTTTGCCAAACGATGGCAGATTTTCGCATGATCAGATCACGAGGAGAGCATACCAACTCTCGAGGCATGGCTAAATGCGAAATTCTTGCTAGGCCTGATGCACCGAATTGGATTCAACAATATCGTTAATCTTATCGAACCAGATTGGAACCTCCATATGACTCACAAAATCAATAATGAAGATATGCTCGATTCAAAGAGTCCGAATTTAGGGAAGAATTTCCCTTGGTGAGGTTTGCACCAATTACCACTTGTCACGGCCCGAACCCCTCGAAGCGCGATCATCCCATGTACTGGTTGATTCTGATGCAACGCTCCCAGGATGCGTCGTTGACCCAATATTCAATTAGAGATAAGGCACATGCGGAAACAACGTATATAATTATATATATACACCCGTACAAAAATAAACACGTGAGATTAAGGTAGAACAGCCATCACACAAGAATACATTTTGTATTACTATAGGAAAAACCTTTTTACAATATCCATTTGTACAACAAAAAGAGAACAACATCAGTAATTAACAGCCATTAGGTCAAAAAGGTACTATGGCTAGGGAAAGGTGGGGTCAACTACAAGGAAGATCGCAATCAAAAAGTTACTAACTTTCCTATAAAGAGTTAGGACCTAAGTTTATAAAGAGTTAGGACCTAAGTTAGGGCTCCCAATCCGGATTCGATGATTCCGAGGACTCCCCTGTTGAACTCTCTTGAGGCTCGGACTCATCGGAATTGATAACTTTATAAAAATAGAGTTATTTTATCTACTTTAGGCAATAAATAATGCAATATTTGCTAGAATATATTTGGATTTCCTTTTATTTACTTAATATTTCCTTGTTTATGCAGAATATTGAGATATGGAGAAAATAAGGAAAATATGGCAAAAAGAAGGAAAGGAATATGCGACCCAGAGAAGAGTTAGAAGGTGGATATCATCACATTGGGAATTCTACGATTTATTCCCTAATTTTATGCGAAAAAGAAGTAATTGCCTTGTGAGAGGAATCTTGAATGTTATTTTATATATATATATATATATATATATATATATATATATATGATAACCTGTGGGAACATAGAGAGGAGAGAGAGAGATATCGTTTTTGTTTTTAGTGTTTTGAGAGTTTTTCGAGTATTTTGAAGAGAAGACAAAAGTGGTGACAGAATTCTTGTTCTTTGATTCAAGATGTTTGATTTAATTTCTATTTTTGTTTCTTCTTCTATTATGTTCTAATTTTCTTTGTTAGAGCTACGATATAGCCTAACCATGATGATATGAATTTCATGCTTTCTATGCTTTACAAGTAATTTCATTCATGTGAGTTATATATTATTGTGCTTAATGCGTTTAGGTAATTGGCCACCACTTAAATGATCTAATGTGCATGTTTGAGATTGAGAAGTGATAATATGCAATTGTTCATTATAATATATAACCATGAATTAAATGTGGATAGAAATATACCATGGCAATCACTGCACAAATTCAAGCACTCAACAAAAAGATAAATAATATGAGTGTTTCAGGCATGAAAATTCAGAATATGACATGCGATTTCTGTGGTGGAGGACATGTTAGCACAGAATGTCAGGTAGGTCATACTTTTGCTCAATCTAATGAAAATGCTAACTTTGTTGGGAATTTTAACAGGTCACAGAATAATCCCTACTCCAACACGTACAATTCGGGATGGCGCAATCATCCAAATTTTTCATGGAATAATCAAAATGTGACAAGACTACCACTAGGATTCAAACAACCAGAAGAGACAAAGTCCAGTCTAGAAGATATAGTCAAAAAACTTGCCAACACTACTCAGGACTTCATCAAGAGCACAGATGTGAGATTTCAGAATCAAGAGGCTTCAATCAGAAATCTGGAGATGCAAGTGGGGCAGTTAGCAAACATGATGTCTGGGAGACAACAGGGTTCTTTGCCTAGCAATACAGAGAAAAATCCAATTGAGAATGTAAAAGCTATAACCTTGAGAAGTGGTAAACAAGTGAGTGAAGAAGAAACCAAACAAGAGATTTTCAGAAACAAAGAAGAAGAGGACAAGAAACAATCAAAGGAGATAAGCAAGAGCAAACTTTTTCCAGATAATCCCAAGCCATACCTGCTACCAATTCCATTCCCTCAGCGACTCCAGCAGCACAAAATAGATAAGCAATTTTCTAAATTTCTTGATGTTTTTAAAAAATTGCACATTAATATTCCTTTTGCAGATGCATTAGCACAAATGCCCAGCTATGCAAAAATTTTGAAGGAGATTTTGGCAAACAAAAGAAAGCTAGAGGATTACGAAACTGTGAAGTTGACTGGGGAATGTTCGGCTATCCTACAAAATAAATTACCTCCGAAGTTAAAAGATCCAGGGAGTTTTACAATTCCTTGCACTATTGGAGATTCTTACTTTGAAAATGTATTGTGTGATTTAGGTGCAAGTATTAATTTGATGCCTTTCTCTATTTTCAGGAAATTAGGATTGATTGAAGTAAAAACAACCACAGTGTCACTTCAACTGGCTGATCGATCAATTAAATATCCGAGAGGTATTGTGGAAGATGTATTGGTAAAAGTTGACAAGTTTATTTTTCCTGCAGATTTCATAGTTCTTGACATGGAGGAAGATTTTGAGGTACCACTTATCTTAGGTCGTCCTTTTCTAGCAACAGGAAGAGCTCTTATTGATGTACAACAAGGGAAGTTGATTCTTAGAGTTCAAGATGATCTTGTTTCTTTTAATGTTTTTAAAGCAATGAAATATCCTTCTGATGATAATTCTTGTTTTAGAGTTGAGACAGTTGATAAGTTGGTGAATAATGTTTTTCAAGATAATATTTTTAAAGATCCACTTGAAGCATGTTTGGTTCAACCAAAAGACAGAGAAATTGAGAATGAGGAGATAATGGAGTACGCAAATTTTATGGAGGCAAATCCAACATATTCAAGGCCTAAGGCAACAAAATTTGAGGAGTTGGGACAACACACAACGAAGCTTAAGCCATCAATTGAAGAGCCTCCTATTATTGAACTCAAACCCTTACCTTCTCATTTGAAATATGCTTATTTAGATGGAATTTCTTCTTTACCAGTAATTATATCTTCTTCTTTGACAGATTTGATGGAGGAGAAACTGCTCAGAGTGTTGAGAGAACATAAAGGTGCAATTGGATGGAAAATAGCTGACATCAAGGGAATTAGTCCTTCAATTTGCATGCACAAAATTTTGATGGAGGAACAACATAAACCCACTATCCAACCTCAGAGGCGTTTGAACCCGAAAATGCAAGAAGTGGTGAAAGCTGAGGTAATTAAGTTACTTGATGCAGGGATCATCTATCCTATCTCTGATAGTTCCTGGGTAAGTCCTGTGCAAGTTGTTCCAAAAAAAGGAGGTATGACTGTTAAAACCCCCAAACTTAACATTTTGCTAGTCCTCGAGCAAAAGCAAGATATAAGACATACTCAAGCTAACAACCCCCTCCATGACTTCCTTCCATAATTGCTCAAAATCACAATTCAAAGAAAAACACAAATTTCATCCGGACATTGAAATAGATTCATAAGTTAAAACCGATTCTAACTATGTGATCCAAGTGTGTGTGTGAGTCCTCATCTTTTCGAATTATATGTAATCCAAATAAGTTCACATTGGTATGCAACCTCTCAAAAACTCTTGACAATTATAACCAAATCTCATAGGTTTGCTTTTCATTCTTCTCTCCACTAATGTAAGTTAATCATACAACCAAAAATCAATAGGACTTTCCTCAGGTTGTAATGTAAGGCTGGGCTAACGGTGAGATAATGGTAAATTTAAGCTCAAATCACCCATGAACACATTGATTTCTAGGATCTAATTAGAGCACATGCTACTATTCCCAATTTCACATCTTCAAAATAATCTTTCTGTCGCTAGGGATCATCATTCTTCCTCTTTTTTTTTCTTCTCTTTTTTTTTCTCTTCTTTTTTTTTTCATTGCTTTATGGTAGAGTTCCTTCCAAAGTCCCTTCAAATATAACGTGAACATTCCCAACCCATTGAGTATCTAAAAGGCTCACTCAATTGAAAGTTGAATAGGGAACCATAAAAGCAATATTTTCTTTTTCTCTTTTTTTTCTTTCTTTTTCTTCTTCTTCTTATGTTTTTTTTTTGAAGAAGATACACCGAAACAACCATAGCAATCAAATTATTTCCATGCTCCACCCTTCCTCCCAAATTGCTATTATGCTCAAATAAACTTTTATCCTAAAAAAATCAACATGTTCATTGGACGTGGGACAATGATATAATTTGGCAAAAGGTAAGCTAAAAAGTACGTGGGTGCCAATAAAAGATTGGATAATAATTAAGGCTCAACGGGGTGACTATGGATAAATAAACAGGATTGGCTTAAAAAGGCTCAATCGATCCAAAAATTGCCTAAATAATTTTCTCAGTTAGATATAGCCTAGGATTTCGCCTCAAGAGAAAATCAAACAAATTCTAAGATTTGGGTGAGATCTAAGAAAAGCACATACTTCACATGAATGTTCTCTAGATGTACACACTACTCAAAAAGTAAGGACTTCTAATGCTCAGTAAGTGGATCGACATCATCAGAATTAAAATTAACTCACATATCATTCCCAAATTTGAACAAAATTTAAATTTTCCTAAGAATCGCAAAAATTCACAATGAGGAATGCAATAAAAAAAATCAGATTTAGCCAAAATTTTTTTTTTGAGCAAAAATTTTGTCTCCCCCAAATTTGAATGAAGCAGTGTCCTCAATGCGAAAAACAAAAGAAACAAAAGAAAAAATAGGAACAAGAAAACTCCCCTTGCAGTAGAATGTGTCCATGGATGGTCTTGATGACTAAACTCCAAAAGGTGATCCTTCAAGAAAGAAAATCAACCTGGATAAAAGAAAAACAAAATTCATCTCTTTTTTTTTTTGAAAAAAATGAACATAAAAATTAATGAAGAAACATAATAAAAATGCTTGGGTTGCCTCCCAAGAAGCGCTTGCTTTATAGTTTTCAGCCAAACTATCTCAGATGTCGCTATTCTGGAGGATGAAGTTTAATAGTGGTCTTCTGCTTGTTGTAACCACCTTTGAAGTAAGGCTTCAAACGTTGACCGTTCACCTTAAATGTGCCTTCGGTATCATGTGCAACTTCAACTGCTCCGTATGGAAATACCTGTGTGACTGTATAAGGACCGGACCATTGAGAACGTAACTTTCCTGGAAAAAGTTTAAGACGAGAGTTATAAAGTAAAACTTTTTGGCCAATTTCGAACTCTCTTCTGAATATGTATTTATCATGCCATCTTTTGGTACGCTCCTTGTATATCTTAGCATTTTCATAGGCCTCATTGCGAAATTCCTCCAATTCATTTAGTTGCAACAATCTTCTTTCACCTGCAGACTGCATGTCAAAATTCAGAAATTTCAATGCCCAATATGCTTTGTGCTCTAATTCCACCGGTAGATGACAAGCCTTTCCAAACACTAGCCTAAAAGGAGACATACCAACTGGGGTTTTGAATGTTGTCCTATAGGCCCAAAGTGCGTCATCAAGTTTCATTGACCAATCTTTCCTAGAGGCATTCGCCGTTTTTTCTAAAATTCTCTTGATTTCCCTATTTGAAACCTCTACTTGACCACTAGTCTGAGGATGATAAGGGGTTGCAATCTTATATGTGACTCCATACTTACTCAAAAGTGCTTCAAACTGCTTGTTGCAAAAGTGTGTCCCCCTATCACTTATGATTGCCCTAGGAATGCCAAATCGCGTAAAAATATTTTTCTTCAAGAATTTGATAACAGCCTTAGCATCATTTTTTGGCAATGCTACAGCTTCTACCCACTTAGACACATACTCGACAGCCACTAAAATGTATAAATTACCATAAGAAGATGTAAAGGGTCCCATGAAATCAATACCCCAAACATCAAATAATTCACACACAATAATATTGTTTAAAGGCATCTCATTTTTTCTAGAAATATTTCCAGTTCTCTGACACTGGTCACATGAAGCTACAAAGGAGTAAGCATCTTTAAAAAGTGTGGGCCAATAAAATCCAGATTGTAAAATCTTAACTGCAGTTTTGGTAGCACCAAAATGACCACCTGCCTCTCTGTCATGACAATGATGCAGGATATTTGCCTTTTCTTCATCTGGAACACATCTTCTTATGACCTGGTCTGTACATACCAAATAATTCACAAAATCAGCATACCAAGGAATTTTTGTGGATTTGATGGAAAAAAATTTTTCATCAGGGAACTCTTCCACAATTGGACTTACCTCTTCCTTCAAATTCGGAATTCTTGATAAGTGATCTACAATTAGATTTTCAGTCCCCTTCTTATCTTTGATTTCCAAATCAAATTCTTGCAGCAATAGAATCCACCTGATTAAATGTGGTTTTGATTCTTTCTTTCAAGTAGATACTTAAGAGCAGAGTGGTCAGAATAAACTATAACTTTTGAGCCAATTAAATAAGAACGAAATTTATCAAAAGCAAACACTACTGCCAAAAGCTCCTTTTCAGTTGTGGCATAATTCATTTGAGCTCCAGATAGGGTGCGACTTGCATAGTATATGGTTTGAAAAATTCCATCCTTTCTTTGTCCAAGTACGGCTCCAACAGCCGAGTCACTAGTGTCACACATCAACTCGAAAGGCAAATCCCAAGTAGGCGCAGTCATGATAGGAGCCGAAATTAACTTTTCCTTCAATGTGTTGAATGCCTGCAAACAATCATCAGAGAAGTCAAATTTAGAATCTTTTTCCAACAATTTAGAAAGGGGTCTAGCAATCTTAGAAAAATCTTTAATGAAACGCCTATAAAATCCTACATGTCCCAAAAATCCTCGAACAAGCTTCACAGAGGTAGGAGGCGGCAGTTTTGAAATAATTTCAATCTTAGCTCGGTCCACCTCAATTCCTTTTATAGAGATCTTATGGCCTAGCACAATTCCTTCCTGCACCATAAAGTGACACTTCTCCCAATTCAAGACAAGGTTAGTCTCCTCACATCTTTGTAACATCGAAGCTAAATTATTCAAATATGAATCAAAAGATGTGCCAAAAACAGAAAAATCATCCATAAATATCTCAATATATTTTTCCATCATGTCAGAAAAAATAGCCATCATGCATCTTTGAAAAGTAGCAGGCGCATTACAAAGACCAAAAGGCATCCTCCTATAGGCAAAAGTACCATAGGGACAAGTAAAAGTAGTTTTTTCTTGATCCTCAGGTGCAATAGGAATTTGATTATAACCAGAATATCCATCTAAAAAGCAGTAAAACTCATGCCCTGCAAGTCTCTCCAACAATTGATCAATAAAAGGTAAAGGAAAGTGATCTTTACGGGTGGCATCATTCAATTTTCTATAATCCATGCAAACACGCCATCCAGTAACGGTTATAGTCGGAATTAATTCATTATCATTATTTAGTTGAACAGTCATATCTCCTTTTTTTGGAACAACTTGCACAAGACTTACCCAGGAACTATCAGAGATAGGATAGATGATCCCTGCATCAAGTAACTTAATTACCTCAGCTTTCACCACTTCTTGCATTTTCGGGTTCAAACGCCTCTGAGGTTGGATAGTGGGTTTATGTTGTTCCTCCATCAAAATTTTGTGCATGCAAATTAAAGGACTAATTCCCTTGATGTCAGCTATTTTCCATCCAATTGCACCTTTATGTTCTCTCAACACTCTGAGCAGTTTCTCCTCCATCAAATCTGTCAAAGAAGAAGATATAATTACTGGTAAAGAAGAAATTCCATCTAAATAAGCATATTTCAAATGAGAAGGTAAGGGTTTGAGTTCAATAATAGGAGGTTCTTCAATTGATGGCTTAAGCTTCGTTGTGTGTTGTCCCAACTCCTCAAATTTTGTTGCCTTAGGCCTTGAATATGTTGGATTTGCCTCCATAAAATTTGCGTACTCCATTATCTCCTCATTCTCAATTTCTTTGTCTTTTGGTTGAACCAAACATGCTTCAAGTGGATCTTTAAAAATATTATCTTGAAAAACATTATTCACCAACTTATCAACTGTCTCAACTCTAAAACAAGAATTATCATCAGAAGGATATTTCATTGCTTTAAAAACATTGAAAGAAACAAGATCATATTGAACTCTAAGAATCAACTTCCCTTGTTGTACATCAATAAGAGCTCTTCCTGTTGCTAGAAAAGGACGACCTAAGATAAGTGGTACCTCAAAATCTTCCTCCATGTCAAGAACTATGAAATCTGCAGGAAAAATAAACTTGTCAACTTTTACCAATACATCTTCCACAATACCTCTCGGATATTTAATTGATCGATCAGCCAGTTGAAGTGACACTGTGGTTGTTTTTACTTCACCCAATCCTAATTTCCTGAAAACAGAGAAAGGCATCAAATTAATACTTGCACCTAAATCACACAATACATTTTCAAAGTAAGAATCTCCAATAGTGCAAGGAATTGTAAAACTCCCTAGATCTTTTAACTTCGGAGGTAATTTATTTTGTAGGATAGCTGAACATTCCTCATTCAACTTCACAGTTTCGTAATCCTCTAGCTTTCTTTTGTTTGCCAAAATCTCCTTCAAAAATTTTGCATAGCTGGGCATTTGCGCTAATGCATCTGCAAAAGGAATATTAATGTGCAATTTTTTAAAAACATCAAGAAATTTAGAAAATTGCTTATCTATTTTGTGCTGCTGGAGTCGCTGAGGGAATGGAATTGGTGGCACGTATGGCTTGGGATTATCTGGAAAAAGTTTGCTCTTGCTTATCTCATTTGATTGTTTCTTGTCCTCTTCTTCTTTGTTTCTGAAAATCTCTTGTTTGGTTTCTTCTTCACCCACTTGTTTACCACTTCTCAAGGTTATAGCTTTTACATTTTCAATTGGATTTTTCTCTGTATTGCTAGGCAAAGAACCCTGTTGTCTCCCAGACATCATGTTTGCTAACTGCCCCACTTGCATCTCCAGATTTCTGATTGAAGCCTCTTGATTCTGAAATCTCACATCTGTGCTCTTGATGAAGTCCTGAGTAGTGTTGGCAAGTTTTTTGACTATATCTTCTAGACTGGACTTTGTCTCTTCTGGTTGTTTGAATCCCAGTGGTAGTCTTGTCACATTTTGATTATTCCATGAAAAATTTGGATGATTGCGCCATCCCGAATTGTACGTGCTGGAGTAGGGATTATTCTGTGATCTGTTAAAATTCCCAACAAAGTTAGCATTTTCATTAGATTGAGCAAAAGTGTGACCTACCTGACATTCTGTGCTAACATGTCCTCCACCACAGAAATCGCATGTCATATTCTGAATTTTCATGCCTGAAACACTCATATTATCTATCTTTTTGTTGAGTGCTTCAATTTGTGCAGTGATTGCCATGAAAACATCCACCTCATGAACTCTACTAGCTTTTCGCACTGATATCCTCTCAGTAGGCCACTGATAACTATTGGATGCCATCTCCTCTAATAAGTTGTAGGCTTCTTCTAGTGTTTTATTATTCAGAGTTCCCCCTGTAGCTGCATCAATCATAGAACAAAAATTTGTATTACACCCATTATAAAAAGTTTGTACCTGCATCCATACGGGTAGTCCATGATGTGGGCATCTCCTAAGAAACTCCTTGAATCTTTCCCATGCTTCATACAATGATTCATTATCCATCTGCATAAAATTAGTAATATCGTTACGCATTTTTGCAGATTTTGCAGGTGGAAAGAACTTACCAAGAAATTTTTGGGCCATATCATTCCATGTAGTGATCGATCCTGCGGGAAGAAAAGAGAGCTAGCCTTTAGCTTTGTCTCTAAGAGAGAATGGAAATAATCTCAATCTAATAGCATCATCTGAAACTCCATTATATTTAATTGTGTCACAGATTTCAAGAAAAGCATCAATGTGAGCGTTTGGATCATCGCTTGGTAGCCCACTAATTGCATTGATTGTTGAAGCATCTGAATCAGTGATGGCTTGATCTCAAAGTTGTTTGCTTGAATTGCAGGTCTCCTGATACTTGATGTGGTGCCCTCAATTGTTGGTGCAGCATAATCTTTCAAGAGTCTACGTTGATTTCTACCATCATCAACTCCCTCCATCTTTTTAATGTGATTCCTCTATTCTCTCGGTCGCCGTTTCAATGTGCGTTCGATTTCTGGATCAAACTCAGTAAGTTTTCCTTGTTGGCTACGTGTCATGCACCAATGTATACTCTGAAAAAAAAATAAAAGCTAGATTAAACTTAGAATTATCCGGTATCAATATTAATTGGTATTAAATAAACAATCCCCGGCAACGGCGCCAAAAACTTGTTCGTGATATTCTGCACGTGTCAACGAACGCGTTGAACAAGTAATACAATGATGAGAAGAGTATCGTCCCACAGAGATTGATGATAATAAACCAATTAAATATTAAAAATAGATTAATTCTAAAATTTATCTAACAGATCAAAAAAATAATTAAGAACAAATAAAAACTGATAATTTTTAAAAACGAAATTTTATAAACTAAAGGCAGATAATCAATCAGGTAAAATATGTTAGAGCATCCGATTTCACCATAACCACTAGATATGAATTTCATATCATTATGCATATAATAACAATATCAAGCATGTGATAGTGGAATTTCCTAATCTATTTACTATCCTATCTCTAGGTATAGGAAACCTACTCAGTTTATCAATTCACTATATTTCTATGTGAATTTAAATAAACATAAGCGCATTAAAATCTGTGAATATTCCCGGTTTACAATGAATCTTTTGGACTACCTTATCACCGAAAGCTACACAAATAACATGGTATATTTCTATCCACATTTAATTCATGGTTCTATATTATAATGAGCAATTACATATTATCACTTCTCAATCTCAAACATGCACATCAGATCATTCAAGTGGTGGCCAATCACCTAAACGCATTAAGCACAATAATATATAACTCACATGAATGAAATTACTTGCAAAGCATAAAAAGCATGAAATTCATATCATCGTGGTTAGGCTATATCGTAGCTCTAACAAAGAAAATTAGAACATAATAGAAGAAGAAACAAAAATAGAAATTAAATCAAACATCTTGAATCAAAGAACAAGAATTCTGTCACCACTTTTGTCTTCTCTTCAAAATACTCGAAAAACTCTCAAAACACTAAAAACAAAAACAATATCTCTCTCTCT